>CM022406.1:35437796-38153192 GCA_011833715.1 Carcinoscorpius rotundicauda | reverse complement strand
TATTTAAAATTAAGTAATACATCAAAAGAATGCAGCTTTACAAGTATACTTATCCGCCATCTTGGCCCGGCATGGCCAGGTGGTTTAGGCACTCGAATCGTAATCCGAGGGTCACGGGTTCGAATCCCTATCACACCAAACAAACTCGCACTTTTAGCCGTGAGGACGTTATAATGTGACGGCCAATCTCACTATTCGTTGGTGAAAGAATAGCCCAAGATTTAGCGATAGATGGTGATGACTAGCTTCCTTCCCTCTAGTTTATACTACAGGGTGGTTGCTAGAAAAGCGGAAAATTTGTCAAACAGCCATTTATTTTTACAAAGAATAACTTTTACAAAGTTTTTTAAAGGCATGTGTTATATTACACTCATAGATGCTCAAAATGCATTTTATTCATGATGTAAAGAAATCAAAATAGAAATGAGTCAGCACGCATTTTATTCATGATCTCATCTGACCCTCAAATTTTCCGCTTTTCTAGCGACCACCCTGTATTAAATTAGGGACAGCTAAAGCAAATAGCCCTCGTGTCGCTTCGCGCAAAATTCAAAACAAAACAAACCAATCATGATACAGGACAGGCTCACAAGACCCGTATGGAAAACGTCAAAATGTTTATAAAAGTGTGGAAAAAAATAAATTTATTATGATTTTAATTTCGCAGGTTTTCGTTATTTGTATGAGCAAATTTTAAAATAAAACTTTAAAATAAAATAAATCTTAATGAGATTTGTCCTGCTGGAGTTTTAATAAAAATTTACATATTTATATTTTTCTTTTATATTTAATTACCACACAAGTTTGAGTTTGAATCCGTAAACGGTAAAACGTTTCTACCTTTGCATATCTAATTAATGTACTACGGATGACAAGAATGTAAATTTTACAAGTTTTTTATCACGATTATTTGCCCAAGAAATATTCCATTAGTGAGATAATAAATAAACGTCACTTAAAGATAAGAAAATTTTGCTTTGTAAAAATTAAGTGAATAAGAAATAACGAAGTTGGCGCACTCGTGCTGTACAATTCGTTTTAATTATTTGCATGAAGACTAGTTGTTACTTACCAGAATTAATTTATAGTTTGATGCAGTGTTGAAATATTTGTCATTAGTAGTAATGCGAAACGTAATGAATTATAGTCATTTATGAACAGAAATCATCATTACTCACATAACAGAAAAGGTGGGATATTACTGGGATATGGAGAAAAAAAACAGACTTAAAATTTATATTAGAATTGCAAATGAAATACACATCTCAAAAAATGATAGAACGTAATATAATTATTTCGTTTCTTTTTTAATTTCTAAACCAAGATTATCAAACACGCTATGTCTCAGAAGAAAAGTGTCGACTTCGACCTATTTTTAGTCATATTTCAATTTCTTATGAAAAATGAAGATAACAAGTGTAAGAGAAGGCCTAAAACAAAGAAAAGTGCCTTTTTACATGACCAGTTTTATAGAGACGTTAATTTTTATACTGATATTTAATATCACTTTTGTAAGAACGAGGTACTAGGCCCTTGTTGTCCTCGAAACCACGTTTTCCTTTGTCAGCCGAAATCATTCTCCAAAACAAGATGATGCAATATCGTCCGAACAACGATTAATTTTAACTGAGATAAAACTTGAATCACATTTTCTTTTCGACAGACTGTTCAAGACAACTTCCACGACTGTTTTCGACTAGACAAAGGGAACAAAAGTTATTTTAAGTTGAATCTTAGGCTTAGATAGGTACGCTGGGTCAAAATGAGATTGCCGTGGTTACATATTAAACGGTTACCTTTTTTGTTACGACAGTTAATTATGTCAAGATATGGTTAAAAGCATGTAACATTTTGGCTTGTGAACTTTCATAAACTTCCAATTTTGTTCGTTATATTTTTAATGATGCCAGTTGCTATGCCCAGCTTCATCGATTTTTTTATCGAGTCGGAAGATTCCTTTTCGTACCTATAGCCTTTACATTAGAAACGTGTGTTATACTCTAGTGTGGCCATTGCCCTGCAGTGAAAATTTTCCGTTTTCATAAATAAAATTGAAAATTCTCTTCTTCAACACGTTGCTCCTTTAACTATTTATTGTTTAACAACCTGAATTATGTGTACTTACTCTCAAAAAAAAGTCCTTTTTATTTCTTCAGTATAAATATATCACTTGCAAACTTGCACCTCGAATCATGAGAAGAAGTTCACCATAAACCCATTACACTGGTAGTAAATATGTCAACTAACTCCCCATATCTTATATGTTGCCTTATTTTGTTTCAACTGTTGATTTAAATATTCTTTTGATTGATTTTACTTTATACATTGAAATTACTTGCAACCGTCCCTAATTTAGGACTACCTACTACAAGTCCAGCAGCGAACTACCGACTATACAAAAGGATTGACTGTTATCTTTATTACACGTCAACAGTTTAAAATGTGAAGAATATTTTGTGATGTCGCACGGATTTGAGATCTGCTCATCAGTTCAGAAATCTAAAACTCTTTCGTAGAACTAACCCATTCTCTTCAAATTAACAAAATTAATTTCCAAAATATATTTAAAAAAACCAAAAAAGCTTTTAACCCTGATTAAGTAAACTACTCAATCTTTTACACGTAGCATTCCACGAGCGAACATATTCCTTCTATCTGATTTTCCATTCTGGAGTGTTTAGTCATTATAGCAGACTATAATTAAACGCATTAGAATTCACATGACGAGAAACCCACTTGAATTAAAAATGTATTTTTAAGACGGGTGGTTAACCTGAAGATGACCTAAAAAGGTCAAAACATTTCTCTGTACTTTATTTTAATTAAAGTTTTTATACACATTCCAAGGTATTTAGAAAACAGTAGAATGATGTAAATCTTGTTTAATTTATTTGTTTTTCAATTTCGCGCAGAGTTACACGAGAGCTATCTACACTAGCCATCACTATTTTAACAGTGATAGATTAGAGGAAAGGCAGCTAATCATCACCATCCATCGCCAACTCTTGGGCTACTCTTTTCCCAACGAATAGTAGGATTGCCCGTAACATTATAACACCCCAAGGCTAAAAGATCGAGCATGTTTGGTGTGACGGGGATTCGAAATCCTCGGATTGCGCGTCAAGTACCTCAACCACCAGGACACACCAGGCAGTGAATGTTACTTTAGGTAAAAAACAATTAACACCCGAATTGTACAAATTAAATTGGAAAATAGACAATTCTCTCGTGCACATAATATTTATAACATTTTACGCCTATTTTTTAGTTCCTTCCTTTTTTCAAACATCCTAGCAGTTTTTTTATTCACTTTGTTTTTTACATTTCACATATTGGTTGGACAATCTATTCTCGTTTTAAATGAAATATAATTCTCGATGTAATTTATACTTGATTTTATGTCGGTAAGCCTATTTTCAGATAATATACTCGAGCCTCAGTTACGATATTTTCGTCTGCAATTTTATTTTTTGCAATGTTTTCTGAAAAGTGAAAAGAAGAAAAGTAAGAGATCACGTGATGTTATTTTGTGACAATTCAGCTCCCTCTAGATTTCCACTTTCGCATACTAAAGGTCTGTAACTGTTGTTTTTTTCAAATAAAACCCTCGCACGTAATGTTTCACTTTCATTATAAAATAGAATTTGAGAATCCATAGAGATCCAACACTGTTTTTTTGTCCCTCACCATGGCTCTAACTGACCTGATAAGAGAAGATACGGCATTAAAAAAAAGTAGACAACTGATTAGAAGATACATTTTGCTACCATTAGTAAGATATTATAGTCAATTTTATTACACAATCGCAAAGTAGAGTTTGCCAGATGAGATAGTTGGTGATTTCAAACTGTCTTTGATCATAAAACAGTACCATATTTCGAGTATTAAGACAAACATTCTGGTCATTCAGTTAAAATATTTTTCGAACTTCAATTTCATTTTAAATTGAATGTAAACCCATTTTGACTGAGCAGAACTACAGTCTTGGTCGAAATGTTTCCAACACTCTTCTATTTTGATAGTATTATTCACGTGCATGAAGTAGTTGTTAACTAAATACCCGAGTAGTGACGGAGTTGTTATGAGCATTAGTTAGCTAACATACACACGAGTACCTGTTCTTTTCGTATAATTGTTTTTGAAATAAATTAACGTTTTGTTCAGACAATTTCTCTGCACTTCGTCTGAGGTCGTGATATCTTTCCCACCCCCCAGGGGCACAGTGGTATGTATTCGAACTTACAGCGCTAGAAACCGTATTTTGACACCAGTGGTGAGAATAAAACAAACAGCCCTCTGTGTAGCTTTGTGCTTAATTACAAACAAACAAAATTTTGCCTCTTTTGTGTCGTTTTATTTTATTATAGTAATTCTTCGCAATGCATCACCTGATGGTTACAATGAGTCATCGTGCACAGGTTGATTGCTGCAACACGTCTCTGGTTTCACACAGTAACAGTCTGTCTTATTAAACTAAAAACATCTATAGACTGCGTCACCCATCAGGTGTCATAATTTAGCACCACTATACATTTTTCCCCCCTTTGCTCGGGTATGGCATAGCCAGGTGGTTAAGACAATCGACTAATAATGTGAGAGTCGCGGGTTCGCATCCCCATCGCGCCAAACATGCTCGCCCTTTCAGCCGTGGGGGCATTATAATGTTACGGTAAATCCCACTATTCGTTGATTAAAGAGTAGCTCAAGAGTTGGCGGTGGGTGGTGACGACTAGCTGCCTTCCCTCTAGTATTACACTGCTAAATTAGGGACGGCTAGTACAGATAGCCCTCGAGTAGCTTTGTGCGAAACTCCAAAAACAAACAATCAACTAAATTATTGACTGCTAGTGCAGATAGCCCTTGTGTAGCTTTGCGCGAAATTAAAAACAAAAACATTTGCCAGCTACGATTGAAGTCTTGTTTCGAAACTATTACAAGGTTATGGTTTTAACTAACACTTATTAAAAATGTCTTCATACGATACAAACTTGGTGTGCTGTTTTGTCCAGGAATTATCTTTAACTTCTTTTTAAATAAGATATGCGACACCATACTCGTTTGACAAATATTATACGCCTCACAACGGCAACATATAGAATTACTTGTTAAATTTAAGAGGCGCGAAATTTTAAAAAAATATATATTTTTCCGTTTTTGTGACGTTTAAATTCGTTTTAATAGAACGTCATAAATTACGTAAAAAGTGAAAAACATGGAGTTTCGTAGTTGATGTCATATCTGTAAAAAGAGCAACATGTTCTCGGTACAAATAAGCATTCGTTTTCTGTGAACGTTCTCTGAATAAAACAAAGCACTCTACGAATAGATTAATTTCAGATTAAAGTGCGCCAAGTTCTCTTATGGCTCTTGTAAGCCAATTATCCGGAAACATACAAGTTCACTGAACCACACAATATGTTATCAATATGCTTGTACAGCAGAAAACGATCAATGTTAATTAATGTTTCAGCATTAACATGGTGCGGAATTTGTGTAATTAAAGTCTCTAGCTCGCAAATGCTAACTTGAATTTCACGCTAACATTAGGATCAAATATTTCTTACTCAAGTGCATCGCAATTTCTCTCTTTAAATATATATTTTGTTGCTGTTGTTGTTTAGAAATGTGTGCATAGCTACATGAGGGCTATCTGCCTAGCCGTCCCTAATTTAGCAATGAAAGACTAGTGGGAAGCCAACTAGTCAACATCACTCACTGCAAACTCATGAAGTACTCTTTTACCAACAAATAGTTGGGATTAACCGTCACATTATAACGCTCCCACGGCTAAAAAGGCAAGCGTGTTTGGTAGCATGGGGATTCGAACCCTCGACCCTCACATTGCGAGTCGATCGCCCTAACCGCTTAGTCATGCTTCAAGTAAAAGCTGTAATAAAGGATAGCGTTATTTCTAGTCATGAAATTGTAAGGTGTTAAAAGAGCACTTTCAATACTGTCAATAGTGTCACTTGGATTTCCTAAGTTTAGAAATGCCTTAGCACAACCAAGTGGTTGACTTGCAGGGCCGTGTATCGGAAAGTCCAAAGTTCAATTTGGTTTGTTTTGAATTTCGCGAAAAGCTACACGAGAGCTATCTGTACTAACCGTCCCTAATTTAGCAGTGTAAGATAAGAGGGAAAGCAGCTAGTCATCACCACCCACCACCAACTCTTGGGCTACTCTTTTACAAACGACTAGTGGGATTGATCGATACTCATAATGCCCCCACGACGAGCATGTCTGAACGATAGGTATTCGAACCCACGATCCTCAGTTCACGAGTCGAGTGCCCTAACCACCTGGCCATGCTGGCCCCAAAGTTCGAATAACGATGTGCCGCTGAATATATACCGCGTTTTCAGCTCTAAGAATGCTATGACAATAATAATCAATTCCACAATTTGCTAAGAGTTGCCGCTAGGTGGCAGATTACATGCATCTGATCTGTTTTTCTAAATTATGAATGGTTATACTTGAACCATGAGGTTCTGTCTTGGCAGATTAGCCCAAATATGCCATGGGAAAATTTTCCATATACGTTTGCAAAACGAATTTGAATTGCAAATCTGATTAGAAGAGTCCATACTGCGTACTCCAAAGTTTTCCAGGGTAGCCCTTTAATAAACTTAAAATTATGAATCCTGATCCAGTTTTCCCTAAATATATACTGTAGGAAGATTCTCAACAAATTGCGTCGAAACATACATATTTCGGACTGCGAGTTCATGGTTCGCGCACCGTTACCAACGGAAAAAAAACAAACTGATATCCGCACTTTTTGGATTAGAGTGAGTTGTAAAGAAGACAATTTTATTCTTTGATAAGAATATCATAACGAATTGGTTGGCGATGGTGTTTACCCTCTGGTTATTTAAAACAGTTGGTGTAACGATGATAATATACGACGAACACGTATTAAACAGTTGGTGTAACGATGATAATTTACGACGAACACGTATTAAACAGCTAGTGAAACGATGATAATATTCGACAAACACGTATTAAACAGCTGGTGTAACGATGATAATTTACGACGAACACGTATTAAACAGCTGGTGTAACGATGATAATTTACGACGAACACGTATTAAACAGCTGGTGTAACGGTGATAATATACGACGAACACGTATTAAACAGCTGGTGTAACGATGATAATTTACGACGAACACGTATTAAACAGTTGGTGTAACGATGATAATATACGACAAACATTTATTAAACAGTTGGTGTAATGATATGTTACAAACATGTATCATAACATTCTCAGATGTATCTAACTTCAATAATTTGCAGTTTTAGTTTATATTTATGTACTTACAAAGCTGTTAATATAATTTAGTAACATCTGTGTTGCTGGTCAGTCTCAGCTCAGTCTTTGATAAAATAAATATTAGACAAACACTAATTTCAGAAAAAAATTCAAAAAATGAATGAACTTTCGACTTATACATGCGCGCTGAATGAATTAATTAGAATTATCTTGTTTTGAATTAAGCACAAAGCTACACAATGGGCTATGTGTGCTCTGCCCACCAAGGGTATCGAAACCCGGATTTTAGCGCGTAAGTCCGCAGACATACCGCTGAGCCACTGGGGGGCTAGAATTATCTACTTTAGTTCAACAATTAGGGGAAAAAAATCTTACTTCAAAGGTGACTTACTCCCCTGTTGTTTTTATTTAAATGTCATAAATTACCACTTACGTTCCATACACACACACACAAGTTGACTTAGTAAGTTAATAAACTATATAAGAATAATATATGTTACTTGTTATTTGGAAGAATAACCATGAAAATGTGTGCTAAAAATTGAAGACCCATTTAATTGAAGTTTTACCCAAACTGTTTCTCTCTTGTATGATGACGCAGGAGTGATTCTCTGGAACTATTTGTTACAAATCAGGTTTCTACACCTGCAGCGGGCAGAGAACAAACAGTCCATTCTGCAGCTTTGTATTTTACAACAAAAAAACACGCATATGTTGTATAGCAATCGGTACAGATCTTTATTCAGACTCGTGCTTAACAATATAAAATATCTGTCGGCGACTGGTGTAGTGAACTTATTCGACCGTCTTAAAGTTTGATTTAAACATTGAGTACTACCAGGACACTGTGATGGTTTCATTCCTATGAAAAACGATCAGACCCTCACTATAACAATGAATGCGAGATACCCCGTTTAACAATACAACCATACGTACGTCTTGAATATAAAACAATTACTTTGTTATTCAAAAACTTTACCGTAACAATACAAGAAAGATACCCTATCTAACAATGCTTATGTTTTCATAATATAACGGTTACCCTCTCGTTCACTTGTTTTACTGTATCTTAAGTGAGATGGTTTTTATATACATTAAAAAGTTAGTTTTGAGCACTCAGCGAAGTCGTCTCGTATAAATTTACCACCGCTTTGTCCGATTTTAGTTTTAAAAGTTGGTAAAAATATTTTGTTTATTTGAGGTTAAGCCCAAATCAAAACAATGGACTATTTCTGCTCTGCTCGCCACGGGTTTTGAAATCTGGATTCTAGCGATGTAAATTCGCAGATGTACCATTGTGCCACTGGGGTGGAGAGGAAGGCGCTTGATAATAGAGATAAGTGGTGAGTATTCGTCTGCCGTTTAAGGACTCACAACTCCTAAATCTGGGGGTCGATTCCTCGTAGTGGACCCAGCATAGAGCTCAATTTGGCACTGCTTTAAAGCAAACAAACAAACTAACAAATTTACCAAAATTCCCAGATAGAATTATAACCTCCTTATATTAGGGTTTTTGGGTAATTTGTGTCACTGGTTTCGATTTGAAATCATTTTTGGCCCAGCATGGCCAAGCGTGTTAAGGCGTTCGATTCGTAATCCGAGAGTCGCGGGTTCGAATCCCGGTCGCATGAAACATGCTCGCCATTTCAGCCGTGGAATAGTGATAATGTGACGGTCAATCCCAATATTCTTGGATAAAAGAATAGCCCAAGAGTTTGCGGTGGATGGTTATGACTAGCTGCCTTTCCTCTGGTCTTACGCTGCTATATTAGGGGCGGCTAGCGCAGATAGCCCTCGTGTTGCTTTGCGCGAAATTCAAAAACAAACAATAATAAGCCCCCTAGTGGCATAGCTATAAGTCTGTGGGCTTATATCTAAAAACGGGGTTTTGGTACCCGTGGCTAGTACTGTGTGTGTATGTGTAGCTTTGTGCTTAACTGCAGAAAAAGAAATAGAATAATAATAAATACCTTATTTTAGTTATATATGTCGTTTATCTCATCAGGTGTTATCACGAATTGGTTATATTTCTTTAATATGATTACGCCAAATCCAGGTTGTGATTGCCTACTTTGGTTTTAACATATATAGCGTAGATTGCTCAAGTTAATATTTTAACGCAATACGAAAAATCAAATGTATAAAAAATTTCAGTATTCAGGTACGATTAACAGTATTTTGCTGAAGTTTTAGATAATTACGATAATTCATTATTAGTTGATAATTACGATAATTCGTTATTAGTTGGCGAATAATTCTAGGATTTTGCCACACTTTCGAAGCTAATTCTAATACAAGTATCGAGTGCTTGCCCCTCAGATCTACTTAAAAACAAATCAATAATGGATGATCACTGCTTGGATTTGTTAAACCATCGAAAACGTATTACGATACGTTACATTTTTAAATTATTTCCCTCTCGTCGTAACACTGATAGTTATGAATTTCATTAAAAACGTAGTTATGTACTGAACAGGCAGATGAAGTTGTGATTCTCGTTTTGAATTAAGCACAAAGCTACAAGAAGGGCTAGCTCTGCTCCGCCCACCACAAGTATCGAAACCCGGTTTTCAGCGTTATAAGTCCGCAGGAACTCTTAAGTTTCCACATAAGTACAAATCAGAATTTCAACAAAGCAAAAGTTCCAAAGTTGAGCAACTCACCAATAACAGTAGAGCATTCGGAGCATGCGTAAATGAGCCAATTTATTCGTCTCTCTCTCTCTCTCTCTCTCACACACACACACACACACACACACACTTTATTTCTCTGTTTCTCGATATGTGTGTTAAATTAAGATTTGTCACCACACATGTTACTTACACCTCTATAATTCAGTCGGTATTCTGCGACAAAAAGTTGACAAATCGCGACCTTCAATAACATTCTGAGGCTTTTTGGGAAGGTGGGGATCTGTATGTGTGTGTGTGTCAAAGGTTGAAACGTGTTTTATGTTGAATAACATGGGGTTTTTATTTTATACATGATTAGCAAATAATTCGGCATGGTCAGATGGTTAGGGCGCTTGACTCGTAATCTGAGGGGCACGAGTGCGAATCCCCATCACAACATTTTCACTCTTTCAGCCCTAGGGGGTTTATAACGTTATAATTAATTCCACTACTTGTTGGTAAAAGAGTAGTCTAAGAGTTGGTGGTGGGTGGTAACGACTAGCAGCAATTCTCCTAGTCTTATACAACTAAATTAGGGACGAATAGCGCAGATAGCCCTTGTGTATCTTTGCGCAAAATTCAAACAAACATTAACGAACACATTTTTAAGGTGTTGTAAGATTCGATCACATATGATCAAACTTCATACGATAGTCTAATTTAAGTACAATTCAATAGATGGATTTTGGCTTACTTTTAAACCACTATAATCAAAGCACGCGCGGCTACACTGCTCAGAAATCTCACGGGATCACGTGGAACCCACATTATTCCAATCTAGCGTGCGTGCATCGCGTGACCTATCTGCTGACTGTGTAAATGGTCCCGCAATGTAATCCGTTTAAATATGAAGCAATTACGTTTCTTAAAATAAAATAAAAAAAAAGTTTCCCGTCTCCATTGATTCCCAATAGTAGGCCTAAGTATATCACTGACCGGTTTGGTATGCGTGGGACCAATACAATCATTTTGTTTAAACTTGTGAACGGAAAAGTAGCAAAACACACGCGAAAATCCAAAAACACTAAAACAAAACTGAAAGTTGAGAAGCTGTATGTTTTCATATCTCGTTAGCTGTAAAGTTATACTGTAACAAAAATATGCATTTTCGAATTAATTCACCGATTTATTTTTGCACATCAATCACGAGTTTAAAATTGTAATTAAGCGCTTATTTATATTTATATACCGGCAAAACTGGGAATTGAAACTCTGTTCGTTTTCACATTTCGTTAGCTGTAAAGTTACACTGTAACGAAAATATGCATTTTCGATATTAATTCAGATTTATTTTTGCACATTAATCACGAGTTTAGATCTAAAATTGTAATTAAGCGCTTATTTATATTTACATAACAGCCAGTTAAAACGACACCGAATTCCCTTGCTGCATGTTATGATATTAAGTTACACTTGTTAAAATAATCTAACCATTGTGTAACTGGCTTTCAAATGCTTATTAATCTACAAAATGCACTTAGCGCTATGGGTGTGAAGTATTTTCGCAGACATGCAATGGTATTAATTACTAAAAAAAATCGTGTAAAATCGGCTAAAATTAGGGTAGTTTATTTTCTCGACTACAAAGAATCTCTAGGCTGGATTGTTAATTAGGCCTAGCTGCATTTAATTACGCTGATCTCAATATGTGAGCTCTAGTAATCATAATTTTTGGACAGTTCTTTGAACGTTCTCAAGGAACCTTGTGTTGTTGTTACTTTGTTTTGTTTTACAATTATCACCTATTTGTAATTAAAGTGTTTCTAAGAATATATTTATTTTGAATCCATAATTAGCTGAAACTAATTAAGCCGAGAAATTACTAGAAGAGTATGTACATATTTCTACATAATTATTATGCTATCTTCATTATTGTTTTATAGTGCTGATTTTAATCGCCTATTAACAATTAATGTAATTGATGTTATTAACAGTACTAAGCTATTTATTTTATTTTATTTTATTTTATTATATATATATATACACACACACATGTATACACAATGAGAAACTTTAAAAAAAACGTAATTAAACATTTTATGCACATAAACTATTCAGTAAGATATATATCTGTGAACATAAAGGGTTTATATTGATGTTTAACTCCGGCAGATAATCATGCAAATTAATTCAAACACTATGTTTTTTCTCAGTTTGAACTCTTTCAAATACAACGCCATCTATAGTGGTATGTATTTATTGCTTGTTGTCAAGGGATGTTAGACTCGATGAAGGAGAAGTCGCCGGTTTTGAAGAGACTTGCTAACTTGTTCAGTTTTAATGATTTGGTCCTCAATTAAATTATCATGCAATTTCTTTGACGACTGATCTAACTGTAGAGAAAAATGCATTCACTGATTCTATGAAATTAACAGTAGATCCAGTAAAAATAAAGAACACCAGGTGGTTGATAGCAGTGAAATGTAATAAACTTTTGCTTTACGTTTCATAGAGTTTTGTCAAAATTATTTTACAGTTTAACGAAACGCGATTTTTTTTTAATTCGGTATGTAATACTGTAGCTTGAATTATATACGTAATTTTTTAACGGCCCCATTTCAGGTTTAAGCTCTACACTTCTACATACGTTAGAAGTGATACATTTTTTACAAGCTTTTATTTAGACCTTAATATCAGTCGATCTCTTAGTAACGTAGCACTTTCCGTTCTTTTCTGACGATGCTTAAGTGTACTAACACCGGCGTTGTTGGTCTACCAAACCTGTCAATTATACAGGTTAATAAACAAAGAGCACTCACCCTACAAGGGAGGAAATTAATAGTCATGTGCTCATGTTTACTCTGTTGTTGAATGTTCTCTAATGTAACGAGCTGGCCATCTGTCGCCGTTCAGCATAACTTTGAAAGCTTCGGCGAAGGGCAGAGCCCACGTGTAAGGGTACACAATACAAGTCCACCTGCAGAGACAATTGTCAATTTTGAATACACCTACGCGCTTTCAAACTCGTGGAATTACGCTTCAAAAATCATTGCTGGTAGTCGAATCACGTGTCTCTTATAAAGATCTTCGTACAACGCTAGAGAAGAAGCATTTAAAAAAAAGTTAGGGTTCGAAGTTGCGATAAAAATGGTAAGACAAAAGTAAAAACAACGGAACCGTGTATTTTTTAAAAGGCGCTAAAAGTTATTCTGTTAGAATAATATTAGTTTGTTGTTGTTTTTTTCACCCACAACGTAACCCTAAATAGTTTTCTGGCATTTATTATATTAAATTGTTTTACTAAAAGTTTCAAATTAAATATGCCGTATAGTTTTAAACTGCGTTTTTTAAAAAGTGTGTTCTTAAATGGCGATCCAAGTTTGCATCCGAGTTAAGTTTAAACGCAAAGTTAAATAAGAAGGAAGATATGTTTAATACACTTCAGTCTTGTGTTATAGGTAGTTTAGGCTTCACGTGGACAGTCCTATGGGATAAAATAAGAAAATACTTTGGAAGTAGATTACAGGTCTGTGTTGTAAGTACACTAGCGTTTGTCTTTAATTACACAATGTAACGTCTCAATTAGGGTAAAGTATTAGCTTGAATAGATGTTACTTTAATTTCACTCTTTACCACCAGTGCCATAGATTAAAAATTAATGACTTCATTAAAACATTTACAAGATTTTAATCTTATAATTACGTTGTGAATTTTTCACGAAGGCTTTTTTTTTTTATTAAAGTACCACCAGAATTTTTAAAGTACTTCTAAACAAACATTAGATTTAAAAATATATATATTTTGTTTTTAATATAAACCTTTACTTCGTTTCGTATTAAGTGTCTGACTCGAAAAAAATGGAGTATTGTAACAGTTTTTGAGTTACGGGATACAGTTGGAGTTGGGCCCGACATAGCCAAGCGTGTTAAAGCATGCGACCGGGGGATGGAAATTCCAGAGAAAAATATAGCTTTAAAAATGTTCTCTTTATTTGTCTTGTGAACTGTTATTACAGTGATACGTTTAAATGACGTCATATATCAATGACTTGGTATGGACTAGACACGAGGAATATTACTAATGTTTAGTGTCTCTTCTGCACGCTCTACGTGTATTGGAATGTTCACTAAAACTATCCTGGTGAAACTCTCTGCAATTCAGTGGTGTTGTACAGCAAAGCCAGTTTCACAGTGTTTTTAACTCTGTTTTTAAATAATGAATCGTTAACCATCTGTTGTTTACATATTATTTCTATCAAACATTTGCATATCGGCCAAAAGCGTAAGATTAGTATTTTTGCAGTAAACACAACATATTACTTCGATCTTAACTAAATATTAATTGTAAATGTTTAGGTCGTATCAACACATTCGTAAAGCGTAAAAATACGATATACTACAAACACGTACTAAAACTTATCTATCGCTTTCCTCCCCAGCCGTCACTGAATAACATTGGTTTCGAGGAATTTCGCATCCCATCGGTAATTCCGAATAGAAACCAATTGAAACAGTGAGACTAGGTTTTTGATACGCTTGTGGTACGCTGTATATACATATTTGTTTGTTTTTAGTTTTCTTCTATTCACAACAACTAAAAAAAACATACATTTTTTTTTAATTGTAAGCACAATTAAAAAGGCCTACAGGGCCACAAAACAGCCCCGCAGAGTCATAACGTTTAACCAATAGGCTAACAGTTGTTCAACAGGTATAATCCCTAACCCCCTGCTCCGAATAGGTGCCATTTAAACTCTGAGTAGTTTTAATATCGTAAGGAATATTTTTGTGTGTTTTCCTTAAATAACTATACAGCTGGCGTATTCCATTATACAACGTAACTCATCTGCTCCATCAGATAACGCACGTATTCTT
Source organism: Carcinoscorpius rotundicauda (assembly GCA_011833715.1). Lineage (NCBI taxonomy): Eukaryota > Metazoa > Arthropoda > Merostomata > Xiphosura > Limulidae > Carcinoscorpius > Carcinoscorpius rotundicauda. The sequence goes on along the minus strand of CM022406.1, from coordinate 38,138,435 downwards.
AGCCCGATTATCAGGGCGCTTGACTCGCAATCCGAGGGTCGAAGGTTCGAATACCTGTACAACCAAACATGCTCCCCCTTTAAACTAGGCGAACGTTATAATGTGACAGATAATCCCACTATTCGTTCCTTAAAGAGCATCTTAAAAGATTGCGGTGGATGGTAATAACTATTTATCTTCCCTCTAATCTTTTACTACTATATTATGGACGACGAGTTCAGATAGCCCTATAGTAAGTTTACGCGAAATTCAAAGCAAACCCATGTACTCCATTAAACCATAACATAAATCACGTATTCCATTATGCAATATAACCGAAAAACTTCATTAAACAACAACGTATTTCGTGTATTCCGTTATATAAAATAACCCAGATATCTCATTAAGCAACAATACAACTTGTGCATTTCGTTATATAAACCCGAGCCTTCCATTAAATAAAATATAAACCGTGTATTCTATTGAATATTGTGCTGGTGCATTCTTCGTATAACAATATCTGTACAAGTTTCATGCCGTCACAAAAGCGTAAAGGTACTACTTTCGGGTAACGGAAAAATTGCTATAAATGTATTGCTACGCTTCGTAGAACAATATACGATGCAGGAAATAAAACTGTGAGCTGGTGGTGAGATTCCGAAATAATAATATGCACACAGAATGAAAAATAATAAAACTTAAAATCACAATGTTTTTTTTTTCCAGTTGTAGCCGGTTTCATAGCCTCATGAATACACTCCAATACTGACGTTTTAACACGCGCAACTTGCCTGTGCAAATCGTATTAGGATATACTACTCTAAACGTATGTGCGGTTTCATACGAGTGTACTTACGTTGTCTCTACTAGTTCAAACACACAGTTAAATGTGGTTTCAGAACTGATACTGTGTCACGTGCTCATAACACACGCTAAATTTAAGGTGTCACCTTCTTGCCTGTTTGCTATTTTATTTATAACAGTTAATTTTTATGTGTAAGCACATTAAATAATCCCTGAAACAGCTGACGCAGATGTTTGTCCGTTGCCATGTTTTTATCGCGTGCATGTGCTCTGCAAACGCTGAAACTAACTAGCATTAATTTCTGCCTTAAGTGTTTTTATTTGCCTCACCTTAAGTACCTCCACGACCCATACTAAAAACGTGCGTTTTGAGTTAATTGTTTGTTTTCGCTTACTTTTATGACCTGTAATTATATCGTTACGTCCAGTTGGAAGGGTAACTTCCTTCTGAAAATGATAGTTTATCCCTCGACTTATCCTTGCTAAATGAAAACTGTGCTTATATGTAGGAGATATTTGTTTGTTACTCTAAGCGCAACGCTGTGAAGTCGGCCATCTGTTCCTTACTCACAGTGGTTATCGAAACAGTTTTTAGCGTTGTAAGCCTAGTCATTGGATGAGTGTATGCTTGTATGTAGGAGATATTTGTTTGTTACTCTAAACGCAACGCTGTGAAGTCGGCCATCTGTTCCTTGTTCACAGTGGTTATTGAAACAGTTTTTAGCGTTGTAAGCCTAGTCATTGGATGAGTGTATGACGTTAGTCAGTCATGGTACATATATATATGTGTGTGTACTTCAACATATGTTTACATATTTAACTGTACACGGTAGATATGTGATCTGTCTCATATCGATTAAATTTTGAAGTATTAAATCCAGAATATGTAATGAAAAAAAAATCCATTGATAAAATATTATTAAGGCAAAATTTTGATTTCTATATCACATCAAATTTCTTTGTTTATGAACAAGTCAGTATTGCCAATAATATTACAACAAACTTATCTCTTCGCGATTAGAGATAAAGCAAGAAATAGTAAAATTGATTCTAAACTCTTGTGCATTGGTAAGTAAATACTGCCAACTTCAAGAACTTTGTCACTAAGTGTGGTAATTTATTAATTATGTTTTTTTTTGTTTTGTTTTTTTTGGAATTTCGCACAAAGCTACTCAAGGGCTATCTGTGCTAGCCGTCCCTAATTTAGCAGTGTAAGACTAGAGGGAAGGCAGCTAGTCATCACCACCCACCGCCAACTCTTGGGCTACTCTTTTACCAACGAATAGTGGGATTGACCGTCACATTATACACCCCCACGGCTGGGAGGGCGAGCATGTTTTAGCGCGACTCGGGCGCGAACCCGCGACCCTCGGATTACGAGTGCACGCCTTAACGCGCTCGGCCATGCTATTAATTATGTACCGTTAAAATCGTAAAAATTCTTTCAGCAGTTGTATAATATTAATATAAAGTTATGTCTATTTTAAAATACTCTCTCGGTTTCGATATGACATAATAATAATAATAAATGTTTTCGGCAATTTACTTCAACCAATGAAAAATTAGAGGCCTTTTTCCTGGTCTTCCAGGACCCGTTGAGTAAGAACAGTGACGTCAGAGACAAATCATGAGATCGCTGTAGTTTATTTGTTCCGAGGACATCGTTTAGATAACGTGTTGACTAGTGCAGCAAAATCTAATAAAACCGCACAGAAAGTTCTGGAAAAAAAATATAATTCTGGTATAAGTACTCTTGAGTATTTCCGGAGACCAACATAAATCGATTTCGTTTTCACACCCGCCATGTTTTGTTAATACAAAAACGATGGTATTGGTCGCGAGAATCGTATAAAGGTAATTCTAAGGTACCAATCTCTCCTTTATCTAAAATCAGTTAGTGTGAAATTGAAACGAAGTTGAAAAGAAACTCGACTAAAATCAGTTTTCATCTTTGCACGTAGAAGATCATATTTCCAGCGAAACTCGCTGAAACGTACATGAACTGTAGTTTTCCAAATCAATGTAAGGCCGGAAGTTGTACGCGTACACTTGGTCCGCCATTGTACATAGAATCTGCGACTTTTGAATTACGCATGCGCAATGAATGCACATATCGGCTGGTTAAATAAAAATCGTTATAAATTATTGCGACTGATTTTAAGATGGATCTTTGGCTGTTTTCGTTTCAAGAGACCCTAAATTAATGTAATAGGTCGAAAATAAATATGGAAAGATCGCTGGATTTGATAAAGAACTTTTTTTCAAAGATAAATTTACAGTAATTTATATTCATTCGAAAGGTATTTCTTCATGAGAGTTGTAACAAAATGAAAAATTTGATTTGTGCTTAGACTTAATTTCACTGAATGCGTGCATGTTTGAACGAACAACATTTGAAAACACTAACAGTAAGTTGAACTGTTTAATACACAAGTTATTAAAACTATCTGGCAGTAAAACAATTTTTCTGGTCAGATGAGTTAAGACGTTCGACTCGTCATTTAAGGGTCACGGGTTCGAATCTCCATCGCACCGAACGTGCTCGCCCTTTCAGCCGTGGTGGCGTTATAATATCGTGGTGAGTCCCACTATTCATTGGTAAAAGAGTAGCCCAAGAGTCGACGGTGAATGGTAATGACTAGCTGCCTTCCCTCTAGTGTTACACTGCTAAATTAGGGACCGCTAGTGCAGATAGACCTCGTGTAGCTTTGCGCAAAATTCAAAAACAAACAAATTTGTTTACGTGTAAACACAGAGATAACATGTCACATGTACATGAAACAGTTTCGTGTGTTTGTGTGACATAAGGGAAGGGGGTCATGTTGTGCTTTTTCTTTTGTTTTAAAGATGCGTGTGTGTAAAAATATCGTTTGTCTGCAATATAATGATATGTATTTAAAGTTTATGCTATCACAAAAGCTTAAAAGCGCTACTTTCGTGCAATAGCATAACTGTTGTACAGCTACACGTAATGGTACAATACATGTACTCTTACGATCGTAAAATTATTGTTTATTAAGTGGATTGGATTCGTGTATATATATTTTTTAAAATTTGAGTGTGTGTGTGTTTTCTCATAGCAAAGCCATGTCGGGCTATCTGCTGAGCCCTCCGAGGGGAATCGAGCCTCTAGTTCTGCATTGTAAATCCGAAGACATACCGCTGTACTAGCGGGGGGCATTTTAAATTTGAAGATATACTCTTGGCTACGACGGAACATAATAATAATAATAATAATAATACACAATTTCAACTTATTTTATTTAACCAATTAAAAACCTGAAGTTCTCATTAGCTTTCTTTGTAACTCAGTGAGTAGAAGTCCGAGTTCGAGATTAAATGTGTTTTTGACAGAGAAATTCGTTCTACTGTTTCCACACATGTCAAATCTATTGGAAAAATATATTATTTCCAAACTGATTGAATAAGATTTGTTGTAGGTTAAATTAAAAGAGCTTAAATGTTTTGTTTTACTTTCTAGAAACGACACAAAGAAACGGATAATCGAAGCCGTCTGCTATCTGTTACAATACGGTTGCGTATACAGATCTGTTCAATATTTCTTAAATGAATAAATACAGACTAAAACATTTATGAAAAATAACAAAAATCCCTCCATATTTCTAAAACCAGAAATATAGCGGCTAGCTTCATGTAATGAATAGCGTACTACAAGTCATACGTTATTAGGGTAGGCGATGAAGCATTGTTCACGTTGTATAACAGAGATGTAAAGACATGGGCTCTCTTAAATGATAAAAACTAATGATGCTGGTGTGTGAAACAACGGATATCATACAGCGAAAGCTAGTACATAACACTGAGATATATGCATTGACTTTTATCAGACACAACTCAAAAGAAAAAGACGTTACTTAACTTTTTGTATTTGCTTCTTGTCAGAGTAACTGCTTTGGTCTTTGTTGTTCTGCTAAGGATTTTCAAAATAGAAATGTATAAGTAGCTGAGAAAACTAATCAATGATAAGATTGTAGTTAATCAAGAATTATCAGCCTTCAAATTTCATTTTTACTTGGAAAACAAACTTTAATTCTGGCTGTTTCGTACTGTGTACCTTAAATATTAAATCCTGATTTTTCATACTGCATACAACAAGCATTAAATCTGTTTTGTTTATACTGCATAAAAAACACCATAGATCTGAACTATTCATAACGAAACCTGAAATCCGGGTTGTTTCTTTGTTTTATTTTCGCGCAAAGCTATAAGAAGGCTGTCTGCGACATCCATCCTTAATTTAGCAGTGTAAGACTAAATGGAAGGTATCTATCTAGTCATCATCGCCTACCACCAAATCTTTGGATACTCTTTTACCAATGAATAATGAAATTGAACGTCACAATGTAACGCCCCTACGGCTGAAAGGACGAGCATGTTTGATGGGGCGTTTACGAGTCAAGCGCCCGAACCACCTGGCCATATTAGGCTCTTAAATCCGGATTGTTTATATTTCATGAAATTAAATTGTGATTCCTGATGAATAAGGATCGGCATGACCAGGTAGCAAAGGCGTTCAACTCGTAATCCAACAGTCGCGGGTTCGAATCCCTATCACAGCAAACATGCCCGCTCTTTCACCCGTGGGGGCATTATGATGTAACGATCAATCCCACTATTCGTTGGTAAAAGAGTGGCCCAAGAGTTGGCGGTGGCTAGTGATGACTAGCTGTCTTCCCTTAGTCTTATACTGCTAAATTAGAGACGGCTAGCGCAGAGAGCCCTCGTGTAGCTTTGCACGAAATTCAGAAACAAACTTATGATTAAACAAAGTAATTACTTAAAATTATGTTCCTCCAGTTTTTCAGGTTTTGTTGGTTTATGCCCTCTCGTTGAAATCCAAAATATAAAGAATGAAAGGAATGTGGTAACAAATTTGATGCTCAGTATTAGGTTCCATTGCAAGCAATAGGCCTAAGGAAGCCATTTTCTTCAGCTTGAAAGTTATTCTGGTGTGCACTGCTAAAGGTCTTGATTTATAATATTTATGATGATAATAAATCGTGTTGAAAGTCAGTTATCGTTCAAAAGACTTACTTCAAAACCAATAACGAGACGCCAAATACACTTCCGAGTATTATAAGTACTCTCCGCTTCGAAATGAAACGAAAAGTTTCATAGCTTTTAGTAAACATTACTTGTATAAATTCTCCATCGTCCAAAATAACTTATGTTGCGATTTTCTGTAGCAATGATGATCAACCTCGAGAGACCGAAAGAAACTGTAACCCAGAGCTCACAGTTCTTTTAATAGGCTTAAGTTATTCACTGTAACCTATGAATGTGCAAGTTCGTAGTTGTTTAAATAGGCTTAATTATTAACTGTAACCCTTGTATATGCAAGTTCATATATGTTTAAATAGGCTTAACTTCTGTTCACTAACTTGGTACGTATTATGCACAACTTAATATTGTGTGTGAAAAACGAGTTTGTAGGCTTCACAAATAACAGTAGAATTACATTTATTGCAACGCGATAGAATACACTTGATAACGTTTTGTCACAGTGTAATTATTTATTTCTCACATTATTATGATAAATGATCTTTGTTACCTCAATAATTGATTCTCTTCACAATTAGCATACAGAACTAGAGACGTTCATTTAGTCGTTGTTTTCATTTTTCTTCACAACCAGCAGAAGATACGAGGGTCGCCACCTGGAGGAAAGTACTTCCATCATAATTACTACTACTTGTGTTCTTTTGTACATTAATGTTGTCGGCCGTCGCAGGCCTTCGCCGTAATTAGATTAATTAATGGAACTCTGAGCTGAGGTTATACTGCTCAGTGTGAAGTAGGTGCACAGCCGGTTCAGACGTCACTTAATTTACACCTAATTCGAAGATATTTCACCTAGTGTATAACCTCATTCTTCTGGTATATTAATTGCGTTTTAGATTCAACTGTATTTATTTCTTTATAAAATGCAATATTTTCTGCTTAGATAAATTATTAAATTTTCGTTTCTTGTTAATGTTCTTTTTTCTTGCTATCGTGCAATGTTTTCCTTTATTATAATATGTTTATTTATTATATTTATATACTAAACATTTGATACTAAATAACGATTTTAGTGCTGTCATACTGGAATTAGGAATCTTTCCTGTATGTTATATTAGTCGCAGAACCTATAGTTCATACTGTGTGAAATATTTTACCTTTTCCTCACCATTATGTACATTGTGTTCACAGTCTCATAATTGCATTTTTTTTATTTCACAGCAAAAACTATTAGCTTTCTACAACGATTTAAGAAAAATATACACCAAGCTGTCCTTCGTTCTTGTAGACATAAAGCTCGCTCCGACTGCGACTGCAGTGGCCCGGCATGGCCAAGCGTGTTAAGGGGGTTCGCCAAACATGCTCGCCCTTTCAGCCGTGGGGACATCATAACGTGACGGTCAATCCCACTATTCGTTGGTAAAAGAGTAGCCCAAGAGTTGGCGGTGGGTGGTGATGACTAGCTGCCTTCCTCTAGGCTTACAATACTAAATTAGGGATGGCTAGCGCATATAGCTCTGGAGTAGCTTTGTGCGAAATTCAAAAACAAAGAAACCGACTGCAGTCTCTATGGCTGACTCAGTTCTTGGTATGGGATTTATCAACTAATATGAGAAAATGTGTCTTACACTTTTCATTTTGATACACCTGTATATTACATACATTTGTCGTGAGAGACGTAGAAGTTAGAGGGGTTACTTAATTCTAATTTCAGTATCCTTTCCGTCTTATCTTTAATCTGTTTCATGCTATCTTTAGTTGTTTTTTTCAGACTTCTGCCTGAAATAAGTGAAAGAACTCCTCTTAGGGCTGTTTCGTTCTTTTGTCAACTTTCCTCAGGTAGGTAGAATTTTTTTCATACGTGAGACTGAGTCTATACATAATTTTACCGTCACGAGTTATGCAAATATCTCTATGCTCTTCCACATCTGACCAGTTAATTATTCACAAGCACGTATGAACCACAAAGAAGAATGAAATAGACAATGCACGTGTTCGGATCTTGCAACACGTGCTTTTCTCAGCATACCGAAAAAATACGAATTATTTCTGAAATTCCACATCCTTCACACGTGTTTTTGACTTTTCAACATTTAGCTACTTTTATTCTTCTACAAACAATAACAAAAAGTTTTAGACCCGGAATTCCAATATCAGGCGTCTCGTTGTATTAGGCTTTAATCACCGCTTTCGTACTGGATTTAACCAAAACCAAAAGAATTCGCCATGATTACAATAAAACTAACAACAAACTGGCGCCGAAATGCATTTTTCGTTTTTTGTTTTCGTTTACTTTCTGTACTCTAACGTATGTTTTAAAAAGAAAGAATGCTCTGTTTGTTCTCAATTCTGACTCGCCTCTACTGACTAAGCGATGAATGGTGTACGAATCGGTGTTTCCTCTCGTTTTCTCATTCCTGTTCTCAAAATATTTAAGTTAAACTAATGTGAACATTGGCATGTATTTGTACCGAATGTTTAATCTATATAGATGTAATAGAACTATTTCTTGTCTTTTGTGCGCCCTTGTAACTATATAGCAAAGTTTGGATTAATCTTCACCAGAATTAATGTGGGATTCACCAGGTCCATGTAAGGTAACTTACAATCTTTCAGTTTTAAATGTTGCGTTTTACAATTCTTATGGGCAATTTTGAATCTTTTTAACGAATATACGTAAAGGAAGCAATTTTCATGTCCTGAGACAACCTTTCGTTAATTATAAATTTACTTAACTTCAGTCCTTTGGACGGTAACCCCAGCTAGTTGACATCTGTGTGTGTCTATATATATATACACTGCTGACCAAAATCTTAAGACCAGTGAAAATAAGAAGTCCTAAACAGGATAGAAAATGCCCAACAAGAGGTCTTAGTAGTGAGCACGGCCGTCATTGCGAATAACTTCAAATATTCGCTTTAGCATGATCGATATAAGCGCTTGAAGAAGGCTGGATGGAATATTATTCTAAGTGGTGAAGATGGCTTTACGAAGATCATGCACTGTTTGGAATTGACGTTCATTTCTCTAGACTTCCCTTGCCATCCACCCCGAAACATTTTCAATGGGGTTCAGTTCGGGCGAACACGCTGGATGGTCCCAAAGAATCACATTATTCGCCATGAAAAGTCCTTTATTTTGCGGGCATTGTGAATTGCAGCGTTGTTCTGCTGAAAGATCCAGTCATTTCCACACAAGCGAGGACCTTCAGTCAATAAGGATGCCTTCTCCAACATGCCAATATAGTCAGCTTCTGTTTGATGCCTCTGTATAACCTGAAGCTCCATTGTTCCATGAAGGAGAAAGCATCTCAAGATCATGATGGAACCTCTTCCACTGGGTCGTATAGAAAATGTCTCGGTGGGACTATCCAGGTTAAATTGTTTCTCATCAGAGAACAAAACCTTCTTTCACTTTTCTACGTATCATGTTTGGTACTTCTCAGCAAAGTTTAACCGAGATGTTTCGTGGTGTGGAAGGAGGCGTGGCCTTTGAAGACGTTTACAGTTTTTCAAGCCTTTTTCTTGTAGATGCCGCCTTATTGTTCGTGAGCTGCATTCTGCATCCGTAAGGGCCTTAATCTGGTTCGACGATCGGGTGGTGTCTTGCCGGACAACTCATCGAATCCTCCTGCTAAACGCCGGCGAAATTTTCTTGGGCCGATCACTTGAAATTCTCGTTCCATATCTCTCAGGGTATTTTAAGAAATTTGCATGGGGATTTAAAACCCGTGGCTTTAAATTACGAGTCGAAAGCCTTAACCCACCTGGCCATGCTGGGCTTCACACCAAACGTGCTCGCCTTTTCAGTCTTGATGGTGGTATAATGACTATCAATCCCACTATTCGTTGATAAAATAGTAACCCAAGAATTGGCGGTGGATGATGATGACTAGCTGCCTTCCCTCTAGTCTTACACTGCTAAATTAGAGATGGCTAGCGCAGAGAACCCTCATGTGGTTTTGCGCGAAATTCTAAAACAAAAACTTTTTCATAATAGAAAGTTTGACTCCCTACACAGCGCATTACTTTAAGTAAACTCGGACATCGAAGACACTTTGTTTTCCATAGTTGTATTGCGAGCAATAAGTCACGTCAGTTTTATTGTATAATGCACTCTGAAATAGTATCTCTTCGTACATGTTTAAATCTAAATTCTTAGCGTACTAAGTTGAATAACAAAAGCGTAATTTAAAAGAAAAAGTTATTCCATAAAAAGTGTTCTGGAAGAAGCAGGCCCGGCATGGCCAAGCGTGTTAAGGCGTGCGACTCGTAATCTGAGGGTCGCGGGTTCGCATCCCGGTCGCGCCAAACATGCTCGCCCTTTCAGCCGTGAAGGCGTTATAATGTTACGGTTAATACCACTATTCGTTGGTAAAAGAGTACCCCAAGAGTTGGCAGAGGGTGGTGATGACTAGCTGCCTTCCCTCTAGTCTTACACTGCTAAATTAGGGACGGCTAGCACAGATAGCCCTCGAGTAGCTTTGTGCGAAATTCCAAAACAAACAAACTGGAAGAAGTTTAGTATGAACAGCTGGCGACATCTACAAAATCACAATAAATTTGTGCATTTAAAAAAAATTATTTCTCATCTTGCTCAACCTTTATATTGAATATATTTATAAAAATTAATCGAATTATTTGTGTTTCAAGAAGTATCATACCAGTTGATAACAGTGACTTATTACAAAATTCGAATAACGGTATTCAGCAAACTAATAGTACGACGAATCTTGTTTATTGTTCATATGTGAATTTAATATGAATGTAACTTTTATCCAGTGGAATTTAATAACAAACTAACAAAACACGCCGTTCTTAATAGCCTAAAGAAGGGTTAATTTAAAACTTTCCTAATAGAGCTAATACTTCTGAAAGTTCGAAAACATAAATAATAGAATTCACCATACTGATGAGTCAACCCTCGTTTCGTGCAATAATTCATTAAAGTTGTGGAAAGTTACATCCGATGCATAGTATTTGAAAATCATGGCTCGCCTTTACGTGAGTTGCAATTCATCCCTAACAAGCCACGGGGGACCTCGCTTCCGATAAATGGCATTCATAAATATCAAGCCCGCCACAGAATTGGCGCTTTAATTGCCTTGTCTTCTTTGCATAGCTCGCTGACCAGGAAAATCACTTCATTGCTCAGCGAACATTTTGTAATAGATGAGGAGTAGGCGGAAGGGGTCTGAAGGGACAAGTAGGACCACGACAAGCATTAAGAGTTTCTTCATACATTGTGCAGTTGAATGGAAAGTCGAGATTCCACCTTATCCAGTCTTTTAGTGCCGTTATGTCTTGGCTATAAATTCTTGAAATGAAAGAACCCGTTAGTAGGGGAGAGAATTAATGGGCCAGCGCTTTGAGTTTGCAATAGCAAACAACATTTTCACTTATGCATGACTTGACTCTGATCAAGCTGCCTTGCCCTAATGAAGCTACACAACATACGGCTGGGCTGTTCTGGACTGCTTTTTTTTCGTGACTTCACCATTCTTTCCGCAAAGGCATCCATTTATTGTATTATAAATTAGCCGAAATATTAGGACGTTCTACATGGAAATAGACTCTATTGGATTAAATTGACTTGGATTTTGGAAACGGAAGCATTCGAAGCGCAAGTAACGTAGTAAAAGAATTGTTCTCGATCTCTCGCACCAAAAATATGATGTTAAACGTGCGTAGCATTGTAAGAACGTGTTACAAGTGACAGTGTAATCTTGAAAATTCGTATTCCAGTAATAAATACTTACAGTATGTAGAAACTACTTTAGCATTGATAAGAAATTGCATTGCTTTTCTAAAATAAACATTTTTGTAGTATTGTGGTAATGCTCTTGTTAAGCACAAAGCTACACAATGGGCTATCTGTGCTCTGCCCACCACCGATATCGAAACCCGGTTTTTAGCGTTGTAAGTCCGCAGACATACCGCTGAGCCACTGGGGGCCTGTAGTAATGCATGACACCAATGGTTAAAAAAAGTGTGTTGGAAATTACTCAAACTACTTTTATCGTTATGACAATAATGTTGTCTTATACACGTACTCAAAGAACTAGATCCCAGGTCCATATGCTTCATATATATATATATATACTAGACAATGCATTATTTCTTACAAACTGGAAATGTAGGCCTATAACAACTCGGTTTGACAACTACTACAATGTATGCACAGACCTTTTACAAGACAATCTGGAACTGGCATTACAACGTGAGATGAAGGCCTGTAAAATAATAGCGGTTTGAAAATGGCGCTGTAACGTGAGGGTTAGGCCAGTGTCAAAGCAGTTTAAAACTGATACGTAAACGGCAGATGTAAGTTTCTAACAAAGTTGTTTAACACTGTTGCTACAACCAATAGGAAAATGTCTGCGAAATATGACCTGTATGGCAAATTTAGGGATAATTAATTTTCACATGAAACTTCTTCCAGAGAGTTTGTTTTTGAATTTCGCGCACAGCTAGCTACACGAGAGTTATCTGCGCTAGCCGTCCCTAACTTAGCAGTGTAAGACTAGAGGGAAGGCAGTTAGTCATCACCACCAACCGCCAACTTTTGGGCTACTCTTTTACCAACGAATAGTGGGATTGATCGAAACATTATAACGCCCCCACGGCTAAAAGGGAACCTATTTTTACGGAATCTGATTAATCTACGTCATTAATTTTTGTTTTGCCATTAATTCAACAAATGGAAATACTGAAGAAATACGTAATAAATTTTTCTTTGTAAAAGAAAGTGTAAAAATAATCTGAATACTGTTTGCTAATTTTTACTATATAAGTTTAGCACTCTTTAAAGGGACAGGTTTTTTTTACGAATGAAATCAATGCAATTTGTTATGTTTAATAGTATGTGCTTAATTTAAGCTGTACGCAAAATCTTTTCTACCATGAAAAACGCTGGCTTAATGGTAAACCAGAAATAATAACATACACATCATCTCAGGTGTTATTCGAAGAAATTGTACCATTTGCGAGAGATTAGAGAAACACGTTTGAGTTTGGTCTTAAGTGAATGGTGGAGTCGCCAGGCACGAAATATATATAAAATCATAGCCTGGTTATCCAGATATTCAGGTGATTTGTCTCATTACACTATGTAACAAAATTTTTACTTTTTCTTGTTCCTGGGCAGAAAAAGTGTTATTTCCCAATTGTTTATGCCGAAATAAATGGAAAAGACCTATTTTTTTTCTTCAAACTTTGCTTTTGAGACCTGGAAGTGTATAACAAAAACGTGGATGGGGACCTTATTTGGGGGCTGATACGTGAAAGTGATTTACATTACAGTCGCAAATCTCGAGAAACTACACACTTCTGTTCATTTTTGTGTAAACTTTAATATAAATACATGTAAATCTTGATTCATATGCTGTTTTGTTCAGACCTCATGTAAATTAAAATATGCAAATTTGCTCGTTTTTACTTAGAAAATAGGTTAATTTCTAAATTTCATTATCCAGATCACAAAAGCAAAGTTAGAAGAGAATAATGGCCATTTTCTGTACTTTTACAACATAAGCAATTAAGAAATAACACACACTATCCAGGAACAACACTTGTGTTTACATAGTGTAAATTAGTGTTTCAGAAATTCTTGTCGTAAAATTGCATTGTGAAGGTGAGAAAAAAAAAACGTTTGTCGTGATAGCTAATTTGACAACGAATAAAAAATCTGCTTTGATTTAGTAATATTGTAGTGAACTTTGTCAAGAAAAGTAGGAAGAACCAGTTTTACTTTAACGATTCAACATAACTTTTTAATTCAGATATGGTAAACAATACGTACCTCAATGTTACCTTCTTATTATTCAGTGTAATTATGCTAATCATTACTGCGAAACAAATAACAAAGTGTAAGTTAATGTTTTCCGAAAGCTGAACAGTTTCGGTGAAAACGTTATTTTTTATCAAATGGAAAAGGCCCAGGATGACCAGGTGATTAGGGTGCTCCATTCGCAAGTTGAGAGTTGCAAATTTGATTCCTGGACCCCCTGAAGATGTTTACCCCTTTTAGCCGTGGGGGCGTTATAACGTGACGATCAATCCCACTAGTCGTTAGTAAAAGAACAACGCAAGAATTGGCGATCAGGGGTGATGACCAGCTGCCTTCTAACTAGTCTTTCACTTCTAAATTAGGGACGATTAGCGCAGATAATCCTCATGAAGTTGTGCGCGAAATTCAACACACACAATCATAATCACGCTATGGTTTAATATGTAATAAAACAAAATATGGCCCGGCATGGCCAGGTGGTTAAGGCACTCAACTCGTAATCTGAGGGTCTCGGGTTCAATCCCTGTCACTCCAAACTTGCTCGCACTTTCAACGGTGGGGGTGTTATAATGTGACAGTCAATTTCACTATTCGTTCATAAAAGGGTAACCCACGTGGGTGGTGATGACTAGCTGCCTTTGCTCTATTCTTACTCTGCAAAATTAGGAACGGCTAGCGCAGATTGCTCTTGTGTAGTTGTGCGCCAAATTCAACACAAACCATTTTTTATACGAGAAAGATGATCACTTGTATGTGAGCTTTTATTTGAGAAGTTAATATTCCTGAAATACCCGTTCACAGTCGTTAAAATGATAGAGCTACGAAAGGTTTAGTGATAATCCATTCAAAGTCCACCTGGTGTTTTATTAATATACTAAAGAAAATTACTATTTATTGAGAATTTGTAGTGAATAATTCGAGGATTTGGAAGAAACATTTTGATTATTTCTGTGTAGATGATGTACGATTGAAATGGTTATATCCTATACCTATCGTATATGTCCAGCTAAACCTAAATGTGGAACAATACTTTGGCAGAAGTACTGGTATGAGCATATATAACGCTTTGTTTACTGACGGAGTGAATTCATTGGTTAAAATCCAGAAATGTGAAGACTATACCCAAAATTGGAAACACGTTGTCACGTGCTTACCCATAAAACAAACCGTCGTGCTCTTATAACGTGATGGCAATATGTATAATTGTTACAATATAACACCCACGTTTTACAGCTTGTAACAATGACTCCCAATGGCCTAGTGGTATATTTGCGGAGTTATACTGTTAGAAACCGGGCTTCAATACCGGTGGTAGGTAGAGCACAGACAGCCCTTTGTGTAGCTTTGTGCATAATACAACAAACATTTATGCCAATAATATAAAATAATAATAAAATAATCCTTGTGAATAGGTATATCCAAGATGTAAACTACGAGCTGCATCCGGGTTATTGGCTGATGTTTTGTGGATCACTGGATCGTATAATGAACAGAAATAAAATAATTACAAAAAGTTTATAAGCAAGAAAAATATATTTCATTGTTATGTAGTTACAAATACCGTTGTGATAATTTAACGAGAAGAAAGGTAAATTTATAATTATTTTTGGATGCTCGTGGATACATTTTGTTGATAGAAAATACTGTGAATCGCCTTCATCAATTTATATTGATTCAGACAAACTAACACAGCAGCTGCAAGTTTATTGTAAAGCAAACTGTGACATTTTGGGACTTCGCGTAGTTGCGTTTGTGGAACTTTGATTTCTTTTAACCTGAGCCTTGCTGATATTTTTAGGGTTATGCGTATTGTTCTTCATGATATCCATATCTTTTACATAAGATGTATCTTCAAAGATTGACCTCTAAGTATTAATAATGTGCCAAGGATATTCAGCAAAAAACTAAATGTCCTTCTTTTACTTTCGGTATTTATTAGTGGCGGGCTAAGGAGAAACGCGCTTTTAGGTAATAATTTGTTATTAGCGTCATCACATATCAAGTTTTCCCGACAGGTGGCATGCAAGAAATTGGCAAATGCGATTAACACTATTTGTTTGTTTTGTTCTTTTTAAACCAAAACTAAAACATCTGTGATGATTGCAACTAATAGGATAGGATGAATAGCACTTCTCCCTTCCTCATTTAGCCCAAAATTAACACAGTGCGTATATCACCTTAAAGGCAGTGTCTGTGCGGGCAACATTTTCAAACAACTGATGAAAGCAATCGAACTGATAAGTCGACTTCCATTTTCTTCTTAATGAGTATAATGAAGCTACGGAAAGATTAACAAAATAAATGCATCGTGTCTGATAGAGACCATCATAAAATATCTTGTCCGGTTGTCCGTATTCTGAGCATCACTGAGGTGCTTTTATTAGTTGTAAACTGATACGGTTGACCTAAATGAAATAAAATACTGTTGTTGTTTTCAGGAATATCTCGTGCACCTCGCACAAAACGTATTTCTGTGACTTCCACAGCTTGTCAATGAATAACATTTTGTTATTAATTCAAAATAAAGCAGGACAGAGTTATGTCATGACGTGTTGGCGTACAAACACGCACGCACGCACTCTGTGTTTACACATTATTAGCCTTATGGAATTATTAACATTTTAAATACAAAAACATTTTTAATAAAAAGAACAGTTATCTAAGAGATCGCCTGAAATAATATATTCTATCTCTTTATCGAAAGATAACTGAAGATTTTACTATTTTTGCAGAATATATTTCCATGATTTCTATCTCCAGATTATATTTTTATCACTCAATATATTGTCTTACAGTTTCCATATGTTCGTTGTTGTATTTACGTACCTCTCTCATCTAAAGCTCCTGAAAATAGAGACCATGAAAGTATTCAGCGTACAGTACGTGATATATTTAACGTATTATTTAAGAATGAATGTCAATAAGCCATGTGCAATGGTTTCTTGATACATGCATTATACGACAGAATTATTTTATCTATAGTGAACTTGGTCGTCTAAGAACATGGCCAGGTTATCCTCTGTGTGAGAGTCCCGGATTCGCCTCCGTCATGTTGGCCTTTTCAGCCTTGAGGGTTATTATAATGTTACGATCAATCCTACCGGTAAAAGAGTTGGCAGGGTGTGTTGGCGAGTAGCTGCTTTCCCGCCAGTCTTCCACTGATAAATTAGGGACGGCCAGCTCATATAGGCCTCGTGTAGCTTTGCGCGAAATTCAAAATGGAAAAACATCGCCTAAGACTTTGATCATCAATGATTTTTCTTATCCATAGATAGAGAGACGTGTTTCACTGGCTGTGTTGGCCAGAAATGAATAGAAAATTGGTTCACACTTATTACTGGGTCCATAAAAAAAACACGTTCCAAAATACACTTTGGTTTAAAATCTTCACTGGCAAGATTAACCTTACTTTAAAGAAACCACTTGTATTTTTTTCTTGGTGTGATTTCGTCACACGGAAACCTAATTACACCATCATTTTTAAAGCAAGCCCAGCATTGCTGTTGCAGTCAGTTTTAACTTTCCAAGGATTTCTTTCATCCTGCTGGGAAAGATTTACGTGACAGATTAAAACCTTCACATTACCGAGCACCTGGAATCTCGTTAATCACCACTTGTTTTCTTCGTGTACTAACGGTAACGGTGTACTCTGCTGATCAAGTAATACGACTCGCTTTGTCATTAGCGATGAAAACAATACTTTGTTGAGATCAGGTGACAATTATGGTAGTTTTTCATCTTCGACACTAAATTTTTGTTGGGAACTTCTTGTATGCCTAAAATACAACTGATTAGTTTGATCACGTACGGTATTCAGTGTCCTCACTGTAATTATTGCCGGGATGGCTTTTATCTTTTCTATAGGATAAATAATATGTATTTAAAGCGTAAGAGAAAAAGTGTGTAAGTTAACTATGTGTAGAATGTATGAAAAGATAGTAAAACTTCCTGTACGTTCCTCTTTATATCAGTCCTTGGATTTATCGTGTTATTATTTGCAATGAAGTAAAAATGTATTCTCAAGACGGCTGCTATGGGTATTAAAACTTTAATTAAAAATAAAGTAGCGAACCAACGTTTCGACCTTCTTAGGTCATCTTCATGTTAACATTGTTCTGTACTTTATTTTAATTAAAGTTTTAATACCCATACCAGCCATCTTGAGAATACATTATCTTGTTATCAGTTTCTTCGAGGCTGATTTCGTATGCTGACAAAGAATTTCGTTTCTTCCAATAGAGTTTCTTTAAGAGTTATTTGCACTGTATTTACGATTCATTGTTTTAAAGATACTTGAACAGGAAAGGAATAAGAAGCATAATAACAGCTTTTAAAATACATAAAATAATGTTTATCAATATCAAGTGAGACGATACGCTATCTCATACAGTTAGCCTCCTAGTGGCACAGCGATATCTCTTCGGACTCGCACCACTAGAAACCGGGTTTCGATACTCGTCGTGGGCAGAGCGCAGATAGCCCATTGTGTAGATTCGTGCTTCATTTCAGACAAACAGATCATACACTTAACCTACTATAGATAACTTGTCAGAGCTATACCAGCTTAGTTACAACGAGTACGGCGTTTCAATAGCTTCTAGTTGTCTGCATGCTTTTGATGTTCTGTTTTATATTTTTCTTACGATGAAGACTTCTTCAATTTGTCTGCAAATCCACTGAATATCTGCGAAACTCCCTCGATCTATCTGTTCTTCTACCAAACTGCAGAAAACTTGGAATTTTCACGTGTTAACAAATATTTGGTGATATTAATTCTTAAACTCTAGTGTTCTCGTTTTAAAACGGAATCATATTTTCAGGACTTCCAAGATAGAAGGTTGCTACATTTGGGGTCACTTATGCTGTTACTAAACTAGACAAAAAATGTCTTAAAGAAACACTTTGAAATAGAAATTTCTTATTCGTGTAACCCCTGTAGTAACTTGAACTACACAAAATTCGAAAGACAACATTTATGATATTATGTCTTATAAAAGTAGTTGTAATGTTCATAATAAGGCTTGTTTTTATTTTACTAATAATACAGTGGATTCAGTATTACGTTCTTAGCGAAAACACACTCTTATGAAAGTATATATTGCGTATGAAAACCTTCATTGTCCAGAAACAAGGACTGGAACATTTGTTTTTTTTCGAAACTTTTTGCATTATTCGTCACAAATATATATATAAATGAAGTTATGTCATGTTGCATATTTGGGTTTTAAATACTTACAAACAGAAATACCAGTTGTTTCTTTTTTTAGATTTTTAAAATTAATTTATACCTAATCAACCTATAAATATAAAAGTTAATCGTTGAAACCCTGTAGAATATTGGAAATCCGAAAGGTCTAAAATTGTTATAAAAACAAGTCAACTACTGATTTTTTTCACATTTCTCTTAACTTGTTCATTGCAGCTCGTAATCAAAGTTGTATACAAAAAATTAGCTTTTAAGATCTATCTTCTTGTACAGTAAATTGTGGGAGACAAAATATTATTTTATAAACACGTTCTGATTTCGAACCTCAATGGAAAAGTTAAGAAGAATATGGGGAAAATATATTTGCATTTAAATGGTTCATAAACTAAACTAGTGTATAGATCGTCAAAATTGACAGGACACTTATAACCACCTTGACACCATAATATACCTTAACTTCATATTTCATATATAATGAAATTTGACATATTTTGCGAAATTAATCTTGCCCAACAAAGAGACAGAAAGGTGTATTCCCGACGGTTAAACGTCGGTAAGTTCCTTTGTGAACGAATAAAAATTACAGTAGTTAATTTTTATTGTTAAAAATCAGCTGCATCAACGACTTGTAATAAATGGAAAAGCCAGTGCGTTTTGATAACACTGAGTTCCAACAATGCTTTTTATGTCATATTGCTTAGCAACAAAAGTATAATCTAATATTGTGATTATTCGATGTGCTGAAAATATAAAATTAAAAGTATAGACAACGAAACTGGAAAAAATATTTGTTGATTTATTAATCTATAGTCTCCATTTTTAAAAAGGTTTGTGATGTAACAGGAAAATAGGTTAATTCAGAAACATTTTAAGATTCAATCAATATTTTTACTTTTATGATAAATTTTATTTCCTTGACTCTAGACTAGGTGATCACACATTACGTCTTTACTTTAGGCTTATCATATCAACACTCGCTACACTTATAAGGTTTCACGGAAGAACTCTTACTGTCCTCTTTCACCTCGTCACTAAAATGTAATGGATAAACGTATTTTGGCTTTTATTACTTTCCTATTTCGAGAAAACACGAAAAATCGAGAATCGTGACGTGACACATTGGCTTTTATATAGTTTATATTTCACTCATTTCCATAACGCCCTTTGTAGTTTGGTTCGTTGTTAATACTAGAAGTCATTCTGAAAAGTTGAAATTGCAGGGGTTACATACTGAATCTTATCGATTCGAGTCGTGGTTGAAAACGTTAAAATAATCGAGGAAGAAAAAAAGACGTATTATTTAGTCTGCTTTTTAAGCAGCCTAAATGTGCAAATAATGAACAATAATTTATACATCTCCTGAACAAATGTCCTTTTTTATAATCTTACAAATATTCAAATTTTGTAGATCAAAGTACTCAGATCAGTCATCTGATTCGCTCATACTCTTATACTAACCTCTGTTTCCTTAATCAAATACTTCGTTAGCTCTCTTTTGTTATTACTGACCGCTATTATTTAAAAGCACTTCGTCAAGATGTTAGTACCGAATGACTTGAAGGAAATTACTTTTTTGTTGACTTAATTTTTGGTGAAAATATCATTTGATCTGAAACTTAACGTATAATCTCTAATTAAAGAGTACAAATATGGTTACCAACAGAACTCCTCGACTATTGTCATTGGTCAACAACTTGCAACTTGGATGCGCTGACAGATCTTGACTAATAAAATCTTTATGAGGCTAGTTAAGAGGCATTAACGGAGGGATTGTATTTGACGATAAAAGTTTATTTAGACCACTAATTGGACAGATTGGCGCCAACTTGTCTGAATCTAAGTTAAGCCTAAAGTTTAAACAAAACAAAACTCTTTGACCAAAGTAATGGCACGGATATTGTAGCTATGAACCAGACGTACTGCCTAGAATGAAAAGGAAGTTTTTGTGGTAATACACTGGGCACAAATAATTGTATATTCAGCGTTTTTCCAGTCTAAACCACAAGCGTTGGTACTGAATGGTTTATGTTCACTTAAACATGGATTGAAAGTAATCATCACTTGTTGTACGTAGTATGGCATTGTACCAAAACTTTATCTTTTCTTACAATAATCCACATGTTTGGTAAACCATCAAGTATATGTATGTTTTAATATAAATATTCATAACACACACTGTGGGTTAAAACCATGACATCTCGAGGATTAATTAACTCGTACTGTAGGATGACGTCTTTTATTTCCAAGATGTGTGAAATCACGATGGAATTAAAAAAGAAAAACGTGAAATGTCAAAAGGACATGTTAACTCGCACTGCGGGTTAAAATCTAAACATTTTAAATATGGCAAATATCCTTATATACAGTTTCAATGAATCTAAAAGTGTGACTCTGTTATAATCTTGTGACTTTAAAATTATGGGAAACTTTGAAATATATTAAAATTTGTGGCAATTACATCACCACGCTGACACTTCCCGAAGGCCTGGCATGGCCGAGCGCGTAAGGCGTGCGACTCGTAATCCGAGGGTCGCGGGTTCGCGCCCACGTCGTGCTAAACATGCTCGCCCTCCCAGCCGTGGGGGTGTATAATGTGACGGTCAATCCCACTATTCGTTGGTAAAAGAGTAGCTCAAGAGTTGGCGGTGGGTGGTGATGACTAGCTGCCTTCCCTCTAGTCTTACACTGCAAAATTAGGGACGGCTAGCACAGATAGCCCTCGAGTAGCTTTGTGCGAAATTCCAAAACAAACAAACACTTCCCGAAAAAGAAATAAACAACCAATGAACGTTAATCCATGCATGAATTCCTATTCGGAGATTTCAAACATAAATCACCAATGTGCTGTTTTTCGTTGGTCCACTAAATATTTACTCAGTATTTGGTGGTCGTGAAATTACAGAAAGTTTGGTAGCCATAAGGAGTGTTTTTCACATGTAGCTAAGCAAGTGCAGAAGTTTAAAGCTTTACCAAAAATCGTTGCTCTAACTTGAAAATCAGTCTTTTTGTTGTTGTTTTCAATTAGCGCTTTTGTTTTTCACATGATAACGTTTCCCTTATTTCAATTGCAATTATGAAGGATTGATATTTTTTTAATACCATTAGTTCTGGTTTTTTTCAAGTTAGCTTTGGTTTAGGAACGAATTTATGTAAAAAGGTTGTACTGTTTTTATCTTTTAGTTTAACGATAGACTGACTATATGTGGTCTTCCTGCTGCATGGATCGAACTCCAAATTTCGGAATTAAAACCCATCAGAGTAGCCGCTGAGCAAATGGGCTGACGTATATTGTATGAATACAAGTTGTGATGGCCCGGCGTTTGACTCGTAATCTGAGGGTCGCAGGTTCTAATCCCCGTCGCACCAAACATGCTCGCTCTTTTAACCATGGGGGCGTTATAATGTGAAGGTCAATTTCAATTCCACTATCCATTGGTAACAGAGTAGCCCAAGAGTTGGCGTTGGGTGGCGATGACTAGCTGCTTTCCCTCTAGTCTCACAGTGCTAAATTAGGGACGGCTAGCGCAGATAGCCCCTAAATAGCTTTCCGCGAAATTTAAAAACAAACGAACAAACAATTTTTGATACAATTATAGCCAATTCCGTTTAACATATTAAGCGTAACACATATATTAAAACGTAACTAAAAGCACCTATATTAATATTATTGTCTTTTTCAACTGGGGGGGGGGGATCCATACGTCGAAATATCTTTCCGTTCTTTCTCGTTCTTTGACATATCATTGCCAGAAATTGTTACACACGTAACAAAATTCCCTTCTCTTTGGAGAAACACTAATAAAAAAACATTTTCATCCAACTGTATCGAGAAGAAAAAAATACGTAAACAATACATTAATCAATGTATTAAAGGTTCATTTGATTGTGATATCATATTTTATTGTTCTTTATTTTCAAATATATTTCACCAACAAGAAGAGAATTGATTGCCAGATGTCTGATGAAAGAACTGGTCAAAATATTGTTTTCCAGACAAAAACAAAACTTAAGTATTTCGACAAAGCAGTTCTACGAGAAAATACTAATCACACTTTTTAATGGTTATAATCCTTAGTTAGCACGAGGCAAGCTCTTTCCTCGAGCATTTCAATTTACATTATCTTATACGTGCATTGCAGCGTGCTTAAGGCATTTAAAGGAGCTTAGAAAAGATTCCCTTAACAAGAATGATTATAATAAAGTCCTGAAAGTCGTGGCTTTTGAAAATGTTCACGTAACTAGCACCGCCTGGTTTTTGCAAAGCTAAAAACAAAACTATTTTAAATATTAAAATAGCAGGTGGCCTTTAAAGGCGACTGGGTACTTTCAATTACAAGATCAATAAAGCAAATGTGAAATTTGTAATCTTGAGTTTCTACCTCAAAATTAAGTTTCAGAAAACGATAATTTTTCTGTTTTTCCTCCTCGGGCATCTACTTACCCAAAGTAGAAAGTAATAGTATTCTAAATAAAACACCAGGTCGTACTTTGGTCGATAAGTCTAATCAACACGGTATCTATCGTTCATATATAATGAATATTTTAATACCACTGGTTTGTAACTATTTTCATACATTTCGATGTGTTTGACTGAAACAGCCACAAGAAATTTATACACTGGTTTGTCTGTTGAAATTCAATCAATAATATTTTATTTTTTCACAAAAGGATAGATATGGTCTGCGGGTTAGTGTGCTTAGACTATGAATTTATATTCCTGGTTCGAGTCTCGTTGCCACAAAGGAACTATACTCCACATGTTGAGACCTTGAATGATTTTAGGGTAAAAGGCAAACTCTACTATTTCATCAAACGAGAGCAGCCCAAAAGTTGGCGGTATGTGCTATTGACTATTATGTGCTCTAGTCTATTAATTCAGAATTAGATACAGCTGTTCAGGATCCCGCCCACACCCACACTATGTAACTTTGTACGAAATTCTCCAAAGAAACGTTTTCACAGAATGCCTTTTCAGTAATGCACGAAGTCTGGTGGTTTTAAACGCGAGTGAATGCAGATCGAATAAACATGGATTGGATAGAAAAGTTAAGAAAACCATGAACGCTTCAGTTAAAAAGAATTAAGTTGCGAGATAATTTTCAAATAAATGAACTAATGTGATTAAATTTGGAATAAATCAAAATAATTGAATTATAAACAGCCTGGAGACTTTTACTTTAATTGAAATTGGAGACTCCGTCAAAAATAGCTTCGAGCCATCTAAAGCGAAATTGTACCAGTTGGAAATAATCCAAAAAAGAAACTCGGTGCCTAGTATTGAAGTTGGATAAATTAGGAATGGAACTGATAGGCGTGTAATGTTGAAGAATCTCCAAGGGAGTTATACTGAAAAACATCTGAGGTTTATTACCACAAAAAAAGGCATAGACCATATTTTCTATTATAACCTGATATTTGGATAATAAATCCTTCTGATAGATGAAGACGAATTGATGATAAACTTTCTAAAAGATGTCTCGAGTTTATGACCATATTTTTAGTGCTGATGATTCAAGGTCATAACCATGTTTGTGGGGATGACTCGAGCTTATGACACTGATTCTAGGAGGTGTTTCGAGTTAATAACTGTTTCTAGAAGATGTTTCGAGTTGATAACTGTTTCTAGAAGATGTTTCGAGTTGATAACTGTTTCTAGAAGATGTTTCGAGTTGATAACTGTTTCTCAGAGATGTTTCGGGTTGATAACTGTTTCTAGAAGATGTTTCGGGTTGATAACTGTTTCTCAGAGATTTTTCGGGTTGATGACAGTGGTTCTAGGTATGTTTCATGTTGATAATAAGGTTTTAAGGCGGATGTTTGGAGTTGATAACACTGATTCTAGAAATTATTTGATAAACTGATTCGCTGGAGGATTCTTCGTGTTGAAGACAATGATTTAAGGGTAGTAATTTGATTTGATAACTGTGGTTATCAAAAGTTGTTTTGATTTCATAACAATGATCCTAATGAGGTGTTTCGAGTTGCTGAACGCTAAAGGAATGTCGTGTCCGTTTCTCTTTCTTGTCTAGCAAACAGCGAGCACAACTACCCTTTCGCCCTGTTTCTTGGGAAGTTTTTGTTTTTTTTAATCTTATGTACGAACCAAATATCTGCTCACCCAACGGAACTATGTTTCCTCATTCCTTCCTCGTTGTAACTGTAATTGCTGGAAGAAACCATTTAGTTTTTGTCACTGCTTTCTGGCTGTGTGTATGTTCCGCAGAGCTGTGTTACCCGGTAAAGACAGTGATGTATTGTTGTGGAAATTGCTCCCAAGGGGGAGCCCCTGCTGGATTTACGGAATGGCGCCGCATAACGGTGTCATTATATTGAACAGTGTGTTGTACCTTCCATAAAGCCTGCTCAGCAATCCGAGGTCGAGCAATATTCATCCCTAGTGCGTCTTACCACTTTCATTCGCCCCCCCCCCCTTTCTTCCTCGTTTTGTGGCACGTGCTGCGCGCTCAGCTATCATTCTGCCAGGATTTGGGAAGATTTTTCTGCTGATAAGGTTGTCGATTGATTAGGCAGTCATCTCTTTCCACACCAACGACCACTACATGCGATGACCTGTCATGCATATACTTACACTTATAGGATATGAAGTATTCCTTAGTCAGCAACTGCAAAGTTTTAAGACACTGGGAAAATAATTTTATGGATTAACGTTTCATTGCCAAAGTAAACTCTGTCTTTCTTTTGTTTTTCACACATACCATTCACAAAATGCCGTAGAAATATTTTGGCGTAAACTGAGTTGCGTCAGAAGACAAACTGATGTCGCCTCTACAAGACTTTTCATTTTGGCAAACACAAGTATTTCCTTATGAAAGTTCCTTTTAAAATTTTTTACTCGAGTCCAGGCGTTTCTTCAAAGACAAGAAATTGTCTCGCAATAACTTGATTAGCCTGCCTAAGTTACTTTGGTGTTCAAGTCAACTGGTAAACTATTCTAACGAAATCATTCTACGATAGTTAATAGTTATTTTGGTTACGAACAAGGCTTGACGTGGCTTGACGGTTTGTTGTTTCTTTAAATTTCGCGCAAAGCTATACGAGGGCTATCTGTGCTAGTCGTTCCTAATTTAGCAGTGTAAGACTAAAGGAAAGGCAGGTGGTAATCACCAACCACTGCCAACTCTAGGGCTACTCTTTTACCAACGATTATATTGGGATAGACAGTCACATTTTAATGCCCCCACGGTTTGGTGTGACGAGGATTCGAACCCTAGGCCCACAGATTGCGAGTCGAGAACCCAACCCCCTCTGACCATGTCGGGCGGCTATAGAATGACACCACGATAGTTGTAAATATTATGCTATATAAACTGTTTAAAAACGAAAACTCTTATTGTTGACCCTGATTCAAACCCTGGTATTCTACACATTGTTATTTCAGAGACTATTTTCGTTTTAACTTGTTAAACCTACTTTAACGAAATTATCGAATATTTCATGAAGCTTCTACAGAAAAATAGTTCTAGCTTAGAAGGAATTCAACTATACTGCTTCTATCCATACATCATTCTAACTAAGATATCTTTACCTTCGTTGTATGTGGTCGGTCGGATTCGACTGGCATCCACTACACATCTCAAACCTGTCATTTCTTGTCAGTTCCTGGGCTTTCAACGCTCACAATCAAATAAGACAATCTATAATTACTCTAGACTCGAAGGTACGCGAAGCAATCTTTTATTTTGTTCCTGAACTATAATAGAATTTCCATCGTCAAGACCCACGTGCTTTGCAGAACAACAGAAAGAGAACCTGTTTGAACACTTTGCGTTTCGCTTCACGTTTTATTGGAAAGCCAGTGTGTACAGAAAGTTTGTTTCAGACGTCGCTTCGCTTCACGTTTTCATGGAAAGCCAGTGTGTACAGAAAGTTTGTTTCAGACGTCGCTTCACTTCACGTTTTCTTGGAAAGCCAGTGTGTACAGAAAGTTTATTTCAGACGTCGCTTCGCTTCACGTTTTCATGGAAAGCCAGTGTGTACAGAAAGTTTGTTTCAGACGTCGCTTCACTTCACGTTTTCTTGGAAAGCCAGTGTGTACAGAAAGTTTATTTCAGACGTCGCTTCGCTTCACGTTTTCTTGGAAAGCCAGTGTGTTCAGAAAGTTTATTTCAGACGTCGCTTCGCTTCACGTTTTCTTGGAAAGTCAGTGTGTTCAGAAAGTTTGTCTCAGACATCGCTTCCCCTTACGTTTTATTGGAAAGATGGTAAGTACAGAAAGTTTGTTTGAGACGTCGTTTCGCTTTATGTTTTCATGGAAAGTTAGTTTGTACAGGAAGAGTGTTTTCAGAGATAATAATAAGAAAGGCGAATATCCCATACAGTATCGGATATAATGATGTAATTATAACAAGATATCTTCTTATGTGTGGAAAGTTTGTTATTATTTCCTTTCTTATGTAAGTACTAAATAAACTTTCAGCTACGTTAACACTGTTTTTTTGTTTTTGAATTTTGCGTAAAGCTACACGAGTGTCATCCACGCTTGCTGTCCCTAATTTAGTAGTGTAAGACTAAGAGGGATGACAGTTAGTCATCACCACCCACCGCCAACCCTTGTGCTATTCTTTTACCAACTGATAGTTGGATTGAACATAACATTATAACGCCCCACGTCTGAATAGGCGAGTATGTTTGGTGTGACGGGGATTTGAGCCTGCAATCCTCAGATTACGACTCGAGCGCCCTAAGTACCTGGCCATGCTGGGCCAACACTCAGTAATATGGGTGCAGTGTTTGTATTATTTTGAGCATTACTCTTACATTAAGTAACGCCCCCTAGTGATACTGTAGAAATTCTGAAGACTTATAACTCTTTGAAATCAGGTTTCGATACCTGTGGTAAACAAACACAAGCAACCTAACGGGTAGCTCGTGCTAAACCACAAACAAACAAAAAGACTACGTAACACTTACGTGTAAATATTTTCAAAAACTAGTTTAAGGCTCAAGAAAAGAAACATTTTTATGACTCAAGTAGTTAACTTTTGACTTGAAGGTCGCAGAAAATACTGAGCTATAAATCGAACACATTGTTATAGAGTGATAACCATAACCATAACCACTAACATAACTCCCTGCATGAAGTGAACCATGTATATAACTCTGCCCTCAAACGTCAACAGTTTCAAGTCGGAACCAAATAGTGATTTGTCAGAAGAAACTAGATTTTCTAATGTATTTATTGTATGACTGAGAGTACGCTTTTCATAATTTAAACTACACGAAAATCGACCAACTTTTTCAGTGTTTCAAATAATATCTGTTCAGCTCCTTTTACAGGTAGCGTCTTTCAGCATTTTTTGTTTTTTTGAAATTCGCACAAAGCTACTCGAGGGCTATCTGTGCTAGCCGTCCCTAATTTAGTAGTGTAAGACTAGAGGGAAGGCAACTAGTCATCACCACCCACCGCCAACTCTTGGGCTACTCTTTTACCAACGAAAAGTGGGATTGACCGTAGAATTATAACGCCCCCACGGCTGGGAGGCGAGCATGTTTAGCGCGACTCGGATCTTTCAGCATTTAAATTTACAAATATTACCTTCTAATATTATTTTTACAGATAATGACAAAAAATATAACCTTTTAATTGCTTTTAAAGATAGTGCTTTCGTAAATTACTGCCCGGCATGGCCAGGTGGGTTAAGGCGTTCGGCTCGTAATCTGAATGAAGGTCGCGGGTTTGAATCACCGTCGCACCAAACCTGTTCGCCCTTTCAGCCGTGGGGGCGTTATAAAGTGACGGTCAATCCCACTATTAGCTGTTAAAAGAGTAGCCCAATAGTTGGCGGTAGGTGATGATGACCAGCTGCCTTCTTTCTAGTCTTACACTGCTAAATTAGGAACGGCTAGCGCAGATAGCCCTTGAGTAGCTTTGCGCGAAATTCAACAAACAAACGTATATTACTTTCACGGGTAACATAGGGGGCTTATTGGACAAGCGATACTACGTTCTGTTTGGAAGTAGTGTAATAATTCCAAAGTCAGTATTTTTAGGAGGAACAAAGGTTATGTAGACGATTTTTTGTTTTTATTATAACGCATCTAAATTTATCCTGGTTTCTGTGTTGTATTTGTTTAAAGTTTCTGAATGTGGGTCTCTCTCACCAAAATTTAATGATAATTTGTTAAATTTTCTGGTAGAGATGCTAGAGAAATATCTTCATTGTCTCTAATTTAGAAGTAATAGACCAAAACTAGGGCAGCTAGTCAACATCACCCACCACCAACCAACTCGTGAGCTATTGTAATCGACGAATATGACAATCACTCTCATAATAGTTTTATTTTTACGGCAACAAAACGTGAGGCAAGGAACTTCGAGATCTAACACGCTAACCAATAAACCGCATTGAACTTGAAACTTATTAACCTTAGACCTACATCTGACTGACTCTACTTGTTAAATGGAACCCAGAGTTAGTATGAGCATGCTATTCTCCCACGCGTGCGCGTGCTTTCTTGTTTTCTTAAGCTCATTATCTATTGCTTCTTTTATTATTGGCTCAGTATGGCCAGGTGGTTAGGGCGATTGGCTCGCATTCTCATGGTCAAAGGTTCGAATCCATGTCCCACCGAACGTGATCGCTCTTTCAGCCGGGGGGAGTCGTAAACTCACGATCAGTCCCACTAAATTTCACTGTTAAATTTGGGACGGCTAATGCAGATAACCTTCCAGATAGTTTTTGTTTTGCAAAATTTCACACAAACCGTACTTTTCATTATTGATCAAATATCTTTAATCTGAGTCTGAAACGTGTTTTCATCTGAATAAAGATGAGCTTACTTCATGGGTGAGCTTATGAGCTGAACCTGCCAGAAGAAAGTAATTCAAACGTGCATTAATCAGCTCGTGTTTAAATGGGATTCACTTTTTCTTTTACAGGACATGCTTTAATTTTTGCTATCGAATACAAGATTTTCTAGAAATCTCAGATTTATTTTCTTGCACATAAGACGAGATAGGCTTCGTAAAATCTGTAAACTGTAGATTGAGTGGTAAAATTTATCCTCATATGAGGCTTGATGTTCATCTGGACCAGAGATTCTAAGACCAACATTAAATTCTTATTTCAGTCAAACTCTACCGTTTCCTAAGTGACAAATATTTAATTTTTGAAACCCGGATTTTTACCTTCACTAAATTATTAATAAAATTACACGCAAAACGAGGTGGTCTACGCAAAGCTCTTTAATTCTTATATCGAATCTCCAACTCAGAACCTTGCAGTCTCAGGGAATACTTCATGGCTAGTCTCTTGTCTTTGTGTAAATATAAAACGAATTACGCAACATTTTGAATGAATAACATAGAGTTACGACCATAACGTTACAGGATCGAGCATGATTTCATATTTAACCTATTAACTTTGCGTAAAGGCCCAGCATGGCCAGGTGGGTTAAGGTGTTCGACTCGTAATCTGAGGGTCGCGGGTTCGAATCCCCGTCGCACCAAACATTCTCGCTCTTTCAGCCGTGGGGGCGTTAATATAACGAGCTATCTCACTATTCACTGGTAAAAGAGTAGCCCGAAAGTTGGCGGTGGGTGGTGATGACTAGCTGCTTTCCCTCTAGTCTTACACTGCTAAATTAGGGACGGCTAGCGTAGATAGCCCTCGTGTAGGTTTGCGCGAAATTCGAAACAAACAAAAGTTTTGCGTAAATGTAAAATGAATCACGGAAAACTTTGAATTCATCATATACAGTCAAAACCAAAACGTTGGAGGATCTAGGATGGCTTCATATTTAGCCTCTCAACTTTGCGTAAATATAAAATGAATTGCGCAGAATTTTGAATCCATCGTGTACAGTCATAGATGATAGTTTGTCTCCTGGTTTTCTGTATTAAATCGCTGTGTTAAAAAAAAGGCTTACTTTCACTCTTTTCCTCTAGTTGCAATCCTAGAGTTCCTTATACCTCTTTTACCAATTTTATTCATTTGAGGGATATAAGAACAGAACAACCTTTAAATATTCCTACATGACTAAGATAGAAAAGGATGGGGCAGATTTTGGAACGAGAAATTTATTTCCTTGTATTGTAATTTTTCAAACGAGTGATTGGTTAGATCTGTAACGTTATTAGAAGAACATTTTGCCTCCCGCTAGTACAGCGGTATGTCTACGGATTTACAACGCTAAAATCAGGAGTTCGATTCCCCTCGGTGGACTCAGCTGGTAGCCCGATGTGGCTTTGCTATAAGAAAACACATACAAACACACAGAAGAACGTTTTAATTAGAAGTTTATCCATATTTTGGTCTTCACCGAGTGAACAGTCTTTTATTATTCTGATTGTTTGTGTGTTATTGAGTTTCTGAAAGCCACTTGAGGACTATCTGCACTAGCCGTAACTAATTTTGAAGTGTTAGACCAGAGAAAAGGCAGCTAGTAAACGCTGCTCGCCTTCAACTCGTGAACAACTCTGATCGTTGTTGTTGTTGTTTTGAATTAAGCACAAAGCTACACAATGGGCTATCTGTTCTCTGCCCACCACGGGTATCGAAACCCGGATTTTAGCGTGTAAGTCCGCAGACATACCGCTGAGCCACTGGGGGGCAACTCTGATCGAATGGTAGCATTTGGCCGATACGACAGTAGTACACACATTGATCTTAAGTTCGGTGTTCTGTTATTTTAGTTTAGTCTTTTTATCGTAACGGAGTGCAAACCATGTAACCTCGGATCCACAGTCCGACATAATAACCAAGGGCCAAGCCCGACGTACTTACATTTTTTTTAAATGCGAAAAATTATATAAGGTGCACCTCTTCGTTTTCGAAGCCAATTTTGAAATTTGTCTTCATTGTTACTATTAGTTGTTTATATTAATTATTCTTTGTTTTAAATCTTATTAGATTTTAACTGTTTTTAATAAGGCCCCCCTGTGGCTCAGCGGTATGTCTGCGGACTTACACGCTAAAATCCGCGTTTCGATACCCGTGGTGGGCGGAGCACAGATAGCCCATTGTGTAGCTTTGTGCTTAATTCAAAACAACAACGTTTTCAATAAACGATCTGGGCCTGGCATGGCCAAGCGCGTAAGGCGTGTGACTCGGCGAGGGTCGCGGGTTCGCGCTAAACATGCTCGCACTCCCAGCCGTGGGGGTGTATAATGTTACGGTCAATCCCATTATTTGTTGGTAAAACAGTAGCCTAAGAGTTGGCGGTGGATGGTGATAACTAGCTGTCTTCCGTATCATCTTACACTGCTAAATTAGAAACGGCTGGAGAAGATAACCCTCGAGTAGCTTTGCGCGAAATTCTAAAAACAAACAAACTCGAAAATTCTTTAAACCATGCATAAATTACAAGAATTAATAGAGCTCGATCTTCGAAATGTAAAGTTGGTTACGTTGACAGCTGTCCGAGTGAAAAATTACATAATATCAAAGTCAAGCAACTCTGAGTGATGGTCATCAGTGAAGCTAAGCCTAACGCGATAAGCGACTCTCCAAAACTTGTTTATTAACCCTTCATCATCGTCCTTATTCATACACTTTTAACGTGGTTAAGGACTTCTTCTGGATCCTCTTTGAAAATGCCCACTCGTCATCTTTGTCACCGACAAGTCCTTTGATATCTTTAACTTTTTCCGTCATGACCATCTCGACCTGATCACATATACGTCGGCTGCATTGGGAACATTCCGAGAATCGTACAGCCTTGTTTCTGTGATTACCTACGATATTGACGAATCTACCATTTGTACAGAATTCGAAACGACTTGAAAGTTCTCAGTGACATCTCGTTAGAGCAACTGCTGATCAGAAGCCTATCTTAGAGTTAAATATCTTCCTTTAACCCTAAAGAAGTCACTGTATCGTTGTAAATACCACATTCACTCAATGAATACGCTTCAACATGCAGTGGACGCTCGTGAGACATCACGGGTTTCTTGCCGAACAGATTTTCTTAGAGATTGGTGGAGACTTTCCAACAGCTCTGCCTCTCGTGTGGGACTGGTGGACGGCCGCGGTCTTCCAGAACGCCCTTTATGGACGTCTTGAACAGTTCCATATGTTTCAAACTCATTTCTGATGCGAGTAATGGTGACTCACGTTGGTGGATCTGTTTGAAACTCCCTTCCAAACCGTCTTTGCACTTCAATTACGTTCTCGCACTTCCAGTGTTAAGATAAATTTCCTTCATCAAAGTTTAGTTTTGCTTCTGCCACTACTTCAAATCAGTTGCATGTGTAAAAAAAGAAAGTTATAATCATTCAAAGTGTGTGTACATTTTTTGGGACACCCTGTATTGTACCTAATTATAAGTTGTTCTATTATATCGTTAAACGTTTAACTTTTCTAATACTTTATAGAAGATATAGGAATAAAATGAAATGTTCTTTGATCCGTTAAATATACATATATATATAAAACTTATAATTTAGTGCAAAAATAAACCAACTGAACAAAATTAAACAGTTCACTTCTCTGTTGGACGAATTTTTGTTGAATTATTTAGAGTTACTCCGGACAAATCTTGTAATATAATTATATTACTCGTTTGTTGTTTTTAACGTAATTTATACCAGAAAAGATAATTCGTTTGTCTGTAATTTTCATCGCACGTCTATCACGTGGCCTTTTGAATTTGTAGTTGTTGTTTTATTGTTCGTAAGTCATGTCGTACCAATTTTTTTTATATATATTAATATACATGTGTGTGTGTATACAATATATTTGTGTGTGTATTCGATTATAAATTGTTTGTTTGATGTGAAGCACAAAGTTACAATAATGAACTATCTGTTACTCTGTCCCCCCCCCGCTCCCCACAGATATTGAAACCTGGCTCTTTGCGTTATAAGCCCTCAGATTTACTACTCATAGAAAGTACTCTGCACTATATAAACGATTTGTAATCATTTCTAAAGTAGCACATCATATGCGTATCAATGAAAACGTGTATTTTCACTTAATCTTTATACCACATGTGAACTGTACCGTGTGTCAAAATATTTATTTTACAAGGTGCTTTATTTAACGTTAACGTGCCTTAATTTTTTTTCTAGGAGAAAAATATTTTAAGACGTTTACCCAGGTAGAATAAAAAGTAACTGATGTAAAAATGAATTTGTATCCACGGTCGTGAGGTGGCTGGTCAGTACGATAGCAACTTGGTCAGCGCCATCTTTATGTTTTGCGGAATAACAACTTAACCTTACATCATTTGCATATTGTATTTACTTTCCTATGACAGGTAACAACATCACTGTTTAATTGTTGTTATTAAGGTACTTTGTTAATTAAACAATCCTGGATATTCGTAGAAAATGTTAGGACTTGGTGTTGTTAAGCCTGAAGTTTACCTGATATCACTCTGTACAGACGTGAAACTTTCATACGGTTCGCTTATAGGTGATCTAGAAACAGCTCTTGTTTTTAGTCTAATAATCACTTAAACGACAGCGTGTGTATGTGTGATTATCGCAAATCAGCATTGGGCTATCTGCAGTTCCCACGAAGAGAAATCGAACTCCTGATTTTATCCATGTAAATCTGTAGACTTATAGCTATCTCGTTGTTGTTTACCACCTAGATCTGGTTAACATAGAAACTGTTGTTTGCTACCTAGATCTGGTTAACATAGAAACTGTTGTTTGCTACCTAGATCTGGTTAACATAGAAACTGTTGTTTTCTACCTAGATCTGGTTAACATAGAAACTGTTGTTTACTACCTAGATCTGGTTAACATAGAAACTGTTGTTTGCTACCTAGATTTGGTTAACATAGAAACTGTTGTTTGCTACCTAGATCTGGTTAACATAGAAACTGTTGTTTTCTACCTAGATCTGGTTAACATAGAAACTGTTGTTTTCTACCTAGATCTGGTTAACATGGAGGCTGTTGTTTACTACCTAGATCTGGTTAACATAGAAACTGTTGTTTACTACCTAGATCTGGTTAACATAGAAACTGTTGTTTACTACCTAGATCTGGTTAACATAGAAACTGTTGTTTGCTACCTAGATCTGGTTAACATAGAAACTGTTGTTTTCTACCTAGATCTGGTTAACATAGAAACTGTTGTTTGCTACCTAGATCTGGTTAACATAGAAACTGTTGTTTTCTACCTAGATCTGGTTAACATAGAAACTGTTGTTTTCTACCTAGATCTGGTTAACATGGAGGCTGTTGGTGATGTTTACTACCTAGACCGAGTTTAACTGGTCTCCGATAGTTTAATTTCAACGTGACTTCTACTGTTTTGAACATTAACGTTCATGATTACGTCGCCGTACGAAATGAAAGTGTTTGCTGACCTTGCTCTGAAAGCTGGTTTAGAACACTGACCAAGCTGAATGCTGTGTTTATTGTTCTACCATCGTGTGCTGAAATATGACACCTACCAGCCAGTATTGAAAGACCTCTAAGTATGGGTTTACAACCGATCCAGCTGCGTGTACAAGTTCTCAATCAAATGAGGCAAATAAAACTCATTACATAAATTGCTCTCGCCCGACTGGCCCTCGCTCCATCCCGGCATTACCACGCCTCCAAGCCGGGGAAACTCTTCCCAGCCGTGCAAATAACATCGTTAGCCTTCATTTGCACTATCAGGTAACTGCTGGAAATAATTCAGCAGTTACTATAGACTCTACGAAGCATTAGCCGTGAAGGGTATAGATGAAAACGTACCTCTAGAAAGTATTATATATTCATTCAGATTAGCAACACACTCGTAAAGTTATTTATAGTAATTGTTTGAAGCTGACAACGTGTTAATTCCTTGGCTTCCAGTTAATGGAGAAGTGTGAGATAAGCTTGTTTATTATTTCTATTTAACTTCTTTCGCATCCCGATAGTTTTGTGACATTCTTGTTAAAACAGTCGGGAAGTGCAGAAACATTCAATTATGTATTATCAGAATATTTTATTATAAATCAATATTAAGTCACGTACTGAATAAACACGGTCAGAAAATAGAGAAATAATCGACTTGATATGATCAGAATAGTTTATTCTAAACCGATATTAAGTTATATATTGACTATCACATACAACATTTGTGCATTATATGATGTTTTAAGTGCTCGTGTATAAAATCATGAGATAACCTTGTATGTGTCTGTAATGATTATAGTTCGTATAGTGACCAACCTTTCACCGTGTTGCCGTTACTAGGCCTAATACACAATTTCATTTGTTTACATTCGTTACGTATCGCGTTCGCTTTCATACTATTGTTTATTTTGATGTTTTTTATTTATTTTTGGTATATCTAGTTTTAACAAGACAAATTGACAAATAAAGCGCGACAGAGATATATTTATTTTTCCTCATTCTGAAATCAAAAGACTGTCCTTTTAGTTTACTACTTTAAGCCTTTTTAAAATGTGTTAAGACTGATTAATGTTGTAGAAAAAACAACCTATAAATCTATCCGTGTTCACTTTAGTGTCTCTACTTGAAGTTCATATTTGTATGTTAATCTTCTATAAAATATTGTCCCATATCGCCATTTGTTGCCATGGAAATAGCAAATTTGGAGGAATACCAAAGACTGCCGATGATCATAGCTATATTGTACTTTATAAGTGAATTCGGCAGTTTCATTCGATCTCACGTTTATTAAATAATAGTAAACAATACCGTCACCGTATTTGCCGTCGTGTCGTTTGGAGAGTGATATAAATTCGGCGTCTGTTTTATTTTCACATTGATCTGATTTTTTGATTAATACTAAAATGAACTTTGGTTAACTTGAAAGAAAGTCTCATATCGTACTCGGCCGTACCGTGGTTTGTCAAGTTTTTTGTTTTTGTTTTTATTTACTGAATACGAGAGTGTCTAATATCAACGATTACGCTAAGCCTTACGTGTTTGGACAGCAAGTTCATAGTTTGTATCCGGTCGTCTTCGAAACTGAACAGCCGCCATCATTACGACGGTTTTTTGTTGCTACTTTTATCAATTATCCCAAAGTTTTGTATACAGTAATTACTAAGGTTTCGAAACGATGAACCTTTATCTTTATGGCAAAATATTCTCTATTGATGTTTGTTAACTCCTTATATTCCTTTAAGCTTATAAAGAGAGAGAGAGGTGAATCATTTTCTTTGCAACGGTTTACTTTTATTTTCGTTATAAATGACAAGCATGCGTGAAAGAACCAAAACTGAAACTGAATGACAGATATTCTAATTCGTTTATGTTAAAAAATTATACATCGTATAGCTTTACAAATTTTGATCACTAAAAGTATGCATAATCTATTACTTTAAAAAAGTATGAATAGTTCCAAATATATAACAAACATTTTTTGATATTACGATAATAGTTAGTTTAATTCGTATTTTTAAATTTGTAAATGTTTGATTTATAGGGCATCAGTTTTGTTTTTGAATTTCGCGCACAGCTACTCGAGGGCTGTCTGCGCTAGCCGTCTCTAATTTTGCAGTGTAAGACTAAAGATAAGGCAGCTAGTCATCACCATCCGCCGCCAACTCTTGGGCTACTCTTTTACCAAGGAATAGTGGGATTGACCGTCACATTATAACGTCCTCACGGCTGAGAGGGCGAGCATGTTTGGTGCAACGGGAATGCGAACCCGCGACCCTCGGATTACGAATCGCACGCCTTAACTCACCTGGCCATGCCGGCCCTATAGGGCATCAGAAATGGAGGTTTTCAAACACATAAATAATTCCATTCCACCATACCGACGTGAGTTTAGTAAACCAATTAAAACAATCGTGTCTTGAACCTACCTTTTGTTATCAACAAACTAAATAAAAGGGCTTCCTAATAACAGTAATCTATTTAAAGTGTAATCTGCAATTTCAAAAGAGCATTGTTTCACAATTATATTATTTTTAAACACCAAATATATCTGGAAATTTAAATCGATAGTTCCTTGCGTATTGTGTAGAAACTATCTAGCGACCTTACGTATGTCGAAACTCGAATGCTTTATATACATACCTATGCTGAAACTATATACATACACATCTGTCTCGAAACTATATAGACGTCTAATGCCTGTATGTTGAAACTGAGATGCATAATGGGTCATTGTTCAATCTACAATGCTGTATAGACACATTACGTGTTCATGACAAATCTATATAGACATCTATGTCGAAAGTCAAAAATCTTATATATCTATGTAAAAGCTCAAACCCTTTATGTATATATATATATACTGAAACTAAATGCACGTATATATCTTTATCAAAATCATATAGACACCTTGTGCATGTATGTCTAGATTACATAGACACAACCTACTTATGTGTCTATATCGAAACTATGTAGATGCATTATACATCTATGTCAAATCTATATAACCTCTTGCGTATCTATATAGAAGCTATTTATATATTGGTAAATCTCTTCCTTCACAACCCGTGTTCTTCGTCAAAGAAGACAAACAAAAGCGACTTAAACGTAAACCAATATATACAAGGAACAAACGTTGTGGTTTGTCTGTGAAATAAAATACTGACGAAAATCCAATGTTTGCTCACCAGTGACTTCCAAAACGTCTTTAGGTTCTTGGATAACACGAGGCATGCCCTCAAAATTAATTATTATCAATTACTATTCAGCATACGGTACTAATTATTTATTTATTTATTGTATTTGGTGAAATGCACTGACAAGTTTTAGTTCAACGGTGACAAATAATACTCATAAGAGTGTAAGCGAAGAAAATGTACATTAAAAATGTGCAATTTTTTTCTTTCTATGTGTTTTTACGTTTCAGTTTTTCAAATCCCTGTCTGCGTGATTTGACACTTTTTTTTTTAAAGTAGGCCCGGCATGGCCAAGCGAGTAAGGCGTGCGGCTCGTAATCGAAGGGTCTCGGGTTTGCGCCCGAGTCGCGTCAAACATGTTCGCCCTCCCAGCCGTGGGGGCATTATAATGTATGGTCAATCCCACTATTCGTTGATAAAAGAGTAGCCCAAGAGTTTGCGGTGGGTGGTCTTACACTGCAAAATTAGGGACGGCTAGCACAGATAGCTTTGTGCGAAACTCAAAAAACAAACAAAACAAAACTTTTTAAAAGTGTGTATAATTTACAACTATTATAATAAAACGGTGTATTCTCTTAAAAGAAAAGTTCGTCACCAGAGGGCTTTGTAATCTTATTCGTGTATTGTAAACATTTGAAGAATATTGGAAAGAACCATCAGCAGTGAATTATGTAACTTCCATATTGATTCATCTAAACATATAACCAATCTAAATCATTTTCATATTTTGGTTTTTATAGCAACTGAGTTTTAATACTTT
Organism: Carcinoscorpius rotundicauda; assembly: GCA_011833715.1. Classification (NCBI taxonomy): domain Eukaryota; kingdom Metazoa; phylum Arthropoda; class Merostomata; order Xiphosura; family Limulidae; genus Carcinoscorpius; species Carcinoscorpius rotundicauda. The sequence goes on along the minus strand of CM022406.1, from coordinate 38,099,377 downwards.
TTTGTTCACCTAGAATTTCATTTGTAGAAATGTCTGCTACGCTGCTACACTTCAGTAACTGGTTTCGAATTTCTCCAATTAGCATTCATTCTACATTGGTAAAAGGATGGAACATTTTACAAACGATAGATATACCTAACTGAAATGGAATGAGGAAAAAAAGGTGTATTATTTCTAAACATTCCAAACAACTTAGTCAACGATTTTCTGTTTGTTTGCATTTCTGGTTCAGGCTATGTATTTTAGATGTTACTACATGACACTTGGAATCTCAATCTTTACATTTCAAACAGAGAAATGTAGTTTTGATTCCACGTTCTCGGTGTTCATTACTCCTTCTTAACATATATTTCACTCCTTTACATTCTGTTACATCATAGATAAATTTACACCTTTTACACTGAAATAAACTTTACTCTTGCACGTTATAATTACTTCTCCTCACGTATCCTGTCTCCACAAGATTTACACCATTCACACCGAAGTAAACGTTACTCTTGCATCTTATAATTACTTCTTTTCACCTAGTCTGTCTCTACAAGATTTACACCATTCACACCGAAGTAAACGTTACTCCTGTGCCTTATAATTACTTCTTTTCACGTAGTCTGTCTCTACAAAATTTTATATTTTTCTGAGCTACCATTTTTCGGTACTACGTTTCAGTTCATCATTTGCCACGCCTAAGCCTTACCATTACTAATACAGCACACGTTGCATTGCTTTTGGACATTCTCGTTAAACAAAGCAGAAAATCTATTCATAAGATTATAATTGGATTTATACACTCTTTATCACTGATCCCACGTGTTTCCGACTAGGCCAATCAATTTAATTTGCAAACATTTTGAAACGATACATAAACACGTTTATTTTGTGTTAACTTCGACGTAGGTGGTAAAATATATTGTATGCAATCTTTTTTTTTTTTTTCAGTGACGCAGGATAACTAGTTATTCTTTCGACGTGTAATGCATAATTAAATTAATTAGCAAGAACGACCTGACGGCAGGACTTGTTTATTCGTGATTCTATTCAACACTTTGCCTCTTTCGAAATGTGAAATTTATATAACACATTTTTATTAATTCTCGACTCTTCATTCTTTTTGCCAAATCGGTGGTTTTATTTGCATGTGAATACCGGGTAGTAAAGAAACTACACGTAGAGAGAGACCTCCCAAGTAGAAAGGGATTTTTAAGAGAAAGCAGTCGCACCTTTTACTGAGAATACAGATAAATGACAAATTTCACGCTTACCCAACTGCCATCTGGCTTCTTTATTAATTATTTCTCAGTCAGATTTCGTGTATAACGAATCCTTCTGGTTAGCCTGAAACAACATGCTGATGTCGTAAGAAGAATGAAATCAGTGTGAACTTGTTTAAGCAGATAACGGGTAGCTTTCAAAAGCTTGAACTGTGTTTTAAAAGTTTATTCGTGAAGCAGTTAGGCACGGAATCGTTGCGTAAGTTTACGTATTTAGGAAAGTTTTTATTCATGTATATACGTGGTATTAAAGTTACTCGTGCTGTAGCATTAAAAAAAATGTTCAAACGTTACACTCGCTCATGCACTTGTTCAATTCTGTCACTCAAATTAAAATTGCTTTATTAACTGGAAACTCTTCAAAAATAAATTTTTAAGACGTTTGCAACAAAATGGAAACCAAAACTTTAGCATTATCATGACCCTATAAATCGAACTCATTTCAGTTGAATGTTTACTTGACAATTTGTAACAGTGTTAGTTCTATATCTTACCAAATACTTGTTCACTTTTTTTTATCCTCTGTAATCCAAACATAGCTTCGGTGGAACTGCTACACCTTTCACACTGTTTTGCACTAAAGCTTTGAGCGTTTTTTTCTTCCATCATAATTTATCAATAAAAATTTTTTTTTCACTCAGTATTTTAAAATAATAGGAAATGGTGTGACCATGGTTTATATATTCATATTTTTTCCGATTTTTGCAAAATGTTTTTTCTTAGTACATTTTCGCGCAATTTTATTACGAGTAATCGTTGTTAACTATGGTTATTATGTGATATGATCATAAGCTTTGTTTATCTTTATTGGGAAATTGTTAATCAAGTAAAAAAAACGAAAATTTTATGAAATAAATAACTATTTGATTTTTCCCTTTTTTCTTTCTTGCGTTATACAACATTTTAGAGGAATGTAATTCGCATTTTGTTTACAGACAATAAAAGAAAATGGGAATTGACGTATAGAGAAGAGAACTAGCCTAAAAGTAGATAGAAGATTGAAGTCGATTAGGTAAGCCTTTTAGGAAACGTGTAGAAAAGACAAAAAAAACAACAGATGGCGTGCTGACAAATTATTTTATATGATAATTTCATGTCTAAAACATTTTGGGGGAATTGAATAACGTGAATATGAGCTAAATGTTATACAGAACAAATTTTACGTTTTAAAAATTGCATAGGAAACAAAATATTTGTGTTCTCGGGTATTTGTCGTTATGTGTATTAAGTTAGAAATTTCCCGTTGCTGTGAAATTCTTTCTATTTGATGTTCCAGTCTTTTCTTATGGAATTTTAAACTATTGAGGGAATAAATTAGGTTATATTTTTAAATGTGCACACGCTTTTTTTCAAATTAACTAAGCCTTTCAGCTTATACAATAACTCATTTATATAATTTATCATTCCACTATAAATTTTGACTTGTATTGAACTTTGTAAATGTTTGTTTTTCAGATTGGAAGAATTTAAACACCATTTCGAAACATCATAATAATTTAGTTATTCAGCTCACACGAAATCTGTTGGCCCTGTGTGCCCGAAACTTTGGCTCAACCTAAGATTTTTAAAGAAGGTGAGCAAAGTTTCAGGTGTGTCGGGTTGGCCGAAAAACTTCGATATCCAGAGAATGTACAAAACCATTGTTCGTGTGGTACGAAGGACAAGATTTGGTCATTTGTTTAACAAATTTCTCGTTTAGAATTCAAAATTATAAAGGGTTGGTTATTATCACCTTATCAAAACTATTTTATTTGCTGATGCTGAAACAAAAAGACTGTCACTTATATATTTGGTTCACGGCGAGATACCTTCCACTCGACAATGAAATACCGCCATGTTTAGGCTTACGGTATATGCCTAAGCTCTTTGTGAAGAGGTATATTCTTATAGTAAAATGTCAAAGTACAGGATACACACATTTGAAACACAAGCTTCTATAACGTAGTGAACATCATGAGCAAGGGAAGAGTAGAACACACGTTTCAGAATGTAAACCCTACTCAACCATTAGCCTATTATGCACACACACAATTCAGAAACCTGTATAAAAATCCCACAAAGAGATAAAAAATTATTGCAGCTCGCCAGTTTTTTACTCCATCTGTTTTAGTCCTAGCGTTGCAATAGTTTACTTTCAATTTCTATCAGAAGACCGACAGTTAGTTACCCTTTATGCACCTGAGGTATTTACGCTGTATGGCGAAGAAGCTAAGAAGATACGCCTCACTTTTAAGCATGAAGCTGAAACAGCTAAGCCCATCCTCGGCAGTGTTTTTAAAGCCCATAGAAAATTAAATCAGTGTTCGTGTTATCCCTTTCTCCGACATACCTGTTAAGTTAACTTTCATACCCATGGTACTGAAATCTGATTTTGACGTCCATATCACCGAGCGTAATGGGTGAAAGAGGAATTGGTCTGAAAGACAGTATGAGGCCACAAGTCGACGTACATAAAACTGAGCATCGATGATGGGAGAAAAGTAGTTCCAAGGGAAGTACGATACCAATCATTGAAGACTGATCACGAAAGGTAAAGTAGTTCGAAGGTCAGTGTTGGGTCTGGAATATAACTTGCATAATGTGAGATTAACCGTTTATATAAATGGCATATAGTTACTAACAGCTTATTTTGAAATAATACAATTCATCTCAAAATAACTTATATATCAAGTGGTTTTCTTCTGATCATTCAGAATATATTTTTGCTTCTGATTGGTGAACATTTTACAGTCAAAACGAGTGTTATAAAGCATTTTATTAGCTACATATTTTTCTATAATGTTCGATATATATATAACTAATAAAATTCTGTATAACACTTGTGTTGACTGTCAGATGTTGACCAATCAGAAGCGAGAATATATTCTAAATGACCAGATGAAAACCACTTGATATATAACATCAACATTGTCCGAGCTGTGGTAAAAGTATCAATAATGATCAGTCTTAAGTCATCCAAGGAGGAACTGGACGTGAGTACGTTTAGAGGGATTCGAAATGTGTGGATTCCAGTAAAGATAATGTGTATCAAGTGGTATCTGTGGAGACTGTTTTTTTGTTGTTGTTTTTAAAGATAAGTAAGAAATAAATTATACAGAAACCACTTTGGGATGATGTCCATTAAACTAGTATTGATTACCTACGGTGTTTGGTGTATTTCGTCACATACGTGAGAACTGTAGTGTCTATATGAACTAGAAATTGATTTATCAAACTTAAGAAACTTTGAATTTCATTTTCAGATGCAAAGACACGAGCATGTACCCACGGTCGCAACCGATATTGATTGGGAACAGAATTATATCGTAAGCAGATTTGCTTACAGCATATTAACGGTGAGCATTAATATTTCGAATACATTGGCATAATGGGTTTTTCGATATCATACTTTGCTGGCCCACCTGAAAGCTTGTCTCAACCTTCGACTTGAAAAGGTGAGCAAAGTTTCAGGTGTGTCATAGGAGTATACATTCACCTTAGAAGAGTAACTGTGTGGCATTTAACCCTCTTGATGTCGGGCAAAGTTTCGGATGTTTCAAAAAATGTCTTTACTTTGTACTACTAGCTTATGTGACACTCCAATCACTTGACGCTAATATCACTTAGCACTCCACCGAATGAAGGATTCTTTTTTGGTCATTTAGCGCTGACTTGCCTTCAATCAATCGTCACATACACTGAGGACTTCCATAATTACATTGGTACTACCAGAACTGCTCTTACCACCCAATTGTTTACTGAAAAAACAAATGACTTACAGCATCGTAATCTGTTATACCTGAGGGATGGCTTCCGAAAGATGGCTATAAGTCATTTTTGTTTCTTATTATTTGGAAACAAACTAGCCTTTGAAAGATTTATTTTTGATGGATAACCGGGTGTTATGTTTTCTATACACACGGCGGATTATTAATTGTTACATAAGTCGAAGACAATTGCATTAAAACTGTGTAAGGTTTTTAAAATATAATTTTTTAGTGAACTTATCTGCATGCAGATATTTGAATTATCTTTTGTTTATTTATTAAATATTATTCATTAACTTGGCGTATTGGAATTATTATTGCATTACAATTCTATGTAATTAACTTTAAAGTTTTGTTGTAACATAATATATTGTCTGTGCCCAGTTTGTTTTTCATGTGAAGTTGTATTGTAACACAGAAAGTCCGGTGTTTTTCATGTGAAGTTGTATTGTAACACAGAAGAGTCCGGTGTTTTTCATGTGAAGTTGTATTGTAACACAGAAGATTCCGGTTCACAAACTCGTATTATGACAACTAAAGAACACAATAAAGAAATAACAGAACCTTGTCTTGATAAAAAGGTTGTTCACAATAACAAACATTTCTCTCATTTCACAACGTTCGTTTACAAGTAGTGAAAGGAGTAACAGTCTATTTTACTTTATTATGCTTTATCCTCTCCTATTTTTATCTGTTATTATATGCTATTGCTTGACATATATTTTTCTTCAAACAAACAGTTGCATAGCTTCTCTTTAATTTGTATACCAGTCTCTCTCTGAACTTTTTAGTTCCGAAATTATATAATTGGGTGAGGATTGAAACAATTTTGGCCTGAACAAAATATATTTATAGGTCTGCGGAATTACAAACCGGGTTTCGAATACCCGTGGTGGGCAGAGCACAGATAGCCCATTGTGTAGCTTTGTGCTTAATTCAAAACAACAACAACAAAATATATTTTTAAACTGTGAGTTCAGCTTTAATACAGATATAAACATTTTTCATTAAAAAAGGGTGAAGTCTCAAGATTAATAGATTTACCAATCTCATAAAAAAGTGTAGTTTTATTGTAGATAACGTTATGTGTTTCACTGAGTTAAGAAAAAAAAACTGAACACAAAAAGCCATATAAAGCACGTGACGTCTCACTAACGTAGGTGTCACTCTTGACTTTTTAATGGCGTGATAATAATTAATATTTTTAACCTAAACCGCCTCCTTAGATAAACTGGCCAAACGAACTTTTATGATCAGGCATAACCATCACTATTTTAGAACTGTTGACCAGGAGTGGGGCGACAAATCAATAGAAGCCGCCGTCTCCATGGCGACTCTTAAACGAAAACGAGATTGATTATCACTTTATAAAGAAAAAAAACACTCCCATCTGAAAATACGGTTCGTGTCTAGTGGTTTATTCTTGCCTGGATATTAGACCTTTCGAACCTTAACCCGGAACGCAAACCATTAATTATACTAGTGCGTTCCGACAAAGACGGGCCCGACATTGCCAATTGGTTAAGGCAATCGACTCGTAATCTAAGGTCGCGGGTTCGAATCCCCTGCCACACCAAACATGCTCATCCTTTCAGCCAAGGGGGCGTTAAAATGTGAGGTCAATTCCACTATTCGTTAATAAAAGAGTTGCCCAAGAGTTGAGGGTGGGTGGTGATGACTAGTTGCCTTCCCTCTAGTCTTAAACTACTAAATTACGAACGGTTAGCGCAGATAGCCCTCATGTATCTTTACATGAAATTCAAAACAAATCAAACCCGACAAGACTAGAGAAATTAAGCAGTGTAGAGTAAACCGAGTTGGCTGTAATATACTAAAGACTTTTCTAAACCTCTTTGACACATCAAAAGACTCATAAAGAATATAATATAAAAAGTGTATTACTGGTGTCAGCCATTTTGTTTTCGTGACATTCATTTCTGTAACTAACTAGTTTTGCTGTTATTTGTTTCTAAACGTTCATCTCCCTTCATCGCATGATGCGAAACTTGTATAAACGTTTAGTTCATGTTACCACAACATGTCGTTTATATTTGATAATAAGAAAATTTTGAAGTGTATTTACAAAGCATATAGCGTTAGAGGAATATGTCACATCTTCTGTCGAACATATACTGCACATACAAGGTAGAGAAATGGTCAGACGAACAGGTTTTGGTTTTGTTTTTGAATTTTATGCAAAGCTACACGGGGGCCATCTGCGCTAGCCGTCCCTAATTTAGCAGTGTAAGACTAGAGGGAAGGCAGCGATTCATCACCACCCACCGCCAACTCTTGGGGCACGTTTTTACTCACGAACAGTGAGATTTACCGTCACATTATTACCCCCCACGGCTGAAAGGTGAGCATGTTCGTGTGACGGGGATTCAAACCCGCGACCCACGGATTACGACTCTAGTTCCTTAACTACCTGGCCATGCCGGGCCCAGACGAACAGAAAACATTTTACATCGTCATAAAGATTGTAAGGACTTTTAAACAAATTCAAACAGATCAAACTGAAGTATTTGCCAGGTTTGTTCACGTAAGGGAATCTACTTCAATATTTAGCTCAAAATATGAAATATTCGAGGTCCTGGTAAATTTGATTGCTTCGACATTCGCCACTTTAATATTTATGGTTCATTGCCGTTAGTTTAAATATATTGTTTTAAAAATTAAAAGTTTTGTTTGTGTATTTATTTCAGAATTTTTGCCAAAATCTACATTAAGGGACATCTGTACATAGTGTGGTCTAACTTTTCTTTGTAGGCTAAAGGGAAGACACGCGCTGACAGTTTCAAACAACGGCATTTGACCATAATTCTGTTAACGAACTCATATCTACCAGAGAGAATACGTTATATCAAAACGATTTTTAATATGAATGTCAACAAGTCGCGTGACATTCCCAATTGATAATGTCATCGCGAAACGTAATACATAAAAACTACATTTTGACGTTGGCGTTTTGTTAAAAGCCTGATGTCACCGAAAATTGGGCGTTTTGGAGGATGGGGACGTAACAGCATTTTTTTAATCAAAATATTCATTCACTCAGAAAAAAAAGATGCATTTGAATGCGAGATTTAGAACTTCTAAGAGGGAAACAAAATAGTATTGAATCATCTGAGGTTTCAAGACCATCCAGAAAGAGGCCTGCAACAAGTCGTATCCCATTCCTAGTAAATAAAGCGCGCAATCTTGTAACGCACGAACAAAACGGCCAGTGGCGAAGGCTGTCCAGTGTCCCGATAACACTATACAACTTAACCTCCATCTGAGAAAGCAACACAATTAACGCGAATGCAAACTTCTTTCACGATGTAGTCCCATTCAGTGCTTCAAGCCACTGGAGAATGAAACGGTTACTGGCTCTCTTCCATATTCACCCATCGGAAGTCTGGTCTTAGACGCATCGTCTAAGGACTTCCGTAAGATTAAACTGCTGGAGTGAGTGCACTGGATGGTAGACATGAACATTTTAATGTGATGCAAGCTGTACTGTCCGGCTGGATGATTGTTAGAATGACTGAACGTGGTGCAACAGTGAAGTTCCGAAACTGTTTTAATGTGACGTAACCAAAATCTCTCATGTCCTACTACACATGTGTATATATACATACTTTCCATCTAAATAGCTGTATTGCTTTTGCATATCTTTACTCACAAGTTTACAGACTGAAATAAATTACGCTTTCTTAGTTGTTTAAATCAAACTTTAAATAAAAGTAATTATTCTCTTTATATACACCGATTTCCAAGTTCTTAAAATTGATCGATTTAAAACAGAACAGCAATTTCGTTTTCCATGGCGCTGAAATTCCTTAATATTCTTCAAGCGAACAGCAAAAGCGTTTTAACACGTAATGCATACTTCGGCGTGGCAAAATTTCCTGATATATTGCCGATTTGTGCGGAACGTTAACTGTGGAATTTGAACAATAAAATAGAGTATTTAATACTGAATTGAAACCGAAAAAAAAATATTTACAAAGGTGTTTTTAGTTTGTCTTTTTATCCTGTTGTTTTTGGTGGAAAAACACTCGATTTTTTATAATCGTTTGAAAATTGCAATTTCGGCTGAATTTTTAGGAAAAAAATTCACTCTTTTTCAAACCGATTTTGTTTTTCCTTCTTTTTTTGCATAAAAATAAATAAGATTTATTTTAGATTTCGTGAAAAGCCATACGAGGTCTATCTGCCCCTAATTTAACAGTGTAATACTAGATGGAAGGCAGCTAGTCGTCATCGCCAACTCTTGAGCTAGTTTTTTTACCAACGAATGGTAAGATTGCCCGTAACATTATAACGTCCCTTCCTAGCTCAAAGGGGTAAGCATGTTTAATGTGGCTGGGATTCGAACTCGCGCCGGTTGGATTACGATTCAAGGTACCTTAACCACCTGGCCGGGCTAGGTCGTTTGTTTTGGAAAGAATATTTATGTTGACCTTGGTAACATTAACAGAATTCATAATAAAACACCATCTTGGGACCCGACTTCAGATGTTTGTTTTACTTTCTACTCATCAGAAGTTTGTCTCTTTATCGTCTCATATCTTTATTATCGAGCCCCCCAGTGGCTCAGCGGTATGTCTGCGGACTTACACGTTAAAATCCGGGTTTTGATACCCGTGGTGGGCAGAGCACAGATAGCCCATTGTGTAGCTTTGTGCTTAATTCAAAATAACAAATTTATTATCGAATATTGGTAGGATTTCAGTTGGTTCAGAAATAATTCCATCACGTTATGAGAAAATCAGTGCAAGAAAAATTTGATTGTCTTCTCTTTTTTTTTCCTGCTTAAATATCCCCGTAGGACTGAAGAATAAATATGTACCCCGTAAGTGTGTATTACGCGTTAAAACACAGATTCAAAATATTTTAACATTCTATAACAACGTGGTCCGGCATGGCCAAGCGTGTTAAGGCGTGCGACTCGTAATTTGAGGGTCGCGGATTCACATCCCTATCGCGCCAAACATGCTCGCCCTTTCAGCCGTGAGGGCGTTATAATGTGACGGTCAATCCCATTATTCGTTGATAAAAGAGTAGCCCAAGAGTTGGCGGTGGGTGGTGATGACTAGCTGCCTTCCCTCTAGTCTTACACTGCTAAATTAGGGATGGCTAGCACAGATAGCCCTCAAGTAGCTTTGTGCGAAATTCAAACAAACAATACAAACAATATATCAACGCTGTACAATGACAAAACTCCATGAACGTTCTCACATGTCTTGAGTCTTCCTGCTTCATCAGTTGATTGTATAAATGTTTTAGGATCTTTTTTGTCATTTAAATGCTCATTTTAGTTCATAAGATGAAGTTGTTGTTTTTTTAAACTGAAATAAGCGAACTTAAGGAGAAATGACATGAAATCAATTCATTACGTAGTAAAACTAACAAAATACTTAGAGAAACTTATCTAACAAAACACGACAGGTTTGTTAAATTTTACAGCCGTGGAGATTACTTAACACAACGTTTCTCTGTTTTTGGAGATTTATGTGTGATGCAACTCACAGGGTCTGATCGTGATGGCGTAAAAACACTTCCACCAGATGGCGCAACGCCGCAACAATGCTCATTCTTCTAACTCCGCTGCCTACATGGAACCTAAACGTTCTTCCAAGGTTCTGCTTTACACTGATATCATTTCCTGTCAGTAAGACCTGGCTAGGAGCTTTGACCTTTAACTTTCTGCCCCCCAGTGGCTCAGTGGTATGTCTGCGGACTTACACGCTAAAATCCGGGTTTCGATACCCGTGGTGGGCAGAGCACAGATAGCCCATTGTGTAGCTTTATGCTTAATTCAAAACCATAACTTTAACTTTGGAATTGGTGGAAGACTTAGTGAAAACCTAATTTTAATGTTTACGTGTGTACACAGTATTTCTAAAGTAATGTATGTAACACCCTTAGGTAAACGTTTCTTATCAGAATATATACATCTAAAACCATATTTAAGAAGTGCGAGCTGTATAAAGTGTTTCCGAGTGGTCTGACTTATTATAATGAATATTTGTGATGTATTTTACAAGGTCTTACGTGACATGGAAGTCTTGAAAATATATAAAATAAACTTATAAGTCGTGTCAAGAAAACAAAATGCTTAGAAACAACAAAGTTTTGAAAATTTCAAGGATAAAACAGTTAATATAAATGCTTGACAAACATTACTGTAATAATTTAAAGTGCTTTATTTTTGTAATCTGGAACTAAACCTTCCAAGCTCGGCATGGCCAGGTGGTTAAGGTACTCGATTTGTAATCCGTGGGTAACGGGTACAAACTCCGGTCAAACCAAACATGATCGCCCTTTCAGCCATAGGGGCGTTACAAGTGACGGTCAATCCTGCTATTCGTTGGTAAAAGAGTGCCCCAAGTGTTGGCGGTGGGTGGTGATAACTACCTGTTCTCCTCCTAGTCTTACGCTACTAAGTTCAGGACGACTAGCGCAGGTAACCCTCGTGTAACTTTGGGAGAAATTCAAACCAAACTGAAGCTTTTTAAAAAAGTCCGAGTACAACACTCACCGATCCAACTACAGTTTCTTTGAATCTAACTAATATATATTATTATGGACTTTCCATATCCGATCAAACCTGGATTCATGTTTTTATCATTTATTCTGCAATGAATATAAAATCTTGTCAGTGAAGACAACACGGTATAGTTGATGCAAAAACGAAGGTAATTTATTACAGTATTGCTTCATTTACATCTTTACCATCTCTACATAAATACATTAAAGTCACAATTCACATACGCGATACTTTTGGTGTGTTATGACAACTGTTCTTGAAATGTCACAAGTAAAAGTAATAAACTCGTCAACACGCCTTTCACACTCACGCCCACCTATAATTTCGAAGATGTCAAGATGGGAGTAATGGTAAACATAGCCCTATTTCTCTTGTTTTAAATGTTGTTCAAACCTTCTTTTTATAGCAACATCAAAAGAGAAATAAAAAGGTTTATAGTGTATAATCAAACACATTGTCTCTTCTCGTCTCAAGAGCTCAATTGTGACAACACGCGCGCAAATTAAACTCGTCTGAAATTTCTTTACATTTGTAATTCCGAGAGAATGTATTCATTATAAAAATAATTACCCGCTTTTCAGTTACTAACAGTAATGTCATAATGTTTTTAATTTTGGGTGCCTTACTTAAAACGCCAAGTGGGTCGCGTGTTCGAATCTCCGTCGAACCAAACATGCTTGCCCTTTCAGCCGTGGGGTCATATAATGTAAGGGTCAATCACACTATTCGTTGGTAAAAGAGTAGCCCAAGAGTTGGCGGTGGGTGGTGATTACTAGCTGCCTTCTCTCTAGTCTTACAGTACTAAATTAGGGACGACTAACGCAGATAGATCTCGTGTAGTTTTGGGCCAAATTCCAAATCAAACAAATGAACAAAACAATATTTAAAACGATTAGGTATCTTTAACAAGTGTTGTTTACTTTACAACTAACCGTTGGTAAAAGAAGTAGCCCGAAAGTTGGCGGTAAGTGGCGATGACTAGTGGCTTCCTTCTTGTCTTTCATTGCTAAATTAGCGACGGCTAGCGCAGATAGTCTTAGAGTAACTTTGCTCGAAATTCTAAACAAGCCGAAAACGAATGAAACCGTTGTGGTGACTTAACATACATAACAAATTCGGACCTATTTAGTAGCTGTCACTCGCATAACAAATTAAGACCTAATTAGTGGTTGCTACTTACATAACGATTTGAGGCCTACTTAATAGCTACTACTTACCAGGCCTGGCATGGCCGAGCGCGTTAAGGCGTGCACTCGTAATCCGAGGGTCGCGGGTTTGCGCCCGCGTCGCGCTAAACATGCTCGCCCTCCCAGCCGTGAGGGTATATAATGTGATGGTCAATCCCGCTATTCGTTGGAAAAAGAGTAGCCCAAGAGTTGGGGGTGGGTGGTGATGACTAGCTGCCTTCCTTCTAGTCTTACACTGCTAAATTAGGGACGGCTAGCACAGATAGCCCTCGAGTAGCTTTGTGCGAAATTCCAAAACAAACAAACAAGCTACTTACAAAACGATTTTAAACCCCCTAACGTTTGTTTTTTATACGACAAGGTCTCATTCACTCCCCTAATGAGTGTTGTTTAAAGCTGTTTAAAGTAAACTCCAAACTCCAAGTTCCTAGAATTACGTTTTGTGTTAACGTGACAATATTACCTGCTTGTGTACGTCAGAACGTGAGATTACAAACGGAAACATCTATTGTTTACACGAAAATGATTATTGTATTTTTTACGCACATATAAAAAACCTCAGTCATATATTACACAAATTTCCTGTGTGTCCGTCTATCTCCAATATTAGTTTGCAAGATAAATTTACTGAGTACAAGTGGCATCAAGATATAATAATTTTTCAGTTAATAACCCGTAGTCAAAATTCTTTGCAATGTTCACAATGAAACCCTTTTTCAAGATAAAGAAAGTTAATTTATAACATATACGTAATAATTACAACTAAAAGTCTTCCTTCGATATAACACAACAATAGTATTTTTCTTTAGTTCAATAACTTCTTCCCAGGTATGTGTGTGTTCCTTTATAATTCGAAGACTACGGTCAAAATCAGGTATGAGTTTGTTTGTTTCTTGAATATCGCGCAAAGCTACTCGAGGGCTATCTGCGCTAGCCGTACCTAATTTAGCAGTGTCAGACTGGAGGGAAGGCAGCTAGTCATCACCACCCAACGCCAACTTTTGGATTTCTCCTTCACTAACGAATAGTGTGATTGGCTGTAACATTATAACGTCCCTACGGCTGAAAGAGGGAGCATGTTTGGTGTGACGGGGATTCGAACTCGCGATCCTCTGATTACGAGTCGAATGCCTTAACCCGTCGGGCCTATCAGGTATAAGATAGTTTACATTAATATCTACAGCTTGCTAATTTACATTTCACACTTCTCGCATGTTATTATTTTAAACATGAATTAAAATATGAACACTCGTGTACGCCTCGTTTCTTCTTTTTTTTTTTTTGTCTCCTAGCTGCTTCGTTTAACATGTTTTAAGTACTCTACGTGCGAAGAACATTACAATTACATTATGCAAAAAAAAAAAAACTATACGAAGCCTAGCGGCTATTTATAACAACATTTTTTTTTAAATTTACTTTAAATATTTCTGTTATTTTGTTACTATTCCTACTTAGCATTTGTAAATCACTCCCTGTTTTCTATACATTTTCTACTCAATAATTGAACCGTATGGAAATAAATAAAATATTTGTACGCACGTCTTTAAATTAACTTCATTTTAAAAAATGAATACAAATTGATTTCTTTCTGCGTGATACCTGGTGTACGTAGGTGGATTTCCTTATTTTTGCAGTCATTATAAACGTATTTTCTCTTACGTAACTTTTTTTTTTCACCACCAGGATTGTAAAGTCCGACGTGATTCGTCTGTCTATTACTCGATTCGACATTCACCGAGTTAGACTGGTTCATACCATTTCACCACCATTAACCCTAGACAATGGTAAATCATGATCATAAACAGGGACCTCTTTCAGTGCTTGTGCACTTTAAAAGATACGTGCGCCAGACCTAATATTTATTTCATTGGCTACGCGTGGACAGTGGGGCGGCGTGCGTTATTGGGCGGTTGTGTGTTGGTAAAGAGCATTTGAAATGGCTGATAAATCGTGTTTAAGAAAGTCGTGAATATACTAAATGTACGGATACGATACGTTTTGTGACAGAGAGACGGCTTTCTTTACACACAACAGTAAACTCCCGTTTGTACAGGTACCATTAAAACGGAGAAGAAAGGTAAAACCTAGTCTATCGTGCGGTTCTCTTTACGTTTCCTTCTCGCCAAAATTCGTAGGTTTAATCACCTTAAACATCTTGTTCGTTGAATAATTTAAAAGAAAAAATTAGTGGCATTAGAACTGTATATTATTCATACACATTTATATTAACACGGGTTCCCTTTTAATTAAAACTACGGCTAAACTTTCTGGGTCACTGTTCGCAAACACTTGATAGTAGTTGTCTTTCGTCACGGCGCAGCATGGCAAGGTGGTTAAGGCACTAGATTCGTGATCGAAAAGTCGCGGGTTCGAATCACCGTCGCACCAAATATGCTCACCCTTTCAGCCGTGGGGGCTTATGATGTGACGGTCAAATCCGCTATTCGTTGGTAAAAGAGTAGCCCAAGAGTTGGCGGTGGGTGGTGATGACTAGCTGCCTTCCCTCTAGTCTCACACTGCTAAATTAGAGACGGCTAGCTCAGAAAGCTCTCGTGTAGCTTTGTGCGAAATTCAAAACAAACACAGTCTTTCGTTAGAAAAAGAAACTGATACCTAAAGAAGGACATTGTCTGAAACAATGTATCAACAATAGTATCTATATAAATATAACAATACTGTATCTGTAGTTAAATTAACTTCATGGTGGTTTCACCTACAACATTTTTCTTTTATCTCTTTCAACAACCACTACACATAACTTTATACCAACTTCTGTTATATGTAGTTGGTAATAAATAGCATTTTTATTACTGTTGAAAAGTACTAATATTATTAGGTTAACACTAAATTATAAGCATATATACTCCGACTCATTTATTTTTGGGTACTCACAAATAGTGTTATTACAGGGTGGTCGCTAGAAAAGCGGAAAATTTGTCAAACAGCTATTTATTTTTACAAAGAATAACTTTTACAAAGTTTTTTAAAGGCATATGTTATATTACACTCATAGATACTCAAAATGCATTTTATGATATTAAAATCGTGCATTTTATTCATGATGTAAAGAAATCAAAATAGAAATGAGTAAGCACGCATTTTATTCATGATCTCATCTGACCCTCAAATTTTCCGCTTTTCTAGCGACCACCCTGTATTAATCACAAATAGTATTTTGTGTTGTTATCATTAATAATGAGAATATTTTTAATAGAATGTTGAAAATGTATTTTCCCGCTCGTGCTTTCAAACATATTAGTTCGTGATACTTTGCTACACTACAGAATAATGTATTACCATAGCACCCTAAATAATATTTATTTCTTACAGTATTAACGTCTGCACATTGGAAAATTCAATCCTAAAATTCACAATAGAGTATTTCAAATATTTCGCATAGACACTCAATACATATTACATAAAACCGTTCTGTACATTTAAGCGCATGTAGGCTTGCTTATAAGCCTCGGTCGGTATATAATTAAGTTTAAGCTAGTTTATATGGCAGGAATTACTTAGAAAACGTGAAAATTTTACAATTTGTTACAACTAATAAACTCCTTGTGCGTCGAAGTTGACTACGAAAACGTAATTACAGAATAAATGAACGAATATAGGAAATCTCCTCTACACGCAGCTCGTGAAGACACGTGAATAAGCGTGGATACTGCGGAAGACGCCAATATTTCTCTGTCAGCACAAGTAGATCTTTGTAATTGTTTCTTAGAATCGTTTTAGGAAATGGTTGTGAGGCAATTTCATTATTCCGAGCTGCTGTTTTAACATTTATATCATTGTTCAGGGGCCGACATGACCACGTGGTTCGGGCGTTCGACTCGTAATTCGAGGGTCGCGGGTTTGAATCCCCGTCACACCAAACATGCTCCCTCTTTCAGCCGTGTGGGTGTTATAATATGACGAATAATTCCATTATTCGTTGGTAAGAGAACAGCTTAAAAGTTAGCGGTGGGTGGTAATGACTAGTATTGCACTGATAAATGAGGGACGGCTAGCGCAGATAGCCTTCATGTAGCTTTAGGCAAAATTTAAAAACAAACAAAGCATCGTTCAATTTTATTGGTTTGGAGCATTTCATTTTGACAACTATAAATATTTTATTCCTGTTGGAAATTTTTGCTCTTAAAACGGATACATAAAAGCTTTATTGCATTTGAGCGCAATTAACAGATCTATTCCTTTTATCAAAAGCACTTATATATATACTTCTAAATTTACTGTGTGTCGATAAGTAAAACACTGCTTATCATCTGGATGTTTATCGGAATTCGATCCATGTTTTAGACTAAGGAAGGTCACATTCACCGTTGACCTCTTCCGCCCCCTCTGAAATCGTTATTTTATTTGCACAGCTACTGAATCCTAGGTAATAACCCTTGTTACGTTGTTATTGTCTCACTGAAAATATATTAAATTTTGTCCATTATCCAAACCCTTATTGTGTCACGTCCAGTTAATGATGTAATATTAACTTGTATGTACTTACTAGCTTCGCTGCAGTTTGATTGCTAATGCACGTTTGTTTTTTTCATATGGCTTAACCCAATATCCAATCACGAGAGGGGTGAAAAAAAACTAAATTTCTGAGTGACCTAATGTGCTCAGCTAGATCTTAAACCAAAATACCTGCCATGTTTTTCTCTCTCTGTGTGTATTCACAATACAGTTCTACCTAGTAGTCGTACATACACACACACATAATCCTATTTTTACATATCAAACCATTTTAAAATAGAGCTGAGTTTGTGTCTAGGATTCAGTTAGCGAGTCACTGTTTGTCCTACATATTTCTGGTATTTAGATCTGAGGTATACTTAAGGATTGGTCATAATGTGTTATTTAACTCTCTTCTGTGCATATCAGTTCATTTTTCTTATGATATTGAAGCGAGCTATACAGGAGTCTATTTGATAATGTCAGAATAGTTGTGTAGAAATCCTAAATTTATTAATCGTGCGACTCAATATAGTTTCGTTAAAATATAGTTCTGTAACTACTGTAGTTTGTTGAATTGTTTGTTATCTGTTACGGTAACACTTAGTTTTCGTCTGTACCGAAAATTTAAATAAAAGAAGAGAGTAAATTTGATTTTAGTAAACATTCTATACCTTATACAACACCATACTTAAAGTTTATAAAAAGATCTAATGGTAGGTTGTAGAAAAACATTATACGTTTGTTTATTAATAGTATTAAGTATGATAAAGCTTAGCCCTAACTAAACTTAAAGAAAAATAATGTACACGAGTTACAGTGTAAATTTATATCTTTATCGAACATGTGCCGTTCGAAATAAAGGCTTAACTAATGTTAGGCCTAAGACGAGTAGAATTTAAGATTACATTGTCTGCGATTGAAATGCTTTTGTGTTATTTCAGAAATCCTGTATTTAAATAAGTAATGTTTCAATGAAAAGTCTAACTTTCCACAAATCTCCGTAACTACCATGTAAATACGCCTCCTTTTGAAAGGTGAAATGAAATGATGAATTTTGTAACAACGCAGACGCCACATCTAAAGATCTTGGGATGCTTGCGTAAAACTGTACAAATCCGTTCATAATTTTCAGCTAATGAAGCTAACTGAAGGGAAGAGAGCTGACCACTAGTACCCACCGCCAACTCCTGGGCTACTTTTTTTCTAACCGAATAACTAGATTTAACTACCACCAACATTTAAATATTAATTAGTTATCATTTTCTTTCTTATTAATTACTAATCACTGATGAACTAAAAGATTAAGAGCGAATTAAAAATTAGATATAGGTGAATGTGCATGATAGTAACCATGACAACGATTCTACAGGTTTGTTTATATTGCAAATGTTTTGATTATTACTGGAAAAAAAAATCATGCTCCATCTTTAATGGCTTGTAGTACGTGTCACTTCTTACACTGTTAGTGTTATTTATACACATACAGGGGTGGTCAAAAAAATTGTCCCCCTTGAAAACGTTATTAATTTGTATGTTTTATTAGACAACAGAAAAAATATGTAAAACTATATATTTTTTTAATCTCCCAACGAGATCTGTTCAGATATGATCTGCAATCCTAATGGCTTTCAGAAATATCTGAACTTTTCACGATTGTGGTAACATATTCTCACAAAAACAATTGTGCACCTGGTGTATTTTTTTTTATCTTCTTACTACAATTAGCCTAAAAGATGATCAAACAAGTTTCTCTGGAATTGTGGAGCCGTTAAAAGATATCAACCTATCAAAATAAACATTGTAGCCCCCTGGTGGCACAACAATAAACCTTTTAACTTATCCCGCTAAACATTAGGTTTTAATAAGTGCGGACACACCCCGCAGTGGCACAGTGGTAGGTCTGCGGACTCACACTGCTAGAAACCCGGTTTTGATACGGTGATAGACAAAACACAGATTGTCTATTGTATAGGTTTGTGCTTACTTCCAAACAGTCAGTCAATGACAACTGCGGTAAGAAGAGAAAATTAACATAGTCAGTGGTCTGACTTTGTGCTAACCAACCAACAAAGAAACATGACATTTAGTTGCGGTAAGTGTACGGATTTACAACGCTAAAATCAGGGGTTCGATTCCCCTCGATGGACTCACCACGCAGTCCGATGTGGCTTTGTTATAAGAAAAACACATACCTTTAGTTTATAGATTTAGATGATAATATAAACATTTTAAAGTAAAATCATGAGAAAGGAATCCAAATGGAAGTGGTGTCATTTTAGAAGTTTGGTAAATTGTTTGTTTGGTTTGTTTTTAGAAGTTTGGTCAATTGTTTGTTTGGTTTGTTTTTAAAAGTTTGGTCAATTGTTTGTTTGGTTTGTTTTTAGAAGTTTGGTAAATTGTTTGTTTGTTTATTTTTAGAAGTTTGGTAAATTATTTGTTTGGTTGGTTTTTAGAAGTTTGGTGAATTGTTTGGTTTGTTTTTAGAAGTTTGGTGAATTGTTTGTTTGATTGTTTTTAGATGTTTAGTAAATTGTTTGTTTGTTTGTTTTTAGAAGTTTGGTGAATTGTTTGTTTGTTTGTTTTTAGAAGTTTGGTGAATTGTTTGTTTGTTTTGTTTTTAGAAGTTTGGTAAATTGTTTGTTTTGTTTGTTGAATTTCGCAAAAAGCTACTCGAGGGTTATCTGTGTTAGCCGTCCCTAATTTTGCAGTGTAAGACTAGAGGGAAGGCAGCTAGTCATCACCACCAACCGCCAACTGTTGGGTTACTCTTTTACCAACGAATAGTTGTATTGACCGTCACATTATACACCCCCATGGCTGAAAGGGCAAACATGTTTGGCGCGACGGGGATGCAAACCCGCGACCCTCAGATTACGAGTCGCACGCCTTAACACGCTTGGCCATGCCGGGCCAGTTTGGTAAATAAAAGTGACACTAAAAGAAAAAAAAAATTCAATGTCTTCGAATGAAATTATGACATGCTGAGGCAGTAGTTATTTTCCTTTTGCCATAAATCAATCGTCACGTAGTAAACCAACATGTTACAAAGTGTGTGAAAAGTTAGTAGCATCCTCGTATTTAATACAGTGTTCCCTCGCCACTTCGCGGGCTCGGCCGACCCCCACATATATATATATATATATACATATACATACATGTATATATAAAATAATAAACATTAAATCTAAAATATAGCATTAAATACCATTAAAATATTAAAAATAAATATAATTAATAGTGTAAAGAAAAAAAACAGGTATATTTTGTGATATAAACATATATTTGAGTTTCTAACAGCGTAAAAATGGAAACAGAACCAACTGAAAAGTCTATAGATGTACGCATTGTGCGTCTGCGAAGGCTACGCGAGATCAGCTTCATGGCGTAGCGATGTGCAAGATGGGCTATGATTGGTGCAGAAAACAACTGCCAATAACAATGTTTTTCCAGCCGAGCAAGAAAGAAAGGGTACCGGTGTCAAGTACTGTTCCTGAAGTTGTAACGACCGACGAAGAAATTGCCGATTCACCTTCCACAGAAGAGGAAGTGGTGTCCCCCGAAAAGACACCACCTGCTGAAGATATGTAATTTTTAATTTTAAGGCTTAATATCTAAATAATTGTTCTTATTATTTCAGCAATAATGAAGAGTATTGTAATGGGAGGATTAAATAGTTGTACAGAGAGGGTTTCAAAAGTCTAAATGCACATAAATATATACGTAAAAATCGGCGATCCCACTTCGCGGAAAATCTCCTTTCACGGGGGGTTTTGGAACGCATCTACCGCGATACACGAGGGAACACTATTTTATGTATTTCATATTATTTTATTAACCTCTCCAAATAAACTCATCTTCAGCTGTAGGATACACTGAATATTTGTACATTTACAATAGAGATGAACATTTGATGTGCAAGGATATTCTGCGAAACAATGGACAAGAACAATGTTCTCTTCTTTTCGAACAGAAGTGGCTTTACGAACGTCTCTGTCATCGAGGTAAACCAACAGTGAAAATCAATAAGGAATACATTTGCCAAGTGAACCACCAGTAAACACTAGCTGTCGAACGATGGTGGTCAAACTTTATTAAAGGTATGTAAGGTTCATAATTGACATATTCCTTCAACGGGTGTCGACCATCTTTAACGAAGGCATGTAAATTAAATCTTCAAAAAGTGTATCACAGCACTAGACAATCAGTGTAAAAATTATCTCATTTCAGATAAAACAGAAAAGTATGGTTTTTAATGCTAAGAGTGCCACCTGTAGACGATAAGTGGCATAATTGTCACGAATCACAT
This sequence comes from Carcinoscorpius rotundicauda, assembly GCA_011833715.1. Lineage (NCBI taxonomy): Eukaryota > Metazoa > Arthropoda > Merostomata > Xiphosura > Limulidae > Carcinoscorpius > Carcinoscorpius rotundicauda. Next base: position 38,077,877 of record CM022406.1, on the reverse strand, counting down.
ATTACCTTTTTTATGCACTGTCAGTAGATTAAGAAAACACGTGCTGGGCACGTGACACTCTTTTTTATTGCCCCAACAGATTAAGTTGATCAGTAGCAGTCTTAAAATTAAGTGGGCCCTACATCCTACGTAATTTTACACAAAATAAAATTATCAATGGGCTCCCATGAAAACCAGGTACCCTGGGGCTAAGCCTCCTCTAGCCCTAACGTTTTCGTTGGGGATGAGCAACGTCTAGTGTGTGTCTGAATGTTGTTAACAGTTACGACCATCTACAAATCTACATTTTAATTCTGATGGTAAATAGCTCTTTCAAGATTGAAAAGAACCAATCCGCCATGTTGCTTCTCGTGTTAACTAAAGCTGGTTTGAAGAAACTTAAGGTGACTTTAATCACCTTCGTTTACCAGCATTATTAGCAGAGCTAAATCTAACTGAGCACCGTTTTAACAATATATTTAAACAAACTTAAATAAATGAGGTTTAATGGAACGAAACGCTTCCAAAATCTTATGCTTCCTTTACCATGATACTATCACAGCGAAAAAGGCTTAAGGCGAAAGTACCAATGAAGGAACCAGCAAACATAAGTGTTTAAGTTGAAAAATTGGTATTATAACTTAGCTTCATTAAAGGCCAACATGCAAGTCGGATTTTTCATTACCTAATAGAGTATCAAATTATGTGTATATAACTACAGAACATTACTCAGCTGATAGCCCGATGTGGCTTTCCTGAAAGAAAAAAACACACACACACAGAACATTACAAAAGCCAGTTTGTTCATTAATTTGGACATATGGCTAAAGTTAATAAAAAATTAAAAAAAATTGTTATCATATTCTTAAAAGAATAAAAAGAATTTACGTTTTTCTAGTTGTTGTTGTCAAGTAAAATGAAAGGAAATTTCAGTTATCCATCAAACAGATTCATTTCTGTTATTATTCGAAATATGTGGTTTCACATATAACGTGAGGACTCTTTTACCGCTTATTGTGGTCGTTACAATAGACATTCACAATATCTGTTAGGTTATTACAGAGCATCAATTTAGCTCTCCCAGAAGTTCAGTATCTTAATGAAAACAGCTATTGCAAAGAAAAGTGGGTTTTATTGTGTGGCTTGACTGACAGAGTGGAACTTTTGATTCCAGGTAAACAGAGGAAAGGTTGATAAACCTCATATAAAGGAAAATGAAACAGACAGCTTTGTTGTACGTATCATTGTATTTTATTAAGAAAAAAATGAGATACTATTTAACTAGCCAGTAGACAACGCTAACCCACAATAGACCATTGAATTTGAATGGGTATTGGTTGTTTGTGTGTCTTTCATCTATACAATCATCAGGAGACGAGGTTACACCCACGTGTACACTTTCTGGAAGCCAGGAACTATGTAGCGAACTTTATTCTGAGCACCACGCCCTCTATAAAAACAACAAAATCAGATATAATAGGCATTGAGTGACTGATAAAAACAAAAAACTTCAAAAAAGCACTGTAATTTTTGTCCCTATAAAAAACATAATTCATCAATTATTTAAACAAAATAGTTGACTGTACTTGTTCAAACACACAAACAACAGACAAAGGTTGTTTCCGTGGTCTCTGTTACAAAGCTCAAACTAACAGTTTTATTACAAAATAAAATAAGGTATTGACGTTACCATTAAAATATAAAAGAAATTCGCGAATCTTAGATCACAAATTTCGAAAGGTAAGTAGATCTTAATGCTCAAATTTGTCTTGTTTGTTTGTTTGTTTTGGAATTTCGCACAAAGCTACTCGAGGGCTATCTGTGCTAGCCGTCCCTAATTTAGCAGTGTAAGACTAGAGGGAAGGCAGTTAGTCATCACCACCCACCGCCAACTATTGGGCTACTCTTTTACCAACGAATAGTGGGATTAACCGTGACATTATACACCCCCACGGCTGGGAGGGTGAGCATGTTTAGCGCGACGCGGGCGCGAACCCGCAAACCTCGGATTACGAGTGCACGCCTTAATGCGCTCGGCCATGCCAGGCCCTTCAAATTTGTCACTTAAAACGATTATTACGAATGACAGGGAGTCAATGGCACACTTTGGCTACTTTTGTCTGAGCCAATATTGGGATTTAACAGTTACTTGTCTACCACATATTCGGCCCCAACACAGTAACGAGCAGAGAACCATCTAATAAAATGAATTTCCTATTTCTATTCGAAATTATGTGGTTCGGTAGGTCTAGGATAAATAGGCTTAGTGCGGTAATATTTAGCGGAAACGTTCTGAGCTGACACAAAATGTTGAATACTTAATAAAATATGTGTATTTTTATGAGCGATAACGAAAGCATCATAAATATATTGTGGTATTCTTTCATCTCTATCAACATAAACATTATAGCCCCCTAGCGGCTCAGTGCTAAATTTTATCCACACCCAGAGCCTTAAAAGTGTACATTAGAGGATTAGTCAGGTAAGAACTTGTGGTAATATAAACCTTTTAACATAGAAATGTAATCAAGCGGATACAAATTCACCCACCAACACTAATGATTAACGTAAAGACAGCACTACAGTGATGCAGAAGACACAAAGACTCGCTAATACGGTCCAAACACATTTTGCTTCTTAGATAGAAAATAAATTATTATTTTTATAAAGGAATATAATTTTCTATTACGAACACGCACACAAATATGTGATAGGGTACGATTAAAGTTTATCGAGCTGTGAAAACATATTACAGGTTGTTGTTTTACCTACCTTATAATATTAATCAAAATACTTAAAACCACATGAAAAAAATATTAATAAAACATTCCTCGCTGTTTGTGTGGTAAATTTCAGTTTTAGCGATGATTGATGGTGAATGATTGGTCGTTGATGAGGGAAGTAAAAACAAACTCACTTCCAATTTGTTGCTGGTTTGTTTTTTGTTTTGTTTTATCTTCATGATGAATAATATAAAAACATTTATTCTGGTTTATTAATAACCAATCGATTCAATATTATTCTTTACTTTGCGAGCTATCTGGTGAGGAGCTTTAAAACTAAATAAAAATTTCAATTTTTTTGTGAACCATAGCGGTAAAGTTACAGTGCTAAAATCTATGGTTCGATTCCTTATGTAGAGAGAGTAAGCTGTTGTGAAGTTTTGTGCTAAAATAACAGTAATAGCAGCCATTAATTTACAAGCTGGCTAATTAATTAAATGTTTTTTAATCATGTTTTTTCTTAATGCTTGCACAGAAGTTTATCTGTTTGCATATTTGGTTTGGTACATAATTTTAGCCCTCCCTCCAATTAATTGTTTTCATCACCGTGAACAGGTAGCTTTACACTGTGGTTATTATATTAGAAGCAAGACCTTCCTTTAAACGATTGAATTAATTTAAAATATAAAATTAAGATAAATTGAAAACTTTTTTAGATAGATTTTCCATTTACCTAAGAGAAAATTGACGTCTTCAAACTAAATAAAATCTTGAAAAGTTTTATTCTTCGGTAACTAGTGAAACAAATATATAGTATGTATATATATATTTCATTGTTGGCGAGCATATAAATGTCGTATCTATAGCGATTATTTTTTGAATATTACTTCACTTGTCTCACTGGAAATAAATAGCACTAAATTAAATTAAAAATGGTAAACACTTCAACACTATGCAGTTAACGAACAGTATGTTGACCTAAATTTTAGGATTAATAACTTTACAAATCTTACAAACATTTTAAAAGACGTTATGTTTTTTGAAGAATGGAATTTGTCACTTTTTTTCAGATGTTATTCATAAAGTTTAGCAAAGCTGCTACTAGATGGCAGCAAAATATAAAGATTAAAAGCAGTAACAGCAGACTAAATGTCGATGTTAATTGAAGTTAGGTTTTCTAATTCTAAATTAACTTGGATTAAACATATTATTAATATATAAATAAATGTTTCGAAATGAATATGCTATGTAAGATGTATAACAAGCAAAAACCATCGAACCACACCAGATACAAAATATACATACACCCAGTGTGTATCGGATATGCATCGATAAATATAGCACTTAAACAACTAAATAAATTAAAAACAATACCAAACTCATTATTTAGAACAACCTACAAAGTGCCACATAGCACATTGTCCGTTCAGATCAATGCACAATTACACGTAACAATTACAATTGTACGTTAAAAAAAATTGGTATAAAAATGGAATAGTAGGCGAAATTATCACTAAAACGAAAACATTTTGAATAGACCAACACAACTCTCAGCAGTTAATATGCTGTTAGTTACGCCATCTATTGCTAAACTGGACAACCTGCCTTAGTTTCAAAGTAAGCTGGAAACATTTAAAATGGTATTTATGTAAAATATTCTGGAGTTGGGATTAAAACTAGTAACGTGTGTGATACATAATTAGCTGTTCGTAACGTACAGAACTGTGTAATATCGAACATTTGCGGCAATGTATCCAATACACGAACTTATCTGCTGAAAGCGGTCGAAATTGTTTGTTTTTGTTTTGTTTTTTTAATTTCGCACAAAGCTACTCAAAAGCTATCTGTGCTAGCCGTCTCTAATTTTGCAGTCTAAGACTAGAGGGAAGGCAGCTAGTCATCACCACCCACCGCCAACTCATTGGCTACTCTTTTACCAACGAAGAGTGGGATTGACCGTCACATTATAACGCCCTTATGGCGGAAAGGGCGAGCATGTTTGGTGCGACGAGGATTCGAACCCGCGATCCTCCGATTACGAGTCCAACACCTTAACCCACCTGGCCATGTCGGGCCTTGCTAACTTAACCAAATTAACTTTGTATTTTGTAAGTTACAGTACAGTTTTGAAGGTTTGTTAAAATTGTAATAAAACGTCTTATATAAATTAAAAACGAGTAAAACAAATGTAACTGAAATAAGTATTTTATTTCATATAACTCATGTTAATAATCACCAATATTAAAAGAAATAAAAACATGTTTAATGAAACCTGTTTCTGTTCGACATACTTCGCAGCGATTGTTTGTTTTCACAATTCAACATCTAATAAATGTTCATTATTTTCTCAGATGAACAGACAGTAAAAGTTTTTGTGTTTTCTTATAGCAAGGCCACGTCGGGCTATCTGCTAAGCCCACCGAAGGGAATCGAACCCCCCTGATTTTACGTTGTAAATCGGAAGACATACCGCTGTACTGGCGAGGGGAGAGTAAAATTTTTGAAAGATATATCTGATTCTGCGTGAAAGGGGGGAAAGGATATTAAACAAATCAATGTGCATCGACCGGGAATCAAATCCGGGTCACCCGCGTGGGAGGAAAGTATTATGCCACTGAAGCACCGGAAGTTTACTATATTATATTTTGTATTTATTGTTTCTCAATATTTTAAATACATTTGTAAATTTTATGTACTATAACTTTATTTTGCTGAAATTCGTCAGCCTCAAAGCAAATCTGAAATAAAAGAAATAAAGATTTCAAATAAAACATATATTCAGTCGTTACACTACATCACGCATCGAGGTATATTGTTTTAAAAACAAAATGTCATGCATGACAGATTCAAAAAATCAACTGTGCTTTTCACAATAATATACGTTAGCAATATAGAATATACACATATGTGACAAAGGTCTGTATGATTCCTCAGCTGGTAAATCTATACTATAGTACTATGTATTTCAAGATAAATGAAAAATTGAAAGTTTAGAAATATGAAGTTATGGATAGTCGGTGTCTCCAGTATCTTCAGCGTTGTCTCCTAACTTCTGTTTACGAACCCAAGTGGCAAGTTTTTAAATTCCTAATTTTCATTTGTTTTGTTTGTTGACTTTTTTTATTTTCAACTCTGGGCAAAGAATTACTTGATATAGTAGCTAACTTTATACATTATAATGATAATAAACATAGATAATTTAACTAGCTTATACGGTTCATGATGATTTACTGTAGCTAGTGACTATTTGATCGCATTAGTTTGAGACATAAAATGTTAAGCTGCAGCTGGAGATTGTCATGAAAATTTGTTTAAGAATATGGTGAACATTTATAGTTTCTGTATAACTAAATTCTACATATGTGTTGCATAACAATGGGTAAATGTATGCTTAGACTAAGACACAACCCTCGCTATAATATTTTACTAATAGAAAGGAAGCCTTTTGAAATAAAACATACGTCTAAAACAATCACTTTCAATAAACATTCGTGTTTTTTTAAAGTAATTATTCTACGAATGTGTGAAATAAAACTTAACATTTTGTGTACTTTTTTTACTGCTTCACTAATTATATAATGTTCTAAACAAAGGTTTGGTGTATTATTATCTAATGTTCTAAACAAAGGTTTGGTGTAATATTATCTAATGTTCTAAACAAAGGTTTGGTGTAATATTATATAATGTTCTAAACAAAGGTTTGGTGTATTATTATCTAATGTTCTAAACAAAGGTTTGGTGTATTATTATCTAATGTTTTAAACAGAGGTTTGGTGTAATATTATATAATGTTCTAAACAAAGGTTTGGTGTAATATTATATAATGTTTTAAACAAAGGTTTGGTGTAATACATCAAATCGTTTTTCTTCTAAGATTTACAAACAGTCCATTCAGAGCAGGTTTTCTTTTTTTCTTCTAAGCCTAACATAAATGTTTTGTCCATTGTTACATACGGTTCGGTTTTTGAATTTCGTGCAAAGCTACACAAGGGGCTATCTATGCTAGCCGTCCTTAATTTAGCAGTGTAAGACTAAATGGAAGGCAGCTAGTCATCACCACCCACCGCCAACTTTTGAGCTACTCTTTTTACTAAAGAACAGTGTGATTGACCGTTAAATTATAACGCCCCCACGACTGAAATGGCGAGCATATAATGAGGATTCGAACCTGCGGGTGCAAGTCGAGTGACTTAACCACCTTAGTAATTAGTAGTAAAGATGTTTTATTTTTAATGTTGCTTGAATTGTGTCGTTACTATTTAAGGTGTTGTTTTTTCCTGAACGTTCTGTTAAAAGTTTTATGTAATTCCTTGAAATTGCTCTTATTAGAATATCGTGGTCCATGATAATCTCTGCACTCATAGGTCGTATGAAAACAACTCAATTCGATTATCTTATCGCACCTGTACATTATCAAATATCCTGCAGAGGTTAGTTTACCTTGCGAGACTCAGACATTTAATAACGTTCTATTTAATTTTAATTGGCATTGGGACCTTCTACTAATAATCATTATTCTTGTTTTAATTTAAATCATTCTATTTCAGTTGGGTTTGTTTTGTTTCTCTGATGCTTCCTCCATATTCTACGATGATAAAGAATAAATATGGTGTTATTATAATACCTAGTGCAGGGGTAAAGAATATGGTGTTATTATAATACCTAGTGCAGGGGTAAAGAATATGGTGTTATTATAATACCTAGTGCAGGGGTAAATAATATGGTGTTATTATAATACCTAGTTTAGGGGTTTTCCCAGTGTGCAATTGGCCATATGTTTTTTTAAACGTATTTAAGGTTATACAATTTCAGTCCAGAGTTAACAAATAAATATATTTACTAGAATATTTTTTTATTTTTGAATAATTTATTGCTAGGATTATATATATATGAGATGCAATAAGGCGTCATGTATTAAAATGAATTTAAAATGTAATTGCGCGGTTGAAAAAAAATTCTTAGAAAAGGTTTTGTCTCAATAATCAGATTTGTAAGCAAGCTCTAATTTTCATATCTAACTACCCTATTATTAATATATTTCCCAGTAGATGGCGCTAAAACAAGAGAACTCTCGCAGCAGAAACATTTTTAGTTGTTATTCAAAATCATAATAGTAATTGGTGTTGACGTAGAGCTACATAGAGTGATGCTTGTGCTCTGATAGGTCACGGAAAGTAATCCCCAGATTACAGCATTGTAAGTTATAAGCTTACTCTGATTCACAAGGAGACGAATAACAATGCTAAGTATAGAGTGATTTCTGATTCGCTAGCGTTTAGTTTTGAGTGTATGTTTTTCTTATAGCAAAGCCAAATCGGGCCATCTGCTGAGCCCATCGAGGGGAATTGACCCCTTGACTTTAGCGTTGTAAATCCGGAAATTTACCGTTGTACCAGCAGGGGGGGGCGTTTAGTTCTGATGCCATGGAATTACAAAATGCATAAATTACTTAAATAAGAAAGCTGAAACAAACTGAACTGATAACATTATGTGGATTAAGGCTACTATAAAGCAAACAATTAATTTTAACAAAGAGATATTAGGATCATTCTATTTATCTAGAAATCGAATATAGATACGTTAGCACGTAAAGATGCATTGACAAAAAATATTCTTTTCAAACACAACGTGCGTCGTGAATTCAAGAGCATAGGCTTTAAAACAGTTTCGGGCCTGGGATGGCCAATCGCGTAACGCGTGCGACTCGTAATTCGCGGGTTCGCGCTCGCGTCGCGCTGGACATGCTCGCCCTCCCAGCCGTGGGGGCGTATAATGTGACGGTCAATCCCACTATTCGTTGGTAAAAGAGTAGCCCAAGAGTTGGCGGTGGGTGGTGATGACTAGCTGCCTTCCCTCTAGTCTTACACTGCAAAATTAGGGACGGCAAGCACAGATAGCCCTCGAGTGGCTTTGTGCGAAATTCCAAAACAAACAAATTAAAACAGTTTCGTTCTAGTAAAAATAAGTTTACAATAAACTACTTAAAAAGATTAAAATCGCACGAATTTATAATTAAATTGATTTTGAATCACAATAATAAGACATTGTGGAAAAAAAAACTATATTTTAGAAGCGCAATTTATTAATTAGACATAATTAGTTCATGATTTACTGCTAGTTAAAACCCGCAGTAAGTCAAAACTCTCAGTCTTCAAACAGCCAGAGTTTGTATCTGACTGAATTAGCTCGTCTAAAAGAAGAATTATTCGCAAGAGTTACATTCGTTAAAGAAAGGAAGACCGGTAACAAGCATGAGCTGTCACAACTATCGCTACATGTCGGAATATATTTCTGGTCAGTTTGAGGGTGGCATTATAGGATATCATTCCTCAGTGAATGCAATGATGGTATCTCTGATGTTGTGTGTGGATGAAATATTGACAAATAGGGCATCTAAAATATTTCAGGGATATTTTTGCCAGTTCTGGTGATCTTAACAAAATTTGGTCAGGCCAGTAACACGTTCTCTGTCAAACATATTTTCTAATTCTATAAGAATTTCTATTCTAATCCGTAAGGCGGAATGGGTTTTCTGAAAAACAAAATTGTTTCTTATTAGACATAAGTGAGACATGACTGAACAATCTCCCTCTAGCTTTTTTAACATAGAAACAAGATATGGATTGGTCTTTCAGCGTTGTCCTTCCAAACATGGACGTCAGCAGAAAATTTTTTCCAGAGAGGAAGGGGGGCAAAGTCGTATGAAGCTGTCAATTGAATTTTAAAAAAAATATATACAGGTAAACTGAATGAATAAAGACAAAGTTATGGTAGAGAGAAGTTCCTCATCTCGTCTCCCTTCGCGGACGCTCGTGCTTCCACACCCCTCTTTGTGAAAAGTAAAACTTTAAATATATTCTTTATTTTTCAAGCAATCGTAAATTCCCCCTCCCCTTTGTTAAAACCTAGTAAAATGCTAACCACCACTGAGTCACTCACGAAACTAACATTTTCTTCATAGGAGGCTAACCTGTCTTTTACTAATCTTTAACTTGTGACCACTCGTCCCATTGTCTTCAGAAAACAACACGAAAAAAACAAATCAGGGGACTTTAATCCATTTGTTCCTCAGACAACCCTTTCTCAGGTTTTGAATGTCAGCTTCAAGTCACATTACTGAATTGTTCTCAGTTGAAGCCGAAGACCTGTCATCACGTGTATCAATATTAGTTCCTGTCTGATAACTCAAAACCTGATGATGAACAATTATATAAACTATTTCGTTACTGGTTTGTACATATTAGCCACACGTTCACTCGGCAATTATCAACTACATGGCTTGTACTCGAGAATGGCAGTAATTGAAAATTTAAAAAAAAAAAAACAGTCGTATAACCACGAATCTCCATTTTGAAATCTCTCTGTGGATCACCACAACTAAAGTTTTCCGGTAAGACAGCGGTAAAGCAAAGTATTCTGATGTGATTTTGCTATCAATAATACACACAAACTCACATAAATATAACTTAGAGTGATTACCCTTCATTAGAAGTGTGTAATTAATAAAGCTTTCATTAATATATATCTATCATAATAACAGTTTGTTGTTTTCTTAAACTTCCTAGCACACTTCACATCTCATATAGACTTGTTGGCAGTTATGTGATATTTAGGCCTGGCATGGCTAGGTGGTTAGTCGCAGATTCGAATCCCCGTCACACCAAGCATGCTCGTCCTTACAGCAGTGGGAGCGTTATAATGTGTCGGTCACTATTCGCTAGTAAAAGAGTAGCCCAAGACTCGGCGGTGGGTGGTGATGACCATCTGCCTTCCCTCTAGTCTCGCACTGCTAAATTAGTAACGGTTAGCACAGACAGCCCTCGTGTAGTTTTGCGCGAAATTCAAAACAAACAAACAGTTGTTGTTGTTGCAGGTAATTGTTTTTCTTAAAGAACATTCGAATAATTTGTTCAAGCTGAATGCTTGTGAGAAGATATACTGTAATAGGAGGTTATTTTTCCTTTGCCCACGAAATTTCCAAACTTTCTAATGCAGATCATTACAGCCTCATTTTGAACCCAGTACTTCAGCCTTCCCATGAACGATTATAAACTACATATATTCTAACCACTGCTGTTATATAGCTGAGTTTAATCTGAGATGGTTTTTGGTTCTCAATGGCCAATTATTCGCGCCCTGAAAAATAAGAAGGTTGTTTAGTTGCACCTGCTTTCTCGCTTTTGTCCTCAACCGGGTGACTACGCACTGCTTGCACGTGCGTCAGGCTTTAACTTATTTATAATGAAATTAAACTGTATTCATAAGCCAAAGAATGATACTATTGACTCGTGCTCTAGTTGAAAAAAACAAGACGACAAAGCCAGGGATGAAAGTTCGTGACAAAAAAAAAAACAGATCGTACCGACCTTTGTTAGGCCTGATCCTCCACTTTTCGACTCTCAATCCACAGATCGCGAGTTCCAATCCCGTAACTAAAAACGTTCGTCCGTTCAGTTGTAGGGCGTTACAATGTTATAGTCAGTCCCACTTTTCTTTGGAGTAAAAGTAGGCCAATAATTGGCAGTGGGTGGTTCTCACTCCCGCCAATCCATCTCTTCAAAACTTGGGGCATCTAGTACAGGTAGCCATTGTGTGGCTTTGCACGAAATTCAACAAACAATAGAAAGAGTAAAGATATTAGAATTGCATTCTTGTAACACCTCGCTTATATGAACATGATAATACGTTACGGTTATCACAAAATGGAAAGTAGATTATCATCATTCATCATCTGGCCTTACAACTTCGAATTATTATTAAGACTTTACATGAGGTGGTCCGCCATGGCCAGGTGGGTTAAGGCGTTCGACTCGTAATTTGAGAGTCGCATATTCGAATCCCCGTCACACTAAACACGCTCGCCCTTTCAGCCGTGGAGGCGTTAATATAACGGGCTATCCCACTAATCATTGGTAAAAGAGTAGCCCAACGTTTGGCGGTGGGTGGTGATGACTAGCTGCCTTGCCTCTAGTCTTACACTGCTAAATTAGGGACGGCTAGCGTAGATAGCCCTCGTGTAGCTTTGCGCGAAATTCAAAACAAATTAAACCAAATAAACCATAACGAAAAATCTAAGCCCGAATTTTAGCGTTATAAGTCAGTAGACGTAATGCTGACTCACCGGAGAGCATTATGGGTTGGACGTTTGGTAAAATATTTTTCAAAACTGGTCAAGACTTTGTTTAGACAATTTCTTTGTACTTCGTGAATTGCCATGCCTTGTTACACGCTGAAAGTTAAAGGACGTTAAACTATTCGACTGTCTGGAAATCATATGAAGCAAATGGACATTGCCTGAACAGTAGGGTGTACTGTATTCAAAATCCTGAAACGCCATCAGACCACGAGAAACGTTGTTTTTGGAAAATCTACTGCTAGACTGTTTTGATCATATTAGTAGATCAAGGTGGAAAAAAGTGTTAACCAGGGATCACTTCCGTCACCGTGTTACTTAGGCTATAAAGCATACCAACTTATTATAGCTACGACATTGACAACATATTGAATTTTCAGACTAGTTCTGTTTCCGACTTTTTAAAGCTAATAGTAGGATTCATGTTCATCGCTTGCCAGATAACAGATAAGAGAAGGATGTCTTTTCCACATTGAACGCACAGGAGGTGGTGCAGTACATGTTTCGGCAACTGTTCATCATGGTGGAAAAATTGCTCTTCATATCCTCAAAGAAACGATAATGCCGCCTCATATAGGTGTCACACAAATACGAGATTTTTGTAATATACTAGAGCAAGGTCAAGCAACATCTTGTGCTCCTAAATGACAACTTCTCTGCCCACAGTGGGCGTATAGTACAAGATTATTTCGACCAGGAGGACATTACAAGATTGTCATGGACAGCAAACTTTCCAGAGTGTAATCCTTTCAAGAACTGTTGGGCATAACTGAGCCGGCTACTGTAGTTGAGTTGCAGCGCCTTCTAGTGACAAATTGAGATGGCACCATGGTTGCTTAAATCAATAATATCATGGACAGCATGCTATATCACTTTGCAAAGGGTATTAGAGAATGAGGAGGACCAGACTAGTATATAATGTGTAATATAAACTGATATAAAGTTACAAATGTTATTTATAATAATAATTTGATGTTATATTTTATCATTATACATGTTTTAATTGTGACAGTGAAATGCTGAATTACACATCTTTGTACAGGTGTTTGCTTTTCTAATACATCATTCATGACGTCCATATAACCTGTTTCATTATATAAATTACATATTAAGATGTGTAATATAACATACATTTCTCAGACTGACAGCTTTAAGTGTTCTTATATTCCATCTTCATAACAATAGTCTTAATTTATTACAAAATATCCAACCACTTTGGCCAAAACTGTATATAAGAGGAAAAGTAGTAATTAAAGACAATCAAAATGCCACCTGTAAACATCAAATAAATATATATATATATATAGGGGATAGTAACGTTTAAATACAATCAAAGTACCTCCTATAAGAAGTAAACACATACATAGGGAAAGTAGTAACCCTTAAATACAATTAAAGTACCGCCTGTAAGCCTTAAACATATATAAATAGGAGAAATAAGTTACCCTTAAATGTAATCCGTTTGATGCTATTGTGCACAATGACTCATATCTGTAATGTATAGAGACATTGTTATTTAAATAAGTGATGATAACGTAATCACATCGCTGGAAATAATGGTATTAGTAGGGAATCATAAATTTATTAAAATTATTTTATCTAAGGATAATATCAGACTGCACTAATAGTATTTCACAAAGCCTTTACGTGGAGACCAAGTTTTGTGTCGCAAATAGATTGTTTTGAATTTCGCCCAAAGCTACACGAGGGCTATCTGCGCTAGCCGTCCCTAATTTAGCAGTGTAAGACTAGAGGGAAGGCAGCTAGTCATCACCATCCACCACCGAGTCTTGAGTTACTCTTTTATTAACAAATAGTAGGATTGACCGTCACTTATAACGCTCCCACAGCTAAAAGAGCGAGCATGTTTGATGCGACAGGGATTCAAATCCGTGACCCTCAGATTAAGAGTCGAGTGCCTTAACCACGTGACCGTGTCGGCCCTTTATAAGTAGAAAACAATGGAAAACACTAAAAGTTTTAATTGTATTCGTATGTTGCTAATGGTGACGTATATCGTTTGAATTGTGACTTAAATATGCTTGTGACTGTTTACTTATTTGATAATATCTCTTCCTCTAGCCATGCCGGTTGTTAGAAGGTTACAATTTCACGATAAAATATTTACTGATAATTTATGAAATAAAATTCATATAGAATTAATCTTGTATACAAATATTGTAAATATATGCCTTCTTGAATACTTCGCACAAAGACTAGTCGATCCATATTTTATCCGAAACTGAAAGTCTGTAATTGACTTATTTTCATATTAAACTGAACGTTCTAAACTTCTATGTCTTTCCACAGGTTGTTGTTCAACAAACTGTACAGCTACCAGTTGTTAAAGAACCGCAAACTTTACGGTTACCAGTTGTTAAAGAACCGCTACTTTACGTTTATCTTTGAATCATAAGCCATCGATCGGCTGTTTCTTTTAGTAACAGTACTGTGGGAAATGGCTGACTTAGAACAGGTGTCTGTTAAGGTGAGTGGCTTAAGGCATAACAAACGCAATCCACTTGTTTTCGAAACTCTTATACAAAAGCAGCACAGAATTCGGGGAATTGTACGTCGTGATCATCTCTGCACTCAGTCAGGGTTTTCTTCAAGCTACCCAAAGAATCACTTTTTTAAGAACTTCGGTCAAGTGCGCGCAGCTGTTTGGATAACAGGAAAACGACTTTCATAAACTCAATTCCCAACAACAACAAAAGTACAATGATACAAAAAGTGATGTAATAAGATTAATTACTAAATATAAATATTTCACCTTCATAATACTAAAGCTAACCAGAGCTAAGTAAGCAATTTACAGCGTACATGGAACATGAAGAAGGTATACGATGCATATACAATGTATTGGTTATTTCATATGATGTATGTCGAAGGCAATTAATTGATGTATACATTGTAATGCTTTATTGTGTTCTATATATTTAACGTGGTGGACAATTTATATCATACACACGTATAGTATATTATGTATTGTGTATGATATAAATATATCAGTGGATAATTTATATGACGTATACAGTATATTATATATCGTGTGTTATGTCAACAATGTAACAGATACGTGTATGACGTATTTACTTTAGTGCCTACCCCACATTCATTCAGTGTTTTTCCCCTATTCACTAGTTCTACATTTCTCACGTGAACTGACAGATATCGTGTTACTAAAGGGTTTTTACATTTCAAAATGATGTACCACTTTGTCCCTGCTTTCTGAAACCAAAGGCTGTGCTTAAATAGCCTAAAAACTTCGAGTTTCAAAGACTATTTATCCCTGCCTTTATGAGGGGCCGACTACATATTACAAAGAAAGGTATTCTATATCCAGGTACAACGACGGGTGAGATTTGTCGTCACCGTGGCACCGATAAATTATCATCTTTGTCAAAAGTCCCATTATAAACCCCAGATTTCAGACTTTAAAATACTCAACTTCAGAAGCAGGTAGGAGGCGTACGTGAATCCTTATATCTGGATAATGCATCCAGTAGAAGAGGGTATACTTTCTCCAGTATGTAGTTTTACAGTTTAAAGGGGGTGTCTAAACAGTCCTCAATTTATTCATCCGCCGAGATAACAAAACATTTCAGGTAGACTGTGAACTTAAAACGTTAGAGAACTGTTGAAGCGCGAAAGTGCCCATGGGATGGATTTTAAAATTTCCATTTAAAAATGGTCTTGCTGGTATGTTTTTTTTGGTTTGCTAGTTGTTTAACAATTTAAAGTTCCTTTCAGAAGTATATTAATAAAAAACCAACTTAAAGCTTCGTCTACTCATTCTATTTTAACAAAATATTGTATTTCTCTGTGAGATCGACAAGCAAAATGTATAGTAAACTACCTTATTTTTAAAACAATGTACTTGTATTGTTACAAATCTATAAGATTTAAAATTGAATTCTGGCTTAGGGTGATTTCTTTTACATTTTTAGACATATTGTTACTCAAGAGAAAATAGTACAGATGAAGTAGAACTGAAGGCTCTACTTTTGGAGCCTCGCCCATCTGTACAGTCCACGTCGCTAGATATGCTTTCAAGAATTAGTCTAGTGTACACCCACGAGGATTTCCCAGCATCCATTTCAACAGTTCAATCGCAGAGAAATCCACAGATGCTGGTTCCGACGATTTGACCGGTATTTCTTTGCATGAAAACCCATTTCATTCTCCACTTATTTGAACATGCGATGGTTAAACAGGAGTTATGACTGGAAATCTTATCCCGGGGAATCCGTGTTACTTTGTTGGCCTCGTTTCCAGACAAAAATCATTCTTGATTATGTTGAGTACTGCCTCCTGGACCACATGGATAGCTTCTGTCACTGACGTTTGTGTTCTTGAATTCTCAACTGGTAGGAAACATCTGAATTTGCTTACCAAAATAAAAGTACGACTTGTTGCACGTCTCCTTTTGGACGGTCTTAGCACCCTAAGTTGATCCATATTCCTTTATTTTCCAATGTCAGGAAATAAAAGGGATATCCCTGTCTAAATTCTAAAACCCTGATCTATATGATCTAAGTATATGAATATCATACATTGGAAAAGGCTAAACAAACTCTTCCCAGAAAGAGTTCAATTTTCAGCGGTATCACATTACCCACGTAATGCCAAACGATTTCAAAATGAACTTCTGATACATTCTATAGCATCACATCATGATACCTGTTGTTCTAATGTTATAACTTCCAAATCATTTTAATATAACCTACTTAACCCTAAAAACAGAAATAAGAATGTTTTAAACGAATTAAAAGAGATTAATTTTACCACGGAAATTTCTAACACCACAATTATTGATTTTCTCTTACAAAAAGAAAAGAACCTACAAATGAGAGTTTTTTCCAGTTTTATCTGGCTACTTGAGTATTTACAGTAAGTTATTTAACATCAGACTGTATTGTTATATATAATAAAGCATGTCACGGTTCACTACAGTCTTGTTACTTCTGAGCCAATCTTCATAATGATAGAACAATTATTCAGGTAAATAGTAAGAATGCTCCATATTGGCTTTTGTAATACAGCAGCCTCGTTTATATTATTATGAGCTGCATAGTTAAGGTATTCGAGTTTCAATCTGTGTGTCATGAGTTCGAATCCCCATCTCCCCCATACATGCTTGTCCTTACAGCCATGAGGGCGTTATAATAGTTTTCATAACGAAAAGAGTAGCCCAAGAGTTGGCGGTGGGCGGTGATGGCTAGCTTCTTTCCCTCTAGTCTTACACTGCTAAATTAGGAACGGCTAGCGCAGATAACCCTCGTGTACCAATCATATGGAACCATCTCTGTCAATCACTAACTTGTATTACAGAACACATGCTAGACTAAAAATAAGCATGCGTGTCAAATGATAGTGTGTGTGACACAAAATATCTGTGATTTGCCAGGCTGTATTCTAATATACGTTATACTACAACAAAATATCTGTTACTTTCTAGATTGCATAACAGAATACACGTTATGTCACAAGAAAATACCTGTTAATTATTAAGCTGTTTGACAGAACACGTTAAACTTTAAGAAACTATTTATGTGAATTTCTATATTGTTCTACATAATACGCTTTACGTTATATGAAAATATTATGTCAACTTCTAGTTTGTATAACTAAATAAGTGTTTGCTTTGTTTTTTTTGGAATTTCGCGAAAAGCTACGCGAAGGCTATCTGCGCTAGCCGTCCCTAATTTAACAAAGATAAGAGGGAAGACAGCTAGTCATCACCACCCACCGCCAACTTTTGGGCTACTCTTTTACCAACGAATAGTGGGATTGACCTTTACTTTATAACGCCCCCACGGCTTAACGGGCGAACATGTTTGGTGTTTCGGAGATTCGAAACCGCGACCCTCGGATTACGAGTCGCACACCTTAACACACATGGACATGCCGGGCCCTTTCATATGATCTAATAAATGTTAGGTAATTCAAACTGGTAATTAACACAGAATGTTTTCATATGACAAAAGGCATTGTCCACTACGTAATTTTCAATCACAACAACTTTTATTTTAAACTATTGATATTACATTTGTGTTACGAATAAAATGCTAGCAACCATAGCTCGTGAAGTTATAAAAAATTCTGGTTAATAATTTGAATTATGCTCAATATAACATCTGTTTGGGGACACAGCGTCTACACTCTCTCTCGTCAAGAAATGCGAGAGACAACGGGCACGTGCAGATACAATAATTACAGTCTGATTGAGCTTCTCTATTCTTTCTTTCTCAGTTTATTTCACGCACGTGGCCCGATGAACTGAAGGCAAAAACCATAAACAACACCTTGAACTGGTTGAAAATCAAAACGCCAGAACTTTGACAAGAGCTTTATATTGTTCTATTGTGCATCTGATATCTTCAGTGGAGAATTCAGAGTTGATCGGAAAGAGCCGGCCAGTAATCTTATGGAAGGTGGGGGGGGTTCCCTCCTCTCTTTTCAGCATACGTTTGCATATGGCTGAATGAACTAGATTATCAAATGCAAATACATGAAATGAATATTTGTACATAAGAATTTGTTATTGTTACCGGGGGGGACAGATCCTCTGAGTAACTTCTCTGGATCCTCCATTAACTCTTTGTTTTTCTATTTTCCACTTACATTTTTTTAAATAATGAGACAGAAAAAGATGTGATTTATATTTTGGTAATTGCCTGTTTGTTTTAGCGCACAAAGCTACACAATTTCTCAAACACGGGAATCGAGTTCCGGACTTTTTTAGCGCCGTAAGTCAATGAAACTACCGCTGGCCTGGTGGGGGATACTTTGGTAATCGAGAAATGTTCAAAACTTTTGTAAGTAGTGCTTGTTTACATGTGTTAAGGTAATCTCTACTCCCATAAAAAAATCGGTAATTTGACCATCTTTTATGTCGTCTGTAGTTTGTAGTACAACACTAGTTATGTTTCCGGTTAGCCTGAAACCATAGCACGTTACCATTGGTTAGTTTGTTTCGCCGTTATTAAGCACAAAGCTGCAAAATGGATGTCTGTGCTCTGCCTGTCTCCGGTATAAAAACTCGTTTTTTAACGATGTAAAATTCCTGATTGATCGCTGATCTTTTTATGAGATTATGAAAAAAAACAACTTTCTAAGAGCATCTGCTAATCGTTAATGATTAATCAAATAAAAACACCCCGGCATGACCAGGTGGTTAGGATGCTTGACTTGCAATTTGAGGGTCGCGTGTTCGAATCTCCGTCACACCAATTATGCCTGCCCTTTTAGCCGTGGGGGCGTTATAATGTTTCAACCAATCCCACTATTTGTTGATAAAAGATTAGCCCAAGAGTTGGCAGTGGATGATGATGGCTATCCACCTTCCTCCTAGTGTTACACTGCTAAATTAGGGACGTTTAGTGCAAAAAGCCCTCGTATAGCTTTGTGCAAAAACCAAAAACAAAACAAACCAAACTAACAAAATAAAAATATGATTTAAAAAGTGCTCAAAGAAATGCGGGAAAATATATACATCTTATTTGTTATTTTAAATTTCACGCAAAGCTGCACGAGGGCTATCTGCGCTAGCCGTCCCTAATTTAGCAGTGTAAGACTAGAGGGAAGGCAACTAGTCATCACCACCCACCGCCAACTCTTGGGCTACTCCCTTATCAACGAATAGTGTGACTGATCGTCACATTATAACGCCCCCACAGCTGAAAGGGCGAGCATGTTTGGTGTGACTGGGATTCGAACCTGCGAAACTCCGATTATGAGTCGAACGCCTTAACTCACCTGTTATTTATTGGCCATGCCGGGCCAATAAACACATGAGTAATAAATTATTCCAATATCTGAATTTCAATCAAAAATTCAGCTCGGTTCTTAAAATGTTTGTTCTCCCAAAAAGGTCTCAAAGAAAATCCAAAAAAGCGTGTCATTTCGTTGTAATACTGATTCACTTACATCGATTATCGAGACGTCGTTTTGCCTTCTTATGGGGTCAGGTGGGGAGACAGTGTTTTAACTCAAGGAAGATTATCCTATCTTATGTTTGAGTTGAACTGGTTTCTGGAAATTTTGCTTCTTATCAGTAACTATGGGCAGAAAATAAACAAAATAAGAATGCCAGGACTATTATTTAATCGAACGGTCAAAGACAAACCACGTAATAAGGCCGGAACGTTTATGGAAACGAATAAACAGAAACAAGCCAGATAACACGATCAAGTCTATAATGGAAGTGAATGGTCGAATCAAACCTTATAAGAAAGCCATGAGTATTATGTAAGCGAATAGATAGAAACAAGCCAGATAACGAGGGCTGGTCTATTATGGAGGTGAATAGGCAAAAACAAACTTGATAACATGGCTGGCTCTTTATGAGAGTGGATAAAAACCAATCAGATAAAAAAGCCAGGTGTATTATAGAGGTGAATGAGTAAAAACCAGTAAAAACAAGACCAGATCAATTATGGAGGAGAATTTCAGTTCGTGTGTGTACAAACACACTTCAGAACTTTGAGTATTCATTTTTTAAAATATTTTTAGCGGGTAAGAATTTATAAGAGAGGCAGTCTGGCTTGAGGAAATGTAGTTAGTCCTTAGGAACAGTATGGCTTGAGGAAATGTAGTTAGTCCTGAGGAACAGTCTGGCTTGAGGAAGTGTAATTAGTCCTGAGGAACAGTATGGCTTGAGGAAGTGTAGTTAGTCCTGAGGAGCACTCTGGCTTGAGGAAGTGTAGTAGGTCCTGAGGAGCAGTCTGACTTGAGGAATTGTAGTTAGTCCTTAGAAGCAGTCTGACTTGAGGAAGTTTAGTTAGTCCTGAGAAGCAGTCTGGCTTGAGGAAGTGTAGTTAGTCCTGAGGAACAGTCTGGCTTGAGGAAGTGTAGTAGGTCCTGAGGAGCAGTCTGACTTGAGGAAGTGTAGTTAGTCCTTAGAAGCAGTCTGACTTGAGGAAGTGTAGTTGGTCCTGAGAAGCAGTCTGGCTTGAGGAAGTGTAGTTAATCCTGAGGAACAGTCTGGCTTGAGGAAGTGTAGTTAGTCCTGAGGAGCAGTTTGGCTTGAGTAAGTGTAGTTAGTCCTGAGGAGCAGTATGGCTTGAGGAAGTGTAGTAGGTCCTGAGGAGCAGTCTGACTTGAAGAAGTGTAGTTAGTCCTTAGAAGCAGTCTGACTTGAGGAAGTGTAGTTAGTTCTGAGGAACAGTCTGGCTTGAGGAAGTGTAGTTAGTCCTGAGGAGCAGTGTGGCTTGAGAAAGTGTAGTTAGTCTTAAGGAGCAGTATGGCTTGAGGAAGTGTGGTTAGACCTGAGGATTACGAGGATATACTGTATTTATATGTTCATATTTATTTATTTATTTTATTCTTGACTGTAAATTTAATATTTTTGTAAACGGTGTTATCTAAATTGTGTAGCTGTAATGATGTATTCCAGAATGGACTAGACTTCAAATATATAACCACCTGATAAATGGTTAATTTTTAATAATTATTTCACTCTTTTCAAAGAGCTTGAATTCCGAACTTTCATTATTATTCAACCTTATTAGTTTACACATAGATTATGTTATTAAACATTTAATCCTCTGTGAGCATTTTCGATTAGAACAAACCACATCTCAAATACTCTCTGGAAATGACAATATAAATACGAGCGATTGGTTAGTCTTCAATCTAAGAGGCGGTTCCAATCACAAGTACGAACCACTAGCACCCTGCCTTAGACCTGTACACCTGGCTCGTGTATTTTGTGATATGGGAACATTACTTTCGCGTATGCTAAACGGTCGGGCGCGCGGAGGAAACCCTTAAACTGCTCTCACGATTCACGAGGTTTGTTTGTACGTGACTTCTTGTTCTGAGCCACCTCGGGTGACCTATAAAGTCATGGAAAATTTCGATCTACTGAGCGTCAACCGACAATTTTTGGAGCAACATTTGCAAGAGTTCGAGTCACAACTGAGTTTTTGTCCTTATCAGGTCAACGATGAAAACCTTCAACATAAGGCGCGCCGACGGAAATGTCACCAGAAAATAATTGAGCAGAGACACGCCGCCAACCAACGGGAGCGACGCCGAATGCAGTCTATCAATGATGCATTTCAAGGACTCCGAGCACATATTCCAACCCTTCCTTACGAGAAACGCCTTTCCAAAGTAGATACCCTAAGAATGGCCATTGGCTACATCTATTTCTTAAGTGGTCTGCTAAATTCAAGGTGCCATCCAGCCGACTCTTTATCCAATCGGGTTGGCGAGCAGCCCAAGAAAATTATAATTCAATACCACAGAGGTAAGGCGCAAAATATTAAGATTTTCATTACTATAACATTTGTATTACTTTAGCAAGAATTACGAGTCTATCATTTAGACAATTTTCTAGTTCATTGCTATATATATGTTTTTTTTTATCAAATACATATATCAGGTTCCAGAGCCAGATAAAGTTGTCGAGGGGCTAAAAACAACACCTCTTTGTCTATTGGTCACCCCATCCATTCATGACTCCCTCTCAAGATTAATGTTTCAAGTGTTTGGACAAAACGCAATGGCACTTTTTTAAGAATGATCGTAAAACCAAACTTTTCTTTAGTCGCCATATTGGTTTACTGTTGTTCAGGCCATCCTACAGTGATGTCTTGCGGAATTTCATCTGTTCTTAAATAACAAGCTTAATTGGAAACATCCCTGATAAAGGGGGATAAATAATTCCTTTTCTTCCCCTATAATGTGGCTGTACCAGTTTCCACAGAGTAAAGTTAATGTAATCACAATGTTTCAAGCATTTTCCTCTTACTCTATATTGTGTTTTAAAATAATTCTATTGACGTATTTATCGTTTTTATGGTGTTTTGTTTGAGAAAATTTTTAGGTTTTCCTAAATTATAACGTTTAGTAGATTATCATTTTGTAACCCATCGTGTCGTCTTTGACATTTGTGTTGGATTTATATTGTACTGAATTGTGTTTGATAATCTAATATGCGAGGGAATTATTCGTTGTTGTTTTTTACACTTTAGATACATGTGACAATCTAATTTCTCGTCATTACAAAAAATCATTTTTATAATAATATTTTATATTTTCCATTGAATTATCGTTAATTATGTTTCCAAATTATTATGAATAACTTCATGAAACTTGTCCGACAGTTAATCAAGTAATTTGTGTCAGCTATTCTTTTCATGGCTTTATTGTGGAACCAAATTATCGGTATAGGTTCTTCATTCACAGGACGTTATATACATTAATTGGTATTGGTTCTTCATTCACAGGACGTTATATACATTAATTGGTATAAATTCTTCATTCACAGGACGTTATATACATTAATTGGTATAAATTCTTCATTCACAGGACGTTATATACATTAATTGGTATAAATTCTTCATTCACAGGATGTTATATACATTAATTGGTATAAATTCTTCATTCACAGGACGTTATATACATTAATTGGTATAGGTTCTTCATTCACAGGACGTTATATACATTAATTGGTATAGGTTCTTCATTCACAGGACGTTATATACATTAATTGGTATAAATTCTTCATTCACAGGACGTTATATACATTAATTGGTATAAATTCTTCATTCACAGGACGTTATATACATTAATTGGTATAAATTCTTCATTCAGGATGTTATATACATTAATTGGTATAAATTCTTCATTCACAGGACGTTATATACATTAATTGGTATTGGTTCTTCATTCACAGGACGTTATATACATTAATGGGTATTGGTTCTTCATTCACAGGACGTTATATACATTAATTGGTATAAATTCTTCATTCACAGGACGTTATATACATTAATTGGTATTGGTTCTTCATTCACAGGACGTTATATACATTAATGGGTATTGGTTCTTCATTCACAGGACGTTATATACATTAATTGGTATAAATTCTTCATTCACAGGATGTTATATACATTAATTGGTATAGGTTCTTCATTCACAGGACGTTATATACATTAATTGGTATAGGTTCTTCATTCACAGGACGTTATATACATTAGTTGGTATAGGTTCTTCATACTAAAGAGGTTATATACATTAGTTGATGTAGGTTTTCCAAACTCAGGAGATAAAATACATTAATAAGACAGAGGACAAAACAAATCCCAAAATCATAATTTATTGATAACAAAATTGAAAATGAAGAGCAAAACGTGTCAAACTATGTAAATTATTGACATGTTTTGATGCTATCATGATGAAGAATAGTAATTATATTAGTTGTTTTTTTGTATATTTTTTAAGCCGTCAACTATACTAGATTCGTTACGCATGTGACAAACTTCCTTCAAGTGTTTACTATAGCCTCGTTACCGTTTTTGCACACTTCCTTAAATTGTTTACTATATAGCCTCGTTACCCTTATTGCACACTTCTTTAAATTGTTTACTACATAGCCTCGTTACCCTTATTACACACTTCCTTAAATTGTTTACTATATAGCCTCGTTACCCTTATTGCACACTTCCTTAAATTGTTTACTATATAGCCTCGTTACCCTTATTGCACACTTCCTTAAATTGTTTACTATATAGCCTCGCTATCCTTATTGCACAGTTCATTAAATTGTTTTCTATGTAACCTCGTTATCCTTATTGCACACTTCCTTAAATTGTTTACTATGTAGTCCCGTTACCCTTATTGCACACTTCCTTAAATTGTTTTATATAGCCTCATTATCCTTATTGCACAGTTCATTAAATTGTTTTCTATGTAGCTTCGTTATCCTTATTGCACACTTCCTTAAGTTGTTTACTATACCTTTGTTACCCTTATTGCGCGTTTCCTTCAAATTCCTTTATATTTCTATCAACTTCGTCATTGTTGTACATTTTTAATGTTTGTTATCTGTTATCATTTCTTCACATCTCTACACCTGTATCACTCTTTACTGATAGCATTGCTAATACTGTTGTGATGTATACACTCATACCGATGTTTCTATACGTAGGAGATTAAGGCTATTGCAGGAACTGTTATTGTTCTGATATATACGCACAATTCTAAAGAGAAATAGTAACCACGTCTTAACTCTCAAAGATCTTATTAATTTGACTTTTTTTGTTACATACTTTCGTCAGAAATACGGTAACTTATTCAACAATGACTTAAAAACCTTCTTAAGCTATAGAATATCGCAATACATGATATATGAAGAGTTTTCAGATATTTTAGTCACTGTACGTCATACTGTACCTTATGCCACTTGTAATGACGATACACGATATATCAGGAGTTTTCGGATATTTTAGTCACTGTATGTCATAAGGGATGTACTGTACCTTATGCCACTTGTCGTAATTACAATACATGACATATCAGGAGTTTTCAGATATTTTAGTCGCTGTACGTCATACTGTACCTAATGCCACTTGTACACAGGTTGTATGATGTGTTCATTTCTCCGGTCATGATCCACAAGGCTCAAGATTACCAGTAGTGTTAATTTCTATGAAAATATTAGTGACACGAATTAATTTTTGATTAGATTGTTGCCGAGTGTAATTTCATCCATTAACTGTAGTAAGACTGAGCAGTGTCTCATGTTATCAGACGTAAAACAGTATTTTTAACTGTAGTAAAACTGAGCAGTGCCTCATGTTAACCCCCAGTAGCTCAGCGGTATGTCTGCGGATTTACTCGCTAAAATCCGGGTTTCGATACCCGTGGTGGGCAGAGCACAGATAGCCCATTGTGTAGCTTTGTGCTTAATTCAAAACAACAACAACAAAGCCTCATGTTATCATACGTAAAGCAGTATTCTTAACTGTAGTAAGACTGAGTAGTGCCTCAGGTTATCATACGTAAAGCAGTATTCTTAATCGTAGTAAGACTGAGAAGTGCCTTATGTTATCATACGTAAAGCAGTATTCTTAATAGTAAGGCTGAGCAGTACCTCATGTTATCAGACGTGAACAACTGCAGTTAACTATAGCAGTTAAAAAAAAGAAACAAACCTTATTCACAACGTTTGAAATTTTGTTTTACACACTTCGTTTCAAATATAAAATATATCAAAGTAAACTTGTTCATAAATTAAATCTTCGTAATTTATCTGGAGTTTCTCAAAATATTGAAGATTTTTTCTAATTAAACATTTTAATTATAGTGCCAAAATTTAATTAGACAACATCAAAATATGATCACTTACTGCACGAGAGAGGTTTTATCGACTAGTGTGAATATAACATGGAGATTTTTAATGCATTTCCTGGGTGATAACAAATTTCTATTTAACACACTTGAGACTTACAACCGAATCTTTTACAGGCTAAGGTAAGTTTTAAAATCTCATAAAACTAAGTTTAATGTTTAAAGAGACATTGTTCTTTTCCCACTATTTTTACGACAACTATTTGGGTTTTTAATAATTGCGTTTTCTTAATATAGAAAATAACAGACCCACTATTTGTGAAAATGGCCCCCCTGCTGGCCAAGTGGTACGTTTGAGAACATATTAACACTAAACATGGGATTTTGTACTCACGATGGGTACAGCAGAAATATCCCATTGTGTAACGTTGTGTTTAACCCTAAACAATCTTTTTTCTATGAATGCTACAAGTTTATTTTTACTCAATATCTGCATTTTCACTATTTGCTACAACACATAAAAGCACAGATCAATGTTGATTGAACACTTACAAGGAAAACTGAAAATTACTAAATAATTAGAAGTACATTTTGAAGTTTATTAAAGTTACACTTAGAACTTCTTTCATAATTATTTTGTTTTAACGTTTATGTCATGACAGGGCTCTAACATTGCCCAAACCCTGAAACGTATTGTATAAACTCTGAGATGTCTTTTTGTTGTTATAGAAGTTTGTTTTTATGTTCTAATTAATTAAACCTCATATCAATCGTGAAGTATTTTGCACTCAATATATGGTACACTGGCTTTCTGCCAAGTAACAAAGGCCATAATTAAGTGATTTACTGAATTATTATGTGTCATTGTGTGTGTCTTTCTTATAGCAAAGCCACAAAGGGCCATCTGCTCAGCCCATCGAGGGGAATCGAACCCCTACTTTTAGCGTTGTAAATCCGGAGACATACCGCTGTACTAGCGGGGGGCATTTATGGCCCCCAGACCCGGGACCGAACAAAACTACTCGAGGACTATCTGTGCTAGCCGTCCCTAATTTAGCAGTATAAGACTAGAGGGAAGGCAGATAGTCATCACCACCCACCGCCAACTCTTGGGCTACTCTTTTTACCAACGAATAGTGGGATTGACCGTCCCATTATAACGCCTCCACGGCTGGGAGGGCGAGCCTGTTTGGCGCGACCCTCAGATTACGAAGCACACGCCTTAACGCGCTAGGCCATGCCAGGCCCACTGAATTATTAAAAAGCATCTTTTTTTATTATTTTACAATGTTCCTCATAAATTCTCGGCTAATTGTAATATTAAAATTTAAACTTAAATTTTCAAAAATACATTGTTCTTTTGAACACCTACCGATGAAAATTTATAGTTTGTAATACACATTTATTTTTTTCAATACCTAAAGCTTCAAACCAATTCCATCCATAAGCAATGAAATCTCATTTTGTTCTGAATAAATAAAAATAATAATTTATGACAAAACGAATGAATTTTTATGTTCAGCTTAACACTTTGAACCATGTTAGGAAACAGTAACAATTTTTTTTTATGAAATTTCATTTATGTCCATTATACCTGGTATAAGTTATTGAAGATATTGTATCGGTGTGTGGCTCACTTAATAATCTATTCACTAATAGGCTGCCACTAACTGAATTTTGAAAAGGATTACATTTTTGAAAAAAAAAAACAATTCTGAGCCACATTATGAAGTAGTTTCTAAAGACCCATGGCCGAGCGCGTAAGGCGTGCGTCTCGTAATCCGAGGGTCGCGGGTTCGCGCCCGCGTCGCGCTAAACATGCTCGCCCTCCCAGCCGTGAGGGTGTATAATGTTACGGTCAATCCCACTATTCGTTAGTAAAAGAGTAGCCCAAGAGTTGGCGGTGGGTGGTGATGACTAGCTGCCTTCCCTCTAGTCTTACACTGCTAAATTAGGGACGGCTAGCACAGATAGCCCTCGAGTAGCTTTGTGCGAAATTCCAAAACAAACAAACAAATTCTAAAGACTACATGTAAATATAATTTTCTATTTTGTGTATTCTAGTTTTTCATTAAGTATTTAGTGTAGAAGGTTCTCGCTGTTGTTATCTTCTTTTATAATTACATGTTGATTAGTTTAATGTGGTTTGCTTCTGATAAAAAACTCGACACAATGTCCGAAAGGTCGTTTTCGAAACTAGCTAAAGAACGTAAGAAACTATTCACCAGATCATATATTATCTTTGTGTTTCGTTACGCATTTTCACTTAAAGTCGGTCCTATTAAAATACTAATGCTTCCGTTCAGTAATATTGCACTGTTCATTCAGCATCGCCAGTGTCTGAACACTAGCTCCATGTATTATCATATCCATCTCTTAAGCTACTAAACTTCCTTGGAAACTGTAATGTCTGGTCATTTATTGTTGATAATTTTACTTCAAAACTTTAGGCTAAAAAAAAAATCGATATTTTTTTTCATATTAGGAATGAAATACAAACCAATATATAGAGTGTCAAAAAATCTGGAACCATAAGCACTTCAACGAATTTCACAGAAAGTGTTCCACGTGCTTTCCTTGTAATTCGAAACAAATTTGGATTAACAACAGGATTAATTCGACCTTTACATGTTTTGGCAGTCATGTATCTAATATCAAAGAAGACTGCAAATCACCTACAGTCCCAGACTTTTCAGACACTCTGTATACACGCTCCATTAGAAGGAATCCTTATGAAATGTATATATATATATATTATTCAATTTCTGAGTTACAACAACTAGTTTACTGAAGCTGCTAATTAGCTCTATAAGTAACAGTTAATTGAGATTTAATTATTGATTTTAGGAGGCCTGAATGACCATCTTCCAGTAGCTGGTCATTCACTATCTTGGACGAATGAGAAGCAAACCACTCAGAAAGGAAGTGTAAAAAACGCTAAAATTTGGACACCAGAGGATCCTCGACAAAGAAATTCCAGCGACGAAGATTCTGAACTGCTATTGGTTTAGACCAGAGGCTGAGTTAAAACGATACTGTATATTTTCTTATGTTTTTAATTCACGTACAAATCGCCATTAATACGTAACCCAGTGATAAATTACTTAGTCTCATGTGAAAGTAACGCCTTTCTCGATGTCTTCGTGCCTGTGAAATTTCAAATAATGCAACTAATGAAATATGAGAAATTCTGCATTACGAACTCATAAACTTGGTAATTAACTCGTGTAAATAGAAATACTAATATATTGTAGTACTTTATTCATATCTTACTAGTCTGGATTAATTTTGAGGAAGAAAAAATTTTGCTTTCATCTTACCTTTATGCAAGATATTTCTTTCATGTAATGTCATTAGACCTAGAACCTATAATAATTCATGAGGGTGCACGTGTGTTTCTTATAGTAAAGCCACATCGGGCTATCTGTGGAGTCCACCGAGGGGAATCGAACCCCTGATTTTAAGCGTTGTAAATCCTGAGACTTACCGCTGCACCACGGGGGAGGGGGAACAATTCTTCATAAATACCTGCAAGCGGTTGTTACTTGGCCCCTGGTAAAGTCGTTGATTAGTGTGTCTATTGGGTATAAAGAAAAAAAGTGGAAAATAAAACAGTAAACTCTTTCCAAAGTACATACCCTTCCCTTTTAACAAAGGCTAAATAGTGTAATACAACTGTAATTTTCCACATAGAGACGACAAACACGGTATTCACGTCATGCCACAAAAATAAAATTTAGTTTGTTGCTTGGTAAAATAAAAGGTAAGTGGTAAAAAGTAAGTAGCCACACAGTTCAAGATATCAACTGGAAGTAGTCATGTATCTCAGAACGGCTGGCGAGGCATGGCCAGATGGGTTAAGGCGTTCGACTCGTAATCTGAGGTTCGCGGGTTCGAATCCCCGTCGCACCAAACATGCTCGCCCTATAAGCCGTGGGGCGTTATAATGTGACGATCAATCCGAATATTCGTTGGTAAAAGAGTAGCTCAAGAATTGTTAGTGTATGGTGATGACTAGCTGCCTTACCTCTAGTCTTACACTGCTAAATTAGGGACGGCTAGCGCAGATAGCCCTCGTGTAGCTTTGCGCGAAATTCGAAACAGACCAAACCTAGTGGCCAGATACTTTAATATTGTGTGTAAACTATTATTAGTATTTTAAACAAATACACCAATGCATTAAAGTATTTCTCTATTGACCTAAACTTACTAACGTATAGTTTATTCATCGTAGCCTTAAAAAACTTTACATCTTCAAATCCACAGTATTTCATCGTTTAATACTTTTAAGATTTCACTACCTAAAACCTTAAATCCATCATGTAACTGAATCCCACAGATGTGTTAATTCGTAACACACATACTCAGTCTAAAAGAGAAGACATTCCTACGGTCAATGTGATAAAATATCATCAACTCAAAACATTGTTTTTAAATTTTGAGCATCAGACGAAATACTGTACAGAACTAAGTTTAACAGAAATGTTCGTATTGTGAAGCCACTGTTTGTTGTTTAACAAGTTGTATCAGTTTGTAATACTCACTGGATTGAACAAAAACAAGCAGAAAAGAAACGAAAATATTTCTGATTTTAAAGCACTTTATAAAAACCAGAATGTGCTTATTTCACTTGCATAATCCTGATTTTAAAGTTCTTCATAAAAACCAGAATGTGCTTATTTTACTTGTATAATCCTGATTTTAAAGTACTTTATAAAATCCAGAATATGTTTATTTAACTTGTATAATCCCGATTTTAAAGTACTTTATAAAACCAGACTGTGCTTATTTCACTTGTATAATCCCGATTTTAAAGTACTTTATAAAACCAGAATGTGCTTATTTCACTTGTATACTGATGTCGGTCAGTCCAAATGTACAAGCGTGAAAACTATACTCGTATTAAGAACACACAGTCTGCTAATTTATTATTGGCAAGGATTTAGAAATATTTCAATAATCATGATTTTAATTCTTTTTATAATTGAGAAGGAATTGCGGTCTTTATCATTTTGAGCTCTTTTGCTACTAATAAATTAACTGATTTCGCTCTTACATAATTTCCTTAACTTTCCAAAAATATTAATGTTTTCATGTTCTTGAAATAACTGTTCACTTTGCTCAGATTTGTGATGTTGTCTAGTCAGTTTGTAAACAAAAAATATGTTAATATGATTGTAAATAGATGTGTGATGAAGGTACGCAGAATATGTTACACAAAATATATCGAGTATCAAAGATTTCTGCTATAGCAAATTTTGAATTTTTCACATAATATTCTAATGCGGTCATCAGGTATAATAAAAAATATTACAGCCTAGTAAGAGGATGTATTTTAGGTGACATGAATTAAAAAATCAAAGGTCAATATGCTCTCAAATATTGAATAAACTATTCGGATTTTAATAATATAATTTAGTTTGACTGTCGTTCTCTTGTTTCTGATAAATAAACTGCGATCTCCGCCATAAAAATTCATTTTTGTAAAGTTATAGGATAATAGTAGTGCTACATGTTTTTAATATTTTCGTCTGATTTGTGAATTACCTCTTAAAAAGCAATAGTGATACATTAAAAAAACTTTATTTTAACTCAAGTCTCGTGTTTGGTAATTTCGTCTAGCTGATGTAGTACTGCTAGGCCTAATATGTATATATGTGTGTGTGCGTGTGATCAGCAACATATTAAAGCAGTTTATGTTATTCAGAAGCAATAGTAATACATTAAAAACTTTATGTTAACTCAGGTCTCATGTGGTTAGTAATTTCGTCCAACTGATGTATTACTGCTAGGCCTAATATATATATATATATATGATCAGCAATATATTAAAGCAGTTTATGTTATTCAAAAGCAAGTGATACATTAAAAAAACTATGTTAACTCAGGTCTCATGTGGTTGGTAATTTCGTCCAGCTGATATAGTACTAATATATATATGATCAGCAACATATTAAAGCAGTTTCTGTTATTCAGAAGCAATAATGATACATTAAAAACACTTCATGTTAAGTCGGGTCTCATGTGGTTAGTAATTTCGTCCAGCTGATGTAGTACTGCTAGGCCTAATATATATATGTATATAGTCGCCACACAGCTGCACAAAGTCTAATTTTATGAACTCTACTTGTAGTATAATAGGATAAATAAAAAGTTATTCATAAGCATGTTTCATCAACTCCAACTTACAATAACTAACAATACGTAAGCCCCATAACTAGCAATCCGAACAATGTTTAATTAATACTCGCTAACTGTAGCCACCTGAATGTAAGCATCCAGTTTAACTAAATCTCACAACAAACAAGCGTTAAAAACTGCATAAAAAGCCTAATCGTTTACACGAATAGTGTATTTTAATGCGTGGGCGTGAAAAGATATATGGAAAATTACCAGTAGACTTTTACGAGCCGAAATATTCTCTCTTTTTTTAACAAATTAGATCGGGCATTACTAGAAAATGAAAATGGGCTAAAAAAGTAGGCTTACCGCTGATTTTAACAAAAATATATGTATATATTAATTTAGATGAATTTATATTAAATACTTATCTAAGCTATTAATTAATTAGTAGTTTGTTTAATGTATCTCTTGTGAAGGATAAATGTTAGTGAAATTTATTCAAAATTTTCAGGGCTATGTTCACCACGGGTAATAGATCTAAGCAATAAATATTTGATAAAAGTGAAACAGCTGATCGCTGCTTTTATTTCTCATTGCCAAAAATTATTAAGAAAATGCACACACAAAAAATGAAAAGAAATTCTATATAAAATCTATAATTGGTAATTCTTTGTTCAAAGTCTGTGCAATCAAACGCTCAGATACAAACCTCT
Organism: Carcinoscorpius rotundicauda; assembly: GCA_011833715.1. Taxonomy (NCBI): domain Eukaryota; kingdom Metazoa; phylum Arthropoda; class Merostomata; order Xiphosura; family Limulidae; genus Carcinoscorpius; species Carcinoscorpius rotundicauda. The sequence continues at coordinate 38,045,121 of CM022406.1, read as the reverse complement.
TTGGGCTAATTTCACGATATTCAGTAACAATAATATTCTTGTTAAAATGCAACTTACCATAAGAAAGTTGTATTAGATCATTAGCTATAATATATGTATGAACCTACAGTAGGATCATCTATATTAGATCCCTTAGAACTCTATAATCTTTGTTTTTCGTCAGAAGTATATCCAAGTTTACTCGTGTAACTTTAGGGATTACATATAAGGTATAAATTTCAGTTCACACAATTTAACCCTTAATATTGTATACCATTAGCAATTTCGCAAGTACCAGTGGAATTCAATCTAGTTTAAAGCAAATGTTTCTATTACGAAGATAAGATTACTTGTTAGTGGTTTTAAAACATTTTATTTTCATGTGACAGAAAATGTACTTGTTACATTTGCTTGTTATATATCCGTTTTTATTTATAATTTAAAGTTGAGAGCTCAGATTTATTTAATGGTACTTAAATAGATTTCTTAGACGTGACTGAGCATGCTCCACAAACTGTTTGTTAAAACACCCTCCAGTAGCTCGAGAGTAAGGCTAGGGCATACAACACTAAAAACCGGGTTTCGACACCAGTGATAGACACAGCACAAATAGTCCATTATGTAACTTTGTTCTTAATAACAAACAAACAAAATTCGTATTTGTTGGTTTTTCTCTGTTGTTGTCGTTTTTGATTTAAACACAAAGCTATATAATGGACTATCTGTGGTCTGTCCACCACGGGTATCGAAACTCGGTTTCCAGTTTAGTAAGTCCGCAGACATGCTGCTGTGCAACTGGAGGGCAAATTCATACTTACAAACATTTAAAACACTTTCTTACACAAGTGTTAAAATAAAAAGATGTGTTAGAAAAGCATTTTATCTCAGTGGTAGAGAAAACTTCTTTCTGTCTTCCATCAACATTATTAGGCCCGGCATGGCAAGGTGGTTAAGATGTTCGATTCGTAATCCGAGGGTTGTGGGTCCTAATTCCCGTCGCACTAAAGATACTCGCTCTTTCAGCCGTGGGGACGTTATAATGTTACGGTCAATCCCACTATTCGTTGGTAAAAGAGTAGCCCAAGTGTTGGCGTTGGGTGGTGATAACTAGCTGCCTTCCCACTAGTCCTACACTGCTAAACTAGGGACGGCCAGCGCAGATAGCACTCGTGCAGCTTTGCGTGAAATTCAAAACAAACCAAACCAAATCAACATTATTAACAAATACTATCTAACAAACTGGTAAACTCAAAGAGAGAGGGCTATCATTCTAAGAAATTAAAGGCATACGTGTACAATGATTTACAAAGATATGGCAATCTTATAAATGTGTATATCATGGTTTGAATTCAAATAAAATACCTCTCCAAAAAAGAAAAAATAACATTTCTACAACAAAGAAAGAGCCTAATCCATAAGATATTATGGATCACCTATTAACATCGAAGTCCAGGTGAGTCACAGTTACATAGCAACAATAGTTTATATAAATATTGATTTTTTTCGTCTATTTCTCAGAGCTCCAGTTATATATCTGCAGGTGTTCGACATGAGAATAGTTAAACAAGCCATTACTGCTTCTAATTGTATCAAATTGTAACTTTCAAATGTGCTATCTTGAAGACCATATAAAATTAAGCTACAAATGTGGCCTATGACTGCAGGCTTATGTTTATACTGTGGAATACATATACGGAATTCATCATTAAAACATGAAAAGCAAAATTCGAAAGTGCCTACATCGTTGTTATTATTAATTCATGAATAGCGTGCTGGTAATTTACCTCCAACTTCAGTCATTCTGCTGAACCTACAGTACACAAACCTATATTGTATAAAATTAATGTTTCATGTTCAAGCTAACTTGTAATTTCTTCATTACTATAATACAAAATAAAATATCATATATCGTTTCGCACACGTATCGACAGAGGTAAGTTTATGAACTCATAGCAATGAAACACAGAAGATATGTGTGTGGCTTTGCTCTAAAACAAACAAACCTAGCTAATAATAAACTTTAATTGTTATAAGTTTTCCTAGTTATGTCTTAGCTCTTATTCCGAAGTAGATTTTTTTTTAACTTGCGGGATTTGCACTGTCAAATTCCAGATTTCGAGTTACTTAAAATTCTGTTTCAACGTGTTTTGTCGTTGGGCGGGATTTCAAAAACTTTATGTACCAGCTACGTTCACTGGTAAGCCTACTTTCACAAACAAAATTTTGAAATTAATTCCTCGCTAATACATCCATAAGAAACACACTGATTGACTAACTTATTAATAGACTCACTAACTCTTACTGTTTAACCCACTATAACATTTTAACTGACACTATATTGAGTGACTGATTTAATTTATTCAGTTAATCCTACGTAATGTTTGTTTTGTAAGTGTTACAGGAGTGTTCGAGGTTCCAAAGAAGCCTATACTTTCGTCAAATTACTAGACGTGACGTAATTAATACATGATATAAAACACTCTCTCGTAAACAAAATGTTAAAAATACAGTCTAAAACAATTTTATGAACAAAACGTCACAACAATTTTAATAAACAGAATGATTAACATGTAAACAAACAATATTCAAGTACAGTAGTTTCCAAAACGTGTGCTGGAATTTTAATGTATTTCTCTACGCTAGTAAATGTACTATACGAGGGCTGTTCAAAAAATACGCGAACTAACGTCATAAAACAAAATGTACTTTATTTAGAAGTTACAGGTCTGGGACCCCTTCAAAGTACTCTCCTCACCAACGCACACACTTATCCCAACGGTGTTTCCACTTGTTGAAACAGTCCTGGTACGCTTCTTTTGTAATGCTCTCCAGCTCCTTCATGGCATTTGTCTTAATCTCGAGAATTGTCTCAAATCTTCTTTTCAAAAATCTTTTGAGTTTGGGGAACAAGAAAAAATCGCAAGGAGCAAGGTCAGGTGAGAAGGGTGGTGGAGAAGGACGGTGATCGAGTGTTTGGCCAAAAACTCACGAGTTCTGAGGCACAAATTTCGCAGCAACGCGATACATCCTCAATTTTTCGGTCAAAATCTCGTAACAAGATCCAACTGATATCCTACACTCTTCAGCAAGCTCCCTAACAGTCAGACGTCGATTTGCCCGCACCAGGGTGTTGATTTTGTCGATGTGTGTGTCGTCAGATGACGTGGAAGGACGTCCAGAACGCTCATCATCTTCAATGGACTGTCGACCATCCTTAAAACGTTCATGCCACTTGAAACATGCCGTACGCTTCATAGCAACATCACCATAAGCTGTGTTAAGCATAGGAAAAGTTTCAGTTGCAGATTTTCCAAGTTCAACACAAAATTTCACAGCAAGTCGTTGCTCCTTCAGGTCATTCATTCTGAAATCCGCCAAACGAAAAAAATCACACTTCACTTAAAACCGCGTAGGTAATACACAAATAAAGATATCTGCAATCTGGAAATGGCGTCGTAATCAGCTGATCTGTGCAAACCTAGTGATACCGAGCGAATTCCCCTGGAACCAACTGGAGCCGAGCAATTCAAACAGTCCGCGTATTTTTTTAACAGACCTCGTCTCGTATATACCATGCTTTCCCAAAATTCATTCAAAAGCTGGTTATGTTGTAAAAACATTCCAATCCAAAGAAGTGAGTTTAAAATAGTTTAGTATTTTTTTCTCTCATATTTGGAGCATCACAAGAATATATTGTATTTTATGTTAATACATAGGCCCCCCAGTGGCTCAGCGGTATGTCTGCGGACTTACACGCTAAAATCCGGGTTTCGGTACCCGTAGTGGGCAGAGCACAGATAGCCCATTGTGTAGCTTTGTGCTTAATTCAAAAACAAAAAAGTTAATACATATAATATTGTTAAATTCAATAGTCATTTAAAATATTAATTAATTCATTTTTATATCTTTGGTCAGTTCTTAGCTTTGAACTTTATTTATATTAACAATACAACTTACTCTAAACTTTCTGTGGTGATTTAATTGTAATTTAGGTATTAAGCATTTTAAAATTACAACTGTTGTAAAGATGTCGCTATAAAGCTATGATAAAGGTTATTTGTTTCCATAGAAACAGAAGTCGTGTGCGCGTAAGTATGTCAATGTCGTGAAAATCCGATTTCTCTCTTTAGTATCGTGCGACTCCTAATCTGGGGTTTGCTGGTTCACATCCTACAAGTTTGAGACGAGGTCCTATTTATAATATAAAGACTTTTTGTGGTTGTGGAATATGATCTGATTTTGTCTTTGGTGCGTTTAAGATGCAGTTTGAGGCTTATGAATAACAGGTAAAAATTAGGTATATTCAAAAAATAACTTTATTCGTTTTGAAATTACAATTGGAGACCACAATATTCTTATAGAGGGCGCACAATCGTGGAGAGCTCAGTGAGTGGTTGACAAGACTTAAATATCTACAGAATAATTTAAAGTGTTTAAACTGCAAAAAAAGAAGTGACAACAAAGTTGGTTGGGTCTGGTTAAAATTACTTCATATAGTTTTTATATATTTTTCTTTCAGCAAAGCCACACAAAACTATCTGCTGAGCCCGCCGAGGGAAATCGAACTCTTGACTTTAGCATTGTGAATCTGTAGTAAGCCCGGTATGGTCAAGTCTGTTAAAGCGTTCGACTTGTTATCCGAGGGTCGCGGGTTCGAATCCTGGTCGCACCAAACATGCCGGCCCTTTCAGCCGTTAAGGCGTTATAAGTGACGGTCAATCCCACTACTTGTTGGTAAAATAAAAAGTAGCCCACGAGTTGGCGGTGAGTGGCGATGACTAGCTGCCTTCCCTCTAGTCTTACACTGCTAAATTAGAGACGGCTAGCGCAGATAGCCCTTGAGTAGCTTTAAGCGAAATTCAAAACAAAGGAACGAATCTGCAGACTTACCGCTGCACCAGCAGATGGCGTGTATGGCTTGTAAGGTAGCATAAAACTCAAAGAACTGTTTGTTTTAGAGCAAAGTAACAATGGGCTATCTGGTCTGCCCACTGCGAGGAATCGAAATCTACATTTTAGTGTTGTAAGTTTGTAAACCTACCGCTATCTCACTGGAAGACCACATAGCTTTGTCTTTGATTTTTTTTTGTTTTTCTTAAATTTTCAATTAATCTGCCCTTACGCTTATTATTTTGTATAAGAGGAAGTTACCTGTTCCGGATTAATTACTCTGTTGATTTTGTCATTATTTTTCTTGTGTTCACAAACCAAATTCATTTGGATTGTTATGTTTACAGATTAGCTGGGAATTAGAACACTAAACTATTTCGTTAGTTCTCGTTTTCCATACGAGTAGTTATTGTCACGGTGTTACTTTGCAGAAAACTATACTTCAATTAACTTTCAACGTCAAATTTTATATTTCTTAAAAGAACTACAATATATTTGTGATCACTCCTTGCTTCAAAGTCCAAAGATCTCTAATTCTGAGGTGATAGACAAGAAGGTTTGGTTTGTTTTGAATGTCACGCAAAGCTACACGACGGCTATCTGCGCTAGCCGTCCCTAATTTAGTAGTGTAAGACTAGATGGAAGGCAGCTAGTCATCACCATTTACTGCCAACTCTTGGGCTACACGTTTACCAACGAATAGCGGGATTGACCTATATTGTAATGCCTTCACAGCTGAAAGAAAGAGCATGTTGGGTGCGAGGGTAATTCGAACCCGAGACCCTCAGATTACGAGTCCAACGCCTGAACCTGCCTGGCCATGCTGGGCCCAAATCAGACAGTACACCAGAAACTATAAAAAAATAAAATGTTAACTGGTAATGTCTAATAACAGAGTACACCAAGATCTACAAAAAATAAAAGTTTAAATGGTGGTGTCAACTCAAACAGTACACCGAAATCTAAAAAAAAAAAAAAAATTGAATTGAGATGTCAAATCACAGAGTACATGGAATCTATAAAAAATAAAATTTTAAATGATGTCAAATCAGACAATAAACCAGAATGTACAAAAAATGATATTTTAAGTTATGTCAAATCAAACAATAAGCCAGAATCTACAAAAAATAATATTTTAAATAGTGATGTCAACTCAGACATAAACTGGAATTTACAAGATATAAAATTTTGAATAGTGACGTCACTTCAATTTAATTTCATTTCATTATTTGGAATTAAACATAAAGCGACATAATGGGCTATCTGCACTAGCCGTCCCTAATTTTACAATGAAAGATTAGAGGAAAAGCAACTTGTCATCACCACCTACCGCCAGCTCTTAGGCCACTCTTTTACTAACGAGTAGTGAGATTGACCGTAACATTATAATGCTCCAACAGCTGAAAGGACGAGCATGTTTCGCACGTTGTAAGCTCGGACTATAAATCGAGTGCCTTAACCACCTGGTCTTGCCGAACTATAACGTTAATGAATAATACGTTCTTTTTGTTTGTTTTAACAGCTTTGAAAAACAAATTCGCATTTTCATATGTGAATCAGACCCAAATAATAAAACTTCAAAAAAAAACATTAATTGATGCGAATTCGGTGTTTTAGTCTACTTACTTCAGAAAATGTAAAAATATTTCACGCTTCGGATTAATATTAATTATTTTAAATTCATTAATTTTGTCGTAAAACTCAAAACAAGCGAAAAATCTCGTGAATGTATTTCAAGCTTAAATTTTCGCGTAAATATTTCTACACCCACTTCACAGCGAAGTCGCTTTGGGAAAATAAGATGCTAAGAAAGCCCAATGTAAATATTATATCCATGTGACTTACCCTTTACTAACTAAATTATTTTCACGAATCAGTCAAGCTATATGTTTTGTATCTTTTCATTATCGCCTTTTGCGATTTTATCAGAAGGGAAGAATCGGATAAAGAGGGGTGATCTCTAATTCTCACAATCGTAAATCTTGATCATTTTTCTTTTATTGCAAAAAAAAACGAGAATTACTGCCTACTCAGAATATTGGCGTAATATGGTCTATTTATAAAAATTAGTAAATTAGCTGTTTTTTATGGTAGCTAAAATATGTAAATTTTAGTGGTAATATTTGAATAATAATGAAAAATATATATTAATTTGTTTTAAATTTCGCTCAAAGCTTCTCGAGGATCATCTGCGTTAACCGTCCCTAATTTAGCAGTGTAAGACTAGAGGGAAGGCAGCTAGTCATCACCACCCACCGCCAACTCGTAGGCTACTCTTTTAACAACGAATAGTGGGATTGACTGTCACATTATAACGCCCTTACGGCCAAAATGGCGAGCATGTTTGGTGCAACGGGATGCGAACCCGTAACCCTCGGATTACTAGTCGCACGCCTTAACCCACCTGGCTATGCCGAGCCATACGTATTAGTTAAAATTAAATCCATTTGCAAACATGTGAACTGAAACACTAATTTAGGTTTTACTACGTTAGCTGCTATTACGTTAGTTAACTTAGTCGTATCGTTTAAAACGGAAGGTCCAAACCTAAGTGTACTTAGTATATAAAGAATGTCCTGTTGCATGTTTTATTTTAAACCAATAAAAGAGAAAAAATATGATACTCAAATTCGATGCATAGTGTGGATTATATATATATGTAAAAAAATTACTTTACAATGGCTCAGTGGTAAACAAAAGGCTTATAACGCTGAAAGGGGGTTCTATACCCGTGATGGGAAGTACTTATAGTGTAACTTTGCGCTTAAAAACGATAAATTGATAAAAACCATTTTTATTTTCACTACACGTGTAAATTTTTTCCACTGAAATAACTGTGCAGCTATATATTCTCAATATAATAGCCATATATGTAATTAGAGAAAAAAATCAATACATTTACCACAATTTATGTACACTTTAAGTGTATAGCAAATAAATTTGTGTTTGTTATTTAATAAGCAAACGACTGAATTAAGTGAATTTAATCTACAGAAAAAAAAGTTTACTTATTTATTACATCTTCGACGAAAAAACAATTACACAAAATCATTTCGTATATTTTTGCAAATAGATTATTAACAAGTAGATTTTTTATTTGTTTGCTTTTTAATTTCGCGCAAAGCTATTCGAGAGCTATCTACGCTAGCTGTCCCTAATTTAGCAGTGTAAGACTAGAGGGAAGGCAGCTAGTCATCACCACCCACCGCCAACTCTTGGGCTACTCTTTTATCAACGAATAGTGGGATTGACTGTCACATTATAACGCCCCCACGGCTGAAAGGGCGAGCATTTTTGGCGCGACGGGGATTCGAACCCGCAAACAAAGCTAATGTGTACTATTGAAGTAAAATAGGTACATTTCTATTTTGTTTTTCTCTGTTTTGATGTATCAACATATGCTTTCAACTTTTTAAGCACACGTAATTGTTATCAAACAACACCGAGAGAATTGTCTCTTGAATACACGGTTTAATTTGTTTTTAATTCACTTGATGTACATGGTTATATAGATTTTGAACGATTTTGATAATTTAAATAAAAACAAATTCAGAAATTTCACTTGTTTATTCCCAGCATAAGTGATTATAAGATCATATAAGGGCGAAGGTTATGAAATGCAGAAATGCTCCCTCTGTTGTATGGTCGAAGAAAGGCGGGAATGAAACAGGTGACGTACACTGATCTCTTAACTTCAAATGGAAATCTAACCACTAGAAACAGGATTTTAGTTCGCTGTGTTTTGATGGACACTGAATATGGCATTTTTATTTCTTTTAGGTTTTCGGATAAATCATCTATTTTCCTATTGGGTTCGCTCTGTAATAGCCCTAACTCTTATACTAATAACAGAAAGAAAAAAAAATTCAGAGAAGTAAGTTACTCGGTAATTCTTTACCATACTAAATAATTTACTTTCTTCCAAAAATATTGGCGTAAGTCGATTTGTTCGTAAAGTGTATTGATTATTTTATTTTCTGTGGTAACTCTAATGATCCTAAAACACGTTTCAGGTTTGATGGTAAATTCATATGATTTTTTTCCTGATGTTACAACTTGTCCCCTGCTGGTACAGCGGTAAGTCTTCGGATTTAGAATGCTAAAATCAAGGGTTGGATTCCCCTCGGTTGACTCAGTAGATAGCCCAACGTGGCTTTGCTATAAGAAAACACCCACACGTTACAAATTAATTATATTAATTCGAATAAATGAGCCTTTTTACATTTTTTTGTTTGTTTGTTCTTCCGACGAAGAAAACGTTGAGTGACAGTCATAACTTAAATTGCAATTGTCTTGAAGCAGTAAACATGAATATACAATTAACTAAAGTAGCTTATAGTTATTAATTATTGGATACATTTTAATTAGCCAAACAGAAACTCATAATCCACAAACATATATCGTGCACTGTTAGAAATGTTATCTAGGCTCATCACGTAAGGAGTAGCAAGTAATGTTTTGTGAGTGCTCTCTACGAAATAATAGTGGCACACTGGTATGTCTGCGGACTCCACACACCTAGAAACAGGGTTTCGATACCCGTGGTGGACAGATTATAGATGGCCCATTGTGTAGCTTTGTGTCTAATTTCGATCGAAGTGAAATTACGGGGGTAACGAGTAATTGTTTATTAGGTTTCTCTACAAAATTACGTTTTTACATTAAAACGTTGCAGTTCCATCCTTTAAATATAACAAAATAAGCATAAAAAATGTTGTTCACTTATGCACGTTTTCGTCAGTTTATTAAACAGTAATTTTCGACGTATGCTGGACGATTCAAACTGCTCGATCTTACGTACACTGCTCCGTTTCTAATTAAGACGTTTGTAATTATACATTCTATGACAGATTGGCGTGGTAACTGTAACTAGCTGGTATCGTATTGAACTTAAGTGTATTGGACTACTTGGCTTGAAATAATGTGAGTCCACGTAGTTTAGAACATTTAAGCTAACGAAATACTACGTATTCGTATTATTTTCTCTTAATGACTTGTGTCATTTTGTGTATTTTCTTAATACACCAGACTTATCAAATAAAAATAACTACAGTTAATGTCTCCTCATTCTAACCCCCCCATCCCCAGTGGCTCAGCGGTATGTCTGCGGACGTACACGCTAGAATCCGGGTTTCGATACCCGTGGTGGGCAGAGCTTAGATAGCCCCTTGTGTAGCTTTGTGCTTCATTTAAAACAACAACGCCTCATTCTGTAAACAGTTGCAGGTAAATGTAGTTTTCCACCTGGCATGCACTCTGTTACACAATTGTAAACATATGTTACTATTCAGTGATGTCGAGAAACCCACTTGTTGAGAATTTTATATGCAAAAACGAGCCGTTTTTGCATATAAAATATGTTACTATTGTTACACATTATAATTTATCTCGGGCGAGTCTCTGGTGTATTATGTTATGCACGTTACGAATTACGGTTTTAAATAGCCGTAAATTTTAATTTTAGTTTAGAAGTTAATTAAATGTCGACATGTATTAAATTTGCGATATTTGGCAACAAGATCGACACACAAAATTTTCGTTTTAACACAAATATATTTTTATACACAAACAACAATAGAATTTATAATAATAGTTATTACAAATAATGATTTATATACAAAAATGTAATAAACTCACAAACACTTATTCAGTCTTCTATCTGGTCTGGAAATAAATATTTTATCGACGGTCCAGGTTCATGACAAGCGAATTAATTCTCATTTGACATCGTTACACTTATACTTTTCTTGACAGGAAAGCTAGCTATCTCTACCTTTGGTTGGCCTAATGCCGCTTACAAGCTCACTTTTAACCGAGATAGATATCTAATGTCCTCACAGAAATAATAACGTCCGAACTTAATTCTCTGAAGTTCGTAATGTTTAAAATCTATAAACGTACCAAGACAAATATCTGTAGTTAACCGATTAATAAACGCTTACCACAGTTATAGCTTCCAAGGTTTATAGTATACTAACTGTAGCGACCAAACAATATTCTTTTGCTGTCTCTTGACGCGTCGCTTTATAAACTTTCAGACAAAGTTCTAGAAAGTTCAACTGGCAACAATACTGGCAAATACACTGTTGATACGCTCAAGAATCTTCTACAAATTTAGAGAACAGACGGGACTTGCGCAATGCATATTAACATATACGTCACATGCATAAAATTAAAACAAACGCAGATGTTAAGATAAATTTATAACACTAAATCCATTACACTATATACTTTCAAAGTCTCATACACGTTTTTAAACATGCGAAAAAATCTATTTTATTTTTACATACACCTACTTTTCACAATGTACAACTTCCATATTAATTGAGATAAAAATGTGTTACATTTATTTGTAGCGTGTGTCAATGTTTTCTTATAGTTAAGCCACATTGGACTATTTGCTGAATCCACCAAGGGAAATCGAACCCATAATTTTAGCGTTGTAAATCAGAAGACTGTACCAGCGGGAGAGTTATTCGTACTGGCTATATTTTTATTGTTTTATTTAAAATTATTTATTATAAGTGTCAATAAAAATTACATCGTAAGATACATAAATTATGCAACATGTTTACTTTCGAAATATTTATTAAACATCAGAGTACTTACATGTTTCAAGTTCAGAAGTGTTACAGGTGAACTGTTACTGGCATTGACGATAATAATTCATAACATCAAACTGACTGAGGAAACAGTCATTTTAAAAGTGTGTCTTTTGAACCTTAAGGTTGCAGAAAAGATAATCAGAGGTTCGAACCCTTCAAAAATAACAACAGGTAATGCTAGTTTTTCTTGTTGATTCAATTATTGAGTTTCAAGTATCAAGCTTATTTTTTTAAGAAGTTGATACTTTTCTCCAGGCAAATACGTGCATAGTTATACAAATAATTGTTCGTACGAATATTCGCTTGCTTGTGTATACGTACGAATGATAAGACAAGAGGAAAACACGACCCCTAACGAGAGTATTTTAAACATTTTCGTTTGGGTTTTATTTCAATGGGAGAAGTGTATTGTATTAACAATACTGTTACGAGCATGGTCACTTTCATCTGAACTAGGCTTTAAGGGTGGGTTAAGGTTCCGTGAAATAAGAAATAATATAGGATAGTTACATAGCTTCGTAAGTTTTCAAACCTGTTACCTTTAAGTATGTAATACAAACTGAAAGGTTAATAGCTCAAATAAATAAGATAAAACCACAAAATCGTCACAATTTTTCTAAAAATCCTAATGTCTGTGTATGTTGTTGATGTTTTTATAACAGAGCCACATCAGGTTATCTCCTGAGTCTACCGAAGGATATCGAACCCAGGATTTTAGCATTATAAATCTGTAAACTTACCGCTGTACTAGCAAGGGGACCAAGATATAATGAAGTATCTTTACTCAGTCGTAGAATTGTTTGTTTGTTTTATGAATTTCGCGCAAAACTACACGAAGGCTATCTGCGCTAGCCGTCTCTAATTTTGCAGTGTAAGAATAGATAGAAAGCAGCTAATCATCAACACCTACCGCCAACTCTTGGGCTACGTTTTAACCAGCAAATGGTGGGATTTACCATCACTTTATAATGTCCCCACGGCTGAAAGGACGATCATGTTTAGTGATTCGAAACCGCGGCCCTCAAATTACGCGCCTAGTTGTAGGATCACCGACTAAAACGGGTTAATCTGAAATGAAATGCATGTATCATATTTAATTATAGAATCGTCACGTAAAACGGGTTAGGCCATAATAAAGTATATTATTACTTTTAATAAAATAAGAAATAAAATTAAACACTCATGATAACGTAACATTCTTCTTCTATTACGCCTTTTTTTACACAAAATGATTTTATTTAATATCTGAGTTATTTAAGTTACACTCTGTGATCGCGTAGTGACGTCACGGTTGAGTTTTCCGCACATGTGATCGCTTGACTTACGAAGGGTGTTTTTTTTTCATTCGTTTTCGTATCCCTGTACTCAGAATCGTGTATTTGAATAATGACAACATGAGAAGCAGCTTTAACCGCGCACGTGCAGGTCGCACGCTCTTGTTAGTTGTTGTCCGGTGCACTTGTTGTCTGTCGCCTTTTTACTTTGTGAAAGAAGCCGCTTTATAAGGACCACATATTTTCTGCTAAATATCTAGAAATAAAGTATCTTTGGACTACTAACCGCACAACGACACGTTCACTAACCGCATCAATCTAGGCTGAATTTTTGTTCAAACTTCTGTAAGCTCCAATCAACACACTGAGGACTGGATGTGTGTGTTTTCATATAACAAAGTCACACCGGACTATCAACAGAGTCCACCAAGAGGAATCTAGCCCGTGATTTTAGCGTAGACTTACCGTTGTACTAGCGGGGTACACACAGAGAGGAAAGCATAGCAATTATCTACATGTTCTGGAGTTACTATTTGTGTGATATAATACACTGTTTATTTGAGTTGTCGCCAAAAATAGACAGGAGTTAATTAATATTATTCAGTTACCGATGAAATAATAGTCATTCTGTAGCGCAATAGTCGAGTCTTAAAAACGCCTAACCGCTTCTCAGAATGGGCAGTGTAAACGTATTTTACTTATTTTTTTATTGTGTTTGTCTGTTATGTAAATGTCGTGTAAATGTTTGTAAACGACAACATGTCGTGTTGTGTTTGGATTTTCATATCTATTATTTATATTTCCATATTTATATTACTGTTTCAGAGTTTAAACCAATAAAATACGTCGTTATTCATTTAAAATAACATTTAGAAATTTTAAAATCTACCGATCAATCAATTGACTATAAATGGAATGTTGGCGGCCTAGTGTCTAAACGACAAGTCTCGTGCAAAAAGAGACATGCGCAGATTACTCTGGAACTCTGTGGAAGTTACGCGATGGTTCGAGAAATGTAGGCCTACTAATATATAAAACAGACGGCGACGCGAGGTAGAAAAAGAAGAGTCAGTCATTAGTTTATATTTAATTCAAGAAATAGTGTCTTTGTTCGAGAAGTTTTCAACGTTCGCTGTGTGGTTATTCAACTTAACTTTGTGACTAGAGCTAGATCTACAGAAACTGTGATTTTGTTTCGTCAATCTTTGCGATTCATTTGAATTACTGGATGTGCTGAGTGTCGGCACGTACGGGACTGTTTAAGAGAAACCGAGGCAAATTGGAAAACAACAAATTTGAGACATTCGTTGAAAACATCGTAAAAGGAACTCCATCAAATTTATCGAACTGTGAATTGTTTCTGGACTTCTCCATTCAAACTTTGGAATTTCTTCGTGGGACCAAATAATCACCCTAAACTAGAATTTTGGATTTCTGATATGGACTTTTGAACTTTCATTCTAGAACATATTATTAGATACAGGCCAGTACCATTTTGTATTGTAATTAATTTTGAAGGTTTAAACTGAATATCTGTCATTGTTGTTATGTAATTTGTTATATCTGTTACATATATAATAGTTTATTGTAATAAATTATACAAGCTGTTATCTGCGTCTTTTTGTTACGTTCATAAAACATAAAAACGTAACATTGTCTTATAACAAAGCCACATGGGGCTATCTGCTCAGCCCACCGAGGGGAATCGAACCCCTGATTTTAGAGTTGTAAATCCGGAGACATACCGCTGTACTAACGGGGGGCTATTTTTTTTTTTATCAATACAGAGATATAGAATTTTGGACTATAAATAATTAACGGTTCTAAATATCGAGTTGTCTCTGTTACATACTCGCGTTCATTTATTGGTCGTTTTCCGTTGTTGTTCCATATAAATTGGGACGGTTTACAAAGACATATCAATATTTGTTTCAGTTAACCATATATTTAGAAATTCACGTAATTAATACTGTTAAATCTGTATCGTAAAATTCCCACCAATTCACGAAGTTGTGAAAAATTCTCGAATGTAAGAATCAACAATTGTTGTGCAAGCTAAAAATGTCTTGAATCTCGCCTAACGGTTATAAAAGGTAACCAAAGAAACGCGGCAGGAAACAGTATATATATATTCATTATTGGTTTGCTACGATTGCTATATTGTAAACCTCGGAAACCATAACTGTGATTATCAAACGAGAACTTCAAATGTTGATCTGGAATGTTTATAAATTTCGAATATTACTAACCGTTTAACCTTCAGTGGATTAACATCGGGCATGGTATTTTTACGAAAAAATTACATACCTTTATTGGCGAATAAATCGACTTGTAGTCGACATGCGATTAGCGAATATCTGGCTAGTTCCCCATTAGGAGAACTGTACCGATATCAACTCGAAATTAATTCACTCATCGTGAACCCTCGATACTGTTTGTAAAACTTTTGAATATAAATCATTATTTATAATAACAAACTGTAATAACCGTTATTATAAATTGTATAATTGTTTATATATTAAAATGTTTTTGTTTGAAGAAAGAAAACTGTGCGTATCAGTCTTATTGGCAAATATCAATAAATTTGATGCGCATCGAGATTTAAATAGCTTCAGAATTTAAACTGTAATTTAACTCGGTTTTAAGCGATTTTAAGACGTAATATGTAAAAATTCGACACATAATAATATACTTGTTAAAAAATCATTTTTACTCAGAAGCTTACACCATGCCAGTATATTTCACAAATCGTACACGCTGTTTGGGTACTTCACTCAGCAACCAATCAAAACACGTGCACCACACGCGTGCTTGACTGAGATATGTCTTGATGCTTGTTTGTTGCGAAGATAGCCTAGCTGCTTTGTGCCATAAAATACTAAAATCAAATGCTTGTTTGTTTGTTTTTGAATTTCTAGCAAAGCTACACCAGGGGTATCTATGCTAGCCGTCCCTATTTTAGCAGTGTAAGACCACCCACCGCCAACTCTTGGGCTACTCCTTTTCCCATTAGTTGGAGTAGTCGTCACATTATAACGCCCCCACGGATGAAAGAGCAAGCATGTTTGGTGTGACAGGGATTCGAACCCGCGCTCCTCGGATTACGATTCAAGTGCACTGACCACCTGGCCAGGCTTACACTGCTAAATTAGGGATGGTTAGCACAAACAGCCATCGCGTAAGTTTGCGAGTTATTCAGAAACAAACAAACAAACCAATCTACTTAAAAACAATTTTATAGATAATCAAACCCATTTCAGGTATAGTGATATTAGAAATAACACAACAGTTTCTTTAAGATTTTGAAAACGCTGTCACTTACGGAATACCTGACGAACATAAAAGTTTTAATTCACTTACTGTCATGACAGATGCTGTAAGAAGTAAGGTAGTTAATCAACGCATACTAATACATACATGGCCTGGCATGGCCGAGCGCGTAAGGCGTGTGACTCGTAATCCGAGGGTCGCGCTAAACATGCTCGCCTTCCCAGCCGTGGGGGTGTATAATGTGACGGTCAATCCCACTTCTCGTTGGTAAAAGAGTAGCCCACGAGTTGGCGGTGGGTGGTGATGACTAGCTGCCTTCCCTCTAGTCTTACACTGCTAAATTAGGGACGGCTAGCACAGATAGCCCTCGAGTAGCTTTGTGCGAAATTCTAAAACAATCGTTCTTCTACCTGCAGAACTAAGGGGGAACAGCTGGGCACGTATACACTTGTCATACAGAGATGAGGGGGAACAGCTGGGCACGTATACACTTGTCATACAAAACTGCAACTTAAATTAATATAGGACTGAAAAATTAATTAATTCTTACCTTTAAACTATGATTTATAAATGACCTAAATAAATAAAGTATATAGTTCACATCACTATAATTGTTGTTCACGAAAACTGAAAAAAAATATATATATCCTAACTATATAATGTGGTTGAAACATTGCAGCATATTCAATCTTCTCTCATTTCTGGGCTTTTAGAATCAGGCCTAAAGAACTGAGTTGTTGGTATTACACCAATCCAAAGAAGACAATAAAATGTTGAAGTAGAAAGGGCGGTAAAAATAAGACACGTTGTTTTTATTGTGACTATTTTCTTTTTCTTGAATCGTCCAGTGGTTAACCTACTTAGATATGATTTACGAGACCTCAAATAACGAAATTCCACAGAAAATATTCACTCTTAGCAAATTGTCCTGGATGGCCTGTAAATGTTGATTGCAAATCAAGACGGTAACGAAGTGAACCCTTAGTAATACTAGTGACCAAGTGGTGGGTCTGGCCGATTTAATCTTGTTCAATGACCTAAACAATGAAACCGACCAGTTTCTCTACACATAACTCGTGATCCTACGGTTACTATTATATAAGCAAGTTGTAAACTTCCAATAATTAATCAGGCCCGACATTGCCAATTGGTTAAGGCGTTCGACACGTAATCTGATGGTCGCTGGTTCGAATCAACGTCGCACCAAACATGATCGCTCTTTCAGCCGCAGGGGCGTTATAATGTTACGGTCAATCGCACTGCTCATTGGCAAAAGAGTAGTCTAAGAGTTGGCGGTGGGTGGTGATGACTAGCTGCCTTCCCTATAGTCTTCCACTGCAAAATTAGGGACGGCTAGCAAATATAGCACTCGTGTAGCTTTGCGCGAAATTAAAAAGCAAACAAATATGAAATCTACTTGTTAATAATCTATTTGCAAAAATATACGAAAAGATTTTGTGTAATTGTTTTTTCGTCGAAGATGTAATAAATAAGTAAACTTTTTTTTCTGTAGATTATATTCACTTAATTCAGTCGTTTGCTTATTAAATAACTAAACCATTATACCATGGAAAAGTCGGGATATTTTCGTGTTTGTTTTTTCTTTTCGGGCGAAATTCATAATACAAAACACACACACTTCTGAATCAAGGTCACTTGTAAATGTTATTGAATGTTGAAGGGCTTTCAAATAAGTATACCGTAGAGATTGGTGGAGAAGAAGTGACTGAAAGACAACAAAGCAAACGCAGCTGAAAACTGTCGTCTTGGTAACGACATACACCTCAGTGATGCACGAGCACATATCTACATAACTTTTATTTCCCTGCTTTCTGCCCCCCAGTAGCTCACCGGTATGTCTGCGGACTTACCCGCTAAAATCCGGGTTTCGATACCCGTGGTGGGCAGAGCACAGATAGCCCATTGTGTAGTTTTGTGCTTAATTCAAAACAACAAAAACAACAACCCTGCTTTCTACATTTATTATTTCAGATTTGAGCTGCTCAAAAGATATGAGTCAAATAGTACAGACAAATTAGTAGGGTGATAGATACGTGGAATGAAACTGCATATTTGCAACCAATACAATATTTTAAATTCCTTTCTGCTGGGCTATATGCCCGTTCAGCTGTATAATAACTTTGTTTTCAACTTGTTCAAGCTATATTGTAAAAAATTACATTTATTTTGAAACCTATGACGAAACAACTTGAAAATTATACGACGTTTATTGGAATATGAACAGTAAACTTCTGTGTTTCTGATCTTGCTAGCATGATTGATAAGAAAAAAGATTAGTTACCTTCATTATCTAATACTGTTTTCATATATTTCTATTATTATTATTCATAGACAAAATAATATTTCTTATTATATGCTGTAATGTCTACGTTTTTCTTGGATATTCGTGTTTCTTGAAATACTAAGCCTAATTCACATTATTTGTTGTTAATATATTTTTTGTGGGTTTTCTTTAACGCAATCAAACGGTTTCGGTTAATATGCTCTGGTTCGTTTTAATTACCTCTTTTTATGATCTAACAGCTGCGAGGACTGATCACAATAACGGCAAAATAGGCTTAATGACAAGTAATAAGTACGAAAGTCGACGTGCAGTACGCCTCAGCACGTGCTTTGGTCAAGCGTGACTTCTCTACTTGTAGTTTGTACTAAAGCATGACGCACGTGCTCAATTGCTCTGATTGTACGTTCAACTGATTTAATCAATGCGATTGGCACAAACGTATCCTGCCTTTCACGCTTCGTAATATATAGTCAATAATTTGAAACCTTAAGTTAATGTTATAAAACAGTTTTGAAATATATCACTTTCTTTTTAGAATTTCGCGCAAACTTTCACGGTGGCTATCTGCGCCAACCGTCCCTAATTTAGTAGTGTAAGACTAAAGTAAAAGCAGCTAGTCATCACTACCCACAGCCAACTTTTGTACTAATACTTCAGCAACAAATAGTGGGACTGACGGTAACTTTATAACGCCCCCATGCCTGAAAGGGCGCGCAAGTTTTAGTGTGACGGGGATTCGAACCAGAAACCTTCAGATTACAAGTCGATCGTCTTAATCACCTGGGCACGCCGGGCTTAAAATGTATCATTGATAAATATCATATTTAAATTAGATAAAGTAAGCCTCAAAACAAATACACTACTTTAAGCAGCACACTAATAGAAAGCAATTTATACAGCGGAACGTAATAATCACTCTACTTGAAGTTTAAAGCATTTTTAAAATAAAATTATATGATGTGATAATTTTCTATTTTTAAGTTAATAAATGTGACTAAATGCACGTTTGAGTAAATATTCTGCTTCTAAAAGAAAGTCATGCGTCTGAGTATCAAATGTGAAATCAGGCTAACATTTTAAAGAAATAAAAACTTTGACTTCTGCAATCGACTAAGAGAATACACTAAACATCCAAGTTTAATGTAATGTTTTCATCAGAGCGACGCATTTAGTAAGCTTTAATTTTTAGTAAAACCACTAGAATACAAATACCCTTTATTTGTTTATATACTCTCTTTAAACTTACATTGCTGGTATTATCCAAACATTAAAATCCAAGCCCTACAGTATATTAACCCTTAAATAGCAGCTGACTTGTTTTACGTACATTTAACTACCTGTGGAATCCACACATTCCATAATATTGGATAATTTTACGTTTTTGTTTATTAGAACAACTCAATATAAGAAACGGGTTGAAAACTAAGCTGCGTCACTCATTTGATTCGTAAAATACATATGTAGTTCCTTAGTAAGATAAACAACACTGTTGGATTTTCTGAGGCCAGTTTGAATTCATAAATACATCATTCTGCAGATCTATCACACTCCGAGCTCATGAAATAATTATAGATATTAAAATATTAACAATTTTTAAGCCATAAACAAAACACATCAACATGAAACGAAATACGCTGCATATTTGTGAAAAGAATCCCAGGGTACAAACTATAACTTCAGATCATAAAATGTATCCAAATGTTAGTAACTTATTTTCATTTTAACTTGGGAGAGCAGTCATCTTCCCACGACTATCTGCAGGCAGTGAAGGGTGACAAAGATGTGGGATGTTGTGGGCTTGAACACCCACATCTCGCTCTCCTAATTTTCATATATGAAACTAGCGAATTGGAGGTTAAGACTGATATACGGTGTATCCCCACCACAGTCACATCCAAAACCTGGAATACATTTTATAATCTCACGTTGTAAGCTTGTACCCTAGAATCCTTTTTTAAAAATATGCAGCGTATTTCGTTTCATGTTAATGTGTTTTGTTTATGGCGCTAAAATTTATGGTTGTAATATAATTAATCAGAGTTTGGGATTTGCTGTTTTTAATGCAGTTCATGATTTTTACTCATTTAGTTTCATTTAGATATAATTATTTAATTTCACTAAAATATTATATATGTATACGTCAATTATGTGCGAGTGAAACATAGTCCGGGTACACATTGTTTTAAAGCAAGAAAAGTTTATTTTCCTTTTGCTACACCAAAATGTTATTTAACATGTAGGGTTTCTACGGGTCCAAATAACACTCATAAAATCACATCTAATTACGTGTTTAAACTTCGTCATTTCAACTTATAGTGTAGTCTAATCGTTTAGAATCTTTCCTTCTCTTAACATAAACATCAAATTAGGAGCATCAGTTCGCCGACAAACAAAAGTGTCCTTTAGTAAAAGCATTAAATATGAGTGTACCTGCAGACCTGGCATACAAAGTGTGGTGAGACATTGGGAAGATGCCAGTTCTAACAAAGACGCTGCTGATAAATTTGTTAGGGAATTTAAGGACTATGTAGAAGTTGAGGGTTTTATTCCCCAACAAATGTTCAACTGTGATGAGACAGGTCTCTATTGAAAGAAAATGCCAAAGAGAACCTACATTACCAAAGAAAAGAAGTCACTGCCAGGACACAAGCCAATAAAGATCAGGCTAACTCTATTGTTATGTAGTGGGGACTTAAAACTCAAGCCTTCGCTTGTGTACCATTCTGAGAACCCAAGGGTTTTTAAGAAAAATAATGTCCTGAAAAGTAAACTAAATGTCATGTGAAGGGCTAATAGTAAAGCATGGATAACCAAGCAATTTTTTATGGAGTGGGTCCATGAAGTGTTTGCCCCAAGTGTAAAGAATTACCTAACGGAATAACATTTGCCACTCAAGGCCCTTCTATTGATGGACAATGTACCAGGCTTGGAGGACGGGTTGGTGGTGGAGTACAGTTTCATTACGGTGAAGCTCTTGCCCCTAACACGACTCCTCTCATTCACCCCATAGACCAGCAGGTCATATCGAGCTTTAAGAAACTCTACACCAAAGCACTGTTTCAAAGGTGCTTTGAAGTGACCTCTGACACAGAGTTCTAAAACATCACTTTAATATCCTCTATTGCTTGAGGATCATAGACAAAGCCTGGAGGGAAGTGTCTTTGAGAACCATGAACTCAGCCTGCAAGAAATTGTGGCCAGACTCAGTAGCAGATAGAGACTTTGAGGTCGAGCCTGTTGTTGAGGATATTGTCTAACTAGGCAAGTATATGGGCTTGAATGTAAATGGTGATGATGTGGAGGAGTTGGTGGAAGACCACAACACTGAGCTCACCAAGAAAGAACCCCGAGACCTTCTGAAGGAGCAGCAATAGAAGGCAACTGAGGAAGTGTCTTCAGATGAGGAGGAGGGAAGGGATGATGTTCCTAGTTCACTTATCAAGGAAATGTGTGAAAAATGGGGAGAGTTACAAAGTTTTGTGGAAAAATTTTACCCTGAAAAAGCTGTTGCAAACCGCAGCATAAACCTTTTCAATGACAACGCCATGTCTTACTTTAGAAACATTTTAAAATGCAGGCAGAAACAAACCTCATTAGACAAGTTTTTAGTGAGAAACAAGTCCAGCGAGTCTGAAGCAGGTTGTAATGGTGCAAAGAGACAGAAAAGAGAAAGAACCCCAGGAGAGTTACCTGACGTTTTTATGGAAGGCGACTCACCTTACAAACAATAATAACCCTCCTACTCTCCACGTTCCTAACCACCTTTCACTTACGCCATCAGTCTTTCTCAGCACAGGTAAAGTGCAGTTAAATTTTCATGTTTTTTTATTATTGTCTTTATTGTTTGTGTGGTTGGCTATGCATGTAAGTATTGTTATACAGGTATAAATAAGAAATATTTTCACTTAAAATGCTTCTTAATGCGTAATCTTTAGAGGCCTGTAACGGATTAATTTAATTTACAGCATTTCTTACGTAAAAATATTGATTCGGTTTTTGAACAACCTTCTGGAACGGATTAAGTTGGAGAACCGAGGTACCACTGTATTCGATATTTACAGTAATTTGCCTGCGCTGTAAAATTTTCATCATATATTTTAACACAAAAAATGTTTTAATTATGTAAGCAGAAAAGCAATTTCAGCTTATACTCAAAGATATTACTTCAGCTAACGCCATAATAACGGTGGAGTAGCCAAACATACGTTTTGAATTATCGGTTTTTAGAATTAGTAGCCAGATACGGAAACGCTAATATCATTTGTCTAACAAAGCGCTCATACAAAGTTAATACGGCTTTATCGTACAATTGTTTTTTTTAACGAAACAGACGGGTTTTCCAGAATCGATTTATTAATAATTAATTTGATCTGAAAGTCAATAACAATGTATAGTTATAGCTCTGAAACATTTATTTTGAGACCACGTGCTTGTTTATTTGGTGAATGCAGATTTAATTTTTTTTTCTTTAAAACACTCACACGCTAACTTTAAATAAACGATAAAATCATGTGTAAATAACATTTGTTTCGAGTTTATCGCGGCCATCTTAGAAAGGCATTGACCCTTACTGGCCTACGATACATTTCTCCGAAAACGTTTGTAGGTCTTCGTATTTTATACTAAATCCAGACTATTTAGCAAGTGGTATTACACTGATGCGAATTGAATTTTCCGTGAAGCTACTCAAAGGCCATCTGCATTTGCCTTCCTAATTTAACAGTGGAATACTAGAGGGAAGGCAGCTAGTCATCACCACCTACCGCCAACTTATAGGTAACTTTTTACCAAAGAATATTAGGATTGATCGTACACATAACCCCCCACAGCTGAAAAAGAGCGCATGTTTGGTGTGATGAGTCGAGTGCCTTAACCGCCTGACCTTACATTAAAGGAGGTTAAGTATTTCCTTTTAATACAGAATGAGTTTGATTGATTTAGTGTTATGGCACAAAGCAGCGAGGCTATCTGCGCCAGATATCCGGTAAAAATGTAAAAAAAAATAAACGCAGTAAAAGACATAAATGGAAATGAAGGTAAAACAAAAAAGTAGAAAACCAATGTCGACACCTAGTCTACAACGTTAAGATAGAAGGCAGAGTATATGTTATAAGGTATTTACTCTAGTAAAAAGGTAATGATCATAACCCGCCAGGAAGACTAACAGGTAAGTTCAAGACCCACCGTCAGTCACCTGAAGTTGGTCTTTCCAGTCCTGGTTCCGGGTTGTGTGTCATAGCAACCAGTATCAAAATGTAAAAGAATAGAAGTTTCAAAAGATATATAGCAAAATCGCAACGAGTAGCCAAATGTCTAGTAAAAAGATAAAAGTCAAGTAAATGGAGTAAAATTTGTAAAAGTAATTGAAGATAAAAGCAAAACGGCAATTAAAACAGAAAATGGCGCAAAAACCAGTGTTGACATCCAGTCAACAAAGTTGTAAAGGACTACCTGTAGCAGAATGGTAATGATCATAACCCGCCAGGAAGACTAACAGGTAAGAATATAAACCACCGTCAGTCACCTGAAGTTGGTCTTTCCAGTCCTGGTTCCGGGTTATGAGTCAATATGGCCAGTACTAAAAAGTAAAGTAGTAAAAGTGTGAAATGATATCCAGCAAAAGTATAATAACAACTCGCCAGGACGACTAACGAGTAGTTCAAACAGAAGCGTTAGTCATCTGAAGTTGGCCTTTCCAGTCCTGGTGTCGAGTTATTTAATGTTCTGGCCATTGTCCAATGTCAAATTGAATGAGAGAGATTAAAACTGTAAAAAAAGGAGCCACAATTAAAAAGGTGTTATGAATAAATATACCACACTTAAATGAGATTAAAAAGATTAGTGGCTATTAAAAAATTAAAAACGTTATCAAGGTGGACAGAGTCACCATCACCAATAACTCTGTCCAATGTTATAGACTGACCCTGGGAAAAAATATGTTTAAAATATTGCCGTCGTTGAGAATTGTAACGATGGCAAGAAAGTAAAACGTGGCTGATAGTGATTTGAGTTTTACACAAACTACACATTGGTGCATCAGTTCCATATAAAAGAAAATGATGAGTTAAAAAACTGTGACCAATGCGTAGCCTAGTGAGAACAACTTCTTCCCTCCGAACTTTACGGAAGCTAGATGGCCAAACTCCAATTTTGGGTTTGATTTGAAAAAGTTTATTGTCGCGCTGTTCACTCCAAGTGGACTGCCACCTGGCACGGAGCCGAGCCTTGAAGACAACACCATAGTCCATGTACGGAATAGGCATAGGGGTAATGGTGCTGGAGCAGACAGATTTACTGCCATGTCTGCAAGCTCGGTCCCACGAATACCAACATGGCCTGGTATCCAGAAAAACTGAATTGAAGTAGCTGCTAATGAGAAATGGGCCAGTTCGTTTCAAATATGAGAGAGAATAGGATGTGAGCTAACGTGTAGCGATTCCAAGGCAAGTATAGAACTAGGCGAGTCAGTATAAATAGTGCAGTTGGAGTACTGCTCAGCTGCAATATGATCCAGGGCAAGAGATATGGCATACAGTTCAGCAGTGAACACGGAAGCTGTAGAGGGGATTCTGCGCGCAACTACTGAACCATAGCAGAGCCCACTGAATTTCCTGATTTGGAACCGTCTGTATAAATGGGAACTGAATGATTGTTTGAAAGATATTCATTGAATAAAAGACGGTACTTCCAATCTTGAGTATCTGCCTTTTTTAGGTGACTGAAAGGTCACATTTGGGGGGCTGTAATAAGCCATGATGGGATGGGCCGACCTGTGGAATCTGCAACGTTATCCAAGGACAGACCCAATTCATCCAATTGCGCCCGGATGCGAAGGCCAAACGCAGCAATGACAGATCGTCTGTTCTGAAAACGTACTGCCCACCGAGGAAGGAAAACACATTCCCAGGTGGGATGCTTTGGTAAGGAACGAAGTTTCGAAGTATATTGCAAAGATAGTTGCAAACGGCGAAGGTGTAGAAAAGGTTAATGAGATTCAATGTATATGCTTTGAGCTGGAGAGGTATGGAAAGCCCAAGTGCAGAGTCGAAGTCCTTGGTGATGAATGGGATCCAGCATCTTTAAGGCAGAGCCATAGAACATTGATCCATAGTCGAGTTTCGATCTGATAAGAGCACGATATATCTAACATTGAACAGCGATTTGCCCCTGAACTGGTAGAAGAGAGGACACGGAGGATGTTCAGTGCTCTTGTGCATTTGACCCGAAGCTGCTTTAAGTGTGGTATAAAGGTCAGTTTACGATCAAAGATAAGCCTCAAGAACTTTGTCTCCGGGACTACTGGGAGCAAAACTTCACCAATATGAAGTTCAGGATCAGGGTGAATACCTCGTCGACGGCAAAAGTGCATGCATACAGTTTTGGAGAGAGATAAATTAAAGCCGTTCGCCAGAGTCCACTTCCATACACGATTGAGGGCAGTTTGTAGTTTTCGTTCAATATATCTCATGTTTGACGACTGACATGAGATGTGAAAGTCGTCGACATACAGCCCATTCGCAACAGTGAGAGGGAATTGTTCAGTGATGGCATTTATCTTTACACTGAAGAGTGTGACACTCAATACACAGCCTTGAGGGACTCCAAGTTCCTGTACAAAAGAACGGGAAAGTGTTGAACCCACACGAACTTGGAATCTCCTGTCCATTAAAAATTTAATAAACATGGGTAGATGGCCACGTAACCCATATGTATGGAGGTCTCGCAAAACGCCATACCTCCATGTTGTGTCGTAAGCCTTCTCTATGTCAAAGAATATCGATACAAGATGTTGGCGGTTGAGAAAGGCCTCTCTGATAGATGTTTCAAGACGAATTAGGTGGTCTATGGTGGAGTGCTGTCGACGGAACCCACACTGGGTGGGCGAGAGGAGGTTGTTTGATTCAAGGAACCAAACAAGACGAGCATTAACCATCCTTTCTAAGGTCTTACAGAGACAGCTCGTCAAAGCAATTGGACGATAGTTTGAAGGAATCTTCGGATCTTTCCCTGGCTTAGAGAAAGGTAAAATAATAGCCTGGCGCCAGGCATCAGGAAAAACATTCTCCTGCCAAATCCGGTTGAAGATAATCAGAAGGACAACAAGAGAATCAGGAGATAGATGGTGCAGCATGTCATAATGAATATCATCAGGTCCAACAGATGTACTGGCAGACCGATGAAGGGCCATTTTTAGTTCCACCAGGGTAAAGGGACTATTATAGTCAAATAAACAGTCAGTTTGAAAGGAAAGAGCTGATCGCTCTACCCGAGTCTTGATGGCCAGGAAGGTGGAGGAACAAGCAGAAGTGCTAGATACCCGGCAAAAGCTTTCACCTAGAGTGTTAGCGATGTTTCGGACATCAGTCACCTCCTGACCATCAGAGAGTAAGATCGAGAGGGGAACAGAATTATAGTGTCCATTAACCTTTCGAATCTTGTCCCATATGATCTTGGAACTGGTGGTAGAAGATATGCTGGTTGTGAACTTAATCCAAGATTCCTTCTGGCTTTGACGTCTTACCCACCTAGCATGTGCTCGGGCCCGTTGGAAAGCAACCCGATTTGAAAGTGTGGGGTATCTACGAAAAGTATCCCAGGCCCGTTTTTGAGCTTTCCGTGCTAAGTTGCAAGCAGAATTCCACCATGGACGAGGATATCGTGGGAAATGTGTCGAGGTTTTAGGAATACACTGAGCAGCTGCATGTATAATACAATCAGTTACCGCTGCAACACAGTTGTCTATTGATGGCTGATTTACGATGGCAGGATCAAGTTCTGCGAGAGCAGTGAAAGTGGACCAGTCTGCCTGATCCAGCTTCCACCGGGGCATGCGGGTAGGGTGGCATCGACCACGGCCAGTCTCTCTCAAAAGGATCGGAAAATGATCACTGCCTAGTGGATTACTGTCAACCCTCCACGAAAAATGGGAGAATAATGAAGGGGAGCAAACTGAGAGATCAATAGCAGTAAAGGACTGACTTGGTGCATGAAAGTAAGTGGAAGAACCAGTATTGAAAAGAGAAAGATTGTGATCAGAGAGCATCTGCTATACAGATCGACCCCTCCCATCAATAACAGCACTTCCCCAGAGGGGATGATGTCCATTAAAATCCCCCAGGATTAGAAATGGAGATGGCAACTGTTCAACGAGAGCATCCAGGTCTGATTGATCATATGTCACTCCAGGGGACAGGTACAGAGAACAAACAGTGATGGTACGACCCAAGGAAATACGGATGGCTACAGCCTCCAAGGGTGTGTTGAGTGACAAAGACAGGTGGACACATGTTGATCAACCAACAGTGCCACCCCTCCATGTACTCGACCATCGCACAACTTGTCATTTCTGTACAGAGAAAACTGTCGAATGGAGACTGTATCAGCAGATTTGAGAAATGTTTCTTGTAGAGAAAGACAAACAGGATGGTAGGAAGCAATCAGCGTTTTGATATTATCCAGATTAGAACGTAAACCTCGACAGTTCCATTGTATCAAGGTGGCCATTTTTAAGGACGGGCAGGTGAAGTGGTTGGAGAACCCTTCGGTTTACGACCTCGTCTTTTTTCTTTACTGTCTTTCTTCGGAGGAGGTCTATCAACCTCCATGGATCCTACTCTGGGTCGAGTGGGCAGGTTTTTATTATTGGAAGAGGAATCGAGTGACTGAGGATGCGGACGAATAATTGTTTTGTTTATTGTGGTGGGAGAAAATGATGTATCAGAAGAAATGCCTGTATTTGAAACTGAAGGACATGGATCTTGAGGTGTGTTGGAAGATATGGGAGGAACAGAGATGGGTGTGGAAGTCGATTCATCTACTTCTTTAACCACGGAGGGCAAAAGGCTTTTCATTTGTTTTTAAAACGATTCTCTTGGAGGCACAGAGAGATCTGTGTGTACTTCCACTGTAGTTGTGGAATGGAGTGCAGCAGCATATGTCCGAGATGGGATTGTGGACAGCAATTTCCGAGCCTCAGGATAACTGTTATGTGTCGTTTTCAAACGCTGCACCTCTTTTTCCTCCAACCATTTTGGACAAGAATGAAAGTAAGAGGGGTGAGAACCATTGCAGTTGACGCAATGTGGGTTTATGTCACAATCATAGGCATCGTGGTCCTTGCCTCCACAACAAGCACATGTCAGGGAACCACGACAAGATGTCGAGTGGCCGAATCTGACATTGAAAACATCGAAGAGGGTTTGGAATGTATGGCCGAACCCTGCAAATGAGATAACCTGCTTTGATGGTGGCGGGTGCACGTGGTGAAGTGAATGTTAAAACGAGGGTATTTGTTGGCAGTGTAATTCCATCTTTGCGAGTGGAGATGCGTCTCACTGCAGAAACTCCTTGAGTGGAGAGACCAGCGAGAATCTCCGATTCAGGAACATTCTTCAAGTCCCTTTCAACAATAACTCCTCGTGAAGTATTCAAAATAGCGTGGGGTGTAACCTCAATAGGTACATCGCCAATTGCCTTTGATTTCAAGAGGAGTTCACTGTGTTGGGATGTGGATGTTTCAACCAATATGTCACCAGATCGAAGCTTCTTTACTGACTTTGGAGAGCCAGCAAGTCCCTCTAGCCCCTATGGAATAAAAAAAGGGGACATTTGCCCTAAAGGTTTTCCGAAAGAAAATGAGGTACGTGTGTTACTGATGTTGAAGATTGTAAAAAAAAAGTCAATGGGTAAGTGACCACGTCTTGTATTTTCAGAACAGCAATTTTATTTAAATTTTTTGGAGCATCCATAGGAAAGAGGAAAAGTTTCGGTACCCACTGACCCCACCCACCATGGAGCCCTACAAGGAGACGCACTACAGTCATGCAAGGACAATGCAGCAACGCCAGGGTTTCGTGAGCACTATACCCAAACACCAGCATCAAGCACAATGTCCACAACACCCATTGAGAACTTCCAACACTGGTACTTGGTTGGCTCTAGCCCAAGTGGACCATCCGATTGACCCAAGGGGAGCCCCCAAAGGCCGCCCATCTACAGGAATTGAGGCCGGTGATGTGTTAGGGTTGGACCCCTCAACCATCAGGATCCTCTCCTCCCCTTCACGGGTCGCCACGTACGGCAAACACGTGCATGGATGTTTAGATCCCAGAGAAGGTAACCAGACAGAACAGAACCTTCCCTGGGAGGTCCCCTCACCACGTACAGGAATCCACACCGAGGGGACGAAATGAGTTTTGAATTTCGCGCAAAGCTACTCGAGGGCTGTCTGCGCTACAAAATGTGGATTATATAGCCTGTGTAGGGTGAAAACTGGATTATGCTACCCACGAGTACAAGTGGACAATATAATGAAAATGTCTTACAAAAATGCAGCATTAATCCAGTCTCAAAACTTCATTTGTCACAGTCATCCACTTTCTTCCATCCATCCATTTTATTCTTCTCGATTTACATCAGTAACGAAGAAGTATTCACTAAATGTGCTGATGGGATTAATATCTTCAGTGTTGCCGGCTGTAAAGAGGATTTGTAATCATTTAGAGTTAAACTTGTATTTAATTGAGTATGACTAATATATCTAATTCCATCCATTATCGTGGTTTAAGCCCAAATCTACAAAACTGGCTACCTGTGATCTTCCCACCTCAAGTATTGAAACCAGGATTCTAGTAGTGTAAATCTGCAGACATTGCTGTGCCACTGGGGATCTGTTCGTTTGAATTATAATAGAATGGTAATGACCCGAAGTGTTATGGAAGATCGTGGCGTTATAGTTGACAGGTCTCTTAAAAAGCCATTCAAGGAGTTTGCTCTTTGCTAGTGATTTGGCAAACAGGATAACATCTATAGGAACATTAAATACAACTCTGAAGAGGCTATAATTTCACTGTACAAGTCACATTTTGAATATTGTGTGCAATCTTTGACTTTTCTCAAACGAGTTTTTGAAAAGGGTTCAGAAAAGTGTCTAAAATGTAGCCTGTGATGGAGATGATTTTCGTTACTATAAAGTCTTGTATCGACGACAGATAAGGGAGGTAGTCTAAATGCAATGTTTAAGACTAAAGGAATTAATACTGTTGATTGTTTCATCATTGACTTGCGTACTTAACAGCGAGTGTGACTAATTCGGGTAAGGTTTATCTTCTGTTAATTGTTACCCTATTTTGCACTTTGTAAGAAGCACTTTTTAAAAACACTAAAAATCCACATGCATCTTTTAAGACAAAAGGTTAGCTTAAAGTCTACTCAAAATAGCCTCATACAGAGTCACTATTTAAGTATTTTCAATAAACTGAAACATGCAATTTAGTATTGTTGATATACTGTGAAGAATATGATGCATTTATTCAGTTGGTTGAAAAATATTCAAGGCTGCATAAAGGTGTTGGTTGCAGTCAAAATATTCTTATAATTGTGTATTTCAAGATGAAGCTTTACAAGGCATAAATACGGTACTTTTTTTGGTGTCTTGCCTTTCGAATGAATTGCTTTCAGGTGTTGTGCATTCATTAAACGAGTTTAAGAAAAAGCACCGTAGGTGTACAAAAGTGTTTGCTTTATATTTACTGAATAGCTTTAGTCTAAAAGATAGAAAGGCCACAACAAACCAATAGGTCCTATGTTGTCCCAAAACACTGGGTATTCTTTGATGTAGTTTACGAAAGTCAGTTAATGTAGCTGGCCAGTTCTCAGACAAGTTTTAAATTTAGTTTTTCTTAGAAATTAATTTTGTTCATTCTCGCATTCACTCTGCACCAACTTTCAAAAACTTGAAAACTGAAGTATACTTAACCAAACAGTTTGCCAACTATTTGCCTACACTAATAGCACTAAGTGTTTGAGCAATGTTAATTTATATTGATGTTTCCAAAGTTAAATCACCAAACTAAAGTGAAGAATTTTAATAGTTCCAATTATTTCTGCATTCTTTATCTTAAATGTATTTTTCTCCCCTAAGCATTTATCACAATGGTAGATAAGTTTTATCGGAATAGTTTTTTTTATATATATAAAAAGCAATAAAAAAATCAGTCTGGCTGTGTGATTAACCAGACCTAATTTTAAAGTGTTTGATGAATTTTGAAAGAAACTCGAACTTTTGTCGTTACTGTTTAGCAGAACTTTTCATCAAACCGGATTACGGATTTCCAACATCACAACTAAATATTACCCGACGATCAGTACAATTTGTAGTTATAAAATTTGATTCCCCTATCTAGAAGTTAAAGGTGAGGAAATGCCACAAACCCCAAAATTGAAAAATCTTAGGCTTTAAGTTGTAGTTTTCAAAATTTATTTGAACTTAACATTTTGGTATTTATAGGTAATCTACAAATTACATTCCCCAAATCAGATTTCTTCATAAAACTAATTTTATTTATGACATATTGGTAGCATACACAATCAACAGCTCTTCCTTTACTACAATGAAGCAATCTCAGTAGGAAAGAATATATAATGTAGTCATAGAAACAGGTATTGTGGTCAATGGAATCAGGTATGCAGTTGTAAAGATGAAAATTCATTGTTTTATATATACATAAAATTACATTACTAGGTAAAAATAAGAGGGTAGCTACAAGTTTACTGTTAACTATTATCTGTTTAGACTAAAAACATAACATTTTAGTATTACCCTTCAGCACCACACAGAAGGAATAGAAACTGCACATTAATTCACAATTACTTCAATCATGCTTATTTACCACAAGAACATACGTGCTTTAAATGTCAGATGGTTTATATAGTATTTAAAACACAATTTCCACAAATGACAAGTTTATCGTTTATTTCCATTCCTGCAACAAGAAATGAACATGGCTGACCACACTATTACAATGACTTCCCAGCATGTTCAGGTGTACAATGGTAAAGTTAGGAAAACCCTGATTGTGCAAGAAATTAAGCAACTGTTAAAGAGGATATATATTCCAACACCACACTGTCAACTATTTACTTTAACATGTAACAAACTTCAAGGGTTTGTTTAAGCAAACTAAATAATAAAA
Source organism: Carcinoscorpius rotundicauda (assembly GCA_011833715.1). NCBI lineage: Eukaryota > Metazoa > Arthropoda > Merostomata > Xiphosura > Limulidae > Carcinoscorpius > Carcinoscorpius rotundicauda. The sequence goes on along the minus strand of CM022406.1, from coordinate 38,012,825 downwards.
TTTAAACAAAAGTAGATTAAACAAGCAACAGTTTTATTTAAAACACCAAAACATCCAGTCATATTCCTGACCAAGATAAAGATAGAAAAAATATATTGCCACCTAAATTGCAAATCCAAGTGTACAACCCTGTTAAGTCTAACTAATCTGAACACTGAAACTTAAGATTTGCAGTTAGAAAGTAACTTCATTTATAAACAAAATGTTTAATTATTAACAAGCAGTCATTAAGAACAAAAACAAAAATGCCATTCTTAACTTCAATGGACTTTCATACATTATTCTCAAAACTACTAGAACAGGGGCATGGACTTTCACACAAGTCAAGTTTACTTGAAGAAAATAGTTTATCACTAACTTAACTGAAGATAAAACAAACTTGCCACTTCATGAGCAATACTAAGACACCAAAACTATTAATTCCCTTTCTAAACATACTTCGGGAAATGCAGATCCATTTTTTGCCATTTATTTAACAATTAGTAACAGTATCAGCAAAACTAGATCCAGAAAGTCCTTGGTTATTTGATACATAGTTACATACAAATTAGAATATTTGTTTATTAATGTGGTTATTCACTTAGTAATAACTCAAAAAGAGTGGTAAAACTAACATCAGGAACCCAGGCAAAGATACCAAAAACAAGTTGTCATTTAACTACATTTAGACCTAAAATTAACTAAACATTTCTCACCGAGTTACTCTGGTAGTTTTGTTTTTCATATTTCATAATGAAAATGATACAAGCCACCTTTGTTCACTGACAACTTAGTATTAGCAAGTTCTGTTAACACCAGAACAGTAGCAATGAGGTAGTATATAAAACACATTGTAAAACATTAAACATTCAGATACAAGATGTGCAGTTTTATCAATCAGCTTGAATCTCATGCTGGCATATTCATGATCATGTCAGAAAATTAAGAAGACAACTATTGATATATACTTCATATTCACAATTCTGCTATTTATACAAGATATTTTTAACTAAGGTCTTGTGTTTCTTAAAGACAATTAATTTGTCTATGTAAACCCAGACCTTTAACAAGTTTAATGAAAAACTGGTAATAGAAATACAAGTTACAGTCTAGATATTTACAATGCTATACTTTTGTATACCAGTAATGGATTGATTCATCAGATTATAAAAATCTATTAATGATCTGAAAATTCAATTTTGAAAAGTGAAAAGTTAACTGTTTGGTTTTTAATAATTCTTACCCAGAAGAAATATTGCAAAGAATACAGAGCACAAAATTAAGAAACATTACCTACTGTACTTTGTATATAACCCTTAGAAACACAATTCACTAAAGCTTAACTATTTTCTCCATTACCTCTGGGCAGTAGTAATCATACCAAAATTAAAAACAGAACAAGCTACAATAAGTTCTTGAATTAATGGTTTTTGATGAAGCAGACTAATATGTAGCCTTCTCTTATTGTCATTCATAAAACTTCTGTCAGGATGGATACTGAAGATAGTTATGTTGGAAGTTAGGCTCATTGGAGAAACTCGAGTAGTTGGATGGTGATTCTGACCAGAAATATATTTGGCCACATTTAAATTAGGCTAAAATGCCAGTAATAAAAACTTCATAACAAAAAAGTTTCTCCAACAAGTATCAAAAATAAACTTTCTACAACATTATTATAATAACAAAAAAGAAAGTTGTGGTATAAGATTAACAACTGGTCCAATCAACTCAAACAATGGATATTCCCCTTTTAACATCACAAGGCATCACTTAATTTAGTCCTTAAGTTTGTCTCTGAACTTACTCATGCAAATCCATTTCCAAAACTAGAATACAACATCTACCAATTATAAAATGTATCAACAAGAAACTTGTAAATCAGAAGGGGCCAGCAGAATCCTAGTTCATCTTAACCAAACATGTCATAGGTGCAACAGTATTATTTAACTGTCATTATTGAACGAGTTAATACCAGCCCCTTGTGAACCACAAGGGTGTTCATCTCAACTCAGATAAACCAAACAAAGCACTTAACCAAATCCAGAAGTTTGTTTGTCTTTACAAACAAGATTTAGTTACCACCTTCCAAATGACTAAATTTAAAAAAGTTCTATATGCTGTTCCTCTTTGGTATTACTGAGGTTATTTGACAGCAGTGCTAAACCAATGTACCATTTATAGGGGATGGACTGGTCCTGGTGGACTTTGAATAAGTCCACGTTGACTTCTATTAAACTGACTTCGAGTTACTAAGGCTCGGATTTGCCGTTGTGCAGCCTACATGGAAAAAAGTCATTAAAATAAATTAACTTAAATTTTGGTATTTATTGACAAGTGAGACAAATTAACACTGAAAAACGTTAAGAAAATAAAAATGCAAATGGTTTTAGTTTAAATAAAACTCACTTGTGAGCTATAGAATTCCCCACTAATGTGGACAGGGACTTCTTCAGTTGTAGAGCTTTTGTTTTCTCCAGGAAGCTTAATAACAGCACGAGTTATTCTTTGTAGTTCTCGAACCTATAAAGTTTAACCAATCAAGTATAAAAAGAAAGTTAATTATAAATCATGTTATTTCCATCAAAAAGAAACTTTTCTGGATGTGTTAGATATCAGAAACCTTTAATTCCAAACCTTAGAAACTGCATTTGTGAATATATCAAAAATTTAATCCTTCAGTCAATGGAACATTCTACAAGAGGGCTGTATGACTAAGTATAACCAAAATCAAACTGAAGATTTCACTAGCTATACTTTTTACTATGTTACAGCTTTCTCATTTAACATCATTCTACATTAACAAACAAGTAAACTAAGAACTAGACTGCCCTCAAACATTTTTACAAGTTTATCATTATTGCTAACCTAGTTAATACCAAATGTTACCTCACCGTTTGTCCTCCTTTCCCAATGATTCGTCCAACTTGCGATGAAGGAACAAAAATTTCAACCTTAAGTCTTGCATCTTGAAATCCAGCAAATCCTTCAAATGTAACTTTCTTAAATATCATGAACTGGGCCTGTTTACATGCAAGAAATACCTCAAGTTATTTACATCAACAACTACAACACATTAACAGTAAAGATGTATTTAATATTTATAAGAAATAGTAAGTTGTCTGTTACAACAGTAATAACAAGCTGAACTTAAAATTGTATTAACAATTTAAAAGATACTATCAGGGACATTACATTCTCACACTGTCAAGGTAACTGACTTAGGAATTATCTTTTACTTTGTTTTCCAAATCAGGAATAGATGGTCCATCTGTAATGCTTTAGGTGTGACCAATAAAAAGTTTACATACTGGACAGATTAAGTAAAAAATTCAAGTGTATGTACATGTACACATTCTTATAGAAAAATCATACCAGGCTATCTCTCGTGTTCACCAAGGGGAATTTAATCTCCAGTGTTTAGTTTGGGAATCTGCTGTCCCACTGGGGGATTACACAAGGGAATGTAATCAAGGACTTTTCTTTGAGTAAATAAATTTATTACTTCTATCATTAACTAGATTATTCACTAGTCATAACACACCTTCCACTGTGATTCAGGTGTTCCTATGACAGTCACCTTTCGTTCAGTTTGCTTTTCTACAGGTTCATCTTTGTTGGGTTGAGCAACCTGAGAAAATTTAAGTGCAGTTGAAAGACTTTTTACTAATCACCTGCAGAAAATATATTCTTGTTGAGTGTGTGGGGAACCTTAATCAATACAAACAAATTAACATAACTATAGCTCGTCTTGGAAGTAGCAGGATCACAATTACTCTGCTGGTCAGTTCTAGCTTAAATTTTTATATTCAATATGCATTTTTGGCTCTAACATTATATTTAAATAACATTTTTAACAAAAATAACCTAAATGTCAGCTTTCAAATCACTGGGAGTTAACAAATTACAGATCAAAGACTTGTAAAACACATTAACAGAAAAGTGAACAATGATGTTCCACATACATCCTAAAACATTTAGGATGTGAAAAATCTATTCTTAAATTGAAATCAGCAAGTTCATGAAGACAGTTTACCACATTAAAGAAATTCTAATTAAATATTTAGTCTTATTCTGAGGCACCCAGCTGTCTGTAGCAGCGAGTAATATTACAAGTAGTTAAAAATTAAATACTTTAATATAAGTTCCTTAACATAACCACAAAACATTGTCAAACAAACAGCAAGTTAATTCTTTGATCAAGTAATTAGACTTTGGATGGGTTCGACATGTCAATTACCTACTGAAAGTTAAATTTCAAGTTAATATATTTAACACCAAAGTCCACTAATTACACTTTTGCTCAGTGATGTACATATTATGGAAGAAGATTCAAGGAGATGCAGATAATGATTGTTACACAAAGGAAAGTTTTGACACCAGAGTAAATCTGTTACACAAAACAATTATAAATGAAGTCTGATTAATGTGATAACATTTCTTGCCAAAATGAATAAGGGTTTTGTAAACCAATATGGTGACATTTCTAGTCAGTTAAAGTTTCTCAGATAAAGTTAACTACATATTCAATAACATCTAAAATGTGCCACTTCAACACAAACTTAACCCGTTATGTACCTTATAGATTCCAAATATTTGTATTATGTGTGTATATTAGAATTTGGGAAGAGATGAGATCCATTTTATTCTGAAAGAGCTGTAAGTGTTTCATACAACTTGAACTCAAACTTAGTTAACATACAGTATTGTTAATGTAGCGAGAAGCCTACCTTTATAGAAGCCCCTGAAGAGCTAATCATCTCCCTTATGCTACTACCTCCTGTTCCTATGATGGCTCCAACAGCAGAGTTTGGGATATAAACACAGACCTGTTCTTTATTAGGTTCTAACTGTTGGGAGGGTGAGCCTCCAGGATATACAACAGGTGGCACGTAAGTCTGCGAGTTGCCATACATTTGATATGATGGACTAGGGGGTCCTCCTCGTGGCCCTGGGCCCATTGTAGACATTATGGCCATTGGGTGGACACCAGGGAACATCAGTGCCTGAGGAGCCACTGCTGCCAAGTCGTTCTCATAGCTCTGACGAAGCTTAGCACTGATAAACTGCTCTGCTTTGCAAATGTTCTCAGATTTTCCAACTATTGTGATGATTCTTTCCAAGTTAAAGCTGTTTACATCATGAATACTGCTACATAAAAAAATATTCCACAAGTATTGAAGATACACCATGAAACTTAATACCATTCCAAAGTTTTCCCATTATCTTCCTCTAAACTAGTAAGTTACTCATAACTTTCTCCACTTTTAACTACAAAGGAATGACACTGTCAGTAGTAACTGATTACAGATTTGGTTAAGTTCTTACCTTGAAACAGTTACTTTTGCTTCAGTTTTTTCCATTATGCCTTTAATTGTGTTTCCATTCTTGCCTATGATACGACCAATCAGGTTATTATGGGCTAGAATCTTTAAAGGAATCTCCCTATAGAAAAAGTACATGCTATCCCTTAAAACTTTTTGCACAATATCCTTAAAAGGAAAATGGAATGCCTAATTATGCAGCTCAGGTTGCTCACTTAAAAAACTTAATATATTAACATTTAATTTTAATATCACTATTACACACGAGACAAGCTTAAATCTAATTTCCTTGGCAAATAACTAGAGCTTAAGAATGCAGATATCATGAAAACCAAAAATTAGAAATCTTTAGAAAGAATCAGTGAAGTGCATTTGAAAACTTAAGGTTTAGGAACATACTTACCCCTTATTGGTATTTTGGGCTTCCTGTTGCATAACTTCCAAAATTTTTTGACATGCTGTAGAACAATTTTCAGGATTTCCATAAATTGTTATCACCTAAGATATTAGGCACAAAGAAGTTTAATTGTGTACAAGTCATTGTGATACAGGGTAACATTTCATTACTACCATTCTCCTACAAGGAAAATACCTACTTTAAATCATCTTAAGTACTAATGAAACTTGTTTTCTACCTGGGTGACCAACTACTGATAGTAACTACCACTAAAATGTAGATTGAAATCATTACATATTCAGCCTCAATATTATAAGATGGTTTACATGCTTTAAGAATAAACTAATGAATACATCACCTTTTCAAGGGAACCAGCATTCTCTTTTCGATGAACATCGACCCTATGAACAAAAGATTCTGTAATTACTAATTATTAGTAAAATATATTGCCAAAGTGCTTTTGATTTGAATGTGAAACTTATTTATAATTAGTTTGTAACCAAGTAAATTAGCAAAAGGACAAGTTAACCTACTGCAGCAACCATAATGTTATAAATTTGTTGTATTAACAGTTTCAGTACGTTTCCTCAATGCTGGAAGATCAGAAAATACAGTTTAGGCACGTGAAACAAAGATTCACACATAACAAGCAAAACTAGTGATAACAGATGAATAGAAGAAAACTATTTCAAAACTCAATACTGTTTAAGTAATTTTGTTTTGATATTTAAATGTATATTTGAGTTATCATTATGGTGCATTTTTCTGCTATCAATTGTTTTATAAATCAAGACAAACTAAAACGACAAGCGTTTTCTTCTCAAGAGCAAAACTTGTGAATAGTGTTAATAAAACTTTCACTAACACTTGAACACTGAAATTAAGTAATTTTTTATCCAGCAAAGTGATTTTACAGTTATGGTTTCAGTCTGTCTAAAGACATTTCTATTGTTCATTTTTAAATTCTTAGGATTACTTCAGTTTCAGAAAGTTGCAAATCCTTTTTATCCTGCTATTTCAGATGGTTTCACGTAAACCAAAACAATTCCAGAAGTTCCCCTCAGAAGGGAACTACTGCTTTTACTAGTTCCATTTTCATATTTCAGGGTTTCCTCATAAATGAGGAAGGAAATCAATTAATATATACACAAGATCTCAAAAGTAATCTATATCCAGAAATGGAATTTGTTTCATACTGACAAATCTTTACCTTGCTCTAGACTGTTGAGTAATCTGCCGTATAGTACCCCCTGAACGGCCTATAATTGCTCCAACCATGTCACTTAGAACAAGGATCCTAACAAATTAAAAAAAGTTATTTCAATTGCAATAGAAATTTCAAACATTGAAGTAAATAACCTCATACCAGTGTCAGTAGTAAAAACATTTCACTACATTAAGCATGTTTCACACATGTTCAGTGCAATATTTGAGTTATTTGACAGTATTTTAAAACAGCCACCATTTCTTAAAGAACAGGCCTCACTGAAAAAGGAATGTTTACTATAATTCTGAATTAAGCATTTTCATAAAACATGGCAAGCTTTTACTGAAATAAAGTATTATAATCAACAGCTTCATTGCAGAGCTTTGTAGTCAAAAGCTGTGAACAGTATTACCAGTGTCATTTATGTACAGTTAAATATCACATTACAATTATTAGAACTTCACAAATGTAACCAATGTCCGTACAACGGTTCAGAAGGTACTAGAATATTTCAATGATAGAAATATTCTATAAAGTTTATTTTTCAAAAAACAAAGTTTAGAGATCTCTAATAAACAGCTATTCAGTTGCAAACATTTAATAGAAAGCTGTAAAACTATAGTTATCTTAAATTAGGATGTACTAATCTATAAATTTCACAGTTGAAGGTTGGCATTAGCGGATAAGATTTTAACAAGCTCGGCTACATTCATATAAAAAAGATTTAATACTTAAAGTATAACAAAGTACCAAGATGATCACAATGCACTGAATCCAAAAAGTATTTTAAAGGAATACTACTAAAAACTATTTGCCTAACAGTTGCAATTACTTAAATAGTGGAATATTTAAAGATTTTAAATTAAAACACAAATTTCATCTATTAAAATTTGTATCTAGGCATTACCACATGCAAATTAAAGACTAGTTTCAAATAATAGGCTTCTATGATGGCCAGATAAAATCTTATTCCTACAAGTTGCTCAGTCTTTATTAAAAAGAATGAATTTAACTTTAATTTAATGGTGTAAACTATCATTACATAACATTTATTGTTTAAATGTTTGTTCTAAAAGTGGTTAACATTTCATAAATGTCATGTGATGTATGCACATTTCTAAATATCTGCCTTAACCTGGTTACCAATAACCAATTATCCAAAATTAAAGGGCTTGAGATTTTTAGCCTTAGTTTCTCATTCAAAATAAGTGGAACACTTAGTGAAGAGTAATTAAAATCAGGTTGCATTTTAATTCTGACATTAAGACTTGCTGACTCCTAAACAGCATAACTACTAGTGAGTAACTTAATACTAAAGTACTAGTGCCAATTAATATTCAGCAATTCAAATCTAGTTTTGACTGACAACTAAATAAAAGATGGTAACAGCAGTAAATTTAGAATATACAAAATCATAAAGGTCCAAATAAAAGGAAATTACACAAATTTAAAATCTGCAACAACTATAAAAAGTACATGAACTCATGAAACTTGACTGGAAAAATTCATTTTGTCACACCTTACGATACCAATTTTACTCCCAAGAAAGCAACTGAAACTCAATATGTTTTAGTTATGTTTTAGCACTGACTATCAAAATAAATCATAGCTTAAGATGTTTTTAACTTCATTATTGTGTGTGTATATATATTTCATTGCTATGTGGATACTATATCACAATTACATGTATGTGTAAGAGACAAGATTACAATTCCTTACCTGAGGGGGAAGTCTGTCGATCGTATGGGGGCAGAATTCCCTGAATAAGTGGAGTTGTTGTATAGAATGCGTCCTCCATTACGACCTCCCCTGTTAACTCTGTTCTGATCCATGATAAAGTCTACCTTTAGTGGTGATCCCCCAACCTCATACCCATTTAACTGTGCAAAAGCTCTGAAAGTTGGATTTGTTTGACATTAGCACAATACAAAATTAAAAGTCACTTAACAGAAGAACATCCCGAGTGAATTCATACAACTTGTATACTTTGTTTACCCAATGATACAGTTTATGGAAGTGAAAAGGTGCATTCATTTCCCTCATTTTGCTTCAAGACACTGCAATACCTTTAAACATCTGTATGCAAATCCCCATAATTTCCAGTTTATGCTAAACTAAGTTGTTAAAAATGCAAAACATTTGTACACCTGAGGAATATTTTCCCTTGTTTACTGTGCAATAAAGACGAAACTATCACTAAACCAATTAAAATGCTGATAAAGAAATTACTAAAACTTACAGTAATGAATCAGGTTAGTGGCAGACAGATTTAACCAACTAACAAGTTAAGATACTTTTACTGATATATAAAAGTGTAGAAACAGCTGTAGAATCACGCATGCTTTAAGAGTTCACATCTGATAAATGTTTAATTTCTGAAAAGAAACTTTCAATTACATATTAGCATACTCCTACAGTTACTAGTATCATTTAAGTTACACCAAGTTTATTGTAAAGGTTTGAAAAGTTTCATATTTACACCAAAAAGTACAAGTTATATTTTATTCCAACAAATGAGATTCAGTTATTAAAATTGAGTACAAATAGAGTTTTAGGTTTAAAGTACATTAAGTTATCCATGTACTGGTTTCACTCACTGCTGAGCTTGATCTTGAGTTTCATAAGTTACAAACACACAGTATGCACTCTCCAATTTTGCTGGACCTGCAATAAGAGTTAATAACCAGCAAAAAGGTGCCAAAACAAGTAAACAATTTTCTTCAAATATACAATTTTGAATGAATACGTACATTTGTAATGATAGTAAAGCCTGAGAGTTATTAAAAACTAGATACATGCTATAAGGCTTAAAGACTATTTTAAGTGGATGTATAAACAAAAACTTCAGTGTTCCTTAAACTAGTAAGAAATTCACTTGTCTCACTATAAGACAATCTAGCTTTTAATTGACATCACACTTGTGGATTCACAAGTTATTATGTACAGTAAGTGACAAGTAATTATTTGTTGTATACATTGGTTTATTTATCCAAACAACCTTTTAACACTAAGGACAAGTTTATACTGTCAAACCTTCCAGTTTCAGATTGTTATTAAAAAAACGTACATCATGGTTGTACCATCACAAGTATTGAAATTTTTGTTTTGTAGAGAAAACAGATTTACTGTTGATCCATTGGAAGGTTCCACTTTAGGAACTGTCCTTGTGTTTAAAGTGTCATGAATCCTGAGAGGACTTCTATAAGGTAAGATTAATGTTTAGATATAAAATTCCCAGAATTCTATAATTTAGATTTAAGATTAATTTTGTCACCAATACAGTAATAGTTTATTTACAGCTGCAAAATGTCACAATTTGCTCTTTGAAAGTTAAATCTTGAATACTGTTATTGACAAATATAATGTTTCTGCAGAATTAGATTTTTAAAGATTGAAGTTCAAATATGCTTGAAGATCTTCAGAACAAACATGCAAAGCTGCCAACCAAATAAGAAGTTATGAAAGAATCCCAATTTAGGACCTGTACACATTAAATAAGCAAGCATGTCCAAAAAGAGTTTAAATTTAAGAGTGAAAGTATACAAGTTAATAACCAGAGGTTTCTTCAAGAAAAACTAATTCTTAAAGCTAATCGAAACATCACTACATATGGTGTGCAAAATTTTAAACAAAGTAGGTATCTAAAAAAGTAACATTCTAGAAGTTTTAAAACTATTTTTTAGCAACTTGACAAATTTAAAGCAGCTGTGGGATCTAGTTTAGTAAAACCAATTAGAGATTTCTTTACATTTCAGTTCTAGAGAAAAGGACCAATTATGATACAACGCGATAATGAAACACATCTGGTAACTAAATATTCCACTCGAAACACCAAGAGGTTAAGATGTTTTGCCTGCACATAAAATGTGGTTATAACAAAGTTACTGATACAAAGACGTAACACAATACTTAAATTTACCATTCAATTTTATAGAACTGATTGTTCAATGTCTTAAGGCCAAATACTTTAGAGAGCTTACATTTAATGTAGAGTACATTACAGAATAATAATGTAAGATGTGGAAAGAGTGCAAGAAAATGACAAATCTGATACAGAGACAAGTTTTTCTTTTGTTAGTTTTAGTACAAAGGTAGTGTGCAATACACACTAACCTGTGTTTTACATTTCTCATTATTCCTTTTAAGTAACAACGTTCTTTACACATTCCCAGAGCACAATGTAACAAGATTAAGTACTTAGTTTTATTTATTATAGCAAGGACTTTAACAGTACCACCCTAGGATTTAAAAAGCTTAGACAAGTTTGAAATTTTATGAGCTAAAATTTGGAAGTGTTAAGATTAAAAAGTTTTTTTTCCAACACAGAACTTACTCCTATAAAGACTAACATAATTACAACAAGCTAGCATCCAAGTGTTTTCATAGAAAGACATATCTAACTTCTGACAAACCTTCAGGCAAGTTTAGGTTTTCCCAATAATAAAGCATCTTACTGTTTAACAAGTTAATAAACAGTTTAATATTCAATATTTGCCATCAATATGGAAGAATCTGACATGGTGATATTCATACCTAAAAAGTTACAATAGTTAACATGAGATAAACAAGTATTCAAATGTTTTAGAGCAACTTAAACAATGAGCATTTCCTACCTTGATCACAGTTATGAATGTTACCAAATGTTGACAACAGCCTTTTGATCTCCTCCCACTGAACATGACTGGGTACATTACTGACTTGAACTTTATTTGTACGGTTCCTGAATTTAAAAAAAAACAACAAAGCTTAATAATGCTCACTACACTAAATTTTTCAAAGTTATGCTTTAGCAAAGCTAAGTTAGTTTTTTTTATAATGGGAAATGAAGTATTTAGTAATCTAAAACAAACATTACTACATTTTAAACTGAGTAAGAGGCAGTATTTTCTTGTCCTAATTATGTAAACTTTTGTACTTAGAGTAGTTGAGTAAATGTTAATGTTATCATCTAGAACAGGCCAAAAAAAATTTCCATCACCAGCTCTTAGTTTGTCTGATCAAACAATAGCATTGTACCTCTTATAGTACATCCACAATACCATTTTCTTTAAATGGTTATGAGACAAACCTTTCCATTTAATTAGACATTAACCACCAGTCAATACCCTGCCTTATTTGTTCTTAACCTTAAAATAAACAGGTAAAGGCTGCATATGCATATAAAAGTTACTTAGCCTATGACCCATTTTGATTGTTATACAATAGTTGAATCTTCTTGAAAAACAAGTAGTGTTATCACCACTAACTGCCAACTCTTGGGCTACTTTATCAATGAACAGTGGTCTGACCATCACATAACACCATTAGGGCTGAAAGGGCAAGCATGTTTGCTGCAATGGTGGTTTGAACCTGCAACTCAGGTTACAAGATGAGCACCCTGACCACCTGTCCAAAGCCAAGTTAGTTACTTTAAAATTGATACAAAAATCTTACAGTAATCAAAAATAGCACTAAAAAACTAGGTTTATTCATACTATTTGAATATGAAATGTTTAACGAGGTTATAAAATCGCAAATAAACATTAAAATGGATTTTGTTTTTACAGAGTTTAAGTAATGATCATTTCTGAAAATATAATTCTAAAAATGACATTTACTATCTCAAATACACAAAAATTATTTGTAATTTTAAAACATTCACTAGGTATAAGAAATTGTTATTACAAATCAGATAAACTCAATGACAGATTCATATTCAAATCTCCATAGAGCAGTTTCCTACAGAATAAAAAACTGCAAGTAACACCTGCAGCTTTATGCACAAACAAGTATGTATGTTCTAGTATCATTAAGTCGTTTAGTCGAATTCTAATTTCAATCAGAAAAGTTATTTTTGTATCAAAAGGCAGTTATGCCATGCCCTCTGTAGACAGCAAAATAAACACTTAACCAGGAGTAGCCTTTATTTATTATTATTATTTTATAATGCAGAACATTTATTCTTCCCTTCAAATGCCACTGATAGTTGATTCAGTCCAGTTAGTGCAAAGTTTAAACAGAAACAGTTAAATGTTTTAAGTTTTCAAAATCGAAAGGTTAGTATTGATTACACTAACCCTAGATGCACATAGAAGCGATCCTCTGTTTCCACGTTGGTAAGGGTTTAAAATAAACTAATTTATTATTACAACTTCCCAGTTTGTAGCACAATTTAGGAACCAAATAACTAATTTTAATCCTGGGTTCAGGTTTCATTTCAGGGCAATTAATGCTTTAATTTATACAGTTAAATATTTGTTTCCAATGTTGAAAAGGATAAACTTTCAAAATTCTAAATCACAAGCGAAATTACAAAATGACGCAAGATGAACAAAGTAAAAACTGAGAACAATGTTTAGATTTAAGTTAAGCATCCAATATATATTTACACCAACTAAAAAACAAGGACTACCGTGACTTAATTTAGACAACTTTAAAACCACGTTCATAAATGTTGCAATTTACAGCCTTAAAACTGATTTAAAATATTTAAGTTTACTGTCGGTTTTAGTTACTGAAAACAAAACAGGAAAATTAAGTTCCTAATAACTTAATGAAGGCTTTGTTAATCAACGTCACAACTCACTCCTCTTGCTCAGGTTATGTGGTAAAAAGTAATAAAATTGTTCGAACTGCTGTGATTTAGGCCACGTCAAAATACAGGAAGTTACTGTTAAAATCTTTCACGAGTTACTTAAAAACTCATGGCCGTCAGGCTACACCCTAGCAACAACGAGAAGGAGAGAAACTTCACGTGCTTTTGTCAGCGTTGTTCACGTGATTCACCAAGACAGTTCAAGATCACGGTATGTAAATGACACCGGTTGTTAACCTCTGACGTAATCATCGTCAGCAGCACTGGTTCATTCATTCAGCTGGAGGCCGATGCCCGGGAGGAATACAAGTTACGACTGAAGTTAAAGTATTCGCGATCTTAAGTCATTGGCGTCCACCGACCCGATCTTAATCGGCAAGTGGCTTTTTTTCTTCTCACCCGATTTGAAATTTCTAATTTAATTTCTGGCGTAAATTAACCCTCGAAGAGGGTAAGGCAGTGTAAAAATAAGCAAATTATGAAACTCGTGGTTCTTCAGTACTTCATGACAAGTACACACTATACATTAAAAGTTAACTTTTGAATTATCTGAAAAGAATTAGCATTACCACCCACGCATTTCCATTTCTGCTAAACTGTAAATCCACTTTCTACTCTACGAAATTACGTTTTCAATGCAAGATGTTAACCTTCGAACTGTGTAATAAACAATTACCTAAATGGACGAGTGATCTGCACTTCAGCCCCTGAAGAGGAGTCCCATGTCCCAAAAGCACGATTCATTATCCTATCCTAGAAGTGAGGCAACAACGCGAGACAGTGACTAGATCATTCCAGTTTGTACCTTCTAACTACGACAGACTGGAGCACACTACAATATTATCCTTAGAGATCGCGATCAGCCGAACTAATGTATACAGACGCTTACAAGTCGCACAACAGTCGGCCCAATGCCAAGCGCAGTCGTCGTAAAATCTATTAAGTATGCAGAATTGTCTCTTTAGCGGCTAGATCGGAAAGGTCACCATCCTCCAGCGAATGTTCGCTTGTTTGGGCACCTGAAACGAAACCTTGGTAAGGGTTTAGTTTAGAGCAGGAGAAGTCTGAAGAGTTCCCTCTCCCCAACAGGGGTGTTCAGGAACGTTGTAGTTCCTTTTCGTCCCCGCTCATGGATGTTTCTATACGTGGGGGTTTTTCCTGTATTTTAATTTGGCTTGTTTGAGGCAATGAAGCGAAGTGAGGCAGTATGAAAATGATGGTCAGAAAGCAGAACGAGATAATGGCGGCAAAAAGAAGAAAGCTGCAGACGAACTCCACATCAGCCGGTTGGGTACCCGAATCCAAACTACCAGTATTTAATTAAGGAGGTAGAAATAATTCGGAACAGTAATTGTACTAACTATTTTCCTTTAAAATGGTACATCCAGGTACAGTTTTGATGTCAATTACTCGGATTAAAGTAAATCATTTTAATACATTAAGAATACAAAATTTCCTACAATTTCTAATGGTTGTATTAAAATTAAATTATTCCCGGTTTTATAAATTAGTAGATACGGTTTGAAAATAAAGTTTCGTTGAATTATTGTTTTGGATTCATTACTTTAGATCTGGTATCTAAGCGCAAAATCTAAATGATTTATAGGGTTTCCAGTAAGGAAGTTTCTCCGTGATTGACACCTGGAACACAACTTCCATTCGAATTGTGGTCGATGCCAGGTTTCGCTGAAACAGAATTTAGCGATCCAATACTTACACGATTCGCTTGCTTGTGCGTGTGTTACATGCACAAGATTTAAATAAGAGTAGAAAGAACGAATAAATTATCAATTTAAGATATATTAAAAGGCCTTGTTAACACTAAACAAGGATGACCTTATACTCTTCGCCTTTACCCATATATTCAAGTATTTTTCCACTAGCAAGTTTAGTTTTTGCGGTGCCATTTCGAATTGTTTTAGTTTTCTCTTCTATAGGATTCGACCATATAATGAGTCACCATACAACTACGTTTGCTAAATCAATTTTAAAAGATTTAACCTTCCAATCACTATTTCAAATAGTTCGATTAAAATTAAAGACATCTATTAACAAGTTAATAAAATAATTTTGCTTTAGTTTTAAGCCTAAGTTTTGAAAAAGGCGAAAACTTCAGCTTTTTAAACAAACAAAGTTTTACATTAACCGTTATGGAGGGAAGCAGATCGACTCTCCCCACTTGCTGATGATGGGTTTGAGAAATTTAACTTAAATATAGGCCAACTTCATGAAACTTCGATGGCGGGATAATTTGTCCATTTTCTGCTGCCAAAATAGAGTGCACAAGCACGTGCAAGTCAACCGTTGTAAAGTGCACTCGATGTCAGGAGTAAAAGTGCGTCAATGCACACAAGCAAAGCCCTTTGGGGTACAAATACCCATGTAGCAACTGAAGTTTTGAAAGAGCTGCAAGTTACCATAACTTCGCAGGTTATCTACTGAATACGTAGTCTTTACAGAAAGGTGCGAGGAATGTTTTAAACTATGCTTAAAGCATTGTTTAACTACACAAACAGCTACCAACATCACAGGAGAGGCACTGAAGCACACGGTAGATGCACTTCTGTAGGGTCTCCTAAACTGTTCTAGCTCAAAAGCAAATAAATCCAAATGTCAGGAGTAATGAACTGTCCTTGCTATGTTGCAACCTGCAGAATAGAATTTTTCTCGTGATTCATGGCATGCGCAGGTTTTACTGACGTCACAAGAATTGCGATGTTCAGCCTCTATTTATGTAACGTTATTTCAGAGTTTAGTGACAGAACATCACCATATAGGTGGTGAAATTAGAACTGGTGAACGCTCCAGGTAGTCTACGACCTCTATAGGCGAAACCAAAAATAGCTATCTGGAAGAAAGAACACAAGTACAGGAAACATCATAAAACGTTTTGTAGCCATATCATTAGCGAGGATTCGCTAAGCGTAGCAGAGTAGGAGTGAAAAATAGGCCTAGAAACACACGATAAAGTTAAGATGACGTAGGTCCTTAAAACAGTTTGAGGGTCAAAGTGTTTAATCATGTAACTAATTTGTAATATTATGTCGCGACAATAGTTATACTATGTACACTTATAGTTTGACGACTTGCGAAAAACATTGTATACTTAACGCAATATTCTGACAAACTTGAAAAGCAACATTTAAATGTATCGCAAT
Source organism: Carcinoscorpius rotundicauda (assembly GCA_011833715.1). NCBI lineage: Eukaryota > Metazoa > Arthropoda > Merostomata > Xiphosura > Limulidae > Carcinoscorpius > Carcinoscorpius rotundicauda. The sequence continues at coordinate 37,996,189 of CM022406.1, read as the reverse complement.
TCCAGAGATATTAAATGCTAAGATAGTATGATTGTATATATACAATTATTATTATTATTAGCAAATTTGTAATATGCATTATTGTACAGTTTATTGATTTAGAGCGATATAATCAATCTAACAAGGTGATCCATGATGACGAGAATATATAAATTTTTCAATCTAACAACTTCTACAAAACCGGTTAAAAAAATTAATGAAAAGGAAAGCTTAATATTTGTGAATTACTGAAAATTTGGTTATTGTATATACACTCTTACATTTGGTTGGAAAAAAACGTTTTTGTTATGGGTAAAGCTATTTTTCGATTAAATCACGAAACCATCAGAAAGAATTAACCAAAAGCGATACATTTAAAAACAGCTGATACGGGTACAGAAAACGATGTAGAGGAGCGAACAACGTTTCGACTTTTGGTCATCGTCAGGTTCACAGAGGTAACTGACATAGCTGACCACACATTTGAAAGCGGTTGTGTAATTATGTAGGAATGTATAGGGCATGCTTAGAATATTAATATAGGTGTAAAGATGTTCCTTTGTATTGGTTTATTTGGGGCTTGAGTTGCATAAGTAAGCCTTTAATTTTGCGTTTATGTTTGTTTAGTATTTGGGCGTTTTCTATGGTTATGTTTTTGACTTGCAGCCTTCGAAAACGTGTGAAATTGACCTATGTTCTTTGAATCTCGTTTCCATTTTTTCTTCAATATAGAAGACGTGATAGTTATCACATCGTATTTTATAATGGTGTGATGTTTGTCAGTAATTTTTACATAGTAGAGAGTATGGACCTTAGTTTTGTGGTGGTTTGAAAAAAAATTTCGTGTTAACTGGAGTGTTGGTTATTTTAGGTTTTGCCAAATGTGGGTTGTTTTTCTGCTGATGTCGGGAATATGGTATGCAATAGTATATGGTTTCGTGATTTTTTAAATCGTGGGAGTACAAATACGTAAACGCGCTTACGGAATTCAGATCTACAGAACAAAAATTTTTTTTAATCACATTAACTATACATCCCAACACTAACTTCACATGTAAACAGTAAGAAAGCAATCAAATATCATTTCAACCTCAAAATTACAAGAACCGATACACAATTTAAAAACAAAAATCCATTGAAAAATCACCCATACCGGACTATACATTCCTTGGGACTCAGCATATGAAATAAAACAAAACATAACCAGTGAATTCGAGAAAACCCACTTGGAGAGAAATGTTAAAACGGCTCGTTTGAGATGAGAAATTTTTTTACGTCGAGGAGTGAACAACGTTTCGGCCTTTGGTCATCGTCAGGTTTATAAAGCCTTAGCCAGTTTCGATGTTATATCCGTCTTTAGAGAAGTTCCAACCACTGAAGCCTGCAAGATAGCCTTAGAACTCCATATCCAAGACCCTAACCCATCTATAGACATTCCCAGTAACCAATTAGAAACCCTCAGAATTCACCACGATGAAGACAAACTTCATGTTCAACAACCAAAACTATATACAAACAAGTGGCCTTAGCATGGGCAACCCAGTATCACCAGTACTAGCCAATATTTTTATGACAAGTTGAAACAAGCAGTTAACACAGCATTACATCCACCACTACACTGGTACAGATATGTAGGTGACACGGTTGCGGGATTCACATCTACAGAACACATATTTTCAATCACATTAACTATACACCCCAACATTAACTTCACATGTGAACAGGAAGAAAGCAATCAAATATCATATCTTAACCTCAAAATAAGAACTGACAATTCAAAACAGAAATCCACCGAAAAATCACCCATACTGGACTATACATTCCTTGGGACTCGGCACATGAAACAAAACAAAAACTTAACATACTAAGAAACCAGATAATCGCAGCCATAAAACTATGCTCACCAGATAAAATTAACGATGAATTAGACAAAATAAAATACTTCAAACATCAATAAGTTTCCTCCACAAACCGTAGAAAACATTATACACACACCTACACAGAAAGCAAAATCAACTAAAAGAAAATACATCTCACGAATAAAAAATAAAATCATGAAAACGTATACTGCTGTGTATCACATATTCCTGACATCAGTAAACAAATGACCAACATTTAGCAAAAAACTAGTAACAAAATATGACATTCCAGTTAATGCTAAATTTATTCAAAAACCAGCCACAAAACTGAGGTCTATACTATGCAAGAACTACACTGACAAACACCGCACCAACATTATTTATAAAATACAATTTGATAACTGCTACATCTACAATAGAGAAACAAGTAGAAAAATGGAAACAGATTCAAAAAACACAAAAGTCACCTTCACACGTTTTCGAACACTACAAGTTATAAACAAAACAAAACTCTAGAGAACACTCAAATATTAAATAAACAAACAAACGCAAAATTAAAGACTTACTTGTACAAAAACTAAGAAAGTAAACCAACACAAAGGAACACCTTTATACTTATATTAATAAATATGTCCAACACCTAAGCATGCTCTCTACAATCCTACACTGTTACACAACTCCCTTCAAACATGTGATTAGCTATCATTAGTCAGCTACTTTGTTTCTAAACACGACCGAAGAAGGTCGAAATGTTGTTCGCTCCTCTACATGAAGCTTTCTCTTCCCATGGCTAACCATTTTTACATACACTGTTGGCCAAAATCTTAAAGCCAATTAACAAAAAAAATATGCATTTTGCGTTGTTAGACTCGTTTATTTGAAGAGCTTCGAAAGATAAAAATAAAAGGAAATAAAAACTTTCATAGCATTTAAAAGGGAAAATGTGAACACTGAAATTAGTGTAAATAGTAGCTGGTCAAACGTTTAAGACGATACCAAAAATAAGTCCTAAACAGGGTAGGAAATGCCCCAACAAGAAGTCTTAGTAGTGAGTTGCTTGCACAGCTGTCAATACAAATATCAAACATTCGCTTTGGCATGGTAGATGTGCTGGCTGGAATGTTATTCCAAGTGGTGAAGATGGCTTTACGAAGCTCATACACTGTTTAGCATTGACGAACATTACAATAGACTTCCCTTGCCATCCACCCCAAAACATTTTCAATGGGGATCAGTTTGGGCGAACACTGGATGGTCCAAAGGAAATCACGTTATTCGCCATGAAAGTCCTTTGTCCTGCTGAAAGATTCACTTATTTCTACACAAGCGAGGGACTTCAGTCAATTAGGATGTTCTCTCCAACATGCCAATGTAGCCAGCTGTTGTTTAACGCCTCTATATAACCCGAAACTCCATTGTTCCATGAAAAGAGAAAGCACCCCAGATCATAATGGAACCTCCTCAAATATGTCGTGTAGAAAATGTCTCCAGTGGGATACTCTTATCGAGCCAGTTACGTTAAAAGCTATCTGGACCATCCAGGTTAATTTTTTTCTCAGCAGAACAAAACTTTCGACTTTAAGTCCCATGTTTGGTGCTTCTCAGTAAAGTTTAACCGAGCTGTTTCCTGGTGTGGAAAGAGACGTGGCCTTTGAAGACGTATACGGTTTTTTAAAGCCTCTCTCTCGAAGATGCTGTTTTTTTGTTCTTGAGCTGCATTCTGCGTCCTTAAAGGTCTTAATCTGGTTCGACGATCGGCTGGTGTTTTGTTGGACAACCCATCGAATCCCCCTGTTCAACGTCGGCGAAATTTCTAGACGTTCCATATCCCTCAGGGCCTTAAGAAATTTACAACAGAAGTTTTACTGCGCCCAATCTCACCAGCGATAGCACGTTGAGAGACTTAACTTTTGAACTCGACAATTCTGCCACGTTCAAACTGTCAACTTTTTAGCTTTTGCCATGTTTTTATCCAATGTAACAGATGTCAGTGAGAGATGTTAACAACGCCAATGCTTGAACAAATAACTATTTCGTTACGTGTTTACCTATTAATGGCTACATTGGCACGTTGGAGAGAGCATCCTTATCGACTGAAGTCCCTCACTTGAGTGGAAATGATTGGATATTTCAGTAGGACAACGCTGCAATCCACAACGCCCACAGAATAAAGGACTTTCATGGCAAATAACGATTCTTTTGGACCATCCAGGGTGTTCGCCCGAACTGATCCCCACTGAAAATGTTTGGGGTGGATAGCAAGGGAAGTCTAGAAATGGTCCTTAATTTCTAGCAGTGTGATCTTCGTGAAGCCATCTTTACCACTTGAAATAACATTCCAGTCAGCCTTCTGCAAACGCTTATATCGACCATGCCAAAGCGAAAGTTTGCAGTTATTCGCAATGACGGTCGTGCAACTCCCTACCGAGACCTCTTATTAGGCATTTCCTACCCTGTTTAGAACTTTTTTGGTATGGTCTTGAACTTTTAACTAGTATTTAGGCTACTTTCACGGTAAACATTTTCCCTATTAAAATGCGAGAAAGTTTATCTTTCGTAGATCTACTCAAACCAGCGGTTGAGTCTCAACGCAAAATGCACATTTATATTCATTGACCTTAAGATCTGGCCATTAGTGTATTTTCTCTACAACTGGGTTTTCTCGTGATTACGAACTAAAAAAGCGATATTCCAAATTTCTTTAATATAACTGGTACTGTTTAACTTACCACTTCATACTTTAAGATAAGCGCTTTCAGTAAGTACGTCACTATCGGCGACCTTATTAGTTAACATTAGTTAACGTTGTCGACAGTGAATCCTGTTCAGGTCTCCCACATCTGTACGAGAGATATGCAAAAGATAGCAACCTGCTGACCATAAATTGAGACTTGCAACCACAATACAACGATTTATCCGATTGACTGCCCCCATAGCTTTGTTGGAGTGGAAGACGAAGTTTTGTCGTTTAAACTGTTAACGAAATATCTTTGAGTTTGCATGAAACCAAGTATAACTACCCAATACTTCGTTTTGGTATGAAAATCAACTCGAGGATTTCTTTGGTAGTTTAAAATCGCTGGTCAGTTATTATTTAAAAGGATCCAGGTTTATTCGTTCTGAATATTTTTAAGTGCGAGTAAAGGAGTTTTACGTGGTACTAAATGCAAAAAAGCCCTTAAACGTCTAGAACTAAATCCAAGCTTCCTTAGAGCCACATTGTTGTAACTCGATCAGAGAAAGAATTTCTGGCGTGTGAGAACAGAGCAGCAAACAATAGGTATTTATCTCAACTTCCCCGTTTCAGCAATAAGCCTAAGGCGAAAATAGATACATAAGAGTATATTTATTAACAATTATACTTTTGAGAGTACGCCAACAAGTTAGTTACCAATCGTTCATTCACCTGAATGCGATTTTTCGTCTGCAAACTAAAAAGTGTGATAAGCAAGAGAACAAAACTCCTACACAAGATTTTTTACATGTAAAAACAATTCAAAAGCGTATTTACGTTTTCACACTGAAGGAAATTTACCGAAATATTTGTGACGAATCTCCAACTGCTTCAATCTTTTTTGGGCGCGTTCTATTTGTCAGGTGATATATGACAGGTGTTTTTTTTAACGGAACGTTATTTTGAATGCAAGTCCTATCAGACTAAAACACGAAATTCGAAGTATGTTTGCACAACGAAATGTATTTCTAGTTACAGTTACCATAATTAGGGTTAACTTCGGAAACTAGTCGTCTAACCAGACATTTCCTCCTCAATGTAAAAATATATGCTTTAATTTTTTGACGAGTATATATTTAAACTCAAGAGTTGAGATTTTACACTTTACAAAAGGAATGTGAATAAAGATAAATTTCTGGAGGCAAATGAATGTTACGATATTAATTCATGTATTTATGGAGTTTAAATACACAAGGTATTGGTATAATGGAGTTGCCTTACAATCGATTAAGAATTCCCGGCTGTAATTAACCAACTTTAAAATTAAATTATTTAACCATGTCATGATGGATGTAAAGTAAAAGTGACACTAAAACTGACAAATATTTTCCCTTTTATTTTACCAAGTCCGTAATAAGTTAAGCCTTCCTGTCCATGATTACATAAAGATTACCTACCTTTTTTTTTTCTTTTTTTTTTTTTTTAATCAGTGGTTTCAGACATTTAAAGTGACATCCCTGCCAGAATCATGGCGTATAAAGGACTTAGCCAATTTGACCGTAACAACATTCATACCTTTGTATCAATGTGTAATGATTAAAGCAGGAGTAACTATCGAACCTTAAGCCTGACTTAAGTTTTTCCACGACTGAGTTTTGTTGATAGAGATATTAACCAAAATTACAGTTTATCATAAAAACAAAAGTAACAAATACCGATATTTACCATTTCTCAACCAATCTAGCGTAAATTCTGTGGATAATGTAAGGTTTGGTATAATTCCTTTGTTATAGTTTCTCAGCAATTAGTTAAGGCAAAAATGATTGTATTAACTTAACTTCTCAGAATATACAAGTGTTCCTACACCTGACTGTACACTATGACATGGAAAATCTGAAGTTTTTCTGAATTGAGTTTCAATAAATAGCTTTGAAACAAGTTTTCTTTAATGTCTGCTAATGATTCATAGCATATTAAATGGAAATGATGTTCTAAAATCATAAATATTACCTCTAAAACAAAACCAAGGAAAAATATTCAGGAATATGTACTTATTTTAATAAGCTGGAACTCCAACTGTGAAACATTTAATAACTATTTGTATGCTACATCCAATAGTGATGTTTCAATTACATCTGTAATGACTTGAAACTCACTTGAAGTAAAAATCTCAGGACAGCCAACACTGATATTAAATACTTACTAATAAAGCAGAAGAATGTTTTGACCTTCTCAGGTCATATTCAGATAAACCTGAAGAGGTTTAAATGTTCTTGTTTTATTAGTAAAGTAATATGCATACCAGCAGTCTTGAGATACGTTTATGTTAAGAGTAGTGTTAGACTAATTTTATCCAGACGATAATAACTAGATGTTTTTAAAATATACAGTCCCTTAATACTTCCAATAGTATTTAAAGTTCTGGAATGAAAGAATTAATACAAAAATGTATTGAGTACAGAAAACTACATATTACAAGTTACATAAAAAGGTCATATCTATAGGATAGATCAACTACACCAAAACAAGATGGGTAAATTAATTTTATTTCAAATACATGTAGCATATTTGTTTTAAATTGTTAGCAAAGCTGTATAACCAATAATGAGTGCCATTAGTTTGTTCCAGTCATAACTGGAAAATAAAAATAAGTTTTTCCAGAATCATCCATTGTAGCTAATTCAAATGTTACTATTAAAAATAGTAAAAGTAAAATTATCATTCAGTTAAGCCTTTTCACAATTTAGTTTTAAGAAGTTGCAAATTTAATAACATGATAATCCACAGTATTAAACATATTGGACAGATGGCATAAAAAAATAAAGTTTATCATAGTAGGAGAGAAAGAAAATTACATGTATGGTAGAGAGAATGAATTCCTTAAAAACAAAGGAAAACTGAGAAACCTCAATGATAAGCTAGAGTTATTCTAAAATATTGCAAAGTTATGGCTCTTGTGAATATGAGCAAGAAATCCCTTCCTACACAAAGAAACTACCTTATGGGAAAGAACACATCGCCCAGTTTAAGACAGTAGTACAAGTTCCTATGGACAAAGAACACATCGTCCAGTTTAAGACAGTAGTACAAGTTCCTATGGACAGACAAATACAATTTAAAGTTTTGTTCCAAACAAACATTCCAGTTGAGTTAATGATCATAGAAATCCTTATATTAACAAAAGCATCTAAAAATTGTTGCCCCAAAAGTATATCAATTCATTGTTCTATACCCTTTGGTAAGAAGCTGATCAAGCAGACCAATATTTCTATATAACATCCATACACTTCCAAGAAACACGAAGCTTGTATTAGTATGGAATTTACCAGGCTCCATGCCTGACAAAAGTACCTGGACACATCTTTAAAAAAATCAAATTACACACTAAAAACAGATAATGGCATGAAGATCCCAAAGGTGATTACAAGAAGTCTTAATATTAAAACTAAGATATTTTGGGTACTAAACTGGTAATAGTTTGCAATAAAATGAATTTGCAATAAATAGAAGTTTATATAGCAAGCCAAGAATTACTGTATAAAGATCTAAAAGTGAATTAAGATATTTTAAGAGTCCAACTTAATGTAAATACACAAGTAAAAAGCAAATTAGTGTAGACAATTTGAAAATAGTGCAATTAACCAAATATGTACAAAGCTTGGTACTGTATAAGGAATATCGGCCATAAAAGTTAACTACTCAAAAGCACAAAATGTGGCAAACTTACAAAACAGAAATATACTAAACATAAAAAATAGTTACAAAAGGATGAAATGGAAATTGGTAAGTTAGGTCATGTTCATGTGAAGATTACATATTCGTACAGTATTTCCTGCATATCCTTTAGGTGTTCCAAAATACAGTTTCCTGGTATCTACCCTCCAAAAATTGTTGTTGACTTAACAAAGAGTAGAATGAAAAGCTAGGTAACATGGTTGAACTGAAACTCAAACAAATTGTAGTTACCATCAGTTCACTATTCTTCCTGAGAATAAAGGGTTATGTTTAACAAGTGTAATGAAATATAAAACATATCATGTAAACCAGGTGTTCAACATGAATTAGCTTTGAAAACTAACCAGAGATTTTAGTATCAGGTTTAGTTTGTTCCAAAAAGGTGTACTTGTGTTAAATGTTTTCATATTAAAATAAAATTCTAAAGATAAAATGGCAAACAGGTGTTTAAAATCAGAAAAAAAAGATGGAATATGGGAAATCAACATCAAAAAATTAAAGTATTAATGATAACTCCAAATTCAAATTAGCTGACAATACTGTTAAAGTTTATAACATGTGCACTTAGACCCCTTCACATTTGTGGATAGTCACTAGAACGAGTAATAAACAGTTGTGTATTTTACTTAATGCAATTTTTCTAAGTTAAACATTCTAGAATAGCTATGATTTGAAGTTTCCACTAGGTGAAGAGGACACTTAACTTACACTGGACCATTATTTAACATTACTATGACCACTATCCATTTTCTGATCAGATAAACTGTTCATGTAATATTGTTTTGAAGAGGCATAGGAAAAAGAACACTATGGAAACAAGATAACAATCTTGTGCCACACCTATTGTTCAAAAAGAAATAAAAGTTCTAAATTTAATAATCAGTCACTTGATTAGGATGTTAACAATGGAGATAAAATCAAGATGATGAGACTGGGTAACAAATGCCAAGATTGTGGATGGAATTTACTGAATTTTCAGTTAAAAAGTTGATTGTTTCCAATAACTACAAAAGAAAACAGAAGTGGAAATGTATTCAAAAGCAAAAGCTACTGTTGTCCAAGATGATAGTATAACTTAATAAACCTACATTAAAATTTAAAACATTACCTTTGTTAAAACATAAGGTAATATAGTCTACTATTACTGCTCTCACACAAGTTCAATTGATTAAATGTATTAAGTACACTTTCTGGCCAAGTGTGTACTAAAATGAACAGACCTTCATTTAAAACAGATCAAAAATAAACTGTAGATTAAGAAAACTATGTACAAACAGAATTATGAAATACTGATTAGTAATACCATTACATAATATTGCTGGGAAAATAAGTTGTACTTGTGTAAAACAATTTTGAAAAATTTTCACTGTGACCAGTTTAAAACTTATGCTTTTGTAAGTAATTTAACTGTCAGAACAAGGCAAAAATACACCTGCTTCTAATATGTAGAAACAGAGGTAATTCTCAGTAGTCACAGCAATCTATTTTAAACAGGGTAGGAGTAAGTTAATCTAGACCTTTGACAGTCAGACTAGAGAGAAAATAGTCCGAAACTAAATCTCAAACTAGGTCAAGAGACGATTACAGACACTAATTTGTACTTTAAACTTCAACCATTGTATGCAATTAGTATTTTATGCCTGCTTGAAACATTAAGATTTTCGTACTGCACGTTTTTAAATTAAACCAAAACACCCCTAGTTACCAAAAAAGAGCATTTCCGATTTTAACTAAAATCAGTTTAATGGACTGTTTATATTACCGAAACCGAGTACGTGCATCCCAGTCTGCCATCTTACCATTTATCGCTACATTTAGTTTCTGAACTAGTACCAACTTTAGATAATTCTGCAGAATTAAAGTTATACAAGAAAAGTAATAAAGTGGAAGTATTACACATTTCGCAAAATCTGGTACACTTTAAATTCTTTCGACTATATTACGATAATTTTGCCTACAGTATTATAACCTTAGATTACACCAGTTACAAACAAAATGAAAGTATAACTGTCCTTCAAAGTTTAGTCTGAAAATACAAATATTCTGACAAAACACATGCGGGAGGAGGTTGAAAAATCAAAACATTTAAATTACACAAAATTACTAACATTTTTAAACAGTTCACGTGTATTTTCGTAATTTTGAAAAAACATGTTAGAATACATTTTCATTCAATACAAGACTGGTCACAACAACAAAATATCCATAAAGAGGAAGGCACGTTTACACAAACCAGTAAGTGAAGTCTGACCAGCATTCAAGTTTCCGATTCTAAGTTAATCTTTGTTACGAGATTAAATAGTAATCCATCTACGAAGTCACCCACACTACTGTTAAATAACACATACAAGCTTTAGAAATTCGCAACTCAAGAGGTTAATAAATCAAAACAAGTGTTTAAACCTTCGCAGGGTTATATATTACTAGAACAGTTTTATAAAAAGTACGAAGCCCTACATTACCATTAAACACCGTAACACTAGTCGCTCACTGCACAGGACTTACCTCCGACCTTGAGGAAAAGGAGACTCCATTAACAACTGGGATCCCATGAAGCTGTACCCTAGTGGATACACACAAAAAAAAAAGATAAAATATGCAAGTAGGAAAACAGTGCAGAATTCAAACAAGAAATTAACTTACCTGTTTCTTCTGGGCAATGAGGTTGATTGTATCCGTTTTCCATCGTTTATTTTTGTATAAATCGCTTAAACAATTTACAAGAATTGAGTACGAACTATTGAAACAGAAAAGCGATTATTCAGCTTGAGACACTAATAGTATGGAAATATACTGCACCATGCCATGTTAAACTATTTTGGGTTATTGAAAAACCTAACGTCACCATGTCACTTAAGCAGATGGTGGGAATTTCATTGACCAATCAGAAAGAAGCCGGTTATTGCTATTGCACATTGATTGGTTCGAAACTACAACTGGTGGCAGAGAAACGGCGGGGAATACAAAACTTATCTTCCTCGTTGCCCTGTTACATTCAGACTATTTTACAGTTGTGATATAGACAATGGTCATATGCATGGATAAGAATTTTAACAAGGAAAAAAATCTTAATACGCGATACGTTTCTGAACAATGCGGCTATTTATAATATTGTAACCAACATTCAAGAGATTCATATTCGAAATAGTTTTCTAAATAGCTTTTCAGTTATGTCTAAAAAGATTCAACACCGTGACCGTGAGGAAGACAAAAACGCATTAACATTTTAAAAGGCTAACATCGTTATGCTAAGCAATAAACGCAAAATGACCACGATAAGCAATTCAACAAGTTTGGCATTCTTTAAATTCACTATAACTCAAAACATTACTTATCTAAGATTTTGATTTTAAACAACGTAACACCCAGTCATTCAACTAAGATACGGGAAGACTTGTCCAATTAACCTTTCAAAAACCATCGCCGAACAGATACGCCATTTAAAATTAACGTCTTTTAGCATTTTTGTCCCACGTAGACGAAAGTAAAATTTTAATACAAAGATAACAAAACCAATAGTTAGCAGTCCATGCAAATGTACTTATCAACTGTACAACTGAATACATGATATATACAGACAACATACAAATAAAGTTAACGCAGACCAGACCAGCTACGACATAAATGAGAAAATGACGAGTTTGTTACATTATGCACAAGTTTTTAAAAATTCTTGAACTATTTTCAGCCCCCTCACTTTGGTGAAATCCACTGAACTGGTAAATGTTTAAATAATTAACATTAGTCATTTAACGACTAAGATTAGGCTTAACGGTAAACTCGAGAAGGAAAATTTAAGTTAAGTCTAGAGGTACTCTTAGTAGTTGACGATTTAATTACAACCTTGTAAAAACACTTCTCACATTGATTTAAGCTTTACCAAAAACTCAGATTTCATTCAAAACGGTGGGAAGTTTAAAATTTAGTTAATTGAAGGTGACTAATTTTGTAGCTTTATTCGCGTAAATATCATGAAATTGCAAAGAACTAAAGGTTAGTAAAAGAATGAACGAAGTTATAGTTCCAATATTCTTGATGATGCTTAACTATACTATCTTTTCTGTACTAGTTTCAACTAAGATCAGTTCAAGGTGAACTTTAAGAGGAAATAAAAATTCAACCGTTTTATTTCATCATAATTATTATTTTAAGTATGCAAGGATTATCTTCCATTCCAATTAATTAGAAAATTTATTACAAAAGTTACTAGCTAGGAGGTTATATTAAGAATGGAACAAGAAACTCCTCAACAATGAATATTTTGTTTTATGGAAAAGTTTCCTGTGAGAAACTTAAGAATTTAACCTTAAAAATCTAGATGGAAACAGAAGTGAAGATTATGTTGGTAGGAGTAGAAACTGGTATCAAATTAGAAGACATTAAAATCAAGATATTTGCTCATTGCTATCTGAGAATAAATTTTTTGCAATGCTCATTGATACAAACTAGTGCAAGTGCTGTTTTTATCAATTATGTTCACCTTTTCAGATAAGGGGATTTATTTGTTTGAGATATAGCATTAGTTGCTCATGCTAGCTGCTTCTGTTCCTAATTTGCAACAGCCATTCAGGAAGGGACCTGGCTTTCGAGACCCACTGCTGACATTGGATATTTCTCACCACTAAGAAGCATACCATATTGTAACAACCTTAAATTTTGCTACACCTCAAACTTGTTTAGCTCTAGATACACATTAACTAAGAATTACATTGCAATAGCTAGTACATTTGTTGGTGCAACTGCAGTCAATATGTATACAATTCACACAAGTGTGCCCATTGGTTATGCGACCAGTCACAGCCATGCCTTTTTTTACCATGTTTACCTTGGAGTTAAAAGAACTGTTGGTTTAACACACAATGCTTAATTGTTACTAACTAAACAATAGCTAGTGTTTGTCAGGATAAGATTACTTCTGAAAATTAGAGAGCAACATTTGCTTAGACTGCTGAATAAGTTAAGTGCTTGAAGTGGCAAAACAAAGTAATAATAGTAACAGTTTGCAGTCAGTCCAATGGACTGATCCCACACAGATTTCATTAATAATCAACTTCTGAACTTCTTTATCAACTTGAAGGCTTTTAAGCAATGTTCATGTTTTATGAAAATCTTTCCAATTCTGGTAGTTTAAAAAAGAAAATAGAATTACTTTTTAGCAATTAATATTGATTATCAAACTTTAATTTTAATCTAAACAATTCATTCTAGTATTACAAGTTTTCCTCCAAATGTTGAAGTGCATTTTTGTATGATTAGTCAGGGCAAAACTTTGTTCTTTCACAAATCTTGTGTATAAAACCTAAATTATTTTCAGGAAAAGAGCAAATCAATTTTAATACAATAGTATTTTTAAGAGTCAGAATAGCTAAAAATAGGAAAATGTTATGTGCAAATAACCAACCAAAGCCCACCAATGTATATCAGATTTAAATGCCTAGCTTTAATCATTAGATTAACACTGACCTTAACCTTGAGAAATGCCCTTGATAAGGTGTTATATAATGTTAAATTCTTTAAAAAAATTGTAGGAAGCATGCAGTCATGAGGAAAAAGTTGTGATAAGAAATTAGATGTTTTATTTGAGTATTGGTTAACACTTAATTTTAAACCTAAACTGCAGTTTTTCTGAACAAGTTATCATTTTGTCAGTATAGCTTGTTTAGGAGGAAAGATCAAATTTCAGAAAAGAGAAATAGATGTGTACAAGTGGAAAGAAAACTGGTTAAGACATCTGTATTATAAACCAATGGCCACTGGCTGCTACAGCTTTAAGCCGTATTATCCAAATACTGTTAAGAAAGGCTTTGTGTCAATTCAACATCACGTATATGCCATCAGCACTGATAAGAGTTGGATAAGTGAGTGACACTTCAGAGAAATGAATATTCAAGAAGTTTCACCAAATGGAAACAAAACATGCTAATCAACAGGCACAGCTCCATGATAAATCAGGAATAATTGTCATTTCCATGCACACATCTATAAAGAGAAAATCCAAACAAGACAACATCAGCAGTACATTAAGTAATAAAAAACATTAAAGAACACTCAATGCAAGACCAATGACATAAGGGCCATTCAATTTTGAATATTGGCAAAAAACATGCTCAAACTGTACAATTTATACTGACTCACTTCTGTGCAATCTTGGGGAAGAGAAATGGCAAATATTTCAGAAGTGAATACAGAAGCTGTAGAGGGGATTCTGCACAGATACACCAAAAAACAAGAAACCATGGCAAAGCCCACAAAGTCACCTGATGTCAAACTATCCGTATAAATAGGATTGGAGGGATAGTTCAAAAGATGTCCAGCAAATACAGTATTTCCAATCAGGAGTGTCTACTTTTCTCAGTAGACTTAGGTCACATTTGGGAACTGTAAGAAGCCATGGTGGGATGGGCTGACCAGTGGATACAGCAATATTATCCATGGACAGACCCAATTCATCCCCCTGCACCTGGATACAAAGGCCAAAAGGAGCAATGGCAGACTGTGTGGTTGAAAAAGCATGGCCCGTTGAGAAAGGAAAACAACCCCAGGCACGATGGTTTGGTAAGGAACAAAGTTTTGAAGTATATAGTAAAGACAACTGCAAACAGCAGAGGTGCAAAGAAGATTCAAGAGACTAAGCTATGAACTGAGGAAGTGAAGAAAACCTCAGTGCAGAGCCAAAGTCCTTGATGATGAATAGGGTTAAGCAGCTTTAAGGCCAATGGTCTGGCAGATTCAGTATAAAAAATGCATCTTGAGCAGCACTCAATGGAAAAGCTTCCACATTCTGAAAATTACAGCATAAATGTTTGGATGTAAAATTTGCAGTATTCTATTTCTTGTTGGAAGGAAAACCTTTAATGAACAGCATAGATTTACTTAATAAAACAAACTAAATGCTAATGTAACAAGTTGTCTTTCAAAAAAGATAAAATATTTTACATGAAGTCCCCACTTAAATTTTGTAGAGCCATTTAAATAGAATACAATTTTTCATCTAGAAATTATACTTTGTATTTTACTATAAGGAATGCTTTTTTGTCCTGGATTGTTTTTTCTTAAATTTTGTATAAAACAGCACTTAATTTATAAGTTTTCCAGGTTGTTTTACACACAGAACTGAAAGGGTTGAATATATTATACTAAGTTTTGAATATCCAAATTCAGCAAATTACTTAAGTGAAAGTTGCAAGTTCATTGGTAACAGATGCTGAATTTATGGCTTTTAGCAAGAGAATGAAATGAAAAACAATTAAACTAAGCATACATTCAGATAAGGTTACATTGAAGACAAGGATATCCCATTTACACTGCATGTCATTGGAAGATAAAGGAATGATTACTTTACAAAACCTGGACCAAATCTGAAAGAGTTGCAAGAGAATGCAAAAAGCCATCCACAAGAACCATGCAATATAAGCAAGAATTTCCATCTGGAAAAGTGACACAAACCACTTCTAAAAACACTTGGGGAAAAAAAATAACCTGTATAAGTAATACTTGAATTCAGAGATGAGAGCACACAGTAACAAATTGTGACTGCACTATCAGTGTTTTCTGTTTTTGGTAAGCCAATTAGGCTTTTCTTTCCTGTTACCCTCTATTAAAAAAACATATCTTTAATTAAAAGCATAGTAATATAAAAGACATCTGAATTCAGTCCTAATTTGCAAATAATTTTCATGGCTTCACAACATCTGAGAAGCTACTAACTAAAATTTTTCAAGCCTCAGAATATGGAAAAACAAATCAATTTCCCCAAATGCTCTTCAACTCTTATAATCATATCCTCAAGCACATTATTGGTTACAACATTAAATAACATTTGGTTGGCCTTAACCATTTAGTAGAGAGCACTATAACAAATAATTGAGAAGTCTACTTAACCACAAGTCCCTACAATTAGTTTCCCATAAATACTATTTAAATTAACATTGATTACTATACAAACTTAACAGCATTGTCTTATTAGGCCTACAATGATCTCCAAGACTTCATTATCCCTTTGGTTGCAACTCACTTTTGGACTAACATTTTCTTTCAATGAGTTATTCATTTATGAAAAAGGTTCCTCCACTGATAAAAAGGAAAAATTCAAGTTAACCAGTTTTCTTACAAGATAGAGAAACTAAGTTTTCCATGAAGAAAACTTTAAAAATAAAAAAATTCAAAGCAAAGATAAAACCTAACCCTTACAAGATTTATTTTAAAACCATAACAGTTTAGCAAGAGCTTTATTATTCATTTGTAAGCCCAAGTACTAGATAAATTCCAAATGTTTAAAATAAAAAATCACTTATTAAAATATCTGAAGAATATCTAAATCCACAGGGACATTGTTTTGAATTATGTGAAAAAGTATTAAAATGTTTTGTTAGAAGCAATATTGAAATTTAGTATTTAATTAGCAATTCTTAACATAACTTTTCTAAATTTTGCTTTTGGAATTTTAGTACTGGGCATTTTTAATACATTAAGATGTTGGATCACGTGGAATTTAAACTGAATCATAGAACTGCATCTCCTCTCTCCCTAAACTATAACACTAATAGAGAAACTAAACACAGTTTATCTTAGGAACTATTATTTAACAATGACAAGTGGTGTAATGAAGTACCAGAGCTGATAATGTCATGCCAAATGGTTGAACAAGTTTATCTGTTATTAGTCCCCCCTTTTTTCTTTTTTTTTTTAAAGTCTATACAGGATAAACTATTACTTACGTCATCTATATTTCAGAAATGTCACCTTAAAGGTAACCATTTAGGTCATTGTAGTATTCATACCTCATTGAATGAATTTAGAAAAACCTTTCAAAAAAAAAAAAAAAAAGGATCCCCCCCCAGAGTACTACAGAGGAAGTTACTTGTTCAATGAGTAATATGCAACTCACTGCACCAAAATGTTTATTGAAAAAACTAACTCCAGTTTCTCATCACAATAAGAAGTTGTCTAGTGAAAGCTGTGTTAATGTTGTGAGAAGACTTAAAATTGTATTAGAATGAAATGGTTGTTGCTCATTGTTATTTCTCCAAGTCTCAAAATCTTGAAAACGCAAAGTGTGAACCTTGAGTCACGAAATTTGTTTATGGAGACACGCAATACATGGTAAAAATTTTAGTTAAGACAAGTTTCTGAATATAAACTTAACCCATGTGAGCACGTTAAACAAATTTAAATTTAACTACTTCGTTGGAACATGCCAAAGTTAATAACGCCATTTTATGAAGTGTTAAACATGCTAGCTTATACTATATTGCATACAAAACATCCATTTTAAGATGCTAAGAATCAAATACAAAAATAAATAAAGCAACATATTACATTAGGCTTAACCAAAAATCTAAACCACAGAATAAGTATAAATTAGTGAGTAAACTATTATTAAAATGATTAAATGGTACGCTTGCACATTTATAACCTGTTTGTTTTTTAATAAAAACACTTAATTTAGTGAATATTTTATCGAATAATTATACAATACTAGTACCATCCTACAAAATACAGGCGTAGTTTAATCAAAACTAATAGTAGTGGTGGTGCATATGCTAATTTATTTCTTGTGCTAAAATATAACCTAGCGTTTCTAACATTAGAAACTTAAAACTCGTAAGTGTAATGTAAAGCTAATTCTTCGATAGAAGCCACAATGATTTCTGGCCAATTTTATATATCCAGACCTATTTTTGAATCACTCAAATTAATCTACTACAGTAATTTAAAAAATATGTAACGAAATAAAAATAATTGCGTGCGAATTTCCAAGCTATAGTCACCTCAGTATATATACTACGATCGGTGCAATCAAATAGCAATTTAACTAATTCTCGCCTTACCCACCCCCTACAATACAATTGAAAATTAAGGCATTCCGAACAATACTCTGGCATTATTTGAAAAGTGCAACAAAAATTTTATATATGCGATATTACTGAAAAGAGATTTTCAGATATCTCTTTACATTTATTCACGGTTATCCCTTCACCGTTTTCAATATTTACTTACGATAAGAATAAAGCGGGAAATTCCTTACAAGGTATACATTTAATTGTTTCCCTTTTACTATTTTAAGGATATTTTGGTTACTATACTATTTCTGCATCTAAAGTAATTAAATGTCTTATTTTAATATTTTTTGTTTGCTACAGTCTAAATTAGGTGAAATAGACAAGTTACACTACCACACTATACTTAAGACTGCAGCGTCATCTGTTGTGGGCAAACCAGAGTGTGCGCGCGCGGCAAAGCCACCTTGGGCAATGAGGAGTCCACCAAGGGGTATCGAACCCCTGATCTTAGTGTTGTAAACCCGTAGACATTCCGTTGTACTAGCAGGGAACAGCGACAATGTACATTTTAAATATTTTGGTTTAACTACATTGTTAGAGATGTTGGTTATCAAGATGTTTAGTGAAATATCTACCCTAAATAAGGACAGCTTATAATAGATACAAACAAGACAATGTGCAAGTTGTGTTTGTTTATCGATAAAAACTAAACTAAACATAAGCAAAAAATTTCTTGAAACGAGATTCTCGAACTCAGGCTACAACTTGAGAGAAAATTGATATGGGTGCAGTAGACGTCAGAGAAAAAAGTTTATTACGAGAACTGAACTTTGTATGTTAAGATACTTCAAAAAGAACCCGCCAAACGGAAAAACACGTTGCAATATAGTTAAGATAATTATTAAAACGTTGTAAATTACGTAGCCTCAACTATTAAGAACACTAACAGCAACTCTGCATCAGAAAAACAAACCCTATCGCTGAGCGAAGTTGTCGAAAGCATAATTTGTTACAAATGAGTTTTTTCAGTTCTCGCAATCTTCACACAGAACACATTTTAATGCAGTTTAACTAAACTTCTGGGCTCTAATAGAATAGCGAAGGAAATAGAAATCAACTTGCAAGGAAAACTATTTAGGAATGCAGTTTAATTTGGTTTTGAAACACCCTCAACATGCTTCTACTCTAGTGAAGCTTTCCTTCCTCAATAATTTTTACTTTATTAATTACTAAAGTTTCCTTTAGAGTTACGCTGCATTTGATATACAATAGTATGCTAATATGTATAACGGTGGTCAACATTAATATTAAATTTACCAACGTTATACAGTTTACTGCCGACTAGTTCTGCATCAACTTCATGAATAATTATATGCTTTTGTTTCTTAAAAAAAGACGAAATTCCACAGTTGCTATGGAAATTAACTGAGGTATTAACAGTAATACCACACACACACACACGTTATGAGAAATCCTATAAATCAACAGAATCAACCTCAAGAAAGTTTAAAATAGAAGTAAGATGAATACTTAAAAATAGTTTAGTACGTATTTCCATGCAAATGGAATCACTATTATAAAACACGAAAAGTAAACTAAATCCAATGTTTTACACATCAAATTCCCAAACTACAATTTAGTACAAGTTATATAAAAATGTTTACATTTAAGTTCGAGCAAGATCTGAAACTAATGGTATCCTGTAAAATCACTTGTAATAAGTTATTCCGAATCAAACTAACATTTAATTAATTAAAGTCCTAAATATTTATGGTATGCAGCCTCTGAACTAATGAAGATAGCGATAAGGTTTATACAATTTGAACATCCTCTCTTTGGCCTATAGTAACAATACAGTCTGGGACAGACATTAGTTTACAGTACGATATCGTGCTATTATGTGTTAATATGCCTCATTTCGTACGTCACGTATAAAACTTTAGTTGTACTACATAAATCTTTCAAACTTAATCACGTTATTTGATATTTAGTATAAATTTTTCGAGGGGTCGCTTTTGATGATTTACTCTGAAGTTGAAGACAACTTCTTATCATAAGCTAAACGTAATTAAGCGATATAACATAGAAGAACAAATTCCAAATCATGCTATCGGATTAAACAAAAACTTCAATTACTACTGTTGCATCGTAAGTAAAAACATATTACAGTAATGTTACTACAGTCTTTAAATATTAAATACTCTTCTATACTTTAAAACTTCCTTCATAACTTAAGAAACTCACCTAAAGTTTAATATGCGTGGTGAGCTATAATGCAACAGTAATAATATAAACTATTTGTGAGCACAATTGAAGCACGCCTATGAAAACAACCTACTATAACGTCACTCAACCACCTAACTTACGAGTTTTTAAACAACTGGATCAAATTCTCGTTCGTTGTGGCATCAATTGACTGTGGTGTATCTGAGCATGCCCAATGCGAAGCCAATCATGAAAAAAACAGGCGATTACATTTCTTGCATGTGCGTAGTAAAGAACGAAAGGTTTATCTTATCTGTAATATTATTCAATGAAAGTCATTCCGTCAGTGCAGTAATTCTATAATTTATTAATTTTTTTAAATAACTACTTTCTAGGCATATTATTTTAATAAAACTAGAAATAGTTTTAAAACGTCAACAACATTATCCCACCCCTAAACATTTAATCAGTTTAAGGAAATGTTCACAAAAATATTTTCGAGAAATGCGTATATAATATTTTTACTTATGTTTATTAAACATGCATACAATGTTATGTTTGGTAATTTCATAATGAGTTGAATAATTACAAAGGGAGGATTCCTCTAAGTAAACCAACGAAGCGTAATAAACAGCTTTGCAAAATAAATATTAAAACGTAAACTTATGCTATCTCTTTTAGAAATAAACAGTTTCACTAAAATTTGAGAAATTCTGAGCTTCAAATAATATGTGCTTAATCGAAACAAGCCGTTTTTCTATCATTGAAATATATCTAACACATACTAACTGATGCTATTTTAACATTTAAACAATAGAAAGCACAGAGAAATAGAAAATACGATACGTTTATACGGTATGCTAAAGTGTTTTTCTTCAGAGCAAAGCCACATCAGGTTATCTGCTGAGCCCACTGAGGGGAATCGACTCCCCCCATGTTAGAGTGGGACCATGTATTGGCTTCCATACTAAAGCATTCTTCAGGTCGAAAACAAAATTATTAGCTGTGTAGTGTTATTTTATTTTGTGGTTAACGTGGTCATGTGATATGACATATTTCTTCACATAGTTTAGGGTAAGACCCAGGTATGGACCAGAAATGTTCTGAGTAACCTGTAATGAAACACTTACACTTAAGGTCTTTTTATCGTGACTGTCGAAAATATGATACATAAAACAATAAATAATTTTCTCTAAAACTGAAATATTTATACTGTTAGCTTAAATGTTTTATTTCCATGAAAATCCTGCTTTCTTTTCCATTTTCGTTTCAAAGAAACTACCAGAACCTGAAGATAGTTTTAACTTACAAAACATGTCATATCACTTACCATTTAGGTTTTCCACTTTGTTAGAATTTAGAGGTTTATCTAATTTTTTGTTGGTTTGTTTTGCAATTTCGCACAAAGCTACTCGAGGGCTATCCACGCTAGCCGTCCCCATTTTAGCAGTGTAAGACTAGAGGGAAGGAAGCTAGTCATCACCACCTACAGCCAACTCTTGGGCTACTCTTTTACCAAAGAACAGTGTGATTGACCGTCACATTATAATGCTCCCATGGCTGGGAGGGCGAGCATGTTTGGCGCGACCGGGATGCGAACCCGCGACCCTCAGATTACGAAGCACACGCCTTAACACGCTTGGCCATGCCGGGCCCAAGGTTTATCTAAAAACAATGGACAGTGACCTCATGTTCCAAGCATAACCTAAGGAACAAAGAGCTATAACAGAACTTTGTCCTGCTTGATCTGATTATGCTATAATCACGAAGAAATAAGCTACAGAGCTCTTACTTTTGTACTTGTTTATAGGTATAAGAAGATGTATCTGAAAACGTGTTATTTGATGACATCGTTCACTGCGTTTAGTTCAGTGACAGAAGTGTCTGAAAACAGCTGACGCCAAATCTTAGATGATTATGTACTTGATTCTATCCAGGATTGGGATGAAGTTACATCTGTAACTGGAAAGAGCCATAACAGAGGCGAATCACAATTACATCTTGCAAATGCAATTGCATTTGCAAATGAACTACATCATCTGCACAAAAAGACATATTATTAAATGGTGGCATTAAATCATAAATATATTCTCTTCAGTAAGTTTGATATAAAAACCTGTCAAGTAAGAACAAAAGGCATAACATGGTAGTCACAGCAGGGGCTTTTCAACACTGGCTTCAAACTTTTACCAAAACAATAAATGTTGATTTCCTGACATCGCACAAGTTAAAAGATAGAAGAAGAAGACAGTGAAGTAATTTCCACTAATGTGCAATTTAAGGTGATAGCGTCTCACAAAACTCAAAATAAAGCCCCATCCATGCCTATGAGTTGTCACATGCAACAACATTGTTTACCAGTGAGTAATCAGGAATCATGGTAACCCGTTACCATAACTACATTGTTACCACAATAGGAGGATTCCAAATGAATGATGTTCTAAACAGGATGGATGGAAAGTCTGTGGAATAATGGGTTGATAAGATACTGAAAGATTTGTTTATATTCTGTCTTGACACAGGAAAGACAACAAGTTCATTTTTAGCCAATTACCATGCAACGGTAGAAAAACAGAAACCGAACAACAGTTGCTGCAACTAGCTGTTAAAACTGATCTGACAGGATACATCATATTACTTTGGTTCCAATGGGTGTGGGGTTCAGTTCAGCTTATTTAAGACTGTGTTTGGCTTGATACATGACTCTGGAAGCACATGGAATGAAGTTAAGATTTTAGTACTGAGTTTCTAAAATTTTGTTTATCCTCACAGTGCATCATGCATTGAAAATGTAGTCACCACTCCTCAACTCCAGATAGTTAAGGGTGACTTAATTTTGACACAAACTGGTTTTTACTCGTGGAAACATATGCATTAACATAAATATATATCATATTTTCTCAAGCCAACTACAAGGCCAAATTTCTCTCGCTTCAACTGTAAAAGCAGATTTTATTGAATGACAGTTGAAAAATGACTTTATGTGATGTTAGCTTCGATATCCTGTGGCGTGACCAAGACTCATCACTTCTGGTGGTGACAGTTTGCACTGGAGTCAGTCCTCTTTCTTGTTATACAGAAACCAGGCCTCAGTCCATCATATTTTGACGATACATATGATTATAAAAATATTAATTCTGTGTTATTTCGCTTTGATTTTATTCATTTATAAGATTTTTTATTGTAAATTTGATTGCTGTTAAAGGACATTTTCTTATTGTTGTTTATTGTGTATGATTATAATTCACAATTAAAGGGAATTTATTTTGCTCCTTTCAAATTATTATGTAATACAATATTCTGTATTTTAAGATGTAGTCAAATAATGTTATTACCATTTTTTTGAATGAGGTTCTTTGTCAACAAGACTAGCACACAAACTTTTCTTTCTTAACACAAATATATTTTAATATAGAAAAACAACAAAATATAATATAATTTATAATAACAGTTATTACAAATAAACATTTATAAATAAATATTTTACAAACTCACAAATAGTATTCATTTTTCTATCTGACCCGGAACTGAATATTTTATTAGCGGTCTAGGTCCACGACGAATAAGCTATTTTTATATGTTGATGGCCTGGCATGGCCTAGCGCGTTAAGGCGTGCGCTTCGTAATCTGAGGGTCGCAGGTTCGCTCCCATGTCGCGCCAAACATGCTCGCCCTCCCAGCCGTGGGGGCGTTATAATGTGACGGTCAATCCCACTATTCGTTGGTAAAAGAGTAGCCCAAGAGTGGTGATGACTAGCTGCCTTCCCTCTAGTCTTACACTGCTAAAATGGGGACGGCTAGTGTGGATAGCCCTCGAGTAGCTTTGTGCGAAATTCAAGTTTCAAAGTTTCAAAAAATGCAGAGAGTCGTTATTGTTGTTAAGGTCCCTTTATGGCCATGTTGATTAAGGAGTTTGACTCGTAATCTGAGAATCATGTGTTCGAATCCGCGTCGTACCAAACACGCTCGCTCTTTCAGCCGTGGGGGCGTTATAATGTTACGGTCAATCCCACTATTCGTTGGTAAAAGAGCAGACCAAGAGTTGGCGGGGAGTGTTGATAACTAGTTACCTTTCCTCTACTGCAAAATTAGAGGACGGCTAGCGCAGATAACCCTCGTGTAGCTTTGCGAGAAATTCAGAAACAAAAAACAAACTATTGTTTAGAATGTGTGTAATGACAAAACTTAACAAGTGGATATGAACAACAACGAAGTACGAAAAGACCGTAATAAGAGACTTTAAGAAATACCTGAAAAATAAATGACAAAAATCAGCTGAAAAATTACTTGATCAGAGCAAAGATCAAAATAACTATACGTATTTCTGTGTCTGTCAAGAAATTCTACCTAAATAATATTCAGTATAAAATATGGAATTAGTAAAACTATTCAATCTATCCTTGTTACCACCATCTGTACTATCTGCAACTGCTTGGCCTTTCTGGACTTTTCCAGTTACTTCTCCATTAAATATAGTTCCAGAATTTAGGTGGCCAGCTCAACAACATCACCCAGTCAAGACATCAACAGACCATAATGGAGAGATACCATGGTAGGCATAATAATTTCAATTCGAATTAATTTACTTTAAAAGAACCACCTTTAACGACTTTTAGATGTATTTTGTAGTTGGTTTATTCAGCCAGTTTAAATTGATGAAGGAAGTACCAAAACAGAGTTATAAAATATGGTATGAAGGAAAGAATACATTATAACCAAATATGTAGAATTCTTAGAAGGACTTGCCAAATTATCTTTCTCAGTTGTTCTACGAGAAATGATAGATTTATTGACACGTAACCAATCTACAAGTGCCATTGAAGAAGATGAAATGAAAATTAGCTTGAAGCAAAGTTGATTCACATCTTCAAAGAAACTCTGCAATTGGCATTGGAACGTGAATCCATTCAAATATCAGATAAACAACGTAAGATATCATCCTCTAATATCCTGAATTGGTAATGAAAGGTGAGAAATTACTTCCAATGACGAAGATAAAAGATAGATTCACGTAAAGAAACAAATGTGTGTACAGTTCCAGCAAGAGAAAAGATTAAAGTTACTTTTATTGTAGTTGTTGTTGTTTTAAAGTAAGAACAAAGCTACACAATGGGCTATCTGTGCTCTGCCCACCACGGGTATCGAAACCCGGATTTTAGCGTGTAAAATTCCTTTTTGGCTCATGATGGATTGGTTATTGACATCGAAAAAGAGCGTATATTGGAAACTACTTTCACGTGGAGGCATGGATGAGAGGTTAAGCCAGAATGTCTATGGACAGAAAGTTTCCGTGCACTATATGACATTTAATGTTTCAAAAATTAAACTTCTAGTGATAGAAATTAAAGTAATTATTGTACCGCTAAGAAGTAAAATACTTATATCAGGACTAATTAGAAAAACTAATATTCACTTACCAGACCACAGCAGGACTTAGGTTTTTCACAGGATAAAGAGGGATGGACAATTCAAGCTGGAAGTCAACCACCATGATCATATTTAAAAATACATCAGTGAGACAATGGTTGAATACGTAACTCCAAAGAATAATTTATGAGCGGAATGTTAACCTGTTTAGTAACTCTGGGTTCTTGTCGACAACATTTCCAGATAATCAACAAGAATAAAGGCATCAATGAATTAGTTCGACCAACCATTCAGGAAAAGTTTGCTAGAGAAAACAAACAAGGAATAATAAACCATTTAATCTATACACAATAACCCCCAGAAAAGGAATCCACCAAAATGACTTGGATATTGAAATTTTTATCATTGTCTTTTCATTTTTTTGCATTGGAATTGTATATTGGATTTCACAATCAAGTAGAGAATAGTGTTGTAAGATGTATCTCAATACAGATGTTTGACAGAATGAGGTTTTAATTAGATGATATTAAGAATTTAGTGATTTCAAGTGGTATCTAGAGACAAGTGTACTTTGAAAACACACACGAATAATCAGTTAATGAAAGTAATAAGTTATGAATGATAACTTATTGTGTAATGAGTAAATGATTCAATTTGATGTTAGAAAAGTTACTGGGTAAGAGTTCTCGCGTCTACACAGTTAATCAATCCATTAGCGAGAAATATTTGTACGTTTTTTTATTTTTAAGTTAGGTGCATTTATCATTATTCTCGGAATTTCTATTGCTAGGTTGTTTGTAAACTTAGATTTATAACTTGTGTAAATGTGAGTACAGTGTTCCCTCGCCACTTCGCGGGCTCGGCCGACCCCCACATATATATAAAATAATAAACATTAAATCTAAAATATAGCATTAAATACCATTAAATATTAAAAATAAATATAATTAATAGTGTAAAGAAAAATAAAAAAGGGATATTTTGAGATATAAACATATATTTGAGTTTATAACAGCGTAAAAATGGAAACAGACCAACTGGAAAGGATATAGATGTACGCATTGTGCGTCTGCGAAGGCTACGCGAGATCAGCTTCATGGCGTAGCGATAAGTGGATGGTCGTTAAAGCGGTTAGGTAAACTAATGAAACTAATTAACGAAGTGAAGGAGTGCTCACAGGAATGGAACAAGGATATGGTTCAATCAGTACAATTTTGCAATAAAATAGAAGAACTGACGACTCCTTATCAAATGATTTTCGATAGGCTAAAGAGGCAGAGAAAACAACTGACAATAACAATGTTTTTCCAGCCGAGCAAGAAAGAAAGGGTACCGGTGGCAAGTACTGTTCCTGAAGTTGTAACGACCGACGAAGAAATTGCCGATTCACCTTCCACAGAAGATGAAGTGGTGTCCCCCGAAAAGACACCACCTGCTGAAGATATGTAATTTTTAATTTTAAGGCTTAATATCTTAATAATTGTTCTTATTATTTCAGCAATAATGAACAGTATTGTAATGTGAGGGTTAAATAGTTGTACAGGGAGGGTTTTAAAAGTCTAAATGCTCATAAATATATTCGTAAAAATCGGCGATCCCACTTCGCGGAAAATCTCCTTTCGCGAGGGGTTTTGGAACGGATCTACCGCGATACACGAGGGAACACTGTATCTACCGCGATACACGAGGGAACACTGTATAACCTGTAGAAACTTTGCGTAAGAAATACACTTATTGATTACAGTTACATGGAATGGTCTTGGTATTATTCTTTACTAAACATCAGATAAAACAGGTTAAGAATACAATGTTAGATTTCGAGACTTACTCATGGGACGTGAAGTCGTAATGATTACACGATCATTCAGAACATAATGTATTTACATAGATATGTTGTTTAAAAGTAAATTTGTTTGAGAAATTTGGTTGATGCATGTCAAATTATTTGATTAACTAAACTTAACTTGAAGTTTGTAGTGTAACAGATTTACTGTTGAACATTTATTCTATTGCTTACGCTTATTTCTGTATATTTTTCTATTTTTGATTTGACCTGTATTCTTGACTGTGTATTGCGCAATTTCAGCCTATTCTCGAAACTTGAAGAGAAATTTTGAAAGTGACAATCAATAATATTTGTTTACGAAAATGCACTAGATCAGTGGTTCTTAACCTGGATTCAATCGAACCCCATGAATTTGGTGAGCCAGTCTCAGGAGTTCGGCAGAGGTCAAGACACACATACTGTGTGTGTGTCCGTTCTGTTCACCCCACTCGTATGATTCGTGACGTCATGCTCCACTTGGCCATCATTGGCTGCGGCTGATCATCACATCACTTGGCCTTAATATCTGTGCTGCAGAGAACTTCGTGAGCTTAGTAGTCGACTTGTGACCGTAGTAATCGTGCGTCATTTGTGATTTTTTTCCTAATCTTTCAATCCCTTCATACTATGTCGAGCAAAAACAAAAAGTGGTCGGACGAATACGTACAATATAGATTCACGTGTATAACGGAACATGATGAGAGTCAGCGTCCTCAATGCATGATTTGCAATGCCAAGTTGAGAAATTCTAGTCTAGTACTGGCAAAACTAAGAGAACACACCATAAAGCTGCATGGAGATGGGAAATACAAGAACGCAACTCTTGTTGAATTCAAGGTAAAGTGAGCCAAGTTCAACGAAAAGGCTACTTTGCCTGTTCTCGGCTTTGTACCCATCGACAAAACGTATTGTACAAAGATGCGTACTTGATTGCAAATCTGGGCAAACTATACACCATTGGTGAAGCATTCGTAAAACCAACTGCATTGAAGATGGTGAATATCATGCTGAGAAAAGCTGCTGAAAATAAGTTATCCCAAATTCCTCTTTCAAATGACACCATCATCAGCAGAATAGATGACATGAGCGATGACATCTTGGCTCAAGTAGTTGCAGATCTGATTTCAGTCCCAGCAAAATTCAGCCTTCAACTCAATGAGACCACCTACGTTTCCAATCTAAGCCAGCTTGTTGTATTCGTGCGCTACGTGAAGAACGACGAGATAAAAGAAGATTTTTTATTTTGTAAGCCTCTTACAACAACAAGTAAGGCAGACAACGTGAAGAAACTTGTGGATTACTTCTTCAGAGACAACGATCTTTCGTAGGGTATGGTTTCTGTAATTTGTTCGGACGGACCTCCAGTCTTACTGGGACGAAACTCTGGTTTTGGTGCGCTGGTGAAAGCCGGTGCACCACACATCATTGTAACGCACTGTGTTCTGCACTTGCTTGCGTTGGCAACAAAAACCTTGCCTTAAAAACTGGCAGAAGTATTAAAAATTATAGTGTAATGTGTGAACTTTGTGTGAAATAGTGCTCTGAAGCACCGCATTTTCAAAGAGCTGTGTAATGAAATGAGCACTGAATTCGAGGTACTTCTGTACCATTCTAATGTTCGGTGGTTATCCCGGGGAAAGGTGCTAAATCGTGTTTTTGGCATGCGTGTGGAATTAGCCCTGTTTTTGCGAGAGCACCAACATTGTCATGCAGATTGCTACGAAAATTCTGAGTTCATTCTCATTTTGGCGTACATGGCCGATATCTTCAATACTCTCAGTCAACAGATGCAGGGTGGTGGAGTCAACATCATCGAAGCGGAAGAAAACCTGAAGATTTTTCAAAAAGAGCTACCGTTATGGAAACGACAAACAGAGAACGATAACTTCGCAAACTTCCCCTGCTGGACGACTATGTAAGTAAAATCGAAGACGTATCTGAAATTGGAGACATTTCTGTACCCAGGGAACTGAAGCAAGCAATTGACATGCAATAGATGAGCTCGCAAACTCTCTTGACGGATACTTCCCACCAGAGATTTATATCCTGCATGGGTGAGACAACCATTCACGTTTAGTGTTGCGACAGCAGATGTCAATAATGAATACCTCGACAAAATCATTGACTTCAGCAGAGCCAGGTTCAACAACAACTTTTCAGAACAACAACGCTCTCAACGTTTTGGTGTCACCAAATCGTAGCGTACTCTCTTATTGCTAAGAAAGCCCTTGAGATACTCATACCGTTTGTTACAACGTATCTTTGCGAGCAATCCTTTTCGAGGATGGTAGACATAAGATGAAGAAAAGGAACAGACTTTGTTTTGAAAATGATATGAGAGTGGCACTGGTCGAGGTGAAGCCGCACATTTCTGAACTAGTCTCTTAAAGGCAACAGCAAAAGTCACATTGATTTGCAGTGAATATTCATTGAGTTATGTTTTTGTTTTTGTGTGAAATTCATGTTTTGTTGGTTTTGTTTTTGAACACAGTGATACTGTGTGCAATATTTTGTGCACGAATAAAATATCTACTTATGTTTTGAATTTGAAAACATCATATTTAATTGTTCTAATCACGAAAAGTTCAGTGAATGCAAGTACGAAACTGCCGGGGCTCAGTACCTCCAACAAGGTTAAGAACCACTGCACCAGATGATTGTTGAAAAATTAAAAAATTCGCCTGATTAGTATATAAAAACTGACGCACCGAGAGATAATAATCATTATTGGTCAGCTGAAGTCAGTGTGCTATAGGCATAGGAAGTTAGTTATAATTGTTATAGAACTGGACCAGGAACATTTATAGATTTTGAACATTAAAAAAACGTTCAACTACAGTGAATTACTTCAGATGTTATTATTTCTATGAAGACGTTAAATATCATCCTCGGTGAGAAGTGAACTTTTATTTGATGTGAGGTCAATTTAGCGAAGTGCAACAATATTAACTCAGAATTCATTTGCTCGTCGTGGACTTGGATAGCCAATAAAATATTTAGTTGTAGACCAGATAGAAGATGTGTAAATGTGTAAGACTGCTGTATGTAACTCATTATTTGTAATAACTATTAATATAAATTTTATATATTTTTTTGTTTTGTTTTTGAATTTCGCACAAAGCCACTCGAGGGCTATCTGTGCTAGTCATTCCTAATTTAGCAGTATAAGACTAGAGGGAAGACAGCTAGTCATCACAACCCACCGCTAACTCTTCGGTTACTCTTTTACCAAGGAATAGTGGGATTGACTGTCACATTATAATGTCCCCAAGGCTGAAAGGGCAAGCATGTTTGGCGCGACGGCGATGCAAATCCGCGACCCTCAGATTGCGAGTCGCATGCCTTAACACGCTTGGCCATGTCGGACCCTTGTTCGTTTGTATACTTATGTTAAAAAAGAAGTTGTATGTGTTAATCTTGCCTGCAAATTTAATCCATATTAACATTTAATCAACCTTCAAATTCAAATTTCCGATTATTTGATATTGTAACACGTAACATAATAAACCGGTAATATGTCGGAAATAAATTATAATACGTAACAGCATCCATGATTCGTTCATGGTACCTTAGTCGTTTGAGATGCTTAAAAAATTGCTTATACATGAGGAGTATGCTGATTTATCTCCAACCTCAATAACACAGATATATTTGGTTCTCAATGCTAAATTATATTGCTAATCTAAATTGTCCCATATTACTTACTCAATACTCTCTACTTTTCTGCTGCTGTTTTGAAATATTTTTATCAAAGTTTGTTCTCATCTGCTTGATCTCATTTCTTTTATTTATTACACATTTTTGGACTCACTTTATTCTGTACTGACTTAAATCTTTTCTTTTTTCTTTTATTTTCTGTCTTTTAGGTATATTGTGACTACTAAATTTACTTTCCTGATTCGTTCATTCAATTTCTTACTATTCTCCTTCATCCATCTACTGTGATTTTGGACTAAATTCGATACTGAAAACTTCTAGCCATACTTGGTTTTCAAGGCGACTCTTTCTTGGCTATATTCATTGATATGATATTGCGGCCATTGCTTATTAAAAGCAATGACTCCCATTTCACTTCAAGGAATGTCAACTGCAACAGGAGTGGGGAATCTAAGTACGCCAGTCTACTTCCTTTTTTTCTTCTGTTCTTATAGGAGTTTACGTATTAGCTAGAATACAGTCGATACTTTGCAAAACCTCCTCTAGCCATCTTCCACTCATATTTCAGTCAGCACCTATCCAAATAATAAGAAACTGGTATGATCATTAACTTTTAAAGTAAAAGAAATTTAATTGAAAGTAAGTTAATGTTCATTTAATATGAATGTAATATTTTGTAACGCAGAAATGTGATTATTAAAATCGGTTTTCCATTTTGATAATAGTTAGTAACGGTTTTATGAATAACACCAATGTACCTATAAGGCTAAAACACAAATTCAAGTTGTGTCAATATCAAAGATTATTTTTAGTTATTGACAGGAGCTTATTCCAGGGTAACAACCATTTTGAATGTTGATTTGACGAAAATAATTTGTAAGCCAAACGAGAATTTGGTGTTGTTGATTATTTGTGACGACAAAGAGTAAGTGATTGTTTTTGCGTCAAATATGCAACATCACTTGCTATACTGTAAATAAAATTATCGGAGTTTAATACTAAATAAGAACTAATTTTATTGTAATTTAGGCATGTATGAAATAAGGCCTAACGTTTGCGTAGGATACATTTTGAGTTTTAACTCGTAAAGTATAAGTGAAGTCTTAAGCTCCAGTTTAAGTGAGGATTTAATCTTTTCACATGGCGATTTGTAACAATTAACCTTGTTACTTTAAGGTAACCATTATTGTTTTAAGAGTAGTATTATTAACTTTCATTTTTCAAAAATTAAAAAGGTACAGTATATAATAATCATATAGTACTGCATGTGCAACACCAACAATGAAACTGTAATTTGTAAGATTAAAATAACTATGCTGTTAGTGAAATTATAGTTTAGTTTAACGTGATAAGCCTTATTAAATTAACACGGTATATTTTATTTAACTTTCACTGAAACTGAAACAAAATAACATAAATTTAATTCTAGTGATCGTGTTTTTTGTGTTAATTTTAATGTATAATGTTAACAAAAAGTAGCAAGTTTTTACTTAACCATATTTAGATAAAATTACAGATAGTTAATAAAACTTGAAATGTATGAAACCAACTAAATTTTCATGCATAGCTAAAGATGGTTGGATTCCTATTAGTTATAATTGCATATTCCAAAAGTAAACGTTTACATATGTAAATTGTAGGCTTTATTTTGAGATTTAGTAGTGTATCTATAACCATTCAGTACTTGCACAACACTTGTGAGTAAAATTAATAATTCATTCAGAAATGTTTTATGTGAATCATTATTTTTGAATTTATGATATCTTAGTGTAACTGGAGAACCATTCAGCAAAAGTGGTATAAATTAACATACTAAGTGAGCACAGATAACCTTCATGTAGCTTTGCACAAAATTCAAAAATTGAGGGTTAAGTTATGAAGCTGCATTTTAGCAATTAATTGTCATGAAAGCGAATGATGTTTATGATGTGTGCAGTATCTACATATGTTATTATTTGACAGTAGGTGTAAATTAGTGTAAGGCTATAAGGCATATGAATCCCCCTACAAAAAATAAAGTAAAAGATGTAATGGTCATACAACAGTAGTGAAGTTTTGAATAAAACTGATATAATTATCTTGTCTTTTAGTTGGTGCCACTTGGTGGGAATGGTTTTAATTTACTTGTATTTGATTGATGTTTTAAAAAATCATTTTGCTCCTTAGGGAATTGCATGTTTGTTAGGTTTATCGTTGCACACAGTAAATATATATATGATGTTTTCTGCCCTGTTTCAAGAAAGTGTTAGGGTATTTGATCTCAGACAGAAAAAGTGTTTTGTTTTTGAGCAATAACTTGTTATTGTTTTGTGCCCTGCAGGTTTGGTATTTCTGCTCTTAGACTCCTACCAAAACAAGTTATTCTCTTACTTCAAAAGTTGAAAGTGTGCATAGTCTGTTAGTTTAGTCGTTTTTGTTTTAAAAGTTTTATTTTGGTATAAGTTGTAATGGTACTGCCACCTTAGTATCTAAGTGACTGAAATATGTTCAACAGGTTTCCAGGTCAAATATGGTTTGGAATCAAAGCAGGTATAGACTAGGGAGAGGATGGAGAAGACTGAGAGGAAGTGGAGGTAGACAGAGGGGAAGGTACAGGTATGCCATCCATGACAGAATGCCTATAAGGGGACCTCGTTCACCTTCACCATCAGAAGATGTTTTTATTATTCTATCAGATACAGAGAACATGGATGATGGCAGTGAGCAGGAAGATACAAAGTTATCATGCACTTACACAGATAAACGTCCCAATGAAAATGAGTCACGTGTTTATACTTCAAAAGGTAATGATAAAGAGAGTACTCATACAAAAGAAACAAAAGTGAATAGTACAAAAACTTTTAACAGCAGTTCACAGTCAGTTTTAAGTGCAAAAGATGCAGAACATACAAGTGTCGAAGAAGTTGTGGCTGTAAGATTGGGTGAAACAGCATACACAACTATTGATATAGATACTTCTGAAGTACAGCCAACTAGCAGTAGATTATTATCACAGTCAGCAGTGTGTGCTGGAGATAGAAAATCAGATGAAAAAGATGAAAGCTTTAGTCAAGTAATGAAAGAAAAAAACTTGGGTGAAGTACTTCAAATGCCAAAGGATAAAAGCACTGAAGATACTAAAAACAGGATTAGTACTCAAGAAGAAATAACTGCCAGTAATGATGAGCAAAGTCTTGATGATATGTGTGTAGTTGAGCACATTGATTCGGACGAAGAACTGATGGAACTAGAGGACACGAACTTTGTTGAATTTATAGGGGAAACATGGCAAGTATTGGATTTTGACAATAGCACTGAAGAAATATCTGAAAAACTGGAGTTGCAGTCAAAGCAGGTAATGTTTTGTTAGTTTGGTCCATTCATATGTGTAGTGTTTGCTGATATTTTCATGGTTACTGTACAAGTATGTTTATATTTTATGTATTTTATTCTGAGATTGCTATTATAATCCTCAATAATATTTTTTCTTGTTCTACAAACAAATAGGATTTGAAGTCATTTTAACAACAGATGTTCACAGGTGTATTAATTTTAGGGTACACATATCAGTGTTTTAAAGGTGAATTTTCAACAAATTTAATAATTGCCTTAGAAACTGTACTTTGGTTAGGTATAATTCCTATGTGGTTGCCATATTTTTAAACATTTCAGTTGTTGAGTGAAAAATGAAACAAAATATGCGGGTCCTTGAAATCAAGTTCCTCTCAGTCGTTTGGCTGTTTCCATGACATGTTACAACTATGACGTAATAGTTGCCAAACACGATTCATTGTGCACCAACCATTTTGTTCCTTTCAGTGCTGGTGTTTTATGTAAATCTATCAGTGCTTTTTTCGGATTACATACTTTGTGAGACTATTTTTTGTCTTGATATTGCAATTTTATGTTTGTTTTATGATAGCATAGTTTCCTGCATTGCTTATGTTTGTGAAAATGGTTTGGCATCGGGAAAAGCTTCTTTTCCGTGCAAGGAGAAGGAACCGGTAAGGTGGCTACAGTGGGTGCGGATGGTCGGTAGGAAGAACTGGACTCCTTCATACCATGCAAAGCTTTTTGTCAAGATCACTTTGAACTTTCATGTTTTGTGTCGGATCCCACTGTTTTGTATTCTGTGGGTTTCAAGTAGGATCAAAGTTTTGGATAAACAGTATCTTTAATTGTAGGTTAAACTCAAATATACTATTTTAAGTTTAACTGCATCTTGAAAAATACACATTCGTAACTTGGCTCCTCATCATTCAAGTCAACAAATTCATAGTATGATGCTTCCAAGACATCGATATTCAGGCAATTTCCATCAAAGCCTTGAGTCTGGGTAATGCACTCTTCATCTTTTAATCGGTTTGACATCTTGTCGTATGAACGACAACAAACGCACTCTCTCCTGGTTGGCATCTGCTCGCATAAACCACACCTACACCTTGCACAAACATATGGAATATGTCATATGAATTATACATTTATGGTAAATATTAAATGAACTACTCAAACTGCTACATCAAGTTTGATTTTATAGACAGAATTATGATGTATAGTTGAAATTCATTTTCTTACGATTCATAAATACCTGATACAATGATTGTGGAAGGGCAGAGTATAAATAAATGAAACCTAGTTTGTGATACCAGTAATTTATAAACACCAGACTGGTTTCAAGATGCTTAAAATTGCACGTGAAATAATACAGACCATATTTGTTGTCATGACTTAGGCTTACTATTCTTCCACTGGAGGTATGATCGACTCGTAACCAGCCTAGGTGCTATCAGTATGCACTGGCCATGTTTATTTACATTTAACGTGCTGGCATTGGCGGTTTGTTTGGCAACTATAATGTCACAGTGCTTTTTTTGTGGCAAACATAAACACTAAAACGTTTGGATTGCCGCTCGGAAAAGGCTCTTTCTGCACCAAGTTGTATGTTTCATTTATTAGCACATGTTTTATAAAAATGTGAACCTTCAAAATTAATCAGTATGAGTAGTTCTTTTGTCTGCAAAGTTTTCTTTTTACTGTAAAATTCACCTTTAAAACAAATAAACACAAACAGGAAAACTCTTCGAGAATAACAGTAAAAGTTTAATACTAATATAAACAGGCAAATGAATAGCTTATGCTGTCTGTAACTATTGAACTATACCATTCAGAAGTGAATTGTGTATAAAACTTGCTTTATTTTAATAATAGATATAAATTGGTATTTTATCACACGTGCCAATGTAACATAGACAGTACAGGCCTTTAATTTGTAGTTCACAGAATCTCTTTAAGTGGTATCTTGAAAGGTCACATAATTACGAAAAGGCCCCATTATGGACCCGAAGATAAAAACAAAATATAGATGGTTCGCGTGTGATGACAGCAAAGCTTAAAAAAAACTATTGTATAGTTTATCAGTGTTTTATGACTTATTCTACATAATACAATACATCAATGATGCTTTCATGTAAGCTAGGGTTTGGGGTATTGATCCCCTTCAAGATAATTAGAATGGGGCTTATTCCTTCATGGAATATTAGTGGCTGAAACACTCTTACTTCCTATTTCCTGATAATGTACATCACCCCCATTTTAATGAACAGTGAGCTTGCCCGCTTTGTATGCTTATTAAAACTTCCTATACCATGCCCATTGTGATTTTTTTCTCCTAGTTATGCTTTCTCCTGTGTAGGAGATAATTCTCTTCATTTTTGAATATTGGTGTAGTTTCAGTATATAAGTATACTGGTTTTTGGTTAAATGTGAATTATATTTATAGCTACTTGTGCATGTATGAATGTTAGAATATCTGAATTAGTTGAAAAAGTAGGGTAACTTATGATTTTAATTTTTTAACTCAAACTGCTTTTCTTGTCTAGATTCTTGTACTTTTGTAAAAACTGAGTTTTACATGCATTTAGGTGAGTCATGTTTCATTTTTGAAGTAACTAAAGTGTTATGAAAGATAAAATTGTCTGATATTTATTATAGGAGCCAATGAAAAAAGAATGGTATGAAAAGACCAAACTTTGTGGTAAGCTAGCTTTTAATATTTTATCATGTGACAAATTTATATACATTTTGAAAATTTATAATAAATTCATTATATTGGTATCATGCTCATTTACATTTTATTGTTTGAACACATTGCATATTTTAAGTGTTGGCATTGTAAGTTGATAACCACAAGTCTTTAAAAAAAAAAGATTATATAATTACCAAGGTGGCAGAACTTCATTGAGACTAACTTTCCACCAAGAATTTAAACAAATTTATTGTAGTAATGCATCATTACCATATAAGCCATTTCATAGGTTTTTAAACCAAAAATAATTCTGACAAAGAAAAACATTTTGAAAGTATGAAGGATTATAATGCTAAAATCCAGGTTTCAATACCTGTGATGAACATTTTACAAGGAAAATTCATCGTGCAAACATTGCTAATTTATAAACATGAACATTCTACTTCTTAGCATTGTAATCCACTAGAAGTTCTCCTGGTAGTGAGTACCTTCTGGAAGTTAGTAGATAAAGCATCGGGAATTCCCTACTCAAAAGTTTTAAATTCTACCGTATGGTTAGAGTAAGTTAAGAGTTGATGTTGGATAGTGTTGACAGACTTCATTCTCGTCCATCAGTTAAAAATTAGAAATAGTTTTGTATAAATACATGAAACAAACTTTCAGTACTGAATATATTTATGTAAGATATGCTTGTCTGTCATGCCTAAAAATGCACAATGTTAAAACCAGGTTAGTATGAATTTAGTTTTGAAGAGTTAATGAAGTTGAAACACTTTTCATCAGTTGACATTTATTTTCATTGTTGTTCAGTCATGTGGAATGTATTTATTCAGGGCTAGCCATTAACACTGGCCCCTCAGTGTATGATAAATAAGAAAATGCATTTGGACTGGTTGCCAACATGACATGCTATTTGGGATAATGTTTTAAAATTTATCACCTGTTATATTTTTTTACTTTTGATATTACCAGACATTTGATTTATATTTAAACAAGTGATTACTAATTTTTATTTGCAAATTTATATTTTCACTTTTGTTTTTTTTTAAGTTTTATGAGCTAAAAAGTATGTAAATATTTCAAGTTGGGTTTTAAGATGTATGACCATATTGAAACCTTAATAATTGTAAATAATTCAATTAGAATTTTGTTCAGTTTTATTTTGTCTTTTAAGACCGTAATAACTTTATGATTGGGATTCATTTTTAGTTTCAAAGGTCTTGTTGATTATATTGTAAATTTAAGTTATATCACCTGTAACGTGCCAAAGAGCTACTTATAGTAACGATTAATGGTTGTGTTTAAGTTAGTAACTGGAAATGTGTTGTAATTTAAATGGCTTCCATGAAAATAATACAGTTTTGGATTTTACAGTATTTGCAAAGTAATTCTTGAAAGAAAATTTGTAATAACAAGAAGGGTGTACATATTGTTTTGTTAGCAAAAATTTCTGTGACTAACCATGAACTAAAGACATCTTATATTCATAGGTTCTTGGGTTAAAAATCATGCTTTTTTTATTTATTCACATTACTTAACTGGCATTTTTAGGTTTATTTTGTGGATTTTCTCATGTTGAAAACAGTTTGAGAAAGAATAAGGCAGCTTTAATTGGTGAGTATTCAGTTTTAATTTATAAAAAGAAGTTAAGTAAATGCATTTATGTTTTGCTTTACTGTTTGTTTAGAATATAATTATAAAATAATTCCTTTGCTATGTTTGAAACAACTGAAATACTACAGTACATAATACAAACCTTTCTCTTATCATTGTACATTTGGAATATATTTTACAAATGTACATATTACTGTGATAATGGTAAGACTACAGCATAAGATAAATATTTATTTTAACATTTACACATTAGTTAAATTTGTTGCAAGATGAGTAAGTATAATTTTATACAAGACTGAAGCTAGGTCAGCTAGTATTTAGTTAATGTGAATATGCTTTAATATAAATACATTTTTTATTTTTCCTACATTACTTCTTCCTGTTTTACTTGTATATAACTTTATACATACATACATGCATACACACGTGCGTGCGAGTGCATATATACAAATTAGACTTTAAGGATAAGTCATCTTTAAAAAACTGTGTTAGAAATTCGTGGCTTGAACAAGTGGATTTATATAGTAATTCTCAATTATACACATTCATTTTTACTTTTGAGCTTTGTTCATGATTTGACAAAACTCCCATGTATATGTTTTTGACCCTTGTTGAATATAACCTGAGAAGGAAAATTGTAAAGAGCCCTAAAGGTAGAGGGTTAAGGAGGTTATGAGACTCATATTTCATTGAATTTATTTATTTGGAAATTATGATTAACATATAAG
Organism: Carcinoscorpius rotundicauda; assembly: GCA_011833715.1. Taxonomy (NCBI): domain Eukaryota; kingdom Metazoa; phylum Arthropoda; class Merostomata; order Xiphosura; family Limulidae; genus Carcinoscorpius; species Carcinoscorpius rotundicauda. Next base: position 37,956,760 of record CM022406.1, on the reverse strand, counting down.
AAACTCTTCAAAATAATAACCTAAATTAAGAAATGTTTTATGTGAGATTTACCTTTGAGATTATGTGATTTTGGAGGCATGAACATGTAACTTTAAAAGATCATAAAACATAAGTTACTACATTTAGATTTTTGGAAGAGTTTGATTGGAGCTGTTTAAGTGTAGTAGGTTTAGGATAGTGAAAATCAGGAAATTAAAAAATGTATCCTCATTCTAATTATGGCATAAACAATGTAGTGGAAAAACATTGGAAGTAGGGAAGGAGTATATTTGTTGGCTCAAAAGATGTAGTAGGAAAACATTATTGGAAGTGGAGCAGTTAGATTTGTTGGCTCTAATGACTTTCACACAGTTGCTACAAAGAGGTGTGAAAAAAATGCTATAAAAATGCCTAAACCTAAGATTAGATTACATTCTTCTTGAGACTTGGTAACATTACTCAATCTTAAACTAAAAAGTTTACAGTGTATGTGTATGTTGTATATCCATTGTAAAAAAATTACACTTGGTATGAACATGTCACTTGGTCAGGTTACCCTGAGGGAAAAATTATACCATTAAATTCAATACTGTAGAGAAAATAAATGTGTAGTAATTGTTTCATAACTTTTTAAACATTTCAGAGTGGAGGTTTATTTAATAAAAATTGTATAACTTTGTATGTAAATGTTAAAAATTGCAAATTTTCAGTTTATTTCAGTATGTTTGAAACAAAACATGGGTGTTCATTAATTTCCTGAATTATTTTCTGAATATAATATGGGATTAGTCGCCCTATAATTTTGAACAATAGTGCAACCAGTTAGGACCTTGTAATGTCATTGATAACGTAGTTTTACCCAATCAATATTTAAATGCTTCTGTTGTCATGGTATTATGTAAATTGCATACATTTTATCTGAGAGATAAACTACTGATGTAAACACATCATGAAGCTAATTTTTTTTCTATTATTTTCAACTACATAAGCCAGCTTGTCTTTCAGTTTAGTGAGAGCTTATTTTGATAATTTGCTGAAAGAAGAAATAATGTTTGTGAACAGTTTCTGCCATAGTTGTACTTAAGGATTTCTTTTTAAGCAGTTGTTTTTCATAACTTTATACTCACTTTTAAACTGTGTAAATAAAACAAAGACAAAATTGGCAACTTTATAACATAACTATTGAAAGAATTACAAAAATGTACTTACAGGAAGACAAAAAGTTGATTGAAATTTACAACCAAGACAAACATTTTTAGTGTTTAAAACACTTTAATCAAAGACCTTTTTGAATTTTGTAACCTGAGATTTCTTGATAATATTCCATAAAAATATTTTACAGAAACTACATAATTTGTTAAAAGTTAATATCAAATTCAAAGAATTTCATTCAGTTGTTTTTGGCTTCTGCAATACAGTAAAACAAACCAAACAACAATTCTTTGGTTGACCTATTTTATAGAACTGAAAAAGGGGTGTGGCATTGTTTCAGAAATCAGCACATAGTTAAATATTTTATTATTAATCATTTTCCCAAATAGCTGGTAGAATTTTAGTCATAAATACAATGAATGTATGGATATGTTGAAGAAAAGTGGAATCTTTTAATTCCTAGGTCTGTAGCTCACATTATTCATTGTAGAAAAATTAAAATACCCTCAACTTGTGTATATTACAGCCATAAATTTATCAGTTTCTACAGTTTTTCTCACTTCTTAAAAATTATTGGTATGAAACTTCTGTAATGCTGATATAATAATAAACATTTACATACTTGTAACTATTTGATGTTTCTTAATTTGTCTGCGACTTTTATTGTATTTCATAGGTCTAGAATACATTATTGAAGTATGGAAGCTTCGGTGGAGGAAATTCTGTTATTTTGAGTGTGTACTATGCGACAGACTCTTAAATCAGAAAACAATGATTGAACATGTCACAAGCCGAGCTCATAGGATTTCATATCTGGTAAGTGCAAGAAAAACATATTTATTCCCAGTATTTTCTATTTATAATTTTATTTCTAACTTAGATAGATTTAGCTGACACATAAACTTTGAGGGCTTTTACCATGATAATTGGTATATCACATTCCTGGTTTGCCGACTTGTACAACTAAAAACAAGGTTTCAATGCCTGTGGTTAGCAGAGCACAGGTAGCACTTTGTATAGCTCTGTGCTTAACAACAAACAACAATAACTGACTGTCTGAAATGGCATAATTTTTTTTGTCAAAACTATATCTGAAGATGATAGAAAGTTGTTTTTGATGATGAAAATTTACAAACCTCAACATAAGAGAGTAAAGAAATACGTCTAATGTGGTTATATTTCTACTCTCTAATACATTCAACAGTTTTAATTTAAGCCTTGTTTGGCACATTAGACTGAATTGTGATGCTTAAGGGTATCAGTTCATGGTAATTATTATGTGTATTATTGTTGACCCAGTCAATGACCATCTGGTAATGTGTTGAAGGTACTCACTTTTTAGTCATTACAGCACCAAATTATAATCAAATAATGTTTTTTTTTCTATGGCTGTGGATTTGGAATTTTATTATTTATTTTTAAGTGGCTTGCTGTTGTTGGTCACTGCAATCCTTTTTATATTGAGCATGCTGTTTACATATTTGTGAATTTTCTAATGTTTTTTTCTACGTAGCATAAAGCATAATTCTTTTCCATCTATCGTATCAAAAGATTTAGTATTTTCATATTTGACAGAGAAGCTATTTTATATCTATGAATGATTTTGTTTTGCCTCAGGATTTTCCTTATTTTTAAAGACTTCATATTGTGATAATTTTCCTATTTTCTTGGTACTTATAAAAAAACCTTTTTATCACCTCCAGAGTCAGTAAATACCTTAAAATGTAGGTTATGAAAAGAGTTTTGCACACAATAGGGTTTTATTTGTTATACTGTAAGCACTTTCTAATATGCATATGTGTTAGGCTATTGAAGCTGTTTGGGGCTCAGTGTTTTTTATTTTTTTTATGACTCAGCCTATTATGGGCTTACCATGGCCAGTTGAATTAAGGCATTTGACTCATAATCTGAGGGCCTTTTCAGCCGTGGGAGCATTATAATGGTAATAGAGTAGCCCAAAAGTTGGCAGTGTGTGGCGATGCCTTCCCTCTTGTCTTGCATTGCTAAATTAAGGATGGCTAGTGCCGATAGCCCTCAAGTCGCTTTGTGTGAAATAAAACACAAACAAACCACCTATTATGTGTACAATTATATTTTCATATTTTGGAAACGTAGCTTTTACATTTTTATGTGGGTGTTATTTAATTTGATCCTAGTAGAAAGCATATTTTGTGCTACATCTTGAATTTTAATTTTTAACATGCTTTTTTTTTCTCCTAAAATTGACTCAAAATGTTTGCAGTGGATATATTTACTCTAACTGGGTGCTTTGAATATAGAAGATTATACTTTGACTTTACACGTTACTTAGATAGGTTAGTTAATATAAAGGTATCAGTGTGAAAAACAGAGTTAATTCAAACACACGTAGATGTGTGTTGGGTCAAAGTGTACATGCCATAAAGTGTGCACAGAGTTACATTTAAAATTTGATGAAACTATGTTTCAACAGTATATGTCAATAAAGAATTAAATTATTTGTAATGGAATTTTTTATGAATTTAATTTTAAAATGGAATAATTATACAGATTCTCATTTTTCACTTCTCTATGACATGTGATCCTCTTTATTCTTTTTTTCAGTTTTTTTTCTTCCCTTTTATGGGTTTCAGTTTCTGTCATTAAGATACACAAGCTTGTAGGTATTGATAAACTAGAATGTAAAAATGAGAACCTACATGCTTTTCTATTTGTTGAATTGTAAATAAATTGATTACACCCACACCAGAAACCCCTCCAAGTTTCAGTTGTTCATGTCTGTTTGTCAGTGACGATGTAAATAGGCCGTTTTGTGAACTATGTGATTTTGATGATAGTTGGTTTGTTTTCCTGGCAGTATTTCACAAGTAAATCGTGATGTGTATGAACTGAAATCAGTACTTGAAAGTGCAACGAAATTGTGTTGTTTTTTTACCAACTTACAAATGGAAGTAGTTTGGGGACATCCTGTTTTAGTTCATGTATATTTTTTTGCTTTTGAAAGTTACATGAATTACACTATGTAACACAAATTTTGTTCCTGGATAGTATGTGTTATTTCTTAATTGCTTTTGTTGTAAAAGTACAGAAAATTGCCATTATCCCTTTGAAACTTTGCTTTTGTGATCTGGATAATGAAATTTAGAAATTAACCTATTTTCTATGTAAAAACAGACAAATTTACACACTTTTATTTACATAAGGTGTGAAAAAAACAACATATGAATCAAGATTTACATGTATTTATACTAAAGTTATACAAAAATGTTTAGAAACGAGTAGTTTTTCAAGACTTGCAACTGTAATGTGAACTACTTTCACGTATAAGCCCCCAAATATAGTCTGCCATCATGTTTTTGTAATTTGCTCCCAGGTCACAAAAACAGAGTTTGAAGAGAAGAATAGGTCTTTTCCATTTACTTTAAACATAAGCAATGGGGAAATAACACTTTCTGTCCAGGATCAAGAAAAAGTAAAAATTTTGTGATATAGTGTTATTTTTGGGTGTGGTTAGAAGGAAGAGGACTTATCAAAGTAGGTACCCATGTGAAAACTTTTTGTTGTTTCTGTATGTTTTTTATTTATTATTGTTTGCTTTCAACAAAAGTGACTATGATGTAAATATAAAAAGAACATTGGTTTTACTTTTTTTATTTATTGACTGTAGACTGAACGCAACAGAAAGACACAGATAACAGCTTATATAATTTATTGCAATAAACTATTATATATGTGACAGATATAACATAAATTATATAATAACAATGACAGATATTCAGTTTCAACCTTCAAAATTAATTACAATACAAAATGGTACTGGCCTGTGTCCAATATAATGATCTAGAATGAAAGTCCAAAAGTCCAGACCAGAAATCCAAAATTCCGGTCTAGGGTGTGAATTTGGTCCCACGAAGAAATTCCGAAGTTTGAATGGAGAAGCCCAGAAACAATTCACAGTTCAATAAATTTGACGAAGTTCTTTTTACGATGTTTTCGATGAATGTCTCAAACTTGTCGTTCTCCCACTTTTTCGGTCTCCCCTAAACAGTCCTATACGTGTTGACTTTCAGTTTTACCACTAATTCGTAAAGAATCGTATAGATTGACGAAACAAAATCACAGCTTCTGTACATCTAGCTCTAGTCACAAATCCAAGTTCAATAAACACACAGCAAACGTTGAAAATTTCTCAAACAAATGACTGACTCTTCTTTTTCTTTCCCGCGTCACCATCTGTTTATATATTAGTAGGCCTACTGTTTCCTTGAACAATCGTGTAACTTCCACAGAATTCCAGAGTACTCTGCGCATGTCTGTTTTTGCACGAGACTCGTCTAGACACCAGGCCAATACAAATGATCGATCTATCTACTTCTAGAAATTTCTAAATGATTAATTCTAATTAATTCTAAATGTTATTTTAAATGAATAATAACATATTTTATTTGTTTGAACTCTAAAACAATAATATAAATATGGAAATATAAATAATAGATATGAAAATCCAAACACAAAATGACATGGTTGTCGTTTACATAACATTTACATAACAATTACATAACAATTGGATTTTATACATGAAAACAATGATGAAAAAAAAAAATGAGAATCACACCTCAACGAATTTATGCAGTTAAATATTTTGCAATGTAACCTGAAACTTGATACTATATCATGTAACAGTTTCATTACATCATTCAGTTGTATTTTCCTGGCAATATGAGGTAAAACTAGCAAAATGTAGCATTTAAGAAAAATACTTGTTTTATTCATAAACAAAACTAAGTGGAAACTTTGGTTTACTCTGAACTCTGCCCTTCATGGTTGTATATTACTTATCACTGTAGTTAAACACAATTAAAGAACAGTGAAAGAAAATTCAAGTAGCTGTGAAAGTTATGAGGCCTAAAACTCTTAAGTAATTTTAATTCTCTATTACAGTCAGCAATCAGAAGTAAAGAGCATTTTTGATTTTATTTAATATTTTAAATTCTTTTCACAGGTGATTTCAATGCAGAAAAAACATCATCCCTTATAAATTTAAGAGATTCTAGAAATTATGCAAATATAATATGAAACTGCAAAATTAAAGTTTTTTTTCTCGGTGTGAAATACCACATTGTACTTGTACCAACTTGGTAAGTATGCTGCACATTCACACACAAGTCGTCAGTGAAATTACTTTAAAAAAATTATTAGTAGTCTTTACTACAAGGTTACCAAATCTTGTAAAGATACATTTAGCAAATTCAGAGTTATAATAGGTATGGTTGTGTTGTGGTTATGAGATCAGTCAAAATGACTGCACTTGCATACAGAGTTAATGTGGTCACAACCAGCATTTGTTATGGATTAATATTAAAATGTTTTTAATGAAAATTTCCGTTAATGTGTAATTTATAATTAAACGATGAAACATTATACGTAATATTATATTGCTTTTAGAAGCTTCATATCATTTTTTCCATTGTTTTTGAAAGTTTACAAAGAAGACATGAAATGGCTAAAGAGTAAGTTGACTATTCTGCTTTTAACAGAATAATAGTACTTACAACATTGCAAAATATTTCAGTGTCTTACTTGTTAGTTACTTCTGTTTCCTGTCCCCTGCTGGTACAATGGTAAGTCTACAGAGTTACGATGCTAAAATTAGCGGTTTGAATTCTCTTGGTGGACTCAGCAGATAGCCTGATGTGGCTTTGCTATTAGAAAAACACACACACACACACACTTCTGTTTCTATAGCATTTATTGTTATTGGTTGGAAAAGGTATAATGCTCATGGAGCTGTTACAACTATTGTATATGTGCTTTCAACATTGATTTATTGTATTCATAGTGAACATTGTGTGTTATCTTTAACTTCTGTATTTTCATTTTTTATTAGTTTTTTTTAAAATAAATACTGATATGAATTCATTTCCTTATAAAGATTTTGTCAGTGCATTTCAGTTGGTTACCAAACATGGATTTAACTTGGTGTTATTCTATATTCTACCAAGGAGGAGTACAGTCATATTACCTCATGTTTCAGTGACAATAGCTGTTGATTATAGTGTGGAAGAATATTTTAACTTCACATATAATGTAGTCATAACATAAAGCTGAAGTTGAGACATTCAGTGTAAAATATATTTCTGAAGTCAATGAAAGAATATTGTGCCACAATGGAGCATGCTTATAAATTATTTGTCCTGTTCATTTTATGTGCACATGTTCTGATTAAGCTGTATTGTGTATTTAAAGCAAGTCTGTTTAAAATGAATTAATGTGTCTGTCTATTTAAGACAAAACTTTCATAAACTTAAAAGCATTCCCAGCTACCTCCGGGCATGGTCTGGGTAGATCATTCGGCGCCCAGGCCGTGAAAGTGGGTTTTCTCGGGGTACTCCCGTTTCTCCCCACAGCAAAATCTCTGGCATCAGACCTGTAGGTCCCAGCCGCATCTAAAAATGGCCATTTACCACGTCACCTAGAACAATCACCGTAAATTTTAAAGATCAACTCGCCAGCGTACTCCGTCCTAGAGCCAAGGTCTGGCTCACCTCACTTTTGCTGCTCTCGTCCAGGTTTCCCGTCCTTCCTCTCACTCACAAATACCCCACTCCAGTGTCGAAATATTAAAAATAAAATAAAAATTCCACGGGCATTTCTAAAATTTCTCATGAAAGGGGACGAAGATGAACTACAAAGCTCCTGAACACCCCAGTTGGGAAGAGAACTCTTCTGATTTCTCTCTCTCTAAACTGAACCCCTGCCATGTTAGTTTAGTTTAGTAACTTAAAAGTGTTGTTAGTGTAGTGTCAAAAATTATTGACAGGCTGTATTAGCCTAACATGTATTTGTGTGTGTGTGTATGTGTGAGGAACTTGTTTAGTACCATTAAAAAATGGATAGACAGTGAATACTGAAGCATTCACAATGTGAATACAATGAATTGTTTGACCATCAGTGCTTGTCTTTTATTTTTTGAAAATATACCTGAAACATGAGTGCTTTTGACTTGTTCATTATTCTTCAGAAGAAGAATAAAGAATAATAATAATAATGAATTTCAAAAGTGCTCAAATTTTGGGTTTCTTTTAAAAACCATTACAACTGTTGTATGGCATGGCCAAGTGGTTAAGGCATTCGATTTGTAATTGGAGGATCGTGGGTTCGAATCCCTGTCATGCCAAACATGCTCACCCTTTCAGCTGTGGAGGTGTTAGGTGATGGTCAATTCCACTATTCGTTGATAAAAGAGTAGTCCAAGAGTTGGCCATAAATGGTGATGGCTAGCTGCCTTCCCTCTAGCCTTACATTGCTAAATTAGGGACAGCTAGCATAGATAGCCCTCATGTAGCTTTGTGCAAAATTCAAAAACAAACAATAGCAGTTGAATACTTTATAGGTTATTATATGTTATACTAGCATTTGGAGCAAGTTTTTTTTTATGTGCAACAGTTGATGTTATATACTTTTGCATTTCATGTTAATATAAATAATGATCTCTTGCAGAATAATGTGCAGTCTAAGTTACTGATGAATATTTCCATTCTTTCATGATAATTTAAAATTATCTGTGGCCAATCACAAGTGCATGTATTTACTGGGTTACTTTTGGCACTTTTTTGTGAAGTTTATGCATTAATAAGCTACTTGCTGATAATTTTTCAGTAGCCAATCAAGATTTTCCATATGCTCCAGCCATGATTCTCACATTTAACTAGATCTCAAACTCTCCAAAATATCAGTTACTTTAGTTACGTACGTGGAAGAGGAAGGTGAACCACAATGTAGAATATGACTTAAAAGTTAAAATATATTTCCCTCATATAATATTCTAAAACATATTTGGTGTAAAAAAGTATGGTATTCATGTGCACATTTTGCATAACAACATGCTAGAATCCTCAGACAAGCAATGAGGAAGAACTGAGAGTTGAATAGCAGACATGCTGAATTATTTCACCTCGCAAAAAGAAATATACTTACAGGTTCTCTGCCTAAAGTATGTAGGTAGAAAAGATAAGGTAAAGGTTATGCTACGAAACTAGTGTTTTTAACTTCAGTGCTATTATCATTAAGCAGTTAACAAAGCCCCTTGTGTAATGTCAACACAAACCAAGTAGTCTAAAGACATTGCCAAATATGAAGTAAATTTTAAATTAATTCAGAATATTTAGTTTGGATTTGCAGAAAACTTCCAAATTGTTAATCTGTAACAGGTTTAAGAAGAAGTGAAAGTGGAAAATAAACATTCACCTGTGGTTGAATGCAGGATTTCAAGTGTAACAAGAACACACCATAAGAAGGATGCTATTAAGACATCATTGCTGTTTCTTGAGAATATGAGTTTTGTGGAAAATAATGGTGTGTAATGTATGCCTGCACCAAAGAGGGTGGTGTTAGAAAATTCCCAAATATTATCGAGAAAGTAGGTGGTGAGAAGTATATCCTACGTAATAGAAAAAAAAACTCAATCCAAGTGATATTCCCTCTTTCCTTTTTAGCAAATAAATATATTTCATACCACGTAATAGGAAATGATAACAGCAAGATTACAATGAAAACAAACATTCTGGTTATCATGATTTAATGTGGTTAAATACAGATTTTGAATATGAAAGGCAAATAATAAAATCTCCTAGTCTTAGTTGCAGGAGCAATGAACAGAGACAAATGTTTTGATTTGTGAAGAATATTAGAAAATATTTTAAAAAATGAAGGAGGAGTTGATGAATAAACATTCCAAATAGGAGAAGATGGTTATTTGTTCAGAATTCATGTTGAAATGCCAGTGCATCGGTCCTGAAAATCCATAATTATTAGGTAAAAAATGAAGGAAGAGTTGATGAATAAACATTCCAAATAGGAGAAGATGGTTATTCGTTCAGAATTCATGTTGAAATGCCAGTGCATCAGTCCTGAAAATCCATAATTATTAGGTAAAAAATGAAGGAAGAGTTGATGAATAAACATTCCAAATAGGAGAAGATGGTTATTTGTTCAGAATTCATGTTGAAATGCCAGTGCATCGGTCCTGAAAATCCATAATTATTAGGTAAAAAATGAAGCGAGTCAATATATATGACATTTCTCTTGATGAACAGGACTCAGTAAAGAATCTGTTTCCATCAGATCATGGCCACACTCTCAAATATACATGTGAAAAATCAAGATAAAAGGGAGGTTTATAAGATATTTTAGTATCATATTACTATACATTAAATACAAAAATTCCAAAAACTTTTGGAACTCCAATTTTCTCAATTTTTGTCAAATATTCTTAAGAAATTACAATTTTGGAAGGACAGTAGGAGAGGAAGTAGATATCAGTTGAGGAGAAAGGAGTAACCAGTATATTAAAAGAGGTGATGATCACTGAAAAAGTAAATAAAAAAACAACCATGGCATAGGCATTTAAATGACAGTGACAAAGGTTGGAAAGAAAATGCCATTAGAGAAGAAATTGAAATCAGTTTTAGCCTGAGGTTCAAAAGCACAGATGAGCTTTTCATATCAGAAAAAACTGGTCTTATAACACGAGAAAGTGTCTTGTAGGAAAAGCTTTACTGAGCCACACAATAAACTAAAAATTTTGTTAGACGAAGAAAGAGCATGCTTCTTGAGAAGAAAATGGAAGATATTAGCCACTTAATTAAGATTGGATGAAAGGTGATTGGCAGAACATTTGTGAATTTTAAGATATGAAGATTATTTGTTGCAGGGAATTCAGTTCTGAATTTCAGGCTGATATGGTAGTTCCAGATGTTCTACTGTAATCCATAATCAAATGCTTTTGTGTATTTAGATGTTGGAGGTTGTGCAACAGAAATTTAATGGAGAGAGAAACATAGGAAGTTAGACCAACTTGGACTTGGAAAAACAGGTAGTTGGAGGAGGGGGTTCTCAGAAGGACTGGCAGTTCTTGTGGTCCCACTGAAGGTGTAATTGGATCTAACCTCTATCTCTTGGTTTAAGTTCTCAGAGGATGATGAACGTATTCAGATTTACATAAAGTAGTTGGCTAGTCTGCTTTTCTTGTAAGATCCAGGCAACCAAGGGTTCCATTCATCAAACTTGATGGTGGAGGTGTGTTTGTTATATCCCCTTCACCAATTAATTAATACATCCAGGTGGGATCACTGTTGGAACTAAGGTAAGATGTCATTTATGGTAATCAATACGCACTCCATAGCTAGACATAATGATCAACCTGCACCAGATGTTTCATACCATACAAGCAGTATTTACACAAATATGAAAAACTTGGGATGCAGTGTAACTAGGAACATAAATGTAAGTGAACTGATCAACTGAAGACTATAAAACAATCCAGCTTAGGGCATTTTCTATCATTGGAGTTAAACTGGAATGAGTTTCTATGTCATTTGAATGTGATCAGCTCCAGAAAAAGGTCACAGAAGTAGGTACATCCAGTACAGACTGGAAATGGGCAGCATACTTATGTGGGAGGCTTGGTTTACAGGGTTAATATATTGTCTGCATGAAGTAGCCATTCATGCCTAGTTATTAAGTAGGGTCTGAACCACACAGGTGGTATCCACCAAGAAACAAAAATTTGTTCTAAGAATAAGTAAATGTTAAATTTTCTTACAATAGTGCAGAACAGTAAAACTTGATGTTTTTCAAATACTTGTTAATTCATTCATTGAAATAAAGAAAACTTCTGCATGTTGCGTGATGTCCAAGGATTTAACTCCTGTTTTTGAGTTGTACAAATTAGCTAAAGTACAGAGGGAGTACATGGAAGGTACTGGTGGGCTGCATATTTATATAAATTGAAATTCTTTGGTTATGCAGTTACCTTATATGTAGTGTGTATTATGCCAAGACTACCTCAGTTCATGTATTTTACTCAGAAGATTCTGGCAAATTTTGGATTTTTATGCAAAAAGTAATACTTCAGTGTTCATATTGTTTCATCTGAATGTTGTATGAGCAATTTGATTGGTATACTGAGTCATGTTAACATTAAAACGTTTCTTTTTGCAGATGTACTTACGATGCACATGAATTAAAACGTTTTAAAAATGTAACCTTTGTTTTAAGCACTTTTTTTGAGGAAAAAATGTCTTTTGCTTCTAGAATTTTTATATTGGTTAAGAAGTATGTATTTTTATCATAACTTTGTTATGATAAATATGAAGATAACTACATAACCAGATTTTACTTGCTATATGGCATTGCTTTATATAGTAGTTTATATTTTATTGTAACATTTCTGTCTGTGTGTGTATGTATGTTTTATGTTATTTTTGTGGCTGATGTGCTTATAGATACCTAATGGACAATGTGTAATTATAATGAACTTGTTCCTTGTTGCCACTTGGAAAAATTTCTTATTACATTACTAATTTCTTTAGAAGAAAACAACAATTGATGATATAAACCATGTACATGTGTATTTTTCTTGTATTTTAATTAGATCTTGTTTTCTTTTGGTGCCACTTCAAGGAGTATTTACAGTTGGTTTTTTTAAATGGTTTTGTTTGTAACACAACTCTCATCTTGGTATAATTTGAACTTGTTTTCATTGTGGTTTGAATTAGTTTTATAATTCTTTTTTTTTTTTTTTAAGCAAAACAATTTTGCCACTTTTTGCTCAGTTGATGACAAATCTATTCACCTCTAACTATTATAGGTGAAACATTTGCGGAACTATGGAGAGAGATTTCCTGTTGCAAAAACAAAGAATTGGAAACAGAAGTTTGTTATAGCATTAAATGATCTTTGTTTACAACTAGAAAAGTGTTTTGGAAGGCAGAAAATGCATATAACAACTCTTCGTTACTTCCAAAAACACAAACAGGGTATTCGGAAGCTTATTGAAGAAGGCCCACATTATTCAGAAAGTGACAAAATTTTATTGCCAGATGATATGTTATTATATAAAAGATCATGCTTAACAACAACTTCTTCATTGTCCAGTAGTTTGCATGAGTCAAAATCTGCTGAGTCTATAAGATATACAAAAGAAATGGTAAATTTAGATGACATGAAAACACCCCCAGATTCCGAACTTATTACTTCCTCAGAAAAACAGAAAAATATGTTGAATTCTAAATTCCATGAAACAAATATAAAAAGTGAATCAACTACCAGTTGTAGTGGTATTAAAGATGAAGAACCAGAAATAAAATCTAATTCTGGATTGAGAGGATTAAAAGAAAAAATCATCTCATCCAGTTTAGGTTCTTCAGGAGATACAGAATCTCTAAAAATTGCAGAAGCTAATGAAGGAGAAAAAATAAGAACAAAGATTATTAACTTTGATCCTGAAGATAGCAGTATGACCAGAAATATCCAGGTACTAACTGGAACTGAAGTTAAAGAGGTAAAAGTCCAGTTGAGTAGTGCAGTAAATAAAGATACAGATGTAGCTTCTTCTATTCAAGAATGTGATAAACAAATGTCAACAGTTAGCAATATTGACAAGTCAAGTGATAAAGGTACTCTAAAAGACAGTGATAAGAGGAAAGAACTGTGTACATCTGATGAAAACAAGGAAAAGGATGAGAAATATGAATCTTTACCTGAAACTGGCAAAAGCAACAGAAATGATCAAATGCAGACAATCATGAAGGATTCTCGTGATAACACAAATCAACAAGTAACCCAGAAAGTTTCCACTGGTGACAGATACCAGTTGAAACAAAACAAGAATGTCTCCAGTGGTGACAATAAAGAATTGAATGAGAAAGATGAGGTAGTTTCTCAAACTGACAAACACCAATCAAAGGGAATTATTTTAAGTGACAGAGACCAACAGAAAGAGAAGACCAACACTGCTTCTGAAAATGATGTGCAACCTCTGAAAGAAAAAAACAGGAGTGTTATTCAAAGTGATAAAAATCACCAAGTTAAAAAGAGGGAGTATGAGTCTGAAAATGATAAAGAACCAGAAAATAATAAAATAAAGAATGAAACTCAGCATGATATGAATCAGAAGGTAGATAAGAGTAAAGATGCTTCATATACTGAGAGGAACCAAAAAGATAAATTTTCACAAAATAATCAAAACCAACATGAAGAAAAACGAAATTTTCCAAGTACTGAAGAAGTGCATAAAGGAGACAAAAACAGAGATGGTAGTATGATGAAAAGAAATGAAGAGGTTAGAAAAAATTATTTCAAGAAAGACAAAGATGGAGACAGTGGGAGCACTTCAAGAAGAGGTTTGGGTCAACCAAATGAACGGAAAAAAAGTACAAGTTTTGCCCAAAGAAGTGGCCAATTCAAAAGTGAAAAGATTAGGGACGATAAAAAATATGTCAGTAAACAATTTGAAGAGGATGGAAGGAAAAAGAATATCCAACCAAAGCAAATGAAAGGAAATGAAGACTACATAAACAAGCAGCACGTTCCAATGAAAAGAGAACACTCTCATGATTACTTTGTGATTAAAAGAAAAAAAAGCAGAAGTCCAACCAAGCCTAATGAAAGAATTACAGATTTCAGCAGAGATAGGCAAAAGTCCACTTCTAAAAGTAGCAGTTACTGGATCTCTTCGGATGACGTAGAGTCTAAAAGAAGTAGATCCAGGACCCCTAGTTTAAACAAGAATCGCAGAACTGGTTCGGTCTGGGATGCAAATCTAAAAGATGTGGAGACATCTGCAGTTCCAGAAATGAAGTCGTGCACTCCTAAATTTCCAGCAAGAGAGCAGTTTGTGGGTGATTCAATGTTTTCCGTTTATCAAGACATGTTTAATCACCCAAAGAATGAAATCAGTTCTGAGAGATTTGATGGATCAAAACAAATATACACTGATAACAAATGTAAGTATACTAGTAACTACGTATTTGGTAGTGATTGATTGTTTTCAAGATGAATAATAAATATTGTAGCTGGTTTTAATACTATAGAATAGTGAAATAGTAATTTGGTTTTGTGACCCTTATACATTTAATCGTGTGCTCGAGATGTAAGAATTTACATAGAAACAGCAAGTTTGTCTCATGCTCATTACTTTTATACACCTCCAATTACATTTTTGTCTTTTGAATAGAAAATTATGCTTAATATTTTAAGTAAGCTTGCAATATTACAAAAAAAAACATAATGAAGGAATAATTTTTTTGACGAACCCATTAAACTGATTTATAATGTAACTGTTATTACCGTTCTTAGAATGTAACATTGTTTAACTAGTGTGTAGATCTTATTTGTGTGAAAAAGTGTAACATTGTTTAACTAGTGTGTAGATCTTGTTTGTGTGAAAAAGTGTAACATTGTTTAACTACGTGTGTAGATCTTGTTTGTGTGAAAAAGTAAAACCAAATGCTAATAATATAATGAACATCGTGATTTACGAAAATGATAAAAATTCTCAAAAATTAATTTTTAAAAATGGTTATATTTATTTTTCGCTTAGTTGTGGAAAATTTAGTTTGCAGGAACTGAACAATTTATCTGTGCATAAAGACATGCACAGTTGTAATTAAATGCTTTCAATCCAGAATTTGTGTACATTACAATTTCTGAAGTATTTATGACATCATAGCTAAAGAGTTATTAAAACTAAACAAATTAAGGTATCACCTCTGTCAAACAGCCCTTTAAATAGATGTCAGTATTTGTAAGAAAAAAAACTGTTTTAAATGCATAGTTGGAAACTTAAAAAGTACTCTACATTTCACCATGATCCTGATTACACCAAGTAATGACATGTTGCAGCCCTCTAGTGGCAAAGTAGTATCGCTCTAAAAACAAGGTTTTGATACCCATAGTGGGGATTGCACAGTAGCTTTGTGGTTAGCTATAGACAGACATATTTCAACCATTCTTGCAGCTATACACATAACACTGATTTAGCAAAATTAATCTGAAACTATTTTTACAATACAATGCCAATTATATTCAAACTTTCTTCAAGTAAACATTCATGTAATATCAGTAAGGCATGTTACTAGGAATCACTGTTCCTTCTTAAGCTGATAATCTATACCAGTTACACAGTGTACTTTTTTCATCTGTGCATAGGTTGGCCAAGTCTTCTCAAATGGTTGATCTTCTGTTATTTGTTATATGGGGAAACACTCCTTTGTGGTATCATTATCTGTAGGACTATTACTAGCACTAGACATTATTTGTGTTTATAGAATGGTATTTTGGTCCTTTGAAATCTTTCCCATCTTTTAAATTAGGAAAAAACTACTTGAAGTAACATTGAGATTTAGCTTTTCTTCTCTGACTGATTCTATATGTACTTTTGTTAAAATTATTTTTCATAATAACCAGTAGAGTGTTCATAATTTTGATGAGTGTCATTTCTCTTGATTTTTTTTACTAACTGACTTAATTTTGACAACTGTTTTTGAGGTTTACAGCCAAAACATATCACCACGTTGGTATGCAGTTTCATATGTTTTTGATATCATACTATTCATTTTTCTTTTCTTCTGATCATCCATTAACTTATGTCTTTTTGTATCCAGATTTAAGTGGAATATAAGACATTCTTAGTGTGTACAATATAAAGAGGATTAATCATACTTTATAAGATAACTACTTTACTGTTTATTGTGCTTCATTTGATGGCCATGTTTATGGATTGATGTTTGATGCCACAATTTACAGTGTTAACAGTGGATGTTTGATTTTAAATTATGCTCTTTTGGCCAACTTTCTACACACTTTTTGCGTATGTTAACACTGGCTGTCAACACCATGTTTAAAACACATCAAAAGTCCATTGGTGCTTCATGGGAGCTTGGCACATATGTACTTAATTGAAATTTTCCCAATTCCAGTTCTTTGCTTTTCTTAAACAGATTACTGAGAGTTCATTTTGAAATTTTATGTACTTTAACCATAGAGTACATCTAAATAAAAGCACTTTTCATGGGACAATGATATAAAACAGTAGGCCATTCATGTGATTGTTTTTGTTCAGGATAAGAACACACTAACATTTGAAGATTCTCCTGCAACTTTCTAATCACCAATATTGCCACTTCAAATAACACTATTTAACACAAATTTTGTTCCTGGATAGTATGTGTTATTTCTTAATTGCTTGTGTTGTAAAAGTACAGAAAATGGCCATTATTCCCCTCAAACTTTGCTTTTGTGACCTGGATAATGACATTTAGAAATTAACCTATATTATATGTAAAAATGAGCAAATTTGCACGTTTTCATTTACAACATATCAATCAAGATTTACATGTATTTATACTAAAGTTTATTCAAAAATGTTGTGAGTAGTTT
Organism: Carcinoscorpius rotundicauda; assembly: GCA_011833715.1. Classification (NCBI taxonomy): domain Eukaryota; kingdom Metazoa; phylum Arthropoda; class Merostomata; order Xiphosura; family Limulidae; genus Carcinoscorpius; species Carcinoscorpius rotundicauda. Next base: position 37,939,428 of record CM022406.1, on the reverse strand, counting down.
TTCAAGATTTGTAGCTGTAATATAAATCACTTTCACGTATCATCCCCCAGATATAGTCTTAGCATTTAACTTTGTTAGACCAAGATTCAAATCATTTAGGTCTCTTTGGTTGAGGTAGTCTGGGTTTCTCTCACCAGCTGCCCCTCTGAAATTGTGATCTGGATCTTCAACATCTACCTCCTCTTCTGACTTGTTGCTCTTTTCTGAGGATGGCTGCATTCTCTCTGGAGGAGTGGGAACAGGGAGCTTAGGGTAGTGTGGCACTGGGGCGATGGATGATGGAAGGTCTAGATACATGATAGCAGATGCATTCTTGCTAGCCCAACGTTTGTTTGGGTCCACCATGCAGGAGTAGCAATTGCTTGAGTGGTCAGTGGGTTTATGTCAAATTCTTGGAATAGTGAATTTCATGGCTCTTTTCCCCTCTGTACCATTCTGCAAAAGAGCAAGATAAAATTGTTATTATGAAGAATAAATTTATTTTGTCCACAACTTATGTATAAGAGGTTCATGCAAAATATTTTGTGATTTTTTCTATACTATTGGAAAATAAATAAAAGGATATTTGAATTTTAAAAGGTCTAATAAAATTTGTATAACATAAAATCTTACTCTTCAAGTAAGCAAAAATTGTCCGTCTTACCTTCTAGAGTTTTTTTGTAATGCTAGCAGGTAAAGTGAGGTGCCCAGGGTTTGTCTTGATCCAGACAGGCATGCCGAAATATGTCTTGTAGGCTTCACACATTTTAGCAGATGCTGTCACAGAGTACTTTTTTACTCTTGTCTTGATATATTGGTCACATATATAGCAGAATGGGTCTGGATAATTCTTAGTTTCTTGATGCCATCTGTGATAAAATCAAATAGGTCTATGTGTTCATCTAGGCAGCTAGAACTAAACTGAAAAGGTGAGTGGTGAGCCCCTGTATATATATTACTATGGAAAGTTCTAGAAAATTCTCTTTTAGCTACTCAGCACTGAATCTACCTGGATTCAGTGATGTCGAGAAAACCGTTTGTAGAGAAAAATATATATATGTATAAAAACGTCTTGTTTGGGTTGAGAATTTTTTATTTATTTCTTTTTTACGTAGAGGAGCGAACAACGTTTCAACCTTCTTTGGTCATCATCAGGAATCTCAACCCAAATCAGCCGTTTTTGCATATATATTTTTCTCTACCTGGATTGTTCTGGAAAATGGGTAAATTTGAAAATTTCATTACCCGGGTCACAAAAGCAAAGTTCGAAGATAATAATAGGTCTTTTCCATTTACTTGAGGCATAACCAATTGGGAAATAATACTTCATGGCCAGGAACAAGAAAAAGTAAAAATTTTGTTACCTAGTGTAATGGAACACTTAGAACAATATGGGTATAGGCAATGATAAGTGACAGATAGTAAATATATGGTGGTGAATAAGACATTGTCATAATTATTTGACAAGAAATGTTAGTGGAGTGTTGGAATTTTAACTGTTAAGAAATGTACGTTAGGTTTTGTGAGTATTTATTTTGTAGCATCTGAATTTTGCTACGATGTACAGAATTTTATGTATTTATAAATCATCAAGACTGTTGCAAAGGTAGGAAGTCCATAATATGTGATAAGCCTTGTTTTTAGGTGTTTGCAAAATGGAAGAAAAAAATTGTGTAGTAACCAATATGTATACAAACCATGTTACAATAACATTATCAATAATGTCATTCTTCATGATTTTAGACTTTCTTGTGCATGTCTTCACGCTTAAATATGAGAATACTAATTTTTATCACACTCGGATCACCATACTGAAGCACTTGGTAACTGTAAACAATCACGTTTAAATGAAATGGGTTTCAACAACAAGTAAACCACTTGGCAACTGTGAACAATAATGTTTAAATGATGTGTGTTTCGACAACAGTAAACCACTTGGTAACTGTGAACAATAATGTTTAAATGATGTGTGTTTCTACAACAGTAAACCACTTGGCAACTGTGAACAATAATGTTTAAATGATGTGTGTTTCTACAACAGTAAACCACTTGGTAACTGTGAACAATAATGTTTAAATGATGTGTGTTTCTACAACAGTAAACCACTTGGCAACTGTGAACAATAATGTTTAAATGATGTGTGTTTCTACAACAGTAAACCACTTGGTAACTGTGAACAGTCATGTTTAAATGAATTTTTAAAAATATTTTAAGAACAAAGAATGTGTGCCTATTATTCTTACTCTTGAAAAAAACAAAAAACACAAATAATTGCAATACTTACAGAAAAAAATATCAGTGTTAAGTGACTTTGATTTTATTCCATGCTCCAATACAAATACAATTTCAATATCATATGCACTTGGGAGTAATTAATTAATTGTTTCAAAAACAAATTACTGTGTTCACATTGAAAAAATAATTGATCTTTTTGGGCATTGTGTAGTAACTTCTTTCTTTTGCTAGTTAAAACACTTCTGTATTAAACAGTGATGTTAAGAAAAGCACTTAAAAAAACTTTTTCAAATAAGTTTTAATCTCGACACTAATGTCACATCCAAACTTTTTATAAGTTTTTCAAAACAAAATTGGGTAAAACATAATCATTTCTCCTTTAGTAAAAAAAACCAGTATCTCATGTTAAAAATGTAAAGAAATAAACTACAATTCACAGTAGGGATATATGAACACAAGGATCCTACCATGTCCAATGGGGTAAGGTTATTTGGGAGTATTATACATCATTTAATAACACAGGTGTGCAGTAGCTCTATTATCTTGAAATTTTTATATGTTCTATACTAATTTCTGTACGTTTCCAAAAATGGTATTTATTTTTCTCCATGTGCATATTTTTTACAAAATGTCTTGTGTACTTTTATGTACATAAATGATTTTAATTGAAATTGGGTCACATTTTGTTATGATTAAAATGTTGATAATCACTGGCTATAGATTTCTTTAAATGTGAATCTGATGGATCGTTCTACAACCCACGAGAAATGCACTGCTAATACATAAACAGTTAATAGGCTGCATGATGTGTTATTTCTGGGTAGTATTTGTTTGTGTGTGTGTAATTTGATAGTATTTTTTCTTTTCAGTATTATTTATTCATTATCATATTTAAATGCTATGGCAACAATAGTTTCTGTAAATGACCCAGATATATTCTGTTACACTTGTGATAAATTTGTTATAAATGCACAACAGCAAAACATTACAGAATACGTTAAGTGTATGGGTGAGTAAGACAAATCATGGACTTCAAACAAAGTTTGCACCATTTGTTTTAAAGAGTTGAGACAATGGACTAAAGGTTAAAAAAAGAAGAAAAAAGTATTTGCCTTTTAGAATTCTAGCTGATTTTTGCCTGAGTTGAGAAACTGTGGAGATGACTCCTGTTTTTGCTCATATACCGTATTTTCCGCCTAATAAGCCGAATTTCTGGCCCCAAATTTTAGACCTGAGATTATAGTATTCAAAATGAAAAAAGAAATCTCTTATTCAGACCTTCAGTAAGCTATAAAACCTATTGCTCATGGACTTTTACCAACTCTACTGGAAACTCTTGATACAATCATCTAATTCTGAATCTGATGTCAGTAGAAATGATGATAGAGATTGTTTTTAACCTTAAATGTCTGGTGAATCACAGCTTTTCACACTTGTTGAACTTTATGATCTAATGAGAGATTTAAGCCTTCTCAAGGATTCTTTAGAGATTTTGGGGTCCAGACTTCAGGCTAAGAAATAATTTAATTTCTCCAGGGTTGTCATTTTATTGGTACAGGAATTGTGAGAAATAGTTTATACCATAGTTTTCAGTGGTTTATTGCAATGGTAATGCTGAATTAATATCAGTAATAAGAGCTGTTGTTTATGAACCAAGTGAGTGGCAATTATTTATTAATCCTTCCAAAAGAAGTCTAAAAGGTATTCTCTTTCACAATTGTAGCACGTGCATTTCTGTTTCTATTGCTCATTTGGTTTACTTGAAGGAAACATGAAAATTTTAAATTTCTCAATAAAGGTGAGATACAAAGAACATGCTAATTTGTGAAAACTTAAAAAGACCCTTCGTACATTGAATCACCAGTCCAATTAAACAAAGTTTTTTTGTGTAAATGGGACAGTAGAGCATGAAATCAGCTCTGAATAAAAAACAATGACTGTGCAGAGTCAGCTTGATATCAGGATTTAATGCAAAAGTTTGGTTGATACAAAGAAAGTCCTTTTATCTGTACTTCACATAAAACTGGGCTTGATGAAGCAGTATGTAAAGACCTTTGTCAAAGATAATGACCATTTCAAGTATCTTTGTGGACAATTACCAGCTCTTTTTTGAAACAAAACTTAGAGAATGGGTTTTTGTTGGGCCTCATATTAGGAAATTTTCTTTGGATGAACAGTTTGAAGGGACAAGAAGGAAAGTTGGAAAAGGAAGTGTAGATGCTATTTACAAATTTTAGGAAACAACAAGGACCCAAATTATGAAAATATTGTCAATAACATGCTTAATAAATTCAAAGAGTTGTAATAAGAACTTGAAAGCTCATATTTTACACTTGTATATTGGTTATTTCCCTGAAAATTGTGATGCCATCAGTGAAGAATGAAAGGAAATGTTTCATCAAGATATTAGGGAAATGAAGAGGAGGTATTATGGAAGGTTGAACATCAGCATAGTGGCTGCTGGTCATTGATATGAGATGCTACATACCCAGAACATAAGGAAAAAAAGACCACAACATGTAGCTTTTGAGACTAAAAGTCTTAGATTTCACACAAAAAATATCAGAATTTATATTCATTTGATATCAGTGTTCTTTCCTTTATCCCAGTTTGTGTTTTTGTTACCAAACATAATAAATATGTTCATTGTGGTAAATGAAATAATATTTTGATCTGTGTAAGAGATTTCTTCATTTTCAATATTTGTAAAAAAATCCTTACGTGACAAAAGAAAATATTTTGAAATCTGCATTGCTGAATAATGGAAAATCCATTATTAAAACCAAAATAACTTGTATAAAGTTTAAATTTGCACACACGTGATTTTACAAGTTATGAATATAGAAGCGTGATGTGGACATAATACACTTTAACACCCTTTATATAAGCATGATCACAACACAGATTTTAGAATTTTAAAAACTTGTGCTTTTTACCACTTACTATTCTATTTTGTGTTCATTTTATATTTGTGTTTATTATGTATGTTGTAGGAGCCTTTTCAGAATTTATAAATGTATATTTAGTTCCTTACATGATTGTAAACTTATTGCTGTGTATTTGTTTTGCTTCCTTTAACATTGTTTGACAATAAACAGTAAATATAAATTATTAAAATATAATATTAGCTCTTATTTTTCAAAGATAACATTTAAAGTAGGAGTAGAAATAATGTTTAACCCTTAAACAGAGGGAATGTTGTAAGTAGCTGCATCGGTTGATAATGGCTGCTGTTTTAGGATTAGAAGGTGTAAAATTTTAACTAAGTGTATAATAAAAACACTTCCATACCATGCAATATTCATAGTTTAAAAACATAGCAGATAATTAAAAATTTTACTTCAGGTTTTGATGATTTTTTCAGATTTCTGATTAGTTGCTAAATATTGCTCTTACAAGAGTCAGAGTAACTAAGTAGTTACACATGCTTGGAACACAACCATTGATGAAGATAAGATTTATTATATAATGGTTGCTTTACTTACACTTTAAGCCTCCCATGGTCTGCCATATTAAATGGGATATAGGTAAGTGAATCTCAACACTTGTTTTGATTAATAACTGCAAACAGGTAGACCACTTCCCTGGTTTTATCCACAACAACCAAAATGAATGTGATCACAAACATTTCAAGGCATGAAGTTATTTGAATGTTCCCATTGTTAGGAAGTGTGAATGTGGCATGCATCATGCATCTAGCCACATCCATTTGGGTATTTCTTTTCTTGAATACTGTACATTATCAAATAGTTTCATCATATGAGCTTTTCTCCTCTAAAAGAATCTTATATGGGCTCCTCCATGGTGATACTGATGAATGCTGAAAAACTTGCTAGTAATAAAATATTTACGTGATAAATCCATTTGTGGTGTCATTGCTTGAACATAGGTGGCAGAGCAGTACATTAACATATGCAGGTCTGTCTTGTAAAGTCTAACACTCAGCCACTTTGTAGTTCAGATGCATATCAGTGATCAGCACATCTATGAAAAATAAGTAGTAGCACCTAAGTTGTTTATTAAGGATGGCAGAATATGAAATATGTTACAACTGGAGAAGACTTTGGTTTCTCTTCAATTTCCGATTTCATCAAGTTACGTGATTATGTGGTTTAATGTATTGGCTGATGGATTGCTATTCTTCTGATTTTCTTTATTTCAAGGATTTTACTCATTAGCAGTGATTTTGTATTGTTTTTATTTATGGTCAAAAGTAATTAACAGTGCTCATCAAATGTGCATAATGGCAAACAAATCATATGTTTATTTTAGTTTGGGTCTCATATTCCCTTTGTAAAATGTTATTAAAATCATTTAGTGTTACTTGCAAATGCAGTATAGGTAAACTATTGCAAATTTTGCTGAAGGTTAATTTTGTTTATGGTTTTAAAATATACATGTAGTTAGTTATTCACTAGTAAAAGGTATGATGAATAAGAATTACCTGGCCACACCTGAAATAAGTGCAAGGTATTTAACAGTGACAAAATTCAGTTGTTTCATTTTGTTTGTTCAAATTGATGCCTTTGCTGTATAAAAACATTGCCATTTACCTGTTTATTTTAAGGTTGTTCTTTGGACATCATGAAAAATGTTTCATTCATGTAAATAGTTTAAATATGCTGAAAATCAATCGGACATCGTATTCAGTGTTTAAATGTCAACTGTTGCTTTGGTCATCCAATTATATTGTTTTGTGACATGTTTGTTTATTTGAAATTTTTTATTGATAATTATCTGGTGAAGCTCATGTATGTTTTATGAATAATCATATGTTAATTTCTTGCTACTATGATTAATACTATTTGCATATTGTTAAAAAACATGCGACTAATTTTATTTAATTCATATAGTCTTTATGATAAAGTAAATACAAACATTTTTAAATATAATATATATGCTTTGGTCATTGTCAGTTGTACGTTAAAATCCATACAAAATTCAAATCTAACAATGCTCTTGGCTTTGCTTCCTTACATTTTAACGATGTTTATTTATATATTTCACAGGTAATCATGATTTAAAGTATTACTAAATTTTCCATTTAGTTTACAGTATAGATGCAATGGTAATAAAGATCACATTGCCCTGCCTAGTGTTTGCTGATTTGAAAGTAACAGTGGTTTATATTGGAAAAAGTATGCTGAATCTAAAAAAATGACTTTAGTTTTTTAGTGTCAGGTCAGGTTTTTCCCAAAAAGCCAGAAAACGAAAATTTGTAATGTAATTTATTTTCTATAATTAATTATACTTTGTTATTAATCTCAATGTATTAATTATACTTTTAGCAATAACTAGTTTTGTTTTTGTCAGTGAAATTTGAAATTTAACTGCAATAAGTATAGTGATATAATGGATTGTAGAAAGTGCAGATATGGTTGTATAGTAAAATATATACTATCTATGTTTCTTTGTGCATAGTTTTATTAAGAAATATGCACCTTTATTTCTTTTTATTTATTAATCATATATTCCAACCAGTGTGTAGCAGAGGTAATCAGTCATCATGCATTCTGGTATGATATAAATTTACTATATTATTGAATTTTTTAAAGTATAATCTATGAAATACTCAGACCTGACAGAGAAATTTGGAAGTCATTTCCAAATTCAGGGCATTGAATTAACTATAATCTAGTCTTTAAACTAAATCTGCAGGGAAAATGTTTCCAGATGCAGGCTAGTGTTATTGATTGCCATCAAGAGAAATATGATCTTATTTTGTAATTTTCTTTCTACTAACATAACACACAATAATACTCTTACTGATGTTTAAAAGTGTTACTTGTATAGTGTTTTATTTACGTTGTTCAAATATAACATGAGCTATGAGAAAAAGGTAACTTTAGTTTTTCTTTCTCCTGTGTGCAGGAACTAAATCCAGGATTACTTGCACTACAAGTGAGTGCTTTATCAACCAAGCTGAAGTATGCTCTTCCCTTTAGTACAGGTTAATTAATCTTCAGTATTTGCCACCCTAGGTTTTTAAAAGTGGTTTATATTTATATATAAGTTTAATCTGACAACATTATGAACAGTAGTGATGATGCATATAAAAAAAAGAAAAAAGAGCATCTAATGTGAACAAAATTTTTAATTAGTAATGTATTCTTTGATTTTATCATTTCTGCAGATTTGGAAAGTGATAAAGGGGATTGGCGAATACTTCCAGGACGAGAAGATTTGCAGGTGAAGCAGCCAGGAAAACATTCAGAAGAATGGCGGGATGGATATGGTGTCAGACTCGGACAGGCAGAAGAATTTTCATCCAGTTCGTGGATAAAGGAGAGCTTAGAAAAAGATAACCTAGCTATGAAGACAGCTGAAGTTCCCAAAGAAAAGTGGATGGAATTTATGAAAACAAGAAAAGAACATGGTCTTTTTCCATATTCCACTTCTAGCATTCCCTTGCACATTGGTAACACAGTGAGATCGAGTCAGAGTGGAGTTCATGGTTCATCTAAGATGCCATCAAATGAAGATGAGAATATGGGTTTGATGAGTGAAGTAAACTACATGTACAACAAAACAAATACTGTAGGTCCTCAAAATACTTTGATGTGGCAATTATCACACCAAAATCAACAGGATTGCAGAAGGAATAGATCACCTGAAAGAGATGAAATGGAAATACCAGAAAAACTGAAGTCATCTGAGTTACTGCCAAACAGAAATAGTTTTGGTCATTCAAGTAACTTAGGAACTTTTAACATCAGTCTCTCTCAGAGCAATACTTGTATCTCTTTAGGTTCAACTCTTCAAAACCAACCCTCTTTCCCTTTAACAACAGCCCTAGATTATAATTTGCATCAAAAGCCATTGGAAACTCCTCAACAGAAAAAGGTAGCTAACGAGATATTAGTGAAAGATTTTAATGCAGAATACAGAAAGTCAATTGCTGGGGAAGTTGCATCAGTTTTGACAAAATTAGGGGTGTCTGACATTTCTGAGGCAAGATTAGCTAGTGTTCTTCAGCACTTAGGATACGTCCATTGTAATAATTTGGGCTCTAGTGAAGTGGCCCATAGAAGAAACAAATTAAATGAAGACCAAACTTCTGTTTGCAATACTATGTCTGGGTGGGAAGGAAATACCTCTCAAAATGCTTATGGTGCTTCACATATTTTTGAAGAAGCAACCTCAGATTTTAGTACCCCCTTATCATGTGGAAAACCAGCAGTGTCTGATGAAAAGTATAAAACATATGTGAACTTGGGCTCTGGATTATTTTCAGAGGCATCAAAGACACGGACTGGTGCTACTAAAATTTCACTGCCAAATGTTACTGTTCCATTATATCGCACCATTAAACCTTCTAATTCTGAAATATCTAGAAATACATCAAAAGAACAGTTGGTGTGTGATCAGTCAAACTACCAAATGGGACAGTCCAAGCAAAGGAAAGACAAACATAGCTGTGGGAAAGATAGTCAAACAGCATATGGTTGGAATTTTCCAAACACAGAAATTGGAGTGTCTGTCTCTTCGCAGAATTTGCCATCGACTACAATCGCTTCAGGTTCCTGGGTTACTCCTGGACTTCATTCTCAAAACATAAGCTCAAATGTTATCACTCAAAATATGCAAGTATCCCAGAACACAAATTCAGTTCCAGTAAACACATCACCATCTGTTCAACAGATAACTCCAGTATTTCCACCACCTTTTGAGATTATTAGGAATTTCCCACCACCTTTACCTTCAAATGTTTTGTTTGGTGGTAATATTGGTGTTAAACCATTTTTTCTTCCATGAAGGGGGAAAGAAAATGAAATGTCTGACATTGCCTTTGATTTTTTTTACTGAAAAAGAAAGCTTAGAGTCATTTAAAGAAAGTAAAATATGCTATAGATATTTTTCTTACAGATAATGGTTGCTTTATTTCATTCAGCTATAAAAATCTTGATTTAAGCCTTTGAAAATGAAGAGGTAATTTTGAAACTGATTAGATTTATTTACCGGCTACCAAATGTAAGACGTAACAAAAAAAGTAAGTTTTGAGGAGATATAACATGAATTTTTTTTACTTATTCTTCTTAATGTGCTTGTGCTGCTTGATTTTGTGTAAGGATTAGTTGATTCAGAAACTGCAAAGAGAAATGTTCATTTACTAAAAGATTTCAATATAAAAATTAAATGGTATTGCTTGACATACATGTTCATACTTTGTGTTAAGAAGTGAATAAGAATCTAATGTTCATAATACAAACACACGAGCACAAAAAACATTAACCAAATACCTTGATGTGATGTTCAGGGTGGGTTCATCAAATTAAATGTGAGCTTTAAAAAGTGTGCTCAAAGTTTTGTTTGTAAAAATTTGGAAACCATTAAAGACTTCTATATTATAGATATTTTGCATGTAATATATGTTAGGCATATTGTTTAGTGGATAATTTAATATGAAACTGTTGAAATCTGTTTTAATTCGTGATTTGTTTTATGTACAGACAATTACTTTGTTGTACATAAATTTCTGTCGTTAATTTTAGAGACCACTATGGATTTGATGTTATCTCCTATGCTTAATATAAGTAGTTTCTATCGCACGTTCCATCTGAGGTTCTTCACGAAGTGTGATTGTAAGAACATTCAGTTTGATGGTCTGCTCATTATTTTTCTTTATTTTGTATTACTAGTGTTTGCTGAATAAATTTAAAATCAGTTTTGTTTTTTTGGCCTAACTATTATACATGTTTATTTGGCTGATTAGATATTTCACCATTTGCACATGATTTGTAGATATTTTTTCCCCTCACATGTAAGTTTTGAAGTATGTTTGAAATTAAATAGATAATCATCAAGTATGTTCATACAGGATCATCCTGAAAATTTATTAAAACTAAATTTACAGTTGTACCTTAAAAGCCTATAAATTACCTATATCATTAATTGATATCTGTTTTAGGTTTTTAAGAATTTACTCTTACAAATTCACAGTTAGAAATTGAAAAGTATATTGAATGTTCATTTATAGTTAGAAGTAACTGTAAATAAATTAGTGTGACAGTATCAGTTACATGCAGAATTTCTGTTGTTCATTTTTAGTTTGAACTAATTGTAAGTAAATTAGTGTGACAGTGTCAGTTACATGTAAAATTTGGTAAATCAGTTGTAAATTATTCCATTTATACACACTGACAAGTACTCTATAATATAATAAATGTTTTCTTGCTATGTTGAGTGTATTTTCCATTCATGAAATATGTCTTAAATTGCAAAGGAAAATAAATTAATGCTCCAAAAATTATGTAAAAAAAATATATTAGAATATTGGAGTTTTTTTGATAGTGCAACATTTGCAAGATTTAACATGGTTTCAAACTATGTGACCAAAATTGCAATAATCATCAAAGAACGGTGTTCTGTCTCAAGTAGTGGTAGTGTTTGGGTACAGTTGATCATTGTACTAAAATATGTATTCCTTCAAAACAGCTAGTCCAATTTTATATTGAGGCAATGATTATACTTTGTAACTTTCCATCATCTGTGTCGAAGTGCATTGAAATTAAGAGTTTTGATATTTCACATTTGTAGATAATTTATAGTGAATTTAGAATGCTTTGAAACAAAATAGTGTTTAGTGAATTATGCTTTTAAAAAATGAAGCCACTTGTAGAAAAAACTATATATATATAAATTTACACACACACACACACACCATATTTTTTTCTTTTTTCGAAAGATTGCTATTTGTAATTCTTTGTTAACCATTTGGATGCTATATTCAGTTTTACTCAAGCTAACATTTACAGCCATGTGGTGTGAGAAGCAGATTTATCAGTGTCACATAAACTGGAGTGTGAGAAGATCCATAAATGTGTATATATATTAATTAAAATATATTTTCAGACAGCTAGTATGGCTTGGACACGCTTTTGTCAAAGATACTCAATCAGTTCACTCCCCATGGGATGTTTGCACTGTGGTCCTCAAATGGTTACAACTGCTGCATATTAACAAATACTGAAAAATGGCATCAAACACTCTCTTCACTTTTGGTAAATCTGCAAGAGTGCCTGTCATCCAAATTCTTTGTTGCTGTGAAATATCTTAATTACCCATGCTAATTCTAATACCGTAAGTTTACATGTACCAATGAAAAAGTATTATAATGGAAAGCCAAGTAATTGTATTTGATAAATATGGCCCAAAAAACTGAATGATATCGATTCACCCAAGACCATCTTTAGCACGTGCAAAATGCTGCAATCTAAAGGTGACCATTTTCTAGTTGTGTAATTTTTTTTTTATCAGTTGTAGAGTCTAATGCTAATAATCATACTTTATGTTAACAATGTATATCACTTTGACAGCGTTTTCAAAGAACCCTCCATAACCTGGACCTGCTGTGTTTGAGCACAGAGCTGCACTATCATGATAATATAACCAGTTGTGATGGTATGAGAATTAACTCTTGAGAAGTGCATCAGTACAAAATGTTTGTTAGTTAGGGCCTTGTTGCAGTAAATGCATCCTAAATACGTATACAAATATGGATCTCAAAGTATTGTCATTATAATATAAATGAGACAGAATCTTGTATTTATATTGTGAGCCATGCTTTAAATATTGCTGGGAAGAACTTGTATACAGTTACTACAAGTAACTATAGATGGAGCCTATGCATCAGCAGACCAACTACTACATTGGAATTTAGTATAAAAATATATGGATGACAAAGACTACACTTTCAAACATTTGAAAAACCAGCATTGATTCAAAGGAACATTGTTAAACTGATTTTTTTCATTTACTGTATAGTTTCTTAAACCAGTGGTTTTCAACCTTTTTCATGTTGTGTCCCACCATGATACCTTCCCCTTTGTTTTTTTCAAATTTTCATTTTATTTTAGTAGTATATTATTTATTAATGGAGAGTTTAAGGACATTTAAAATTGCAATAAGTTTTATCATTATAATTGAGAAAAAATTATTTGCAGTAATTAGATGATAATCATTAGTGAAAACTTCAAGGTTGCATTTCTTTGGTATGCATGTCATTTCTTGAAGAAGTATTTGAAAATAGTGACTTAAAGTGTTGCTTGGAGTTGAAAATGGTGTCTTTTTTTCATTTTTATAGTTGCAATGGCAGAGAAGGCTTGCTCACAAAGATATGTGAAGAAAAGAGTAGTTGTTTCTTAACTAATAGCTTTTTGTCAAGTTAGGACAGCTAGGGTTTATTGATTACAGATGCATACCTTAACACACTCACTTTTCTCAGATCTTACAGGATTTTTTCTTCCGTGTTTTTGTATTTCATCATTTATCTTTGTTAATTCAGATTGGTTATGCTGCAGAAGTGGAATATTTACACATGTTCAACCACCGAATTGGTACTAGCTTTGTCTTAGTCATTAAATCTGTGCTAAGATACAATCCCTCTGGTGTTCCACAGATTTAATTATGTGGTTTTGTTCATGAGGGCTCACTTCATTAGTTGTATCTAATATATAAGTGATAGACTAGAAAGAAGGCAGCTTGTCAATACCATCCTACATCAATTCTAGGCCTACTTTTTACTGATCAAAAATAGGATTAACAGTATAAAGCATTCATGGCTCCAAGGGTGAACATGTTTGATGATAGAATTTGAATGGGACCCGTAGATTGGAGTTGACACCCCTAATCAAAAGGTCATGTCAAAGCTAGGAAAAGACTTAGTACAATAACAATGAAGTTTTGACTACCTGTCTAAATTATGCATTTCACTTTGGTAATGTATATATGTTCACTGTGTTATTGCTATGTAACCAAGCCACTTGTTTAGTGAATTTGAATCTAGTATAAGCTTTAAAAAGATTAGAGTAATCTTTAGTTATTGTGAATATCTCTAGTTATTTCATTATTATGTTGCTTCTACAAAATTTTCAAAATGTTAAAATTTTTTGTTGAAGTGGTTTTGTTTTCACCAGGAAATTATTTCCAAACAATAATTCACTTCATCTATTTTAGCTAATACACAAGTTTATTGTCTTAGGGTTGTTTACAAACAGATGGTTACTATACATGGCCAACAGATAGTGCAGTGCAACAATACAATGGTGACACAAAAATACTTCCATACAGAGACATTTATCAAATTAAATAGAATATTGTAAAGAACATTTTTCTTATTGTAACTGCTCCGTAACATTTTAACAAAAGCTGGTCAAATGCTTGGCACTTAAGCCTGTTATGAATAAATAATTACAGTAAATCTTAAATATATTAATTTCAAATAATTACATCTTGACAACAATTAAAATTTTGATAAACTTGTATACTGTTCAACTCTACATAAAATTTCATTACCTGATGTTTATATATCAACAGCTCAAAGTTTCCAAAACCAACTACTGAGGTATTCAGCTTGGCTGTCTCATGATCTAATGTGAGCACACATTTCATATTCTGATAAGGAGGATTAGGCACCTTAATTATAGTGAATTTGAAGAGTGGAAGCCTAATCTGACTGGCCAAAAAAGAACAAAAATTCCAGTTCCTTAAACTGCAATCATAACTAATTGATACACATATAAAAAAGTAGAGTAACATTTTGTTATATACACATATACAGCTCACCAGGCTAAAAGAAGGTGTTGCGTGTGAGGTACAGACAAATCAAATTGGGGATCATAGTGTGATGTAGAAATACTAAAATTTGTCCTACTATGAGAGATAGTTCATACATTATAACTAGAAATAGAGGTCTCTTATAACAGACATTAGTATTTTACAATGACAAGTTATATTTTTACTTAGTTTCAGAAAATATGCTGAAAATATAAATGAAACTAGTTTTAAAACGTAGAATTATCACTATGTGAAATAAACAGTTCCAGCACACGAATAACTTCACCAAATGTATTAATTTTTTTTGTAATTAACACATCTGGAATTGATAAAAACTCTTGCCACTAAACAGACATACACAAAACAGCAGATTTATAAATCCCAACAAATATTAATAACTTACCAACCATTAATTGCCAAATTCATAATATACCAAGACACCAATAAAACATCAATTATTACAGTGTGATATGTATTATAAGCCTAAACAAATTAATATAACTAGAATACACTTGTTCCATCAATAACTGTAATCAAATACAACTGAACATTTTGGAAGGAGCACAAACCTAACTTTTCATATTAGCTGCCTCAGTCAGTTTATCTCCATATGGATTTATTGCCTTTTTTATAAAATACAACCTTGTATTTTCATGCGTGCATTCTAGATAAAAAAAAAAAAATGGATGTAAAACTGAGAGATAATTTGAATTTCAGGCATGATGACAAATTTGTTAAAGCTCCCTTGCTATTTCATACATACTTCTGAGTGTAATGACCTTCACATAGAAAAACCTTAGAAGCAGGAAAATAAAAAGCACTGATAAACTTAAATTGTTTTATTCATTTCATAAGACTTGTATCAACACATTTACCGTTATTTAACTGATTGTCTTAACTACATGTAATCAGTCAATTTCAATTGAGTGTTTATTTGATAATTGAAAGGAGTATTTTTGGACATTTTTAAACAATGAATTAATACTGAAAATGAGTTGTAGGGTAAGTTTTATACTATTTATACATCTATTTAAAGTTGATTAATTTTAAAAATACAAACAACTATGACCTACAAAGACATTAGATATGAATAATGTACAAGAACTCTTGTTAAAGAAATATGTGAAAAAAAAGTGTGTTAAGTTATATGTATAGATGATATCAAAACCAATCCATTTTCAACACCAAATTAACATACAGCTTCACTGGGTTATAATCCACTGATAAAAGTTGACACATCCATCTGCTGAATGAAATTTGTTTCAAGAACCTCACTGCAACGACTTTGGCTGACATATTCAAATTGCGGATTAAAAAGACAAAGTGAAAGTGTTCTGAGAAAGATGCACCAAGGACTATATCAAGAGATTCTAAGTGCTTAAGATAGGTACGAAAACTCGAGAGGATAGCATAACTTGTGTGACTAGAAATTCAGTTAGAACATCTCACAGAGTTACCATCTTACTCATCAGGTTAAGATTATGATTGTGGAACAGCAAAGTGAGGCAGTTTTAAAAGTAGAATAGTAGTGATTAATGTGACTCTGAAAGAAGAAAAAAGAACACAGATATTCATAATCATGTGCATACATGATGTAATAGTGTTGAACACTCAATAATGCATTGCATAGTACATTACTGTAACACACATTAAAGAAGTTAGGATTTCACATATATTTTTCTGAAGTAGAAGAATTGTCGAAAACACTACTATGTAGTATTAAAGAGTGCCTCTTTACAAATACTTTTAAGTGTACAATAAAGGCATACCTAAATGACCCTAACAAGATGTGTAGCCATGGTCTTTAATTATGAACTTCATAGGAAAGGGATGAGCATTCAAAGAAAGTGGTAAAAACAACAGAAGTGTTATCAAAAAGTAGCAATATAAATAACATAGAGGAGTTACTCCTTCTCAACATCCATAATTATATCAAGTCACCACAGTCTTGAATACAGAGATATGAGGAAAGAGAAACAGATGGTATCTGAACTTGAGTTTTTTGCTTGTTTTGGTATTTACGGCAAAACTACTCAAGGCTATCTGCTACCATCCCAATACTGAACAACTGACCAGAGGGAAGACAGCTAGTTAGCAGCACTCTACCACCTGTGTCAAAAGACTGATTGTAACTTTTATAATACACTCATATCTTAAAGTGGAGGGAATATTTTGTGGTATCACATGGCTGATCAGCTCCAAAATCCAAAGCTTTGCCATAGGACCAACTCACACCTGAAACATACAGAATCAGTCATAAGTCAATGTATTGACAAGCAATAGAATATGTACTTTGTATTAAGTGTAAAATATACTAAAAATTAATCATAATATCCTTGGTCTCCCAGAGAATAATACCAATTTCTGGTCAGGATACTTCACTTTTCCCAACCAGTCATTAGGTGTGGGAATACTTCATGTTGCTCTCTATTGTAAGACAAATGATCATATAAAAAGAGAAGAACCATAATGGAAATGTGGATTTTTCTTTTTTCACTTTTTCCCACTAAATGGTAAGATGTGGCAAATGTAATATTCCTATCTAGAAGAAAAGTACAATGATGAATATGAATTCAAGGAAAAATTTCTGTTAAAACAACTTGACTACATTTAACTAATTATAAAATGAAAAACTTAAAAGTAAAGGAATTTTGGACAAAAAAAAGGTTTTTATACACTTACCATTTTTGCAAATGATTTTAAACAAACATTTATACTAAAAAAATTATTTTTTCCTTACAGAATCTTTTCTCTTGTACAAAGCCACTGAAATTTAAGAATTTTGATTAAAAGTAAATGGGAATCAGGAACACCTACAAAACAGATATCTTACCACTTAACTGAATAAAAAAGAAGCAAAAACAAAATCGGGATACAAATTCTTGTTTATCTGAATCCTACAGAGAAACAACACCTAAATTCATTTCCATCAAAATGTGGGTGCATTTTTGATGAAGAGACTTAATGTTATGCAATTCACACAAAACCTGAGTATTATTATAACATGCATACATAAATGTAAAGTCATACTGTATGTACCTTATATTAGTATATTCAAATCAAGGAAAAAATTTAAGTTAAAAAAATTAAATTCATTTTTAGTATATGAAAATATTGGATATAGAATGTTTATAAGGCAGTAGGGTTATTGCAAATCAAATAAGGTAAACCATGTTAATTATGTACTCATAATACTATAACTTGGAAACGTATCCTTTATCACTTCTCTTTCACCATTACAAACGTCACACAAATACACATCAGATAGTTACAATAAAGAATTAAGATTCCGTTGAGTGTAGCTACACAAAAAACTGTACAAATAACTAGGAAAGCATATAACCAAATATTCATGTTTAAGAATCTTTCACTCTTGAAGCATTATTACATCAGGCACCGATAACAGTTTGTCAAGTTTATATTTTATCATGAATGCTTGTTACAATAGCAAATATACTTTGTTTATATTGTAGGATAACATAAACTGCAAATATGGGACAATACTTTACCTATCGAAACCTGAAAAGTTTGTATACTATTAATACATTGTTGTTTTTATAAAATTTCACAAACCATGACAAATAGTCCAGTTATGTGCTGTAACTGAGTGCCCTTATTTAGTATTTTAATTTAACACTTTATCGTTGCAGCATTACTAATACTAATTAAACATTGGTGTAGTTTATTCCTTGAGTTTTTTGCCATACATTTCATACATACGTGCAATTTATTTGTATTACCTGTATGATAGTATACAGTCTCCTATACTAATTATTACCAGATTGTATTGGATTTATACATACACGAACACTCCTGTAACTTTCAAGTTTTGAATGGATGTTTAAAACCAACAGTTCATAGCTTACTCCCAGTGTTGTTACTGCAGTTCAATGATGTATAGTGTCAATTCTGTGATTATCCTCAGCTTCTTTGGAACGTTATACACTCTAAACTTACACACAGTTTTGAGTTTTGTTTTATCAGCATCTGGCATTATAGCATTCAATTGTAATCACACAAATATTGAAGTCATGACATTCAATCTAAATTGGGTTGGAGAAAGCCTGAATACATCGAATGAGACATATCACGAGGAACCAATAAAAGTTCAGGTCATTTAAGCAAGACGTTCTGACATATTTTTGTTCCAATGATGTCATATAATTGTTCAATCTCTAATTAGCACTACTGCAGCATGCATTTACTCTCAGCCATATACAATTACGACTTTGTTTCTGACCCTACAGAACTCACTCAAGTTGACTGTGAATAACTGCATTCCATCCATAGTATTACATTAGATGGATGAGTCTTTCATAATGAGTGACCAAATGCCACTAGTGTTTTCACCACTATTATTGCAAGTTCAGTTTGAAATGAAGGATACTCAGGGGGTACAGTTGAAACTGAAGGGTACACATATCAAACTGTTATTACTTTGTCATCCTTACACTATTTCTTTACAAGAACAGTATTGATATTTCAATTTAGGGACTGAGGAGGTTTTGCCTGTTCTGGCTTAAACTTTAAACTAAGTGATGGTACATGTTATGACAACGAAGTTGGGTGCGTTATATGGTCTACGCCTAACTGAAATTGCTATTGACAGTTCGACAACTCTGTATCAAAGGTTCTAAGTAATTAGACGATTGACCACCTTTTATTCTAAGTCCCCTACTACCTATTAATATAAATCCTATCAGATACATAGTAGAGAAATTCACGACTTTTACATATGGTACCACATTATCTACTGCTGATCTTGTCTGACAACTTAGTAGAGTACAATGTGAAAGCCAAATGAGAGACCATCTTTTACTCTAAATCTCCTACTACCTACTAATGTAGATCCTATCAGATACAGAGAAGAGAAATTCATGATTTCTGCTTATGGTACCACACTACCTACTGCTGATCTTGTCTGACAACTTAGTGGAGTATAATGTGAAAGCCAAAGGGAAACATTATTGAATTGTCTATACACAGGGGCATCAAACCCTAGTAGTGCCAACCTTTTAGTGGATAATCATCCATGTGTATACAGTTGTGTTGCTTGTGAAGTTGTTCATATTCTACAATGCCTTACAGTAGAAGTTCAGTTACATAAATCGTCATAACATACTTTAAAAGTCTCTACATAAATCATCGCTGTGTTCTTTAAAAGTGCCAATAGTTTATCAAAACTGTTCTTGTATATAGCTCCTAAATCCAGAACATTATCTGGTGTCTATACTTATAATGAGTGTGGGTACTTAATGCCTGTAATGTTCAGACATGGAACATGATGGGTTAAGATGTCATCTAGCTTCATGCCTACTGAACCTCCCTTAGTATTAACTCCCAAGTCCATTGATTGTTTCAACTTTGAGAAATTACTATTATATGTATGATCCTACTGGCCTATAACAACTGACAGATTATATGCTGTTTTCAGTTAGGTGTGAAACTGTGTCATCTAGTATGTCAGCTGGTGTAGAAGATCAATTGACATCTCATTATGATTTGACTCGAGTTCTACATATGGATAGAAAATTTTAGCTAAAGACTGATTAAAACAGATGTGAGGGAGTATGCAAGTCATTGGAGAATGGGTTGGTGGTTTCACTGACATATATTTCTGTGTAATGATGACTAAATTTATCATTGGAATTATGGCAAGAGTTTTCAGCATTTATAAAATGACAGGTCTTTCTTGAATGTTATGTTGTGGTATTTGGTCGTGTCTCACACAAATTTTAACGACTAGGTTCACTACTGCAAAGAACATGCTAATGACGGAAGATGACACCTATGATAAACCAACCATCCACATCAGCATGAATGTACCCTGTGACTGTGTCTGATGGTCTTTAAAGTGTTGAGGTGACCACTACCAATTCTGATATTTTATAGATGAATTAGTTACAAATGCATCATACTTTTCAAACCTGAAAAGTCTAAAAGTTTCACTAATGTAGTGTCCAGCAGTTTAAACTATAAATTTATTATAAATTCAAACTCGTGTTTAAATATTGTATAACTTCTCTCTTTGCTCCACTGTATCATGAAATTAAGTACTATGTACTATCGGTAGAAAACTCTTTGCAGTGGATTTGTTACCTGACCTGCATGAGAAACAGACTGCCCTTAAAGCATGCCGTAATTGGCACCTGATATAATTTGGGCTATTTTTACAGGCCATGTTTTCTTTTATATCCTTCTCTTCCCTTTGACGTGGTGTATTTTGAAGTGACACAAATTTACATCTGTCAAAGCATGAAAGCAACACATATGGCCTTTATATAGTCACACAGGCCAAGCATCTTGGTTCTAATCTGAGATGATTTACTTAATTAACATCAAGGACATAAAGGGATGTGGATTCTCTTAGTAGCTACAGCAGAAACCAGGTCAGAAAAGCTGTAGGCCAGCAAAAAGACTTTTCTGTCAGGTACAATTAATTCGATGGATCATCAATTCCCTGTGTGTAGAACTTCAGCACCATAAACAGCTATGGTGATCAGCCAATAAGGAGTATTATCTGTTCTGAAATAGACAAAACTACATCAGGACACAAAAGATAATCAAGGTCCAATCCGACTACAGATTTTGTAGTACTCATCTCCTGAAACAAAAGCATGGCCTTTTCATTCTCTCAGATGATCTAAGATTAAAGGCTCAAAAAAGTCTAATATATACCTGTAAAGAAATTAACTTGATGGCTACCACAGCCACTAGGACATCATTCAACATGAAAATATACCATGACATCCTCAACAAACTTTTATCTATTTAAAAGCAGTGGACAAAGAAGGTTAAATTAAACTGCATCTATGTAACATGTTAATTCCAGGAACATTGAGAGCATTAAGAATTATATTACCTGGTAGGTGAAAGCTTAGAAGTACTCTCAAATAGCCAAGTCTCTTTGCCAGAAATCCATAAATGAAGCATATTAACCCAGAAATACCCTCATACAGCCAAGTCTTGTTGCCAGAAATCCAAAAACAGAAGCAGGAATACTTAGAAATAGTCTCATATAGTAAAGTATTGTTGCCACAAATCCATAAATGAAGCAAATTTATTCAGAAATACCCTCATAAAGACAAGTCTTGTTGCCAGAAATGTACAAACAGATGCAGATGGACTCAGAAATACCCTCATATAGTCAAGTCTCATTACCAGAAATCCAAAAAAATGAGACTGACTCTGAAATACCAGCATATAGCCACGTTTTGTTGATGTGCACATTTCTTAAGGATTCTAAATCTTGTCTATTGTATTGTTTTCATTTTCCTTAACTTTACAAAAGTAAGCTATTAGCTTCTATTTTTTACATTTCAATTGTGGTGAAAAACGTGTAGTGTGCTTTGGATAATTTCGGTGATACACATATTAAAAAAAACTTTATAATCAAATTACATTAAAGTTTACTTCAAGTTTAATTGATATTTTTTTTTATGATCTGTAAGGATATAAGAGAAGTGATAGTGGTTGTGACCAGCTTCTAAATGGTGACAAGTATATGGGATTCGGTAATGATTTACACAAGATACTAAAACTCAAAAGTAATAATATTTTGCTATTTACTGACATGTTAAATTCATACTGTAGTAACTGTCAACAAGTTAATATATTAGCTTTACTGTATATGCATGCTTTTTAATTTTACTGGGAAATTGATATTACTGCTCAATTAAATAAAAAATAATGGAACTTATTTTACTGCTAACAAGGATAATTGTACACAGCAGCATAACAAAAACTATACATTTTTGTCCACTTATACATATAATTTTGGCGTTTTTTACAAACTGCAATAGTTCATAGAAGAAATAGTTTATTTTGTAAACTTACAGATTCTTTTCAGTCTCCATTCCTCATAAAAATACCACACACTTTTAAAGTTTCCAAAACAAATTACTGTTAAATCTGATTTGTACTGTTAGTCTAACCCCAGCTTCTCTATACTCATATCTAATTTGCTGATCCAAAATCTTAAAGATAATGAGCATGTTTTCATATGCATGCAGCAGAAAGTTTGTTTAGAAACTAAAAGAATAAATCATTTGTAAACTACCAAAAAGGAATTTGGTTGACAACAAAATCACAAGATTATCAACTGAACATGTTTCTAAAATTTCTGTCATGTAGCTACTCGAAACATAACGCATCACTGGTGTTCTTGGAGTAAATATTTATGAAATTATTGTGTTATTGTTTGAATTTTGCACAAAACTACATGATGGATACCTGTGCTAGCCAGCCATCCTTAATTTAGCAGTGTAAGACTACAGGGAAGGCAGCTAGTCATCACCACCCACCGCCAACTCTTGGGCTACTCTTTTACCAAAGAATAGTGGGATTGACCTTCACATTAAAAAGCCCCCATGGATGAAAGAGTGAGTATGTTTATTGTGGCATACACTCGAACCTGTAACCCTCAGATTACAAGTCGAGTGTTTTAACAACCTAGCCGTGCTTGACCATAATGTTTTGTACCAAACTATAAAGATTAAATGTACAACCACAGAACATACAGTTTTTGCAACATGTTATATTCTTACATTAAAAAAAAATTAAATTATGAGAGCTGAAGACAGATGATTGAAATCTGTATACTGTCATCAACTATATTTACTGAATACCAATGCTTACTATGCTGTTAAAAATGAAACAACTTTTAAAATCATAGGAGTTCAAATTTGTATATTCGATCTGCAGGTACACTGAATTCCAGTATATCATATTTTTGGAAATTGCATTCGTGTTCCAAATGTAGAATCAAAGGTTTTCATGAAATTTTCCAAAGAAAAATTTAGAGAGAAATTATAAACAAACAGATAATCAACTGTCTAATTAGAGAATTTTGTATTCTGCAATGGGTGAACACTTTGAAAGAGCTAAGATAAATTCTGTAAATTCAGAGACACAAAAACATTTAGCTAACAATTATCACTTTAGTTTCTATGTGACATTACAATGAACCAGCTTATTTTCCACTACTAAAATAAATCTGCCTTACATACTGTTAACCATTAATAAGTGAGGAACAGGGATCAAGTTATTTATATGTTTCTCTTTTTCTTTTATCGACTTCAATGAATATACCCCTCACTACAAACAATTTTCTGAAAAATTATCAGTCATCATCATATCAACACAACTCAGTTTATACACTTATCAGTCATATTACAGTAATTCAGTGGGTATTTCTACGATTCCAAACTAACATGAGCTAAATCATTAATTTTCTTTCTATTCAAGAGACTGTTAGACTAATAAATATAACAAATATTATACCATACTAGTGATATATTTTATAGTGATATGTAAATTCGTATGATATTTAACCAGAACATAACCTATGTATAAAGCAATGAATTATTTCATTTACTTAAAAGAGGTAACTAGATTTGTCATTTCTGAAGTTTTACTGACCATACACGTAAATACATGTCTATATTTGTACACTGGAAATAACTCCCACCATTTTTTCACTACTAAACTGTGTCACTGTGATGTAAAAAGCAGTTTGTTTTTTTTAACATTTTCCCTTAAGACATACATTAACAATTCATGTTACATGACTCGAGTGACACTAAAACCTTCTGTCACATTAGGAGGTATGTACTGCCAACAATACACAAGGTTTACATAATTAACTAGTGCAAAATATATTAATTAGTTTAGATTGTTACAAAAGAACTTAAAGTTTACTTTTAAACAAAAACAACACTTTTTTCTTGTTTTTAAGTACTTTCGATATTTAAGCAGAGGCCGTAAGCTGAAATTTTTAATAGAGGTTCAGTTTAGTTAGGTTCTCTTTAAAAAATACTGAAAGAGTACAAGTGAGGAAAAATAAACTGACAGACATTGATATGCAACTCAGATAATTTATATTTATCATCAGGTTCATAAAAGACCAGGGATTAATTTCATCTTAAAACCTTATTGCATGCCGATAAACTAGGTTTTAGCGCAGTTATATGTAATACTTTTGAATCATTCACATGATGATACCTACTATAAATCTTCTTGTATACATAAACATTTATTTATTTGTAACAATTCAATAGATAAATATTATAGAATCATAAATATGTATTAAACATTTAGCTGCCTTGAAATAGATTATCCTTTCCATTTTCTTTAAGTTAATATCTCCTTAGCTTTCAGCTACAGTTTTACTCCGTCTATATGGCCTCAAGACCCTTTTACACCCTGCTGGCTTGCTTTTGCTGCGTGTTTCTTCAGACTCTTCCTGGAAGGGAGGCAGAGCCCCAGAACTAATACAAGCCAAAATACTAGGATCCATCTCTCCTGATAGGTGTGTAGGCTGAAGGCTGGCCCGGCGGAAGCGATTTGGGGAGCTTAGTTTGTTGACGTCCACGCTGGAAGGGTCTGCTTGGTAAGCTAAAGCATTCATTATAACATGATCAGGAATTACTCCCAATGGGTGAACTTCCTTCATTAGTACACTTGCAGGAATCTTATAGAACTCAATACACTCAATAAAGTTTGCCATTGTGTCCCTCAAATTACTGCTCACCATGTTATCACAGTACCTCTTGCTCCAGTGCATGGCTGCTTCGAATTTAGTCAGCTCATCTGCTCTTAGCTCCTCTCTTGACAGAATCAGTCGAACCACATGCAGAGGAAGCAGTGCAAAGGAACCAAGACTGAGAACCTCATTTCCATGGTTGTCAACAAATTCAAGAACCTGGGACAGATGGTTTGATATTAGCATCCTATCAGTCTACATTTAACCCAAAACAAAAAAGTTCTGTAATCTGGGCTACATAGGTCCAAGTTAGTAAGCATTTTTAACTGGTTCAGATATTAAATATCCATATAGATTTTCAAAACAAAACTTGTTAACATGCAGAGAGGAATATGTAGCATTGTAATATATTTATTACGCTGTTGGAAATCTGTATATAATTCAAAAGAAAAAAAGTTTCCCATTGTCAAAGATACAAGATTTATTTTCTTCTGTGGCAAAAGTTATTTTCAACTTAGTTGGTCATAGATCATGTTAAAGATGACAAACAGTAGTATCACATTTTGTTTTCGCTGCACACTTATCCATATTTTTCCAACTCAGTAAGCATATTGTAACAGACTTAATATTATTTTAGTATCTATGTTTGCTTCAGTTTAATATATATTTAGAAATGTATGTAACTTATACGGCTAAATTTGTATTACGCAAGTCCCGCTTTTTTTCCTAATGTTGTAGAAAATTCTTGAGAGTAAGAATCAAAAATGTGTTTTATGAAAGTACTAGTGTATCATCGAATGTTGTTGGGTCAACAACTAAACTTTCTAGAATTTCACCTAAAGATTATAAATCAATGTGCCAAGAGACAGAATACTGTTGGTCTGCTACAGTTAGTATACTATAAGCCTTGAAAGCTATAATTGTGACAAGTGCTTATTAATCAAAAAACTATAGATATTTGACCAGGAACATATACACTTTGAACGTTATGAACCATTCAACTTCAGACATAAGATATTTAACTTCCTCTTTGAAAAATAAACTTGTGGACCTGGACCATCTCTAAAATATCTCTACACTACGAAATATTTCTATGAGAACATTAGATGTCTAACTTCCTCTGTGAAAAATAAGCTTGTAAACCACATTAAGCCAAACAAGAATAGAGCTAGCTAGCATTCACATAAAGTGAAGTGTATCTGTGTATCAACATAAAAGTAATTCACTTATTATGAATTTGGACCATCAATAAAATATTCAGTTCCAGTTCCAGATAGAAGACTGAATATTGTTCGTGAGTTTGTAAAATATTTGTATGTAAATAAGCGTTTGTAATAACTGTTATTATAAATTATATTGTTGTTTGTATATTAAAATATATCTGTGTTAAGTAAGAAAATTATGTGTATCAATCTTGTTGGCAAATATCAAATTTAATATACATCAACATTTAATTAAACTTCTAAATTAAAATTTCTGGCTGTTTGAAATCATAAAACATAAAGTACACAACATAATACATTGGAGATTTGTCCAAGATAAATTATAAGATGTAACAATATACAGACATAAGCATGATAAATCTGATTTCCCTACCAAGACTACTACATATATCAGTTGTTAGATAGTTTGTTTTAAAACAAAGATAAAAAATGACTGTATAGGGTATTGATAGCATAACTGAATTACTCATTATCAGGAGATTAGGTTAAAATGTTAAAGATGATTAAAAAAGTGTAATCTTTTTTTGCCACACAAATTGCTGTATTTTTCATGGGATCATTTATTAAAGCAGGTCATTTTAAATTATGTATATTACGTACCATAAAATGAGATTCTAAATTACATTTATTCATCAATTTAGATATATAACTGCATTTTGATTATGCAATCAAACCAAACTTCTATATTGCTAACTCAAAAGGTAATCTTCGTTCACTGAAAATGTCTCTAGCAAACTAATAAGATGTATATTTGAGACAGTTTTAACAAGTAATGAAGAAAACTTTATTATAAATGTTCGACATTTCAACAAAATTATATGACGACGACATAGGTTTGTCGAAACATTGTCCAATAAAATTTTTTTCATTATCCATTCTGTCCTTTTCCAAACTTTTGTTTTGTAAAAAAAGAGGGTTCTTCATCATTAGATATAATTAGCTGTAAATGAGTTAATTGATATATGTAAGGTACTAAGAGATTTTAATGGTGCTCAATTTGTAAAAATGCAAGAAGAAAAGCAATGCGTATGTGTATGAGTGCAAAAATCCTGTTAGGCCTACACTCATGGAAGTTAAAAAAATAAAAATTAAAATGCACTTAACTTAAAAAACATTTTTGTATTATTCTGAATAAAGACATTATTTTATTGATTCAAAATGAAAAAAATATTATGTGAATAAAATTAAATGATTAAAAGAGTTTTCTTATATTCTGAAGAAAACAGTTTTAAAATTAAACAAATATACAATACAACCAGCATTTAAGGCTTCATATTGTAAGTACAAACATACACACAAATATGCTTTATGGATATATTATACCCTGAATGAACAAAATTTCCTTTATGAAATGGTGTTTTACATTGTAAATGCATTTGATACAGTAATGTGCAGTTTCCTTAATTTCAAAAAAACTTCTTTTGTTGGCTACTAGAGGGAGAAGTGAATTCCCATTGTTTCTGGGAGACTGTCTGTCTAGCTTGACCCCTGTTTTTGACTTTGAGTTTATGACACCATATTTTTAAGCCTCCACTTTATGCTCAATTACACATACAAAATTAGTCCTAGAAAGAAACAAATGTCATTAGCGAGTAGTGATGTAATTACTTTCAGCAAATATAATTGCACGTTCTTCAAACTAAATATAGAAGCTATTTCATTCTCAATAATTTTATTATTAGAAATGACAATATGTATTTAGAGACAAATCCAGATCTGGCAATGTTGTGTTACTTAGTACTGTCTGCTGATTAATGGTATTACATCAATATACATGACACCCATTAGTCATGTTTGACCTGTGCTGCCTAATGCAATCCAATTCAGCTATGCCTTTTGGATCAAAATGAAATGTAATAAGTGTGGCTTTTAAGAACTTTAGTAAGTTATTCTACTTGAAATAGCATAAAGAGACATATTTCTAATAAAACTCAACTAGAAACTAGTTGTTCACATGATCAAAGGCTGAAACAACAGTCACTTTAAACTATCTTACTACCAGTCACATACAATGTAGAACCTCCACAAACCATAAGAGATGTAGGTTGGATGACTGCATGATACACTCTATATAATAAATCTATTACATCATACTTCACTTGTCATTTAAACAAGAGAAAGCTTAAATACTTCCTTTATTTTCACTACAGTATTTGAGAGTATATTCAAAATTATACATAGAGAAATCTGAAGCAAACTTTACCTTCTGTACTAACGATTTAGTACACTTGTACTGTATGTACTTTTCAGCAGATGATAACAGAGCACAAACAGTGTCTACGTTGATGCAACACTGAACAAACCCCATGCATGCACGCCTCAGTTCATCCAACCCATAATAATCAGCTGCATTCATTAGACCTATCAAAAGTAAAGAAATAAACATATTTTATTGAATATATTTATTTTAAATAATTATACGTACCATAATTTTATAATTTTTTTTTTACAGACCTTCCTCACAGAAAATACATGTTAATAAATCAGTTCAAAAATTAAACCTACTGACAATAATCGTGTTCAGATGAGTTTTCTGTTACATTTTTATTTTGAAAATGAATTTAACAAATATTTTCAACAAGTACATAAAATGAAAATACCCAGTTTTCATTCACAAGGAACCACTTAGTTATAACTTTGTTATGCAAGCAACTAAATTAAAAATTAAATTACATCTGCATGTAATCACACTTCTAATACTTGTTTTGATCAGTTACATTTTTTTAAATTTATAAATATATACTTCTGTGGTACATGTACACAATGAAAAGCAAACAATAACTTGGGAATCAATGTATTTATTATTCCTAAAGAGGTTTTGTAATTATAAATTCTTAAATATTTAGAACCATTATGAAGATGTGTATAAACTAATAAAAAGTACTTAAGATATTACAGAAGATTACTGATAAAATTGTTAAATGTTTTATAGTTTCATTTACAAAAACAAGATAATTATAAGTTGATCTTCTCAATTTTCACCTCAAATTTGTAATTCTAAGATGTCTGACTGTCCTGTTGTTACTATGGTATATAAATATGTCATGTTGTTTCTGCTGTCTCTTTTTCAATGCAGCATTTTTTAAAATTTATCAGTTATTTTGTGTGCGTGAGATTTTCACGTAAGACATTCCAGACCAGAAAAAAAAAACTTTTAATTATTTCCTTTTATGGTAGTTATGAGGTTGGTCAAATTGACCAACTATGTTTAGAGTTGTTGTGTACAAAATAACAGATAACATATAGTTTTTCAAAGGAAAAAAAAATGGAATCCTCAATAGCCATAGCTGTAATTAGATCTCAAATTGGTCAAGAGATGGAGTTTAAGGTTTGTACTTGAAAAACAAAATTAAACAGCCATTTTATAAGTTGCTATGTTGTGGCTAAATACATTCAATATTTATTTAGAAGGTTTTATGGATTATGCAAACAAATTCTGAAAATGTTCTCATGAAGAAAACTATTTTAAATCTTAAAATGAAAATATCAGAGTAGTCAGCACTCAGATGCTGCATAATTACAAACAATTACAAAATAGGTATAGTTTGATGTTGCTTTGAGAATATGTTAAAACATTGTCTCCTTATAATCGAACCAGTTTACCAAAATAGGAATAGTTTGGTGTTGCTTTGAGAATATGTTAAAACATTGTCTCCTTATTATCAAACCAGTTTACCAAAATAGATATGGTTTGATGTTGCTTTGAGAATATGTTAAAACATTGTCTCCTTATAATCAAACCAGTTTACCAAAATAGATATGGTTTGATGTTCCTTTGAGAATATGTTAAAACTATTGCTCTTATGACAAATGAACCAATTCTTATGGACTGTTTCAACCAATAAGGTACCATCCCTCCATACATGGTGTGAATTAATACTATTTACTGTAGGTGAATAATACAACTATCAGCTGTGATTATCATATTGACATTTCTTACCAAGAAGTGTTCTAGCTTGCAGTGTGACACAGCCAGTGTGAATGTATTCAATAAGTTGTCGGAAGACATCTGGTTCAAACTCTTCCACAATCAAAGTTTGATGAGCATTTACTGGAGTCTGAAAGCAACATATTAAAAAAAAATCTATAATGATTAATTCTATGTGGTAACAAACATAACATAACAAAGTGCAGTTCATTATCAAATGATGCAGAGTTGCATTTTTTTTAGTACCATACATGTAGAAGCATTAATTAAACCTGATTAGATAAATAGATATTGTATGGAAGATCACTCTGGCCTGAAACATTGTGAACATTAAAATAGCTTATTAATATTTTCTATTTTTTTGCAGTATGTTTTACCTTTTTTTGTTATTTTTAAGAATAAAATATAATTAGCTAACAATGGAGTAAAATAGTCCCTGTTAATGAAGATTTGCTAAACCGTTATCCTAAGTTACCGGATAATGTCTAGGAAGAAATCTTCTATAGCATTTTAACCTCTACCTGGGTCACCTTGTTAAAGCATTAGGAAAATATTAGGTGCAGATACAAGTAAGTGACTTAATGTTAGAACTCCTTTTCTTTGTATGTGATAAAATAGCTTTAGAAGGTCGAATACGAGAACAAATTTTTTTCATCAGTGCACACAGAGACAGAGACATTCAAAGATACAGAATATGACCCCTGTGCAGACTTGCATGTTGTAAAGGAACTAGGGGTTAAAAGATTTTTGGCATGGCTTCTGTGGAATTATAAAATAGCATTAAGGAAACTAATCTAGTCTCTAGACAACAATATTCTGGTTAGAGGCAGACTAGACAACAATATTCTGGTTAGAGGCAGACTAGACAACAATATTCTGGTTAGAGGCAGACTAGACAACAATATTCTGGTTAGAGGCAGACTAGACAACAATATTCTGGTTAGAGGCTGACTAGACAACAATATTCTGGTTAGAGGCTGACTAGACAACAATATTCTGGTTAGAGGCTGACAGTAATAAGAAAGGAAGAAAAAACTCGAGAAACAGCAGCAGACTTAAATAAAAGATAAAGTTGAGAAACTTGGCACAAAGAAGGAGATATTAATGGAACTAAGAAAAATAGAAGAATCAGGTCTAGTGATAACAAATATAGTATCTGAAAAAGGTATAATTAAATAAAAATAAAGAGAACATTGCTCAATAATATGCCAGCTAATAAAATAAAGAAAATAGCAGCTATGAATAGTAAGGTGAAAACAGATATCTATAATACTAAAATGGTATGTCTGTTATTATATGTCAGTTTGTGCATGTGTGAATTCCACAGCTTCAGAAGGGAAAAACCGAGAAACACAAAATGTTGCACACATACTAAGTAGACCCTGAGGTTGTGCACCTGGATATTATTACTTATCCAAGCATGCATATCGTTTTATGAGACAAGCTAGCAGAAAACTACATATAAAAGAATATGTGACTGCCATAGATAGAAAAGAGCAAATAATCTAAAAACCTGAAATTTTAAACCCATACTAAGTGAATGCTGAGGATATGCACCGGGTTTTATTACTTATCCACATGTGTGTGTGTGTGCAAATCCTTTTTAATTAGACAAGCTAACAGAAGAAAAAAAACTGAAAAGAAGTAACTTCTTATATTACAAACAGAAATCATAGATAGAAATGCACAAGCATGGATGTATATAAAGAATCATTAAAGCTCCACTAATTTTGAACTGACACTAAGTAGACCTTGAGTGTATGCAGTTGGGTATTAGTTATTCTATGCATGTGCATCTTTCTAATGACGCAAGCGAGTAAAAAAACCACATAGAAAAGAAGTGGTTCCATATATAACAGCTTTTAATATATAGAAAAGCCAGTAAAGTTTGGCAACAGTGTGTTCCAACAATGACTTCTGTCATGTTGCTTAGCAACATAAATATATATACACACACACTGTTGACCCAAGTGGAGACGGGTACTTTTGCTAGAATGGATAATACAGTTAGACTGGAAAATAATACTGCAGAATGTAAAAGAAAAACACAAAAGTATAACAGTGAAGTTGTTAAATGAGTATGAAGATATACTTTATGAAGAGATAAGCCTCCTGCATGCATGAACAAAGTAAAGCTTAAAATAATATATCAGAAAAAGACAACCATATATCAAGGACCCTCATGAGTATTCAAGAGACAGAGTAGAATCAAAGTGACTAAACAAGATACTAGAGCAGGGAGAAAATACAGAAAATAGTAGTAACCCATATGCCATTCCAATGGTTTAGCTCCCCCACCCAAATAAAAAGAAGAGAAGGATGCAATTGTGTGAATTTTCACAAAGTGAATAAATCAAGCATGTGCATCACCCAATATTCGAGATCATTAAAAGGTCAAAACAAAACGAATATCTATGGATTTGCAAATTAGTTGTATGCAGGTAGAGATGGATAAGAAAAACAGAGAAAAAAACTAGTTTTATCTTATTATCTGATATGTATTAATTTAACCAAATGTCACTCAGATTACGCAAACACCATCTACATTTTAAAGACTTGTAGATATTTTTTTTCTGAATTAAAATATTCTAAGCATATTTGTTTCTTGATGATGTCACAGTCTTTGTGGCTAACTTTAAAGAGTCACTAAAAACTTACAAGATGTCTTTAAAAAGTTACACAAAACAGTTCTGAAATTGAAACCATCAGAATGTCAATGTCTTAGAATAGAAGTTCAGTACTCAGTTTGCATAGAAGATGCTACTAATTTAAATTTAAAAACCCAAGAAACTGAAAATATGCAAACACTTTTCAGTCCTTTATGATGTTATGGACATGAAGAGTATTTGCTGGATTTGTAGACTGTTATACTCTAAAGCAAACTGATGAAGAAAGATAAAATGTACTGATGAATTAATCAGGATTTGTGTGTTTAAAAATAAGATGTCAAAAATATGTGAGAAATGTAAAATAAT
Source organism: Carcinoscorpius rotundicauda (assembly GCA_011833715.1). NCBI lineage: Eukaryota > Metazoa > Arthropoda > Merostomata > Xiphosura > Limulidae > Carcinoscorpius > Carcinoscorpius rotundicauda. Next base: position 37,906,050 of record CM022406.1, on the reverse strand, counting down.
ATGCTACATCCTTTTACTTTTCTTGAACAAGGGCCCCAGGCTGTTTAACATCACAGGTGAACTAACACTATTAGTAGTTTGAAACATAATAAAGAACTAAATAAATATTATAAATAAATAAAAATCAGTGGCAGAAACACTCACAGAGAGAGAAACTCCATGCTTCCCTAACAAATAATAATATTAGCCTAATATCATTGGTATTTCACAACAGTTCTTTGAAAAGAATGTTCTTTTTTTATTTAAATAAAGAGTTGCAACGATAGGCAGAATATGAAGGCTACTCAACTGCTTGATGCATTCAGTTTGTTGATAAACCATAGAGGTGTGGCTGGGGAAATATGTCAAACCATAAAGTATGTGAGAAATACTTGTGTATAGACAGAAGCTACCAGATGACGAACTTGACAGAAAGTGACATGAAAAGGAAGAAATTTTTCATCTCCCATGGAGGAATATTCTAGCTGTTAAAAGTTAAAAGAGATAAATCTCAAGAAGTAGGAAGATTGCACCATATTTAAAGACAAGTTTGCTTGCCTCTTAAGAAAACGACACAACAGAGGTAACATCGTACTGCTTGCAGAGGATAAAAAAGATGATCTGGGTATGAATGATCACAGAGAGGAAACTGGAGGGAAGGTTATAGGGAAAACTATCCATCACCCAGCCAGGCAGCTCAAGTCTTGAAAAGGAAGAAATAGTCTGAAAATAAATTCAAAACTTTTCCTGTGAAAAATAGTGAGGGGCCATATACAGAAAGAGTATTTGAGTGATAATATGAAAAAATTATGTCTTAATAGATAGATGGTATAACAAACAGACAGTCAAAATTTTAAGCTGAGGATTGCCAGTGAAAACTAAAATTTCAGTTTACAAGAAAGGGACGGATGATTAGAAAAGCCTTGAAGCATTTCAAGAATTACTGACAGGTAAAAACATAAGGTTGTTCATAATTAAAGCTTCTGTAACAAAAGTGAATACCCACAAAAAATGAGTAAAAGTATATTAAGCTTATCTTGCAAAGGACCAGATAAATGTATCATGTGAATATCCAGTTATGGCAACATGTGGTGAAAAAAAAGAACATTAGAAGCAGATATAAAAAGAACTTCCAAGATTGATAAGGTACAGAATCTTGGACTACCAAGAAGTAAAGGTGCAGAAACCACAATTTCAAAACAAAGATGGAAGATATGAGTGACTTGGTTGGTTGGAAAGGTTAAGTCACTTGGAAGAAATGGATACTGGACTTATAAACTCAATCATTGCATATCAATACAAAGGAGACATTGTTATCCACAAAAATATGCAAAAAATAGTCCATGTAGCTTTCAAATATGATTTTAAAAAAAACATACATTCTCCATTTCTTGAAGTGATGTCTTTGGTTCTAACATATTGAGACCTCATAACAAATTATCACCTTTCAGGACTCAAACAAAATAGATTATCACATGATTCCTGTAGAGTACAATTTGCATTTTCTGAGTTAAAAACATACCCAATGACAGTGTCACAGAGATCTATAAATATGTTTTAAAAGACAGAGTGTATAGGAGGAGCACGCCAATGTCAGATGAATAGTGATATTTCAATAAAGCAAGAAGAGGTTGAAAGTCTATTTTATAGCTTTTCAACATCTGCAGGATGAATGTTTAACTAGTTGAACAATCTGAAGCACTTGTAAGGAAGAGAGAAAGTAATTTACAAATGAAAAACCACAGCACTATCAAGTCACGTGACTAAGTGTTGCACACTGAGAACCTATTTAAACATTTATTTTTAAAATTAAACTTAAATATTACAAAAATCTGAATTATAAACTACATTTTAATTCCTAGTGTACTAACATAAATTGATAATAAAATTGTTTAATTAAGTTTTGAATGCAAATGTATGAAAGGTTATAAAATGCTTCCTTGGACCATTGTTTTGTCGCACTGTAATATTCTGAACACTGCTACATGGTTTCCATTACTTGCACTTTTGTCATTAGTTAGACCTTGAAAAGAGTTTCCAAGAACAAAACTGTAACAATATTACAAAGGAGTGTTTTCTATGAGAGATGTTTTGATTATGTCAAGAGAATACAGGTGCCCTAGTGCATGAAAATGCATCACTGAATGGCCATAGATGGAGTTTTCATCTGTATAAAAAAAAAAAAAAAAGTATAAATAGACATAAGTTTGAGAGTTTGTCGAGATAAATATTTAGTATTGTAGAAGGCAGGGTAAAATCACAATTCAGTACCTGCTTATAAAAGTTAGACTAAATAAACATACTTAACCAAGGACAACTGTGGGTATATGTTCCAGTGTGGATAAATATACATTCATATTGTATGAAAATCACTCATGTTACTAATCACACTTGGGCATTATAAGCTGGTGTCAAATAAGCATAGAAAAAGAAGCAGTAAGCAAAACAGATGGGTATGGATAAGGATCCACTGAAGAATAATTGAGCTCATTTCAAACCTGAAAGATGACTTCAAATGATATTTGCAAGCAGTAACTGTTTTTTCTTGTTCACTGAATATAAAACAAAATCAAGATTTATATATGCAAAAATGGCTCGTTTGGGATGAGAAAATATTTTACGTAGAAGAGCCAACAACGTTTCGACCTTCTTCGGTCATTGTCAGGTTCACAGAGAAAGAAAGAGGTAACTGACCAGAAGCTGACCACATGTTTGGAAGGGGTTGTGTAACTGAGTGTCGGAATGTAGAGGGTGATGTTATTCACAGATATTCATAAAACTATGCTCACCAGATAAAATTAAAGATGAATTAGACAAAATATAGCAATATTTCATCAACATCAATAAGTTTCCTCCACAAACAGTTGAAAACATTATATGCACACACCTAGACAAAAAGCAAAATCAACAAACTAAAGTAAATATATCTCACAAACAAAAAAATCATGAAATCATACACTGCAGTATATCATATATTCCCAACATCAGCAAAAAAATAACCAACATTTGGCAAAAACTAGTAACAAAATATGACATTCCAGTTCATACCAAATTTATTCAAAAACCAGGCACAAAACTAAGGTCTGTACTATGTAAAAACTACACTGACAAACACCACACCAACATTATTTATAAAATACAATGTGATAACTGCCACGACTTCTATATTGGAGAAACCAGTAAAAAATGGAAACCAGATTCAAAGAACATAAAAGGTCACCTTCACATGTTTTCGAACACTGTAAGTCAAATAAACATAACATAATCACAGAAAACACTCAAATACTAAATAAAGAAACAAACATAAACAAATGCAAAATTAAAGAAGCCTTACTTATACAACAACTTAAACCCAAAATAAACCAATATAAAGGGATGCCTTTATACCTATATTGATACAATAAAATTATATATTCAAATATCTAACACTGCCCTCTACATTCCGACACTCAGTTACACAACCCCTTCCAAACATGTGGTCAGCTTCTCGTCAGTTACCTCTTTCTTTCTCTGTGAACCTGATGATGACCGAAGAGGGTCAAAACGTTGTTTGCTCTTCTACGCAAGATATTTTCTGAACCCAAACAAGCCGTTTTTGCATGTATATTTCTCTACAAGTGGGTTTTCTCGACATCACTGAAAGTGAAGATTTAATTTTAGTAGTGTGATTACATATTAATTAAGGAAATAATATCTAAAAAAGTAACAATTTAATATGCTAGAAAGATATATTGTACTAATGATATAATAAATGCTTGTTTGTGTGTGTCATAAATATTTCTTTCTCCATTCTAACTCTCATCATAAATGTTCTTTAGAGTTTGATGAAGTTGTGAATCACAACTAAACTACAAATTATTGTAAACAACTGAATGGGCATTCTCACACACAGACCACTTGATGCATGGAGTACTGCTATGTAAGGTTAGCCTGTTGAAGTTAAGGTGTCATGAAAAGAAAGGACACCAGGTCTTGAAAAGAAGTGATTACTGGATGAAACACTGGTAGTTTGTATTTACGTGGGTAAAGTACTGAAGAAGAAAAACAACAATAGTAATTATCATGCTTATGGGCAATAATGACCCAGTTGTCCTAAGTTAATCACTTACTCCTTTATACAAACTTTTATTTGTTTTGTGGAATGGAACTGTACATCTGGCATCATATTCATCACCTTAAATTTTAATGAGAATTCAGAACTGGATAAAAACAGAGCCAATAAGCAAATGGAGCTCAATGCCAGTAATTTAAAAGACAAGTTACATGCAACCAAAAAGCAACTTATCATAAAGATGATGCAATATATCAGTTCTAATAATCCTTAAGTGTCAACACAGGTTTGATGGGAAAACAATAAAAAAAAATCACTGTATGGAACAATAACATCCAATACTTTACCAATGGCAGCATAAGGAATGTTTTGGATGTGGGTGCATCATTCCAACTCTTAAGAACCAAAGAGTTCTATTGTTGTATGAGTTTATTTAAGCTACTTTCAATGCCTAGCTACAGTTAAGGAAACTATAAACGTTTTATCACACTGCTAAACAGTTTCCATTACTGAATACTATATTGAAGAAGCACATCTCTGATTCATTATAAAGTATCATGATGTGTATAGACAAAAAAAATGTGTCTGCAATTTACTTTGGCCATTCTGGAGCTCACCAATCTGAATACATTTGGAACTTTGGGACATTGCCTGACGGAAGACGAGCCCTTAACAATTCACTACATATAGATATGCTCTACAGAAATAGCTGTATATATATATTCCATCAGATATGTATGGAAAGTTACTGACAAATTTTGGAATCAAAGTTGTAATGAAAATCACACTTAGAAAACCTTGCAGTGAAACATACAGACCCTTTCTCTAAGGGTGTTACAACAGTACACTTCTTAATATAACATGATCTAAAGTACTGTACAATAGTACTTACCTGGGGAAACTGTATATTCAATATTGGCTCACTGCTTCTCTTAAGAAACAGCTTTAATTTTGTTTCTTTGCTGGATTCTCGTTTTCTCTGTGGATTTTCTCGTAAAGTTTGTTGTTGTTGTCCATACAACATTTTGTGAAACACTCTGAAATATAATTTTGTATGGAAAAATTAAAACTATATAATTAAAGTATTTTCATCTAAAGTGTTGAAACTAGAATAGTTACTATGTCACTGCTGTTTCACCTAAGCAATATTCTAAATTAATATAATTGATAAATAATCAGCATTTGGATCTAAGATTCTTCTCAAATTTTACTCTTCATTTATTTATTTTTTACAAGTCTACATTTGGCTTATTTTTTAATATTTATTATTATTTTCTTCTTTTTTTAGAAGTCTAAATATACAACAGAAATCTTTGCAGTTCTTAAAATTTGAATTAATATTTATACATAATGGCTCTGAACAAATTATTCAAGGGCTAACAAGTTATGAATTTACATACAAATAAATGACATGACTAACACCTGTATGTGATACTAGATCTGTTTATTGGGATGACTAATGGTGATAATCTTGGTGTTATGCACTACAGATTTCCACATATTCCTTCATAAAATAAAACACATTCTTTAAAAGCAGTATATATCATGTGTGTCCATACACCAAAAGCATTTCCATTATATGCACATAATGATATTCCAAGGTACTTATACAAACCCACATTCCTACATCAAAAATTTCTGTATGTTTTGCAACAAACCTGTTGCTTAAAATGGCCTCCAAAGTCTTAAGTATACTGTAGAAGACATTTTTTTTTCTTATGCTATTATATGATGGTAGTTTAGTCAGCATAGTTTATTGTCAATTCCTGCAACTAGCTGAGTTTATAAGAGAATTTACTTGTTAAAGTTTTATTCATCCATAGTGAGAAATACTGGACAATATCAAATGTAAATTGAAATTAAGCATCTTAAAAGTCCAATTTATAACTAAAATTTGGTTTACTGAATTAAAGCAAAAATTTGTAAAGCTATTTTTTAAGATTTTCTGTCTTTACTGACAAAAAGTAAACAAGTTGATTCACAAGAAACTAATTTATGCAAATCTAAAATGTGTTCACAGAAATTAACCTAAAGATGAGTAGCACACACAAAGAAATACAACTACTTTTTATTTATTTTTTTTAGTTTGACTTACAGTCCACTGGTATAGATTTCATGTGAATGAAGCTGAGAAAATTGAATTCATACAAATTTGCATAAGTGCAAGTACACTGACACTACAAAAATATACTCATGTTGCAAGTTCTTTTTGAGAATGGAATAATAAAGATGGTCCTTGTGTACTTACCATGCCATTTTATATTCAAGAATATTATAAATGACACTTGGGTGGGTAGGGCTAGGATGACACCATAGCTTGACCATCTGTCACACACGTTTTGAAAACTTAAGATCTGAAAGAAATCTTTTCTTACAACAAAATGCAGTTTAAAAATTTAAAAACCTCCTTTTATTGTTTGCAATCTTGCAATCTAAACTGCACACTAATATCTTCTCAGAAACCCTTCACACAACAGTCAACAGAAAAATGTAGTTGTTAATGTTTGTCTTTACTGTTAACCATTATATGGAGTTAAGTCATCAAAATCTTTAAATATCTTGTCTAATTAAAAATGGTCCAGCATGTAGCTTTAATTTATTTTCATAAACTAGAATACCTGCTTCTTGCTGCTAGTACAGCCTTCACAGCACAGACTGGTTCCCGTGTCTCTCCCACTAGAAAGGTAACATCACACAGTTCTGGCATACTTGCCAGAAACTTCATATCTTCTGCTAAACCAGTTTTGTTTTCAAACACCGAATAATCTGGCTCATCTTCGCTACCAAACAAGTCTTCTGACATTCCGTATATTAATTATAAAACCTGCTTGAGAGAATTATAAGTTAAAATGACACACGTGTAACTTCCATCAAAACATTTGATTACAAATTACTTGTATGCACTAAACATTTAATTATAATCAATAAGCTCTTGTACATTAAACAAGAAATTAGCAAAGATGTAATTTATTTTGGCACATCATTAACAAACAAGTAATCATCAATAATCAGTGATGTCAAGAAAACCCACTTGTAGAGAAATATATATGCAAAAACGGCTCGTTTGGGTTAAGAAAATATTTTACGTAGAAGAGCGAACAACGTTTCGACCTTCTTCGGTCATCCTCAGGTTCACAAAGAAAGAGGTAACTGATTGGAAGCTGACCACATGTTTGAAAGGGGTTGTGTAACTTATGTCTTTGGGTTCTCAATAAACACTTGTTATCGAGTAACAACAAAACTCAACTTCATGTACTATATCTAGAATAGCCTTGCACATACAAAATACTGAGTGCTGATTGGCTAATAATGTCACATACATAACATCTCCCTTTTTTTAAAAAAAAAAAATTAAGACAATTAACTATTGTTACAGAAATTTTGATTTACATATCTTATAGTTATAACATCAAAAGACATAATAAACTATGTTGTTATTAATGTCTATTTTGGTAATATGATAAATGTATTTTTCTTTTAATATGATAAGTGTAAATACACAGAAAATTAAATTTTTCTTTAACATTAAAAACTGGGCCTTTTTTTTTACTAACTACATAACACATTATATCAATCAGATATAACAACATAATAATATATAAAATGAAGTAAAAAAATTCTACCAAATTACCACACAAATACAAGAGCATTTTAACTCTTACAAATACAAAAGTATTCTTTCTTTTACAACTCTTATTCTCAATCATTAAGTATTACAATTTTCTTGTAACATTCTTGCTCATTTTAACAATTCACATAACAAAATATCTTAGTTTTGTAGGAGCTTTAGAAATTCTACCTGTTCTTGTTACAATTCAACTCTTTTGAGCAGGACCAATATTTTGCATTTGATTTTTATTTTTAGCATGTGTAATACTTTGTTTCAATTGTGGAGATTTACATATATGGCTAGCTCTGGGTGACCCTGATTGAGACATATTTTGTCTTGGGGGTGTTTTCGGGATATTTGGCACATTTTCTGGGACAGACTCTTCTGCAATCAAATCATCTTGTGATTTTCTTCTAAGATATCTCTGTCGAACACTGTGATAGACATCATCTTCATTTGTTTGCAATAAATGTCTACGATTTCTACAAATCATCCTGCCTGCTGGTGTTTGTAATATGTAGCTTCTCAGCTTGACCTAATAACTGAGCTGACATCCACTTGTTTTCATGTCTGTATCTTACACATTTTTCAAGATTCAGTGGTGGCAGTGGTTTTGAATTCTGATCATATCTTGATTTACTTTTCTGTTTCTGAATGTCGATTTCTAAGGTCACTTTATCACTTGTGGAATAAGCAACTTCTCATTTGTCGGTAACATCGTTCTGGTTCTACGACTCATGCACCTTTGCACTGGTGATCCAATTTTTGCATCTTTTGGTGTATTTCGGTAGTCTAACAATACTAAATGCAGGTCTGATTTTTCTTTCAGAGATTTTATAACAAGTCTTTTCGCTGTATGAACTGCGCGTTCCGCCAGTATATTTGCTTGTGGATGTTGGGCACTGAATGTTTGGTGTTTAAATCCCCAGATCTGACTGAAATCTTTAAACTCTTTAGCATCATACTGTGGACCATTGTCCGAATACACAATCTGAGGTATGCCATGCGTAATGAAAAATTTCTTCAACTTCTGAACTGTTTGTTCGGACGTGATCTCTTTTTCATATTCATTCATCTCCAAATATTCACTGTAATGATCAACTACTACTAGATAATGTGTTCCTTGGTTTTCAAATAAGTCTGTTGAAACATATTGCCATGGCAATGTTAGTGTAGGTGTGCTGATCATTGGTTCTTTTTGTTGTGCATTTCTCATTGTTTGACATGTGGTACATTTTGAGACAGTGTCTTCAATTTGTTTGTTCATTCCTTTCCAAAATAAAATGTCACACGCAAGCTGCTTTGATCTCACAACTCCTTGATGGCTTTGATGTATGAATTTCAGTATGTTATGTCTCATTGTCCTTGGTATCATGACTCTCTCTCCTTTGAATAATATACCATCATATACTGTCAGCTCTTCTCAGAAATCCCAATATGGCCTTGCTTCTGGTGGTACCTCGTCTCGATTTTCGGGCCATCCTCTCACAATCTGTTCTTTGAGAATTCGATATTCTGTATCATTTTCTGTCGCGATCTTTAGCTCTTGTTGATTTTCTTCGGTGAATGCAGACAAACTTGCGACTTCAGTTGCGAAAACTTGACAATCTCGCACATCATCTACCAGGCCAGGATATTCATCTTTCACTGGAAATCTGCTCAATGCATCTGCAATAGGTATGTCTTTACCTGGTTTTCCACATGTACTATATCTAGAATAGCCTCGCACACACAAAATACTGAGTGCTGATTGGCTAATAATGTCACATACATAGCATAACTGAGTGTCGAAATGTAGAGATGTTAGATGTTTAAATATAATTTTATTTATTTTATATATTAGTATAGGTATAAAGGCGTTCCGTTATATTAGTTTATTTTGGGTTTAAGTTGTTGTAAAAGTAAGGCTTTTTTAATTTTGCATTTGTTTATGTTTGTTTATTTATTTAGTATTTGAATGTTTTCTATGGTTATGTTGTGTTTATTTGACTTATGATTTATGTTCTTTGAATCTGGTTTCCATTTTTCTACTTGTTTCTCCAATATAGAAGCGTGGCAGTTATCACATTGTATTTTATAAATAATGTTGGTGTGGTGTTTGTCAGTGTAGTTTTTACATAGAATAGACCTCAGTTTTGTGCCTGATTTTTGAATAAATTTGGTATGAACTGGAATGTCATATTTTGTTACTAGTTTTTGCCAAATGTTGGTTATTTGTTTGCTGATGTCAGGAATATATGGTATACAGCAGTATATGGTTTTGTGATTTTTTGATTTGTGAGATATATTTACTTTAGTTGGTTGATTTTGCTTTCTTAACCTCAAAATTACAAGAACCGACACACAATTCAAAACAGAAATCCACAGATAAATCACCCATACTGGACTATACATTCTTTGGGACTCAGCACATGAAACAAAACAAAAACTCAACATACTAAGAAACCAAATAAACACAGCCATAAAACTATGCTCACCAGATAAAATCAACGATAAATTAGACAAAATAAAACAATACTTCATCAACATCAATAAGTTTCTTCCACAAACTGTAGAAAACATTATATGCACACACCTAGACAGAAAGCTCAACCCAAACCAGCCGTTTTTGCATATATAGTAATCATCAATGTTCATTTCCTACTCTACTCTTGTTTTCAAAAGTTATGAAACAATAAATACTGAACATAAGACATAAAAAAATTACAACAAAGCTACTTTGGTGCAATAATAGAATAGATAAAAATACTAGATGTAAAGGCAAAGAAGTGAAATATCACTCGACAGTAGTTAAAACTGAAAGTAAAAGGAAATTATTTATTAAAATAATAAAATTTACCAAAACAGATAGACCCCTGGAGTAAACATCTTGTAGCATTGTTCAGGAAATAACTAAAATTCTTCCAACTGGGGTCAGTACGGCCAGGTGGTTAAGTTGCTCAACTAGTAATCTGTGATTCGTGGGTTCGAATCTCCGTCGCACCAAACATGCTCACCCTTACAGCTGTGGGGGATGTTATAATGTGATGGTCAATCCCACTATTTGTTGGTAAAAGAGTACCACAAGAGTTGGGGGTGGATGGTGATGGTTTGCTGCATTTCCTATAGTCTCACACTGATAAATTAAGGACAGCAAGCACAGATAGCCCTCGTGTAGCTTTGCGCAAAATTCAGAAAGAAACAAACAATCCTCCAATTGGTTTGGAATCTATTACACCTTAATAAGAATAATGTTTCCTATGAATTAAAAACTTATCCAATTATAATATTTGAACATTTGAAGTTTTAATGCTAAAATTACTAAACAGTATCACTGGACAGTCAGAATACCCAGTCTCTTTCCATTATACACATATGATATTCTGAAGTACTTACACAAAGTGCTCATTTGTCATTTACAGTAACAACTGTAATGTAGACTTCTGTAACAACCTAAAAATATGGCTTGTTTTACCAAAAACAATTCTCCTTTTCTGCTATTTCTGTAAAATAAATCAAATGGTACAAAATTAAACTCAAAACTGTCTCAGTTCACCATTATAATTGCATAATTTTGTCATCTTAAGGAATTCTAAACTGTATTTAAAGTTGCAATAATCCCAACAAATGCCCTTTTACTAGCTTAAACCAAAAAATTTTTTTTTTATTTTTACAGTTCTTTGTGTCATTTCAGTAGACTATAATGCTGAAAACAAGAGTTCTCTGTTCTTCACTCACTTTGTTTAATGGGAAACTAATAAAAATGAGAAACAGCCACTTTTTACTGGCAGTATTTTATTTAGGAGAAACCATAATTTTTAAAAATAAATGTTGCTTACTAAACATAACACCTTAAAGTTCAAAATTCTTGTGTTTATCTATTACTCTATTAAAATATTTCATGCAATGCTAGCTCCACTTGATGGAATTATCAATTAATTCAAATAAGTGAAATGTTTTACCTTCAGATATTATTTCCTATCTTTAACAATATGTTTATCTATACAAATTGTTTATTTGTTTGAATTTTGTACACAGCTACAAGAGGACTATCTGTGACAGCTGTCCCTAATGTAGCAGTGTAAGATTAGGGGGAAGGCAGCTGGTCATCACCACCCACCATCAACTGTTGGGCTACTCTTTCAACAACAAATGGTGGGATCAGCCAACACATTATAATGCCACCATAGCTGAAAGGGCAGAAATATATGATATGACTGTGATTTGAACCTGTGACCTACAGATTAAGAATTGAGCACCCTAACCACCTGGCCATGCCAGACCCTTACCCATACAAAATTTCAAAAAGATCTTAAGAGTCAAAGCTCTTATTATATACAAATACAGGGTGTTCGGAAAGTCACTGTGCACTTATATTTATTAACAGACATGCTTCAACATAGAATACAGGAGGTAAATATGAATGACAATTATAAACAATGTTGAAAGTGACCCCTCAGAATATGTGTTCGACAAGCCATACATGTTCTTCAGTTGTTAAAACCATATTGAGATCAAAATCTGAAATACAATAACATATGATCACAAAACTGAACAGTGACTTTCCAAACACCCTGTATTTTCTTGTTATATTTGCAAGTTTACCATGATGTTATATCATATGTCATTTTCACATGTAAATGTTTCATAACGATACAAAAATAAGACACATATTTGCTACTGGACAGGCAAATTTTCTATGACTTTGTTTCATGAATTTTATCTTTTCCATCTGATATAGTAACATCACATTCTGCTGTTACTACAGAGATGCTTTACATTTAAATTGTCAGGAAGGTTCCAAGAACAATCTTTTGGGATGATTAGAAAATTATTTCATATGATGTTTCTGCAAATACTTAATTATTAGTAAATTCATTAATAGATTCTGATGTGCAGCAAGAGGCTCCAAGATTCTCTACTACCATAGTTATGATCCAATAAGAGTAAATCACCTATATATTAATTTCAAGATGTATCATGTATTGATGTGTTCGAGGAATTTCACAACACAAGCCCTAAAACACCTTTAAAATGTTTTGTTGTTGTACCATTTAACACATACAAACTTTTACTCAACCACATTACCTTCTTAGCATGGAACTACAATATTAATGAAACTATATCATGGCAGTTATACAAAATGGGATTACCGACTTAGTGTAAAAATTATGTTATAAAAGTAATTACTTTTTCAATTCAGATCTGTTTAAAAGAAAATAAAACAGTTTCTGGTATATTTTCTAATAAGGTATATAAAATAAATAAACTGTATATTTGACATCGTATTTATCACAATCAGCTATTATATACAGAAAACAGCATTCACAAAAAGGCTGCTAAATTTCAGAGAACAAATGCATAGGCAAGATAAACTTAACAAGGTCGATTTTATTAAGGTTTATCAACCTTTGGATACCAAATTACTTTAATTTAAAATTAATAAAGAACAGCCCAAGGCCTGTCATACACTAATAAAAATGACATTACAGATATGTCTCTTGGATTTATGATCATCATCCAAGGTTTTTTCTAGTTGTACAAAGCACATACTGATTACACAATCCAGTTTAATTCATTGGATATTTACATTACGTATTAAAATGGAATTTTGCTTTCCATTTAAAATTATACTGGTTGTTTGGAAAGTCACTGTGCAGTTTTGTAATCATATTTTATTCAGTCTATTTCAAGCCATCAACTGATAGCGGTGTTTAGAAACAAAATAAGAAGGATCCAGGTCTGTATTGATGCCAACGGGAGTCACTTTCAACACTGTTTATAATTGTCATTCATGTTTACCTCCTGTATTCTATGTTGAAACATATCTGTTAATAACTATATAAGTACACAGTGACTTTCCAAACACCCTCTATTTGTTTAGTAAAATTAAAATGATTTCACACCAAATTATGCTGAATATACTTGTTAATAATAACATTTTTAATAGTTTTTCATAATATTCTTACTGATTCATGAAATTCTGTATTAGTTCTGATTATGTTAAAAACAAATTAGAAATAAATGTTGCATTGCACAAAATATTTGATTTTCCACAAAAAAAGCTCTATTTACAACTAAGCACTTCATCTTGTTTTACGTGTTTCAAATTCATAAATACTAATTGTGCCCATCAGTTATTTATATTTTAGCAAACAAAAAAGGCAAAATAAAATCACTTAGAAGACATTCACCTTGGGATTTAAGAAACTGTTGTTGATGTATATATAATGCAATTTATTTTTAATATGTAATACGATATATGAAGTAAGACTGTTTCTAAATAAAAAATAAAAAAGTGTATAAGGCATCTAGAATCAATGTACAAATATTAGAGAAATGCTGTTTTTCAGAAACCATAAAATTAATATATTTTAAACACAAAATGTTTTAATATAAATATGGTTTTGTGAGATGCAAGCCTAGTTTACACTCATTAAGTAATGCATTTGTCCTCATTTTTACAAATTATATTTTTTTACAGTTTTTGTTTGTTTGTTTGGAATTAAGCACAAACCTACAAAATGGGCTATCTGTGCTCTGCCCACCATAGGTATTAAAACCCAATTCTTAGCAATGTGAGTCTACAGACATACTGCTGTGCCACTGGGTTTTGTTTTTTTTATAGTAGCTTCATATCAGTAAATTTCTCATGTCCTTGAATTTTTCCTTGTGTAATTTTATTCACATTTTATGTTCTATAGCTTTAAATCATGTTTTATAAAGAACAAAAACTTATGTGGTCTTTTTATGCCAAATGAAAGCTTAAAAACATTTAACCACTGAAATGTAAAAGTAGTCCATTTTATAATATATTTTCTCTGAACATTAAATACACACCTTTCCTGGTTATAAAGGCCTAATACAGTACGAGTTACACTAAAAACATAAGTAAAAATGCAATACATAATACAATTAATCCCACTAATTACCACTGGGTTTCTCTTTGTATTTTACATAAAGAATGAGCAATTTCACCTAATTTGTCAGTTTTAACAGACAAAACTATAAATTACTCAATATGATGTCTATTTCATAATGTGTAACCACATGTAGGAAATGGTATTCAAAAAGTAAGTAATTTCAGGATTAAGGTCTATCAATTAAAAAGGTAAAATGTTCTTTAAATCAAAAACCTGTAGAAAACAAATGCGAGTTAAAATTAACACAAGTAATAATAAAATAAAAATGGACTGAAATCAATGAGTTTAAAAATATTTAAAATGCATATACAAGAATTATCATATTATATTTTTTCAAGAGAATGTTCATCAGATTTCATGTTATCTTTATAATTTGTATATAGCTTAAAAATTAATTTCTTTTGGTAGTGCACCAAACTTTAATCTATCTACAGGTAATTGAGTAGAAATAAGGTTAATTTACAACTTGTTTATGATTTACCAAGCTACTAATATCATATTTATTCTTTCACTAAATTTTCAGTTTTAGAAATGCAAAATAGAACATTTTTAATCTTGAAATATCCAAGGCTTAAATGTTTCTGTATTTCAATATGACAATTATATTGATAATTCAAACAATTTTTGAAATACACATTATTTGATTTTATACTGCAATGCAAAGGTGTGATGTTTATACTAAATTAAGTGGTTTTGATTAATTAACGATCAAAAATAATTTCAAATGTTGAAAAGTTTCACAAATTTATGCTGAAGTGGAGACGTTTCTTGTACTGTTTTACACCGTATACTGTGTCACGTATCAACATATTAAAAACTGCACACTTGCTCCTGTAAATATGTTTATTTCACTGAACATGAAAGCTTTACAAAGAACTGAAATCATACATTAACAGTTGAAGCTAACCTACATTGCAGAAGGTCAATAGAACTGTTACTTATTACTTATAGCAGGAGTTGAAAAAAATAAACATTCAAATACTATAAAGAAATTCACTCTGAACCAAATATTAAAGACAGATGTTCAACTTAAACATAAGTTATACTCTTAAAAGTTTGCAACAGCCCTAATTTTTATTTCACCGTTTCTTTAGTCTATACTATAGGTAAACTTGCTCTATTTAACTTACCTAGTAAGAGTTTTTACAAGATTTCGTTCAACGAAACTACGCACCGACAACGGCAGTACTGCATATAATTACTATATATATATACTTAATAACTTATTTATTCATAAACTACAGATGCTTAATTCATGTTCTAAGTTACTTCTAATGAAATCCTTCCATTCACAGAAACTCGACTTCATTCACAAAAACATAACACGCTATTACCTACAGTATGGTTGGATGAAGCAAAGAAGCTCGAGAGGGGGCGCAACAAGTTAGATGCAATTAATGAAAGAAACGCGTAAATAAGGTATCGATTTATATGGGTAGGCTTAATTACGTTTAACCGATGTTGAATTACAAAACTGTGCAGTAAAGGTACTACCAACGCTGTATAAACAAACATCTATATATATGTAAATTTGAATTTAACGTAATTTGCAGTGGTAGTATTGTAGTACTATTTACTTATTTTCCTTTATATGTGTGTGTGTTTGCGAGTGTACAGACATACAAATAGATAGATTGTTATTATATATACAATGTGACCATTTGTACATTTTTTAATGTCCACTTTTTGAAATAAATTCATAACTTAAATAATTTCTAGCCGTAAAGTAACCCTATTAGTGTACAAATATTTTCTTAACGTCCTATTTATTCCGTCGTAGAGTTTAAAAAGACAGTCAGCTGTTTTCGTGTTGTTTTTCTCTAATTTATTTTGGAAGTGTCATTAAATAATATGATTTATTGTACATTATTCCATATGAATAAAACATGGGCAAGCAAAACAACACAGATGAAAGCTGACACTCTGAAGTTATTGTTCATTACAAAATGCAACTTTTTTTCAGTTGACAGCTGCAGTGAATTTCACAGCATACTTCAAAACAACCTTGCATGTTGAAGATGAATTACATTTCAGAGAAATGAAAATTAATTGCATGCTCAAAAACAAAGTATATGTCTGTATATGTATGCATATATAATCCTTAACTTTATATTAAAATGTTTCGGTTTGTTTAATACGTCCCGTTTGCTTTCCCGGTAGGAATTATTAATAACACTTTTAGAATGAGTGTAAAAATCAATGTTTGACAATACTTTAATCAATACACCTGCTGTATCTAGTGAGAATAAGGACTTTTAACTAATAAAAAGGCTTGGTTTGTTTTGAATTTTGCGCAAAGCTACACAAGGGCTATCTATGCTAGCCGTCACTAATTTAGCAGTGTAAGACTAGAGGAAATGCAGCTAGTCATCACCACCCACCGCCAACTCTAAGGCTACATTTTATCAACGAATAGTGAGATTGATCGAAACACTATACCGCTCCTACGGCTGAAAGGGCGAGCATGTGTGGTACTACGAGGATTACAACGCGCGACACTCAGATTACGACTTAGGTGCCTTCACCATCTGACCATGCCGGACCTAATTAAGACCTCTTACTAAGTCAGTAGTTCGTAACTTTTACAATGTGTAATTATTGAATATGATAGAGGAAAACATAAAACAACCTAATATGTTTCAGTGGTTATGTGGGTTTTAAGGTATCTCTTTAAAAAATAACTTAATCATTTCTCGTTTTTTTTTGCATGATCATTGATATAAATACGCAAATAAGATAAAGTCTAAATGTTAAGTTTGTTTTTTCTTTATTTTTTGCTGTCCTTGATCCTGAAGTGATCTATTGGCGGAAAAGTAATTAGTCAACACCGTTGACTCTTGGGATATTCGTTTGTCTACAAATAGAAAGATTAAGTGTCGTGTTAAAATGCTCGCACTACTGAAAGGGTGATTAAATTTTACGAACAAATTTGTTTATCTAGTTTGTATTTCAGGTTAAAACAAAATGCCCCCTATCCAGTGGCACAGTCTGTGAATCTATACTGCTAGAAGTCAGGTTTCACACCCATGGCGTGCAGACCACAGATAGTTTTTTTGTGCTTAATAACAAACAATCACACCAAACTTATATTCCTAATTATTCTTCTGTTTGTATAAGTTATTCAAATCATATGAAAAGAAAGAACTCAAATACTAATTTTCAACAAAACCTTGAGTAATTGACATGCTGGTTAAAAATAAGTTCGTGTTATGACAGTTTTGTAATTTCGGATTTATATTCATATTAAACGAAACTTGCCATTTGTTTATCTTTGTAATTTCGCGCAAAGCTACACGAAGACTATCTGCGTTAGCCGTCTCCAATTTAGTCGTGTAAGATTAGAAGGAAGGCAGCTAGTCATTATCCCCCACCGCCAACTCTTGGGTTACCAAAGAATAGTGGGATTGACTGTCACATTATAACGCCCTCATCACTAAAAGGTCGATCATGTTTGGTGTGATGGGGATTTGAACCCGCGACCCTCAGATTAAGAGTCTAGCACCCTAACCATCTGGCCATGCCGAGTCACAACTTGTGGTCCTTCAGGCAGAATAGAAACAAATATGGCCTTCAAATCAATTACTAAAATAAAAATAAAATTATCTAAATAGTAAAGAAATTAGTAACAGACATTTTCTTCTTTATTCACTTCATTCTGTCCAGTTTTTCAAATTACTAAATAGTTGATGGTGGAAAACACAAATGAACATTAAAAGTTATAGTCTTTTAAAAACATTTCACGTATATTTCGATTACTTTCACAGTAAAGTCTAGTAAAATGTAATAAGAAAACATTCGTGTTCTCACAAAAGGTCAAAGGTTAAACTGGAATGTGTAAACAAATTATAGGGAGTTACAAAATTCAAGAATTATTTCAGATGAGATGTATTTTGTGTCAGTAAATCATTTATCAAGTTTTTATTTATGTATTTTAATTAAATTATACATGAACTTTATTCAAAGCACACGAAGCCTATAGTGTATGTTGATCAATTTTATGACATTTTATTTTATTAGATGTAAGTTCTAACTTCTTATAAGGACTTGTCTCTAAGCTACATATTAAAAGATCCATACCTTGTACCTACACTGACTGACTATTATATTAGAGTGCGCCTCACACTTGTAGAACAATATTGGAATACACAAAAATAGTCTTGGATCTTTATTTAATGTAAAGGCCAAGCATTGCTATGTAGTTAAAGCACTCGACCCATAACCTAAGAGTCGCGGGTTCGAATCCCCGTCACACCAAACTTGCTCGCACTTTTAGCCGTGGGGGCGTTATAACTATTCGTTAGTAAAACATAGCCCAAGAGTTGGCGGTGGGTAGTGATGACTAACCGCCTTTCACCTAGTCTTACACTGGTAAATTAGAGATGGTTAGCGCAGATAGTCCTAGAGTATCTTTGTTCGAAATTCAAAACAAACCAATTTAATGTAAAGAGTTTCGAGCTTTTCAAGTCCGCAGACAGGTGGCTGTGACACTGGAGTGTGTTGAGGTGTTAAAATGTGATGTTGGTAAATAGTAGCACCAGAGTTTGCGTTTGGTGGTGTCGAGAAACTGTCTTACACCTAGTCTCTTGCTTCGAAATTATGGAAGATTTATTGCAAATTGTCCTCGAGTTAACAACGTGGAAAATAATGATGTGATTTCATCATAAGCTTTTGATGTAGTTTTCCTTGCAGCAAGGTTGAAGTTTTGACGAAATATTTAATAGCTATTTTATACTTTTTATAAACTAAAGAATTTTGTGTTTTTTACTGTTGAAACGCATAAGAACGCGAGTTTGGTTAAAACATTTTTTAAACAAATCCATCAGTAATCTTCTCACACATACAAATGTTGTGATGTTTTACGAACGAAAAGTTCGAAATGTTCCAAAATTAGTATGATTCGGATGGAAGAATTTGGAAGCAGATCTCGGATCTCGTGTGCCAACTCCTCGTGACGTCGTGCGCTATGTGTTTTGTAAGTGACAGAGGTTAATGTAAAGTAGAGGGTGATGTTAAGACATCCTTCGTAGCCAAGCGGTAACACGTGCCGCCTAGTAAGCTGTTAAAGGTTCCACACTCCTACGAAGCTCCTTGATTAAGATACTTTCATTGGTCGAAGGACGAGCTAGGAAAAATACAAGTTTTATGCCGGTGTTACATTTTCCAAAGAAAATAACTTTTATGACGGTTTTAGGAATCAGCGAGTGGTGTTATCTTCTTCTTTTACTGTTACTTTTGTTTCAACAACTTTGGTTAGACTGTGTCTAATTTGAATATTTTAAATTAGATTTTTATTATTTCTATTCTTTTATTACGGAGACTGCTTCGCATCGTTACCTTGATAAATGCATTTAGGACTAATCTAATTCCTTGATAGTTCAGTTGATATTCTGAAGATTTATAACGCTAAGATTTGGGTTTTGATACTCGCGGGGGAAGAACAAAGCTACAGACTATTGTGCAGTTTTGTGATTAATAACGAACAGACAAACAGGCTAACCTAAATATCCTAAACTTTGTGAATCTCGTCAGATATTATTGGGATTTCGGCCGAAAACATTATTACCAGTGAGGGTACTTTACTGATTAAATAAACCATTCTAATTTCTATAAGTAATAAAAGTATACAGTATTCCCTCGCCACTTCGCGGGCTCAGTCGACCCCCACATATATATATACATACATGTATACATAAAATAATAAACATTAAATCTAAAATACAGCATTAAATACCATTAAAATATTAAAAATAAATATAATTAATAGTGTAAAGAAAAACAAACAGGTATATTTTGAGATATAAACATATATTTGAGTTTATAACAGCGTAAAAATGGAAACAGAACCAACTGGAAAGGCTATAGATGTACGCATTGTGCGTCTGCGAAGGCGACGCGAGATCAGCTTCATGGCGTAGCGATGTGCAAGACGGGCTATGATTGGTGCAGAAATGAAAGACGGCCAATGACAGCTACCCATTTTGATTGCCTGTGATTGGTGCTGTTAATATTCATGTCTGGCCTGTGATTGGTGATTTCATCCACGGCAGCATCTTTGAACTTTTGTGTGTTTAAAGCCCCTGCAATGGCTCCCAAACGTGCTAATACTTCTAAGGATGCTTCTACGCCTAAACGCTCACGGAAAATGATGACCATCGCCGAAAAGGTGAAGATATTAGGCATGGTAAAAGAAGGAAACTCTTATGCGTCCATAGCCCGTCATTACGGAGTGAACGAATCCACCATTCGCTACACCAAGAAGGACGAAGTTAATATTAGGAAGGTTGCTGCTGTTACTTTTAATACAACGGCTAAGAGGGTTGTAACATCTCGTAATAAGAGTATCGTTCGGATGGAAGCTGCTTTGGCCATATGGATAGCTGATTGCCGTAAGAAAAGTGTTCCCTTGGATACTAACATTATCACAACGAAGGCTAAGATGTTGTATGATAATTTCGCGGAAAAGGATGAAGATGAAGAAGACGTAGACAACCCACAGATGTTGAAGTCGACATTAATTTACAAGTCTAAAAACCCGAGAGCTTTAAAGAATAAGAACATGAACTTGCTACCGGTCCATTGGATGCACACTCCTACTGCCTGGATAACGAAGCCTCTGAGCTCTGATTGGTTCCATCACAGTTTCATTCCTCAAGTTAAGCTTTATTTATTAGAGAAGGGCTTGCCATTCAACGTCTTTCTTCTTTTGGATAACGCCGGTAGCCACGCAAGAAATCTTTCTTATGAAGGCGTTAGGGTTGAATTCCTGCCAGCCAGCACTACGTCCCTTATACAACCGATGGACCAGGGAGTTATCAGGGCTTTCAAGGCCTTATACATAAGGAATACCATGTCCAACCTCGTACGTAGCCTTGACAATGCCACCGAAACCGAAGCCGAAAACGACACGTTCACCCTGAAGGAGTACTGGAAGTCTTTCACCATTGCTACATGTCTTCAAAATGTTCATAAGGCATTGCAAGAGATGAAGCCCTGCACCGTTAATGCAAGCTTGAAGAAGATGTGGCCTGAGGTTGTGCACGACGACAAGGGATTCACGCCTGAAGAAATCCAACACTCGGCTGTTCAAAAAGCTGTGCAATTAGCTTCGTTAATCAAAGGTGAAGGATTTTCCGATATGACGAAGGAAGACGTAGATGAACTGATTGACTTAGAATCCGAACCACTCGCCGACCAAAACTTAGAAGCACTGACGAAGAGGAAACACCGAAAGAAGCTGAGGAAACAATCGAGCAAAGTGGATGGTCGTTAGAGCGGTTAGGTAAACTAATGAAACTAATTAACGAAGTGAAGGAGTGCTCACAGGAATGGGACAACGATATGGTTTGATCAGTATAATTTTGCAATAAAATAAAAGAACTGATGACTCCTTATCAAATGATTTTCGATAGGGTAAAAAGGCAGAGAAAACAACTGCCAATAACAATGTTTTTCCAGCCGAGCAAGAAAGAAAGGGTACCGGTGGCAAGTACTGTTCCTAAAGTTGTAACGACCGACGAAGAAATTGCCGATTCACCTTCCACAGAAGAGGAAGTGGTGTCCCCCGAAAAGACACCACATGCTGAAGATATGTAATTTTTAATTTTAAGGCTTAATATCTTAATAATTGTTCTTATTATTTCAGCAATAATGAACAGTATTGTAATGAGAGGGTTAAACAGTTGTACAGGGAGGGTTTTAAAAGTCTAAATGCACATAAATATATACGTAAAAATCGGCGATCCCACTTCGCGGAAAATCCCCTTTCGCGGGGTTTTTTGGAACGCACCTACCGCGATACACGAGGGAACACTGCACTTAATTAAGCTATGCTCCTAACAATTTATTTTAAGTTTAGCTCTATGTCTGTATCTTACACTGATCGGTAATTAACGTTAAATATACAATGAACAAAATTATTACAAAAACAAAGCTTCCGTTGGTCCAGGCAGATTTAAGCTAGTAAACACTCAAACTTTATCTCGGTATCCTTTTCTTTAGGCCCTGCATGGGCAGGTGGTTACGGCACTTAACTCGTAATCCATGGGTTCGAATCTCCGTCATACCAAATGTACTCGACCTTTAAGCCGTGGGAGCGTTATAATGTATGATAAATCCTACTATTCGTTGGTAAAAGAGTAGCCCAATTTCAAGGGAAACCCAAATATATCGACATCTGTCGGACACCGCGCGAACTACTAGCGCGAAGTAGTTCACAGTTTTGACATTAGATTGCGCTACATTACCTTCGATGACGTTCTCGAATATTTGAGGTATGTCTTTGTTTACTTGTACTTTGGGCTACGCCAGTAACGTCTCGAATTTTCTTGTTTTTCAGATTTTGCGTATAAATACCTGTCGACATTCTGGGGCTTCTGTAATGGAAGTAACCGAAGAGTGTTGTGATTAAGTGTCTGCGAGGTCGAACGAAGTTCAGTGAATTATTTTGTTGATTTTTAGTCCTTGTGCATAAAAATGTAAAGAATTTTAAACATTAATAAGTAGCGTGTTAAGTGAATGGCAAACCACAGACCAGTGGCAAAGTTGTGAAGAAACGGAAATACCGGAAATATTGCCGATAATTATCTAGATTTTGGTTTTACTTCAGTAGATATCAATCATGAAGAGTGTCCACAGTGTGTATTATGTGAGTGACTCCAGAGTGCATGCTTCCAAGTAAACTAAAATGCCACTTAGAGACCAGTCATCCTAACATGGCTAGTAAATCCCGTGATTATTTTACCAGAGACTTAAAAGAACTGAAAGAACATAAAAGTACATTTTTGAAACAAGCATCAATACTAAGCAATGCTTTGTTTAGATCCTACAAGGTGGAAAATAGAGTCTCGAAATGTAAAAAGCCTCACACCATAACAGAAGAACTAGTTTTACCAGCTGCAATGGGTGTGGTGAATACTATGATTGGTGAATCTGCAGGAAGACTGCTTTCAAAGGTGACTTTATCCAACAATACTATCAGTCTAGAACCAACACATGGCCAAAGACCTCAACGATCAGTTAATTGAAAGAAAAAATGGAAAGGAAGGAATTCGAGTTACATCTAGATGAGTAACAATGATGTTGATTTCATCTGCTGCACACGGTTCGTGTATGATGACAAAATTGTGGAAAACCTTTTATTTTGTAAAAGTATTACTGCAGGTACAAAGGGTCAAGAGTTGTTTGAGATTCCTGACACTTTTATGTATGAAAACAATCTGGACTGGACTATGTGCGTTGGTGTCTGTACTGATGGTGGTCGTTCTATGTCCAGCTGTTATGAAGGATTACAGGCATTCACACAAAGCAAAACTCTTGATGCACTATGAAGCCATTGTATAATCCACAGGGAAGCCCTTGCGGCAAATCACCCGAGTCCTACACCGAACCAAGTCCTGGAAAGTGTGTTGAAAGTGATTAACGTTACAAAAATTCGGCCACAGAATGCAACGTTTTTTAAAAACTGTGTGAAGATATGGAATCATAGCACACATCTTTGTTGTACTACTGTAGCTCATAATGACTCTCCCGTTTGTTAGAAGAAGGAAAATATTAATGCGCTAAAACTTCTTGGGTACTGATTTTTTGTCAAAATTAATATACCTGTGCAGTCTCTTCGAAAATCTGAATGCGTTGAATCTCTTTGCAGGGAAGCAACACGCACATTCTGAAACTCGCAGAGAAGGTTTCAGCCTTTAGAATAAAGTTACTACTATGGAGAATAAAAGTGAATGAAGATGGTGGCAAAGACTGTTGCAGCAGTTTGTTACATCCAGTGAACTTGATCTGATCCACGAACTAAAATCTGTTTTTGAAGAACACCCAACACAGCTCAGTGACTGGTTTGGAAATTACTTTCCAGAAGATATGAAGAAGTTTGTATGGGTCCTAGACACATTCAAGGCTAAGGTCCCATCTGAATTTACTTCTGCAGAAGAAGAAAATCTTATTGAGCTGTCTTGTGAGAAGCCTTTAAAATTAAAATTTGGCAGCGTGAAATTAATTAAGTCTTGAATGCCAGTAAGAGATGAATATCCGTTGCTAAATACTAAAGCTCGGCGGATCCCTATTCTATTTGCGACGTCATATCTTTGAAAAGCTGAATTTTTTGGCTATAAATGTGATAAAAAGCAAGTACTGCGTGAAAATCAATGTGAAACAGGAAATGAGGGTGAAGGTGTCCAATCAGATTCCAAGGTTTGAGTAGCTGTGTAGTGACAAACAGGTGCACACATCCCATTAGTAATTGGCCTCCCCCGTCTCGCCAAACATGCTCACCCTCCCAGCCCTGGGGCGTTATAATGTGACGGTCAATCCCACTATTCATTGGTAAAAGAGTAGCCCAAGAGTTGACGGTGGATGGTAATGACTAGCTGCCTTCCCTCTAGTCTTACACTGTTAAATTAGGGACGGCTAGTACAGATAGCCCTCGAATAGCTTTGTGCAAAATTCAAAAACAAACAAACTAATTGGTCCCTCAGTGGCTCAGCGGTATGTATGCAGGCTTACAACGCTAAAAACTGGGTTCCGATACCCGTGGTGGGCATAGAACAGATAGCCCATTGTGTAGCTTTACGCTTAATTCAAAACAACAACAACCATTAATAATTGTGATTATTTAAAAGTTAAATAAATAATATTGTTTTTATTTTCAATTTACGTATATTATTCTTTCAAACGGCTACTAAGTTGTTAGGACATAAATACCTATTAAATATTAAGTTGTTTGGACCTAACTCCTTGATAAACGGAACTGTTAGAGTTTTCTTTTTGCCTATGAGCGCCGTGAATCGAGAAAATTTGTGATACGTCGGCTTACACTAACAAAACACACGCGTTAACTACTTCTGATGGCCTCAGAAATAATACATTATTCGTTGCTATAAACAAATGTAAATTAAATTAGATAATTTGTTAGCGTTTATTAACAATAGCGTTATCTTTTTTGTAATAAAGTTTGTTTGTTTTTGAATTTCGCACAAAGCTACACGAGGGCTATAGAGGTTTTGCGTGTGACGTCACTCTTGACCAAGTTACTGCTGACCGCCATGATGGGTGGCACGCTCGGCGTGTTTATATTCCAACACAAGGGTGATTCATTGTCAAAAATGCGCGATGGTACACTCGTGTTGTGCATTTAACTGTTCAACTCGACATGGACAGGTGGAAAATGTGTCATACCCTAGATTTCCTAAAGATCCCGACCGAAGAAGACGATGGATTGCATCTGTCAATAGGAAAAACTGGACACCCACAGAGCACACCAGACTTTGTAATAAACATTTTGTGTCAGGTATGTTTAATTCATCTATAGCCAGGCTGAATAAATTGAAACTTACATGCATCATATATGTGTAGCAGAACACACTGCAGCACCAGTCACAGAAAGTTTTTTGCACACTTCTCTTTTACTTTTAAATAACTGAATAGTAAATTTACTGAATGAACAATATCATTCATGATGAATGGGTTATATATCCATTTGTACATTAAGACAAAATGTTAATGTCTTTTAAAGGACCAATTTAAGTGATTCATCAGAAAACCACAACCGGCACAAGATTAAAAAGTGTGCAAATAATTACTTTGTTGGCTGGACATTCAGTTGTTAGACAATGTCCAGCATATTCAGTTATATATATATAAAAGTGTACAGTGTATCTGTTATATATATAAATATTATCTCATGATGCCTGTAGGTCTATATCTTAACTAAATTATTGTACTCCGTTTCAGGGACGAAGAGTGATGATCCCCTATCACCTGACTATGTATCTTCCATATTTCATTTTGCACGCTCTTCCCCGAATAGAAGGAAAGCTGCTGAATTGTGTAAATATGAAAACAGGAAAGAAGTGACCAAAAGGAGATAAGAACAACAAAAGAGACACGAAACTGCTGCTGGGCTGCTTGACCTTGCTTGACCTTGCTTCCATGGAATCTACTGCCACTGATAGCAGCTGTATTGATTCTGCTGATGAACGTGAAGCTACATGTGATAACTCTGACTTGTGTACATCACAATATACAACTGAGACATGTATGCAGACGGAAATATCATTCACAGACTTAGTTAGACTTGAATCTGAATGCCAACAGTTGCTGAATGAAGTCCTTCACTATAAAAGTATAGCATAAGCGAACTGTTTTGAAGATGCTACTTTGGCAAATGACGACGAAGTCTGTCGTCGTATGATGATTATACTCAACCAAATTTACAGATATTTCCGAGATGCACCATATGTAATATTTGGCAGATCTACTCCGGCAACAGTCTGACTCTGAGCAACGTTGTCTTGGCTGGATATTACTGGCGTAAATACACGTGGTGGGAGCATATACGGGTCTCCTACACCCAGTTCTTTCACTTTTTCCTCATACCTGGCCTTTTCAGCTCCTGTCAGGTGTGCTACAAGTGATGAAAAGCCAGCGGCATCCATTTACATGTGAATTGCACTGAATACAGCAGTTGTTAACTCATTCAGTCATGCGGGACACTTGCCACCCAATATGGCGGTATGTTTACAAACCACGCCGTGGTCACGTGACACTAATAGGTTCACACAAAGCCTCTATATGTATATGCGCTAGCCGTCTCTAATTTAGCAGTGTAAAACTTGACGGAAGGCAGCTAGTCATCACCAACCACCGCAAACTCTTGGGCTACACTTTTACTAACGAATAATGAGATTGACTGTAATATTATAACACCCCCACGGCTGAAAATGGAAGTATGTTTGGTGTAAAGGGGATTCGAACCAGCGACCCTCAGATTACAAGTCGAGTGTCTTAGCCAACTGGCCGTGACGGGTCATATTTTGTAATAAAAGACGTTATTGAATGTTAATAATTAAAATATTTGTTTGTTTTTTAGAATTTCGCGCAAAGCTGTTCGTAATTTAGCAGTGTGAGACTAGAAGGAAGGCAGCTAGACATCACCACCCACCGCCAACTCTTGAGCTACTCTCTTACCAACGAATAATGAGATTGACCCTCAATATACGCCCTCATAGCTGAAAAGGCGAGCATATTTGGTGCGACGAGGATTCGAACCCGTGACCCTCATATTACGAGTCGAATACCTTAACCCACCCGATAATGCCTTATTAAAAGAATCCTATTGGTTTGTGTCAAGTTATTAAAGTTCATAGCAATACGTGAGGCGAATTAGTTTTTTTTGCGATGAGAGGTACAGTAAAATCGTTGCTGAAGGTTTCACAGAAACATTTTAAACTGTGGACATATGAGAACAACATCTCAACAATATTTTGTTTACGTGGGTGTTATTAAAACGTATTCATCTTGTGCACTTGATAAAATAATTGGAACAGAAGCTCTAACGTGATTGTTAAAGACACCTGAGAATATATGGAGTCAACGAGTTTTTAAATTTGTTATTAGAACTTAAAGAATGTAAAATCAAAAATCAGTGATGTCGAGAAACCCACTTGTTGAGAATTTTCTCAACCCAAACGAGCCGTTTTTGCATATAAAATCAAAAATTTGTAATTAACATAAACGTTCCCAATGCCTTTGGGAAAGACATAGAAATCTATGACTTAAATTCTGAATGTACACTTTGAGGAGCATATGCTAGTTTGTTTACGTAATCATCAGCCATCGATAAATGCGTCAGAAAGTTCTTCGACACTGTTCCAACGTTTCAGGAATTCGTTATTTGATGAAGCATTCACAACGTGCGTGTTCTCTGAATTATAACCGTATTTTAGCAACAATTCGTATTTCGTCATGGTTGTTTAATAAATTAGGAGTGAACTTTTTCAGCTCTAGACTACTTATAGTTTTGAATCTATACTATTAAGGCTTAGTGGTCTTATAACTGAAATCAACACAGTTATCGTTTACTGATCTTCAGTAACCCACGTATTAGAACCGAGATTGTTTCGTTCCGCTATCATATTGTTAGGCTTAGAGATGACACTCAGTGTCGAACTTAAATGATTTAGCCTTCCTCTATAAACAAGGTTGCTGTTATTAACTGCTTTTTCTTTCCAAGAATTTTTTTGCACTGTGCAATATCCACTTTCTTTCATCGTTTGAAATTTTCCCAGACAGAGTACACATTACGTTGATAAAATCATATTAACTCTTCAGTGTGCTCAGTAAACCGAGTTACTTCAAGTGTATTGATATTGATTAAGGATATTTATATTTATTTAGTTCAAGGATATCGATTTTTTGGCCGTTTAAAAATGAGCATTTTGCTGCGAGAGTTAACAACTTGCAATTCTAAAGTGAGAGTTAATAAATGAACGCCCATCCGAAATGACTTGTCAAATGTGACTCCTGTTTGTTTGTTTTTAGAATTCCGCGCAAAGCTACTCGAGAGCTAACTGCGTTAGCCGTCTTTAATTTTGCAATGTAAGAAAAGAGAGAAAGCAACTAATCATCACCACCCACCGCCAACTCTTGGACTACTCTTTTACCAACGAATAGTAGGATTGACCGTCACATAATAATGTTTCGACGGCTGAAAGGGCGAGCATGTTTGGTGTGTAACTTCTAACTGATGAAAAAGGTCTTCAAAGGGTTAATAAGAACACCTGCTTCAAAATATTATTAATTTTCGTGATGTTACAAGAGATTTAGAAAGCTTTCATATGGCATCTGTTAATCATATACTATGAATTCTAACACTGTCTTTAACATAGACTATAACAGCTAAGACAATAGTGTGCTATTAAATTGGTAACAAAACCATAATTATGACTACAAAAGAACAATGTCGCAAAAGAACTAAAAAATTACGTCGGAAAAATTATTACATCTAATGCATAAGCTAACTATAGCTGGTGATGAAGATACCATCTAAGCTACTCAAAACTTTGTTCCAGCTTCTTGTTCACTTCCTCTGATCTCCTTGTAAACATAACTTCAAAATATGATGCCTTATGGACATCCAAAAATTTCGCAGATTTGTTTAGTTAGTAAATGTCAATGTCTTCTTAAGCGTGAAAAGACAGATGTGTCTTAAATATTTTGTTTGTCGCTGACAGATACCCAGAGGAGAAGTCTTTTGGCCGTTTTCAGTCTGTTCAAATTTCTGTACAAGAAACTAAGTTTAATTGTTATTCTCGAATATTTTCTGGTTTGTATCTTTTCGTTAAATTAGTTTTTTAAAAACTTCTACCATACAAGTCATAGGGGATCTCCTACTTTAAGGACCTACTTACTGTTACACAGTATTCTTAAGCTAGAAGAAAAAAACGGAACAAGGAAAAATGAAGTAATATATATTATGATTATCACGTGCAAATCACAGATACTCCAAATTAATACTGGTTAGTTTAATAAACTTTATTTCATCCATTTGAAAAACGACAACTACGGAAAATGCGATTATTTTGTAACAACAAGCACATTTAAAATTATTTAAACAGCTATATATTTAAATATTAATCTCAATTTTAAAATGATAAGAGAAAAATTCTATTGATTCGAAATTTCCAACAAATAAGTATCAAATACTGACTTAGTGTCGCTGATTTAATTAATAAAATATCTAATTATATCTTTATTCGTATGGCTAATCTAATAAAGCTTACAGTAAGCTGACATATATTTCTTGCTTTATAACATTACATTTATATTCCAACAAATAATATGAATTATTATGTATAAATTCAAATATCCTTTTGTTGAGATATAACAGCAGGCTGTTTCCTTCTTTGTTGATTACAGCCTTGTAGAAACTCAGAGAAATAAAATCCTAGCAGGTTAAGTCCAGTAAACTTTGTTTTATTAATTGCGTTGTAAAAAGCAAACAAATTTTATTTTCCATTGAATAGATTGACTACCCCATTAATTACAAAATAATAAATACGCAGCTTAATATATCCGAAAAGCGTGTTTATTTTTGTCACAAGAAAAATAAATTTTATGAAGACTCATAATGAATGAACTTTAACAGTAGTTTTTGTAATAACGATATGAATTTAGAAAAAAAAATTACTTCGTCTTTAGGTTAAAAGTACGGAGCCATTTTTCACTCGTTATCTCATCAGTAATTCACTATAATTCATAAAGGGTCAAATTAGTGACCCGCGAAGGGATTTTATTATGTCCTTGTTTATTTTTTCTTTTTAAAATTATGCTTCATTTTGTCAAAGTGGCAAAATAGAAAACTTGACCAAATAAACCAGTTCCATAACGGTTCTAAAAACACTCTACCTTCAAATGTTAACTCAGTTATTCATTCAAAGTCGTATAATTAACTCAGAGTGTACAGTAGACAGTAGGAATTAGAATTTAGGTTAAGCAAATATTCTGAAAGTACGTCATTAGTTGTATAGTTTAATCCCCCAAACAAATATTTAAGTAATAAACTCGCCCACGAGTAGAAAGATGCTACAAAGGGTGTTACTTAGAAACTTTAACGTAGATACTTATAATGCAGTCACCTAACACTCCTTTTCGATTGGAGAAATTAATGTTATCTTAATTATTCTTAAGTTATATTCAACGTATTTTGGGTTCTAAGCCTATTCGATAAACTCTACGCTATTATGATTTTCAGT
The DNA here is from genome assembly GCA_011833715.1 of Carcinoscorpius rotundicauda. Taxonomy (NCBI): domain Eukaryota; kingdom Metazoa; phylum Arthropoda; class Merostomata; order Xiphosura; family Limulidae; genus Carcinoscorpius; species Carcinoscorpius rotundicauda. The sequence continues at coordinate 37,874,973 of CM022406.1, read as the reverse complement.
GATTGGTTTTGTTATCGAAATAATAGAAGTAATGCTATTATACATAGGCATACTAATATTAATTGTAAACATATTAAATATAACAAATCATTAGTTGCCAAAATTGATGATTTATGGCACAAGACCATACGAACCTATTACACTCACTTATTTTTTGTCCAAACGTCACGAGAAAATGGCGGTTGAAAAAAAACACACACCAAAGGATTCTACGGGTCTGTTCAGTTTCAAATCGATAGATTAGGAATCACCAGTTTCACTAACATGCGTCATTGTTAAATAGGTCATCAGAACTCAAGTGATATTTTCACAAAGCCTAAAACCATGAGTTCTTTACACAGCCTCAAGTTGTACCTGCGAATATGTATTGGGGCTTCGATCTTAACCACAGTTCACTTCATAGTTCACGGAATTTCATGTTGTTGTTTTTTTCCATGAAGCTATTATGTATTTTACGTTTAATGTAAAATATGGCACCAAACATCAGAGTTACTACTAAAAATAAGATATCATTAAGAAAATCTAACAAATATTTCTGAAATTCAAAGGCAAGTAGCTTTACCAAAAAAAACTAAACAAAAACATATAAACAAATTGGCGAATGAGTTCTGGCAGAATTAAACACCAATTCTTTCAGATTTACAATGTAGATGTCATGAAGTGTTAAAAATTACATCAGTGTTTGTTTATTTTCAACAATAGCCTTCCTGTGAGACAAGAAATGTCAACGAATCTTGTTATACTTAGATACAGCACACAGCTTGATGCCACTGTGACCAGACATAACCACCACTGTAAACAATGCTGATCTAGTAAAAAACACTGATAAAGTAATCCGAATAAGCAAACCATCGTTTCTTTTCAGCAGAGAATGTTTCTGAAGTCAAAGCGTCATTTTTAAACCCAGGGCTTTCATTACCAAGATTTGTGTAAGAAGCCCTATCTTCACATCTGTTATCTTTGTTGTATTCACTGTTAGATCCAAACGTTTTAGGCATGACATCGCTGTCACATACGAGGACCTTTTCATTTCCTTTTTTAAGTGTTAAAGTACTTGATGTATGAAAATCGCGCCTTTCAATACCTTCCTTTAAAGTCTCATCAGATCTGCACAAGGAACCGAGTGTGTTAAAGAGAAATCCATATACGAGTAAACTCCCAATTTTTATGTCTGGTAGATGACTAGAATGTTTCAAAGTTTTACCACACAAGCTAAATATTGAGTAAAGAGTTATGTTCAACGAGTGAAACAGAATCACATTAATATTGTATAACTCGTGACAAACTTCGAATTTTGTCACGTAAAGAGATCTTGACTTTCCGTAGAATGGGTTAACGCTTATGGTATTTTTAGTCTCTTCATTCTGTATATTGTAGTTAATGTTTGTCAATTTTCCAGCTGAGAAAGTTTTATTTGTGAAAAGGGAGAGGTCAGTTTTTGGTTTCTGTTCAGACAGATGTGAATTCTTATCTAATTTCAAGATGTTGACGTTTTCTTTTCTTTGACAATTTTGTTCTACTAAACGTTTTTGATAATTTTCTAATAGTATTTTTTTAGTGGAATATTTTTGAGCCAAATCAGTGTCGTGTTTTAAAACTAAAATGAATAAATTATTCCTCTTTATTTTATTAAAACCTATGTTATCTGTTAATGAAAAGTTTCTCTCTTGTTCAGAAATTAATCGGGCAATTTCAAGAATGAAATATCCATGAAATACTAAAGCAATGCCAGTAATTGTATGGCTCACAGGATAAACAGCAATAAAATCGCCAAAAGAGAAATACACGATTTCTTCAGAATGTTTACTTGCATTTTCACAGGATTCTTTTATATGCGACTCGTATTTAATAAGTTGAAGAATTTGAGTTAGCTTAGAATAATCGGTGCTTTCTTTGTAAAGGAATATTCTTTTGATAACGATATTATTGGAAAAAGAAACTACAAAGAAATTATGGTCAGTAGCTGAACAGGAATTCTGAGAGAGAGTCTTTGATGGACAAATGATGGAAAAAAAATTCGAAAAGGCATAGAAGTAACATTGTAATGCATAGTTATAAATGCTCAATTCTTGGACTTCGACAGCCCTCTCCAGGGAAGAAATCGGGTGACCATTGGGGCTCTCCTGTTTAAACGTTTCTGCTTCGTTAATTTTTTGCACCTTCCTGGTTTTAAGAACATTGTCTCCACTCTCATTCGATATACTACCCCACTCACTGTTATGCCTACTACTGTTAGATAACTGGTGTAACGAGGAAGGATTCCCTCTGTGATGTCCTTCTGGATCTTCTGGAAGTTCCGGAGAACCATGGGTCGGTGATTTTGCTTCAGGTAATTTTCTACCAATTAGAAAATAGGTGGTCATATCTCCTTTTCCTTTAACTTTTACCTGACCTCTACACTGGAACACGTATGGATAATCTTTCAGCAACACATAGACATCTTCAGTCACCTGAAGGTCAAAGGGCATAAAAAAAACAAATCAGGAATTTACTAGATCACATTTTTTTTCAATTACAAACAATTCGACAAACAGTTTGTTTATAACAGTAATCTGTTTCCAATATTCATTCGATCATAATTTTCAATCTTTAACGATCAGCAGACTTTGTCCAAATGTCGAAATCATTGGACAAACGAACTTATAATCACTTCATCTATAATTTTCCACTAGTTCAAACTGAAGAATACCTGTGTGTGGTTCGGTAAGCCAGTACTGTCCATCCTACTGGCTACGTTAACAGTATTACCCCAGATATCATACTGCGGCTTTCTTGCTCCAATGACCCCTGCGACGACAGGTCCTACATTGATACCTGGACAAAATCATCATTATAAAGAAAAAGGGTTAAAATAAACGAAACTTGAAGAAACCGTGTTCTTATTAATATTGTTTTTAATATCAATAAGATGAAACCATTTGTGGAATTTGGTAATTTTATATTTAAATGGCTGTTTTTTGCTTATCACGGTATCGAAACCCGGATTATAGCATTGTGAGTCCGTAGATATACCGCTGTGATACACGGGAGCGTTTGAGTGAATGACGCATGTAAGGGCACCAATTATAATTCGTATGCAGGCACTTTTACACATTATTATTACGGCACAAGTCAACATTAATCTAGAAAATTAAGTTTCGTTTAAAAGAGATCTATTTTTATAAACAGAAGTTAATCAATTAATTTTAACGCAGCAAGATAGAACAATGGCATTGTAGTAGAAATAAAATGAATGGATAAAACAGTGAAGCTCTAAGATTGCACTTATTTTCTCTCAGCTTTCCTGTTAGCTGCTGAAATCTTTTGATGTTGAGAGGTGATGGTGCGCTGAGTTTTTCTATCCTGTTTTTCTCAGTAACTAAGGCTCGGCCAGGTGGTTAGGGCGCTCGACTCGTAATCTATGGGTCGCGGGTTCGAATCTCCGTCACACCCACATGCTCGCTCTTTCAGCCGTGTCGGTGTTATAATGTGACGGTCAATCTCACTATTCGTTGGTAAAAGAGTAGCCCAAGAGTTGGTGATGGGTGGTGATGACTAGCTGTCTTCCCTCTAGTCTCGCAATGCCAAATTGGGGACGGCCAGAGCAGATAGCCCTTGTGTAGCTTTACTCGAAATTGAAGAAACAAACAATCAGTAACTAGATTAGGAGAAGACAGTATTATACATGTTTCACATGAAACTAAGCTATCTGATACTCAGAAACTACAATGTCCATTTGGTGAGTGAAACGGCATAATATTTTATTCTATTCTTGATGACGATAATGAGCCTTTTCACAAGATCAATGTCTTTGTTCAAAGAACTACAATGTATCACTCAGATACGAACAAAGAGGATTTTGTAATTAGAAAACCTGGCATAATTATATATTTGATGTACTTACACCATTACCGGTTTATGATATCCACCATTAACACAATAAAAGTGAAACAGCAACATAAGCTAGCACAAAATAAGTCTAAAAACCACAAAGTTTTTGGATAACAACTCTTTGTCGTTTCTAATGTTAAAATGAATAGCGTTAAAAGTTCGAAATTTCACCACTATGAGAATTTCGATTTATTTATTTTGTTTTCGTTTCATCTTTTATTCTCCAACATAAAGTAATTAATTGGTAGATTAAATGTATAACGAGTATATTTCAGTTGTTTGTGAGAACAAAACAAATAAATTTGGTTAAATGTCGCGCTAAGCTATACGAGGGCTATCTGCGCTGGCCATCCCTAATTTAACATTAAGAGAGAGTAGAAGGAAGGCAATCAATCATCACTACCCACCGTTAACTCATGAGCTACTCTTTTATCAGCGAACTGTGCGATTGAGCACCACATAATAACGCCCTCATGGCTGAAAGGGCGAATGTGGTTTGTGAAAAGGGATTCGAACTTGCTGCCCTCATATTACGAATCGAGTTCTTTAATCACCTGCTAATCATATTGGGCCTAAATAAACAAGTATAGAATGTTTTCTGCCCAAAGATATTAAAATATTCATTATATCATATTTATGTGTCTGTCTGTTACAGACGTATTAAAATGTTCAGTGTATCGTATTTATGTATGTCACAATTATATACGTATTAAAATGTGCAGTGTATCATATTTATGTATCTGTTTGTTTGTTTGTTTTGGAATTTCGCACAAAGCTACTCGAGGGTTATCTGTGCTAGCCGTCCCTAATTTAGCAGTGTAAGACTAGAGGGAAGGAAGCTAGTCATCACCAACCACCGCCAACTCTTGGGCTACTCTTTTACCAACGAATAGTGGGATTGACCGTCACATTATACACCCCCACGGCTGGGAGGGCGAGCATGTTTAGCGCGACGCGGGCGCGAACCGCGACCCTCGGATTACGAGTGCAAGCCTTAATGTGCTCGGCCTTATGTATCTCTCTATTCCAGACGTATTAAAATATTCAGTATATTTATATATTCATGTATCTCTTTCTTCCAGACGTATCAAAATGTTCAGTATCTATATATTTATGTATTTCTAAATGTGAAACACCGTGAACTGTGTTACTCTCACTGTTCCAGAAAAATATTCAGATGTTTAAGTTTTGTACTTGTAATTAATAAATACATTTTGACTTCCAATGATTTTCTTCGTATGTAGCAACAAAATAGAAGAAAGTAACACTCACCTACACGTAGCATAAAGTTATTGTACGAATTTTCATTTATATCGGCGAGTCTGTCTCTCATGGCAAACACCAGTTCCACTAAGTTACTGATATGTTTTGCCGCTTCAACGTTGTTGTCCTCCTGGTGTCGAAAAGGAATTTCGTTTTTATTCAGAAAATATTTAAACACAAGTATTATCAGTTTATCTTACCGTCTGAAAATGAAAATTCGGGGAAATCGTTCTGTAAAGACGAAATTCGTCGTTTATGAGAGTGGGTACGTATTAACTCTGGGTGCATATCTCATCATAATAATCCATACGATACCTATCTAGATACAAAAGTTCTATCAACGGTTTGTTACACAGTATGTCTTTCTGTAATTTACAATCTATATTACTAACATTGTCTTATTTAAGTACATCAAACTTTACGCACCATTTTCAAATTCTCAAGTTTTATCAATCACATGATAGATGGCAAGAAACGTAAAATAGTTAATATCGGTTTATTTATTTTGTTACGTTACTCTCCATGTAGTATTTTTGATAAAAGAAATGAAGATAATGTGTAGCAATCAGTACTTGTCTTTCTTTATTAAATCATTAGTTTTAACAAAAATACTTCATTGGAAATTTTAATTTTTTTTTCTGTAGAAAAACTTTGTTATGTTTACTAAAAACTTGCCAAATTTCATGAAGATATGTAAATTGTTTCGCAACGGTTTGTTTGTTTTTAAATTTCACTCAAAGCTACACGAATGCTATCTGCACTGGCCGTCCCTAATGTAGTACTGTAAGACGAGAGGAAAGGCAGCTAGTCATTATCACCCACCACCAACTCTTGGGCTACTCTTCTACCAACGAATAGCGGGATTGATTGTCACATTATAACGCCCCCACGGCTGAAATGGCGAGCATGTTTGGTGAGACGGGGATTCGAACCTGCGACCCTCAGCTTACGAGTCGAATGCCTTAACTCATCTGGCCTTGCGTTTCGAAACGGACAATGTATCGATACAATCGTATCATGGCTTCACGATACAATACCTCCATTGTATCACTGTGTTGCCATTGTTTTAGTAAATAGTTTAAATATGGCGCACCGACCACAAGCCAGTAACTGTATGAAACTACAAAGGACACAACTCTAAAGGCTAGTTACTGAAGTAATAGCACCTAAGAAGTGTTGTTTAATAGGTGCAGGTTAAAAACCCAGAATTTTCTAACTTCAGTGATCTTGGTGCTTACATTCAAAACGTCCCATTGTGGGCATGGTAGCAAATTACTTTGAAACCAAATAATTTAACATATACCACAGCAGAAAGGGATGTGCAAAAAGTTTTTCCGATATCAAATTAACCTGAAAATATGCGGCACATCTACTAACTATAGCAGTGAGTAGAAAGTATATACGTTGTAAACTAGCTGGTTGGTCCCTGAAAGGGTTTCATAAACTTCGATAAAATCACTTCCTAAGAACCATTCACAACAGAAAATATTTAAAACCGTAGTAAAAATTGTAGTTATTACAATGGTGTAAATGGCATAATGTGAGCTTGTAGAAAATGAAACGGATATAATGGATTAATATACTTTCAACCATTATGTGATTCTATTTTCGCTCGAAGACAGAGAAATATATAATACTGTCAGATATATAATAAAAAGGTTAATTTCATACTGGGAATAAACGGCTTTAATACATCAACATTTGTTTTTGTTTAATCAGACACTAAAAGTTTTGTTTAAAAAATCTAAATTAATACGATAAATAAATGATCTTATAATACAAAAATATTGTTTTTATTTAATTAGACACCCAACGTTTCGCTTGACAGATTTTAATTAGTAATATAAATAAACGACCTTGTAAAACGAAAATGTTGGTTTCATTGAAACAGAAACCCAACGTTTCGCTTTGGAGCCTTTTTAGAAGTATTGACCAAAACACAAACTTGGTATTGGTATGTTTTGTGTACACCAATGTACACTACATAAAATAAATAGAAACTGACTTACAGAAATGCGACAATCTGGTATTAGGCCTATCGTGGCCATATAGGTACTTCCAATCGTCTTAATCTTGTCAATAGTTTTGAATCTTTCTTCGTCTAAGAGCTGAAAAATAAACAGTTCGTTAAATGTAAAGCAAACTGACACTTACAGATTCTTAAAAAGCGTTGAAAGGGCTAAATTCGACGATAAAACCTTTTCGAAACGTTGCACACATATTGCTATGATGAAGTTATTATAATGTTTTCGTCACTATCCACTCAAGTGTGTGTGTGTGTGTTTTCTTAAAGCAAAGCCACATTTAGCTATCTGCTGAGCCTATCGAGGGGAATCGAACCCCAGTTTTTAGCGTTGTAAATCCGTAGACTTACCGCTACACTAGCGGGGGGCATCCACCCAAGACACCTGCAGAGTTCAGTCTCATTTGTTTGTTTGTTTAGAATTTCGTGCCAAGCTGCAAGAAGACTCTCTGGGTAACCGTCCCAAATTTAGCAGTGTAAGACTAGAGAGAAGACAGCTAGTCATTACCACTCACCGTCAACTCTTGAGCTACTCTTTTTACCAACGAATAGTAGGATTGACTGAAACATTATAACGACTTCACGGCTGAAAGGGTGAGCATTTTTTTGTGTGACGCGGATTCGAAACCCGCGACCCTCAGATTACGAGTCGAACTCTCTAACCACCTGACCATGCCGGTCGTCTTTAGCGTCTTACGAGCTTACTTTTCATTTCCACCTCTTAAGCCCGGCATGGCCAGGTGGGGTAAGGCGTTCGACTCGTAATCTGAGGGTCGCGGGTTTCGAATCCGCGTTACACAAAAAATGCTCACCCTTCCAGCCGTGAGGTCGTCATAATGTGATGGTCAATCCTACTATTCCCTGGTAAAAGTTTGTTTGTTTGTTTTTGGAATTTCACACAATGCTACTCAAGGGCTATCTGTGCTAGCTGTCCCTAATTTAGCAGTGTAAGACTAGTGGGAAGGCAGCTAGTCATCACCACCCACCGCTAACTCTTCGGCTACTCTTTTACCAACGAAAAGTGGGATTGACCTATATCTTATAACGCTCCCACTGGTGGGAGGGCGAGCATGTTTGGCGCGACCCCACGACCCTTATATTACGAAGCGCACGCCTTAACACGCTAGGACATGCCGGGCCTCGCTGGTAAAAGAGTAGCCCAAGAGTGGGCAGTGGGCGGTAATGAGTTGTTGCTTTCCCTCTAGTCTTAGACTGTTAAATTAGGGACGGCTAGCGCAGATAGCCCTTGAGTAGCTTTGCGCGGAATTCTAAATAAACAATCCACCTCTGAAGCAATATGAGAAATTGTTAGTGACAAACTGTTATGTGTTGCTTACCTCGTCAAAGTCGACGATAATTTCATTCAGAAGTCTTAAACATTCCACACCTTGGTTATTAGCGTTGAGTTCCATGTAAAACTCGTGATAGTTTGGTATGGAGGCAAACATGACACCAACTTTAGCGTAGGACTGATGATAAAGTTCCTATACAGATAAAACACTATTAAGAGGCAAAACGTTCGAAAGCTCTAGAGTGTATATAAAGGTGTGATGAGTTTTTCAATATAAACAATGTAACTATACGTGAAATAGATGTATTATTGTGAAATGTAATAGTGGAATGAGATTGTTATTTAAAGCTATTACTGAAATTGGCAAATAATTTCTGTTAAAAATTTAGGAGGCACAGTCTGAGACGGGTTAAAATTTATCGTGTTTGAAATATGGAGAAACAAGAACATAAAACAGAATCGACATTGCAGTAAAAAACATAATATTCTATTTAAGAAGGTGACAGTAATTTGGTTTGAATTTTGCACAAAGCTACACGAGGGCTATCTGCATTAATCACTCCTAACTTAGCAGTGATAGACTAAAGAGTGTGCGTGTGTTTTGTTTAGTGCAAAGCCACATCGGGCGATCTGCTGAGCCCATCGAGAAGAATTGAACCTTTGATTTTAGCGTTGTATGTCCGTAGACTTACTACTGCACTAGAGTGTGTGTGTGTGTGGGGGGCAAATTAGAGAGATTGTAGCTCGTCAAAAATCACTCATCGCCAACTCTTGGGATACTCTTTTGCCTGGAAAGAGTGGAACTGATCGATACTTTATAACGCCCCCTTTATAACTGCCAAATTTAGGGACGGTTAGCACAAATAGCTTACGTGTCGCTTTGCGCGCAATTCAAAACAAAGAAAGTAAGGCAAAGGTAAATAATTGTCATAAGATTTCTGGCTTTAAAATAATCTAACTAAATACGAGAAAAACAAAGATTTCAATAAATTATGCTCTGTTTAGAACTGTATTATTTAAATATTATAATTTAAACGTGTATTGTCAACGACTTAAATAAGCATAGAGTACGCAACTAACAAACTTTTAAAGCAGAAAGTATTGATTCAAGTTTTATTAACGACTAAATAAAGTTCTTAAAACAAAAGAATATTAAAAAAATGTATAACGGATTTTTTTATAAACGAAAACATATGGCGAGTTTGATATTAACATTAAAATCGGTTTTCGACACCCGTATTGGACACAATACAGACAGCCCATTGTGTAGCATTGTGCTAAACTACAAACAAACAATAAGACGTTTCTAAAGGTAATCTTTAACCATAGAAAATTTTCTAAACTGTAAAAAACACAGTTATATTTCTGACTGGACATATATATATATATGGTCAATATTCCAGACAAAGAAAAATGTAGACAGTGGACCGGCTAACGTATGAATTTCAAAGTAATTTTTAAAGCGATTAGGTGTGTTAACACACAGCTGAAGACAATTTATGTACTTAACGCAACTGGCACATTGTTCAAAAATGCAAAATATATTGGAATTTATCATAATAACACATAAGCTGAGAACACTAAGTACGTGTTTCTCACAGAAAAAAAAAATTAAAATGACAAAATTGTGTTAAAAGTGCGCATTTTAAAAGGTCAAATACAGCATTACTATTATTGTTAACAAACCATATTATGTTTGAGTTGGTTGTTTAGAAAATGCGTTGCTACATGCGACGGTAGAAGGTTGAACAGAATACGTCGGTTGTTACTCTGTAATTGATGCATCTCTTGCTTTTCTTCGTTAGCCTGAAAAATCCCCAACAAAAATACATGTATTTTAACATTTAGTGAATAAACTGTAATAAGACATGATAAAAATTATAAGTTTATGAAAGTATTGAAACTTGTAAGTTAAAACCACAACAAAAACAATCACCTACTATTACAAATTATCAACGATATTACGAAGTAAAATGGTTGTGGTCCTGCCAAAAAGAATTATTCTATAAAACCAAAGCATTTATTTTTCCTGTCAGGTTATCGATCAACAATACACTTCTAAGAAGGTAAAGGAGTTTACAGATAACAAAATTTGTTGTACGTTATTGTTACTGAAAAACACAAACTTTTCTTGCAGAGAAACACAACGACGAAAGAAACAAATGCCTAATTAAATGAAGTTTTTTGTTTTTTTTACAAAATGGCTACAGCTCTTTCCTTTTTGATTTAAATGTAGTGTAACTAGGTTAAATTTTGTAGGTTAAAATAGTAGAAGGTAAAATAATTAAAATTAATGTAAATTGCTATTTTTTATACTTTGAAATTATTTAAAGAGAGTATAATGATTTTGTGGCGTGTTTTTTTTTTTTTTATAAAAAGCCACATTGGGCTCTCTGCGGAGTCCAGCGAGGATAATCGAACCCCTGATTTTTGCGTTGTAAATGCATAGACTTACCGATGGATCAGCGAAGAACGGCTCTGTGGTAACTACAAAAATAAACGCTGTTTTTATTATTAGCCTAATAGTTTGAACAAATCTGTGTAAATACGAGTGTGTCTAAAAAAGAAAAGACATTTGTGTAGTTTTGTATCAAGATGGAAGTTATTATTAGAATATAAAAAATTAGTTTTAAAGTATTAACCTGTTCAGTGCCGTTGACGATATAACTCATCCAAACGGCTCGGTAACACAGTGCTACGGATGAATTAATTCGTTCACAATACTATTTAACTACAAAGCTAGATGTTAGCACCATACATTCATTTGACATACTTACAAATTGTTTCACTTTCGATCCAAAATGACGTCACGAAAAAGTTACAAAATGAAGAAGCATTAGAGTTATATTGTAGCAGCTGAAATACTTGGAAGTCAACAGGTTAAAGTAAGAGCTATAGAGATAATGTTTACCTGCACTTTCCATAAAAAGTCCAGCCTTGCTGTCCATTCAACCTGGCGGCCTTGCACCAACAGAGCCAGTAAAAACTGACCAATGGCCACGAGTCCAAATATATGTAACGGAACGGCTGGTCTGAAAAGAGAGACACATGCTGTATAGTTAGAATTTGTTCAACATACACTTCCAGGTAATCTCTTCAAGTCTTCACAACTGATCAATTTCCACATAATTTTAATGCCATGGATATATCTTTTTAGTATCAACCATATCTTTATACTACTCCAGTAGCCACGAAAAACAAAGACATTTGTAACACAAAAAGTCATTTCATTATTAGTATTTATGAATCAATACTAAGTTATTAACAGTATTTTTTTTCAAGTGACATGATAAAAATTATTTAGCACATTAATTTGTTGCACACACTGATAGTAAGATTATCGGGTTGTTATTCGACAAACATCAGGATCACTTTAATTTTTTTCTAGCTAATCTACATAGATTACACCTCAAAATCATTCGCTTCTTCTCTGTGGGTATTTGGGTATGTTAAATTTTGAAATACCCAGGAGGGTCAGGTGCACAGGACCTCTTCCTTCATCCCTAACTTTCATGTCGGCTACTGGTGAGAATTTATTGTTGTTGTAGTGGTTTTGGGGCAGAGCATGCCTCAGAAGTCCAGCCCTTTTCAGGGCAACGTCCACGTATTGTCTTGATTTGCCCTATTTTCCCCCTTTATCCATTTATTATTATTATTATTATTTTACTTCTATTCCATTTTATGTTTTTAATTTTTTTATTCCATCTTCCTTCTTTTTCTTTTTCCCACTTTTAGTCGTTTCCCTATTCCTTTATATATTTGCCCCCCGCTAGTACACCGCTATTTCTCCAGATTTACAACGCTAAAATCAGGGGTTCGATTCCCCTCGGTGAGCTGAGCAGATAGCCCAATGTGGCTTTGCTATAAGAAAAACACTCTCCCTTATATATATATATATATCGGAAAAATAAAATAATAGTAATCGTAGAAAAATAAAATAAAAAATAAAGAAATATATATCATATAAAGCATAAAAAAAATAATATTCCTTTTAAAGGTTTAGTGCATGATGGCCAGCTTAATTTATATTTCTTAGGACCATGTTAATCATGTACGTAGTATCTGTCGAGATCACACATTAAGTCATTTTTATACCAATTCTTATGAACATAATGTAGTGTATTATACAAGAGTCTTACAGATATTGTCTTCATGTTTGTGGATTGATATGGATGAAGTACTACGTGGTACTTTATAGGCTGAAGTTAGAATTGAATTTTGTATTCTTTGTAGTTTGTGTGATGTTTATCCAGGCAGGAGATGCGTATTCTATTATCAAAATCGTTCACGTTTTTTGTTTGTTTGTTTCTGAATTTCGCGCAAAGCTACACGAGTATCTGCGCTAGCTGTCCCTAATTTTGCAGTGCAAGACTAGAGGGAAGGCAGCTAGTCATCACCACCTACCGCCAGCATTTAAAATTCATACAAACAAACAGTAATTCTCTCAGTATGTTTTTGTTTATTATACATCTTTGTTACCAGACTTTTAGGAACGAGTTATTATATCCAATAAGACAGTAAAATATTCAGTGAAAGATTTGAGTTACTAGATTTGTTTTATATGTAATAAACTCTACAAGCAATCAATAAAAATATTTCAAAAATTTCCTCCGCCATATTTTCACTAACCTTAATCGTACATCGTAACAGTCAAACAGTGAAGCATGTGTTAATTCAGCAATCAGACAGTATATTATAGCCATAGGTAATAGCAGCGCCCCCTTGAGGAGAATGGATAGTTTAAGAAACACAGCTATGGGAAGGAAAGCAAGACAGCAGCTGATGACAATATACTGGGGTAGTGGACATGACTGATGGTCAGTATAAAGTGGAGCTTGTGTGACATTTGATGTGGTTTCCACACAAACAAGCTCAGCAACACACGAGAACTGAAAAAAAATCCACAAAAAAACAGCAATAAAGAAACCAAAAACAATAGTTTAATTTTTTCTGTAAATATTTAACTATAACACTAAAAAAAGTTCAGCGGGTTTAGATTATTGATTTAAAGAAACAAACTGTTATCTTAATGTATAGTTATATTCTATTTTATAGCGGGATCTGGGACGTACATTTGAACAAAGAGCGCGGGATCTGGGACGTACATTTGAACAAAGAGCAAACATACATTTTCTTTACTGTATAAAGCTAGCGACACTATTTAGTTTATGGTTCTCGGATACAAGAAAGACAAACAACAAGCAGTTTATTTACTCCCGACTCAAAGCTCTGTTGGCGTATGCAATATGATTTCAGTTGGTTTTTATGAATATTTCTCATTTCAAAAATACATTTAATTTTGGATAAAAATTTAACATTTTTTTCTTAAAGTGGCAACGACAAAGAATATTTACTCTAAACCTACCATAATTAAATTACTTGTAAAAAGCGTTTCTGAACTTAAGAGCTCTAACTGTTTTAAAATATGCTTAAACACACTTTTTACAAAATATTCTCCTCCGACAAATGTAAAGAAAACAGAGAATTCACCAGTAATATTACTAAAAGTAAAATGTTTTAAGAAAAAGAAATCACCTTAAGAATAGAATGAGTTTGGTAACGCATGTAATTTTGTTTAAATGTATTTGATAAAAATATAAAACAAATATCAAGCTCAGAACTGTTTATCGAGTTATCATTGGTTGGTTTGGTTTGTTTTGAATCTCGCGCAAAGCTTCTCGAGTGTTATCTGCGCTAACCGTCCCTAATTTAGCAGTGTAAAACAAGAGGGAAGGCAACTAGTAATCACTACCCACCCCCAACTCTTTGGCTACTCTTTTACCAACGAATAGTAGGATCGACCGTCCCAATATAACGCTCTTTCAGCCGAGCATGTTTGGTGGGACAGGAATTGAAACCCGCGACCCTCAAAATACGAGTCGAGTGCCTTAACCACCTGGCCATGCCGGGCCAACCATTATTGTCAGAAAAGTTTTTGTAACAGGGTTTTCACTGTCTTCCTTGGATAAGTTATCGTGGAACTAACTTGCATGCCACACACGTCACTTTAGTTTTTATTACTAAAATTGAAAATAACAGATTTTCAAACGATGTTTTTTTATAGCTTCAATTATTTAGTTGTCATGAGAATTCACTAAGATATCTGGAAATATTCAACAGTGTTATCAGCAATTATACATGCGGTGTTAAAACCAAATAAAATATATTGTTAACTGTTAGTGTATAGAAAGTCGACTTTCATCTTATCAGCTGCATACAGATTAACTGACTACTGTCATATAAGAGCTCTCCCCCCAAATGGCACAGCGGAATGCCGTGGATTTACAACCCTAGAACCCGGGTTTCGATATCTGTGGTGGGCAGAACACAAGTAGTTAACTGTGTAGCTTTGTACTTAATTACAAACAAATAAGCCCAATAAAAATCAATACAGAAAAAAAAACGGACTTTTCACGAAACCTCATGAGCTCATAGACTTCTATTGTTCAAGTGTAATTTTGTACTACTGCCCAAGGTGAGGGCATCCAGCCATGAACACTGAATAACGGAATTGATTGTCGCTCTTAAAATACACTCATAACACATATTCAGCGGTGTTACATCCGAAACCTCATATCCTTCCGCTCACAGTCCCATACTTGTCGCACCAAACATGCTCGCACTTTCAACCGTGGGGCGTTATAACGTGTAGTCAATCCCACTATTCGTTGGTAAAAGAATAGCCCAAGAGTTTCCGGTGGGTGGTGATGACTAGCTGCCTTCCCTCTAGTCTTACACTGCTACATTAGGGATGGCTAACGCAGATAGCCCTCATGTAGCTTTGCGCGAAATCCAAACAAAACCACATTCCCACGTGCTAACAACGTGCTGTAAATGTATAAAAGCAGTTTAAAAACGTAATTTTCTTCCTTAAAGTTAATAGAAATAACGAATCGATTTTTTTATGCTATAGAACCTAAATACACCAATAGATTAAGGACTAACATAGGCATCAACACTGACACATCAGCCTGTTGCTTTCCATTACTACACTAAATTAAAGGTAACACTGCTCAGCATTTATCGAAGCATAATTTACTATATTTGTTTTCTCAAGCCTATGCATGCGAGAAGAGTTGTATTTTTATACGCTACTTACCACGTTTCCTTGAGCAACAGCGTATAACAAGATGACGGCGAAGACAGTAGCGGTTAGCCTGGAAATAAAAGATTTCCTAATGTCCCACGTTATCACCTGCAAACATAAAAGTTGAACACCTTTAGCTGAGTAACTGTAAGTCTGAACTCTAAGGAAATGTGGGTAACTGTAAGTCTGAACTATAAGGAAATGTGGGTAACTGTAAGTCTGAACTCTAAGGAAATGGTTTTAGTTGTTATTGCTCCTGCACATTTTAGAGCATAAACAATAAAAAAGTTGATTTTTATATATAGTTTTAAGTTGTTTTTATTTGTTGTTAAGCACAAAGTTACACAGTGGGTTCTGTGCTGTGTCCTCCCACGACTATCGAAACTGTTTTTATGTTAAAAACCTTCAGACTGAACCATTAGAGGAAGGAGACATAGATTTCAGTGTAGTTCTTTCACACGAAAATTAAATCAAATATTTAAGGTTATTTTGAATTTCGCGCAAAGATACACGAGGGCTATCTGCGCTAGCTGTTCCTAATTTAGCAGTGTAAGACTAGAGGAAAGGCAGCTAGTCCTCACCACCCACAGCCAACTCTTGGACTAATCTTTTACCAACGAATAGTGGAATTAACCGTCACAGTATAACGCCCCCACGGTTGAAAGGACTAGCATGTTTGATTGACGGAGTTTCGAACCCGCGACCCTCCGATTGGGAGTGGAGTGTTTTAACCACCTGGCCATGCTGGGCCTAAATAGTTAGGATAATGGACAATAATAAATTGAATGAACCGTTACATACACATTGTAATAATAATTATGAAAATAATGATGAAAGTAAACCATAATACAGAAGCATGGAATCAAAGTGACTCACGCTATCAAATAAACATAGCATTTAAAACAAAAATAACGTGTAGGATAAATTGTATTTATTAAAAAATTGAACCCTAAATGTCCCATTCTTAATAACTTGAACTGAATAAAGTTTTTTACTGGAAATACTGCATTATATACATCGCGTAGACAAAATATTTTCGAAACGTTGTCAAGTACGCAAAAAAAAGTTAAAACGCAAGTTGTAATAAGTAAGCTAAGTTACAGACTTTTAGTCAGCGTAGCCTAAATTTGAATTACGTGACATCAATATGGTGAAATAATTTTGGCACCTTCGTGTCAGTTTATGATACAAATATTCTAACAACCTGCTGTTTAATTACGTTTTCATTTCAGTCACTCCTGCTGGACTTCATTACATCACAGTTTTCATGAGGTTTCATGAAAAATCCGTTTATTTTCTCTGTATTGATTTTTATAGGGCTTGTAATTAGTTTCTTAACGTTCCTAAATAAAACCCCACTTCACGTGCAGGAAGTCCCTAAACATTAATTATGTTTGTAAAAGGAACGTGGTTTCTTTTTAACCACGAGAAAATAAATACAAAACAGTCAGAATGAATATTTGATCTTTTGTTTTGAAAAGAAGCATTACTTTCTGATTTTCAATAAGAACACTTCCTGTTGAAAAGGAAACGTTTCACGAGCCTACAAAACTTCATTCTGCTAGAAAGCTCATTGTAACTTTCAAAATTCTTTTATAGAAGACACGCATCAATGTTGTTACTAAATACGTTTAAAAATAATGATTACATACAACAAAAACTCCTAATTCCATTTAAACTGACACTTGGTATTAGTGAATCTGATACTGCTAAGTTTGTTTAGAATTATGAAATTTTACGCTATAAAAAAAGTTAGAAGCTGTTAAACGTTAATATAAAATGCCTTACCTTAGACTTTGCAGCGAACACCATGCCAAGCGTAACAGTCATCCATATAAATGCAGTTAAAAACAGTACAACTAGCACGATAGTTCTAGAAAGTACCAAAAGACAAAATGTTATAATTAAATTTAAAAAAATATATATTAATATTTTTGGTTTGTTTTTTTACTGCACAAACAGAGAAAAAACAACTTTAAATGATTGAAAATGTGTGTCCGTCCACTATATATTTCCAGGTTTGGATAATAAAAAAAATGTTTCTCTTATTTTTACATACATTTTATTCTACTTTGTTGGAACGTTCATGTTCGTTTGTTTGTTTTGAAATTTCGCGCAAACCTACACGAGAGCTATCTGCGTTAGCCATCCCTAATTTAGCAGTGTAAGACTAAAGAGAAGACAGCTAGTCATCACCACCCACCGCCAACTCTTGGGCTACTCTTTTACCATCAAATAGTAAGATTGAGCGACACATTATAACGCCCCCACGGCTGAAAGGGCGAGAATGTTTGGGACGACGGGAATTCGAACCCGCGACCCTCAGATTACGAATCGAACGCCTTAACCCACCTGGCGATGAGGGCCTTGAACGTTCATGTTACGAAGAATTGCTTCATTTCCGGAAAAAACAACCAAAGTACGAAAATAATTTCTAACTCTGAAAACTTCGTTTCCGGGTGTTGAACATCGAAGTATTATCAAAAAAGCATCATTATAAATCTACTTGTTGAAGATCTAATTCAATGTTCTGACAAGGTTGAATGTTCAGCAAATGGAAATGTGTGGTTATTGAAAGTTGCTACGTTATCAATAAACCTATGAAAACCAGACCTGTTGAACACGTTGTTAATATGTTTGGTTAATGTACGTTGTGTACGTTCCATGTTGATCGTTGACGTGATAATTAGACGATAATGGTCATCACGAAAATTCAAGGCGGAATCATTTAGTAATGTTAAACAGATGAAAGCTTTAAAATTATTTTATCACACTTTAAAACCCACGACTTTTGCTGCACTAACAGAAACAATTGAGCCTAGTTATTGTTTGTTTCAGGATTTTTACGGAAAGCTATAGGGATGGCAATTGACATACATCATCACGTCTTGGGATGTTCCTGTATGACCGGAAGTTGATCTTCTTTCTTTTAGCGAACCAGAAGCTCCAAAGTATTGAAAACGTGTTTGCCGTCATTGGAAGAAACAATCCATAATTTCGCAGTTTTATAGTCCAGACATACAAACTGCTAAACCACGCCTGGCGGCCAGATGTGCAATTAAACAAACAGAGAATCGTGGTGTCAGAGAAACATATGATATCCGTAGTGTGTGTATGAACTGATCTAAACCGAAATATTGATATAAATCTATAGAGAACAAATTCATAAGCGCTGAAACGTATTAAAAGTTATCGCTCATGCTTGTATTTATGGCTCAATTCAAAACTATGCCAAACTTGAATAGTTTGCATGCGTTTTAGAGAGTTCGACTCGTAATTTGCGGAATGGATGTTCGAATCCAAATTCCAACAAACATGTTCGCCTTTTCAGGCGTAGGGGCGCTACGACGTGACGGTCAATTCCACCATCCCATGGTAAAAGAGTAGCCCAAGAGTTGAAGGTGATGACAAGTTGTCTTCCCTCTGTTATTATTATTATGTTAACAAATAAATTCGGGACGACCAGCGCAGATAACTCTCGTGTAGCTTGGCGCGAAATTAAAAAAAACAAATGTGAATTTTTAATAATTATTTTTACTTCTCTAAAAACAGTAATTATTTAGTGAGTGATTAATATTGAAAGCAATCACATTTAATACTGTTTGCTTTTTAGTTTGCGAAGAGTTTTTTATTTGAATTTGTCGCGCGCTGTATGGTCACTCTCGTAGCACACCTTAAATTTCTGTTTTCATACAACCCCCTAATGACACAAAAGTGAAAAAGTTTGTTTGTTTTTGGAATTTCGCACAAAGCTACTCGAGGGCTATCTGTGCCACCCGTCCCTAATTTAGCAGTGTAAGACTAGAGTGAAGGCAGCTTGTCATCACCACCCACCCCTTTACCAACGAATAGTGAGATTGACCGTCACATTATACACCCTCACGGCTGGGAGGGCGAGCATGTTTAGCGTGACGCGGACGCGAACCCGCGACCCTCGGATTACGAGCGCACGCCTGAACGCGCTCGGCCATGCCAGGCCAAGTGAAAAAGTAATAAATATTAAACACATATTTATACGCACAAGAGAAATTAAACATATTGTTTTATATAAGACGCTGAAATTGAGAAATATATTTTAATCAGATATAGCACATGTGTAAGTGTGTGCCAAGGACATGAAATATGTGTGTGAAGTGTCATGGCCCGTCACATTTAGTCACACATTGTGCGGTTCAAAAATTTAAGCTTGCTTTGAATTTTGCGTAAAGCTACTCCAGGGATATTTGCGCTACCCGTTTCTAATTTAGCAGCGTAACACTAGAGGGAAGACAGCTTGTCATCACCACCCACCCCAACCCTTGGACTACTCTTTTACATACAAATAGTGGGATTGACCATAATATTTTGGCACCCCCACGGCTGAAAGGGCGAGCATGTGTAGTGAACGGGGATTTGAACTCGCGACTCTCAGATTACGAGTCGAGTTCTTTAACCACCTGACCATGCTGGACCAAAAATTTAAGCTAATATTTAATTGATGAAGAGAAAGTGTCTCGTCTCTTGTTCATCGTATTAAAGACATTTTCGGCTGCAAGTGCTACACAAACAACTTATCAGAATTTATTCTAAGATTATGTATGAAGATCATGTATTAACAATTAGTCACTTTTTAGGGTTAGCTTAAGGGAAAAGTTGAGTTGTTTTCAGTGTAATCCCATATAAGACATTAGTGCAAAGTGAATTTTTTTATGGTTTACAGTATTAGAAACATTTGATTTAGACATTCCTCTGGCAGTAGTAAAAAATTAGCTTAGATGATTAGGCTACAAAATTTAGGTATCAATAGACCGTTGCAAAGTTTACCACAAAATAATATTAACAACCTTAAGTTGTTAAGTTAGATTAACTTGGTCGAAACGAATTCAGTTTGGTGTCAGATTGATCTGTTTGAGATAGAAAAATTAGTTTTCAACATTCATTTTGCGGTTTTCTCTTCAAAACTTCATCTCGCAGACCTACACATTTCTTACAATTCTAGAAGTAAATTGCTTTTACAGCGTACAGAGTGTGAAATGTGCACTGAATTTCACATTTCTTTCTCCCTGTTAAGTATTTCAAAATGTGCTTTTGCCTCAACATTTGTGTTGGGTGAGATTACGTTTGTTTCTTTGACAAAGTATTAGTTATTAATCTTTTTTTTAAGTTTGAAACACTTACTAATTTGATTCATTTTTCGGTTGCCTTGTCAAGTTTCACGCGAAAGATTTTATTTGTTTATTTCTGGCTTTAGAATGGCTTAGTCAATGATGCTCTTCATGACATTGGAAAGTCACTATTTAATCAACAGTGTTACGTAGTAATCTTAAGAAATCCGTGTGTATTATCTTTGCTTTGGGCTCAAACAAATCATTTGCAATGACGATTTCATTTATTTTTTTTTAATTTCTTGCAAAGCTATTAGAGTGCTTTCTCAGATGATAGACTATAAGTAAGATAGCAAATTTATGCTTCACACCGCCAACTTTTGAACCATAATGGTATAGAGGGCTATGACTGTCACTCTCATTATGATTCATTCAAGGCTCAAAAGTAGGGCTTCTTTTTTTTCTTTTTTGTAGTAACGGGGCGCGAGTCACAAAGCCTTAGATTTACAGTCCGGCTGGACTTACGATTTTGTTTGTTTGTTTGTTTTGGAATTTCGCGCAAACCTACACGAGGGCCATCTGCGCTAGCCGTCATTAATTTAGTAGTGTAAGACTAGAGAGAAGGCAACTAGTCATCACCACCCACCGCCAACTCTTGGGCTACTCTTTTACCAACGAATAGTGGAATTGACCGTATTATAACATCCCAATGCTGAAAGTTCGAGCACGTTTGGTGTAAAGGGGATTCTAACCCACGACCCTCAGATTACGAGTTGAACGCCTTAACCCACCTGGTCATGTCGGGCCAGGCTTATGATTTGAATTTATAAATTGGATGAAGATATTTTAGGTTATATGATGATATTAGTTTCTCACCTTTGCTAACCACATATCACTGTTGCTTCCTATCTGTACATTCAAATTGCTCCAAATGATAAAAAGTAATTATTTGTAGTTAAGCACAAAGCTACACAATAGGTTATCTGTGCTCTGCTCACAACTGTTATCGAGATCCAATTTCTAGCGTTCTAAGTTTGCAGACCTTCCACTGTGCCACGAAAAATACCTTCATCATACACTAACTGATAGCCTAATTATTGTGGTGAAATAATATGAAGGTAAGCCTCGTGATCCATTACTATTAAGCTTGAGAACGATAAACGATTATCATATTATTCAAATCAAAGAAAAAGTTTACAAAGGCCTAAAAACATTTTGCTTTGTGAGTAACAGTTTCATTAGAGCGGGTAATTCGATACACTTGCAACATCTACAAATTATATACGTATTCTTTTTATGTAGAACTTTAGGTAGAATATTCTGTTGTTGTTCGAACTTTTCAAAAAATTAATTTTCCAGAATTTTAAAGTGAAACACTAGAGGAAAAGCACGTGTAAACAACAGTCGCCATTGACCCTTGGTCTACTCTAATCATTGTTTGTTTTATTTGTAATTAGACACAAAGCTACACAGTGGTTTATCTGTGCTCTAACAACAACCGATTTCGAAATATGGTTTCTAGCTTTGTAAGTTCACATACATGCCGCTGTGTCACTGTGGGGGTTACTCCAATCGAAGTGCAAGATTTAACTGTAGTTCTTATAATGTATTCTTGGACCCAAAGTACGCAAACTGTTGTTTTTGTGGTAGTGTGAAACGGACATAGCTATGCAGTTAAGCGAAATCGATGCTATCAACATTGACGTGCGAAATATTTGCGTGGACGACAAAAATATATCAGATAGTTTTATATTTGTTCACGTAGACTGGATCTGTTTGTACACCCACGTTCTTATACTTACTAACATTCTTTCATCGTAAAATAAATATTCTTTAACTCATCCAGCACATCTTCCAAACTTGAACCGAACATTTTGAATTTCAATAAAATAGTTTTGCTAACTTTGATATAATAAAAACATCATAGACTTACTTTTAGATTTTTTTATGATACAAATTATGTTCTTACACACATATATATTTGTTCAAAGTTACATTCTATTTCAATATTTTATTCCCAATAAAAATTTCTAACATTTTTCTTAAATTATAGTTTCATAAGACATTCATAGATGGCAGGAGGCTCAAATGATTGGTATTATTGATTGATTGATTTGTACCTAAGAACAAAACAACCAATCGGTAATTTTAATAATTTGGAATTTTCTGCTACATATGGGTGCTTTATGAAACTATAATTCAAGATGGTCCACTGCAGGTATCGAAAAACCGAATTAATTCTTTTTAAAATCTCACATTCACCACTGAGCCTCGTGAGGTAGAATTATTGATATACCTGATAACGCAAATTACAATAAATTCTTATGCCTTTTTTTATTCTTTTCAATGCAATTTAGAATTAAATAATAAAAAACACCTACTTATAGTTACTAATTTTCGAGATAATTTTATTTTCTAGCGTTTAAGTGAAAATATTTCATAAATGGGAAATGCAACTAATAACGTACGAAACTAAATTATACGACAATGTTATATAACTTCCGAGAAAAAATAAAAGCTTAACTTAATCAACAGCAGTTAAGTTAAAGTAGGGTAAAACTTAGTTTGTAGTCTGGAAAAGCACAAACTTTAGTTTTAATGAACACGAGTGGTGTTTCGAGGTAAAACTATTAACTTTAAAGTCTAAATGTCGTAGTTTTATTGGTCTTTGCTCATTGGTTTGTTATTAAGCACAAAGCTACACTGTGGAATATCTTTGCTATGCCGATCACGCGTATATAATTCTCTGAATCTGTAAGAAATCTTAGATTTGGATCTTCCTATAAAACGTTATTACTCTATGTCACGAGAGGGGTCATGTTTATTAAACTTCCAGACTAGAAATTTTCCATGTTTAACATTATAATATGTAAATACACCGAACAGAATTATAGAAACTTAGTTTCTGTTTTATTTCATCCTACAGCCGTACACTAAACGTACCTTGGTAATACAATAGCTTGAATGCATCCCAAACATAGCAATACAGCTATGCAGCAGGTCACGCTGTTTCCAAAACCATGATCTTTCTCTTCGTGGAACTAAAAACAAACAAATAAACTTATTTATGATTACTCCTGTACACTTATACGTATAAATAATATAGTAAAAACATTTGTTTAAAAATTTAAGAAAGTGTAATTTTCCACTAGAACCTACATGGGCTAAATACCGGGTTAGATACTGAAGTTCAACAGTTGTACTTAACAAATTTTAAGTTACTTACAAAAGGGCAGAAAATTAACAGCACCAGCCGTCAAGAGGGTTTTCTGGTTATTTATATTAAGTAGCGATATCGACTGTTGCTCTTATAATACGTTCACAGCTGAAAGAGCAAAGCATGTTCATATGGATTGTTTCAAACCTAGGACCTTTCGATTCGCACCCAGGCATACTTATCACAAGGTTTGCCGGTAGAACAGAGGTAAAGTTAAGGCTTTAGAACGTTAAAATCCTGGACGCGATTTCCATAAAGTAAACACAGCAGGTAGCCTAATGTGGCTTTCCTCGAAAACAAACAAAACTTACCACTTATCCGCACCACACAGGAAAGTAGGGATTCGTGAAATCGTTACAAATAAATTTAATTGTTTCTTTAAAAGCATAGTAGTTAAAGAAGTACCATTAACTCAGAAACTACACAATACAGCCTTTAGTTTCATTTATTGTTTTGTCTTTCCAAATCATACACAAATTAATTTCTCAAAGTTACAACATTAACCGTTTGAGAATCAGCTCTGTTGTCCAGTATCTGTCAAACCACAACGTGTAAGAAATAAATCAAAGCTCTTACGTGATTTCTGTCTTTTCTGTTAGCTATGAGATGGTGCTCAGAAAGAGCTGTCGAGATGAAGCAGTTCTGTAAATATCTTTACAAAAAAACGATTTAAAGGAAACAAAGTCTTTTGTTGTGCAAATCAATTATAACAGAGAATGAGAAAATAACATTACTACACCGATCGATTTAAAATATTTCTTGACCAATTATAACATAGAATGAGAAAATAACACCAATACAGAGACGTATTTCAAATAAATGTATTATTTTCGATATTGTTTCCCAGATTTCAAGAATATGTTGCAAAATTTAAGTGTCGCTTTTTGGCACTTTGATTTCAGAAACTAAATATAGAATAGAATAATATAGAAGAATAGATTGTACCTGCATTTCCTTTTGTTTGTCCTTGAAACAGAGCGTGACAAGATTTACGTATGTGGCTTTTTCCATGTCCACACTTCTGGCTTCAATGGCCTGGGCCAAATACTTGTTGACCCGATTAGTTGGTTGATGATATTCGGCAGAGTGTCTGAGGGAAGGAAGTGTCACGGTGTTAATTTTTTAGAAATATTGTCATCTTATGTTTGTTTGTCAGAAAACAATTTCTCACTTTTGCATATTCTTGTTTGTTTGTTTTTGGATTTCGCGCAAAGCTACTCGAGGACTATCTGCGTTAGCCGTCCATAATCTAGCAGTGTAAGACTAGAGGAAAGGCAGTTAGTCATCACCACGCTAACTCTGCAGCTACTCTTTTACCTACTGGGAATGACTGTTACATTATAATGACCCTCGGCTGAAAGAGCGAGCATGTTTGGTGTGACGAGGATTCGAACCCGAGATCCTCAGATTACAAGTCGAGTGCCTTAACTACTTGGCCATGTTTGGCGCGACTCGGGCGCGAACCCGCGACCGTCAGAATACGAAGCGCACACCTTAACGCGCTAAGCCATGCAAGGCCCAGTTCTGTCGATGATAAAAATATTTTAAGCAATTCTCTTAACGGCAGAATGACAAAATTAATTAATTTGTCTTTATTTTCTGAGTGTTCACCATCATCTGGATTCTTTTGTTTTCTTATTATTTACTTATTCACATTATGGGATTAAGAACAAAATATGTTTAAACATTGAAAGTTGAACAATAAAAATGTGTTTGCAAGCGCATACAAAACAACTCACACTCGATAACAAACATCTAAACCAGAGCGACGTTACAAAATGGGCGGAGTCTTTGGCAGTGATGAAGCGCGCGACATTATCGATGACGTAAAGCAATGCAGTTGCTGGTTTCCAAATTTGCGATAAAAAAATAAATGATGGAAAAAGTTGAATCCTAAACTCGAGCTGGCCATAATTGTGCTGCCCACTGGCGACATGTGGCCAGTGGTCATAGAGTTGCCCACCCCTGGCCTGTACTTCACTTTTATTTAACCCCACATGTCATTTCGGTCCTGACATCAGTGAATGCTATTTTAACACTACTGCTGAGAAAAGAAAGACTGCCTGTTTTTGAACGTAGTTTTGTCTTATAGGTATTACGCTAGATTAGCAGTGTGTAATTGGTTTGATCACAACGGATCACAGTGTAAACTATCCACACGTGTGTGTGGTTTGCTTCATTTGAATTTAAAAAAGTAAAGGGAGAAATCCATAATATTTAATTTTTTTTACATACAATTCATTCCTTATCTCTATAGTTACTTCCAATGTTAACTGGTGCGAAAAGATATACATGTTTTTAATTGGTAGGTTTCTTGTTTTAGAAGTTTTATCATAACCGTTTCTAATTTTAAGCACCCAATGCCAATTCTTGTCCTGTTTTTGTTTCACAGAATAGAGCAAATACATTCCCAAGTACGAAGTGAATTTTTGCAACAATGAGACACAAAACATGAATCCACAAATTCATAGTCCGAGTAATGCTATTCATAGGACACACCTGTCCTGATTAGTAGATATTGAACAATCACGACAGCATGACAGATCACAAGAAAAGCCTGGAGAGCTAGCAATCGTGTCGCTTTCTTGAGGTGAAATCAATTTTCAATATTTTCACTTCACAGTTCTTTGACATACATAGCACATTGATATATTCGTGTAATTTTTAATACATATATATATTTTGCCAAAACATGGTGCCTCATACAACGGCTTTGACTTTCTTTATATCAAGTACAGACTTTTAGTTTGTACCTTTTCCTTCTCTTGACCAATTTGAGATTTAATTACAGTTTTGGACTCGGGGTGTCATAGGGTTTCTGTTGATATATTTGACCACACCCGAAGTCTTATAGAATAATTTACTTTAATCCTGACTAAAAAAAATTGAATTTGAGGGTAGGTCTTGATGAGTGATCAAATCGGTTATATACGTACCCCACGCTTGGTATTAGCAGCGCACAAAAATATAGTTAATAAAAAGGTTTTTTTTATAGATTAAATTATTCTAATCCTGCTTAAAATAATTGCAAATGCTGCGGTTTTTGAGGATTATCTCTTGTTTTAATCTAAGATTTCTCTGCAACAAAATTATCAAAAATTATGCAATTAAGACAATAACTTGTAATATTGACAACGCAATTTTATCGAATTGAAATTTTAGTAAGGTCCCTGTAGCGACTTTCGTAAAACACGAAGGGAGTACCCACCTCCTTTTGAATGGTTTTCGGAACATATCCGTCATCTTCGGCTGAAATTAAAATAACAGTAAACAGTGGTCAATGCTGTAAATATAAAAATAATTATCTGGTTTTCAGACTTCTTTTTCTGCTTAAGTGTAAAAAGATTAGTAATCTTTTTAGACTATAAAATATATAAATTAGACTTTTGCACATGTGTTCAAAAGAAAATTCTAACATCTGACATAGATATACAACTTCTAAATCATTTACACGTCTATTTTAATTGTGTAATTTCAAGAACACGCGACGGTGAAATACATTTGAGTAACGAGATACTGATTCTTTGATTTCCTCAGTATTTTAAGGTCATTTAAGGTCACAGACCTTTCTTCACACGTGTTAGATTTTCAAAAAGAAAAATTAGAATAGCGTTGTCTACACTATATATTATCCTGTACCTCTTAAACAAAATGCGTATCCACCGAATTGTATTATACATACCTCAATCACAGCTTGTTACGTTTTCCAGAAAATTATTAAATATGCTTTAATAACAGCTTGTTACATTTACAGAAATTTGTTAAACACACCTTAGTGACACCTTATCACGCTTTTAAGAAATTATTTGTACCGTAGTAACAGCTCGTCACACCTTTAAGAAACTTACTGTATGTACGGTAGTAACAGTTTGTCACACCTTTAAGAAACTTACTATATGTACGGTTGTTACAGCTTGTCACACCTTTAAGAAACTTACTATATGTACCGTAGTAACAGTTCGTCACGCTTTTAAGAAATTATTTGTACCGTAGTAACAGCTCGTCACACCTTTAAGAAACTTACTATATGTACGGTAGTAACAGCTTGTCACACCTTTAAGAAACTTACTATATGTACGGTTGTTACAGCTTGTCACACCTTTAAGAAACTTACTATACGTACGGTAGTAACAGCTTGTCACACCTTTAAGAAACTTACTATATGTACCGTAGTAACAGTTCGTCACGCTTTTAAGAAATTATTTGTACCGTAGTAACAGCTCGTCACACCTTTAAGAAACTTACTATATGTACGGTAGTAACAGCTTGTCACACCTTTAAGAAACTTACCATATGTACTGTAGTAACAGCTCGTCACACCTTTAAGAAACTTACTATATGTACCGTAGTAACAGCTCGTCACACCTTTAAGAAACTTACTATATGTACGGTAGTAACAGCTTGTCACACCTTTAAGAAACTTACCATATGTACTGTAGTAACAGCTCGTCACACCTTTAAGAAACTTACTATATGTACGGTAGTAACAGCTTGTCACACCTTTAAGAAACTTACTATATGTACGGTAGTAACAGCTTGTCACACCTTTAAGAAACTTACCATATGTACTGTAGTAACAGCTCGTCACACCTTTAAGAAACTTACTATATGTACGGTAGTAACAGCTTGTCACACCTTTAAGAAACTTACCATATGCACAGTAGTAACAACTTGTCATACCTTTAAGAAACTTATTATATGTACGGTAGTAACAGCTTGTCACACCTTTAAGAAACTTACCATATGCACAGTAGTAACAGCTTGTCACACCTTTAAGGAACTTATTATATGTACCTTAGTAACAGTTTGTCACAACGTTAAGAAACTTATTATATGCACCTTAGTCACAATTTGTCACACGTATAAACATATTTGTTAATTATGTTATTTCATCTATCTTGTGAAAAGACAGAACAATGAGACACCTTTTTCACTACAGGTTTCTCAGCCTGTGGCTGTGCGGCAGTTATATTTGAGAAAGGAACATCCACATTAAACTTGATAGAGTGTATCAGTTGAAGTACCACGTTAGACACATTCTTAAAGGAGAGCTTCCTTTTGCCACCTGGTCCCCTCAGGTGGCGTACTTGTAACGTTTTCATTAGAAACATCTGAAAATAACAAAACAAGACAGGCTTACTCAGTAGTTCTTTACAGAGTCAGCTTGCATCTATCTGGGGTAAACATGAAGAGACCAAGAAGATAAGGGAAGAATAAATAAAATAATTGTAAATCTAATTTCGCTACAACTGCCGCTTTATTTAGTATTTCTATTTACTAACAGTGGTCCTATAGATCTAAGTTAACTTCAGATTACTTGCAGATGTACATTTCTTTTCTTCATTCAGAACAAAAAAAAACACCTACATAGATCAAGAGATATATGCTGAGAATCTAATTAATGGTTTCATTAAATTTCCTCAAGTTAATCCCTCCATAGCACAGACGTCGCTACGTATTTAAAAGACTCTACTCTCGAACCCATAGACGCTGGAATTGTCGGTATTTCAATGTGAAATCGATGAAAATGGTTTTTCTATTTTAATTTTTCGAGACACCAACAGGGGGATTCCGGGATACTGTCAAGCAGAACCAGGGCGCAACGACGTCTCTACTGCAGAAAATGAGAAACAAGTAGCATATTAACCACAGCTTGCCTTTCTTCGCGAAGAAGGCGGAATAATGAAGTATGTTTGGATATTTTGTTCCCTTAAGTAAGAGTTTCGGCTGCCTCCATTGCCTGGCACTACTTCGTATTCATTTCGTAGAAAATCTAGTGTTGCTTGGGTGATGTGAACCCGCCTGTAGACGAAAAAATACAAGATAAACCAGTAAAACACTCTGATATTATTGAAAAACATGATTTAAGTTCTGTAAAATTTACCTTAACCTCTTTCATTTGAAACGTGATGGAAAAGATTCAAATACTTTTAAAACCGTGACGTTACAGATTCTAAATTCACGCAAACTAAAATTTTGTATTCTAATTCGTCGTTTCTGTTTCAAACTAAAAGTCCTATACGACAAGTGTTCCTTTTCGAAATATGATTAACCATTTGGACATTATTCAGATATGACGAAACTCACAGTTTCACACCATTGTTTACATTTTTTTTCTGAAGTTAGACGCCTGAACAGCGAACGTTATGTTTGAAACTTTCTGTATTATTCTGAAGTTTAGAGATATATTATTTCGATTTGTTTGTTTGTTTTGAATTTCGCGCAAAGCTACTCGAGGGCTATCTGCGTTAGTCGTCCATAATCTAGCAGTGTAAGGCTAGAGGAAAGTCAGTTAGTCATCACCACCCACCGCCCACTCTTGGACTACTCTTGTACCAACGAATAGTGGAATTGACTGTTACATTATAACGCCTCCACGGCTGACAGGGCGAGCATGTTTGGTGTGACGAGAATTCGAACCCGAGATCCTCAGATTACAAGTCGAGTGCCTTAACTACTTGGCCATGCCGGGCCTATTATTTCGATATCGAGTCTCTTGTGTTATAATAACTCCGTCGTATTTCAAGGATAAATTTAAACTTGTTTAAAGCGAACGTTTGATAATTATTGTTCAAACTGAGTGTTTTAACCAAGAATGTGTTTGACTGGTGTGAATTTCGCGCACAGCTACATAAGGACTACCTGTGCTAGCCGTCTCCAATTTAGTAGTGTAAGAGTTGAGGGAAGGAAGCTAGTCATTTCTACCCACCGCCAACTCTTGGGCTATTCTTTCACCAACAAATAACGGGATTCATAGGTAACATTATAACGCCCAACAGCTGAAAGGGCGAGTGTGTTTGATGGACTGGGATTCGAACCTGCGACCTTTAGATTTCGAGTCAAGCACCTTCACCAACTGGCCATGCCGGGCCACTAATGTGAGGTTGGCCCTCCCAGTGGCACAACGATATGCTCGTGGACTAACACCACTAAAAACCGGGTTTCGATGCCTTTCGTCAGCAGAGCACAGATAGCCCAGTGTAACTTTGTGCTTTTTTCCAAACAAACAAATCTCTGGTTGTGATTTTATTTTTATATACTGTTCTCACCACACAGACACTTTACTTATCTATCCACCCATCAGTAATTAAAATTTCAAATTGAGTATGTATTTTGTTTCTTTTATTTTTTTAAATTTAAGATATTATTTGATTCTTACAAAAGTCATTGTAATAAATATTCGAAAGTTACCATACGTTTTGTAATAAGTTCATTGTTTGTAACTTAATATTTTCTTAATTTAGATATTTATAATATATTATTAGTGAATATTTACCTAAAAGTATAAGGCTTTTTATATGATGAATTATTTTACAAACATCTATTTGACGAGTAACTTTGATTGTGGGACTTATGGACTGCTAACAAAGAAAAATCTTAAAGCAGTTGTGAAAAATTGTGAGATGT
Organism: Carcinoscorpius rotundicauda; assembly: GCA_011833715.1. Lineage (NCBI taxonomy): Eukaryota > Metazoa > Arthropoda > Merostomata > Xiphosura > Limulidae > Carcinoscorpius > Carcinoscorpius rotundicauda. The sequence continues at coordinate 37,843,731 of CM022406.1, read as the reverse complement.
TTTACTTTTATTGTTTATTCCTATCTTTTTCCTAATCATTTTTTTAATAGTTACCCGTTTTTTTAAAACCAAACTCAAGTATCTCTTATCAAACTTAATTGTTATAAAAATAGGATTAAATAAAGGCACAAACAAATTTAGATCAAATGAAAATCTGAAACTACTTAATGTGAATATAAGTGATCGCTTCTCGAATTACGTTTGAACAAACACAAATATTACAGCCTTTAGGGTAATGAAGAACAAAACTGGATTAAGCCAATAGCCTACCCAGGTTCTCCCCCAGCTTCCATGTTATTAGCTAATGTAACATCATTGCTCCATACATCGTACTGCCATTTTCTCAAGCCTAAGACACCACAGAGCACTCGACCAGTATGGATTCCAACGCGCATGTTCAGTTGAACATCTGTAGTCTCCACCACTGAGCTGTTATAATGAGAAAATAAACCTTTTTTTAATGGTAATATTGTTGCTCAATGTCATTAGGCTTAATAAAGAAAGGGCTATAACTATGTTAGCTACCAACAGGCTTAACAAACAAATGACGATATCGTTGTTAGTTGTGATTAGGCCTAAAAAAGAAAGGGCGATAACGATATTAGCTGCTAGCAGGCTTAACAAACAAATGGCGATGTCGTTGTTACCTGTTATTAGGCTTAACAAAGGAATGGCGATAACGCGGTTAATTACCAATAGGCTTAACAAATAATATGTGTTATCGTTGCTGGTTGTCATTAGGCTTAATAATGAAATGACGATAGATGTATTAATCAATTTAACGCCGCTTGAAACAATTCATTAATCTAAATTGACCACCCTTCATTCTTCTGGATAGTTTCAACTCATGAGAAAGAACTATTTTCCCTTGTGCATTTTCGCTATCTCTAGGCGCTAAGTGCCTACTCTCTTTAAATTTATTTCTCTAGTAGTTTAGAAAAACGTATCCGCTGGCGAGCATTTTGTACAGGAACTTATTTATCACTTGACAGCAACAAACGAAAAAGCAATCCTATTAACACAAACAAAAAAAGAGAAGACAACGTTTCTGAGCTGCTTTCTTTAACCATCCATTTTATTTTATTTTTCATTTATTTAAGAATCTACACATAAATCACTGCTGCAAGGGCCGCATAAGCAAGCCAAAATCTTCAGTTAAAGCTGTCTCTTTCGTATCTCAAAGCACTTAGTTGGATTATTAGTTCAAAGCATCCTCTCGGGCAATATCTTTATTTAATAATAGTACACTGAAAATACTGTTTTTAAGAGACGGTAATAAATTAATTCAAAGTGTAATATTCTAGTTTCATCTGTCAGGTTTAAATGTTATTAATCACACAATTCAAGCAAAGTGATATTCCTTATAGGTTCACATTCATATTTGGGGAAATGTTTATTAAATGTTTGAGGTATAAATTTTATGGCTCTGCCATTAAGAGAGGAAAGACATTTATTTGATAAAAATATAACTTTAAGCAAAAGAAACAACCAGTTAGCAATATAATGTTATTTAATTCGTCCCTGTCGCTACGTATTTCGAATGTTAACAGTTTGTATTGTTCCAAATCAATGGCCACTGACCGTCTTTCGGCCAAACGAAATAATTATATATTTAATCTTGTTTTAATGTCAGTCTATCTGTAGAAGAAGAAAAGGAAGTTTTTGTTTAGTGTTTACCGAGTTTAAAATTTATGGTTATTGAAAAATACACTCATCTAAGCTTCGATACGTCAACAAATAGATTTTTTTTTTTACCAATTGTTATTTCATTTTGAAAAATGTAAGAAACCAAAACGAAATAACAGCATCAGGCCTATTGGTTAAAGTTCTAATTTAAAGACAAGTAGATGATTTAGCTATATGAATGAAATATTGATTCTAGCTGGAAAACCACATGTATACACACAATACTCACAACATCATGTAGACGATGAGACTAATGTTGTTTTTAGCACATAGCTACGCAATGGATTATATAAGGTGGTCAGCAGCGGAGAGTCAAACTACAGCATTTTATCGTTGTAGCCTGAACGCTTATCTCTGATCTACTTAAGAACATGAAGAAAGATATTGTTTAAGTAGTAACTAAAAATAGCCTACGTTTACACCAATAAAAGAAGACGAAACGAATTACGTCTTTTTAATATAAAGTCTGTCCCTCGTTGGTCAGAGGTAAATTTACCAATTTACACATACTAAAACCCAGGATTTGAGCCCTTCCAAACAGATAGCCAAATGTGGCTTTGCGCTGAAAGACACAAACAACTGATTTGAAATTGGCGTAAAGCTACAGGTGGTCTTTCTACGCTAACCATCCCTAATTTAGCAGTGTAAGACTAGAGGGAAAGCACCCACCGCCAACTTTTGGGCTACTCTTTAACCAACGAATAATGGGATTGGCCATAACATTATAATGCCCCCCACAGCTGAAATAGCTAGCATGTTTGACGTGACGGCGATTCAAACCCGCGACCCTCGGATTACGAATCAAGTGTTTTAAACACCTGGCGATGCCAGATTTACATACAAACAAACATGAAGCTTTGTTCAAAGAAACAGATGTTCGTTCAAAATAAATTCTACCAGATAGTAAATTCTTTGAAAAATAAATAATAAAAATTATACAAACGATAAACAAAGATGAAAATTATACATTTTGGATATAAATACCTATTAGTTAGAATACCATGCAATACTCAAATTATTCAATGAGGATGATAATTATATGCAGTTAATTTTTTCTGTGTTTAATGTTTTATGTTTTATTAATTTGAAATTTGGACGAGTGTAAGAAAGAAGTTTCGAATAAATAAGCATTAAACAGGATTAGAAACCTGAATTTTCCAACAGGCTTATTTATTGTATTTTTAAAGGCTATTTTAAGTAATTTTGCTGTGAGATGAATGAAAAACATAATACTCCTGATAAAAAAGGAGAACTAAAATCCAATTAATTCAGAATCTTTCAATGCAAATTCTTCAATCTGTTACGTTAATCCCTGGGTCTACTTTCCTCATTGTCTCTATTCTTTGAATTTCGCACAAAGTCACAGGAAGGCTTTTATTGCGCTAGACGTCTCTAATTTAGAAACCATAGACTGTTGGAAAGGTAGCTTTCAACGCCACCCACCATCAAATCTAGGGCTACACTAGTCGAATAGTGTGACTGACTTTTTTAATTATAACACCCTACCCCCTCGACTGAAAAAGTCAACATGTTCGTTAATAAAAATAGAAACCGTGAACTGTAGATTGCGGGTAGAGAACCTTAAACACCGAAGAAAGACATGCCTTTTAATTGAAAAAACTCTTGAGATTATGGTTTTCAAGATCAAAATACATATTACCTTTTTTTTCCGATTTTATGCCTTAATGACAAAATGTTTGTAAAAGTGGTACACTGTCATTTTGAGATAAATTATTTTGAAAAAGTAAGCATTTTTATAATTGAAAATAGCCTGATGATGTCTACTTTGAAACCATGATTATTAACAGATGAATTTTTGTGTGTGAAAAATACAATTGTCTTTGTTTGGGTTTTATTTTTTTCCTCTCAATTTTGAGAAAACATTTTTTATTATGAAATATTTTGCATATTCATAAAAATCAACCGAGATTTATTATACATTATCTTACTTTATATTGTTGTACAATGTGAGTTTTGGAATACGTATTAATTTACTACATGACAATTTAATTGGTTCGACCATTGAATCTCATAAACGAGTAAAACAAGAGCTACAACATTAAAACGTCAGATGGCATTACATACGCTATAGCGTCGATCATGTCTAGTCCCATCTCCACACAACATTGAGCATGATCTGACCTGGACTCAGGAAGTCCACTGACACAATAATAGCAATCTCCAAGAAGTTTGATCCTTAGGCAGTGGTTGTCCTGGAAAACAATTAACATAACATCAGTTATTATAACATAGATTAATAATTAATTAGTTTAAATAAATTATTAATAGATGTGTAGTTTCAATTATAATATGTTGGCCCGGCATGGCCAGGTGGTTCAGGCACTAGACTCGTTATCCGAGGGTCGCGGGTTTACGTCCCCGTCACACCAAACATGCTCGCCCTTACAGCCGTGGGGGCATTATAATGTGACGATTAATCCTACTTTTCGTTGGTAAAAGAGTAGCCCAAGAGATGGCGGTGGGTGTGATGACTAGCTGCCTTCCCTCTAGCCTTACACAGCTAAATTAGAGCTAGCGCATATAGCACTCGAGTAAGCTTTGTGCGAAATTCAAATCAAACCTAATATGTTATCACAGTTAAACATTTACTTCTTGAATACATTAAAAAACAAAGAAACGAAGAATAATGCAATTTACCTAGTTTTTTTCTTTTTAAATATCAAAATTACGTCTTTTATATCAAGCAGTTTGAAACAAGTGCGACGTGATTTCGAGCTTTAAAAGTCCTTACAATAACAGAATACTGTAAGTACTAATTTTCGCGGCCTACAGTCTCCAAAGCGTGTATTTTTTTTTACAGCAACGAGACGCGAATCGTGAATATTCGGATTCACAATCCAATCTAAGCCTGATATGACCAGGTGGTTACGGTGCCCGACTCGTAACCTGAGGATTGAGGGTTCGAATCCCGTTGCATCAAACATGCTCTCCCTTTCAGCTATGAGATCGTTATAATGTGACGGTCAATCCCACTAGTCATTGATAAAAGAGTATCCAAGAGTTGGCGGTGGGCGGTGAAGACTAGCTGCCTCCCCTCCTTCTGCTAAATTAAGGACGGCTAGCGCAGACAATCTTCGTGAAGCTTTGCTGTAAATTGAAAAACAAACAAAGAGTTGTTTTTCGTTAGCTGGTTGAAATACCTCAAACACACTAATGTGGAGATTTAAAGCTTAAAAACGCTGATCTAGAATATTGACTATTCGTTGGTTTAATTTTTCTTTTAAGTAAAAGAAAAAGGGTTAACCTAGTTTCCACCACTATTTCTGTGTGTTACTTTAGTGCTTAACGTGCAGTCAAGAGTCTCATATTATTGAATACTAAGACATTAATCAGAAACTGTAATATTCTATTATATAATAGACTAAGCAATATTGTGTAACATCTCATTTTCCAATTGTATTCACGATTATCATTTTCATATAGCAATGTACACACATGGGTGAGTGTGTTTGTATACACATATACGTTTACAATGGACCGTGCATTAGCTGCTGATTAGTGTGTTGGACTACGCATATGAGTATCCATGGGTCGTATCCTGTAGCTTCAAATCCGTGATCTACATAGTTGACCAAGCGTTGGCGGCGAGTGCTGTTAACTCTCTGCCCTGCCTCTAGTTTATCACTTAAAATTTAAAGACAAATAATGCAAATATTCTCGTGTAGTTTGGCGTGATTTTCCAAAACAAACAAACAGACAACTACCAAATTGAGTCAAAGCTGAATATTTACATAAATAGATACATAAATAATAAATCGACTTTTCGTGTGTTTTTTTCCAAACCTGTTTAGGAAAAAAATGATTAATAATTTCGTCAGCTAAACCTGACTTAACTTAACAATGTTACCTTTGGAAAAACGAATTATTTATCTTTTTGTTTTCTGAATGCACACTCGTTGCACGCCCGGCATAGCCAGGTGATTAAGGTACTCGACTTTAATCCGAGGGTCGTGGGTTCAAATCTCCGTCACACCAAACGTGCTTAATCTCTTAGCCGTGAGGAGTGGGAGTTATAAAGTGATGGTCACTCGTATTATTCGTTGGTTAAAGTGTAGGCCAAGAGTTGGCGGTGGGTAGTGATGACTAGTTGCTTTCTCTTTAGTCTAAAATTGCTAAATTAGGGACGGCTAGCGCAAATAACCCTTGTGTCGCTTTGCGCGAAATTCAAAAAACAAACAAACGTGTCACGTCTATGTTAAGCTTCGTTTATATTCTAAGAAAAGAAAATGTGCCCTGTTTCACTGATACCTAATTTACCTCTCGATAAGGACTGCAGCACTGTGCTAAAGCAGGGGCTTTGTACCGTAAAAACCAAACTAGGAGTGCAAATCTTGTTTAGTTTTACTGGTAACATACGAGGTAGTTCACCCGTACTTTTAAAGTGGTGGAAACAAATCTAATTTAATTTTTTTACTTTCTAATTTTCTACAGTTTTTTTGCTATTTACCTGGCTGTAAGGTTTGGTTTGGTTGGTTTGTTTAAAATTTCGCGAAAAGCTACACGAGGGCTATCTGCGCTAGCCGTTTAATTTAGCAGTGCAAGAGAAAGGGAAGGCAGCCAGTTATCACCACTCATCGCTAACACTGGGTTACTCTTTTTACCAACGAATAGTGGGATTGACCGTAATATTTTAACGCTCCAACGGCTGAAAGGGCGAGCATGTTTAGTGTGACATGAATTCGAACCCGCAACCATCAGATTACGAGTCAAGTGCCTTAACCCCTTGCCATGCTTAGCCCAGCTGCAAGGAATACCAACACTTAAAATATAACAGTAGATGTCATTGCTACCATTAAAGGATCAACAGTGTATATTCTGGTAAATTACTTATTTATCCCTTTCTGCTTCACGATACTTGTGATGTTACTGTTTTATGTGTCAGTTTGTAATTTTAACGCAACACGTTTCTTCCTCAACAACACTTAGCACTGATATTTTAATTACGTATGATTAAAAGAAATCCTTTCGATTTATCTATTAACACGTCTCCAACACGTTCCGTGACATAGAAGAACTGTCATAGTCATAGAATAACACACGCGCTACTTTAATTGTTAAATAAATAAAGTATTCAATCGGATAAATGATTTCAAAGCCTGTGTTGGTCAACGTGTTTGGGTAAATCTTTAACAAGTGTATTTATTTTGAAACTTTCATATCTCACTGCATTTTCTACCCCACTGAAATATTCCTTTCACGTCGGTTTTAGTGTAACGTCACTTCATCATTAATATACATGGACTACCACTGTGAAGTAACAAACACTGTTTTATTTCATTTGTCGGCTGTGACCTAGTGATTTAACGTATCGGGCTGCAGATCAGAGGATCTGTCACTCGAGATGTGATGCCGATAAACTCTCTTTCCGAGCTTTCGGCCCGGCACGGCCAGGTGGTTAAAGCACTCAACTCGTAATCCGAACGTCGCGGGTTCGAATCCCCGTAACATTAAACATGGAAGTTACAATAACGAAATCTGTATTAGACTTGTACCTACACCTTCATTTACTGAAAGTTGTATCAATAGTTATTTTCAATATTGTATGACAGAAAAACTGTCAGCCATGAAAACGAAAACATGTTTTGTTTGTTTTGAATTTCGCGTAAAGCTACACGACCCGTCCTTAATTTAACAACGTGGGACTAAAGGGTTTGGCTGTTTCTCTTGAATTTCGTTCAAAGCTACACGAGGGCTATCTGCACTAGTTGTTTTTAATTTAGCAATTAAGACTAGAGGGAATGCAGTTGGTCATCATCACGGATGACGGATCTTTTCAGTGAAATCGTCCAATAGAATAGCATGTTTTACTTAGCTGTTGGATCACAACTACGAATAGTCAGGAAGTGTAATTTTAATGTTTTCTTTTTGTAAGCTTTCGAATCAGCGTAAGTGGCACAAGATTTAAAAGAAAAAAACGATTTACTCATTAGTATGATTTCACTGTTTTGTAAAACAATTTTTTGGGGTTTATCAGGTATAAAAAAGTCTGGGGTTCAATTTCCGGTGTTGGACGCAACAGATAGCCCCATGGAAGTTTGTTTTAAAAGCACAAAGAAAATCATCTCTCGAAACTGTATCTTAGCTAGATGACGAAATTCGTATTAAACAAAACGTCTCCTTGGCATTGGTACACAATGGATATGAAACACAGACCAATAAATAATCATATGATTTTTTTACTTACCAGTCTTGGTGTGCTGTCTTATCATGTGTATTTTATTACTAAGTGTTATACTCTGTGAATTAACACAGACAGTGATGTTTCTGGCTGTATACAACGTGCTACAATTGGCGACTTCATTATTTAACTCCATATACTTTTATGTTACTAGCAACGTCACCGATTAACTCTATACAGATTGCAATAATTAGTGATCTTACATATTGACTCAATACGACTTTAGTTAATTTGTATCATTAATAAGTGCTTCTATCCAACGTTGGATGATTAGTAACATTACTGATTGAATCGACAGAGCTTTGGGTGATTGGTTGCATTACTCATTGAATTTATACAACTTTTCGTGGGTTGTAGTATTGCTAATTGAAGTTATACAACTTTGGGTGATTTGTAGTTTTACTAATTGAAGTTATTCAGCTTAGGGGGATTGGTAGTATTACTGATCGAATCAACATGAATTAATTAATATTACTTTTCCAATCTACACCCTCCAGTAGCGCATACGTCTATGGAGTTATACCACTAGAAACCGGGTGTCCATAACCGCGCTGGGCAGAGCACAGATGGCCCTTTGTGTAGATTTGTGCTTAAAAACAACAAAACATTTTTTTCAAGATATTTTTGTTTTAAATATCGAATTAATGTATTTATCTACACGTTTCTTGTCAGGTATGGTTTATTGTTTGAATATAAACTCTTTAATATTAATGATGTCATCATTTGACCAAACATCTTGTCACATCTCGTAATGCATTAATTAAATTGCAAAAGTTATATTTTGGCAAATGTTTCAGACTTCTAATGTGCAATCAAATACATGACTAATAATATATCTTCGCCAGTTAAATCACTTCTTTGTAAAAAACAAAACTTTTTTTCCAGCGAATTTCTTTAGATTAGATATCCGTTTCCAATGGTTGCTTGTTAAGGTACACATAAATAACCAGTGGTATCTCATTAGGTTAGACGTCACGGTTAGTAATCTTGCTTTAAAAATACTTAAGTAGAAACAGCAGAAGAACATGAAAGGAGATTAAAGAAAGCAATATTAAGCGTTATTTTAACAACCAACGAAAGTTGTTACTGGTTTAGTAATCAGCTTGGAAAAACTAAATGATGTAAATCTGAACCACACAAAACAGAACCATTAAAACTTCACGAAAAAGAAAGTCAATCTTATTACAAAAGTCACAGCCAAAATTAATATTGTTTTTATTTGTTTGTTTTTGAATTTCGCGCAAAGCTACACGAGGGTTATCTGCACGAGCCGTCCTAAATTTTGCAGTGTAAGACGAGAGGGATGGCAGCTAATCATCACCACTCACCGCCAACTCTTGGACTATTCTTTTGCCAATGGATAGTGGAATTGACCATCACCTTATAACACTTACACGGCTAAAAGGGCGAACATGTTTGGTGTGGCGGGGGTGAAACTTTTTTCCCCTCTGGTTATTCAAGTTGATTTTTACATTGACTTTCTAAACTTAGTTGACGATTTGTTACAACTTACCTACACAAACTATGCATATACATCTTTAAAATACGAAACTTCATTACTTTTTTACGTAAAATTCAAACGATTGAACAGTTGAAAGAAACACTCTTGGTTTTTGCATACATCATCTATAAATTATTACATGTAATATCTTCGAATTTTTAGCACGTGTACAAGCAAACAACTGTTACTTCAGTACTATTTGCAAGATATGCATGAGAGAGAGAGATAAGTGTTATAAATAAGCAGTTAGAACCTTTGCGCTATGATTTCAGGGTTTATGGTTTGCAGCTGGTTGATGTGAGCTCTGTAACTTGGAGTCATTGGTACGTTATAAGAGTAACGGTTTGTTTGTTTTTGAATTTCGCGCAAAGCTATACGAGGGCTACCTGCGTTAGATGTCCTTAATTTAGTAGTGTAAAACTAGAGGGAAGGCAGTCAGTCATCACCATTCACCGCCAACTCAGGGAATACGTTTCACCAATTGTTGTTGTTTTGAATTAAGCACAAAGCTACACAATGGGCTATCTGTGCTCTGCCCACCACGGGTATCGAAACCCGGATTTTAGCGTGTAAGTCCGCAGACATACCGCTGAGCCACTGGGGGGCGCGTTTCACCAATGAAGAGAAAAATTTATTTCCACATTATAACGCCTCCAGAGCATAAAGAGCAAGTATGTTTTATGTGATGGGTATTCGAACCCGTGACCCTTAGATGATGAGTCCAGCACTCTAACCACATGGCTATGCCGTCAGACGAAAGTAACCAAAGTCATGTTATAAATTTGTTTTACTTCTTCAAAAAGAAATTTAACTGATTATTAGACTTTTTGTTTCTTTTTTTTAAATTTCGCACAAAGCTACTCGAGGGCTATCTGTGCTAGCCGTCCCTAATTTAGAAGTGTAACACTAGAGGGAAGGCAGCTAGTCATCACCACCCACCGCCAACTCTTGGGCTACTCCTTTACCAACGAATAGTGGAATTGACCGTCACATTATAACGCCCCCACGGCTGAAAGGGCGAGCATGTTTGGTGCGACCGGGATTCGAACCCGCGACCCTCGGATTACGAGTCGAACGCCCAAACACAGTGGGCCATGCTGGGCCTTGATATACGTTATTATGATTATATTTAGACCCATTTTTCAACTTATTCCCGTCACATTATAAGGCCCCCACGGCTGGGAGGGCGAGCATGTTTGGCGCGACTCGGACGCGAACCCGCGACCCTCAGATTACAAAGCGCACGCCTTAACGCGCTAGGACATGCAGGGCCCTATTAGACTTCAACCGTATTTTAATTTTCATGCAAATTGTTACATATAGTATTAATTGAATAGAACTTATCTTCTATTGTTTTGTTCCCCATATTTCCAAATGTATGTTTTCATCGTACAACTTATAAGTGCTAAGAATTTTATGGTTTGAGCGATGTGTATCAGATATGGTATTTTTAAATCATCAGAAAGTTTTAATTGGATGTTAAATTATTAGATTTTAGCTTCTTGTTTGATTCAAGTTTGGGCTCAGATGTAAACAAAAAGCTATCTGCGAACAGGCTTGTCGCTGATATACAGCAAGGAAAGTAGCTAGTGAACATCACCCAACGTCGTCTCTTGTTTGTCCGAATAATAGAAATAACCAACGTGTTACTTTGGATCTCACGTTACAAACCGCGAAGCTCGTATTTCCGACAAGGGCCCGGCATGGCCAGGTGGGTTAAGGCATGCGACTCGTAATCCTAGAGTCGCGGGTTCGAATCCCCGTCACACCAAACATACTCGCTCTTTCAGTCTTGGAGGTGTCATAAAGTTACGGTCAATCTCACTAAATGTGGGTAAAAGAGTAGCCCAAGAGTTGACGGTGGGTGGTGATGACTAGTTGCCTTCCCTCTAGTTTTACACTGTTAAATTAGGTACGGCTAGCGCAGATAGTTCTCGTGTAGCTTTGCGCGAAATTAAAAAAACAAACAATCAAACAATTTCCGAAACTTCACTACGAAGCATGAATATTCGGATTCACAGTCGATCACCTTGACCATCAGGTTTCGTCCAGCTCTTTCATGCTTCTAAGCAAAATATTCAATATGTGATGCTTAATTTAGTGAAAACTACCGAACGTGGAGGCTCTTAAACTACTGAAAGTACTGTTTAATGATTTTAAATGTTTATATGTGTTTTTATCCCTAAGCTTCAAGAATACATAAATAAACTTAAAAGTGTACCTGAACTTATAATTATGAACATTATTAAGAAGGTTAAAGTTTAGCCTTTCCGAATTACATGTTTTCTTTTAATGACAGTATGCTGAAGAGAAGAAAATGTATACAGGTCTGTTGTGTATTTCACTTTCACAAGAACACTCAAAAGATTTAAATATATAGAAATGAACGTTCGTAGAAATTTGACAACTAAGATACAACCACTAACAACTGAAGTCCGGATGACAATGATTCTATGATTATACTCTTTAGATAGATTTGTATGTGTCTCAATGAAAATGATTCTACCATTATGATCCTTTAATAGCTGAGTGTGAGTCTGAATGAAAATTATTCTACCATTATGATCCTTTTAATAGCTCAGTATGAGTCTGAATGAAAATGATTCTACCATTATGACCCTTTGATAGCTCAGTATGAGTTTGAATGAAAATGATTTTACTATTATAATCCTTTGATAGCTCAGTATGAGTCTGAATGAAAATGATTCTCTCATTTTGACCCTTTGATAATTTAGTGTGAGTCTGAATGAAAATGATTCTACCATAATAATCCTTTGATAGCTCAGTATGAGTTTGAATGAAAATGATTTTACTATTATGATCCTTTGCTAGCTCAGTGTGTCTGAATGAAAACGATTCTACCATTATGATGCTTTAAAACGTTTATTTCTGAATTGTCAGAAGAGAAATAATTGGCATTTATTTTGACTCATTTTGTACCAAGATTTTTGAGCCAAAAGGTATTCATTGTGACGTCCTTATTTTTACCAAGAGTTTGGGACCAATAGGCTTTCACTTTGACTCTCTGATTTTGTTCTAAGGGTCTTTGCACCAAGAAAAACAAATCTCTTTGTTTTAAGACAGTCGTGATTCCTATGAGTTAAGATTAAACTACATAGGAAAATGTGTCTTAATATTGAGTTCTCTGTATGAAAACTTAAAATGTATAGATATTTTTCATTGCCACTTTCTTGTCTTTGTTTATGTAAAGTTCTATGTTTAATAAATATTCCTTATTTATTTTTACGAGTCTGTTCGTATTTCGCGAATCAATCTGAGCAGTCTTAAAAACTGAATTTTGTTTGTTTTGATTTTCATTTCTGGTAATACAAAAATTTTGATTTCAACATTGAGTTGGTTTAGACCTTTTCCGTTTCACTTGGTATTTTACTTCAATACGTGTCCAAACTTAGTTCATATTGACATTTTTATACTGGCTTTGCTTCACTGTAAAACATATACTTAGGTCTCGTTCAACTTTTAGGTGTATTTCTTCAGTCTGATATAGGTTTGTTTGTTTGTTTTTAATTTCGCGCAAAGCTACTCGAGGGCTATCTGCACTAGCCGTCCCTAATTTAGCACTGTAAGACTAGAGGATTTGTTTGTTTGTTTATTTTGGAATTTTGCACAAAGCTACTCGAGGGCTATCTGTGCTAGCCGTCCCTAATTTAGCAGTGTAAGACTAGAGGGAAGGCAGCTAGTCATCACCACCCACCGCCAACTCTTGGGTTACTCTTTTACCAACGAATAGTGGAATTGACCGTCACATTATAACGCCCCCACGGCTGAAAGGGCGAGCATGTTTGGTGCGACCGGGATTTGAACCCGCGACCCTCGGATTACGAGTCGAACGCCTAAACACAGTGGGCCATGCTGGGCCTTGATATACGTTATTATGATTATATTTAGACCCATTTTTCAACTTATTCCCGTATTCATGCATGTTTTGGATTAGATTTATCAGTCTGATCCCCTAGGAAGGAATTTCGCAAGCTAAAAGTACCCCATTATTTCTTGTCTTCCCGTTTCGTGCTGCTAAACTGATATTAATGCGAACTGAAAGGTATATGATGGATTGCACATTTGTTTTTATCTACGGATTTTTTTCTTCGGAGCTTTTCGGTATTTTTGTAATTCCTGTCTTCTGTTCAGAAGATCATTATATCATTTTTATTACCTTGATTTGTGTTTAGACAATGCCTTACTGATTACTATAACTAGTGACACGTTATAGTTTTTCATGACTCGTGTAATGGAACACAAAATCCTTTAATTGTTTGTTTAAGCTTGAAATGGCGCTAAACCAGAGCTATCTGAACTACTCGTTCCTAATTTTGAATTGAAAAACAAGAGAGAAGACAATTAGGATACATCAACCATCGCCAACTCTTGGGCTACTGTTCTAATAGGATAGTAAGATTTGACTGTCACTCTTATAACGTCCCTCAAAAAATGTCAAGCGCGATTTTTATTCCGTAACAGCACGTTAGTTAGGGAATTCTTAGATTCACAGTCCGGCATGCAAATCAATATACTACTCGAGACCTGGATATTAAGATAAGCACTATCCATACTCATTATATGTACATACAGTATTTACTGAACATCTGAGATAGACTAATTAATAATATATGATTGACAATAGAGCAAATAAGAAGTAAAACAATATTAATAAGTGAAAATATTCATATAAAAAATGAAGCGTGTTGAGATTACAGAAAGGTACAAACATAAAAATAACTGCGGTCTTCAAAGATAACCAACTGCTTAAACAATGTCATACACTAATCGTAAAATAATTTTAATGGACGAAAGAAAAACATAACATTTTTGTGTTATCAGAAAAAAAAATTTTATTTGCTTAAAACATTGTATAAAACGTTACATGTGTTTATTTGCCAACACATTATAGAAAGGCTTAGCATGGCCAGGTGGATTAAAACGTTCGACTCGTAATCTGAGGGTCGCGGGTTCGAATTCCCGTCGCACCAGACATGCTCCCCCTTTCAGCCGTAGGGGCGTTATAATGTGCGGTCAATCCCACTATTCGTTAATAAAAAAGTAGCCCAAGAGTTGGCGATGAGTGGTGAGGACTATCTGCCTTCCCTCTTGTCTTACACTGCTAAATTAGGAACAGCTAGCGTAGATAGCCCTCGTGTATCATTAAGAAATCTAATCGATAAAGCCTCTTTTCCCACAACTTGATAGACAGCAGGTTCTAACATTACCTTGTTTTATTTATTATCCACGTCCAATATATCTATTTCACTTCGTTGAAATATTGAACAAAATAATACGAAAAATACTACTTTAGTGTAGGATGGAACAAAGAAAGCGAAACTTACACTGGCCAGCTGGTCAAACCTTCCAAACAGCTCGTTTAGCAAGCGAACCAGTTCTTGGGCCGAACACTGCGAAGCTAATACTGTGAATCCAACAATGTCTGCGAACAGAATACTGTCAAGAAAGATAAACAGAGAAAAATTATAGCAATGTGGATGATATGAAAACATCTATCATCTTCGAAACGTAAATAAATACACTAACATAGAGTAATATAGATACAAATCATTCAGAAACGTGGGAATATACACAGCTTGTAAACTGAACATAAGATATGTTTGTCAGCGTTCATGAAATGCAACAGTCACGTATCTGTTTCAAAGCTCTAGAAATGTTTTCCAGCACGATACAACATTAAGGTAAAGTCTATTACGTTACTACGCTTTGAGGGACGGTTAGGAAGTGTAACATTTATTTTTATGCTGTGTCGAGTTACTGAAAATTACTAGGAAACATGAAAGCGATGGTATCGTTCATTGTCGTTGTTTGAAACATGTTTCATGTTTGTCGGACAACATCATTGTTTTAGACTGCATTAAAGTTGTTGTATTTTATTAAAATTGGAAGATATTGTTCTAGATGTTATTGAGGTTTTCTGTAAACATTTATTTGTGATACATCTTTTAAGTTATTAGAGTTAGCTAGGAAATTCGATGGATTTGCTCAAATACAAAAACAGTTACGTTGAAAGTGAATTAGACTTTCTGCCATAGTTTGTTATCAGCCGAAAATTACTTCAGTTATTTTCGAACTTTATTATTAATAAAAATGACAAATCAATTTGATAAATAAATATAATTTTCAATTGCTACTTGAATTACATTTCTGTACAGTAATCTGATTTTTCGAAAAACAAACAAACGTTTTAGTTTAACAGAATAGTAAAAGGAACCGTTTAATTGTTTCTTAGACTATTTCTTGACACAGTTAATATTTAATGTAACATAACAACACAAGATGTGCATGTTGTATGTAATCGTGAATGAAAATACATATAGCAAATTGCTTTATATTTAGGTCTTGTGGAAACCTTTTAGTTGGTTAACGAACGGTATGCTACTGACAGGATATTATTTTAAACCCTGATAAAATTCGACTGTGTACATTCTGCTTGTTTGTGAAAACTCACCTGTAACAGAAAATTTCAACAGAAGTAAAAGGCCAATGTAGAGGTACAACACGCCCTTAACCTTATAAAGGCGAGAAGCATTTCAATTGGGGTTAAAAGACTAGTGTAGAAATATAACACGCCCTTAATATTATAAATGCCAGAAGAATTTCAACAGAGGTAAAAATAAAAACTGATGTAGAAATAAAGTACTCTCCCAATATCAGGGTGTGTATGTTTGAAGAGAAACTGGAGGTTTTGTGTGTGTGTGTGGGGGGGGGGGGTAAAGTTGTAGAGTTGAAAAATGAGAAATGTGAATTGCTTGAAGTAGTGGCCAGGCTTAGTGAAGAAGTTGAATTTTTACACGCAAGGAGTACAGTTGATAAACAGGAGTTCAAGGAAGCTAAGAAAAAAAATAATGCTAAAATATTGGAAAATAATGAATTTCATGGCAAGGAATGGCTTGGGTTTAGGTTTAGCAACCGGGTCGTTGCACTTGCTAGTGATGAGGGGGAGTAGGTAAGGTAAAAAGAAGGGATCACAAGGAATGATTGTTTAAAGGATATGGAAATTATAGTTGTAGGTGACTCTCTAATTAGGCATGCAGTTAGAGTAGTATGTGGTATAAATATAATACAGGAACACGAGTACAAGATATAATTGACAGAATCAGAGGGACAGCTAGTAACAATCGTAGTTTTTGTGCTACAGGTTGGGCTAATGGTGTAAGGGAAGATGAAACTGAGAAGCTTATTGATAAATGCGAAACACTGAAAAGACTATTCAAGGAAAGGGGACATAAATTTATTTTGTCAGGGATATTATTACCAAGAATACATTGAGGGGATTAGATACTAAGTGCGTCACTAAGGCTGAATGCCAGGCTTATATCAACATGTAGGGATGAGATAATAGGCTGGTTGGATTTGTGTGATAATTTTAATGGGAGTGTTAATCTTTGTGAAATGGTTAGATTAAACCTGAACGAGGGCAGGAACTTGCATATTAGCAACGACTATTAATCCAGTTGTAGTAATAGATTCAAACTAGGGCTAACATAGGTGAGGGTTATCTTGTAAGAAAAGTGGGAAATATAACTGACAGGAAAACACGTACAGCATGAATAAAACGTGAACCTAAATTAAAGCCTGTGATTAAATATAACTATCGTAACGCTAGCAGTGTTAGAAACAAAATTGATGTGTTCAAATCAGTTGTGGAGAATAAGAGTTTTAATATTTTATGGGTTTGTTTGTTTGTTTGTTTTGAATTTCTCGCAAAGCTACACGAGAGTTATCTGTGCTTGTCGTCCATAATTTAGCAGTGTAACACTAGAAAGAAGACAGTTGATCTTCACCACCCACCGCCACCTCTTGGGCTATTCTTTAACAAACGAATTGTGGAAATGACCGTTACGTGATAACAAACGAAAGATTACGAATAGAGAGCCCTAAAATCATCTGGTCATGAACAATGTTGATGAGAGACTTGTTTGAAATACGAGGCTACAACTAATTTAATGGAGATAAAGTACTTGAAAATGGTGTGAAGAACTTTTATATGTCTTATACACTTCAAAATAATATTACATCCGTAACATTTTTATATACCAACTAAAAAAAACGAAATAAAGTCCACTATAAGCAATGCAGTATTAACTATATCTAACACCACACTGCACCGGAACTGATAAGTTTATGTGTCTATTTTGAAGATTTTATAATCTACTTTCGAACTTTAAACAAACAATTTTACGACTTTGTTTGCATTGCTGCCATATATAATTCGGAAATACAAACAAACTTACAGTAACAAAGTGACAAACATATCTAGGAGTGCAAGATAAAAATTATGATGAACCGTTAAGAGACGATGACTATTATTTAAATATTCTTGGTAAGATTTATGTAGAAATTAATTATGCTTTAATTTATCAATAATATTATAATGTCTCTTAAAAGTTAAAACACTGAATAATGTTCGACGGGTAAAAAAATCTTAACGTGGATGAATAACTCAGGTTGCGAAAGTCTCTGACGTAGAATAATTGTATTTTTTCGATATATTTCTGATACTGTTATTGATACTTCACGCATGGAAATCTATAATTGAAAAGAGATAATGCTATCATTTTTAATGAATTTATTTGTTTAGTAGTGTTCATAAAAAAGTTGAAAATTTTAAGCCTAAGCAACCTTGTGGTCAGTATCGGAAACGTTCAAATACAGATAAGTTTTAACATGAGATAGTAGCTAAATAATTATTTTTCGTGAACCGTGTAACTGGGTAATGAGGCGAAGTTGATTAGTTGTGGTAAAAAGAATACGTTCCGTAGTTTCATTGTTCAATACAATATCAAATGGAGAGATACTTTAACATCATGAAAGTGTGATGTGTGTTTGCTGACGAAAAACAAAAGCATTCATGAATTTACACAGGGTAAGTTTGTTTGCTTTTTGAATTTCGTGCAAAGCTACACGAGGACTATCTGCGCTAGCCATCCCTACTTTTGCAGTGTAAGATTAGAGGGAAGGCAATTAGTCATCACCACCCACCGCCAACTCTTTTACAAACGAATAGTGGGATTGACCGACGAATTATAACGCTTCTACGGCTGAAAGGGCGAGCATGTTTGGTTCGACGGAAATTCGAATCCTTGACCCTCGGATTACGAATCGAATGCCTTAACTTACCTGGTCATGACGGGTCCAGGGTAGGTTAAATTTGGTTGTTGTTTTTTTTAAACAGAAACGAATTAACATTGAATTCAAACCGTCTTAACACACTTATCGAATCTAAAGTGAAGTAAACCACGCGCCGATTTCTAATAAGAAATATACAGGCTTTGAATAAAGGAAAGCATTGTTTATCAACATGAGGAAGTGCACAAAGTTGACTGTTATTTTCAACTAAACTAGGTTTGAGGAAGACATCCTTTTGTTGATTTCCCATGGGTCGTAGAGAACAAAATGTTACGGAGTCCCGCCTGGGAAATGTGGCAATAGTAAAAAACACAGGGACCATTGAAAAATTAATAAGATAGAAATTACTGCTTTAGGTTAACCATATTTTATCCATGAAGGACGACCGATAACGTTTCGTGTTTTCACAACCATAATTCAAAATACCCAGAGTCATGAATAGTTAAATATATAAACAATCAAACAGATGCAAATGCGTTGTGGAGAGAAAGAGAACAAACGTCATTGTTACAAATTGTTATCGAAATTGAAGCCGTAGAATTGAGACGGTATAAGATTGAACAAGAAAAAAGTAACCCTTACTCATTATGATTGAAAGTAAAGGGAACTGTATAAGTAAGCTACAGTTAAGAATATTCAGAATATAGAATAGTGAGAAGAAAACACGAGAACATTCATGGCTGAAAGTAAAAGGGAAGCTGACTGTCATCGCTATGACTCCCACAACTGAAGGCGTGGAACATATTTGTTGACATATCGGGGACCAGTCATTAGACACTTTCGATACGAAGTCTATAACACGCCAATCGTCGGGTCACGCCAAGGTCTAAATATATATACCACCTACGTTTATTTTTACATTTAATTGTATATATAAATATATAAAACATTAACTATTTTGTAAAGTGAGTATCGAAGGGCCAATTGTATCACTCAGTTTTCTTAGTTCGTTTTTATAAGTAAAATACATTTTGAGTAATTTCACATGTTGCCTTAAAATATTCTGTTAATTTACGAAGCACATAAGTGCGAGTGTGTTTTCTTATAGCAAAGTTTTACCAGGTTATCTATTGAGTCCTATGTGCGAGTGTGTTTTCTTACAGCAAAGTTTCACCAGGTTATCTATTGAGTCCTATGTGCGAGTGTGTTTTCTTACAGCAAAGCTTCACCAGGTTATCTATTGAGTCCTATGTGCGAGTGTGTTTTCTTACAGCAAAGCTTCACCAGGTTATCTATTGAGTCCTATGTGCGAGTGTGTTTTCTTATAGCAAAGCTTCACCAGGTTATCTATTGAGTCCTATGTGCGAGCGTGTTTTCTTATAGCAAAGAAGGCTATCTGCTGAGTCCACTACGGGGAATCGAACCCCTGATTTTAGCGTTAAAATCCGTAGACTTACAACTGTACTAGCGGCGGACCGTAAACAACGCCTTATGGAAGTAAATGTAACGCGTTCTACATTTTTCAGACTAGATAAAAAAAATGATTAAAGCTGTGTTATAATAGTGCATTGGTGAACAATGACACTTACTAAAAGTGAAGCACGGATAGCCCATTGTGCAGCTTTGTGCTTAATTAAAAACAACAAGTTAAACTTTCCCATAACACGAAGCTTTCCATGTTTGCTTTCATTATGCTGGCATAAATCTACTTCGTTGAGAATTTTATGTTCCAAGTATGAAAATGTAGAGACCCGACTAAATAAATTCTAAAATAAACATTTTAATATATAACTTACGTACACTTATCATTAAAAGTAATTATTGTTTGTAGTTAAGCGCAAAGCTACCCAATGGAATGTCTGTGCTCTGCCCACACGCTTAGCGAAACTCATTTTCTAGTGTTGTAAGTTGATAAAAATTCCGTTGTACCGATGGAGAGTGGGCGAGTAATTATTTTATTTATAAAGTCCTACATATCTTTAAAATATATAGTACTTTATAAATGAAATGATTTGAAAAATTACAGAATCTTATATATTATTCGTAACTATCTTTGCTGGACAGATAAAGGAATATGAAACAGGAATTATTAATTTCAATTACCATTTTATGCGTTGAAGTTAACTGGACAGGTCAGAGATTTATCACTTTGGGCCTATCATAGCGCGATGGTTAAGGTGTTCAACTCGCAATATGAGAGTCGCGGGTCCAATTCCGTCATCAAATCTACTCACCCTTTTAGTCATAAGAACGTTATGATTACTAATCCAAATATTCGTTTGTAAAAGTGTAGCCCAGCAGTTGGCGGTGGATGATAATGACAAACTGCCCTCTCTCTAGTTTTGTACTGTTAAAGTAGGGACGGCCAGCGCATATAGTCCTGGTGTATCTTTGTAAGAAACTCAACACGAACAACTCTTGTTTAGAAATATTCTTAGTCAAAAAAGGAAAAAAATAGAAATCTAATATATTAAGTCTCGTAGATTTGGATTGAAATATGCGAAACGACGAGAATCAAGTTGTTTATTTTCTTCTCTGCTATCCGACTTCTTTATAAACTATGAGGCTCTTATAAGAGCAGGGTGAACTGTTTAACCTTCTCCAGGAGTTAAACGTTTTCTCCTTAATTGTAATAACAAATGAAGAATGTGACGCCACAGGTATGATCAACTCGGGTCCAGTGTTAACTCCACTCTGGCAAATATGGAACATCAATAATCAATTATTTTATTTTCTCTGCTGGACAATAACGACTAATAATGTGTGCGAGTCCCTTAAGACTCAATAACTGATTTGAGATGTGAGTGTGTGGGTGATCACATGATATCAACATTCATGAAGTTTGGCTCACTATATCTGGCAGAATTACGAAAATAGCTGTAGAGATACAATTCTAATAAGATTGTTAACAAACGTAATTGATTATTGACCGTCTCACATTATAGAATGTGTCGCTTGGCACGAAATTCAAACCAAACCAAACCCTCATTCTGAGCTACTAATCAGATGAGAGGCTGACAGACAGCAGCATCTGTTTCCACAATGTAACAGGATTGACTTTCACTTTTACAATGTACCTTGTGTGGGATTCGTTCAGTGTCATCAAATTGAACCTTAGCTGTCGATACGTAGCTTGTTTAACCACTGAGCCACAACATGCAAGAAACAGAAGAGTTAGGCCTAACGTGTTTTGGCATTTCAAATCAGTTAGATAAAGAGAAAAAAAACGAGTTTACTATAATAGACGAATAATTACTAACCGTCAATCGATTTGACGAATGAAGTCAATGTAAATATAATATTCTTTACGTTATTACAAAAAATCAGAAACATCACAAACAAATGAATAACAACATTGGTTTGGTTGCTCTATCGGTTCAAAATCTATCCAAAGAGTTACACATGAAATCCGTAGAAAAAGTATAATTTTCAAGCACACGTTTGAAAGGTTAGTATGATCAAAAGTTATTGAGTTGTGAAAAATGAAACAAAGATGGCAGAAGATGGCTCCAAATAGAACAGAAATGATTACCTCAAAAATGAAATTTGTATCATAAGTTGTGTAACTTGAAAACCTACATCAGTTCTAACACCCGTTTTCAGCGAGGTAGCGATGTGAATCAATAGAAGAAATTATAGCAAGAAGTAAAGCGTATATCAAAAGAAACGGGCACGTGAATACCAATCATTGTTCGAAAACGTTCGAGTTTTGTACTTGTTTTTTCTTTTGCTGTGGTTAAGCGATGACTGTTACAATTTTCTTTTTTCGAATATTTTGAAAAAGATTTATTTATTTGATGAGAAGAGGACAATGCAGATTCGTGTCAGTATCAATTGTCTCTTAGGCTTAGACATTACAAAAAACGTTTCAACAAATCAAATATCACTTTGACGGAATTTAGTGAACATAAGGAGGGATCAGGTGTGCCTGTTTTTCATCTCAAAACATTTAGGTCAAAGGTTAGCGTAATGTGTGACCAAAACAAAACTAACACACAAAAAGGTGCGTTTTGAGAGTTCTAACGTCTAAACGAAGTTTCAAGAGCAAAATACGTGTCTGATTAAATGTTTTGTTACAAATTTACTAAGAAAGCAGCTTTTATGACTTTTGCTTGAACCAGTAGACAACGAAGAAGTGTTATCATGTCTGTAGAGCTTTAAAGAACCTAATAATCTTTAGTTATTTATGCATTTTTTCTCTTTCTATGCATATTTTTCAACATAGATGTGTGTGTCGAAATGTTGGTCTCTTTGTTTGATTTCCTATGAAAATGTTCAGGTTGGTGAATTATTTTTGTTCCAAACAGTAGACTCAAGGGAATTTGGCTTGGGATTTAATAAAATAAACTCGTGATTATCTTCTAGCTGTGTTTGAACAAATACGTGTCTTGTTTTTAGAAGACCACAAGTTTTTGGTTGTATTTTCGCTTCGGTATAATAAAGTGAGTTTTTGGAACGTGAGTTGGCCTTGTTCTTGGAACGTTATAAGTTTTTGGTTGTTTTCTGGTTTCAGAACTGATGAAATAATTCATAAATATCGTTAACAATGAGAACATGAGAAAAGTAAAATGAATTAGCTGTATTTATTATTCAGTTCGTTAGAAACTGAATGGTTATCACTTTGGACCCAGCAATTCGAGTTCTCGTGAATTTTCGGAAAGTGAACTGACTTTGTGAAGATGACAAACTTGTGGATGTTTTGGATTTCACTAAAAAAGGCGGTAGTTCAGAAAAGCAAACTTGTTTTGTTCGTGGAAGTTCACAAAGTAGAATGTTATTTTGTTTTGAATTTCGCGCAGAGCTACACGAGAGCTATTTGCGCTAGCCGTCCGTAATTTAGCAGCGTAAGGCTAGTAGAAAGGCAGCTAGTTATCCCTACCTACCGCCAACTCTTGGGCTACTCTTTTACCAACGAATAGTGGGATTGACGATCACATTATAACGCCATCACGGTTGAAAGGGTAAGCATGTTTGGTGCGACGGGATTTCGAATCTGCGACACTCAAATTACGAGTCGAGTGTCTTAAGCACCTGGCCATGCTGGGCCTATAATGCTATTTAAAAAACCAAAGGTAGCTAGAATACTCCACTAAAAGACAGACTTGGTCCATCTATAAATATATAAATGCAATGACGAAAACAATTAAAATAATATAACCAACCACTTTTGTTCTGAAAAACAACAACAACAGGTAATTGGAAGATATATTTCCCTACTGGAAACATGTTTACGTTACTTTTGTGACGATAAAAATTTCTTTGATGTACTTCTTAAGCCAATGATTAGAGAACCGCTTCACCCCGTCTTGTGTTCCTGCATCCGATCTTTTCCAATCACAAGCTCAAGAACATGAAAAAAATAAAGAACTATCTTGCTTTTCAAACTATACATGGTTTGAAGAGAAGCAAAGTAAAAAACAAACAAACGTTCAAATTGGTTCTCCTGATTATCACCAGGAAACACAATGGATTTTCAGGCTCTGAATCAATTTATTTTGTTTTGGCCTTTGGAGAGATGGAAAGCGAATGTCATTAAGACGTATTCTTGCAGAGCTCCAAATTACTGGAGAAAGCAATGATTGGGGCTGAGTTTTCTTGAATTGAATTTCGTTATCTCTTTAATTTTAATTGTATTATACAGGGCTCCTCATGAACCACCAAAAAATTCTTTAACTGAGCATTTTAAGCCATCTCTGAGTTTAAGAAGTGGACATTCGCTATTTTTACTGGTCAGAAAGCTAAGTTGAATTGAAACTTTATACAATAATTAATATCGTCTCTAATCCAAGCAGGCTACCCAACCATGTCAGGACTAGAATTGTGTGTGCTTTCTTGTAGCAAAGCCACATCGGGCTATATGCTGAGTCCACAGAGGGAAACCGAACCCCTGATTTTAGCGTTGTAAATCCGCTTAAATAATATAGTTGTAAATATAGTTGAATCACTTTACTTTTCTTACGTTCTCGTTTATAACGATATATATGAATTATTTCTTCAGTTCCGTTGCCAATTTATCAGCGATATATTTCGTCGTTAACATCATAATTCGGATTGAACAAATTACACGTGCAAAAAAATGAAAGTCGTAGTCATTATGAATAGATAAATAATTAATCTAATGAATTTATCTTGCTTCTCATATCATTTCGATATATTATACCCTTACTGATCATTAACTTCTTCAGGTAGGATCCATTATTCTAGCCAATCTTCAGTAGCAATGAATTTACCACATGAAATAAAGTAAACCTTTGTAAAATTTGCTGTCTCAAGTTTTCAAACTCCCTTTGTTAACCTGAAGATGGCCTCAAACGTCAAAAATATTGTTCTGTACTTTATTTTAAGTAAGCTTTGATACCCCTACCAACCGATCTGACATGGCCAAGTGGTTAAGGCACTAGACTCGTAGTCTCGAAGTCCCAAGTTCGAATCCTCCTTGCACCCAACATGCTCGCCCTCTCAACCGTGGAGGAGTTATAATACGATGATTAATCCCGCTATTCGTTACTAAAGTAACACCGTACAATTAGGGAGCGCTAGTATAGATGGTCCTTGTGTAACTATGTGAAATTCAAAACTAACTCTATGAGTCGTGTTAAGAATACATATTTACTTCAGCTGTATTTCTCGTCATCATGAGAGTTTGGTAATTGTTTGTCATAAATTTTGCGCAAAGCTACACGAGGGCTACTTGCGTTAGCCGTACTCAATTCACTAGTGTAAGAGTAGAGGGAAGGCAGCTAATCATCACTGCCAACTTTTGGGCTACTCTTTAAACAACGAATAATAAGATTAACCCTCACATTATAACGCCCAACGAGAGAAAAGACGAGCATGTTTGGTGTGACGGGGATTCGAACCAGCGACCCTCAGATTGAGATTCGAGCACCCTAACCACGTGGCCACACCGGACCAGGTATTTTTTGTTTAGATGTTCGAGACAATGAAAATATTCTTCTCACGAGCATCTCGTGAGGTTAATCGTAAAGAAAGAATCGTGGCCGTATTATACGTAGCAGAAATAAACACACAAAACTTGACGTGGCAGAAATGAAGAGAGGCGCAGATAATACTTCTGGTCTGAAACCACTGATGATCAAGTAAAAACGATATCAGTTGGAAGAACAAGCTGGTTTGATTTGAATTTCGCGCAAAGCTACACGAGAGCTATCTGCGCTAGCCGTCCTTAATTTAGCAATGTCAGACAAGAGGGAAGGCAGCTAGTCATTACCATACACTGCCAACTCTTGGGCTACTCTTTTACCAACTAATAGAAGGATTAAGCGTTACTTTACCATGCCCCCCGACTGAAAGGACGAGCATGGTTGGTATGACGGGGATTCGAACCAGCGACCATCGGATTACAAGTCGAGTGTCTTAACCACCTGGCAATGCACAAGATGTACAAGTGAAAGTTTCTAAGGTTACAATTGCAATATTCGCTATTTTTTGTAAGAAATAGTTGTAATCATTATTTAGTGATAACAAAACGAATTTAACTATTAATTAAGTATACATGTTCAACAAATAGATGAAAAAAACACGTTTTTTGTATTAAACTCCGTTTTATACATAAAAATTCTCTAGAAAAACACGCAAAAGATGGTTTCTAGTGCTGCACTAAATATAAGTATGTGAATGAAAAATAGCTCTCACGTGTTCTTAGACTGAGGCAAACTTGAAAGGAGATTTTGTGATGTAAAGGTCTGATGCTTTTCCCTATTGGGTGTTGTTTCACCTATTCAAAGCTCATCAAAACAGCTAGTGCTCGCAAATCAAAGAAATACAGTTAGGCCTGAGTACAGCCAGTCGAAGAAAACATCAGGCCTCTACGTCACAAATTTTCCTTTCAATTTTGCCTTTTATCGGAATGTTTACTTGTAAGGTAAACATTTCATGGATTTCACGTAAACAACCAAAAATAAAAATACCATGAAAGAAATTTATGCTGTAAGTGGATTCGTAAATAATCTGCTATTGCACAGCTTTAGGCTTAAAAGGATGAAAAGTCATATAAATCAAACTTCAAGTTCGTTCTGCAGATTATTTAGTTCTACAAATAGTTCATCTAAAGGCAGATTAGTTTCTGTTTCAATAAATAAAAAGCAATTTGTTGATATTTACTACGTAATAAAGAGCGTGCTATAATTATGCCTTGGGAATGGATCTTACACCAATTCATGGTTAATGTTTGAAATCGATCGTCTACATTTAATAAGATACAAAAGAACTGACCGTCCTTTGTGTTTGTATTAAAGACGAGCATTAAGACTTATCTTTCAGTCTTTTAACGCTAGGAGGCATATAAAATAATTCGATAATTACGTTTCTGAGTGAAGTTGAAGCTTCACCTTATGCATTAAATTAGCTCATTAAATTTAATTATGTTTCTCAATGTAGTCATGTTTTATACCAAATCGCGCCGTCTATTGGATGAAATTGCAAACACCAGTTGAAAATATATTAAAACTATCTCGGGTGTGCTTTAGACACACTCTGGTTTTGTTGTATATTTATAATCGCCTGGTTGTACGAGAGTTTGTTTTTTTATCGTTTCTTAGTAACGTCTATAACTCTGATACTGAACTGTTTTATAGCGGTCCTTACGTTTTAACTAGAAGGGTAAGTGTGAAGAGAAACGTCTCGTGGGAGACTTTCTGGAATAACCACATTCTATAATAAGTACATAGGAGTACCTCTATTATGATATGACACAAATCTCAAAGGATTTAATTCACAAAAGATGTTTTCATTTTTCTCATCAGTGCTGTCCGTCGTACACATACACGCACAATATGTGTGTTCACGTGATTTAATTTGCACTGCAATTCCTAGGGCTAGAACGTCTACACATATGCACGTGCTTAGGACTCGCTCAGTTGAGTGGCATCATTTACACCAATTTTGTATGATGGGGCGCTAAGATTATTAGGAAAAGTTGCGTGCAAGAATTATTACATCCACTTCTGAAAGATCTAAGGTAATCACCACGAGTGCGCATGCCCCGAAACACGGCTAATGGGATATATTCGTCACTACACCAAGATGCAATGGAGTTCTTTTGATTTTCGCCACAAAGGCGTTAACGACGTGGTTTGCGCTCCCGAATACAGCACGCGCCTGGGCTGCTTATTGTTGGCTGCATTCCTATTAGCGTGAACAAATATATGCTTTGAAAACTCGAAAGTATTCGTGATTACACCACTTAAGAACAAATCAAGTGGTCTTTTGAACTACATAATCGTGAAACCTTTGCAAGCAAAGATTTATCCGGCTTGAAAGGGCAAGGGTCGGATTTACTTTCCGTACTTGCACACGTGAAACACGGTCGATGAAATTTATCGATAATTTTTAACTATAGGATAAAACAAAATAATAAAAAAACACACGAGAAACCAACATGTACGTCGGAAATACTTTACGTTTAAAATGTATTTCCTCAATATTAAAACTACTTTATTACCTCAAAATTATGACTAATGTTTTGAGGTTATTATTCTAGATTGTCAGTGAAAACACATATTAAGAGATTGTTTTTTTTTGTTTTTTGAATTAAGCACAAAGCTACACAATGGGCTATCTGTGCTCTGCCCACCACGGGTATCGAAACCCGGATTTTAGCGTGTAAGTCCGCAGACATACCGCTGAGCCACTGGGGGGCATATTAAGAGATACAAAATAATTTTGTTTAATATACTAAATTTCAGCCAATCTAAATGACCTTCCTTTCTTCTGCTACATATTAAATTTCAAATGCCCGGCATGGCCAAATAGTTAAGGCACTCAACTCCTACTCTGAGGGTCGCGGGTTCTAATCCCCTGTCATGCTACACATGCTCGCCCTGTGAATTCATAACAAAATTTTTGCCCCCCAGTGGCTCAGCGGTATGTCTGCGGACTTACAACGCTAAAAACTGGGTTTCGATACTCGTGGTGGGCAGAGCACAGATAGCCCATTGTGTAGCTTTGTGCTTAATTAAAAAACAACAACAATTAAATTTCAGCCAACCGAAGTGGCGCCCTCTCTTCTGCTACCTATCTAATACCATAATCGGTGTTACATAGTAAATTGGTTATATTGTCAATTTATCTATGATTGAACGCCCTGGTTGTAAATAATCATTTTCAGAGTAACAAAAACAAAGTTATCTGGTCCTTTAAGGCGTTTGTAGCAATGAAAATGTGATAATTTAAGAAAAGTACAGTTGTTTGTCTTTTAAAATAAGTTGTTAAAAGCTTCTGAGATAAATTTCGGTTTGACTCCGCAAATATTTTGCACATTTTTTTGTTTATGATTACATACAACAGGAGCTCATTTTGATGGCTCTATAGAAATAAACATGTTTCCTATGAGCTAATGGTTCGCGGATTCTTCATTGATGGAACGTGCTCTAAACACTAGATAACCAATCAGGTCGCTGAATTTAACAACTTCCGAATTGATTTTACTTTAATGCACAACGTTTATTTAGAAGAAAATACATCGAAGTAGATCAAAACGTCGTGTAATTATAACCTTTTTTAGCAAGTTATTCATTTGAAAAACAAAATCTGTACTTGATGGGCAAACTATGTCTTTTAATTTTTAAAATAACATTAAAGTCTGAGTGCTGCAAAATACATTATATTTTAAGACACGAAATGTAAACCTTTGTTGTTGTTTTTGTTGCGTTAAATGTGTTTAGAGTGTCGTTGAATGGTATTTATAGTTTCTAGGCATCTTTTTAAAAGGAAGCATTTTTCGTTTGGTTGAACTTTTCAAAATCTCGTGCAAAGCTACGAGAGGGCTATTGACACTAGCTGTTCCCAATTTAGTAGTGTAAGGCTAAGAAAAGGCAACTAGTCATCACCACCCACCGCCAACTGTTGTGCTACGCTTTTAACAACGAATAATGGGATTGACCGTCACATTATAACGACTCAACAGCTAAAAGAGCAAGCATGTTCCGTGTGACCGGAGATTCGAACCACCGACCCTCAGTTACAAGTCGAGTGCCCTAGCCACCTGGACATATCAGGCCTAAAAGGAAATAAATAATAGAAGTTAGGTTTCTTAAACTTAGATTATGAATTGTAAATGTCATGTATTGTAAAGATATTCCCAGAAAGATAAGTCAACCTGGTATGTATTTTATCACCTCGAATTAATTCAATACAACAAGGCTTAAACTTTGTTATGAAAGTCCCACGAAATTTTGCTCACGGAAAAACTTCTAGAAAACGATAGTCGTGAATCAACATACAACAACAAGTTGATAAATAACAACAAAGGGAGCCCGGCATTGTCAGGTGGGAAGGTGTTTGACTCATAATCTGAGGGTCGCAGGTTCAAATCCTCGTTGCACCAAACGTGCTCATCCTTTTAGCCGTGGGGAGTTATAATGTGATGGTCAATCCCACTATTCGTTGGTAAAAGAGTAGCCAAAAGTTGGCGGTGGGCGGGGATGACTAGCTGCCTTCTTTAAAGTCTTACACTGCTAAATTAAGGACGGATAGCGCACATAGCCCTCGAGTAGCTTTGCGTGAAGTTAAAATAAAACAACAACAACATAGGGTGTATGATCGTTACATTACCTTTCTCAGAACTTATTTAGCGTATGAAGTTCAAGTTAGACTAACGTGCTACGTAATAGTTTACAGAGTTCACAATTGGGAAATAACAACAAAGGAGGCCCGGCGTAGCCAAGTAGGTTAAGGCGTTCGATTCGTAATTTGAGAGTCACAGGTTCGAAAATGTGCTCGTCCTTTCAGCCGTGGGGGAGTTATAATGGGGGACGTTTTTAGCGTATGGTGTTCAGTTAGACTAACGTGCTGCGTGATAGCTTACAAAGTTCATAGGCTTCGTAAAATATATGAATTAAACTGAAAAACAAAACCAATTTTTAATTTATATTTGTATAAGAATTTTAAAATAGGTTTAATTATTTGCTTAAATCGGGCGTGACGAATTGGTTATACTTCTGTCTTATTCTTTTTTCTTCTTATAAGATGTATAGAAGACTTCACGAGAGAACGTAACGAATTGTTATAGTCCGTATATGTAAATAGTCCGTGTCAGCACGGACTCTGGATGAAAGAGTAAAAGTAAGTGATTTTTACAGACTATTTGTAAATTTTGAAAACATTTTAGACATTTCAGATTTTATGTATGTTTTAAACACTTTTACAGATTTTAGGACTTACTGAAGTGTAAGTACATTTAACACGTTTCAGATTATTTGTAAAATTGAAACACGTTTTACAGATTTCAGATCTTATGTGTGTTTTGAACATGATTTACAGATTTTACAGGTCTTATGTGAACTTTAAACATGCTTTACAGATTCTACAGGCCTCATGTGAACTTTAAACATACTTTACAGATTCAACAGGCCTCATGTGAACTTTAAACATACTTTACAGATTCTACAGGCCTCATGTGAACTTTAAACACACACTGGAGTCGCAATGACTTTAAAATCAAACTTTTGTTAAAATTTCCTTTTGTTTTTTTGCAAAAGAAACAGACAAGGCCCAGCATAGCCAAATGGTTAAGACTCGTACTCCGAATATCGTGGATTCAAAGCTCCGTCACACCAAACATGCTCAATCATTCAGCCGTGGGGTAATTATAATGTGACGGTCACTACCACTTTTCGTTAGTAAAAGAGTAGCCCAAGAGTTGGCGGTGGGTGGTGATGACTAGCTCCCTTCCCTCTAGTCTTACACTGCTAAATTAGAGACGGCTTGCACAGATAGCACTCGAGTAGCTTACAAAGACTTACAACATATATTTCTGAGGCCTAAATTTAATACTGATGTGACTCAAGAACCAAAATTAAGATTACATACACGATGCTAACAATAGATCTGTGAGCTATAAGTTAAAATTAACTATGTAGATTTTAATATTAGTGTGACTTATCTTTCAAATCTAAAACTACCCCACAGTAACACCAATAGATCTTTGAGCTACAAGTACAGAGTAGCTGTTTAGGTGTTACTTGTGTTTCATGCGGATTATGGTAATATAGCTGGATGTTCTACAAATGTTCGTGAAATATTTTATGTTTATAATCAGTAATTGTGATCTAAGTCACATTAAATTAATCAAACTTCCAATAACTCTGCTCACAACTGAATTACCAAACTATTAAAAATAGACAAGGTATTAGAAAGCAATTTTCTATTATTTTTTACAACCTCTTTTGCCTGTCTTTCTTATGAAGTTATTCTAAACTAACAAGAGATTTTTACGGAATTAGTTTTCATGAATGTTAATCTACTCTTTAAATTATAGATTAACGACATGGAAAGCATGTAGCAAGAGCATTGTTACATTCTCAGTCAATATCATAATACCGAGTGTATTCCATAGGTACATATTAGGTATATGTTCTCGCGAACGAATAAACATTTGTTTCATTTTAAATAGCTTTTTCGCTAAACTACTATCTGAATATTTTATTTTTAGTGGCTCTGGGCAAGTATGTGTGTGTGTTTTTCATATAACAAAGCCACAAAGGGCTATCTGCTCAGCCCACCGATGGGAATCGAACCCCTGATTTTAGCGTTGTAAATTCGGAGACACTGGGCAAGTAATGAAACGATACATTCACAGAAAAGTAAAGCTGAATGTTTCGAAATGTTAATATTCCTAATGCGACATCCATACGAAACGAGACATGAAAACGTTTATAAGGGAAATAAAATTTAGGTTTATTCGACGTGTGAACTAAAAACAGCGTTTCGAATATGAAAATCAAGACTGCAGCGTACAACGTTAGAAACCGGGTTTCGAAACTATTGTTGGGTAAAGCACAGGTAGCCCATTAGCCTATTTTGTGGCTTTGTGGTTAATTCCAAACAAACCAGGTTTGGTATGGCCATGTGGTTACACCCTTGTCCAAATTAATTGAAACAAATGGTCATTTTACAATATTTTCGGCATGGCGGCCGGTGTAGGCTTGCTGAACCCGCTGATTTCCTTTAATAGTCATTTTTTCACACAGACGGGGTCATTAGCTGTGTTTTGCAGTACGATCGATCCATTTTTGGAATATATGACGAAATTTTGAGGAATACTACGTCATTCGAAATTGCGTGAGAAGGGCAAGGAGACCAGTCACAAAACAACTTACCAACTCAATGAAGAAAAAACGGTATCAATTGGATTTGAAATACAAGAACTGGGTGCAAGAACAATAAAGGAAGGTGTAATTCAGTGACGAGACTCATTTCTTCGTACAGGGTCAAAGAAGTCTGCATGTTTGCAGTTCTCCAGGTGAGACTCTTCGAGAATCTGACATCAATCAGTTCGTAAAACATCCCTTGAAGAAGATGTTTTGGGGCTTTTTCAGCTACTATGGCGTCGGAGGCTTACATATCGAAGAAGGTATGATGCGAGGACCACAGTACATCAAAGTTTTTGCAGAGAAGAGTCGTTCCAGAATTTAAAAAGAGATTTCCAGATGGATCTGGCATATTTCAGCAAGATCTGGCTCCGTGCCACACATCGAAACTTGTGAATAATTTTATTTATATCGTGGACTCGATGCTAAAGCGGATTAACGATCTTCTGAAAAATAAAGGCGGTCATATCATGTATTAATTTGTGAGTAATTTTTGGATTCTTAGAAATAAAACCCAAACAATAATAAAAATCGTAATTTTCCGTCTTGTTTCAATTAATTTGCACAAGGGTGTAGAACACTCGACTCGTAATCTGAGGGTCGTGGATTCGAATTTCCGTCACATGAAACATGCTCGCAATTTTGGGCGTGGGGCGTTATAACGTCACAGTTAATTCCACGATTCCTTGGTAAAAGAGTAGCGCAAGAGTTGACAGTGGTTAGTAATGACTGGCTGCCTTCCCTCTAGTCTTACCCTGCTAAGTTAAGAACGGCTGGAGCAGGTAGTCCTGGTGTAGTTCTGCGCGAAAATTCAAAACAAACAAACAAACAATCCAAAGAAACCATATCTGTGTTTGGCCCAGCACAAGTAGCCCATCGTGTACTTGTTGTACTTAATAGTAAACAAAGGAAAAAAAGCAAAGAAAATGCAGTTTTCCACAAGGCCTTGCTTTTAAAATCAATGGCCAAGTTAAAAATAACAACAACTCAAAGTACATGTTATGGGTTTAAAGGTTAATTAAAAGAAATAAGTTGACAATTGGGAGGTTGAAACTTTAAAATGTCAAAAGATTTGTTTTTAACATTGTTAACGAAAGAAAAGTGAAATTTCATTAAGATTTACTCAAATATTTTTTTTATAGTGCACGAAATGTCTACACCGTCAGAATAAGAAAAACAAAGTCAAAATTGCAATATATCAAGATCTAAGGCCAGGCATGGCCAGGTTGTTAAGGCGCTCAACTGGTAATCTGAGGGTCACGGTTCGTATTTCAGTCACACTAAACATGCTCGCCCTTCCAGCTGTGTGGGCGTTATTATGTTACGATTAATTCAAATATTTTTGGTAAAAGAGTAGCCCAAGAGCTGGCGGTGAGTGGTAATGACAAGCTGCCTTCCCTCTTGTCTTACACTGTTAAACTAGGACGTATAGCGCAGATAGCCCTTGTGTAGCTTTGCGCGAAATTCAAAACAAACAAACACTGCTAACTTAGGGATGGCTAACACAGATAACCCTCGTGTAGTCATGCGAGAAATTCTAAAACAAACAAACTGTTAAGATCCAGAGAATTAATCATCCTAGGTGAAGGAAATTAAAATCGTCACGCAAAGCTGTCACACACGATGTTTCAACACGATCTCTCCTGATATAGAAAAACGATTTATTACCGAGTTTGAAATTTTATATTAAATATTATGAGTCCCTTCGAGTTTCAGAATTTCGTTCTTAAATTATTTTACAAATACAAAACTTTTTCGAACAAGTATGGCTTATACTGTATAAATAACGTTTGTTTTTGACAACACATGTAGTTACACACATGTATATAATACAGTAAATGTAAAAACATAGAAAGAAAACGTTCATCTGATCTGCAAATGTTGGAACAGTTTTACTGTTGTATTTTAATATTAAAGTTTGTTTAAGTTAAATTTGTATTTAAGTCAAGAAGATTGTCGGATGTAAGAATAAACAATATATGTGTGTACATAAACAATAGTGTATCCTCGGTATTGTTGTTCACGCTGAAATATCTTGAAACTTTCAATCACCAAAATACAATACATATATTATTGGTTCGCTATTGTTTATAAAGTATAAATCTATACTTCAATTACAGTTATGAATCGGGAACTTCAAATATTTAGCTATGAACGTTTATGGATTTCGAACATTATAAACCATTTAAATTTAGCGGATTCGTATGGACCATTGCTATTGTATAACTTCACCCCCCCCCATAGTGGCTCAGCGGTACGCCTGCGGATTTACAACGCTAAAAACCGGATTTCGTTACCTGGTGGGTAGAGCACAGATAGCCCATTGTGTAACTTTGTGCTTCAAAACAACAACAACTTCAGCGGTGATAAACTCGACCTGTAATCAGCATGTGATGAGCGAAAACCACAGAGCTCGAGCGCTCCTTGTGAAGTAAATTGCATCTACATCAACCCAAAATCAATTCGCTCATCGTGAACCGTTGATAAGATATCAAGAAAGTCAAAGATCAGAAAAAAGAGACTCGATATTGTTTGTATGTTTGTAAAATTTTCACCGTTATTTGTAATAACCGTTATTGTAAATTGTATTATAATTTATATATTAAAATATATTTGCATTAAAAATACCGTGTGCTGGCGAGCATCTTAAATTGGATACACATTGAAATTTATATAGCTTATAAATATAAATTACAAATTAACCCATTTATGGGCTATTTGAAATTTTTATACGTAACAGAGTTTTCTTCATTTCCTTATAATCAATATCTTTTGATATGTTGATATCGGTTTATAAACTATGGATCGTGGTTGTTGTAAGTTTCAATTTTCTTTTTTTCTGTGTTTGTTGGATCCAGCTATGAACTATATAGTTTTTTATATAATTTATTTACATACACATGACACAGAGTTACATGTATATATATATATTACTTTGACTTTAGCCTTAATGCACAGGGTACAGTGCGAACACATGTAAATTATATGTTTTATGTTCCACATTTGTAAAACACTCCTACGGGTCAAAAACTCCATTTGGAACACAGTTAGCTCAAGGCATATTGAGATATGAAAGTTTCTCTTTCAAATGACATCGACTCAAAATAGCAAAAAACGTATCTATTTCCAATATTTCGCTTACACGGTTTGCTCTGAGAAATTGGAACATAAGTTGGTGAAAAAAGAATAAAATACCACGTGATGATGTAAAAATATATATTTGTACTTTTTTGATTGGGAAAGATTTGTAGAATGTTTGCTACCTTCAGTATTAAATATGCACAGAAAAGTCTTGAAAGAAATCTATTTCCTTCAAGCTATAAGTGACCGGAAATTCTAGTGTATTGAATAATTTCCATTTCAAAAATGGAGTTACTTTTAACAATGGGGCTCGCGAGCTTTATCTGTAATAGATTTTTAACTGGAACCCAGTTTAGGTTTCTGCTACTGTTATACTTTATCCGAATATTTCAACAACTGTAATAGTTTGATTTGAGTTTCACGTAAAGCTACACGGGCATTATCTGCGCTAGCCGTCCCTAATTTAGCAGTGTAAGACTAGAGGGAAGGCAGCTCGTCATCACCACTCAACGCCAACTCTTGGACTACTCTTTTACAAACGAACAGTGGGATTGACCGTAACATTAGAACACCCCCACGGCTGTTTTGCTGTTATCTATGATTATTGTCTGTTAATTCGCAATCAATGCAGCATAGTTCAGTCACAAAAGCGCAGCCATTGTCAGACGATACAATCCGTTTTACACAGCGTGCCAGGTTTTATTATTAATTTAAATAATTTATTTATTTTGATACAAATACAAACAACAAAATAAAAAATGTACGTTAACATATTAACCCGATGTTTGAAGAAATAAAAAACACTTGATACAATATTAATAAAAAGTAGAAAAAACTTTAATTTCACTTGACGCTTTAGGCCTAAAAACATCTTCACATGAAGAGATCGAAATATTGTACGAAATTAACAGGTTTTTAATTTTTATTTCTTCAAACGTAAAGCTATATTTCGTTCCAAAAACACTGTTTGAATACAACTTGTTAATGGTGATCGTTAACTCATTAGGTCTTCATAGAAACTATTTTTATATCATTTGTTTTTTTTTCCTCTTTCGAACGCTTTTCAACCGACCGCCATTCCTCCTTTTCTCAACTGATTGAATAGTTGTTGTTTTGAAGTAAGCACAAAGCTACTCAATGGGCTATCTGTGCTCTGCCCACCATGGGTATCGAAACCCGGATTTTAGCGTGTAAGTCCGCAGACATACCGCTGAGCCACTGAGGGGCTGATTGAATAGAAACTTGTCAAGGTTTTGCCTCGTCGTAATACGATCAAACTTTCACTCTTTTTTTTTTTGTTGTTGTTTTGATATTTCTAAGGATATTATAGAGTCAAAGGTAAAGCAACCCTTCATATATATTTTAGGCACCTGTGCATTCATATTTACAGCAATCAAGATGGAAAACAGACAATTTTTAAATTACATTCGCCCAATGCATTGACCTAAAAAATTTGATTTTTTTTATTTTGAGTCTTTTTTTTTTAAAGGATGTATTGGTTTGTTTTTAATTTCGCGCAAAGCTACACGAAAGCTATCTGCGTTAGCCGTTCCTAATTTAGCAGTCTAAGACTAGAGGGAAAGCAAATATTCATCACCATCCACCGTCATCTCCTGGACTACTCTTTAACCAACGAATAGTGAGATTGCTCGTCACATTATAACACTCCCACGGTTGGTGTGACAGGGATTCAAACCCACAACCCTTGTATTACGAGTCGAGTGCCTTCACCACATAGTTATGCTGGCCCCTTAATGGTGGATATACGGTGCTTCGCCAGTTAATTTTGGTCTTCTAATAAAATAAAATTTTAATGTGCAATGAAAAAAAATCTTAATTAGTTAATTGGCCCGGCATGACTAGGTGGTTAAGGCACTAGACTGTTAATCTGAGGATCGCGGGTTCGAATCCCTGTCACACTAAACATGCTCGTTCTTTCTGCCGTGGGCATTATAATGTGACAGTCAATCCCACTATTCGTTGGTAAAATACTTCAAGAGTTGGCGGTGAATAGTGATGACTAGCTACCTTCACTCTAGTCTTACACTGTTAAATTAGGGACGGCTAGCGCAGATAGCCTTCGTGTAGCTTTGCACGAAATTCAACACAAACCAAACCCGATTAGTTAAATAAATAAATAAGATAAATCTGTACAAATCAATAATCACCGGCATGACTTCAATGGTAATGTACACCAGATTTTTTTAGGTCTAAAAAGAAGTCTGATTTTTGAGTGTTATATGGAATATACCAAAATTACCTTCGTGAAAGGACTTCAGTAAAATGTTATATTTTTTCCTGTACCTATTGTTTAGTTTCGTCTTGGGGGTTACTGGTGGATCTTTAAACGTGACGAAGTTTAAACAGCCTGAAAATAAGGAATTTTTATACAGTTGTGAGTAATTTATGAAATAAACACCCCCCTATGGTATGGCAATACGTCTGCGGACGTACAATACTAGAAACTGAATTTTACTGCCCGTGATGGGCAGAGCACAGATATCTCACTGTGTAGCTTTGTAGTTAGTTAGAAATACACAAATTATGAAGAAAACACTTATTTATGGCGGACAATGGTACTACCAGACTGAGCTGTTGACGAAAGATTTTCCCACCCCACAGCTTAGCGGTAAGTCTCGGAGCTTTTAACGCTTGAAATCGGGTTTCATATCCGTCATAGGCATAGCACAAATAGCCCAAGTGAAAGTTTTGTGCTTAACAACCATGAATCACAATACACGAGTTTCTGGTTTGTTTCAAATTAAATTGTTCGATAAATAAAATGTTCCAGGGCTTTCACTGTGTAGTGTAGCATGAAAAATGAGTCGCCCCTGAAAAGGGACGACCTGGATAAATCCTCCCATGCATTAAGAATTTCCAATTCTAAATCTAATCAACTTTTGGATAGTTTTCAAATGTAATAGTTACTAGTTTCTTTTGTTCACTGGTAATATAAACCGGAAATGGGTTTCATTTTTCGGTGCTTTTCGTGATGGTCTACACGGAAAGATAATCTGATTATTTACAAAGTAATTTACTTTCTAGCTTAGTGAGGTTAGATCTTTATAAAGTCAAAGGTAAAATTACAGCAGTTAAAGGTTTCACTTAGATACACAACGTTATAAAAATCATTCACTCTCTAGCTTAGTGAGATTAGGTCTTTATAAAGTCAAAGATAAAATTACAACACTGGAAGATTTTACACAGAAATACAACGTTATAAAAATAGCTCATTCTCTAGCTTAATGAGATTAAATCTTTATAAAGTGAAAGGTAAAATTACAACACTGGAAGATTTCACACAGAAATACAACGTTAAAAAAGTTATTCACTCTAGCTTCGTGAGATTAGGTCTGTATAAAGTCAAAGATAAAATTACAACACTGGAAAATTTCATACATAAATACAACGTTATAAAAATAGTTATAAAATTTCTATTCTAAATTGAGCTTTTATAAAAATTTAGTAAAGAAATGTAACGTAAGATCAAAACATCGTATTTAAGTACTATATGAAAGTGATAATTTTACACGAGTGAAGGGAAAACCTGAGGATTGAATTAATTATGCTTTAGATCTGGTAAAATACGAGAATCATTTTATTTAATCTGTATTGGTCATTTTTGATGATTAGTTTGCTATTTTCTCTCGTTTGATCCTCAAATGCCTGAATCAGGTACACCTACACTACCTTGTATATATAAGAAAAACAAAATAAATTAAGCTAAATGATGTGATTGTTCTATACGCTGTACTCATGATACTAAGAAATAATTTATTAACGCAAATTAATATTTTCAAATTTTAAAATGCAACGGTTGATCTGCATGGGAAAAGTCTTACAAAACGAGCGCTCGGTTGTTCGTAGGCCCAGCATGGCTTAGCGTATTAAGGCGTGCGACTCGTAATTTGAGGGTCGCGGGTTCGCATCTCCGTCGCGCTAAACATGCTCGCCCTTTCAGCCATGGGGGGGTTATAATGTTACGGCCAATCCCAGAATTCGTTGGTAAAAGAGTAGCCCAAGAGTTGGCGTGGGTGGTGATGACTAGCTGCCTTCCCTACACAAACAAACGGTTGTTCTTTTTTTAAATTTTGTAAAGGAAAAATGTCGTATAATCGTCTTTCAGCAGTTTATTCATTTGAAAAACAAAAATGTACTTGATCTGCAAAGTACTCTTTCAATTTTTAAAATAACGTAACAGGTCTGAGTGCTGGAAAGTACGTTGTATATTAGGGCACGAACTGTAAACCTTTGATTCGTTAAATATGTTTTAGGTGTTGTTGGATGGTATGTATTTAGAGATTTTTATTGTTTAGAATCAAGCACAAAGCTGCACAACGTGTAGTTCACAGTGTTCATCACGAGTATCGAAACCCAGTTTCTAGCGGTGTGAATCCGCAGACATACCGCTGTGCCACTAAGAACATTTATAGTTTTCAGGTATCTTTTTTTACAACAAAGCAGGCTTTATTACACTTTTTTTTAAATTTCGTGCAAAGCTACACAAGGGCTATCTGTGTTAGCCGTCCCTAATTTAGCAGTATAAAACTAGAGGGAAGGCAGCTAGTCATAAGCACCGTCCGTTAACTCTTGGCCTACTCTTTTACCAAAGATTAGTGGTATTGACTGTCATATCATAACGCCTCTACACCTGAAAGGGCAAACATGCTTGCCCTTTCAGGTGTGGGAGTGACGGGGATTCCAACACGGGACCCTCAGACTGCGAATCGAATGCCTTAACATATGCTATGATTAAACATGAGAAGTCACGACGACCAAAATATTTATTAAAAACTTAGAAAGATGACACGCTTGGGATACGTTTTTACTTTTCTACATTATAATTCATTTGGCCCGGCGGTTAAGACCCTCGACTCATAATCCGAGGGTGGCGGGTTTGAGTCCCCATAACACCAAACATGCTTGCCCTTTCAAGCTTTGGGGAGTTATAATTTGACGGTCAATCCCACTAAACGATTGTAAAAGAGTACCCCAA
This sequence comes from Carcinoscorpius rotundicauda, assembly GCA_011833715.1. Taxonomy (NCBI): domain Eukaryota; kingdom Metazoa; phylum Arthropoda; class Merostomata; order Xiphosura; family Limulidae; genus Carcinoscorpius; species Carcinoscorpius rotundicauda. Next base: position 37,803,064 of record CM022406.1, on the reverse strand, counting down.
GATTTGGCTGTGGGTGGTGATGACTAGCAGCCTTCCCTCTAGTCTTACACTGATCTATTAGGGACGGCTAGCGCAGATAGCTCTCGTGTAGCTTTGAGCGAAATCAAAAACAAACAATTCGTTTAATTTTATACTTATGTCTTGTTTTTATGTCATCTCGAGATTACATCGCGTGAGCTAAAGGTCTAATGAATTTTAATTTAATGATAAGATTAATACCCAATTCATGTTTAATATCAGTTGAAAAAGTCAAAGAAAATGTATTACCTACTTCACAATAATGGAATATTTTGCAATACGTACACTGCTTGGTATTTCTTTTTCACGTGTCCATCTTCCTGCTGACGCCGCCCACTTGACGTATAGCCTTGTTTCCAGATTTTATCTTATCTCTTCTGAAACATCTTTCCACAAAACCTCGAGAATCTACAATTTTTTTTTTCTACTGCTGAAACGATATGTGTGTAACTCTCTTTTGTTGCATGATATTGTACAAGCTATGGGAGTTATATTATGAACAGCGCCTGATGCAAGTGAAGACACCCGCCTTTGTACGCTGGGCATAAATAGATTTTGTAATGCTTACGATATTGAAATTAGCTGGACCGTGGATACAGGCAAGACTATGAAATATTCTATGTTTTTTGATGTAGCGTTATTCGATTTGTTGGGAAACTTGGAATGACACAGGAAATATGTTGATTCACTGAAGCTTTACGCAGAGTAGACATAGGAGGTTGTATAACTTAAGTACACTGGAATTGCTTTTGATTCAATAGACAATTCCAGTCCATTAAACTTTTCCCACCCGAAGTAGAGAACAACTTTGGACAAAACATAATTGAAAAAAATCCATTTTAAGGCAGCATTACTAAAAGGCAAATCCTTTATAAGGATTTTCAGTATCGTGTTTTGTAATCTGATGTTGAAGTATAAATACTTCCAAATACAGAGCTCGAGAGAAAATATTAAAAAAAAAGTTTTATAAAATATTTATTAAGTAAGCTATTCTTTCTTAATTTGTTATTAATCGCATAATCTTGTAGAATATTTTATAGCAGGGTATACGACATATCTCAAATTTAAAACATATATTGTTCGAAATATAGAATATAATATTTATGGTTATAACGATTCACCAGGTTAACCTTGCTTCATTCAGAACAACAACTACACGAGAAAGCTCCCGGTCCAGATAACAAAAAAATATAGTGAATGGTTTGTTTATTTGTTTTTTTAATTTCGTGCAAAGCTACACGAGGGTTATTTGCGCTAGCCATCTCTAATTTACCAGTGTAAGACTGAAGGGAAGACAGCTAGTCATCACTACCCATCCCCAACTCTTTGGCTTCTCTTTTACCAACGAATAGTGGGATTGACTGTAAAATCATAACGCTCCCCAGGTTGAAATGACGATCATGTTTGGTGTGATGGGGATTCGAACCCGTGACCCTCAGGTCATGCTGGGCCACCTTCTTATTCACAATTGATTTGATACATGAAACCAATCAAGATATTGGTATTTCTTAATAAAGCCTGCCCTAATTTTGTGCTAAAAAGAAATATACATTGTATAGACAAGTTATTTTAAGAGTAAAAAAAGTAAAATTTCCTCCATAAATATTTTTCTAATTAAACACCACTTTTTTTGAATGAAATGAATGGGAAGCTCGTTATTACTTGACTAGTGCTGAGACTTCACTTTAGATTTTTTATTCAGTTTGGAGAAGACTTTATCAGTGGATTCTAGACGAAAGCCGTTTTGCGCTACTAATCCTGTTTTCAAATGGTCGAGAACCCAGTGAAAAAAATTCTTTCCTGGAATAAATAGTTTCAAAATTGATACAGAGCTTTTACGATGCCCAATTCTTTGAAATAAATCTATGGTAGGACTTCCAAGATACGTGTAAGGCTGTGTGAATATTCTTATGATAACTGATAGTGTGGAACTTATTATCATTTCTTTTAACAAGAACATTCTTGACGGAAGTGTGTGGTCTTCTTCGGGTTTACTGGTAAAGTTAATATAAGGATGAACCAGGTTCGGGTGTAACTTATCAGTGGATGAAAACGCAAGATCAAAAGATGAAGGATATGGAAATACTTTTATCTTCAGTTTTGATCATGACTGTGGTGGCGAAAGTGAGGACAATGAATTACCCATGTTTGATCCTTTGATATGGTCATAAGTGAGAAGTTCGAATTGAAAACAGTTACAGGAAGTGGTGAAACGTTTAATTTTCTTTTTACAGTCTTTTAAGAAAGTGAAGATCTTTGAGAAGGGTTGTTTACGTAATAATAAAAGGTACAGTTCATTGGTTCTGAAACCGGTACATGAGTCGACAAAATTTTTACGTCAAAACTGACAATAACGATGAATGGGGCCCCCCAGTGGCTCAGCGGTATGTCTGCGGACTTACACGCTAAAATCCGGGTTTCGATACCCGTGGTGGGCAGAGCACAGATAGCCCATTGTGTAGCTTTGTGCTTAATTCAAAACAACAACAACAACGATGAATGGGACGAAATGTTCCAACTTCCTGACAAATTATTCAGAATATTTGACCAATGAAGATGTCATGGCCGACATAAGGGGCAAAGGCTCAAATTAAATATCTATTTATATTAAGATCATAGGTTCCAGGAGTAGAGACAATTGGTCGTAGAGGGAAACTAGATTTGTGAATTTTGGTGAAGGGCATGTCTTTGTGGAGTTATTTAATAATTTGGTCTGAAAACGTTGTACATTAGGTCTGAAAGAAACTTCTTTGCTCTTTGAACTGTAGTAGAAAAGCAGAGAGTTTTTTCTCGAGCAAGTGTTAGCTTTGTGTTCAGTAATGTAAAATGAGTTTTGTCTTAAAGGGTTTCATTCACCCTAGTGACGGAGTCAAAACGATCCGTGATTTCAACAGTTTTGCTTTTACCTGCTTTTAACAAAGTTTTGCTGTTACTTCCTCTTAAGGATTTCAGGGTTTGAATTTTGTGAGGGTATAGGTTCTGTTTAACTTCGTTAAATTTATTGATTTTTAGCTTGAACATAAGCCAAAAAGTATTTGAAACATTTTTAAGTAGGGTTATATAGATAAATATGTGGGAAAGTGAATACCGGAAGTCTAGGAACTGTTTTTTAAGCCTAGTGGTAGTTATAATGTGTCGGTCAATCCCACTTTTCGTTGGTAAAAGAGTAGCTCAAGAGTTGGCGGTGGGTGATGATGACGAGCTGTCTTCTCCCTACTCTTATACCGCTAAATTAAGAACGGCTAGTGCAGATAGCCTACGTGTAGTTTTCGCGAAATTCATAAACAAACAAAAAACCTTCTTCCCAAGCCTTGTGACAATATGATTTAAGTTACTGGTTGCGTGTTCGACAATACGACTAACATTGTTGGAGTTTATGGAAGACAACGCGAACTTTAGCATGGAATACAGTATGTGATGAAACTTGCGCTGTTCTTAAGAGAGAAATATATTTGACACGAAAGTGTTCACATTACAATTTGAATTGCATGACGTTGACAGTCTTAGGAGTGCGATAGTTTTGAGGAGTTAATATACAGTTTAGGATCCGTGGTACCAGATCGTTATCACGAAATTTCTTTAAACATTTGATGCCCAAGAAATTTGCACTTGAGGCCATATATTTGACACAGATGTTTACTTAAGGATAACATGGTGTGAAAACGAGGCAGAATGAAAGGCAGAAAGAAAACTCTTATAGTTTTCTGATACCTTAAACTTAAAACAGGTTAACTTCTAACATAACACAACCAGACTATGTTAATCTACCAAAATTGCCTTGCTTGTATTATAATTATGTTTCAAACACATATGTCGCAATTTAAGATGTATGAAACTATTTTGTTGGAGGTTTTCTTAACAATTATAAGAATACTAACATTCTAATAGTAAGTAATACACATTATCGGGTAAAAATCGAGAATAATGTTTTTAACAATATTTTGATACAATATTAAATTAATTTTCCAATATTTTTGACACTTTCTCGTGTTCTCTTCTGTTCAACAATGCTCATTTTATAACGAAAGATCAAAGTGTTTTAACAGCATATGACGTCAGAGGGGAGGTTTAGCTGAAACTGACTTTCAGTGGTGTTTAATGTTTGGTAACTTTTGGATTGACAAATCTTCCGCAAGTTTTATTTTTAGTATATTATTCAGTGTTATATATTAACATGATTGGTTTTTAGAGAAACAGCGTTAGGCTTTTTACTATTTGAGTCATCATTTTGATACCAGCAAATCCATCCGCTAGTTTTTCATCTTATCTAGACCTGGTGCTCTCTCGTATTGTTGTTGTGCCTGATGAAGCCAGGTTAACGTGGTAAAACGTTACTGTACGATGTACATCCGATAATAAACAAATTTCAAGTTGTACATCGCAGTGTAGTTCTTGTAACTATTGGCACAACTCATTCTTGTAACTATTGACACAATTTATTTATAACACGCGAATGTTACACCTTTATTTTATTGTTATTATATTTAAAGTGAGTTTATTGGACTGTCACTATGAACTATGACATTTGAAACCACTTACTGCACATATTTGAGGGGAAAATTACGAGGAATGTTTTTTCTATTCTTTCCACAGGGAGGTTTATGCCAAATGTATAACACTATAATATGAGGACCGGCATAGCCAGGTGGTTAAGGCAAACGAGTGCCGCGGGTTCGAATCCCCGTCACACCAAACATACTCGCCCTTTTAGCCTTGGAGGCGTTATAAAGTTACGATCAATCCCACTATTTGTTGTAAAAAGAGTATCCCAATAGTTGGCGGTGGATGGTGATGACTAGCTGCCTTCCCTCTAGTCTTACACTGCTAAATTAGGGACGGCTAGCGCAAATAGCCCTTGTGTAGCTTTGCGCAAAATTCAAACCAACCAAACAAACAAACTATAATATGAAACTTACCAGTAAAGCTAAAAAAATAAAATCTACACTATTGATAAACAAGATTGTCTACTTTACAGAACGTCATAATATAAATAGTATGTTTATTGCTCTTTCTCTGAAATCTGACTTTACTGACCTCACATTTTCGTGTCTCTGGATATAGATCTTGTGAAATTGCCCTTCACGAGGACTGATAATGTCTTCTTTCATTTCCATAGCAACATGCTGGGGAAGAACACTCAGCAGAAGACGTTCCTAGGTTTAACATATTATTGCACATTGTTTAAAAGATCAGTTATTTGTGGTAATGATAACGGGATATTTTAATTTAATGAAAAAGGTTGTAGTGTTCATTAATACATTTTTCCGAAAGACAAAATCCCAAAAAATTGAAAAATTTGAATTGAAATTATTTTCTGTTAAAGTTATCATATTCATGAAAGTCAAAATAATATTGCCAGTTTAAATACAGTTCGCACGTTTTCCGTTTTTGTAGCTCACCCTTCTGATGCCTACCAGCTTTTCATTTTCATCTTCCATCTCAAGTCGAGTATTAATACAGTTTCGAGTGTCCAGGAAAGCTCTTCTCTGCGCATGTTCCATTAGAATGTGGACAAATATTCCAACCGTGTTCACACAGATGAAAGCGATCCAGTTAGACACAAGCTGTAAAGAACAATTGTATGGATGTGATTAGATTTAGTTGTTCTATAACAGCTGGTTCATCAGTTCCTGAGATCAACTTAATATCTAAGTATGAAAAGTATAACAACTCATTAATAAAGTGAGAAGCACACATTGTATATTAACCTCAAATGAAGTACAAAGTTAATGAAACATTGAAACGAGCTTCATATGATAATGTTTTAAGAGGTTTTAAGTCAAAAATTAGCTAGAAAAACGCACGTTACTTTCAAACAGTATCAATAGAGTTTAAAATCCGTTGTATAAGAAAGTAAAAAAAAATATATATGAGAGGTTGAATTAACGGTTGAGAAGAAATAAAACAAAAACACGTTGGTAAATTGTTCACAAAATTCGTTGGAATACTCACGAAAACGTAAAATGAAAGTTGAGTTATGAGAAAAACAAACATACAAATCATGTTTGTTAAGGTGTAAAACCAGCCGTTTCTGTGAGATAACAACCATCATATTGGTGAACTTGTTCATAATGGATTCGCAATGACAGCTAGTGGCGGGAAAGAAAAGTTTAGTGTGTGCTGTTGACTTTTCAAAAATGGGTGAAATAAACAGGGTAAAAAAGATTTGTTCATAAGAAGATAGAAACAGTGCTTAACGGTGCGGGAATGTACATAGTATGCAGGCTTCTTCATTAAGACGTAAAATAAATTGCTGGTAGTTTGAAGCAAACAGAGCGTATAAGCATGTTCGTAATGTTTTAGAATACTCTGTTAGTGTTCATAAATAAAAAAGGACCGTGAGCATGTTCGTAAGCAGGTAAATAGAGGGCGCGCTGTGTTGGGAAATACAGAAAGCATGTTGGCATATATTTTCCAGGTGCCAAAACTATATATGATTTGTAGCTGTGTTCACAAAGATGTGAAAATAATGTATGTTGGTAAGAAGTTAGTATTTTATAAGTGTGAAGAAATGTGTAATTGTTGTAATCCATGTTTCATTGCAAATTCAATGACAAATTATAAAAGTAATAAATCATTGAAGGTGGAAGCAGACAAAATAAGTAAGTCTGTTTAACTAAAAATAGGTCCAAAATAAGTTGAATGTATTTATATCACACTGATTAACCATACTAAAAGTATGACAGTGAGATCAAAAAACTGTGATGAAAATTACAGACTGATATCGTCCATTGTGTCCCTGCAGAACATACATTACGTTTGTTTGGAAAATGAACACAGAATTTGTTTGTTTTGGAATTTCGCACAAAGCTACTCGAAGGCTATCTGTGCTAGCCGTCCCTAATTTAGCAGTGTAAGACTAGAGGGAAGGCAGCCAGTCATCCCCACCCAACGCCAACTCTTGGGCTACTCTTTTACCAACGAAAAGTGGGATTGACCGTCACATTATAACGCCCGCACGGCTGAAATGGCGAACATGTTTGGTGCGACGGGGATTCCAACCCTCGGCTCTATATATACAAACACATTTGTTTGTTACCATGCTTTAAATAGCTTTAAACATTGTTTGTAAAAGCCCTAAGAAATAAACTTTCTGTACTTTTAAGGTTTCGAGGAAAAAATATTCCAAGTCATGTTAAATCTTATTTAAATTATCAAAATGAGAAGAGAACAAAAGCAATGAATGTGAAATACTGACAGAAAAAAATGTAACATTTAGGTAACGTTTCACTTATTCTTCTAATATGGCAGGAATGAACAAAGATGTTGTTTGTTTGTGTCGGATTTACTAATTATATTTATTTTGATATCCATGTTTGTTTTAGTTAAACTTATACTTAGATGTGGACGTAACTTTTATTGCTAAATACGTCTTGCGAAAGTCTCGCCTGTTCATAAAATTTGTATAAAATTCTCAAGTCTAAGAATCAACAATGTACTGCGGCTGTGTGTAAAATACCAGTGATTGTCAGTATTACTGCTTACTGAAATTTCGAGAAGCTCACCTAATGATTATGAAAGCTAGCTATCGCAACCCTCAGAGAGACAGTTTTATATTGTTGGTTTGCTACAGTTAGTATGCTATAAACCTCGAAAGCTATAACCGTGGCAAACGCTTATTAATCGGAAAACTTCAGTTATTTAACCAGGAACGTTCATAGATTTTGAACAGTGAGTTAACCTCGCATGTTAGTATTTCTACGTGAACATAAAATACTTTCGTCGATGAAAGAGCTCACGTGTGAAGAAGCCAGCTGGCTTCCCTGAAGTAAAGCATACTTATGTACCAACATAGATTTAATTCGCTCCTCGTGATCCGTGGATAAAATATTCAGTTCCAGACTAGATAGAAGACTCAGTATTGTTTGTAAGTTTGTTAAACTTTTGCATATAAATCATTATTTGTTTGTTTTGTTTTTGAATTAAGCACAAAGCTACACAATGGGCTATCTGTGCTCTGCCCACCACGGGTATCGAAACCCGGATTTTAGCGTGTAAGTCCGCAGACATACCGCTAAACCACTGGGGGCATCATTATTTGTAATAACCATTACTGTAAATTCTATTATTATTTGTATATTGATATATATCTGTGCTAAGAAAGAAAACTGTGTGATTTTAATTTTGTTTGCAAATATAATAAATTTGGTATATATCGACATTCAATTCGTTTGTAAATTAAAATTAAAATTTCAGGCTATCTGAAATCGTAATACGTATTATAATGAATCGGAGACTCGTCCAGAATAGATTATGATGCGTAACAAGAACAAAGCTTCACAAGTTGGCTGTGTTTTGCCCTCAATGGTATTGAAACCAGGTTTTTGGCGTGGTAAGTTCTAAGACATACCGCTGTGCCACTAGGGAGGGGGAGAACATGATGTATTTAAGCTGGATATTGCCTGATTAGTTTATAAGAAGTATAAAGTTTTTCATTCCTGTCTATGGTCACATACAATTACCTCGTCCATGTTTTTTACTATCATTACGGAGGTAAATGTCGTCTCAAGTATACATGTGAATCCCATAAGTATCAGGACCCAAACAAAGTTGCATATATTGATGAGAATCTCCAAGTGTCGCATTATAAGTTAAGCGATCTTACTGCACAATGGATTGTGATGGGTGTTAAATACAATGAACTATTTGTGATGGGTTTCAACTCAGATTCAGACTCCGAATGCTAGCGTTACATGCTCTCAAGCTTACAGCTCAGCAACAGGGGTCCGTCTTACAATTGCAGTACATTCATTAAGAATATGGTGGATCAATAACAAATTTATCAGTGCAGAAACTCTTATATTTTAAATAATTCATTTACCCTAATGTAATTATATTTTTCTTACAAATTGTTTCACAACGTGTACAAGATGAATATCTTCCTTAACAAACCATGATTTCGTTTGTTTTGAATTTCGCGCAAAGGGCTATCTGCGCTAGCCGTCCCTAATCTTGCAATGAAAGACAAGAGGAAAGGCAGCTAGTCATCACCTCCCACCGCCAACTCTTGGCTACGAATAGTTGGATTAACTGTCACATTATAATGCCCCCCACTCCGGCTGAAAGGGCGAGCTTCATTGCTGTTAGGACCCCCGAATGACTAGTCGAGTCCCTTGACCACTTGACCATGCCGGACCAACAGAAATAGTTTATTTCTAACGTAACCAGTTAACTATTATAAATACTGGGTACTTTGAAATAATTCTTATTTCCGAAACATAAGCTGTGATTCAAAGCGTTCGTCAAATTTTCATTTTCGAAGAATTGAAAAATTTTCATCGTTTGTCGTGACAGACGACACAAAGCTACAGTACGAGTCATTATTATTATTTAAGTAATGTCCTCTTTCAATGAGGTTATTAATGTGACTTAGTCTGTCACGCGGAAACTCATAAAGACCTTGACAAAATGTTAATATGTGTGGTCGCATTTCTATCTGTTTCCATTTGACCAAAGTAAGAAAGGAATTTATTTTCAAGCTAAAAATATTGTTTTATTGACGACCGACGAGTGTGAGCTGTAACTTCGAGTGACCTTTAATGTTACTGAGAAATACAGATGAATTACAGGATAATGAGAAATACAGATGAATTACAGCATACTGAGAAATACAGATGAAATACAGCATAATGAGAAATACAGATGAATTACAGCATACTGAGAAATACAGCATAAATTATCTCAAAATAAAATAAGAAAAAGCGATTTCTTGCACTATTTAACAGAATGTTTATTTATTGTTTCTGGACAGAAAGTTTTATTTCCCAATTGCTTATGCCTAAAGTAAATGGAAAATACTTATTTTTCTCCTCAGACTTTGCTTTTGTGATCTGGTAACGTATAACGAAAACATGATAGGAGACTATATTTGGGGGATGATACGTGAAAGTGATTTACATTACATTCGTAAATCTCGAAAAACTACTCACTTCTAAACATTTTTGTTTATTTTTGTATGACTTTAGTAAAAATACATGTAAGTCTTGAATCATATGTTGTTTTATTCAGACCTTATGTAAATGAAAATGTGCAAATTTACCCGTTTTTACATAGAAAATAGGTTAATTTTTAAATTTCATTATCCAGGTTACAAAAGCAAAGTTTGAGGGTAATAATAACCATTTTCTGTACTTTTACAACATAAGTAATTAAAAAATAACACATACTACCCAGGAACAAAAATTGTGTTATATGGTGTTATTGAACACTCAATGTGAGCTCCGAAACCTAACAAAGTGTGCTATTGGTTCGTTTGTTTGGTTGGTTTTTGAATTTTGCGCAAAGGTACGCGAAAGCCATCTCTAATTTAGCAGGGAAGATACCTGCTGTCAACTCATGGACGACTCTTTTACCAACACATAGTGAGATTGACTGTCACACTATAAAACTCCCACGACTTAAAGGGTAAGAATGTTTGGTACGACGGGGATTCGAACCCACGACCCTCAAATTGCAAGTCGAGCGCCCTAGCTATCTGGCCATGCTAGGCCTTTCGAAAGTGTGGTACTCCCACACAGTTCTCATGCAAACAATTTTGTTAGATGACTGTACTAATTAATTTCTCAATGTTATGAAGTTTTATAAAATTATCATGTTTCATAAATTTCTATCAGTAGGAGAGAAACCAAAACTCTGTTCATGTTATTCCAGCCATTATCAGCACGAATAAATAACAGTTTTACCCAATTATATTAATACAATTAGAACACGTAAAAATAATACATGCACCATATGAATCATGCAAGGTAAACTACGTCATATACAGACTTGGTATTGGTTAAGAAACTACACTCAGCGGCTAATTACAAACGTCAACGGTTTTATTTGTTTGTTTGAAGACAAGCTTGAAGCTTCACAGCAGACTATCTACGCTTTGCCCCCACGGGTATCGAAACTCACTTTCCTGTGTGCAAGTAAGTACACAGACGCTCCGCTGTGCCATTGGGAGGCACGTGAACGCTATCTCGATGAGTATACTGTTCGATTCAAGGCAACTTAGAAGTTAAAAGGCAAGAGATTGTTAGACAGATTTTTAAGAGTTTGGTTCTTAAGATAAATATGGCTGGGCGTTTTTAGGTGATTCAGAAATATGTCATTGTGTAAGCTCAGTTGCCTGATATATCAACATTTCTTTGGATTAAAGAAGACAAATGAAAGACTATCTGATGGTGGAACATACATCACTTTTGTTTTTAGCGTAGTGGAAATTCTGAAGGTTTTATTGATGTCTTTTTTCGGCAAGGCGAGACAACAGTTTCCTAACGTCCAGCTGATGTACTCTATCTGATTTAAAATTCAGAGTAACTCGAAGTATTCAATATACAGTGATGAATTTATAAGCTTGGAATATTTCAGGTTTCTCAGGATACTTTTCGTTCTCGGAATCACTTAAAAATTTGTAAAAACATAAATCATATTTAAAAAAAATGTCTAATTTTAACATGTCACGTCCATCGCAATTTATTATAGTCAGGTTTTTAAGCCGCGGCATATCGGCTCGTAGAACGGCTCTGTTTTTTCAAGTTTATATTTTAACTCATAGCTCCGCCATCACTTGACAGATTTGAGAACTAATTTCGATTTGGGACTCAGGATGTCAAACCCTTTCGACGATATAAGGTCTCACAGATTAATTGTACTCTGATCCTGCTTAAAAGAATCTCATTTTGAGGGTAGAATGGTAGAGGTCCTGATGAGTAATGAAATCGAATCGGGTATGGGCGTACCCCAAGCTTGGCATTACTTGGCTCACAAAAATATCAATATAAATGTATATAAAGACAATATGTGTGTTTGTTTGCACTTTATCTCGTCCTGGCTGATTGTGCCAATCTCAACCATAACTTTTATGTAAACACTGTGAACTATGCGAAATGTTCTAAGAAACATTTATATTTTTAAAGTCTACAGTTTAATTTTTCCAAATCCTAACGAATCAACCTTGAACAATCCTATCAAGTTCACATTTCAGACTACGTTGAATATTCTAAAAGAATTCAAGGTCAAAGTAGCTGGATTGGTTTTCAAACGACCATATGTTTTTTATGGTCAATGAGATGCAGGGTGTTCAAAGGTGAGATCACCTCAAAATCTTAATAAATTAGTAGATGGAAAACAAACTGCTTTGTCATAGTTTAATATTTTTGAGATCAAAGTTTATATTGAAGTTATTACTTGTACGATTGCTGTTAAACTTACCTTGGTTTGAATTTCGCTATCTGCGCTGGCCGTCCCTGATTTAGTAGTATGAGGCTAAAGGAAAGGCAGCTTGCCATCACAACCCACCGCCAACTCTTCGGCTACTCTTTTACCAACGAATAGTTGGTATAGATTTCGTATTTTAAAATAGGCTTAAATGGCCAGAGTTTAAGGATACTTACCTCTCACTTATTTGGAACTACTATCCAGATGGAGCACCAATTCATAAGTAGGAATGGCTATTTATAGCAGCCCTACGTCTCAAAGTGCAGAATGTGTTCAGCAGAATCGCGGCTCGTACTTTGGACCTTTCGGCCCAAAGCTGTTAACATATTTAGTATTTCATTCTGAAATTGACCACTGCGAGTTTTAACGACAGAACTATATGACACGAGTGAAACAGACGTAGATTCTGGAACGTACTTAAACAATAAACAAAATATTTTGAGTAATGAAAAGTAGTTCCAGAACATAATTTGCTTCTTCAGCATCGTAGTAACTAATTGATAAGATGTGTTGATAAAGGAAAACACTTACGGTTTGATGTTAACAGTTTTTTTCTAAGCCTCTTACCTCAAGAGCCCCCAGTGGCTCAGCGCTATGTCTGCGGACTTACACGCTAAAATCCGGGTTTCGATACCCGTGGTGGGCAGAGCACAGATAGCCCATTAGTCTTATGCTGTAAAATTAGAGTCAGATAGTCCTCATGTAGCTTTGCGCGAAATTCAAAACAAATCGCAACTTGTTTCTGGTAAAATGTAGTTTCCTAGGATAAGTAATTTTTTATATAATCATCTTTAGGTTCGTTATTTTATATAATATTCCTAAATTTTCAAACTGATATGTGAACTCTATTGAATTTTTACTTCTGGTGTATTTTGTCTTAGAGTTGTGTTACAAACCTATATAAACTATACATTGGGAGAATGCTCTAAATTTATTTCACTCATACACAAACAAGTTGAACCGGAAAACATTTTTAGTGATACGTTCCTTCTACCCTTGTCAAGGGATAGATTTCTTTTTCAGAATGAGGCATCTAATTTCCCACTAGGAAACAATGTGACGAACGTCAAGTATCGTTGTTGTACAATACTAATATCACACTATTTTTCCTTCAATAACTTCGGGAATGATTTACGTATGGTGAAAAATAAAGCGCTATATTCTTACTTATTGCCTGACAAAAGTTTTGATAAGTGCTCATGTTGTCCCCATGAGTGCTTGTATAGATTAGTTTTGATAAGTGCTCATGTTGTCCCCATGAGTGCTTGTATAGATTAGTTTTGATAAGTGCTCATGTTGTCCCCATGAGTGCTTGTATAGATTAGTTTTGATAAGTGCTCATGTTGTCCCCATGAGTGCTTGTATAGATTAGTTTTCATAAGTGCTCATGTTGTCCCCATGAGTGCTTGTATAGATTAGTGAGCAGAAGAAATTTTCCTTTCCCTGGAGAAAGAAAATATTAGAACTGTATGAACCAGAAAAGACATGCCAGGCAGGAAGAGCTTTACGACAAGAAAGTATAAGAACTGAAAAGGTAGCTGGATATTGGTAAAAAATTTTGATTTGGAAATCAAAACATTTTTTTTATGGGAAAGAGAAAGCTAAAACTAAAGTACTGAATAGATATTATATAGTATGTGTCAGTGAGTAAGGTGTTCTTTGATAAGAACAAGACATTTCTTTACAAATTTGTCTCTTACAGATTTTGTCCAGACTGTGGTGACTTGGTGCGTTATTTTAAAAATGTCGAGTTCTTTGTTGTTTTTTTCCGTCATTGTCTTGAAAAATTAAATATTTTAACATCTAAAAACAATAAATTGATTCAGTGAAAAAATGGAATAAATAAATAAATAAATAGAGTCGTCTGTTAGAAGTAAATATACTGACCAAAAGTTAGTTCATATTTTAACTTTTACAGTTACATGTTCTTAAGAATATTTGAAATGTTCTTTCTGAGGACCAATACTCAATAATATTTCTGGGCATAATGTTGTTTTTGTTGTTTTTAATTAAGCATAAAGCTACACAATGGACTAACTGTGCTCTGCCCACCACGGGTATTAAAACCCGGTTTTTAGCGTTATAAGTCTGCAGACATACGGCTGAGCCACTGAATTGTTTGTTTGTTTTTTGGAATTTCGCACAAAGCTACTCGAGGGCTATCTGTGCTAGCCGTCCCTAATTTTGCAGTGTAAGACTAGAGGGAAGGCAGCTAGTCATCACCACCCACCGCCAACTCTTGGGCTACTCTTTTACCAACGAATAGTGGGATTGACCGTCACATTATACACCCCCACGGCTGGGAGGGCGAGCATGTTTAGCGCGACGCGGGCGCGAACCCGCGACCCTCGGATTAAGAGTGCACGCCTTAACGCGCTCGGCCAGGCCAGGCCGAGCCACTGAAGGGGGCAGGACAAAATGAGAGCATGTATGATCTACATACAAGTATACGCAATAGCTATAAAAGGTAATATTTTTTTATATGATAAGAGATCATAAAACTTTTGTAAACTTGTTGGTTATCCTCCACGCAACAAAGTATTCAAATATTTTTTCGAACAGAAATTTCAAAAAGTTTGTTTGAGTCAGTGGGAGTCCTGTGTTTGATTGTAAAAAACAAAAGACATGAACAATAAATGTACAGTACTGTGCGAAAGTTCGAGAACAAGATAATATTTTCATTTCTTTCCATTTTGTTGAGCTAATTATTTTATAAAGGTAGTTCTTCACTGATCCTTGTTAACAATTGAATGGAGGAGGGAGATAATACTTATCATTATTTAGAATTACTATATACTTCTACCAAAGGTATGTTATAATGGTTCCGTTTGAATAAACATACTGATAAAATTTAGGGTCTGAACTAACTGTCATGGTACCACATGAAGTGTCTTAACTATATAGAAAGAAGCTAGAAAGGAACTACCATATGGTACCGATATGCGCTGGAATGAATCAATTTAAGAGCACTCCACAAAGAGACCTTGATTAAAACAGTGTTTAACACCATATATTAAGGTTTGTTGAAATGCAAAGGCCGCAAATGCGTAGATAATTGTCAGTAGAACTGAGAGTTCACATATAGTTTTACGTAATGTTGGCTGGACTTCAAACAAATTGCTATAGACTCGAAATGCTTCCCAGACACTATCAAGCACACCCTAGATCGTGAGACCAAGATATGTAAATTTGAAAATAGAAAAGGAAGAGGCAGAAGGCCTAAACTTAACGATGCTCGTGTCAAGTATCTTTTTTTATGCAGCCTTCAGGACAGAAGGAAGACTGCCACCGATCTCAAGCATGAAATAATCAACCACGTGCGAAATGAAAGAAAATTGTCCAGATTTACAGTATTAAGAAGACTCGACAAGCGTGGAAACGATGGCCGTGTAGCAGTTAAAAAAAAATCATTTACTGCGATCTTCAAATATTGTCAAGACACTGAAATTTGCCATGAAGTACAAAACTGGACAATTGATTATTGGAAAAGGGTTTTCTGGACGGACGAGTCCAACACTGAACACAACATTGAAGCGTAGGCTGTACACCCGGCTCTCAAAGAAACGGGTTACTTAGTTTAAAGTTATTGAAGAAGAGGGTGTCGAAACCCGGTTTTGAGCGTTTTAAGTCCGTAAACATTCAGCTGGGACACTGGGAAGTGAGTTCCTCAAAGAAAACGGGTTAATTAGTTTAAAATTATTGATGAACATATATCATCAATACGTCGTTACCGTTCAATAAAACTTTCTCAGAAATGAGTTAGGTTAACAGATTGGTGTTTTACTTCTGTCTTATGGCTCAGCACGGCCTGATGGTTGTTGTGCTCGACTCGTAATCAGAGAGTCGCGAGCTCAAATCCCTGTACCACCAAATACGATAGCTCTTTTAATCTGAATAGATATTATATAGTATGTGTCAGTGAGTAAGGTGGTTTGTTTTTTTTATAAGAACACGGCATTTCTATACAAAATTGTCTCTTACAAATATTGAATAGAAATTATTACCATTATTCATTGGTTAAAGAGTAGCCGAACAGTTGGCGGTGGGTGATAATGACTACCTGCTTTTTCTCTAGTCTTTCAATAACAAAATAGGGACGGCTAGCGCAGATAGCTCGCTTGTAGCTTTGCGCAAAATTAAAGAAACAATAAACAAACTTTTGTTTTAAACAAAAATGAAATTACAATTTCCTTTTGTTGATTCAGAAGACGTATTAATCACGTGAAATGCACAAGCGAGAGTCACGTGGCCATTGCTCCTAATAGGAGGGTAACTGAAGTTTTGTTTTAGTTTTAGTTGACGTCAGTCGTATTTCGTAACATTTGAAAGAGATGTTATAAACTATTCGTACTAAAAACAATTTTAGTTTTTGGTTGCATTGGAATCGTTTATTCAACGTAAAACAAAACAACTAAATCTTTGGAATTAGCTAAACATTATAATTCAAATGTTTCTTAGGTTCCCAGGTCGTCAATATGTCGTTTTTATCATGAGGTGGAAATCGAGGTCAGAATGAAAGATAAAAATTCTTAAGCAAAATACTTGATGAAAGCTTCACTCAGAACCACTCAAGTAATAATGATAATTATTACAAGAGGGTTATTATATTTATACTTGAGATATGTCTAATAATTCCCAATGCTACGTGTAAAAGAAAACGATACGTTTGTGACATTTTTGGTGTGTGTGTTTTTTTCAAAGACAGCAACTGTGTTCTTTTGTCTAAGATTCCGAAGACTGTTATGCTATATCATACATATCAGTTGGTCTCCGTGTGGTTTCAGGATTATTAGAGAAGTTGTTGTTTAGAATTAAGCACAAAGCTGCACAATGAGCTATGTGTGCTCTGCGCGCCACGGGTATCAAAACCCGGATTTTAGAGAATAAGTCCGCAGACATACCGCTGAGCCACTGGGGGGGGGCGATTATTAGAGAACAAATCTCTTGAACAATTAGTTTAGACATTAACTGCTTAAAACTGGGATTTCGTAGAGCATTTTGTGATTCGTTTCAGTAACAGAACACAATAACTTGGCAAATATAAGAAAGCCTTCACTTAATATCCGTAATAAATTGTAATATAATTCAGTAATATTTAATCTCTGGCTCAATATCTTTTTTGTTTAAGCCGAATCAGCAGTATCAGGTTTAATCCAAATCAGCAGTATCAGGTTTAATCCAAATCAGCAGTATCAGGTTTAATCCAAAACTGCCTATTACTCATAATATTTAAAAAAAATGTGATAAAAAAGCTTTAAATATATTATGTTATAAATGCAAAAAACACACCAACTTGATATTGTGAAACTCCTTGTGATGTGACGTTTTTGAACTAAAACAAGTAGATCAAACGTTGACTCAAACTTCTTCGTAAATAGCTGAAAATGAATTGGAACATTTTGTTTTACGAACGAATTGTACTGATTTTGTAATAACTAATATGGTCAGTACACATGCGTAAAACATTTGTTTGGTAATGTTACTTTGTCTAATACGTAGAACATACACAGTTATAAACAAGACTGTGGAGTTCTACATTGTTGAAGAAATGTATTTGGCCCGGCATGGCCAAGCGCGTAAGGCGCGAGACTCGTAATCCGAGGGTCGCGGGTACGCATCCCCGTCGCGCCAAACATGCACCCCCTTTCAGCTGTGGGGGTCAATCCCACTGTTCGTTGGTAAAAGAGTATCCCAAGAGTTGGCGGTGGGTGGTGATGACTAGCTGCCTTCCATCTAGTCTTACACTACTAAATTAGGGACGGCTAGCACAGATAGCCCTCGAGTAGCTTTGTGCGAAATTCCAAAAGAAGAAATGTATTTATTTTGAATTTCGCGTACAACCACTGGAAGGAAATTCTCAATAAACTTTCTACAATTTAGAAGTGAGAGACTAGAAGTGAGACTGTTAGTCGACACCATCCACCGACAACTCTCGTGCTACTATTTACCAACGTCTATAACACCCCAACGCCCCCAGTGGCACAAAAGTATGTCTGCGGATTTACAACGTTAGAAACCGGGTTTCGATACCCGTGGAGGGCAGAATACAGAGAGCCTTTTGTGCTTAACTTCAAACAAACAAACATCCCAACGGCTGAAATGGTTAGCGAGTTTAATGGTGGGACTCGAACTAGCAAACTGATTGAAAGTCGAGTGTCGTAATCATCAGGTCATGCCAGGCTCATAAAAACAGAAGCGTATTCCAAGTAAAAATACAATATTGTATAACATGTTCCAGGGATGAACTGTCTACATGAATTATATTAACGACGTACAATTGTAAATTAACCTGTTTGTAATCCAAGATAGAGTGGTATATAAGGGAGTTTTGAAGTAATTAATTAATGTACATTTTCGTAATTCATTTCAAATGTTTCTAATTGCCAACATCAAAACATTTTCAAATGATTCTTTACTAAACTGATTGGTTTCGAGTTACTAACATCATATCTAACAACACTTGGTGCACTGAAAAAAAAACTACATAGTCATATTTCCAAGGTATTGTAGCTCGTTTCATTTAAATTGTGTAATAATATAAATTTTATGAAATTATTCGAACGAAACCGACTTTACCAGCCAATTAAACTGATAAATTCTGCGTGGGTGCACCGAGTTTTCGTCGTGTATTTTTAAAATAATTTCCTACAGCTACCACTTGGATATGACAAACGTGAGGCCGAGCTTGGCTAGGTGGCTAAGGCACTCGACTCGTAACCTGAGGGTCGCGGGTTCGAATCCTCGTCACACAAAACATATTCGCCCTTTTGGCCGTGAAGGGGTTATAATGTGATTCAATCCCACTATTTGCTGGTAAAAGAGTATTCGAAGAGTTGGTGGCTGGCGGTAATGAGTAGCTGCCTTACCTCTTGTCGAAAACTACTAAATAAGGAAGGGGTTGCGCAGATAGCTCTCCTATGGCTTTGAACGAATTTCCAAACAAACCAAACTTCTCAGAGGTAGTTATTCCTTTCTCTTAGTTTGTTTACCTTGCATTTGTCATTTAAGCATGGAAGTATATAATATAATTATAAAATAATAATAATTGTCAACCAAAAATAAACAATTTCATTATGCTCATAAATCGTCGTTTATCAATTGTCGGACGAGAGAAGTCCATGAATTGACGATAGGTACTGTTAACTGCCTTCCTACAGTTCAGTATTTCTTATCCACTGGTCCGTCATAAAGGGCCCAGCATGGCCAGATGGACAAGGCACTCGACTCGTAATCCAATGGTCCCGGGTTTGAATCCGTCACACCAAATATGCTCGCCCTTTCAGCCTTTGAGGCGTTATAATGTGACGATCAATTCCACTATTCGTAGGTAAAAGAGAAGCCCAAGATTTGACGATGGGTGGTAATGACAAGCTGCCTTCCTTCTAGTCTAATAATACTAAATATAAGGACGGCTTGCGCAGATAGCCCTCGAGTAGTTTTGCGCGAAATTCAAAACAAAACAAACAAACCGTGGGATTTCACAAAACCAAACAAACAGAATCTGAAAAATTACTCACACGAAATTCATATCCGGTTTTCGTTTTGTATGTTCCTAACATACAAAAATATTGCAAAACGCCGAGTAGAGTCTATTAAGTCAAAATTAGGGACGGCTATACCTAGATGACTCTTTGTGTAGATTTAGGCGAACATCTTGAAATAAACTATAAATGGGTACTTAGATTCTTTACATGAGTAAAGCTGTATAAATTCTAAAACATGATATTGCTTCACACTGATCTTATGATTAAATTCGACGTTGTTTAAGTGTACATAGCATTGCACTAGAGGGCCGTATGTGAACTCTGTCACGATTATACGATCATTTACAAAAAACGAAAAGAAGAAGCGATTTAGTGCGTTTGAAGAAGAGATAGCAGAACTTCAATCAACAGTGTAAAGGAATAGCAGTTATGAGTTTCGGTTCAGTATTCTAGAAAGCAACGCCTAACGTCCTCGGAGGTTGGTTACATTATACACGTGTTACAATTTAATGACTTTCACTTTCACTGCTTATAGAATAAATACAGTTACCAAATTTGAATATTATCATTGTGTTTCCTTTCTCCCCGAGTTAAAAGAGTAATTTATATTTTTATTTGTGCAGATCAACTTCAGAATCTAACAAGATCTAATAAAATATTTCATTAACTTCAGTCAGAAAAATACAAGCAAATGGCATACAACTAAAGAATTAAAAAAAAATGTTCGATACGAATCAGCATTTTCTTGAGTCACCTATTTAGACCGATTATTCTTTGTTTGTTTTTGAATTTCCCGAAAAACTGCACGAGGGTTATCTGCGCTAGCCGTCTCTAATTTAGCAATGTAAGACTAGAGAAAAGGCAGCTAGTCATCAACACCTACCGCTAACACTTATCAACGAATAGTGAGATTGAAAGTAACATTATAACGCCCCCGCGGCTGAAAGGGTGAGCATGTTTGGTGCGACAGGGATTCGAGACCAGTTATTGTTATTCATTTTATATTATTATTGAATGTGTAATTTAAATGCAACGGATAACCTGAGTTAGTAGATAATAGCTAGCTAACCAACAGGGTGATATAATTTGTTAAGTAAAGTGATTAAAAATGTATATTTTGGTAAAATAATTTGATACTGTTGAACGGGTCTCCCGCTAGTACAGTGGTAAGTCTTCGGATTTACGGCGCTAAAATAATGGTTTCGATTCCCTTCGGTGGACTCCGTGGATAGCCCAATGCGGCTTTGATATAAAACACACACACACACACACACATTTTCCCTTTCTTCTCAACGTTTGTAGTTATTAAGCTCCCATGAGCCATTTAAATATTAAAGGTAAAGGAAATTATTTCAAAAACCGAGAAGACACTTGTTAGTGGTATTTTGATGTCCGAAAGGTTATTACAAAGAACGTATAATATACGGTAAACTTTTAGTTTAATATATGTGGTATACTACGTTTTGAATAAAATTGCAAATATTATAATGAATAAGAACACTGGGACGTAATTTCAAATTTAATTTTTATGTACGCCCTCCTTTATCCTGCCAGTGAATTTTTCATTATTTCGCCTTTCTTTATTATTTATATGTTGACAGAAAATGATAAAGCACGCGTGGATAATATTCTTTTTTCTAGGTTAACAGAGTAGCGATTTTATTTATTTTTTATTTACTGAGGACTAGTTGTGGTTATTTATCAACCGGGGCTTCATTAATTATATGGAAGCAGACACTGGCCGACTTGTTTTCACAAAATATAGTGCCCGGGCGAGCCTCAATATTCTCCAGGGTACCTGCATGCCCTTATAGAAATCTACCTTCTCAGACACACTGCTCTAAAATCTGACAGTTCGTAATCCTGGAGGATTTGGCCAGCCTGAAATATTAATATACCTACTAAATATTTATTGTTCGCTTATCTTCCTTTATATCACACATATTTGTGGCATTTTACGAATCTGCCAAGTATGAGGTACACCTGTAATGTTCTAACGGTACACATCAAATTGTCTTTATCTGGTGCCTTGTGGTTTATTACAGGACCCAGTCCAAAGTTGTTAAGAATGAAAATTTCTCGCTTTAATTGGAAATAATAGGTGATTAAATAAATCATTCAAAAATCTTCTGATCCAAGAATGACAAGCAGATTATTGAGTGGTATTCTGGAAAAAAAATTGCGAAAAGCAGTTTTGATCAATGGTAGAAGCTTTCAAAAGAAAGCAGGTTTCGATACCGTGGTGTGCATACCATATATAGCAGGTTTCGATACCGTGGTGTGTATACCATATATAGCAGGTTTCGATACCGTGGTGTGCATACCATATATAGCAGGTTTCGATACCGTGGTGTGAATACCATATGTAGCCCATTGTGTGGCTTTGATAATAAGATCAAATATTTTTACAAAATAATTCAAAGAATGTATAAATACATATGAGAACATCTAATTTATTTTTCACATTTAGTAATCTTTCTTAGTGTTTTATTTTAACATATTTGTGCTAAAATGTATCAGTTGTGTCATTTTAGAGTATGATTCCCTAATATCATTAAGATACCAGTCTGTGACTTTAACATATTATCCTCGTATAATACATATATTCAATTTATATGTTTGTATTTAAACAAAACTGCAAAATGAGATATGTGTACCGCTAACACTGCAGGGATCGATCTATAAATTCTACTTTTAGAAGCCCTTAAACTTAACATTGAGTTACCACTGAGCCAGTTTTGATCTTTTATTTGAAAAGAAATAGTCTACACTCATGATCACGAAATGAAAACTGGTGTTCCCTTGTTTTCGTACAATTCGCCCCCCAGTGGCTCAGCGGTATGTCTGCGGACTTACACGCTAAAATCCGGGTTTCGATACCCGTGGTGGGCAGAGCACAGATAGCCCATTGTGTAGCTTTGTGCTTAATTCAAAACAACGAAACAACAACAACTTCGTACAATTCTTTATGAATCGAACAGATAAGGATAATCAAATCGATATGAAGATTTCGACGTTTTATAAAGTTTTGCTATGAAGACCAATCCCTCTATTTGTTGGTAAAAGAGTAGCCCAAGAGTTGGCGGTGGGTGCTGATGACTATCTAGTTGTTTTTCCTCCATTCTTTCAGTGCTAAATTAGCCCTTGTAGAGCTTCTCGCTAAATTAAAATGAAACCAAAATTCGAAATGTACCCTTCTATCCATAAATATCGTATATTTACTTTAAAGTTTTCATTGTCTATATTTTGTGAAAAAGCACATAAAGATAATTTAATAAACAACTTGAAATGTTCGAATCTAATGTCTTCACCCCTTCAGTAGCTCAGTGGGAAATCTCAGATCTCACGACGCTAAAAATCGAGATTCGATGTCCATGATAGGCACGGTACAAAGTACTCAATATGTAGCTTTGTGCTAAGCAACAAACAAACAGTCAAAGTCAACATAAAATCTTTATTAATTTTCTAATTGTTCTAAAAGCAACTGAGTTACTGATAATTAAAAGAGGTCCCAGAAAGCATAATGTTCTGATGTCAATGAGACTACTGAAAGATTGAACATTACGTTTAATCTCATTATTCGTTGGTAAAAAAGAGTAGCCTAACAGTTGGCGGCGGGTGGTGATGATTACCTACCTTTCCTATTGTTTTACACTGCTAAATTAGGGACTGTTAGCGTAAATAGCCCACATATAGCTTTGTGCGAAAATTCAAAACAAATAAATTTATCATTCTGCCACCAGTTTATAAGAATGCTGTTCGATTTTGGTTTGGTTTGTTTTGAATTCCGCGCAAACCTACTCGAGGGATTTCTGCACAACTCGCCCCTAATTTAGCAGGGTGAGGGAGCTAGTTATCACCACTCACCGCCAACTCTTGGGTTACTATTTTACCAATGAATAGTGGGATTGAGCGTCATATTATAACGCCCCCATGGCTGAAAGGGCGAGCATGTTTAGTGTGACGTGATTTCGAACCCGCGACCCTCAGATTACGAGTCGCGTGCCTTAATCCCCTGGCCATACTAGGTCATTTACAAAAGATACAAAATGCCAGATCGATAAATTGCATTGTGTGTGTGTGTGTTACATGTTGAAATATAACGGTAATTATGTATACAAGCATATTTCGTGAAGGTTACATAACTGCGAGTGTACTGCGTAATGGCATTACAAGTTCTTTGTATTTTTGATGTATATTCCGCGTTTATTTAAGTTTATAATAGATAAGAGAAAACAAAACAAGAGAAGGTGCGAAAGAGAAAAGTGAGAAACGTAGACGAGATGCAATGAGGTATAGATAGCATGGGAAATGCAGTAAAAAGAGCGAAATTGTGTTTTAAAACAAATTCAGAGCGTGGTGAAACGTGAAATATCACGGTTGTTAAAATACAAGTAGAGATTGAGTTATACCAGCTGCTAGTAAAACGTGTCGAAATTTGACAATGCGTGTAAAAATTACTCAACTCATGTTCTTATCTAACCACACCAAATCGTATATTTAGCCACAGGAATCTTTTCGTCAGCCGCATTTTCGATACTTACACCCCTTAGAAACATCAGTTTTAACCGATCGAATGGCTGTGCAATGTGTGTGATGACCTTGAGAAACAATGAAGAAATTGACTCGACTAAGCGCACAATTCCGTCATCCGTTTTCCCAATTTATATTACTGTAAGATTATTTCAAACAATGAGTGGGCTACACTGCAAAAGAAGGAAAACTCAACATGGCTATCGAGTTTTAATTAAGCGAACGGAAGAGCACTCGTCGTGATTATATCTTGAGATGCATGCCCAAGGATTAAATAAATGGATAAGATCAGTTTTATTTGTGTGTTTGTAAGTAAGCACAAAGATACACAATGCTCTGCCCCTCACGGGTATCGAAATTCCGCTTGTAGTGTTATAAGTCCGCAGACACACAGCTGTGTCACTGGAGAGAAAGATAAGAACAGAAAATACAACTATATACTGATGTACAATCTTTTGCAGTGTTCGCTATACTAGAATCCCAGGTGGGACAGCAGTAAACTTCATATGATAAAATCTGGGGCTCATTTCTCCGCTGTGGACACAGCAGACAGCTCAATGGGGCTTTGCTTCGAAACAAGCAATCTATATTAAAAATTATGATTAATTATCACAGAAAATGGTATATGCCAACAAATATCTTATTAAGGCTTAATTGTGCATTTATCTTTGGCGAAAATACCGAGTAACTCCATTGCAGGCGACATCTCTGTTCTGTTACTTTAATCTCGCAGATTGCTTTGGTTATTTCTTTGTGGCTAAACACAAAGTCACGCAATAGGGTATCTGTTCTTCGCCCACAGTGGGTATTGAAATCTGATTTCTAGCGTTGTAAGTCCTCAAGTATACCTTCTATATTGTAGGAAGGTGGAAATTGTGGACTTCGTAGCATATTAATGTGTTCTTAAGATCATGCTAATAAATTTGATTTATTAAAACGTGTTTTACAACAGGAAATTAATACAAGTAACTAGTTTAGTAAAATGTTAACGTGACATGAAATTTAAGCAACAAGCGACACAAATTCCATAAAAATAGCATAGGAAACGTTTAGTGGTATTTCACGCTCTAAGAAAGGTAACCAATAAGCAATGCGTTTTGCTACGTAAGTGGAAAGTATTGTCAAATGTCAAAATAGCAGTGAAAATGATTGTTAAAAGGAATTTCTTGTTTATACATAGATATATGACATACAAGTTTAGCGCACTATCACGTCCAAAATTGTGGAGCGAGGGTTTTTTTCACAAGAACTGTCAAATGGGAAAAGTTTGTCTAAAAGTGAAATTCCATGTGGAATTACAGTTTTTATGAGCATTTCCGCTCATAAATAAGAACCGATGTATTTTGTGAGTAATATGCATTCACTATATATTTTCTAGTGCAAGGAATGTAGGTTCTCGTAAAATTAATCTGAAAAATACTGACTTAAGACGTTAAAAACGTGCACAACAGACCTGAAAATGTTTTATCGTGGATATACTTAAAACTGCTACTTAGAGAATGATCAAGTCCATATGTGAATAACAATAATAATGAAACTTTTAAACGTTTCATTGGTGTTCAATTTATAAATTTTAATTCAATGCTTTTATACACATTGTTAAAATGTTCTTACGGTTCGTTTGTTGGAATACGTTCAGATTTACTCGAGGGGTATTCATTCCTTTGGTTGTCCCTAATTTAGAAGCGAGAGACCATAGAGGAGGTATACAGTCAATACTATCCGCCTACACACTCTTGGTCTACTCTTCGCAAACGAATACTGGAATTGACCAAATCATTATAAATGTAACTCAGCTGAAAGGTCGAGCTTGTTCCGTGTAAAACTCGAAACACGATCCTAAGATTACGAGTCGAGTACCGCGTCCATTTCAAGCCGTACTGTTACAGAACCAAAGAAAACTGTTCTCGAAATACTTATAGTAAAAAGTAAAAAAAAAAAGCGAAATCTCTGAGATTCGAACTTTTTTATATGAAGATGACACAAAAATGTTAACAACTGACTTGGCTAGTTCAATAATATATTTATATATTCATTGTCAGACAGGATGAGAAACACCACAGTAAAATTGCATTTTCTTGATGGAAATACTTCAAAGGAAATTTGTAATTTTTTTACTGCGGTGTGGAAAAGATCAAAGTCGACTTGCAAATCTTGTTCAAGAATTTTATATATATAATAATAATAAACGTCAAAAGGCCCGGCATGGCCAGGTGGGTTAAGGCATGGGACTCGTAATTTGAGAGTCGCCGGTTCGAATCCCGATGGTACCAAATATGCTTGTTCTTTCAGCCGTGGGGGCGTTATAACGTGACGGCCAATCCCACTATATGTTGGTAAAAGAGTAGCCTCAAAGTTAGCGGTGAGTGGTGATGACTAGCTTCCTTCCCTCCAGTCTTCCACTGCTGAATTAGGGACGGCTAGCACAGATGACCCTCGTGTAGCTTTTCGCGAAATTCAAAACAAAAAACCGTCACAAAGGCCTTGGCAAACCTAACTATTTATTTAAATAAATAAGATAAATTTGTAAAAATTAATGATAATATGCATGGTTTCACTGACAATGTAAATCAGAATTTTTTAGGTTTGAAAAGAATTCTGATTCTTGAGAGTTTTTTGTGTTATATAGAATATATCAATACAGAAACAAACTGGCCCGAAAGGACGAACATGTTTGGTGACGGGGATTCAAACCCGCGATCCTCGTATGAGAAATCGAGTGCCTTCACCACCTGGCCATGCCAGACCTCGAAGAGAAAGAAAATATTCAACTTTCAGACTCGACACATCACATATTTTATAGAACATAAAATGTAGGAGGCGAAATTCGAAGTTTTCGCACAATTAAATAGCGAAAGTCTATTTCTTATTACTCTCGACAGCAGCTACCATAAGATTCTATACAGGAAATTACCTTCGACTGTAAACCCTTAAAGTATCAGATCTACGTTATTTTGACGGAGGTTTACAATATCAGTGCCCTCTTATATATCAAATCTCCCTAATTACGTTAAATGAAGTGCTGACGCAGTTTTTCGTTGTTGTTGTGTTTTGTACAACGTCCAATGAAATTTCGGCAAAATCCTACTGCACTGATTTTACAACACGAATTGCACAAGCGGTAATTACGTTGATTGCAAGCAGCCAATCTTGAAGACTGCTGAACTCGTTCAAAGAAACTGTTTAAATAAACTTTTCCGTTTCTATCTATAAGTCAGGAAATGTTACTCATCATTCCTGAATCACGACTGGATGAAGATATAAGTATTGTTTGTGTTGATACATCATATTCATCGTGAGACACTCAAACAGAAACCACTTTACAGATTTTAGCGAGACCCGACGTGGTTTAGACTTGTAAGCTGAGGGTCATGGGTTAGAATTCCCCTCGCATCAAACACGCTCGTCCTTTCAGCCGTGGGGGCGTTATAATGTGACGTTCAATCCCATCATTCGTTGTAGTAGAGTAGCTCAAGAGTTGGCGGTGGGTGGTAATTACTAGCTGCCTTGCACTGCTAAATTACGGACGGCTAGCGTAGATAGCCTTCTTGTGGCTATGCGCGAAATTAATAAACGAACAGATTTTAGCGACCCATGTAGTCTCGATTAATTCGCTTTATAACAGGAATAGTCCTGTGAAATGTGTAAAAAACTACGACAGATTGTTCCTGAAATTTTACGTAAAAGAGTTTAACGAACCTTTTACTCAACACTGGATTGATTTTAAACATCTGTTAAAATTAATATGTACAAAATGTGAGTCCGGGAGTGAGATATCCTATTTTGAAGTGAGATTGAAACAAGAGAACAAGAGATTTCCTTCACCGGGAGTAAAATAATATATCTTTTTTTGTTGTTATTCTAAACACTGCCGTATTTACAAAAATGTGTAGTTTGAAAACCAGTAGGTCAATCATTCTTCACTAGCTGGTTTATTTAGGAGAAAGCTGGTCACTGTATTCTACTTTTTATTAAATAAAGACTTAATTACTGTTAATCACGTTTCGAATACGACAGTATTGAGTTCAATATTTCACAAAAAAAATGTGCACGGCTTAAATTCAGATTGGTTATAATGTGAACCTCCTCACTGACGCATCAGACAAAATCAAGTTTAAAACACAAAGCGTTGAAAGAATTTCAGAGAAAACAAGTGGTTACAAGCCTGTCAAACATTACGTCCACGTCATACGTGTGACCTCATAAACCTGTTCATGTTTTACCCCCCCAATCAGGCCTCAGAATTTGCGAAATCCAGATCACACCAAGAACCACACCCCCATTCAACGTGCGTCACTTTAACAAGATGAAACTTCTATGCAATTAAAATTGTCTTCATTCCACCCAGTTTTTAGTCCAATGAACGTCATCATTAACAAACCTGTGACACAGCCATTGGCTCCACAGTTTCGAATATTGTAGTATTTAGTTATGAAAATTTTAGAAGTCAGACCTGTAGACCTTCCAACACAAAATTCAAAACTACGAAAGAAATCTAGATGACTCTTTCATCGTCCTGGATAAAAACAATTTGGGAAGAAGTTTTTGGATAACTCAAACAGTACCAATCATCACATTCAATTCACAACAAGGAAAGAATAAATGAAAAAAAAAACCTATGTTTTTTTTTTAGAAATTTTAGTTAACAGACAAGAACTGAGATTTGAAGAACTACTATATACTGGAAACCTTAGAAGGTGGAGAAATATCGTGACCCACAAAGTTACGGTAATTACAACACTAAGGAAATAAACCAGAAAAACCACCATATCATAACAATATTAATAGATAATGGGCAACCCAACTATTGTATTGAACGAAACAAAATAAAACACACAGAAATATGGGCTATTTACACTGACTAAATAGTAGTGATGCCTTACAACTGTTTCAACAGGTTAAAAGACATTGAATTGAAAGTAATGTTTCAACTATTTATGGGTTCTACAGTAATGTTAAAATTATTTACGGATTACACAGTAATATTACAACTATTTGTGGGTTCCACAGTAATGTTACAACTATTTATGGGTTCCACAGTAATGCTACAACCATTTGTGGGTTCCACAGTAATGTTACAACCATTTGTGGGTTCCACAGTAATGTTACAACTATTTGTGGGTTCCACAGTAATGTTACAACTATTTGTGGGTTCCACAGTAATGTTACAACCATTTGTGGGTTCCACAGTAATGTTACAACCATTTGTGGGTTCCACAGTAATGTTACAACTATTTGTGGGTTCCACAGTAATGTTACAACTATTTGTGGGTTCCACAGTAATGTTACAACTATTTGTGGGTTCCACAGTAATGTTAAAACTATTTGTGGGTTCCACAGTAATGTTACAACTATTTGTGGGTTCCACAGTAATGTTACAACTATTTGTGGGTTCCACAGTAATGTTAAAACTATTTGTGGGTTCCACAGTAATGTTACAACTATTTGTGGGTTCCACAGTAATGTTACAACCATTTGTGGGTTCCACAGTAATGTTACAACCATTTGTGGGTTCCACAGTAATGTTACAACTATTTGTGGGTTCCACAGTAATGTTACAACTATTTGTGGGTTCCACAGTAATGTTAAAACTATTTGTGGGTTCCACAGTAATGTTACAACTATTTGTGGGTTCCACAGTAATGTTACAACTATTTGTGGGTTCCACAGTAATGTTACAACTATTTGTGGGTTCCACAGTAATGTTACAACTATTTGTGGGTTCCACAGTAATGTTACAACTATTTATGGGTTCCACAGTAATGTTACAACTATTTATGGGACATATCGCTGTACCAGTTGAGGCATTCCATATTAAAACGCAGTGTAATTATACCCATACCCAGTAATAACTTTCAACATGTGTTTAGATATGCACCATAAGAGACAATAATTACATGAACACAGTACCATAACAAGTGTACCACCATAGTACCACGTGTTATTGCTGTAAACGTATTTAATCAATTCACGTTACACTAGCTACTGCGAAATACATTAATTTGTTCCGAAACAAAAAATATGTGCCATGTTTTTTACTATATGGTGCCGATGAAACTGTTTTAAACCTAATCGTGGTTAATTTGTTAGTAGAAAGTCATTAATGTTATTTAATGAAACATTTAGGTTGTGTCTTCTCTCGTTGATGCAAAATTAAACTGTGTAGCAGAAATTAATCAAACTGTGTAGCACAAATTAACTAAATTGTAAAGCAGAAATTTATCAAACAGTGTAGCAGAGAATTAATTAAACTGTGTAGCAAAAATTAACTAAACTGTGAAGCAGAGAACGAATTAAATTGTATAGCAGAAGTTAATCGAACTGTGTAGCAGAAATTAACTAAACTGTGAAGCGGAGAATTAATTAAACTATGCAGCAGAAATTAATTAAAGTGTGTAGTACAGCCCGGCATGGGCTCGTAATTTGAGATTCGCTGGTTCGAATCCCCGTTGCGCCAAACATGCTCCTCCTTTCTGCCGTGGGGGCATTATAATGTGACGATCAATCTCATTATTCGCTGGTAAAAGAGTATTCCAAGAGTGGGCGGTGAGTGGTGATGACAAGCTGCCTTCCCTCTAGTCTTACACTGCTAAATTACTGACTGTTAACGCAGATAGCCGTCGTGTAGCTTTGCCCAAATTAAAAAAAACATACGAACTGTGTAGCAGAGGAATAATATTAAACATAAGAAAATTCCCACTGGTACCAGATCAAAGGATGTATTCTTCAGTGAAGACGTGAGAGCAAAGACGAGAAAAAAAACTTTATTTTTTTCATTCATACGAGATTGTAACATTCTAAAGATTTTTTCACAGAGAAGTGTTCCCTTTCAGTTGCAATATATATGTATATACAACTTACAAAAGAACTTTCATTTTTTCGAAATTATTATTTTTTGTGTGAAAATTGTT
The DNA here is from genome assembly GCA_011833715.1 of Carcinoscorpius rotundicauda. NCBI lineage: Eukaryota > Metazoa > Arthropoda > Merostomata > Xiphosura > Limulidae > Carcinoscorpius > Carcinoscorpius rotundicauda. The sequence goes on along the minus strand of CM022406.1, from coordinate 37,771,914 downwards.
AACACTTTACTTGTACTAAATTTCATAAAATAAAGAATAATTATAAATTTTTTAATGTATATGCATAAATGAGAAATTTATTACAATTTTTGAATGGTTTTGGAAGACACGCACTTCAACCAGAAATCGACGAGACAGAGGGTTTTGCTGTATTGATCAAAAGGCCCGAAATGAATTTTATATTGATTAACGGAGACAACATTGATTACGTGTTCAAGTGAGACTTTCCTGGGAGATTAAATTCTCGTTTTGTGTATTGGTACATTCAGAGTTCGTCTTGAAATAATCATTATGAAACAATTATCTGAACGAATTATAGGGTTTTAAACCGTGTCTTGACGTAGTTGTGACAGTTCATCAAAGGTTAATGAGTTGGAATCGATTAGCATTACCTGAGAAGAGCGTATGAAGTCAACGATAATTTTAAACAAGTTTTGTTTGAATATCGCGCGAAGCTACACCGGGGTTATCTGGGGTGGGCGTCCCTAATTTGGCAGTGTAAGATGAGAGGGAAGACAGCTCGTCGTCACCACCCACCGTCAACTCTGGGGTTACTCTTTTACTAACGAATAGTGGGATTGATCATGACATTATAACGCCCCACGGCTAAAAGGGCGAGCATATTTGGTACAACGGGAATTCAAACCCGCGACCCACGAATTACGAATCAAGTGCCTTAACCACGTAGCCATGTCGGGCCACACCTTTTGTATCAATTTTTTTTAACGAGAACTAGTTTTGGTAAGGTCAATGAATCATTAACACTTTTAACTTTAAGCAGATCTGTTAAGAAGATGTCTAAATGTGGACAAGTTCATCGTGAATTTGTAAATGCGGATAAATTGTAACAAACAAATCAAGTTTACAACTTGCGAAAAAACCTCAAAGATCTTTAAATATTGTCCTATGAGATGGTTTGGCGTGGTCTAGTAGTTAGCGTATCGGACTGCGGATCGGAATGTTTAAGCTTCAAGCCATGAAATACCGCTGCACATGCTTCGCACTTTCAGCTAAGACGGTTTTATAACCGCGACAATCAATTTCTCTGTTCAATAATAGGTAAGTGCTTCTAAGTAGCTTTCTTACTGTTGATCTACAGTTCTGAATTAGGACTGTACGATATAGTCAGATAAAACTGACTGGTGGGTCTGCTGAAACACAAGAAATTCGAAAAAAATATTCATTACAGTTTCTCTGAATAACTGATCTCATGAAAACAAAGTAAAGGCTGGACATAATGTAAAAGCAGCGTAGATCGTTAGTGAAATCGTAAATGCATCGTGTGAACATGTGCATATGCTGAACCGTCAGGCCCGGCATGGCCAGGTGGGTTAAGACGTTCGACTTGTAATCTGAGGGTCGCGGGTTCGAATCCCTTTCAGCGGTGGAGGCGTTATAATGTAACGGTCAATCCCATTATTCGTTGATAAAGGAGTAGCCCAATAGTTTGGCGGTGGGTGCTGATGACTAGCTGTCTTTCCTCTAGTCTCACAATGCTAAATTTGGGACGGCTAGCATAGATAGCTCTCGAGTAGCTTTGCGCAAAAATAAACAAACAAACAAACTGGATTGTCGCTTTTACTGCAATGGAACTGTTCTTTTATATCTCCTTCAAGATTATTTACCTAACTCGTTAAATCTTACACTCCTTACTTAAATTATAATTTGCCCGCTGTTATGTGACTGGTTATTTTCATTCCAATATAACGGTGGTTGTAAACCTGGGATATCGCCTGGTATACTGTTCGAGAACCAGATATCTATATTTGTGCACAATGTTCAGCTAACATCCTCACAGGAAGAACTGGTGTAATCCCCAGAAAGAGACAAAGTAACAACATCGGTTAGAAACAACTTGACGAAGTTCTCGATCACGTGTTATAACTGTACTCATACAGAATAGGTGGTATATATTTTGTGACACTATATTAAAACAATTCATTTCATTTTCACCACTCGATTCCATCAAGGAACAGAGGGCCGCAATCACTTGCGGTTTCATGAACAAGTATTTAATTGAGTAGGTTGTTAGCCCACTGCACCGAGCCGTCCCTAATTTAGTAGTGTAAGACTAGAGGGAAGGCAGCTAGTCACCCATCGCCAACTCTTGGGCTACTCTTGTACCAACGAAAAGTGGAATTGACCGACACATTATAACGTTCCCACGACCGGAAGGGCGAGCATGTTAGGCGCGACCCTTAGATTACGAAGTGCACGCCTTAACGCGCTAGGCCATGCCAGGACTATATAAAAACAATGGAGTAAAAAATTAAGGATATTTTTATACCACAGCTATATAGACAATACAAGACAGAAACATAAAAATTCTAAAAGCAGATAAAGGTAACGCTATAGTAATAATGAACACGAATGAATACATACAAAAAATGAATAACATCCTATCAGACACGAACAAATTTAAACCAATACACACAAATCCAACAAAGACACATGAGACGCAACTAAACAAATTACTACTACAAATAAAAAAAGCCAACACAATTTCACAAACACTTTATTCCTACCTACGTAAAACCGACTCACGCACACCGCAAATATACGGCATCCCCAAACCTCATAAACCAGATTGTCCATTACGACCAATAATGTCAACATATGAATCGTTTAACTACAATCTTGGTAAATACATAGCATGGGCATTCTCCAAATATGCAACATCAGCCAGCTCATTCATCAAAGACTCTTTTAATTTCAAGTCCAATCTAAATCAACTTAATCATAAAGCCTTAATGGCCAGTTTCGATGTTATATCCCTCTTCACAGAAGTTCCAACAACAGAAGCCTGCAAGATAGCCTTAGAACTCTATATTCGAGACCCTAACCCGATCATAGACATTCCCAGTAACCAGTTAGCAACCCTCATAGAATTCACCACAATAAAGACAAACTTCATGTTCAACAACCAAAACTATACACAAACAAATGGCCTAAGCATGGGCAACCCAGTATCGCCAGTTCTAGCCAATATTTTTATGACACAAATTGAAACACAAGCAATTAATACAGCATTACATCCACCACTATACTGGTACAGATATGTAGATGACACGATTGCGGGATTCGAATCTACAGAACACATACTTAACTTTTTCACTCACATTAACTCTATACATCCCAACATTAACTTCACATGTGAACAGGAAGAAAGCAATCAAATATCATTTCTTAACCTCAAAATTATAAGAACCGACACACAATTCAAAACAGAAATCCACCGAAAAATCACCCATACTGGACTATACATTCCTTGGGACTCAGCACATGAAACAAAACAAAACTCAACATACTAAGAAACCAGATAACACAGCCATAAAACTATGCTCACCAGATAAAATTAACGATGAATTAGATAAAATAAAACAACACTTCATCAACATTAATAAGTTTCCTCCACAAACCGTAGAAAACATTATACGCACACACCCAGACAGAAAGCAAATCAACCAACAAAAGTAAATATATCTCACGAATCAAAAAATCACGAAACCATATACTGCTGTATACCATATATTCCTGACATCAGCAAACAAATAACCAACATTTGGCAAAAACTAGTAACAAAATATAACATTCCAGTTAACACTAAATTTATTCAAAAACCAGGCACAAAACTAAGGTCTATACTATGTAAGAACTACACTGACAAACACCACACCAACATTATTTATAAAATACAATGTGATAACTGCCACGACTTCTATATAGGAGAAACAAGTAGAAAAATGGAAACCAGATTCAAAGAACATAAAAAGTCACCTTCACACGTTTTCGAACACTGCAAGTCAAATGGACACAACATAACCATAGAAAACACTAAAATACTAAATAAAGAAACAAACATAAACAAACGAAAAATTAAAGAAGCCTTACTTATACAACAACTCAAACCCAAAATAAACCAATATAAAGGAACACCATTATACCTATATTAATATTATAGACAAAATTATATATTCAAACCGCGCCCTCTACATTGCAACACTCAATTATACAACCCCTCCCAAACACGTGGTCAGCTTCCGACCAGTAACCCTTTCTTTGTGAACCTGACGATGACCGAAGAAGGTCGAAACGTTGTTCGCTCTTCTATTTGAAGTGTTTTCTGGGCCCAGAACAGCCGTTTTTGCATATAAAAGACAATACGTCGCTTGACGCTTAAGGTTTTGTATGGTCTTAGTAAGTAATCAAATATTGCTATCCTTATTTTATACCAAGCACGTAAATCATAAGTTCCGTTTCTTCACTCTCTAATATACTGACCTACTAATTTATATAGACAGGATAACTGGTTTAATCTGTTTTTGAATTTCGAGCAAGGATACGTCAGGGCTATCTGCGCTAGCCGTCTCTAATTTACCAATATAAGATTACAGGGAAAACAGCTCATCACCACTCGCCGCCAATTCTTAGGCTACTCGTTTATCAATGACTAGAGGGATTGACCGTCACATTATAACGCAGCCACGGCTGAAAAGGCGAGCATGTTTGATATGACTGGGATTTGAACCCACGTCCCCGAGTCGAGTGCCTAAACCGTCTAGCCACGTGGTATATCTGATTCAGTTCTTGGTTGGTTCGTACCTTCATACTGGACGTATGATAACCTTCAACGATGCTGTCATCTAGAGATACAACTATTAAGTTACAACAATGCTAATAAGTATACGCACTTTAAGTGCTTTTATAAAGCTTTTAGCTGGACGTGTTACCACTTGTTTGTTTGCTTGTTTCAGTACTTTCGCACAATGTCACACAAAGATTATTTATGAGCAGTAGCCCCTAATTCCAGCTTAACAACGCATTTTTAGTGAACAACATACATGGACAACTCGCTAGCTAGACTTGTCTGACACAATAGTGGGATTTACAGTCATTGTAACCTGGACCTACGTTTCCAGAGAGCGTGTTTTTGTGGTGTTGGGCTATGAATCATTGACCTCTTAACTTACAGCCACATCACAATAACCACTAAACCTCGCTTGGCTAAGATTATTTTACTTAGCTCCATGAAAAACCTACACGTATAATATATATGTATATACACAGATAGCTAGAAATAAAATTATATTTAGAAACTCTTCGTGTTTTCTTATAACAAAACCACATCAAGCTGTCTACTGAGTCTACCGAGGGGAATCGAACCTCTGACTTTAGCGTTGTAAGTCAGTAAACTTAACGCCGTACCAGCAGGTAACTTATAAAATATAAAAGTGGTACACTTCTTGTATTTTTACATTCAAAATCTCTGGTTAAGTATAGAAGAACATTATTATATATATCAGAAGGATAATATTCCAAATATAGTTTGACTTATTATGATTCGATTGGTAGTACAATGCCAGGAGTTTTCTGTATTAAATTTGATCTAAACCTCTATGACAAAATAGGAAATTGGTGTAATTTACATCCGAGCTTAAATATTTTATTAATGATTTTATCACCACATAATTTTTGTTGTTTCTTTAACTGTTGACTTCGCTCGAAGCTACACGAGGACTATCTGCGGTAGTGGTAATGACAAGCTGCCTTTCTTCTAGCCTTACCACTCACGGCCAGCTATTGAACAACTCTTTTACTGACGGATAATGAGATTGACCCCACATTATAATGCTCCCACAGCTGAAAGAGTGAATATGTTTGGAATGGCGGGGATTCGAGCCCACGACCCTAAGATTACAAGTCTGGCGTCCTAACCACCTGGCCCTATTTTCAGTGAAAGTGTTTAAGCAGTACGTTATCCAAATAAGTGATGGGTTTTTATCTGCAGAATTTGTTTATGAAATTCGCAATATTTTCCAAGGAGAGCGAATCACGAGAAAGCAAATTCTGAGTTATGAGGTAGGAACAAATCACAATAAAGTAAACAACGTTGGCGATGAAGAAGCTTACAATAAAATTAAAAACAAGAGGGAATCCTCAATAGCCGAAGCAATTAATTTTTTTTTACACAGCATTAGAGTAAATTAATTCATGAGACATGTGGCGTGATCAAATGCATAAACCAAAAACCTCTGACCTCCTGAATCCAAAACTGTAATTAGATCTCAAATCAGTCAAAAGATGGCGTAACTATGAGCTGAAAAGTGTACTCGAAAAAACTGAGACATTCTACGAGCCGATATGCCGCGGCTAAAATATATATATACGATTTCTTTAACAGAAACAAGCATATTATAGAATTACTTACTGCTATTAACTAATGGACGTTTACAAATAAACAGTCAGTCGCTCTACTTGATATATATTTACAGATAATATCGAAATACAAATAAAAAACTGTTAAGCTGATATCTAAGATAAATTAATCATATGAACCTATAAAACTGCTACACTATTAACTTTTGTCAAAAGTTAGAAATTATTTTAGTGAAGAAAATATTTTAAAAAATTCCTTCGATTAACAATAATTGGGCGAAATGCTCTTCGCATTGCCAAAGGCCTCGTGACCTTTATATCCAGGCAGTAGCTTCGTAAAGCACATTTTCTGGCTTAATATTTTTTCTACTCTCATAATTGTCTACCCAAAATACCCATGATTTTGGGTTGCAAAAAAACCACAAAGGGATGAAGAAATGTAAAAAAATGGCAGTATGCTTTAAAACCAAGAAAAACTTAGTAAGAGCCAGGATCTCATCAAGATGCATTTCTGAGCTTCTTCTACCACCAGGGATTGTGCAAGGTTATCCCATTAGAGTGCTCCATCTTGAGGTTTTGATTGTTTGTTGTGAAGTAATAGCCCACAAAATAAGTTGTGTGTATGTGTGTTGTATGCAACACTGGTGTATGGAAATGGATTTTAGAGTTAGAGGCCTCCACATTTGTCGCCGAGTTACTGGGGAGCAATTCTGCTACTTGTGTTTTGCGAATTGAAACCAGACTCATAGAGTTTTGAGGTCAATCGAATCTGATGTCATAGTAGTTATTCATTATTGCTTTGAAACTAATGTTTTACGATATGGATAAACTATATCAACTATAGAACAAACACAAAACACCATATTTTAATAGTTCTCCATCTAAACCCGTGGTGGATAGAGTGAAGATGGACTACAATGCAGATTTGCACGACTAAGAAAGAAACACAACGCAACAAAGTAATCCTACATATTATGCAATTCATTCTGTAATTACATACTATCTTTTACAACGCAAAGTTTCTCTTACTAAAATGTGTACATGAATATACTCGCCAGAACAATTTGAAATGGTTGATTGAAATAAGTAACAGTTCTACTTCTGTTAATTGACAAAAAAGCCATGACTCTGTTTATTCATGTAATCAAACTACATAACGGATTTAGCATTATATCAGGTCATCCAAAAACTAATGTACGAAAATTTAATACAGAAATTGCATCATCATTTCTGACTTTGCAGAAGACTTTAATGACTAAAATATGTAACAGGACGTGAATAGACATGTTCAGTCAAATAAGACAAGCTAACCCAACTCCACTTTTTCAGAACGTTAATCAAATAAACCCTTATGAAGATGGATGTGTTTGAGGAGCACATAAAGCATTTAATGCTTTAAAAGTTTAAAAAAGGGAACAGTGCAGCAGAAACTATACGAAACATTCAAGGTGTTTATGGTGCGAAGTCCCTCAATGAAAGATAATGTCGAAGGTAGTTTGAGATGTTCAAATCAGGTGACTACAGCTTAAGTGATACGCCTTGTTCAGGTTGTCCTGTTGAGTTTAATGATGACTTGCTGCTGGCTGCACTTGATGAGGATTGTGCTGTAACAGTTAAAGAACTAGCACAGATGCTTAATTCAACCCATTCAACAGTTCACCGTCATCTGCAACAGCTCTGAAAGGTGTCAAAACGTGGAAAATGGTTTCTCCGTGATTTGACAGAAGCCAACCTCAGAGCAAGAGTAAACATTTGCACTTCTCTGCACTCTCATGAATGTAACTCACCTTTTTGGACAGGATAGTGACCGGAGATGAAAAATGTATATATTATATAAATGCTAAGTGCTGCAGACAATGGCTCAGTGCAGGTAAATTGGCTAAAGCACAGCCCAAAATGGACCTCCATCCTAGGAAAGTCTTGTTAAGCATTTGGTGGGATATTTGTGGTGTGATCCACTTTGAGCTCCTGCCACCCAATATAACAATTACATCAGATTTCTACTGTCAACAGTTAGAGCGCTTGAATGTTGCAATGAAAGAAAAGATGTTTACTTTGATCTGTTATAAAGATGTAATGTTGCACCAGGATAATGCACGGCCGCATACAGGAAAAAACTTCCACATCCTCCTTATTCTCCAGACCTTTCCCCATCTGGTTATCATCTATTCTGAAGTTTGCAGAACTATCTTGATGGAAAAGAGCTTGAAACACATAAAGATGTCAAAACTACTCTTTATATTCTTTTCCTCCAAACCACAGCATTCTATAGAAGTAGCATTCGGAAGTTTGGAAATCGTTGGCAGGAAGTAATTAATAATAGCGGAACATACATTGTTGATTAAATAACATAAACAGCGTTTGAAATCCTTTCTCTTTTTTCTGAATCTAAAATCGGACATTACTTAAGGGATGACTTGATACATTTATTTTAACATCTATATTTGTTTCAGTTTAACAGATATTTAGAAACGCATGTAACTTGTATTTTTAAATGTGTATTCCGAAAGTCTCGTCTTTTCTCTAAATTTGTAGAAGATTCTGGAATGTAAGAATCAACAATATATGTTCTACATTGTTGCCAACTAAACTTTCGAGAACCTCACCTTAAGTTTATAAATAGACAGTTTCCAGAATACTGTGGGTTTAATAGAGTCATACCTGTGATAAACGCTTAATAATCGGAAAACTACACATATTTTATCAGGAATGTTTATAGATTTCGAACATTACAAACTGTTTAACTTCAGTGAATTAGCTTCGAAAGTTAGTTTCTACTAGGATATCAGAAATCGTAGTCGTAAAAAAGACAGCATGTGAACAGAATGAGGCTAAGCATTATGCGAAGTGTAACAATATTAACCCAGAATTAATTAGCTCGTTGTGATTCAGCTAATAAAATATTCAGTCTCAGATCACACGGAAAACTCAGTATTAATTGTAACTTCGTTAAACTTTTACGTATAAATCATTATTTTTGAAAACTATTTCTAATAACCGCTATTATAAATTGCATTATTGATTGTATATTGAAATATATTTGTTCTAAGAAAGGAAACTGTGCGTGTCAATCTTGTTGGTAAATATAATAAATTCGATATACATCGATAATTAATTAACTTTTAAACTAAAATGTCCGGCTATTTGATAATACGTAATACGTAAAGTTCCTAACATAATAGATCTGAGATTCATCCAAAATTAATTAGAATATGCAAAAATTGAATTACAGAAAGTTTTCCCTAATGTATTCGGCTTGGACGGTAAATACACTCGAGATTACTTCGCTATCACACATCCACAAAACAACAACAATAAATTGCCTTAGAAAACTACATTACAATGGAACAAATAGCTGGGGGATTTGAAACCCTCACGTTACTACCGTGATAACAAAATTAAGCCTACAATCCAGTAAGCATGTTTCTGCTATTGCGAAGTAGAAAAATTGAGTAGTTTTCAAGAATCAAACGAATATGGATATAGATTTTTGTACATCAGTTTTCTCCCTGTGTTCCTCACACGTGAACACAAATATTACCAATGAAACCGAAAAAACTGTGGTCAAATATCTGAGAAAAAGCTTAAGCTGATTCTTTTTCTGCCCTTTATTAGTTGTGTTTTGTTTCAGTCTGCTAGACAATGAAATATTGTTTATTTGTTTCGTTTTTTTAATTTCGCGCAAAGCTACACGAGAGCTATCTGCGCAAACCGTCCCTAATTTAGCAGTGTAGTTATGGAGGCGATAAACGATTTTAATGGTGCGGTTTTGCAGGTTTTGTAACATTGAGTATTGTCTTTCAGTAATGTTACATGTAGCTGTATTACCATATTCAAACAGGGGTCTAATGAATGCTTTGTATATTGTAAGAATCATTTCGAGAGTTGATCAATAGTAATCTACTGGCAAATAGCTCCCATAAGCAATGGACCATCCCAGCATTACGAAGATTTTTATCCAGAGATATCGGACCAACCAGGGTGTTCAGAAAGTCACTGTGCACTTGTATATTTATTAACAGATATGTTTCAATACAGAATACAGGAGGTAAATATGAATGACAATTATAAACAATGTTGAAAGTGACTCCCGTTGGCATCAATACAGGCCTGGATCCTACTTATTTTGTTTCTATATACCGCTATCAGTTGCTGGGTTGAAATAGACTGAATGAATGCTGTTATAACATATGGATACAAAACTGCACAGTGACTTTCCGAACACCCTGTATAACGACTTACAAAGCTAAAATATGGGGTTTTGTTCCACTTGCAGGACACAGCAAATAGCTTAATGTAGTTTTATTAGGAAACGAACAAGCATTTTTTTGAAAAGCTACTTTAGCGCCTCCTACAAAACTTGTCTTCAAAATCAGAACTCTGTAACGTTCTCAGAAATTCAAACTATTTTATTGAAAGTAACTGGGCCCGGCATGGCCAGGTGGATTAAGACGTGCGACTCCTAATCCGAGGGTCGCACCAAACATTTTCGCCCTTTCAGCCGTGGGAGCATTATAATGTGACGGTGAATCCCACTATTCGTTGGTAAAAGAGTAGCCCAAGAGTGGGTAGTTGGTGGTGATGACTAGCTGCCTTCTCTCTAGTCTTACATTGCTAAATCAGGGACGGCTAGCACAGATAGCCCTCGTGTAGCTTTGCGCAAAATTCAAAAACAAACTTCAATAATATGTATCAAACCAATGTATAAATGACCAAATGTAAAGAACTATCAGCTTTTGAAACATCGATACCTTAAGGTATCAAATTGTTAACATCAAAACCTATCTTTAAAGACAAGTTAAGTTCGGACCATGGCAGTTGAAGTAGGAATAATTTTAACTGAGATGTTGGTTTTCGTTATTTCTTCTTTGTTAAACATCTTAAATATTAACCATAATGCTGAAACCTTCAGCGATCTTAAAATTCTATTACACTTGAGGTTACGAAGTTTAAAATGATTTAACATGAATCCAATGCCCTAAGCAGAAGATATATTCACACTTTCCATAGTCTACTGACGTAACCGCACAAACTATGACGCCAACGCTAACGAGCTTTTCACGTGTGCAAAAATCGGTAAAACGAATGTTTTGTTTTATCTTATTTATTTGTGGCGGCAAGCGAATTTTGTTGGATGCTCTCTACAAACGACTAAGGAATGGTGCATATGACCCAACTACACGTAAGAACATGATTTCAATTCTGGTAGCGTTTTCTTTGATACCAAATGGCTGTGGTCCCATGAGACCGCCCGAGACCGCCCACGGATCCGAAAGAAAGATACGTGAGCAGAAATAAGGCTGTTTCTTCCATCATGTTCAACTTATTTGTATAATGATTACTCTAGAATAGTTACTCGTTTCCCTTAAACAACAAATATTTACTGACTGTTAAAATTTGAGAATAAAAGCCGTTTGTTATGGCATATCTCGTCAGTCTTCAGACAGCTGTCTGTTATGACATATTTCGTCAGTATTCAGGAATATAATCATGTGTTTAAAATACATACTTTTACGCTGTTTGAAACTATGCTAGTCAATGATGTATATATATGTATGTTCAATTTTTATATCGTTCCCAGGTTTACGTACAACGTCACATGCATAATGCTAGCTGCAAAAACCATTCTGTTAAAATACACAGAGTAATAATGTTATTTACAAAACCGTTATATTAAAACAACACGTGCACAATACCATATTATTATTCATTGTAATGTCTAAAGCATCAAAGAAAATCCTTCAACTGAAAAATAAGCAGTAGTTATAGAAAACAATCGACTCATTTAAGTTGATTTAACTAATAGTTTAATTACAAGCTGACTTTGGTAGTAATAGAACTGCAAGTTGCTTCAGATAGCATGTCAGTTGAACACTGATTGAAGTAATACCATAACTAGCAGGTGGCTTAAGTGATATTTAAGCTTCTATAGGTGATACTGTTGTTGTAAGGCGCTATGGACGATGCTGTGGTTATAAGTTATTTCAAGTGACTGTTATGACTATACAGCAGATGTTGAAGAATGAAATAACACAAAATTACTCAACGACATGTGACAAATAACTGGAAATAAATTAATGAGTAATTAATACCATTACAGAAAAAGGAAAATAAATTAAAAGTACATGATATAGCGGAAGGTGAACAAATTAACATTTTAATTGTTTAACAATTTAGACAAAAAAATCCTTACTTTGAGAAGATAAAAATATCTAACATTAATTTATATTCTTCAATATTTCCAGAATCATTGGTTTTATAAAAATTATTAAATAGTGATGAGGATTTAAACATAATGAGACAATGCAATAATTTGAAGTTTCTGCATACAGAATTATCACTCTATGATACTTCTTTAACAATAGATGGCGTTAAATAACATGTGGGTTTTAGTACCAGTGCTACAAGTTGTTAAATATCCGGATGTTTGAATGTAATATTTCTAATGGAGATTAAAAAAAATAGTTTTACATTAGTAATAATGACAATGTTTTAATGTTGTATTGCCACCAGTTATACCAAATTAGCCTCTTATTAGGTAATGAGCAAGATACAATGGGAATCTGTAATCTGTGCTCTATCCACTGCGGAGAATCGAATCTTTAATTTCAGTGTTGGAAGCCCGTAAACTAACCGCCAACCTACAATGAACTAAGTCTGTTATAATTTGTTGTTAAGTTAAAAGCTTTACAATGGGGAACTCGTGTGGGGACCACTACGGGTATCGATACCCGATTTTTTAACGTTGCTTGTCCTCAGATTTAATTCTGAGAATGTACTACAGGGTGGTCGCTAGAAAAGCGGAAATTTGTCAAACAGCTCTTTATTTTTACAAAGAATAACTTTTACAAAGTTTTTTAAAGGCATATGTTATATTACAGTCATAGATGCTCAAAATTATTAAAATCATGCATTTTATTCATGATGTAAAGAAATCAAAATAGAAATGAGTAAGCACGCATTTTATTCATGATCTCACCTGACCCTCAAATTTTCCGCTTTTCTAGCGACCACCCTGTATTTTAAAACACTAACACTTCCTATCATGTTTGTAGAAGTGGGTTATTTCATGTTTTGGAACAATTTTTACACCAGGGTAACAACTTGTGTAACAACGTAAAATAAGCTGTTACTGTTACTTATGTCTTAAGACAAATTTTCATGCAGCGACTTCATGATATTTAAATGATCTTTAAAATAATTTTCCTCACTGAATGATGAAGATATACATACACTCTAAAGATAAGATATGACACAGTTAGAGTATGAATTATTTATTTGTGTCCACAACAACGATAGGGAAATAAAATATTCTACTGATTTAACATCACCTCTAAAAGTAGGATTAAACATTTTCTCAGCATTTGATCTGATGATCAAGCTTTATGGATACTGTTCCTTTTTAGTATGTAAGAACACGGCTTCCAATTTCCAGTTCTTGTCAAGTAAAGTAGATATTTGGAAGGCGAGCTCCCATTAACCACCAGCTCTGAAGAAACGGTTACCATTTGACCGGAAGTAGCTAATCTTCCCTCCATGGCGGTGATTTTCGGTATTTTCCTTTATCACTCTGTAGAGGCATCAGCTAATGACAGAAACTCTGCTTTCTTCCTTTATCAGAATAGAAACTGTTGGTATCATTGTTGTTGTTTTTTAAGGAATCGAACATTTCAGTTTTACAGTGTTCTAAAACAGCTGACACACTTCTCGGCTGTAACCCGTAATGCAACTAATATACCTTACACTGCTCGAAGTTCTTTCTGGATTGAAGATGAATGAAATTTATAATAAGAGAATAATGTCAGAATTGATCGAAACACAAAACTGTACATGTAACCACTGATCTATCACATTCACCTAGATTTCATTTGAGTCTATTCACGTAATTAGAATTGTTCGCACAGTCAGGTTTTTACAAACATCGATGGATCAAAACATAAAACTGAGTGATAGCTTCATTCTGCTTCTTTGTCTGTTTACACGAAGACAGATTCACGTTTTCTCTGTTTTTTATATGTTAACACAATAGTTTTTATTCTAAAAAGAAACTTTTATAAAATATGAAAAAAGAGAAAAAACACACCATACAATGAAATAAATCAAATGACTTTCAACCACAGTGAAATGTGAAATAATGTGCATCAGAATTTAGAGCAAATTTTATTCTGTTGATAAGAATTTGAGTTATCTAGTTGGTCAGCACCTTATATGTACTTGTACTAAACAGGCTAAGTCATAAATCTTCCAGCTTTAAACATAACTATGCAAAATTTTGAACTACCAACTATATGGAAAGAAGCTACACAACAGCGCCACCTGCCATAAAGCTTGTCTAAATAAAGAGTTTTACTGTCAGTATCATAATATGGCCACAACTGCTCAAACCTTGAACCGTTTGGTTTATTGACAAATATGCCAGACATTAGTCCAAGCTACCATTTTCAAATAATCTTAGTTGGTTCTTGTTTGTTGAAATCGTGTAAAACATTCTGTTAAAACTCAAATAATTAAATTCGTGTAAGACGAATCAGTGAAATGGATCAATCTGGGATGAAGAAAGCTTTACTTCACTGATACATGAAATATTCTATAACTGACGTTTATTTATGACAAGACATTTCTCTTAAAATTTTTAAAAATTTGGAGAAAGAAACCAACACGTATATATTTTAAAATAGAATAAAATTTGAATCACACATTTTGAAAAAAAAATGATAAGTTTAAAACATAAGATTTTAATACTAATAATTCAATTACCATTTTATCACAAAGAAACTGCCTGGTTTCCAGGCTATAAGTCTCTTTATCACAAAGTTTTCAGGCTATAAGTCCCTTTATCACAAAGTTTTCAGGCTATAAGTCTTTATCACAAAGTTTTCAGGCTATAAGTCTCTTTATCACAAAGTATACAGGCTACAAGTCTCTTTATCACAAAGTTTTCAGGCTATAAGTCTCTTTATCACAAAGTTTTCAGGTCACAAGTCTCTACAACAGCAGAGTTTTCCCTAGATATTGCAACAAATTTTGCAGACTGAGTTAATTTAGCTTCACGTATATTAATTAAATTATTAAATTGTGTAAAATCTTTCACGGAGATCTTTTTACATAACTTTCTTCTTTGCTGGATATTTACAGTATTTTTATTGTTTGCATATTGAAATTTTGCTTCGTCAATGCGTTATTAACGCTAACTAACCATATATTTGTTTGGATACAGGGTCTGGATATTTAATAAATATGTATTAAATAACGGTATTATTTACTAAGAGATGTCACTACCACAAATAATATATACCAATAAAACCCAGGACTTGATCCCCGCTCCATCCCCTAATTGCTTACACAAATTGCTTACTAATAACCAAAGATTTTATATCGCTAAGATGGCCCACTCCATATTTCTAGACCCGGCATGGCCAGGTTAATAAGGCACATTACTCGTAATCTGAGAGTTGCGGGTTCGAATGCCCATCACACCAAACATGCTCGCCCTTTCAGCCGTGGGAACGTTATAACGTTACGGTTAATCTCGCTATTCGTTGGTAAAAGAGTAGCCTAAGAGTTGGCGGCAGGTGGTGATGACTAGCTGCCTTCCCTCTGGTCTTACACTGCTAAATTAGGGACTGCTAGAGCAGATAGCACTCGTGTAGCTTTGCGCGAAATTCAAACCAATTAATATGTATAAATTATCAGCTTAAATCCAATGAACATAAACAAGTGATCAAATGGAAAATTATTTACGTACACTCAGGATTAAGTAAGTACACATAGTGCAGTAAAAAGCTGATAATTGACGTATATAGTACACACTTACCAAAAGTTTAGAATCTTACTATTCCGTTTTTTACAATGACAGTTTTCATGTTCATGTTCTTTGGTATGATACCATCTGTCCTCCTTATGGGGAGTAGAAAAGTGACAATATATTTACTACATTTTTTCGTTCAGTATTTGGCAAGCTTTCTACTTTCCTTAGGATCCTTGGTACACTAGTGATAACAGGACGAATCCAGGAAAAAAGTCACAGTAAAAGCGAAATAACTTCAAGATTATTCAACCAAACCATTATTTATCATAAAAAATTCGTTTTTTTATGTTTCACTTTTTGCACGCTAATATCATCATATATAATTTGTGTTGTTAAAGTGTAGAAGTCACGTATTGTCAGTTAATAACTGGTTTACACTTCTTTGTTTTTGTTTTATTACGGTATTTACATAAAATGCGACTTTTTTACCAATGATTTTATTTCCTGGTGGACTCAGCAGATAGCCCGATGTGGCTTTGCTAAAAAAAACACACACACACACTTTACTTCGTGTTACCGGAAGGGCATTGGTTGAGTACATAACAGGAAGGACTGTTCGAAAGTTACATTTTCCGTATATCTTGATAACGTATATTTTACGATGTTAACATTGGATTTTCATCATGTCTATTGATAAACAATTATCGTCGATGTTGTGGGCTGCTTGGAAAGCAAAATGTGTAGAACATTCGGGAAGTGTTTGTTATTTTGAACTTCGCACGAAGCTACACGAGGGCTATTTGCGCTAGCCGTCCCTATTTTAACAGCGTAAGACTATGGGGAAAGCAGCTAGTCATCACCACCTAGCGCCAACTCTTGGGGTACTGTTTTAAAAACGAATAGTGGAGTTGACCGTCATATTATAGCACCCTCACGGCTGAAAGAACAAGCATTTTAGTGCGACAGAAATTCGAACCCGCGTCCCTCGGAGTAGGAGGCGAGCGCCTTAACCACCTGTCCATGCAGGTCTTTCGGGAAGACACAAAGTAATTTTTCTTATACTAAATTGGAAAACGTACTGCAATGTTTCGATAAATTAAACATGTTTATTGAAAGCATAAACAGAAGCTGGCGATGATGTCACTTTGTTATCTTTTGTTTGTATAAATAGCGAACGTATTATATGTTTATAGATACTCTGTTCACAACAACCTGTTTAATTAAGGAGCATCATAGTTTCTTCCTACCTCACGTGCCGCTTGAGGCGCTGCATTGATTCGATGGCATCATTTTGACCATGCAAACTTATACAACAGCGCCCTGAGTGAATTTTTTTAAAAATTTAGCAGTTTGGTTTGTTTTGAATTTCGCGAAAAACTACACGAATAGCGGGATTGATCGTCATATTATGATGCTCCCACAGCTGAGAAGGTGGGCATGATTGGTGTGACGGGGATTCGAATCCGCGACCCTCAGACTACGAGTCAAGTGTCTCAATCACCTGACCATGCAGTGCCTAAAATTAAAAAGTTCGTTCTAATTTGATATTTTCTATAAAACTGCACAAAAATCAAGATTTGAGACACAAATGTAATTATAAATGAATTACATTTTCATTCCAGCCAACCGGAGAGTTTCAAGATGCCGCAAAGATACGTTGTTCGACCTCAAAACATGCACAACTAAAGAAAACCTATTTTCTCTAAATTAAAAGATGACAAAGAATGTGAAGGCACTGTCTTACATTATCTAACAGTGCGCTAACTTTTGTTTCTATTAAGTTTTTTCCTCCTCATGTAAGTACGTATCTAGCTTTTTATATATCTTCTTCAGAATTTGTGCTTGTATAAAGTTACACACAAAGCTACGCAATGGGCCATTTGTGCTCTCTCCATCATGGAGATCTAAATGCTTTTTTAGCGTTCTAAGTCCACAGACATACCGCTCTGTCTATGGAAGGATTCGGAGAGGTAGTCCGTGTTCTTGATTAAAAAACAAACAAAAACTGTTAGGCCTGAAAATACTTAATGGTCAGCTTCTCTCAGCCATGAACCAGAGAGCTCGTGGTTTATGTTTGTTTGCTTTTTGAATTTCGCACCAAACTACTCGAGGCTACTCTTTTACCAACGAATAGTGGGATTGGCCGTCACATTATAGCACCCTCACGGCTGAAAGGGCGAGTATTTTGGTGCGACGGAGATTCAAACCCGCGACCCTCAGATTGGGAGTTGAGAGCCTCAACACGCTTGGCCTCGTGGTTTATGTCTTTTTGGCGCAATAAACGTACCGTGCCAAATTTCATCATTCGGTTAGATAAGAATAGTCCAAGAACTGGTGGTGGATTCTGTTGACTAGTTATCTTTATTTTAATCTGTCTGCTCAAGAAGTTAGGAAAAAAGGCTATTCAAAAATGGGCCTTTGCAACAGAGAACTACTTGAAAGTGATATTTCATTGGATGCATACAATTATATATGTAATGCTACATATTTAGAATGCCTACATTCAACATAATCATCATTGAAAATACAATAAGTTACAATGATTAACACCATCTATAAATAAACATAAATCGTTACTTATTAATTATTTTGAATATTATGTTTGTTTGTTTTGAATTTTGCGCAAAGCTACTCGAGAGTTATTTGCTCTAGTCTAAGACAAGAGGGAAAGCAGCTAGTCATTACCACCCACCGCCAACTACTTGGGCTATTCTTTTACCAATGAATAGTGGGATTGACTGTCACATTATAACTCCTCAACGGCTAAAACGGCAAGCATGCTTGGTGTGACGGGGATTCGAACCTTCCAACCTCGGATTACGAGTCGAGTGTCTTTGCCACCTGGCCATACCGAGCCATTGAATTTTAAGTAATTGCAATAATAATTTGGAAATATTTAAAAGGGAAAACGCTTAATAGGAAAGGAATGGGTGCATTATTTTTTAACCTTTCGCGCGTAACGGCTATCTTATCATAGCCTTTTTTATTTTGAACTGACAGATAAGTGAAAGGAAGCTAGTCAACAGCACCGAACATAAACTCTTGGTACACTCCTGTGACCATAACTCAGTACATCCACTATCCTAAAGTCTGGCATGTTTTTGTTTTCTACAGCAACGAGACTTGAATCATGAATATTCAGATTCACAAACAAACATACTACATAATGCAAATGAACATACGTAATTGAGTAGAAGGCTATCAGTTACCAAACCTAATTTATTGTTATTGAGTTAATAAACCATCACACACAGACTATTTTATGTCCTATTCAGCTTCAAACAATAAGGGGTTCGGGTACCCGTCACACTAAACATACTAGCACTTTCAGCCTTGGCGCGTTATAAGTGACGGTCAATCCCACTATTTATTGATAAAAGAGAAGCTGAAGAGTTGGCGATGGGTGGTGATGATTAGCTGCCTTTTCTTTAGTCTTACACTGCTAAATTAGAGACGACTAGCGGAGATAGCCTTCGTGTAGCTTTATGCGAAATTCAACACAAACCAAATCAATCAAACAATATAAAAAAAACATTGTCGTATTGAATTTAATAAACACACGATTTACTTTATAGGTTTGACTCATGCCCAATCTTAATATGACCAGTTCGGTCACAACAACTCTACAGAATATAACCGAAAATTAATTATTTGCCACAAAGTATCGCATTCAGAGAACCCGCTTTCAACTACAGATTAAACTGTAATCCAATGCCACCTATAAAGTGACTCGTATCATATCACATTCAATCGAAAGGGCTTTTTCTTTGGCAGACAAAAAGGAGAAATGAAAAACGTTAGCTTCTATCAATACGTATCTCAATTATTACACGAGAACTACAGAATATATTTTATGATTACCAGTGGCACACGGATTGCGCCGCTACGTGTGTATATTTACACCACTGATCGCGCTGTAACATACGAGCCCATAAAATGGAACGACTGAAATCACACGATTAGGTTCTTCTAGGGAAATTATTCGAAATAATACGCGGTGTCCAAGATTACTTACAGTATGACTAGTTTTTGTCTTTATACCAAGCTTTATCGTGGTTCAATATTTGGATAAACTCTAAACAGAAGCTACTTGAGTAATAAGAAAAGTGTAGACTCCTTGAGAATAAACTATTCGTACTAAATTTATAGCCAAAGTAATATTTTCGAGATTATGTATAACCCCGTTTTAAATGATGTGTAGATATGTTAGTAATGATAACTATGTGACAGGATATGCTGTGTCTACTTTATGAGTTGGTGTGCTTGTTCATCCGAAATTAAAAGAAAGCATCATATGTTTATAAAAACACAGAATTGTAAAGTAAACTGAATGATTACTCGGTTATGTAGAATAAAAAGCTCACATATTAACTACCAGTCTTATGAATACTGTGAAATGTTGACTTGGAGGAAGATTTTATTATGACGAATTTTATTTATGTGGTTAGTTTAGCCAAAATGAAGAATTGATTTGTTTGTTTTTTGGAATTTCGCGCAAAGCTACACGAGAGCTATCTCCACTAGCTATCCCTAATTTAGCAGTGTAAAACTAGAAGGAAGTCAGCTAGTCATCACCAACTACTGTAAACTCTTGGGCTACTCTCTTACCAACGAATAGTGGATTGACCGTCATAATATAACGCCCCCACGGCTGAAAGAGCAAACACGTTTTGGGTGACTGGGATTCAAGCACGTGTTCTTCGAATTACGAGTTGAGAGTTTTAACCACCTGGCCATGCCGGGCGGATCGGGATGAAATGTATAATGAATTTCCTGAAAAGGCATTAGACTATAAATCATATTTTGAAAACAATTACTTGTTGCTATGATTCCGGAGTAATATAGTATAACTAGATAGTGAATATCCTGAGATAGTATTAATGCTATAAAGTGAACTGTATTTATAACATTATCAGAATTTCAATTTTTCAAGACACGTGTGTTATACTAGAGCTGTCTCTTAACAAAACGACAGTTACTTACCCTTAATTTGAATCTTGAGATACGACTTGTTTGTATGTTTATTTTCGCGCAAGCCTATACGAAGGAACCTGCACTAGACATACCTAATTCTGAAAAGAGAAACTATAGAGAAAACAGCTAACGAACGTCATCCATCTTGCATTTTTAGGGTAATTTAGTCAAATAATCGGATTTGGCTGCCACTCTTACAACACACCACAGTCCCAAAGTACCCTCAGCTCCGATTGTATGGATTCAGTATATTCACCTATTAAGTTCAACAATGTAACCAACTCTTTGTGGTTTCTGAATGCAGATGGCGTCTTGTTTGTTAATAATAATAACACCAACGTAGCTATTTCATAATAATTTTAGAATTCGATGAAGTATTGACTTTCACATAGCAGTTTATTGATAACTGTGGAGGCTCAGTTATTTCTCAATTCATTTCAGTACTTATCCTTACAAACTCAAGAAGTGTAAACGTTTTGCTTGTTTGTTTGTGTTAAATTTCGTGCAAAACTACTCGAGGGCTATCTGTGCTATCCGTCCCTAATTAAGCAATGTAGGACTAAAAGGAAGGCAACTAGTCATTACCACCCTCCGCCAACTCTTGGGCTACTCTTTTACCAACGAATAGTGGGATTGATCGTAACTTTATAACGCTCCCACGGTTGAAAGGGCGAACATGTTTAGTATGAGAGGGATTCAAACCCGTTACCTCGGATTACGATTCGAATGCCTTATTCACCTCGCCATGTCGGGCTGTAACAGTCTTGCACGAGATAGTTAAAAGGTGCCCTTTTTCCTTAGACTTTCGATCTAATACATAATTAATAGTCAGTTTTAATATGCTTATATGATAGTCTCTAGTATTACTGAAAACTCTTAATTATGCACTAAATATTTTTTGTTATTGGCTAAGTGGGTTAAGGCGATCGACTCGTAACCCGAGGGTCGCGGGTTTGAATCCCCATCACACCAAACATGCTTGCCCTTTCAGCCATAGGGGCATTATAATGTGATAGTCAATCCCACTATTCGTTGGTAAAAGAGTAGCCCAAGAGTTGGCGGTGGGTGGTAATGACTAGCTGCCTTTTCTCTGGTTTTACGCTGCTAAGGTAATGACGGCTAGCGCAGATAGCCCTCGAGTAGCTTTGTGCGAAATTCCAAAACAAACAAACAAATTAATTGTATACCTCTGAACACAGAGTAACCTAAGAGTTAAGCCTAAATAGAGTGTTCATGAAGTCTGAAATTAACGTAACCTTACTTTATGTGAAACGTTTTTGTATTAATTTTGTTTTTTATTCCTCTCGTTACACGTTTACGTTGTCTGTATTTAATAAAAACGTCGTTACGCTCACTAGAGGGCAATGCAGCTATCCTGTTACGTGGATCACAAGGACGGACACAGAATGAAATAAAAATTGATTTCAATAGCAAACACCCAGAAAGAAATCCAATATCTCAATGTGACGTATAAAACCCTTTGAAGATAATTTATAGTATTTTATATACCCCTAAAAAATTCGAAAGTCGAAAATAAATCCCGATTTTAAAGTGATAAATAATGCGAAAAAACATACTTCAAAATGCAACTTAAACTTCTGGCCTTTAACGTTTCTTTTATCATTTTTTTAGGAAAAAAAACAAGACAAAAATATGCTCTATACATATTGTGGAACAAGTAGCAACACGTGTTCTATTTTCTTGTTCTTACGGTCTAAGCAAGTTAAAACAGAAACTAGTTTTCGATGTAAGATTAAGAGTAAGCGTCATCTCAAGTGGAAAATATACAGTTTTATTTCATCTGATAAATAAAGTACTATGTAACAACAAGACAATAGTACATGAACTCCAACTCTAAAATCAAGGGTTCGATTCCCCTTGGTGGGCTCAGCGGATAGCCCGCTGTGGCTTTGCTATAAGAGAAACACGTACACGCATACACGAACTCCCAGTATTCCAAGGAACAATAGATCAGAGCAGTAAATTTTGGCATGTATTTTAATGTAATGTTATTGTTACGAAAGCCTATTTTTCATCCTCAATAAATAAATAACAAAACAGATTTATAGAATTCGAGCAACTGGCAGTTGAAGCCGAAGATTGTTTTTTAAAACATAAGAAAGTTTAAATCTAGAAACCAGGGTATTCATCACACTCAGAATGAAATGAATCTCCGTACAAATAGATTGAAAATTATGTCTTCCTCGTCAGGAAGATATGATTTATGTGAAAATGGCAACTTTTAGTGTTATTTAGTGTTAAATGTTATTTCTGCCTCTTCCCAGACAGAGTAAGACGTTATATATATATATATATCTTTTTTTGGTATCTTGAATTAGTTTAATTTTCTTCCATTGCTTTATACGAAACTAATAGAGTGTAAACTGTAAAAGTAGAGTTTATTAGGTTATAAATCTCCATTTCTACAACAGCTGTATACGTGACTTAATCCCTGTTAACGAATTTATTTTCTACGCAGACATAATTTTTTTTGTCAAAAAATACCATCAGTATTCGGCCCAACATATTCTAGCCAGGTGGTTAAGGCACTCGACTCATAATCCGAGGGTCACTGGTTCGAATCCCCCTATCACCAAATATGCTCGCTATGTTAGCTGTTGGGGCGTTCTAATGTGACGGTCAATCCCACTATTCGTTCATAAAAGAGTAGCTCGCGAGTTGACGGTGGGTGGTGATGACTATCTGCATTCTCTTTGTTCTTACACTGCTAAATTAGGGACGGCTAGCACAGGTGGGCTTTGTGTGGCTTTGGGCAATATTCAAACCAAACAAACAATCGAATATGTACATCTATTTACCCACAGCTACCCATCATTTTATCTCTATGCAGCTCTATTTACTATAAGAATTGTAAACCGAAGCACATTCATATTACCCAGAAGCTTTTAAAACGTTTACATTGTTGATGTTTTAAATTTATTCATGAAACATAATTAATGTCAGTCGTTTCCAATAATTATTGTTCTGGCATCAAGAACCGTAACATTGAATTCATATTCGTATTAATGTTGCAATACATAGTACAAACAATATTACTTGGTTTATTCTGAGTTTAAACTTTCGAATAGCATCCATTATTCCCAGTCGTTGAAAAACAACTCGAATTACTTTACCCTACATGAAAGTTGGTTTACAAGTTCACGTAAAATTTCTTCCTTAAATATGGAAGGTTCTCTATTGTTTAGAAGCCACTGAATACTCACGTGAAACTTTAACCTTAAACAGGAAAGGTTCTTTTTGGCTTAGAAGCCATTGAATACTCACATGAAACTTTAACCTTAAACAGGAAAGGTTCTTTTTGGTTTAGAAGCCACTGAAACTTTAACCTCAAACAGGAA
Organism: Carcinoscorpius rotundicauda; assembly: GCA_011833715.1. Taxonomy (NCBI): domain Eukaryota; kingdom Metazoa; phylum Arthropoda; class Merostomata; order Xiphosura; family Limulidae; genus Carcinoscorpius; species Carcinoscorpius rotundicauda. The sequence continues at coordinate 37,747,677 of CM022406.1, read as the reverse complement.
AGACTATTTATGAAAAAAATCCAGACATAATTCAATGTTGGTTACTATAGAGTTCAAATTATTTTTGTTGCTTTTCACTGGTAGAAAACTTGACTATAGAACGAGAATTTAATTCGTATGTAGGTGTGTGGTAAAAGCTCTAATCACCTGATGTACCTCTAATGACATGGTTAGTCTGCGTAAATAACTTGTGATAAGATTGAACGAATATTTCAAACAGTGCAAAATAAATGTATCAAATATTTCACGCTTTGTGATTTGAAATATATGGATAAAAGATAAATCAGCGCGTCAATACAATCATTTCTATGTGTCACGTCGGGTGGATGCTTCTCGTGAAAGAGTAAATACAACGTTTCGATGATAATAGGCTAAAACATCGTTCAATCTATCAAATATTCATTCGTTAGTAGCGTTTCGAAGTGAACGTCTTAAAGTAATCCTCCTCATCGGGAACACGAAAGTTAAGTTATGAAATAAACAGTACAGGTGCTTCTGGTCTACCATACTGTGCCGGATAGCAGTTACACTGTTATTTGAAACAAACTAAACCATGCCATGTTAGTTACCAATAACACAAATATTTAGAACAATCAAATGATGTCACATCACTTAACAATAACAAAAATATTTGGAACAACCAAATGATGTCGCATCAGTTAACAACAACATAAATATTTGTCACAACCAAATGATGTCGCATCAGTTAACAACAACATTAATATTTGGAACAACCAAATGATGTCGCATCAGTTAACAACAACATAAATATTTGGAACAACCAAATGATGTCGCATCAGTTAACAACAACATAAATATTTGGAACAACCAAATGAAGTCACATCACTTAACAATAACAAAAATATTTGGAACAACCAAATGATGTCGCATCAGTTAACAACAACATAAATATTTGTCACAACCAAATGATGTCGCATCAGTTAACAACAATATAAATATTTGGAACAACCAAATGATGTCGCATCAGTTAACAACAACATAAATATTTGGAACAACCAAATGAAGTCACATCACTTAACAATAACAAAAATATTTGGAACAACCAAATGATGTCACATCAGTTAACAATAACATAAATATTTGTCACAACCAAATGATGTCACATCAGTTAACAGCACCATAAATATTTGGAACAACCAAATGATGTCACATCAGTAATCAGTGTAACAAGCGTTGAGGATCGAGCAAAAATAGGACAGAATGAGTGGAAATAATGTAATTTCATTTTTTCATGAAACATCTCGTATGAATAAATTCTTAATGTGGTATTCTGATTACAATTATCTTATTTCTATGGCATTCTGATTACAATCATCCAGTTTCTATTCGTGTTTATTAACTAAAACATAATAGAGTGCTTCTAACATATACTTAAAACAATATAAACACAAACATACAATTGTTAGAACGCTAACTAAACTGAATTACCAGATAATACATTATTTGTTTCTAATAACTTTTCAAAATTATTATTTTGAAATGTAAAAACAGTATTTTTTTACTTACTGGTCTCCACGCCCTAACAAGTTTCTTTTTACTTTCTAAATAGAAAAGGCTTTTGTTTGCTATTAAGCACAAAAATACACAATCGGCGGCCATATGTGTTGTGTCCACCGTAGAGATCGGATAAGGAATTTTAGCGTTACAACCCATCAAAATGATCGCTGAGTAACCGGCAGGTAATAAAAAAATTAGTTATAAAAATAATTATAAAATAATTTTTGTCATCTAAGATATATAAATTTATATTCTATCCCCCTCCCCACACACACATATAATAAAACCCAACAATTAAAAGTCAGCATTGTGGATGTTTCAAACAGAAAACAGAAAAACAAGTGACAATGTAGATGGTGTTCAGGTTAACAGTGTGTTAAATAAAACCAAAGCTTACAGTTTCCTACTACAGTTGCTTACATTATGCTTTAATGAAAGTATATTCTCCAACAACAGTGAAAATGGACAGTATGCCCTAAATCAAAACATATTTCACATATACTGTTCTCTATAAGAAAGTTCTGTATTGTAAAACAATAACAACTTGAAATAAATCAATGATATTTCATTAGTAGTTGATATAGAAGCAATACAGCTTTTATTTTCTCTAGTTTAAAATAATAACAACTAGAAAAAAATTAGTAATAGATTTTTAGTTCAAATAAAACAATACGGCTTTTATTTTTAACTTTCAACCATAACAATTAGGAATAAATTAGTAATAGATTTTAGTTGAAATAAAAGCAATAGGCCATTTCTTCTCTCTACTTTAAAATAATAACAACTAGAAATAAATTGGTAATATATTTTAGTTGAAATAGAAGTAATTAAGATTTTCTTTCCCTTACTCTAAAGTAACCATTGTAAATCATCCGTTTCCTTACGTCCAAAGTCATAAACAAATTTTGACTTGAAGGATTTATTACGCAGAATGAGAGACCCGCGAATAATGGGTCAAGTCACGTGGTTTAGTACTCTTCCCACCAAATCTTCTTCAGTGTGATGAAAATACAAGATTGAAATCATCACGGAAAGAAAAATCGAAATGATTTATAGTCTAACCTTTTGGTGTTTTTCATCAGAAAAATGTGATTTCTTCCATACAAAAGTCGTGCCATTAGGAAAGATTATGTGAAATATAAGACTTTTCTTCAACAAAGAAACACAGTGAAGACTGTTTTTTGATATCATTAAATCAAGGGAAGAAAACTTTAAAAAACACAAGAAAAAACTGAAGCGCGTCTACCTTCCACTGTATGATTTTAATGTCAATGATAACAAGCAAACTGGGCCTGGAATTGGCGAATGTGTTAAGGCGTTCGACTCGTAATTTGAGAGTATCGGGTTCGAATCCCGGTCGCAACAAACATGCTTGCCCTTTCAGCCGCGGAGGCGTTATTAAGTGATAGTCAATCCCACTATGCGTTGGTAAAAGAGTGGCTTAACTCTTGGCGGTGGATGGTGATGACGAGCTGCCATCCCTCTAGTCTTACACTGCTAAATTAGAGACGGCTAGCCTTTGTTTGTTTGTTTTTGGAATTTCGCACAAAGCTACTCGAGGGCTATATGTGCTAGCCGTCCCTAATTTAGTAGTGTAAGACTAGAGGGAAGGCAGCTAGTCATCACCACCCAAAGCCAACTCTTGGGCTACTCTTTTACTAACGAATAATGGGATTGACCGTCACATTATAACGCCCCCACGGCTGGGAGGGCGAGCATGTTTGGCGCGACGCGGATGCAAACCCGCGACCCTCAGATTACGAGTCGCACGCCTTAACGCGCTTGGCCATGCCGGGCCTGCAGGTAGCCCTCGAGTAGCTTTGCGCGAAATTTACAACAAACAAAGCAAGCATATAGATACAATTTCTTTCACTTTTTACCGAACCGAAATTGTTAGGCAAATCTGAGAGGCAAAAGCTACATTAGGCGCTGATAAGTTTAGGACAAGTGACAAACAAAGAGACGTGCTTCATAATTGTAAAAACACATTATTTGAAACATTGTGAACTATGACAATAGGATAAGGTTATTACTAACACCTATTCAACATTTAGTTATTGTTGTTGTTCTAAATGAACATAGATAAACGTGAAAACATGTTTCAAGGCATTTTTTTCTTCTTAGATAATCTATGCCACATGTAGCCACTTCCAAAAGCGTAACTATACGGCTGTGTGACCAATTCAAAAAATAAAATTGATGCGACCGTTTCAAAAGTTAAAAGTACGTGTCCACTTCAAAAAGTAAACAGTGTGATCGGTTTAGAAAGTAACATTATTTGACCGTTTTACGAAGCAAAACTGTGAGATCATATCAAACAATGGAATTATGGGGAATGTTCAAAAAATAGGGTTCTGTGGTCGTTTCAAAGAGTGAAATTAAATAAGCGTTTTAGAAGTAAAAACAGTCAGTTGTTTTATAGCAAACTCACAATGATAGTTCTCCGTTTCAGAAGTAAAAGCAGTCAGTTATTTTATAACAGACTCACAATGATAGTTGTCTGTTTCAGAAGTAAAAGCAGTCAGTTATTTTACAACAAACTCACAATGATAGTTGTCTGTTTCAGAAGTAAAAGCAGTCAGTTATTTTATAACAGACTCACAATGATAGTTCTCTGTTTCAGAAGTAAAAGCAGTCAGTTATTTTATAACAGACTCACAATGATAGTTCTCTGTTTCAGAAGTAAAAGCAGTCAGTTATTTTATAACAGACTCACAATGATAGTTGTCTGTTTCAGAAGTAAAAGCAGTCAGTTATTTTATAACAGACTCACAATGATAGTTATCTGTTTCAGAAGTAAAAGCAGTCAGTTATTTTACAACAAACTCACAATGATAGTTGTCTGTTTCAGAAGTAAAAGCAGTCAGTTATTTTATAACAAACACACAATGACAGTTCTCTTCTGTTGTTACCTGGATTTTTAACTCCCTACTTCTATAAATATAAATTGAAATAAAACCTACGTTGTCGAACACTAATCAATCAATCTTTAAAAAATCTGATGAATTTGCCATCATAGGAGTTTACGATCTATGAATTTTTTCAGAGGAATTATATTTATTGGTATATTCAATTTTAACAGCACTTTTTGAAGTATTTGGATTAAAAGGCTGCTAGCGACCTCTTTTGTTGTTATTAAACACAAAACTACACAAAGGTCCAATACTAGCATCGAAACCCGTTGTATAGCGAATCAAGTCCGCAGCTCTTTTACTACGATGCCAAAGACCTCTGAAAGTTCAGCTCTAGCCGAATTTGGAACTACTTTCTATACAGCGCAGCACCTGAGACTGACTGGTACAGTTTCATTGCACCCACAAGTGAAAATTCGAACTGTGTCCTGCGCCTCGATTATGAGATTTTTTTACCTGTAGTATGGCGCTTTTAACACTCATTTCGTTAGTTACAAAGTAAACATTTATTTGTTTGATTCAGAACTTTCATGCAAGCTACTTAAAGAACTATTAGTACTTAACTGTCACTGATTTTGAACTAATGAACCAGAGAGAAGGCTGATAATCAAAAGCACCAGCTGATAATTTTTGTGGTATTTTTATCGGATCGAATATTAGGAGATTACCTCTAACATTCTAGTGTGCTAAATCCTCAAAGTGCTATTGACTAGCCGAAGTTTTTCTAGTTTATCAGCTCAGAGTTAAGAACGGTTATGCTTTAGTAGCCAAAGAAATAGTGCAACTGCTTCTCTTCCGAGCTTCCGCAGTACGTTAGGGAACTTAATGGTAAGTTAGAGGATTAATACACCATCACACTAATCGATGTAACAAACTTGTACTGATATCGTTATCATGTTTGCTTGCTAGGTGATGCCAATGAGCAGGCACGTTTGACATGATTTAAAGTAAATAGCAACCGAAGTTATATATCATTGTCAAATAAACATAGAAGTTTGACAACGTAAATGTACAAATGCTTGGTATGAGCTCTGAAAATAGTGATTGAAGAATGGGGTAACGTTACAATTCGTAAGGCTTAACACATTCATAGATTCACAGCGCGAAAACATCCTTATCTACCTAAGTGGGACCTGAAACAGCCTTATTTCTCTGTTAAGGATATAAAGATACATAGCTATAAAAGGAGACATCAGTAACATCTGTCTTGGTGCGAATGTCTGCTGTGATTCCACGAGGCATGTCTGTCATTTAGGTTCCAGAAAGTGTCTGGTATTATTTTTCTGTTGGCTGTTAAAAATTCGACTTAACTGGTTAAAAGAGTTTGGCTTAATAATTGGCCCTATAACCTGCAAGTGGTTCCAAATACATTTTACAGAAGTAAAATCTGGTAATGATGGTAACAAGATGGTGATATGATTGAAAACAGGTATCATTCATACATGACTTGTAAATGGAACCATGTATTACTCACTACGCCACTCTGCAGTGTATTCTGAAGAGACATTTTGATATTCTTGAGAATTTACATGTGGAGAGAAATCACATTGGTTTAAATAGAACAAACGGACGGCAACTAACGACTTAGCACCTCGAACACAATCTCTTAATAGTTGGTACGACACAAACATGGTTGATTCGATCATCTGCTTGGCTTCAGAGTTATATCAGGAAATTACTTTGAAATTGGATAAAAAGGCTTTTATTATCTCTTAAAATTTACAAGTCGTCAACATTCCAGTGTTGACGAGAATTTTACCAATTAAAACGTCACTTGATATTTTGGGGGATAAGCGTGTGGTCCAATACATTTAAAATACTTGTAGAGGGCACACTACAAAGACCTAAAAGATGACGTTTGTTCATGGTAAATTTATTGCTGCTTGGCACATTTTGACAATTATTTCAACGTTTAACAGCACGTGTGATGAAATGAATACTTTTAAATATTATAACACAAAGTTCCCATTTTGTCAATGGTTTCGTGTACGTTACATATCTCAGTATTATTAAGCTTTGTGGGTGTTGATTTTTAACAGCCTAGAAGGTGATTACTCGAAATCCACATAATGCATGACAAACATTTTGCAACTGGTTTTAGAGATTGTTTTGTGTTTCACTTTTATAACGATGAGTAAATGTAGATCAAGACTTGATGTGCTAGGTCGAAGCATAGTGAACAAGGGGGCATCAAATTTTGAAAAAAAACGTAAACCAGTTTTCTTACTCAGTTTTTGTCACAAGTAATCCATCTAGAGCATAATATAATTTGTTTGTTTTCTCAAGCCATGATCAGCTTTGAAGATCTCTGGTTCTCCTGCTTACTTATTCTTGAACAAGAAATGTTCAGCTGATTTGGCTGATAGATCTTGGATAGACAGACAGAACAAAGTGCAGTTTTAAGACAGTACGTAGCCTAAATACAATCTACAGGAAGAACGTTTGAATAATAGTGTGGTTACTGAGTTAATAAAGTAATTACCGAATTGAGGATTTTGTTTTTTTGTTTATTTTGGAATTTCGCACAAAGCTACTCGAGGGCTATCTGTGCTAGCCGTCCCTAATTTAGCAGTGTAAAACTAGAGGGAAAACAGCTAGTCATCACCACCCACCGCCAACTCTTGGGCTACTCTTTTACTAACGAATAGTGGAATTGACCGTCATATTATACACCCACATGGCTGGGAGGGCGAGCATGTTTAGCGCGACGCAGGCGCGAACCCGCGACCCTCGGATTACGAGTCGCACGCCTTATGCGCTTGGCCATGCCAGGACGCGAATTGATGAAAGAAAACAAGACGTTTTCCTCAATCCTGTAACTATGGAATTTCACCAAGTACTGAATGGTTCAAAATTTATTATACCAAAACTTTAATCTTGAAAAACTCGCTGTCGTGATAAATTATTACACTTATACTACCATGATTGATTCCAAAATCTGTGAAACAAAATAATGACAGATATGATCAATGGAAATATCTTTTATCTATGTAACATAAAACCTTCATCATGGAAAATATCACGTGTTAACTTATTGTGTTCAAAGAGTGATCTTCACATAAAAAGTCACCTTCACACGTTTTCGAACACTGCAAGTCAAATGGACACAGCATAACCATAGAAAACACTAAAATACTAAATAAAGAAACAAACATAAACAAACGAAAAATTAAAGAAGCCTTACTTATACAACAACTCAAACCCAAAATAAACCAATATAAAGGAACACCATTATACCTATATTAATATTATAGACAAAATTATATATTCAAACCGCGCCCTCTACATTGCAACACTCAATTATACAACCCCTCCCAAACACGTGGTCAGCTTCCGACCAGTAACCCTTTCTTTGTGAACCTGACGATGACCGAAGAAGGTCGAAACGTTGTTCGCTCTTCTATTTGAAGTGTTTTCTGGGCCCAGAACAGCCGTTTTTGCATATAAAATGATCTTCACTTTCTTTTATGGAATGTGATTTTTAAACGTAGAGTCACAGTTTTTGGTCTGTCCTTTGAATGATTCGACATAAATAACAAAAACTACATAGGACTGTCTTCTGAATGGTTCGACATGAACAACAAAACTACATAGGACTGTCTTCTGAATGGTTCGACATGAACAACAAAACTACACAGGACTGTCTTCTGAATGGTTCGACATGAACAACAAAACTACATAGGACTGTCCTCTAAATGGTTCGACATGAACAACAAAACTACCTGAAAATGTCATGAAGTTAGGTGTAATGAACCTTGGTTGAGGTTGAAAAAGATGAGAAAGTGTTTGACCTTTGGTGAATTTCTAAATGATAAGAAAATTATTGGAGTGAGCAGGTAGCAGCCATGTTTAAAGATCACTAAGAATGTAGATTTATTACACGTTTACGAAACGTTCCAATCAGATGTACGAGAAACACATGGAAGACCAACAGAAAAGGCCGGTTCAGTAGTAAATAATAGTTTGTTACGTTACACTGGTGTAAATCACGTACTGATAGGATTAAGTACAATCGTAATAAAGTTGGTAGACGCAAGAAAGCCAAGTGAAGTAAGTGCAAAAATAGCACGGTCGTAACAGAGAACGTGTTAAAGTAAACAGCTGTTTATGGTAGTGTGAGCGTCAAGGAATCACTGCTGTATCATTTAAGACATAAAATTACTCATAAAGCCAACTTCAAGCTTTATTACTCTTTAGACGTTTTATGTTAAGTCTTTTTGTTGTTCATAGATTAACATTTCGTGTATGTGAAACAACATCGGTGAAAACGGTAACATCACGCAGTTATAAAAACGTTTCATGAAGAAAACTAAAGAGGTATAAAACAGATAATATTAGTAACCAAAATCCACTTCCCTGTTGAGTTTATGAATGTGCAACGCTAAACATGCTGTATCTGACTTGGACAATCTGAGGGTCGCAGGTTTGAATCCCCGAAGCACCAAACGTGCTCGTCCTTTCAGCCGTGGGGGCGTTATAATATGACGTTCAATCCTACTATTCCTTGATAAAAGAGTAGCCCAAGAGTTGGCGGTGAGTAGTGATGACTATCTTCCTTCCCCTAGTCTTACACTACTAAATTAAAGACAGCTAGCCCAGATAGTCCTTGAGTAGCTTTGCGCGAAATTCCAAACACACCATACTGAGTTGAACAGATGGCAGAAAGCCTGTTGAGAAACTTTGCGCTAATTAAACACCAAAACAAAGCAAACTGATAAGAATTGAATCTTATAACAAACATAACATTCACATTTTTCATTATTAATAACTCCACCCCATTTAAAGAGATAGAAATGATTAGAGCAGCTGTTAGGTTTAGTGTTACAACCAATGCCCGTAGTAAACCAATGGGTTTTGTGTGTAATCACACTCGAGGTGTTAACTGGTTAAATCTTGCTTTCCTTCTTTCCGAGTAGTTGTGTTCGAGAGTAAATATATACAGTATTTATTACATTATTCAGAAGCAAAAACTGGCTAAATGAGTTAAGAATAAAACTGCGCGTTAAAAGATTCTTTTCAATCTTTAGTTTTCGTTTAAATTCAAAGCGTCCTTATTTATCGCCCCCCCAGTGGCTCAGCGGTATGTCTGCGGACTTACACGCTAAAATCCAGGTTTCGATACCCGTGGTGGGCAGAGCACAGGTAGCCCATTGTTTAGCTTTGTGCTTAATTCAAAACAACAACATTAAAACAAGTTTCGCTTCATGTAATAATTTTAATTAATTGAATCTTTTTATCTTATTTCTCATTTGATCATCAGGATTTTATGTACTTCTAAGAACCAGAAGATTATGATTTAAAGTAACCAGAAAATTTTTTTTTATGCTATACTGTCTTTCAAAACATGATGATTGCAAAAAAAACACACCCTATTTGTTCTATATAATGTTGTTTATAAGGTGTAATAGTTTTCAGTGATCTTCTTCTGGGTGCTGTGTCCAATAACTCAAAACCATTGTCACAAATAGTGAGGGTCTTCCATAGATATTACAAATAGTTACACACCAGTACTTCTGATAATTATTTCTTTAACACTAAAAGGCATGATTTCGCTTGACCAGAAATCCTAAAAGCTGATCTAGTTCTGAGTGCAAACACATTTTAAACAAAAGTAGATCGTGTCATTCAGTAAATGTTCTTCTCCCAATGTTTCTGTATAAAATAAGATTATATAAGATCTAATATCCAGACTTGCAGTCATTTGAATATTTTTACATGGGGTGGAGTTACTAACAACTGTAACTGTTGTACTTCGTACCAGGTTCGTTTGGTTTGGTGTTTGTTCAGAGATAAAACTACTCAATAGGTTTTCTTTGCTCATTTACATATGGGGAACTGAATTCGGACTTAAAACGCCAGTCGTTGTTTCTGTATTTTTATCAAACTACTTTATTACGTCACAGCCTGAGTTTTTTTATATTATTAAATACACGTCTACTAGCTTTCTGCATTATTTCCATCATTGTTGGAGAGAACAATTATTAGTTTTTACCGACTGTTAATGTTTTATCCATGTCACATTTATCTGGTGGGTTCTCCCTGTACGATTCTTAGTTTCCTGAATTTTTACAGCAATCTTGGAAAATTCGGTGTTGAATGTTACTTTTGTATCTTAAGCCTCAAAACCAAAGTGAAAGCTAAATGCATTAACAGCTAACAACATGCTAGTAAGAAATGTAAAATATCTGGGTCCAGAGTCTTAAAGTAGCTTTAACCTATTTCTCTAATAAATAAGGTGATGTGTTTGGTGTTTTGAATTACGCACAAAGCTACACAATGGGCTATCTGTGCTCTGCCCAACACGGGTATCGAAACCCGGATTTTAGCGTGTAAGTCCGAAGACATACCGCTGAGCCACTGGGGGGGGGCTGTTCAAATGTAAAAACCTGTATTTTTATGTGTCTATAAAAACATCAAAGGCCCGGCATGACCAGGTGGTTAAGGCGCTCGACTCGTAATCCGAGGGTTGTGGGTTTTTAAACCCTGTCACACCAAATATACTCGCCCCTTCAGCCGTGGTGGCACTATATGTGACGGTCAAACCACTATTCGTTGGCAAAAGAGTAGCCCAAGAGTTGGCGGTGAGTGGTGATGACTAGCTGCCTCCCTTCTAGTCTTACACTGCTAAATTACGGACGGATAGCGCAGATAGCCCTCGTGCAGCTTTGCGTGAAATTAAAAAACAACAACAAATAAACAAAAACATCAAATATAGTTCCCTTGAATTTTTTTTGAAGTCGTGCAATTTTTCTATTGGTTAAGCCCAACAAGGTTTATTGATTAGGGTTCTGCACTCATAATCACAGGTTCTCGGGTTCACATCCCGAACGTACTCCTCATTTCAGCTGTGACGTCTATCAGTTTCACTACCCGTCAATAAAAAGTAACCCCTGAATTGGTGGTGAGCAGTGTTTACTAGCTGATTTCCCTCTAGTCTTCAGCAGCTAAATTAGGTACTGTTAGCTCAGAAAGCCCTAGAGTAGCTTTGTGCAAAATTCAACACAAGCCAACAAACTCTTCTTAGTCAGAAAAAGAAAAAAAAAGATAAGAACCAGAAGAAAAATGTGTCAAGTCTCATAGATTTGGACTGAAATATGCGAACTACGACAATCAAGTAGTTTATTTTCTTCTCTGCTATCCGACTTCTTTATAAACTATGAGGCTCTTATAAGAGCAGGGTGAACTGTTTAATCTTCTCCAGGAGTTAAACGTTTTCTCCTTAATTGCAATAACAAATGAAGAATGTGACGCCACAGGTATGATCAACTCGGGTCCAGTGTTAACTCCACTTTGGCAAATATGGAACATCAATAATCAATTAGTTTATTTTATCTGCTGGACAATAACGACTAATAATATGTGCGAGTCCCTTAAGACTCAATAACTGATTTGAGATGTGAGTGTGTGGGTGATCACATGATATCAACATTAATGAAGTTTGGCTCACTATATCTGGCAGAATTACGAAAATAGCTGTAGGGATACAATTCTAATAAGATTGTTAACAAACGTAATTGATTATTGACCGTCTCACACAACAGACCGGTCTCAAGGTTCTTAAAAACTTAGAAACTAATTAAGAGAGTTTTACATACGAAAATTTGTCATTTAGTTTTAAATTTTTTCGAGATTCGTTTACGTAAAGCAGTAGTCTGTGTATGTAAGAATGGGCGATCATAGCGTCCTTATTGTTTAGCAAAATATTCATCTTACGCAAGGTTTCATTGGACAGACTTACGACGAATTTGAATGTTTAGAAACATCAATACCCAAAACAACGTGTATTTCGCTTTGAAAACTGCTAAATAAACCCATCTTGCCCTAATGTGCTGCCTAAACACCAGTCCTTATTAAAGGGAATGCGTACTGAATACTTCTTCAGCGTTGTACCATAACCAATAGAAGTTAGTGCACGTGGAGCATGCTGTTCACTTTGGATAATAACGTTAATATAATAACTTACTGAATAGAAGAATTTTTCTAGCAATATCATCGGCTTACCATCAAACAAGGTCGATGATAGAGATTTATACTAAATAAAGAAAGAGCAATGATGCTTTAAGTGGAAAAGTGGACAGCTTTGAACTCTTTTTGTTTGCAGAGAAAGAATGTAAAAAAGAGCAAATAAAAAACTTACAATAGCACTCTTCTCAGTCTGTTTGCTTCAGAGTAGATTAATTCAGCGTACTCATTTTAGTTTATTTACAAGGTTATCCTGTAAGAACATCAACTGTCCTCTGTTTTCATCATCTTTAAGTTGATTCCTTCAAAGTGGATTTTGCGTATTCTATTTATTGACAGCGTTTTTATAAGAATTTCTCAACCTTGTGGTGATGTTAATGTCTGTCTTAAGGGTTGTCAGAAATGTGCTGAGGAGAACAACGGGTTTGGTTAACCCACAAACCACGTATGTATGACTGAAAGTGATATAAAATCTATCAAATTTTGATTTTTTAAGTTTCCAACGATAACTAAAACCTTTGACCAAAGTAAGACATACAATAATTCCCTACAAACAACAGGGTGTAATGAGTTATGTAGTAAAGTTTACGTCCTTCGTAAATGTTAAGAGTCAAAGTTAGGACATTTAATCGTTTGTTTTTTAATTTCGCGCAAAGCTACGTGACGGTTATCTGCGCTAACCGTCCTTAATTTTAACAGTGTAAGACTAGAGGGAAGGCAGCTAGTCATCACCACCCACAGCCAACTTTTACCAACTTATAGTGGAACTGACTGTCATATCAGAACGCCCCCACGGCTGAAAGAACGACCACGTTTGGTGCGAGCGGGATTCGAACCTGCAACTCTCAGATTACGAGTCGAACGCCTTAACTCACCTGGCCATGCCAGTCCACATTTATTCGTGCCCTAACAACCTCTTTCATTATAACTATTCAGAAAAGAAGTATACATTAGTACATTGTAGAATTACGTAACCTAGCTGTCAACTTCAGAAGACACTGTGGACTTAGCGTATTATACAAGACGCCCAAAGGTGTTTTGCTAAAATGTGTTTTATTTTTTGTTTATTTTTAATGTTTTGGTTTGACTTTTGCACAAAGCTGCACGAGGGTTATATGCCCTAGTCGTTCCTAATTTGGCAGTGTAAGACAAGAGGGAAGGCAGCTTAGTCATTACAACCCACCGCTAACTCTTGGACTACTATTTCACCAACGAATAGTGGGATTGACCGTCACATTATAACGCCCTCACGTCTGAAAGGGCGAGCATGTTTGTTATGACGGAGATTCGAACCCACGACCCTCGGATTACGAGTCAGGCGCCTTATCCACCTGGCCATTCATTCGTGTGATATCAGTACAAATACTTATGGTCATGTTGTTAACAAAACTAGTTTGTTTGTTTTCTTAAAATTTGCTTTTGCACTCAAATGAAAATATTGTTATAGAGGCAATATTTACATGAAACAACAATAGACAATCGGATTATCTGAAATAAGGTATCGGTGGTGTAGGACGGAATTTCACCCCATCACACTAACAGTTGTGGAGTCGTTAAAAAGCATCTTAGAAAAAGAGAATAGATGTTATGGAACGCGCAGGTCAAACATCTGATATCTATTGACTGAAAATTTAAGTCTGAGTTAAAGTGGTTAACCAAAATCTCAAGATAAAAACAGGATATGATCTTTCTGAAGTCCTGAAAGAAGGATGGCAGTCAGTCACTCAGAAAAATTTGAACAAACTCACTGAAAACATGAGACGTTGATGTGAATCAGTTCTGAAATACAAGGGAATAAATATTAACTTGTGAAACTGGATGGCCCCCTCAGTGGCTCAGCGGTATGTCTGCGGACTTACACGCTAAAATCCGGGTTTCGATACCCGTGATGGGCAGAGCACAGATAGCCCATTGTGTAGCTTTGTGCTTAATTCAAAAACAACAACAACAAGAAACTGGCTGTGTTATTATGAGTTTCATTATTACAGAGAAACTTGGTTGACTATTTTGTAGGCTAATTGGAGTAAAACGATCTAAGAAACTATAGCAGATGTGCGACACTTTTTGTGAGAAAAATGTAGCTAAAATCATCAAAAGTTCAGGCATTTAAGAAAGCCATAATTAAAATTAGGATTTGAGATCATATTTGAACAGATCTCGTTGAGTGCGTTCTAAAAAACATATAGTTTAACGTATTTTTCTGTTATTAAATAAAAGATATAACACATCAACAACAATTTCAGGGGAGGAGGCACTTTTTATTCACTCGCTGTTTATATTATTTTAAAAATAAGTGCGCTGCGTGCTGTTCGTTTATTGTCTGTCAAGAACTCACAGACACTTACTGTAAGAGATTTGGTATTTAAATTTCGCGCAAAGCTACACGAGGACTGTCTGCGCCAGCCGTCCCTAATTTAGCAGTGTGAAACTAGACGGAAGCCAGCTAGTCCTCACCACTCACCGCCATCTCTTGGGCTACTCTTTTACCAACGAAGAGTTGGATTGACGGTCACATTGTAGCACCACCATGGCTGTAAGGGTGAACATGTTTGGTGTGACGAGGATTCGAACCCGCAACCTTCGGATTACGAGTCGAGTGCCTCAACCACCTGGCCATGCCGGGCCACTGAAAAAAAACAACGTATTTTTTATATTTAAAAGAAGGACTACTTTGGTAAAGTTCAAAATGCAAACAACGTAGATTTGTAAACTGAAAAGGAGAACTACTTTGATAAAGCTTAAACTACAAATAACGTAACTTTTTTATATTTAAAAGAAGGACTACTTGGGTGTAATTTAAAATACAAACAACGGAAATTCATAAACTGAAAAGTGAAATTACTATTTTGGGAGACGTTGAGTGTCAATAAAATTGTATTTTCTGACATATTTTTTCAACACGGTTAACATAAAAATGTGATCTTGAATTAGAAGATACAGTCCTGTGTTCTGGCACTGCTCTTGAATCGAAGACGTCATCAATCACGCGCGCTCACAATACATCCTAGCTTGACGTCAAGTAGGTTATCTTGCAAAAGAATTCCATTGGATGGCTAAGTATCTTCGAGATGTTCTTTTCTGACAAAGCAGAACAGGTTCAGATAATATACGCTACATACACTACGTTACCAATGAATTTAGACAGAAAAATAAATCCATAGAAAGTTTGTCACGATATAAAGAAGAGAAACATGTCTTTGTGATGTATGACGAAAACATGTATTACGAAATTCCGAAATTACAAAGTGAATGCAGGATTATGGTAAAAACCACCATTATTGTAATAAGACAGGAAATTTGAGCTTAGATAAAAAGGAAATATTCTGAAGACAAACGAGTCTAATACTTTGATTGGAACGATATAAGTAAGGACATGTTATATGATTTAAACAAATAACACAATCGACGAATAGAAAGAAAGGAAAAGATGCAATATCCAACACAGGAGAAACGCGGTCTTATGAGATGACAGAAAGAAATAGATATTCGAAATGGCTGAATGTATAAAGATATGTAAAGAATATACTATCTAACAGCAAAAAAGAAATTAATTTTCTTTTGTAATAGTAACTTACAAAAATTGTTTTCTGTTTACTGTAAAGCACAAATCTACACAATGGACTACATATGCTATCTTTCTATATAAGCCTTCAAACTTATTGGTGATCTATCGATGAGTTACAAATGTGATTATATTTTTAAATGAATAAATTTAAAATTGAATAAGCAAAAACTTCAAGTGATTAACACGTGCAGTGCGATTTACATGTTTTGGTGTTTAGAAACTACTTTCAACAACAATAAAATAAATGGTTTATGTAATGTGATAAAAAAGAGTCGGTAGGCAGTATGTGTGTTATAGAAGGCTTGAGAGGTGTATAGAGTAGATTAATCGCAATTTTTATAATGATATATATACAATTACATGTGGCATATATCTACATACTAGAACCATGATTTCATAGGCGACATTATTAGCATCCATATATTTGCAATCGTAGTGAATAACAACTTTTAACAATGCAATTCTACCACGTGATGAATTATGTATAGGAGATTATGTCACAGCACTTTCTGAAGAAAGATGTTTATAGAGTGAGGTTTTTTAAATAAAGTAAGGCCAAAAAACAGCATTTTGAAAAATAGAGTCTTCATTGCTCTCCATGGAAGAGGAAAAACTCAAAAATGGAGCATTTAGAACAGCACTGAGCTTCGAAACCTTCTCAAAGCCAATCCAGAACAAAGCTCTTATCCGCCTAGCAAAAGCTATGATGATGAAAGAAAACTCTTCTACTTAAAAAGACTAACGCAATAAAACTCTATTCAGTTGTGGGTTCCTGTAACAAAATAATAAAACAAAATTTGAAGCTAGATATACTCATAAGTAAGAAACTCACATGCTTCTAGCCGCACTTAAGTACAAACAACAGTTTTCACGAAAAAAATTGTACGAAGAAAGTGAAACCACCATAATCTTGTTTGTTCATGAAGCTCCAAATGAGATTCATGTATTCTTGTCGCCTTAAACGTGTACTTGAAAGCTGATAATCAAGTACAATGAAATGTTTGTCAAGTTCAAACTCGTCCTTTTGTTTTAAAGAATTTTTGTAATAGAAAATGTAATATGATTTCTTTCTTTTTAGCCTCAAGCTATCTAGTTGGCTTAGCATTAATACGATGAATTAGAAGGGCCAATTTTTCTCGGATACGCTTAATGAAATAATAAAGTTTTTTATCTTTAGTTTAAGAACTAATTGAGTGGTATCTTATAAAACATCAGCTAAGTTGGCTAAATAATCTACCTTATGGTTCAAGTATAATGATTTCAAACTACTGACCAGATGGTAGGCTACCATATGAATGTTGTCCAGCTTTTTGAACCGAATAACTGGATTTATTTTAATAACTCGTCAACAGCCAAGATTACAGAGCATAGTCAGTGATCCTACGTTTCAAATTCTGTATCTATCGATTTCGGGAATAAGATAGAAGCTTTGTAAAGTATTAACGTATAAGTCAGGTAATATCTCTGACAAATGATGACATATACACGTAGCTGAGTTTTGTAAAGAGGGTGGGAATGTGGTTATTAGTTGTTTAAAATCACCCCCATTTTACCTTTTATCAAGAACTCAATGGCTCAGTGGTAAGTCTGTAGGTTTAAAACTCTAACAACCCTCATAGAATTCACCACAATAAAGACAAACTTCATGTTCAACAACCAAAACTATATACAAACAAATGGCCTAAGCATGGGCAACCCAGTATCGCCAGTTCTAGCCAATATTTTTATGACACAAATTGAAACACAAGCAATTAATACAGCATTACATCCACCACTATACTGGTACAGATATGTAGATGACACGGTTGCGGGATTCGAATCTACAGAACACATACTTAACTTTTTCACTCACATTAACTCTATACATCCCAACATTAACTTCACATGTGAACAGGAAGAAAGCAATCAAATATCATTTCTTAACCTCAAAATTATAAGAACCGACACACAATTCAAAACAGAAATCCACCGAAAAATCACCCATACTGGACTATACATTCCTTGGGACTCAGCACATGAAACAAAACAAAAACTCAACATACTAAGAAACCAGATAAACACAGTCATAAAACTATGCTCACCAGATAAAATTAACGATGAATTAGACAAAATAAAACAATACTTCATCAACATCAATAAGTTTCCTCCACAAACCGTAGAAAACATTATACGCACACACCCAGACAGAAAGCAAAATCAACCAACAAAAGTAAATATATCTCACGAATCAAAAAATCACGAAACCATATACTGCTGTATACCATATATTCCTGACATCAGCAAACAAATAACCAACATTTGGCAAAAACTAGTAACAAAATATAACATTCCAGTTAACACTAAATTTATTCAAAAACCAGGCACAAAACTAAGGTCTATACTATGTAAGAACTACACTGACAAACACCACACCAACATTATTTATAAAATACAATGTGATAACTGCCACGACTTCTATATAGGAGAAACAAGTAGAAAAATGGAAACCAGATTCAAAGAACATAAAAAGTCACCTTCACACGTTTTCGAACACTGCAAGTCAAATGGACACAACATAACCATAGAAAACACTAAAATACTAAATAAAGAAACAAACATAAACAAACGAAAAATTAAAGAAGCCTTACTTATACAACAACTTAAACCCAAAATAAACCAATATAAAGGAACACCATTATACCTATATTAATATTATAGATAAAATTATATATTCAAACATCAAACCGCGCCCTCTACATTGCGACACTCAGTTATACAACCCCTTCCAAACATGTGGTCAGCTTCCGGCCAGTTACCTCTTTGTGAACCTGACGATGACCGAAGAAGGTCGAAACGTTGTTCGCTCTTCTATTTAAAGTGTTTTCTGAGCCCGAAAGAGCCGTTTTTTGCATATAAAAGAGGGGATTCGGAACAGCCGCGAAACTTGAAATTCTTTTACACACGATTAAAGCAAATTAATATAATAGTATTTTTCTTGATGACGAGAAACCCACTTGAAATAAAAATGTACCTCAGAACGGCTGGTATGGGTATTAACACTTTTATTGATAAGGAGAGAACAACGTTTCGACATTCCTAGGTTATCTTCAGGTTAAGAAAATGACCTAGGAAGGTCGAAAAATTGTTTTATCCTTATCAATAAAAGTGTCAATACCCATAAGAAAATTTTATTATCTATATTTTTGTGCACCTGCAGTACCATGCATGCGGCGCGCGTATACCTGATTCGATTTTTATTACTCATAAGCATACCCTCAAACTGTAATTATTTTATACAGGATTTGAGTAAAATAACGTGTGAAACCTTGAGCATGGAAAATAAATCAATCG
The DNA here is from genome assembly GCA_011833715.1 of Carcinoscorpius rotundicauda. Classification (NCBI taxonomy): domain Eukaryota; kingdom Metazoa; phylum Arthropoda; class Merostomata; order Xiphosura; family Limulidae; genus Carcinoscorpius; species Carcinoscorpius rotundicauda. Next base: position 37,728,390 of record CM022406.1, on the reverse strand, counting down.
AAAGGGTTTGATCGCCTGAGTCCAAAACTGTAATTGGATATCCAGTCCTACCTAGAAGAATTTGAAGTGTCGTGGCTATTGAGAACTTCTTGTTTTTTACTTGTAATTTTTCGACTTTTTTGGAACGTTTGGTGAGCAATTTCACGAGGACAATTAATTCTACAATGTTATTCATTGTGCTTTACGTGAATCATTGTTTAGAACCTTTGGCAATTTATTTAATTTCATTTCTTCATTTCTTTTCTATTGCATTCTGGGATTCTTCAGTGTAGACTGATTGGTTGATTGTTTTGGAATTGAGCTCAAAGCTACACGAAGAACTATCTGTGCTCTGACCGCCACGGGTATCGAAACCCGGTTTGTAGCGGTGTGAAACTGCAGACTACCGCTGTTCCACTAAGAGACGCCTTCTCCAGTGTGTGTGTGGTTGTGTTTTCTTATAGCAAAGCCACATAGGGCTATCTACTGAGTCCACCGAGGGGAATCGAACCCCTGATTTTAGCGTTGTAAATCCATAGATTTACCGGTCTACAAACAAGGAACTCCAGCGTATGGCAAACATTTTAATTCTACGGCTTACCTCTGTTATTTGACATTTCTCGATATCTTTACCACGTCTTAGTACAGTCTGTAGTAGGTAAGTAACATGTAGTTTGTTTAACATGATCATAACAACTCTCCAAGAATAAAGAAGTTTTTCCAAGTTAACATCAAAAGTATAAATACGAGATACGAGACGAGGCTTCCTAGTTTGGTAATTAGTTTTATGTATGTGTTTTGCCTCACTGTAATTATTTTATAATTTTAACTTGTATTTATATAAAATAATAACGTATTAATAATAGTACTGAAAGCAATCAGCTAAATTAACCATCAGAATAGCTAAAGGGGCTTTTATATAACAAAGATATAACTAGTCTATAATATCCCCATGGTTGAGACTCTAGAATTGTAACCTGAGCGTCCCCGAGTGGAATCCCTTTATTAACCACGATTATCCTGACAAATGTGGAGGGCGTTATAATGATTGATACATCTCACATTTCGTTGATAAAGAGTTAACCTATGAGTTGGCGATAGGCAGTGTTGACTAAGTGCCTCGCCTCATAGTTATCATTTCTAAATTAGGAAAGACTAGTGCAGATATTTCTTGAATAGTTTAGGACGAAATTCAACTCAGAAATAGTATACAAATTATATAATAACATTTGTCACAGCGGTTTACAACACAACGACGTTAACTTGTTCAGTGCCGTAGACGAGATAATTTGCCCAAACCAATCGGTAACACAGTGCCACGGACGAGTTTATTCGTTCTCAGTAATACCTAACTTCAACGCTAAATGTCAGCACCATACATGCAATAGACCTACTTACATATTATTTCACTTTCGATCAAAAATGGCGTCACAAAAAATGCTACACGAAGAAGAAGCATTAGAGTTGTATTTTGAACTTGGTTCGGGGTTGCTGTAGCAGTGAAATACTTGACAGTCAACAGGCTAAAGAAATAGTTAATTTTGTAAAGTATTTCTGTTGAACGTATTTTAATAGTAGTAACAAGGTATTTGTTTGTGTTTCTGTTGAATTAACTATAATAAAGCACATTAAATTTGATATGAAAAAATACTATACTTACAAAACCAGATGATACGAAAGACGGGTAGAATGTTTATTTTAAAAGCATGCGTTTATACCAGTTTTTTCGTTTGTTTGTCGATTTTCGCACAGAGCTACTCACTAATACAAACGAATCATGTACTTCACCATAACATTGTAATGCCCCTACAGTTGAAAGTGTCACCAGGTACGACAACGGGTTCAGGTGCCTCAACCCGCAAATTGCGAGGCGGTAGCTCTAATTACCAGGTAATACAAGTTTATATTACTTTATCACAGTTCAATCTTTTACTTACCTTATTTCGGGAGCCTGGCATGGCCAAGCGCGTTAAGGTGTACGACTCGTAATCTGAGGGTCGCGGGTTCACATCCCCATCGCGCCAAACATGCTCGCCCTTTCAGCCGTGCGAGCGTTATAATGTGACGGTCAATCCCACTATTCGTTGGTAAAAGAGTAGCCCAAGAGTTGGCAGTGGGTGGTGATGACTAGCTGCTTTCCCTCTAGTCTTACACTACTAAATTAGGGACGTCTAGCACAGATAGCCCTCGAGTAGCTTAGTGCGATATTCAAAAACAAACAAAAGACAAAAAACATTAAAACAAAACCTTATTTTGCACCACAGTAAAATCTTTTACTGAGCAGCCAGTAGTCTTTCCTTGGAAAAAAAAAAGTGTGTGCATTAAGAATAATATGTTAAAACTGAAGATAAATATTGACTGTTGTCATTCTGACCTAATATTTTACATTATTATATATTTTAAACAAGCAGTTGTTTAGAAAATTATTCTATCTTAGAATAATTCTATAAAACACTGTTGTCATTTTAACAATGCATGTGGTTTATGTAACAAACCGCATTTTAAATACCAGTTGTATATATAGAGTTTTATTTCGTTAATCGTGTATTATTTATACACACAGACATAATAGCACTGTTGTCTGTCATTTTAACTACTTCGTAAGGTGTAAATGGATATTTACAGAAGCTGGTATGGAGATTCAATAACTTCATGCGTGGATACATTCAAATTTTCAGTTTTAAGTTTTGCGGTTTTTACGAGCGTTTTTTTTTAACCACTACTTTGCCTTCTGTTTGCCGATAGTCACCAACCTTAGTATGAAAGTTTATCGCGTCCATGTTGGGATACTGGCGAAATTGCAGTTTTACATTTTTCGTTTTGCAGTTTTTATGGGCGTTGTTACGTTTCTTAGAATTACATACGCAGGAAACAACTTTTCACGTCCTGAATAACCTGTCATTAATCACGAATTTACATAACTTCCACCCTGGCGACGAATACTTCAACCAGTTTAAAATAAGTCACTAACAAAGCAACGTTAAAGCTGTAGTCAAAACGTTAATTCAGTCACCAAAAGTGTTACGCGTGGTATATTGGAAGTGAACAATTCAACACAAACAACAATGGTAAATGCCTCAAAACTTCGAGCAAGCTTATTTCAGCTCAAACACTACTTGCAGCAAGTTATTATTACGAAGCACACAATTAGAACAATATTTTTAACAATAACAATGACCTGTGGTAGTATTGTGGTGCGAAGTAAACGCGAAACGATTCTCGGAACAATTTCAACTTCTCTTTCCTCAGAAACTTCGCGTAAAAATAGAAACGTTTTAAACTGATAACAAAAGCAGTGAAGGAATATTGATCTATCGATTCTTTCCAAATATGTAGAGTATTACACTTACCTAAAAGGGCTCGTCACCCAACTGAGGTTACTAACATGCTACGTGATAAACGATAAGAGTTTGGATTGTAATCGACATTTCATCAGATTTTTTCCTTTTAATATTTTCTTTCAGCAGTCGGCAAGAAAACACGAGTAGCAGCATTCCGAATGTTTTTACTCTGGGAACTTGTACAGATTTTCCATTCATAAAATTCTTACTCGTTTCATATCTATTGATTTTATTAATTGATATCACTTCTCAGGTTTCAAGGCGAAAATTAAATATGTTTTTAATCCATTAAGTTTTAAAAGAGTAATGTGAGGTGATATTGTCTCCTTCTTCCCGGATTTGTTTTATCGTGAATAACTTTGCTATCCTAAGTACTTAACGGTTCGTATTGATCTACAAGCTATAAATCTGGGTGACTTCTAACATAATATATAAGACTAGATGACTTCCAATGTCTTCCTCTTATGTATTAGGTTGTCCAGAAATAAATGTCGTTTTTGAACTGCGAAGTTTAGAAAAGTATAAACTAGTGTAGTAAAGCATACTTTAATCAGAGTAAGCACCATTTGCTTCAACACACTTTTGCCAACGTGTAACGATGCTGTTTGTGTCCTTGTTGTAGAAATCAGTTACTATGGAAGCTTCTTCTGCAGCTATCTGGTTTTGAAGGCCTTTATTGTTCAAAACGTTACCAATGTGCTTGAAAAATAAAAATTTGTAGAGGAAAGGTCTGGGGAATAAGATGGAATAGGTAGAACTTTGTTTCCCAATTCGTTCAATTTTTGGAGCGTCATCTTTGACAGGTCTCATAACGCCAATTTTCTTGATCTTCAATCAGCTCACTTATCGAACTTTTTTCGTTTTTCCAGTTGCACTCAGGTAATTAGCAATACTTGATTTGCTTGTGCCTAGCTTTATTGCAGACTAAGGTACTATTGTGCGAGGATCTGTTTCAACTGCTTCCCTTAATGTGTTTTCATCTAAAGATGGCTTCCTTTCACGACCTTTATGGTCTTCAAGACTTTCATCTCCATGTCGAAACCTTTGTAACCAATGCCGAACTGTATGTTCAGTAACAGATCCATGGCCGAGTGCCTGGTTGATGTTTCATGTAGTTTCGGTAGCTTTTCGTCCAAGTTTGAAATCGTAGAGGAAAATCGAACGAATGTCCTTCTTGTCCATGCTGCCTTGAGAATTGCAAAGCTTACTATGAGTTGTGTTGAAACAACAGACAATTAAGACACCTTGTAAGCGACAAATGTTGGATTAAACCAACCAACGATAAGTTACTCAATATTCAGCTTCTAAATGTCATCATGAAAATTCCGACATTTATTTCTGGACAACCTAATAGTCAAGGGTCTCTATTGAAATATAGTCCACAGCACTGTGGACTTATAATGTTGCTACCCAAGAAATTTAAATCTATAATCTATTAGATCTATTAGATCATGTGCCTTATGATGTTCTTATCTTAGGTATTTAAAGGTTGGTATTTATAGATCTATAAGACTGGGTTGCTTCTGTTAACTTAATGATTTTAGACATCCTGCAAGCAAGAACATGAAACTCTCAGAAGTGAATATTTGAAACTTATAAAAAGCATTACGTTTCAAAACACGATTATTTTCGTGGAGTTTTATTTCATTAGGAAAGCGAAATTATGTTTGCGTGTTGTCCGATCGATATGTTTTTCTTATGGCAAAGCCACAATGGTCTTAAACATAGAATTAAACATTTGATGCAATAATGACTAAAAATTAAACATAAGGCACGCTAATGGCTAAACAATTAAACATTAGGCACACTAATGGCTAAACAATTAAACATCAGGTACACTAATGGCTAAACAATTTAACATCAGGTACTCTAACGGCCATGCAGCTGCTTATAATTTAACTACGGTTAGAAAATGGTTCGAGTGTGTGCTTGTGTATTTTCTTATAACAAAGCTACATCGGGCTATCTGCTCAATCCACCGAGGGGAATCGAACCCCTGATTTTATCGTCGTAAATCCGTAGACTTACCGCTGTATCAGCAGGGGACAAAATGGTTCGATCTGTAATCAATATTTAATCACTCAGAAAACATGTTTCTCTCATTTTGATCATAATGCACAGTTTCGTTTCTCAGATAATATTTTTTTTAGTTTGAATTTTTTTGTTACCTTATGACAAAACAGAGTTGTTCGTGGTGGCAACACGTGCATAGCGCTAAAAATAGTTTAGATTACGATACCACGTGGAGTACAGTTTTATAAATAAGTTGGAATCAAAATGTCGTATAACAGTTATATTTTTCTTGCGTCAATATAAACACGCACAGCAGTGTTTTATACGTATAGTGTTACCGTAAAGAATTTATAAGACAGGCACATGGCAATGGTAAATTGAACCTGACTCGTCATAACAATAGTACAGCACTGTAACCATTATCCAACAAGTACCGAAATAATTCTGTGAAGGTTTAGGAAGTCAAAAGCTTTATAGCATCAATCTGTTGTTATGAAAATAATTTCATGTGACTCCTAGTAAATTTAAGTATTTTAAAAACTAAACTTCTACAATATTGATCACTCAATTAATATTTGTAGTAAAGAAAAACGTAATTTTGTTCTTTTCATTTTGAATGGTAACCTTATTAAGTTTAAGATGGCCCCCATTTAGCTCAATACATTTTCATTCTACAAAAAATAGAAGAACTAGAAAAACGGTAAACTGTGTCAAGGCTATGAGTTACAAAAAGCAAAGCCACAATTACTCTGACTGGGTAACTTTCCTGCTTGACTACATTGTTCGGCAGCGAAGCCGACAGCGCCGCCCAAGGCGTCTTTATGGCGGTTCACCAGCAACACTCGGTCCCATAACGATTTTACTGTCTGAACAAAATGTAAATATGATCTAGTTCCCCTGAAGCGGAAGTGACGTTTATGTCTAAGTCATCTTGCAACCAACTAAATTACCCCCATCTTGAAATGTATGTCACGATAACAAGTCAGAAAGACTCTCAGCGGCGGGCGGATTAGGCATCTATCAGAAGAAATAATGGTAGGAAAAGGAGAGCAATACTCTAACACAGTGTTTTCAAAATAACATGGCAGAGTCTTCTGCAATCTGAAATATACAATTACTAATTTTACGACTGTTTGAAAAATATAAGTCCAGACATGGCCCATTTGTTAGGGCGCTCGAATTTTCTTTCTGATATTACAATGAGACGGTGAATTCCACTATTTGTTAGTAAGAGTGTAGCCACGAGATTTTACGGTGAGTGGAGTTGAATATCTTCCTTCCTTATCACTGCTAAATTAGAGACGGTAAGTGGCAACAGCTCTCAAGTGGCTTTCTAAGAAACTCAAACCAAACTAGAAATATAACTTTCACCGGCTACGGACATTGAAGACAGCCTCTTTGATTTTTAAAAGATTTTTTTAGCGCAAACTTACACAAGGTATGTCTGCACACGTTCGTCTTTATTTTTGAAGTGATAGAGGGAAGATATTCCTCAAGAGGATACACTGCCTATTTAGGGGATAACTTTAACTACTGAATAGTGGAAGTTGGCAGTCATTATCGTCGTCCATTCACGGCCCCAGAGTGTGGAGGACACTTTTGCTGTTTTTGTTCACACATATCTTGGGTACTTCTAATGAACTATAATCAATGTTGAAGGAGAAAACTTTGAAAAAGTATCGGTTCATCGAAACTGATTAATGAATTATCAAACAAATGATGTAATTTATCAGCTAGTTAAAATTAAATCTTTTTGAAACAAAGTGTTAAGTAACTTTCCATTGTTCGCTAATCCTGGGGCCAGGCATGGCCGAGTGCTTTAGGCACTTGATTCGCAACTTGAGGATCACGGGTTCGCATACCCGTCGAGCCAAACATGCTCGCCCTTTCAGCCGTGGGGGCGTTATAATGTGATGGTCAATATCACTATTCGTTGGTAAAAGAGTGGCCTTAGAGTTGGCGGTGGGTGGTGATGACTAGCTGCCTTCCCTCTCGTCTTAAATTGCTAAATTAGAGATGGCTAGCGTAGATAGCTCTGGCGTATCCTTGCTCGAAATTCAAAAACAAACATTACAAAATTAAAAGAAAATAACTTCCCATTTTCGAATTACGATATAAAACGCTGGCAGTATGAGAATGCCGGAACTGACGTTCATATATTGTTCCTTAGAAATTACTAATGGTAGTGTTACATTGAAAAAGGTATTGTCTTTTTTGTTCCAGAGATTATTGATTAGTAAGAAACATGGTGGCATTATTGCTGAAAATCGTTTAAAAAGTCCTAACAATAGTTACCTTTAATAGAATATAATACTGAAAACCATACACTTTTGTCTTTATAACATTAGTAACAAGTGATCGTAACAAATATGTTATAAAGAAGGAAGAGTTGTGAGATGAACTTAACACAACGTTCTCCAACGTTGTCAATCAGTCGCTTATTTTGACAACGTGGTCCTTCATACATTGAACTGGTTTAATGGAAATATAGGACCATAATCGTGTATCTTAGTATTATTCAACTGGACATGACCTGACCAGATGCGGATCAAAAAGTCCGAGGTTCGCGTTGCGATTTCTTTGAGCACTTTTCACCATTTCAAAGTTTTAAAAAGTGCAGCAACAAACTTTATGGTGGGGGTGGAGGCCTGCTGCTGATTGGCTATCTTCCTTCAGGTCAAGGTTAATAGTACTAAATGTCAATCCATTGGTGGTTTACCCAAGCGTCACTTGTCCTATTCAAACGGCTCTCTAAATGCTATTGTCAATATATTTTTCAAGGTACTACATAAGACAAGGCTTAACAAAAGCACGTTTTTTTTTCTTAGGTTGTTTCAACTCTTTACGTTGTGTTTTATAGTTAGCGATATGGTATATTCTAACAAAGTCAAAGGTATCATTTGTATCGTAAATTCGATATTGTTACTTTATTTCAAATAACACAAATTACGTAGCAGTAATATGCTAGAAATCTCAGAAGACACTATTCTCAAACTTATAAGATTCTATGATTCCATTATTTTTTAATATCAACGTATTACATCTTACGTTACTAAATAAAACACGCAAAGTTATAAAACCTATTTTGTATGCAAAAACGGCTCGTTTGGGTTGAGAAAATATTTTAAATGGAAGAGCGAACAACGTTTCGACCTTCTTCGGTCATCGTCAGGTTCACAAAGGTATGTTTTTGCACATAAAATTCTCAACAAGTGGGTTTCTCGACATCACTGATTATAAAACCTATTGTTTGATTTTCACATATTAACATGCTGATTTTTATTAATGAAGTTAGAAATATATTATTAACAAATACGAAACATCCTTAATTAAGAACGTATTGCTAATGAAAACGACAGGTGGCGTCAGCACGTTCATTTAAAGTTGTTAGTTTTCAATCATTACTACATTCACTACCTCTGCAGTCAAGTGTGTTCGCAATGAACTGAGAGTTAAATATTTCACATTTGACTTGCAAAGCTTTGTACAAACAGACTAAACGAAGTATAATCGTAGTCTAACGGTAGAGAAGGGAATAATATATATATATATATAAATCTATGTGCAGATCAAGCCAATATTTTAAAACTATGGAGGGCGTCCCACATATACAATATACGGACACCACTGGTAGTGCATGACATCTAGACAAGTTGGTAATTTGAGAGCTGAATAGCATGGATATATATATACATATATATAACAAGCTGGTAAATTACTATTTATTTATGGTATTAAAATTCAAAATAACGTTGCCTGAAAACGACACTTTTACTGTACTTTATATTCAAAGTACTTTTGGTTTTATAACGCGGTCTCTTCACTGTTATTTTGTATCGTGACAAAAGAAATTTCTAAAGAAATATTCCAAAGAACCTGAGAACATACAATCTGATTACCAGTCGTTAACGTCACATCTTATATTTAGTACAGCTGTTTCCGTTTTAATGTGCCCGGTACAGACGTGAATAACAAATCAAATCTGTACCTCTAGTTACCGCCATCATTGTTTGATGTACCTAAATGGTGGTACTTAAAGTAAGGCTCTCTTCTTTACTTGGCAGTAATCTCTTCTGCCTGGCAGTGAAAGGAACAGCGACACCCCCACCCAACTCGGCCCACATCTAACTTATTTTTGTTTCATACTGTTAAAGATAGTCTTCGTGGTTAGAATACGAGCACTTGCCTAGCACGTGCAGATCAATAATAGGATTCAACAGCTCCGATTACCAACAGGACTAATAGTCAGGACGTAACAATACTAAGATACTTTCGTGTGAGCCACGGGGTGCAGCTGTCCTTATGTACACATGCTTGGTGTATATATATATAGAATGCAACCTCTGTAGTGAGAAAAACAGCCTACGTGCAATACGGAATGTAGCCGAATCATTGAAGCACGTGTGCGGAACATTGTATGACGCGTCGAATGTGACAGCGTCAAACTTAATGTCAAAGGATGCGACATAACAAAATAGCTCGAATTCTCCACAAGTTTTTTTTTTTCTTCTGATGATTTAAATTTCTAATGATACATGTTCAATAAATCTTAATGTAATGTTCATAACTCCGAGAAACGTTAGGCCTATGAAATAAAGAGAGCACATGCATAGAGACGCAATATTTTCACTGTTTATCAGTAACAAATCTAAGTGTCACCAAACAGTATTAAACACAAACAGCATATTATAACAAGGCCCGGCATGGCAAAGCGTGTTAAGACGTGCGACTCGTAATCTGAGGGTCGCGGGTTCGCAGCCCCGTCGGGCCAAATATGCTCGCACTTTCAGCCGTGGGAGCATTATAATGTTTCGGTCAATCCCACTATTTGTCGGTAAAAGAGTCGCCCAAGAGTTGGCGGTGGGTGATGATGACTAGCTGCCTTCCTTCGAGTCTTACACTGCTAAATTAGGGACGGCTAGCGCAGATAGCTTTCGTGTAGCTTTGCGCGAAATTCCAAAAATATATATATATATATATAACAGAAAAGATCATCGCCTAACAACCATAAATATAAACAATGTGCAACAGCACCAAAACTAAGATGCGAAAGGTTAAATTTAAACAACAAATAACAGTTGTGGGATATGCATTTTTTCTCTCAAAATATAAAACGAGGGTTACTTTATTTAAACTAGCCAGAAACGGAACGCAAGAAACCTGAAGCCAGTGATGTCAGTCGTGTCATTATTTCCTGTTATATCCATCAAAATAACAAGATACGAAATCAAGAAACATCTGGTATTAATATACTTGGTATAGTTTTGGGTTATTTATTAGTTTTATTGGAGGTTTTCCATTTGTGCAATAAAACTGAAAGATATGAAACTATATACATATACAGTCTCTCTCGTGCATCTTTCATAAATTGACTTTTTTAAATCGCCCGAGTCAACAGACAGAGGTTTGATGTAAGTAATTACACGTGTGGGTCGGGTAAAAAAAAAAGTGCACTTGTCCAACAAAAGCCACAAAGACACCGTAACTTTCGAGTACGTCAGAATACAATGTTCAGATGAGTCAGATCAAACATCAATGGCCTTTTAGAAGAGTAATAAAAATTTGTTAAGAAACCGATATGAAGAACACTGCTTTACGAGTCCAGTCTTTTACTCAACTATCAAATTTCTCAAGTAAATATGAATGTTGATACCTTTATTTTTGCTTAATACACAACCTGATGGTTATATGTCTGCAAAGGTGAGTCGACAATAAACACGTCTCAAGTTTGAGTTTAAACATGATATAATGGCTACCGTCGTCATTTACCTTGAAATAATTCCGATTGGTATGGAATTATAGTTTAACCTGAGTGATATCACGTGACCACCTGGAAGTCGGGTGAAACACTTTTAAGGCTCAGATATGACGGTCACTATTTTTTAACGATTGACCAGACTGAAGATCTTAAATATTGATTAAAGTAGGAACAATATGATCTTACTATCATTAATGGTGTAGCATACTTTACTGGTGAAATAAAATATAAGTATTATTCCATCTGGAGTGTCTATCAAGTACTTTTAAAGCGAATAAAAGTACGCCATCTACCTTAATTGCAAACGTTTTTCTCCATTAACTTGTACAAAAACCAAAAACGAATTACATAGTTCGTAACTGTGTCACTGTATGCTGTTTATATCAGGTTAGCTTTTGTAACATTTTGTAATTTTAGCAAATATTAAAATATAAAATTTAGTTTTTAATATAAGCTATTTATATTTATTTTAGCGCTCTTTGAACTACTTACAGGTAATAATTAAGTTACTAAGATTATTACACGTTTTTTCTGAGAATAGCCTTGTATGATAATAAAAAGAAATTTTTAAAACCTTGTTATAGATGTGTATATACTCGAAATAAACGTACTTCAATGGCTTGCGTTACAGCTCATGCTATCTTAGCTACTTAGAAATAACTTTTGCAATTTGCCCTTGACACATAGGTGAAAAAGAAACCAAAAACCTATTTGCGTGTGGTATTCATTTTTTTCCAACTTCAAACGCATAACAGAAGATTTTCTTACTGTACCTTTAGCATAGTATTAGACAAGAAACATACATTTTAAAACTAATGTAATTTGTTTCTGAATTTCGCGCAAAGCTACACGAGGGCTATCTGCGCTCACCGTCCCTAAATTATCAGTGTAAGCCTAGAGGAAGGCAGCTAGTCATCACCACTCACTTGGGATGCTCTTTTACCAAAGAATAGTGGGACTGACCGTCACTTTATAACGCCTCCACGGCTGAAATAGCGAGTATGCTTGGTGCGACGGGGATTCGAACCCGCGACCCTCAGATTACTAGTCGAACGCCTTAATTCACCTGGCCGTGCCTGGCTACCAATGTAATTAAATACACTTTTTAATGTTCACTATTTTCCCATACCATTGACTCTGTGTCCCGCTGGTACAGTGGCAAGTCTATGGTTTTACAACGCTAAAATCAGGGGTTCGATTTCTTTTCATTGGACTCAGCACATAGCCCGATGTGGATTTGGCATAATAAAAGAAACATTCACTCTTCGAGAGAGCTTATATCTCGGACTTTTTGAAGTAATTAAAGTATAATACATAATGATTAAAACATTTTAATTGAGTTTGGGAAACTAATGTCCCGTATTTAATTATTAAGCTCATTATAACTACAGCTTGCAGAGTAGATTCCTTTAATTAAAGATAAACATGGATACAAGGTGTGAGTGGGTGTGCTGGAACTGTTTATAAGGAACTACTTCTGTTATCATATTTTACTGGTTCTTTGAGTGAATCAAATACTTGTCTTTGAACATAAGTACAATTGCACCAAATACATTACATTCGAGTTTGCATGCAATATTTTGTATAAATACTCCTAACAAATGCAAATATCTCGTGAGTTTTATTTTTTGAAGAAAACTGAAACGTGGATCGTGCAAAATATATCCCGTTCAACGTTCGTAGAGCTTATCTTTTACGGGATTTTGTTTTGTTGTTGTTGAGAAAAGTATATATCGCTGTTAGAAACGCAAATGAATTCAATATACAGTGCCCAATCGAATTTAGTTGAAGTTGATTATATGAAGTTATACACGATATTGTTCTCACTGTACGTATGAAAAGTGATTAAAATAGTTAAATTGTATTAAAATATATTAAAACTGCTTGGCTAATTGGCTCTGCGTGAAAGATACGTAGGCCATCAATTGTGAGTTCACGGTTTGTTCGTATCGAGGTGTTGTGTCCTTGAACAAGACACTGTATACCAACAGTTTCTACACCTATCTGATGGTTACCAGCTGTTACTCCGAGGTTAACCTGTAATGGATGACATCCCGTCGAGAGGAAAATATCACCTTCTCTGCTTGTGAGAATTGTGCAGGAGTTCAGCATGAGTGGAGTGGGTTTAATATTTTTGACTTATGTGTTATAGAAATTTATAATTTGTGCCATCTCGGCTGGAAGGAATTTAATCTTTCATTTCGATATCAAGTGTGTTCAAATCTACGATTTTCGTGTTTGTAGAAATTAAAAACTGAATCACGAAATAAACATATTCGGTGAAAACAGGATTTACGGTTTAAAGAGTGACGGAATACTGTATTAAAATATGGTTAATTCTGACCAAAATTGAACACAAGTCTTAAATGCTGTAACATTCAATCAACAATGAGCATAGGTCTTAAAAACTGTATTAAAGGACAATTAATTTTGTTTTGTTTTTTAATTTCGGCCAAAGCTACTCAAGGGCTATCTGCGCTAGCCGTCCTTAATTTAGCAATACAAGACTGAAGGGAAGGCAGCTAGTCATCACCATCCACTTGGGGTGCTCTTTTACTAACAAATAGTGAGACTGTCCGTCACTTTATAACGCTCCCACGGCTGAAAGGGCGAGCATGTTTAGTGCGACTGGGATTCGAACCTGCGACCTTCAGATTACGAATCGAACGCCTTAACCCACCTGGCCAAAAATATGATTAATTCTGATAAAAAATGTGTATAGTTCTTAAGTACTGTTCTTTAATTTCTCTACACTTGTACAGATTAACAGATCATAGCTTTCCTGTATGAGGTTTTCAAAAACTAAGACTTCCAGATATCATTATAAGATCAACAAATAAGGGTGCTAGTCAGGACCGTATAAGTCAAGATTCGATTCCTGCGCCTAACAACCACCGAATAAATCTAAGCGTCTTGAAAAGTTTTTTTTTTTCCTTCTTACGAAAACGTGTGCAGTTCTAAACTAAAATCATCGAACTACAAGTGGTGTGTATATTTCAAGTTTGCTTTTAAGTTATTTGTGTATTCGTTTTTGTTGTTTATTTTCTAAATTAGAAAAAAAGCTTCACAAGGGCTGTTTTCACGCAGGTATCGTTAATTTTGAACTCGTAAATAAACTAGATGAAAGGTAACAAGAAGATAACGCCCACCGTTAACTGTTGGGTTACTCGTGTCTAACTGATTATTGGGATTAGACCACAATTCTTACAGTTCATCAAAGATCCCGAAGTGCGGAGGGCGTTATCGCAATAACTCCTCGAACACTGTAGTTCACAGTTTCTTCACGCTAAATACTGGGCCACACCCGGTCTCTTCTTCATTGTCATTTTTATGAGTGATTCATGGTTCATTTGATACAATTCAGGAAAAGCCATTAAATTCAGTTTCTCTCTCATCCAATACAATTGGAAGAAATTTAATAAACTGTACAGAGTAATTACGAATATAGTTGTCTAAACACTACGCATGACTTCAGAATCAATAACAAATTTATTCTAGTCATGAAACACTTGTGTATTTTTATCACCATTTCATCAATGCCAAAAACTCATTTTTTATCAAATCATAAATACTTTAATGTGTTGAGCGCCCCCCGCCAGTATAGCGGTATGTCTTCGGATTTACAGCGCTACAATCAGGGGTTCGATTCCCCTCGGTGAGCTGAGCAAATAGCCCGATGTGGCTTTTCTGTAAGAAAACACACGTGCATTGAACACGACACAGTAGTATTGTTGAATAATATTGTAAAAGCTAAACACCTTCTGGATATAATTACAAGTTGCTAATTAAAAAAAAAAATCACAAATTATTTCACTTGGTTTTTTTATTGGTATAATTTCATGTTTTAACTCGGAACAGTTTGACCATATTTTTAAAACCATTTTATTTTTAATTGGATGTGTAATACAATTACATGTTGTTATCCAAAGTACCATTTAACTTCATCATGTCCAACTTTAAACTCTCACTTACTAAAAGGTCCGTGAACACTACACGATCCGTTATGACCAGGTGGGTTGAGGCGTTTGACTCGTCATCTTTAAATCGTTGGTTTGAATCCCCGTTGCATCAACCATTCTCGCCCTTTCAGCCGTGGGAGCATTAAAGTGTGACGGTCAATTCCATTATTCGTTAGTAAAAGAGTAGCCCAAGAGTTGACGGTGGGTGGTGATGACTAGCTGCCTTCCCTCTAGTCTCGCACTGATAAACGAGGGACGGCTAGCGCTGATAGCCCTCGTGTAGCTTGGCGGGAAATTAAAAACAAACAAGCGAACACCACGTTATAGTAGCGTGCAAAAGAGCAGAAAGGTGCCATTCAGTCTTAACATTTTCTTCAGCTGTTCATAGACGTTACAGCTGATGTTTTCCCAATCGTACTTTGAATTAATTCTCTGGCTAGAAATTGAAAGGAATCCTTAAAATATTCGGTATAGGTTTTAATGATACTTAGTTTTACCTCGACTGCTTTTGGTAACGCCATTACAATTTTGTTTGTAGACTATCTAGAAACGTGTTAATACTTAAAAGAGTTTACTTATAGAGTAAACCTAATCAACAATCTCATTTTCATTTGTAAGAAATGGAGGAATTAACCTACAGTTTTCAATGAATATTTTATTAACGCTCTCGTTTCTGCAGTTTTGTAGAGTTCCGGTTATATTATCCAGTGGAGACCTTGTGATAACTCTCTCTATTGACAGGATTTAATGGAAGCGTTATATGGTCCGTAATAGAAATCTTAGAAATACACTCTCCTATTAACTGTATGTAAATGGAAATGTTACGGCTACATGTATATACTGTACAGTTTCATGTAGAGATAATATTAACACCGTTTTACTTCTAGTGTAATATGTTCAGTGTATGTTACTTTAGTATTTTGTTCCCAGTGGATCATCAGTGGTATTCATTTGCCCCCATCGACACAGCAGTGATATTCATTTGTCCCCAGTGACACAGCATTGATATTCATTTGTCCCCAGTGATACAGCAGTTATATTAATTTGTCCCCAGTGACACAGCAGTTATATTCATTTGTCCCCAGTGACACAGCAGTGTTATTCATTTGCCCCAGTGACGCAGCAATGATATTCATTTGTCCTCAGTGACACAGCAGTGACATTCATTTGTCTCACGACACAGCATTGATATTCATTTGTCCCCAGCGACACAGCACTGATATTTATTTGCCCCCAGCGACACATCAGTGATATTCATTTGTCCTCAGTGACGCAGCAGTTATATTCATTTGCCCCCAGTGCCACAGCAGTGATATTCATTTGCCCCAGTGACGCAGCAGTGGTATTCATTTGCCCCCAGTGACTCGGCAGTTATATTCATTTGCCCCCAGCGACACAGCAGTGATATTCATTTGTCCCCAGTGACACAGCATTGATATTCATTTGTCCCCAGTGACACAGCAGTTATATTCATTTGTCCTCAGTGACACAGCAGTTATATTTATTTGCCCCCAATGCCACAGCTGTGACATTCATTTGCCTCAGCGACACAGCATTGATATTCATTTGTCCCCAGTGACACAGCAGTTATATTCATTTGCCCCAGTGACGCAGCAGTGGTATTCATTTGCCCCCAGTGATTCGGCAGTTATATTCATTTGCCCCAGTGACACAGCAGTGATATTCATTTGTTCCCAGCGATGCAGCAGTGGTATTCATTTGCCCCCAGTGACTAGGCAGTTATATTCATTTGCCCCCAATGCCACAGCTGTGACATTCATTTGCCTCAGCGACACAGCATTGATATTCATTTGTCCCCAGTGACACAGCAGTTATATTCATTTGCCCCAGTGACGCAGCAGTGGTATTCATTTGCCCCCAGTGATTCGGCAGTTATATTCATTTGCCCCAGTGACACAGCAGTGATATTCATTTGTTCCCAGCGATGCAGCAGTGGTATTCATTTGCCCCCAGTGACTAGGCAGTTATATTCATTTGCCCCCAGTGACACAGCAGTGATATTCATTTGCCACAGTGACGCAGCAGTGATATTCATTTGCCCCCAGTAATTCGGTAGTGGTATTTATTTGCTCTCAGTGACACAGCAGCAGTGTTATTCATTTGCCCCCAGTGACTCCGCAATGGTATTAATTTACTTCCAGTGACTCAACAGTGGTATTCATTTGCTCCAGTGACACAGCAGTGGTACTCATTTGTACCCAATGACACAGCAGTGGTATTCATTTCTCCCCAGTTACACGGCAGTGGTAATCATTTGTCCCCAGTGACAGGGCAGTGGTACTCATTTGTCTCCAGTGACATAGTAGTGGTATTAATTTGTCCCCAGTGACACAGCAGTGGTACTCATTTGTCCCCAGTGACACAGCAGTGGTACTCATTTGTCCCCAGTGACATAGCAGTGGTACTCATTTGTCTCCAGTGACATAGTAGTGGTACTCATTTCCCTCTAGTTACTCGGCAGTGGTATTAAATATTTCTTTCTCTGTTCCGCACCGACAGTTACGAATGATATACAACGTTATGTCACTTTTCGAATAACGTATAAATCCAGCATTCTTTGAGAAATATAGCACTTTATAAATAAAGTAATTACTCCCTTTCTCTACCGGCATAACGGCATGTTTGCGGACTTCTACTGCTATAAACCAGGTTTCGATACCACGTCGTAGGCAGACCACAGGTAGGTCTTTGTGTAGCTTTGGGCTTAATAACAAACAACTGTATGATTTCACGTTTTCTTCTTTCAGCGTTTTCCATTCCACGTTTTAGGGTCGTGTCATTGTTTTCGTTACTTGTAATGTTACCCGCCTTACTATTTTATAAGGGCATCTGTCAATGAGGTGCATGAATGAACTTTTAATAAGTTGAGTTAATATTGAACGCATTATTTTATTCAATGTTGTCGAAGCCTAACGTATAGGACTAAATACCAGTTACTACCATCGATATTCTCTCCTTGAAGTTTTTAATGTAAATCTAAAGAATAATTCTATGATACACGTTAGAGTGCAATTTATCCCGCTTTGCCAGCTGAGCTTTGGAAATAGTTTTTTTTTCTCTGTAGTCTACGCTGACGGGCATGATCAATACTTCTAATTACCAACGTTAGTAAGAGGCCTAAGATGCAGGTTCAAACAGAACATAATAAGAATTTCGTTTTTCTTGAGTAAAATTATATTAATTCGGTTGTTGTTGTTTTTTTACAGTTGTCATCGTATAATCCTAAAACACACCCAGTCACTCTGCAATCTTCAATAAAAGCTTTGTGAAATTCAAATCCTCTGTAGTTTTTAGTGGACACCTTTTATCAACTCTCTCTTCATCCTTCTTTACAGTAAACAATGACATTCAACAGTTCATGATAAGATATCCGATAAAAATATTCTGTTTGTTTTGTTTTTTGAATTTCGCACAAAGCTACTCGAGGGCTATCTGTGCTAGCCGTCCCTAATTTAGAAGTGTAAGACTAGAGGGAAGACAGCTAGTCATCACCACCCACCATCAACTCTTGGGCTACTCTTTTACCAACAAATAGTGGGATTGACCCCCACAGCTGAAAGGGGGTGCATGTTTGGCGCGACGGGGATGCGCCCGCGGCCTTCAGATTACGAGTCGTAATCCGTTTTCGCTTGGCCATGCCGGGCTGTTCGCATTCTGCATTGCAGGCCACAAATATATACCTTTGTAATATCAATAGTATCTTCCGACTCTCTAGAAAAGCGGTCTTGTCACCCCTTTCTTCATGAAAACAAAGATGTAAGTGGCCTTAAACTGTCTCCTTCTTTTTGGAATATTTATTATTCCCTCTATAGTCTTCAATGGATAAATTACAGTAATTCTCTCTACAACATAACTGTGGTTTTACCAGTAATATTTTTTTTCTGAGGCTTTTATTGAACTCGGCAATGATTCTTTTCAACAGTAAGAAACCTTACTATTCTAACTTTTTCAACTGTCTTCTAGAAACTACTCTAGACGTATTATCATTATTCTCGTTCTAAGGATTTATGGTAGAGTTCTTTTCAACATTTTTTTTTACTTTTTACAGACTGTGTGTCACGTGTCAGATTGATACTTCCGTCACGTGTCTTTATTGGTGTACAATTTATCACTTATATTGTTTTCAACAAGCTACTCAATATTTCTCTCCGGATTATCCATCAATTAAAAGCGTTATCCGAACTCTATTTTCAAGTTTCCACAGAAAGATCTCTTTAATTATTTTCAGGAAAGGGGGTCGAAGGCCATATGGAGGGGTAATCTGTTTTAACCTCTCACTCCCCCCTTACTATACAGTAGTGTATTGTTTGTCAATCAGACAGTCCGTAGACATAAAAATGACGTTACATAAAGCAAAACGTTGAAATTGGTACTGTTGCGACGTCAGGAAAACGTGCGCATGCCATAAATCACAAGGATAATTATGCACTCCGTAGGCTACAACAAAGCATTACATATGAGCTTGAGAATCAAGAAATAAACATTTCCTTATCTTAATTTTGGTTTTGTTTACCCTTGAAACAAAACACTTTCAAGGCCAAGCAAAAGTACATCTAGCATATTGTTTACAGTTATTATGAAGGATTAATCACAAGGATCTAAACACGCTTCCAGAACCTACTGTTGGAATCTAGCCAGTATTTTGATGTCTATAATTGCCCCTATTATAAAATAGAGGTCTAACTGTAGTTTGTAAGTTACAGGATAGTTTTAATTTGTTTTAAATGTAAATACTTCCAGTCACGTCTTTCCACAACCATTCCCTTTTTCATACAAGTTTCTCCAAAGTCTCCTTGGCGCCATGATAAAGATTCCGTGATTAACAAATCATATTGAAATATTTTAGAATACTAGAGCTGAAGTATCAATACTAACTTTCCTCTCTAAAACTGTAAACGCTGATCAGTACCATTGACACGAAAAATTAAAGTCGAAACTAATTAACATTAATTTGTTTACATGTTCCTCAGTTAAGGATTGTTCAAACCGTCTTTCCTTCAGCAGATAGTTTTCAGGGTACCGGCATGGCTAGGTGGCTAAAGCACTCGTCTCGTAATATGAGAGTCGTCGGTTCGAATCCCCGTTCCACCAAAACATTCTCGCTCTTTCAGCCATGGGGACCTTATAATGTCATGATCAATCCCGTTATTCGTTGATAAAAGAGTAGCCCCAGAGTTGGCAGTGGGTGGCGATAACTAGCTGCCTTTTTTCTAGTCTTACACTGCCAAAGTAGGGACGGTTAGCGCAGATAGCCCTCGTGTAGGTTTGTACAAAAATTCACAAACTTTTTTTTAAAACCTTTCAACTATAGTAGAAATCTTAACACAAAGCCTATAGAGCCTTCAGTAACGACCTTTTCAAAAACATGCTCTATGTATTCATTCACGGAAGCTTTATCAACGCCCTCTATATTTATAAAGCAGTAATGACTGATAAAGTCAGAGCACGTTATATCCAATGAAAACAGTGGCTCCTGTCGAGCTCGGGTTTCATTATTTTTGTTAATTTAATGTGATTTACTAAATGTTTGATTCTAAGTCATTTCTATTTTTCTTTACTATAGTGAATTATTCCATGACAATACACCGTGGAAGCTTCAGAAATGGATTCTTCTAGGATTCTCTATTGAGACCTCATCCATTCTCTATCATGAAGAAAGTAAAGTCGACAATAACTTGATAGATTCTTTTACAAAGGAAAATTTCCCATGCATAGTCTCTAGTCCCAATATTCTTCAATAAAAGCCATGTCGACAAAACATTATTTATGAAGTTTACAGAAAAAAAACGTTATCAACAACCGCTCCATCTACAGTCAGCTATTTATTTAGGCCTAATAAATATTTCTTTGAAAATTTCAGTTTCTGAAAGGAGAATTTTCAACACACAGTCTCTTCGCAGCTTCTTGTCCCAATATTCATTATATTAAAGTTTACAGAGAAAATTCTATCAACATTTACTCCATTTACAGTCAGTTGTTTAGGTCTAACAATTACATCTCAGAATATTTCAGTTCATATTTGATAACCAGCGTCTTTGAACAGTCCATAAAGAAATGCCTTCGGAATATTATACTTCTAGTGTCTTCTGTAGAAGTCACACCATCACTCACTTTCAGTTTCGTTTTCTACAACCAAGATTGAAATGCTTATCGACACTACTTGTTCATAACCTCAAGAGTAAGCCTTATAAATATTATATTTTGACAATCTTATAAATGGACGCAAATCAACTGTTAATACAGTTTTATTTCTAGTACTACTGTTTATCACGATATTCCTTCTTCTCAGTCGCCAATGAAGTCTTTACTGCTACTTCTTCTATCGTCCTAATAACAGTAATAGGTCGAGTATTCTGTATTAACGGTTATTTAACCACCATAATAATAGATTCTCTCAGCACTTAGTAGTTAATCCACGTCTCTTCACTTAATAGTAGCCACCTAAATAATAGCCACTTTATTTATTTATAATGGTCCCCATTTATTTTTTTAATACTTATAGAGGCCTGGCATGGCCGAGCGCGTTAAGACGTGCACTCGTAATCCGAGGGTCGCGGGTTCGCGCCCGCGTCGCGCTAAACATGCTCGCCCTCCCAGCCGTGGGGGTGTATAATGTGACGGTCAATCCCACTATTCGTTGGTAAAAGAGTAGCCCAAGAGTTGGCGGTGGGTGGTGATGACTAGCTGCCTTCCCTCTAGTCTTACACTGCTAAATTAGGGACGGCTAGCACAGATAGCCCTCGAGTAGCTTTGTGCGAAATTCCAAAACAAACAAATACTTATAGTAATCCGAACAACAAAATTCTTTTATACTCTGAAAAGATATATGTCAGTATGATGATAGAGCCGCTTGCTCAGCTCTGTAAATTTACAATAAAACAAAACAAAAGCTCATTTTTTTTATCCGTACTATTACGAGAATGTTATGAAGATGAGTCGAAAAGCAGGCTTAATTTCATAAGACTAATTAGGTCATGCGTACTTCATTTGTTTGGCGACGTTTAAAATTCAGTAAGTCTAGCTGTGGAATAAGTAATTCAATTACTCATCAACAGTAAGTAAAAGACATGCTTGGAGTTTTCTCTGTCTCTGTTTTTTTAAAAAAATAAATATTCCAAAATTCATATTAGTTCAGCCATGCTGTTGAGAATATGGTCTTTCGTGTTTACCTTGAAATATGATATCATATTTTATGGTTTTTCTACTTAATGTTCCTCGTTTTGTTATGTGTTTTTTTTCAGTTCCCTTGCATCAAGGAATAACTCACTTGTATTTTTTCTGTACAGACGTAAGAGCCCAGAAAGCAAGAAAATCCTGAACTAATTTCGCAGATCATTAGGTGAAAGGTTAATCATGGTTTACCAGTGTACCCGTTCTAAAGCGAATACCCTAATTAAGCAATGCTTAGAAGCCAGTGATTGTTTTTTGTTCTTTACAAGCAGTGATGTTATTACTTTTACTCAATAAAAGCTAGAGAATATCGACAGTTCACAAATGTTATGTGTAGTCGCTCAAACCAAACTTGAAAAAAAAGGCTTATAATTTAACTTCAACGACAACAGCGCACACGAGGCTTTTTGTACTATGCACACCACAGATATCGAAACTCAATTTTTATCATTATAAGTCCACTTACTTACTTAGCGCTGGGGGTGGACCAGTTGTTGTTCGTTTTTGAATTAAGCACAAAGCTACACAATGGGCTATCTGTACTCTGCCCACCACAGGTATCGTAATTCGGATTTTAGTATTGTAAGTCCGCAGACATACCCCTGAGCTAGAGGGGGGTGGCCCAGACAAGAAACGTAGTTTAACATTTTCTTTGATTAATAAGATTACTATTTTAGTCATAAAAGTAATTCTACATTTGAGTTACAAATTTTATAAAAATAAATCTGATTTTGTTCAAAGAAACAAAACATTGAATATTATCAATACAATTAAGAGGCCACTCAAGAAGTAAACAGTATAAACAGGAAAGTCTGAAGAGGAGCCATTTTAAACACAGTAAAGAAAACCACACACAAAAAGGACACACGTGCACAAGAATTCACGTGTTATTAATATCGCCCCCCAGTGGCTCAGCGGTATGTCTGCGGACTTACACGCTAAAATCCGGGTTTCGATACCCGTGGTGGGCAGAGCACAGATAGCCCATTGTGTAGCTTTGTGCTTAATTCAAAACAACAACAACAGTTATTAATATCTGACGAGATATTGACTAGTATTGATTTGGTTCAATCAAAAGTAGTTGAATCTTCGCTCCCTAGTGGCACAGCATTGTATTGACGAACTCACAATGATAGAAACTGGGTTTCGATACCGCTGGCGTCCAGTGCAAAGATACCTTAATGTGCAACTTTGATCTTAACTATAAACAAGTATTGAATGTTGTCTCTCTCAACCTTAAACTTCCTCATGGAAAAATTGAAAGAAAAAGAACTGATTATCTCAGGCACTTACACCCAGAGTACCACTAATAAACAATTTCCATGTGAAATTCGGTTTAACTGGTTATTAAAGAGTGAATTCAAAAATATTTTGCTGTGAAGAAAACAAGTCTAATAAATCGCATTATTTGTCAAAAGTTCAGTTTTAGTTTCTTAAATACTAACCGCAACTTGCAACAAAAAACAATGTGGTAGTTTTATTCAACTGACTTGAAATGTCCTTATTCTCACGCATGGTATTTAAGCTGCGCTTTTTTGCAGATGTTGTGTTAGATCGATGAATCCTCGTCTATTTGAAAAAAATGTTTATGCGGTTGGACAAACAAATTTACACAGACGTAACTTTATTTAATAAACTACAAGTAAACAAAGAAGGAATGATATTTGTAATAGTGTACAGAATATGAAACACTTATGAGATCCCCGGTTCGAATCCCCTTCAAACCAAACATGCTCGCCCTTTTAGCCGTAGGGGCGTTATAAATTAGGTCAATTCCACTAATCGTTAGTAAAAGAGCAGCCTAAGATTTGGCGGTGGATGGCGATGACCAGCTGTCTTCCCTCTAGTCTTACATTGCTAAATTAGGGACGGATAGTACAGATAGCTCTCGTGTAACTTTGCGCGAAATTTAAAACAAACAAACATTTATGAGAATTCAATGTGTAACACCGTTTTATGAGTTGAAACAAATAAATTCATAAAAATGAAAAATAAAACCCGTACTAAAGAAACAAGTAGTTAAAAGGTGTTTACAGCAATCTATGAAATGAATAAAAGCTAATACGTTGCAACGTAAAATAAATCTAAAGTTCTAATTAAAGCAAACTTAGCTGAATATGCAGAAACGTCTGAATGCGTGCTCACAAAGTGATAAGCACATGTTTTTTCAATTAACTGTGTATGCATATTTTACACCTAAATAAGTCAAAAAAGCTCATAAAAACTGTATTCAGAGGAACGTGCATTTTGGTTTATGAAATTACACGAAAATTTGTTTATGTAAAATACCTTGCAAATAAAAAACTAAAGTTGAAATTGAAGCCACCGTCATGTAATGGCAATGATGTTGTGCTATCATCTACCATACGTATTGCATTAAAACGTTTGACTAAGCAAAAAAAAAAAAAAAAACAGGTAAATGTAAAAACCTAATATGCAATCCGCACTCTTCAGACAAAAACTTTTCTGAAATAAGGTGTACAGCGTTTGATCAAGAAACACGCGGCAAAAGTTCCAGACAGACAAACGCATTATGTGTATAAATTATGTATTTCAGCATATATATAAAACTACACTATTTTAACGTTAAGGTTGGAAAATTAGTAATATCTAAGTTTTATACTTATGTTGCTGATATTCTGTAATTACTAAATAATTCCAGATTTCGATCAGGGACTTGCAATTTGAACACGAAATATTTCTGTATCTTAATATAATGTTAAAACATTTAATACGAACTTTGTATAGTAATTTCAAACAATGTACAAAACAAGTAAATTAGAATTTTATGATGTTTTTATAAACCATACTATTTAGAGATAACCGAATGTAAGTTTATAATACATCTCCAAGTTTGTTTTTTTTAACTCCGTGCCACTGACTCGACGAAGCTTAGCTCATACGTTCTCTATACTTAAACTGCAGAAGTAAATATTTATAACCCACCCATACCTTTCTATGAGTGTTTCTCTAATAGTCAATTGCCTCTCATAACTAACTCAATGGCTTAGCTTCTTGATTATATTAAGTTTTGCTTTCTTGAACTGTTTGTTACATGATGCATTGCTTAGGTTCTTATTATAATCTTAGGATTTGGATACCGGCACAAGATAAATGGTTTACAACGCTTAAGTTGGCGAAGCATGACATCTTGTCACTTATACAACGAGATAGACCATCACAGAAAGAATGGTAATAATTTTAACCATATAATTCTTAACAAGTTTAATGAAAATTGGCAATAGAAAACCTATTTCACCATGATAAATCACTGCCAACGAGGCTCTTTGCCAAATGCCAGTGGTTTACGATAAACTTCGTCTTCATTGAAAAGATGTTTGTGTAAAGTATTTGAAATGAGATGTCTATATAAGTAAATCCGATGAAATATAATCCCTCTGTGTGTGTGTGTGTATAGTTTTTTAACATCGTAATTGCTATTTGGAAATAAGGTTTTCTAAGACATTCAAAATCAGTCAGTCAGATTTCATCTCTGTTTATAAAACTGGTAAAATCAGTTTATTACAAAATAACACAATTAGTGAACGACAACCAATTACGGTGCGTAAAAATGCTCAATGTAAAAAAATTGAGAGCTGTCAACACGATAAACTTGATTAATTAGCTCGGAATAAAAAAAAGGCACATCGGTTAGGCCCGGCATGACCCGGTGGTTTAAGGTGTTCGACTCGTAATCTGAACGTTGCGGGTTCGAGTCCCGGTAAGCACCAAAATAATCGCTCTTTCAGCCGTAAGGACGTTATAATGTAACGGTCAACTCCACTATTCGTTGGTAAAAGAGTAGTCCAAGAATTGGCGGTGGATGGTGATGACTAGCTGCCTTTCTTCTAATTTTACGCTCCTAAATTAGGAACGGCTGGCGCAGATAGCCCTCGAGTAGCTGTGCGCAAAATTCAAAAACAAACAAAAAATAAGTTGTTGTTTTGAATTAAGCACAAAGCTACACAACGGGCTATCTGTGCTCTGCCCACTACGGGTATCGAAACCCGGATTTTAGCGTGTAAGTCCGCAGACATACCGCTGAGCCACTGGGGGGCAACAAATAAGTAAATCCGTACATTCTTGTAAAAGCAGTATATAAACCTTTACCAGCGTTTTATTTTGATTCTGTTATTACTTGCCGTACATCCGCCAGCAAATTTAAAATGCTACAGAACTACAATAATGACTGTCATGGTACCATTTATTTTACACTGAAGTAAATAGTCGTATTATTTTTTGTTTAGGGAAGTAAACGACAAAAGATTAAGTCACTAAAGTAACAAGATTACTTAACGCGGTCTTCTAAGAGAGCTAAATTCATTATAATTTAAGAGCGTACATCTCTTGAAGAGAGGTGATAGCTACTAATCAACAGCTTCCTAATGAAGATAAGCAAGTGCATTATCTCTACCCAAATGTTTATTCCTTCTTCAACCCGATTACCAGAAAATTCTATAATTTTTATAATTAATTCTAACTGACTGTGACGTTTTGTGATAGCCTTATCTTAATTGTACATACGGAGTACAACATTAGCATTTTAATGTCACTGGCGTAACAATTGTTGATTAAAGGACGGAACAGAATCTTTGCCAAATGATGTGATATGCATAATATTGTTTATCTAACTTTATCGAGGTATCTTCAATCAAAGCTGCTTACGTGATTACTATTACGCCTGGCTTTTCAAGGCATGGTACAAAGAGAGAGGGTTATTTGAACATATGCAAGAAAATAACTGAGCTCGTACATTAAATAACACTAATTCACCTTTTTTGTTCTAACTGTAACACTATATTTGTAACTGATGTACTATTATGTATTTATTTTAATGCTTCCGATTATCTTAGCTAAATATATATTTGGAAATGCCTGTTAAATGTTTATTGCGAAAGTCACGCTTATTTTCTATACTTGTAGAAGATTCTCGAGGAAAGAATTAACCTAGGATGCGTTTTATAATCCCACGCTGTAGCTTGTTCCCTAAGATTATTTTTAAAACATGCAGGGTTTTTGTTTAATTTTAATGTGTTTTGTTTATGGCTTAAAAGTTTATGGTTATAAAAAAACAACAAAAAAACGATAGACAGTGTATCCCCACCGCAATGTAGATCCTACTTCTTCAGTCATCTCCAAAACCTAGGATACATTTTATAACTTCACTTTGTAGCTTTTACCCTAAATTCCTTTAAAAATATGGAGCATATTTTGTTTAATTTTAATGTGTTTTGTTTATGGCTTAAAATTTATGGTTATAATATAATTAATCAGAGTTTGGGATTTGCTGTTTTTATTGCAGGTCTTCTTCATGATTTTGTTTACTCATTTAGTTTAATTTGGATGTAATTATTTAATTTCATTAAATATATATTTGTATATATACGTAGATACCATTGTTGTTGTGCCAACTTAGCTTTAAAGAAACTCGCCTTAAAGTTTATAAATTGCAACACACGGAGGCAGAATACTGTTGATTTGCTACAGTCAGTATATTATAGGCTTCAGAAGCTATAACTGTGATAAAGGTATGTTGATCGTAAAACTATAGATGTTTGACCAGGAACGTTTATAGATTTCGACCATATAAACCGTTTAACTTCAGAGAATTAACTTCGGACGTTAGTATTTCGACGTGAACATTGCATATCTCCGTCGGAGAAAAGTCTGCTTGTAAACGGCATGAGGCGAACCATTAGACGTTGTATAACAATATCAACGCAGAATTCACTTCTTGTGAAACGTCAATGCAATATTCAGTTCTAGATCAGATAGAAGACTCAGTATTTTTGTAAGTTTGTAAAAAAAAAAAATTTCTACATAAATAATTATTGGTAATAACTATTTCTACTAGCCATTATTATAAATTGTATTGATTTTATATATTAAAATATATTTGTGTTGGTAAATATAATAAATGCGATGTATATCAACACTCAATTAATTTCGAAACTAAAATTACAGTTTCCAACTATTTGAAACTGTAGTAAATTAGCATACCTAACATAATAAATTTGAGACTCGTCCGAGATAAATTACAATATGTATCATCTAGTATTTTTTTAGATTGATACTATTACAGTGAATCAAGAAGATATGTACGTTTTCTGATATTTCTGAACTTTGACACAACAGCTTAAACTTCTTTCTGAACTTTTATCATGGCCAGGTGATGAAGACACTCGACTTGTAGTAACCTGAGGTTACGAGTTCGAATCCCCGTCACATCAAATATGCTCGCTCTTTCAGCCGCAGGAGTGTTATAATGTTAAAATTAATCCCATTATTCATTGGTAAGAGAGTAGCCCAAGAGTTAGCGGTGGGTGGTGATGACCAGCTGCCCTCCCTATAATCTTACGCTGCAAAATCAGGGACGGCAAGCGCAGATAGCCCTCGTGTAGCTTTGCGCAAAATTCAAAACAAACAGACAAACAAACCTACCTAAAGAACGTATATGTTAGTCTTGCTTTATCTTTCGCTCATAAGCTACAAAATGACCACGTGCTTCTGATCACGCACTTCCTAATAACGCTACCAGTTAATAAAGCACTTGTCGTTTACAAAATGACAATATGTCAATAATGGCAAGTAAGAAACGAAGTTCTTGTCGGACTGTATTTGTTCCGTAACATATTTATCCTCAAGTATATATACTGCTGCCGGACGTGCTCTAGTTTGGGAGTTAAAATCGGTTTTCTTATCTAAAAACTAAAATATGTCTTGGAAATTTATGAAACTTTAATTCGCAAACTTATTTTCATAGGAAAAGCGTGCATGCAAACGTTTACTTTCTTCTAAATTTTATAGTAAGATATGAATTCTACGATCAATAACTTCTAGTAGAACATCCGCCCGTAGGACGGCGTTTCCGCTATTTAAAATAATTGTCCCTGAATTCATAAATATTGATGACTAAAGTCGCTTAGAACTGCAGTAAACTAAGATATTTTCTTCGATGATCGTACGTCACACTAATAAAAATACGAAACTAAATATTGCATAGTTTTTCATTCGTGACATCACACAGCGAGACACGTGGTTGCTTAATATTACATAGGAGGTCTGTCTGAGACTCATTTTTTCACTACTTATCTATTCTACTGTATTCTTGTACTCTATCGAATTATCTGCTTTCAAATAATTAATTAGATAAGCATGTTTTAGTTTCAGTGAATCTCGAAATCAATGCAGCTTGTTCTGTTCTATCAAGGATTTTAAACAGTTAACAGTTAGCATTTCGTAGTCTTAGTGATATTATACGTTAAGATCATTAGGTGAGTAAGAAACCGTTCAAAATGTCCAATAGTTTAACAAACCTAAAGTTTTGTCCAATTGATCCCATGTTTATATCAATAAAACTGCGAATATAATATATATAATTAATGTCAACACAAATTTCCCTTTGTTCACAAAGATGCCTAACTGAGAAAAGCAGTTATGATACTAGTGTCACAGTTTTGGGAGACAACACATTAATAATAAAGAAACTCTCTTTGTAATCTGTTCAAATTTTACGGTATTTCTTGTCATCTGGCCTTCTCAGAAATAATGGTGTGTTATAAAATTAAAAGTGTAAACTTAAGAATAACAACTAATCGAAGTTAATAGTTAACATAAGCAATGTCGTAGTTTAGTAAACAGCGTAAGTGCAGATTAAGTGTACATTTTTGCTTATTTCTTTCTGCTGTGTTTATACTTAATAGCTTATTATTGTACTGTGTATACGTTTAAGTATAAACTTAACTAATCAGTTTCTTCTTTTTGGTCTCTGTATTCGATTTGTTTTTTTTACATTTTTTAGACAATTCATTTCCATTGGATTCCGCATTTCATATAAGGTGTACCCATAAT
Source organism: Carcinoscorpius rotundicauda (assembly GCA_011833715.1). Lineage (NCBI taxonomy): Eukaryota > Metazoa > Arthropoda > Merostomata > Xiphosura > Limulidae > Carcinoscorpius > Carcinoscorpius rotundicauda. Next base: position 37,698,298 of record CM022406.1, on the reverse strand, counting down.
GTTTACATATACTCAAATACTTACTAATTTAATGAATATTGTACTTATTTAATTATTAACGAATGCAGTACGCGAAATTTTCTTAAGAATTTGTTAAAAGTTCCATTCGATCGGTTTATTCAGTTTTCAAGTTTCGATTTCTACTTGCGTGGGTATACGTGTGTTAGGGTTTTTCTTATAGCAAAGCCACATTGGGCTATCTTCTGAGTCCACCGAGGCGAATCGAACCCCTGATTTTAGCGTTGTAAACCCGTAAAGTTACCGCTGTACCAGCGGGGGTGCTTCTACTTACGTCACGATGTCTTGTTTCCTAAACGTCTGCTTACGGTTTTTGTAGTTATGACAAACCTTTTGTTTTTTGAGTTTCAAAATGTATTGTCAAACACTACATATTTCCGAACTTATTTTGATAAAATACTGTAAATTTATATTTTATCTTTCTAGCGCAACAGTTTCACAATAAAATAAAAAATAAAAAGTATCGAAGAGAAACTATATATGACAGTCAGGATTAGCGTACAACTTCGGCTATGCTACATCTAACGGGTCCAGCATAGCCAGGTGGTTAAAGCACTCGGCTCGTAATCTGAGGGTCGTGTGTTCGAATCCCCGTCGCATCAAACATGCTCGCCCTTTCAGCCGTGAAGGCATTATAATCTGACGGTCAATCCACTAGTCGTTGATAAAAGAGCCCAAGAGTTGGCTGTGGGTGGTGATGACCAGCTGCCTTCCCTCTTCTCTTATACTATTAATTTAGGGACAGCTAGTGAAGATAACCTTCGTGTAGCTTTGCAGGTAATTCAAAAACAAACCACCCTCTAACAGTGAAAAGGAATACATAATCTGCTCATCAGATCGACTCAGTTGTCGGTATGCTTTATTATTCCACAATTATAACTTATAAAAACGTCCCTGTTACAGCAAATCCCATGTACTTACACGTGTTTATGTTTATCACTCGTCGAGAACAGTTTCTTACTTGTTTTACTTTGTTTCTGAAGTTCCATACTTCAAATGAGTGGACATCTTTTAATTAATTTTTTTTCCTACCAAAAACAGATTTCTGAAGAACAACCATTTCAACATCTCAGCTGCTGTTACTAGACGAACAAAATTTTTTTTTTCATAAAAGATCAAACACGGTAAAATAGTGCTAATCAATGTTCGACTTCACGTTTGAGTTAGCATATGGTCAGTTTTGTTTTTAAAATCAATGAATCCTATTCGATCATTAAGAGTTCCTGATAAAAAAAACAAACAAGGTAGATATAATCAGTAAAATTAAATCAGTTTAAAAATTAAGTCAAATTTACTAAGGCAAATTCATGACAAACTGGCGGGAAATATTTAACTAAATCAATATAGTAGAAAAACCAGTTAACATTTTAAAGATTAGAGTGAACTGCCTTCCCTCTAGTGTTACACCACTAAATTAGGGATGGCTAGCACAGAAAGCCCTCGTGTAGCTTTGCGCAAAATTAAGAAAAAACAACAAATATACATATACTCAAAAACATACAACCTTAATGAATATTTTGCCTATTTATTTATTAATGAACAGTACTGCCTTTAACGTACATACTTTTATTAGCACTTATTAGCTCAAAAAGTGAGTTGTGTATTTATTGTAGTTCTAAAATCTTACTTAAAATTTATATTTACGTTAACTAATTTAAACTATATTGGTAATAAAGGATTTAGTGGGAAAAAGTATCACCAGGTGCAAACTACAGTATTATTATTTATTTAGTATTAAAATATTCGTTTGTTTTGTTCGATGAATTTTCCCACAGGCTACGCGAGGGCTATCTATCCTAGTAGTGTCCAGTTATGCTCTACTAATGACCCCAAAGTGCGAGAGAGATTTTTCTTCTTCTTTATCTTTTTTTTTTGAGAGGAAAGGTCGCGTTTTGTTCCACAGACTGACCTGTTAACCTTTGGCCATTCCTGACCTTATTACTACGTAAATTTGTCAGTAAACTTCTATCAAATGTATTTACCAAAGTATTTACTGTCTTTACATAAAAGTAAATGTATCTAGAGTATATTCGTTTCGTTTTTTTTTTCTTCCTTAATTACAATCGAATTTCTATGTGTAAACTAAACATGCTTTGTAATAGGAGGAAATTATTGTGCCTTAAATATTTCAAATTGAAAGTAAAAGATTGATTCTTTATCATGTAGGTATTTGTCTCTCTGTTTTCTAGGTATAACCCGAAAGTGCTGTAATGTTTCCCCTGGAGAACTTAGTAATGAAACTCAATGTTTTATAACTCAGATACTTACAGCTAGAAGTATGAGTTGCACTCGGTTATTACGTCTCTCTGTGTAAATTGAACGTGTTGTAATTAGTGCCTGGAGTATCTGGTAATAGAAGGCTGTTCTTGTAATTCAAATATTTAAATCTGACAATATAAGGCAGATTCTGTTGATAATCCTCGAAATACTTCAATGTGTTTTCCACAAAAAAACTACAGCAAATTACATGTAATTCTAATTAAGATTAATGTGACTTTAACATTTTGTGAACTGAAATAGAGTTAAACAACCTGTAGAAACATATCAAACACAGTTAAACTACCTGTAGAAACATATCAAACACAGTTAAACTACCTGTAGAAACATATCAAAGAGAGTTAAACTGCGAGTAGAAATATATTAAAAGTACAATTTTAAGAACAAGTATACAGTAATAGCCTCAGAAATATAACTAGGATTACAATTCATTAAAATACGCGTGAAAACCTAGTACCTACACAGTATCTAGTACCTAACACAGTATCTAGCACCTATACAGTATCTACTACCCACACAATAGATAAACTGAAAGGGTCTTTAACACAAGAAATTCATCTCAAAACGTCCCAAGTACCACAATCATTGCAACTTCTAGGCGTTGTACTCCGAAGTAACTACCGCACATTATACTGATAAATACCATACACTGTTCTAGCTTGAACGTAACACACATTTTACTGATAAGTATCATACATTGTACTATCCTGTAAGTACCACGTTTTACTAATCCCCTTAAATTCTTTTCATTGATCGATAGCGAAGTCATCCCAAAAGCACCATACTTTGTGGTAATACATATTACGTTAACACTATGTTTTCAACAATCCTAATATAATATTATTACACGAAATCACTCAACCAACTGCTCTTAAAGTCTTAAGAATTCACACATTACTTGATGCTTGTTTACTGAATATAAAAGCAACAACTAGCACAGTAACCCGAATAAGGTATTTAAAGCCCAACACAACAAACAAATTATTTCGTTAACTTAAAAACAAAGAAAAAAAGTTATTCTTCAAGATGCTTGGATGTTAGGCGACACCACCCAATCAACCAACACACTGAGAAAAGCTTAACAATTATGGTGTTAGCTTGATTACTTGTATTCCACTTAAGGATCTGGTTCATCTGCTAATACTTTTCGAAATTATTTAAAATAAGTATTATTTGTGGTTATATATTACTTAGCGAATAAAAATAGTTTGACACTTACAAATAACTACACTTAACAACGATAATAGGAAAAATATAGGAGGTCTAGACTAGTTCCATGTCGTCAAGTAAACGGTTAGCTGGTAAACGAGTCTAGGCTAGTTCCGAGTTTGTCAAGTAAACGGTTAGGTGGAAAACGAGTCTAGGCTAGTTTCGAGTTTCTCAAGTAAACGGTTAGGTGAAAAACGAGTCTAGACAAGTTCCGAGTTTGTCAAGTAAACGGTAAGGTGAGAAACGAGTCTCGACTGGTTCCGAGTTTGTCAAGTAAACGGTAAGGTGAGAAACGAGTCTAGACTAGTTCCGAGTTTGTCAAGTAAACGGTTAGGTGGAAAACGAGTCTAGACTAGTTTCGCATAGTCAAGTAAATGGCTAAGTCGAAAACAAAGTGTTTAGGTTGAAGTGAACTAATAGTTAGCGTTCCGGGCTACGTAAAGAAAGATCCAAGGCTGTAGAAGCTATACAGAATAACACTGCACGCACTTATTCTCAGCTATGAATGTATAATAAACGCGACAGTCAAATCCGTTATAGGATTTCGAGAGCTAAACAAAGTCTAATTGGCTACCCTCGTTCTGCCGAGTGGTTAACCCTTAAACAGCGGGAATGTTCTAGATAGCCGTTTAAGGGTAAAATGTAAGAATCGTGACACAGAAACGTTGGGGATTTCTTACCTAACCATTTAACCTATGTGTGCATAAGGTGCCTTTCAGTTTGTTTTAAAAACACCAAATATTGAGTATTTGATCCAAGAGCTGACATGTTTAATGTTGAAACACCAAACCCTTATATTTTGTTCAACAAATCTTTTACACTTTGTATATCTCTAAAAAGAACAGTTATTTCACCACTTGTGTCTAAATATCTCAAGTTGTGCGAACAAAAAGTGTGTTTGATTACCTAGAACTAAACTAAGTGGTTGAATAATATTATCAGACATGCAACCATCAGCAATAATTTGTTTCAGTGAAAGAAATATTACTTCAATTATTCCAGCGTAAAACCTAGTTTTATAAGCGATATAGTTTCTAAAGCAACGTTCAAAATTACATTTTCATATCACAAAAGCTGTATTAACAAGGTACAAAACACAACAAGAAACCAGATAATATTCGCAACACATAAAACATCACATTTCTAAGCTTTCTCATAACCAGTACTATGGATAGAACGACAGAAGTTCTTCTGGAACAACTAATGTGTTTAGTTCCAAATTATCTCGCTGTATCGTTCATATTTAAAGTCTGTCGTGAGCTTCAAAGATGCAAAACAGCTCACGTAGAGATAGAAATAAACACGCAACGGCATTCAGCGAAACGCTCTCATAAAATCAACTTAAACATTCTATTATTCCTTCACAGTATAAGAAAATCGATGGATAGATAGATGTGTGTCATTAAAGGATGATTTGGTTTTTGAATTTTGCGCAAAGCTACATGAAGGCTATCTGCGCTAGCCGTCCTTAATTTAGCAGTGTAAGACTAGATGGAAGTCAACTAGTCATTACCATCCGTCGCCAACTCTTGGGCTACTCTTTTGCCCACAAATAGTGGGATTGACCAATATATTGTAGGGCCCACACGGTTGAAAAGGCGAACTTGTTTCGTGCGACAGAAAGTCGAGCCCGTGACCATTGGATTACGAGTCGAGTGCCTTAACCACCTGGCCATGCCGGGCCATTAAAGAATGAAATAACAGTTGCGTGTCACTATTTCTCAACGCTGGTGTTTATAACTTACATTTTCAAAGCATAAAATTAAGCAAAACAAGGTAAAAGATAGTATTGGTGATTGTAATTTGTAATCACTCTTAACTCTAGATCCCTCCAGTGGCACAGCAGTATGTATGCAGACTTAAAATGGAAACAGGGTTTCGATACCCGTGGTGGGCAGAGCACAGTTAGACCAACATGTAGCTTTGCGCTTAACTTCAAAGAAAAATAATCAAACAAATAGTTCCTTATATTGATTCTTGTAAAAGCAAAAACATAAAATTACTCAGTTTGAAGCAATAAGCTATAATGTGTCACACTTAGCCATCTCTCACATTATAAAATAATGGCACTTCTGACGAGCATCCATTCTTATTTTAGTGCCCCCCAGTGGCTCAGCGGTATGTCTGCGAACTTACACGCTAAAATCCGCGTTTCGATAACCGTGGTGGGCAGAACACAGATAGCCCATTGTGTAGCTTTGTGCTTAATTCAAAACAACATCTTATTTCAGTTTCCATTTTATCAGTGCAGCTCTTAAAGTGAAATGCAGAACCAAACGTATGACGAATGTAAATAATATTGATAATTCCAACGATCACTAGGAGACGAAAACTGATAATTCTGTACCATTAAGCAGGGTAAATGGAGAGATGAACATTTCTAGTGTTAGAAGCTGAGATTAAATTGAGGCGGGTAATCAAAGCTTTGGGGATAATGACGAAGAAACGGAAACGCATTTTAAAATAGAAACGGTTTACAACTCCAAAGCAACAAATAATGGGGTAAGTTTATCTCTATACGTTTGAAAATTACTATCAGAAGCAGTTTGTTATGAAAGACGAAATACTGGACAGAATCGTTTGCACTCGATTTATACATGGAGGAGTTAGTGAAACGGACAAAGGTTAACAAAGCTGTTTGTTATTACGTAGAAGGCTTGGGTTATCCGCTTTGTCAACCATGGGTATCAAAACCTGGCTTCTAACAGTGCAAGTCAACAGACATTCCGCTGTGCCACTGAGGAAGGGGAGGGATTGAAAAAGAATGAAAACATTTAATGTCTAATGTGCCATGATGTTCTTCGGCGTGATGACGATAATTTTGTTTAGAAATGGAAGAACGAATCAAACAAAACTTTATTAAAATAAGAATTTTTTTTCTCTTAATAAGTTTCAAAATAACTCTGATTCTGTAAGAATAACAATGAAAAGAGTGGAAAATTTAATCGTAATAAAGAAAATTGTTGCAAATATAGGGTTAACAAACAAACGTGACTACTAAAGGAAAGCTAATCATACTGCGTGGCAGAAGTTTGTTCAAGCAGTTCATTACAACAAAACTGTAATACGTGGCATCGAAATCTGGACTTGTTTTATAGTAACATACCTTCTATGCCGAATAAAAATGTTATTGTTGAATTCTGTGCAAAGATACTCGAGGGCTCTTTAAGCTAGATGTCACCAATTTTGAAGTAACAGACTGTAGAGAAAGCACTTATCCAATAGCATTTACCATGAACTCGTGGTCTATTCTAATTCAACAGTGGGATATGACCGTCACTTTTATTATAGAAATGCCGTATCTATTGTCCTAAAATATAATAATAATTATTATTACAGTAATAGAACACAAGCTATCGAACCCCAGGAAGTAAAGGAGGATAGCCAAGAGAGCAAAAACGAGAACAGGGGGTTCAAATTAAGAGTTGGGAAATCTGGATCCAAGTTACTCGCTATAATTTTTTTTAGAAGTTTGAAATTGGATCAAATATTACTGAATATGCAGTTACCAGTACTACGTACAGTACGAAGACTAGCATATAAAACAGACCCATACAATGATGGGTCATGTCTCAAAACAACTTTGAACTTTAATTGATTTGCTTCCCTGGTTTTTATATTGTCCGAAAATGAGTGAGTTAACTGTGATTCCATGTACGATACACGAAAAGCCAGAAATTTCCATTAATGCATCAGCCATCTGCCGATAGATAATACTTCTTCACAAAGCAAATAGAGATAGATTCATCACTGAACTCCAGAATGATTCTTACAATTCTTCCTGAAGCAAAAAAAAAGATCACAGAGATTAAAGAGGTTCATCGCTGAAACAGACTTTACAATGACGTCCACGATTTTTTCCAAAGAAAACAAAGATTGGTTTGAATTTCGCGCTAAGTTACACGAGGGCTATCTGAACTAGCCGTCCCTAATTTAGCAGTGTAAGACAAGAGGGAAGGCAGATGGTCATAACCACCCACCGCCAATTCTTAGGCTACTCTTTAACCAACGATTAGTGGGATTGGCCGTCACATTATAACTTCCCCACTACTGAAAGAGCGAACATTTTTGGTGCGACGGAGATTCAAGCCCGCGATCCCCGGATTACGAGTAGAGTGTTTTAAACACCTGGCCATGCCGGGTCAAAAATAAAGACCAAAGAGATTAAAGAGATTCATCGCTAAAAAGACTTTACAATGACATTCGTGATTCTTCCCAAAGCGACCGTAAACCAATCAAATTGAAGATATTTATCACCAAACAAAACCAACAATAATCCTCACAATTCCCCCGAAGGCAAATAAAGAACAAACAAAAGTAGAAAGATCCTCTGCTTCACCCTTCGATCTTCGTCTAAATTGGTACAAAAAAAGCATTTCATTAACGTCTTGAATAGATCGTGGTTTGGTCGTAATCATGCCAGACTGGTCATGGTTCTTGCCCTGTTACCCTCTGCACTTTGGGTCATATTGGTATGTTATAATAGTGATGACTATATTCCATTATTCGATTTCAGTAATCGATGTGTAAGCTGTATGTTTACTGCTAACTGATTGCTTTCCTTCTAATCTGTCCTTTGCTTACTTATTACTATTTTGTTTGTTTGTTTTTGAATTTCGCGCAAAGCTACTCGAAAGCTATCTGCGCTAGCCGTCTCTAATTTAGCAGTGTAAGACTAGAGGGAAGGCCGCTAGTCATCACCACTCACCGCCAACTCTTGGGCTACTCTTTTACCAACGAATAGTGTGGTTGACCGTAACATTATAACGCCCCCATGGCTGAAAGAGAAAACGTGTTTGGGGGTCTAAGATTCAAACCCGCGACCCTCAGATTACGAATCGAACGCCTTAACCCACCTGGCCATGCCGGGTCAGTTCACAATGCGTCTGGCAACTATTGCTCATCACAGTTTCGATCATTTATCGATTAAATCTACTTGTCAATAGATTTTGTCAGAACAGAAATTCAAGTGAATTAATTTTTGCGCTAATATCGGATAGAATTGAAAAGAAAAAATAAACAATAAGAAAGTAACTCTCAATTTTAATATCGACAGTAATCTGTTCGTTTACTTTTTTTCTTCTCTATATTCCAATATTTGGTTGCCAGATGCGTTTTACGTTGTTTTTTTTTACATCTAATTACACGCAAAATACCGTTCAAATCCACGTCGAATTGCGCACGTGAGATATAACCGCTGCAGGGGCACCGTAGTAATTGCTAAGCCTTTTGAGATAACTTCATTGTCATATCATATCCTTTTCTAACGGAGATGATTCTATAGTTCATACGCAAGTTCCATTTGGCTAAAAACGGAAAGTGGTGATTAGGCATTCGCATGCATTCAACAAGGATTTTGCAGAGCGCCCTGAGCGGTAATCACGTGCGTCTTTTCATCCTATCATTTGCATAAGACCATTTATCAGCGAGAACTTCCAGTGGATATTGAGAGGAAACACACAAAAGAAATGATGTCAGTCTGTGTTCGAATCGATGTTCGGTTCCACGTGCAGAATGCATGCAGATAACAATACGGCCGCTGTATTCCAATTCAACATAACCCTTAAAAGCCAAATTATAAACTCTGACGCTGCAACGTAATACTTTTAGGTGTTTAGTTTTGCGACTTTGACTTTACTGTGTTGGTGACACGTTTATATCTCGGTCGTTTTCCTTGTTATTGATGGTCACAACGAATGCCTCGCTCTTCTCGTCTCTCTCTGACGGACGTTTTAAATGACGACTTTGTTTTCACCCATTACTGTGAGATAGCAATTATGATATTTTTTTATGGTTGTGTCTATCGTTCAATTATTATTTCCTTCTATTGTTTAGTTTATCTCCAAAATTTTAGTCGCATTTAGAACGGTAACTAGCCTTCCACGCAATGATCTGTATTTTGACTAAATATATGTATCTCTATGATGAAACTTAAACTCGCTTTCCTTGGTCGTGTTTACCGACATTGTTAATGTAGTAGAAACGTATGAAAATTTTTGATCACATAAGGATGTATTCTCGTGATCTACTATGTGTATAAATACCTTGCTAGAATATTCTTTGAACAGACAGGGAAAAAGAGAGTTATTGAAAAATATTTCTTGAATATCGTATTTTATTTATTTATATTTTGTTTGGAATTAGTTGATTTTTTTCTGTCATTGTAACAATACGGTGTACAATAGCAGGTTTATTGTTAGAAATATCGGTATATTTGAACACAAGTTACTTAATTGTTCAGTTTTTACTCTTTACATTTTACTCCTTCAATCAGTCTCAAAGCTACGCCTAAAGCATGCCCAACAGATGTCACATTTAATTCAAGAACATTCGTGAAAAAGTTTGTGAACCTGACTATGACCGAAACGTTGTTCGCTCCTTTACATAGTGCTTTCTCCATTCATACCAGTCGTTTATACGTATATAATTTAGGGTTGTTTCTTTTTTCTGACCCCGCCCGGCATGGCCAAGGGGTCAGAGCACTCGAATCGTAATATGAGGGTCGTGGGTTCGAGTCCCCGTCACACAAAATATGCTCGCCCTTTCGGCCGTTAGGGCGTTATGATGTGAAGATCAATCCCACTATTCGTTGGTAAAAGATTAGCCCCAGAGTGGGTGAGGATGACTAGCTGCCTTCCCTCTGGTCTTACACTTTTCAATTAGGAACAGTTAGCGCAGATAGCCCTCGAGTAGTTTTGCGCAAAATTAAAAAAAAAAAAACACGTACGTTATTGCAGTTTTGAAGATGACAAGTGACACATTGTTACAAAAAAATTCGGCATTTTGTTGCATAAAATTGGCTTCTTATTAGAAAGAAATGATTTTATTTCAATAAAACAATTGTCAAACACAGTTATCAGTCGAATACCAAAGATTAAACATTTTCAAAAGTGACTGGAAATTTAAAATACATTTATATGAAAAAAAACATTTTGTTTGAACACAAAACATAAAATACGACGATTGAATTCATGTAAAAAAAATTACAGCAACTGCCGTCAATTGAAACATCGTTCAAAATATTTATAAAATAATTAGAGAAAGTGTTGGTGGTCAATTTTATTTGATTATCGCATTCAAGTCTTATAGTTATAATTTTTCACGAAGTTTGCATCTTATGTTCTGTCAATGTAACACCATCTCTTTTTTTTTGTAAAACTCTGTTTTTATAAATGTGAACACAACATTAAACGTTAGCTTGTTTTAAAGCCAGAGTCAATGATCATGGAGGTGAGACATTGTCCCGGTTTGTTTGTTTGTTTCGGAATTTCGCACAAAGCCACTCGAGGGCTTTGTTTGTTTGTTTGTTTGTTTTGAATTAAGCACAAAGCTACACAATGGGCTATCTGTGCTCTGCCCACCACGGGTATCGAAACCCGGATTTTAGCGTGTAAGTCCGCAGACATACCGCTGAGCCACTGGGGGGCTCACTCGAGGGCGATCTGTGCTAGCCGTTCCTAATTTAGCAGTGTAAGACTAGAGGAAAGGCAGCTAGTCACCACCATCCACCGCCAACTCTTGGGCTACTCTTTCATCAACGAATACTGGGTTTGACCGTTACATTATACGCCCCCACAGCTGGGAGGGCGAGCATGTTTAGCGCGAACCCGCAACCCTCGGATTACGAGTCACACGCCTTACGCGCTCGGCCATGCCAGGCACGACATTGTCCCGAATCCTCAAGCAACGTGTTACTTTTTCTCTGAGTTTTTAGTTAACATTGGATCACTACTCTCGATTTTTACATATATTTCCCACTCACTTTCACATTTTTTATACTTTCACATCATTAATTTTAGGGTTAGGTGTGATTCATCCATTTCAGTTGTTGTTAAATAGTTAATGAAGAGTTTTACTTTCTCAGGACTCAACTTTCGTTTGATCCTCGCTACGTTTCCAAATACTGCCGTTCATTTCTCCGTTCTCTATTAAAATATGCCCCCAGTGGCTCAGCGGTATGTCTGCGAACTTGCACGCTAAAATCCAAGTTTCGATACCCGTGGTGGGCAGCGCACAGATAGCCCATTGTGTAGCTTTGTGCTTAATTCAAAACAAACAAACAAACAAAACTATTAAAATACTTCATTGTGATTGATTTGGTTTGTTATGAATTTAGCGCAAAGCTACACGAAGGTATTTGCGTTAGCCGTCCATAATTTAGCAGTGTAAGACGAGAGAGAAGTCAGCTAGTCATCACCACCCACCGCCAACTCTTGGAGTACTATTTTACTAACGAATAGTGGGATTAATCGTCACATTATAACGCTCCAAGAGTTGAAAGGGCGATCATATTTGGTGTGACGAGGATTTGAACCCACGGCTCTCGGAGTACGAGTCGAATGTTATTGTGTTGGGACAATGCATAGATTAGTGGCCTATTTATTAAGAAGTTTAGCATTGCATGGGCATAGGTCTATTACGGTGCTCGGTTTTAATCACTTCACTATTAAACGTTCATACCGTTGATATTGCTTTTGTTTAATAAGTTTAAGCACATTAATATTATATTAGATATATCTAAGTAACGTAGTACTGAGTATTGTCTTAAAAACATACATTTATGGTACTATACACTTCACAATTTCTCTTGCTGTGGCTTCGGGATTTCCAGAATTTATAAATACGAGTTTTGCAAATAAACGTTTCAACCAACTCCCCTGTACTATCGTGGTTCTTCCGACTGAAAAAAGAGTTCCCTGGAAAACTGGATACAATTCAATAATGCAATAAGTTTCAGTCTTTGAAACTCATTTCTGATCTGAAAACCTTCCACCATTCTAATGGGCCTTTCGTCAAACAGGAAGCAGCGGCTTCCACCAATTTATTTTCAGGTACTTGATAGATATGAAACTGTTTCTAAACTTTTAACAAACTCAAAACGTATTAAAATCCCACTTACCTACAAACTTCAACACAGGTAGGGGTAGCGGTGACGTAAATCGATAAATTTTCTTCAGGTCTGAAAGTAGTATGAACATGATATTCATGGTTAAGGTGGGAGACGTGGAAAGTAGTATGAACATGATGTTCTTGGTTAAGAGAGGAGACGTGGAAAGTAGTATGAACATGATGTTCTTGGTTAGGGTGAGAGACGTGGAAAGTAGTATGAACATGATGTTCTTGGTTAAGGTGGGAGACGTGGAAAGTAGTATGAACATGATGTTCTTGGTTAAGAGAGGAGACGTGGAAAGTAGTATGAACATGATGTTCTTGGTTAGGGTGAGAGACGTGGAAAGTAGTATGAACATGATGTTCTTGGTTAAGGTGGGAGACGTGGAAAGTAGTATGAGCATGATGTTCTTGGTTAAGGTGGGAGACGTGGAAAGTTGTATGAACATGATGTTCTTGGTTAGGGTGAGAGACGTGGAAAGTAGTATGAACATGATGTTCTTGGTTAAGGTGGGAGACGTGGAAAGTAGTATGAACATGATGTTCTTGGTTAAGGTGGGAGACGTGGAAAGTAGTATGAGCATAATGTTCTTGGTTAAGGTGGGAGACGTGGAAAGTAGTATGAACATGATGTTCTTGGTTAAGAGGGGAGACGTGGAAAGTAGTATGAACATGATGTTCTTGGTTAAGAGGGGAGACGTGGAAAGTAGTATGAACATGATGTTCTTGGTTAGGGTGAGAGACGTGGAAAGTAGTATGAACATGATGTTCTTGGTTAAGGTGGGAGACGTGGAAAGTAGTATGAACATGATGTTCTTGGTTAAGGTGGGAGACGTGGAAAGTAGTATGAGCATGATGTTCTTGGTTAAGGTGGGAGACGTGGAAAGTTGTATGAACATGATGTTCTTGGTTAAGGTGGGAGACGTGGAAAGTAGTATGAACATGATGTTCTTGGTTAAGAGGGAGACGTGGAAAGTAGTATGAACATGATGTTCTTGGTTAAGAGGGAGACGTGGAAAGTAGTATGAACATGATGTTCTTGGTTAAGGTGGGAGACGTGGAAAGTAGTATGAACATGATGTTCTTGGTTAGGGTGGGAGACGTGGAAAGTAGTATGAACATGATGTTCTTGGTTAGGGTGGGAGACGTGGAAAGAGGTATGAGCATGATGTTCGTGGTTAAAGGGGGGAGACGTGGAAAGTAGTATGAACATGATGTTCTTGGTTAAGAGGGAGACGTGGAAAGTAGTATGAACATGATGTTCTTGGTTAAGAGGGAGACGTGGAAAGTAGTATGAACATGATGTTCTTGGTTAAGAGGGAGACGTGGAAAGTAGTATGAACATTATTATTAGGACAAACCACTTTAAAATTAAATCAGGCTTAACTCAATGTGTTAATAGGTAGGTAGCTTGGGATTTCTAATGGACAGCTCCTTTCTCGATTGGTTTTGAATTTCCTGCTAAACTACAGTAGGTTTTCAGCAGTATAAGACTAGAGGGAATGCAGCTAGTCATCACCACCCTCCGCTAACTCTTGGGCTACGTGTTTATTAACCAATAATGGGATTGACTGTAACTTTCTAACACCCCCGCGGCTGAAAGAGCAAGTATGTTTTGTGTGACGGGGATTTGAACCCACGACGCTCAGATTGCGAGTCGAATGTCTCAACCCCCTGGCCATGCTGGGCCAATAACAAAGGGCATAAATACCTAATTTTTTATCAGATTATCTGAACTATTCAAAAATGTTTTAAACCCAGAACCCCTAAACTAAAAATACCCGAATATCTTGTTTAGAATCCGAGAAACTCTATAAATTAGTAACTATTCATGTTTATTAATGTACTTTACACATACAAAGAACAGAAAATATTACGTTAAAGAGGTTGTACAAACCTGTTTTATTTATTTCTTTGTGTGTGTGTGTGTGTGTATGTGTTTGTTTTTAAATAACTTCCTTCTGTATCAATTCTTAAACATTTGTATTTGGTAGAATGGTTTATTTTTGGTGTTTCCTTTTCATACTGTATGTTGGAATCAGAAATCAGCTACTTAGCAGATCTAACTTGAATGATTTATCTGTAACACCATAAAATATTTCGATGAAAAAGTTATATTGAGCAGAAGGTTTCTTGGCAGAAATATTAAGGATGGAATTATCTATTGTTTCAGTTGTAAGGAAGAAAGAAGAGATGAGTTGAGAAATCTTCCTTTTTTTCGTTCGGAAATTGTGAAGTAAATATTCGAAGGACTAGAAGGTAATTAGGGTTTAAACACTTTTCATGTTACTAGTTTTGTAGATAGTAGAGTGTATACGTTTAAAGTTCCATTGAGCTTGAAGAAAAGTCGATATGATATTAGAAAGGATTTATCAGCCCACACAGTGTGGCCTACTGTACACGTGAGTAATATATGATTTGTTAGTAAGAGAACGTTGTATTTTACTTCCCCACTGCTTTTTTTCTTTCAATGTATCCAAAAAAAAAAGAAACATTTCATACGCAGCAGATAACTTAAAATTCCCTCTTTCACGTGTATGTGTGTTTTTCTTCTAGCAAAGTCACATCAAACTACTTAAAGTGTGTTGCAAACACATAACAATGGAAAATAGTAAATCCACGTTGTTACATTACTAATTTTGCGCCCTACATGGCCAGGCGGGTTAAGGCGTTCGACTCTTAATCTGAGGATCGCTGGGCGTTATAATGTCACGACCAATCCTATTATTCGTTAGTAAAAGAGTAACCCAAGAGTTGGCGGTGGGTGGCGATGACTAGCTGCCTTCCCTCTAGTCTTACAGTGCTAAATTAGGGACGGCTAGCGCAGATAGCCCTCGTGTAGCTTTGCGTGAAATAAAAAAATAAACAAACAACTAAATATGAAGGATAGTTTTACAGTATTGAAATGTTTGCATGTTCTTCAGTAATTCCTGCACTGTGAATCCGATAATCAATTTTTATTCACAACGTACAGTTTTTACAAAACGTCATAGGACAATCCATAAAACTGAATCACTTTCATTGAAATCTCGCAACATTTTGTTTTGATTAAATTTTCTCTTGGCTAAGTGCGACCTGAGAGTCATATAGACTGTTCTAAAACTCGAATATAACAAAAATAAAAAAAATAAAAAAATATTCGTTGCGGTAAACGGAACAGTAATTTGATCCAAATAATAGATTTCTTCTTCCCCATTTGTAAAAAGAAAATTCTTTACGTGACAGGAAAAATCAATATTAATTCCAAAATTTACTTAGCTAAATTATTGAAAATTCGTTATTAAAACCAAAACAACTTTTATGAAGCTTACATTCGTAGGTCTGTGTTATGTTTAATCATATAACGTTGGTGGGAAGCAAATTAAAAGGTTCACCCTGTCGATTATTTAGGAAAAGAAAGATCAAGTCGTAGGCCCTGCACAGCCAGGTGGTTAAGGTACTCCACTCGAAATTCGAGGTTTTCGGGTTCGAATCTCCATCACATCAAACATGCTCGCCCTTTCAGCCTAAGGGGCTTTGTAATGTGAGGGTCACTACCACTAATCGTTGGCAAAAAAGTAGCCCAAAAGTTAGTGTTGAGTGGTGATGACTAGCTGCCTTCCTTCTAATCTTACACTGCTAAATTAGGGACAGCTAGCGCAGGAAACCGTCGGATAGCTTTGTGCAAAATTCAAAAACAAAAAAAATCAAGTCGTAGTATAAAGGTTAGCATTTTCTTGACGTATTGCCTTCTAAAGGCTTCTTACATTTTGTTTGATCTGTATTTTTCATAAGCGTGTATTTTGAACGGTTCGGCTACGCATTTAGAAAAACTAGTAAAAGAAGAGCATAGACCGATTTGTACCCAGGCCCATACGCGTGATTTCAAGAAATAACAACTTCAAAAGTGTTTTTAGTTTCCAAAAATAATCTGTCAGCTTTAACATGGAAGGGATGATAGCAGTAGGAGTTACGGTGTATGATTGTATCTTTCTCTATGTAAAATTAACTCTTAAAAAGTAACACGTAATTAACCTTGGGCCAAATCCGTCCCGAAACAATGATGTTATGAGATGTTCTAGTTTCAAGTAAACCAAAAAATATCTTCAGGATGAAAATTTATTTAAGAAAGTGTTTTCTGTGATACACAGGCCCCAGAGTCCATATGTTGAAAATCCAAGAGAACACAAAAAGTAAATCACAGATGATTTCAGCTTTTATAATGAAATAAAGATGTTATAAGAACTAGCCGATTACCCGTGGCGCCTGTGCATTAGTTCCGCATGTGACGTATTCATGACGTCATATCTGCACCCTGAGAAGGGAGAAAAAATAAAGTTCTCCGTAACAGGAAACGGATGCGAAACGGAAAAATCGTGGTTCCTTTTACAAATTTACATGCACACAGAATAAAAATTTTGCGAAGTTGAGGGTTGCACATTGTGTAATAAAAAAGTGTTTTTTCAGTATGACACTTTTCAGCGGAAGTTCCATTATAGTTTGATTGTTAACTCCGAGATATATGCACATCCAATCACATCACCGTCCTGCAGCAAGAGGTTTTTGTTTTTTTTACTTTTCAGTAACAAGAACACACACGTAATCTTTAGCCCAGCATGGCCACGTGGTTAAAGCATTCGAGCCACGCTTTCGAATCTGCGTCACACCAAACACGCTCGCCATTTCAGCTGTGGGAGCGTTATCATATGATGTTCAATCCCACTGTTCGTTGGTACAAATTTAGTCCAAAAGTTGGCGATGGGTGGTGATTATTAGCCTGCTTCCCTCTAGTCTTATACTTCTAAATTAGGGACAGCTAGCGCAAATAGCCCTTGTGTAGCTTTGCGCGAAATTAAAAAGCAAACAAACACGTATAACTCTCATTATTTCACCTCACTCTCCTTTGTGTAGCTGTTCCACGTTAGTATTAGAGCTTATTGGACACTTTCAGCCTTATGCAACACATGAACCAAGCGATAAAGTCATGAGATTCCAAGATTCAATCACAGCATATCATTAATTTATTACTGGTAGCCAGAGTGGGTGGAATCAGTCCTGTTGTTCTCAGCTGAAAAAAATGAATGTATAAGTTCAGAAGTCTATCTTTAACATCGTAACTTCTAACACGCAGCCCCATATGCTTCCCTCTCAATACCCTACTGTTAATAGTAAATAAGTACTCTGAGATGTTGTTCAACCATTCATGTTTTCATAAAACGTAGTTCTCATAATACATCAATTAAATGTTTGGATTTTTTTTTATCAGCCTGTAAAATATTAGTTTACTATAGAGAGCTCTTTAATGCTTTTTAATTTTGGACAGTGTATTTGAGTTAATAAAATACCATAGTAAATAAACAACTTGAACCTATCACATTCTCTGTCTGGGTGAAAATTTCTTATAAGCTATACGAAAACTGTCTCCAGGTAACCGCTCATAATTTGAATTGACACACTGTGCAGAAGACAGCTGGTCTACATCACTCTCCGTTAATTCTGAGGCTATTTTTATCTGTCTGAGTAGTAAGATTTGTTCATCTCTCTTACGTTCCATCGAGGGCATCGAAGCTCAGAATGTATTCTTGTGGCAACGGATGAAAGCTCCTGGACCTCTGATTCGTATCTAGGGCTCGATTACCTTTAGGCCGCGCCTGATTTACTGTGAAATAGATAGCATCAGGTCATCCCATAAGTAATGACCGAAAATTTAATACAGAAAGTGCATCATTATTTCTGTCTTTGTAGAACGCTTTAATGACTAAAGTATGTAGTAGGATGTGCATAAAAATATTCAGTCAAATGAAACAAACTAACCAAACTCCTCTTTTTCAGATCATCTATAGAATAAACCTTAATAAAGATGGATGTGTCTGAGGAGCACATTGGGCATATAATGCTTTATAAGTTTAAAAAAGGCAATAGTGCAGCAGAAACTATACAAAACATTCAAGGTGTTTATGTTGAGGAGTCTCTCAATGAAAAAGATGTCGAAGGTGGTTTCAGAAGCTCAGATCAGGTGACTACATCTTAAGTGATGCGCCTTGTTCAGGTTGTCCTGTTGAGTTTAATGATGACTTGCTGCTGGCTGCACTTGATAAGGATTGTGCTGTAACAGTTAAAGAAACAGCATAGATGCTTAATTCAACCCATTCAACAGTTCACCGTCATCTGCAACAGCTCTGAAAGGTGTCAAAACGTGGAAAGTGGTTCCCCCATGATTTGACAGAAGCCAACTTCAGAGCAAGAGTGAACATTTGCACTTCTCTGCACTCTCATGAATGTAACTCACCTTTTTGGACAGGATAGTGACCGGAGATGAAAAATGTATATATTATAAAAATGCTAAGTGCTGCAGACAATGGCTCAGTGCAGGTAAATTGGCTAAAGCACAGCCCAAAATGGACCTCCATCCTAGGAAAGTCTTGTTTAGCATTTGGTGGGATATTTTTGGTGTGATTCACTTTGAGCTCCTGCCACCCAATGTAACAATTACATCAGATTTCTACTGTCAACAGTTAGAGCGCTTGAATGTTGCAATAAAAGAAAGGAGGTCTGCTTTGATCTGTTATAAAGGTGTTATGTTACACCAGGATAATGCACAGCCCCATACAGCAAGGATCACATCTGTAAAGATTAAAGAGCTAGACTGGAAAAAAAACTTCTACATCCTTCTTATTCTCGCCTCATCTAATTATCATCTATTCCAAAGTTTGCAGAACTAAACTGATGGAAAAGAGTTTGGAACAAATGAAGATGTCAAAACTACCCTCTCTACAGTCCTTTCCTCCAAACCCCAGCATTTTATAGAAGTGGCATTCAGAAGTTTGCGAATATTTGGCAAGAAGTAATTAATAATAATGGAACGTACGTTGATTTAAACAACATTAAAAGCGTTTGAAATCCTTTATGTTTTTCTGAACATAAAATCGAACATTACCTAAGGGATGACATAATAAGTCAACTGAACATGATCCAAAAATGATCCCATTGTGAAAGTTGTGTTTTTATAGAATTTTTTTTTCCATAAACCTCTACCTTATAAAGCAAAATATATTAAACATTTTCTAAGCCAGCAGTATTAAATATGAAGCGCATATGTATACTAAAAGTTATGGGTGTCATATCCCATATGAAAACATACTTATTTAGTCACCTCCATGAGCATACGCTACCCTTCACTCAGACAACCATAATTATTTAGGTATCCTAGGGCTAAAAATAAGCCTTTTCGTTCAATATTTAATAGATTTTTAGTCCTGCACCACACTCATAGTGTAACACTTAAGTATATGGATTTACAGCTCTAGAACCAAGGATTTGTTTCCCTTTGGATGACTAGCCGCAGCAAATATCCTAATGTGGCTAAGCTCTTAATAAAAAAAGACTTGTCGCTTCTTTTGTGCTTGAATGCTATTTATTACCTTTCTTAAAATTACTCAGTTTCCTTAGACCATCTCCACTTTATAATGGGCCCGGCAGGGCCCGGTGGGTTAAGGCGTTCGACTCGTAATCTGAGGGTCGTGGGTTCGAATCCCGGTCGCACAAACATGCTCGCCCTTTCAGCAGTACGGGCAATATAATGTGATCGTCAATTCCACTATTCGTTGGTAAAAGAGTAGCCCAAGAGTTGGCGGGGGGTGGTGATGACTAGCCGCATTCCCTCTAGTCTTACACTGTTAAATTAGGGACGGCTAGCGCAGGTAGTCCTCGAGTAGCTTTGCGCGAAAAGCAAACAAACGAACACTTTATAATATTGTCTTTGATGAAACTATGAAACACGATAGCTATGTATTCAACCGTGTATGTGTGTGTGATGCATAGCCAGTTTGTGGATATTTTACGATCTGTTGTGATGAATTTTTCTCAATATTTCTTTGTCTCAGACCACCATATATTTAAAAGGTGGAATTTCTAATCTCTCCTGATTTCGCAATTGAAATATTGTAAGCAATATTCTCATTGTGAGATCAATTTTGTAAGCAATATTTTCATGGAGAGATCAATTTTGTAAGCAATATTCTCATGGTGAGATCAATTTTGTGAGCAATATTTTCATTGTGCGATCAGTTTTGTAAGCAATATTTTCATGGAGAGATCAATTTTGTAAGCAATATTCTCATGGTGAGATCAATTTTCTTATTTGATTTTTGTTTCTATTATTTATTCAAGCAACAAAAGAAGCAAATCGAAATGATTTTCCAAATTATTTCAATGTTCTGGATTTTTCCAGACAAACAAGTCAAGCCTAATTCTTTGAGCCTACTTAATGTATTCAGTAATATAGTGGTAATTTAGTTTCGTTCAGATAATGACGTTCGACAGCTGTATTGGTGGTTACTTCAGTCACTTCAAAGTAATAAAATATACTGTATTTGAGCTAACAAGCTCGTGCCTGTTGGAAGATTCGCGGTCATCAATATTAAACGTTTAGAGCAAATAAAGCATTACGTCTTAATGACTCAGTTTTTGGTGTTGTTTTTTTTCATTCATTGTACGTGACAAACATAAGAAGCAGGTTATTCAGTTACTTATGACGTAAGTTCGCACTCGAGCCAATCCCTGCACTTCTTACAAATCGCCTCTTAGATATAATTTAATGTCGTTGTGTTTTACTTCGTGTATGATTTTTGCCAGGAGCATAGACCCTGGGGGAGATGGGTGGGGTACATCCCCCTTCATTTCAGGTGGGGGTATGGTGCATACAATCATCCCCCCTACAGTTTGGTCTGTTGAATTGTTTTATTGCATCACAGGCCTGCAAATTGTGTGTTTGTTCTTGTGATTTTCGTGTTCTTACCAATCGAATTGCATAATTAGGCCTAGATGTAGGCTTTTTCAGTAGCCGAAATGTAATCTTTAATATAGACTTGCTTCTAAGCTTTTCGATCTAACCGATAGTTCGTAAGTATCAGTCAGTAGGCCTAAGTATACAAGCAAGTATCGTGGCAACAAGGTTACTCTGTGAATGCATGCTTACAGCTTTCAGGTTCACGTGATCAGAAATTACCAATTTGCAAATTGAACAGTTCACATAAGTGGTTGCAAAAATCATCCCCTCATCTGGTCTAAAAAATCTACGCCCCTGAATTTTGCACATTAATATTATACACACTCGAGATGTGAATTCGAGTACATGGATCGATCGCACGAAACTAAGATTAATTATATGAACAAATGTAATTTCTTTGCCCAGACGAATTGTGTTAGGGACTAAACGAAAGAAAGAATCGTATTAGTTCTTGGTGCTCAATTTGTGTTTCAGAACTAGAATACGTGTTGTAGTAATATTATCTTCTCGTCACAAGTAACTAAGTTAAAGATTTAATGGGGTTCTTAAAGTAATTACACTAAATGTAGAAACTCTATAATGACTTTTAAAAACATTTAATTACAGGATGTGGATTTAGCGAGTACCTTTAAAACATGCTCTGTAAACATGGCTCGAAGAAAACGGCTAATGTCAAATCTCCCAGAACTGTTAAGAAAATTATTGTGAACAGACCAACAATGATACAGAAGAATCAGTGTTTTAAGAAAACTTCACCAGAACAAGTTCATTAGAATCGGGCGTGTGTAACGTTCAGGTATTAAGTGGTGTGTTTTTTTTACAAACTGAGGGATTATTAAGTAATTAAACTGGGAATTCTCATCTAACACAATTATAAAACTAGAGATTCTTAACACAACATAATAAAACTAGGAAGCCTACACGCAACACGCTATAGTAAAGTAAGAATCTTGCAATGAACGTTATTTAGTGAGATTGCTAACCATCACAGTATTATGCGGCCAGGAATGGCCAGGTGGTTAAGGCATTCGACTCGTAATCCGAGGGTCGCGGTTTCAAATCCCGGTGCACCAACCATGCTCCCCCTTTCAGCCGTGGGTACATTATAATGTGATGGTGAATTCAACTATTCGCTAGTAAAAGAGTAGCCTGAGAGTTGGCGGTGTGTGGTGATGACTAGCTACCTTCCCTCTAGTCTTACACTGCTAAATTAGGGACGGCTATCGCAGATGGGCACATCATGGCCAAGCGCGTACGGCGCGCGACTCGTAATCCGAGGGTCGCGGGTTCGCGCCAAACATGCTCGCCCTCCCAGCTGTGGGGGTGTTACCATGTGACGGTCAATCCCACTTTTCTTTGGTAAAAGAGTAGCCCAAGAGTTGGCGGTGGGTGGTGATGACTAACTTCCTTCCCTGTAGCACAGATAGCCCTCATGTAGCTTTGTGCGAAATTCCTAAACAAACAAACTATCGCAGATAGACCTCGTGTAGCTTTGCGCGAAATTGAAAACAAACAAACACAATATCCCATAATAAATC
The DNA here is from genome assembly GCA_011833715.1 of Carcinoscorpius rotundicauda. Lineage (NCBI taxonomy): Eukaryota > Metazoa > Arthropoda > Merostomata > Xiphosura > Limulidae > Carcinoscorpius > Carcinoscorpius rotundicauda. The sequence continues at coordinate 37,675,600 of CM022406.1, read as the reverse complement.
TATATTTAAAGCTGTACTTAAATCACATTTTGAAAAAAACACACAACAACACACAAAAATTAAACATAAAACAAAACACAACTATAACTGTAGTCTATATATATATATATATCCATATACATAGCGAAACGTATCGAAATGGAAGAAACAAACAATCTAGTTTAGTGGAATAAAACTAAGCGTAATATTATATAAAAGTATGAACATTGTTTCCATTTTAATTTCTATTATGTTTAGCTTTTATCTTCATTTTTATTCATTCAAGTTTGTGTTTGTTTTTGAATTTCGCGCAAAGATACACAAGGGCTATCTGTGCTATCCGTCCCTAATTTATTGTAAGACTAGAGAGAAGGCAGCTAGTCATCACCACCCACCGCCACCTCTTGGAATACTCTTTTACCAACGAATAGTGCAATTGACCGGCACATTATAACGTCCCCATGGCTGAGAGGGTAAGCATGTTTGGTGTAACGGGGATGCGAACCCGCAACCCTCAGACTACGAGTCGAGTGCCTTAACCACCTGGCCATGCCCGGGGCCGCTTCTGAAGGATAAGTGTTGATGGTTTTTTGTCACAATTTTATGTTTTTTCGCACTAGTCTTTGAAGAATTTAAGATAATTTTAACCTTAACGAATGTTCTTGTTTCTGAACTTGTTCATCTTCAAAACAGACTGTATGATCATTGTTAGTAATGACGATATACTATTTGTTTTTTTCACCTCCGAAGTACATTTGTTTTGTTTGCATAATTTCTGAGACTATCGTATTTGTTTTAAAACATTGATAATAGGAACAATAACAGAACAAATCTTAACATGTAAATGACTTCCAGTTCTGGACTACAACTTAACATCCAAATGATTTCCAGTTCTGGAACAAATATTAAAATGCGAATGGCTTCCAGTTCCGGATCACATTCTTACGTAAGAAGAGCTTCCAGTTTAAGACTATATTTTAATATGAGGATGGCTTTCAGTCCCGGACTATATCTTAACATGAGAATGATTTACGGTTTTGGACCACATCTTAACGTGAGAATAGTCTCCAGCTCCGAATTATATTCTAACATGAGAATGGTTTCCAGTTCCAGAGCTCATTCTAACATCAGAATGGCTTGCAGTTCCGAATCACATTTTGACGTGAAAATGATCTCCAGTTCCAAACCACATCATAAGGTAAGAATGACTTCCAGTTCCAGATAACATCCTAACGTAAAAATGATTCCAGTCCGGACCACATCTCAACATGAGAATGACTTCCAATTCCGGACCACATCTTAACATGAGAATGATTTCCAGTTCCGGACCACATTTTAACGTGAAAATTATGTCCTGTTCCGAACCACACCCTAAAGTAAGAATGACTTTCATTTCCGGACTACATCTTTGCATAAGAATGGTTTGCATTTTCGGATCACATCTTAACCTGAGAATAGTCTCCACCTTCGGACCATATCCTAACATGAGAATGGTTTTCAGTTCCAGACCACATCCTCAGGTAAGAATGGCTTTCAGTTCCGGACAATATCCTAACATAAGAATGGTTTCAATCCAATTCAAAACTTAACATCAGAATAATTTCTTCCTCTAGCTCACAGCTTAACAGTATAAATATACCGCTTCTATTTCTAGCATAGGTTCTTAGTTCGACGTTATAAGTTCCTAAGCATTAGTTCTTAGTTCAACGTTACAAATTTCTAAGCATTAGTTCTTAGTTCGACGTTTTAAGTTTCTTGCATTGGTTCTTAGTTCGACTTTACAAGTTTCTAAGCATTAGTTCTTAGTTCGACGTTATTTGTTTCTAGCATGAGGTCTTAGTTCGACGTTACAAATTTCTAATCATTAGTTCTTAGTTCGACATTATAATTTTCTAGCATGAATTCTTAGTTCGACGTTATAAATTTATAACAGAGGTTTTCAGTACGTTTGTACATTTTTTCAACAACAGTTTTCGCCCTCATATTGGGATTTTTCGGCTTCTTCAGTCCTTAGCTTGACAACATCAGACTTCAGTTTCTTGTTATTAAACAAACTTCCCCAAAAATTACAACAAAAACAACAGCAACATGAAAATCAAGTTTTTAAGCCAACTCAAATGTTGGATATCAGCTGGTAGTTCCTAAATGAAGTCCATAAAATATTCATTATAAAAACATACAAGTGAATACATAACATTAGAATTTTTGTATAAATCAAAGAATCAGTTTTTCAGATACAATCTCAACGAATGTGTCCCTTATTTTACACGGTTATAATAATAAGAAATTATGAGTAAAAGCAGAAAAGAAGGGTGTTATAATACACCAACCTAAAAACATAGAAAGAGCTGAAAGTGTAATTCTTATAAGCTCAGTTAACCGTATTATCTGTTACTGTAGTCTAACCACTCAAACTGTAGTATAACAAACTATGTTACGTATCCATGAATAAAAGAAGAAGTGATTTCGTTACAATGCATCGACAACGCTACCTCTTCTGTATGAAGTGTGGTCAACTGCTCTCATGAGCAGTTGGAATGCAATAGATGTCATAGTGGTCATCTTCCTGGCGAGTTATGATAATTACAGTTATGCTACAGAAAGTCTTCTGGAACTTTTATTACTGGAGTTTTTCTCTTAATGCTCTAGACTATATGTAAACATTGGTTTTATGTTATTTATGTTTTATTAAACTTTGTTTTGTTTTACCTTTACTTCCTTTTATGAATTTTACTAAATTTACTTTTTACCGGATGTTTGGCGCAGATATCCTAGCTGCTTTGTGTCATAAAACACCAAACCAACTAGCCAACCAACCCAGTGGTCTAGGTGCTATATCCATATGTATAATATTACCAATTTACATGAATAAGAAAGTAAAGTTGTAATTACTATCAGTTTTACTTAAGTCATATTCTAATCATACTTTCATGGTAGACATTAATAGCGCAGCATTGTATGGCATTTCCATACTGGCTATTTATTTGTATTTATTAATTACAATTACCAAACCAAGTGGAAGCTCATCAACAAGGTTTAACCAAAATAAACACCAGTAAAACTTATTTATTCTGTTTTGAAAGAATAACGCGAACTAAGAACGAGCGAAACAATTTATTTTCTAAACAATTCTTTAAAAAGAAAAGTAGCTGAATTTGTAAGAAAGATATTAAAATTATTTAAGTATCTCGTCTTAATTTCCTGAAAGCCCCTATGAAGGTTTAATTACACTATGTAACAAAATTTTTACTTTTTCTTGTTCCTGGGCTGAAAGCGTTATTTCTCAATTGCTTATGCCTAAAGTAAATGGAAAAGACCTATTTTTATCTTCAAACTTTGCTTTTGTGACCTGGGAACGTATAACAAAAACATGATGGGAGACTATATTTGGGAGTTGATACGTGAAAGTGATTTACATGACAGTCGCAAATCTCGAAAAACTACTCACTTCTAAACATTTTTGTATAATTGAAATATAAATACATGTACGTCTTGATTCATATGTTGTTTTATTCAGACCTTATGCAAATAAAAAATGCCCCCCAGTAGCTCAGCGGTATGTCTGCGGACTTACACGCTAAAATCCGGGTTTCGATACCCGTGGTGGGCAGAGCACAGATAGCCCATTGTGTAGCTTTGTGCTTAATTCTAAACAACAACGACAACAGCAAATGAAAATGTGCAAATTTGCCCGTGTTTACATAGAAAATAGGTTAATTCCTAAAGTTTGAAAGGAATAATGGCCATTTTCTGTACTTTTACAACACAAGCAATTAATAAATAACACGTACTATCCAGGAACAAAATTTGTGTTACATAGTGTCATTAGTTATTTAATTATAGTGCATTAGTCAATTATAACAAAAACTACCGCCAGTTGACGCTGTAAATTTGTTTGTTTTTGTTTTTTGCGCTAAGCTACTTGAGGGCTATCTGCGCTAGCCGTTCCTAATTTAGCAGTGTAAAACTAGAGGGAAGGCAGCTAGTTATCACCACCCACCGCCAGCTCTTAGGCTACTCTTTTACCAACGAATAGCGGGATTGACCGTAACATTATAAGGCCCCCATGGATAAGAGGGCGAAACGCTGTAAAAAAATAAATTATTTCAAAAAGTTAAACGCAATACATTTCTCTCTTTGATACATATTTATAATTAAAGTTTTCTGTGTGTTTTCTATAGGAAGGCGCTAAGTATTAGTTAATGCTCTTTAAATTGTAATGAGCATTCCAACTTCTCACCGTGGAAAAGTAAAATAAACAGGAGTACTTCGAAGTAACGCTTGTATACATATGCATATATCGCTGTTCTAATTTATTATTTATCTAGATAAAATTTTCACAGACCTCTTCTGAGTGCATGTTGAGTCTAGAATACCAAGTGTGAGCAACAAAAATAATAGTTTGGAACGTTTTCAAATATAGTCTCGATAGTTTTTTTATTTGTTTGGCTGAGATATAAAGACTTTAAAAGTATCTACTTGAAATGTATTTGTTCTTAAAATATTGGTAGAAATAAAAACAACAACCAAGAAGTTAAGTGAAAACTTATTTAGTATTTTATGGACACTGATAAATTACTTTGCCACTTGCTCATTTATTTGGATTAGGAAGTAAATCTCACCTGAATAAATAAATCAAAAACAAACCGTTTCTCAAAGAAAGCAGCGCCAGCCAATTCTTGTTTTCTTTTACATTCTAGCCATTATGAAGGTTTAACATTCCACTTGTAGTTGTTACATATGCTTTATAATCATGTACCTTCACTAGTTTTATCTTTCTAAATACAGTTTTATTATATAAATACAGCTGTGTATTGTTTTGATTTTATTTTAATTATTTAGTGTTATCTGTGATTTAAGCTCAGCGCAACAAAACATGGAACAATCAGAGAAGTTCGCTGATTAATACATAAGGTTAACATGTCATTAACTTGTTTTAATATATAGCAAATTTATAACATATATATATAATCCACTAATGGGAATAATTATGGAAACATACGAGTAATAAGTATTTAAGAGTCGGCAAGAACGAGTAATGACACCAATGTTGTGCATTTATTATTAGTGTGAAAACAAACTGTATCAGAAAATACAGTTCAAAAATCAGTAAGATGTATGTGAGCTCTCTGCCTTACACAATGTTTTATATTCATTAATGTACAATTATATAACATTGTTCTAAATGTCACGTATTGTTATCCACAGCTCTCTACATAAAATCACACGTCCTCAATGATGTTACATCAGCATCTTTGCTGTCAAGATATAGTTTCATCACAGATACAATAAGCTTGAAATCATTACCTTGAAGGAAAATGAATACCCACCTCATTAACTGTGTATTGCAGGTAATATCACGTTATCTGTACTTGACAGCAGTTAGGTCGCCATCAATTTTGTGTAAATTATCTACATTATTAGCTGAGATATTAGGGCCTGGCATGACCTAGCGCGTTAAGGCGTGTGCTTCGTAATCTGAGGGTCGCGGGTTCGCGCCCGAGTCGCGCCAAACATGCTCGCCCTCCCAGCCGTGAGGGCGTTATAATGTTACGGTAAATCCCACTATTCGCTGGTAAAAGAGTAGACCAAGAGTTGGCGGTGGGTGGTGATGACTAGCTGCCTTCCCTCTAGTCTTACACTGCTAAATTAGGGACGGCTAGCTAGCACAGATAGCCCTCGAGTAGTTTTGTGCGAAATTAAAAAACAAACAAACAATCTAAGTTTGATAAATTCAAATTCAAAAACAAACAAGCTGAGATATTGACCCAAAATTGTACCTATATTCCATCATCTTTCACAGTATAATTTGCACTTTGACTATGATGCTGTTATTTTCTCTACAGCTAAACAAACTGTCGTTGATGAAGCCTATTAAGTTGAACTATAGTTTATCTGAATCCGTCCAATTTCACTATTTACACTGTTTGGGTTCAAATATTAATTTCAGTGACACCTTCATTGAGATCAAATCTACTTAATGTTTCTTTTGTGTTCTCTGGATAATATTCCTACATATATTTACAGCAACGTATTATTGCTAGATATATAGTCTATTACTTACGAAGTATACTTTAAATTACTTCAGAATACTTCTGTAAAATCTTGGTTTGCTACCCCCAGCACTTTTTATAATTAACAGTATCAGTTTCACCTATTCTCTTCAGAATTTTTCTATGAAGTAAAACGTGGAATCTTAGCACAATGAATTTTTTGGAGTTTCCTCGAAAAGAGATTTTTATTTCTACTCCTTTATCTTTTGACATTTCTGTAGGAAGAACCACGACTGGAATCACCCCACTATTAATTTTTGTTGTTTTGAATTAAGCACAAAGCTACACAATGGGCTATCTGTGCTCTGCCCAACACGGGTATCGAAACCTGGATTTTAGCGTGTAAGTCCGCAGACATGCCGCTGAGCCACTGGGGGGCCCTACTATTAATACCAGGTATAGATATTATGACTGCCTGTACTTTTTTAAAACTCCATATTGGTATGACACTTTTTGATTGGTTGGATGACAACTAGTCATAGTACAAACTATCAACACTTGAGTTTATGTTCGAGTGCAATTCATCTTTACACGATAAAGGTATCATTCCTTCAGTTTTTGCCTTTTTATACCCATTTTGCTCACCATATCTGCAATTTCAAATACTGTGTTTCATAAATGGTGACAACATCTATTTAAAGATTAATAAATAATATTTTAGTTGATATCAGTCATAACTTAATTAATATTTTTCACTTTCATAAATGGTTCAGATTATTAAAGGAAGAGAAATAGAAAAATTCCTGGAGCAAAAAGTGTGTTCTTTATTAGTTAAAACTGCAACATTTCGTGACAGTCGAAACTCATAAGAGAATGTTTGGGAATTTCGGTTACTTAAGTACATTTGAAAACTAATTTTACCCCTGATTCTTAATTGAATTAAATTTTAAGCACAAAACAGAAACTGCAGTTGAGTATGTTCATCTCTGAATGTAGAGAGAAGAAATAAATAAAATTTTAAAAATATATTCTGTGTTAAAAGGTATGCTTTAATTCATCGATTTTTCTCTCACGTTCATTAATGGTTTGAAAACTTGATGAAGTACTTACATCACCTAGACCTGGCATGGCCAGGTGGTTAAGACACTCGACTTAATCTGAGAGTCCCAGGTTCGAACCACCTTTGAATCAAACATGCTCGGCCTTTCAGCCGTGGGAGCGTTATATGTGATAATCAATCCCACTATTTTTGTAAATGAGTAGCCCAGGAGTTGGTGATGGCTAGCTGTCTTCTCTCTAGTTTTATACCGCTAAATTAGGGACGCCTAGCGAAGATAGCTCTCGTGTAGCTTTGTGGGAAATTCAAAACAAACTAAGCCACTTAAAACGAACGTTTCTTAGTAGAAGAACAAAGATACACAAGGAAGTGTGATTAATGGAGTGTCAGTAGAAAGTTCCAGACAATTTCTCTGCATGAAACACACTGTTTAGTTTTAAGACAACTAGAACTAAAATGACGAGTTAAACAATAGTTATGATTTAGCAAACTAGTAGGAAACCGGAGTTACATACAACTATTAACGTTTAACTTTTAAATATGTGTTCTGAGCAAACTTTTTTTTTTGCTTCAAAAACGAGAAATGTAGCAAAATAAAAAGGAAAAATCGAAAAACTTGAATTCATTTATTCAAGTTTGGAATATTTTGAAGATCATACTGTTCTGTATATCATGGTTGTTCTTAGTTGTAGACTATATAATTTTCAGGTCAAAGCATAATTTGTTCAAAATAAATCATTCATACCAATATTTGGTGTACTGGAAACACGATAATGAAATTCTCAATACCTTATCTTTTCGACCATCATTACCCAACATGGCCAGGTGGTTAAGGCACTCGACTCGTAATCCGAGGGCCACTGGCTCAAATTACCGTCACACTAAATATGCTCGCCCTATCAGCCGTGGGTGTGTTATAATGTTACGATCAATCCCACTATTCGTTGGTAAAAGAGTGACCCAAGAGTTGGCGGTGGGTGGTGATGATTAGCTGGCTTTCATTTAGTTTTACACTGCAAAATTAGGGACGGCTAGCGCAGATAGCCCTCGTGTAGCTTTGCGTAAAATTCATCAAACCAAACAAACTGACCATCATTTGTAGTTCGAGTTAAAAGTAGTCCTCCATAAAAAGTAGCTTCTTCCCTTGTTCGTTCCTAAGCAGGTTAGAGATAGGTTTTAAGCCTTGTAGCATTGTAATGTGTGGCTCAATCCAGGAGTGCAAGTACCTTTTTGATAGTTGGACTAAGTCCATGTGCCTCGGAGACCTCACCAAGGTTCTTGGGGTGGATAAAGTCGTTAAAATAGCTTTTAAGAGCCCCATGCAATTCTACACCATGGATTAGGTATAGTGACGTCACTTATTTTGTTGCTGCTGTGGGCAAAGTGAAGAATAATACATTGTTCAGCTTTGCACTAAACAGAACAAAACGTAAATCTGTAAATCTTAACGCTTTAATTATTTACAGCTAAAAATACCATAGTATTTTAGTAGTAAGTAAATACACAACACCATGGATAGAAAATGTCGAGATTTGCACCCACACAAATTTGTTATTGCTCCGTAATAGAGAGTCTAATCTTTATTTTTTCTGCGGTAAATTTACCTTTTTAATTGAATTAAACTACTTTAAACCTGTTGTTGGTCTTGTATGGTTTATTAATCCATACTTTGTGACACTGTCGTTATAGTTTGTCGTGAAATATGAAACTTCTTATTCTTTGCTAGACAACCAACTAACAGGACGTGTACCATCATATTACGACGAGTTTTCCATGAATTACAAAACATTAAATCGTGCTGGCAATTAATCATTATTTTTAAAATAAAAACAAAAACATATGTTACAATCTCAGTGAATTACAAAGCAAATCCTACTCCATTAGGCCTATACTATTTAATTTTATTCCTTTAAGCCTATATTATTCGATCCTACCCAGTTAGGCCTACACTACTAATCTTACTCCATTAAGCGTACATTACTCGATCATATCCAATTAGGTCTATACTATTCAACACCACCCAATTAGGCCTAAATTATAAAATCGTACTGCATTAGGCCTATATTATTAATAAAAAATTCTCAGCGAACTTTACACTTTGATATACCTTTCACATTTTTTAACGAGAAACTTTTATTGCTTCAGCTGGTTTACCCTTCACGTTTTCAAAGTGAAATTTCTATTTCACGATTATTTTTAATCTCGGCGCATTAACGTTTTTAAAGTTCGCAGACATACTGAAGTATTTTCATTAACTGACTCGATTTGTAAATATCCAAAAAACGATAATGAATGAAAAATTACGCAGGTCTGGGATGATTTTATCGTCTTGAAATTTTTACATGTGCTACAGTAAATTCTCTATGCTGAAACCGAAAATGATACCTTTTTCTCCATCTCGTAATTTTTTTTCACAAAACGTTATATGTAAGTTTACATAAGTGAATCATTTTAATTGAAATTGGACCACATTTTGTTCACTTAAAGTGTTTAAAACCATTGGCTGTAAATTTCTCTAAAACCAATCGTGATGTGAGAGTCTTATCGACCGTTCTAGAACTCAAAAGTGATAATAAAAAAATGTTTATTGTGGAATACTAAATAATATCAGTTTTTTTTCTTCTCGGTTAGTAAGAAATCTCTACGGGATAGAAAAAACTCAAATATGTTAATTTCAAACTCCGTGTAGCTAAAGTATGGAAAATATGTTATTATAATCAAAACAACTTTTACGAAGTTTAAATTCGTAAGCCTGTGTTATTAGTTGAAAAAATATCCCTGAATAAACTGTTCTTAGGAGATCTCAGCCTCTTCTCTGAGCCCTTTTTGACAATTCAATGTCCTTCCTGAGGACCTACAATTTTTTATCATCCGCATTGTTCTGTTACCTACCAGGTACGTTTCACGAACATTAATTTTTAAATATTCTGAAACATGTTTGGCCAGTATTGTTTGCTTTTTTTTTTAATTTCTCGTAAAGCTACAAGAGAGCTATCTGCGCTAGCCATCCCCAATTTAGCAATGTACTACTAGAGGGAATCAGCTGGTCATGACCACCCACCATCAACTCTTGGGCTACTCTTTTACTCGCGAAAAGTGGGATTGACGATTACATTATAACGACCCCATGAGTGAAATGGCGAGCATGTTTGGTGAGACGGGGGAATTCGACTCCGCAACCCTCAGATTACGAGTTGAGCGCCCTAACCAACTGGCTGCCCCGAGCCTGTTTGCTTTGTTTTTAGCATAAAGCTGTACTTTATACAAATATAAAGCTATGTTGACAAATAGTAATTTACCAGCACAGCAAAAATTGTTGTATAAAGAGAACATTTTACGTTTTAATAGAACAATGGTCTAGTCTTCTATAGTTATGAATGAGGTTTTCTTCCATAGCGTCTATAACAGCCGATTAGGCCAAACTGATAAAACATTCCTGCTTGCATTCTAAATCAGAGGTGGAGCCAACTCTCATTCATTTATGAATGAATTTCTTTAGGTAAATTCACGTATTTTCCTAAGATTCATTATCAATAATATCCAACTCAAATGACACAACAGGAAAATATTCAACCAAGCAAACTTACAATTCAAACGGAACAAATATAATTCGAACTACGGTTTGTTTGTTTGTTTTAGAATTTTCTCGCAAAAAATATGCGAAGAGGAAGGGGGAGTGGCGTGGAACGTGATGAAGTGCGAGATATTACATTTCACTACTCGAGGTAATAATTTAACCTTAGATACAAAGAGCATCTTAATCATTCAGACACTTTTATCAAAGCTACTAAGAGCTGGTGACATCAATGGTTCATTAAGAACCTAAAATTTAAACGAGTCATTCAAACGAACCCAACGTTTAACGGAGCTCTTAAATTTGGATAGCTTATCGTTCTTTTGTAAGCACAGATAAAGTATGACACATAATTCAAGTTTTCAACTTAGGATAAAAAGAACCCCATCGAAACCTAAAGATGTGATTATACGACAGCCAGAATGCAGATCGGAATGCCCGAAGTTCGAGCCGTGATAGGCCACTGCTGTAGTTTTAGTTGTAAGGATTTTATAATCAAGGCAGTTAAATGTAGTTGTTGTTGTTGTGTTTTTAAACTAAGCACAAAGCTACACAATGGGCTCTGCCCACCACGGGTATCGAAACCCGGTTTTTAGCGTTGTAAGTCCGCAGACATACCGCTGAGCCACTGGGGGTTTAAGGCAGTCAATATACGATTCCCAGTAGCCTCATAGGCTCATAAGTGTCTGTCCTGCTTTTGGTTAACAGTTCTAAATTAAGAATGTCTAGCTGTTTACATTCAAGATGCTATTCGGTTTGAATGTTTTGTTTGAATATTGCCCAAAGCTACACGATGGTTATCTGCGCTAGCCGTGCCTAATTTAGAAGTGATAAAGTGGAAGAAAGATGGCAAAACCATACCGCCCACCACTTACTTTTGTGATATTCTTTTACCAACGAATTGACCGTCACCTTATAACGCCCTCATGGTTGAAAGATTGAGCATGTTTGGTGAGATAAAAATTCGAACCCGCGGCCTTCAGATTATGAATCAAGCGCCCTAAATCAAGGCACGTAAATCATCACTTCTGTCACTTTAATCTTTAATATAGTAACTGACTGATTTACATAGACAGTATAACTAACTCACTTGCTAGTTGATCCGTATCATCGTACTAGATTATCATAAGCTTCAACGGTGCTATTACCTAGAGATTAAACTATTAAGCTAATAAAGGAACGCACTTTAAGTACTTTTATAAAGCTTTTAGCTGGACACGTTACCACTTGATTGTTTGCTTGTTTCAGAACTTTCGCGCAAAGCCGAACAGAGGTTATTTATGAAAAGTCGTCTCTAATTTTGAACTATTACGAGACTAGACGAGAAACAAACGATCGACAGAATTTTTCGTCAGATATCGTCGTGGGATTTGAGCAGTACTCTTAAGTTCCAACCATTGCTCGAAAGTGCGGGGTGTGTTTTTGAGGCAATGGAACTCTCCATGCACGCTTACCACTCGACCACGCGCGGTTTGACAAACTGTTGCCTGCATGAGTAATTGAAAGAATGGTAAATATTGACTGAAGAATAGTTGAAAATAGGAACTAAACATAAATTTTCGTTTCGATTCCTTCGGAAAATAGACGACCTTCGAAGTTGACCTCTGAGATCTATATACAAAGCTGGTTCTTGTTGATGCTTGAGAAAACTATATTATAAAATACACTGAGATGTCATGACGACCACACAAATATATCCAGTTCTTGAAAACATTCGGCTTTGATTAAAATACAAATGGTTAAATGAACTCCTTAGTTGCATGCATTCAGCAAACGCTTTAAAATTCTCGTTTAACCAATAAAAATACTAAAGGGATAATTGCGAAGTAATTGAATTTATTCTCATTGGCTTAGATTTATAATATAAAATATAGTGGCACTCTACATATAACTTAACTTCTAATTTTAAACCAAACATAAATTCACCAACATACAACTTACTTGATGCATCAGCAGTCCAGGAAACTCTTGAGCCATCGTTGAGGCTATGCTGGTATGAATAATTGGTAGAACCAGTCCAAGGGTCATTGATACCCTTGTTCTCAACGGTAGCATAGTATACGACACGAATAAACAATAGATTATCTCCCATACACCGTCAGCGGCAGTGTGTCGGGCACCCCACGACCCTGAACCCCAAGTCCATCTCGTTCCAATGTCAAGAGGCATACAAAACAGACAAAAGATTACAAAAAAGCATACAATTACGTAACAGTAAGTCAGCAGGTAATAATCTTTGTGCCATCTCGTGTAGATGAATGACAGTATCGAAACAAAAGCGAAACAGTGTAGCAGGAAATACAAGTTTGCAGCAGTAGCAGTTCTGACAAAGGCAAAATGTAAAATGGTTAGAATTCCAGTGAAGAATATAAAGAGCCCAAGAACGCTGACAATTGAGGACTGTTGAATCTTAAAGGTATAACGCTGGTATAAGGACTCTAACTCCTCATTGTCGAACCTTCGGCGGTTAATAAGCCGAGAAAATAACACTTTTCTCCTGGTGGTTACTGTCTTAACGTCACCATCCATGATCTGGACCTAAAGCACAGAAAATAAAAGAAAGAGAAAGAAGGATCAGAGTTAAATTAATTAGGTTTAGTTTTCTGTCAAGTTTGGTTATCAGGTGAAGGTAACAAATCAATAAATTCCATATCTTCTTGAAATCTCTTCTTTTTGTCACATAAACTAATACAACTTTTTTAAAAAACAAAATTGGTTCTGCGTCGAACCGCTAAATTTACACGAATCAAAACTCTATATCCATTTTCTTTTTGCTTTTGTTACTTATACAACTCAAATATATAAGATTAATATTAAAGAAAATTTAGCGAATTATTACAGACTACATGACTTGATTTTTAGACTTTCTATAAATACCAAACCGATTAGCCTTCCGAGATTTCTCATATAAGAGTTTCAGTAAAAGACGCCTTACTAATATGACACAATATATGATACATCGACTCACAGAAAGCAGAATACCTAAGAGCTGACCTTCGCAGAATTAATTTTGAAGCTTGTTCCAAAAGCTTTTGAACTGGAGAGAAAGCTATTCAGAATACACGTTAGTAAATAACTGTAAATTTAAGAAAACCGCTCAGTTACAAACATAAATACAGTACGTTTTTTTTCTCAAACTCTTATTCAAGATCATTTAGTTAGATAAAGAGTCTCTAGGTTACGCAGCATCACCATTCTCGAACTGCACGTGCTACTGGTTTCATAGCTAGAAAACAGCGTCTGCTGTGAAACCAGGTATGGTATGTGGGGAACCCTAATATTAACAAAGCGCCATCTCGTGATTGTTCCTTTAAGTAAGTAAAAGTAAACTTTATAGAACGATTTCCCAAATTCGGATTTTGATTTTCGAAGTGGGCAAAGCACAACTAGCTTAAAAACTAAAGTTACAATGAAACATATAAACATAAGAATATTTACAAAAGCGATATCCCTACTAAATGTATAGATTAGTATTAGGTTTTCTACAGTTTAAAACAGTGTGTGTGTTTTTTTCTTATAGCAAAGCCAGATCGGGCTATCTGCTCAGCCCACCGAGGGGGATCGAACCCCTGTTTTTAGAGTTGTAAATCAGAAGACATACCGCTGTACTAGCGGGGGGCGGTTTAAAACACACAAACACAAACTAACGTGGTAGGGGTTTAGTTTAGAGAGAGAAATCGTAAGAATTATCTCTCCAACTGGGGTGTTCAGGAACGTTGTGGTTCCTCTTCGTCCCCTTTCGTGTAAGGTTATTGGATTTAGTTCTTTTATTCTTTTAATTTTTAAACTCTTTTTTTGGGTGAAGGAGGTCATACTTAATATTATCCATAGTTTAAAACAGATTTCCCAATTCTTTTAAAAAGAGATCCTTCAAGCAATCCTGCAGTAAATCTACAGACTTACGACACTCAGATTCGAGTTTCGATACCCTTGATGAGCAGAACACATTCCGTAGCTGTGTGATTAAAAATAACCAAAAAATTCACAGAAATTAAGTTTTCCTTATTGTAAGGTATAAAAAAATACTTATTTTATACTTTTTTAGAAGAAGTGTTTTTTTTACTTATAGCAAAGCCACATGGGGCTATCTGCTCAGCCCATCGAGGGGAATCGAACTCCTGATTTTAGCGTTGTAAATCTGGAGACATACAGCTGTACTAACGAGTGGCATTTAGAATAAGATGGCAAACATTCCTATTCTTAGGATTAATGACAGCTCTTCTGGAGTAAGAAAAAAACATTTGTTTGAAATGTCGAGCAAAATCTTAGCTAAGAACCAAAAGATGAGAGAAAGACGTTTTAGAATGCTAAAATGGGGCATAAGGAACACATTCTGGAGTCACAAACAATGAGTAATTGCAATTAACCGATATATTAATTATTTACCCAATACTTCATTGTTAAAAATAGAAAATAAACTTGGTTTGTTTTGAATTTCAAGCAAAGCTACACGAGGTCTATCTACACTAGCCGTCCCTAATTTATCAATGAAAGACTAAAGGGAAGGCGGGTAGTCATCACCACCCACCGCCAACTCTTGGTCTACTCTTTTACCAATGAATAGTGGGATTCACCGTTTATTATAACGCCCCCACGGCTGGAAGGGTGAGCACATTATGTGTGACACGGATTCGAAACCCGCGACCGTCGGAATACGAGGCCATGCCGGACCACTAGAAAACAAAAGAAAGTAAGTTGTTCAGCGAACTAATATTTGCTTTAAACGGAGTAGATACACTTTGTTGTCGTTGATACCATAAGCTCATCAATGTATGACTAAGAGATATTGTTCCAAATATCCCATATTTCTACTCACAAATCAGCCAACTTGCCCGATCGGCGTATTATCTTCTGTGTTTCAAGTTTACACAGCCTTAATAACATTCAGGACGGGACTTTGTTTTAACCAAGCCATGATTTCGAGTGTTCCATTTCCCTTCTAAACGCCATTTCACCATGGTTATTCCACTCTTGGGATCACTATATTATTAGATGATGAATCCTTGTCAAATAGGTTTTGTTTTTGAAGGAATGAAACAATGGTTTAAAAAAACCATACTGTATTTGTCAGCAGCCAGGAAGCCATCAATTCTGCTTGTATCTCCAATCATATTTAGCTGAGGTGCAGCGAGCACTTATATTTGTACCTCCAGCACGCTTCACTGTAGATGTAGACGGATGAATGTAGCTATTAAACCAAATATAGTTGTTCCCAAAAATCTGAATTTGAATCAGTCTGTAAACAGCTCTATTCCGTTCCTCCTCACTATTTCTCATCTAACTGTTTGAATTATAACACGTATTTTAATTTTATTTATTCAGTTTTCTCTTCCAAGCAGTCGCTTTTCAGCAGGAACACGTGCACTTTGTAAATTTGTATTTTCATCTTCGTAATTGCTTAGATTACTTCCAGTTTGTCATGTGCAACGTGTATTGTTACTTAACATCACTTTTAAAGAATTTGGACTTTTTATCTCGACTATTTCTATCAGTAACTCTACTCTCTACAAAGTTTACATACGGCTCCAACTGAAACCATTTCCCTCCTACCAATTATGGTTGTTCTTTCAGCCGGGAGGGAGGAGTTATAATGTGACGGTTAATCGTACTATTCCTTGGTGAAATAATAGTCCAAGAGATAGCAGTAGGTAGTGATGACTAGTTGCCTTCTTCCTTGTTTACTGCTGCTAAAGTAGGAATGACCAGAGCAGATAGACCTCATGTTGTTTTCCGCGAAATTCAAAACAAACCAAATCTATTATTGAAATCTACAAGTTCGCCTCACTGTGTCACATGGATTGGCTATTATTTACCAAAATTGCTATTTATATACGTTGGTCACTTGAAATTTCTGTTTTGTGAGCTAGGAGTAAATATTACCATTGGAAACATTGTAACTTCCTGTATTTTACAAGTATTATGCTGATGTGACGCTGTGTGATTGGTTGGATGGCCATCGGCCACACTATAAATTATTCAAATTGTAAAATTCTGATACAGTTCATTCTCGTGCAACAGAGAGTGACCAAAAATTCGGTTGCCATTGTAAAATGAAATTAACATTGTTTTCCTTGAACAATGCCGTACATCAGTGAATGTGTGCAAGTGTTCTAAACTGAACGTCTTTTGTTCTGTATTTATTTTAATGCGGATATTTAAAACATATTCTGTAAACGTGTAGAGGCATTCAGCCTATCTCATATTCTTATCTTTTGCTCATTTTACTTAGTTTCCATGATTGAACATGTCGATTGTATATATATATACATATATCACTAACTATAAACGTCTTATTTCCTTTGTTATTTTGTCGAGAACGCTTTCGTGCTTCTTTTTTGGTAATGCTCAAGAACATACATCGTCACTTAGCAACAGAACTATCGCCTGATTGGTCCTTGTTTATTTTGAAAGCTCAATGTTCATGCTGATTTGTTAAAAACACCGGAAGTAGGCCTAAGAACATCGGGTGATAGTTTTGTTGCTAAGCGACGATATATACTTGAGTATTACCGAGAACGACGAGTGTAAAAGCGTTCTTGAGTTAGTGTTATTCAACAGTTTAAATACTATAAATTACATCATTTTGTTCAATAATAATTAAAAGGGTAAAGGTTTGGATTCGTACAAATGTGGAAATATCTGGAGGTTTATTTCTATTATAAAGCTGTTTTAACAACTGCCTTTTGTCGATAAAATTGGAGATGACTACCTTCTCCCAACTGGCTGTAGACATTGAAAGACAGTAAGAGCTGAAATGGTGTAGGCCTAAGCACTCAACCGACTCCTAATTTTACTTTTCATATGTTACGTGTTTTTTTATGTTTTATGTAGACTGAACGCAACAGAAAGACACAGATAACAGCTTGTATAATTTACTACAACAAACTATTATATATGTAACAAATATAACATAAATTATATAATAACAATGACAGATATTCAGTTTCAACCTTCAAAATTAATTACAATACAAAATGGTACTGGCCTGTATCTAATAATATGATCTAGAATGAAAGTCCAGAAGTTCAGATTAGAAATCCAAAATTCCAGTCTCGGGTGTGACTTTGGTCCCATGAAGAAATTTCGAAGTTTGAATGGAGAATGACGAAGTTCTTTTTACGGTGTTTTCGATGAATGTTTCAACTTGTCGTTTTCCGCTTCGGTCTCCCCTAAACAGTCCTGTACGTGTTGATTTCTAGTATAACCAGAAATTCGAATGAATCGCAAAGATTGACGAAACAAAATCACAGCTTCTGTAGGTCTAGCTCTAGTCACAAATTCAAGTTGAATAAACACACAGCAAACGTTGAAAAGTTCTCAAACAAAGACAATATCTCTTGAATCGAAATAAATACTAATGACTGACTCTTCTCTCTCTTCTTTTCTCCTCGCGTCACCGTCCTTTTATACAGGTAGGCCTACTTTTCTCGAACATTCGCCGTAACTTCCAGAGTTCCAGAGTAATCTGCGCATGTCTGTTTTTGCACGAGACTTGTCGTATAGACACTAGGCCACCAAACATTTCCATTTATAGTCATATATTTGATCTACCTAATTCTAGAAATTTCTAAATGTTATTTTAAATGAATAACAACATATTTTATTGGTTTAAACTTTGAAACAATAATATAAACATGGAAATATAAATAATAGATATGGAAATCCACACAACACGACATGTTGTCGTTTACAAAACATTTACATGACATTTACATAACACATATCAGCTATCTAATTCAACATCTGCAATTGAAACATGTCTGATAGCCTTTGGAAATTACGATTCAGATGTATTCCGTAATGATAATAACAAGGACTGGTAACAGACAAGCTTCTTTGTCTTTGTTTAAGTCTCATAGTGAACGTGCATATATGTATAATAAAGAACAGTTATCAATGCTGGATAAACCAAACTTTTGGAGAAGTCTGACATCTACATTTGCAAGGTCTAAAGAATTCATGGTTGAAGGAAGTCCAGAAACACATGCAGTATTAACTTAGATTCAGTAACCTACGGCTATAAAATAGCTATTCACTATTCACGTGTTTCTATTGTTGTTTCAGGCATTTAAACTGACATAAAAAGAACTACATGTGGAAAGGCCATCTTTGGTAGACCATTATATGTTTCCAATGCTTCCATAAGAGTTTAACTAAAGGCTTGGTGTGTGTGTATGTGTGCATGCGCGAGAGAACGTGTCATAAGGATTATATCGGAGTCCCTCTATTATTATCTTGTTTTTATTCTTGTCATAAAACCAAGTTTTAACTCGTATTGAACGATTGATGGTTTTGACTCGACCATTTTATTAATTCATCAAATAACCTTTTTTCGTCATTTTAAATTAATATAAGTGATTGTTGATGTTTTTTCTCTTATAATTATCTATTTTAAAGATTAATTTTATTTGGTACTAAAAGGATGTTGAAAGAAATAAAACAGACAAGAATTACAGTAATTATTCACTCATCTCAGACAGGTCGGGTTGGACATGTTACGATGAAAAATAATTAAGTTTAAGAAGGCAGCTTAACTTTATCAAGCAAAAACACAGCAAAGCCTAGAGTATGAATCGGTTCATTTCATAATACATTGACGTCACAGCTGGATAATATTATAAGTGTTTAACTTTGAGACGAGAAATGTACGTCATTTCTTAAGAATAACGTGACGAGATTAAATTGTAATTACTTTAAAGTGTCCTTATCAGTTTTCGAGAGAGAACTATCGTTTCGGATCTCATGCATATTTTAATTTGGAATGTTTGATTTTAGTGTCGACTTTTAACATTGCTAAGTTTTCTTTTCACATTTTATGGATGCACTTAAAGTTTTGAATTGCAAACATTTAAATAGTACAATTATTTCACAAATGATAGGTAAGAAATTATTTTCAATAAAGCGTTGTTTGTTTGTTTTAATTTCATAAAGTTTCATAGAAATGATTTGGTTATCTTCTGTAATGACGCTAATACGCCTTATGAATAATTCCTGGTGTGTTTCTTTATAAAACTAAGTAATCGGAAAAGTCTAACAGAGCAAGAATTCAATGATACTGACTTCACGCATACAAATTATACTACACTGTAATGGAGACGGGTTTGACTATGTGATAAACTTTGTTTCGTTAGTTGTAATGAGAAGTATGAGCCACAATACGTTATTTTAAGTATTATAAGTATGTTGACCTTTTTTTTTCACAGATTCGATATGGCCAGGTGGTTAGGGCGATCGACTCCTAATCAGAAGATCGCTAGTTCGAATCCTTGTCCCATCAAATATGCTTGCTCTTTCGACTGTGGTAGGGTTATAAAGTGACGGTCATTCCTATCATTCGTTGGTAAAAGAGTAACCGAACAGATGCCGGTGGGTATAGATGACTAGTTACCTTCTTTCTAGTCTGGCACTGCTAAATTAGAGACGGCTAACGCAGATAGCCCTCGTGTAAGTTTGTGCGAAATTAAAAAAACAAACAATCATTATTTGTACAATGCAATTTAAACAATGGCTGGAATTTGTTTGATATTAAATATGGGTTTTGGATGGCTGGTCGCTTAATATTTCTTACTCAGAAAAGCACGACAGTGTTAGAGTATACCAACTTGTGGAAGTTGCTCTGTTTATTACCCTTAGTGCCATCTATTGAAAGTAATTAATGTTACATTACTTATTTTAACATTCGATGAATGTATTTTAGTTTTATAAATAACAAGTTCTCCCTCTGTATCACGTTTAATGGTTTAAATTTTAAATTTATTATCATTAAAAAACTGTAATATTTTTTTACCAGTGATATAAAGACATTTAGAGATTTAATTTTGTTAGTTTAGGCCCTCTTAAGCAACTATACATTTCGTTATTGCACATCAGATGGCGCTTGTAGTAAAGTGAGTGAAAACATTTAGTGTTCCGGGCAAAAAAAAAAAAAAAAGTTGTTGTTGTTATGTTGTTATGAATTAAGCACAAAGCTACACAATGGGCTATCTGTGCTCTGCCCACCACGGGTATCGAAACCCGGATTTTAGCGTGTAAGTCCGCAGACATACCGCTGAGCCACTGGGGGGCAAAAAAAAAAAAAAAAAAAAAAAAAAAAAAAGAGTTACACTCTTTGTAAATTTTTCCTCTGCCCACTCAAATATCGAAACCTGATTTAAAGTATTACATAAGTACTCAGGCATACCCCTAAGCCATTAGAAGAGGAGGCAAATAGTTAAACTAACATAAGAACTTTTTAGAATCCTAGAAATAATTTTGGTTTGAATGTCACGCAAAGCTACACAAGGGCTACCTGCGCTACTCGTTCTAATTTAGCACAGTAAGACTAAAGGGTGGATAGCTAGTCATCATTACCCAGTGCCAACTCTTAGGCTACTCTTTTACCAACAATATTGGGACTGACCGTTACATTATAACGCCCCCACAGACAAAAGAGCGAGTGTGTTTGGTGGGACGGGGATTCAAACCTCCAATTACGAGTCCTGTGCCTTGACCACCTGACCACGCCGGGCCAATATTTTGGTATGCAGAATAAAAATAAGCGAATGTAGCGAACGTAGAATTATATACATATATATATAAAGTTCGTAACTTTGTTTATAATATTAATCATATTGTGTTTCTAATTACAGTCATGTGAAAAAGTTAGTACACTCTATGAAAGCCTGTGTATTTTTACAACATTTTTGGATGTATAGATATTTAATTTCAATTTTAACGATAGTGAAAGATAATAGGAATATAGCTAAACAATTAAAACTGAAGAAAAAACTTTTTAAGATCTGCAAATGTAATTCTATAAAAATGCATATTCTAACCGAGGAAAAAATTTTGACACACTACTCTCTAATAGCTAGTGTTACCCCCTTTGACTGAAATGACTGCAGTGAGACGCTTCTTGTAGCCATCTACCAGTCTCTGACATCGGTCTGAAGAAAGTTTGCCTCATTCCTCAATCCAGAATTATTTTAGCTGTGAAATGATTGAGGGGTTTCTTGTATGTACAGCTCGTTTCAAGTCTCAATAAGATTAAGATCTGGGCTTTGACTCGTTCACTCCAGAACTCTCCATTTCTTAATTTTCAGCCAGTCTTTGGTGGATTTACTGGTATATTTCGGGTCATTATCGTGTTGCAGGGTCCAGTTCCGCTTCAGCTTTAATTTTCGTTCAGATGGTCTCACATGATCGTCAAGCACCCTCTGATACACACTAGAATTCATGGTGGATTCCATGTTTGTGACCTGTCCAGGTCCTGCTGCAGCAAAGCAGCCCCAAACCATGACACTTCCACCTCCATGCTTCACGGTTAGTATGAGGATTTTTCCTGGAATGCTGTATTTGGTTTACGCCAAACATGTCCTCTGTTCTGGTGTCCAAATAATTCAAATTTGGACTCATCTGTCCAAAGAACATTATTCCAGAAGTCCTGGTCTTTGTCTACATTCTCTCTGGCAAACTTCAGTCTGGTCTTGATGTTTCTCTTAGAGAGCAAAAGTTTCCTCCTTGCACACCTCCCATGCAAGTTAAACTTGTGCAGTCTCTTTCTGATTGTAGAGTCATGCACTTTCACATCAACAGTAGCTAGAGCCTGCTGTAGGTCTCGTGATGACATGTTAGGGGGTTTGAAAATCTCTTTTAGCATCTTGCTGTCTGCTCTCGGGATGAATTTGCTTGGACGACCAGGGCTGGGCATGTTGGCAGTTGTTTTGAAAGCCCTCCACTTGTTGACTATTTTCCAGAAAGTGGAATGGCTGATTTCAAAATCCCTTACCAAACTCATAAGCTGCTTTTTTTCTGAAGGCCTCAGACAGCTCTTTTGCTCTCACCATGGTGCTCACTCTCATTTCAACAGTCAGGAGCACACCAAACTAAATGTCTGAGGTTTAAATAAGGCAAGCCTCATTGAAAATACTGAGAAACGATTTTCTAATCATGTGCACCTGGTGTGATACACCTGTATGTGAGTTGAGCCATTTTAAGGGAGAATAAATGTGGGGTCGTCCTAACTTTTTCTTCAGTTAGAATTTGCATTTTTGTAGAATTACATTTACAGAAGATTTTGAAAAGTCTTTTCTTCGGTTTTAATTGTTTAGTTATATTCATATAGTCTATCAGTATCGTTAAAATTGAGATCAAATATTTATATATCCAAAAATGTTACAAAATTGTACAGGCTTTCATAGAGTGTCCTAACTTTTTCACGTGACTGTATGTATTTTATTTTAGGTTGATTGTTTCTTATAACTATGATAATTTTTCGTTAGAGGTATCTTAGGAAATTATTTTTCAAAAGGCCATTAAACACATCACGATGTCTGTTCACCTCAGCATTCGAAATCTTTGTTGAAAGTTATTAATACTAAGGAAATATAATAAAAATGTAATATTTTGCATACGTAAATAATCAGTTTCATAGTAGAAATAGATATTATAAAAAAATGGCCCAGCGTGGGCAGGTGGGTTAAAGTGCTCGACTCGTAATCTGAGGATCGCGCGTTCGAATCCTCGTCGCACCAAACATGCTCGTCTTTTCAGCCGTGGGAGCGTTATAGTGTTACGGTCAATCTCAATAGTCTTATATTAGGGCCGGCTGTAACAGATAATCCTCGTGTAGCTTTGCGCGAAATTTAAAAAAAATACTGTAAGAAATAAGCATTTTTCAATTGCACTGTAATACGAAACAATGTCACTTCAGACACATGCAAAGAGACATGTGACTTTTGGTTATTCTTTTCGTTCGCTTTAGATGTACATTAACTGCTGCTCAAACCAAGCATTACGTAGAATATTAACCTTTGGTTCGAAATTGTGTTCGAAGAGAGATTATGGCCACTAACTAACTGCAAATAACTGGCTTCAGTGTAACTACCATCTTAAAACATTGAATGAGAGTGAACGTTTTCAAAGCGCCATTAAGTTTAGGGCAGCAAACATACCAAAAGTATGATGGACATGCCCCATTATTCGGTCAGACAAGAAGTGGAGGTAATTGCTGTCGGTTGATACCTGCCTTCTATTTGATATGGTAGTTCAAACTTAAAGTGCAGAGTAAGAAAATGACGCTATTAACCGCTATAAATAACATAACTTTTTCTAAAAACGTTGAGCGTGTCAGTATTTGACTTTTGCAGTAGACATTTGTGTAGTTAACGCTATGAAAATTAATAACAATAATTTTGTGTTAAATTTCTCGTAACGTCCAGTCCTATTATTAAAATAGCTTTATTACAGTTGTCGATACGTCCAGTCAGATTTCTAATATATTCTGTGCTATAGTTTTCGTCATATACAGTCAGAATGCTATCATATATTACAGTTGTCATTTTTGGTCAGAAAATTACCCCTTATCTATTGTTACGAGGTCAACACAGGTTTGTGTTTTAGAATGAAGCATTGTTGCGAATCCCTCGACAAATATAAAGATCTATAACGTTAAAGTCGAGTTTTGATACACATGGGGAGCACATTCAGCACATTGTGTAGCTTTGTTCATAACTATAACCAGCTAGAGGAAAAGGTAATTAAATACACCTATTGCCAGTTCTTGTGCTGCTCTAATCAAACTGTTGGAGTTGACCGTTACTTTTTTAACACATCCGTGACCCCAAAGTGCACGTGTGCGACCTTGGATTCTCAAATTCACAGTCTAACATATTAACCTCTTGACCACATACTACCCACACCACTTTATGAAGTACTAACTTAATCTCGTGAGGATTGTGGTATATGAAGAGATTTAAGTCTCCTTCTTCGTTTTTCAAATTTTTGCACAAAATACAAAACTGAGCTCAGTCCACCTTCTGCTTATTTCCTACACTACGAAATATTCGTAAAAATGGCTGGTTCTGCTTAAAACCAAACAATGCAGGTGTTAATGGTTTGGTAAAGATAAACTGTGAAAAAAATATTCTCGAAAGTGTGTACCATAATAATTTCATTCACTTTTATTTATGTTAACAAACGTTGTAACTTATTAACGTGTATGATGCGATATAGGTAAAGTGATAATATAATGAGTAATCTAATACCAAACAGTTTGAATGTTAACCCTGTTGAAGCCGCAAAATCATAAGTTGTTTAATGTATATAAATATATATATATATATCTGGAGTGTAAAGGTCATTTTTAAAACTTTTATCAAAATGTAATAATGTTGTAATTAAGCTATTATTAAATGTGACGCGATATTACAACATCGTATGTACTTAACAAATAGGCTTAAACGTCATGGTATTCGTAAGGCTTTGAGGCAAGTTAACGAACTAGTCAGGTTTCACTAAATTAACAAACAAATTCTTTGTGTAAAACAGTTCGATTATAGAAGTCATACATATATTTTATAAGCCGTTTAAAACTGGAAGAATGAACAGTGACATTCGCTGTTTGTAAACACTATTCATGATAGTTGTCGCTTAAGCATGTAAAACTAAAACTACATATGTTCATATGTGTGTCGTGAATAACATTTAACTGAAACACGTAGCAATAAATAAATAAAAAACGATCATTCACGTACCAATACATAAACGAAAATCATTCATGTACCAACAAGTAAATAAAGGTCATTCACTTTCCAATAAATATACAAATAGAGATAGGTCACGCACCAATAAATAAATAAATAAAGATAATTCACGTACCAATATCCCTAAAGCAACACAACTATTTCATTTCTATTAAGTTTATTTATCCTTTATCCTGGGAAGACAAGAATTAGAAAACTACTGTAATGATATATCACAACTTCCTTCATGTGTAAATTTATTTAAGGTCAAATTCTTTCTCCCACAGAAGGGGAAGGAAATAAATAATTGTAAGGGGGAAAATAGAGGTTAATTATTTTATTTCCTTTCTTTACTTGCTGTTAAGCTACAAATGGATTATCTGTGATCTGCCTACAGCAGGTATCGAAATCTAATTTTATTGTAAAAAGACCCCCAGAATTACCACTGAGCCCCTAAGACGAAAAACGTGTAAAATCTAACGAACAAGGTTCTGATTTTCCAAGACAGTAGAATGATAATTCCGTAACTAAATTTAAAACTGGCTAAACCTAGAAAACGTAGCAATGTGAAATTGCTAACAATATTTTTGGCCATTATGGCAATAGTCTATATAAACATAATAGTGCCATCTCTTGATGACGAGAAACCCATTTGAAATAAAAATGTATCTCAGAACGGCTGGTACGGGTATTAACGCTTTTATTGATCAGCAGAGAACAACGTTTCGACCTTTCAAGATCATCTACAGGTTAAGCTGAATAGTGCCGTTTGTTGGATGTCTATGTAACTGATTCGCAGGATGTAGATGTATTTTTACCACTGCTGATATGAAGGATCACTGGAGTTACATGCAAATTTATGGCTTCACATTTTGTGTTTTGCAGTTTTTAAAGGCGTTGTTAAGTTTCGTTTTTGTTTTTTTCATTACGTATAAGAGAAGCAACTTTTTATGTCCTAAGATAACCTTTCATTTGATAATGAATTTACGTAACTATCGTCCAGAGGACGGAAACTACTGCTAGTATCTTAATAATATTTTCCTGGCTTAAAATAATTAGGTTAATCCTAAAGCCATACACTAAGCTAACTTCAAGAAACGTTTTTTATGAATGTGAAAATCAACAATACAAATAAGGATAAACAAAAATTAAATTATATAATAAATAACATTAAGCTAATAAAGCATGTAAAAACTGTCTCCCACACTGATCCACATAGCTTATCATCAATATATGAAACTTGAATATAAGCCTTCAAGTTTGTTTATTTCTTGTTTAAGCACGAAGCTACACATAGGGTTTCATGTGCTCTGACCATCGCGGATATCAAAACTTGGTCTGTAATGTTGAAAGACTGCAGACGTGTCCCTGTGCCACTTGAGGAAGGGGGCAAGTGTTCATGATGCTGCGTTTACGCATATCCAACAATTCCCCCCGCTAGTACAGTGGTAAGTCTACGGATTTACAACGTGAAAATCAAGGGTTCGATTCCCCTCGGTGGGCTCGGCAAAAGCCCCCCAGTGGCTCAGCGGTATGTCTGCGGACTTACAATGCTAAAAACCGGGTTTCGATGCCCATAGTGGGGTGAGCACAGATAGCCCATTGTGTAGCTTTGTGCTTAATTAAAAAAAAACAGCAACATCCAACAACAAAACTCATCGATCCTGTCTATCCTCCAATTAGGGAGTCCCGACGCAGCACGTTTGCCAATGCGAAGTTCATATAGCATGGCGCCATCTGTAATTCTGAAATACCGACCACAGAAAAGCAACGAACTAGCAGCAATCTCTTTTACTTTTTACTATATGTAAATGATTACTGTTATTTTAAGAACCAAGTACCTAATCTAAATAAGATTATCTAATATTAATATTTGTAGGCCCGTCAACGCCAGGTGGTTAAAGCGTTGGACTCGCAATATGAGGGTCGCGGGTTCGAATCCCCGTCACACCAAACATGCTCGCCCTTTCATTCGTGAGGACGTTATAATATACCGGTCAGTTCCACAAATCGTTGGTAAAAGAGTAGCTCAAGAATTGGCGGTGGGTGGTAATGACTAGCTGCCTTCCCTCTAGTCTAACATTACTAAATTCAGGGCGACTAGCTTAGATAGCCCTCGTGTAGCTTTACGGGAAATTCAAAACAAACAAATAAAACAAATTAATATTTCTGTTAACTGTTATATGCCATAATCTTTGGAAACAATTTCCTTCCTCGTCATAATGTCTTCAAGTTTATTTTACTAATAATGCCGTGTTTAATTTGATTTAATCAGCACATGTTCCCTTCCACATTTCAAATGGCATGGGGAATTTACTGTGCCAAAATTACTACTTTTATTAATTCTTTGTAATTAACATGCTTAAAAAATTCTCCATGAGCGTTTATTTCAGGTTGGAAGCCCTTAATGGTCATTGCCTCCTGCAAATATAAATGTCCTCTCTGCTTGAAAGGGCACATTGGTTTCACTGCCAGATGTCTCAAATAAAGAGCTGTAGAACATCATTCTTCTTACATTTGTAAAATGTCACTGTTTATCAGCATACTTTTGGAATGTGACGGTAATTTTAAATTCGAATAATTTGACTTTCTATTCCAGGTAACAGATGAAAGATTGTTGTTGTTGTTTTAAATTAAACGCAAAGCTACACAATGGGCTATCTGTGCTCTGCCCACCACGGGTATCGAAACGCGGATTTTAGCGTGTAAGTCCGCAGACATACCGCTGAGCCACTGGGGGGCCAGATGAAAGAACATTACATTTCTAAAAGCTTTTCCCATAAAGTCTTTCCAGTTCGAAATAAATATCATGAATAATTCTTTAAATTTGTTAATTTAGAACATATTTCATGTTTGTTTTAGAGCAAAACTACATTAGGCAATCTGCTAGGTTCACCGAGGAGAATCCGGCCCCGAATTTTAGCTTTGTAATCCTTCAAACTTACCACTGTCAGACTGAGGGACCGGACCGGCACGATCAGTTGGTTAGAACGCTCGTTTCGTAATCTGAGGATCGCGGGTTCGAATCCCCGTCGTACCAATGATGATAATCCTTTCAGTCGTGGGAGCGTTATAAAGGTGCGGTCAATCCACAAGTTGGCGGTGGATAGTGATGACTATCTGCCTTCCTTCTAGTCTTAAACTGCTTAATTAAGGAGGGCTAGTGCAGGTAACCCTGCGAAAATTCAAAACAAATCCTGAGGATTTCGATACCCATAGTAAGCAAAGCACAGATAGTCCATTGTGTAGCTTTATGCTTAATTACAAACAAGTTAAGGAAAGGCCGAGTTTATTTGGTAAGCCAATAATAGTTGTTTCAATGTTTACACACACACAGCTTAATTTGATTTGCTATATTTTAGTTTCGCGCAAAGCTACTCAAGAGCTATCTGCGCTAGCCGTTCCTAATTTAGCAGTGTAAGACTAGAGGGAAGACAACTAGTCATTATTACCCACCGCCAACTCTTGGGCTACTCTTTTACCAACGAATAGTGAGGTTGACTGACACGTTATAACGCCCCAACGGCTGAAAGGGCGAGCATGTTTGGTGCGACGGGGATTCGTACCCTCGAATTACGAGTCAAACGCCTTAACCACTTGGCCGTGTCGGGCCTACAGCTTTAGTAAACGGGAAATTATTGTTAAAAGAGTAGCCCAAGAGTTGGCGGTGGGTGGTGATGACTAGCTGCCTTCCCTCTAGTCTTACACTGCTAAATTAGGGACAGCTAGCACAGATAGCCCTCGAGTAGCTTTGTGCGAAATTCCAAAACAAACAAACAAACAATCATCAGTTTTTCCTGAGGACTAATACGGAAAAATCTGATTAGCATGTAAGCGCGAAATAATGCCGTTTGACTTTGTTTGCTTAGAAGTTTTTGGCTTCGCACATGCCTTCCTCAAATACACGCTGTACGTGTGGAAATTCGAACGTGTTAGTTGACATAAAGTTCTTGGTTCCCGAGTGAAAAATTCAGTTTGTA
Organism: Carcinoscorpius rotundicauda; assembly: GCA_011833715.1. Taxonomy (NCBI): domain Eukaryota; kingdom Metazoa; phylum Arthropoda; class Merostomata; order Xiphosura; family Limulidae; genus Carcinoscorpius; species Carcinoscorpius rotundicauda. The sequence goes on along the minus strand of CM022406.1, from coordinate 37,646,516 downwards.
TCATTACACGTGGACGCGTGCTGTGTACCACTTAGCACTCGTCACGTGATTAAGAAAACAGGTTGACGTAATATAGCCTCCACGCATCAAAGGGAAAGATTTCCCGCCAGAGCAGATTGGCGCAGGCTCAAACATCAGTCGACGGTCGTTACCTCTTTCCCTTCTCCTGTCGAGCATCAGGAGGCAATGTTCACCATGGTGAGGGACACAATTTGGAGGTGGAACGGACATAAAGGCAGTTTTTTGTAAGTTTGCTATACACTATTGAAATATTTAATTTGCATAAAAAACACCATTGTTTTTAAGTGGCAGTGAAGAGGTCAGTCGTAGTTTTACAATAGAAATAATTGAAAAAAAATGTATAACTGTAAAAACGTAAAGTCATAAGTTCCTATATAAGTATTTGATGAATTACCTCCTATTACTTGCAACGCTAAAATCAGGGGTTCGATTCCCCTCAGTGGACTCAGCAGATACACTGATGTGGCTCTGATATAAGAAAACATTCACACGCACATTCTAATTTGTTATTTCAATCTAACACATCGTCTCTGAATGCACATTGAAGGCATATTAATCTATATCGTTTTGTTTGGTTTAATTATAAATGTTTGAATAATAATAATATGAGCATTATAATAAGTTACAAAAGCTTGATATAAAGTTAACTTTAACGTATTCACCAATGGCTTACTTTTCTGACAGCTTAAAGAAATTGTGAGAAAGGGAATTGTTTTCAATTTTTTTTCTCGAAAGTTCCCGACTTTTCAATTGTAATGAATTGTATCTATGAAATAAAAACATTGAACAAAACACTTACAACCTGACAAACCGATTTCTTACTTACAGTAGTTTACATCTTTGCAGCTCCTAAAACTGAAAACATTTCTGTTGTAACGATAGTGTTAATGGCACTATGCAATTAAGTTACATCAGACGTTGCATGCATTCAGTTGTAAATAAACGAACAATATATTATTAAACGTGTTTCTGTAACTAGAACAATAGAAAGTTGTGTGTTAATAAAAACTTATGAGAGATATTCCATAGTGCCTTTGATGTTAAGACTAAATCCATTCCTGAAAATATCAATATAAGTAGAGAACTAAATTAACAGTTGAAAATTTTTATTTATAAGTTGTATTGATATAATATTAACTTTGTAGATTTTTATTCTTAACTTTTGTTTTCACTTCCAAGCTGCTCATTGTTTATACCCATGTGAATTATTCGTTGTTTATACCCATGTGAACTATTCACTGTTTATATCCATGTGAATTATTCATTGTTTATACCCATGTGAATTATTCATTGTTTATACCAATGTGAATTATTCATTTTTTATTTTTATGTAAACTATTCATGTTTTATCCTTATGTGAACTATTCGTTGTTTATCGTTTATCCTCATGTGAACAATTCATTATTTATACCCATGTGAACTATTCACTGTTTATACCCATGTGAACAATTCATTGTTTTTACCCATGTGAACTATTCACTGTTTATACCCATGTGAACTGCTTATTCGGAACGGTGCACATTTTTAGTTTTATACCTTCAACAAATCCACTCGTATGCTTTCTGTAGATAACTATCTTTTCCTTTGTACTCAGTACAGATATGTCATCCTCAGATTATGTACTATATTTGTACTTATGTGCTAACATGCTATTGGCATTTCATCAAACTCACTAATAACAACCAGGTTTTCTAATTATTTCCATATTTTTTTGATGAAAGCCACGTATTGTCTTTTCGGGTTCAGTACCAAGAAGTTTATACTAAGAAACGTTTCAGAGCACAAAAATGGATCAAAACCATATCGAGTATTGATTTTATCTCTCCATTTATTAGTGGTTTGGTTTGGTTTAAATGTCGCGCAAAGCTACACGAGGGCTAGCCGTCTCTAATTAAGCAGTGTAAGACTATAGAGGGAAGGCAGCTAGTCATCACCACCCACAGCTAACTGTTGTGTCACCCTTTTACCAACGAATAGTGAGACTGTCCGTTACATTATAACACCCCCACGAATGAAATGGCGAGCATGTTTGGTGTGATGGAGATTCGAACCCAAGACTCTCGAATTACAAGTTGAGTGCCTTAACCACTTGGCCATGCTGGGCCCTTTATCAGCGACTTAGCGGTAAGCATGAGGGTTTATAACGCAATAATTCGGGGTTTCATACCTGCAGTGGACATTGCGCAAATAGTTCATCGTGCAGTTTTGCACTAAAAAGCAAATATAAAATGTTTGAGTCACGTCGAGCTACTTGCTGTGTCTACCGAGGAGAATCGAACCCTTTATTTTAGCATTATAAGTCCATAGACTTCGCAATATATAATTGTCGAAAGTAATACATATTTTCTAGAACCAAATAACCATTAACTTTCATCTGTTTATTTTGAATTTCGCCACTTGCGCTAACTATCCTCACCACCCACTGCCACCTCTTCAGCTACTCTTTGCCAAAAAGTAGTGAGATTGACGGTAACGTTGTAACGACGCCATTGCTAAAAGGAGTGAATACGTTCAGGAACAAGATTCGAACCTGTGACATCCTCAGATTGCGAATCAACTGCCTAATTCACTTGGCTATGCCAGACGGGGTGTAATTTAGCATATTGCGATGCATAACGCGTAATTATATCTTACCAGTTAAGAAGTTTCTTCAGGTCACTTTAACTTGTTCTTAAACTGAGTTATAGGTAGAGGCATATACCAACAGATAAACATGATCGATCAGCGTAGCTGTGCCAATAACTCACCACATAAACAGGAGAAATTTCCAAACATTGCGGTTGTATATTCGTTCATTATTTATTCACTCGGTCTGCCCGTTTACCTCGTTCTAGAAATAAAGCTTTTAAATAACGCAGTTGAAACTACCATAAAACTGTTTGTTTGTTTTTTTCTATTATTTAGATAGTCCGAGGTTGTTATGAATAAATCCAAAAGAAGGGACAATGTTCTGAACTGGTTTTCTGAACCAGATTTCTATCTTGAATCAAGGTTGGTGATAGCCAGAAGCTCTTTCCTCGTGTTACTTCCTGTAAATGTTAGAATGCTGTATAATTTGAGATTTATTCCTTACGCTTCTTAGCACCTGCACCTTTTTCTTCTCTTAGTACAAAATAAAATAAAGAGAAAAAAATTAATATATGGGGGGAACACACATGTGTTTTCGTATTTAGAGTTATATAGGTTAGTGTACTGTAGTTTTCCTCGAGCTGTGGGTTAGATTAGATATAACTTTTATTATTTTCGAATATTCGTTAAATGTGCACCAAAATGAAATTTTTGTAATTTCATGTCGTTCTTTAAGTGCTTTTGAAGCACTAGATTCCAAAATTTTAATTAAACTGCTACTGGGTTAAGTGTGGCCTAGTGGTTACTGTTCACAGCTGTGTATTGGAGGATACACTATTCGAGCCTGTAATATGTCGATGAGCATGATTAGATCTTTCAGTTGCAATTACGTTATAGGAGTGACAGTCACTTCTGCTATTCAGTTAGGTTTCTTGAATGTTGAGGACTTGAGCACCACTTGCGATAATCTTACCCGATATTGACGTGATAAACTAGAAGTAAAGTGCTTTGTTAACACCATCGACTGCCAGTTCTTGAGATACTTTAACTAAATTGAATTCTGGGATTTCACCGCTATTTATAATATAACTACAGCCCTGAAGTGTAGAGCATAATTTAGGATGGAGGGAGCCAATAAAGGAGCAAAAACAACTGAAACTTGTCCCAGGTCATGACTCCGACACGCTGACTATTGGGTCAGGCCAGGAGTCATCTCCATGTAATCAGCAGTTCTAAACTAGGAGTGGCTAAACCCGAGCCTTAGAGGTTCCTTTACCTGGGATTCGAATCCTCGTCGTACCAAACATGTTCGCCCTTTCAGCAGTGGGAGCATTATAATGTGACAGTCAATACCGCTATTCGTTGGTAAAAGAAAAGCCTCAACGTTGACGGTGGGTGGTGATGAATAGCTGTGAGTTACAGTCTCACACTGCTTAATTAGGAACAGCTAGCGCAGATAGCTCTCGTGTAGTATTGCGCGAAATTCGAAACAAACAAAAATCTTATAAATCATGCACGAGTTTGGAGATTTCTAAGTAATTGTTTAATTAATTTCAAATACTTCTTTTGTTGAGAGTAGGCCCTGCATAAGGTTAAAGCGCTCGACTCGCAATCTGAGAGTCGCGGGTTCAAATCCCCGTCACACCAAACATGCTCCCCTTTTCAGCCGTGGGAGGGGCATAACAATTTTACGGTCAATTCCACTGTTCGTTGGTGAAAGAGTAGCCCCAAGAGTTGGCGGTAGGTGGTGATGACTAGTTGTCTTCCCTCTCGTCTTACACTGCTAAATTAGAGACGGCTACCGCAGGTAGCCCTCGTGTAGCTTTGCGCTAAATTTAGATAAAAATACAAAACAAAAAATAAACAATCCTTTACCTTGTGATTTAGTCGACATGTCGCATAAGCTACAGCTTAAACAGAAAATATAAGAAATGTTAAATAAAAAAAAATCTTTTATTTGAAATCCACATCACAAATTAAATCGATGCATGTCAGAATTGTTGTTTAAGCTCAAAAGGTGTTCTTTTTATACCTATAAATAGTTCTTTACTCGCTTCGATATTCTTAAATGTAGAACATACCTCCCTTTCAGATCTTTAAATGTTGAATTTTTTAGACTTATCTGTTTCCGCTTTATTTTCATGAATTTTGCTGAATCGACTGGACGTTTTTTATTTTAGTTGCTAAATGAATGTGCACACGCGCAAAGCACCCGTCAGAGTTACATCAACCCACTCTTTTTGAGGCTTTGCATAGTATTAGCTTATATTTCCATTCTTGCTTTCCTTGTTTCTTATTATTTATCTTACGAGTTGTTTTTGACAATGGTGGTTAAAAGGAATATTCAATCGAATTTGTTCCTTACATTTCTTTGAGCAGTCACTGTCAGTAGATTATATCGTCTTAAACTGACCGAAATACTAAAGCGAACAGAAGCCATTCAGTTAACATGGCGGTTTGAAACAGTTAAGGCTATGGGTGGGCGGAACCTACAACATGATATTTTGGAAACTGGTAATGCAGTTAATTACACACGTTTTTCACCAAATAAACATATCATATCTTCAGGGGCTAAAACATATTTGAGCGGAACTTCAGCAATGAATCCTTGGGGTTTCGGTGTTAAATATTGAAGAGACGTACAGACGACTCTTTTCTCTTCTGCTCGACATGACCAGTTGGGTTAAGGAGCTCGACTCGTAACTTGAGGGTCGCGAGTTTGAATCCCCGTCGCAATAAACATGCTCGCTCTTTCAGCCATGGGGTGTTATAATGTAACGGACAATTCCACTCTTCGTTGGTAAAAGAGTAGCCCAAGAGTTGGCGGTGGGTGGTGATGACTAGCTACCTTTTCTCTAGTCTTACGTTACTGAATTACGGACGGCTAACGCAGATAGCCGTACTGCGTTACTTCATAGCTGGCGAGTATGAAATACATTTCTAGAAGAAATATCCATACGTCAAGATATGTTTTTGAGCAATATAAGTGAAGTGAAATCACACTTTAAAAGCCGAAAAACTCTCATAGCAGAAAAATTAGTAGAGAAATATATCACACAATTCTATCGCTAACTTGAGGCTACGTCCTACTTCATAACGCCCGTCATGGCCAGGTGGATAAGACACTTGACTCAAAAACTGGGAGCCTGGCATGGCCTAGCGCCTTAAGGCGTGCGCTTTGTAATCTGAGGGTGGTGGGTTCGCGCCCGAGTCGTGCCAAACATGCTCGCCCTCCCAGCCGTGGGGGCGTTATAATGTGACGATCAATCCCACTATTCGTTGGTAAAAGAGTAGTCTAAGAGTTGGTGGTGGGTGATGATGACTAGCTGCCTTCCCTCCAGTCTTACACTGCAAAATTAGGGACGGCTAGCACAGATAGCCCTCGAGTTGCTTTGTGGGAAATTCCAAAACAAACAAACAAACTCAAAAGCTAAGAGTCGCGGGCGAATCCCTATCACACCGGACAACATGTTCGCCCATTCAGCCGTGGAGGCGTTATAATATAACGGTCAATCCCATTTTTCTTTGGTAAAAGAGTATCCCAAGAGTTGACGGTGGGTGGTGATGACTAGCTGCTTTCCCTTTGGGCTTACACTACTAAATTAGGGACGCCGAGCGCAGATAGCCCCCCAAACCTATTCCATGAAATTCTGGTTCACAGAATTCTGCTTTCTGTCCTCGTATCTCTTTTGGGAAAGTAATTGGGATGCAGCTGGGCAGTATTCTCTATCACTAACAAGATAATATCCGAATATAAGAAGTTAACGAAGACAAAAGTCAAGTGTTCGTAAATTTCCAGATTTACCTTACAAAACATTGGTTGTTTGCACGATAAAGACTGTCCAGAAAACACAGAAAACATGCGTGTGAACTCCCCCCGAAACATTGGTTGTTTGCACGATAAAGACTGTCCAGAAAACACAGGAAACATGCGTGTGAACTCCCCCGAAACAGCTCCATTGAACATTTGTATCTTTAGTCTAGTTAAATGAGAACTTGGAAAGAACCTGGCATTCGTGTATTTTAGAAGATATATATTACACGAGAAGCTTGTCAAAATGGATGGTCTGAAACTTATCTCGGAATTTTTTGCAGCAACTTATTATGATGAAAAGTATGCAAAAGTTTTTTATGAACTTTCAGCATTAAAGGTTTCAATACGTTAGGGTTCGATCCTTTGTTTTAGAAAGACTTATTTTTTAGCTTTGCGCTAAGACAAACACTCCGAACATTTCTCTGTGTTTAACATATTACCTGGTTGTCATCGTGACAATCTCAAAAAACAAATCACCTGACTCCGTATTATGTCATCTGTCACATGTATTTCGTGACTTTGCTGGTCCATGTTTACTTTTATTTTCACTCAGTTCGTGATGTAGTCATTCTTCAAAGCCTCCCCTACTTTACTTGGGTGGCATTGTAGACCAACTCCCGACTATGAACTAAATTGTATTTTATCCACTACCGCTTTCTCCCTTTCTAAGGGAAACGCCCAGTGAACGACGGTATACTATTTTAAGACAGTTTACACTTTTTTATAGTTCTAATTATGTTGTTAAGTACGACTATTCTGGGCCCAGCATGGCCAGGTGGTTAAGGTATTCGACTCGTAATCTGAGTGTTGCGGGATTGAATTCTCGTCGCACCAAACCTTCTCGCCTTTTCAGCCATGGGAGCATTATGATGTGTTGATCAATCCCACTATTCGTTGGTAAAAGAGAAACCCAAGAGTTGGCGGTGGGTGGTGATGACCAACTCACCTCTCTTTAGTTTTATACTGCTGAATTAGGGATGGCGAGTGCAGATAATCCTAGTGTAGCTTTGCGCAAAATTAAAAATAAACCGATATTCTGCTAATTTTAAACAGTGGAATAAGTAAGTGTGCAAAGCTAATCTTGAAGGTGTTTTGGCTTCTTTCCTATCATGCAAGTCGACGCGTTCGTTTTAAATCAGCTAGTCACATGACGCAGTGTGATAATTAATACCATATTTCAAACTTCATTCTGCCATTGCTTGGCGTTTAGACCGTAGGTAATTCGACGCCACTTAAAATTGGTCAGTTTTGAGAGGGATATATAACGGTCATTATCAACGCAAAATATTCATATGCTCGAATCATAACGACTTGTTAAAATCGTGATTTAGTTAGAATTTCCAAGATGGGAATATATTTTTTGATATTGGAGAACAAAGGACTATGGATCAACTTAGGACACCAGGACAATTCATAAAGGCATTCGCAACAAGTCGTAACCCAGTTGTGGTAAATAAATAGCGATAAGTAGATGAAAATCTAGAAACATTACTATTTATGGCAAAAGCCGTTCATGATTTTCTAACAAAAGCATACAACATAATCAAGATGGATCACCGTCTGGAAAGGAAGCCAATAGAGTGTGGGTTTATTAAAATAAAGTGTCTAATCATAACTCACATTCAATCGTTGCGTGTCTCCTCAAACAGCTGAAAATGATACAAGTGTTCATGCTATTCCATACCGGTCGAGTCTCCAACGTGCCCTGTGAATTTCTGTGTGATCGGACTGTTGAAACGAGCGTCAGGAGAGTTACATCCTCGATTTGTAGACGGGTTACGGAAATGATACAACAGTGGGGTGCTTCGGTTCTGACATTATCGCGATGGAATATTTTGTAGGGCTACTGACAAGATGTACGATCATCAGATATAACATGTCTGGCCGTGGCAGCTTGAACTATAACAACGTAGCAAGGATCCATATTTGTTTTAATATAACTTACACAATCTAATATATTTATGTTTGCGTGTATTTGTTATTCTTTTCCCAACGTTTAGTTATATAAATTTACTAAACAAATAGGTTATCGAATGTTGTTTTTTAGCAGTGATTGTCTAACATTATGATGTTACACATGCTACACCATTAACAAAAACTCATAACTTTATTTCAGAAAGTTTTTTTTTGCATTTAAAACTTTTCTGATTAATTATTTAGGGATAAAACATTTATAAAATTGCTCCATCTGCCGAATAAAATGGATAATAATATTATTGTACCTGGATTGTTTTAATTTTACAGATAAAATGATTTCAACTGTTGTGGAGCAGTCTATACATTAGAGGAATATTTATGGGCTACCCGTGTACTAATTTATTTTTTATAATAGTAACAGTGAACGTTATTATTTATATCCAAAAAGCAAGTTTTGTTTTTTACTCAAAAGTTAACAAATATTATATCACACGGCTCTAACCTAGAATTTTAAACTTATTAGTTCTCAAAATGTTGACCCTTGGACCATGGTTCGGAATGGTCAAGTGGATAGAGCGCTCGATTCCCAATCTGAGAATCGCAGGTTCAAATCTCCGTTACACCAAAACATACCCCTTCGGCCGTGTGGGGGCGTTCTAATGTGATGATCATACCCATTACTTGCTGGTAAAAGAGTAACCCAAGGGTTCGAAATGGATGGTGATGACGAGCTATTTTTCCTCTAGTCTTACACTACTAAATTAGTGATGACTACTGTAGATTGTCTTCATGTAGCTTAGTGCGAAATTCTCACACAAGCAAGTACTCAGTTTACGTATTTTATATGAAACGTAACAATTTGTTTCACTCGTGATTTGAGAATCTGGATGTTCTTTGTGTTTTATTTCGACTAGTGGAATGTGATCTGAACGCACATCAATACTGAAGGTTTTGTTTTAATGTTGGTTTTCTTAATGTATAGCGAATGTGAATACAAGTAAATATGTCAATTAACTTTTAGCTTGAAAACTAGTGCACTACTGGTACGTATTTTCATACCTCTTTTACAACCTGTATCTAATTACATGAGATGTACGCATGCGGAAGAGAAGCCATTAGTTACGGGACCTGACGATAGGTTTATTTATTCTTGAAAACGTGTTTGTCGTCTGCAAATTAAAAAAAAAATAGTAACAATGATAAAGAAATTCTATTTCTTACTTTTTCATTGCATTACGTTCTCTTACGATTGTTTTTTATTTAACTAAATAATAACTGTTTTTCAATTGCTAATAGTCTGTAAAACAACTGTTATATTCTTATTAGAAATAGTTTCTTATAAAAGTATTCAGAAAGGCGTTTAGAACACAATTTTTTTACCATTGTTCAAGTCCAGTGACATAAAAATATAATCCAAACACCTTTGGTGTGTAAAAAGGTGTGGCCAAAGAAATGATTAGTTTAAACGCGCGACTCAAGGAAATGAAATCAGTTTGTTTGTTTGTTTCAAATTTCGCGCAAAGTTACGCGAGGACTATCTGCACTAATCGTCCCAAATTTAGGAATGACAGACAAAAAGGGAAGATAGCTAGTCAGCACCACCCACCACCAACCCTTGAGTTACTATTTTACCAACGAAAAGTGGGATTGATTCTCACAATATGCTGCCCTCATGGCTGAAAGGACAAGCATGTTTTGGTGTAACGGAGATTTGAACCTCCGACCATCAGATTGCGAGTCGAGCTACCTAATCACCTGGCAATGCAGGCCCATTGTAATCAAAATTATCAGCCTGCAGCATAATGACATGTAGAACATAATACGCGTTTACTTGATTGCTGAATAAATATTTGTAACAAAATTATTAACAATGCTCTAAGTATAACTATTAGTTTGACTGCTAATTTTGATTTTATTCCTTTCAGTCATCTACTCAATTTTTTGGATACACATTTTTCACACCTAAGGTGGTTTTAATTAGCTATCATGAGTATTTTTCAATAAACAAACCACAGAAAGTAAGAAAATGCACTTGATAGTAACCAACATTAGCTTTAGTATTGCAACCCCATCATTCGGAACAAACCTTTACATTACAGAACCAACCACATCTTTTAAATTTTTTTGTAGAAGTTTTCTTTTCTAAAACAGTATTAATATTTTTCTTTATAGTAACGCAATGGAATCTAGGTAACAGTTTCTTGTCATTATCCGCATGCAATTGGTAAAGCCGTAACAAGCATTATTATTTAAGCTAATAGTTAATTTAAGCTGATACCGCGTGATATCAAACGTTCTTTAATTAGGAAAAATTTATCACCTTTGTTCTTAAAATTTGACAATGAATAATCAACAATAATTGTCCACTCGTATGTTTCCATTGGGCTAAAAACTACTAATTTAGTTTGCTTGGCCTAACCAATATTTTTATATATCGACGTGTCATTTTACTTTGGAGTATTGCTGCTATAAATCAGCTGTCTTTAATCCGAATGACAAAAACCGAAAACAGTCCATCTTTACCTTTAGATAAAGCTTTGGTAAAAATATTAGACCAATAAGTCAAGTGACTTTTCCACAGGTGTGCGCAAAATATTTTGTTACATTTGAGTGGATTTTGTTGACCAGCTTTGTACATGTGGTTTATATTGACATCAAATAAGACTCAAAGCTGTAGAAAGTCAAGATCTATCAGTGTACCAAATTTGAAAAGAAAAACATCAATAGAGGTTTAAGTAGGTCTTTCTAAGAGATAATTCAATCGAAATTGGAGATTCTATAAGTTGTGTATTTCTTAACACATTAACTTTAAATTTGCTGTGCGAAGTAGGTTTACAATAGAAAACTGCAATTAATAACACACAGTGTGTCCTAGAGGTTTTTTTGGTTGCACGACACACACACAACGCTTCGTTTGTTTGGACAGTGTGGATTTAAAATAGTGATGCTCACTTCCCACCATTCTGTTTGTTGAGATTACCAAATGTTTATAAGAGATGGTGTTAACTAGCTCCCTCTAGTATACAACTCCAAAATTAAGAACTGCTAACTCAGATAGTTCTCGTATAACTTTGCCACAAATCTAAAAAATAAACAATTTAGATCCATAACACAATGAAGAAAATTATACTCTGGTGATTTTTTTAGTTCATGGGAAATAAGCTAGTTCGTTATTTTTATAAATATTTCAGTTTGTCTACATGTTACTGTTCTACAAGTTACTGTTTTACATGCTTTTGTTCTACATATTACTGTTACTGTCAGGTTTTTTTCTGTATTTAATATCATTGATGAAAAATAAACTTAATAATTATATTTCAAAGCAGGAAAATACAAAATAAAACAAAAAAAATTGTTGTTGTTTTGAATCAAGCACAAAGCTACAGAATAGGTTACCTGTGCTCTGCCCACCACGGGTATCGAAACCCCCATTTTAGCGTGTAAGTCCGCAGACATACCGCTGAGCCACTGGGGAGCTTGAAAATAAAACACGGAATACTTGGTATTCAATATTAAGAGCACACGTTACAATTTATTACCTAAAACGTACACATATTTGGTCTAAAATTAAGAAAAAACGCTTTAAACCTTTCTTTTCATTAACATTTAAGAATTTCTAATACACTGCCGTTTTCAACTGAAGGTGTAATAGGTGTGAAAAAACTATTACAATGAAATAGTTGTTTACTTCCGAGTTTTATTGATAGTTATGTAAATGTTATTATACAAAAGAAAGACCTATTCTGTTAATTCTTTTGTTTTGTATAAGAATGTTCTAAACGTAGTTTTTTATATAAAAAAATTAATGTTGGTATTTTAGAATTTTCGTAATAATTTCGCGCCTTTTTATCTACGCTACGCGCATCACCAGGTACTGAGTTCGGTAACGTGTGTACTTTACTCGCTGTCGAAATTATTTAGCTATGGTCGAGTCTCCTTCCAACTTTCCTTGTTTACGGAAACAATACTCGTATTTCCACTTTAATTCACCAGGATGGTAGAATGATATGGGAACAGCTTTTGAAAAAATAATATTGTCACGAAGACTGAAGGTTTATAAACCTTGTACACCTTGGTGGTAACTTGGTGTCTTGTGGAAAATGATTCACGTGTGATCGGCCTGCATCCAATTGTTCTCACAAATTGGTAATATGATTTCTATAGCTATAGGCTTAACTTAATGCCCATAAATAATGACCAATTTAAAAGTCTTTAGCTTTGTGCTTTTGTGAAATTTCTAATTCTTTGGATTATTACGAGTGTGTATCTTGTTAACTTATAGCTTCATTTTTACCTTTTTTAAACGAATGTTCCGAAGTATTTTCAATTCGTTGCCCTCTTCGGAAAAAATAATAATTAAGTTACGCTTGGAGAGTAAAAATGATTTGGTTAGTTAGATACAGAAATCGAGTTCAGAGATAGAAACTATCGCCACTTTTTCTCAATGCTAGAAAGTACCTCTTTATTATTTTAAAATTACATTTGTAAAAACTTCTGGTGAATTAATGTATCCTAAAGAAACGGCCTTGTGGGAAAACTGGAGAATCATGGTTCACATTATTTTTCAGCTTTAGATTTCTGTACCGAGTTAGTTTAAGAAAACTGTCCGTTTTTTCTGAATTTTGCGCAAAGCTACACGAGGAATATCTAGTGTAAGACCAGAAAAAAGGCATCTGGTCATCATCATTCATCGCCAACTCTTTTACCTATGAATTGTTGGATTGACCGTTACATTATTACATCCCCACGGGAGAAAGAGCAAGCATGTGTGGTGTGATGGAGATTTGAACTCACGACCTTGAGACTGTGAGTTAGACGTCCTAACCACCTGGTCATGCAAGGATAGGTTAAGAGAAAAGTGAGCAAAACAAAAATTTTGTTTAATTGTCGAATTTTGCGCAAATCTGCTCGAAAGCTATCTGCGCTATCCGTCTCTAATTAAGAAGTGGCAGACTAAAGGGAGGAAGCTAGTCATTATCACCCGTCGCCAACTCTTGGGCTGCCCTATATCAACAATGGGTAATCAAATTACGACATTTCCCAAGGTTGAGAAGATAAACGTCTGATAGCGAAACTTAAGCTTGTGATCCACACATTAAGAATGAAGTGCCCCTTAACCACTAATTCATGCCAGGCCAGAACAGGGGCGATAACGCTTATTTTGTGGCTTACGTGTATTTAGAATTCAAGAAAGCAAAACTCGCCTGAAGGTTTTAGGTGTCACTTTCAACCGCTTGTCGTGATAAACCATTTAAAAGTATGCAACCTCTAACCTGAATCTTCTCAGAAGTTCTATCAACAAACTGAAAATGGTTGTTAACCAAAAGTATTTCATGAAACACCGAAGTTACAAGAAATCAAAGAATTAATAATTTAAAAGATAAGGTAGAAACAAACCATTGTATTCGATTTTAAGTTTATTTGCTCCTACTACATTACAGATAACATACAGATGAAATTCTTACTTAAGTTGGCCTGGCATGGCCGAGCGCGTTAAGGCGTGCACTCGTAATCCGAGGGTCGCGGGTTCGCGCCCGCGTCGCGCTAAACATGCTCGCCCTCCCAGCCGTGGGGGTGTATAATGTGACGGTCAATCCCACTATTCGTTGGTAAAAGAGTAGCCCAAGAGTTGGCGGTGGGTGGTGATGACTAGTTAGTTGCCTTCCCTCTAGTCTTACACTGCAAAATTAGGGACGGCTAGCACAGATAGCCCTCGAGTAGCTTTGTGCGAATTTCCAAAACAAAACTTACTTAAGTTCAATTTCTAAGTAAGATGAGCTAGTTTTATGGGCCTTCTATGACAAGGTATGTTCGTGGGTCTTTTTCATAAATATTGGTAAACCATATTTTTTTTAAGAGTTGAAAATGGAAAGTATTATTCAATAGAGTTAAATAACATTTAATAACGTGTCAAACTGTATAAAACATTCATTCATTTCTTACTGGTGTTAAGTGTAAAAAAAAACAATTTATCCAGTGACATTTCACGAAAAAAACATATATGTAGTTTTTAAGGGATAAAGGAAAGATACACTTTCCTAAAGTAGGGAGTTCAGTATTCAATAAAAAATAACGACTTTTAAATCTATAGAAACACACCAATCATTGCGGTAACTTATTACATAATACACCTTTTTCTTTTTAAACAAAAAACTCTCCCAATGAAATAACAGACTCAGCATGGCCAGGTGGTTAAAACACTCAACTCGTAATCTGAGGGTTGCGGAATCGAATCCCCGTTACACCAAACATGCTCGCCCTTTCAGCCGTGGGGCGTTATAATATCCGGCCAATTTCATTATTCTTTGGTAAAAGAGTAGCCCAGGAGTTGGCGGTGGATAGTGATGACTAGCTGCCTTTTCTCTAGTCTTACACTGCTAAATTAGGGACGACTTGCGAAGATAGCCCTCGTGTAGTTTTGCACGAAATTCACAACAAATCAAAACAATAAAACAAACTAAGTATTTAGCTGTCGAAACATTAAGAAATTGTTCTTGTACTGAAACTTTCCTGTCAACAATTACAAAATAGAACCAGGTGTCAGAGACACCTTGAAGATTTACATATTTCACGGCCCAGTTCGGAGATGGAATCGGTTAAGATAAGAAAAAACAACCAGGTTCAAAAGAATGTCAAGTTCACTAAACCTTGGTGAAGATAATGCAAACATTTCCCAAATCCTTTCTTTACTCAGATGAAAATTCCCACTTCAGTCAAGTTTCCTTGGGTATAAAGAACATATTTTTGTCCCATTTATATATGTATAATAATTGAACGAAACAGACAATTCATACCTGGACTAACTGTCTGGTCATCTAACTTATGTTAAAAACCTTTTATGCTGACATCAATAAGAGTTGATGTACCAGTTAAGCTACCGGTTGTAGTCTTGTGTGTTAAAACAAGAGAGTATTAAACCATTTTTACTGGTTTATGGGTTTAGACGCAGCAAGAAGTGGTTTTTGCTTGCTGTAAAACAACGATATTTAGGTTTGAGGGACAAAACCTGTCCTAGATATACAGAGAATTTGTTTAATGAAACAAAATAGCAACAATTATCCCTGTTTGTTTGGTGAAATTGACACACTAAAGGAGGCATGGTCAAGCGCGTTAAGGTATGCGACTCCTAATCTGAGATCTGCGGGATCGCATCCCGGTCGCACCAAACGTGATCGCCCTTTCAGCTGTTATAATGTGACGATCAGTCCTACTATTCGTTAGCAAAAGAGTAGCCCAAGAGTTGGCGGTAGGTGGTGATGACTGCATTTCCTCTAGTCTTACACTGCTAAATTAGGGACGGCTAGTGCAGATAGCCCTCGAGTAGCTTTGCGCGAAATTAAAAAAAACACAACAGATACACTGAAGGAAAGATAAAAAATATCAAGTAAAATCATATATGCACATGGTTTAAAAGTCTGGGGCACTTTTCTAGTAACAATATTCTAATTATTTTAAAATAATAAATTTTTAAACTTGTGGGAAAGAAAGCTAAATATGAGAGCAGATACGACATATAACTTTTGTCCTTCTAGTCATAGGCCAGGTATTGACAGGTGGTTAGGGCACTCGACTCCTAATTTGAGGGTCTCGGGTTTGAATACCCGTCTCACCAAACATGCTCACCCTTTAAGCCATGGGGGCGTTATAATGTGACAGTCAATCCCGCTATTCGTTGGTAAAGAAGAGTCCCAACGTTGACGGTTGGTGGTGATGAATAGCTGTGAGCTACAGTCTCACACTGCTAAATTAGGAACAGCTAGCTCAGATAGCTCTCGTGTAACTTTGCGCGAAATTCGAAACAAAGAAAGAAAGATCTTATAAATAATTCTCATATGAGACATTCAAGTCTCGTTCGGTCTTCATCAATGATTTTTGTACTTTAATTTGAATTAAATGTTTTAAATTTACTTCAACCGATTAAGAATTGAAAAAGGTTTTAGTCTCGTGTTTAACTGATGCTCCACATTTACCCATATAGTTGTTGTTGTTGTTTAGAATTAAACACAAAGCTGCACAATGGGCTATCTGTGCTCTGCCCACCACGGGTATCGAAACCCGGAGTTTAGCGTGTAAGTCCGCAGACATACCGCTGAGCCACTGGGGGCTACCCATATAGCATATTAATGGAATGAAGTCACTCATATTCTAAGCCTTGACATATTTCGTGCAGTTATCAGCTTGTTAAAATGTAGATACAAAATGTTTCTTTCTTTCTTTCTTTTACAACACAGTCACATTATGTTATCTACTCTTCCACAATGCGGAATCGAACTCCGTATTTTAGTGTTATAATTGCATGGGATTACTCTGTCCCATCCGGGAGCAAAAGTAAAAAAAAATTCACAGTTTAACTAATTAAAAACAAAATAATGATTGGAGACGATGGCATTGGTAGATAAAGAAACATGTATCATATTAGGACGCTAGGACCGTTTAAATAGAAACTTGCAACAAGTTATACCCCGGCCGTTGTAAATAAATGCGGTGTCTTGTTACAGAAGATACTCCACGAATACAATCATCACGCAACAGTATGGAACTTAGCCAATAAGAATATCCGTAGTAAACACAAAACAGATTTGAAAAGTGTTTTTTTTCAATTCAACGGTGAAAAAAAACAAACAAAATCTTGGTGATCCTCGTGCTCTAAGTTACATATTGTCTTATTTTCAAATTCATTAAGTACATGTATGTCGTCAATTTAAATTCTAACTGTAGAGTAACAAATGATATCAAAACATAGTACTAATATCTGCCGTCCCATTAAGCTGTAGTTGTCACGTTTGCATATTCAAAGTCGTTTTGGTACTTACTAAAGTCACTGCTGTATGTTAACAATCCAAACATATATTTATTCTATTTTAGCTTTTCTTGTAACAGGACCGGCCCGGCATGGCCAAGCGTGTTAAGGCGTGCGACTCGTTATTTGAAGGTCGCAGGTTCGCATCCCGGTCGCGCCAAACATGCTCGCCCTTTCAGCTGTGAGGGCGTTATAATGTGACGGTCAATCCAACTATTCGTTGGTAAAAAAGTAGCCCAAGAGTTGGCGGTGGGTGGTGATGACTAGGTGCCTTCCCTCTTGTCTCACACTACTAAAATAGGGACGGCTAGCACAGATAGCCCTCGAGTAGCTTTGTGCGAAATTCCAAAACAAACATTTTTTGTAACATATTTTACAACTGAAAAGTTTGCATTTGGATATGTAAGCTGAAAATTTTGTTTGTTGTTGGTTTTTTTGTTGACTGCTAGAGCGTTTTGGTGGGGACGATGACCCGAAAGTAACTTCAACCACTTACTAATTTACAATGTATTCTAAGGCGTTGTCGTTATAAAGAGTGACATGAATTTCAAGTAACACAGGAATACCGCAAGAAGCTAATCGAAAGGATGTTTAGGTTCTTGGCACCAGAGCTTGTACACACATTCACAGGTACATAGAAGCACGTCCTTCCGAGCCTTCTTAAAGGATGTGGAGAGTAAATAATGACTACAGTTATTAAGTTTTAATAAAATAAAGTGCTAAACTACATCACACAACAACTAATCTGTAACGCCATTATGCAGATGTAATGCGGTTGGGTGAAGTTTGTGGGTCCCTCAAGTATTGCAAACTGAGTGCTTCCTTTTCAACGTGCTGTTTGCCCTCGTGTGTCTATTACCATCACAAATGCGTTTGATTAGGAGAACATGTTTAGGTAACGTCTATTTTTACGTACCTGGTTCAAAACAGGTGTCAAAAATAAATAAATTGGTTACATAATTTTGCTTACATCGATACCAATGACGTGTGTGTGTGTGGTAGAATTTATCTCGAAGCTATATGAAAACATAATTAATACAAATACAGCCAAACATTCGGGTGATGACATTAAAATGTTAAGTTTTTATACATAAAACTGTTTTTAATAACCCGTTAAACATAACAAAAGTCTACGACGTGACTAACACGAGCAAAACCAAGCATGCCTGTGATGAAACTATGACGTTGAAGTTCTACGCTTATAAATTTGTTTTCATTATCCCTTTATGTATTTATTTGCTCCATTTATACATATATAAATCTTTTGAAATTACTGATTTGTACCACAATGTTACATTACATTAGTTGTAGTTTGAAGAACTAAACTCGAATACTTTCATTGTATATTAAATAATATCCGCAAAGCTAACAGCCAATGAATGTTCAGCTGGACAGTGTACGGTATTTTGTATTTATACCATAGCTACCAAGTTATCTGTTTTCGTTTGTAATTTTGAACTATAGACCAGCAGACAAACATCCATCAGCAACATCAACGGATCGAATGTCACTCTTAAATTACACCCGCAGCTCAAAGTGCAAGGAATGTTTTGTAATATTACACGTATTCGAACTTGGGTTACCAGCTCTATCACACGGGCAACCGGAATCCGAAAACACATGATCTAGCGCGTAATATAGAACTAACTATATACGTTAAAAGTTCTAGTGTTCTTCAATTACATTCATCCACTAAATTTCGCCCACAAATATGCTTAAATGTGAACAAAGTAATTAAGAAAAACTATAATTTGGTTTTCAAATATTCCCCATGTTTAGGAACTAATAAAACAGAGAACAACGTTTCGACCTTCCGAGGTCATCTTCAGGTTAATCAGCCGTTCTGAGATACATTTTTATTTCAAGTAGGTTTTTTGTCATAAAGAATCCCAGTATTCGTTGGTATAAGAGTAGCCCAAGAGTTGGCGGTGGGTGGTGATGAATAGCTTCCTTTCCTTTAGTCTTATACTGCTAAATTAGGGACGACTAATGCAGATCAATAGCCCTCGTGTAGCTTTGCGCAAAAACAAACAAAGAAATCCCAAGCTCTCATTCATAAGGTTCATATCGTTACATCAGATAGAACACATGTGTGTATATATATTTTTTTCCATGAATGAAAGCACCTTGCGTAGCTCAAAATTGTCTACATGGTCGTTTTACGTTTCAGCAACCTTCGTGAATAAAACCAGTTTTCTACTTAGTGGCTTAGGTTCAATGGCTGAGAACGTTCTCCCCAAGGGCTTGAATATTTTTAAACTAGCCCGGGATAGAATCTAAAATTATTAATCTATTTTTTTTCATTTAAATCTTTTTTCCCAGAATTTTCGGTTTCAGCAAAAATACTTCCAACAAAAACAAAATCTCAGCCACTATTTTCTGATGGTTATTTCATGCAGACTGGTAGCAAAAGGAAGACTTTCGAAACGTCGTCCGCTACACATGAACTGTATAAGTTGATTGTACATCACCAATATATTCCTGCAAGTGTTCGTTGAATAGGCATTTCCCGTCCACTTCACAACCAATTCAACCAAAGACACTGTTTGAGGGTTAATGACTACATTTATATGATTTTCTTAGAATTATAAAATGTTAACTTTGGTGGTCAAGTGGTTTAAGTTATTTGAATTTTACCTGAAACACGAGGATAAAATTTCCAACTGACTTTGATGGAATGTCTTTTAGGAGGACAGATAAAAATCCTTCTGTAGGCCACTCATTAGGACCTTGAAAAGTAGTTAATTTTCTTAAGGCTTACTAGAGTTGTAGATACAAAATTGATATTTTCTTTTCATATAGGACAAGGAAAGCAAAAGTAGACAAAGAAGAAATGTTTGATAAATAAGTTTCCCTTTAATTTTTCCCAGTCAGAAGGTTTCTTTCTCAGGCATATGGTAGCATAACCTATTCAGAGGTGGCTCTGATTGTTCATATAAATGGCATTTTAAACTTTTCCCAAGTAAGTGATTAGAACATTACAATATTATAAACTATTTTCTTATACGAATAAGAATACGTGTGTAATGACCGATTCACGAGTTTTATAAGTGTCATAACAAAAAGCTTGAATTTCTTATTTCTATTCCTTCTGGGTTTTTTTATTACATGGTAACACTAAAACCAGAACAACGAGATCAACCAGTTTCACTTAGGTAACTTAGTTTCAAACGGAGTATCTATTTTTTTATAAGTATTATTAATTAGCAGTAATTATAAAAACAACTCATAATTTACTGTAAAAGATGTCACCATTGGTGTTACTTTTAGAACCTTAAGTGCAGGGTGAAACACAAATCATCTATAAGAGGTAAACAATAAATATAACACTAGTAATATCATTGTATTTAAAACTTGATTAAACACAACATTCCTATATCTATTGAAACACTGTATTAGAAAGAAAACCGTAGGGAAAACACTTCTGGAAGTAAATGTAGGGATGGCTAGTAGTGGAGGTAGTGGAGATGGCATTTGCATCATTTCTACGAAGTAGCACAGGAAATAAATAACAAATAGCAATATATATACAAAACTATTCAAAGATATTTTAACTTAGTGTTTCCAATTTTAGTTGTTTAATGTTCTATTGCACTGAATGCATGTGCTATTTTGTATAGATGGTGCAAGTGCCATCCCGACTATCTTATCTGTATGGTTCTTGAAGGTTAATATTAGCCATCCCTACTTTTATTTCTTTATTTACAGAAATGTTTATTTACTTTTTGAATAGAACTTATGGTAAAAATATCGTGTTTCCAGATCTCTTGTTCTCTTATTTGAAGGACGGTCTTGCATGGGTAGCGACGCATGGCAATATTTGTTTTCCTATATAAAAAATAATTTCACTTGTATATTTGAGTATGCTAATTTATAGTTTTTCATCTGGAATATTTCGTTTCTTAAATACAATGATATGCACATCACGTTTGTTTACATTAGTTATTAATATGTTTCTGTAATCAGATTATAACCTCAAAAAAGGTTTGTTTGTTTTTGGAATTTCGCACAAAGCTACTCGAGGGCTATCTGTGCTAGCCGTCCCTAATTTAGCAGTATAAGACTAGAGGGAAGGCAGCTAGTCATCACCACCCACTGCCAACTCTTGGGCTACTCTTTTATCAACGAGTAGTTGGATTGACCGTCACATTATAACGCCCCCATGGCTGAAAGGGCGAGCATGTTTGGCTCTTCCTGGATGCGAACCCGCGACCCTCAGATTACGAGTCGAACGCCTTAACACATCTAGCCATTTCAAAGAGACTGTGATACGTTAATCTATTCGTATGCATAAACTTTAAGTGATCTCTTTAAAGTGCTTTAGGATTTTCCTACATTATGCGAAATAGAGTCTCAAAGATTGCGTTGACAGATTCAAACATTTAAGTTTTATTTTAAATTCCGTTAGCTGGTATTTAAGTAGGCCTAAAAATGTACAAACTGGCATGCTGACATGTCAAGTATTCAAATTCTGCTTGTTGCTG
Source organism: Carcinoscorpius rotundicauda (assembly GCA_011833715.1). Taxonomy (NCBI): domain Eukaryota; kingdom Metazoa; phylum Arthropoda; class Merostomata; order Xiphosura; family Limulidae; genus Carcinoscorpius; species Carcinoscorpius rotundicauda. Next base: position 37,624,912 of record CM022406.1, on the reverse strand, counting down.
GAACTTATACATCAACAATTAGCTTTTCACAAAGATTTTTACTTCTTCTGGTTAAAAGTTCTGTTTTTTAGGGAAACACTTAGCAAAAATAGGTTTTACACTAGAATAAGATATTCTATCGAAAATGCCTTGCTAACAAGTGTTCACACTTAAACATCTTATCTTCGATTCGACCCTTGGTTTCAGACACCACAAAACCTGGTTGTTGTTGTTTTTTTTCATACTGATAAACGTATCTTAAGGATTTGATATAAGTTTCAGACTATAAGCACAACTGGTGGATCAGTAAACAAAATATTCTCTCCGCATGGCGTATAATTACAGCTAAGGAAATACTGGCAGGGATTCTGATGTGTACAATCAAAGGAAGAGGAGTGAATAGAGACTCACTTGGTTCGATGACTCAAGGAAATGGACTGGAAATGATAGGCTTGAATAATGAAAGTTGGTTGAAATAGTGAAGGGTGTTTTGTTTGTTGCCAAGCAGAAATCTTCTCAAAGGGCTGTATGAGTTGTTTTCAACACAGGTATCGAAACCTGAATCATGTAGTCTCACCGTTTGTTCACCTGAAAAGGTGGGAGCAAACAGCGAGAAAAGGAAAACGGTGTAGGACTATAATTTTCCGAAAATGGTGTAGGACTATAATTTTCATAAAACAGTGTAGGACTATAATTTTCAACCTGTCATCAACAAGAAGACACCATTGATGGTCGATTGATTGAAGTATAATTTTTAGAAAAAGCTACTAATGTAGAACAAAACTTGCCTTTGATAAGGAAAGTAAAATATACTTGTTTGAGGACTTCTAAAGAGCGTCTTAGTTTCACTTTCAGATTTTATCTGAGATTTATAGATATTGAATAGTTTCGGTGTAATCTCGCGCTGATGTTCATTATAAATATGGTTGAAAAGCAACACGAAATACCAGATAACAAAATATTTTTGTAACTTAGAACACTTTGTTACAGGAAGAATGACTACAGAAACAAAGCCAGTATAGTAAAGTGTACAGTTTGGTATGGAATGTATAACCCATTTCTAAACATACCAATAACCGACCAGTCTAGTTAGCAACTTACTAACCTTACCCTTCATCTCATTTCATCCACAAATGAACATGTGTTTACATGTTATTGCACGAAAGCTTTACGTTAAGCAAACTGTAAAAACAAAACTGATAAACACAAGTACCAGAATAAGTGCCTAAAATAGATTAATGAACCTTTGTTCTCGTGGTGACACGAAGATAAACGCTTTCTACATTTCCAGACAGCGGTCAGCTTAATATAACAAAATATATAAGACAATAACTTGCTATACATTCGTTTATTTATTTTGTTATACACAGAGCCACACAAAGAGTTATCTGTGCTCTATCCACAACTAGTATCGAAACCCGGTTTCTAGCAGTATGAGTCCGTAGACATACCACTGTGTCACAAGGGAACCCTCGCTATTCTATTCCTAGGGAAATTATGGTAAATATCACCAGTGTTATAAAGACAACACAATCTAAAAAGATCAAACCCTAAAAAATAACACAAAAAACATTTCCATTATTTCTAAGTTCTAAAGGCCCAGCATGGCCAGGTGTGTTAAGGCGTTCGACTCGTAATCTGAGGGGCTAGGGTTCGAATCCTCGTCGTACCAAACATGCTCGCCCTTTCAGTCATGGGGACATTATAATGTGACGGTCAATCTCAATATTCGTTGGTAAAAGAGTAGCTCATGAGTTGGCGGTGGGTGGTGATGACTAGCTACTTTCTCTCTAGTCTTACACTACTAAATTAAGGACGGCTAGCATCTATAGCCTTCGAGTTCCTTTGTGCGAAATTCAAAAACAAACAACAATCTAAGTGTGATAAATTCTAATTTTTTAGAAAACCGTTCTCAGGTGCGACTTCAAAACTGATAATTGTTTCTTTCGTTTTTGGTTTTAAGGGATATTCTTTGGTCATTTTAAATACCGTGTGACGGAAACATTTGTAACTTTTAAGATATTTCTCAGAAGAGTATTGAACAAACTGTCAGATAGATTTAATATTAACCGAAGGATACTGTTATCCAACACGGTTAAACTAAATAATTTGCTATACGTCTAACATAGAGTGAAATATACATCATAAGAAGAAGTAGGAATGTAAAGCTGTCATATGTAAGAACAGGCTTGAAATATCTTGTTTTTACTCTTGATGGCATAAAACGATCTTATGGAAATACTGCTTGTGGTTAATTTGATTTTTTATTATTTAGTATGATTTAACTTTGTCTCTAGCATGATATTCTGTGAGGTTCACTACTGTTAATCGTTATTTATTAGATATTGTTCCTGAGAGATCTTTCTCTAAGTGCCCTGAAAAATCTTGATTGGTTTGGTTTTTTGAATTTCGCGCAAACCAACGCCTTAACCCACCTGGCCATGCAGGGCATTAAGACACTTAAAGAAGTGAAGTTTTAGAAAAATATGAGTCGGATAAAAAAAATACGTTCGAATCCATTTAAACATTAGATTAGGACTAACAATATAATATAAATCACGGTTCCAAAGAACTTGTTTCGTAATGTAACCCTATCTGTATTACCTAAAAACTTGGATAAAACTAAAGGATGTCTCAAAATTTATTTACAAATTATTAAGAACAGAAACTCTGTAGGTAGAACAAGGACATCTCAGTGACCTAAACACCGCACCTAGAGCTTAAACATAGGCCATCATATGAATGCGACTTCACACTGTGTAGTCGACATAGTGGCCGCTTTCAGTGGCGATGGATTATTTGTATTCACTTGCTTTACTTGCTTCATATGTAGCAGTTCGAGATGCTTGAGTGCTTTTGATAACTAGTTCGGCTCCAAAAACAACGTCTAAAGATGGTGTTATAGAACAAAAAAGACAGTAACGCAACGAAATTGTTTCACAGAAGAAAACTTCCTTCTTACTCGGCTTTCTTGAAGTCACCATCTAGAATGAGTTTTGACCTTGGTGACTCACGTGTGCTCTACTAGTTTTGGATAACAGAAGTGCACACGCATACTATTTGTATAGCATCTGTTCCTTCAGACGCGGTGCCAGTGTGCGAACTCGAACAGTTCTTGGTCATATTTTCAGTAGTTTTGAACGTATTCAGAAGCAGCAGACACTGAAGAGTACGGGGTACACAGTACGGGGAAGTGAACACCGTGGACTCGTTCTCAACAGATTCGCGTAAATGTGTAACAACAACCTACGAGCATTTTGATAAATCTTGATGATTCATCCACGTTGCTTATCCCTACAGACATTGTTTTTCATTTATCCTATCCTGTTTTGAAAACTTAGGATATTAGCAATGAGAGTATGTTTGTTTTTTGTAGTTTAGTACCAGGCTGGTACGTTGCTTTTAAATACTCATCGTAATCTATCACACAAAATGGGGAATGCGTGTTTACGAAGTATCCCTTACAGTTCAACAACACTCTACTTTGAAAGGTAAGACAACTAACTGTATTCAGTTTTGCTTGATTTTAGATAAGAAAGAGACTAAATTATAAATCAGTTTTCATAATAAAATTTCCGTTGAATATGCGTTTATTTGCAGAAAGATAATGCTGAGTAGACTGTTTTATGTAACTTAATTGCAATTTTCAATGTTAAACTATGTTTTGAAAATACATTTTATGGCAAAAATTAAGGACCAGGTGTAGTCAGTTTCCTATAGTTCCAAAAATATATGGTTTGCCCCATATTACCGTAAAATGCGCTTTGCCTTTTGACGTCATGAGAATTATGGAAAAATTTCACTATTTGATTGGATGCGAGTATCCCGAGACTATATTTTTCTGCAGTTTTTAAAGAACAGTCTAAAAAAAACGAGCGTGCAATAGACGACATTGTTGAAACAAAACAATATATTACTCTAAATTTAATTTTGTACTAAAAGCTTATATCTCTTCAACAATCTATCGAGAGGGCGCTCGTTTATCAATGACAGCTCAGTCGATAATATTCAAAAGTTCTAGCAAATATAAAGACAAAATACCCTCGGTAGAATAGCTAAAATGATAGTATAAAATAGAAATAGAAACAATAACATGTAATAGAAGAGTTAAGTGTGAAAAAATGTAAAAAGCGTAGTTTGTGGACCGTCCAACATTTACACTTCATTTTTCACTTTTTTCTTCTTTTTTTGCATTGGGAGTAAAATGTTATGGATTAAAAGAATAGTACATCAATATTCTCTCGAAAACCTAATAATTATTAGCGTAGAATAGCTTGTTTTTAAATTTCGCGCAAAGCTACACGAGGGGTATCTGCGCTGGCCGTCCCTAATTTAGCAGTGTATGATTACAGGGAAGGCGACTAGTCACCACCACCTATCGTCAACTTTTACCAACGAATAGTGGGATTGACCATCGCATTATAACGTCCCCATGGCTGAAAGGACGAGCATTTTGATGCGACCGGAATTCGAACCCGCAACCCTCAGATTACGAGTCGAATGCCTTAAGCCACCTTCCCATGCCAGGCCGACGCCTAGAATAGTAACTTGCTAAACATTATGGTTCTAACGATTTTTACCTTCATACTTTATTTTGAAATAACGAATCTAAGCCTTTTCACGCATTAGAAATTCAGAAAGGCCGTTTGTAATATAATTTAAAGTCAGACAGGTTCAGCAAAATAATGTGTCTCTGAACCACAGGTCATCTGAATGCCACGGCTCTCCTTCTTCTCGTGACAAATTTTTATAACCTGCACCATCTTAGTGGTCCTTATCCAGTTCTGTTTATTCACAAAAAAAATCCCTTTTACTTTCTAAGAGGACTTTTTTTACTTGTCCTGGCCATTAGATCACAAATCTTACCATCATGTTGTCTTCTTGGATTGAGATGTGTGATTTTCCTGTATTTAACTTGTGTTAAAAGATAACATGGTGATCATGATCATAGCAAGTAGTCTTGTAGATGAGCATTTCGACATCTCAGTGATGTAACAGTGGCTTTTTTAAACAAATATTAACACAGTTTACAACAGTATCCGAATTATGAACTTTTAGAAAGTTCCGTGAGATTTAGAAATCAACAATCTCCATGGAAAACGTAGTTACTACTGATTCACTGCCTGTTTTCTGTAAAATTTAGAAACTAACAGCGTCGATGAAAACTGTAATCACAGCTGATTTACCGAACAAAAGCTACGAAGTTATCATCTTCCTACAATCTTTACGATTATCCTTCTTTTAACACGAACTGATAAATGTTTAGGCTGCTTCCCAGTTCATGAACATTTATCAAAATAATAGCTTTTCTCTCATGAATCAGTAAACCAGTAGTTGTGCACTTTTAATAGGAAGATCCTTAACAAATCATCATTATGTTTCAGAAGACATCATGAAGAGAACGAGAAAATAATTGTTTTTAACTTACTTTGCCTTTTCAAAACTGCCACGACATAGCCAGGTGGGTTAAAGCGTTCGACGCCTAATCCAAGGGTCGCGAGTTCAAATTCCCGTCGCACTAAACATGCTCGCCCTTTTAGCCGTTTGGGCGTTATAATTGGACGGTCAATCACACTATTCGTTGGTAAAAGAGTAGCCCCAGAGTTGGCGGTGAGAGGTGATGACTCGCTGTCTTCCCTCCAGTCTTACGCTGCTAAATTAGGAACGTCTAGACCAGATAGCCCTCGAGTAGCTTTGCGCGAAATTCAAACCAAACCGTTACTTTAAAAAAAAAATAACCTAGAAAAGCTGTTACAGTAGGTGCTTTATAAGAGTGACAGCAAGTTCCATTAAACAGTGAGAAAAAAAACAACAAAAAACAAGTTAATGATCTGTGGTGATTAATTATTTGTCTCCCCTTTCACTTACCAGCTCAAAATTAACAACGGCTATGAGTGAGTAGCTCTTGGTAAGTTTGAACAAAAAGCCTGAAACAACAAAAAAAAGATTCGCCCTACGTCTTGTAACCTCATGGTTCTCTTGTGGATGAACACTTACTTCACGGACTTATGACGCGAAATTCCGGGATTTCGACTCCCTATAGATATAGTCCACTGTGTAGCTTTGAACTAATGAAATAACAAAAAATCAGCCTCTTGTTACATATTTCAGTTAAATTCCACATTCATTGCCTTTCATATGTTTATTCGTACAAGTTTCAAAACTTATCATCTTAGTTAACAATTGCAAGGAGCCTAACTTCTGTGAAGCGTATCGTTAAAATTAACTAGCTTCAGAGCAACTGGAGTATAAACAAATTACTCAAAGAATAGGAAATATAATATTATGTAATAATCATTCTACAGTGACAAGAAAATATTTCTAGGCTTAAACTGACAGGCTAGAGGAAAGGCTAGTGGTCAACGTTATTCATTGAAAACTGACCGAATAGTAAAAGGTCACCTTCATTCTTATACCTCACCCACTACCCTGAAGTGCTGAGTGCGTTCTTCTAGCAACGGAACGGGAACAGCGAACCGTCAAGGATCCTAACAATTAATCCATATAGAATAAATTTTAGAAAGAAATGTTAATATTATACATTATATAAAACAATCAAAGTAAAGATTTAAATTCATATAAAGAAAAGATGTTTTGAAAAGGGTTGTTTTTTCTCACTGTTTAGTAGAACTTGCTGTCACTCTTTTAAAACACCAACTGTAACAACTTCTCTAGGTTCTTTTTTTTTAAGTGACGGTTTGGTTTGAATTTCGCGCAAAGATACTCGAGGGCTATCTGCGTTAGCCGTCCCTAATTTAGCAGTGTAAGATTAGACGCAAGGCAGCTTGTCATCACCACTTTCCGCTAACTCTTGGGCTACTCTTTTATCAAATAATAGTGGGATTGACCGTCACATTATAACCCTTTCCCACACGGCTGAAAAGGCAAGCATGTTTGGCGTGACTGGAATTCGACCCCCCCACCCTTAAATTACGAATCGAGTGACTTAACCACCTGGCCATGCCAGGTCTGCAGTAATGGAACTTGAACTTATTATAAAGCTGCGGATTTAGGTTGTAAAAAACACACATTTATTTTGCATTTTCAAATGCACCAAGTTGTTGTATATAAAATATCTTAGTAATTAACTATTTCACAACACCCTATAACTTCATTTGGTGCTTGTCCGTTTTGAAGTTACCCAGTTTTAAAGTGCCACCAAGCGCATCGACGGTCAACGCTGGCGCTGAAACGTGCTCTGGGTGTATTACAAATATAATTGTCAGTCTTATTATTTAAATAAAAGTGCTCGTGCAGGCGACAAGTGCTACTGGCTAATTACCATTCCTTTGGTTAGCATTTTCAAATTTAAAGGCGACACTCTGTATTTCGTACGAAAAACATTTCAGATAGAAGATAAAGTGTTTGTATGCTCGTTTAATAGATATGGTGGAGATCACGGATATGTTTCTTACTATGCGATGCATAACTTAACTTTGTACAGTATATGTATAGATAATTTGTTATTTTATAATCCCACGTTGTAACTTATACCCTGGGATCCTTTTTTAAAAATGTGCAGCGTATTGTATGGTCATAATATAATTAATCAAAGGTTGGGATTTGTTTTTTTAACGCAGTTCTTCCTCATGATTTTGTTTATTCATTTAACTTTATTTAAATACAATTATTTCATTTCACTAACCATTATAACCATAATGTTTTTAAGCCAGAACAAAACACATTAAAATTAAACAAAATACGCTGCATTTTGTAAGAAAGATCCTAGGGTGCAATCTACAACTTTTGTATTTTAAAATGATTCCTAGGTTTTAGAGGTGACAGCGAAAGTAGGACCCACATTGCGGTGGGGATACACCTTCTATCAGTCTTAACCTCCAATTTGTTGGTCTCATATAAGAAATAACACGACCACTTGAGCGAAGAAAAAAGTATAAATTCTGCTTCAATGAAACAGTAGTTAATACCCTAAACACATCAAGATAATGTTAATATAGCTCACATTGTATGATTTTATTTGTGTTGTGTAAAGCCTGATTTATATTCAAGTTAAATCTTTACTTATTATGTCACATTTTGTTCGTTGTAATTCAGTTTAGGAGCCAAACTGAACGAAGGTTTATTTTCACACTGCATTCATAAAATTTTGTAATTTGAGTATTGCCGAGTTACTTTACTTTGGTATGTTCATGTGAAATCTCTTAATTGTTAATATAAAATCAAAATTTTGGTTTGTTTATTTGTTTGTTTTTTCACTCAGTTGTTTTTGTGTGAAGCATCAATCCAAAAATTTCACGCTGTAATCATTACTGGTTAGATGGATAATTAAAATGAAATAAATTACATAAGAAAGTAGTATGGAAACTGAGATTCTGTTAATATTATACGTATTATTCAGAAAGTTACATTAACTTAGAAAATGTGTTCCTTTTAAAGATGATAAAGTCTATAAAGAGACAGAAGTAGCTGTGACACCAGCTGACACTTTCGCTCCGAGCTGAGAAATGTACTCAAGAAACGAGATTATAATCGACGTTCTTTTTCATTCACTACTGATGTAGGTCCGGCATAGCCAAGCGTGTTAAGGCGTGCGACTCGCAGTACCAGGGTCGCGGGTTCGAATCTCAACCGCACAAAATATGCTCGCCCTCCCAGCCGTGAGCGTTATAATGTTACGGTCAATCCCACTATTCGTTGGTAAAAGAGTAGCCCACGAGTTGGCGGTGGGTGGTGATGACTAGCTACCTTCTCTCTAGTCTTACACTGCTAAATTAGGGACGACTTGCGCAGACAGTCTTCAAGTAGCTTTGCGCGAAATTCAAAAACAAACAAACAAATACACGTGAACGAGAGTTCTGGGTGTAATAAACAGTTCAATGAACGGGAAGTCCTAATTGTGATAGACAATCCAACTGTTATATAAGAACAAAAGGTCCCGGTTGTAATAAATAGTTCAACAGTTACGTGTGAATGCGTGACCATTTTATAACAGACAAATCTGCATAGTCTCACTTGTAATAAATAGTCCAATAGTTAAGAGGAAAGCTTCTTGTTAATAAAAGCAGTTCAACATGTACATTGGAACAGGTGTTATGGATGTAACAATCAGCCCAGCAGTTACATTCCAATAGTTCTTCTTGTACTAATACACATAATTTAATAGTTACATATGACCTTCTTACAGTATACAGTTCAGTAGTTCAAATGAAACAGACATCCTGGTTGCTAGAAACAGTTGAGCAGTTACACGCGAAATGATATACTGACCGTGATAGGTATCTCAAGATTACGCATACATACGTGTGTCATAGACACGACAGACACCCGAAGAATACGCATGTAAACTTGTGCCTTAGACATGACAGAAGGTCCATATAAATGTTGCTGTTGTTTTTGAATTAAGCACAAAGCTACACAATGGGCTATCTGTGCTCTGCCCACCACGGGTATCGAAACCAGGATTTTAGCATGTAAGTCCGCAGACATACCGCTGAGCCACTGGGGGGGGGCAGGTCCATATAAACAAGTGTCTTTCCCATAAAAGACAGCCAAAGAGAACGGATGAAACACAGTCCAAGAATACTCGTGTAAACATCGGTCTTGACCAAACAGATTGTCCAATAGTTGGATCTCTCAAAGAGATTAGCAGGTTGAAAAACGTAGTTTGAACTTTACCACAAGAACTGAACACGTGAAAAGTTATTTAAGAATTTTAGGACGTTTTATGTGAATGAGACATATTGTTAAAATTACTTCTGAAAAAAAATTAGTTAAATGAAACTTGAGTTTAATTTAGGTTGAGCGATAAAACAAAAAAGAAGGGAAAAAAAGGAAAGAAAAGTCCAACTATTCTCAGACTACTTTCACCTTTGAAACATGGAGGATTTAATGAAAAGGGTTTCGGATTTCACTTAAAACTATACTAACCATATTTGTGTTAGCCGTTCATTATTTTGTACTTGTATACTGCAGGGAGTTGCAGCTAGTAAAGAATATTCTCCGCCAACTCTCAGACTGCCCTGATTAAATAGTATATTTGACCTTCACCTTCCAAAGTCCAGCGATCCTTTTCTGTGGCAATGCGAACCACGAGCCCAAGTGTTTACTCTCCGACAGACTAACCACTAAGGTCACACCCAGTCCAGGAAAAGTAGCAGATAACCTGTTACATTTACAAAAACGCGAACGTAAAATAAATAAGTTGTTAGATGAATCGCTGGTTTATTATGTTATGTTCAACTTGTCTCTCTCTTCTTTTTTCATTTAAACGGAATATTTTTTTTCCTTGCCTCGGCCTTTAAGGTAACTTCTTATTATACAAGAAAATAACAAAAACAGTTGGTATAAGTCACCATTTTTACAAACACATGTATTATCATTTCTGGTTTTAAGTCCTCGATTCATTCGTGTGTATCCACATTCAAGATTCTTTCTTAATTCGGCCGTTACACGCACATTTATATATATTCATACTGAAAGAGAGACTGTTTATATACACAAAAAACAGTGAGTATTACTGTTATTTTATAGTTTTAAAACTCGCATATTGAATGTTTTATAGAGCCATAACCAATGCCTGTTTTCTTAAGTCTCTTCACGGTTCGTTGTATGTTTCTTTATTGTGTACATCTATTTTTCCGGACTGATGGTGATGAAATTATGTTTCTCATCATGTTTTCATGGTTCACCTTCAATTCAAGCTGGCAAGTTGTGCTAGGTCGTTTCTTATAAACTACATTCAACCATCGTCTCTTCTCCAGTTATGACTACATCTGAAGAAACTTTATAAATTTTTCATCTCCTCAGTGAGCTGTAATTATACCCCTGATGGAACAGCGAGGTCGTTCTGTATCAGAAAAAACAACAACAACAACTTAGTATTTATCTAAGTACAACATACAGTTGTTAAATGTAACTAATATAAAAACGGAAGTAAAGTGTTGTGGAAAGGAAGGCGAAGACAGCTTTCTGGTACAAAATGGCTGAAGACCGAATAGCGTAAGATAAAGCGAGGAAAAAGTCTTCATACAAACTGTTTCAAGACTGAGTTATTTAAAATAAAGCGTGGGTATTTTTATGGTTCAGATTGAGAAAGGACTGAGGTGTATAAGACAAAGTGAGAAAAGCATTACCGAACAAGATGACTGAACACAGAGTAGTGTAGAAACATAACCGAATTTCAACTTCTTTAACCATCCTGCATAAAACACGTGCAAACTGTGATTTTGTTTACGGTGTAATAACTAAATTATTTACAAGTTTTATAAAATTTCACTGACTCATACAAAACATTAAAAAGCGAAAATTCGAGCCCCAAGTTAACATGTAATAGCGAAATGAAATTTAAAAAGAAATATTTCGTGCTAATTATGTTTACGGTACGAAAGCGCTGAACCACGTTTGTTTTTTGAAACATACAACCAATTGACGGTATTGGTGCAACTTAGATGTACCACTGTTTATACTATTGTTTCTAGTTTCCTTTGTATGTTTATGTTTGGTTTCAGTGTGGATTCAGAATTTCGCATAAAGGTACACAGAGGGGTGTCTGTACAAAGCTGTCCTTAATTTTGGACTGCCTGATTAGAAGAAAGACACCTCGTCAACAGTGGGGCTGCTTCGTTACATTTCAACGCACCTTTGCACTCAAAGTGTGTTCATGTGACAAAGGATCCTGAACCATGAATCCTTAAACTCACAGTTTGAGCAGCAGTAGGTCATGCCCAGGTCAATGTTTTGAATCATATATTTTAACTTAATTAAGTGTCTTATTTATATGTTAGAATGTAGAATGTTATTATTTTGCTTGTCGAAAACAATTATGTCTTGCTACAAAATAACGGTTTTTAACACTCCTACGAAAATTGGGCCCTAATAGGCCCCAGAGCAACTTGAAAGGTTATTAATATTAGGCTAATAATTTTGTATTTAAATGAAATTGCCATTAACTGACCCTATACCTTTATATTTTAAGGAGCAATAATATTTTGACTTTTCAGACATTTGCGAAATAATATTTAATTTTTTTTAAAAACATCCACTAAGGGTATCACTTTAGTGGATGTAAATATTTTTTTTCGTAGGAGTGCTAAAACTAGCACGTGTGTGGGATATTTTTGCCTGAAATTACTTGAGCACCAAAGTAATTTTGGCCGCGAACTTCAATCTGGACTATTGCTCCAGGATGCTAGTAAAAATTCGGTGATATACTTTTATTGTTCAACGGTGTAACCCAAGTTATTCAAGCTATATTTATCCACTTATACGATCGTACGACTCTCGGGTTTGTGCGGGAAAATATTTAACCTTGGGTGATTTGCTCTGATTCTCTCTTCTAATGCGGTTTTCTTACATGGTCGGTAGGTATATACAGTTTTCTACCTACCTGGCAGTACCGTAGTGATAAAGGAGCTGTTGTAGCTAAAATAATAGAGCTGTTATTTGCCCAACGCTATTGAAATACCTGGCAAACTTCTTAGCCCTGGAGGGGCACGTATTGAATATGTGGAAGAGTTGTATATCCCAGAGGTGAACAGTCGAATTCGGGCCAGTGCGCTATCACAAAGTAGTTCCAAGTTTAATTTGCGAGTGCGTTATAAGAGTGACAATTAATGCCGTAATGTGGATGGATGAGTGATAGAATGCTGGCGACTGGTTTAGTTTCCTGCGGTCGGTAATTCAAATGATCTGATTTTATTTGATCTTTTTCTGTTATGGTTAAGCACGGTGTTTTTTTTGTTCTTTGGTCACCACAAGTATTGAACCTGACTTTTAGCGTTATAAGTCTTCAAAATCGTAGAATAGATAGTAAATAATTAATGCTTTTGGATTTCGAAAATAATGAAATTACAGCTAGTTAGAGAAATATGTGTTAACATATCTGAAACTGGACATCTTCGTTTACATTATATTATTACTTGTTTTACAAACTTTGTTCGCGTGTGCTTACAAACTGCTTATACTCAACACTAAGGGTCGCTGACCGGATAAGGTTTCACTTACAAAATGAACGAGTCCCTCTACCGGAAATTACTACCACCTTAGTGGATGTTTTTGTTTGTTTTTCTCAGTTACTTTAAAAAGCGTTGCTGAGACAAAACTTTATTTTCGAAATTGCGCCCGCAATTTTCTCCACGGAAATATATATATATATTTATAGTATCTCTCAACTCAGAGGACTTAAGTAGTTAACGTCAGACGAAGAAAACTTGTTAAAATCTATTGCTTGAAGTATACAATAATTCATAAATAAAAAAAAAAAACGTGTCAACGTAACATGATATGAAGGGAAGTCGTTAGCCGTATTATGAGCTTTGTAACAATACTTGCTGCTTCTTAGACCGATATTTCTACTAGTCGCTACTTCACTCACTAATTTCTGACCAATGTAAATAGTTTAATTTGATTATAGATTATTTTTATGACGTGTGATAATACGAAGTATCTATTACTTGCGCAGTTCGTCAGAATATTCCAGCTGAAAATATACTAAATCGAAACGTAAGTGACACATTATGTTAAATTTGAGTTAAACCAGTAAGACTGTTGAATAATAAAGGTATCGTGTATGATAATTATATACAGTGAAAACAATACGCGAACTTTTTATTTTGAAGGACGCAGTGATAACAATACGTTTCATACTGGACACAAGAGTTATCACTCCGTCCTCCAGTGGCACAGAGACATGTCTAAGGACTTAACACTATAAAACGAGTTTCGACATTCTTGGTGAATAGATCACAAGCAGTCTATTCTGTAGCTTGGTGCTTGTCTTTAAACAAGTCATCACTCACACAAGTAGCTCTTATTCTGTATGTATGAAACATAAACAACTGATTACGTTTGAAAATTGTTTCCAGTTTAAACTTTAAAGGACTGTATAGCTTCAATCTCTCAGCTTAGTGCAATGAAAATGCAATTATATTTTCTGGTATTTTCCCACTAGTTGGATTAAGCCTAATGTGTGGAAGAAGAAAGTGGAAGATATTCCAAAAATGAGGCACATCGATCCAAGATTGCTTGTCTTCCGTTTTTTATTATATTCTACTCCTGTTTTCTAACATTCATCTGATGAGTTTATTACTGAATATCATTATTCTCAATAGTAAAACCGTCATGGATGGCTTCTTGGGAGGGGACGTCCTATAAAGTGGAAATACAACCTCGCCTGTTTCAACACTTTATCTTGAGTAACCACAGTACAACGTATGTATAATGTAATTTTTATGTCCTTTTTACCTCAATATGCACAACATATAACAAACGTTACTTAGTAAGTAAAGCCACGCAACAACTGTACGAAACAAGCAAATTATGGACAATAAGATCTTAATAACCAAGACTAATGAGCAAAAAGTCGTCATAGAACTGGTCATTATGTTTACTGAGAACACTTGACCATGTTTACTATTCTTGCTCTATTTCTTACATACATGTAAATAACATATCTGCCCACCCCAGTGGCACAGAGGAATGTCTGTGGACTTATGACGCTAGTCTTGGTAACTGTGGTGGGCAGAACACAAATATTTCATTGTGATATCGTCTGCTTTCTCACGATCATAGGTGTTTTATTGTACCCAGTGGGTATAAAGAGCAATGAATTATAAAACAAGTCAAACATACTTAGAAAAGTGAATAAGATGTAAGTGCTACCACATTTATTAATGAAGTCATATAGAATTGCTTATAAAAGGTTTTGTTTAATCTTTACAACATGGTGTTAAATCATATAGAATTGCTTATAAAACGTTTTGTTTAATCTATACAACGTGGTGTTAAATCATATAGAATTGCTTATAAGAGGTTTTGTTTAATCTATACAACGTGGTGTTAAATCATATAGAATTGCTTATAAAACGTTTTGTTTAATCTATACAAAGTGGTGTTAAATCATATAGAATTGCTTATAAAACGTTTTGTTTAATCTATACAAAGTGGTGTTAAATCATATAGAATTGCTTATAAAACGTTTTGTTTAATCTATACAACGTGGTGTTAAATCATATAGAATTGCTTATAAGAGGTTTTGTTTAATCTATACAACGTGGTGTTAAATTATATAGAATTACTTATAAAACGTTTTGTTTAATCTTTACAACATGGTGTTAAATGGAGTTGTCTAACTGCAGAACAACATTTAATCCAGTTCAACATGGTGTTAAAAGGAGTGGTTTAACTGAAAAAAACAACGTTTAGTCCAGTACAACATGGTGTTGAAGGGAGTGTTGAAGTTGAGTACTAAGCAACACATAAGATACTTTGTGACACTAACTATTAAACTATAAGATGCTGTACAACACTGAGAAACCCATGAGATACTGAGTGAAAATGACTGGTAGACGTCACACTTGCCACTTAAATATGAGAAACTACACGACACTGGCTACCGAGCATCACGTGAATTCTGTATGGCATTGAGTATTGAGGAACACATGAAAAACTGTTCGACTTTGCTCACTAAATAACTCTTTGTATATTGTGCAATAGTGCTCATTGAATGACACATGAGATACTGTTCTATTAACCATTACGTACGTACAAAATACCGTGTTACTGACCACTGAATAACTCGTGATATATTATGAGATACTGATAACTGAATAACGTACAAAATACTGTGTTACTGTCCATCGAGTAACTCATGTTATTCTCTGAGACACTTATCACCGAATAACGTACAAGATACTGTGCAAATGACCACTGAGTAACACTGGATACTGTGTGACTGACCACTGCATAACTCCTGAGATGCACTAGGCTTGCATTATACTTAAATTATGGAATAAAGTTACATTTGTTAAACTGAATAAAGAGATTAGCTTGAAAGCCAAATATTTAAGTTGATCATAATTTTTCCTGAAGCTCTATTGTCACGTGGTATAGCCAGAGAGACACGTGCACATTATTTAGAAAATTAAACATCGTTTAGAATCACATAAATTAATATTTGCCTCTGAGTATTTAATGAATATTAGTGTTTTTTCATTTTTATAAATGATTTACTGTCTCATAACTTTATGAAGATAGATTGTTTGTTTGTTTTGGAATTTCGCACAAAGCTACTCGAAGAGCTAGCCGTCCCTAATTAAGTAGTGTAAGACTAGAGGGAAGACAGCTAGTCATCACCATCGACCGCCAACTCTTGGGTAACTCTTTTACCAGCGAATAGTGGGATTGATCGCAACATTATAACGCCCCCACGGTTGAAAGGGCGAGCATGTTTGGTGCGATAAAGATGCGAAACCGCGACCCTCAGATTACGAGTTGCACGCCTTAACAAGCTTAACATGCCGGGCCATGAAGATAGATTTACAGTGTTCCCTCGCCACTTCGCGGATCCTCTTTCGGCCGACCCCCACATATATATAAAATAATAAACATTAAATATAAAATATAGCATTAAATACCATTAAAGTATTAAAAATAAATATAATTAATAGTGTAAAGAAAAAAACAGGTATATTTTGAGATATAAACATATATTTGAGTTTGTAACAGCGTAAAAATAGAAACAGAACCAACTGGAAAGGCTATAGATGTACGTATTGTGCGTCTGCAAAGGCTACGCGAGATCAGCTTCATGGCGTAGCGATGTGCAAGACGGGCTATGATTGGTGCAGAAATGAAAGACGGTCAATGACAGCTACCCATTTTGATTGTCTTTAATTATTGCTACATGTCTTCAAAATGTTCATAAGGCATTGCAAGAGATGAAGCCCTGCACCGTTAATGCAAGCTGGAAGAAGTTGTGACCTGAGGTTGTGCACGACGACAAGGGATTCACGCCTGAAGAAATCCAACACTCGGCTGTTCAAAAAGCTGTGCAATTAACTTCGTTAATCAAAGGTGAAGGATTTGCCGATATGACGAAGGAAGACGTAGATGGACTGATTGACTTAGAATCCGAACCACTCGCCGACTAAGACTTAGAAGCACTGACGAAGTCTGCTGCCGAGGAAGACGACGAAGAGGAAACACTGAAAGAAGCCGAGGAAACAATCGAGCAAAGTGGATGATCGTTAGAGCGGTTAGGTAAACTAATGAAACTAATTAACGAAGTGAAGGAGTGCTCACAGGAATGGAACAACGATATGGTTCGATCAGTACAATTTTGCAATAAAATAGAATAACTGATGACTCCTTATCAAATGATTTTCGATAGGCTAAAGAGGCAGAGAAAACAACTGCCAATAACAATGTTTTTCCAGCCGAGCAAGAAAGAAAGGGTACCGGTGGCAAGTACTGTTCCTGAAGTTGTAACGACCGACGAAGAAATTGCCGATTCACCTTCCACAGAAGAGGAAGTGGTGTCCCCCGAAAAGACACCACCTGCTGAAGATATGTAATTTTTAATTTTAAGGCTTAATATCTAAATATTTGTTCTTATTATTTCAGCAATAATGAACAGTATTGTAAAGGGAGGGTTAAATAGTTGTACAGGGAGGGTTTTAAAAGTCTAAATGCTCATAGATATATTCGTAAAAATCGGCGATCCCACTTCGCGGAAAATCTCCTTTTGCGGGGGGTTTTGGAACGCATCTACCGCGATACACGAGGGAACACTGTAAAGACAAAATGTCTGAAACACGTTTACTTAATTATACTTTGTTCGGTAAAATTCTTTATGGTGTGGAAGATTTTTATATTTAATAGATAACGTGAAAAAATCATATAGATTAATTTTACTTATTTATTTGTACCCCCCGCTAGTACAGCGGTATGTCTCCGTATTACAGCGCTACAATCAGGGGGTCGATTCCCCTCTGTGGGCTAAACAGATAGTTTGGTGTGGCTTTGCTATAAGAAAAAAAAACTCGCTATTTGTTTGGAAAAAATATGAATTACACATGACGATTTGTAAGTTTGTTTAACACAGAAAAACAAGAATTAATTAAAACTACTGCCTAACCTTTATACCATTCCTCAAACAATATTATGTTTATACTTAATGTTGATGTGCCCCACAGACACCGAAACCCAGTTTCTAGCGGTATGAGTCCGCAGATATACCACTAGGGCACACTTGAGTCGATCCAGCATTCGCACAAGTTCAACAGCTAGCACCTGCTTCAGATGTCGTGGTTTTAGTTTTGATATGTAACTACCTGAGACATCGAAAAGAATGAGCGAAAGGTTATTGTGGAAGCAAAAACACAAATAAGTAATACACGTGTAAATTTGCTGATTAATATTACTTCTTTATTATTATACTAACCAGAATGCACCTAGCAAAAGGCAAAGAGTAAAGTTATACACGTGTCAATTTGCTGTTTAATATTACTTCTTTGTTATTATACTAACCAGAATGCACCTTGCAAAAGGCAAAGAGTAAAGTAATACACGTGTCAATTTGCTGTTTAATATTACTTCTTTATTATTATACTAACCAGAACGCACAATATAAAAGGTAAACAGAAAAGCAAAACAGAGCGCTAACTCTTAAACTTTTGTATTAGTTGCTTTTCTCTGCTTAATCAGCTAACTAGGACATTCTACTGATGTTGGTAGTAACGACTCATTTTGTTATAACAGTTCTAAATTGAAAATTTGGATATTTTGAATCGTCATCTATTTTCATCTTCCTTAGGTTTTACATAAGACGAGAATTACTTTACGAAACCAGAACCAATTCTCTTAATATAGACTTTGAACAGTGTGCTAAGTGGTTCTCCTTACAATTACCAACGTGACGTGTTATGGGTGTTGATAACCGCATGACTTGATGTTACTGAAGTCTGATATGATAGACGTTTTCTTTTTTCATATTTTCAACTAGTAGCTCCAGGCTGCCGAGCATTGTGGCTTACCTCGGGTTATTGTTATAGTCAAATTGACTCTTGTTCTCTTGACCTCGAAATACTCAGACTTAGTTTTTGAGTAAAAACATCAATGAATTAACAGAGTGAAAATCTTTAAAATACAGAAAACTTTAAAAGCAACTCAACAGTAAAAATACGAAATACATGCTTTAGGAATTACGATGTGTATGTGAAATACGTGCTATCGGTTAGGGTTTTTGGTGTTATACACGCTCTACTCACGAGGATATTGCTTAGAAGAAAAACCTATCAACCATTCTGTTGTGTGAAAATCTCCCACGAAAAAAACAGTTTCTTGCTAGTTCTGAGTTCGAGGAAAAACTTCAAGCCTGGAAATAAACTTTAGCCTGAAAATCTTTGTTGTCAGAAACTTACTTTTTTAATATATATATATGTTATACATTTATATATATATATATATTTAGTAAGTTATATGTATGGGTGTATTGATCTAAGGATTATTTTGCAGTAGATGCCTGTGATCTGTTGGCGATAAATTCGACAATAAATGAACAGCACACGCTACACTTGTTTTAAAACAGTATATTCAAAACAAGTTAAATTTATGCGCATAAAATTATTTACACTCTGTATATTATAGTTGTATCTTAAATTCTAAGTTTTCTCCTTCTTGTCAGACATCCGCTTGAATCACTTCAATTACTTTAAACTCATTTGATAAGTCAAAGTATTTTTTCTTTTTTTATCTTAAAAACAGTTTCTTGCTAGTTCTGAGTTCGAGGAAAAACTTCAAGCCTGGAAATAAACTTTAGCCTGAAAATCTTTGTTGTCAGAAACTTACTTTTTTAATATATATATATGTTATACATTTATATATATATATATATTTAGTAAGTTATATGTATGGGTGTATTGATCTAAGGATTATTTTGCAGTAGATGCCTGTGATCTGTTGGCGATAAATTCGACAATAAATGAACAGCACACGCTACACTTGTTTTAAAACAGTATATTCAAAACAAGTTAAATTTATGCGCATAAAATTATTTACACTCTGTATATTATAGTTGTATCTTAAATTCTAAGTTTTCTCCTTCTTGTCAGACATCCGCTTGAATCACTTCAATTACTTTAAACTCATTTGATAAGTCAAAGTATTTTTTCTTTTTTTATCTTAAATACCGTCAGTGTATAACTCATTTATTCTATTTTCTCTCTCTCTCTTTTCCTCTCGTATCACAGGAGCATCGACGTAAAAATCACTTACGTTGCTTCATGAACTTCAAATGCTCGTATCCTTAATCTCATTTAGGCTTAACTTCATATTTCTAATTTATAGTATGCAATGTTATAAAACAATGACTTATTTTATTAGACCGCGTTGATTCATAATTTGTTTGCAAGATGAATCGTGCTTCTTAGCAACAGTTACATTGTAGAGACACCATGCTATTCTTGATATCAAAAGCGTGGAATTCAAACGGGTCGCATAACCTTAATCTGGCCTGTTTTTTTAACGCGTTACTATTCACCTTGGTACTCGAAACTGTCTCAATTGTAATATGTGTATTTGCTGATTAAGGTGATAATAAACGATAAACAAAGTTGAATTTTGTTATCGTTTAAAAAGAACTGAGACCCAGAGAGATAAGAAAAAACGTCAGCAGATTAACACTAGTAAACACTTCATTAATCAGCGAAATAAGAGTAAATCTCTTCAGGTATTCTTTCCCTTTAAAAAGCTGTTCAGTTTGTTATTCGGGCGAATCGACTTTTCATGTAACTTACCAATGGAAACGATGTAACAAACTTGTTGCTGCAATATACCTTAGTGTCGAAAACCTATCCTGAAGGAATTCAAAAACTATGTTTAAGTTTATGAAGATCATAAAAGGGCAGATAACAAGTAAAACTGCACCTTTTGAATGTAAACCAAATGCACGGTAAGAAAAAAACTAAGTTTATAACTTCTAAACCACTAAACTCTGTTACTGTTGAGAAACAATTTTTATTAGAAATTTCAAGTTCTAAGACTTGCACGTTTTAATGGAACTTCCGTTTCTCAAAGTTTCACTTCTCACTTACAGTTGTGTGACTTTTTAGTGTCTTGTTTTAACTTATGACTGGGTTTCACTTATAACTGTGTTTTTTATAGTCTTATTTTCACTTATAACTGTGTTTCTTAGAGTCTTATTTTCACTTATAACTGTGTTTCTTAGAGTCTTATTTTCACTTATAACTGTGTTTCTTAGAGTCTTAATTTTACTTATAACTGTGTTTCTTAGAGTCTTGTTTATACTTACAGTCTTGGGCCTGGCATGGCCAAGCGCGTCAGGCGTGCGACTCGTAATCCGAGGGTTGCGGGTTCGCGCCAAACATGCTCTCCCTCCCAGCCGTGGGGGCGTTATAATGTGACGATCAATCCCACTATTCGTTGGTAAAAGAGTAGCCCAAGAGTTGGGGGTGGGTGGTGATAACTAGCTGCCTTTCCTCTAGTCTTACACTGTTAAATTAGGGACGGCTAGCGAAGATAGCCCTCGAGTAGCTTTGTGCGAAATTCCAAAAAACAAACAAACAACTTACAGTCTTATTTTTGCTTGTAGTTGTATTTCTTATAGTTTTCTTCTCATTTACATCTGTATTTCTTATAGTTTTGTTTCTAATCAAAAATTCTGTTTCGTATAGTTTTGTTTCTAACCTATAATTCTCTTTCTTATAGTTTTGCTTCTCACTTACATCTGTATTTCTGATATTTCGTGATAATGAGAAACCCACTTGAAGTATTTCAAAACGGCTGGTATGGGTATTAACATTTTAATAACCTAAAGATGACATAAGTAGGTCGAAACATTCTTGTCTACTTTATTTTAATAAAAGTTTCAGTACTCATACCAGTCGTCCTGAGATATATATCTTATGCTTATTTTCTTTCTTATTGACAGCTGTATTTCTTATAGCTTGGCTTTTCACTTACATGTATGCTATTTATGGTGTCGTTCCTCAAGTATAATTTGTATAAATATAACTGTATTTTTTGACATTTTGATTTGAATTACATTTCTCACAGGTCTACTTTTTAATCACAATTTTGTTTCTTATTCACAAGCATATTTCTGACCACCTGGCCATGCCGGGGCCTTCTTTGGAGTTATATTTAAACTGACTAAATGATGGAAGGACGAATGTCCCAAATCTTATTTCTAGATTTATTGACTGTTGTTCTAGGAAACCTTTAAGGCAGTAAAGTATTGTCTAGACCACATAATTTCTGCATAGAGTCTCTCTAAATAAATGTTTATAACAGTGCAGGCCACCAGTATGGTACCATTTAAAAGTAAAATATTTAGCTTGAAATGTTTTACTGTACAAAATTTCATCTTCTTTTGGTACAAGAAGTATCATACTAAATTATACATCACAAGCGCTACGTTACGTTATTATGGTCTGCATTCAATTTTATTATTTCTCTCTGCTGGTTTTTATTTATTTGGGTAGTCAAACATATAAGGAACGATTTCGTCTTTGGCTAAAGAAAGGTCGTTTCTTGTTTAAGTGAAATAAGCCATGCCAATTAAACTAACTTTAAACTATAATAAAATATTTTTGCTTGGATTCCGGTGAAACTGTAAGAAACCACGTATATCAGCAAAAATAATTCGGGAAATACGTAGTCTTAGAATTAAGATTTGCGATTCTAAAAGTTATATTTTGCTAAAGTTAAAAGTGATATATTATATTTGCATAATATTATAAATTCAGCTTTTTATTTGTTTTTTTTTAAGTTTTAAAAATAACATTGTCTGGTTTGCTCGTCATCACGAAATATCAGAAATACAGTTGTACCGCGAAATATCAGAAATACAGTTGTACGTGAGAAAAAACTATAAGAAACACAACATTAAGTAAAAAAAAATATTATACTTTTTATATTTGAAATATCAGACAAGCTATATAAAATAATGAGCGCTAATAGCCCTCTCGTAGCTTTATTCGAAATTCCGAAAAACAAAAACAATCCAAAAAATGTTTGAAAATTTTGTATTAACAAATAGATCGTAGTGTGTGTTTATTTTTTTTTAGCAAAGCCACATCGAGCTATCTGCTGAGCTCACCGAGGGGAATCGAACACCTGATTTTAGCGTTGTAATTCCGTAGACTTAGCGCTATACTAGCGGGTGCCGACGGGTCATATACCACTTATAAGTGAAATATAATAACCTAGCCGTGTTCTTTGTTCTATGGTTAGTTGTTTCGTTTAGATACTTTAAATGTCTTATTCAGGACTATGAACACGTCATTCATGGATTTGTTCCTTTATCATCCACCCAGATATTTTATCTTTTTTTAACATTCTTCTTATCACATCATTACTATCTTCCTATATGTAATTGTACTGAGATATTTTAACCAGGCGGGTGTATTATTGAACTGACATTATTACAGAGTTACACTAAAAGATCTGATAGCTTCAATTCACTCGTCACTTTTTTTTAATGAAACGGTAAACTTTGTTTGTGGGAAAATTAATGGATTTACAATATTTTCAATCAAATAAAAATACTTTTTGTTTTTAGTTTTGTTCAAGTTGACTATTTATACATAGATTGAAACGTATGATGTTAATCTTGAAGGTAGTTTACTTACGTATCAAGACACAAATAATATCATTCAAATATTACGTGGAAAATAATATAAAACTGCGGTAAGTTAAAAGGAAAGCAATCTACTTTTTCAGAGAAAGCAAATATTCCTACTTTTATTTTCTTTGTTTTAGGCTTTGTTGGAATTAGGCTTAGACAGTCGGGCAAGCACAATATTTTTTATTTGCTACTTTAAGAGCTACAAAGTAATTGGAGTTAACAGTCAGGGGTATTGTTTGATTGACTAAAGGAAAGGCTAGTGAATTATTCTTGTTGGGTTTATTAAAGTGTGGAGTTGGTTGGAACTTCAAAATCCACATCTTTTCGAAGAATCAGCTAATAAAGCACCAGTTAACATTAATTTGTGACCAACAATTTTGTTGTTTGTTAATCTTTTTTTATATTTAGCAAATATTAAGCTAACCTAATGCTCTAACAAGCTCTGATCTAATCAACATAGATTTCAGTTTTCCGTTGTACCAATTTATTACAACAATATGTGTTTCTAGTCAATTTTTATATGAAATTGGTTCTATTAAAGTTTAAGTTTATCCCTTCTGTTTAATGATTTTTGATAATAAGTTCTTAAGAACTTATTTTATACGTGCTACTTAAAAAGTATGCTAGAAGCTCAAGCCTTTGATCTGGAAAACGTTTCACGTGGCTCACAACAACTAGAGGAAAACTGGGTAAAACTGCTTTAAACTAATGTGGTTCCGAAATTTGTTTGTTTTGTTTTTTAATTTCGCACAAAGCTACTCGAGGACTGTCTGTGCTAGCCGTCCCTGATTTAGCAATGTAAGACTAGAGGGAAAGCAGCTAGTCGTCACCACCCACCGCCAACTCTTGTGATACTCTTTTACCAACGAATAGTGGGATTGACCTAACTATATAACACCCCCACGGCTGAAAGAGCGAGCATGTTTGGTTTAACCGGAATTCGAACCTGAGACCCTCGGATTGCGAGTCGAACGCCTTAACACACTTGGCCATGCCGGGCCAGGTTCCGAAGTGCAAAGAGTTAATGCTACTTTTAAATGCACTTTAGAGGTTAACATATAGTACAATCGACTTAGTTAACGAAACTGGAATATACTCTATGTTAAAAGGGTTAGTACAGCTTTAATAGTATTTATGTTGTTTACTTTAGACAAGCATGATACACATATTGGAATAGTTAAGTTTATTAGTAGCAATTATGCTAAAATGTACAGGTTTTGTCTTGATATCAAACAAACACGAATACACGTTGTTGACAATGTTATTACTAAAAAGACATCTTACAGGAGAATCAGCAAGAAACGTGACAACAACAACCGACATAAACGCGGCGGAACGTTTTGCATCAGAACAATATTTTGACATTAACGTTACGTAAGTGGAGTGATGCCACAACAAATTATGTAACAGCCTATTACCTGCACAAGATATTAATACTCTCAGGTTATAAATATGTGTTCGGGTCGGGTTTTTGTTTTTAGAATTTCCATGACGCCGATGTTATTCGTTACTTAAATGCTTTGGAAAACAAATGTTTTTGTTTGTTGAAATTTTACGAATAGTATTATCTTTCCTTTATTCTGAAGTGCTAAATCAGAAGGAAAGCAGCTACTCAGTATCAACTCTTGGACTATTCTTTACCAACGAATAGAGGGACTAACAGTAATATTATAATGCCTACTGAAAGAGCTAGCCTTTTTGCGGCTTTGAGGTCGCGAACTGCACATTGCTAGTCGACAAACACACACTATGTAACCTGATAGAAATACCTCTTATTCTCGAATGTACTGATCATGCTTGTTTGTTTTTGAATTTCGCACAAAGCTTTTCGAGGGCTATCTGTGCTAACCGTCCCTAATTTAGCAGTGTAAGACTAGAGGGAAGGCAGCTAGTCATCACCACCCACCGCCAACTCTTGTGATACTCTTTTACCAACGAATAGTGGGATTGACCGTCACATTATAACGCCCCATGGCTGAAAGGGCGAGCATGTTTGGCGCGACGAGGATTCGATACCGCGACCCTCAGATTACGAGTCACACACCTTAACACGCTTGGCCATGTCGGGCCCAACTGATTATGCTATGAAAAAACACCAGAAAAATGAAAGTAAAAATCTAACCATTGTCCCCAGGTAGTATTGTTTTGATTAGATTATCGAGCTAATATAACTGAAAGATCTTTTACGTTTTTCCCTAATTTAATTTTTTATCTATTTCTTACATTTATTTGGACGTAAACTGCGTAAATTTAACCAAGTTAAATCAATTATTAGCTTAAATGTTTAGAATTATAATCTATACTGTGAACCTTCAGACTCTTGAAATCTCCCACAAAAATACTGAACAATATAAATTCTAAGAAATTAAAATATTTACTGATATCGATATAGAAAATATTGGATTTTTTACTTCCCCAATTGTTGTCTTCTCTTCGTCGCTAATGTAACAAAAACTGCGTGTTATTCAGTTACGAATGGAAAATATATACATAGTGTGTGATAACCAAAAATAGTATGACTCGTACAAAACAGGTCTGGCATTGCCAGGTGGGTTAAGGCGTTCGACTCGTAATCTGAGTGTGGGGGGTTCGAATCACCGTCGCACCAAACATGCTAGCCGTTTCAACCATTGGGTGCGTTATAATGTGACGGTCAATCCCACTATACATTCTTTAAAGAGTAGCCCAAGAGTTGGAGGTGGGTGGTGGTGACTAGCTGCCTCGTATCTTACACTGCTAAATCACGAACGGCTAGCGCAGATAACCTTTGAGTGGCTTTGCTCGAAATTAAAAAACAAAAAAACAAATAATCGTAGAAAAAAAGTTTGGTACTTCGTTCTTTGTTTTGATGATTCTCATATCCTAACACTATGAACAAACAAACTGTTGCATCAGAAGTAAATGACCAAAAGCTGTCATGCCGAATTGCAAGGGGAACATGGCTGGAATCCATTGAGAAATATAACGTTTTGGTAATGTATGTTTATTTCAAGTGGGTTTCTGGTCATTAAAAACGTTTTAGCAAATTCAGATAAATAAAATAGGCTACTTAATTTATATATATACATATATATGTGTGTAGCAATGTAATATGTGAATAAACAAATGATTGGAGCTCAAATAACTTCTTCAATTCGTGTAAAATATGTCTTTATATCCACCCACATATGACTTCCATTGAAAAAAAAAACATTTCGTTCGAACGTATTTTAACAACTAATTTTTCACTCCCTTTTAATGAAGCGTATAATTCGTTAAAACGGGATATATTTTAAATAAATATACCTCAAATCCTATTTTTTTTGGAATAGAAGGACTTAGGCCTAAAAATCAAACGTTCCTTAACAATCTCGTAGTAGCTCGTGTGTTACACGTGCTACAAATGTAATGCTGGAAATACCAGGATTTCTTTACAGTTCTGTGTTTGAAAATAAACAAAAATAGCATTAAGTTATTATATTGTTGTTTTCTAGCCCCAATGTTAAGAAGACAGTATCGGCACCACCGGTAATGAAAAACATTCCCAAGATACCAGTCGGTAACGGGGCTTTGCCATATAACGTCACAACTGTAATGACGCCAAATCATGGAGGTGACGAGAGCGCCATTAACGAGCTTTCGGAAGGGCAAATGGACCTAGATGTAATACTACCAGATGGAAAGAAAGAGCGCGTGACAGTAGAGAGGAGGTTTGTTAAACAAGACATAAAGGCAATATCATATGAAATTGTTTACTCGCTGAATTCTATCTTATATTTTATGCCTCTATTGATCAATATTTGCTCCTGAGATTCAATGCTTTTATATTCTTCACAGATAAATAAGTCAAGTTTTACAACAATAGACAAATACAAATATTTACTTGAACCAATCAATAATCTCTATTTCAAGTATATCTAATAAAAATATATTATAATTTAAAAAATGACAAATTATATGTAAGTAATATTATGCCACCTGGTGGTAAAGGGGGATTAGAATCATCTAAAACATTGTTTGAATTACATACTATTGTGTCCTCTTTCTATTCAATCATATGATATTAGATCACTCCTTTTCGTCTTGCACCAACTCTACGCCTGCAACCGAGTTTCGAAATTCGTGGTACGCAGAACACAAAGAGTCAATTTTGTGACGTTGTGCTTAATTACAAATAATCTTAAGTTTAAAGTAAACGAGGGCTCATAACGCTAAATAATCGAGTTATGATACCCACGACAGACGGAGCGCAAACTTATTGCGTAGCTTTATACTAGAAAACGGACAAGCAAACAAATCATGTGATAAAGTGAAGTTCACTGTGATTAGTAACTACGGTTTCAGTTTGGAAGAGTGAAGTAACAACCTAGAAAATGAAAAATAAAGTCATTTTCTTAATTTAGGATTTACCTACGCTGAAATATTGAACTAGACTTTGTTTAACCTGTTGACTGCCAAATAGTTCAGCTGCTACAATAAAGCTCTAATGCTTTTTTATTTTGTAACTTCTTCGTGACGCCATTTTGGATCGAAAGTGAAACAATGTTGAAGTTAGGTATTATAGAGAACGAATTAACTCGTCCGTGGCACTGTGTTACCGATCGGCTTGGGCGAGTTATCTCGTCTACGGCACTGAACAGGTTAAAATAAGTGAAAAACAGAAAACAAAATCACGAATGTTAAGAAACACCAATTATGAACTTAATAAGTAATCATAACAAATGAAGCCTGGTCCTGAACAATTTATGACACAGTTGTTTATTTTAATAGACAGAAATTATGTAAACAAAAATGAGAAGGTTACATTCAAAATAAAATTTCAAATACATTTATCAAACTGAAACAATTTGAACAAGTTATCTTTATTTCTTAAGAAAATATTATTTGTTATTTCATGAGGTTCTCCCAATGTACGCTATAAAGTTGTGCAAAACACGAGGAATTCCAAAAGTACATTAGTTTTTTTAACATCCATTTAAACTTCATGTAATTATATTTATTGTTTCGATCGGGTAAAGAAGAGTCTATTATATTTCAGCTTTATCGTTAGGTGTATAGAATATAAAATTTATATGCCAGAGAGCTATAACTAGTACATGTAACATTTGTTCTCATATAAAGATTAAATCGAATACTTTAAATATTAAGTTTTCTGGCAGAAATATAGGGAAAAGTATAAAGTAGTTTTTATAAATAAAAATGTTTAGCAAAGCTTTAAGTTTATTTTTTATTAGCAACAATAATATGGTTAAGTGTAAATTAAAACAAACTTAATTTTACATCTATTATTAGTGATGCTGATATATTTTAGCCATTTATTGTTTCTGTAGACCTCGTGAGAACTTTTTGCTTCTTTGGTTGGTCATTTTATCGAACCCTATGTTGAGAACACCACAGTAAACACCATTGTGAAGTTTTACGCTTCATGGCAAACAAAACTGGTTCTTAATTAATAAACGTTAACAATGAAAACATTCGTTAAGATTTAACTTTTCCCCTTAAAGAATTGTTGATGTTTTTTTTCAAATTTGCGCAAAATTACACTAGGACTATCTGCGCTAGCCATCCCTAATTTAGTAGTGTAAGACTAGAGTCTTACACCACCCATCGCCAACTTTTGGGTTACTCTTTTATCAACAAATAGTTGGATTGATCGTAACATTATAACGATACCAGGGCTGATAAGGCAAGCATATTTCGTGTGATGGGGATTCGAACCCGCAATCTTGGGATTACGATTATAGTGCCTTAACCACGTGGCCATGCCGGGCCAACACCTTAGAGGAAAACTGTTCTAGCTTGTACCAGGTATTTATAAGTAAAAGTTGCCAGCCATCTGAACAAAGTAATTGGGAAATGTGGATAGAGGTTGTTTAGGTACTAAGATGCGGTAAACCGAATGATCGGTTAGGTTTGACATTTATTATTTTTAAATTGTTTAAGTTTATCTCTTGGAGAGTCAATATTTTTTGTTATTGTAATACATATGGACAAAATTATTATTCATAAAATGCATGCCGTGTATTAATACAAATATTACAGAACCTTAAAACTAATACCGAAACATAGTTAACTTGATTTCAAAATTTGTCCTCATTCGCGAAACGCTAAATAATCGTAGAATGTTTGTCTGCTATAAGAAGTGCGGAAGACGATAAACTGTTACCGATTTAGCTTAATATTTTTGTCTAATTTTTTCGTTTGATATTTTTAATAAATATTGAGTAGGATGTTTGATAGGCTGTTTAATGGTTACTCTAGAGCTAAGTCTAACAATTGGTTAGATATTACACCTTTAATATATTTAATTTTACAAATATACGAGGTCTGTTCAAAAAATACGCGGACTGTTTGAATTGCACGGCTTCAGTTGGTTCCAGGGGAATCCGCTTGGTGTCGCTAGGTTTGCACAGATCAGCTGATTACGACGCCATTTTCCGATTGCAGATATCTTTATTTGTGTATTAGCTACGCGATTTTAAGTGAAGTGCGATTTTTTCGTTTGGCGGATTTCAGAATGAATGACCTGTGGAGTAACAACTTGCTGTGAAATTTTGTGTTAAACTTGGAAAATGTGCGACTGAAACTTTTGCTATGCTTAACACGGCTTACGGTGATGTTGCTATAAGGCGTACAGCATGTTTCAAGTGGCATGAATGTTTTAAGGATGGTTGACAGTCCATTGAAGATGATGAGCGTCCTTCCACGTCAACTGACGACCTACACGTCAACAAAATCAACACCCTGGTGCGGGCAAATCGACATCTGACTGTCAGGGAGCTTGCTGAAGAGTGTAGGATATTAGTTGGATCTTGTTACGAGATTTTGATCGAAAAATTGAAGATGCACCACATTGCTGCGAAATTTGTGCCACGCCTGATGACGGACGAACAAAAAGCCCATCGCATCCAGGTTTATCAGGAACTGCTTGATCGTTCGTAAGATGAAAACTTCTTGTCAAGGATCATAACAGGTGATGAATCATGGGCTTATGGTTATGACATTGAAACGAAGGTCCAATCGTCCCAGTGGATGGGTGAAACATCCCCCAGACCCAAAAAAGCTCGCCAAGTTTGATTCAAGGTCAAGGTGATGCTGACAGTTTTCTTCGATACTAAGGATGTTTTTCACCACGAATTTCTCCCTGAAGGTTCCTCAGTGAACCAGACTTACTACATTGAAGTTATGAAACGTCTTAGGGACGCCATCCGTTGCAAAAGGCCAGAAATGTGGAGGAGTGGCGACTGGTTTTTTCATCACGACAACGCTCCAGCTCATTCAGACGTCAGAACTCGTTAGGTTTTGGCCAAACACTCGATCACTGTTCTTCCTCATCTCCCTACTCACCTGACCTTGCTCCTTGCGATTTTTTCTTGTTCCCCAAACTCAAAAGACCCTTGAAAGGAAGAAGATTTGAGACAATTCTCGAGATTAAGGCAAATGCCATGAAGGAGCTGGAGGGTATTACAAAAGAAGCGTACCAGGACTGTTTCAACAAGTAGAAACACCCTTGGGATAAGTGTGTGCGTTGGGGAGGAGAGTACTTTAAAGGGGTCCCAGACCTGTAACTTCTAAATAAAGAACATTTTGTTTTATGACATCAGTCCGCGTATTTTTTTAACATACCTCATTTTTGCTCACTTGACAAAGAGAATGAAAGCATATGCTGAAGAATTAGTATGATATGAATGCCGTTTACCATGGAAACATGATAACAGTTAATTAAATGTGTCAGAAGATAATTTTAGTAGGTGCTTGTGTGTTTCTCTTATAGCAACGCCCTATCGGGCTATCTTCGGAGGCTACCGAGGGGAATCGAACCCTCCCTTGATTTTAGTGTAATAAATTCGTAGACTTACCGTTGTACAAGCGGGGGAAAATATAATAGTAATACTAATAAACTTATTTAATTTTTAAATATTACTTTCACACCATTACAATTGTTTTTGTAACAAATGAGTTATATAAATAGCGTTTTAACAACAAACAGTTTTTGTATTCCAGCTGATCTGATGATGTCTGTATTGAGCAAATGCGTCGTCATACTGATATATACACTTTTCTTTTGGGGAAACTTGGCACAAACCCAGGAAACCTCTGCTCCCTGCACGGCTCGGGACATTTTTTTTTGCCCCCCAGTGGCTCAGCGGTATGTCTGCGGACTTACACGCTAAAATCTGGGTTTCGATACCCGTGGTGGGAAGAGCACAGATAGCCCATTGTGTAGCTTTGTGCTTAATTCAAAACAAACAAAAATACTTTTCTTTTTGGAGAAAAAAACTAAAAAAAAGTGCGAATACAAAATATAGTGTTTACAAAATGAAATAAAATTTAATGCTGTTGTCTTACGTTGGATATAAAAGATTTAATTATTAAAAAACTCTGTCAAACCGTTAAGGAAATATATTTACCATTTAAAAATGTATAAGATAACATGATATATGAATAATGTCGTTATATATTTGCTCATAAATAATATTTTGGCCATACAAGTGGCCCTGCATGGCCTGGTGGTTTAAGTCGTTTGACTAGTAACCGGAGAGTCGCGGGTTCGAATCCTGGTCGCACCAAACATGCTCGCCGTTTAAGCCGTGGGGGCGTTATAATGTGACGGTTAATACCACTATTCGTTGGTTAAAGAGCAGCCCAAGAGTTGGCGTTGGGTAGTGATGACTAGCTGCCTTCTCTCTAGTCTTATGCTGTTAAATTAGGGACGGCTATCGCAAATAGCCCTCGAGTAGCTTTACGCGAAATTCTAAAACAAGCAAGCTTTGCAAGGAAATAGTTAATTCAAAATATATATGTTGCAAATGGTTAATAAAAACAAATGTTTTGATGCCGTATTCAGGTATTTGTAATAATTAATATCTTTTCTATAATGCTGTCTAAATCGCGATTTATTAATTTAAAAGATAATTATAATTTTTTTAAGAATGTACATGAAGTGAAAAATATAAATATTTCTTTTTACATCATGTTTACTGACAATTTTCGGAATTGATATCACTGGTATAGTCAAATAAATGTGTAATTTTATAAAAATTACAAATAAATTATCCAAAGGTTAACTGTAACATCGCTAATAATATTTTTAATTATACTTCGTTACCGATGGAAAGTTTCCATTACGTAACAGTTAGGGTGTTCGACCCGATATGTACTAGTCCCGGGTTCGATTCACATCGATGATTATACTTGCTCTTTCAGGAAAGCGTTATAAAGAGACAGTCAATTCCATTATGTCTATGTAAATACTAGCCTAAGAGTTGGCGGTGGATGATTTTCACTGGCTACCTGTCCTCTAGGTTTTCACTTAAAAATTAAGGATAGCTTGAGCCCTCAAATAGTTCAGTACGAAATTTAATAAACGACATCGAGAAATCACTGGTGAAATACGTTTTACCACTGAGCGCAAAAAGATCTTTCATTTTTCATTTCTGTCTTATCATCATATATTCATATTTGTGTTAAATAATTATTAATCAGTATTTTATAACTACTGGACTAGCTCTACTTTCGTAGGGCTCCCGAAAGTGTTCTGTTTCAAAAGTAAATAAAATCTACATTAAGAGTGGTAAACAGTTTTATTTCTTGCTTTCGAAGTACATATGTCCTGTTGTGTTGTAATCTACAAAGTGTATAATTCTTCTCCTGATTTGTGGCATGCGTACTTTTGACTCACGTCATAACAATACGAATTGCAACATTAAATGTCCCTTATTGATGTCATTTTGGTGTCTATTGACTGACTAACAGACAACACACTACTGTATTGTGAAATGAGTTGATAGAAAGGGCGTCTTCTTCGGATAGTTTTCGACCCACTTTAGAGAAGTAACTGATCTTACGTTAATCTATTGAGTTATATAATAATGGGATCAAATTGACTATTATTCATTATTAAAAATAACCTATGATCTTTTGGCTTTAATAGTGTTCAAATAAGTATATTGATATGTAATTCGATTTTTTTTTCAAACTATATATTATAAAGTTAACTGTGGTATCACTAGTATATTTTCATGTTGTTATCTTCACCCATCAGCACTCAGATGATTGACCTTCTGGTCAAAGTGACAACACCCTATAAGATAAAGCCTGGAGAACACATGATCCAGGTGTTTGACGAAGGAGGCCGAGACCTGATCTATAAACCAAGCACTTATATTGGCTTCTTGGACACAAATACTATCTTTGTTGTCCCCAAAAAGAAACCCGCTGATAACAAAAAGTTAACATTCGAGGTGAGTTATTTCTCAAAATCATAATATGTGTCCCAGTTATTATTACAATAAACCAAGATCTTTTGTGCTTTAACTGACCACTTTGTTTTGAGTGGTTTAAACAACTGGTGTTTTAGAAGTTTTGGACTAAACATACAGCAATCTCGTTTACATTTTAACAGTAATGTTTTAACTATATAATCTAAACTTTTAATTCTCGGTTTCCTTTTGTTTACATTAATTTTGAAACAACCAAAGTAGAAATTTCTTCACATTAGCATAGTTTGTAAATCATTTATAAACGTTTATGAAGGGAAAAATCCTTAAACATAACTCTTTTTGTAACTGATAAAATTTGTAATCCATAACAATTTTTTTACTGTTCCCGAATTAATTCAAGTTAGAAATCTTAAACATTCAATTACTGTCCTTTATACGACTTTAATATATCCTGTGTAATTTTCTTTGAAAAAACAGGGTTATTATTTCTCACAAGTATTGTTCAACCAATCAATAACTTAACTTTGACTCTCTCGTCTATATAACTTTTGACATTTCGTAGCACAATAGATGTACATATATTCCTATGAATGTTTACTTAATTGTTATTATAAACAACTGTTTCTCCACTGCCCTCTTTCTGATTATTAAACAGCAGACATCACGACTCCAGATAAGACTGCCACATAACCAGAGAATAGCGTATCGTTTCGGTCTTAAGATAACCTTAGATGAGATCAAACAGACAGTCTGTAGAGAGAAAAATTTTAATCCAGATCTGTATCATCTCGCTCATCCTAACCAGATGGACGTAGCAATGGATGGAAACATAACATTTGAGGATTATAACTTTAAAGAAATCTCCCTGGTGTCATCAAAAAGTATGACATTTCCTTCTCAGTAATGTCTTATTATTAGATTATTTTAAAACCCAAATGATGTAGAATCTACCCTGCCAAAGTCCGTTTAAATCATTCAGTTAAGAAACTAATGCGTTTACAAATGTCATTGTATATTTGCCTTTCTTAAACGAATTCATTTATGTTATATTTTTAATAAATACGAATCCAACCTTAACTTTTAAAAGATTTTGTCGAAAATTTTCAAATAATTCTTCTCGTGATTCACGGCATGAGCACTTTTGACTCACCTCACGACAATACAAATTGCAACATATTTTCAATATTATTTAGCCCTACGAACATTATTTCAAAGACTGAATATTTTCTAAGCACATTTAAAATTCAATGCAAGTTTTTAAATAACCTAGTGTAGTTCTTGTTCTGATGTAGGGACTTGTTGCAAATTTGTAAAACTGGCATCCAGACTTTTAAAGTAAAATTAATTAACAATGTAGGAAAAAAAAGATCTATGCATTGTTTGGCTCAGAGTGTTAAATCTATTTTTTTCTAAAAGAGCAATATAATAATCGTTAAAAATAACAGCGTTGGATTTAAAAACCTGATATTAATTTAGCTCCTGAGAAATAAATTATTTTACTTTTAGGAAGTTTCATATCTATATTCTGGCTCGAGTGCTGACCACGAAACTTAATATCTTACTGAGACCTCTGGTGTTATTACTGGTAGTGAAGTTAAAGATATTTCCAATCATAAGTTTGTCTTTAGAAAGAAACATTTGAAAATAAAAAGATCTCTCTCATAAAAACTGAAGAAAGATCTTATCTCATAAAGCCCCTTTTCTCCTACACCCTCAGCAGGAAAGTAAATAAAGATTCTTCTTCCTTCTTTAATCACTACGCACTGAATCAATAATGTAGTGTCATTGGATAAAGTATTTTCTATTTTATAATAGTTAAATTATGCACTATTTTCTTAGGTACCGATGTCATCTCCTCACAGTTAGAATCTATTAAGTATCCTTCTCATAGTGACCTTGTAAAAAAAGAAGAAACTCTTAGCTTTGGGAGTAACCACTCTGCAGTAAGTTAATCTCTCCCTTTATATTTTTAGAGTCACAATAATTTTTCAAACTTTATAGCAATGATATTTCATTTTCTATCTTTGATATTTATCATATAATGAGAAAGAGTTGAAAGTTTTTTTTTCCTCATGAGTATGAAATGATTGCTAGACAATTTGGTTTCGTTCCTTAATCGGTGCTTGTTATTCATTTCTGAAACCATGAATCTTCGTAATTTGTTGTTGTTGTTGTTGTTTTGAATTAAGCACAAAGCTACACAATGGGCTATCTGTGCTCTGCCCACCACGGGTATCGAAACCCGGATTTTAGCGTGTAAGTCCGCAGACATACCGCTGAGCCACTGGGAGGCATCTTCGTAATTTTGTGAATTGTTTATTTTTGAATTTTGCGTAAAGCTACACGAGGGCTATCTGCACCAACAATCCTTAATTTAGCAGTGTTAGAGGGAAGGCAGCTAGTCTTCAACACCCACCGCTAATTCTTGGACTACTCTTTTACCAACGAATAGTGGGATTGAATGACACATTATAACGCCCTCAAGGCTGAAATGACGAGCATGTTTGGTGCGACAGCGGTTCGAACCCGCGACCTTCAAATTACGAGTCGAACGCCTTAACCCACCTGGCCATGCCAGGTCTAATTTTGTGGAATGAATAAAAACTACAACCATATTGTTTGATTTAATATATTTCACAAGGATGCGTTTGCTTGCTTTTATACATGTATCTTCAAAATCTAAAAGGAAATTAAGCATCAGATGTCTACATTTTTATATCATACGACATGATAAAAATATATCGTTAATTCATTTGTTACAAACGTCCTTGCTCCCCAGTGGCTCAGTGGTGTGTCTGCGGAATTACAACGCTAAAAACCGGGTTTTGATACCTGTGGTGGGCAGAGCTCAGGTAGTCTATTGTGTAGCTTTGTGCTTAATTCAAAAACAACAACAACAAGCGTCCTTTCACGAAACCACAAAAATCTTAGTTTCGTCTGAGTTTGTAATTCTGTGCTCTTGTTTTGTGTTTCAGAGTGTTTGCAGTTCAAGCAGCGGTGTATTAGATAACCAGAAACCTTCAAGCATAACTGTGAGATCAAAATTCAAAAAAGGGCCCGCCCCACCACCTCCTCCACAGAAAGGAAGTAGATGGGAAACGCCTTTGTCTGATAACACTTCCACTTCAAAAGTGGACAGTTACGAGTTGGACAGTATCTCTCACTCTCGTCACAGCTCTGACTCGAGCGGTTACCACGAACCTTCAATCCTCAGTGACCCTCCTAGTATCATTACTGTTAGTCGTATTGAAGATTTTCCCAATCATAAGGCTATCTCTGAAGAAAAGGCTTCAACGCCAAAGGAGAACCCCAATAAAGAAATTGGAGTAAGGCTTTCATTAACAAAGTCTGTTTCTCCTTCGCTTTCAGTTGGAAAGAAAAGGAAGGCCCCTCGTCCTCCCATTCAATCGTCATGTCCTAAAGCAAATGGACTTGTGAAAAATCCTAACATTTCCCAACCGCTCTCAACTTTAATGTCTGAATCTTCAGGTCACTTAGAGCTCTCAAAGGCTGAAAATTGCAAATCTTCTGATAATAAAGGACTGTCTGAGAAGCACGAAACCAATCTCAAAAATACTCCTCTTGATCCTGACAATTGTTGTGAGACCAATACTTCCGTTTTCAACACAGTCCAACATAACAATATAGAACCTTCTGACACTGGCCATTCTCACACTTTTTTGGATTATCACAGCAATGAACTGATTCGTAGGGATCTTGACTCGTGCTGCTCGGAGTCAGATACTGAAGAAAGTGAACAGATTCGTGAAGATTTTGACGTCCATTTTGTGCCAGATGTTCATGAAGGTAAAGTGACACGTAAATATTTTAACATGCATTCCGTGTCAAACATTTACGAAAGTGAGTTAGTTAATAATACTAAATGATTAAACCAAATGTTGCAAAGACATAATGATGAAAATATTTTTATATATATTTTGTAGTGTTTATACCAGAAACCCTACTGTTGTACCACGACAGCTAGTTTACCTAATCTATTATATTATAGTTTACAGATAGATCAAATGATTTAATAAATATTTTTCCGGGAATAGAATTTTCATATTACAAATTAATATATAATTTTTAATACGGATAAAAAAGGTATGTGTGGTTTTTATAGCAAAACCACACTGGGATATCTACTGAGTCAACCGAAGGGAATCGAACTTCTACTGTTAGCGTTATAAATCCGTAGACTTACCGCTGTACCAGCGAGGAACGGTATATAAAGAAAGTAAACAAATAGTCTTATTTGATTAAATATCTTCTCAAGAAGAGAGATATTCATGTTTGTTTGTTTTGGAATTTCGCGCAAAGCTATTCGAGGGCTATCTGCGCTAGCCGTCCCTAATTTAGCAGTGTAAGACTAGAGGGAAGACAGCTAGTCATCATCACCTATCGCCAAATATTGGGCTACTCTTTTACCAACGAATAGTAGGGTTGACCGTTACTTTATAACGCCCCCACGGCTGAAAGGGCGAGCATGTTTGGTGCTACCAGGATTCGAACCCGTAACCCTCAGATTACGAGTCGAACGCCCTAACCCACCTGGCCATGCCAGGCGCAGATATTCAAGTGTACAGTAATAATGGTGCGTGTTTTTTGTTTTTTTTTAATTTTCGATTCACACGTACATTTTATTGGGTTTTACCAACTTATCTGTTTAGTAAAATCTCGTTTCATTCAAAAGGACTGGATTAAAAATCGAAAGGTCCTAAATAAAGAAATTAGAAAAGTGAACAAAGCACGTGAGGCGAACTTATTTATTGCTGTAATTAATACAGAAATTAAGTCAAGCACGATAAAACTGTCTGGAACCTCACGGTTGATAAATTGCACCAGGTTACTGGTTCTTTGTGATAATTAATACAAGCCAATCATAAAAGTGTGGTGACATTTTATCGAATACATAAAACTGTTTTTATTATAACTTTAACGAATTTGTAATATTTTCATCGTTTTCAGAATATTGAGTACACTGTAATAGAAACAATTATCTTTGACTTTAGACTAATGGTACAGACAAAAAATAAATACATTGCTGATTAACACGATAAATGTGCATTTAGCCGATCAAACAAAACGCGTTGTAAATCAACAACAATACACAAGTATCTATCATCTTAATAATATGTAACCGCAAGCTGTTATTTTGATATTACCCTGTTTTCTTCAACAATGGTTCAGTGAACGTGTTTCGAACCTTTATCCTATACTTTAAGAATTTAATTACAACAGT
Source organism: Carcinoscorpius rotundicauda (assembly GCA_011833715.1). NCBI lineage: Eukaryota > Metazoa > Arthropoda > Merostomata > Xiphosura > Limulidae > Carcinoscorpius > Carcinoscorpius rotundicauda. Next base: position 37,586,103 of record CM022406.1, on the reverse strand, counting down.
TGTTAAAAGAATGAGGATGTGTGATCTGTTGGATAAACATCAGACTTTGATGATTTATCTAATCTGCGGAATATTAATCATCTTTTATAAGAACAAACTGCACGTGCAAGGAAAGAAGGTCGTTTGGAAACAAGAACAAACACTAGTTTGAAGAGCCATTATCGAGAACACAGTGAATAATTACTGACAGGATAATATCTGCGATACCCATCCATATGAGAATGTGAAATTATTTTAACAATGCTCTTCTAGTGTAAATGTGGGACCACGCTCCTAGTAGGCTGGCGGGTTTGAATCTCCGTCGTACCAAATATGCTCGGCCTTTCAGCCATGGGGACGTTATAAGAGTAACTCCAAAGTTGGCGGTGAGTGGTGATGACTAGCTGTCTTCCCTCTAGTCTTGCACTGCTAAATTAGGGACGGCTATACAGTAGCTTTGCGCGAAATTCAAAAATAAACAAGCAAACCCTTGCACACTGAACCTCATTTAGAGCATGTGCTAATAAACCGGCCAGAAGATTATTCACAAAAACTTGTCTTTATTGGATAAATGAATCAGAAATGGTTGACATATCAGTAAGAGAAAAACAAAACGACTAGAAAATACTTTGCATGGTTTGTTGTTGTTTTCTTTTAATTTCACACTAAGCAACTACGTGTCCCTAATTTAACAGTGAAAGACTAGAGGGTTAACGTGATTTGTTATTAAGCACAAAGTTACATAATGGATTACCTGTGCTCTGCCCACCATGGGTATCAAAACCCGGTTTGTGGTAGTATAAGTCTGCAGACATATCCCTGTGCCACTGGGAAGCAAAAATAGAGGGAAGGCAGCTAGTCGACATTACCCGCTTGGGCTACTCTGTTACCAATGAATAGTTGGGTTGCCTACCACATGATGAGAGCGAGTATTTTACTGGGACGAGAATTCGAGCCCACGACCCTCAGATTACGAGTAAAGCACCCTAACCATGTGGCCACGCCAGATATTTGCGTAAGAGTTTGTTTGTTTTAGAATTTCGCACAAAGCCACTCGAGGGCTATCTGTGCTAGCCTTCCCTAATTTAGCAGTGTAAGACTGTAGGGAAGGCAGCTAGTCATCATCACCCACCGCCAACTCTTGGGCTACTCTTTTACCAACGAAAAGTGGGATTGACCGTCACATTATAACGCCCCCACGGCTTGGAAGCGAGCATGTTTGGCGCGACTCGGGCGCGAACCCGCGACCCTCAAATTACGAAGCGCAAGCCTTAACGCGCTAGGCCATGCCAGGCCTCGTTGCGTAAGAGAGATTAAAGTTTTTCTTACAATATTGATTCCCGGGTGTATCTGAACGACTGTGGCAAAATCATTCTTGAGATAAATGATACATATAATATAAAGTGCGTGTGTGTTTTCTCATAGCAAATCCACATCGGACTATCTTTTGAATCCACCGAGAGGAATCGAACCCCTGATTTTAGCGCTGTAAATCCCTAAACTTACCGCCGTACCAGCGGGGGACTGTAATGTAAAGAAAGTCGGGCGTCGCGTTTATTACGAGTGTATTCTCTTATAAAAACTTTGATCTCATTTGAATTTCACGCAAAGCTGTAGAGTGTGTGTTTGTGTTTTCTTATAGCAAAGCCACCTTGAGCTATCTGCTGAGCCCACCGAGGGGAATCGAACCCCTGATTTTAGCGTTGTAAATCCGGAGACGTACCGATGTACTAGCGGGGGTCCAAAGGTATAGAAAAAGTTCTCTACGTTAGCTGTTCCTAAATTAGCAGTTGAATTGGAGGGAAGGTAGCTAGTTAACACTACCCGCAGCCAACATTAAGGGTACTTTTTACTAACGAATAGTGGAAGTGTCCGTCACGTTATAACGCTTCACGACTGAAAGGATGAGCACGTTTGGGGACACAGGGTTTCGAACCCGCATCTGAAACTGATATTCAGGCTATTCCTTCCTTCGAGAAAAATGTTTTGACCTTCCTAGGTCATCTTCAGGTCACAGTCATACCACTTGGTTCGTTTACCTTAAAATTTGTGCTACACAATGGGCTATCTGTGCTCTGCCTACCACGGGTATCGAAACCCGGATTTTAGCGTGTAACTCCGCAGACATACCGCTGAGCCACTGGGGGGCGAAATCAAAGTAAAAAAGATATCTATTCTAAACTGTAAAATATATAATCCTACGTTATTAATACAGTTTATCTTTGTTTGAAGTTAAGCACAAAGCTACACAATGGGCTATCTGTGCTCTGCGCGCCAGGGGTAAAGAAACCCGGTTTCAAGCGTGCTTAGTTAACAGGACGTACTGTTTATAGCTCCTTATAAATGCTGGAAATTGAAAAAAAAATCACAATTTGAAACTGGTTTAAATGTTTACTCATAAACTAGACACAAGAAAGTTTGGTAGTTTTCTAGTTTTTAATATATATATATATATATATTGTTGTTCTTTCAGTAACAAAACATAATATCATCGCAAGTAGTTCCGAACTAACAATTTGTTATTTTGCCAGAAGATACGAGTGGATAAAATCGCTTTATAAATCTGCTTTTTTTTTCAATAAAATCAGCGAAGACAAACAAACTATAACAAAAGAACACCTAGTTTTGTTTAAATTAGTTCTGTTTGTTTGTTTATTTGTTTTTAATTTCGCGCAAAGCTTCATGAAAGCTAACTGTGCTAGCCAACACTAAGTTAGCAGTGTAAGATGAGAGGAAAGACAACTAGTCAACACCATCCACCGCCGACTCTTGGGCTTCTCTTTCACCAACGAATAGTGGGCTAAAATAGCGAACAAGTTTAGTGTGAGAGGGGTTCGAACCCGTGACCTTCGATTTACAAGTCGAGTGCCTTAACCATTCTTGTAAAAGCAGGATATAATCTTTTACCAGCATTTTGTTTTGATTCTATTATCTTAAAAACAAACTCGTATGTTAATTATGTATAATAAGTTCGTTCCCATACTGTGTTTTTCCTATGCGCCTTTCCTCCATAATTATGCTTGTTTACACTCTTATTTGGTAGATACTAAAAGGCTATTACTTTTCCAATGACTCGGCATGACCAGTTGGTTAAGGCGCTTGACTCGTAATCTGAGGGTCGTGAGTTCTAATCCCCCTCAACCAAGCATACCCGCCCTTTAAAAGGGAAGGTTATAATGTGAAGATAAAATTCCCTATTCTCTGGTAAAATAATAACCTAAGAGTTGACGGTGTGTGGTGATAACCAACTGCCTTCCCTCTAGTCTTCACTGCTAAATTAGGGACGGCTAGGGCAGGTAGCCCTCGTGTAGCTTTGCGTGAAATTCAAAAACAAACTTTTACAACTTCTTGTATTACTTAACTTACAGCTACAGAAATCATTTATGTATTTTTAAACTGTGTAAAATAAAATGCATTCATCTTTTTACAGGAAGATCGAAAGAATCATGTATAATTGAAGGTTCGGATAAGGAAGCAGACAGTGCCCATCTAGAACCATCTTCAAGGGACATATCAGACAGTTTTCAAGTAAAGAAACACAAAAAAACAGATACTCAACAGTCAGGAGAAATTTTAATTGAACAGAAAATGGAGCCTCCGGCACTTTTAAAAGAAAAAGTTCCTCGGAAGGCGACTGGACAAAATAATCATTCAGCAGTTGATGAAAACAATGTTTCCTTTGAGGAAAATCTTAACGAGTCTTTAGCCAGTGACGATACTTCGCAATCAACGCTGCCATCCGATCTTTCACCCCCTCCTCTAGACGTTGTATCTGGAGAAACGTCTGTGATGAGAAACCATTCAGAAAATAACTCAGAAAATACGAACAGCAAACTAATCAAACAAAATGACTTGAGCATCACAGCAGCAATAAGAAATTTACGTTTAGAAAACTTTACTATCAAGCCTTACATGCAAGAAAAAGAAGTTTTGTTTTCTTCTGAATTACAAAATTTCAAAAATGCAAAAAATTATTTGGAATGTAATGAGAACCTAGTTAGAAATTACTTAGAAAAACCATTTTTGAGAGTACCCGATAAAGAGAATCCTCAAGAAACCGAGTCTGGAAAAAACAGGTTTCAGGTCCACAAATCAGATTCGGAAAGTGAAACAAAACCTAAATTAGTGGGATGTGAAAAATCTAAACCTTTTCAAGAGGAAACCAGTCCAATTATAATGACTCCTCAAAACAATAAGATGGTATTTAGTGGTGAAGGCTCAGTAAGGGGTATTAAAGGCAAGGTGCGTATACGCTGTTTAGCCATTGATGATCAAAATATCTTCAATGGAAAGACAAATTCCATGATGGATCTTAGCCAACAAACAGTGAAGGAAGCAGATGAGCGATACGATGATAACCAGCAAACTGGTTTTTTAGAAAGATTCAGACGTACAAGGTCACAAGTGGACGTTTCTCAGTCTTCCAGTGACCAAGAATTAAAACTTTCCGACCTGCAAAATGGTGGAAGCACAGAATTGGGCATTTTCAAAGCTTCATCTGATCAGCAAAACGAATTACAAGATGAATATCAAAATCTTCAAAATCAATTACTATCATATCAAAAGAAGATGACAGCTAACCAAGAACTTCTGCCAAAGGAAAATATAATGTCAAACTTATCTCTTCCACCACTAACAAAAAGTCAAGTGTTTTTCAAAGAGCAACTTTCTTCTTTTGACATAGAAGAGCTAAAAACCAAAACACTGCCTAAACAAAAACCTTGCAGTGTTAGTGCTGCTAAAAATATTCATAATTCAACCTTCAGTCTTCAGTCAAGTATTCATTCTGCAAGTTTAACTTCAGCTAAAACAAAACAATTCGACTCATTCAAGAATCCAATAAAGAAAGATCTAATTCATTCCAGTATGATTGCTGAATCTCAACCAGCCACTGATTCAGAGAAACCTGAAGTCATTAGTCACGAAAATGAACAGGAAACTAGAAAAAAAACTAATGATTTGATATCGAATAAATCTCCTTGGTTGAGTCAAGCAGAAACGGAAGACATTTCATTGAAACGGTTTTATAAACAGCTCAAAGAAAATTCTTATAAACCTGCAAATAAGGCTAATAAACAAGAAACAATAATTGGAAATGTAGCCTATCGAACGAAGTCTTTAAACGTAGGGAAAGAATCTATTTATTCTAAACAAGATGAACGATTCTTCAAAGAGTCAATAAGTCAAAATATAGAACAACCCGAAGTTGCTCAATGTTTCAAGAATATTTTTGCACCTCAACCCTACAAGCCCATTTCCAGTACCTTTAGACTTCCACCAGCAAAGATTCTGGGAGCTCCAGTTGTAAGAGGATTCTCAGAAGAGGCAAAATCTAAGATTCTAGAAAGTGTGAAGTCGTTCAGTGTCAAAGGCACTGCATCAAGAGACACTGTTGCAGATAATAGTAAAGAAGAAACTTCAACGAATGAAGAGGTTGCGCTTTCACCTTTACGACAAAATCATGTTTTTCAGTTACAAAACACAGGAGTAGGAACCAAATCAGCTAAAAGCTTTACTGATAGGGTAAATACAGGGGCTCCAATTTTTCCACAAACACTTTTATCTCAAACTAATGACATTTCTTCCACAGGCAACACTCAAGTTAATAGATTTACTTCTCAGAACTTTTACAAAGAAGGTTCTGAAAGTAAAAAGCTGCAGAATGTGGACACTCGTGAAGAGTTATTGATGGAAATCAAAAAGTTTGGTGGCCAAAATTCCTTAAAAAAGGTACGTTATCTAAATTTAATATTTCTATGATCCTTTACTCATGGAATCAAAGAAGTACCGCGTTATGTTTAAAATTTATTTGCTTGTTTTTGAATTTTGCGCCAAGCTACACGAGAGTTATCTGCACTAGCCGTCACTACTTTTGCAGTATAAGACTAGAGGAAAGGCAGCTAACCACCATGATCCACCGCCAGCTCTTGGGCTACTCTTTTGACGATGAAGAGTGAGATTGACCGTGACATATAACGCCCTCACGGCTGAAAGGGCGAGCATGTTTGGTGTCACTGGGATTAGAATCCCCGACCCTTTGATTATGAGTAGAGCTCTCTGATCAGTGACTGAATCGTGCTCTCTTTTTTTTTAATTTATATGTCTCTGAAAAAGTTATTTTTTTATATAGTAAGCCTAACAAGTCACTTTTTTCAATACTAAATTAAAGAAACTTATCTCACTGGCATTACATGAAAGATTTTCTTTTGCTTCTCGTCCGTCATTGTACTTCAGAAAATAGAAAAGTTTATAACCCAGAAAATTAAAGTTTTCAGGTAAAAATATATATTTGTTAGTTTTTAGATAGCAGTTTGAGGGAATTTTTGCGAAACTCAGAGCGTATTTGAATTGGTGTAATTTAACGTCTTGGATACTTCTGAAAAGGAAGTTATACAGTATTTGGAAAGTTATTAAAAGTTTGTTTCGGCAATCGTTAAGGGAAAAGTTTAGAGTTTCACAGCTCGTTTCTTACACATTTATCTCTATAAAGGTACGTAAAGTTAATAAGACAATAAGACATTAAGTGCCAAGTCTGTTTAATAATTTATTCTTTATTACTAGATAGTCTTCTTTGGCTGTTAACTCGCTGCGTCCTCATATAATTCTTTTGAAGAATTTGATACTGGATATTGTTAGAAATGCAGGCGTGTTATCCACTCCTCCAGGTTCTCACCTTTTTGGAAATAGAATCAACTAGCTACGTGAGTCATACAGTAAAATGAAATGATGCTAAAATAATTGGATATGATCCGTGCATACTAGAACGAAAATAATATGAATATACTCAACAATCTAACACAGAAGTAAGTTTAAACCTAATTGGCTCCCTTTAAGTCATTCAAAAGATGCAAGAGGCGGATGATTGGTAGCTCAAGTGCTTTTCTAAAAGGAAGGCCCAGGACAGGTTCTCTGATCCTGTCACCGTCTTGGTTCTTCTTAGGATTCTCCAGAATTATAACAGAAACCTAAAATATACGATTATAAATAAATTGTACTCAGTATCTAGTAATAAATATGCTTGGGAACTATTACTAATGTGACTTAGTTGGTCATCTAAGCTACAAACATTGACAATAATTGGATTCTCAATAAACTCTCATTGCCAAAAACATTTTTATTTACAGGTTCCACCACGCCATTCCAGTTGGCAGCTGAAAGTATTTGGTTCATCTTTAACAGAATGATGACCTCATTAAACTGGACAGAAGACATTGGTTTAATGCCTACATCTAGAAAATTTTTTGAAAGAGTGACGTCTTTGAAAGAAAAAAATAAGTCAAATCAAAACATCACTGATTATTTTTCGCTATTTTTATTACTTTAAGTCATCTGTAATAGAGACTTATTTTGCTGTTTCCAGTTTTTAGATTAAATTTATTATATTGCATAGATGGCTCTAGTACTCGCGTAAATATGTCGTTTCTGACTGGATATTTTCAATATTTTTACTGCTGAGAAACCTATGAGGCCGACTGGACCACTACAGTCCTAAGATAAGTTTCAATGCTATTACAGATGTATTATTGATACTGAAAGATAATGGTACATTTAAAAAGACAATTGAATTAGTGTTCTTTCACGTTTCTTTGTACAAAGTAAGCAAAAAGCTACATCCATTGTACCTCATATTTTAACATTTCAGTAAATTTCATGGCTTAAAAAACTTTATTTCTTCCAAATTAGAATTATTAATTTAGAATTTCTTTAAATGCCAACACTTCTAATTTATCGGTTGTAACCTCATTGTTTTCTATCACAATTGTGTTCATATTGATTTGTACTGAACTAAGATAAATCATTTATTTTTCATAGCAACACTTCCACTGCGCAAAACAGGACTGTCTTTTTTCTCTGAGAACTTCACAAGTAGGAAATTTGTACACGAGTACTAATTCTGTAGTAATGGAGTCACTAGCATTATTATCACAACCACAAACACTTGGGTTCGAGGTAAGCCTAAAAAGCTCTCTCAATAGTGACTTGAATTTTAAAGCTTAAGACTGAAACGGATCTTAAAAGCATGAATAAGAGTCAAATTTACCTAAAAAGTTTACTGAATAGTGATGTGTATTTCACATGCCTCGTTGAGAACAAAGATAATTTCACTGTTTAAAAATAAGGTGCATCTGAAATACCTACTTAGAAATAGGTGAAAATGTCAAAAGAACTTGTTCAGTAATGAGTGAAACTTAAACCATTCACTGCTTGAATGAGGTGATGTTTTTACAACTATTTACATGAAATAGTTTTGCTGGTTTATGTGCGAACGAAGCCCTTAGTTTTAAACATGGAGTACAATCCTTAGTGGTGTCATGATTTTATATGGTGGGCAGTATTGTGGTTTGTTTGTCCACTTTGCTTATAATGTTCAATTTTTGTTGCCTTGTTCTTCACACTCAACTTCAACAATTAATTTTCTTGTTATACTTATTATCTCTAATTCCAATAATAAAATAGAACGATCTTTGTGCATACTTTTATAAGCTATAAAAAACAACCCTAATTCACTATAAAGTGTTAGAGCTTGGGGTATAAACACCGCTTTAAGATATTTATTATTTTACAATTAATAAATGTTATGTTTGTTGGGTACTAAAATACTCAAAAAAGTTAAAGTTTTTTACTGTAGTATCGATCATTTTTCTTAAATAATTTTTTCTGTAGAGCTTGAACAAAGAAGTGAATTAAATTAAAACAAATACAATGTATATAATATATAAATTGTAAATCATATTGTATCATGGTGATTAAAATGAGAAACCAGCAGTCAAAAGTCATCTGATTGTACCTCAGATGAAAAGTATTAATTATTGTTATAATTTCCCTGATCAAATGAGCATTAAGATTTAATTTTTTATAATAATTATTAAAATTAATTAATAATAAGCCATTAAACTAAATCGGGCCCGGCATGGCCACGTGGGTTAAGGCACTCGACTCGTAATCTGAGGATCGCGGGTTCGAATCCCCGTCGCACTAAACATGCGCGCTCTTTCAGCCGGGCGTTATAACGTGACAATCAATCTCATTATTCGTTGGTGAAAGAGTAGCCCAAGAGTTAGCGGTGGGTGATGATGACTAGTTGCCTTCCCTCTAGTCTTACACTACTAAATTATGGATGGCTATCGCAGATAGCTCTGGTGTAGCTTTGAGCGAAATTCAGAAACAAACAAACAAAATAAACTAAATCGTTGAAGTTTTTACGTCAGTATTCTTAATGCTATTCCTTTCTTATATTTAGACCAATTTTTTTATCAGTGTTAATAAAATAACACTTATTTTAAATTGTTATATTATATTATTTAATCACTTTATCATTAATAAACAACCTAACTTTATTTTTTCCTCCTGTTTTCGTTACTAATATAGTAAACTAAGTTGAATGCGAAATGTTTTTTTTATCAGTTCCACTGGTTACATTCCAGTAGCACTGTGAAGATACCGTATTTCTATTCATAGTTACTACTATCATAATTACAGTAGAAGCAGTAGATAAATAGAAGTGTAGAGAATGCAAAGTTTTAGGAAGAGTTTAAACTTCTGCAGCGCAGATAGCCGTCGAGTAGTTTTGCGCGAAATTCAAAACAAAGATTAAACTTATGCATGCAAGTGATACATCAGCTAGTACTGACTTTCACTAAATTCACCCCTTTTTGCTTTAACCTGTGCAGTGCCGTAGACGAGATAACTCGTCCAAGCCGTTCGGTAACACAGTGCCATGGACGAGTTAATACGTTCTCAATAATACCTAACTTCAATGCTAGATGTCAGCACCATATATGCATTTGATCTACTTACAAATTGTTTCACTTTCGATCCAAAATGGCGTCACGAAAAAGTTACAAAATGAAGAAGCATTAGAGTTCTATTGTAGTAGCTGAAATACTTGGCAGTCAACAGGTTAATAGTACTTAGTTTAGTTATAATAAGCATATTCTGTTGAGCGACAAATTTCCATCCTTAGCTTCTGCAGATAAGGAACTATTGGAGCGAAGGAAAACTGAGTTATTAGACTGTTAGGGAAATATATAAACGGGTTAGTTTGTGGGGTAAATAGGAAGAAAACATTACATTGTGCTGCTTAGGAACATAAGTGCAGAACGTAACTGACAGAGCAGAAGATAGAAAAAAGTTTGCACCAGAGCTGTAGTTTTTGTGGTGTATGTACAGTTAGTTCTGAATTTAAACGTACGCCCATTACCTCTCCCACAATCAGTCAAAAAATCAAAAAAGATCTTTACTTAATTTTCAAAATTTGTAAATTACTAGTAATTAGTAGTGTTCATCTAATATCTACTATAGCTGACTGGCATTACATGCTCTGGGTTTACCATTTTTTAAGTGGAATAGTTGAAGTGCAGCTGCTTACTGTAAAAAATTATTTATACACCCCTACACTACCTACACTAAATGTATAGTAGTTGTAGACTGTAACTTGGAAAGTGTTTTAGGCAAACCAAAATTAATGTATTTCTCTTCCAATACGTGCAGTTTTAACAGTTGATAAAAGTGTGTTAATAACTCTTTTTCATTGAGTGTTTTCCTTGTTTTTGATAGTGACACTATAATGTTTGTACATTAAATTTCTGTATTATGTACTTGGAGATGTTAAGTGTAATAAAACTGCTTCCTAACGCAATAAAAGCGTTCGGTCTCCTGCCTCGTATATCTTACACACATGAAAAATGGCTCGATCTTCTGCCTAGAGGGCGGGACTGAAGAAGGAGAACGTTGAAAATTTAAGCTCTTATATATTTCTGAAAGATATTTAATGTCAATATTATAACTTGTAGTAATTTCGGTTAGATAACACAATAATAACTAGATATGGCAAGATTGATGGTTAAAAGTAATATTGTCAAAGTTCTAACTTCAAGTTTAGTGGGATAAATTTTACCACAACCTTAAAATAGGCTTAGTATATGTAATAGCGCTTTAGTTTGAGGTATATTTCAATTTACTTGTAAATTTTAAAATAGGATGCATACATAGTTTTATTAAATAAATGGAATCTAAAACTAATTTAGTGTCTTAGGTGTTTAAAGAAATAACATTATTTTTTCTAAGTTCTATATAATTAAAGATAAACTTTATTACTTTAGTGCAATGACAAAACAAAAGAAAAATATATAATTGGTTTTTAAACGTTAAGCTTACTTGTAACAGTGTTGTTGATAGGCTGTTGGTACTTAGTATTGAGTACTTATTTTAAGACTAGTGTAGGGGTTAAGCGTTCGCAGCTTATTAGGTGTGATAGATGCAATGAGTATTTTTTTATTTGAGAATTTGAGACTAGCATATACTTTTAAGGAAACTAGTAGTAGTGATAAAGATGTGCCACTTTTATGTAAGGTTTATAGATTAGGAGAGAAGTTGAAGAGACTATCATAATTACAGTAGAGGTAGAAGATAAATAGAAGTGTAGAGAATGGAAATGACAACGGGATTTTAGGAAGAGCTTAAACTTCTGTATGCAAGTGATACATCAGCTAGTACTAACTTTCAGGAGTACTATTATAGCAAAGAGTGGTGAATTTAGTTATAATTAGCATGTTGAGCATCAAATTTCCATCCATAGCTTTTGCAGATAAGGAACTATAAATGAGTTATTAAGCTGTTAGGGTTAGTCTGTGGGGTAAATAGGAAGAAAACGATTAGATTATGTTACTCAGAAACATAGATGAAGGATGTAGCTGAAGGAGCAAAAGATAAAATAAAGGGAGCACCAGAGTTATAGTTTTCGTGGTGCATGAAGGGGCTAATGTAGGGAAGGTAGGTTAGAATAACTGATTAATATGTACCAGGGGTTGATAAAAACACTTGAAAAAGGGATAATAACTTAATTGTATCAGTAATACTGCCAAGAACTAACTATTGGTATGAAGTTATAAGTAGGTCATTAGGGCTATATGTTAGGCTTAGGGTAATTTGTAAGGATGAGCAGAATGGATAGTTGAATTTATAGGATCGGTTCAGAAGAAGAAGGAAAATTTTGGGAATGGATGTTTTACAGTTAAATATGATAAGAAGTGGGCTGTTTGCTACAGGTGTTAACTCAGTTGTAAGGGAAGTTTTGAACTCAGACTAGACAGTGGTGAAGACCAGGAAAAACTAAATGCAAAAATAATAAGAGGCAAAGAAATGTTTAGCATAGGAAACGAGTATAGATGCAATTATAAGGATAGGCATAGTTTTTATTATGTAATGCTAAAATAATAAGAAATAAAATATATGACTTTAGAACACAGTAAAAATGGCAGATTTTGGATATACTGGAACTAACTGAAACATAGTTAAACGTGAATGATTCGGATGGCAGAAACGTCTTTGAAATTTAGGGTTACAGGATAGTTGATATGGATATTGTTAAAGAAGGAAAAGATTGGCTTTATGTGTAAAATATGAATTACATCCTCATAAAGGTGAGGATATAAAAGACAACAGCAAGGAAATTGAATCCATGTGGATGTCTATTAGTGGACATAAAGATGAAAGTAATTTTGTGGGAATTTATTACAGAACGTTAAATGTAGTATATAACAGTAAGGGTCAAATCTCCATCCACACCCTGCGAAGTAGTTACGTGGACATACAACATACAGTAGGTACTATTGTATCTTTATAGATTTAAATCAAAGTTACTGTATCTGAAAATAACCAAATCTAAGTAGAATACTGTTACAATATTAGTTAGTCTTAGACGTGTTCATAAAGTTCAGCTCTTTTAAGTTTATCAGTGGCCCTCTAATGGCTGGAAAGAGATGAATGAGTTTTTAAAACTTTTTGACTTAAGAATGCGCTAGATTATAGTTATTTTGCTAAACTTTTAACTTATAAAATGCAAATGTTTGAGTAATTCCAACATTTGTCAAAATCCCTCTACTTATGTAGTAAAACGAGGGTACAGAAGATATACCCATACGACATTGAATACTAGAATAATAGTAAAAAACCAAATTTTCCTAGTGTTTAAGATAAAGTAGACAAGCTAAGGTTAGATATTGGTACTCCTTTAAACAAACCGATGACTAATGTTGTCAAAAATCTACATAACTTTCATACAAATAGATTGACAGCTCGCTACAAATAGTTTTGGCCCTCGAACCCTAACACACTTAATCCAGCTCTGTCAGAAGATTATGAAAGGCGATAAATAAAGTGTTTGAGAGCTTTTTTTAAAGCATTTAATTGCACCTTTTGTAATTTATTGACTCGTAATAGTAATATGCAAACTGGACAATCCTAAAGTGACAACACTGTTCTGGAGGGGTAAACAGTTTTGCCATTTATCAAAATCTTTTGTACAAATGTATATTCTTTATCAAAATCATCAATTTTTCTGTAGCGTTCTGGATGATTTGTTGGTATTCTTATATAATCATTCTTCAGTCGGACTTTTTGCTGTTTCTAGGGTCGTCCAATCATCACAAAGTTAGTTTTTGCAATAACACACAATAAGAGGATTAGGAAATACTGTTTAGTGACCGATCCCTACAACTTATTGTCTTGTTTCGAACTAAACAGAAGCAAAAAAGTAAAACTGGAAATCTCATTGAAACTGGTGACGAAAAAGTATTTCTAAAGAGAAAAGTACCAAAAAGGGTAGACTATGGTTTTTAAGTTGTTTCAATTACCTTGATGCCAAGTCTCGGACGATTAATTTATTATGTGAAATCGTCGGAAATTTGAATTTACAAGTCAATTGAATGTCGATACGTATCGAATTTTTGCTATTTGCCAACGAGATTCATTCACATAATTTTCTTTCTTAACACCAATACATTTTAATATACAATCAACAATACAAATTACGGCCTGGCATGGCCAAGCGCGTTAAGGCGTTTGACTCGTAATCCGAGGGTCGCGGGTTCGCGCTCGCGTTGCGCCAAACATGTTCGCCCTCCCAGTCGTGGGGGTGTTATAATGTGACGGTCAATCCCACTATTCGTTGGTAAAAGAATAGCCCAAGAGTTGGCAGTGGGTGGTGATGACTAGCTGCCTTCCCTCTTGTTTTACACTATTAAATTACGGACAGCTCGGTACAGTGGGCTAACAACCTACTCACTTAAATACCTGTTGAAAAATCCGGGAGTGATTGCAGCCCTATGTTCCTTGATGGAATTGAGTGGTGAATGATGATGATGAATACAAATTACAATAAGTGTTATTACAAATAGTTATTACAAACAATGATTTATGCACAAAAGCTTCGCAAACTTACAAACAATATTCAGTGTTCTATCTGGTCTGGAACTGAATATTTTATTGATGGTTCACGATGAACGAATTAATTCTATGTGATACACAGGTTCTATTCACTTGAAAGAAAGCTAGCTAGCTTTATTCTCGGTTGGCCTCATGCTATTTACAAGCTAATTTTTCATCGAGAAAGATGACTAAAGTTCTCTTAGAAATACTAACTAAGTTAATTCACCGAAGTTGAACGATTTGCAATGCTCGAAATCTGCAAACGTTTCTGCCCAAATATCTATAATTTTCTGATTAATAAGCGTTTATCAGAGTTTTAACTTCCGAAATATATAATATACTAACTGTATCAAACCAACAATATTTTAAACTCTTTTTGGCGCGTCGATCTATAAACTTCAGGCGAAGTTCTCGAAAGTCTAGTTGGCAACAACACTTTGGACCGGCATGGCCAGGTGGTCAAGGCACTTGACTCGTAATATACAGGTAGTGGGTTCGAATTCCTGTCACACCAAACACTCGCCTTTTCAGCCGTGGAGGTGTTATAATGTGACGGTCAAACCCATTATTCTTTGGTAAAAGAGTAACCCAAGAGTTGGCTGTGGGTGGTGATGACTAGCTGCCTTCCCTCTAGTCTTATACTGCTAAATCAGGGATGGCTAGTACAGATAGCCCTCGTGTAACTTTGCGCGAAATTAAAAAACAGCAACAATATTTTACTTACACACATTATTGAATTTTACACTCATAAATTCTCAACAAATTTAGCGAATAGGCGGGAATTTCGCAATACACTTTTAACAATACAAATTACATGCATTTCTAAACATATATTAAACTGAAACAAATATGGATATTAAAATAAGTACATAATACTAAATCCGTTACACAAGGTACTGGTTTGGTTTTAAATTTGGAGTAAACCTACGAAAAGGCTATTTGATATGCATTAGCCATACCTAATTTAGTAGTGATAGGATATAGGAAAGGCAGCTAGTCAACACCACTTACCACCAACTCTTGGGCTACATTTTTTACCAACGGATAATAGGATTGGTTTTCACATTATAAAGCCTCTGTGGCTGAAAGGACGAACATGTTTGGTGCGTCGGGTATTCGAACCAGTGACCCTCAGGTTGCGAGTCGAGCATCTTATCCAACAAGACATGCATGATAGTTGAGTATTTTCACCAGTTTAGCAAATAACCAAAATACCAACGTTAAAAGTGGGACAGTCAGTCCCTTACCAAAGAGTTTAGGAGGTAAGTTAGTAGTTAAAACCTAGGGATGGAGACAAATAGTCTAATTAACTTTACCATATATAAATACAATTAATCAGTTTTAACTGAAGTTAACTAAAATTGCCAAATATCAAACTATTGATTGCTTTTAAGATTTATGATGTACAACAGAAAATTAAAATAAATTCCAGACCATAATGTTTATTCAAATATTTAAAAAATATGCTTTTAGTACAGGGAAAAGTGAATAAGCCGGAGAGGTGTCGCTTTCAGGTTTACAAATGTGATAAAAACATTAATATAACAAGTTAATATCTAAAGATATGATGTTAATGATAAAACTTGTAATAATTTTGACATAACTTTTAAGCACAAAGAGTATATTGTGATACTACAATCAGGTTTTGTTAAACATTTAAAAGGAAAATTAAATTGAAATTAGTTCCAGATGGCTTAATTGTTTAGGACAAACAAGACAGTGATTTTGAATTGTTGTAAAACTGAAGGTTATTTGTTCCACGAAGTCCTTATGTGAGTGTATGTAAAAAGTCATAGGTCCGTTAACAACCTTTGTTGTTGAAACGTGATTATAATCTATTTTAATTGTCATCTATGGATATGGCGGAACATAGTGTGGTTGGAACACCATTATGTATTTTTCTTATAAGAAAAGCACTCCAATACCGAAAAAGTGATATACTGTTTAAAAATACGGTAAACCTAACACTACTGTTTTATGGTATACATAACTGACTATAATCGTATATCTTATATTTGAAATTATGTGTGGGCGTAATATACACTACATGAACAAAGGTATGTTGGCACCCCTTCCAATTGGTAGGTTCGGCTATTTCAGCCACACCCATTACTAACAGGTGCATAAAATCAAGCATACAGCTATTTAATCTCCATAGATAAACAATGGCAGTAGAATGGGTCGTACTGAAGAGCTCAGTGACTTTCCACGTGGCACTGTCATAGGATACCACCTTTCCAACAAGGCAGTTCGTCAAATATCCGCCCTGTCAGAGCTTCCCCGGTTAACTGTAAGTGCTGTTATTGTGAAGTGGAAACGTCTAGGAGCAATAAAAGCTCAGCCACGAAGCGGTAGGCCACACAAGTTCAAAGAATGGGACTGCCGAGTGTTGAAGTGCGTAAAATTCGTCTGTACGCAGTTGAAACACTCAATATCGAGTTCCAAACTGCCTCTGGAAAAGCAATGTCAGCACAATAACTGTTCGTCGAGAGCCTCATGAAATGGGTTTACATGGCCGAGCAATCGCGCACAAGTCTAAGATCACAATGCGCAATGCCAAGCGTTGGCTGGAGTTGTTGAAAGCACACCACCGTTGGATTCTGAAGCAGTGAAAACGCGTTCTCTGTAGTGATGAATCACGCTTCACAATCTAACAGTCTGGAGGACGAATCTGAAATCATGGTGCCAGTTGCAAAGTTTTGTGGAGAAGAAATAATGGTCTGGGGCTGTTTTTCATGGTTTGGGCCAGGTTCTTTAGTACCAGTGAAGGAAAATCTTAACGCTATGGCATACAATGACATTCTAGATAATTGTGTGCTTCCAACTTTGTGGAAGGCTTTTTTTTGTTTCAGCATGACAATACTCGCGTGCACAAAGCGATATCCAATAAGTCATGGTTTGCAGAGGTTGGTGTGGAATAACTTGACTGGTTTGCACAGAGCCCTGACCTCAATCCATCGAACACCTTAGGAATGAATTGAAACGTCACATGTGAACCAGGCCTTCTTGCCCGACCTCAATAATGCTCTTGTGACTGAATAGAAACGAATCCACGCAACAATTTCCAAAAATCTAGTGAAAAGTCTTCCCAAAAGAGTGGAGGCTGTTATAGCCGCAAAGGGGAGACCAACTCCATATTAATATCCATAGTTTTAATATGAGATATTAAACGAACACATATAGGTGTGATGGTCGGATGTCCACATACTTTTAGCTATGTAGTGTAAATTCCTTTAAGCAAATCTTAAAGAAAATATAATATCACTATATAGAGTATATACATTGTTCCAATAACTTGGAAAGGCTTAATTATCTTAATCTATATACCATAAGTTCTCTTGGACGTGTAAAATTTGATGAAAATGAAATCCACCGATGACCTAACCAACAGCAAACACACAAATAAAGCAAGACAAGAGTTTTAAAGTAAATTAATTTAATTGAATTCGAAAAATTTGACCAATAGCAAACAAACTAACAAATGAAACGAGTCTAGAGCTCCGACGTTAGTTTTCATTGAACTTAATTAGTTTCATACAAAACTCGTTTTACTAATTGCTATTATTTTTTGTAATACGAATTATTGTTTTGAGCGTCGAGTTTCATGCACTAACTGTTGTTGTTGTTTTTTTTACAAAAGTCACAACATTACACTGGTAATGAAGGAGAAAGTATGCGTTATCCTTATGGTTAACAGTTAAAGAAGGTTTATAAAAGCAACTACAGAGCAACTCGTATACAAGATGTGTTGATTCCTTTAGTAATGTAATTCGATTACTGCATTCGTGTTGTACCATGATTTGTAACATTATTTTGAAATCCTAAAAATGAATATGTTAAAGGAGATACGGCATAATTCGCGTATCTTTAATTTATTCATTGGTATTTTAATAATCTAAACGAGTTTCTATTTTTTTCACATTTCGAGAACTTTAACTTCAAGAAATCTGTTAATATGGTTAATTCAGGGACATTTCCTAAACTTATTTCTCCTTTGGCGCCAGTATGAACTTTATTTGGCGCCAATACTTATATATATATAGGTGTTAGTAAAGAGAAGGAAATGCCTCTCTCTCTCTGAAACAAACAAGTCCATCATGGTTTGAGCAAATTTTCTATAGCCTACAAAATATAATAAGCTGTAATAAATCTAAATTTCTTTAGACCAAAGCTGTAAACTCTATAAGAATGACCACATCTGTGTAACGTGTGATTATTTGTGGTATTGTTTGACGTACTGTATGCTTAAAGAAGAGTATTAGTGTAAACATAAAACATTATCTAGTTACTCATATATTTACTCTCTACATCTACACATACGACAAATGTATATTCGCTGCCTTCAACTGATGAGCACATTATGTTGGGAATTATGCACTACGCTCCTCTATTAACACAAAAAAACCATTAAGCAGGTTTGCACACATTTCATACGGACACTCCTTGAGACAGAATCCTGAGACTTTGCAAGTCAAGTCAGATTAACATATTCTTGTGACACTTAAATGCATATTTTTACTGCTAGCATTGGGGTCTCCAAAAGATCAACTAAATCTGTTTTGTTGTAGTTGATGTATGTTTTACCTTAGCATCTATCATGTGACATAGTTGGTCACAGATAAGTCCAGATGAACTTTCCAAGCGCCTAATTCCAGCACAGGTTACAATACGGAGCATAACAAATGTTCGATCCAACTGGTGGAATAATTATCTGAGTATGTATTTGGTGACATAAGACGTTTAGCTGTTAAACTCATAACAGGAGTTTAGAGCTTGTAAAAACAGGTTTGGTAACGGAGTCACCAAGAATTTAACGTAGAACATCTTTTGCATACCTTCTCACAGTTTTACTGCTATCTCGAGGAGGGTCATCAGACGCTCGGTGTTTGACATAATGGTATTGTTTATGGAAAAGGTAAAAGTCATCGTTTATAAAATCATACCTAAACCATTACTGATATGCGGCTCAGATGCATAAGTACTGACCAAGAAAAGAAAGAGTATAATATGGACAGCAGAGATGACAGCTTTGAGTTACTCATATACAGATATTATAAGAAATGAGGATATAGGTCAGAATCTTGTGGTTGATTCAGTCATCGTATTTGTAGATAACTAGTACAGGTGGTATAGGCCACGTAAGATGTTTGGATGAAGACAAACACTGATAAATATATAAAGTGAATACCAATCGGAAGATGTTAGGTGGTTAGGGCACTCGATTCGTAATCTGAGAGTTGTGGGCTCGAATCCCCATCATATACCAAATGTGATTGCCGTTTCAACCATGTTAGCGTCATAGTGTGACGGTCACTCCCATTATTCGTTCGTAAAAGAATAGCCCAAGAGTTGGCGGTGAATGGTGATGACTAGTTGCCTTCTCTCTAGTCTTACACTTCTAAATTAGGGAAGGTAGCTCAGACAGCCCTTGTGTAGCTTTGCAAGAAATTCAAAACAAACAAACAAATTAATGGGAATAATATGTTAGGACGCTTAAGGGTGAGATTAGAACAAAATATTAAACAAATAGTTGGAAATATTGGAACAACATTGGACGAGGTAGAGAAAGAAGGATGACATTTGGACAGATGTGGGTCTGGTGAAGTTTTGTGGGATGACAAACCTCCACCCAACTGAAGGAAGAATAAGAAGAGAGCATTTGGTAGAAATGACAACATCTTCCGCAGATGTTTACATCTTTTTTTTTAAAGGAACCTTTTCGGTTCACTATTTTGTGGTACATGTCATCTGCTTTTAACTCAACATTTCACATGAAATTGTATTTCTTTCGGCTTCTTTCTAACATTACTTTGATATTTCAGTCTTATAAACTTTTAATAAGCAATGTAACAAAACATTATTGACTCCATAACTTTAAAAGTGTCTCAATTTAATAAGATGATACAATTAGTAATTTTATTAATTGGCTGATTTACAGCACACACATGACACTGGTACACACCAATGGTTTTCAACTATTTTGGGGGCTTAGGACGTTTTTGTCGCCAAGTAAAAGGTTTAATAATTCAAATCATAACAAAAGGCGCATCTTAACACTTTATGACAGGAAAGCCAGCGCCATCTCTCAACAATCCCATCTTTTCTTACGTACTACATTTAACAACACACTGAAAACTAAAATTATTTAAAGACGGATTTAACATTTACAAAAAATCATGCTAATTAAAAAAATAACCTTCAATAAATAAAAAATCACGAGCTTTTAATCCTGTATATAGTTCGATATCTACAGAAAATAACAATGTTACAATAGATAAATTCAACGTTGCTAACACGTTCTACGGTAGTTCCATAACAAATAAAACAGCTTGTATGGCTAATATTTATTCTTTGGCCATCAATTTTAAGAGCGTTTCGATCTCATAGATCGTTGATAATTAAAACAATTTAAAACTAACAATTAGTCAAAACGTGTATCGGAAATGAAATGATTCAGCCTGAACGGTAGCTTATGAATTTGTGAGATAAAGAGATCGGGTAAGAAACCAGTAAGACTCGAATGTATTCACGTTTACTATTTCAATAACAGACCAGAGAAAAATCAGCCAGCCATTATAACCCGCTGTCAAAAAAAAAAAAAAAAATTTGAGAGTTTTGTGCCGAATAACGGAATTTACTGCCACTTTTACTGTTACCCAGTCTAAGGATAAAAGGGGACAAATTGTTCAGTTTCATTATATCTCGAAATAAGATTTCTTAACAAACAACCCCAAACACTAACCACTACACAACATTTGAACCCGTAAAATTATATTTATTAAGGCACTAATTTAGATAACCACATTATGTCTATTTTATTTATTACCAAGCTATGTCGCTGATTTTATGTTAACATACTTTTATTTGAACGATAGTTTTCACGTGCTAGATGCTCGAGGTATTTCAGTTGGAAATTTGTGATTAAGCTGTTTTATTCAATTGCCTGTAAGAAACACAAACCGTTTATTCTATTATTTAGTGTCTTTATTTTAATTTTATGATGACAAGAATAATGTTAGAATTACCTTTCATGTTATTTTGTACAGTTTCAGTTAGTAAAGTTTCCATGGGAAGGTCATCTTAACCCTGACGATTTAGTCGAAAGCTTTATAATGTCAATAGGTGTCGCTTTGTGAAGAAACAAAGCTCGTCTCTTGAGGATCGTACAGCACCTGGTTTTAACTTCATAAACATAATTTCATGTTTCATAATTTTTACTACTGACTGTTGTTTTTTTTAATCAATGAAAGCAAGATAGAAGCAACAATTTTCATATCTTTTAATTGATGTTTATGTTTACAGATCAATATCTGAGTAGGAATTTTTGTTGGAAATTCAGATTTCTATGCTGGCTCTAAAGCAGCATATCAGAGCCCTATTGACTGAAATACCTTGAGACTGATTTTAATTCAACATTGTAGTAATACTAATAGGTTTGTTTGTTTGTTGTAAAGCACATAGCTACATAAAGGGTTAACTGTACTCAGCCCACCACTGTTTCTAGCAGTATAAGTCCTCAGACGTACAGTTTGGCTACTATGATGCAATACTAACAGACATAGCAGACAGATATCCCCATTATTGTCACACACACATTCGTTAACTCACATTACATAAGACACACCAAGTAATTTCCAGAAAATATTAAGGGTCAATCGTCGTTTTCACATGTATTTCTCTGAATTTTCACAGTCGCTTCAGCTTCAAGTTAAAAATGTCTTTTCAATCCAATTTTCAATGAATAGATATTACACTTAAAATATGTTACATTGAATGAACTGTTTGATTATTAAGTACAAAATTGCACAATAAATCAGTTGTGTAGGGGCCACTTAAGGAAACTTATCCATAATTTTATATCTATAATTCCTCAAGCTTAATGCCAGCCACAGCAGAGCACTTTGAAGGTAACTACAACAATAACACATGCATTTCAAACCGCGACTAACAAGGCAATCACAGAAGACGGTAACGTGGCACACATACTGAACTAGTTTCCTTCACCAAAACAATTTTTCTATTCATTACTCGTTTGTTTCACATTAATAATGAAAAAGGTTTGTGTAGTACGATATAATAATAATAATAATAAAATACTTTTGTGTAGTACAATGTTATTATTATTATTTTTTTAAATTTTGCACAAAGCTACTCGAGGGCTATCTGTGTTAGCCGTCCCTTATTTAGCAGTGTAAGACTAGAGGGAAAGCAGCTAGTCATCACCACCCACCGCCAACTCTTGGGCTACTCTTTTACCAACGAATAGTGGGATTGATCGTAACATTATAACGCCCCCACGGCTGAGAGGGCGAGCGTGTTTAGCGCGACGCGGGCACGAACTCGCGACCCTCGGATTACGAGTTGCACGCTTTACGCGCTTGGCCATGCCAGGCCTCACTACTATTATTATTATTATTATTACTATTATAAAACACGTTTGTGTAGTACGATATAATAATAATAAAACTCGTTTGTGTAGTACACTATATTATTATTATAATAATAAAATACGTTTGTGTAGTACATTATTATTATTATTATTATAAAATACGTTTGTGTAGAACATTATTATTATTATAAAATACGTTTGTGTAGTACAATATTATTATTATAAAATACGTTTGTGTAGTACATTATTATTATAAAATACGTTTGTGTAGTACAATATTATTATTATAAAATACGTTTGTGTAGTACATTATTATTATTATAAAATACGTTTGTGTAGAACATTATTATTATTTTAAAATACGTTTGTGTAGAACATTATTATTATTATAAAATACGTTTGTGTAGTACAATATTATTATTATAAAATACGTTTGTGTAGAACATTATTATTATTATAAAATACGTTTGTGTAGAACATTATTATTATTATAAAATACGTTTGTGTAGTACAATATTATTATTATAAAATACGTTTGTGTAGAACATTATTATTATTATAAAATACGTTTGTGTAGTACAATATTATTATTATAAAATACGTTTGTGTAGTACATTATTATTATAAAATACGTTTGTGTAGTACATTATTATTATAAAATACGTTTGTGTAGTACATTATTATTATTATAAAATACGTTTGTGTAGAACATTATTATTATTATAAAATACGTTTGTGTAGAACATTGTTATTATTATAAAATACGTTTGTGTAGTACAATATTATTATTATAAAATACGTTTGTGTAGTACATTATTATTATAAAATACGTTTGTGTAGTACATTATTATTATTATAAAATACGTTTGTGTAGAACATTATTATTATTATAAAATACGTTTGTGTAGAACATTATTATTATTATAAAATACGTTTGTGTAGTACAATATTATTATTATAAAATACGTTTGTGTAGTACATTATTATTATAAAATACGTTTGTGTAGTACATTATTATTATTATAGCTATTTCACCTCTTCTTCATATTCTGGTAAATCTTTGATTAAAAGGTATCACGTTCTGAAGTGTTCCTTACAGAAAACACCATTGTTTTTAACATGGAGGTCATTTAGACATTTATTATTCTTATTTTTTTCGCAGCTTGGCGTGTCCAGGTGGGTTAAGGCCACGGGTTCGAATCACCGTTGCACCAAATATGTTCTCCCTTTTAGCCATGGGAGCGTTATAAGTTACGGTCAATCCCACTATTCGTTGGTAAAAGAGTAGCCCAAGAGTTGGTGGTGGGTGATGATGACTAGCTGCCTTCCCTCGTTGTTGTTTTGAATTAAGCACAAAGCTACACAATGGGCTATCTTTGCCCCTCCCACCACGAAAATCGGGACCCGGTTTTTAGCGTTGTGAGTCCGCAGACATGCCGCTGAGCTACTGGTGGGCGTAAAAATAAAGCTCTTTATTTACCAAAGTAAAATTTAACAAACTTGGTCCAAATAAAGTCAAAATTCAGAATGCCTGCGCGGCCATTTTTTGGTTACATTTTATCGATACTCGATGTGACAATTTGCGTTTTCTTGATACGTTTTTATCACAGTTGTGTGTAGAAAAAAAAGTTTAAAAATCCCACGCTGCTATGTTGCACAGAGGAAGAACAATTCGACAAACATCGTTATAAAAGGTAGAGTATCATAGAGGTAAGGCATATTTTATTATAGCAAAATTTTTTACAAGAAAAAATCGCTCCAATATTTTGTATTTACTCGCTCAAATTACAGAAAAGAAAATCCTAAAACGGACCTTTGAACCTTTGTAACCACCAACTAAATATTCTCGAAAATTTTTACTAAATATGAGCATTTAATAAAACTATCTTTATTTATACTAGTTGATTTAAATAAAACACAAAACTAGAATGTCTTGATCCAAGTTTGCACAGGAATGTGCACCTTACGTTTAATTCTAGATAAGTGCTCGACAAAGGTCTTTAAAAACTTGGTGCCGGATTATGGAAAGAGGCAGAAAGAAGTGAAAACTATTTCTAAAAAGAAGGATACATTATAAATATGGACTTATTATGAATCACAGCTTTTATTATGAAAAACTAAGTCAATCCAGAAGTATCTTGGAAGATAAGTTGTTTTGCTCTAGAATTTTTTTTTGAAGTCTTTGATCAATGAAGGCTGCTGCAGTCGAAATTTTCTTTGAGTTCTCTAAACGTCGCTAGAGGGCTCTCCTATCAATGGAAGTACAGGTGTTCATGTCTTGATAGACAATAACATAATAGTACAACGAGCATTAAAAGGCTGATAAAATTATAAAACTTACTTTCTGCGGTGTACAACATTATTGATAAAGTGTTATTCATCGCTAATGGTTACCATCTTTAGCATCATACGTTACCTATAGTAGCTTTAAGAAGCAGTTTTTTTATTAATAAAAAAAGTATCACCGCTAATTCCTTGATATTTTAACCCAGAGAGATTTTTGTACAATAAAACATTTCTCCCCGAGACTTCTTTAAGAAGTTGAACTGCTCGAGATAATCTGTGAAATAACAACGACAAATCTGCAGATTATATTAAAATTATTACAATTCTTTAGTGTCAAAATATTGCAACCGAAATGTGAGTTCCTCCGTTTCCCTGAGAACGCAGCATGAAGAAATGTACAAAGAACTTGTCTTTCTATGAACAAAAATATGAAACACAAAAATAGAACAGAAAATCAACTAGTGTAAGATACGGATACGCTGTGCTCACTCTGTTTTCTAACAGGACGACCGGCAACGTCAACCGAAACGTGTTTGTAAACTTTCATATGGAGTGAAACAACATGATTTTGAACCTACAAGAGACTAGAACGTATGAGGAGATTCAGTTGTTTAAGTTCCTGAACCATTTGTTGACACTGACAGACACCACTAACTGACCATTTCCATTCATCTGAAAACGCTTCTCGACCCAACCTTTTTTTACTTGAAATATTCTATGGGACTGTGGAAATAGTTTTCCTGGATTTCAACCAGAGAATGTTCACTCACTTGGACATTCGCTTTTCTAACTTATTCTTGACTACATTTCCTGTTGAGAATTTTTTTTTATTTCATAAAAGTCAACCAAATCAGATGCTATTCGATCTGTCCCCCAGTACTATTTCTACTTGATCTTAGCACCAAGACGCATCAACATCCGAATGACGTCAATGTTAATCTACAATATCATTCTTTCTGTACTCGTATCGATTATGTTGTCAGCCACCGGCGTGAGATAATATACACATTCGTAAACTAATCTTTACAAAAAACTTAACTTGTCATTTACTGGTTTGGAACGATATAAAAATAGACCGAGAAGCAAACGTCTATACATATTTACACGTCTGAAGTCTTTGAATCAGTGGAGGACTTTAAGTCTATTTCTTTAGAAGATGATAAAGTACCACCAGGTGGAGCTAGTAAATGTTCCTCTTTCACAAGTCTTATATCACTCTGAGTTCTTGAACTTTGAACAGGCTGGATCACCTTCGGTTGAGGCTAGGGGTGAGAAAAAAATTATGAATACATAAATTTACATATATTTGATATTTATGTATTAGGTACGACCTATATTTGACGTCCAAATTTTCGCATCTACTTTTTCAACACAGCAATTCTGTTTGTTCAAAAGATATTAGAATGGTTATCCAATAAATTCACTAACAGATCTTTCTTTATGTTTGTGCATTTTAATTATCTTTGTCCATGTGTATTGAAGAACACAAATAAACTTGTTCTAGCCCATATGGGCTCGAAAAATATTTATCTTTAGAATATTAGCCACATATACCTACAATGATTAAAACTAATATTTTTATATTAAAAGCAATACCGGCTCGGCATAGCCACGTAAGTTAAGGCGTTCGACTCGTAAGCCGAGAATAGCAGGTTCGAATCCCTGTTGCACCAAAACATTCTCGTCCTTTCAGCCGTGGGGACGTTATAATGTGACCGTCAATCCCACTATTTGTTAATAAAAGAGTAGCCCAAGAGTTGGCGGTAGGTGGTGATGACTAGCTCCCTTCCCTCTAGTGTTATACAGCTAAATTAGGGACGGCTAGGTGTGTGTTTTTCGTATAGCAAAGCCACAAAGAGCTGTCTGCTTAGCCTACCGAGGGAATCGAATCCCTGATTTTAGCGTTGTAAATCCGGAGACATACCGCTGTACTAGCTGGGGGCGGGATGGCTAGGTCCTACTCAAACTAAATGATGGTGCAGAAAATTGTACAAGTTGATAAGATTTGTGGTTTATTTTATTTCAATACATAATGAAAAAAATCAGTCATAAATAAATTACATTTGTGGAAAATGACGCTTGGAAATGTTATTAAGACATAATATACCATGACTGTTATTGACTTTAAAAGGTGTAGACTTGCTCCTACATCACAGAAATCACACGCAGTCTTTAATACTGAATATAGAAAACGACAAGCTATCCATTTCTTTGTTGTATGAATAGAGATTTATTATTTATTGACTCGTGTTACCTCTTTTACCTTTGGTCCGTATTTTCATTTTATCATGCACTTATAATAGAACTTGCTGTACAGCGTACATAATTAATACTTAATGTAATACGACCTGCTCTGCATCGTAAAAAATTGACACTGAATATAATAGAACCTGCTGTATATTGTACATAACTGACACTGAATATAATAGAACCTTCTGTATATTGTACATAATTGATATTTAATGTAATAAAACCTGCTTATATTGTACATAATTGACACTTAATATAATAGGGCCTGCTGTATGTCGTAAATAATTGGTAGTTAAATGCTGTAGTACCCAAATATCCCAGATTGAGCTACTATGTTATATTCCGGTCCTGTGACCAAGGATTTGTTATAGCAAATTTGGTTTTGAATATTTATTTTGTTTTACTTGACTCTTTGTTTGCTGTGAAGTAGTAAACCTTTATCATTATGTAAGAATACTTTCTGAGACCACATAAAACTTACGATGGAAACGAGGGAGAAGTCGTAGATGAAGTAACAGCACGAACTGAGTATGAAACAAAGACTACAAACATTCCCTTTACTCAATGATCGCTGACTATCCCGGGCAACTGCCAGATTCATCATTGACAAAAAGGACAGGTGAAATGTGTTTTATAGACAAATTCCATCAGGAATATTTGTGGTGTCACCATGTAGAACAGCCAAAGTCTTGTTACAAACCATGGACACAGGAGGCAGTCAGGGGTCTTCCAGGCTAGTGACGCACACTGACTATTCTGTAAGTCAATTTGTGGCAGCTGAGTTCGATGAACAATTGAATAATTGTGCACATCTTTGTAAATCGCTTCATTCAACAGTTCATCTCACCCAAAGACACTGAATTCATTAGGATGTGCATGTTTAAAGAATTTTGGAAGAGGCTGAAAACTTCCTTTAAATACTGACAGTGTCTCAACTCCACAATACCATAGGCACAGGTAGCTAGTACCTGTTTACAATACTGTTCAACTGGGACTACGATGTGAAACGGAAAAACTCGCTAGTTTTTAAAGAAAATGAAAGAAATTGTGGACTATTTTCTCGATAATTTCAGGCCAATTGTATCTTAGGATGAATAAATTCAGATACAGTTATTGCAGTGTCTGATGACGAGTCTGGACAGTCCAGTGTTTGACGCCCTATAACTTCTGGATGAGGAGTACTTTATTTCAGTGCAGATTCGACTCTCTTGAGAATTGAGTGGTTAATAGTATTTGAAACAAGTGCATTCGTGTAATGCATGAGGTATTGAATTTGTTATACTTACTATAAAATACAAAATTTGTACTACATGTGTTGACGACTTTTTATGAGGCCTCCTGGTGGCATAGCAGTATTCTGCGGATTTATAGCGCTAAAAATCGGGCTTCGACACCAGTTATGGCCAAAGCCCAAATAATCTATTGCGTAGTTTTGTGCTTGACTACAAACAAAAACGTTTTATTAGAAAAGGTTAAATTGAGGCGTGGTTGGAAGTTTACATGTAACCTTACAATGCTAGGTGATCGTCTGACTTAGTCAAGTTACAGTTACTTGTCATTTTCAATCCTTAATCTTGATATATAAATCTGAGTATACTAGATAGTAATCATCTTGCTTCTAGTTTTGATATCCCGGCGGTCTGACTACACAGTCCTTGAAGAATGAAGGATGGCATCTAGCTTACCAAAGGGCTCTCCAAGTTCGCTAATTCTTTCATCACTACAAGCAACTCCATAGTATAGAACGAAGCAATTCGGATGGATCCTGCGCAAGTGCCACTGATGGAAATATGCCGACTAATGTAAGAATGAGACAAAAATCACAATGTTAATAATCGCAGACACGACTATTGTAATGATCTCATCCTAGCCATATAAATCGTCTGCCACTGGCTTTTAAAAGCTATAGTCTACAAGTTTTTGATGAAGAAGTGCTTCACAGTGGTGTAGCTGGTGTCGCATAGATTGGATATTAATTTACATATCCAGCAATATTACTAATTAATAATTATAAGAAGGTATTTCCAGTGATAAAAAACAAGGAAGTAGCCACCTCTTGTCAATTAAGCAAGACTCTCTCCTAGTGAGAAAATTATGAATTAAACTTCACGACCTCCAAGAGTTGGTTCCTGAAAACTTCATAGAAAGTAGGCTTAAAGCTGGTACCAACACTGTCTAGTGAACAGAGTTTTGTGCACTGTGCCACAGATTGTAATTGGCAGCACCAGCAGAAGAGTAACAAACCAGAAACTTGTGAAAGCTATAATTTTCAGGCTGAAGTTTTTTACCTAAAGACAAAGATATGCGGAAGACATGTTTAATACCCTAGGTTGAGCCCGGCATGGCCAAGCGCGTAATCTGAGGGTCGCGGATTCGCATCCCCGTCGCGCAAAACATGCTCGTCCTTTCAGCTGTGGGGGCGTTATGACGTTACGGGCAATCCCACTATTCGTTGGTAAAAAAGTAGTCCAAGAGTTGGCGGGGGGTGGTGATGACTAGCTGCCTTCTCTCTAGTCTTATCTGTGCTAGCCATCGAGTAGCTTTGTGCGAAATTCAAAAGAACAAACAAACAAACATTCCCTAGTCTACGGGAATTCTGTGTATACTTTGAAAATTTATATAAATATTGTATGTAACTTTACAGGTATCCTTCCATTATCTTTTATTCACTTTTAAGTTGAGCTTACTTTATTTCACAACTTCAAATTCCATGTTCAGTTGCGTAGTTGTATTCTTTTTATCGCGCGTTATTTTTTTGACAAAGTCAAACTTAACTTACTCTGCGCTTGTATGTATAACGTAATTTAATTTTCTCTGCATCATTATAATGCGTTTGTACTTTATTTCCTGTAATCTTGGGTTTTGTAACTTTGACTTAAGACTGCAGTGTATTTTGTATCCCGTCCACTTCATATCGTTTGTAATTTTATCATCAGTTTTATTTATGGCTCTGGTTTCACCTTTAGTTCTAATGCCACTTCTAGTTCAGTATGCCGTCTATTCTGTTCAGGATACATGTATATCATATTGAATTTCCTTTAGAACGTTTTTCAGTTCCTTACAACTCAATTTATAAATAAACTTGTTTTATTTCTCTTGTTATTAGTTTAGTAGAAAGTGCCTATCACCGGTAATAGAGCCCCGATAAGTCCAGAAGCTTAGCGCTGACACACTGAAGGAGGGGAGATATTTTTATGATTTTCGTTTATGTTTTGTATTCAGGATGTTTATTTAATCATGGTCAGTTTTAGCCGACTGAAGATTTCGTTAAGTTCACCAGTTATGTCATTCGTCTCATTGTTGTTTTTTCTTCTTTTCTGCATCTAGTTTAATTTTCATTTACTTTTGACTTAACCTTTATTTAGTAGTTCTAGCCAGCGTTTACTTTGTAACTTCAGTTAAATCTATATTTGTTACTATTTGGGAACTTGGTTTTGTTATCAGTTTATTTTAGCTTAATAGTTTTGGTTTGTTTAATTTAGCTTATACTGACTAAGTCTTCACGTGAAATACGGTAAGCTACCTTCTGTTTGAATGAAAATGTGATGTCTTTGTGTGTGTTTGTCATGAGAAGGCGATGTCAGAAGTATCGACTTTATTAACGAAACTTTTAATACAAGCTTTAGTGCGTGATTCTAATATTCGTTCAAATAATACAAATACAGCAAAAGAGGGAGAATCAGAAATGAATGAATGTGTATATCTTATCCTTGTATATTTAGAAAATAACTCATGTGTGCTCTAATACTTTGTTTTATATTGAATTCGAACGACCGTTCAATAATGGCTTGTACTTTCTTAAGCCTATTTCAATGTCACCTCGGAACACAGCTTGTATTCACATCAAGGGACGGTACCGTGGCTTTTACATACTTATATGATTTGGGAAGTTTATTTCCCATGATGCAGAAGAAGAACGAGTTTTGACACAGATTCGAATATTTCACATTAGAATGCTCGATCATTTCTTCTACACTATGACTCTTGCTTTCCTATAGTATAGATGTACTTCCTACCTATTCCAACAACGATTTTTGTTTTAAATTTAGCACAAAGCTACACAATGGGCTATCTATGCTCTGCACACCACGGGTATCAAAACCTAGTTTTTAGCGGTGTATGTTCGCAGACATACCGCTAAGCCACTGAGGGGCTCCAACAACGAGGTACAGTCTTTAATAAAAATATGACAACCACTTCAGGTGAAAACATAAAACTAAGTTTTCGTTGTTGTGTACGTAAGTGTATTTTTGTTATTCATTAAATTAAGTTGCTTTTTTTTTACGTTTACTGTGTGGTTTCTTTATTCCATACTTAACTTGTCCTAAAGTCTGCAGTATATTGTAAAAACCTGATACTTACCTGTCGTATCTGAATACCGTAACGTATTAAATAGTCTTTGCTAGAATGCCTTGAGTATATATATCAAAGCAGTTTCAGTTTTTGTATTAGTCTGAATTAGTAGTTAAAACCGTGAAAACAGTCGAAAATTAAAACAGTCTGAAAATTAAGTATAACTTTTATTGGTATAATTTTGCTTAGTGTTGTTTATTATTCATTCATTTCTACCACTCGATTCCATCAAGGAACAAAGGGCCGCAATCACTTGCGGTTTCATGAACAGATATTTAAGTGAGTAGGTTGTTAGCCCACTGCACCGAGCCGTCCCTAATTTAGTTGTGTAAGACTAGAAGAAAGGCAGCTAGTCATCACCACCCACTACTCTTGTACCAACGAATAGTGGGATTGACCGTCACATTATAACGCCCCCACGGCTGGGAGAGCGAGCATGTTTGGCGCGAACCCGAGACCCTCAGATTATTAAGCGCACGTCTTAACGCGCTAGGCCATGCCGGGCCTGTTATTCATTATAGTGCAGTATTATTTGCTATGCTGTTACATAAACAAAACTTGTGAAAGTTTTATGTAAGAAAAGCTGACAACAAACGGAAAATAAACCTTTAGCAACACCATATCTATTCCAAGTCTAAATTCATAGATTAATCCGCAAATATAATAGCATCTTTCACTGTCCAACAAATACACACACGCATTAAAAACTATACAAAGCAAGTTGTGGTTACAACATCAGCATTTCATGTTTTGCTTTCCACTGGCATCAAAGGAGTTAAGTGATATTTTATTACAAACCAGTTTAACAGTTACACAAACAACAAACAATACGACTAAGTTTGAAACCAACAGATGTCAAGTTCTTTAAAGCTGAACAGATTAAAGGGGAGACCGGATCATTTTGGGCGAGTATATTTCAATTAATCTGTTCTACACGTGACAATATTTAACCTGAAAACGCTGCCCACATAAATACCTAGATATTAAAATGAGAAATTACATTTGATTTATTACCTATAGGTATTTCAAAATCAGACTAATGGTTTTAATAACGCAATGATTTTTTTTATTGTTAATAATAGCAGAGAGGGAGATATAATTAAATAATTAATGAACTTATTAATTAATATGAAGAAGAATATGAATAGGATTTGGATATTTCTGGTTGCTCTTTCCTTCTATTTGTTTTCCATTTATAAGATGTCAAATATGTTCTTTTTTATTTTATTATATATTTTTTGTCAACTGCAGAAGTTGTAAAATTACACTATGTAACAAAATTTTTACTTTTTCTTGTTTATTTCCCAATTGATGTTGCTTAAAGTAAATGGAAAATACCTATTTTTATCTTCAAACTTTATTTTGTGACCTGGGAGCGTATAACGAAAACATGATGGGAGACTATATTTGGGGGCTGATACGTCATTTTTGTATAACTTTAGTGTAAATACATGTAAATCTTGATTCATTTGTTGTTTTATTCAGACCTTATGTAAATGAAAATGTGCAAATTTACCCGTTTTTACATAGAAAATAAGTTAATTTATAAATTTCATTATCCAGGTCACAAAAGCAAAGTTAGAAGAGAATAATGGCCATATTCTGTACTTTTACAACATAAGCAATTAAAAAATAACACATACTATCCAGGAAAAAAAATTGTTACTAACTGTATCAGAAGAAGACAGTGGAGCTAAAACGTGGGATTGTTTGTTATAACAGTGAAGCTAAAACATGTGATTGTTTGTTATAACAGTGAAGTTAAAACATGGAATTGTTTGTTATAACAGTGAAGCTAAAACATGGGATTGCTTGTCATAACAGTGAAGTTAAAACATAGGATTGCTTGTCATAACAGTGAAGCTAAAATATGGGATTGTTTGTCATAGCAGTAAAGCTAAAACATGGGATTATTTGTCATAACAGTGAAGCTGAAACATGGAATTGTTTGTCATAACAGTGAAGCTAAAACATGGAATTGTTTGTTATAATAGTAAAGCTAAAACATGGAATTGTTTGTTATAACAGTAAAACTAAAACATGGAATTGTTTCTTATAACAGTGAAGCTAAAACATGGGATTGTTAGTTATAACAGCTTGGATAAAAATTGCTAAAACTGGCAAGCTTAACATGCCCACCTGATTCCAATTGTCAGGCTGATTTTGAGTTTCTTCATGCACGGTAGATGGCGCTTTCGTGTGCTGATCGGAGCACTGAGTCTCAGGCGGTTCCGATGAGATCAGGTAAGTATCATCTTCGAGCAATGGCTCTTCTAAAGACCTGCAAATGAAACAAAAAAAATAATTGAAAGATTGTTTTCAAAATTAATGTCACACTTTTCCACGCAAACTATTCGACTCTTCTGATTATACAATAGATAAACCTTACGTTCATAACACAAATATGGAGAAAAAAATTAGCTCGGAACCAAAAGTCATAACAATTAATTAACCTGAGTTACGCATTGCATAAACTTATGTCTGACGACTTACACTGCAAAGTTAAAACTTGTTGAACCATGAAATATATAAATTAAACCGGAAATGAGTTCCTAATTTGTTTTGTTTTTGAATTTCGCAAAAGCTACTCAAGGGCTATCTGTACTAACCGTCCCTAATTTAGCAGTGTAAGACTAGAGGGAAGGCAGCTAGTCATCACCACCCACCGCCAACTCTTGGGCTACTCTTTTACCAACGAATAGTAGGATTGACCGTGACATTATAACGCCTCCACGGCTGAAAGGGCGAGCATGTTTGGCGCGACGGGGATGCGAACTCGCGACCTTCAGATTACGAGTCACATGCCTTAACAAGCTTGGCCATGCCGGGCCATGAGTACTTAAAAATCAGCTTATTTCAACAACAGTGGCGAGTGCAGTGACGTCAAACTTTCCATTAAAACATGCAAAGACTGGAATAATATTTCTATTTGCATAACGATTTTTCCAGGAAGTTAATTGAAACCCACAGTTTTAAATGTACCTCAATTTGTATACGTTTCTTACAAGTGCGTTAAACTTTGTGTCATGATTAACTCCGGCATGAGGTAGTTCTTCCAGTGGTCTTGTAATTAGTACTGCATAATGATTTGTAACTTACAAGAGAATTTTATTGTTATTGTTTAATTTACTTTTCTACATACCAAAAAAACACAATAACAACTAACATTTATTTCCTGTGATTTTAATAAACTACTACATACAGAAATTCACACTAAATACCAGAAAATTATTAACTTTTCTTATGGCAGAGAAAAATGTAAAATTGGAAATTGGATAAATGCAAATTTGTTATTTTTTGGGTTTTTTTCTTTACTAACCTGCCTAGATCCAGGCTTAGTGACGAAGGCTTAACTTTGAGGTCCTCCTTAGGTGAAGGAGTACACTGTAAACTGATAGCTTTTCTGAAAGGCCTATTTTTTATCCGATCTAAAGCAAGTCGACTTTGAAGAGAACTTGGTCTTTGTAACGGTTTCAGTGACATTTCTGCAACAGGCCGTGCAACAGTTTCGCCATCTGTTGGTAATACCGCGGAAGAAACAGTGGAGAGTTCGACGAGCTGTGACAAATGTTGCATTATTATTTGCAAATCCGTGGTAACACGAGCTTCTAGATTTTGAACTTGCCTAAATTGTTAAAAAGAAATGAAAGTTAATCATTACTGTAGATATTACAAACATTATGTTAGTAAGAAATCAAAACGTTGCTAAACGGGTATCGAAACCTGGTTTCTAGCGGTGTAAGACCCAGGCATAAGAACTTGTGCTATAAAAAAAAAGACAATAAGTGAATGAGAAACGACTGGAAACATTAACTTATAAACACTGTAGATATGATTAACATTTTATAATTTTAATTGGAATTGCTTTTGTTGTTGTTTTGAATTAAGCACAAAGCTACACAATGGGCTCTCTGTGCTCTGTCTACCACGGGTATCGAAACCTGATTTTAAGCGTTGTAAGTCCGCAGACATACCACTGAGCTACTGGGGACTCGCTTTAACTATCTGTTACAGTTTTGAATATGTATTAAGAAAATTACATATTTTAAAATATGTTAAAAACAAAGAATTATTGTGTTAAACTAATGGGTGAAAACTGTTTTTAAAAAGGTCAGTATGAGGTACTTTTGTAGAAACACCCTGTGTATCATTTCGCAGAAAATATGTCATTTGCTCTTTAATAACCAATTTTCAACCATGAAACGTAATGTTTACAAACATTTACACTCTAAGTGTACACAAGTATAACAAGCAATATCAACTCTGTATGAACACTAGTGTTGACATTCTGCATGCCTTCTTCAGTCCAACATTGTAAAATGTTGAAACTAGTATCCATATAAATTTTGCTTTGCTTTGGTTTGTATTTCGTACAAAGCTACACCAAGGCTATCGGCGTTAGCCGTCCCTAATTTAGCAATGTAAGACTAGAGTAAAAGCCGCTAGTAATCATTACCCACCGCTAACTCTTGGGTAACTCTTTGACCGTAACATATAACGCCCTCAAGGCTTAAAGAACGAACATATATGGTGGGACGGAAATTCAATCCGTGACCTTAACGTTGCGAGTCAAGTGTCCTAACCTCCTGGCCACACACAAAGTAATTATGTACAATATTACTAACCCTAAAAATCATGACACCCTACTTTATTCTTCCAAATAATGGCGCAGGGTGGAAAACTGTGTAATTTATTATTAGTAGAAGATAATCAGTGATGTCGAGAAAACCCACTTGTAGAGAAAGATATATGTAAAAACATAACCATAGAAAGCACTCAAATACTAAATAAACAAACACAACAAACGCAAAATTAAAGAAGCCTTACTTATACAACAAGTTAACCCCAAAATAAACCAATACAAAGGAACACCTTTATATCTATATTAAAAAGTATTATAATAAATAATAATAATAGAATAAATAATATAAAATTATGTATTCAAACATCTAACACCGCCCCCTACATTCCTACACTCAGTTACAAAACTCCTTTCAAACATGTGTGCAGCTTCCGGTCAGTTTCCTCTCTCTTTCTTTGTGAACCTGATGATGACCGAGGAAGGTCGAAACGTTGTTCACTCTTCTTCGTAAAATATTTTCTCAACCCAAAAGAGCCGTTTTTGCAATAGTGAAGAATGTCAAAATTCAGACTTCAAATTTAATGACTGTACAAGTCGCAATCACAGCATCAAATTGAATTTTGTGTTTTTCGTTAAAAACTGACTTACACATCCAAATAAACATCGTGTAGTGTGGAAAATTTCTCCAAAATTAATAATCGTACAGGTACGATTATTTGGAACACAAGAATGTTCTAGTATTCATATCTGTAAACTTCAAAGGATCATTTCATATTTATGTGAGAGTCAACTTCTGTAACAAAGTGATAATAAATATTTTAATTCAAAAAGTACAGTTTTATAAGTGCATATGTACACATTGTCGTCTGATGATAAATATTTAAACTGATAAATTACGGTCTTATATGTATACACACTGTCACGTTATTTTTG
The DNA here is from genome assembly GCA_011833715.1 of Carcinoscorpius rotundicauda. Classification (NCBI taxonomy): domain Eukaryota; kingdom Metazoa; phylum Arthropoda; class Merostomata; order Xiphosura; family Limulidae; genus Carcinoscorpius; species Carcinoscorpius rotundicauda. The sequence goes on along the minus strand of CM022406.1, from coordinate 37,549,123 downwards.
TGGTTTTATGACAAATGAACTCACTTTTAAAAAAGTCTAAATTTGTTCTCATTTGAACTTGAGTTTAAAGTAATGTTATATTTTGCTTTTGTCTAAACAAATGTTTTTAATTTGTTACCAATATATAATTGAAAAAAAATCAAAATGTATCGGATATCTGCACGACTTCAAACTCGCGGGTAAATGACACATTTATAGTGTGCCTAAAGGGAGGGTGATCAGTACTGAAGTTTGGAAACAGGCTGTATTCTACTGTTTCCAATCTCTTTATTTTACATCATTAATTCGGAAATACTGATCTAACTCTTATATCGTTGTATGATAAGTTTTTAATTGGATTTGCTCACTGTCGATCATGTATCAATTTAACAAGTTACTGAGAATCTACAGCCTTAATAAAACTAACATAACTTAGACTCTACTGCCATAATAAAACTAACATAACTAAGGCTCTACTGCCATAATAAAACTAACATAACTTAGGCTCTACTGCCATAATAAAACTAACATAACTTAGGCTCTACTGCCATAATAAAACTAACATAGCTTAGACTTTACCGACGTAATAAAACTAATGTAAGTTAAACTTTACCATTATAAGTCAACCTAAATTCAGGTTAAACAATTAGCACACAGGATCACCTACAAAGTTGTAATATTTTCAAAGCGAGACCTAAACCTCGAGCGCTGTGTAAATTAGATTTTATCAATGTAATAAACTAACATAAATTAAATTTTACCGCTTTCATAAATTAACATAAATGTATTTTTACTACAGGTCTAAACTACTGCTATACCAAATCGTGTAAGTTAGATAACTGCTCTTAAAACTTGATATTTCAATACTTTCTGTGAAATTTAACACGCCAATGTCGAACCGAGGCATAACACTTCTGTTGTTTAATTAATTAATATCTGTGGTTGAATGATAAATTGCCATTGACCACACGATGAATACTAACCAACTGGACTTTGTCGTTCATTAGAAGGTTAACTTGTTCTAAATCTGTTTTGACCACACGATAAATATCAACCAACTGGACTTTGTCGTTCATTAGAAGGTTAACTTGTTCTAAATCTGTTTTGACCACACGATAAATAGCAACCAACCGGACATTGTCGTTAATTAGAAGGTTAACTGGTTCTAAATCTGTATTGACCACACGATAAATACCAACCAACTGGACATTGCCATTCATTAGAAGGTTAACTTTTTCTAAATCTGTGCTGACCTCACGATAAATACCAACCAACTTGGGCCCGACATGGCCACGTGGATTAAGGCGTATGACTCGTAATCTGAGAGTCGCGGGTTCATATCCCCGTCGCATCAAACATGCTCGCTTTTTTCAGCCGTGGGAGCATTGTAACGTGACGGTTAATCCCATTATTCGTTGATAAAGAGTAGCCCAAGAGCTGACGGGGGGTGGTGATGACTAGCTGCCTTTCCACGACCCTCACATTACGATTCTAGCGCCTTAACTCACCTGACCATATCGGGCCTAAAACAGAACTATATCCAAGTAAATATTTTACTAAATACAACAACACGAAACAATAAGTGTAGTAAAAACCATAACGGTGACATGGGATGAAGCATCCAAAGAGAACCTTAGAACTTATTTAGTTTTATCTTGGATACAGTTATCACAACTACTTAAGAATACATGATTTATAACATGCATTCAGTAACACGATTCATTATATTTATTCAAATACCCGATTTATTTTACATTTTTCATACTTAACAGCGATAATTATAGAACTAGGGGACACAAATTTAGATTTATGCAAGGTAAAAGCCGTCTTCAGCTAAGACAGTTTTATTTTTCAAATAAGGTGTTTTGCCTGTGGAATGGGTTGCCTTCTGATGTTGTGAAGGCAGTAAATTTGAATGAATTTAAAACGAAGGCTTAATAAATATATGAACGATAAAAAGTGCTTTTAAATATTTTTAATAATTTTAGTTTGGCTTAGAGGATTGGACAGCCGAAATGTACCAACAGGCCCCTTGTTATCTCTAGTCGTTATGTTATAATAAGGCATTTCAAAATTCGCGTGCACATGAATTTATTGAATACGAACTAAACATCCCGATTTTAAACAGTATTGTGATACACTTATTCCAATTTAGCCGTTTTACTGTAATGTGCTAAGTTAGAATGAATACTTTTATTTTATTCGACAATTTAAATGCATGGGTAAAAGGAAAGTTGACCACAATTACTTACCTACTGAGAGCATCTATTCTCGCTTCCAGTGTAGTTACGTCTGACTGGCCCGGATGTATTAAATATGGTGTAGAAATATCGTCACCAGGGGATGGCTGACAAAATAGACTCGAGCATGACATAGGAATGGTTAAACTGGAGCTCATCTCTGGAACACTACTAGTCGCCCGCGTGGCGGCACTAGTGTCATTCGATGCAAGACGGCCGGGTCCAGACCTGCATCTTTGCATCGTGAATTGCTCATCAGAGGAGAGCAATGCAGAAGCACTAGTTGGAACAGAAGATCTAGGAACTTCATCTAGCGGCATTGAGGAGGATTTTTTGATGGAAGACACGGTTGCCATCCTGGAAACTGTAACAGCAAATGGAACAAGTCACGAGAACGAGGGCAAACTGAAAAAAGAAAATATGAAAGCAAGGGAAGGGGAAAAAATAAAATGGAGGACGATAATTTGTTAGAAATCATTCTGCAACCTGAGCAAGAATCGCGTATAACATAAGATATTGAAGTGTTTTGTTTGTTTGTTTAGTACTTGATCGTGCATTTCAGTATTAATTAGTACGGAAGTCAGTCAACCCATTAATTCAATTCATAACTGTACAAGAGCAAACATGTTAATGGATATTGTTCTTATGGTGCGACTAAAGTAATAAAAACTAATTTTCTTGTTTCAGGTATTTATTTCAACTATACAGTAAAACTTTAGCCTACAATAATACAGATTATTATGCGAGATATGAGGGCGTGATAAAGAAACGTTAAATATCTATTATTACTTACGTAAGATTCGAGGGTGCAAAAGAAATGTCCAAATTCCATCTTCGCAAAGTAAAATACTCCAATCATGGCATAAGGTCACAAAGGTCAAAGAGCATAGTGACAGAAGGCTTCAATCATCTGAACTGCAACACTATGATCTAACTACTCTGACCTTTTAAACACTAGGGATTTTCAATGTGTAAGATATGACATCCTAATTGGATATGATACAGTTTTGAGCATTTAGTATGAATATTTCTTCACATATAATAAGTTATGTCTGACAAAACCTAAAAACTGAAAGCAAAAACAGAATGAAAGGTTTATTACTCCGAGAATGATGATACCAGAACATGAATATGTGAAATAATAATTAATGAACACACAACGCTAGTATGGATACATAATTAAAACATTTCTAGAATGTAAATTTCACATGTTTTAACGTATCATCTGAACGATAACTTTGTAGACGTCGAAATACGTAGATTTCACAACATGTTTTCAACTGTGTATCAATATTAGTGTTTTCTGTTTGTTTTTGGAATTTGCGCAGAATTACACAAGTTCTATGTGCGCTATCCATCCCTAATTTAGCAGTGTAAGACTAGAGGGAAGTAGCTAGTCATCCCCACCCACCGCCAACTCTTTTATCAATGAATAGTGGAAGTGACCGCACCATTACGACGCTCATACGGCTGAAAGGGCGAGCACCTTTGATGCGACGGGAATTCGAACCCATGACCTTCTAATTAGGAGTCTAGTACCTTAACCACAGAGCTATGCCGTGCCGGAAGTTTTCTCTGTTATTTATATATTATTTTAACACTACATATAAGTGATTTTTATTTAAATCGTGGGTTATATTTACTTTTGTTAATTGATTTTGCTTTTTTCTTATCCATACTGGACTATACATTCCTTGGGACTCAGCACACGAAACACAACAAAAACTCAAGTTATTGAGGAACCAGATAAACATAGCCATAAAACTATGCTCACCAGATAAAATTAACGATGAATTAGACAAAGTAAACCAATACTTCATCAACATCAATAAGTTTCCTCCACAAACGGTAGAAAACATACACACACACCTAGACAGAAAGCAAAATCAGCTAACAAAGTAAATATGCTCCACGATTTGAAAAAAAATCACGAAACCATATACTGCTGCATACCATATATTCCCGACATCATCAGAAAAATAACCAACATTTGGTAAAAACTAGTACATATAAGTGACAAGAAAATAATATTTCTGAGTATATATTTCAACTAACTTTGATGTCACTTGGCACTTTCTACCTATAGAAGTTAAAATCCATGTTTTAAATTGAAGTTTTAATAACCCAATGCTATTTTATTCCACGATTCAATATTTTTAGTTGAAATATTTCGAACTTAGGTTTTACAGTGTAAATACCATAATGCACTAAAACAGTTTCTAGTTATAATAGTTTCTCTCTAATTCTTATATCTCTACAGTTTAACACAAATAAGGAAATAGAAACACACGCTATTAACACTACATATTAATCTTAGGATTAAAGATAAACCTGGTTATTAAACATACTGACATTAAAATAACGAAATCTTCCAATCCATTATAATCTCCATCATCGGGTAAATTCATGCAATACTGATGTTTCCAATAAAACCACATGTGATGATTTACTAGTTTAATTGATACACAGATCATGTTAAAAGTGTGTTAATATCCTACTGTTACACCTAATGTAACCATGAATGATGTTGTACTTGTTGCATAAATACACAAACGAGTCAATTGTACTACATACAGCCAAACGTTACTGCAGTAACGTAATACAGAATATACAGTGTATTAATACTCTTTATAATCTTATGTTGATCAAGCGAAGCAATACTTCAAGTACATATAAAGTAACATAAGGTCAACACAAGTATACATGAGACATTATAGCTAGTTAGGCCTAAATATCAGTAGACAGTAAGTCTAATGAGCGTTATTTTATAGATTTAATAGTCAAAGAAGCAGACCTGAAAATTAAATACTTTTAGTATACTGGTCGCACATCAATATAAAGCTGAGCATAATAAACCTTCTTCAGCTATGAACATTTTTCTGAATCGTTACTCATAACAGTGAACAGTCATCAGTTAGATAACAGATCAGGTTCTATGTAAAAATGATCAGTTGTCAGCTCAGCTGCGTAATAGATCAGGTTCTATATAAAACTGATCACTCGTCAGCTGAACTACGTAATAGATCAGGTTCTATGTAAAACTGATCAGTTCTCAGCTCAGCTACGTAATAAATCAGGTTCTTTATGAAACTGATCAGTCGTCAGTTCGGCTACGTAATAGATCAGGCTCTATACAACAGTGATCGGTCGTCACCTACGTAACAGATCAGGTTCTGTAAAAAAATGATTGGTCGTCACCTGCGTAATAGATTAAGTTCTATATAAAAATTGACAGTCGTCTTCTACGTAATAAATATTGTCGTATAGCAACTTCCAACTGTCGTTATGACACGTTACATTAGGAGTTATTGAAGGTAATTAAAATACAATATTAACAACAAGAATATAAACTAATATTAAAGTATTTATTTATTCAAAATAAAGCAGTTTACGCAAGTATATGGGTTGAAAATAAAACAAAATTACAGTGAAGCCCTTCCTAAATAAATAAACTGGAAGAAAAGAAGCTGAAATATGGAAGGAAAATCTACTAGAATTACATTTTTCTAAAACTTAAAAGGCCATTAAAAGCTTATCAGTATAATTAGCCTTAGCCTGTATACAGAGCGAGTATCACTCCGAATAAAGAAGTTTTTACATTATATATGCTTAAGTTGTCTACATGAATATAATAATCATGTCAATGGTCGAAATTAAAAGTTAAGGTTAATAAACCATTTAGACTTTTGTGTACTTTAATCGCTAAACACCTTTAAATTTGTTTGTTACAATCTCTATTAGTTCTATACCAACAACTCCAGCACTTTAAGAATTCGGTCGATAAGTTGTTATCCTTTGCATAATATAACATCTAGAATCAAAATAAAACTGTTTTAAGCACTAAGCACAGTTTATTTTATTTCTTTACACTTGCAAAATGAAACATCCAAATAAATTAGGCATAAAAATCGAAACTTGCTTCAAGGGCTTACTTGGTTCAACTGTATCATGTAAAGGAACATTATGTTTATCGTGTGCATGAACCGAAGTGGGTCTGGACCCTGGCTGAATGTTCGGACTGTCGTGTTTCGCTCCTTCTTCCATTTGTGTAAAGGAATTCTGTGAACAAGACCGGTCAGTGGTCGCCCCAACAGTTTCCCCCAAAACCATACTAGTAAGGTTTGTTAGACTGGACATAGCACCTGCTAGTAAACACAAACGTATGGTAAAGTGGAGAAGGCAGAGATAAACAAGAAATATAACTCGAACAGCCATTGAAATTATAGTTTATCATGATAAACTTCTTGAGTAAATATCAGCTACTGCCTTATCACGTTGTTTTACCATTTCATAGAGAATTTTGAACGATAGTGGAACTTAATGGAATTCATTACGTGACTTGTCAGTTTATAAGATAAATGTCGGTGTCACATCGGGTAGTTTTTAGTCATGTCTATTGCGTGATGTTCGTATTCGATTTTATTTATTCGCGCTCAAAGTAGGTTTACCTGAGTTGATTAAAGTAATACTAGAGGAAATGGGTTCGTATTAACTTCTAGCAACATAGGAGCAAATATTCTATTTTAATCGTAATAAATATATAAGGAAGAGCTATTCTCAAAGTATTCTTACAAAAGTATGACCCTGCTTTCAGTAGACAGTGTATTTTGTATGATAATGAACGGAGTTTTAGTGTTAGACTTTGTTTATTAAGCCTACGTTTTGATTTTGATCTGTAGGCTACAATAAAGATGAAATTATTGTTTATATATACAATGTACCAAAACGACGCTTACCAGCCATAGAGTGTATGGCACCGTGTCGACTCTCTGGCCGATCACCGAACTCTAAGTTAACGGGAGTTATATCCTGACCTGCTTTACTTGGCGAAAACTCTAAAATACCCGTCCCGCTAAAATCTCTATCGTTTTCTTCATCAGTCAGTTCCATGATGCCATCCGTAGACTGATGCTTTGACGATATCTTCCGCCGTCTGGGCCGAGGATACTTGTAGGCCATCACACGAGGGTCTTCCACTAGACGTGAAAAAAACATCACCAATTTATAGGGAAAAGTTCACAGCGTATCATGTCGATAACAATAACAAACAGGGCACGGCCATGACCCTTAAGTACGTAGATACATTTTTTACTTATGTATCCATAACATATATTATTACCAACTTATAGATACGTAACAGATATTACTAACAGGTTATAGTTCTGTTACAGATGTTACTACCACCTTATAGTTTTATAACAAATATTATTAACACAATACGATTCCACAAAAGGTATTGCTATCTTCTTACACTGCCCTACCAAAGACTATTACTATCTTACAACTATTTAATAGTTATTGTTATCATCTCACATAATATTAAAAATGTTTGTTTCTTTTTGAATTTCGTGCAAGTATACACGGGGGCTATTTGCGCCAGCCGTCCAAATTTAAAAGTGTAACACAAGAGGGGAGGCAGCTAGCCGTCACCAGCCAACTCTTGGGCTACTTTTTTACTAACTAATAGGGGTATTGACCACCACATTTTAATGCCCCCACGGCTGAAAGTGCGAGCATGTTTGGTGTGACGCGGATTCGAATCCGCGACCGTTAGATTACGAGTGGAGCGTCCTAACCAGCTGGCCACGCTGAGCCACGTCATCATCACGGGATGAAATAAGAACGCGCTGTTATTCTGCTTTGAACGAGATAAAAGCTCCATCACATGATGACAACCAATATAGTCTTTTGAATGGACGTCTTTAAATAGACGCAAGAATATTTCATAGAGTTAATATTTGGAACCTGAACAAACCACCTATAAGTGAAGATATTGGTAATTTGAAAACGCGTGCGTGTAGAACATGTTTTTTTTGGGGTTTTTTTTGCAGGGACTTTTAATCTTCTAAAGTAACAGGTGGCATTACAGTGGAAAAGTTTTACCATGTCCCCTGCAACGTAAAAAGTGAGTATTCCTAATACAAACACATAAAACTGAAAACGCTTTAGAGACAAGTCCACTATCAGTTCACAGACTGCTTCTTTCATAGTTCATGGTCACAGTCCCTCAGATACTGGACACAATATAAACAAAGTCTAATTGTTCGTTGTCCTACTTTCAGAGCGGATGAGGCCATCACTTCGAAACTTGGCGAAGCGGTTTATGCCACTCCATAATATGTGTGATTAATTGTTAAAATCCCAGCTTTGACGAGTTTCACATCAAGTAAAACTGTGTCGAGTGTTCCAAAAATGATGTACTGTGTGACGAGTTTCACATTAAATAAAACTTTATCGAGTGTTCCAAGAATGATGTACTGTGTGACGAGTTTCACATTAAATAAAACTTTGTCGAGTGCTCCAAGAATGATGTACTGTGTGACGAGTTTCACATCAAGTAAAAATGTATCGGACATTCTATGAACGATGTACTGGTTATACATTCTAGCCTTTCCTCACTAATGGTGATCATGCTGTAAAGACCACCGAAATGTTCTTCATTTACATTTGGCGACATCTCAAGCAATAAAGTCAAAGTCAGTTTATTATAAAAAGTATCAACAACAATTATCCATAAAAAAAGAACGTTTATTCTGTCAATACTTGCAGTTAACGTGTTTCGTGCATTCATTTACGTTTGCACACTTCCTGCGTTTGAAGTTCCCCGCTAGTAGAGCAATAAGTCTATTGATTTACAATACTAAAATCAGGGGTTCGATTACCTTCGGCGGATTCAGCAGATAGCCCAATGTGGCTTTGCTTTAAGTAAACACACACGCACGCGTTTTTAAGCTTACTTACCAAAAGTTATCACTGTGGTTTGAATAATTTCGAGCTTGGGTGTATCAAAGATAACAGCATTGTTATACAAGTAGTAGTAAAACATGCCCAGCATGGCCAGATGGGTTAAGGCGTTCGACTCGTAATCTGAGGGTCGCGGGTTGGAATCCCGGTCGCACCAAACATGCTCGCCCTTTTAGTCGTGGGAACGTTATAATGTTACAATCAATCCTACTATTCGTTGGTAAAAGAGTAGCCCAAGAGTTGGCCGGTTGGTGATGATGACTAGCTGCCTTCTCTCTAGTCTTACACTCCTAAATTAGGGACAGCTAGCGCAGATAGCCCTCGCATAGCTTTGCGCGAAATTCAAAAACAAAAAAACAAGTGATGAAACATAATAATATAAACACAACATTAAGGGCGATTTACGTTCGAACAAATAATTCCAATGTCAGTTTTAGTCGTTGATGTTTATTATTAAGCACAACGGGCTATCTGGGCTATCTGCGCTCTGCCCACCGCCTGTATTGAAACCTGATTTCTAGTAGCATAATTCTGCAGACATACAGCTGTGCCACCTGGGGGGGACATCAGATTTAGCAATAAACATATAAGTCTAAATAATATTTAAGTAACATTAAATTATGCCTCTGAAATTCATTCAATTGAAAAAAATTCAAATATATGAAACTTTCAAACCTTCTTCAGGCGAAATTACTTGGCCATAAGCGAACTTTCCTCGAAAAATTTCTGGATCAAGTGCAGCCTGGTCCTCCTAAAATTCAATCAAGTAATTTTGATCATCGAAGAGTTCCATTTATTTGATAGCAATCAATCATCAATTTTTTTTTGATAAAGGCTAACTATTTAAGATACAAATCCTAAGTATGACGTGAAATTTTAGGATATAAAATGTACTCACTAAATTTGGATTACATATTATTCATTTAAAAATGAGCAATAGAATCGTTAGATACGCTATTGTCTATTGGTCTCGCATACTTGCGACACCTTTATTTAAATACCATGAATTAAACATACTGTTCATTTTAATGTTGCTAGCTACCAACGCACTAAAGACTAGGACTAACTTCATCATTTTAATGACGTTCACTACGATTGATATTATTAGGATTACGGCCGAGAATATCATTTATCATAAGGGCAAACAAATAACGAAACAATGCATTTTAATTTTTATAAGCAGAAACATGAGTAAAGTATAATTAATTAGCTATGCTAATTAGCTGAATAATATCTAGTTAAATATAAGCAGTACAATTACTAGATAGACCTCTGTCTGTTCTTCTTACATATTTGTGATACCACTGATCAGAAATTCATATCGGTAATTAAGCTGGAGAGGGGAAGTGTATCATATTTACAAAATTGCCATTTCTTTCACTTGTGTCCCAATGTTTTTTCTATCTACTTACGTCTCGGAGATTAAATGTAATCTCCATGTTTCTGTTGAAGGAATCGTGGAACTCTGGATAAAGCTCGAGAACGTCTAGGATATCTTCTCGAAGGACTTTGTGGAGATCACAATAGGTCAAGGCACGAACGTTACAGCTGGACTTTCCTACTGTTTGATACAAACACGGATTTTCTCCAAATACATCACCTTTACCTGCAATACCAAATCAAACAATGTCATGACCTTTGACACATAAAACAGCGTGAGAAAGACTGGCCAAAAAAAATCATTTTTAATGCATACCGCTTATTAGAGTAGTAAGTCTTATCTCACAGTTTGTCTCTGTGTGATATTATATTTCTACTCTCCTGACGAACTTGTGGTATAACTTTCTTGGTTAGTGTAAATGAAGTTTTACTTTAAATGTAGCTGCTACTGTGATCGCCATTTTATTATATCAAATAGTTTGTAAGCATGGAAGAGCAATCACCACAGCTTAACAAAAAGATTCGTGACTTAATAGAAATGATTCAGCGAGTAATTTACAAGAACTACAAACTCAAGTTTCCTTACAGGATCTAAAATTTGTGTCCAAAATGATTTATAACAGTGTTAAACTTACTTAATATTGCCATTACTATGTCATCCTTTAAAATCTCGATGGTTCCCCGAGCAATGAAGTATAGAGCTGTGAGAACATCTCCTCGGTGCACAAGGGTGTCGCCAGGTGGCGCGTGAGTCGTTTTAAACTTCATGGACAAAGCACGCAAACATCCGGGGCTTGCGTCTTTAAAAGGCGTGGTATTTTCCAGAAGTTGTCTATTCAAGTGAAGACATATATCAGCTTGAAGACATTCCGGAAACCCCTTCAGTACCTATGAAAACAACACAAAATTAGTTGTATTGTTTTACTTAAGAGAAGCTGTTAGAATAATTGCTTTATTTTGGTTTTGTTTGTTGGTTTTGTTTTTCTCTTACTATCACAAACTTTTCTAAGTAGTTTTAAGAATATTAAAAGATTCTTATTTGTAAGTGTTATTCAAAAAATCCTCATTCAAACATTACTAAAAATCAATTTCGACTTTATAACGTATCTCCTCTAGGTAGGTTAGCGTAGCTTTATGTAGCTTTGTTCTAAAAATAAGAAACAAAAAAACTTTGTAACGAGTTGTGGTGGGCAGAGCACAGATAGCCCATTGTGTAGCTTTGTGCTTAATTCAACAACAACATTGTAACGAGTTTTCCTTGCAAGAGTCCCATGCTGGTACAGCGGTAAGTCTACGGATTTAGAACACTAAAATCAGAGGCTCGATTTCCCTCGGGGGACTCAGCAGATAGTCTGATGTGGCTTTGCTATATGAAAACACACAAATTCCCCTGCAGGAGAAATGCTGGAACGTAGAACACCAAGAAAAACATAACTTATCATAATACTAGACGAGCTTTTGAAGTATTATAAAATATGCTGGTACTCCCAGCATCATCTAAAATTATATTTGCAATAACAAAAAACATTAATAGACTACTCAAACAGTATGTTTTATCTTAGTACCTGAAGATGTGTTTGATGGGCCATTTAAAGAATTCGTTTTATTTTAGTAACTGAAAATGGTTTTGATGGGTCATTTAATTAGTACGTTTTATATTTTGCAATTGAAGATGTTTTTGATGAGTTATTTAAACAGTACGTTTTACCTTTTGCAATTGAAGATGTTTTTGATGAGTTATTTAAACAGTACGTTTTACCTTTTGCAATTGAAGATGCGTTTTTTGGCCGTTTAAATAGTATATTTCACTTTAGTATCTGAAAATACTGATAGAATTAAGTTTCTGTAAAAATGTGTATATACATACAGATTGACACGTCTGTATATATGTTCATATATGTCCACACACACACAAACATATGTATATATGTTAATTATAACAATGAGCAGAGTCAAGATAAATAACAGTTCATTTGCTTATGCCACAATGACTAGCACAGTCAAACTAAGTGAAACGCTGAAGGACAAATTCATAAACGAACCCAGAAGGAGTTGTGTGACATTAGGAAAACACTGGAAGGTAGAAGCATGTGAAATGTGAAAGTTCATTGAGATAAAAGGGGCACACAGAGTGAGGGTTAGAGAGGTGAACAGTGATACTGACAAGTTATTTTGGGATGCAAAGCTAATTAGGAAGCAATGACTTACAAGCTGTAACCAATGATGGGTTAAGCAGAGACACGAATAGGAAATAAAATGTGAAAGGCGCAGCTCCAAGAGGAAGTTATATCTAAGTTAGAATTATAGAAAATACATGATTGGTTAAACTGTGAAAATTGCAATAAAAATGGAAATCGGAAGAGTGAACTAAAGAGGTTTCAATTTTGAGCAAAAATTGTAATGTTTTCAAAGAAGACCCAACAAACACAACCTTTTATTCTTCTGAAGAAGAACAAAGAGCTATTCAAAAGCGCTCGAGTTTTAGATCTCGCTTGAAAACATTACTCATTTAGCAGTGATAGATTGAAACGAAGGCAGCTAGTCAACGTCATCCACCGCCAACTCTTAGACTATTCTTTAACCAGCATTGTGTATATTGATCTTCAGTTATAATGCTTCTCGGCTGAAAGAGTTAGCACGTTTGGTGACGAGAGTTCAGACCCGCGAGCCGCAGGTTGTTGTTCGAGCCTCTTAGCCAGTAGAAATTCGGTAAAGTTGATAAGAGAACAACTTTCATTAAGTTACATCTGATTGCGTGATTAGGTGTAAACAAAGTTTGTGACAACAAAATAGATAAATGCTAACAAATAAAGTTATTTGATCCACTTTTGAATACCTATGTGGTATCTTAAGAACTGTGAGAACACGAATGCATCAATACTATACAATCCGAATCTATTTATGAAACACGGGTAGAGACCTTACAGAGGCAAGAACAATCTGAAAAGTATGTAAAAAATTAGGTCGATCGACTCATCTATTGTGCTCATAAAAAGCAATGTATTTGGAATCTTCAAGGAAATTGTTCATTTACGAACAACTTGGAAAAACAAGAAACCTGGTAATGCTGGAGTTTGGATGAGAAACATGAACCTTGGAAGCTCAGAAGACTTAAGCAGATGAATATTATATCTCTCGAGATAAGACAAAGTTAGATCCAGAATAGAGGAAAATCTTAAAAAACAACTCGTGAGTAATGGAGCAAATCGCTTCGACGTAGAGAAATTACTAGAAACACTCGAATGGGATTTTCTAAGTGTTTTGAATGTGGGTATTTTCAAGTAAACTACAAAACATTTAAGTCTAATACTAACATTAGTGTAAGTCAGCACGAGATTTGGTGGATTATTATATCACTTGCAGTGTAACCACGCGCTGCTTTAGTCATCTCGTAACAAGAAATACAGATTTTATCCTCAACAAATCATTCTGGTCAGTTCAAGTCGGTGAGCAAACACCGTTAATTATCAGTGTTTAGAACATAATTGTCAGATACACTAGACATTATGTAAAACCTTGCACGTTTCTCAGCTGAGAACAGCCAAGCCCATGTGAAGTAACAAAACGAGTATCACTACGTTACACATACAGACACGTGGGAGACGCAGTAAAGACATCAATGTATGTGCTCAAGTTCTGACAATGTTATCAACTATTAGAGTTCCAGGAAAGATTAAAACAAGTTACTGAACGGATTGTTAATATGCTAGATAAATGACTTGTATAGATCTTTTGGCTACACCGCCTTGTTTGTCTTTCTTCAGACCAGGAAATATACGTCTCTCGGATTATAAAATGCAACCTGATGCTTATCAAAATCAGACTACAGAAACTAGCTGATAATCTAAGTAAGACAGGGTTAAATTTGGTATGAGGCCCAGAAAGAACATACTGGTAGATTCCTTTGTCAGAGAAAGCTACAACAAAGAGACCTTTTCAGATTTATAGTGGACTTTGAGTTCAAGGTCATGCCACTTGGGATAAAACGAAGTCCAGGAATTTTTCAACAGATATTCAGATATCTTAAGGACTTCGTGTTTTCATTAAAAACATTGGAGTCAGTAACAGTTGCCGGGAAGAACACTTAGTGCAGGTTAGAGTCATTCTAAACAAGTTAAGCAAAGAAAATTTAACAGTAAAATGAGCAATACAAATGGAACTAGACGTTTAGTATGAAATAAGGTATTTACTTAATCAGTTAACCTCAGCTAATGTTACCCGGAATAAAAACGAAGAGTAATATAGTTATATAGAAAATAAATAAATTTTCTTTTTTGTGTGAATTGTCTGTTCCACTTTTTTTTTACACAATTCTACCAAACACAGCAGTTCCTTCTTATTTCGCCCCAGCATGGCCAGGTATGTGGTACAGGCATTCGACTCGTAATCCGAGGGTCAAATCCCCGTCACACTAAACAAGCTCGCCCTTTATAGCCGTGAGGACGTTATAATGTGATGGTCAATCCCACTATTCGTTGGTAAAAGAGCAGTCCAAAAGTTGGCAGTGGGTGATGACGACTAGCTGCCTTCTCTCTAGTCTTACACAACTAATTTCGGGACAGCTAGCACAGATAGCCCTCGAGTAGCTTTGCGCGAAATTCAAAACAAAACAAACAAATCCTTCATATACATTTTTGTGTTATTATACAACAGGAAGGCATCTTTAGGAAACAGTGTGCGAATAGTAAGTTCTCGACTACCACCGAATTCTTTTCTTAATTCACATTAACTCGTTTATTAAGCAGAGATGATAAAATTCACGTTTTAATCCTACGTGATTAAAGAACAAGTCCTCCGCTTAGCATGTTATTAAATATTTCCTATCAGACTTTTTCAATTAATCAAATACGTTTCACCCTTTAATACTGACAGTGTAATTCTGTCTTGTTAAATGTAGGTACTTTACTGTTACTTCATCAAGTTATCAGACAATTATTTATTGTGATAATGTTTGTCATTTGTACAAACATTCACATAATAAGGTTTATGTTAATGCGTATATTTTGATCTGTTAGAAAAAATGGTGAGTCATGTGACTTAGAAAGGTAAAGTTATTACGCTTAAGTTTTGATGTTTTTAGAAATGTTTTTCCATAATAAGTATGCACTGAGACCTTGGTTTAGTTACTTGACGATTGGGAAAACTTTTGGTTGTTTGACTTAATCTCTGAAATTTAATTTGCTGTCAGTCTCATCAAGTAAACATAGTTTTAGGCTTAATATGTAAATACTTGATAATTAAGGCTGTTAAATATTTCCTTCTAAATAAATCGACATGCATTTCATTGAAATATGCACTATTGATTTGTCGAGTAGTGTGTTTTATACCATGGTGCTGTACGTTAATACGGTAGTAACGTATGTCCATCTGTAATTATTAATCTATAAGATTCTCTTGCTTCTCTTTTACGTACACATTCGCGAGCATGGATATATGAAAACTAGGAACTGTCATCTCATTAATACATCAAAAGCATATCATTTACCCTCTCACAGTGGTGCAGCGATATGCCTGTGGTCTCTAAAAACCTGGTTAAGATACAGGTGGTTGGTAGAGCCTAGATAGGCCATTATATGAGTTTGTATTTGACTACAAACAAAGAAACGTACCATGTTCATGTCGATACCGTTGGTGTAAGTCCAGGCATGCTGGAAATACTCCTCTAACCTCTGTCTGAGGGGGTTTGGGATCTGATGGAAACGAATGAACTCTTTGACCCGTAGTAGCTGAGTGTGATAACGGGCCGTCCCAGAGTACAGCCTCTGAATGATGGCAGACACGTTTCCAAAAATGCTGGCATACATTAGAGCTGCGAAGGAAATGAATTGTATTATCAACATCTATGCACAGCACGTACAATTTACAACCAGGGAATAAATATCCAATAAAGTACGTTATTATCCACGTTAAAGTTTTGTCTACAATATCTAATTGATAATACAACCACGAATGTTAAGTGTTTTTACTTTTAACAAACTGACTTACTGAATCAGAATGAATATCCTTAATGAGAAGAAAAAGTTCTCGAAAGACAAAATTAAAAAATAAATAAAATTAGAACAAAACTTGGTGGAAATGTTGTAATAATTCCACTACTGATGATGAACGAAATAGTTTTTTTCTATTAAACTTTTATTATGATTTTGAATTATTCCAATTTTTTTTTAGAAAAATTAGAGAAATTATAAATAATGATCAGGTGTAGGTAAAAACAACAAAATTAAGATGAAACGCGTATTCTTACAAAAACAATCTTGTTACGTATGAGCGCGTGCAATAATAATATATATAAAATAACATATTTTTAATCGAAGGCATCACTATAAGTTTCATGACCTTTATTACGATAGAGCAGGTCAACTGGATTGTGTTTAGAATTGTTAAATTTAACCTCTAACACATAATGAAATAAGAACACATAAATGAACTGTATGTTACTCTACACATTGAATTTTTAAATTGTTTACTACGTTAGAGTGACTTAAAGGAACTCAAAATAATTATTCCAGTGACTTACATCCTATAAGCATGACGAGGATAGAGAAAATCTTTTCCATGTTCGTGTTTGGAGAGACGTTGCCAAAGCCCACACTGGTCAGACTACTGAAAGTGAAGTACAATGCTGTGACATATTTGGCTTTGATGCTAGGACCTCCATTGGAGTTGTTATAGAACTGATGAGTTGCATTTGCCAGATGGTCCAGCCAGCCTATCTTAGGATTCAGAAGAGGACGCTCGGCGTTGCCGATGGCGTACCAGATACAGGCTAGCCAATGAGCAATTAGCGCGAAGGTAGCCATGAGCAGAAGCAACACAGCAGCTCCATATTCGGAGTAGCGGTCGATTTTTCTCGCCACCCTCACCAATCGTAGTAGTCGAGCAGTTTTCAACAGACCAATCAAAGTTGTGGTCTGTCCATAAGAAGAAACAAAATGTGGACGACTACAAATTTGTTTTAATTCTATCAAACGTTGCTGATTTCTTTCTCACATGAAAATTAACAATGCAACACGGGATACTTGAAGATAAACCTAAATATATTTCTAACAATATTTCAGTGTTTCGAATTTAATTAGAAAAAGACAACATTTGCTAACTTGATATGCTAAGTTTCCATCTGCAAACGTGTTCATTAATAACATGATTTTTTAGTATTTTTTTCTCGATCAAAAACGTTAAGACACAACCATCACAAAATCTTGAAGCAGACTTTTGTTTGGACATGTAGAAACTTAAGGTATTATGTTGAACTCGTGCGGTAAACGATACACCTTAGAAACATTGAACACAAACTTGGGTATTTCAAAATGTGTCACGCTGTTAGAATGCCGTCTTAACGACATTTCATAACCAGTGGAGAACATTTATAGCAACAAACATAATTAGCACTCAGGACTATTTCACAGGCTAATAAGGCAGATTTACTACCGTCTACACAATATTATTGGAAGGAAAACAAGTCATGCTTAGCGTCATTTCCTTCATACTACAGAGGAATATAAACAGTGTTTAAAAGGTGTTGGTGTTACAATAGTATTGGTGAAGTACAAAAAACTTACAGTTCTTTCTTTTTATAACTGATTTTCAAACGATTATTTTCTGAGGTGATTTTGAAACAGCCATAATAAAATGGGTTGATTTTTCTTACCCGTAATTTTTCGGTATCTAAGCTTATTTGTTCTTAATCTGAAAAGAACTTTTTCGATTTGGTGTAATGATTAACAATCTGGATTTTACTATTTTATTTCTTTTTTACGTCACAGCGGGATAAACAGTCGAACGTAAACGTAGAAACGCAAACACATATTTGAGAATTTAGCCTTTAGATAGATAGATATATTCTTTCCTTTAGCAAATAAAATTTTATGAATTACATTGTATCATGAACTGAAAAAAAAAATCGAAATGATAATGTTCCTTTAAAAGTATGTTCATTGAGGGCTTCCTAAGAGTTTCTGTAATACGTTATATCTCATCAGTAGTTTTACTGTCTTAGATATTTCACAAGTTAATGAACAACACTGATCAATGCAATATGCGCTTATGCACACCATAATGAGTTAGTCGTATTAGTTAACAAAGGGTTAGTGAGAGTGGAGACTACAACAATTCGTCCAGAAGAAGCAGCCATATTACTTCTGCTCGTGGCTGCCCCTGCGCTGATTGATTATTAGCCGCCAGGTGGAGCTGTGTTAAACTTGTTGATCAGTTTCAAACAAGCGATTAGAGATGGAAGCGTGGTCCACTATTTATTACACGAAATAGGCTGATTAATTAGGAAGGAAAATAAACTCATACAACGATCATTACTATTTAGTAACAAGCAAGGCATAAAGCAAAACATTCATTCAGTTAACACTAACATACATGATTCAAACAGTTATTATAAGATTTCCTTTAAGATAAGTTCTTATGTTCAACAGTCATTTTATTAATAAAACACGTAATGGAAAATATAGTTTTAGAAGTTTTGAAAGTTTAGAAGAATCAACTTATAAAATCAACTTTAAACTCTTTTAATTTAAAGTTTCAACTTTTTCTTAACACTGGCTTAAATATCATTCAGTATACTTATTGTGGATGTCTGAAACTAAACGGTATTACCAGTTGTAACACTAAACGCGTATATGCGAGATACAGTTGTAAAACAAATCTCAGTTGCTTACACCGTATTTTATACAACTAAATTTACGTATATAAAATGTTGTATTTGAAAATATTAAAATAACATTGTGTTTAAAATTATAAATTACAAAAATAAAGAATGCACTGACATAATACTTAATTGTATCTTATGTTGTGTAAGTATGATATGCTAATTACAGTTAATATGTCAAATATATAGTTTATAACTCAAATATTTCAGTTTGTTACATAACCACCTGTTATGTAAACTTAAACGATTAGTGTCTGGTAATAAAAATTAATTTAATATCTGAAATTCACCCTACACTTACGTGTATAGTTCAAGACAATGAAACTGATGAGAATTCACTTAGTGCACACAATAACAAAAGTACTATTGCGCCACCTGCTGGAATGAATTTTAAAATCTAAGCTTAAGGCTTCAGAATAATAATTAAAATTGAAAAAAAATTGTTAAGGCTATTATCTCGCAATTAAAATAAATTTACGTTGACTAAAACATTATTACTGTATATGAGTTCGGCCCTATCCTATAAAAATAACAGTAATAGTTTAGCACAAAGTAATATAATATTTTGCAAAACACGAGAGAGAACAGAACATTATCGCTTGTAATCAAAAGACATCTAAAACGTTAAACATGTAGTCTCACATTTGTTTTATAGGCATTGTCTCAACCAGATAAAGGAAATTTCCTTACAATGGTTTTAATGGTTGTTACTTGTATTGTAAAGTTTGGTTAAATATTCCTACGGGTGTTATTTCAACCGTCAGTCGCATCTGTTGATATTTAACACAACAGTTCTGCAATCAGTGGAATAGTAGAAGTATTTTTAATTAATTTATTTCATTTTTTAATTTTAAATTATTTTGAGGGATAAATTTTCTTGAAGCAGTCAGAAGTTAAGTATCCTACAACATAGTCGGTTACCAAAACAACCAAATCACAAAATTATATGTATGTGTAACCTTGGGAAACAAAGAAAGCATAAAACCCAGTATTTTATAGAATAACGCTTAAAAAACCCAGTATCTTATAGAATAACGCTTATGCGTCTGCTCAGTTGATCTTTCTCAAATAAAATAACATCATACCCTTTACACAATAATATTTAACTTAAAACCTTTGTAACATAATACAATTTGCTTATTTAAGCGTTTTGGAATAAAGAGAACATAAAAATCTAGTTTCATGTAAGGACGTGATTTTTTTTACACAACACTACCTAGTTATTTAATATTTTTATATTAAGAAATTAAGGCATTCTAGAGTTTTACTCGTAATGTTTAAAATAAAATAAAGAAATATGTTTTACTGAACTAAAAACAAGGAAAAGGGTTTCCTGTTTTATTCGATTATTTTGATCAAAATCACTTAAACTGAAATAAAGAACGTTATATAAAAAGTTTTACCATAACCAAAAGAGGGATCTTTTATATTAAATTACTTTGATAAAACTTGGTTGAAAATATTAGTGTAATGTTTAACATCTAACTATTCAGTCTGGAGATGACAGTACCTGACTATTACCTTTTTGAGGATCTAATCAAAATCTTAATGAAATAAGAGAAACAAACCATCAACTCTCAAGGATTTAATCAAAGTGTTACTGAGATGATATAATCTGACTATTGCCTTTTGAGAATTTCATCAAAATGTTAGCAAAATGATAAAATTAAACTAAATAAGTTTCGATAATATCATGAAAACGTTAGTTGAATTAAATAATCGTACTATTAAGTTCGAAGATTAATCATGGTGTTACCGAAATGAAAGAATCCAACGAGAACCTTTTTGAAAATTCTGTGAAATTTTTAATTACATAAAATCTCATAAGGCTACTGAATATATCTTACTTATTAGGAAAACTGTCTCGTGTCCATATTTAACCATTTTCTAAAATAGCTTCTTTAACTTACATTAGAACATTTAATTACGTGTTAAAAGTACATACAAATGATCAAATAGCGTATTATATTCATGAAGATACTTATGTACGTATCTTATGTTTGTTAATACGCATATTCATTGCACAATTTGCACTGTGTTTTGGAACATACAGTAGTTTAAAATATCAAACACAGAATTTTTACCTAATTAACCAAATAAAAGTTAAAAATTCAGAAAAAAAGTATTCGATCATTTTATATTAGTCTACTGAAGTCTCTGCAATGTAAGGAAAAATAGGTAAGATGGAGAAGAGAGCTATTTTCAACACCAGTTAGCCTACCTCGTCTGTCTCTGACCCAAAAAGCAGCAAGTCAAACGGGATGGCTGCCACGATGTCAATAATAAACCATCCTCGAAGATAGTGCACAGCAATCCGACCTGGATGACTGACCACTTCTTCATTGGAGTTGATGTACGTGGTGCGAAAGTTGATGAGAATGTCAATGATGAACATGACGTCGACCAGGAGGTCGATGATGACGATAGGGTCGTCGCCATATTTCTTGTTGCGCTTGGTTCTATCTTCATTCAACAAGAAAGCAGCGACGTAAGGGGTAAAGATGGCGGTGTAGATGACTAATAGGAGAATTATCCAGTCCCAAAAGGCCTTAAAAGGAGAATAGTGGAGAATCGTCCATTTATTGACCCTGGGCTTTTGAAGCTTATGTTCTGGTAGAACATCTGCTCCCAAGGACAGTACCTGCGCAAAAAAGGAGAGAGAGATAACAGCCATCATTTTTGTTACTCCCATTAGTTATATGCCCAATCATTGGCCAGTTGGTGATCACCTAAATAATAAAACCCTAGAGCCTAAAATTTGTTACTATTTAAACCGCCAATCACATTAGATTTTACTTATTAACTTTAAACTTTACTTATGATCTCTTTTTTTTAAATAAATACTTACAAGATAAGTAGCTTTACCTGTTACAAAAAAAAAGAACTATACAACTTTTAAAATTTAGCTAACTGTGTATCTCGAACTATCTCTATCTCATGTTGAACTCTGTGGTTATTTGGTTAAAGTATGAAATTGATTTGACCACACGTTTGTTTCAGCTTAGCCCATGGTTAACGGTGAAGGACAGTTTCTTTTAAAAACTAATTCCCCGTCGCCCCAAACATGCTCGCCCTTTCAGCCGTGAGGACGTTATAATGTGACGGTTAATCCCACTATTCATTGGTAAAAGAGTAGCCCAAGAGTTGGCGGTGGGTGGTGATGACTAGCTGCCTTCCCTCCAGTCTTACACTGCTAAATCAGGGACGGCTAGTGCAGATAGCCCTCGAGTAGCTTTGCGCGAAAACTAAAAAAACTAAAAACTAAAATAACGGATGAGTCTGTTGGTTTTGTTGTTTTTTTACCAAAACTTCAAGAAGAAATATAATGCTAACATTAACTAAAACTTTAAAGTGTACTTGGATGAAGGTCGTGTACGTGTATTTGTTTAGAATTTAAAACTATACCCCTTGTTTCAAGTATTAAAGCTTCAAACCTTTATGAGCAATCGCCATGAAAGATCTAAATAGATATTTTACGAAATACACACATGCATTCAGTGATATTGATTATTACGAAGTGTGCCTTCCAATCAAAGTAAAAAACATTCGTGTTTTAATGATACAAAAATATAGTTGTTCTTCACGAAATCTGTCAACATTTCCTTCCTCTGCCAACAAACAGTAAATATTAAAAAACGTATAATGACAGCACTTTAAGGCTCAATGAACTTCGCGAAATATTTCCCGAGATTTTCTGTTTAACCATTGTTGGTATGTTGTTCATAGTAACCATATTTTATTATTTAATCATTGTTGTTATATTGTTCGTACTAACCATGTTTCATTATTTAATCATTGTTGTTATATTGTTCATAATAACTACCATGTTTCATTATTTAATCATTGTTGTTATATTGTTCATAATAACTACCATGTTTCATTATTTAATCATTGTTGTTATATTGTTCGTAATAACGATCATGTTTCGCCTCTTAAAAGTGTTCAGAAACAAGTTAGCTGTAACAGAAGTTAAACGTGTAAGTTATTACACAGTTTTAAAAAGCAGCAAAACATAAACACACAAAACATTGCGTCGCTTTAAAAAGAACAAAAGTGTCAGATGTGATTCTCCCCAAAGTCTGTTACTCCCTAAGACTTGTCATACTTATCAAAAGAGGAAGAAATAGTTTTGCGAGTGAACATTCTTTCCAGTATTGTATGACATATGACATTACACACTAACAGTTTCACAGAGAAATTTTAAAAATCTACTAATACCAAATCAGTGAGCTCACGTGATAAGACATCTGCAGCCTCACCACGTATTTGTATTAGGTATTAGCTTTCCTCTGTTGGAGGGTTTTTACGATTAGAACTAGGAGCATTTAAAGAAATTGGCTATTTTTTAAATAATTGTGTCGATTAACCATGAATAAAACCTCACCTTAAACAGTGGAAAACTGATGATGTAAAGTCCTTTCTGTTTAGCGTCACACCTTGGCATGATAGCAACACATTTCAATTTCGTTCTAAAACAAAGTAACAGTGCGAGCAGCAGAGTGAATAATTTTTGCATCGCTAGCAATCCTGTTTTTATTATTTCTCTCTCTTTAATGTCTTCTTTCTTTCTTCTACACAGACAGAATCCATAGAAGTGCAAACACATATTAAAAACAGAAAGCTCTGTCGTTTTAAAGCAAAAGGTAGCTCGCTGGTACTCAAGGACTTATTTTATTCTTAAGCAGCTAAACGAAACAAAGATCTTTCCAATCTGAGTCTTTATGAGTTAGATCTGATGAATGATGTAAAAGTTATTTTTGAAAGGTTTCCCATGTGGTTGCGTGTTTTTCTTGCATATCAAGACATACATCGGTGATTCAATGTTATGTTACGATCCATACCCTACAGTGTGCTCAGCACAGATAACTGAACGTCTTGACTCGTGCTTAACAACAAACAAGTTATATTTAAACTCAATAGTTACTTCTGATTACACACATCAAACACTAACATTTACTCACTTCGGTATCAAACGTAAACATCCACATGAAACAATAATAAGGCCCGGCATGGCCAGGTGGTTAAAACACTCGACTCGTAATCCGAGGGTCGCAAGTTTGAATCCTTGTCACACCAAACACGCTCGCCCTTTCAGCATTGGTGACGTTATAATTTGTCGGTCAATCCCACTATTCGTTGGTAAAAGAGTAGCCCAAGAGTTGACGGTGGGTGGTGATGACTAGCTGCCTTCCCTCTAGTCTTACACTGCAAAATTAGGGACGGCTAGCGTAGACAGACCTCGTGTAGCTTTGCGCGAAATTAAAAAAACAAACAAACAGACGTATATTAACTTAGCTATCTATATAAATGCATTGTTATGCATTATCATCCACATATAACAATGGTAATAATGTGCACTACAGTGTTGCATATCAACACAATTATTAAATAACACATTATTATATGTCATCATCCACGTGCAGATATGCTTTTAAGTAAAATAAGTGTTAAAGCAACAACGCAGTTGCTATAAAACGAGTGACTTCAATAATAATAACATTCTTGAAAATTTTGGTCGGTTTCTTTATATTTTTCACAATTCACATGAAAGTAAGGTCCACATGTACCGTAAAGAATGGCGACTGGGATATCCGAAAACTTGTTTTTCTTGTGACGTGTGTCAAGTTTTTCATACTTTCTCAAGTCTTATGAAACAGTTGCCCTGACTACAACTACAAAATAGCTTTTTCCTCAACCCTAACTTTATGGTTTCTTCAACTCACATGTTTTCAAACAAATATATACAGTAACTTCATCGCCAGAGTAAATCAGATTTATGAGAGCGTTTGATATTACAGTCGTGGCGTGTTACTTCACTGTATCGTAACCACACAGGTAAATTTTTCACCAAAGTTCGCTTATTATAAAAATCCCGAATATTCCGCTCAGTTTCCTTTTCATGTCCCTAAATACTCTGTTAATGAATTGATAAATAAAAGATCAAGATACTTAACAAAAACAAATAAACAGATGCGTAATTAGTTGCACAGAGCCGATGTAATTATTATATAATATAATCTTTCTTGTTTTCGATGCCCGGCATGGCCAGATGATGGTAATAACTGATTTTAAGGTGTCACACGAAGGGTATATGTGATAGCAAAGAAAACCACTTACCGTTGGCTACATCTATACATTCATCTAACGTAATTAGGCTAACCACAGTCAGATTTTCATTCCAGTAATTAAACGATAGGTTTGAAATATGCACCAACAATGTAGTTTCAAATGATTAAAAGTTTGAAAGATTCGAAATTTTAACAAGTACAGAAAATCAAAACAAAATAACGAATTTAAAACTTCCCTTTTCCAGGCAGATGATTAATGTTAATTATCTGATGACCAAAGACCAAATATCAACTTTCCAAGCCAAGTTGCTTTACCTGTCACGACTTTAGAAATACCAGCTACTGAGGCAGACATACTGTTTTGTTCTTAGAAGACATAATTGTTTGTTTCCTGCCTCAACCACCAATAGAATGTGATTTTTATTCTTTAGAGCTAGTTGCAAAATTCTGTTGAGGGAACTGTTCAAACTAACACATTACAATATAAAACATCGTGAAATAAAACATTTTTTAATCGTATATCTCGTTTCTCCAAGTGAACTCTACTTCTGTAACTGTTTTAGAAAACCCACAATAAAGGGCAAACCGGAGGAACCAATTATCTTAAGGTTACCGATTATCTTTCACAATATCATAAGTAAAGACACAAACTTATCGCTGGTCAGAAGACAAGATATAAGTATTTGTTCACCAGGTCATGAAACAATAGAATAAGTACAAGACGAAGGTATGTCTCTATAACAAGTCATGAAAACATAGAATCACGATCAGACGAATGCATAAGTCTCTCTTACAGGTCATGAAACAATAAAATCACTACATGGCGAAGTTATGAATCTCTATCATTGTCATAATCTTTCCATCAAAGGTTTCTTTAAGCTAACTTTTTTTATAGTTAAAATATTACGGGATAGATTGACAAGTCAGAACTGTAAGTTAGTAAAGACGTTTTTTTTTTAAAAAAAAAAGGTGAATCGTTTTGGATTTTTGGAGTTGCTCAAATCAGTACGGAGGATAAAAATCACGTGTCCTTTCCAAAACGTTTAGTACGGAGGATAAAAATCACACGTATTTTCCAAAACGTTCAGTACGGAGGATAAAAATCACACATCTTTTCCAAAACGTTCACTACGAAATACACAGTTACAGATGCTCTCATTCTTGAACCATTCTGTTATCTAGCGATACAAACTTCTGATGTTTAACGTTAGCCTTCGTCCTGTAGCCAGATGCGAATCAGGATATTACTATTAATGGTTATCGGCATCAACAGTCCTGGCTGGATAAATGTCAGGGCTTCTTCTGATGATTGTACTACCAGAGTTCTGTCTGTTTAGAAAACATTTCTGAGCCACAAAATGAATGGAAATCAGAACGCGAGCACTGTTGAAATCCCTACTCCACATCACGAGCGGTTGCGGAAACCAAAATACCACGTCTCTCTCGTTTCCTTGGAAACCATATCAACCATACTTGCGTACCATACTTCCTCCAACCATTTGCTCCTACTTCTAGTTGGACAAACAACATTGTAATCCGTGGACAAAGTCTGCATTAATTAAATGATAGTTCTGATAAATGTTTAAAGTTTATTCTAAGTCAACAAAGTATTTTTTAGATTTGATATGCAACTATAGATAAATCTTATAGTGGTTTCTTTCTTTGATCTGTAACTTCGATAATGTTCACGACTGACCTCTAAGTTCATCCTTAATTAATCGAACTTCGATAATGTTCACGACTGACCTCTAAGTTCATCCTTAATTAATCGAGCTTCGATAATGTTCACGACTGACCTCTAAGTTCATCCTTAATTAATCGAACTTCGATAATGTTCACGACTGACCTCTAAGTTCATCCTTAATTAATCGAACTTCGATAATGTTCACTACTGACCTCTAAGTTCATCCTTAATTAATCGGAGAAAACAAGAAATGTTTTGTTATAATAAACCGCAATACATTTCAGTCCTTTTAAAAAACACTATTGACAATTGTAATAAATCAAAAACGTTTGAGCAAAGATTGTCAAATTAACATTCTAACGAATTTTTCAAGACAGTTGATGAATAAAAAATACGCCAGAATTATTCAAATTACGAAATGTATTATAAAATTTTATGTATTAATTCAAACACCAACAGAGAGAACCAACACTCTAACCTAACTAAGCCAAACGACAATCAATTATTTAGTTCAAACAAACAGATTACCGACAGTTAGTACAGATATAAATTTTCTAGGTGTTACTAACAGTGTCCTTGAACGTGTAACATCTATCTACTGTGAAATATAGTTAAAAAGAGAAATATTTTATGAGCTACACAATGGGCTATCTGTGCTCTGCCCACCACGGGTATCGAAACCCGGATTTTAGCGTGTAAGTCCGCAGACATGCCGCTGAGCCACTGGGGGGCATTATTAATAGACTAGCATCCAGAGAAAGAAGGCAATCATACTGAAGAAAGAAATACGTCTTAGAATAACAAGCTAGCAAATTCAAAATTAGAGGCGTGTGAAACTAACATTCCAGGTTCATCTTTTGCCTACCACAAGAGACCTTTCGCTCAATAGCTAAACTCGCCTGTTGGGTTGAGGTGTTATTTTTATCACAAATTTTAAGATTTTATGGTTCTTAACGTTTCGCAAGCTTTCGGTGTTTGAACAGTAACTTTTAAAATATTATACTCCATATACATTGAAAGCGTTTTTTGTGAAAATACTATTTGTCTCTTATCATCTCACTACCTGTTTCAACTCTAACTGCGTTTTTCACCATATTGGTGCAGAACGCATTGTTGTTTGTCCATTGGCTTGTTTTGAATTTTAGCGCAAAGCCACGCGAGGGTTTTCCGCACTAGTCGTCCATAAATCAGAAGTAAAAGACTAGAGGGAAGGCAGCTAATCATCACCACCCATCGCCAACGCTTGAGCTACTTTTTACCAGCGAATATGGGATTGATCGTGATATTATAATGCCACTAAGGTTGAAAGGGCGAGCATGTTTGGTGTGAGGGGGTATTCGAACCCACGGACCTTAGATTACGAGTCGAGCCTGATACAGAACGTAGCCCTATTCAATGAGACAAGTTGGGTGGAATGTCATGGTGTCACAGTGTGCTGATAAGCTCTCAAATTTCATACGTTTCTACTACATCCCTAATAGTATTGAAGAAATTGCAACCCCAATACTATGCAAGTCCGTCCTCAATCTTCATTACAGCTGCTGTACTTCGTAGTAGAACCGTTGTCCTCAATCTTCATTACAGCTGCTGTACTTCGTAGTAGAACCGTTGTTCTCAATCTTCATTACAGCTGCTGTACTTCGTAGTAGAACCGTTGTCCTCAATCTTCATTACAGCTGCTGTACTTCGTAGTAGAACCGTTGTCCTCAATCTTCATTACAGCTGCTGTACTTCGTAGTAGAACCGTTGTTCTCAATCTTCATTACAGCTGCTGTACTTCATAGTAGAACTGTTGTCCTCAATCTTCATTACAGCTGCTGTACTTCATAGTAGAACTGTTGTCCTCAATCTTCATTACAGCTGCTGTACTTCGTAGTAGAACCGTTGTCCTCAATCTTCATTACAGCTGCTGTACTTCGTAGTAGAACCGTTGTTCTCAATCTTCATTAGAGCTGCTGTACTTCGTAGTAGAACCATTTCTTTTTTCTTTCTTTTCACTAAAAATCCATTCATTTAATTGTTTTACTTCTACTGCCCTTTTCGTTTGGTTGTCTCCCCACAACAAGTGTAGCCACATGTCTAAGTTTTTTTTTTCTCTTTATTTATCCCACCTCTATGAGGGGGTATACACAGAAATACAACAATTAAAACACAAGTTAATAAATTATCATGTATCAATAACTCTACAGATTATCATGCTGAAAATTACCACAAAGCTAATAAATTAGAAACAAAATATATATAAAAGATGTAATTTTGAACAGGAATTATTTAAATAACACAGTTTTCCAATCAAAACAAGAAACCAATAGATCTGTTATGGGTAACAAAATTAAAAAGACAATGCAAATAAAGAAATTACAACTTATCTTAATAAAGTACACAAGTAATAACCTTGGGCACCTTGGTTTGCCAAGGTACCAACATAAGAACACGTATAATAAAAAACACCTAATGAGTTATGTAACAAACACCTATGGTAATGGAGATAAATATGTTTACGTACACGCACTTTAAACATGGAAATTAAATGAATTTCGCGATGGCTTGCTAAATGAACTGAACGAGCAGAACATATAACCTGTCGTGCCAAACTGGTAAGCAAACGGAATATGTTGCAGCATCTCCTAGGTAACGAAGGATGTGATTCCACTAACTGGCATCTCCTCCATACCCAGTTAGATAGAGGACAACCAAAATAAAACTCCAATAATTTATATACATAGGACCACAAAGGCTGTACCAATGAACAGTGGAAAAATAGATGGTCAAAGTGAGTCCTCATTGATTCAACTTGTTTCTTGGGGTGAGTTACGCCACCTGTATTTGAAATCAGAATATTCGCCGGAATTCTCTGAGAAGATAAAAATAATTGCCATTTGCACTAGAAAATAAGCTGATATTATGAAACGTATTTGCACCACGCTGAGTTAAATGTTTTTGCTCCATTGGAGGATTGGTAATTATAATTACAAATAATTCTGTCATAAAACTTTCTCAGTATATTTCTTTACAAGTGGGTTTCTCGTCATCACGAAATAGGCGACACGTATTTCTCTGATTTTGAAGTAAAAACAACACAGATACGCTTATCAATAACAATTTAAGATTGAATCTGTCAGTGTTTTCTTGATAGAAACTAATGTTTAATCGTTTATCTCTGTCCATTTTCAAATTACTGATTTTCTGTAAAACTAAGAGACTTTCAGTTTATTACAGATATGTTAACGAAACTTCAAACACAAGAAATATCATGTTAATTTATGTTACCAAAGAAACTGAAGTCTAACAAAAATCTGATTGTGTAGCCTTGTCTTTGACATTAAGCCGAATCATACAACCATGTCTAGCACCAGAAAGCAGACTATATAACCGTGTCTTGGACAAGAAATCGTATTATATAACTGTGTCTCGGAGAAGTTTGATTTCGTTTGTTTTGAATTTCTTACAAATGTACAAGAAAGCTATTTGCGCTAGCCGTCCCTAATTTAGCAGTGTTAGGCCAGAGGTAAGACAGCTAGTCATCACCACTCACCGCCAACTATGGACAACTCTTTTAGCAAGAAATAGTGGACTTGTCCATCAAATTATAACGCTTTCACGGCTGAAAAGGCAAGCATGTTTGGTGTGACTGGGATTCAATCCCACGACCCTCAGATTACGAGTAGAGTGCCTTGACTTCCAGTCCATGCTAGGACGTCTAAAAGCAAAAAATGACTATACAGCCGTATCTGGGACCTGAAACCGGGTCAAACAAGAGTGTCTAGAACCAGAAACCAGACTATACAATGGTGTCTACGACCATAAACTGACTACATAATCTCATCTGTGACTTTTTAAAGAGACTAGGCTAACCATTTGCAGTTGATTATTTAAATACCAGAGACAATTCTCTATTTATCGACTAAGATAATTATACATGATATGATAGAGAGGTAAATATGTATTTCATATATCGCAATATTTTTAGTCATTTCATGAACATAATTTCAAATTACTTGAACATACGAATGGCATTCAAAATAAACATAACCATTGAAAAAGGCAGTGTGGTTTATTGAGGTTATACCCTTGTGTACATTAATTAAAACAAGAGGGAAACTTACGATTTTTTCAATTATTTGCGTTTTATTTTTGTGATTCCAAATATTACTCACAAATTAATACATGAAATGACCGCCTTTATTTTTCAGAACATCATTAATCCGCTTTGGCATCGAGTGCACGAGTTGAGTGCAATCTTCACTAATTTTTGGATCGCGGTTCCACACCTCAATTATGGCCTTAATTAGCTTATCTTTTGTAGTACAGTTTTTCCCCGAAGTTTTTCTTTCCAAATCGCCGAAAGATTTTCAAGAGGATTTAAGTTCGGAGAGTTTCCAGACCAATCCAGCACCTTCATTCGTGTATAAAATTCCTCACAAGTTTCGATGTGTGGCACGGAGCCAAATCTTGCTGAAAAATGCCAGATCAATCTGGAAATCTCTTTTTCAATTCTGGAACGATTCTTCTCTGCAAAACTTCGATGTACTGTGGTCCTCGTATCGTACATTCTACGATATGTAAGCCTCCGACGCCATAGTAACTGAAAAAGCCCCAAAACATCTTCTTCAAGGGATGTTTTCGAACTGATTGATGTCAGATTCTCACCTGGAAATCTGCGAACATGCAGGCTTCTTTGACCCTGTACGAAGAAATAAGTCCTGTCACTGAACAACTCCTTCTTCCATTGTTCTTGCGTCCAGTTCTTGTATTTTAGACCCCATTGATATCGTGTTTTCTTTACTGAGTTGGTAAGCTGTTGTTTTTAAGACTGGTCTCTTTGCCCTTGTAACACAATTTCGAATGACGTAATATTCCTCAGAATTTCGTTATATATCCCAAACATAGATCGACCGTATTGCAAAACACAGCTAATGACTCCTGTTGTGTGACAAAAAATGAGTATTAAAGGAAATCACCGAGTCCAGCGAGCCTACACCGGCCGCCATACTGAAAATATTGTAAAATGACCATTTATTTCAATTAATTTGCACAAGGGTGTACGTCGCATGTTATACATATCTAAAGTAGAAACTAACATAAAATAATAAATTATCTCAGAATTTACACTGTGCGTTTACCGTATTTCAGACCTTAACACATGAATATATATTGTCAATTCCATAAAAACATTGAGAAACGTCCAAGAAGGAAAGCGAGAGTTATCTCCTATTGCGAGTGTTGTTTTTTGTACTACATTAATTACAAAAAAAACATTCAAAAGTAGCAGTAGAGGGCTGCTATATCCATGTAATTTTATTATATATTACGTGGTAACAAAATTTTACTTTGTTTTTCTAGAATTAGATTGTTATATATATTTCTGTATTTGAAGAATTAATTAATATTTATTGAAAGAGCCTTTGTGTTAGTATACCACTCTCCGGCAAACTCTCGCGACATCTATCGTGTTAGACATAAGTTATATTTCTAGGGGTAACGCGAAACCAAATTTCTGGCTTTGTAAGTCCGCAGACAAAATGCTCTGACACCTGGTGGGTCCGTAAATTTAGGTAACATTTTAATTTCTAGATAAAACTCTAACAAATACTTTTTTCTTAATCGGATAAATGTGTTTGAATTGTTAAAATATTTTATGTTGTGTTAAGAATAAAATTCCTGTTCTCGATGCTGTAAATTAGTTCTCATTTAGTGATATCCTTGCGCAGTTATACGATACAAAAATAACAGACTATAATTTTTTATACGTATTTAATCAAATTTATTAAGTCAAATATAACTAAAAAATGGTTTTGGGATTCCTGTAAAAACGTTACCTGTAGTGAAAACGAAAAAAACAAAACAAAAAAAACTACGAATGTTACAAACCACAGAAAACATTTCTTCCAAAAAATACAAACTATTTCTAGTTGTTTAGAATTAAGCACAAAGCTGCACAATGTGTGCAGACTATCTGTGCTCTGCCCACCACGGGTATCGAAACCCGAATTTTAGTGTGTAAGTCCGCAGACATACCGCTGAGCCACTGTGGGGCAACTATATCTAACATGTGGAATAGAAATCATTTCTCAGTATAAGTAGTTAGTGTAAGTTTCAATGTGCCCGATCTGACTCTTAGATTCTGATTTGGTTTTGAATTTCGCGCAAAGTTACACGAGGACTTTCTGCGCTAGCCGTCCATAATTTAGCAGTGTAAGAGTAGAAGGAAGGCAGCTAGTCATTAACATCCACCGCGAACTATTTTTCCAGCAACTTGTCGCCTTGACCGTCACATTATTGCGCCCTTACGGCTGACCCCGTATGTGGTGTGATAAAGATTCGAGCCCGTGACCCTCATATTACGGGTCGAGCGAGGCCTGGCATAACCAAGTGAGTTAAGGGGTTCGAGTCGTAATCCGAGGGTCGCAGGTTCGAATCCCCATCGCTCCAAACATGCTCGCCCTTTCAGTTGTGAGGGCATTATAATATGACCGTCAATCCCACTATTCGTTGGTAAAAGAGTAGCCCAAGAGTTGGCGGTGGGTGGTGATGACTAGTTGCCTTCCCTTTAATCTTAAACTGCTAACTTCGAGACAGCTAGCACAGATAGCCCTCGAAATTCCAAAACAAACAAACAAAATCGATACCTGTAATGTGAAGAGAACAGATAGTATGTTGCGTAACAGTAAATAAACAAACTTGCAGCTCGAGAGTTTATACACTAAAAATAAGGTTGAGATATTCGTAGTGGGCACAGCGCAGAAACCTATTGCGTAGGTTTTCGTTAATAAAGACTTTTAGTTGCGTCCCATATTGCACTCGTTTAAACTACGCATTAGTTTGTTTGTTTTAAATATCACACAAAACTACTCAAGGGCTATCTGCGCTAGTCGTTCCTAATTTAGAAGTATAAGACTAGAAGGAAGGCAGCTAGTCATCACCACCCACCGCCAACTCTTGGGCTACTCTTTTACCAATGAATAGTGGAATTGACTGTCACATTATAACGCCCCCTCAGGCTGAAAGGACGAGCACGTTTGGTGTGACCAGGATTCGAACCCGCGACCCTCGTGCTAGGCCATGCCGGGCCTATTTTGTATCTTGGTGTTACATGTTATACTAATAACAAAACACTCACAAAAACTATGTGTCCTTCACCTTGTATCTTAGTGTTACATGTTACACAGATTTAAACAACACCACATCACACAAAATGTGTAACTCTTTCTTTTCTATCCTAGTTTACATATTACATTGGTTTTAAATAACATCACATCCTGTAAACTGTATATTCTTGTTTTTTCTCTCAGTGTTACACGATACGTTGGTTTTAAAGAGCATCACGCCATAGAAACTGTATAACCCTCGTTTTCCACTTTTCTAATTAGAGCAAGCGTTCTTGAATGAAATATAATTTCTTGCTATCTTTAAGCGTTCTCAGTGAATGTGAAACTGGTTTTACAAATTCGCCTTAATCTCGTCAGGAATGCTTTGGGAATTGAAACAGCCAAGGAATATTGCTTTTGTACAATAAAACCAGGAATGTTTCGTTCAGCTCAAAGCTACACAATAGGCTATTTGTATTCTGCCAATCACGGACATTAAAACCCGGTTTTTTGGGCACTAAGCCTGCAGACTGACAGCTGAAACACAAGAGGACAATATTGGAAAATAAGGATTCCTGAATCCAACGTTTACTGCATTTATTATCCGTCTTAACGAATGGCAGATTATATGAATACATAATTACATGAACTGAAACTATTTCATATAGATGTATTTCATCAAACAATTTAATGAAGTAATACAATTTTATATATATATTTATTCTACCACACAATTAAATGAACTGAAAGTATTTTGTATAGACCTGTAAGACCACACAGTTATATCAAATGAAACTATTTTATTTAGACTTATGTGGCCACAGAATAAGATCAACTGAAACTATATGTTACACAATTACATGAACCGGAACTACTTTATGTAGACCTATACGACCACACAATTATATAAACTATTTTATATTGACCTGTACGACTACGGAGTTACATGAACTGAAACACCTTCATACAGACCTCTTTAACTACACAATTACATGAACTGAAACACCTTCATACAGACGTCTTTAACTACACAATTACATGAACTGAAACACCTTCATACAGACGTCTTTAACTACACAATTACATGAACTGAAACAATTTTAAACAGACCGATATAAATTACTTTAGGAGAGTAATAATATTTCCCATTTATTTCTCACTGGTGTTACATTTATACTCTGCTATAAGTCGTTACAGTGAAAATTAACTCTCAGTTAAGACCAATTTATATGTATTGTGGTAAAACAGACCACTGGTGACACAATACGCCTCTGACTTAAGCCTGAATGCCACAGACCACTAGCTTTCGATACCCGAATCTGTAAACGGTAGTCCTTAAAAGTGAAATAAGTCAGTCCAAGCATATTACTTGTACAATAAAGGAATGTGAATCGTAAGCAAATGAAAAATTCGATTTGTTTTTCGAAATATTTTGGTTTTATATATTTTTAAATAATCTGTTGTTTGAAAGTATCGTGACAGTAATATTAAGTAATATCAAGTAATATGAAGTAATATTAAGAAATATCAAGTAATATGAAGTAATATTAAGTAATATCAAGTAATATTGAGTAATATTAAGTAATATCAAGTAATATGAAGTAATATTAAATAATATCAAGTAATATTAAGTAATATCAAGTAATATGAAGTAATATTAAATAATATCAAGTAATATTAAGTAGTATTAAGTAATATCAAGTAATATTGAGATTTTTTTATTTATTTATTTTCTTAATTCGTAATTATTTCAATAAAACTTTTTTTTCACCCAGACCTTTTTTTTTCGATTTAATCTACAAGCCATGAAAGGTCTGGCAAGGAACCATAGCTTTGCATGACTCACCTTGACTTTCCAGTTCTATTTTTATAGTAAAACAATGAATTGAATCAAAGTAAAATGGCTTATATTTAACCGCCCAAACGTTTTTTGGGAAATCATAACGTACAAAATATGTGAAGTTTATATCTTTGGGCCTGACATGGCCAGGTGGTTAAGGCACTCGACTCGTAATCTGAGGGTCGCGGGTTCGAATCCTCATCACACCAATACGATCGCCCTTTCAGCCGTGAGAGGGCATTATAATGTGACGATCAATCCCACTCTTCTTTGGTAAAGGGGTAGTCCAAGAGTTGGCGGTGGGTGGTAATGACTAGCTAGTTACCTTCCATCTAGTCTTACACTGCTAAATTAAAGAAGGCTAGCGCAGATAGCCTTCGAGTAGCTTTGCGCGAAATTCAAACCAAACTAAACAATATCTTTGCCCGATACTCTATTAATACAATCCCAGAAGGTGGCGGCAGAAACTTCATTTTTACGAACACAGACGAGACGAAGTGAGAGTTTTGCCGTGTCGAGAAATAAAATCTTGGAAACAAAGATAGAAAAAGAAAAATTCAACGTCTCAAATTTTGATTGTGTTCTACTTACATGAAAGATAACACTAATATAGGATCCACTGAAGTCCGAGTAGACCAGGGCGTCATGAATGCTCGTTCGAAAACACATTTTCTATGCAAGTATTTGCTTGTTTTTAAATTTCGCGCAAAGCTACACAAGGCTATCTGCGCTATCCGTCCCTAATTTAGCAGTATAAGACTAAAAGGAAGGCAGCTAGTCATCATCACCCACCGCCAACTCTTGGGCTACTCTTTTACCAACGAATAGTGGAATTGACGGTCATATTATAACGCCCCTTATAATGAAATGACAAACACGCTTGGTGCGACGGGGATTCGAACCTGCGACCCTCAGATTACGAGTCGAACCCCTTAATACACCTGACCATGCCGGGCCGCTCTATGCAAGTGTAAGGTTATAGAGTGTGTGTGTGTGTGTAAGTGTTTTCTTATAGCAAAGCCACATCGGGCTATCTGCTGAGCCCACCGAGGGGAATCGAACCCCTAGTTTTAGCGTTGTAAGTCCGTAGACTTACGGCTGTACTAGTGTGGGGCTAAGATAATAAAAGTTTTTTTTCTTCTGCTATTAAAACCTATGTTTTTCTTTTACAAACTCGAGTTTTCTCGTTGTCTTTTAGTTACAAGTGGTAAGTGACACTTATCCACGTGAACACTGTTACATTCTTCATCCTCATATTGGATTAATATTTGCTTATAACAAAAATTTCCTTGGGCAACGTTTTCAAGCAAACAAGGTGTGGGTCAGTGTGTCATTTTAATTTGCCTTTTAATTTATTTACATTACGTCACTATGGCTACCTTACCCTCGACCTTACAATAAACTTCGGTAACTCCTTCACTGCTGTTTACGTCTTCCTCCAAACCAATTTGAATTTAAATTTGTTCTGAGTTTCCTTTATTAAAGTTTCAAATGTTCTTGATGATCTAATAATTAATTTTTGCCAACGTCAGTAATGTCGCTGTTTTTCCATTTTGCCATTATTGTTTCACTCATTCTCCATTACTCCTCTTACCCTGTGTAATATTACACCCTTTCTTCTGGCTTCGTCTTTCTACGGTTTCTTTATTTTCTTGTTCTACTGATGGTATTTTTCTGACTATCTGTATTGTTTCGGGAGGGATTTTTAAAAATAAATTTCTGGTTCCTCTGTGTTGTCCCTATTATATGTATGTTTCAGTCCTTTTTATCGTCTCTATAATAGTTCAGTTTTTGATTCTATGTTGTCCCTGCTGTAGTTGTGTTTTAGTCCCCTGTGTTGTCTCTATGATAACTCTGTTTTAATACTATCCTGTCCCTGCTGTAGTTATGTTTTAGTCCCCTGTGTTGTCTCTATGATAACTCTGTTTTAATACTATCCTGTCCCTGCTGTAGTTATGTTTTATTCCCTTGTGTTGTCTCTATGATAACTGTTTTAATACTATCCTGTCCCTGCCGTAGTTATGTTTTAGTCCCCTGTGTTGTCTCTATGATAACTCTGTTCTAATACTATCCTGTCTCTGCTGTAATTCTCTTTTTACTTTCTGTATTGTCTTTATTAAAATTATGTTTTGACTCCCTGTGTTATCCCTATTATAATTCTCTTCTGTTTTATTCCAGTTGTACGTGTGTAATGTTTATCAGACTTCAGGTTTTCAGTGCTATCCTTATTACACATTTCTTATAAGTTATTGTTATTGCTCTTATTTGGTCTGTGTTATTTCTCTTACATTTCTGTCTTTTTTTTCCAGGCCCGGCGTAGCCAAGCGTGTTAAGGCGTTCGACTCCTAATCAAAAGGTCGCGGGTTCAGATCCCGATCGCACCAAACATGCTCGCTCTTTAAGCCGTGAGGGCGTTATAATGTTACAGTCATTCCCACTATTCGTTGGTAAAAGAGTAGTTCAAGAGTTGGCAATAGGTGGTGATAACTAGCTGCCTTCCCTCTAGTCTTAAACTGCTAAATTAGGGACGACTAACACTGATAGCCCTCGTGCAGCTTTGTGTGAAATTCAAAGCAAACAAACTTTTTTCAAAATAACGCCTTTTTATTTCAGAGTTATTTTATGTTCTCCACCACACTTGTGTTCTTCCATGTTTTTCCTGTCATACTCATTTTGCTCTTTATGTTTGATACCATTTTTTTATTTATCTTTGCTTTATTTCTCTATTACTATTATGCTAATTTTTACATGAAGATTCAGTTATCTATTAGCCTTTTATGTCCACTGCCGTTTTCTGTTGCCACTAGCAACATGACTCAGAACTAATTCTCTTTGACCTGAGAGGACGGTAGACGATAACTGAGATTAGAAAACAATCCATTGTCTATTCCGGAAACAACCAATCATATATCTCCACGTCAGCTGATCTGTCAATCCATTACACTTTTACTCACAGGTTCATAACCATCACCTCACTTGCTAATAGTATCGCTGTCAAGTATTGATGGTCACTTGAGACAGAGAGGATCTTAAATCGAATTATTTGTAAAGACTCTTCACCGTTAAGTGTCCTGTCCCTAACAGAAAATGTCAAACGTCCATTACCGAAAACACACCTGCAACCTGTCTGCGCAACCCTCTCTGTTCGGCAGGTAATTTATTGGAGAAAGACGTCACCAAGGAATCTCCTACTGACAACCTCCTGAAACACTGAATTTTCTCATACATAGTTTTTGGCCAATACAAATAAACTAAAACACATATCTACCTACCTTTTTGCAATTAGCTTCTTTAAAATCAATTAATGATTGAACTGCGTAATTAATACACTTTTCTGGACAATAATGACATCGACTATAAACTTTGGTTAGTTAATTTACACTCGAAGCTGTAGGAGTTAGGACTAGTAAAATGGAGTAAGGTTTGGCATGCACTTAAAGTTCAGATATTAACAGGTCAGCAGCTCTTACTCATAAGTTTGTGACCATCTGGATCATATTGAAATTTACTTAACAAAACAAGGTTACTTTGTCAAGCATCATGTATGATAATTCAACAATACGAGATGTTGTTCCTCTTCAGTTGTTTTATGGTGTTTATTTTCTTCGTTTTGTTTTTTGTTTTTTCCCTAATTATACCATGAAAGCAAACCAGAAAAACTGAAATTTATTAATACTTTTGGTTTCTCTTTTAAAATAATAATTTAAAACCAAACTCACGTGATAGTATTTCAAGACGTCCTGTGTGTTCCAGTGGCTAGCGTGCCGCTGTGAGTGCGTTATAAAAGTGACAATTAAAACCCACTGTTCGATGAGTTTAGCCCACAGGCTGAGTGTGGATGGTGTTGACTGGGTGCTTTCTGCCCCTTGGCCTACCATCTTAAAAGTAAGATCGGCTAGTGTAGACAGATGGAGTCGGCTAGTGTAGACAGATGGAGTTGAAGTTAGTGTTAAACGTTACACAAATCACAGCCATCCATGTTGTTTGTTTGTTTTGAAATTTCGCACAAAGTTACTCGAGGGCTATCTTTGCTAGCCGTCCCTAATTTAGTAGTGTAAGACTAGAAGGAAGGCAGCTAGTCATCACCACCCACCGCCAACTCTTGGGCTACTCTTTTACCAACGAATAGTGGGATTGACCGTCACATTATAACGCCCCCACGGCTGGGAGGGCGAGCATGTTTGGCGCGACTCGGGCGCGAACCAGCGATCCTCAGATTACGAAGCGCATGCCTTAACGCGCTAGGCCATGCCGGGCCCGCCATCCATGTTGACTTCGGTGAAATTATTGGTTCGTTTCCCCTAATGAACATTTATTATATTTATTATGTTTGTGTTACAGAAACGTCAATAAGGCTCTTACGTTGCGATTGGTCTAGATTGGCTGTCAACATTTTAAACGAAATAAAATGTGAGCTGATTTAAATGAAAATGATTCACTTATGTGAAAGTGCATACGACGTTTTGTGAAATATCTATACGTGATGGGAAAAAAAATGGATATCATTTTCGGATCCAGGGTACATGCTGGATTCATTACATTTGAGATAATACAACCG
The DNA here is from genome assembly GCA_011833715.1 of Carcinoscorpius rotundicauda. NCBI lineage: Eukaryota > Metazoa > Arthropoda > Merostomata > Xiphosura > Limulidae > Carcinoscorpius > Carcinoscorpius rotundicauda. The sequence goes on along the minus strand of CM022406.1, from coordinate 37,508,886 downwards.
TCTCACAGGCCTGTGTAATTATTATTTCATATCATTCCTTTTTATGTATCGGTTAAACATTTTTTTTCAATGAATTTCTGAAGATCAAGCAAGTGTAGTTAGAGTTTGGTTTGATTTGAATTTCGCTCAAAGATACACGAGGGCTACCTGCGCTAGCCGTCCATAACTTAGCACTGTCAGAATAGAGAGAAAGCAGCTTGGCATCACCACCCACCACCAACTCTTGAGCTACTCTTTTACCAATGAATAGTGGAATTTACCGTCACATTATAACGCCCCCAAGGCTGAAATGGCAAGCATATTTAGTGGCACGAGGATTCAAACTCGCTACCCTTGAATTATGAATCGAGCGCCTTAACCAACTGTCCATGACGTACCTGTGTTTAGAGTATAGGGAACCTTGAGTATTTTGACTCCATAATCAGTATTCAACTAAAATAGAACAATCTGTTTCAATAAATAGTTTAAAATATTCAACAACAAAAAGACACTATGTTTATGTATCAGTAATATTCTGGTAACAAGCTTTCTTCCCTGTGTAAGGCAACTGATTCTAATCTGTGATTGGCAAGAGTTTATTAAATAAAACTCTATCAGCCAATGATTTGTAAATCATAAGTGACCCCAATAAACAACAAATTATAATTTTTATTACTCCTGAAGTACATCCCGCTGTGATATAAAATACACAGGAGACGTCGCCCTTCGTGAACTGGTACATCCGTTATAACAAGAGATGAGACAAATACTGGTTTTTAGTTGGATATCGTGATATCTGATAGGATTTGGATATTTTTGGATCGGATAGTAGATGGTTGGCCACACATATCGAAAATGCGTCGCAAGAATTGGATACCACACTATTATAGCGTAGTGTTAAACTAGATATTTCGTCATTCGTTGTTTTTATTAATAACGGTGTAGATGAAAATGTTGTGTATGAGTAAGTGACCATTGCAGGCTCTTTAAGGGAATGCGGCACATGGCAACGTCAGACAGTGCTTTACACTTCGATCACCTATGTCACAAATATTGTGTGAATTGTGCTTGTCATTGCTATTGCTACTGTTTCGCAAACCTACTGTATCATGTAGCAATACAACGAGTGGGAGCGATTTTTATTTACTGCATAATGACCATGTCCATATTTGGTGTGCTAGCCGACTCAGTACAAATCATGTGTGAAACGTATGGAATTAATGTCATAATATGATTAAGTTATAAATCCTCGATTGAAATCCAATATCGTTATCAAATTGACCTAAAAATTAATATGCAGTCGAATCTGATTTCATTGGATAAAGTAATATTTGAAAGGATAGTTCCTTGTCAGAACTGGCCTAACATATTAATTTTATTACATTTCGTAAAGTTGAAAACTCAGATGTGAACAGAGAGAGCGTCATAAAAGCAAAGTCTCAAATGTTAGTGTTAACGTTCTAAAATTTGAATGAGTATTAACCTAAAACAACAATACCTCAGCAACTTTCTCGCCCATATGATGTTTACTATGTGTCTGCATCTCTCGCAAAAACTTCGACGTATTTGACGAATGGCTATTGTCCTTCTGTCTACTAACGCCCTCTGTTGTCAGGTTACTTAATGATGGTGACTGAGCACGATGTTGATGAGTTCTATACCGTGAGAGATCTGAATCGGAAGAAGCTATTGGGAAGGATTTGTTTAGATTGTTTGCGGTAACTGTAAAAGAACAAAATAAATAAATATAAAACCGTAAAAAAAAGACCTTAATGCAAATCCTAAAAATGTGTGCTTATCTTGTTAACGTATAAAATACTAATATAAAGGAAGCAATGTCTTTGATTAAGAACAAAAGACCTAAACAAATTCATCACAAACATTAACAAGTGAAGTTCATAGCTGGTTTATATAATATTAAAAAATAATTTAGTACCACATGTTAGACCAGGATAATGCGCAGTACAGAAAGATGAACGTAGCAAAAGAGAAGCTTGTTATGATGGCTTCATCCACCGAAAACTAAACTGAATCCACACTAATAATCAAGTAACAAGACCAGTGAATGAAACCGGTTAGCGAATGAAGTCTCGCGAACAAAATACGACAGATTAAAATGAGCAGAAGTTACCTCTGCAACTTAATAACTAATTTACTGAAATTTAACAAACAAGTTATTTTTCTATTTAAAATCAGTAGTTAATTTTATGAACATCTTATAGAAATATGTTAATTTACTAATGAAATTTGCGTGTAATAACTCTCTTAATAACCAACAGATGGCGATATGGCATAAATTCCCTCTTGTTCATATTTATTCGACCATTTCGTGGTAAGATGGCTTTATTTCGGGAATTTTATTATTAAATGCAGTAGTAACAATTAGCATACACAACTTAAAAAACTACAAGTAAAAATTAATTATAGGCTTGCACATTAATTAATTAATTAAACATCTGGCATCTTTGTCATGTAACTAAAATCATTATCTCCACATAGTTTTCATAACTTTGTTCCACCCAGACTTCAGATATTGTAATTAACACGAGGTCTTTCTTTGTTCTACTTATAACATAGTGCTGATACCACTAAGTGACGATCGATCAATGAACTATGAACATTTATGTAAGAACAAAATTCCACCTGCTTCAAACACCTATGAACATTTGAAAGTCATACATAGTTTATGAAATTCTTGGCAAAAGTCTGACTAAAGCAAAGCCGGCCATTATGACACAACGACAATTTCTATCCATGACGTAAGTTTTCAAGAACACCTGCCACAAACAGAAAGGTCACGTTACTTAAAGACAAGTTAAATTTAATTATTTTTCAGTAGCTATTTTAAATTATATATTTAACTTATTCATATTAAACTGTTTTATTATTATATATTCAGGTTACTAGCCAATATCCAATCAACAAAACCTTGCTCTGAGCATTCAGTATAAAATATTTTTATGTAATGCAGTTCTGTTTGTCTTGAATTTCGCGCAAAGTTATACCAGGGCTATTTTCCCCTAGTTTACCAGCGTAAGACTACAGGGAAGGTAACTAGTCATCACCATTGGACTACTTTTTTTATCAACGCATAAAACCTTTGCAGACTTTTATAGTGATTGTCCGTCACATTATGACGCCCCCAACGCTAAAAAAAAAAGCGAGCATACTTGACGCGACAGGGATTCGAACACACAACCCCGAGAGGATTGCCTTACCCACGTGACTATGCCGAACCGAAAGTTGAGGTATTCTAATTGTTACTTCTATGTCCCAGTATGATCAACTTTGCAATAAAACTGTACAAAATAATTATTTTTCCATTCCTGAGATAGAAAAGCTTGAAAATCAATCATGGAACACACTACTGCTTTATTCTCCCCGAAATTCAAATAACTTCTACTTTTCACGTTTAAAAACGTTTTAGGGAATCCATTAACCTTAAAGAGATAAAAACTGGTACATAAATTAATATTACACAGCAATGCACACAGTTTAATTACAACAAATTCATACGGATTTATCTATCAATTTGCTACTAAAAGTTTGCAAAAGCACCGTTTCTGAGCGCCACAGTTTTAAACAAATATATATCGTTATGTGACAACATAATTTTGTGATCTAAATGAGCGGTTGGCGAAAGTTTAAAACCGTCTTTTTTATAAACGTGATGTGTTAACCTTTACAGAGCAACTTCTCGGATTGTTTCCATATATTTGTAAAATGAGTCTTTGAGGAAAGTAAATACTTGTGAAGGAAAATACGCGAAAATGGATTGAGAATCTTCAAACAACTCTCTTTTAGGATTAAGACGATAATCGCCAATTCGTTTACGTTAAGGTCGTGTTCACATTTTGCCATACATTAATGCAAACAACCGTAAACTTCAACCGGTAAAAGCTAAATCCAACATGGACTCTGTATTCATTACAGCACAACCAGTTTTATCCTCAATATGTTAAAAAATACATCTTGGAAGGGCTAATGCTTTTCTGCTGCTCAAGGACAAGACAAACAAACTAGATAATGAATGTGTAGATAATAGATACATGTGTAATGGAGTGAGATGAGAGACTTAATATTTTAAATCAATATACTGCTTACTTTTGTATATTATACCAGTTATCCAAACTTTGTCAGAAATGTTAATAGAACTTTGTAACTTTTCTCTACCGTTCCAATGAATAAATGTAATGTTATTTAATCTGATTCAAAAAAGTGATAATAACAAAAATATCCTGTTAAACCATTTCAGAGCTTTATTTTTTTTTTAGATTTCGCTACTCAAGGGCTATCTGCGCTAACCGTCCCTAATTTAGCAGTGTAAGACTAGAGGGAAGGCAGCTAGTCATCATCGCCCACCGCCAACTCTTGAGCTACTCTTTTACCAACGAATAATGGATTTGAGCATCACATTATAACGACCATGTTTGGTGCGACGGGGATTTAAACCCACCACCCTCAGATTACGAGTCAAACGTCTTAACCCACCTGGCCATGCCAGGCCTTTCCAGTGCTTTAAATTAGAATAAAAGTATATCGTTTCATTAAATTGATACAGAAGGAGTGAATGAAAAACCCAACAGTAAACGATTCAACTTTATGTTAGAATATAAATACTTCATAAGGTAGATAAATAGACAGGAAGCAAGAACACAGTAATAGAATTGACCTCTATTTTCACAGCAAATTATTATTTTTTTACGCTAACAATATGAAACAGGTAAAATTCAAATGTTTGTTTCAGAATCAGACAATTTTAAATCTCTAATAATATGAGCAAAAGTGTGCTTAATGTACAGACCAGCCAACATGGTGGAGTCCTAACCCATTCTTAACAGAATATTTTATTAAACGGCATCCCTAACAGCTCGGGCGTTGGCTAAAAAAACTATTCACGTTTGAGTTCTGTTTTTTCCACATAGTCTATTTTCAGAAAATTCGGAAACACGGTTCGTACATATTTAAACTATCTGACACATTATCTTCATGAAGTCTAATAACAGGGATAGGGCAGTACTTTGAATGTCTTTGTAATCCTAACCAGAAATCGGTTTTGAAGCAGCATTAAAGTTCACAATAATAGACTTCTCTGGTTAGAAAGGCTTTATAATTTAATTTTGTTTTTAGTTTTGCTAAAATGCATGAATTTCAAACAAAGAAAATTTACAGTCATTTTTCTAAATGGCCCGGCATGGCCAAGCGTGTTAAGGCATTCGACTCGTAAACTGAGAATCGCGGGTTCGAATCATCGTCGCACTAAACATGCTCGTCCTTTCAGCCGGGGGCGTTATAATGTGACAGTTAATCCCCCTATTCGTTGGTAAAACAGAAGCCCAAGAGTTGGCGGTGGGTGGTGATGTCTAGCTGTCTTCCCTCTAGTCTTACACTGCTAAATTAGGGAAGGCTATCACAGATAGCCCTGGAGTAACTTTGCGTGAAATTAAAAAAAAAAATAATTCTAAACCATCAAGGATCTTTATAACCTATTTTACAAAGAAGAACATAAAAACAACATTCATCGATAGTCTAAACACTTTTAAGCCTAACTGTTAACAATTAGGTTTTAAAAATTCAGATCACACTTTGTTAGAGTAGTATTCCTTCCGTGGATAGTAAAAATATTTTTTTTTATAATTATCTGCATCATTCATTTCTAGGATTTTAACGGGCCTAGACGAATAAAGTTTCTAACAACAGATTTAGGTCTTATACTGTTTTGAAATATGTCTTGTTTATGTTATCTGTCTTGGTAATCTGTAGGTTGTTAACAAATCTGGATAAACGGAATGTCGAACGACAACTTTTACATGTTATAACGTTTTAAGATGTATTTATAATAATTTGCATAATGTTTATAAGATTCAAGTAAATTAAATGTTAGATAATGTGAACAAGTGTTTGTGTAAATAATAAGTGTCATATAAATATGTTTATTATCTTAAACAGAACTATTTCTACAACTCGCGTTACCACTAATAGAATGCTTTGCAAGCAGGACATAATAAACAGGTAAATAAAGGTTTCAACTCTTGTAGCTCCAGAACCAACGGTCCAAGAACAGACTCGAGAGGATGTACACTGCAAGCAAAACTTACCAGTCCATATGCTTCATATGTAACACACTTTGTAATGGTATTCACTCCAGATTGGTTCATAAAGTTTGGTTTAAATTTCGCGCACGAGAGACATCTGCCAAAGTCATCTCTAATTTAGTAGTGTAAGACTAAAGAGAAGACAGCTAGTCATCACCACCCACCTGCATCTCTTTGGCTTGTCTTTTACCTACGAATAGTGGGATTTACCATAACTTTATTACGCCTCCATGGCTAAAAGGCCAACATATTTGGTAAAGTGGGAATTCGAATCCGATAACCCCAGATTGCGAGTCAAATACCCTAAATACCCATAAAGAGTTAATGTATGTTTCTATAAGATATTCTTGATGCAATGATGATTGTACAAGAATTGTTTGTTTATTTTTTTTTATTTCACGCAAAGCTACACGAGGGCTATCTGCGCTATTCATCCTTAATTTAGCAGTGTAAGACTAGAGGGAAGGCAGCTAGTCATCACCACCCACCGCAAAATCTTGATCTACTCTTTTACCAACGAATAGTAGGATTGACTGTCGCATTATAACGCCTCTACGGCTGAAAAGGCGAGCATGTTTGATGCTACCGGAATTCGAATTTGCGACCCTCAGATTACGAGTCGAACCCTTAGTTTGTTTGTTTTTCTTTCTTTCAAAGTTAACTTTAACACATTGTAAAACGTTTGTCGGAGTGGTTTCGGTGATTGTCTGTCTCAACGAATAGCCTATACAACTTTTAAATTTTTTAATCATTCTATCCCGTCTCCTGTTCAATTGAAAAGCACGCCCAAAAATATGAATTTTTCTGGTCCGCCCATTTAACACATTTTGTATTCCAATTAAACAACTCAAACTGCCATTCTGAGAATAAGCCAGGAAAGAACAGTGGCGATTGTTGTTGTTTTTTTCGTGAGACTTAACAACCCCCATTATGAATCAACACTATACCCTTGATGCTAACCACAGTCAAAATGTCATTTAATTTTAATACTAAGTAAGCTCTAACGACAGCTCAAAACATATCATTCATTATTCCATGACAAATATCCAAAGTACTTATCATTTGTTCTGTATCAACTTTCTGCTGTCTCTCCATCCGTTTATATTTGAAATTGAATTATAAAAAAAAACTTAACTTAAAACGGAAATTATAAAATGCATAGAACGCAAATTACTTCAGTTTAATATCACGTGTTGTCATGGTGATAGATCCAGTGCTAATAACAGGTGGTTTTCAGGTTTAACATCATCCCTAACACTTATATGCATTACCACATTCGTGTATTGCAGATCGCGAATCGAGTGCCTTATCCATCTCGCTATGGCAGGCTTGTTACGTGTTGTTAGTCTCACTTATTACTTATATGGTTCATTTACAAATAAGGTTCACTCTATTCTTTCCTTTATGTTGCTTTCGCTGAAAGTGTTGGTAGAAATAATTAGTACACGTAATTCTGTTAATGCTTGTTTGTTTGTTTTTGGAATTTCGCACAAAGCTACTCGAGGGCTATCTGTGCTAGCCGTCCCTAATTTAGCAGTGTAAGACTAGAGGGAAGGCAGCTAGTCATCACCACCCACCGCCAACTCTTGGGCTACTCTTTTTTTACAAACGAATAGTGGGATTGACCGTGACATTATACACCCCCACGGCTGGGAGGGCGAGCATGTTTAGCGCGACTCGGGCGCGAACCCGCGACCCTCGGATTACGAGTGCACGCCTTAACGCGCTCGGCCATGCCAGGCCTCTGTTAATGCACTTTTATTATTAAAACGTTTTAACTTGTTCACATGATATATGAGTTGACAATGAACCCTAACCTTCTAAACTGGCCAATCTTGTAAAGAAAATATTGGGTTTGTGTCCGAAAATTATCCTTAACAGTTAGGGTCTTCGACTGATGAAACAATAGATTATTATCTTTACAAAAGGTCCAGAATGGCCAGGTGGTTAGCACGCTCGACTCGAATCCCCGTCGCACAAAATATGCTGGTTCTTTCATCCGTGGTGGCGTTATAATGTTACAGTTAATCCCACTATTCGTTAGTAAAAGAGTAGCCCAAGAGTTGACGGTGAGTGGTGATGACTAGCTGCCTTCCCTCTAGTCTTACACTGCTAAATTATGGATGGTTAGCGCAGATAGCCCGCGTGTAGCTTTGGATAAATTCAAAAAAACAAATAAATATCTTTATAAATAATAACTTTTCGTTGCCGGCTTAACTTTATCTTTTTAACAGGCGAGATATCATGACTCAATCATAAATTTAAGTTAATTAGCCAACAGAGGCGCTGATCTGAAAACTTTTAAATCGATATCTTTCTACCGCATTAGGTGTGAATATGAAACAAGCAAAATCACTTTGGTTAGTTAAGAGAAATACGTAAATAAAACAAGTGAAAAAATTGGCTCAAACATTGATTAAAACTTTAAATATAAACGTTAACGGATATTATATAAAATATTATATATTATATAAAATAACTTTCGTGTCAGCGATTGCATTTTTTTGTCAAACTTTCTTAACAAATATAGATCTAATTATGTTTAATTCAAACTAATATTAAAAATATTTCTAGGAAACTTTTTTCGTCAAATTGTCAAAATTATTATTTTGTTGTTGTAGTGAGAAAAATTCACTACTGACCTTATTTAACAATAGTTAAATAAAATTAAGTTAAATAAACTTAAGGAAACAAATACCACGACAAAGCGAGTAAATGAAACTTTAGCATATAGCAAGATATGAATAAAAACATATGAAATCGATCCACGTTTAAGAAAAAAAAGGGGGTTATTTACCTTGGCCAATGTCAATCGTGAGAGCTCGTCGACGTTGAGGGTCAGTATGGCGGCCGGCAAACTGGATCTGACCCACTGGACAACAAGACATGAAATCACACATACAACACATACTAACACTAGCAGTAGAGCTGAAATACAATCAAAAAAAGTTATCTACATCTGCTCATGGATTGTTCGTACGTAATAATATTGTATGCGTTTGGAAGTGAAGCCCTCTGGTGGATCATTAAGAAAGATAAAATCAGTGCTGTTAATGGAAACTAACTGAGGTAACACGTAGAATAATATTTTTACAAGTGCACCAAAATAAACAGATTAACTCTAACAGCACTTTAAAACTCTTAAGAGCGCGAAGTCTTTTACATAAGACTTTGTAAAATAACTCTTATTTTGGAATAAACGCTAAATCTAAGTTTACAAAAGCGAAGTTTTGAAGACTGTCTCCTGTTAATAACTGCTTCTAATTCCTCTCTTTGTGATTTATTTTGTAAAGATCTAACTGCTTCGCTCAAACAATTCCAAAAATCACAAATCAGCGAAGAGGCAGACGCTTAATAAAAGAGGTGGTAAACGTGTGGTTATAGTTTTCAATTAGTGGTATTTGGATTATCCTTCGCTAGATTATTATAGGCAGAGCACTGGTGTTAATCGTTGATTGAAGCGTAAAATCGAAAACAGTTATCTGGTCAAACACATTCAATAAACTTTTATAGTAGATTTTGATACGAAACAGTACAACTGTTTAATATCGTATACGCCCCTCTATATTATTCATTGTCTTTATACAATAATTAGCCCTTTATCGTCTCTTAACAGGTGTTGTTTTTCCGTAACAGTATTTGACGGAAAAAATACGCGTAAAGATGATAAAGGGTTAGATCCCGTACTGTTTTCATAACGGGTGTATTTTTTATATTACAATAATTTTCATTGTATTATTCCTAGTGTAGTTGACTCGAATTTGTTTTTTTTAATAACTGAACAAAGAATGCATTGCAAAGTAAATAGATCACGAGACAGTTATTTCATATAAAGTAACTTATGTACATTTGCAAACGTTTAAAAAAGGCTACGTGGACGATGAGCAGGTGTAGATACGACGGAAATTACTTATACAAGATGCACATTTTTAACACACTAACATTAAATAAGATACTGTAATACACAGAAACTACACAAACTACCAAAACATGTGTCAACATCAATATCTTAAAACATTTGTAACATTCAAAACGCATTAGAAGAACAAATTATTCACAATAGAATAAAGATACGTTTTTAAATGATTCAAATAGAATAGACTCACGATCTAAATGATAGCTGACTGTGCCTCTTATCACAACTTAAATTTTCTCTTCTTTTCATTTTGTATGTAATCCATAAACATTAAACTATTCCTTGTTACGACCAGTTAGGTTGCTTTTCACCCTCATGACAATAAAGAAATGACTACAAGGAAAGCAATGAATTGTGCTTGACTTTCTTCAAATACAGGAAACATAGCATGCTCTCGATGTCTTCGTGCTTAGCAAGTGATCCAACTATATCGACCCATGCGAGTACTAAGTAACATGGTTGCATGACACAGAGACGCGAAGCCAACAAGTTACAAATTCATGCAATAAAGAATTACATCATTCGTGTCCCTTACCTTTCAACTTTTACAGAGTCTTAATGGATAATTGATAAGTTTGGTTTCTTGAGAGGGAAAAAGGAAAAATTCAAGCCAACAACGCATCTGCCTGAACTCAACAAACTTCAAAATGCATTTGCAAGCTAAGCATCTTATAAATAAAACCCTGAGTTGCTAGATTGTAAAACTTCAAGTTGATTGATCATGGTACTAACAAATACGATCACAGTTAACAACTAGTAGATAATTACGATGCTGGATTCATTTTGAAATTGTAAGGTAGAATAAGTTTAATTATTCGTAAGGTTTACTTAGTGGCAACTAAACTTCGTTTCACGATAATCGCGTAAAAATTACGGCGGGAACCTCCATTAACGGTTCTTTTCAGCCTTGTATTATTAGGGACATATTCATTTAGGCGTGAAATTCCTTCTGGTTAAACAGTTCAAAGCAATGTAAGTTATTAACGGACCACTCCAAAAATAGCCCGCTGTACGGATTTTTTACGTATACGTCTTAGTTTTAAAGAGATTGATAAAGTTCTAATCAAATTTTCTCTTTCAGAAAACTCCGAAATCGTTTCAAACAAAGGAGTAATAGCCTATATTTATAAGTCCAAGCTGTATCCAAACGCTGCTGTAAATGGTGATTTATCTTAGGGTTTTTTGTTTTTCCACTGAAGATACCAAGAAACAGACATCTGCCTTTTCGTTCAACTTCGTATCACATTAAAATAGGTAACGGGCAGAGTTTCCGTCAATATTTCAATGACGTTAAATTTTTTTTTAAAAGATATAGGTAAGTAAAAAAAAAATTACTTTAACGTGTAACATGTACACGTGGTTTCACGTGACTACGTAGGAAAGAACGTTTACAAGTCATGTTAAACTTTAAATGTGAAAATGATGGCTCTGGAAAATATGTAGGAAAGGCCTCTAAACATTTTTTCAGAGTAGTTAAATCTCTTACGTAACCAAGATGAAGCGCTCCATAAAAGAAATAAAGCGGTTTCTTCTGTAATATATTCTGTTATTCGACAACCTAGCGGTAGTTAAAGCGGCTGTGACGTCAAAAACAAAGCACTTTCTCGAGGTGGAAAGGAAAGGAACATTAAACAAAATGATAAACTGGAATCTACGGATCAAATTATGTCCATCTACTGTACCATCAAACTTTGCAATCGTTATTGTTAGTGTTAAATTTTAAGGTTTTCATCACAAAAATGAAGGTCGCTAAATACCACCTGACATTTATTTTTATGAGTTCAATGGATAATTAAAATTCGAAATATTATTTTTCGCATTGTTTAGTATTTTAGAACAAAGAATTTTAATATTACTTATTTAGAAAAAAATCACACAACTGAGCTTAACATAAAAACATATTCCATAAGTGTAATAGATATACCATTGTTTCTACACTAAAAAGAACACATGATACCTCACAACTATTGTATTAATATTTTTTAAACTGAAATACAATCATTCGAAAATATCTAATTTATTTCAGTAATAAGAGGTGTACACCAATAAACAGCTTTACAAACTTATAACTATCTTCACAATAACAAAGGTCTTGTTTTTTGTAATTGAAATCTAGTGTTTGAAATGACTGTCATTGATTGCACAGTCTGAACAATAATTTTTGAAAGATGTAGGTTACAGTTATTTTAATTAAACAAAGGCAACTGTCAATCCGTGTAAGCCTAATGAAACGACAGAGAATTCTTCTTTATAATTCCATAATATGTTAAAAACAGAACTCTGACTTATGGAAACGGAACAAGAGAGATGTTTTAATTTAATGGAATCGTGTTTTTAATTTTAAAATAACAACAACAGGGTTGAAAACTCTAATTTTTAGGTAAAGTAAAATATTTAGAACGAAGAAAAATGAAGTAATTTAATAAAAAATAAAATTTATCCCAAAAAAGCTTACACGGTAAGTGAAAAATATTGCTCAAATGAGAAAACGTTGTGGGTTTCAGATACTTATGATTGTTATGAACCATAATATTTAACAATCAACAGATTAACATCTGATTGTTATAAACCTGCAGACAGTACTATATGTAACCTCCGTATCATAAGTCTGTAGAAGGTACCATAAAGACATCCACTGAAGTCAACGTGTTCATATCTCACAAAGACACGTTCCTCTAACAAAATGGAGCAAATGGCTGTTGTCATTTTGAACAATGGAGCACTGCAGTAAGAATACAATTCCGATGTATAAAATATGTTTTTTCCTTCTCTTTTTATAAAACAAAAGTAATTTTACCGTGGTGTATTTTCGTCAAGATTTAGAGTTAGCTGTGTTCTAGAAAAAAAAAGCAAAGAACTCCACAATTGGCATGATGTTTATTGCGGGAATCAAACCTTGAATCCTAACGTCATGAACATTGAAGTTTATTGTTGAGATCACCATAGAGCATTTAATTAATGAAACCCAGCGTCCCTCTACTGGTTAAGTCCTTAAATTACGTGAACAATGCAGCAATTTTTCTAATCTATTACACACACGCATATATATCTATCTCACGACTGTTTACTTACGAGCAGATGAATATAAAATAACTTTATTTTCATGTCTCGTCTCGTACACGCACACGACCTGTAAATAATCGGTCACCAACTAGCAAAGTGCTGAGGAACATGGCTAAATGTACTACTGTTATTTTCAAGTTTCCGTAGTAAAGTTTAGAAAACAATAATAGAACAAGTAATACGAGTGCCATTTTTCTTATCTGTTTCCTTCCATTACGCAATTTTCTAATTTCACATATGTTCGTAGTTGGTCATCATCTGGACATTCAGTCTGTCGTTAAATGTGTATGTCACCACATCATTTTTAAAATGTGTGAATGAAAACATAGAAGATATGAAAAACATTTAACACCATGATGTAAATAGTGACTGATTTTACGACCGGCTGGTTTGCTTAAGTTATAGGTTTTAGCCTGTTCCTTGCTTCTATTCAAGTGATATGCTTCTTAGTTAAGTACACCAAGATAAAAGTGTTCGCAAATATTCGTCAAAAGGAGTTTAGATTACAACAGTTGTACCCTTCACCGGAGAAGTGACCAATGGGTATTACCGTTGTGAAAAAAAAAATTGAATCATTGAAATCTTACACGTCACCGAAGAAGTGACCAATGAGCACTGAATAACACTTTGAGTCAGAAAAAAATACAACTGTTTTGCTATACCGAAGAGATTACCACTAAACCCTGAAGAGATGAAGAGTATTTTAAACCATGGACGCAATACATGACATCATTGGTGACTTGACCAATGAGCATTTCACTCGTGTCCTCTAATATGAACCACAAGAGATATAAAGAAAGAACTACATAATAGAATCATAATATTCAAGCGGTCGAATAGCTAGCGATTACAAAAACGAGCCTGAACCATGAAACTTATATTCTTTATTGTAGAAGTGACCAATGGGCACTCTGATCATATATTATTTATTTATTATAAACAAATATTTAGAACATTTAATTTGAATTATTTGTTGTTTGGAATTAAGCACAAAGCTACACAATGGGTTATCTGTGCTCTGCCCACCACGGGCATCGAAACCCGGATTTTAGCGTGTAAGTCCGCAGACATACCGCTGAGTCACTGGAGGGCAAAATAAAAGTGTGTGTTTTGTGTTTTTCGTATAGCAAAGCCACAAAGGGCTATCTGCTTAGCCCACCGAGGGAAATCGAACCCCCGACTTTAGCGTTGTAAGTCCGGAGACATACCGCTGTACTAGCGAGGGGTAAGTTTGAATTCACTGACGAGTAATGCTATAAATACAAAAATATGAACTAAAAATATAATTTTTCATTTGATGTTTAAGTATTATGGAGCTAATTCTTTATATATTACACATTATTTTTACTTTAAAACTCAGTACATTTGTATTGGTGTTTACTGTACATTTCTGCTCAATTTTGTATTCAATGTTTTCTCTTGAAATCTTGTGTTTTATTTCTTTCTTTCAGTTTAAACACGAAATGTTTAAAATATGTTTCTGGTATAGACGACATAAAACTTGTGAGTTTTGAGCTAATATGGGCTTAATTTACCGTGACGGAAATCTATTTCGACATGCATTTTATTCATTATCTAACTTTAATTAACAAACTGGTTTTACGACACAAAAAGCTCACGAAATGTCACTCTTGTCTGCTCCATGTAAAATCTACCAAAAGTAACCAAATATTTCACTGTCGAATATTTTGAGTGTCGTTATTTTTGCCTACGTGCATGAACAACTTTGTTAAGGAAATGGACATTAATTGTTTTGTTATAAACTCAACAACAACGACAAAGACTAGGTAGATTTCACATAGTAACTAAATGTGACCTATATATATATTTATATATATACACATATTTATTTTTCTACTCACCTTCCGCAAATGGAGAAGCCTTTAAGGCTTCGTGCATTTTCTGTACAGCTTCTAATGACGTCAGAGGGGTCATCACCGAGCCAGTTCTGGTAAGTGATAAGGAGTCACTATCACGTCTTACGGGTAAAGCACCAATGTGTTTACTAATGTCCAAGCTTCTCCTTCTCTCTAATGTGTCCTTTGATTGGTCCGTGCTGACACTTTGTGGGAATATTTCCATAGCAACAGCTTCGTTTTCAGGACTCATCATTGAACTGGACTGTTCAATCTTTTTCACACCTGGCATTCGCAGTCTCAGCGACTTTTTCATTACTAACAAAAAAGAGACAAGAAAGAAAACCATGAGCGCCAGATTTTCGAATCAAACTCGACTTACCAACATAAAACTGTGAAATTCTGGACTTTTGTAACGATACCAGAGTTTTACCGCCTGTAAATCAACGAGTGGATGGTGAGACAATATTTTTTTTTTATTCGAGAAAGTAAAATTATCCAATTCATTTGTTTTACTCTTTTTGAAACACAATAATACTTCAAGAAAACCGACAGAGTTAAGCGAATAGCTAACTTGGCATTGTCTAACGGTGCCCAGCTCAAGGCTACACCGATATATCCCGAATCTGTCCAATACCTAAAAATAACACATAACATTTATTAATCATAAGAATATAAATTGTTGTTTTATTTTGGCTATCCTCTTCTTTATCAGTCTAAATTCAACATTTGTTTCTGAACTGGTTGATCACTTAACGAAATAACAATGTTTGCCCTCCCTCAGCAGTGATACAGCGGAACGTCTTTGAACTTACAACGCCAGAAACCTGGTGTCGATACCCGTAGTGGGCAGAGCACAGATGAACCATTGTGTAGTTCTGTGATTAATCACAAACGAACAATCTTTTGTCAGCCGTAAATTTAAACATGTCTATTATGCCTGATCTTTCTTTAATGAACTGTCGAAATTAGATGTCAAACTCGTGCTCTGATCTCATGTTACCTTGGCTAACGGAGACAACTGAACCTCCTTATCAAGTAGAAAACCAATCCAACAGTATCTCAGAACGGCTGGTATGGGTATTAACACTTTTAATGATAAGCAGAGAACAACGTTTCGAACTCCCTAGGTCATCTTCAGGTGAACAAAGAGAGTTTGCAACTGACAGTTGCTGGACACATATCTTAGGAACTAGAGTACAAACGGGTACGAGATTGTATGGGATGTTGCAGTTGTACGTTAGGTTATTAATTAGTGTAGGTATAAATGTGTTCCTTTATACTGGTTTAATTTCAGTTTTAGTCGCTGTATAAGTAGGGCTTCTTTGATTGTTTTGTTTATATTTGTTTCCCTACTTAGTAACTGAGAGTTTTCCATGTTTTGGTGTTTATTTGATTTACAGTGTTCAAAAACCTGTGAAGGTGACTCTAACACAGGAATAGTTACCGGAATGAGGAATTTAATTACTTGTTTCTTTGTTTGTTTTCTTTCATCTGTTTCTCTGTATTTTGTTTTATCGATAGCAGACCTCTGCTTTGTTGAGTTGTTTTGTTTTGTTCTTGATATCTGAAGCAAACATCCCTCCTTAGTCTTATCCAACCACGGACAGTGTGACAAAGGCTAGTGTGCTAAGGTATGCAGCTATTCAGTGGCAGAATAACAAAATAACTAATATTGGAGACAATCGTCATCACCCAAACCCTAATTAGGTCATTCACTATTCATAAAAAAATGGCCCGGCATGGACAGGAGTTTAGGGTGCTTGACTCGCAATCTGTGAATCACGGGTTCGAATCCCGTCACACCAAACATGCTCGCCCTTTCAGCCGTGGACACTGCTAAATCAAGGACGGTTAGCGCAGATACCCTTCGTATAGCATTGCGCAAAAATTTACAAACAAACAGAAAATAAACTTTTCAACTTTCATATTTCAAACTCTAGGACACAAGCAAACGCCTCACATCAGCGGTTCTTTTGTGTCTTTTTGGCCAAGGACCGCTTACTTACAATGAGTATAAAAAACCAGTGAGTGTGAAAGGATAAGCAATTTTGTTTAACAACCAAGAGAAATATAACCTAGGGGGGTTCAGCTGTTCTCAGATTGAAATCGTGTCTTCGTGAATTAAATGCGTGACAACATGGCGCTTGATGATGACTACTTCGATCATCCTCATTAGATATTTATGGAGAACCAACTAAAATACACTTTGACATTACTATCTTCAGTGGTATATCGTAGCTGTGCTTACAAGGCTGTATAGACAAAAATAGTTTCTCCAAACTATCTTACCTCATTATTCACGAGAATAAACCTTTTTTTTAGGTTTCGTCAACAAAACGCTTGGGTCCACAGTATCTTGCTAAACAATTCAATATGCAAAAATATATTTTTAGGTTCAAAACGTAAAGAATCAGTCAAGGGATAAACAAGAAACGTTTTATTTGAGCCTGAAGAGTGGATCTGTGAAACGATCTGATCTTGCAAAATGAATATTTAGCTTAAATGATGAAAATAAATATTTATATATTGAAACCAGAGTTCGTATAGTGATAAGAAGATATATATATATATTACATTACCATATAGCCTTTGTGTAGCATTGCGCAAAAATTTACAAACAGACAGAAAATAAATTTTTCAACTTTCATATTTCAGATTCTAAGACACAAGTATACGCCTCACATCCGCGGTTCCTTTATGTCTTTTTGGCCAAGGACAGGACCAACAACAGGTCGCGTTATATTGGAATATGTGTGTATGTGGGCGGTGCATACGAAAATTTTTAATATATTAAGATAAAACAACCGTATTTCTTAACTTTTTTTAATAGTTTTGTATTATAAAAATGATATATGATTTACACGTTGAATAGTTTTGTACAATAAAAATTATTACGAGTCGCACGCCTTAACACGCTACAACACGTGATAAAACGAAACAATCTGCTGATATCCTTTCGATTATACGGCCCGACATGGCCAGGTGGGTTAAGGCGTTCGACCCCTAATATGAGGGTCGCGGGATCGAATCCCGGTCGTGCCAAACATGCTCGCCCTTTCAGCCGTGGGGGCGTTATAATGTTACGGTCAATCCCCCTATTCGTTGATAAAATAGTAACCCAAGAGTTGGCGGTGGGTGGTGATGACTAGCTGCCTTCCCTCTAGTCTTACACTGCTAAATTATGAACGGCTAGCGCAGATAGCCCTCGAATAGCTTTGCGCGAAATTCAAAACAAACTTTTCGATAATAATAATAATATAAAAGATACAGGAGATGTTTAACTATGACAAATGAAAGGGTATCCAAACTGGTAACTTATTTATGCATGAAAAACATACTATGTTAATTATAAAATGTTTTACAGTTTGTTTTAATCACACGGTTCAAAGGTTTGTAATATTCAAATTGCTTTAATACTATAGACTAGGAAATAAAAATGAAAAGGAACCACGTAGAGTCTATTAACTTGTCTCATATTATCTGAGCAGATTTATAGCTTATAGAAATAATATTTTAAAACATATCCCAAGACGTTTCCCTTAATTTTTATTTTTTCAGCAAATACATTACATTTTTGTAATTTTTAGGCAGAAGACCCAAGAGCAATTCTATTGTAGTGTATTTGTTGTTCTTGTGCGTAACGTATTCGTTTTCTTTGATAACATCTTATAATTTGTTACTTATTTTTACCTTTCTTACAATTATTCCATTTTAACATATTATAATTCCCCAGGGACACAGCGGCATGTCTACAGACTTACAACACTAGAAACCGGGTTTCTATACCCAAGATATTTAGTACGTGTGAAATACTACTGGATGGAGCCAATGAAAACAAATAAATTTATTAATTTGTTACACAGATTTATGATTAAACTAAATTTAAACTTGCTAACGTTGAGGGATATTATTGGTATTATGGCCGAAAATGTCGATAACGGTTAGGACAGTGAACTGATGAGTCAGTGTATTACAACTATTATAAATTTCTGCTTTATTACATTGCAAGTTCTTAGCTAAACCGTTATATATAATGTTGATATATTTTTATTAAGAGTATTTTTTTTAAAATTCTGACCTAAATAATTTGCTTTCTTTGATCAGAACATACTGATAGTAGGCTTAAGCCTTAACAGTTGGCCCTATGTCTATTCTTCCTTCGTTTTTGTTGCTGTGTTGGAGTATCATACGACAACATATGGATTATAAAACTACTTTTTGTAGCTTAATCATGGTAGCTCCGTAATTGATTTTACTACATCCTTATGAACAGGGTTCACTGAATCCATGTTGTTCATCCACGTAATTCGTTGCTGTTTTGAAATGTGATATTACATGTAAAGCATTTATATTACTTGTAACTTTACGGATGAAATTTCGCGTATTATTACTTGTTACATCTAAGACATTAACTGTTTTGTTAAAGCATTTAGGATTGTTTCATAGGATTTAAAAACGGAGTAAAGCCCTACCGTGAGTTGTTTTAATAAATAAACTGTAAAGTATTTCAGTTCCAGATTTTAAATTGCGAGTTTTTTCATAACCAAGAAAATGTTTCTCTTTGTTTTTCATAAGGCTATTGCTTTAGGGTTAAATATGCTTGAAATAAGTGATAAATAAAAAGATATAATAGTTATTATTTTCGTGGGATGTGTATGAAAAAGGGTACGTGTGTTTTTCTAGTACCAAAGCCATATCAGGCTACCTGCTGTGTTCACCGAGAGGAATCGAACTACTGATTTTAGCCTTGTAAATCCGTAGACGTACCGTTGTTCCAGCTGGTTACCATAAAAGGAAGGGTCTGGTAGTTGTTAGATTCACGGTACGTGTATGGTAGAGTATAAGTAAGGATACAATAGTTAGTATAATCATGATATGTTTATGGTAAGGGATAAAAAGGTTATAATAATTATTTTATTCATGGTATGCGTATGGGAATCTAAAAAAATATAACTGTTACAATTTTAACGAAAAGATACACAGTGGGGTATCTGCATTGTGTAAACTGGTTAGGACCGGATTCTTATTTTAAGTTGGTAACCTTACCGCTAATTCACCAGAAGACAAAAAAAAAAACCAATACCTCAATTTAGCAAATATCAACTGCTTATATTTCCTAAATTGGAAATTACAAGGGGACGAACACAGGTCAAAAACCTTCAATTCCGAGGTTAATGATGCAGTTAACGTAACATGTCACTCATCACGTTATGTTGTATTTTATATTCACGAAGCTCGTTTAAATTTGGACGTTGACCCCAAACTACGTAGACACTTCTATCTTAGAAGCTCTTTCCGTCACTGGCGTTCGTTTTTCACTTCAGGATGTGATGAGACTGAACGAACTGAATCGACTGGCAGTCTCAACGTCCATATCAGAATGTTTAAAGTAAAGTTAAAACGAATTCATTTATCAAACTCTAATTGAAGTATCAAAGGCACTGAAACGTTCAGACAACGATTAGATCAGACACAACGAATGCATGCAACACAGGAGATAAATTATGCTTTAATGCCTACGTCTAGTTGGGATATTGTGAGTGTTTGTTAAAAATTTGAGTATCCTAATGTGACCAAAACAAAAAAATGGTTTTGAAAGATTTAAAATGAAAAAAAAAAATCATTTTCCGCGAAAACGAATCGACGGCCAGCGTGTGACGTGCTTCAAATAAGTTAATTTAAGTACTAACATGTAATGTCATAGTTTTATGAGGTGATGATAAAACTCATATAAACATAAACGCAAAAAACTGTTTACACAAGTCGATCATATTCAATATAAAAGAGGCAGAATTACTGTCATGTTTTTAAAAAAATGTTGTCATACGTAAAGTGCTTGTTTGTAATTAAGCACAAAGCTACACAATCTTTGTTCAGCCCAGCATATGAATCAAAAGTCAGTTTCTAGCGTTGAAGGTCCAAAGACATACCACTGTACCATTAGGGGGCCTTTATGCTGATAACCCTATATTCTAATGGTTAGAAATGCATCGCTTTCATACGCCCATACTCCTATGTTTGTATAACTATAAATACGTCCTTTCTTCGTGTCTACGTCCTTACGATTACAATGATCACACTGAACAGGTTATATACTGATTATAAACACGTGTTATTTGTAATTTATGTGAGTCCTCGTCAATTTCCTAGCCTTGCGTTTGTCATTAGCAGCGCTTTTATTGTTTTGTTTTATAGAACAGGGTGGCCCGTAAGTCCCTACCCATCCATGTGTTATTATAAACAACGTTATAATACTAATGATGAGTTGAAGGCAGCTGTTACCGCGGCATTTGGAACAATAACCTCTGCTGTGTTAAGGAAAATATCTCGCAGAACATGGCGTTGCATAATATTATGCAGCGAGAATGAGGGACAGCACACAGATACACTGGATACATAAGATATATGGATGGGTAGGGCCTTACGGGCCACCCTTTATGTCCTAGTCTCCCAGGTATTTATCTAATATGTTAAATTGGTAACCATTCAGGTAATTTCTTTCAGCTATGTTATATTTACAATTCTACACCCTGTTTCGCATTTTATAAATTTACAGTCTCGTGCTTAAATCACGCTAGGGCATTTTATACAACTTATTTGTACATTTGAATTTGAAGTTTTGAATTTGCAAACGAGCTTTGGTGTGATCCACAAAAGACTGAACATTTATCTAGACACCTTTACGCACATCACAACTAGAAAAAGAACCGAACTTTTTTCAGGATATTTCGTTCAACATTTAAATGTAAAAAACAAAAACAGTGTTTCTTCTTGTACGGCCAGGCATGGCTAGCTGGTTCGAGCTATCGTATAACCCCAAACGTGCTCGACTTTTCAACCGTGCAAATGTTATAAAGTGACAGTCAGTCATACTATTCATGTGAAAGAGAGCAGTTCAAGTGTTGGCGAGGTGTTATGATGATAAGCTGCCTTCCATCTAGTGTTTCGCCACTAAATTATGAAAGGCTACGACAGATATCCGGAGTATAGTTTAATTCGCGCGAAATTCGATACAAACATCTCAAACAACTACTATTTTACTTATATTTCATAATTTTTTGTACCTTATCGATTTGCACACTGTTAACAAAATTATACCGAATTTCATATTCATTTACAGTTGAACTGCAAATATATTACTCCTCTTGTGGTTATAATAAATGATAAATTTTGGTGAATGAAAAGTACGTTCTTCCCAAACCGTGCGCCGTAGAACGTGACAATACAGTAAACAAGTGGTTCCAAAACTGTGCGCCGTGGAACGTGACAATACAGTAAACAAGTGATTCCAAAACCGTGCGCCGTGGAACGTGACAATACAGTAAACAAGTGGTTCCAAAACTGTGCGCCGTGGAACATGACAATACAGTAAACAAGTGGTTCCAAAACTGTGCGCCGTGGAACGAGACAATACAGTAAACAAGTGGTTCCAAAACCGTGCGCCGTGGAACGTGACAATACAGTAAACAAGTGGTTCCAAAACTGTGCGCCGTGGGATATTTGAAATTTTCGAGGAAAAGACGGCGATATTGATATCTTTCGGACACCACGTGAACTACTAGCTCGAGGTACTCGCAGCTTTAACATAAGATCGCGCTACATTCCTTTCGGTGACGTTCTCGAATATTTGAGATATGTTTTGTTTACTTGTACTTTCGGCTACGTCAGTAACGTCTCGAACTTTCTTGTTTTTTTAGATTTTGTATAGCCCTCCATTGGCTCAGCGGTATGTCTGCGGACTTACACGCTAAAATCCGGGTTTCGATACCGTGATGGGCAGAGCACAGATAGCCCATTGTGTAGCTCTCTGCTTAATTTTAAACAATAACAACAATATTTTGTATATAAATGCCTGTCGACATTCTGGGGCTCTCTGTAATGGAAGTAACTGAAGAGTGTTGTGATTAAGTGTCTGCGAGGTCGAACGAAGTTCAGTGAATTATTTTGTTGATTTTTAGTCTTTGTGCGCAAAAATGTAAAGAATTTTAAACATTAATAAGTAGCGTGTTAAGTGAATGGCAAACCACAGACCAGTGGCAAAGTTGTGAAGAAACGGAAATACCGGAAATATTGCCGATAGTTATCTAGATTTTGGTTTTACTTCAGTAGATATCAATCATGAAGAGTGTCCACAGTGTGTATTATGTGAGTGACTCCAGAGTGCATGCTTCCAAGTAAACTAAAATGCCACTTAGAGACCAGTCATCCTAACATGGCTAGTAAATCCCGTGATTATTTTACCAGAAACTTAAAAGTACATTTTTGAAACAAGCATCAATACTAAGCAATGCTTTGTTTAGATCCTACAAGGTGGAAAATAGAGTCTCGAAATGTAAAAAGCCTCACACCATAACAGAAGAACTAGTTTTACCAGCTGCAATGGGTGTGGTGAATACTATGATTGGTGAATCTGCAGGTGACTTTATCCAACAATACTATCAGTCGTAGAACCAACACATGGCCAAAGACCTGAACGATCAGTTAATTGAAAGAAAAAATGGAAAGGAAGGAATTCGGGTTACATCTAGATGAGTAACAATGATATTGATTTGATCTGCTGCACACGGTTCGTGTATGATGGCAAAATTGTGGAAAACCTTTTATTTTGTAAAAGTATTACTGCAGGTACAAAGGGTCAAGAGTTGTTTGAGATTCCTGACACTTTTATGTGTGAAAACAACCTGGACTGGACTAAGTGTGTTGGTGTCTGTATCGATGGTGGTCACTCTATGTTCGGCTGATATGGAGAGTCGCAGGCACTCATACGAAGCAAAACTCTTTATGCACTGTGGACTCATTGTATAATCCACAGGGAATCCCTTGCGTCAAAGCACCCGAGTCCTCAACTGAACCTACACCTGGATAGTATGTTGAAAGTGGTGAACTTTACAAAAACTCGGCCCCAGAAGACGTGGATTTTTAAAAACTGTGTGAGGATATGGGATCATAGCATACATCTTTGTTGTACTACTGTAGCTCATAATGACTCTCCCGTGGGAATGTACTGTCCCGTGTGTTAGAATTACGACAATAACTCTACTATTATCTCAAAGAAGAACACGAATGTTCTTAAAAAACTTCTTGGATACTTTTTTTTGTCAAAATTGGCACACGTGTGTGGTCTTCAGAAAAAGTTACTATTATGGAGAATAAAATGAACAAAGATGGTGGCAAAGACTGTTGCAGCAGTTTGTTACATCCAGTGAAACTGATTTGACCCACGAACTAAAATCAGTGACTGGTTTGAAAATTACTTTCCAGAAGATATGGAGAAGTTTTCATGGATCCAAGACCCATTCAAGGCTAAGGTCCCATCTGAATTTACGTCTGCAGAAGAATAAAATCTTATTGAGCTGTCTTGTGACAAGACTTTAAAAACAAAATTCGGCAGCGTGGAACTAACTGAATTTTGGACATCGGTGAAAGATGAATATCCGTTGCTAAGTGCTAAAGCTCAGCGGATCCTAATTCTATTTGCGACGTCATATCTCTGACAAGATGAGTTTTTTTGGCTATAAATGTGATGAAAAGCAAGTACTGCGTGATTCTCAATGTGGAACAGGAAATGAGGGTGGAAGTGTCCAATCAGATTCCAAGGTTTGAGAAGCTGTGTAGTGACCAACATACACACACATCCCATTAGTAATTGTGGTTATTTAAAAATGAAATAAAAATATTGTTTTTACTTTCAATTTACCTGTATTAATTTTTCAAAGGGCGACTAAGTAGTTAGGACATCAACACTTATTACGTTTTTTGGACCTAACTGCTTAATAAACGGAACTGTTAAGTTTTTCTTTTTACCTAGAACCGCCGTGAACCGAGAAAGTTTGGGACACGCTGCAGTAAACAAACACCAAAGGCTCGTACAAACACAATTCTACTCAAAAGGTTGTAAATGAATTTGAATTTTTTTATGATATCATTAGTGTATCAAAAAGCTCTTCAATCCCTCTTCCTCCCCCGAGAATGAAACGTCATAAAACTATAAAAAAAAACAAGTTCAACAAAATATAACATCTTTTGAACCTCACTGGACATTTTTTGACGCAGTGGAAGAGAAAGGCTTTATTGGTTGTTTTGGCCGACTGGTTTCGATGTGTACAGCCTAAGCGACGACTGCGAGTTAAGCGCCTTAATAATCTGACCAAACAGGGTCAAACGTTTGTTAAAAATATAATAAGATTAAATTTTTTCCTTGAGAAAGGACCCAGGTGGTTAAGGCACTCGACTCGTACTCCGAAGGGAAGGCAGCTAGTCATCACCACCCACTGCCAACTCTTGGGCTACTCTTTTACCAACGAATAGTGGGATTAACCGTCACATAATAACACTCCCATGGCTGAAAAGGCGAACATGTTTGGTGCGATGAGGATGCGAACCCGCCACCATCAGTTTACGAGTCGCACGCCTTAACCCACCTGGTCATGCCGGGCCAAAACATGACATAAAAGTCATGACGAACTGTCATTTTTTGACATGTTCATTTGGCGGTAAATAAACATCCAATACCATACAAACCTCGACAGTTCATCTCAATATCCATCCATCGACCATCTGACATTCTTATCTGACTATCTAATCAACAAACCTTATTTCAAGTGCATCTCTGGTACTAAAAGATTAGAAACCCGTTATAAATACTAAAAGATTAGAAACCCGTTATAAATACTAAAAGATTAGAAACCCGTTATAAATACTAAAAGATTAGAAACCCGTTATAAATACTAAAAGATTAGAAACCCGTTATAAATACTAAAAGGTTAGAAACCCGTTATAAATACTAAAAGGTTAGAAACCCGTTATAAATACTAAAAGGTTAGAAACCCGTTATAAATACAACAACCGCTTAAGAACCGTTTCGTTGTTTGTTACTTACAAACTATATAAATATTTTGAAATATTTCAGTATTAGCAAAAAATAAGATTTATGACGTTTAAGAAAATCTAAAAGAGAAAATAATCACTTTAAGTGCAGTTTTCAATTTTGTTTCCATTTAAAAAGCTAGCAAATCTATGACTAAACGAGAAGAAAAAACAGCATACTGTTATGTACAGTTACTTGTGTAGTACTAGTATTTATTATTTTAGTTTTCCAAACGTTATTTTACTCAATATTTCCCTCGGGTATGAAATGTATCGAATAGTGTGACTAAATCTCTTATTTGTTAAACTATAGCTAGCTTTGAAATGGGTGTTAGTATTGAAACTTTGTAGAATGGACTGCAGCTGCCTGTTGTGGAGACACAAGTGCGGAGGACGACGTTTCGAAAGTCTTTTGCTTTGTCTTCAAAGGGTGTTAGTGTTAATGAAACAATGAAAAAGCAAAGATAATTCTATTGTAACTGTGTATAAGTAATTCGTGATTTTCATTACCCCATTTTTTCTTTTCTCAAATTCTGTTATTAAAATATCTGTTTATTAAAAAATTCAATCGGTTTTAACCCTAATAAAATCACAAATAAATACTTACTTTCTTTCAAACATCACTGAAAGGTAAAAACTTCATTAAATATTTTATATTGTAGGTAAATTTTAATATGTAAGGAAATATAATGCAAACTTTTTTTTAATATCTTATTTTAGTTGAATATTTTTTACGCTACTTAATTTGCGGCTGTTAGCAAGCAAGTAGCAGACAAAGTAAGCATAGCCCCGAAGCCTTAATTTCAACATATAAAACAAAACTTAAGTACAGATATTCGAGTGCATTATTAACTTCACTACAATGAAATAATTAATTTCCAGGTAAAATACAAAACAGTTGAATGCCTTACTTAAATCAATGTTAGGCGAAGATATGGTTTTACCAAGCAGTATTATAATATTTCTTTCTAGTTCTCTATAGAATATGAGAGAAATAGCAGCGCCATCAGTGCTGAGAAAAGGAAACAACAAATCAGTTTTTTTTTTAAAAAATAGTGCTGACACAGACTGGCTGCAAAGCAACGGTGCGAGAGCTAACAAAAAATTGGTCAACCTTTAGCGGTTGTGTCCATCGTGGATGAGGCTCGTCGTCTATGTACAGGTGCAGTGGGGACGAACCGACGAAGAAACGTGACTGGTCTCAATACTAAGAAGGAAAAAAACAGCAACTCACTGGACAATGTTAACGATAAAATAAATAAACTTTAAAAACAGGGTTCGTTTTGTCCAGGCCCTCGCTCACACGTCAAACTGTGATCTAGGAAACAGACTAATTTCAATTAATTGATTAAACAGTAAAGGTGGAGTAGTTATTGAAAGTAAGGACATATCAGTGTTCGTTCATGTGAGCTAAGTGCCATATAATGACAATATATGTATATAACACTGTGCAATGTTGTCCGTAAAACTAAAAATTACTCGATTTTAATTGGTAAGGCGTGTTAAACTTACGCAGACGAGGCTCCTGAAGAGAGGACTCGAATTCTAATTGTTCGTTCCGATAAGGAGCATCTGTGACATCTTCAAAATTCATGATGTACATACATATAACTCCTTCTTCATTACGGATTGGCGCCATCACTTGACTACACAAAACCTTTGAGCCTGCATTAGAGAATAACACACATTTGGTAACAGAATTATGGTAACTACAGTATCAGACGCTTAAAAACGTGTTTCTGATCAAACTTACGTGGCTGTGACCTAGTTTGAAATACTTTGTGCCTCCTTCGTTGGTAATCGTTTTTCACAATTAAGGTAAACTCGAACCCTATAAATCGCACTCGAAAAACTAAACGCTTCGAGTACACAGTAGGTAGATAAAGTTTAACAATTTGATGTTTAATCCAAGTTTAAAATTAGTATAAAAAATGTTATTGGCGAAAATTCAACCCAAAAATTTTATTCCGCTTGTAAAATATGAAAATGACAAAAGCGCTTAAAGTTTATTTTCATAACCTTTATTAAATCAGAACCATTCAGAATAATTAAACTATTCCATCTGGAAGACTATATTTCCTGAATTCCGTTTTTGCTATAATGCTCTTGATTTTCACAATATAGTTTCTGCTAAGAGAAAAATTAGAAATTAAAACTTATACAGCTGTTAACACATTTAAATTCAACACTATTTCAGGCTTACACACACCTGACGAGAAGAAAAAAAAATTAATAAGTTTTTACACATTCAAACTGAAACTAACTTACCTTTGAATTTCGCACAAAGTTACATGAATGTTATCTGTGCTAGCCGTCCCTAATTTAGCAGTGTGAGACTAGAGAGAAGACAGCTAGTCATCACTGCTCACCGCCAACTTTTGAGCTACTTTTTTAACAACGAATAGTGGAATTGACTGTTACATTATAACGCCCGCACGGCTGAAAAAGCGAGCATGTTTAGTGTGACAAAGATATGAACCCGTGTTCCTCAAATTACGAGTCGATTGCCTTAAGCACCTGTTATGCTGGGCCTACTTATCTTTGGAAAAAACGTCTTATAAGTTTATGGATCAAGGTCCTAATCCGCTCAATAGTTGCTAAGTGTAGCCTTGGTATAGATTAAAACTATCGAGAGCCACAAGCCAAGACTTTATAAATCCAAGAATAATGGTTGCACACCCAAAACACTAACTGAGAATAAAAAACTAAGTTCAGGGACTGAAAAACAAGTTTACCTATTTCATAATTTAGCTGGAGAAAAGGTACTAAAAGTCAAGGTATAGATGGTTAGTAACAGAATCGAGTTGGTATTCACAACTAACTAAACAATATAGAGAAAACTAGGACTGCAGAATACTGTTGGAGACAGATAGAAAGTGGAAAGAAAAAGACAGGAGTTAGGTTAATAATTCATTCCACAAAGTATTATCAGTTCTTAAAAAGCTTAATCTGAGAGTCTTGGGTTCGAATCTCCATCACATTAAAATCCTCGCCCTTTTAGCCGTGGGGACGCTATAACGTGATGGTCCATCCCACTATTCGTCGATAAAAGAGTATCCCAAAAGTTAGCGGTGGATGGTGGTGACTAGCTGCCTTCTTTCTAGTCTTACACTGCTAAATTAGGAACGACTGGTGCAGATAGCCTTCGTGTAGCTTCGCGTGAAATTTGAAACTAACCAAACCAAGATACCAATAGTTTGTATGTGTTAAAACCTTGTTTCGTTTAAAACAGATATTTGTTTTTGATATAATGCTTTGATGCTATACAAATTTTGATATTATTGAGTTCGTTAATGCTTACGGAGGTAATCAAATTAATATTAAAATAATGTTAACTTCTGTAAAAAACAACTTGTAGCATTGTTTTACTTGAGTTTACTTACCGATAAAGTATATTTTGACACAATTTGTAGCTTTTACACCAAGCAAAAAAAGCTAATCTTACTTATTTAAAAGATGTAAATTGTATTTAAAAAATCTCGAAGTATATAGTGCTGAGATCTACGTTATAAATAAGGTGAAATATAAGTAACTGTTTGAGTTTAGGAAAGTAAAAACAAAATTAGCTGATAAAACAATCAGTCATAATTTGTTAGAACAAATAAATTATTCATTAACTTATTTTAAAACCTTTAGATGAACTCAGGGAATGTGTCATAACGACGGTATTGTTGTAAGGTGTAAAATGTTGGATAACACAAGATAGAAAAAAGAAGGAATTTTATCCAGATAAAAAAATACAGCGTTGACAAGTCAGTAAATATACATTCTAAATTTACACACAAACTGTTGCTTTTTGAGTCAAACATTTTATGAAGACTTATATTTTCTTATTTTGTTGCTAGAATAGACATATATATTATGACCAATTCCAATAAAGTGAGTATTGGAAGTGAACGTGTGTGGTGTTATACCAGTAAGGCTGGAAAGACCAGAACAAAAGAGGATGATGAAACGTAGAGAAGAACACCCAAGATAAATAGTATTACTCATAAATTATGAAAAATGGTGTAGAGTGAAAGGACAGTTGCCGCATCACCAAAGATCTCGTATATATACATATATATATATAATCTACCTAAAAGCTCTGACGTAATTCGTTTCTAGGTAAACAAAATATCTTAAATGGACTACAAAACTCCAAAAAGTGATAAATAATCCATATGCACTTTATGTATTAATATTATTTGATCCATAAAAACATAATAAAGATATCGATGAGTTGAAAACAAATATTTTTTCCACCTTTCTTCTTGCATTTAATTGTACAAAGTGACACACAGTTTCATAACAAAATTAGTTTTCTTTGTTGCACTTCATCGTGCAAAACAGAACACAGTTTCGTAGCAAAAAGTCGTATTGTTTGTTGCACTTAACTGTGCAAAAAAACACACAGTTTCATTACAAAATTAGTATTCTTTGTTACAGTTAATTGTACAAAACAACAGACAGTTTCATAACAAAATTAATATTTTTTGTTACAGTTAATTGTACAAAATAACAGACAGTTTCATAACAAAATTAATATTCTTTGTTACAGTTAATTGTACAAAACAACAGACAGTTTCATAACAAAATTAATATTCTTTGTTACAGTTAATTGTACAAAACAACAGACAGTTTCATAACAAAATTAATATTCTTTGTTACAGTTAATTGTACAAAACAACAGACAGTTTCATAACAAAATTAATATTCTTTGTTAGAGTTAATTGTATAAAACAACAGACAGTTTCATAACAAAATTAATATTCCTTGTTACAGTTAATTGTACAAAACAACAGACAGTTTCATAACAAAATTAATATTCTTTGTTACAGTTAATTGTACAAAACAACAGACAGTTTCATAACAAAATTAATATTCCTTGTTACAGTTAATTGTACAAAACAACAGACAGTTTCATAACAAAATTAATATTCTTTGTTACAGTTAATTGTACAAAACAACAGACAGTTTCATAACAAAATTAATATTCTTTGTTACAGTTAATTGTACAAAACAACAGACAGTTTCATAACAAAATTAATATTCTTTGTTAGAGTTAATTGTATAAAACAACAGACAGTTTCATAACAAAATTAATATTCCTTGTTACAGTTAATTGTACAAAACAACAGACAGTTTCATAACAAAATTAATATTCTTTGTTACAGTTAATTGTACAAAACAACAGACAGTTTCATAACAAAATTAATATTCCTTGTTACAGTTAATTGTACAAAACAACAGACAGTTTCATAACAAAATTAATATTCTTTGTTAGAGTTAATTGTATAAAACAACAGACAGTTTCATAACAAAATTAATATTCCTTGTTACAGTTAATTGTACAAAACAACAGACAGTTTCATAACAAAATTAATATTCTTTGTTACAGTTAATTGTACAAAACAACAGACAGTTTCATAACAAAATTAATATTCCTTGTTACAGTTAATTGTACAAAACAACAGACAGTTTCATAACAAAATTAATATTCTTTGTTACAGTTAATTGTACAAAACAACAGACAGTTTCATAACAAAATTAATATTCTTTGTTACAGTTAATTGTACAAAACAACAGACAGTTTCATAACAAAATTAATATTCCTTGTTGCACTTAACTGAGCAAAACAACACAATTTTGTAACAAAAAGTCGTATTGTTTGTTGCACTTAACTGTGAAAACAACACAGTTTCGCAGCAAAAAGTCGTATTGTTTGTTGCACTTAACTGTGCAAAACAACACACAGTTTCATAACAAAATTAGTATTCTTTGTTACACTTCATCGTACAAAACAACACAAGTTTCATAGCAAGATTAGTATTCTTTGTTGCAACTCATTGTGCAAAACAACACACAGTTTCATAACGAAAGGTCGTATTGCTTTTTGCACTTAACTGTGCAAAACAACACACAGTTTCGTAGCAAAAAGTCATATTGTTTGTTGCACTTAACTGAGCAAAACAACACACAGTTTCATTGCAAAATTAGTATTCTTTGTTGCACTTAACTGAATAAAACAACACACAGTTCCGTAACAGAAAGTCGTATTGGTTGTTGCACTTAACTGTGCAAAACAACACATATTTTAGTATCAAAAAGTCGTATTGTTTGTTGCCTTTAACTGTGCAAAACAACACACAATTTCATAAGAAAAAGTCGTATTGTTTGTTGCACTTAACTGTGCAAAACAACACACAGTTTCATTACAAAATTAGTATACTTTCTTGCACTTTACTGAATAAAACAACACAGTTCCGTAACAGAAAGTCGTATTGGTTGTTGTACTTAACTGTGCAAAACAACACACAGTTTTATTACAAAATTAGTATTCTTTGTTGCACTTAACTGAATAAAACAACACACAGTTCCGTAACAGAAAGTCGTATTGGTTGTTGCACTTAACTGTGCAAAACAACACATATTTTAGTAGCAAAAAGTCGTATTGTTTGTTGCCTTTAACTGTGCAAAACAACACACAATTTCATAAGAAAAAGTCGTATTGTTTGTTGCACTTAACTGTGCAAAACAACACACAGTTTCATTACAAAATTAGTATACTTTCTTGCACTTTACTGAATAAAACAACACAGTTACGTAACAGAAAGTCGTATTGGTTGTTGTACTTAACTGTGCAAAACAACACACAGTTTCATTAAAAAATTAGTATTCTTTGTTGCACTTAACTGAATAAAACAACACACAGTTCCGTAACAAAAAGTCGTA
The DNA here is from genome assembly GCA_011833715.1 of Carcinoscorpius rotundicauda. Classification (NCBI taxonomy): domain Eukaryota; kingdom Metazoa; phylum Arthropoda; class Merostomata; order Xiphosura; family Limulidae; genus Carcinoscorpius; species Carcinoscorpius rotundicauda. The sequence continues at coordinate 37,476,394 of CM022406.1, read as the reverse complement.
AATGCAAATATTAATTGAAGATATCAAGCTTAAACGAGACCGGTTTGTCGTTAAAACTAAATTATATAAATCTGAATAAAACATTTAAAATTAAATAAATAAATAGCATTCAAACCAAGACAACACTAGACTTGAATTGGAAATAAGGGACCTAACATATTCTTACTTGATAGAATTTAGGTGCATATATATGTATATATCAGATTTTACATACAAAAATTATGCAGTTTGCACAACCATTTTCTTTTTGTATTATTGCTAATAGAAAATTTAAATTTTATTATTCGCTACATAATTTACCTAAACATTTTCTTTCTAACCAGTAATTTCGGTGGATTTGACTTTCGTGCAACTATAACACGTTTAAAACAAAATATAAGTTGTAGAAGTGAGATCGAAGAGAAGTGAACAGAAAAACAAAGGATGAAAAATGTGGAATTAGGATACGAAAAACTCAAGTAAAAAACTTAATAAGCAGAAAAAAGTGGGTCAAACGAGCAATTCAGAGATGGTGGTAGTAAAGTCGACAACTTGAAAAGGGCAAAGGTCAGAGGCTAGTCGGAGAGAATGAGAGACAATAAAACTAAGAACTGTTATATTTTGGAAAGAAAAACTACATCCAACAAAGAATAAAGAAAAATAATAGTTCTAGACAGAGGGTATTTAAAACTTAACTGACACGGACTAAAGGAAATAAAGTATTTCAGATATGCTCGTAAACCTTGGTTAGATAAACGAATGCTTCAAGTTAGGATCACGATGTGACAACTTCATTTGTTGATTTCTGTGTTAGCTGCCTGAAAATGAACATCGAGCCTATCTGTTTGATAAAGTTCCACCAAACGGTTTCCTTTTATGCAATGTTGAGTACGAACGGTAGCGACAAAGAAAAAAACAAGAATTCGTAGCTGAAAACATTCCTCTTTATGTTTTACTCATATACGGCTGTAAGAACATTGGGTAAAAGAACCTTAGAATAAATAAAACGTAAAAGTTGCTCAGAGATGCACCAAAAAAATTAAAAATAAACGAAATCCTACCAGAAGCTTAAGTACCTTTGAAGAATGGATTTTTTTTCTTCAGAGATGTCAAAATAAATTTCATTAATCTAGCTTTGGTTTCTGTAGATCTATTCTTAATAATCTCATCATTACGTAATCTAGATTTCTGTCAATTTAGAGCCTGTGTAATAGAGGGTAATAAACTTACTTCCACGTGCATTTTAACGATACTGGTTGCTTATATTTCAATTTTTGCGCAAAGCTGCATGATGGTTATCTGCGCTATTCGTCCCTAATTTAGCAGTGTAAGACTAGAGCGAAGGCAGCAAGTCATCACCACCCACCGTCAACTCTTGGACTACTCTTTTACCATAGAATACTGGGATTCACTGTAACATTATAATACCCCCACGGCTGAAAGAGCAAGCATGTTTAGTGCAATGAGGATTCGAACCCGCGACCCTCGGATTACGCCCTATCCCACCTGGCCATGCCCGGCCCTTCCTACTACGAGGGTCTAAGAAATGAAACTTAATCAATTGCCTATTTTTAAACTAGTATTCTTTTAATTTCTAATATTGAAATAAAATAAAATTTATGTTTATTGTGAATACAAATTATAATGAGGACTGAAATTCCACGAATATTCATTTAACTTCATTTTCCAATAATAATATTTTGTCAAGCTTTTTTCCACACGACTTTATTTTCAAGCTACAAATAGTGTTGTAGCTATTATATTAAAATACTTCACATCTTAGAAGTGCAAACATTATTAATTAGGGTAAAAAAGTACATTAAAATATAAGTATTTTATACGAAGCGATATAGAAGAGATCAAAACAGAATAGTTCTTATACCGAACAGATAAGTGCTTTTGAATTTTTTTCAAACTGTAATTAGAACAAACCATTTAAAAACACCGATCCTTCGGCTTTGAAAACATATTAGACCCTGACATTCTATGTTAGAAAACTGCTACAAACAATGAACAATTCAACATAGTATGTAGAACTATGGGCTATAAAGTGAGGAGAGATTGAATGTGAATCTAATAACATTTAATTGAATTTTCTCAAATCGTCTCCAGCTTTCCATTTCATCCACCTATTTTTCCAGTCTTAGTTTATTAAAGCGATGTATAATGATTAAAAAAAAACATTCCGTATAGAATATAGGAATGTATCTCTTGCAAACCCAGTCTTTGATAGAATTGTATTAACACGAAACACACACACACATAAAGATGTCACAGTAAATCATACAACACAAGTTTCAATTTGCTACCATTTCTTCTGGATGGTTTAAATGCTCAAATACGAAAATGTCTTTTTTTTTTTTAATTACCGGAACCTTTTATTTGAACGAATCAGTCTTCCTACAATCAACATATTTTTAAAGTATACGTTTAATGAAAATAGAATGCCACGTGCGAGCGTACTTCTATAAATACCGAACAAATAATTAAAAAAAAACACAGGAACTTTATCGTGCAGAAAAAAATTATAAAACCACTAAAGGAAACGTAGCTTTATCCTATTCTATTCTATAAAAACACTATTAAAAAAAAACGTTTGACGTTAATGGGCGAGCAGTACAAAACCAACTGATTCTTTTAAGTTAATAAAGTCACTAAGGGAACGCTGTTCTTTTATGATTATCTGTCGCATTAGGGACCTAAATTCTTAATAGGAATGAATTTTATTTTTCTATCGGAACGGAAGAGAGAAAGCGAGCTTTAAAAGCACATGTGCCGTCGCTATTCTCATGATAGTTTTACAAAATGCGAATGTGAAATTTTGAAGAATTCTAAGTTTAGTGGAATTAAAAAAAAATATAGAGAGTGTAGAAAACAAAAATACTTGTCACATCATCTTACAGTTCATTTTATTACATAGGTGAAGTCTGCAAATGAATATGGAAATCATTCTTGCACTAACAAAGACCAATGAAACTATCTGTGATCAAAATATTGTCTTTACTTCAACAGTACTTTTTTTAAAATACATTATTTCTAGAATAATTCAAAATAATTGTAAACGAAGACAACGAAATATACATCTCCACTTCCTTAAGCCGAACATGAGTGAAATCTTATCTTCGAGGAAGCGGCGAATTAACACCGTAATTCGTGTACTTTTTGCTTTAGTTTGGTTAGGGTTAAGCTTTACCGTACTTAATACCATCAGTAAATAAACTTATAATGTTGGTTTACTTTTTTTGTTTTTTTTATTTCGCGCAAAGCTAGTCAAAAGCTATCTGCGCTAGCCGTCCCTAATTTAGCAGTGTAAGACTAGAGGGAAGGCAGCTAGTCATCACCACCCACCGCCAACTCTTGGGCTACTCTTTTACCAAATAATAGTGGGATTGACCGTAACATTATAATGCCTCACGACTGAAATGGACAAGCATGTTTAGTGCGACGAGGATTTGAACCCGCGACCCTCAGATTACGAGTCGCACGCCTTAAGACGCTTGGCTATGCCAGGCCCATGTTATTATATAACCTAATATTGGCCGTTTCTAAAAGCTTTGATAAAGTTTAAACATATTGTTGTACAAAATTTCTATTGATTAAAGTATATTAAAATGTGCCTTTTTCCCCAGTGGTACAGCGACACGTTTTCGGACTCATTCTAGTAAAACCTGGTGTTCGATACTCCCGGTGGGCAAAGCACAGACAGTCCATTGTGTAGCTCTGTGCTTAATTCCGTATAATCAATCAGTCATGCACCTTTTACTTAAATTCATTGAATTTATCTGTCTAAGCAATTAAATAGCAAAATGCACGAGCGTTTTTAGAACAGACAAAAACTTTATATTATAACAGATAAACAGCTACTGCTAACGTGTTTTATAGTCACTGATCAATACTAAATCCACAAAACTGAAACCAGCTGACAGTTGCACAGGTAGAAAATTAAATTATATTCACTTCGGCCGAGCACAGCCAAATGGTTAGAGGTCCAAAGTTTGAACCGTGATGTTACTGAACGCGCTATTCAGTTTTTATAAGGCTCTATATCAATATTGTTATTCATTTCAAAGAGCACGAAATCAGAGTCAGTTGTAACTGAATTTTAAACGTTTTGGACATGGTATTCTACTCACGCGTCCCGTAAGTCCCGTTCACCTTGAAAAATCCAAAATATTTATTTTAAAACTTTAAAAAAAACATGGTTGCTTTTTACCTTGTGCCGTAAACTGAAGTTTATACAATTTATAGCCGTGAAACTTAGCTTAAAAAGTATTAATACCAATAAGATAAAATTAGAAGAAATGTAATAAAATATTTAACACATAAACAATGAAATCTAGCAGACGTTTGTGTAAACTACTCTACAAAAACTATCAGGATACCATTTGAAAAGGAATAACATAACACTATGTAACAAAATTTCTACTTTTACTTCTTCCTGGACAGAAAGTGTTATTTCCCAGGTTTTTATGCCTGAAGTAAATGGAAAAAAGACCTATTTTTCTCTTTAACTTTGCTTTTGTGACCTGAGTAATGAAATTTTCAAATTTACCCGTTTTCCAGAACATTACAGGTAGATTCAGTGCTGAGTAGCTGATAGAGAATTTTCAAGAACTTTCCAGAATGTTGTAGACTCCTCAAAACTGTGCTGCTCCATAACAAAAATAAGTATCCATCTCTTCTCCTGGTTCATTTGGTGCACCTCAAAGAGGAACATAACAGCGTCAAGACCTTGCTAGAAGCCTTAAAGTATGGTGAGTATGGCTAGGATGTTATCAAAGACTTAAAAATGATGACATTCCTGATGGGTCTCCAAAGAGTCTTTACCATGTTTCCCTGTTATCTTTCCCTTTGGGACAGCAGGGACAACGTAGCGCACTACAAAAGGAAGCAATGGCCACAACGGACTGAGTTCTCTGTCGGGAGGCACAATGTCAAGTGTGAGCCACTAGTGGACCTTCAGAAGGTGTTGTTTCCACCATTGCACATAAAATTGGGTCTTATTAAACATTTTGTCACAGCTCTTGATTAAGAGTCTGCAGCCTTCAAGTACCTTTGAGACTTTTTCCCTAAGCTGTCTGAGGCAAAGGTCAAAGTTGGTGTCTTCGTTGGACCACAAATAAAGAAGATCCTAGAGTGAACAGAATTCCCCCAAGAAGCTCAGTAGGAAGGGTAGAAAAGCTTGGGGCAGCTTTGTTGTAGTGGTTCGAGGCTTCTTGGGCAATCACAAGGCCGAAAATTATGTGGAACTAGTTGAAGCTCTGGTGAAGAACTGCGGCAAAATGGGCTGCAGGAAGTCCATGAAAGTCCACATCCTTTAAGCTCATCTTGATAAATTTAAGGAGGACATGAGAGCATACTCAGAGGAGCAAGTTGAGTGCTTCCATCAAGATATACTGGACTTTGAATGCCGCTATGAAAGAGCGTATAAAAAAAAACATGATGGGAGACTGACTATATTTGGGGGTTGGTACGTGAAAGTGATTTACATTACAGTCGCAAATCTCGAAAAACTACTCATTTCTCTACACTTGTGTTCATTTTTGTATAACTTTAGTATAAATACATGTACATCTTGATTCATATGTTGTTTTATTCAGACATTATGTAAATGAAAATGTGCAAACTGGCCCGTTTTTACATAATTTCTAAATTTTGTTATCCAGGTAACAAAAGCAAAGTTTGAAGGGAATAATGGCATTTTTTATACTTTTACAGCATAAGCAGTTAAGAAATAACACATAGTATCCAGGAACAAAATTTGTGTTACATTGTGTAACTTATTTACTGTGTCGAGTGCTTAATAAAGAATTATGTGTGTTAGAAATCTACAAAAGCTACCAAAAGTTCGTAAGTTGCATGAATTTGGATTTTGGAAAATATAATCTGCTAAAAATGCAGAAATTCGATTGGTCAAATATTTAGAGCTCTTGACCATCAGGACAACCTGAACGTGACACAACAACATCTTTGCCTGACATCTTAAGGCCATAAATTCGAATCGCCGTCACACAAAACATGCTCGCCCTTTCAGCCGTGGGGGTGTTATAATGTGACGGTCAGTCCCACTATTTTTTGGTAGAAGAGTAGCTCAAGAGTTGGCGATAGGTGATGATGACTAGTCTTACACTGCTAAATTAGGAACGGCTAGCGCAGATAGCCCTCGTGTAGCTTTGCGCGAATTTCAAAAAGAAACTTACCTATAAATCATATAAAAATTCAAACAAAGAACAAATCTTTTACTCAGATGGACCGAATCCATCGTAGTCAACTTTAATTGAAAAAAAAACACTCTCGCCTCCTTTTTAAATGTTTAAAAAACATTCGACACCGCGTGACACAAAGTTCTTAATATCTGAATGTCAGAATTAGAACTACAGTACGGAATTGTTCTCTAGTTATTCAACTTTCTGGAAGAAAAGAAACATAGAATTAATTTTGAGGAAACCTATTTAGACGATTTCACTTCTCAGGCAAATGTCTTTTACGAAATAATGATTATTTTATGTTATTCTTGAGTTAGCTTTAAAATTTTCATTTCAAAATGTGCTCACAAAAGTGATGCCCTTGTTTGCTCATTTATTCATGAACAAAACCATGGTCAGCTATCATCCGTATCCATCGCAAGGAATCGAGCCCCAGATTTTAATGTTGTAGGTCCAGCCAACTTACCACTGTCCTACAGGAGGACATTATTAAAATGTGTCAACTTCTTTCGTGGTGATAATTATTACCAAGTACGAAAGGTATTCCTTGCAAACAAGAATCTATATCGTCTTTCTCTAAAATGTTACCATACAGAAATGGTTATTAAAAGATTATGCTTCCTTACCTACCACGTTTATTTTATTTTTTGAAATTACGTTCTTGCTGCAGATTTGTATGAAAGAAAGTCTAATAACAACATACAGTAAAATGCTATTAACATCGTCTTATTAACACACATAGCAAGGAATTGCCCAATAAATTAAAAGCAGAACTTTGTTTCCATTTTATGTTTTGTTTGTTTTTGAATTTCGCACAAAGCTACTCGAGGGCTATCTGCGCTAGCCGTTCCTAATTTAGCAGTGCAAGACTAGAGGGAAGGCAGCTAGTCATCAGCACCCACCGCTAACCCTTAGGCTACTCTTTTACCAATGAATAGTAGGGTTGACTGTCACATTATAACGCCCCCACGACTGAAAAGGCAAACATGTTTGGGGCGACGGGGACGCGAACCCGCGACTCTCAGAATACGAGTCACATGCCTTAATCCAACTGGCCGTTTCCAGTTTACGAATTACTTCAACAGCTCTGAAATGTCGTGTCGAACCAAAACATGAGCCTTGTTCTTACCAGCAAAACGTTAGAACAACTGTAAATATAGAAGATAACAACGTAGAAGCATCATTTAAATGTTTTATAAGTTATGGGATTCATAAGAATTATACGTATATATGTGTGCATACATATAATACTCGTTACAGCAGGAACATTTATCAGCAAGGATATTTCCAAGTGAATAAATACTCAGAAATTTGCAAGTTAAACGATAAGAAATGACGTGTGAGTTTTGTTTGAACTATAAAAGGTTTAACTCCAGATCCACGAGTACAAACAAACATTGAACAGTAAGACGTGTAATCCTTTCCAGCACGAGCGAACAGAAGCGAACAGATTTATGGAAAACTAAAACAAAACAAAAAAAACATTTAATCAAAAACCAATGAATGGGATCGTGAAAGAGAAAGTGACAAGAGAAACCCGCTGTTACATTATTTTCAGTTCGGCAGTCGTTACACATTCATCAAGTGAGATACCAAGAACCTCGTGCCCAGCGTGTGATTCCTCAACAATCCTCTATTGAGACGTCTAACTCCCCACCCCGCAGCCTATTCAATCACTCAGTGGCTGAAGAAACATCCGAAATGATGAAACATTATACTCTATACTTTCTGACAAGCACGTGGTTAATGTTCCTCCCATTTGTTTTTCTATGCCATAACTCCGAGCTTATCTATTTCGTAAGAAATTAAGGTTGCACTTGTCAAGCACACGAAACTATTTTCATTTCTTGAAGAATTCGTATTCGAGTATCAAATGTTTCATTTGCCAAATAATGTTCCCAATGTGGAAACATCAGACAAGTGCGTCTCTGCCCATATATTTTACCTGCAAATACACAGGTGCATACGTGCACGCGAATATTTATAATGCATACAAAACTAGGACTAATTATAAAAATTTTAAATCATGACGAGCGTTCCATAAAACGCGAGTTTTCATTATTTCAAAATAACATGTAATAATTTCTAGGTATTTTAGTTCTCCTAAAAGAAATAAAAAATTATATAGTCCAAAAACAGAGTGAAATTATAGCCCTACATTCAGTTTTTAACAACTTGTACCAGGACATGATGTTGTCCGGCCATGCCTTGTTTTAATTATTTGTATTCAGAAATAAACTGTTCACTGACAACAATTCATAAATTACAGAAAAGCATTCTTATAAATCCCTTTTATGTAAAGGTTAACATTTTGTTTCTAAATTCTATATTTAAAAAAAAATTAAACAGTTGTGTTAATATAAACACAAAGTTGTACATTTTTTACGTGTTCAAAAGATAAAAAAGAATATTCTGGACATAAATCAGACTTTATTATTAGTCGAAACTAAATAACGCACTTAAACAGGTCCCATGTTTCATTTAAGTACCGAAGAGACAGGCTTGTGTCCGTGTGATATAATATATTACCTGCTCTTTAAACTGAAGCTGTATGATAAGAGTAACAGGCTATCCCTAACCACGGAAGGTCAGTGTTGCAAGCCCTCTGGTCAGTAGTTCGAAAGTAGGGACTGCAAGAGAAAGCTTTAATAGCTTTACCATAAATACAAATTCGTCTGATATGCGTGTACTAATTAAATTAACAATTATTTAAATTATTAAATTAAAATATTACAACGGGTAAAAAAAAAATAGGATATCGTGAAGTCTTAATACATTGTCTATTAAAATAGGATCCCGAAATGGCCAAGCATGTTCAGGCGTTCGACTCGTAATCCGAGGGTTGCGGGTTCGAATTCCAGTCGCACCAAACGTGCTCGCCCTTTCAGCCGTGGGGACGTTATAATATGACTGTCAATCCCACTATACGTTGGTAAAAGAGTAGCTCAAGAGTTGACGGTGGGTGATGATGACTAGTTGCCTTCCCTCTTATCTTGCACTGCTAAATTAGGGACGGCTAGCGCAGATGACCCTCGGGTAGCTTAGCGCGAAATTCAAAACAAACAATTAAAATAGGATCGAGCATGGCCTAATTATTAGATTGCCGGACCATTAACCTGCTGGTTCTCTGTTTGTATCCTTGTTACCACCAAACAAAAAAAAAATCACTTCTGCACTTCGAGGTCATGGATAAGTTATAAGTGGCATGGTCAAACTTCACTATTCGGTTACGTAGCTTTTTTTTTTTTTGCTGGGTGTCCTTATCTTTGTTCCCCGCTGATACAGCGATAAGTCTACGGATTTACAACACTAAAATTAGGGGCTCGATTCCCGTCAGTGGACTCAGCAATTGGCCCGATGTGGCTTTGCTATAAGGAAAACACAAACACATCCCTTACCTCTTGTCTATTGATTCAAAATTACGGACGGCTAGGGCAGATAGCTCTCGAGTAGCTTAGCGTGAATGTCTGAAGACAATTAAATAATTATGAAATCAAAGGGCTCATTTAAGTTCATTATTAATCGCGTAACTAAACGTTATTACAAGTTATGATAAGTAAATGAAATTTCTCACAGCTACAACAAAAAGTGCTTGATGAAATTAAAAGTATTCCATTGTGATAGTTCCGTACACTGCATTAAAAATAAACATGAAGGATAATTGGAAATTGCAATATTTCAAACGCGATAAAGCAAAACCAGTGTTATGAAAGGATGCTAATCTTCCGTTCTCTGCTGCAGTTTGCTGTCTACTCCAGCAAATGAACATTCAAGAGATGCAGCTTTACATCTTTACGTTTCAACATAGAAAAATAAAATTAGATATTTTCAGGTTTATCTCATTCCAGAAGACTGTTACATTACTAACAGTGTGGTAAGAGTACGAGGCCTAAATTCACTGAATGGAATGATTTCCCTTTTTTTTTCTTTTTAACAGAACTTACATTCTATTAAATCTATGCCAGGCATTTTGTCATCTCCTGTTTCAATTACACTGCCAAGCCAACCATGTCAATAGCTGTGAAGCATGGTCATAGAGAAAGCAGTAACGTCACGGAAGTGTGAAAGTTCGTCCCACTATCATTTTACGACGTGTAACGTGTTTGAACTTAAAAATCATAGCAAATATGCTACGTTAGCAGAATATATAACTTTCTCGTATTTCTAACGTTGATTTTATTAAGTTCATTGTGTGGCCTGAAGTATTTTGGACATACAACATTTATATAAACTATTATCGAATTAACAGTTTTATTTTTGTGATTATGTGGGCAGGTAAATGACAAAATGATGTTCATATAGCATACCAGAAAATGCATAAAAATAAATATAGTTACATAACAAACATTTAGGAAAACAAAAGGAATCTTGAGGTTTCAATTCTCATACAAGTTCAGCATAATGTTACTTCATGAATACTTCTTTTAATCATCAGAAGAAACTCACGAGAATGACTTTTTGACTTTCATTTCAAAGGTGAAGAAGAAATTCTCGCAGTGACTTAGTGACGTTGGTTTAAAACGTGCAGAAATCACTCAAGAGAGCGGTTAATGTATTACTAGATAGAGCATAAAACTGTATCATTTATTGTTATTGCTTTCTTTGTACTAAGACACACAATAGTCTGTCTGCATTCTGATCATCGGGCGACTCGTACATCAAATTTTAGCGTTGAAAGTCCGTAAAATTTCTAAAAACTTACTGGAAGACATAAATAAATGGCTTCAGTGAAATATTTACAATACTTTCCAGTAAACATGTAAAAAAAATGTCTCAAAAAGGGACTTTTCGACAGTTATTTCATACCCGTTGTTTAAAAACATACACTTTAAAACATAAATCTTAAATGTGCTGCCACCTGGTATGCATAAATACAACTAACAAACTTTATTCTTCATTAGTTATTTTGCGTGTGCGTTTTTGTACCGTACGCAAAAATTTCTCAAACGTAAACCCAGATAATTGTAATTTTAAATTATTATTACAATCAATCAAATTTGCTAAGAACAATCCTATCTTATTAATTAATAATAACAGCGACTTTTTCTCTATTGAGACAAGTGGCGTTCATCCTAACGCTTCCCACAAAACTACGCAATCCGATGTCTATACTTTGCCTAATTCTTAGCTGTGAGTCATCAGAAATTTCTTAACAGTAATATTGTAATTGGAAATCAGTGAGTCTAGTAATTGTTTTGTCTCTCGACTCTTTATTTAATTAAAAACTAATCTTATAAAAGTTAAGGTTAGCAACGACACTGACTTTCCAAATGACTGGTTTCTCAAAATAATCGAACTATAACATTCTTTTTTTGCAAAATTTAAAGAAGAACTTCAAACAACTAGTAACCTTTCTCTTAAATATATATATATATATATATATTAAAATTTAAAGTAAATGTAAAACACGTTTTAAAGTTTGCCTGGATCCTTCTTTGTATGCATATTATTGTTCAAGAAAATCAAAAGTTGACTAATGCGTCGCCAGTTTTCATTGGTTAGGTCTACAATTGCATGGGTCCAGTGTTCCAACACGAAAAGCGCTCTTGGCTTCGGACGCGTTATAAAAGTGACAACCAATTTCTTTCTCGAGTTGATAAGCCACATTGAGACCTTCTTTTGCTGCTTACTGGTTGGCTAGCTACTTTCCTTCTGGTTTGCTTTGGTTTGTCTTGAATTTCGCGCAAAGCTACAGGAGGGCTATCTCCGCTATCCGTCTCTAATTTAGCAGTTTAAGACTAGAGAGAAGGCAGCTAGTTATCACCAGCCTCCGTCAACACTTGGTGTACGCTTTTACCAACGAATAGTGGGATTGAGCGTTACATTTTAACGCCCCCACGTTTGAAAGGGTGAGCATGTTTGGTGTAACAAGAATCGAAACCCATGGCCCTAAGATTACGAGGGTTACCTGGCCATGCTGGGCCTCCAACTCTTGGGCTACGCTTTTATCAACTAATAGAGGGATTAACATAAATTTATAACGCTCCCTCTGCTGAAATGGCGAGCATGTTTGGTGTGACGCGAATTTGAACCCGCGACTCTCACATTACAAGTCGAGCGCCCTAATCACATGGTCATGTCTGGCAAAAACTGTTCAAGTAACTAATTTTTTTGTTATATTTTAATGTAGATCAGATCAGCATGAATTCGTTTTTACCAAAACTAATCTGCTACGTCAAGCTTCATATTCGAACAAAAAGCCTAAAAACTCTAATCGTGACGCTTTTAGTAGGTTGGAACACGCCTTGCACGAGCAAGTCTGCACATTTAAATTGCGTGTAACCAGATATATACTAGACCGGTATGAATAAGAGAAAGAAAAACACTGTATACCCACATGAAAAACAGTAAACGTTAAATATAATAAAGAATATATCATGCTCGTACCTGTTCGTGTTTCTTCTCTATATATCAATAATTGTTTGTTTGTTTTAAATTGCTCACAAAGCTTCACGAGAGCTATCTACTCTAACTGTCTCTAACTTAGCAGTGTAAAACTAGAGAGAAGATAGCAAGTCATCCCCACCCACCGCTGTCTCTTGGGCTACTCTTTTACCAACGAATAGTGAGATTGACTGTCACATTATGATGCCACCATAGCTGAAAGGGCGAGCACGTTTAATGTGATGGGGATTCGAACCCGCGACCCTCGGATTAGAAGTCAAGTGCCTTAACCACGTAGCCATGCCGGGCCCTATAATGTTTATTAAGACATTCAACTAGAATATTTTATATAATGTTTTCCATTTCCTTGTAAATCGATATATCATCAATAACTACACGACTTTAGATTCTTTTGTTGTGTTGCTTTTCCTAAAACTGTCGTATTTATAAATTTTATGTTTTGAAAGAATTCTAATATTGCGATGTTGAAAATAAAGCCCCCTACTAGTACATATAATGATTTAATTCTGTTATCCATCACCAGATAGGCTGGCTCAATATATATATGTATCTTAGTCTACTTGGAAGAATTTTGAAATATTTAAATATTGTTTGAAACTGGCAGATGTCACCATGTTAATATCGCAATAAAACCTTTCTTATTAAAAAAATATAATATCTTATTTTCATGTTTGATATTGACTCCCAGCGTCAACATTCAGTTTTAACAGACCAGAGTTGTTGTTGTTTTCAATTTCTCATTCACGTTTTAGCCAGATATACCATGTTGCTTTGTATTCATCAGACGTTTGAATTATCAAATGACGCACGCTCAAAAGTAATTCATATTTCCATAAAGCTAAGAAATCTGTCCGATAAACTTAACCCTAAAAAGAGACAGTGTCTTTTATACCTCAGTTTTTATTAATAATGATAGAATTCTAAGGAATGATAGGAACGTCATCATAGCGAAACGCTAAGCGTTTCTTTTTTCATTTCAAAAGGCCCGGCATGGCCAAGCGTGTTAAGGCCTGCGACTCATAATATGAGGATCGAAGGTTCGCATCCCCGTCGCGCCAAACATGCTCACCCTTTCAGCCGTGGGAGCGTTATAATGTGACGGTCAATCCCACTATTGGTTGGTAAAAGAGTTGGCGGTGGGTAGTGATGACTAGCTGCCTTCCCTCTAGTCTTACACTGCTAAATTAGGGACGGCTAGCACAGATAGCCCTCGAGAAACTTTGTGCGTAAATCATAAACAAACATTTCATTCCAGAAATTACAAAAACTTTTACGTTGGCAATATACATAAGTATGTAAACCTTTCATCAGGGTTCTTCCAATATTAAAATGAAGTAAAACCCTTGTTAATGATTCTTTAAAATGCACAACTAAAACTCTTTATGGAGATTGCTTTTAAAGTATATATATATATATATATTCATATATAAAGGGTCTCCAATTGAAAGAAACGCCCTCTATAAAACTGTGGAGTTTTCAATGGAAAAATAGCATTTTAGACTACAACATCTGCCTTTAAAAATATCAAATTGTAAAATTCATCACTTGCACTATAGTTTCTTTTGTCTTTCTCAGTGTCTCGTCGCTGAAGGAAGACTGGGTCATTTTCCTATTGTGGAACCAGGAGAGTTCAAGTATTTTTTAACGCCTAACTAATGAAAAGTTCAGTAATGTTAAATAATCCGCTACACCTTAATAAAGATTGTAGAACGTGGTGGAGAGATTATCGCACGTTAAACAAGAAATGAGTCACTTATTTTAATTGAAGGCGTGACGTTGCAGGTGTTAACCGAAGTGCAAGTAGCGTATTCATTAAAATATTTGTCTAGTTCACAACGAATTTCCAATACGATCGGAATAACACGTTAAAGCCTTTTTTTTCGTAACGAAAGTTGTTCAAATCTATATAAAAGTATCCAAACTTTGCGCAGCCCGGGGTAAATCAGTTTCAATTATTTTACTCTCTGTAACACAGGCTTAAGTGGAAAGAAATTTTTGATGGGTTTGGAGTTACCCTGAAAAAGCAGGAACTCCAGAATACCTTGGAAGCATGTGAGTGTTTGTTTTTGTTCTTGAGTTTCGCACAAAACTATACGAAGGCTATCTGTGTTAGCCGTTCATAATTTAGTAGTGTAAGACTAAAAGGAAGGCAGCTAGTCATCACCACCCACCGCCAACTCTTGGGATATTCTTTTGTCAACGAATAGTGAGATTGGCTGTACATTATAACGTCCACACGACTGAAAAGTCGAGCATGTTTGGTGTGATGGGGTTGGAGGCAAGTGATAGGAGAGTTTTAAAAATGATTATTGAGACGTAGTAAACTGTGATTGGATGGGCCTGGTAGCCGACAGCCCACCCATGGTTTCACAGCTGTTCTTTAACAAATTAATACGATTTGCAATGGATAACCAGCATAACCACGACATATCCATTCAACAGTCACATACCTCAAGCAACTAAAGTATAGCTAGTCAGCTAGTAGCTCATATCCATTTAACAGTCGCACACTTCAAGCAACGATGGAATATATAGTTTTAATGGTTTGGTTTGGTTTAAATTTCGCGCAAAGCTACAAGAGGGCTATCTGCGCTAGCCGTCCATAATTTAGCAGCCTAACACTAGAGGGAAGGCAGTTACTCATCACCACCCACCGCCAAATCTTGGGCTACTCTTTTACCAACCAATAGTGGGATTGACCGTTACATTATAACGCCTTCACGGCTGAAAGGGTGAGCATGTTTGGTATTACGAGAATTTGAACCCGTGACCCTCGGATGGCGAATCTAGTGCCTTAACCACCTGGCCGGTCGGGCCTAGTTCTAATGACTCAAAACAATCGACGATGAGGGATATAGATCTAAAGGATACGCACAATCGACGAGGGACGTTACAGTTTCAAAGGCTGAACAGAATCAACGATAGGAGATTTGGTTATTAAGGCTGAACGCAATCGATATTGGAGGGCATAATTCTAAAGGGTAACCACATAGTTTGTATGTCGGGCATTGGACATTGGTTATCACACAAAAAATCGCACTCCGCTTACTGGGAACGTGGGTGTGTTATAAGGGTTACAACCCCATATTACCATTTGGTCAACAAGGGACTCTCAATAGTCACCAATGGGTACTTTTAATTAGTTGCCTTCTCTCTAGTCTATCAGTTCAAAATAAGGAGCAGCTAATACCGATATTCCTTGGGTAGCTGCTATACCACTAAGGACATTTTCTCATGACAAGGTTTAACAAGTTATACGGTGCATAAACATTTTTCATGACTAATGAGGTATTATAGCCCTTATACCATGGCAATGTGTCATTATGCACTGAAGTGGAAACTCTCAAAACTATACTAAAAGTTCTCCAGCACCCCAGCAATAAGTCTAAAGGCTTATAATTTTGAAAACCGGGTTTCAATACCCGCGTTGAGAACATCACAGATAGTACCATTGTGTGGCTCTGTGCTTAACGTCTCTGGCTGGAACAATACTAAATTTACGAATTAACAACGCTAAAATCATAAATTTGATTCCCCTCGATAAACACAGCAGATAGCTCGATGTGATTTTGCTATAAGGGAAAATCAGTCTATGCTTAACTGCAAACAAACAAACCCTTGATGACGAAAAACCCATTTGAAATAAAAAAGTATCTCAGAACGGCTGGTATGGGTATTAACACTTTTTTGACAAGGAGAGAACAACGTTTCGACCACCCTAAGTCATCTTTTCTAATTCAGATAGCCTAGGATGGTCGAAACGTTGTTCTCTCCTTGTCAAAAAAGTGTTAATACCCATACCAGCCTTTCTGAGATGGAAACAAACAAACCATTGAAAACGGTTTTATTCTTAAACTGAGGGGAAAATTACTCCCATATAAAAGAAGTAAAATAATATACTAGCCTCTTACTCCAAAGAACGTGTACCCTAGTGGCACAGCGGAATATCTGCAGACTTCCATCGCTATAAGCAGGGTTTCGATACCCGTAGTGGGCAGAGCACAAATAGCCAATTGTGTAGCTTTGTACTCAATTCCAAACAAAGAAACTAATTAAAAATGGAATGTGACACCATAATAGATAATAAAACATTGGTTTTTATTACTTAAATTAAATAATTATTTATTATTGCTTTTCACAAGATCATTTACGTGTAACCACACTCCTAGTTCTTGAAACTCTATTGTTAATGGCCTTTTAGTATGGTAAAGAAGAGTTTGTTTAAATATTAAATTATAAGGCAAAAAGAGAGACTATTCGATTAAATGTATTTCTAATGTAAAACGTGCACAAAAGCTAAAAACAAACAAACTAGAAAAGATAAGTAACTAATTTGCTTAGACACTATAGTAATAGCTTTCTACTATAATTTTCGTAATAACAAAAATTATTACGATGATAAATTAACCTAATCTCGTACACTTAATTTTCATGTACTATAAAGAGTTTAAAAAGTTATATATATATATATATAACAAATAGATTTTGAAAATGCAAATTAGCAAGTGAAAAACCACAACATATATAAATTCGCCGTGGAACGGAATGTATCAGAACTACATCTTTATATTGTTTGGATTTTGTAAATAATTTAACGTTACCAAAATTTGATCACGAATATACAGAAGAAATGCATATGTTTTACGCAGTATATGCCTCTCGTGTGTTAACGTTACTTCAGTAACACTAAAAATAAAATTTACTTTAATTAAGACAACCCACTTAAATCCTCAAAACAGACAGCCCCCAAAATATATATTTGGAGTTGCGTTTCTTACGCCCCACGTGGCTCAGAGATAAGTATGAAAGTTTACAACGCTAAAAATTGGGATTCAATATCTGTAGTGGGCACAGCACAGAAAGCCCATAGCTTCTTCCAGAAATCTAAGCAAAACGTGATGTTTAAGGAAATAAATATTTAATATCTGACCCTAAATATAAAGGATAATATCTGAGCTTAAATATAAATGATAATATCTGGCCTTAAATATAAAGATAATATCTGACACTAAACATAAAGGATAATATCTAACTCTAAATATAAAGGTTAATAACTGACTTTAAATATAAAGGTTAATAATTGACACTAAACATAAAGGTTAATAACAGACTCTAAATATGAAAGTTGATATGTTACTAAATATAAAGTTTAATAACGGACTCTTGACATAAAGGTTAATAACTGACTTTTAACATAAAGGTTAATAACTGACTCTAAATATAAAGGTTAGTAACCGACTCCAAATATAAATGTAAATACCTGTTTCTATATATAAAGGTGTGTTTGTTGAGATCAGAAACACTGTTTAATTATAACTCCTCAAAATATTTGTAATTCGTACCAAAATGTGCACATAACTAGTAGCGAGACAAAAAGTTCGCATAACTGCACATAGACAAGCTCTCTTTCCTGTCTCAGGGGAAAGTCTGAGTTCGTATAATGATAAACATAGAGTCTTTATATTAAGCCACTGAAGATGCAGTACAACTTGTATCGCTTTTATGTCTAACAAGTAACGATCAATACTTTAATAAAAACCGAGTAATTTTGCCTCTCAGTAGTTTAATGGTAAATCTGAAAAATTATAATGCTAAAATTCGGATTCCAATAGCCGAGGTGAACAGATAGCTCGTTGTGTAGTTTTACGCTAAACAAAAAAACCAAACAAACCGTACATAGACCTATCAATTCACTAACTTGAAGGTGGGTTATTCACCACTCTATTTCTAGAACTAAACTCTACCAGTGACGCCAGTGTTCACTTCCTATTCATTTTTTTATTTATTAATGTACTCGAACCGTCTTTCTTCGTAATGGAAGTCAACACAAACTGATAACAGCACTCCTGGATCGCTTGTATTTGAACAATATAGAGCTGATGAGATTCGTCATACACGAACAGTAACAATAGAGTTATACAGCAGTTCCGTATATTACACCATAAGAAAGCAATGACAGAGCCTTACTACGTTAAATCTTAACGGATTCAGTTTATATGTACCTGTTGTTGTGAGAATAAATACAAGTTCGATATATCATTTGGCAATTTAAAAGCTAGATTACTACGTTAAGCCTTAACGGATTCAGTTTATTTGTAACCATTATTGTGAGGATAAAAACATTTTAACAATTTAACGACTGAAAAGTAATGTATTAGTAAAATAATGGTGATCAAATCTTCCTTTGATAGTTTCCATACTGATGTTTCTGTTAACCCATCTGTTGAATGTAGCAGAGAACAAACATATATATTACATTTCTTTGTACAATAACGTCTATCAACTAGATGTACTTCCGTAGGGTCCTCAAAAGTGCTCTTTTCAAGAGTAAATAAAACTAAGATTAGGAGTTAGAAATACTTATCAAGCTTGTGAAAAAGAAGGAATAATTCTTCTTCTGATTCATGGCATGCGCACGTTTTAGTGATGCCATAACAGTACAAACTGCGACGCTAAACGTCCTTTATTTGAAATCATTGAAGTGTCTACTAATCGACTGACAGACAACACGCTAGTGTGTAGTTGTAGGAGCGGTTAAAACGGGTAAGCACTCCAGCTGGCTTTCGGTTCCCTTTCGGAGAAATTCTAACGTATTACATCGAATTACACTAATGAAACAAAGGGTCAATAGGAATGACTGTTTCAAGGAACGCCATTAGATCTCCACGTGTTCTAATTTACTTAAATAAATAAATAAACTAAACAAAAACTGCAAGTGAAATAAAGTGTGACAAGTTAGTTATCCAAGCCACCCACACCATAACTGAATATGTATTACATATTATAAAGATATAATAACAGTACCCACCCTCTGCTAAAGAATTAATATCAGCACGAACCATATGTACACACATGGCTCACGTTAAGTTTTCGGAAGTTCATAATCATAATTTCCCTTGAGAATTTCGACAGGTTAAAAAACGTTAAACGCCCTCTATAATAACAAACACGGGTGGCACAGAATCACAGATAAGACCACAAATACTGATGAAACTAAATGTTTTTTTTCTGGTTTTTTTATTATTATTTTGTTTGTGGCAAGTCTGTGCTTTCTTTATTTCATCTTGTTCCAAAGAAGTCTTAATATATTTTGTTTCATTTTGCATCGTTATAAGATTTTAATACGTACTAGTACAAAATTCCACTAAAATATGTTTACATATGCTTTTCGTTTATACCCGTTAAATGCGCGCGCGTTTTCAGAACAGACGAAAACTGACTATTATTGTAATAGATAAGCTATTTTCAAATCCCTGTCGCATCAAATGTGCTCGCCCTTTCAGCCTTTGGGGCGTTATGATTGCATGGTCAATCCCACTGTTCGTTGGCGAAAGAGCAACCCAAGAGTTGCCGGTGGGTGGTGATGACTAGCCTCCTTCCCTATAGTCTTACGTTGCTAAATTAGGTACAAGTAGAACAGTGCCGTCATGTAGCTTTGCACGAAAATTAAGAAAAATAGGTTATTTTGTATATAGCTTGAGACGAGTGATCATTTTTAGGATGTCGTTTTACAAGACTGCTCGCTTTCAAAGTTGTTTTTTTATTTTCGGAACTACAATGACCATTTCCATTGTAACAACACATACGTAATAGGCTGAGTTCACAAATAGGCGAACACGAAAGTCACATCTGGAACACAAAATGACCTTGGACTCTATTAAACGCGTCTTCTCCTACGTGATTATTTCTAAACGAAGGTAGCAAGTCATGCTTTGAGGTTTATAGTATTTATTGAACTTGTATTCATTCAATGTCTTCATGAGTTGATGAAGTATTCAGATTTCATGTGTTTCTTGGTTTGTAGAATGTTGCGCAAAGCCAATCGAGGGCTATCTGCGCTTTTAATTTCTAAGTAATAGACTAGAGGAAAGACAGCAACAAACCCAGCCATAGCCAACTCGCGAGCCCTTCATTATCAATAAATAATGATATTGACCGTCACGTTATAAAACTCCCACGCTTTAAAGGATGATCGTGTTGGGGTACGGGATTCAAGCCTTCGACCAACTATTGACTTTATGAGTATTTTTTCTTTATTTTCCATAAAAGAAAATATATAACAGCATTCCCTCTGTTCTGTATGACGTTCATGCTGAAACTCTGAATGTGCTTTTAGCATGTAGTAATAATCGCATTTTTATATTCTAAATCATTGGAAACTACTATTGCCACGAATGATCTGGAAAACAAGCTTGAGGGTCTAAATGATGTTTGTTTGTTTTTTTTAATTTCGCGCAATGCCACTCGAAGGCTATCTGCGCTAGCCGTCCCTAATTTTGCAGTGTAAGACTAGAGGGAAGGCAGCTAGTCATCACCACCCACCACCAACTCTTGGGCTACTATTTTACCAACGAATAGTGAAATTGACAGTCACATTATAACGCCCCCACGGTTGGGAGGGCGAGCATGTTTGGTGCGGCCAGGATTCGAACCCGCGACCCTCGGGTTACGAGTCGAACGACTTAACGACTAATGTGTGGGTTAATTCTCAAGCGCATCCTCTCGTGTTTGAGATTAAAATACAAAATTATAACTAGATTATAGCTCCAAATAAATTATGACATTCATAATTCCTTTCAACGAAATTTAATATTTAATTCTGTTTATACAGTGACGAAGTTATTTGTAAGTCAATAGAAAGTCAATTCATTTAGTCATTCCGCAAAGTAGAAAAACACTATATGACGCTAAAAGATTTTAGCTCATAGTTTAATCAGTGAAGATAATAAATATCAGATTACGGTGCATTTTCTGTACAAGAAAGTGATTTTTTCTCAATTTTATATATTTAACATTATACCAGTAGTTTAGTTGCATCCTTGGTCGAAGTTGAAATAATTTCTAAAAGTACTAACTAGCCACTTATTTAGAAATCATTTAATGATCATGTGGGAGTTACTATAATTAAGGATAACTGTTTAAAGCTCAGTTAATAAATGTTTTTTTGTTTTTTTTATAGCAAAGCCACATCGGGCTAGCTGCTCAGCCCACCGAGGGGAATCGAAACCCTGATTTTAGCGTTGTAAATCCGGAGACATACCGCTGTACTAGCGGGGGGCAATAAACGTTTCTCTGATTACACTGGTTTACAAAAAAATATTTTTTGTCTGAGGCAAGAATGTGAATAGGTGTTTTTTTACTAATTTGGGTGTGCTGAATTCAAATTTATAAACAGTTTTGCTCTATCGCCTCTAGGCATATCTAAAAAACTAGAGGTGATGAATAAAAACGGATTTCAAATCTGAATTCAGCACCCCCAAATTAGGTTAAAACAGCTATTTTTGTGCTTGCCTCAATTTCTTTGTAAACCAGTGTTATTAACTGTATGATCACTAAATGTTCAAAAAATGTTTTAACGAATATTTGTTTCATTCTAGGGGCACCTAAAATATATTTGTCTTTTTGTGTGTCTGTGGTTTCTTATAGCAAAGCCACATCGCGCTATCTGCTAAGCCCACCGAGGGGAATCGAACCTCTGATCTTAGCGTTGTAAATTTGTAGACTTGCCGCTGTACTAGCGGGGAAATTGTCTTTTTGTTTGTTTTAATTTCGCGCAAAGCCATTAGAGGACTAACTGTACTAATCCGTACCTAATTTAGAAGAGACAGATCTGAGAGAATGCAGCTGGTCAAAAACCACCCATCGCCAACTCTTGAATTATGATTTATTAATGAGAAGTGGAATTGACCGTCACATTATGAATGAACAGGTATGATCAGCAAAGGGATTCGAACCAGCAACGTGCGAGTTGAGGGCCGTATTCAACAGACCAAAAATATATATAGTATATACTTTGCATGGCAGCAAAGTATTTAGTAGCTATTTCAATGACTATGTGTTGCATCCTAGGGAAACTAAAATTCTACTCACTCAATATAAACAAAGATTTATTCGGCAATAACTCATTTTGCTTTTTGTTGCCTTTTCAAAAACAGGATAAAAAGAAAGACGTTTTGTGAGTTATAATATCATTTCTAAATGGCAGACCAGTGGCAGAGATGTCTCTTATCTGCAACGCTTAAATAAAGTGGTAAATATAACATGTATCACAAACGTATAACCTTTAAAAAAGCTCAAGGGAATTCTAAACCCGTGTTAAGTGCGCCATTTTAAAAATATTACTGAAGCATCGAAAATAACGATACGCAACACAAAAATTATTTTACAGGCGTCACTGTGTAGAGACATACATTAATTTTTTATCATATTATAATTATTTAAAATGTTTTGTGGTACATTTTTACAGTACTTAATATGCTGTTAAATGCTAAAACAGTTTTAAAAAATCATCAAGGTTTGACATACGTCTGTATGTTAGTTGCTAGGTGGTTAGGATGCTTAACTCGCAATCGGGGGGCCACGTGTTCGAATCCTCGACCCATCAAACATGCTCACCTTTTCAGCTTTGGGAGAAGAAATATTGGACAGTAAATCTCACTATTTGTTGGTAAAAGAGTAGCCCAAGAGTTGGCAGTGAGTGGTAAGGACTAGCAGCCTTCTCTCTATTCTTACACTGCTAAATTAAAGATCTGCTAGCGCAGATAGCCCTCGTGTAGCTCTGCGCGAAATTCAAAACAAACCTGTTTTTTTTCATCTACTATAATCTCAATCAAAATTTTGGAGCCTTCTGCAATAATCAGTTTAAACTTTCTGCACGAAGGCTATCTTCAGAATTTTAGTTACATGACCAGCACTGGCATCGTAACCAGAAACGTCTGGTAATTTGAAGCTCTGACATTATTAGGCTTTTCCTCCATGTCACTCCCCCTCTGATCCTTCATCAAAAGCCCCTGATCACGTTAACTGCACTTAATTGGTTGCAAAGTTTATATTTGTTCACTTTATTACACTCGATAGCGAGAATGGCTTCAACATCGGGACAGTTAGCACGTGTTTTTCCGTGTAAATTTTACGTGCTATTTGAACTTCTGCAGTAACCAGCCCAGTTGCTAATTATAGTTTCCTACGTGGTACGGGCAAAGTACTAGCATCCGTGCACCGCGCCAAGCATTTTGAGACTTATCAGAAGCACTATGTTTGCCATTTCTTTTCCACATTCAAAATGGTGCCTAAAACTCAATCATTTACTGATGAATGCTCAAATGCAATTCTTACTTAATGAAGCCGTTGTCACGTGTAATTAGTTACTAGTGTTAGGGAAGGCTCTGGAAGATAAATACACTCTCAAATGATTTAAATCACCTTTGAAATAGATATACACGACTTTCACTCAGGGATTAAAATGCTTTTGAACTTCTTTCTGGAGTTTCGGCTTCTTTAACAAAGCTTACAACCGATTGTCTATTCCATTGCGAAGCTTAGAAACGTCTAAAAATGTTTAATTATCTGGAACAGAAAAAGAAAAACAAAAGAAGAAAGAGTTGTCATGTGTTACAAATAAAAATATTAGAATATTGACGTACTGCGTATTTCAGCAAAAACCAAATTTGTTTCTTTGTTCTAAAGTCCAAAGTTAAATAATGGACTCTCTATAATATACCAACCGTGGGTATCGAAACCAGATTTCAAGCACAGAAACAATAAGAAAAATATTTATTAAGTAAGTTAGACATTCGCTTGTACTTCATGAAATCCCACATTCACATGGAATAAAGAGGTACAGCTCTTGCAGGGCCCAGGCATGGTTAAGGGGTTCAACTCGTAATCCGAAGGTCGCGGGTTCGAATCCCGGTCGCACTAAACATGCTCGCCCTTTCAATTGTGGGAGCGTTATAATGTTACGGTCAATCCCACTATTCGTTGGTAAAAGAGTAGCCCAACAATTGGCGGTGGGTGGTGATGACTAGCTGTCTTCCCACTGCTAAATTAGGGACGGTTAGCGCAGATAGCTCTTGTGTAGCTTTGCACGAAATTCAAAACAAACAAACAGCTTTTGCAGGAAAAGGAAAATATTGAGATGGACAAGAAAACAGACTCTTTTTTTTTTACGTTAAGAAAGATACATTCTTTATTAAATATTTCAACCGTCTAGTTTCGCTCACTTGTGATGGTAACTGTGTTACCAAAACTCACCGACTAAGACTTTTAATAAAGATTTTGTATTTCCTTGTGTCAAAAAACATCGTTTTTGTTTTTCACTCTCAGGACAGTAACACAATGTGCTTGAAAAGGAATTATGCTAAGAAATGCAATTGTAATCTTTAGATCAATTATGAAGGAAAATTTGACAATTGGAAACACGATTTAAAATACATGTGGGATGAACTCGTCTAAATTAAAAGTGCTAACTTGATATATAAATTCATGGTAAATTTCATGAAATTACAACTCGTGCTCATCTCTATGAATTAGCTCCCCAGTAGCTCAGCGATATGTCTGCGGACTTAAATACTCCAAACCTGGTTTCGATACCCGTGGTGGGCAGAGCACACATAGCCTATTGTGTGGCTTTGTGCTTAATTTAAACCAATTCTACGAATTTTCTATCAGTGTAACTTTTATACCAAAGAATGAAGATAATTAAAAACTATTGTTTTATATTAAGATAATATTTTAGAACTTGTGTTGGAAAACAAGTGAAATATTTTATCTTTGAACCATCGAACTTTTAAGTGCATTTCTATACATTATTTGTGTACTATTTGTTCATGGTCTATGACTCTGATGATTACATGGGTTCCAAAATTTGTAAATCAGACAAAATCTAAACAGAAGTACTGCAGTACATTCCTCTAGTCCGACATCTGAGGTCTCATATACATATTATATACAAAGTGTGTGACTCCACTCAACTACTTTGGTCAGAATTTTACAGTAAATGTTGTGATTAGCAAACACATAAAATCACTTAATATGACGCACTATGCAAATAAGTCAGTAAATCGAAGTTTTAGTTATAAGGGTAGAGAAACACCAATCTTATAATGACTCACATCCGAAACTGCTCATCAGCTACGCGCGTTGGACTTTTAAATATTTAGCAGAACAAATGCCATCAGATAACAGTGTGACGTAGCATCATAACATGCTGTGGAAACGATAGTAAAATCTCAGAGTTGCGACGAAATGTCTGTCATATAGACACAATGTACATATAATATTAATGTGAATCTGTACTCTATAGCCATCATTAAAGAGGAAATAGACGCTACAGTAAATGTCTAAAGGAGAAGAGACTGTATGTGTTATGAAGTTATTGTTATGTGTTATTATCCCCATTTTACCTTATTAAATAACTAGAATGAGTTAAACACTTTCGTACACATCCCAATGCGATTCAACTAATGAATTTGTGTATTGATAATCAAATAAACTCGGAAAACAAGGAGGTGTGAAGTACACACGCACCCTGTATATACAGGGTGATCCAAAGGTAGGAATACAGTTGATAACTAATTATTTATTTAATGGCACTTTACACATAACACAGGCTTATGAGAAAGTTAACCTTAAGTTAATCCATTGGTCATTAACCAAATTTGACCCACTAGCTTCTCATTACTTAAAACAATTTTATAGATTCAATATGTGCAACTATATAAAACTATATAAAAGAATCCTTACAACAAACTACTTGGAAGTACTCAGCGTGAAAGATCAATACACCAGAAAACATATAACATGTTGAATAGTTTTAATCATCAGTCAGGTATATTTGCTGTTAACAATATTTCAAACTAATTGTGTAGTAAGTTAGTTGTTTTCACCGCAAAGTTACACAGTAAGTTTACCTACGCTCTATCCATTGCAAGGAAGTGAATCCTGAATTTTAGCGTTACAAGTCCATAAAGACACACTCCGTATTTGACGGTGTACGCATGTGTGTTTTCTTATGGCAACGCCACATTGGTTTATCTGCTGAGTCCGCCGAAGAGAATCGACCCCTTGATTTTAGCGTTGTAAATCGGAAGACTTACCACTCTATATAAAACAAACACACGTGCTCGCCCTTTCAGCCGTGGTGGCGTTATAATGTAACAGTCAATCCCACTATTCGTTGGTAAAAGAGTAGCCCAAGAGTTGGCGGTGGGTGGTGATGACTAGCTGCCTTCCCTCTAGTCTTACACTACTAAATTATGGATGGCTATCATAGATAACCCTCGAGTGGCTTTGTGCGAAATCCCAAAAAACAAACAAACAAACAAATATAAAACAAACACAAGTGTAAGACGAACCCAGATTTGCTGAATAAAATTAACTGCATTCCTTTGCAGTTTGGTGCGTGGGGTGACCTCTATTGTCAAGCAAGTTTAGAAAGTTGCCTTTGTAAAGAAATTATTTGAAGTTATTTTTTAAAATTATGCTAACCTGCACTCTCAATCAACACACGTGTTTTTTATGCTGTTCAAAAAGTACAGACGGCTCAATGTGTTATAACTTAAATCAAAAACATGTAGAACTTTACACCGTTTCCATCACATGTAAGGCTAGAAATGAAATACAGTGATCTACAATAAAAACTTATTTAAAAACTAGTATGCATTAAAGAACCCAACTTTATTGATATAGCATTAGCAACATTTTAGTATGACAGATGAGGTCAGTACATCTCAACTAAAACAATGCTATTATTAATTGTAACGAGTATATGAGATAATATAACTTGTAGTTATAAAGAATCGAAACAAACAATGCAATTACAAATATGATATTGTGACGTTGTAGGTAACACCATGGAAACGTGCTTATTCATAAAATAAATATAAATGAACAATGAACAATGTAGGATTGGCTAATCATGATAATAATTGGAGGGTTCTTACTGGAACTCTATCTTTGAACCTGTGTATAAGACGAGGGGTAAAATCAGACATTGTTTTAACAGTGGCATACATGGTAACAATGTAAAATAGAAATATATACCTTTACAACTCATAGAAATCTCTTGTTTTTCTTTGCTTTTCCCCATATATGTTTGTTAGTCTGTTTAGAATTAATCACAGAGCTGCACAATGGGCAATCTATATTCTGCTCATCACGGGTATCGAAACTCGGTTTTAGTGGTGTGAATCAGCAGACATACCGCTATGCCTCTGAAAGGGGCACATAGAAGTCAACTCTAGATTTTATTTCACTTTTACTGCTGCCTAAAAAAACAAGGGTTAACATTATAAACACTTCCATGAGATCATGTATGTGTTAATAAACATTGACTAAATAATATCAGCCCCACTTGACTTCCTCTTATTCAAATAACTCGTTTGATTTTTTCCCTCAAGTCGACTTGATGAGCAATTAATACACCTCTCTAATTAGATTATTTTTGTTGTTGTTCCTCAAGGCTTGTAATTCTAAGTGGTACACGATATTAAAATCTTAATTTTTAATTCTCTGTGTACCCTTTTCCTTTTAGACGAAATTTTCTAATGATGTCTAATCGAAAAATGACAAATATAAAAATAAACCTAATTGGTTTCAGTTTGTGTTTTTTTATTTTATTTCGGCTTGACTCGCGCCTAAAGATTCATGTTATCGAAAACACTGCAAACAAAGCGACTCAAAAACAAACACCGGGATTTATTCAAAGGATGATAAATGTTGTAAGAACATTTTGAGGTACTTTAATTATCTAACAAGAAGTTGTTGTTTTTTTTAAAAAAAGAACAAACCTGAGCATTAACAACGTAACTTCTCACTGAAGAAAAACAAAATACTTGGTCGCTTTTGTTCAGTTCTCTCGCCCCCCCTTTTTAAAAAAGGTGCTTTAGAGTTTGAGTCGATGAGAAGTTTTAGTAGTTTGTTCAAAGCTTAATGTTATAACGTAAAACACTTCTTTTCGAAAGTTGTTATTCAAACCAATTACTTTAATACACCGAGCAAAATGTGAGGGTCGCGAATTCGAATCCCCGTCACATCAAACATGTTTGCCCTTTCAACCGTATGGGCGTTATAATGTACGATCAATCCCACTATTCGTTGGCAGAAAGTAGCCCAATAGCTGGCGGTGGGTAATGATGATTAAATGCCTCTCCTCTAGTCTTACTCTGCTAAATTAGGAATGGCTAGTGAAGATAGCCCTCGTGCAGCTTTACGCGAAATTCAAACAGTCATCCCAGGTAACAAATAGCTATAAGTGCTTAACGATATCTAGGTATTTTCATAAAGAGGATCCCCCCAGTGGCACAGCAGTGTGGTTGGGGTCTTACACCACAAGAAACCGGGTTTCGATACTCGTAGTGGGCAGGGCACAGATCGCCCATTGTGTACCTTTGCGGTTAGTTACAAACGAGATTCATAATTAAGATACCTATTTCAATTATTTTAAAAAGTTATGAAGGGGCCACAGAAAAGAACATTAAAGAGAAAAATAGCTAGAAATTGGTTAATAAAACTAGTTTATAAAGTTCTTTGTTTGTTAAGCTAAATAAAAGTTGGAACCTAAATAAACTGGACTTGTGTTAACGGCTTTCGGTACTTAAACTCATGTTCTTATAGCCCCCTTTCAGTGGCACAACGGTTAGCAACGCAGATAGCCCTTTGTGTAGTTTTGCGTTTAACTTCAAAAAAACAAACTGTTGCAATCCGCCTTGTTGCCAGTCTTCTTGAGTATTTTTTCAGTTCGGTTTGTTTTTGAATTTCGCGCAAAGCTACACGAGGGCTATCTGCGCTAGCTGTCGGTAATTTAGCAATGTAAGACAAGAGAGAAAGCAACTAGTTATCACCACCCACCACCAACACTTGGGCTACTCTTTTACCAACGAAGAGTGGAATTGACTGTGTCATTATAACGCTCCTACGGCTGAAAGGACGAGCATGTTTAGTGCAACGGGGATTTGAACCCGCGTCCCTCAGTTTACGGGCCATGCAGGGCCTATTTTTGGCCGAGAAGTGATGGAGCTTTATTTTATCTGGCATTTGCGAACTTCAAATATTTTTTTTCCTTCAGTCTCACTCAATTTAACAAAGTGTCTATCATTTTCGCTCTTTCTCCATACAGTGGTTGACTTTATATAATAAGACTTAGACAGTTTTTCACAAGAGCTAAGAGGAGAAGTAGCCTTACAAAGCTAGTAAATCAGCTATGTAAAGGATACAGATATTAGTGGCCAGGGGTCTCTCTGCATTGATACCAATCAAAAATCATCAAAAGAGCGTCAATAAACTAGCACATTTCTTACACGTAAGTAAAATAAATACGTGGATTAAAGAAAGTGGCCATTGAAAATGACCAAAGTCTAGTTAACAAACAAACTCTTGTTTTATACAAATCCCTGCCTAAGAGGCCTTTCGTTCAATATCAGAACTCATCAGATGGGCTGGAAAAAGAAATATCTTAAAATACACTGGCTGTAGAAACCACACTTTTCTTAATTTGACTCATTATCAGTTTTACTAATTTTTTTAACACGTTATACAACGTTTCCTAGCGCCCTTATTTTGTCATACTTAACACATTTTTTTTGGGGGGGGGATATTTTGTTCATTTTAGATAAGTCAAGTTAATATTTGTTAGAATGTAGAGAAAGTAATATAAAAGTTATAGTAGTAACTTCGCTTGATTAGATTTCTCAAATAATAAAGTGAACAAATCTGGCAGTGAAATGTGAACAAACTGATTGTTCTAGATTTGTTTTTGAGGAGCTCTGCGTATTTCTTGTGACATTTCACACCATGACAATTATGTCTGTGTTGCTCTTCCTATCTTAGCGCCACCTATTCTCATGTGGTATTCTTTTCATATAGTTGTCTTTTGTTTTTCAGTACAACAGTCTACCGGCTATCTAAGTCATGGCCAAGCGGTTACGACTTATGATTCGTAACCCCCGCGTCGCGCGTTCGCATCACCGTCACGCTAAACACTCTCGCTCTTTCAGGCGTGGGGACGTTATAATGTCACGGTCAATTCCATTATTCGTTGGTAAAAAAAATTGGTGGTGGATGGTGATGACAACCTGCCTACTCTCCAGTCTTGCATCGACTTTGTGCGGGCCGGTTAGCGCGGATAGCTTTCGTGTAGATTTGCGCGAACTTCAAACTCTAATCCACGTCTCTGTTTTTAAATAACAGTCATCTGCAAACACCATTATACAAAAATAATTTTTTGATGTGTTAAATCGTTTGTAAATTCCTATCTCAAAATTAAAAATAAGTTCAGAGGTAAAACAAACTCTTCTTGATGAAACGGGAATTATTTGTATACTTTTTAGAGCAATGTTATCCAGTGGTTCAAATATATAATTCTTTTTAAGGTGTG
Organism: Carcinoscorpius rotundicauda; assembly: GCA_011833715.1. Lineage (NCBI taxonomy): Eukaryota > Metazoa > Arthropoda > Merostomata > Xiphosura > Limulidae > Carcinoscorpius > Carcinoscorpius rotundicauda. The sequence continues at coordinate 37,445,650 of CM022406.1, read as the reverse complement.
TTCTTTTTAACGCCGCCTACGGAGACAGTTAGGCTGATACAAGGTTTAAAAATCAGTCTAAATCTTCTCGAAAGTCGAAAACAACTATAGGTTTAGTGTTAACTCCGTTGGAGCTGCCTGAAGATACGAAGGTGTTGGTCATGTTTCTGACAAGCTTTCGGAGAGGGAAAACGAACAAATCTCTTTTCTCTAGTTTACACGACCGCTTTTAATGACTTATAAATACACCTCACAAGTCGTGACGTTATAACATACACACACTTAAGTCTGTTTGCCAATCCCCACTCAGTCAAAATAATCAGGAGTTAAAAGTGCTCAACTTTCCATGAGATTTTTTTTCAAAACATTATCTAACCCTATTTAAACTTTTACACGCCTTTGAATCTATAAAAATTATGTATATCATAGAACGTGACTTATTTATAAATGTATATACTAAATAATCTGGGAAAAAGTAACAATTAGGACTACCTATTGTTGCTCCCCACTAGTACAGCGGTATGTCTCTAGATTTACATTGAGGAGTTCCATTCCCCCTTGATGAGCTCAGCAGATACCCTTTGATATAAGAAAACACACACACTGTCTTAGGTCATTTTACTTCTTACAAGTAATGCCCTAAACTTTTTAATAAATGTTATGATTTTTTTACATTAACATCTTCAAAAATACAAAATCATATCATGTTGCACTTAGAGATTTAAGTTACTCTCTTCACGCGGGAAAATACGTTACTCACTAACTTAAGCAGAAAGTACTAGTTTAGTCATTTAGGTATTTTCAAAGGTTATGGCCCCGCATGGCGAGGTGATTAAGGTGCTCGACTCGTTATCTGAGGGTCGCAGGTTCGAATCCCAGTCAAACCAAACATGCTCGCCCTTCCAGCCGTGATAGCGTTATAATGTGACGGTCAATCCCACTATTCGTTGGTAAAAGAGTAGTCCAAGAATTGGCGATGGGCGGTAATGACTAACTGCCTTTCCTTTAGTCTTACACTGTTAAATTAGGGACGGCTAGCGCAGATAGCCCTTGAGTAGCTTTGCGCGAAATTCAAAAACAGACAGTCAAAGGTTATTTCAGCAACATTCCTAAATTTGTATATACGCAATGTCTTACAGAAATGCTTATATCAAATTTTCATCACATTATACATTATCTGTCAGTTATCAATATTAATAAAAAGGGAATACAGTTGTTTCAGTGGTGATACAGGTGAACATAAAAACAAGCTGCATCAGACATTTAGAATCGAACCCCTGATTTTAGCGATGTAATTCTGTAGAGTTACTGTTTTACAGGTGGGGGGCAGGTGGACAGAGTATAGACAACCTATTGTGTAGCGTTGTATTTAACTTTAAACAAACCAACAAACTATCACTTCGGTTTGTTTTCAACAAATGTCTTTCCTTCACATGTCATCAGATGGTGTAGTACTTTACAACAGTAGCTCAAAGTTAATCTAACATAGAGTCACGTGGCATATCTAAGTCTTTTTTTTTCTTTTTGCCGAAATAAAATTTCGCACACTTTAAAAAACAACAAAAAAACGCACTCTTTCAAACAGCAGGCCCGTTGAAAAACATGGGAAAATTACTTCGCAAATATCTATGTGGGTATAGGGTACGTGTAGTAAATAAACACGTTTTACTGTGTTAACAACCGACCTCTTACAGGAATCTCTGGTTGTGATTTTCGTGTATAAAATGTTGGAACCTATTAACGAACTCTTTGTGTGAGTTTTCTCTAATCATAGACTTTAGAAATTGGTATTTTTAACAGGAACGACGACACCGTTATCGAGATGAAACGATCTGCTCATCAGAAACTCAGTCCTGAATTTTAAATTATTGACCAGAAAAGGGGAATAAGGTTCATTAACTTCTGCTGCAACAGTTTTGTCGGACTCTTTAAACTGGATCAACTGTCACTTTTATAACGCCCCCCAAGGCTGATTTTATTAGTCACCCTAACTGCTTAGTTACGTTCGGCCTCTTTGTTTTCGTAAACCATTTCATCATGACATTACAAGCAGTTATTATTTGTTGTTTGTTTTGTGTATGTGCGTGTGTTTTAGAGCGAAACTACACAATAGCTTTATTTTTACTCAATCAAACAAGTGAAATCGAACCCCGTATTTTAGTGTCGTAAGTCCATTAAATTCAGGGTAACCTACCGGTAGATGTTTAGTTATTGACACATACACTTGCATTCTGCGATAACTTGATCTTATTATGAGATTACTCAGGTTCTCACGTTTGTTATGGCCTGATGGTTAAGACGCTTCAGTCGCAACCTGCTAGTAACAGTCACCGAATGTGTTTGTTCTTTCAGACATGATGAGCGTTAATGATGTGACGGTTAACCCACTAATAAAGGATGTCCACAGGGGTTGCGGTAGGTGGTATTAACTAGATATCATCCTTTTGGTCCACCACTACATAAATAGCCCTCGAGTAGCTTTGTGAAAATTTTTTAAAACTTATAAAGTTATAAATTACTACCATCACACAATTGTTGTGTTTTTTTTAATCTAAAATAAATAGCGAGAAACAAACGTTCTCGTCGATGAGAGTTACATATTGGGAATCAAACAACAATAGTTATACAATGATATGTTCATTTATTTTTGTTGTTTTTTTAATTTCGCTCAAATCTACAAGAAGGCTATCTGCGCTAGCCATCCATAATTTAGCAGTGTAAGACTAGAGGAAAGGTAGCTAGTCATCACCACCCACTGCCAACTCTTGGGCTACTCTTTTACCAACGAATAGTGGGATTGATCGAAGCATTATAACGCTCCCACGGCTGAAAGGACGAGCATGTTTGGCGCGACGGAGATGCGAAACCGCGACCCTCAGATTACGAATCGCCTGCCTTGACACGCTTGGCCATGCCGGGCCCAGTGTTCTGTTATCTCTTAAAAATGAATCACACGCTCATCATCTTACTCCAAGAAGAAAGCATCTGTTGTGTTATCACTAAACACGTATAACTTGTTCAGCCCAAGCGTGGATTTTAAAGAAAACAAAAGCTATTTCTTAACATTTCTATTAAGTAATTTATTATTCCTTTTAGATTTAATCAGCTGTCTTTTACGTATGTCCTATTATTTTAACCTTCAATATTTTTAGAACTTCCACATATTTTGAATTTGGTACGTTTTTAAATATAACTCATTTAGATTTGTTTGTTTGAACTCATAACTACTTAATATTTAATCTACGCTTTTTCACCATGAAGAATCGAACCTCAATGAATTTAATTTTGATCTATATTACACAAAAGACGTTCCAGAAGCCTTTAATCAGCGTAAATAAAATTATCTTACCAAATATAATATTTTATATCATTTATAACAGTCCTAATGTCCTTCAGTTGGAATACAACATATTCCAAAGTCCTTTGAAGTTCAAGATGGCGTCTGTCAGGTGTTAAAAAGTGATTAAGTAGCTTCATATGTCACAAGGTTGGGTAATATTACTGATTCACCATGGCTACCGAAACCCGATTTCTAGCAGCATAGGTCCTTAGATGTGCCACTGGGGCGAATTCGATGGTCAATTAAATGAATATGTGGCTTAAAAAACTACGGCTCTATATATTTTGTTGGTTTTCGACACGTTATACTAGCAGGACAATATCATTTGCTATGGCTAGGGAGCTCAACTCGCCAGCTGAGGGTCGAGAGTTCGAATCCCCGTCACCGAACATGCTAGCCTTTTCAGCAGCGGGGGTTATAAAACTAGAGTAAATTCCATTATTCGTTGATAAAAGAGTAGCTCAAGAGTTAGCGGTGGGTGGTATTGACTATCTGCCTTCCTATCACTGTTAAGTTAGGAACGTCTAGTGCAGACAGCTCTCATGTAGCTTCGCAAGAAATTTAAAAAATCACGCAGTAAACAATATTATGTATGGGTATTAGACCCACTAAAAGGAACCGTTGTTTATACGTGTTAGTTCATGAATGTATGTGTTGTTAATATTTAACAAAACAAAAATGTTTTATACCGTAAAATACTTAAATCTTGATTTTGACGCAGTGCTCTAGCATCAGAACTATTGTTAAAAGTTAAGTTCTTTGACGCAATGCTGTGGCAACAGAACTATTATTAAAAGTCAAGTTCTTTGACGCAATGTTGTGGAATCAGAACTATTGTTAAAAGTCAAGTTCTCTGACGCAATGCTGTGACTTCAGAACTATTATTAAAAGTTAAGTGTAAGCAATTATGTCGTGTTATTATGCCAAACATGTTACATTTGAAAACAAATGTATGTGCAATAAACACGTGTGAACATATATTTGTTTTTATTTGAACTTTGAATAGGTTTGATGCGTAACATTCAAATTTTTTTTGTTTATAGTTTCATTGTTGTTTTGAATTATGAGGATCCAGCTATTAAAAATCTTACGGTTAATTTAAATTTTTGAAACATGGGTATTATAAAGACATTTGCTGTAACAATGGTATAAAGAAGGCTAACGAATTAAAACCTTTGAAGGTGGTATGAATACTCATGTTATTAGGCTTACTGAAGGAAAAGAATATATCTTATCGGTCATATGCTAAATGCTGTATCAGTGAATAAAAATCAAAATCAATTGAAGTACCCAATCTCTATGTCTTGTCGAATTTCGACACGTTTTACTAGTTCGTTATGTGTTTTGAAGAGTGCATGTGACACTAATGAAGACAAAGCTATTCTGACGAGAAATAAAAAAAACGTTTAATACCAGAAATAGACAACCTTATAACATCAAAATGTAGTTGGTATTTTATTTCATTAGACACTAGACGTTTCCCTTTACTTTCGTAATTTAAGTCATTTGGAAGTGTATGCTGTCAGTTTCGATTTGTGTTTCAGTGACCGCTTCTGAAGAAGCCGTAAAACGAAACGTTGAGTGTCTAATTAAATAAGACTACATCTTGTTGTTTTAAGTTCGTTTATTAGTAGTATCAATATACCTTATACACAGTATTATTAAGTACAAAGTTAAACAATGTGTTCTGTTCACAACAGGTATCGAAACCAAAATTTTAGCGTCGTAAACCGATGAACTGCAAAAAGGAGAGGGTAAAAAATTTGAGAAATGTAAAGGAAAAGGAATATATATAATGTATACATATCTCACATTTCTTATAAACTTTAATTAATAGCTCTATCCAATAGAAACATGGTCCTAAAATAAGGCAATGTGTTTCAATACGTTATACTTGCAGAATAAAACGGTTGTCTTGCGTGTATTAAAATTAAAAAAAGAACATGTGTTTTTTATAACAAAATAACATTGTTCTACCTGCCGAGCCCACCGAGGGAAATCAATGTCGTGATTTTAGAGTTGTAAATCCACATACTCACCACTGTACTAGCGGTGGACGTGAAAATGAATAAAAAAAAGCAGGCCTATTTATAATCAGTACACGTAATAACAGTAGCTAACCAACTTAGTACATTAGTCATGAAGTACAATCACCTGTTCTCATACAGAACTGCTTAATAATCTATCGGCTAGGTTGTTATTCTTATTTTCAATTTTCACTTCAAGCAAACTTACTTATTTTTTGTCTCATGAATCAATGTTATTCAAAAGACTGAAACAGGTGTTCTCTAAACACGTACAAATGCACGAAGACGTCCGAGTTACCCATCGAAGAAAAATCGTATTGCAGGCAATTTTTATCAACAAACTATGGAACAGATGAGTACGATGCAAGATAATTAGTTTCTACGTGAGCCCGGCATGGCCAAGCGCGTTAAGGCGTGTGACTCGTAATACAAGGGTCGCGGGTTCGCATCCCCGTCGTGCCAAACATGCTCGCCCTTTCAGCCGTGGGGGCGTTATAATATGACAGTCAATCCCACAATTCGTTGGTAAAAGAGTAGCCCAAGAGTTGGCAGTGGGTGGTAATGACTAGCTGCCTTCCCTCTAGTCTTGCACTGCTAAATTAGGGACGGCTAGCGCAGACAGCCCTCGAGCAGTTTTGTGCGAAATTCAAAAACAAACAGTTTCTACGTGAACTGTCCGTCGTAAAGTAGCCGATACAAGTGCAAACTTATTTGTCGGAGAGCTTGTTTTCGACAATGGCGCCAAAGGCTTTTATTTGAGAACAGTAAATATGAGGGTTGTTGTCAGGGAAACTTAAGTTTTGCAAAAGTCTTTTTAAGAGCCTCACTATCAGAGCCGAAATGTTCAGTGATCTTAACTACCATATTGTATTCTAAAATCGATTTTTGTTTTCTGGGAACAGTGGTACTTAAGTCCTTAGTCGTAGCCTACAGAAAGCTATACGAGCTTGAGTGACCATAAATGGAGAGAAGGGCAAGGGAAAATTACGTTTCCAAACAACGCCGAAACGCTGAGGTTTGCTAGTTTTTTTTTATGAACCTACTTCTCGGTGCCTGAATAGTAGAAAATTGATCATGGAAATATATTCTAACAGTAAGAAAGTATGGTCTATAACAAGCGTTTTTTTGTTGTTTTTTTCCTATTTGAGGTATAATTCACTAACTTTAAATGGGTTAGCAAAGTTTATTAAAGCGTGAAAGGTGCTGGTTTAGTCACTTTAGCTCTTATTTCTTGCACATTGTTTGGAAGTGTCCTCACGTTCAACCATAAGGGCTTTAGTCGTTTCGAAACTTGCGCTAAAAGTTACGTTTTCAAACGAACTAAATATTCAGCATGCAGAAACTGTTTTCGAAACAAGACGTTTTTCACAAAAAACAAAACGTTTTCATCCTTCATTGATATGTGTAACTGACTGCCCAACCCCAGTGGCACAGCGCTATGTTTCCGGGCTTACAATCCTAGAAATCGGGTTTCGATACACGTTTTGGGAGAAAACAGAAAGCCCATTGTGTGGCTTTGTGCTTACTTGTAAATAAATCTTAAAACTGATTAATGATTTCTTTCTTTTTTTTCTACCTAAGAAACAACTACAGTACAGGTTAAGAATCTTTAAGTGTTATATGATTGGTTATCAGTAAGCTTGAGGCCTTATAATGCTAAAATTTAGAAATCAATCTCTGCGGTGGGCGAAAAGAAGAAAGCCCATCGTAAAGTTTTCAGTTAATAATCAGCAAAAGTTTGAAACGCTCGTTTCATTTTTTTACCAAGAAAGTTTTGTTTTATTTCATTCTTCAAAATTAAAAAATCTTCTATATTATTTCCCGCGCTAAATGGTAAGGATACAATAATCAAAATAAGAACAAAAGCGAATGTTATACTCAGAAAGAGCCGCAAAATTTTTTGGTGAGAATTTAAAGATCGTATTAAAAAAACAATAAGATTTTGTTGGTAAAAAATTTAAATTATTTGTTTTTTTCTTGTAGCAAATGCCACATCACAGGTGTGGGGAGTGGAGGCGTTAAACTTACATAAGACTTACCAACACGAAAAGAGAAAATTAAATATAGAGTCTGCCGGACATCGTGGAACTCTAAGATCATATACTGGTGAACAGCAAGAATTTTCTCAACGTTTTAGTTACATTTCAAATTATTCGGTTTTGATTTTGATGTATGTTAAGTCTACCTGTGATTTGATCACATGCATGGAGTGTACTTTGCACGTTTTCTTTTATTTTTATTTGAAGTTAAGCACAAAGCTCCACAATAAGCTATACGAGTTCTAGTGTTGTAAGCCCGGAGACATGCCCATATATATATATATAAAGTTTGAATCAAATAAAGAGCTTTTAATTTGAACCTAAGTGTAATTAAATTTAATATCAACATTTAATTATTTATATTTCAGCTATTTAAGCCATAGCATAATAAACACTTGAATATCATAACATAATAAGCACTTGTACATCATAAAGGTATTTAATTTAATTTCTGTACAGCGGTATGTCTCCGGATTTACGACGCTAAAATCAGGGGTTCGATTCCCCTTAGTGGGCTGAGCAGATAGCCCTTTGTGGCTTTGCTATACAAAGAACACAGAACACACATTTAATTTCTAGGAGTGGGGAGGTTAATTAAGAAAACAGAATTTTGAAAAAACAGATATAAAAAAGACGTCCTTTAAAGACATTAAATAGCATGTTTTTCTTTTGAATTTTGCGCAAAGCTACTCGAGAGTTATCTGCGCTAGCCGTCCCTAATTTAGCAGTGTAAGTCGAGAGGGAAGGCAGTTAGTCATCACCACCCACCGCCAACCCTTGGGATACTATTTTACCCACGAATAGTAGGATCAACCGTCACATTATAACGCCCCCACGACTGAAAGGGAGAGCATGTTTGGTGCGACCAGGATTCCAACCCGCGACCCTCGGATTACGAGTCGAACGCCTTAACACACTTAGCCATGCCGGACCAACAACATGCTAAAAGTACTTTACTTACTATTATTTACCTTATCTATTAAAGTGTTAATGTAATGGCAGTTGAAAATTCAGAGATTTTTCATAACAAATAAAACATTCAATTATGCTCCTGTCACTACAGAAGGGGTAGTCCTTTATTTCGAAGAACTGCGATTTTGAAAGATTTAGATTGTACTTCTACATGAATTATGTTAATGAAACCCAAGAACTTCAATTCGAACCAAAGTAAAGAATGAACTATGGAGAAACTTTATATCATGTGCCCCACATTTCACTCGGAAATATATGGACATCGTGTATCAAAGATGTGTACTTTAAATTTTATTGGTTCGTTTAAACCATTAATTCTGTACTCTTCATCAATCTAAAGACATATCTCTCTGCATCTAAAGACGCATTTCTCACAGTAAATAAAGAGAGTGAATGTCGGCGACATTGGGTCCCTGGTCGCCCCTTTTTATGCCCCTTCACTCGACGCTAGCTCAACAATGGAATAGATTAATTCTACAGGTCAACGCCCGGCGCCAGACCGAATAGACCTGACACACAGGCGAGCTAGGTTATCAGTAACCAGAGAATTAAGAGTTCCTACTGAGCCCGTATATTGATCTAAGAGAAATTTCACGTACATGAAACGGACCTTAAAAACTTGAATGTTCTCCTACCTGACGCACGAGGGTGTGCAAAACTAGTTGCTACTTCATTAAGTAATATTAAACTTGCTGATGAAATTTCAAAAAATCCAGTGTCTCTTAAATAAAACAAAGGGGTACGGTTTAGTCCGAATAGAAAAATATGTGAAACCCTTTGATATTTTAATTTTTTTTTTGGCAAGACTTAATGCGAACAGTAAATAGTTTCGTGTTTTTGTAAAGAAGAACACGAAACGTTAAAAACATGTGATTTATCGATTGGATTAAAACTGACAATAACGCTAGAAACAGCCTGGCATGACTAAGCACCAAACATGCTCGCCCTTTCAGCCGTGGGGGCGTCATAATGTTACAGTCAATCCCACTATTCGTTGGTAAAAGAGTAGCCCAAGAGTTGGCGGTGGGTGGTGATGACTAACCGCCTTCCCTCTAGTCTTACACTGTTAAATTAGGGACGGATAGCGGAGATAGCTCTCGAGTAGCTTTGCGCGAAATTCTAAACAAACGAACACATGAAAATGAAGAGGAAAAGAAATAACAATTTTGTATGTTGTTAAGCCTAAAACAAAACAATGTGGCCTCTGTCTTATGACCACCACAGGTGTCGAAAACCAGTTTTTTTTAAAGTTGTAACCTTTCAGACTTATCACTGATTTATTGGGGTGTAAGAATCAACAAGTTCCAATTTTAAGAACTTCGTTGTTTTTTGGTTTCTTTGCTTAGTTGGTTGATTTTAAATCTCGCGCAAAGAGAATTATTTTCAACTGTTGTCCCTAATTTAACAAGTAAGAGACTAGAGAGAAGGCAACTAACTAGTCAACACCACCCAACGCCACCTGTTGCATTGCTCTTTTACCAATGAATAATGAGATTGGCTGCAACATTATAACACCTTATGGCACCTCCGCAGCTGATATTACAAGCATGTTTAAAAACTAATACTTACATGGCATTTATTAATACTAATTTAATTTAATATTCATTCTTTGTTCCTATGGAATGGTTTATACAGAAGTATTTCAAAATATGTTTCATTGGTATACTTCAAAGTCAAAACTTTTATCCATAGAGCACCAAGAAAGGTCATCGGTTTTATTTCTCTTTCTTTCTGTTTCTGAGTTAGTTTCTTTCCTTTTAGTAACAATTTTACTGAATAAGTTGATTAATCGTGGACATTCCGCGCAAAGCTACATGAAGGCTATCCGCGTTAGTCGTCCCTAACTTAGCAGTACAAGACTAAAGTGAAGACAGCTAATTATCACCACCCACCGCCAACTCTTGGGATACTCTTTTACCAATGAAGAGTGGGATTGACCGTAGCATTATAATGCTCCCACGGCCGAAAAGGCGAGCATGTTTGGTGTGACGGGGATGCGAACCCGCGACTCTCGGACTATGAATCGAGTATATTTTATCCACCTGGCCTTGGTGGGCCGGGGTCGTTGTAAAAGTGACAATAAAATTATGTTAGAGGTGTCGGTTAGTTCTCTTGATCAGATGTTTTTATTCAACTTAAACAATGAAAATTAGTGATAGCTACGAACAGGTAATTCTTTTTCTAAAAACAAAACCAAGAAACGTTCTGCCTATCAGACTTCTATTACAAAACACCCGGTGTTTTCTAATGAATACTGTCCATCAACTGCGCTAGGCAGTTTTTATCAACTTTAATCACGTTTTTATGTTAAAATTATCTTATGATTTTTACTTATTTTTTTGGTTATCTTTCCATTTTTTTCACGGTTTCTATTCAACCGCTTGACTTTGACGACTTTCTTATCTTAATGACGCTATAGTTTAATATGTAATAAAACAAAATATGGTCCGGCATGACCAAGTGGTTGAGGCACTCGACTTGTAATCTGAGGGCTGCGGGTTCGAGTCCCCGTCACAACAAACTTGTTCGCCCTTTCAACCGTGTGGCGTTATAATGTGATGGTCAATCCCACTATTCGTTGGTAAAAGAGTAGCAGAAGAGTTGGTGATGACTAGCTGCCTTCCCTCTAGTCTTGGCCTGGCATGGCCGAGCGCGTAAAGCGTGTGACTCGTAATCCGAGGGTCGCGAGTTCGCGCCCGCGTCGCGCTAAACATGCTCGCCCTCCCAGCCGTGGGGGTGTATAATGTGACGGTCAATCCCACTTTTCGTTGGTAAAAGAGTAGCCCAAGAGTTGGCGGTAGTTGGTGATGACTAGTTGCCTTCCCTCTAGTCTTACACTGCTAAATTAGGGACGGCTAGCACAGATAGCCCTCGAGTAGTTTTGTGCGAAATTCCAAAACCAAAAAGAGAAATAAAACAAAAAATATAATAATTATTGGTTTGATAACTGATTATAAACAATAAAAAACGCATCTATAAACACCGTCACGTTTTGAAACTCAATACAGAAAATCATATAAGTGAAACATGAATTCATTCTACCTCGTCAATTTTTGTTTTCATGTTAGTACTTTCAGTTTCATTTCCGTTGTAAGTAAACGGTTACACGAGCAATTATCACTCAGTAAAATAGAAATAAAATGGTCCAAGCTACAAATTAAGAGAAGAGAAAAGCGAAATAATTCTAAGTGCTTTTGTTCCTAGAGAAAACCTTCAAAGTATTTAAGTTGAAGAAAAGATGCCTTATGAGAAGCATCCAGATGTCAGATTTCAGAAGTCGTAGCATGGCTTCTAGGATAACAAAACTTAAACCACGCGTTCTGCTGACAAGGTTTTCATGTAGCAGTATTGAATGAAGTTAAACTTTAAACTTTTACTTACTGTAAATACTGCTATAAATCTACTGAAATTATAATAAGTGTTCGGAAGTGCACGTGATACTTGTAATGTTACCTTCTAATTGATGTTTCAAATTTTCAAGAACTAAGCAAAAAAGAGTATGATATCCCTATCCTTATATATTATTACTTGGTCCTTATGTAAACTATAGTAGCATGAACATATCTTTTAACTTAGTCCTTATGTGAGCTATAGTAACATGATTATATCTTTTTACTTATCTTTATGTGAGCTATAGTAGCATGATTATATCTTTTTACTTATCCTTATGTGAACTATAGTAGCATGATTATATCTTTTTACTTATCCTTATGTAAACTTTAGTAACATGATTATATCTTTTTACTTATCTTTATGTGAACTATAGTAGCATGATTATATCCAATGTTTTCTAAACATACCAATGAACAATTATAGAATTATACAATAAGTTATTATGTTTTTCACTGAATATTGATATATTGTTGACAATGATATAATGGAGAAAAATTATAATACTATCTTTTTTATAGCTTAAAAACTGTAAACAAAAAACACGGAGAACTCCAATAAGAACCAAATGGTGGAAAACACCACACACAGGTATTAACCCCTGGTTTTAGAACAGCATATTTAACAAACCACCCAGCAAGACGAAACGTAACACATATCTTGGGCAGATGCCTTATCCGCCCCTTTCTCAATGGCTCAGCGATAAACTAATGAACTTATGATGCTAAAAATCGAGTTTCGATACCCGTGATGGTCGCAGCACAGATATGTACTTTTTGACCTAATAATATACAAACATAAATACACTTCGACATTTCGCTTTTTGTTTTGAAGACAGTGATTAGTTAAATCACTTTGTACTTATCAGCTCTCTCTACGTCAGTTTCACCAATGACTAACAAGATATAACTACAGAACGCCGTGTACGAACACGTACAGAGAATATGAATTATAATCAAGTTTCTACTGAAACCGAACCTAAGAACAGACGCCACGTGTAGCCTCTTCTCTGCGTGTACTAACACCATCTAAAGGGAGAATGTTTGATCTCAAAGTGACGTGAACTAACACCATCTAAAGGGAGAATGTTTGATCTGAAAGTGACGTGTACTAACACCATCTAAAGGGAGAATGTTTGATCTCAAAGTGACGTGTACTAACACCATCTAAAGGGAGAATGTTTGATCTCAAAGTGACGTGTAGTAACACCATCTAAAGGGAGAATGTGAAATCAAATGTGTTGACGATTCGATTAGGAATTTGAACAAAAACAATAGAATAAAAAACATGTAAGGTAGTTTGAAACACAATACAGTTTTTATTTACATAATCAGGCTGTTTATAGTCAACGCGTTAATGTGCCCAGGTTGTGAATCCGCAGGTTTACGGTTTCCGCATCATTGCCAAAAAAGCGCAATGTGTTTTTTGAGTCGTAGGTAATGTATAAAAGTAACAGTCAGTTTTCACTATTCACTCACATAGGAGTTGAGTTAGTGTTGGGTGATATCGGCTACGCGCACTCCTTCAAGTTTGTTCTTTCAGATTTGGTATGGTGATGTGAAGATGGCCAATGTCTTGCTTTGCATGAACATTCTACAACAAGCAAACAAAATTATAAAAACAATGCAAAACAGCCCTTACATTTGCATGTCACTAACACGGTAATATTATGTACTATTTCACACTTCACTGAAGAAGAAAGATTCAAAGACTTCGTTTAAACTTTGTTGAACGGTATTATCATACGACCTTTGAACTTAAACAAAAAATTCTTTGTGGGTTTCTGCTTCACTGGTCGAAAGCATTACCTTTAAAACATACAAAGACGTCCAAAAATTACCAATTGGACGAGATTTTGAACAAAAAAGCAAACAGATAAAGAAGGGCTGGATATCATTGTGTTTTTTTCTCTTTTATCAGACAGGTTTCACATACGTGCTCGTGATATGCGATAGGAAATAATGTCACGGGAGATCACTCTCAGAATGCATCCAGAAAACTGTCTAGGTCTCTTCGAAAACGTGGTTTTCTTTGCAAGAGTGGCCGAATTTATTTTCACAAATTTATTTTTAACTTAACAGTATTTGTGTATTCAGTAACTCTTCATCTAAAATAAGGACTAGTCTTTAAGCTATAGGAAACACAACGACCGACTTATTTTTTCTATTGAAATACATAGTAACGTCTTAACTCTACATCTTACCGTCTTTTTTGTAGTATACTATCTCGACCTGACATTCTTCAAGAGAAGCAAGGGCTTCTTCGATGGTAGCAACTGCGTGTGGGCTGGTGAGAGGTCCCTGTAAAAACTCACATATACACGAGCGTTGAATGATCTCAGCCCTCGTGAAGCCCATGAGTTCGGTGAAACCATCATTGCAGTAGATGATGGGGTGGTGGATGTCTTCAACTTGGGCATTGCCTACGATGAACCTTCTATCTATAATACAAAAAAAGGCAATTGTAGAAGACTTATGGACACAGCTTTCGTAATTAATGATTGCTGAGGTTAAGAGCACCATTCATAAAAGCAATGTTCCAAGTTCATCCTACTATCTAAATATATCTCTTCATCATTAATCGCACTATTGCCTGACATAAAGTTTCTATTATAACGAGTATCTGCCAAGAACATCAAAATCAGCCACACATATCACAACAGGAAAAAATTCATACAACCTCTCGTAATATGTAGATACAGGCTTTTAAGATTCTTAGCAAAAATATCAAAGTAAATATATCAAAATATCAAAAGACACACTAAATATGCTCACTCTTTCAGTCGTGCGGGCGTTATAATGTTATGGCCAATCCCGCTATTCGTTGGTAAAAGAGTAGCCCAAGAGTTGGCAGTGGGCGGTGATGACTAGCTGCATTCTTTCTAGTCTTACGCTGTAAAATTAGGGACGGCTAGCGCAGATAGTCTTCCTCGTGTAGCTTTGCGCGAAATTTAAAACAAACAAAACCAATCAGTAGACACTTGTTTCGACACATCATTGCGTTATGTTTAGCTTTACTTTGTCTTCTGGCAGGATAAATAGTCAATAACTTCCATGTTTTCTTAACAGAAGACATCGTTGGACTAAGGATAACCCATGAATTTGTCGAAATTAAACTGGCTAATATTAAGACTTCTGACAGTTTTTTAAAAAGTATTCTGAATTTTTACTAACTACTACAAAAATATATTGTTATTATATTTCTAAGAGTATGTTTAAACAGAAAGGGACAACAAAAGTCCATTGGGTCTGCATCAGGAAACTTGCCAGATAGGTGATGAATTAGAATTCTAGTTTCTTCACCCATTCTCGTTATAAAAGCAGATGCTGATGTCAAGATGTGGTTGGAAGTTTGTGAACGTTTTGGACATGCGATTCTTTCATCAACTTCAAATTACTCTTTATACCTTGTAATGGTACAAGAAGGTATGTCCAGCTTTACTACATTAGTTTTTTTAAGAGGGGATTGGAAGATTCTCTTTGGTAACCATAGTCTTCACTCTATAAATTAGGGCGTTGCTCTGGATTGATTTAGGGTGTGGTTTAGGAGACCGTAGTTGTCATAAACGCTTTGTTGTGTACGTTTTTCTTCTTTGGTGGAACGTTATGAAGATCTTTATTCTTGGAAATGTCATATCCTTTGTCTCTTCGCAGTTTTACAACCTCAGTCATAAGAATATAATTCATCAGAAATAACTATGACTATTCCTCCAGTCATAAGTCTACTCTTAATAGTATTGCTTTGCAAATGAGTGGAAATTTGCTCTGAACTAAATGTGTAGGGGCTAAATATGCTGTCCGGGTGGTCACATCTCACATCTACAGCAATATACTAGCATATTAACGTATACCTATCGCTGTTATAAAGTGTTGTTAACTCTCTGAAAATTAACTAACGGGGAAACCCTTTAACTACGTATTTAATAATGCTAAGAGAAGAGTGCTACCGATGAAATAATTTAAACTGTGTTCTTTGATATAATGTTTAGGCAAAGAATTTATGATGAAACCTGAAGACGAAAAGAGTAAGACTTTTGAAACGTCGTCCTCTACACTTGTGTCTCCACAACAGGCAGTTGCCGCCCATTCTACAAAGTTTCATCAATTGAAACTGTTTATTATTTGTCGTAAACGTTTTGCACTTCAATACACGAGTACAGTGAGACACTTAGTGACTGAAATATGAATGTCTCTTCTTCAAATGTGGTATTCTAAGGTATACAGTTGACTAAAGTTAAGCTAGTTAACTCCATCAAAACAGGAGGTACTAAGAATTTTATTGTGCACAAAAAGTGTAATTCGGCTAAGAAAGAAAAGTCTAGACATAAACTGTTTAACCATCGTTTTTTATCGAACAAATAAACAGATGTGCGAAATAAAATCTACAAGAAACAAATAACATACTCTTCACACTTTTCTTCCTCTATACAGCTTATGGATAACACAGGGTAAGTTTGACTTATACCAGATGAACTGTGACTTATTCACAGTACTAACATCCTGACGAATCTGAGTAAAAAATGACCTCTACTTGTGAGTATTTTTATTACTATAACATATTAGAACTTTACACATACCACGTCACTAGCAAGATATAATAATTAAAAAAAACAAAACGTTTCCGACTCTTGAAACTCGTTCAACGACTTATTCAGAAAGCGATCCAAGGAAACATGATTACGGGGCTAAATTAAAGTCCATAAATGTGCCAAAAGACAAAATGAACAACTTCCTGTTCATTGGAAACGGAAGTCTGTTCTACAATCGAATAAATGCATTTTAATAATCTGAGTACGAGAAGAATTCTGCTTCAAATAACTGGATAACATACAGTGAAAATGCAGTCATTAATACTTTGAGTGCAAATAAAGAGAGAGAGAGGCCGGTATCAGGTAAGTGTTATTTACATGAAATAAGATACGATGAAAATTGCATTGGAATGAAAGTTTTCCTCTAAGCAAACCGTGTATACTAAAACGACACTAGCTGAAGTTAATCACAAAGCTGTACAATGGACTACCAGGCCCGGCATGGCCAGGGGCGTTCAACTCGTAATTCGAGGGTCACAGGTTCGAATCCCCGTTGCACCAAACATGCTCGCCATTTCAGCCGTGGGGGCGTTATAATGTGTAGGTCAATTCCACGACTGAATAGTAAAAGAGTACCCCAAAGTAATATGTCTGCAGAATTACAACGTTAGAAACCTGGTTTCGATAGTCGCGATGAGCAGGGCACAGGTAGTCCATTGTTTGGGTGATGATGACTAGCTGCCGTTCCTCTAGCTTTACACTGCTAAATTAGAAATGGCTAACGCAGATATCCCTCTTGTAGCTTTGCGCGAAAATCAAAAACAAACAAACAATGGACTACCTGTGCCCTGCTCATCGCGACTATCGAAACCAGGTTTCTAACGTTGTAATTCTGCAGACATATTACTTTGTAACTAAGGGCATACTGAAACATCAATCAAAACGAGTCTACATTTCGCGGTGATAATATATACCTTTACAGAGATTTCTTTATAACACTAAATAACTTCGAAAATGAAATGCCCACTGCTTGAATGCTTATAGACCACTTTAATATGACTGTGCAATTAAGGTTTTCCGTTCAAGAAAAAATACTAATAATTAAACAAGATGATCTAAAACTAAACTGTTGGGCTTCTAATCCTCAATTTTTTTTTTTTTTTTTTGGTAAGCTAATTCGTGAAAAGTCTGTTCTCGCGGTAATAATAGAACACGTTGTCTTATAATCAGACGTTGTTTCTACAGCCCAGACTATGCAAATTACTTCTACATTAACGGTCAACACAACATGCTATCTTTACGTCACTTACTAATTAAATGCTGAGTGATGAGAGTGCGCAGGTAAACATGCCCACGCGTAGCTTGGTTTTTATCCACTCCAAGTTTTGTTCCACCTACGTTAGAGCTTTAATCTATGCTTAAGCTGCAAAGCAACCTGTACAAGTGAAACACGTGTCAGTAAAAACGAGCCATCATCATTAAAGGATACCTACGACCAAGTGCTTCAGAAAAATATTTACTAGAACTTAAGGGTACGTAGCATTAACCGTTTAGCTACTGTGAAAAAAGGGCCTAAGCCTAAACATTAGGCTTGAATAAACCTCTATTATTTCTCTCTAGAGTTTGTTGATATATTTTAATAATACTCATTTATAGTCTTTACTTCTGCACTTAACCACTTTAATTAAAAGTAAAACAAATGTTCCCTGAAATGGCATAAATGAGTTTGCTTACGATGTGGTTATTATATTCATTTAGGCAGGAATGCTACCTCTGAACTTCAGAAATACGTTTTGATTTCTTTCTAGATGCCAAAAGTGTTTTAGTTTATTCGATTAGTTACAAATAAAAGTTAAAATTATGACAATCGCCATACACAATACTGAAAATAAATACGCGACTTGGAAAGCATTTTCTTTTACCGTGAGATACAATGTATTAGAGCATTGTTATGAATATACAGAGTTGGTACAATATCTCTTTAAAACAATATGATGAGGTCGAAACAGCCAGAGGTGATGGATACTTTCAAGGTAATTGTAATCACTGTTTCGTGAGTCAACAGCATTGAATTAGTCGAGATAATTAACTGTTAGTCTTAATTTCAGAAAAACCCGAAGATATTTTAATATAAACAGCAGATAATTTTTTTAAAAGTCTCTGGAGTTACAAAAGAAATGCAGTTACTCTAGCATCAAATGTGAAAATTCAAGTTCTTTCTTTTAATAAACCTTTTGAAATAATGTCTTGGAATTAAACTTCAACAACTATAGCTTGGTGGTTGTGGCGCTTGCCTCGCAATTTGTGGATCACGGATTCGAATCCTCTTCACCGAACATGCTCACTCTGTCAATCTGTCAATCGATCTGTTTGTTGGTAAGAGAGAAGCCCAAGAGTTGATGGTAAGTGGAGTTAACTAGCTACCTTCCATCCAAGCTATCACTGCTAAATTGGGGACGGCTAACCTCTTGCAACTTTGCTCGAAATTCCAAAACAATCCAACCAGCTATGAAGGCGTATCTTTTCAACTGTTTGAAGCAATCATCAGGAAAGTTTGATAATTGAATATGAAGTCTGACAAGCCTGGACAAAGATATAGTTAATACATTCCCTCCAAACGAATAAGATAATAAAAACCGACACAAGCAATACTATAGTCCTAATATTGTCATAAGGGTCAGGCGTAGCCTACTAGTTAGTCTGCAAAGCTTCGGATCTAAAAATCCGAGATTCGATTCCCGGTGTGCTTCTGAACCCAATCCTTATTTTCAGATGCGAGGGCGTTATAACTGAAAAGTTAATTCCACTTTTCGGGTAAGAATAGCTCTTAGACAACTGTTACTGTGGACAATGTGTCGTCTATCAGAACAAAAGTTCTAAGTTAAGGATGGTTATCTTTGATGAGTTTTATGACTTAACCGTTTTGACAATATATTGCACACAGTAACAGTTGTCTAAGATCTATTCTTACCCGAAAAGTGGAATTAACTTTTCAGTTATAACGCCCTCGCATCTGAAAATAAGGATTGGGTTCAGAAGCACACCGGGAATCGAATCTCGGATTTTTAGATCCGAAGCTTTGCAGACTAACTAGTAGGCTACGCCTGACCCTTATGACAATATTAGGACTATAGTATTGCTTGTGTGAGGTTAAAAACACAATATACAGAACATTATAATAAATTTACTGGCATACAAAGCAGCAATAAATGTTCGATGTTGTTGTGGTTGTTTTGAATTAAGCACAAAGCTACACAATGGGCTATCTATGTTCTACCCACAACGAGTATCGAATCCCGGTTTTTAGCGTTGTAAGTCTGCAGACATACCGCTGAGCCACTGAAGGAGGGGGCAAAATGCATTAAATTTTCTAACACGAAACACACGTGTATACACATACGAACAAACAAAGCCATAAACAAATTGTGTAGTTTTCGATGTAACGTTTCCCACATTCTTCAAAGATTATAAATCCCATGCGTCATTCAAGATTGAAATGTAGGTAAAATAATAGCTGCTGTACGGCTGGTAAAAGGGAAGGAGGAAGAAATAGAAAATATACGTTACTAGTTTCACGTATTTTATTCGCGATTAATTGCGTAGGCGTGAAAGGGATTTTTTTAAAAAATAAATACCTTTTCCTTTCTCAACATTCTTGTTCTCTTGCTCCCTAATTTAAACAGCAACTCCTTCACGTCCAGTATATCATTTTCAATACAGGAAGACCACCCTACGGTGTTATTATATACACACTGCGGCTTCTTGTACTTTTCTCAATGCACGCTTTCATAGTTTTCATCGCTAACGACTTTAAACAGACTAGCTAGCAATGCAAACACACATGATGAAAATATCTCATAACTGTTGTATCAACAGTAGGGCTAAAATATCTTTAGAAATTATCTATTTTTAACAGAGTAAACGAATCAGATTCTATCCTTCTACTTCAACTCGTCAAGAGCCTATCGCGTAGGTTTTACTCCGAACGGATTGAGTTCAATATTTCGACATGCAGATTTCGCTGATAAAATGAGACTGAAGAAAAGAGTTCTTTTTTTTGGAGGGGGGAAATAGGGACTGCAAGGACTGCTAAGCCTAACTTTATATAATAATATAATATAAATTATTTTAGATTTCATTTGTTCCTTAGTGGTACAGCGATAAACCTTCGGACTCGCACTGCTAGAAATCGGGTTTCGATACATCTGGTGACCACAGCACAGATAGCCTATTGTGTAGTTTTGTGCTTAGTTCCAAACAATCAATCAATTAAATTTTACTTTTTAATAAAATTCGATTAATTGTGGTTGTGATTATACTAGCGTGGTCCTTTTCTGATATTTTATTCAAAAGAGAATTCCTAGATAACATATTTCATCAGAGACAAAATAATATAAAAACATTAAGTCTTCTTACCTGACAAATCTTATTATTGTCAGCCTCTCACTACATTAGTAAATTTGGAGTTTAGCTTTAATACTCTGGTAGCACCACTCTGCCAATGAAACCTTCTCATGCAAACAAATAAATTTTCTGGTGAATGAATTCTGTAGACAACGTTTGTTTGGTGAATGTTACTCGAAGCTACTCTAGAGCTATCTGCGATAGCCATCCCTAATTTTGAAATGATGCACAAGATGGAAGACAACTAGTTAACAACAACAACAACCACCAACAACTCGTGGTTGACTTTTTACGTGTGGAAATGATGGGGGGTAACCGTCACTTTATAACTCCCATTACGGCTAAAAGAGCATTTTCGGTGACGAAATTTGAGCCCTCTACCCGCAAGTTGTGTGTGGAGCGCTCTGAACACCATGCCAGTCCAGGCCATGGTCAAAAAGAAAAAGTGTTTTGGCACCGTTATCTATGTTTCCAGACAATCATTTCAAAACGTTATATCGAACAAAACTTTACCTTAACGACAGTAGCAGTTCAAATATTTATATATGTTTTTATAACCTAGGCATCAGTCACAAGTTTGTGGTGTAACACAATATTCAATAGTCACCTTTCCTAGTTTGTCTAGTAATTAAAAATACACACACAACAAAATATATCTCTGTCCAACAGTTGCTAACAAGTTTTGGTTGGGATTGTAGTTGAGCCCTGTATTTTAGACCTGACAAGCCCAGTTCAGATCCATGCAATACCATTTCGCGCAAAACTACACGAGGGTTATCTGCGCTAGCCGTCCCTAATTTAGCAGTGTAAGACTAGAGGGAAGGCAGCTAGTCATCACCATCCACCGCCAACTCTTGGGCTACTCTTTTACCAACGAAAAGTGGGATTGACCGACACATTATAATACCCCCACGGCTGAAAGGACGAGAATGTATGGTGCGACGAGGATTCGGACCCGAGATCGAGCCGAACACCTTAACCCACCTAACAATACCGGGCCTTCAAGATTGCAGAGGCAACCTCTTAGAATGGATGATGGTTGGTAGGGTATAGTAAACTAACTGCTTTTCTCTGGTCGGCAGTTCAGAATTAAAACAGCAGCAAACAGCCTTAATATTTCCGCCATAAACAAGAAATATAGACAGTTGAAGTTACGAACTTCAGATATTTCATGTTTTTTTAGCAATTATAATACTCCAACATATTATACATATATATGAAGAATGTTATGAGCAAATTCAGTCATTTTAAGCAAGATTTGTATTGATACATATATATATATCTTTCAATTCTTCTTTTACCTTGAATTTTTTTTTCATGAGTTTATAGCACGCACATGTGAACTGGAACTATTTATTTAATATACAGAAAAGGTACTACTTTAACCAAGTTAGAAGGTGGAGTAACACTGTGACACTCTGTTGTCCTTCAAAATTTGTAGGGCATACTGGAGGGAAATATTAACCCGGAATTAACCTTAATATTAACCCTGAAGAAGCCGCAAAGGCGAAACGTTAAGTTAAATAAATATATATATATATATTATATTTATCTAGAGTGTAAACGTCATTTTTCATCCACTTTTATCAAACTGCAGCAAATGTTTGTCTAGATGTGGAGTGTTGTTACAACTGTTCCAGTTGGCGGAAAGACACTATTCTTATGTCAAAATATTCTTACACCACATTAAAAGCAACAGGCTTCTTCAGGTAGAGGGAAACAAGCATTAACATTTCTTGTAATCATTTTTCTTTTTGTTATCTTTGTTCAACGGGTAACGCATGTAGTAAAAAACTTGTAGGACAAAAGGAAGCAAGTTTCTGGTAGATCTAGTGTCATTTGTTTGTTTAAAGTTAAACGCAAAGCAACACAAAGGACTGTCTGTGTTTTACCAAACAATGATATTCAAACTCGGTTTCTCGCCTTCTAAGTCCACAGACATTCCGCTGTGTCATTGGAACAGGGGTGGGGTTCTAATAGTAAATACTAGCCTTTACTACTGTTTGAAAGCTGTAGTACATATGTTAATATTTCATAAATATTTGTTGATAATTTTAATAGTGAACTTATCACTACAGGGACTGGATTGAAAACGGTGACTAAAAGACATAGAGCGCACACAGAATATATGAAATGAGAAAATGGCGTAGAAAATGTACACTGGTATCTATTATTACTTACTGCGGTTTGACAACTGTAGCACATATATCAATACTTTATGAACATTTATTGATGGTTTCTAACAATGAATTGATCTCCCTTAGCCATCGGGTTGAAACTTAAAGACTTAAAGACACGTGGAATGCACGACATAAAAAGAGGGCGTAGTGACCTAAAATATCAATGGTGATAGTTTTCCGTGACGTGAAATTCGAATCACACTGTGGACAAAATTGCATATATATTTAATTTTAAAATAATAATAAAAACAAAAAATAATAATATCAGGTCAAAGATTTCATACGTACAAATACAGCGAAATAAGAAACAGTTTCAAAATATAAGGATGCGATACATAGACAGAAACATAATAATATAAAAGGGAGAACCATGTAAAAATATATTATAAAAGTGGGTAAATTAGGCATGTAAAACCGTGAAGACGGTTAACTACCTTTTATATTCACGTTTCTATTCGTTTTAGGCCCCTCAGCGGTTGTCTTCGGACTCACAACGCTAGAAACCAGATTTCAATATCCGTAGTGGGTAGGGCACATATAACCCCTTGTGTAGTTTTGTGTTTAACTTTGAAAGAAAAAACAAATATTGTTCCATTTCCAATAACAAAAGAGATGGTGGCATGCATTTATTCTCTCAGACTTGCTTGATTAACTTACTGACTCCTACATTACATTTTCACCGGGTTTGTCCTTTTATATAACTTGGCTTCTTTCAATATTGCGTTTTTATATGGCTGACCCGTTTATTCCAACTTACTCGTTTTTTTCTAAACGATTTGATCAAGTAAAGGCAATGGGAAGTGTAACTACTGTTTC
Organism: Carcinoscorpius rotundicauda; assembly: GCA_011833715.1. NCBI lineage: Eukaryota > Metazoa > Arthropoda > Merostomata > Xiphosura > Limulidae > Carcinoscorpius > Carcinoscorpius rotundicauda. The sequence continues at coordinate 37,421,975 of CM022406.1, read as the reverse complement.
TTTTGTGGATGACAATCTATCGTGATCTACAAACTACGTCATTTGTCTACTTCACTGACCGACTTTTTTTCTTCTATCCATCCTTTTGTCTATTAGATCTGTCTGTGTCGTCATCTATATATCCATCTGTCTAAGACGTCTACCTGTTTGTCTAACAATATCTGTCTACCTGCTCCTCTATCCATCTATCTAACTTTAAGATAAGTCCATTTCTTCCTTTTGCTACCAGATTTTTGTGTTGTTTTTTTCACTTCGTTATTATCTGACTTGTTTCGCTTCGACGCTCGTTTCATTCGAGTTAGCTCAGTTACACATCCTAAGAAACGTCCATTTGTTTTTGTTCGTAACTATATAATACACCTAAACATGTTAAAAATAAAAAAATGGAAAACATTTTTACTGGCTTTTAACTCATCGTTATCTAGTCACGTTGAGCTTGGGTTTCTTAAGGGAATTTTTTAAAGAAAACTAATCAACATAGTTTTCCAATACGTTCCTTCCTTTTTCGTTTAAAGCAGTGCATTACGCATTATTATTCTTAAAAAAACTAGTTGTAATACAGCCTCATTGAAGTTGGTGGTAGAAACAAACTAAACACTTTAAAACTCCTAAATAAAATATGCTTGCATTCAGACCATCATATTTAATATGTATATTTTTACCTGGTGTCTTACCAAACCTGCTTGGATCTAAATTACTGAACGAGATTCGCAACTATAAATTTTGTACAAACACATATGACTGGAATCAAAGAGGGCGTGATAAAAGTAAATAAATAAATGTATATATTTAACATCAATGACGTATGTACTAAAATTATTTTTTGATTCCATCTGTAATTTTTTTCTAAACAATATTTTTAATACTAGTGCATTTTCACAAAATTCATACTTGATTTAGGTAAATGCTCTTTTGGTATAAAACTGTTTTGTTTGTTTGAAATTAAGTACAAAGCTTTTGATTTTATTTTGAATTTTCGCGCAAAACTACTTGAGGGCTATTTGCGCTAGCCGTTCCTAATTTAGCAGTGGACGACTAGAGGTAAAGCAACTAGTTCTCACCACCCACTGCCAACATTTGGGCTACTCTTTTACCAACGAATAGTGGGATTGACCGTCACTTATAACGCCTCCACAGCTGAAAGGGCGAGCATGTTTGGTGCGAACGGGATTCAAACCCGTGAATTACGAGTCGACACCTTAACACACTTGGCCATGTCGGGCCACCAAGTAAAAGGCTAAACAATGGGCTATCTGTGCTTAATTCCAAACTTCTCGCTGTGCCCCTGGGGGAGGGATGATTAAAACTGTTTTGGACAAAATAATACAAAAGTAAAAATACGTGACACTCAATAGCTAAATGTTGCTTTTAACTACTTATGAGCTGCTGTGTTTCATTGTACTAAACCTATCATTTAACGAGCTACATTTTTACTATTAAAAATAAATAAATGTGCGTATTATTTCTTTGAGACACTTCATTATTTGTTCTCATTGTCCAGCTTTCTCTAACAAGACAGTGTTATAATCTTGTTTTACACGACATCGAACCTCTCTTTACAGCAAAAAGCGTTTATCCCAATTCATTCAAACAGTTAACATATTAGTTACTGCTAGTTAAACACATTTTAACATTTAGAACTACCAAACAATTTTCAAACGTGAAAACTGAAATCAAATTTAATAATGGTATACGTATCTGTCTAGTCACCTCTTTTTAGATACTGTATGTTAGTGTAATCACAACCCTGTAATTATTGGTTATAAGTGTAATTACTATTATTGTATATGTACCTTAGTAGCACTTTGATATTATGTTATATTAATGTAATCAACACTTTGATATTATAGTATATTAATGTAATCAACACTTTGATATTATGGTATATTAATGTAATCAGCATTTTGATATTATGGTATATTAATATAATCAACATTTTGATATTATGATATAATAATATAATCAACATTTTGATATTATGATATAATAATATAATCAACATTTTGATATCATGGTATATTAATATAATCAACATTTTGATATTATGGTATATTAATATAATCAACATTTTGATATTATGGTATATTAATATAATCAACATTTTGATATTATGATATAATAATATAATCAACATTTTGATATCATGGTATATTAATATAATCAGCATTTTGATATTATGGTATATTAATATAATCAACATTTTGATATTATGGTATATTAATATAATCAACATTTTGATATTATGATATAATAATATAATCAACATTTTGATATCATGGTATATTAATATAATCAGCATTTTGATATTATGGTATATTAATATAATCAACATTTTGATATTATGGTATATTAATATAATCAACATTTTGATATCATGGTATATTAATATAATCAGCATTTTGATATCATGGTATATTAATATAATCAGCATTTTGATATCATGGTATATTAATATAATCAACATTTTGATATCATGGTATATTAATATAATCAGCATTTTGATATTATGGTATATTAATATAATCAGCATTTTGATATCATGGTATATTAATATAATCAGCATTTTGATATCATGGTATATTAATATAATCAGCATTTTGATATCATGGTATATTAATATAATCAACATTTTGATATCATGGTATATTAATATAATCAGCATTTTGATATTATGGTATATTAATATAATCAGCATTTTGATATCATGGTATATTAATATAATCAGCATTTTGATATTATGGTATATTAATATAATCAACATTTTGATATTATGGTATATTAATATAATCAACATTTTGATATTATGATATAATAATATAATCAACATTTTGATATCATGGTATATTAATATAATCAGCATTTTGATATTATGGTATATTAATATAATCAGCATTTTGATATCATGGTATATTAATATAATCAGCATTTTGATATTATGGTATATTAATATAATCAACATTTTGATATTATGGTATATTAATATAATCAACATTTTGATATGATGATATAATAATATAATCAACATTTTGATATCATGGTATATTAATATAATCAGCATTTTGATATCATGGTATATTAATATAATCAACATTTTGATATTATGGTATATTAATATAATCAACATTTTGATATCATGGTATATTAATATAATCAGCATTTTGATATTATGGTATATTAATATAATCAACATTTTGATATCATGGTATATTAATATAATCAGCATTTTGATATCATGGTATATTAATATAATCAGCATTTTGATATTATGGTATATTAATATAATCAACATTTTGATATTATGATATAATAATATAATCAACATTTTGATATCATGGTATATTAATATAATCAGCATTTTGATATCATGGTATATTAATATAATCAACATTTTGATATCATGGTATATTAATATAATCAACATTTTGATATCATGGTATATTAATATAATCAACATTTTGATATTATGGTATATTAATATAATCAACATTTTGATATCATGGTATATTAATATAATCAGCATTTTGATATTATGGTATATTAATATAATCAGCATTTTGATATCATGGTATATTAATATAATCAACATTTTGATATCATGGTATATTAATATAATCAGCATTTTGATATTATGGTATATTAATATAATCAACATTTTGATATTATGGTATATTAATATAATCAACATTTTGATATCATGGTATATTAATATAATCAGCATTTTGATATTATGGTATATTAATATAATCAACATTTTGATATCATGGTATATTAATATAATCAACATTTTGATATCATGGTATATTAATATAATCAGCATTTTGATATTATGGTATATTAATGTAATCAACATTTTGATATTATGGTATATTAATATAATCAACATTTTGATATCATGGTATATTAATATAATCAACATTTTGATATTATGGTATATTAATATAATCAACATTTTGATATTATGGTATATTAATATAATCAACATTTTGATATCATGGTATATTAATATAATCAGCATTTTGATATTATGGTATATTAATATAATCAACATTTTGATATCATGGTATATTAATATAATCAGCATTTTGATATTATGGTATATTAATATAATCAACATTTTGATATTATGGTATATTAATATAATCAACATTTTGATAATATGGTATATTAATATAATCAACACTTTATAAACATCTTTATTTGAAGTGTGACACGTTTTCTATATTTAACTTGATACTGCTTGGAATTCTGGGTATATCATACCTAAAATCACCTTAAAATATCCACCTTTTTCAATAGAAATTTATTTATTACGAATATTCATCACAACCAGTTCTAAGCAGTAAAATTTTAAAACTCCAAATTTAATTGCGAAACTCTGATGGGTAAGACAGTAATCACTGAGAAAACGTGGTTCACGTGGTTATGACCCATAAAAGTCCCTTTCCAAAGAGAGAAATGATCAAATGACTTCACTTTTTTCCCCCATAAGTTATTGAAAACAAAGTCCATCAGTCGTTAATAAAATATTACGTATGGCGTGTCCAAATCGTTTAATCACCATATCTGTCTTATTAAAACAATAAATACTGCCTAATTAGATATTCCATTAAATTAAGTATTGCATATATAAACATATCATATTGTACCTTGCATAGCCACTGCACTTGTTTTTATTACACTGAAAGCAATTCCTGTTATAGAAAGTACTAAAAATAACAATTTGTTTTTCACAACAGCATATAAACTTACTAAGACTCTCCAACTCCAGACAAATACTACATTGTCTATATAAATATACTATTTAAAGTTACGAATAACGGTAACGAACGTTACCGATGCATTTAAAGCTATTTAAGGCCTAATATTATCTTTTGCTTACTAAACAACTGCTCAACTTCAAAGAGTGTTAACTTATTTCATTCAAAATAATTTATTGTCAAAGCACGTGTATTACATTGAACAATTGCGGTAAGTTTGTTTGTTTTGTTTTTGTCAATTTCGCTTAAAGCTGCACGAGAGCTATCTACGCTAAGCATCCATAAATTAGAAGTGTAAGACAAGAGAGAAGTAATCATCATCCACCGCCAACTCTTGAACTACTCGTTTACCAACGAATAGTGGGACTGACCATACATTATAATGGCCCCACGACTGAAAGGGCTAGAATGTTTGGTGTGACAGAGATTCGAACTCGAGACCTTCAGATTACGAGTCGAGCGCCCTAGCCACCTAGCCATGTTGGGTCATTATAGTAAGATACGAATCTATAATTTGCCGTAGCGGAAAGTAATTCTGAAGTATTATCTTGGAGAACAAAATAACCTAAACCAACTCTTATATAATCGGTTAGTTGTGGTCCATTGATTGACATGTGCAATAAGATTAATGGTTAAACCGACTATACGACACACTAATGAGTGATGTGGACTGGTCTATCTGCTGAAAATTGGTGAGAGCTAACCCGGTTAGTCTTTGTACAGCCTTGCGCGAAAACTCGAACACAAACCGACAACTGTGTCATTAGTTATAAGATTTAGTTCTGACAGAAAAAATAAAAGGTGGCGCCATCCTTACTTCAGAAAAACCATTAAAACAAATAAGATTAAGTTAATTTTGCCCGAGCTTCTGAGGGAACTGTTAACCCATACATCAATTTAAGAATGTATTATTAGTTCTGCAATTTTGAAAGGAATAAAAAGCTCGGAAGAAAACCAATAAAATGTTTAATAATCTTTATTTAAACGTAAGGTATTTCAAAATGACTCCGACAGGAAGGCTATTACTACCATTGTAGAAATTGTCAGTGCACAAGTTAGGATATGAACATAAATAACACTCACATTCTGAAATCCAACATAAAGTATATGATCAAATATGCTATGAACAGATCATCACTTGTCATTAGATTTTTTTTTTAATCATTGGTTTGAATTTAGCGCAAAATTACTCGAAAGCCGTCTGTGCTAGCAGTCTCTAATGTAGTAAAGGAGTCTGTCCCAAACATTTTGTGCTCACTGCATTTAGGAAAATACAATTAACTTCGCGGCACACTCGTCTGATCCCTCACCCGAAAAGAGGACATGTGAGTGTCTTCACGCGAAGGGAAGTTCCTTATTTACTTTACTTTGACGCCTTATGTTAAGAGAATAAAACCACGTTGGACTAATGAAACTTGATTATTTTGAAACCGATGATTGGGTTTGTTTGTTTAGAATTAAACACAAAGCTGCACAATGAACTACAAGTGCTCTGCTCCCCACGGGTATCGAAACACGGTTTTTAACGTTGTGAATCTGCAGACATACCGTTGCGCTAATAGGGAGCCTCTGGTTGTGAACCACTGTAGAAGAGATAAAACAGATGGAAGGCATTTAGGCAACACCACCCATTGTCAAATATGGGATTAACGTTGGTTAAAAGGGCGATCGCGTTCGCTTACCTTCAAATTTTCGATTCGAGCGTCTTGATCACCAGGACAAGCTTGGTTTTTTAAAAGAGATGCCACAACTATATATCTAATCTTACGTAATTGTCAAATTAACTTATATTTACTTCCAGGTGTTTTAAACTTTTTTAAATACTAAGTTATATGACTTTTATGGGAATTCCCTTTTCAAAGTTTGCAATTTTGTTTTATAGGCCAAGAATAAAAATTTGTAATAGCTTGTTTGTATATTTTGTTTATAATTAATACCTCTGAGCCCCTTACTGAGGTGAAAGAGTGTTCGAGACTATCTGACCTCCAGCTTGAGTAAATGTTTTGGTTTCCTTAACCTTTTCTCGTGATGGTACAAATGAAAATATGTGTTTGAATTTTGTATATACAGCAAAGCTGCTAGAACTATCTGCCTCTGTTCGTAATTCTGGGCCCCTGACCGAAAGAATGAAGTCAGTCAATAGCATTTTTGTACCCACCATTCACGCAAAGAAACTGAATGTCACTCTTATCATACACCCACATCTTAAAGAACGAAAAATGTTATGGTATATCGCACGAGTTTGCGATGAAAATATGAAACATCTTATTCAATTTATACAATGTTCTCAACCGACGTAATTTCCCAATGCCCGCACGTGCATTAAGCGCAAAGCCACAACTCTCCCTATTGGTCGAGCTTATAACGTACTTCTAAGAAAGATAAAATCAGTCTCTACAATATTTTCAAATGTTATTACAAATATACAATTTATAAATAAATCATTTTGCAAACCAATCTATAAGAATATAAAGCGACGATTTCCTTTTCTATACAAGAGGTCTTATGCACGAAAACTGTTCATATGCCTACTCTATTAAATAATTCATGCCAGACTCCCTACAAAATTGGAAGAAAATCCGTCATGATTATCTTTTAAAGCGTATTTACACGAGACATAAGTGTTTTTCAAAGCATTATGTCACATTATGTAGTTCTGAACCCGAATATCTTCTCACTGACAGGAAAATTCTTTCACTTTTTTTTTCTCGAAATTTAATCAATCCGAAAAGTTTTCACGAGCTTTCAATACACAATTAAAACGCCTTCATTTCACGAAATAACTTCGGTGTTTTAATTAAGGACGTTTTAATCATAAAAAATAAAACTCTCACGTGCCATAAAGCAGCTGAACAGCCACAGAATAAGAGAGGAAATCTTAAAAACTTCTAACTTCTACCTTGCAATAAATCGAACTGTCAGTCAGGTCTAATGTTTGTAATGTTTAATACCTTCGGTGTATAGTTCTCTTCCATAAATATAGTGTTTTAATAATGAACTGAAATGTTAGTTACGAAATAAGAGACTTGTGCATTCTGTGCTTTTATAACACGAAGTTATTTGACTTCATAATGTTTATACTGCTATTTCGTTTCCTTTAACTATATGTATCTGATGAGTTATAAAAGTACAATAGGCTAAAGGTTTCCTAATGAGTTATAAAAGTACAATAGGCTAAAGGTTTCTTAATGAGTTATAAAAGTACAATAGGCTAAAGGTTTCCTAATGAGTTATAAAAGTACAATAGGCTAAAGGATTCCTAATGAGTTATAAAAGTACAATAGGCTAAAGGATTCCTAATGAGTTATAAAAGTACAATAGGCTAAAGGTTTCTTAATGAGTTATAAAAGTACAATAGGCTAAAGGATTCCTAATGAGTTATAAAAGTACAATAGGCTAAAGGTTTCCTAATGAGTTATAAAAGTACAATAGGCTAAAGGTTTCCTAATGAGTTATAAAAGTACAATAGGCTAAAGGTTTCCTAATGAGTTATAAAAGTACAATAGGCTAAAGGTTTCCTAATGAGTTATAAAAGTACAATAGGCTAAAGGTTTCTTAATGAGTTATAAAAGTACAATAGGCTAAAGGTTTCTTAATGAGTTATAAAAGTACAATAGGCTAAAGGTTTCCTAATGAGTTATAAAAGTACAATAGGCTAAAGGATTCCTAATGAGTTATAAAAGTACAATAGGCTAAAGGATTCCTAATGAGTTATAAAAGTACAATAGGCTAAAGGTTTCTTAATGAGTTATAAAAGTACAATAGGCTAAAGGTTTCCTAATGAGTTATAAAAGTACAATAGGCTAAAGGATTCCTAATGAGTTATAAAAGTACAATAGGCTAAAGGTTTCCTAATGAGTTATAAAAGTACAATAGGCTAAAGGTTTCCTAATGAGTTATAAAAGTACAATAGGCTAAAGGATTCCTAATGAGTTATAAAAGTACAATAGGCTAAAGGATTCCTAATGAGTTATAAAAGTACAATAGGCTAAAGGTTTCCTAATGAGTTATAAAAGTACAATAGGCTAAAGGATTCCTAATGAGTTATAAAAGTACAATAGGCTAAAGGATTCCTAATGAGTTATAAAAGTACAATAGGCTAAAGGTTTCTTAATGAGTTATAAAAGTACAATAGGCTAAAGGTTTCCTGATGAGTTATAAAAGTATAATAGGCTAAAGGATTCCTAATGAGTTATAAAAGTACAATAGGCTAAAGGATTCCTAATGAGTTATATAAGTACAATAGGCTAAAGGTTTCTTAATGAGTTATAAAAGTACAATAGGCTAAAGGTTTCCTAATGAGTTATAAAAGTACAATAGGCTAAAGGATTCCTAATGAGTTATAAAAGTACAATAGGCTAAAGGATTCCTAATGAGTTATAAAAGTACAATAGGCTAAAGGATTCCTAATGAGTTATAAAAGTACAATAGGCTAAAAAGGTTTCCTAAATGGTTGCTTCTGCATAGCTTAGGCATAACTCGTATTAACATAGCTGTAAATTAAAGGCTTATTAACTATTCGTCTTTGTATTTTGAGGTGGCAAGTTGCCCCTCTGTGCTAAAGTCCTGAATTTTAGAACTGACTAACCTTGCGAAACCACAAAATATTTCCTTCGCTTTCATCTGTGGGTGAATTATAAGGGTGACAGTTATTTTCTTGGGAGAGTAGTTGTTATGGCGCTTCTGACTGAGTGACTTGCCTCTGGTCAGGCCTAGCATGGCCATGTAATATAGGCACTCAACACGTAATCGGAGTGCCGCGGGTTCAAATCCTCGTCACGTCAAACATGCTCGCCATTTCATCCGTGAGAGTGTTATAATGTGTCGGTCAGTCCCACTATTTGTTGGTAAAAGAGTAGCCCAAGAATTGACGGTGGGTGGTGATAACTAGCTGCCTTCCCTTTGGTCTTACATTGCTAAATTAGGGACGGCTAGCGCAGATAACCCTCGTGTAGCTTTGCGAATAATTCAAAACAAACAAACAAACCCTCTGTTCAGTAATTTAGAATTAGGTACGGCGGCAGATAAACTTAGTATCTTTGCCATAAATATTAATGTTTGCTGTTTTAATTTTTTTTAAAAGACAGTAATTACAACGGAGAGAGGTGTGCCTTGGGCCCCTCCTTATTTCACAACAGAGAGAGGTGTGCCTTGGTCCCCTCCTTATTTCACAACAGAGAGAGGTGTGCCTTGGTCCCCTCCTTATTTCAGTCGCAAAAATAACTCATTCAATACATTTGAAGAAACATTCACAATTACTGTGTAATATAGTTACGAAACACGCCCGTGTGTCTGTCTGTGTTACTGTGAATTTATCTCTGGTAGATCTACATACACGAGAGTTTTACACCAGATCGGAAACCAGTATGGGACAGTCCTCCCTAACTATGATTCGGATCTACTGGGAAACCGGATTCTTTATCACTTTGTATCGGAAACCAGTATGGAACAGTCCTCCCTAACTATGTTTCGGATCTACTAGGAAACCGGATTCTTTATCACTTTGTATCGGAAACCAGTATGGGACAGTCCTCCCTAACTACGATTCGGATCTACTGGGAAACCGGATTCTTTATCACTTTGTATCGGAAACCAGTATGGGACAGTCCTCCCCAACTGTAATTCGGATCTACTGGGAAACCGGATTCTTTATCACTTTGTAGCATTTTTTATAACAGGGAGATGGGACAGTTTTATAGTTTGGAATTTAATAACTATGTAAAATGTGATTGGATTTCTATCAAATTTCAATAGCGCTTTGGTGTTATGACTCATTATGACGCTACAAAGAAACAATTCGGATCGTTGAACATTCTAAGTATCAAAAGGTTTTTTTTTCGAGTTTTCGAAGGTGACATTTTACGTTATCCAGTACAAACGTATTCAATCATTCTGACTGTTCTCGTGTTAAAAAATTACTTTACGTAAAACTCATTTCCTTCTCGCTCGTATCTTGTGATTTAATAAACAATTTATATTACGTACACATACTGCTTCATGATCTGTTAACTGCCAATTTCATTAACCTACAAAATAATACTTAATAACTGATATAATCCAGCAAGGTCTATAAAAAGCATTTTGCCCGAATATACCACATACGCCATTATGAAACATTCACATACACTAACAGCTAAGGCCTAGAATGAAGATTTTGTTTTGTTTTTAGATCAGTTTTGTATACGTTAATGTAAGCGGAAGGTAAGTCTTACATAATCTATTTACATGACAATTACACTGATCGAAAAATTACAAGCTATACACTGGCGTGCAAACTACGATGGTGTATACAGGTATTGATATCCTGTCAACAAGTACCAAACTGCTTTCAAAACAGCCTTCCATTATCCCACGGAATTTAATACTGAGTTCAATTATACGTAGACATTATAGTTTATATACTACACTTGGTAATACCCTTGAACTAAAGTTGAACCAACCCTGGCCAGGCAATTTATTTCATACAAGTAGAACATTACTTCTCTGATACCGATAACAGTCGTTCGGTTCAGTAAAGCACGTTCTACCTACTGGAAGAGTTCTGCGAGAATATTCCAGAAACTACCCCTTGCGGTAGCTTTGAAATTTAATTAACGTGCTCTAAGTTGGTATTCGTAATGTAATCGTAAATTTTGTTTGTTTATTTCTTTCTTTGCTGTGAAGAACAATTCTGCACGATGGGCTATCTGTGATCTGCCCATCGTAAGTATTGAAATCCGATTTTTAACGCTATAATAAGCGAATAAGTTTTTAATAACAGCACGCTGAGTAAATTGGAAAGCTAGCTTGAGTATTAGACTCACCAGTTTAGAACCAAATAATTTAATTAACAAATATGGAGAATGAGGTTCTCAGCAAAATGTGTTAAACGTTTAAAATTATTTTTTATTCTGAAACATGAACCACTTAAAACACTTATGACAAAAGAAAGCCTTAGAGGGTATGATAACTGCAGGACACAAATATAAGAATCAGGTGCAAGGCCAAGCTTTCAGTGTATCGTGTTTGATTTGTTTGTTTAAACGCAAGGCTACAAAATAAGCTACCTGTTTTATGCCCATCAAACCCCAATTTTTAGAGTTAATCCGTGGGTTAATGGTTGGTGTCCCGTTTCCGAACTAACGCGCTCTGCAAATTTATAAGAGCGCAAAAATGTGTAACATCCCTTTATGCAATCAGATAAAGGTAGTCCAAGAGCTGGTAGAGTATAGTGTTGACTTGCTGTCTTCTCTGTGGTATATTAATTCCATGCGCAACTTTTCACAAAAAATATAAAAAAAACAAAGAAAATTTTACACATCTACATCTATTTCAACCTAAAGAAGGGGAAATATTCTAGATATTGAGAAATAAATATAAGAATATTAAACTGTGTGTGCAAAAAAATAGTAAAAAAAACAGTCATCGGTCTTCTATCATGATGACAAAACACCATTTCATTATGAAAAGAATACACAAATGTCCTCATCCCTTCACGTTAGGATTTCTTGTAATGCAGAGAAGCTCCTTCTATAGATCATTACGTAGCATTTGTTATATATAACCGTTAAGCCGTGGTATTTGGGGGGGGTCAACCTGCTTAACCACGACTTAAACCTTTGTGACTGAAAAGCCGAAGTCGCCAACAGCTCCGCCGAGGAGCCTCATCCGGGCCATTGCATGATCATTATAATATTAATGTATAGACTATTCAGATACAATTGACAAGTGCCATTTTAACACACACAACCAATGCATTGCGATGGTTCGCTTTTCCCCTTTTTAATAAATAAAATATGCAACACAATTTTGATTAAGATTTATTAATAATATAAGGATTACAATAAATATTAAACCTTTTTATTGTAAAATTTCGTCTTCCCGTGTTACATGCGGGCCGCCATTTTAAATCTTGTGGCAGCGATATTGCGCAGTCGCATAAATTATTAAATTCTATTGGGTTTGTGGCCAATATTTATACAATTTCATAAAAATATCGGATTATTGAATTAAAAATAATACTTTAATTATTGATCACTTTTTTCAGGATTTACTGCGGATTAACTTTCATGTATGGAGAGGTGTGATTCGGTAACAGTGGCAGCCTCCATAAAGCTGACAGAGAGCGGATAAGGTAGATTAACGGTCGATTTCTATTGTAATATATTTTATTTATTCCTCAAATTAAAGAAAATCCTTTTTAAATATCCCCTTGAAGTTATAAAGCCAGGATTAAATTCGTAAGCCGCGTTTTTACACGTTCTTAAATTAGCGGTGAGCCGCGCTAATCCTCACTCACAAGACTTGCTACAGCGGCTTAAGCGATTTCGCGGTTTACTGGTCCGCGGCTTAATGGGGCTCCACTGTATGTATGTGTGACCTTTGAAATATAAATATAAATGCTCGTCTTTTCAGCCATGGGGGCGTTATAATATACCGGTCAATTCCATTATTCATTGATAAAAGAGTAGCCCAAGAGTTGGCAATGAATGGTGTTGACCAGCTGCCTTTCCTCTAGTCTTACACTGCTATCGCAGATAACTCTCATTTAGCTTCAAGCGAAATTCAAAAAAGAAACAAATCTAATTTAAGAAAATACTCTCGTGTTTAATTTTTCTTCTTCTATGACAGGTATTTCATAATTCATTCAATATAAACATTCTTCATATTGCTGACTATTGATTATGAAGATATAAAGCTAAGAAACTAAACAACATTGTTTTGCATTTCGAAGTATTGGTATTCACTAAATGCTTAACAGTGTATTAATCTACGAAAACAAAATATATTATCACACACGTCTTACTAACGTACAACACGAAGTTACATATCCACAAAACTAAAATTCTTAATCTGGTTTCATTTATATAAAAATTCCGACGTTCAACTCAAGCATTTCCAGATATTCAAATTAGGTTTACAAAATAAAACTCACGACCATCCTGGTACACATTGTAACTATAAAATGGTTGATCATTCTGGTATACGTATTTCAATTGTAAAAATGTGAAAAGATCAACTGTTCTGGTAAGTATTCCAACTGTCAAAACGTCGACCATCCTGGTATATATTTTAACTGTAAAAATTGTTAACAAGGTCGGCCATTATGATAGATATTCTAACTGTAAAACTGTCAGAAGGCCGGCCATTATGGTACATATTCCAACTGTAAAACTGTCTAAAGGTCGGCCATTATGGTACATATTCCAACTGTAAAAATGCCGAAAAGAAGGATAAAAAGAAACATGGGAAACATTTTAAAATATCGGCTTCCTGCTGTTTGTTACTAAAATACTGTCTTAAACTAGTTTTGGTGTAAAATTAATATACATATTATCTAATTGAATTAATGGATAACCGCGTGATCTTAAATTAGTCGCAGCGCATGAGCAATGGCATGTTTACCTTACGAACTGGTACAGTGAGTATTTAGCTCTATCAGCTATAACACTAATTCAGTCAGTTAATAAATTTTCCATCATTTTATTAATTTTGTTTTATGCAGCTGCGTTATTTCCGGTTAAATCATAAGTTTGTAAATGTTGCTTTATATTTGATTTTCATTCTAACACGTAAAACCATCATATGTCTCACATAATCACATCAGTCAACAAATGACTTGTTATATAAACATACTTAGCACGTGTCTCAAACAAAAGGATTCTTTATAATTAAGATAAACATTCCTAGAGACACGTACAGGCCTCTAACAACAACAATATCGAAAATATATTAAAATAACACTTCTAAGGTCAAACGGAAGAGTGTACACACGTATAGATAAATAAAACAACAAATACAATAGTGTTGGTTGTTGGTTGTCGTGGATATTAAAACAATAAATATTAAATTGCAATAGAGTTGGTTGTTGGTTGTCGTGGATATTAAAACAATAAATATTAAATTGTAATAGGGTTGGTTGTTGGTTGTCGTGGATATTAAAACAATAAATATTAAATTGTAATAGGGTTGGTTGTTGGTTGTCGTTGAAAGGCAGTACAAGACATTAACATATCATCCTGTAGTTTCATTGTTAGAAATATAAAAAAGAAGTCTATTTTAAATATTTTATCCATATATAGCTACTATTTACATTAGCAATACTTGGATATGGATGAAAACTAATTCAAGTAGAAGTTTTTGACTTTATGATCACCTTCGCCACCAAATGTTGTGTAACACAGCCTGCTGTGAGAGAATTATAGAGTTATTTCAAATGCAAAATTATCAGCCCTCATTCGAAAATTAAAGGTTTTAGTTCTTTTATTTATTTCTTTTTTTAATTTCGCGCAAAATTACATCAGCCGTCCCTAATTTAGCAGTGTAAGACTTGAGGGAAGGCAGCTAGTCATCACCACCCACCACCAACTTTTGGCGTTTTACCAACGAATAGTGGGATTGACTGAACATTATAACGCCCCTACGTCTGAAAGGGCAAGGATGATTAGTGTGATTGGGATTCGAACCCGCGACCCTCAGATTACGAGTCGAGTGCTATTTAGTTCTTTCAATATGTCGTACAATGCAACTTTTGCTGTTTGTTTGTTGAATTTCGCGCGAAACTACTCAAGGTCTATCTTACCAAGCTGTCTTTAATTTTGAAGCGATAGATTATATGTAGTTGTTGTTGTTTGGAATTAAGCACAAAGCTACACAATGGGCTATCTGTGCTCTGCCCACCACGGGTATCGAAACCCGGATTTTAGCGTGTAAGTCCGCAGACATACCGCTGAGCCACTGGGGGGCAGATTATATGTAAGGCAACTAATAATATAATCAACGAATAGTGGGATTGCCCATAACATTATTACGCCCACATGCCTGAAAAGGAAAATATGTCCAGCGAAGAGATTCAAAACCGTGACTCACAGTTTGCAATTTGAGTACTCCAACCCTCAAACCATGCCTGACCTCACACCTTTTTTTCTGACTTCGTTATATATTTCTGAAGAAATGATTGTAAAAATCTTTAAATACAAGTTATTGTGGTTCACGTTTCCATGAAAACGATCTTCGTGTGTTTACAATGAACTTCACATGATTGTTGCCAGCAATTTGTTCCTGTTTTTTTTAACCAATTATTTGCATTTGGAGAATTTATATTTTAAATTTATCTGTTATTGGACGTATTTTTTTTCCTTACAAGTAATAAAAGTGGTATTTTTATTAGTATAATTTAAAAACAAATTAACTTCAACAGTTACACAACTTTAAAACTAAAATAAAAATAATATGTCACTAACTACAAACTATTGACTGGCCGGCTGTTTTGGTATTATATTTTATGTCCTCATTTATTGAGACAAGCCTATTCAGAAATGTGAAGTACTTACAAATCACAAAAAGAACAGTAAACCACTTGTTTGGCTATTATGGACTAACCACAATTTTGTTCGCAATCAGATCGCGCGAGATTTTAAGGGATTTAAACTTGAATATCATGTTAGAACAAGGCAGTACAGAAACCCGTAATTCTAGAAACATCAATTTCATAACAAACAGTGGTCCCAACAGGTCTCATATAAATCACTGTGAGAAAGGGAATATCTTGTTTGGATAACACTAACGTGACGTAATACTTACGTTTTCGTAGACTCCACGTAAACTTACCAAAAATACTTTGTACATCCCACGAGTAGCAGTTTGCTGCGATCAAGATGTTCTTACTGTAAACATTTTCAAACAATTCATTTTTAGAAGTTTCCCAATTCATCAAATACATTGTGGGCTGTTGTCTTTGTTCCTTGAAGACTTTCAGTGGGAAATCGATACGGAAAGTTTATACACAATGTTTTACTTTAATACTTTCTGTTTTGTTACAAATGTACTTCTCCGTTTTTATACGTAAATATACATTAATTTTATTCTAAGTTGGTATAATACACACATAATTTACACGACAGCTTTTATCATAGTCCCTCCACATACCCATCCAACCTCATTAATCTTTTACCCATCCTTCAAAAATGGACTTCTTTTTTGGACTTTTTTCTAACAAATAAAATGTGTTCACTTAAATATATAGAATGTTAAATAGAACAGTAGAGATACTCTACTGTGATATTTAATATTTAATCTAAATAATGTGGTTTAGTAACTTCAAAAAATGCCAAGTTTCTGTTTTGTTTCAGCCCGGCACCGCCAGGTGTTTAAGGCACTCGACTCGTAATCCGAGGGTGACGGGTTCAAATCCGCTTCACATACTCGCCCTATGCGCCGTGGGGGCGTTATAATGTTCGGTGAATCCCACTATTCGTTGGTAAAAGAGTAGTCCAAGAGTTGGCAGTGAGTGGTGAAGACTAGCTGCCTTTCCTCTAGTCTTACACTGCTAAATTAGGGACGGCTAGAGCAGATAGCCCTCGAGTAG
The DNA here is from genome assembly GCA_011833715.1 of Carcinoscorpius rotundicauda. Lineage (NCBI taxonomy): Eukaryota > Metazoa > Arthropoda > Merostomata > Xiphosura > Limulidae > Carcinoscorpius > Carcinoscorpius rotundicauda. The sequence continues at coordinate 37,404,872 of CM022406.1, read as the reverse complement.
CTCTGCGTGAAATTAAAAAAAAACTTTTTTATTTTGTTTGCCTCAATGAATATTAATAAATAATTAAAAATTAATATATGGAACCAAACTCTATGTGCATGTTTTTTATTTTTAGGTTATGAATTTTGAAATATCCATATGTCGGTGGAATTGGATGGTTAGGTACCAGTTTTCCATACATACATATTCATATCTATGAGCTCAATCATAAAATATATTACACCCACCAACGGAATACATTACTCTTATTAGAGTGGTAACTTTTATAACAGTCATGCAACTTTTTCAATGACATAATTAAAGTAAAACCGTTCCAGCATTTGGTTATTAACTCTACAAATTTCGCTATCCAATATTTTTCATTAGTTTTCACAAAATTAAACTGCACAACACGAATTTTAAAGCTGAACCAATCATCATTCGATGATAATCGTTACGTTAAAGTTTTCTTTTTACGCATTGGGTAACAATGATTTATCTTCATGTCATTTAAATCTTTATGATAGGACTTATGCTCGAAGAATTTCAAAATTTTAATCGAATGAAGAGTTAAAGAAAACATATAAACTGAACGCCTTACTTTTACCGTGTAAATATTGGGCCATTAGCAAAACTAAGAATGGATTTCGTTTGGTAGTTTTGAGTAATTTAAAACAGTACTAATAAGTGATAACTTTTTATTTAATTTTGTGCTTTAAAAATTTCCTCATTTGTTTTGTGTTTTGTTAAGCACAAAGTTTCACACTGCACAAACTGTGCTCTGTCTATCGCGAATAACAAAACCCGAATTTCAGCGTTGTAAGCTCCCTGACTTATTGATACAAACTGTTAGATAAAACTAGCAAACGAAAATAAGCGGATGATTTTAACTTGTCTTTAATATAATTTTAATTTCATAAATACACATGTGTGTGTGTGAAACACACATTAAGTGAAATCGCTGCCCTCGACCCGGCCCAGATCCTCAAAAAGCTATAGAAATTAGTTGTTAATAGGTATGCTACTGTTTACTTCTAGGCCCAGAAAAACATTTCGTTTGTTTTTACTTAGACACATCGCATCATGTTTTTCATGAAAATCCTGGATCATATGGTTTATATGTTTATGGAGAAAATCCTGGATCATATCGTTTATGTTTGTGCTTTCTTATTGCAAAGCCACATCGGGCTATCTACTAAGCCCACCGAGTGGAATCGAACCCCTAATTTTAGCGTTGTAAATCCGTACACATACCGCTGTACTAGCGGGGGGACATATCGTTCTAACGGTTTATCTTCATAATGAAAATCTTGAATCGTATTATTCTAATGATTCAAGTGGCCCGACATGGCCAGGTGGCTAGTACGATCGACTTGTAATCTAAAATTCCCGTGTTTGAATCCCCGTCACACCAAACATGCTCGCCCTTTCAACCGTGAAAGCGTTATAATGTTACGATCAGTCCCACTATTCGTTGGTAAAAGAGTTGTTCCAGAGCTGGTGATGGGTGGCGATGACTAAGCTGCCTTAACTCTTGTCTTTCACTGCTAAATTAGGGACGGATAGCGCATATAGCCCTCGTGTAGCTTTGCGCGAAATTCCAAAACACAACAACAACCAAACGAATGGTTCAAGCAACAAGGAATGTACAACTTTTTTGAAACTAGCAACAGATTTGGTTTTTACAAGACAAACACTGATTGGAGACTTTAGGAGCACGTTATCCTTAAACATTGCTTTAATTCAATTCAGTTCTAAGAACTGTATCTTTAGATATACACAAACTTCGATTATATTGTAATGAGGAGCTTCCATTCACCTCGAAATGTCGAAGTTTTTGAAAATTAGCTTATGATGAAGGACGAACTGATGGAAAAAGTAAAAACGTTTTGATGACCTAAAAGTCGAGAGAACCAGGATTCTGAAGTCACGGAATCCCTCAACACTGGGAGTATTGCACTCCTTCTAATGGGGGTTTTGAGAAGTGTATGGATTTGTTTTGTTACTGTTTAACTTCGTAGTTGTTGTATTTTTCTATCATTCGAAATCGTGTTTTTTAAAGATCTAAATTCTGTACTTTTTGCTAGTCTAGCAATGTTGTTATACGATGTTCAGTAATTAAACTTTGCTATAAGAAATCATGGTGTCAGGGACATTATTCTGTCTGCAGAATAAATTTAAAAGATCTGCACAACAAAGTAACGGGTAGATGATGTACTTTCTGCTTTGTCCTATGTTAATGTACTTTCTTATTTGTCTGGTATTAACGTACTTTCCGGTAGGTCTGCTGTTAATGCACTCTTGGTTTGTTTGACTGTTAATGTACTTTTTTGGTTTTTCTGGTGTTAGCGTACTTTCTGGGATATTTGCTAGTAATGAGCTTTCTGGGTTCTTTAATACTTGTGTATTTGGTTTGTCTACTTTCAATGTTTGTATGAAAAACCGATTGAATATGTTTGTAGCAAGTACTGAGATTAAAGCGTTTTTATTGAAATAGACAAACATCTGCTGATTCCTGTTTTGTTGCATTAAAATTAGCCGAATGCATGGTTTCCATCATACGTATAAATTACATATTTAATGTTTCTAAACACTCGCTCTTGTTATGATTTTCCAGAGACAGTAGTTCAAACAATGAATTTATTTATAGATATAAATTAATCTTATGCAGTTCTAGATTTGGACTATCTTTCATAATTTACTTTTACTTAACATAAATATTTTTAAGCAAATCAAATTGGAGTTCTCAACATAGAGAATCACTGCATACAATAGGTGTCCCATACAAGAAAACTGTTTCATACAATAGATGTCCCACACAAGAAAACTGTTTCATACAATAGATGTCCCACACAAGAAAACTGTTTCATACAATAGATGTCCCATACAAGAAAACTGTTTCATACAACTAAATGTTCCATACAAGAAAACTGTTTCATACAACTAAATGTTCCATACAAAAGAATTGTTTTATTCAACTAGATATCCCAAACAGAAGAACCCTTGCATACAACAGTATTTTCCATACAAGGTGTTTCTTGCAAGATAATTATCTCATACAACTAGCTGTCTCAAACAGGAGAATCGTTCCATACAACTAGGTGTCTTACACAAGATAATTGTTGCATACAGCTAGATATCTCACACAAGAGAATTGTTGCATACAGCTAGATATCCCACACAAGAGAATTGCAGCTTTTAACCTCATATTTTACTTTTATAAGCTTAAAAAAGCTCTTTTTAAAGTAGATACTATAATTTGATACAAAATTTTTTTGCTCTAAGTTATTTCGTTCTCATAAAACAAAACATGAAACGTTTGACCTTTCTTCCCATTAGACTCAATAATATTAAATGTAATTGTTTCTGTTTTTTTTCTTTTAATTTGAATAAATAGTTATTTAAATGGCCTTACACGTAAACTAATTTTGTAGTTTTATTGCAATGCTAAATAAACATTCTGTCACAGGTACTGAACGATACTGTGATCAGCTTCCAGCTTACCTGTTGACCACACTATTTTAAGAACTTCCTTTATTTTATTAATTATTTTTTGCAAATGGACCGTAAGTCCAAGAAAATATAACTTTGTCTATTGGTGAAAACTTCACACACCTAAGTTTCAAAACAATTGCTATAAAATAATTTTATCCTTCTACTGGGTGTCAGGAAAGTCTCTGTGCACTTATATATTAATTAACGTACAAAATTGCACAGTGACTTTCCGAACACCTGTATATCCTCTAGCAAAACAGTGGTAAGTGTTTACGGGTTTACATCACAAAAATCCGGAGTTCGATTCCCCTCTCCTGACACAACAGATGACTCAATGCTGTTTTACTCTTCAAAAAAGAACTATCTTCCTTAACACATATATATCCTCAAGTGCTCATATGTTACATGAGAAATATTTGTTCAAAAATTACTTTAGCTTATATGTTTTTACGTTTCGTGTGTAAATCATTTACAGGATAATAACAAAAGCATTTAAAATAAGTTTGTTTTTCGAATTTCGCACAAAGCTACACGAGAGCTATCTGTGCTAGCCGTCCCTAATTTAGTAGTGTAGAACTAGAGGGAAGGCAACTAATCATCACCACCCACTGCTAACTCTTGGGCTACTCTTTTACTAACGAATAGTGGAATTGATCATCACATTATAACGCCCCCACGGCTGGGAGGGCAAGCGTGTTTGGCGCGACGGGGATACAAATCCGCGACTCTCAGATTACGAGTTTGCCCATGCCGGGCCGAACTAAAATAAGACACTTTTCGTTTGGAAAAGCTTTAAAAGAAAAATTCAATAATCGACCATTTAATTGCACAAACATTTCTCAAAGTGAGTTTCTTCTTATTATTATACAATTAACAGAAAACAAAACTGCTCATGGCATCAAAAAGGAGCTTTTAATTTCTCATATTAACGAATCCTTATCTAAGAAATCTGAAAAACTGCATATTTAATTAGAATAATTGTACCTTACCATATTTAATTAGAATAATTGTACCTTACCTCCATCGTTTAATTATCCAACTCATACACATATCCTATATATAAGTAGAACATGTGTAGACCGTATATTTACTCAGGCTGAAGAAAAAAAGGTAAGTTTATTTTAACTTTATGTCTAGGGACTTCTGTTACAATTAATTAATAAATTGGTTTAGGATATTACGACGGTTTTTATTTCCTATTTGCACATTTTGTTCACAGTAAGCAAATTTACTTTACTTTGTGTGTTTTTTTCCCCCTAGTAGCTTATATGCTACCACACCGTTCATTTTACCAGCATAAAGTGTGAAAGACAAGCCAAACAACAGCTGAACCACTGAGGATTCGTTTTGTCAACTGAGCTCCTGTTTATCATTTTAAAAAAATATTAAAGCAAACATTTCGTTTATGGCGAGAAAAAAAACGTTTTTTTCTGTTGCTCTGATAATATTTATTTAGTAGCAAGTCTTATTAAAGTAAAACTCTGATTATGGAAGTAAGGCATCACGAAATTGCTATCTACCTACTCAGCCATGCAAGTGCAATTAAGATTATTGACTTCTTTTCGTTGATATGAGGTACAAAACCGTAGAGGGCGCTCTTCATAGAAAGAAGTTTTTTTTAAATTACATTCTTGTGCGAATTAACTGAAACAAATGGTCATTTTACAATATTTTCAGCATGGAGGCCGATGTAGGCTCACTGGACCCGCTGATTTCCTTTAATAGTCATTTTTTTCACACAGACGGCGTCATTAGCTGTGTTTTGCAATACGGTCGATCTACTTTTGGGATATATGACGAAATTTTGAGAAATATTATGTCATTCGCAATTGCGTTAGAAGGGCAAGGAAACCAGTCAAAAAACAACTTACCAACTCAGTGAAGAAAAAATGGTATCAATGGGGTCTGAAATACAAGAACTGGACACAAGAACAATGGAGGAGGGTTTTATTTAGTGACGAGACTCATTTCTTCGTACAGTATCAAAGAAGTCTGCATGTTCGCAGATCTTCATGTAAGAAACTTCGAGAATCTTACATCAATCAGCTCGTAAAACATCCTTTGAAGAAGATGTTTTAGGGCTTTTTCACCTACTATGGCGTAGGAGGCTTACATATCGCAGATGGTATGATGCAAGGACCACAGTACATCAAAGTTTTTGCAGAGAAGAGTCGTTCCAGGATTCAAAAAGATTTCCAGATGGATCTGGCATTTTTCAACAAGATCTGGCTTCGTGCCACACATCGAAACTTGTGAAGAATTTTATGACTACAACGCGAATAAAGGTGCTGGACGGGCCTGGAAACTCTCCGGACTTAATTCCTATTAAAAATATTTGGGCCATTTGTAAAGAAAGACTTCGGGGAAAAGATTGTACTACGAAAGATAAGCTAATTGAGGCCACTAAAGATTGCAGTCAACTCGAGGACTCAATGCCAAAGTGGATTAATGATCTTCTAAAAAATAAAGGCGGTCATATCATGTATTAATTTATGAGTAATTTTTGACTTCTCGGAAATAAAACGCAAAAAATTTGAAAAAATCGAAATTTTCCGTCTTGTTTTAATTAATTTGCACAAGGGTGTATGATCGTACAAAGAGGTAAGAGATTGTGACTTATAAAGTTCATTTCCAGTTTGACATAACATGAAAGCATGTTCTTAGAATACAAATATGTACGACGGCATTTTTTTCCCACAGTTTTCAGCCCAATGGTTTCATAAAAGTATTTGGTGCAAATCAAGTCCAAAGGTCAAACCTTTAACATTATAACATTTTTCTTAGCATAACTGTCTAAAATACCGTTTGAAATTTTTATTCAGGCAGTTTTACAGTCTACTTTTGGGAAAACTTGGCACGCTCGCTCAGTATATATTGACCAATTACGTGAATAATAAATATCCTCATGTTTACTGCATTCCAAAGGTAGTAATTTTTATTTTACCGTTTCATGCAATACTAAGCCATAAATTATTTATTTTACGCCTACTTTATTAAAAGGCTCGCATAATTATCATTAATTATTTAACATCTAACAAACATATTCCTATTATATAATTTAATTTGCTAGAAGTAAGTGCCTTATATCGGCCAGTGGTAAGTTATTTGAACCGCTAAGAGGTAAAGGTACATACATATTCAAACAATAAAGGTAAGTGCGCACAGTTTGATTGTTACAAAGCCCAGCATGGCCACGTGGTTAAGGCACTCGACTCGTAACCTGAGAGTCGCGGGTTCGAATCTCCGTCACACCAAACATTCTCGCCCTTTCAGCCTTGAGGGCGTTATACTGTTTCGGTCAATCACATTATTCGTTGGTAAAAAGTGGCCCAAGAGTTGGCGGTGGGTGGCGATGACTAGCTGCCTTCCCTTACACTGCTAAATTAGGGATAGCTAATACAGATAACTCTTGTGTAGCTTTGCGCGAAATTTAAAACAAATTTGAAATACTGCTTGTGCTACTAAAGAGACACCTAGCTTAGAAAAGAATCGTGAAAGGAGAATGTATTGCTTTAAAATGCGGCTTTTAAAGTAATGTTATCGACGAAAGTTGATATTCGAGGACTACAGACATTTTCACTTGTTTATTTTTATTTACATTTCATTGGCGAGTTTTATAAAGTACATTTAGGCTACACTTACGTACGAGAATTACTAATTTATCTTTTTCTTGAAACTTTAACTCAGTGCCTCCTCTTGTTGATAAATATTACATTCTGCGTTCACTACAACCTGATACCACAGCGCGATTTTTAGGTGCCATTCCGCCCCCCAGTGGCTCAGCGGTATGTCTGCGGACTTACACGGTAAAATCCGGGTTTCGATACCCGTGGTGGGCAGAGCACAGATAGCCCATTGTGTAGCTTTGTGCTTAATTCAAAACAACAACAAGGTACCATTCTGCTAGTCACAACTATAAGCTCAATCTATTATTAGAATCACAACATATCGCTTAATTATACCATCTGCGGTGAATTCCACCCCCTGACAATAACCCTTCGTAAAAGCAAATCGAGAGTTCAAAGACTTAGCTTCTTATGGTGTAAAGCGAAATTTTATGTATGGTGTTTTCAGTTTCCTGTTTCTCACAGCGTTAGCCGTTCTTAATTTAGCAGTGTAAGAATAGAAGGAAGGCAACTAGTCATCACTACCCACCGCGAACTCGAGGGGTACTCTTTTATCAATGAATAGTGAGATTGACCGTCACATTATAACGCTCCCATGGCTGAATGAATGAGCATATTTCGAACCCGCAACCTTCGGATTATGAGACCAGAGCCTTAACCACCTGGCCACGCCGCGGGAGTGGTATGTCTCCAACCATATCTTTGTGCTATGTTACATTGTTTGCTAGTGTTTGTTCGATGTCAAAAAAACTCGTTATTAATCAATTAATTCAAACTCAGTTTTCTAAAACTCGAAGGACTGTAATTAAAGCGAAGTATTTTTTAATTAACTGTTTGGTTGAACTGTATAAAATATTCAGCAACGTAATATCAAAGGCGTTAAATAATCACGAGCAAAAACGAGCATCGACAAATAATATCTTTCGCATGAATGAAAAAGGCGCAGTATTCAATTAATATTATCTAACACAGAAATAATTAAAATTAACTATAAAGTTTCTTGTAAAAAATAACGAGAAACACGGGATGAATTCTTAGAAGTATCGATTAACATATTTAGACTAAATTATTAAAAGATAAAGTAAGTTCCGAAGGGTCATTAAGCGCTTTTTTAAAATCAATTTAATGAAACATTTTACTTAGGAATATTTTGGCTTCTTTGGGGAAAAATATTGGCCGTTCCTTGATAATAATTAATTTTTTTTTAATGGTGAATAATGTAGCTAGTTTCAAATATACAGAATATGCATAACTTAGACCAATATTTAAAAAGTCATCGTCTCTTATGAGGTCCTTGATCAAAGCCTAGAACAATGGGATAAAAGTCCTTTTTCAGCAGAAGCTTCATAAGAATCCTATATATATATCACAAACTGCGCTTCGTAGTTTTAGGCTAATTCTCTATGTCAAGTATATATATCTTAGCATTCTCAGCGCCAGACAAATCAGTATTAACTTAATCTTCAAGTATCTTCCATCTAAACATACAGTGTAAGTACAATTTTATTATAGAGGATTACAGGTTTACACAAATGCCAGTTTTGAAAACAGGGTGAATTTCTTTCTCTGCTCAAGTATCTAACCCTCGGAAAAATACAGTAAATCAATAACAGAAAACCAGTTCCAGATAGACACAACTTGCTTAAAAGCACAGCCAAGGAACGAATTACACTCTTCACATACAACTAGCGGTCTTAGGATGTTCTGCATATACAACAGACAAGCCATGTGATTGAAATGAGACCACAAGTTGGAAAAATGCCAAATATTCTCTCACGTGTGTATTTTTATCTCTTTCTTCGGTACTGTAAATTATAACATCAAAGTACGAACCTTTACAATTGTTTAAAACTCATATAACGTAAACATGGTTAACTTTTCTTTTCATAGATTTAAAAAAAACAACTGAAACATTGCAATTTCCACTGTATGCCTTAAAATACTCGAAACAAGTTTAGATTACATATTATCTACATATTTTATTTATTTTTAATGAGGTTTCACAAAAATATATTGCTTTATAGCCAATCAAAAATGTATCTTGATCGTTTAAGTTAAGCACAAAGATTCGATTGTTTCAACTTAAGCACAAAGATTCGATTGTTTTAACTGAAGCACAAAGATTCGATTGTTTTAACTGAAGCACAAAGATTTGATTGTTTTAACTTAAGCACTATCGGAAATTTGTACTCTGCTCACTACGAGTATCAAAACCCAGTTCCCGACGTTGTAAGTCCACAGGCATACCTCTGTACTACTGGCAAACAATGTATTGTAATAAAGACATTTAAAATACAAAAGTATGTCTTTAGCCTTACAAAGTCTGGAACCGGATTTCGATACCTGTGCTGGGCAGAGCACAGAGAGCCTATTGTTTGTGCTTAACTTCAAACGAACAAGCATACAGTGCATTAAATGTCAAATAATATCATTTGAATTTCATAACATTTTACACTTTTACATTTAATAAAAAAAATTATCTTCAAGTATTAATTTTAGCTACACACTGATATTTTCTCAATGCATTTAAAACAAACAAAAAATATCTTTATCCACTTTTCCATTTAACGTATTTTCGAATGCACGATCTTTTCCATTTCCAAGACTCAAAATATAGTGGTCAAACAAACAGTGACAAAATTTCGAAGTTTGATCACAATTCTAACAACCTTCTAAGCATAGCATACATTCAATTTTAATTTCGTGATAAAAAAAAAACTATTTTCGAGAATGATTCACAAAAATCACAAGTTCAGATAAACTCGAAAACAACTTGAAAATAATCGGATATGATCTGAACACAGCACCTACACTGCTCAATATGATACCTTTAAACATTAAGGACAAAAAATATATTAGTTATAATGTTATAACTATTACTTTATATTCAAAGGAAGAACGGAAAATTTAAGTGCATTCTTGTTTTTTTAACGTTATTTATTAATTCAACAGTATTAAGGAAAAATGCTCACGTGTTTCTACTTCACATCGACATCTTAACCAAAAAAACATTCAGAAAATAAAAATTCATAGCAAATGATTCAAAAACATTAATCCAGACTAAGAGTTGGATTGGCAAATTGTTTTGAGATTACGTCACCTGAAACTCAGAACAACAAACTCTCGTTCATTCTGTCTAGTTCGTACTCGGTTATAATAGAATTTAGCTTGCCTGACAGGGGAGCGTTTTATAATTAGCTTTGGTGATACGTGATAACTGTATTAGGCTCACCTCATTTCAGAAGAATAGTGAAATGCGCTTGAAAGCATTGGAATGAAGGCAGAAAACAAAACTATTATTACTTCTGCCTCACGTTATACAGATAAGAGCTTACTCTTAGGTAAAATATCGGTGTAAAAGAGTAAACAAAAAGCACAGTGTTACTGTTTAATGGTTACGTTAGTAAACAAAAAGCACAGAGTTACTGTTTAATGGTTACGTTAATTATTCGATATCAGAGTCAAATGGCTCTGATGAAAATATATCAAAATTTTTTCACCTGCATACATATATATATATTGTATTTAAATGTTATAACAATCACTTTTGTTCATTCGAATGCTAGTCGCTGACAATTTACACGTCCGTATAGTAATCAATTGTTATGTCTTACAACAAAGTAATTTCTAATATTTTAATCGATGACCCGTAACCAGAAAAATAAATTTTTATTATATCTAAACAATACAGTATTTATTGTAAATATAAGCAAATTGTTTTAATATTCCGTTCAAGTAAGAGACATTTAAATTGTTTTACTAAAATCCACCAAATTTTTGTTGGTGTTGTATAGAGCGAAAAGCACATAAACTAACTAGGCACCAATATTAAGCGTTATAAATGGTTTACGTAATTGATTTTGAGTACGCATCACTCAGAAAAGGTTTGATTTTTTTTAAATTTCGACTATCTTTTTAAAGGATGTTTAGAATGGGTTACGACTGAATAGCTACTCGTGAATAACATAATCAATAAATTCATTAACCAGATGACCAGTCCTCGTTTCCTTCTTGCGCTATGCTCAATAAATTCATCAACCAGATGACTAGTCCTCGTTTCCTTCTTGTACCATACCCCCTAAAAAATAACCTTTCCTTACACTGTATACCATGGTTTAAATATGCAGAGAAAACTAGCTAAACTACTTGGATATGTTAACTCTCAAATTTGGAATCGAAGTTTACAAGGCATAAAGAATACTACGGAATTTTTTGAAAGTTAAAGACGTCTAACATCTTAGCTTCGTGAATTTTTAAACTATGGTTGAATAAAATCTGAACTCCAATTATAAAAAAACAAAGTTGTACCAGTACCCGATGCAGATTAAAGAGTGATGTTCGATGTTAATGGTTCCTGTACAAAAGAGCACCAGTAATAATGTTTCCGGTAATAATAGCATAAGTACTAATGCAATGTGATGGGAAAATGACATCCGTAATAATGTAAAATAGGAAGAAAAATTTACGTAAAAATCACAAATTTACTAACTGTTTTGGATAGAAATGGAGTAATTTCATCTAATTTATTTTAAACAACAGGGAAACACACATTCAGCCCCACTAGCCGATCATTGCAGAACAAAGAGCCCTTCATGTTTAGGAAAACCGGATTCCCAGGGCGAAAAATGCGAGACTTTCCCCCTTCACGTGACTGTGTAAATTTCTCAAACAGCTTAAAATACGACAACATTTTTTATCAATTGCTAAATAATCCACTGACGATTTCAATGCGTTTTAAAACAACTGACACATAAAATTTGTTTAAAGCTTGTCCAGTTAAAACGACAATAACAAACCAGCTTAGTCTGAGCTTACTAAAATGAAAATAAATATTGTATCTTTACTTGCTTATTCTGATCGGTTGAGCAGATTTCTGAATCTTAATTTCTGCGGCTGCCTAGTGACAGATCAGATTAAGAACACATAGCAGAGAGGGGGGAATCACTTTGACGTGTAAGCTGTCTTTGTCAGGTGATTCTCCAAATAAAACTTAAATGAACCGCGACAAACCTTGGGTATCAAACAAGTTGTAATACTTTTACTGTTTAAGGTGGCAAAACATTAATCTACAAATTGGGACAGTCTTAGTTTTACTGGAACGTCTAATAACCTTATCCAAGGTTATCCATTTAAATAGTGTAGCCGACCTTTAAATGCTAAAGCATTCAAGAGCGCAATATGACTTAAAGTATCGCAAAGCTACACAATGGGCTATGTACGCTCTGCCCATCACTGGTATCTACATTTCTGGCCCGGCAGGTGGCCAGGTGGTTAAGACACTCAATTCGTAATCAGAGAATCGCGGGCTTGAATTCCTGTCACACCAAACATGCTCGCCTTTTCAGTCGTGAGGGCGTTATAATGTGATGGTTAATCCCACTCTTTGTTGATAAAAGAGTAGCCCAAGAGTTGGCGGTGGGTGCTGATCACTAGTTGCCTTTCCTTTAGTCTTACTCTGCCAAATTAAGAATGGCTAGCGCAGATAGCCCTCACGTAGCTTTGGGCAAATTTCAAAACAAACCAAACCAATCTAAATTTCTCGGGAAAGTTAATAGAAAATATTACTGTAAGTTTTTGGCTAATAATGTGGGCATGTAGAGTGAGTGGAGAATCTGAGACACTCTAGAGTGACTGAGAATTTGAGAAAGCGAAGTGTGTTAGAGCTCATAGAGAATGCATTATCCATTAACTGGTGTCTGATTGTTTCCTGTGTATACAATGGGTTAAATTAACAGCTCCTCTTACATAATCGAAGTAAGAATCTATGGGCTTAGTTTGGTTTTGAATTTCAGCAAAGCTGCACGAGGACTATGTTCGTTAACAGTCTCTAATTCACCAGTGAAAGAGTAGAAGGAAAGCAGCTAGCCACCATCACCCACCGCCAACTCTTGAGCTACTTCTTATACTAATAAATAGCAAACTTGACCGTTACGTTATAACACCTCCACGGCTGAAAGGACGAGCATGTTTGATGTGACAGGGATTCGAACCCGCGACCTTAAACTGCGAGTTGAGCGCCCTAACCATTTGGTGATCCCATGTCCTAGGGACTTAATAAAAAAACTAGAAACAAAGCAAAATTATCAAGTGAAAGCGAAGGATTGAATATTTAATATGGGTAAAATAACCGAAAATGTAAATTAATCTCTGTCTTCTTTTAACTTATTCTTCTCGGCACATTTATTTATGGGTTTCGTCACGATATTGTTAGCTTTTCAACATTCAACTCCTTCTAACGTTTTAAATACTACAAGTCTAATACTATAAAATATTACAAGTAATACGTAATTGACATGTATATCTTACAATACGTTATGCTAAAACACGACCTAGTCTAATCAAAAACATTGTTAACAATGATGGTATAACCAACAAAAAATAAAGTAAAATTCGTACACGTACTATAAGTTTTAGTTACTTGATTTATTTTGTATTTTTATGCGTAGACCGTGTGTAAATTTTAGATATGAAATGGTTGAATAAACAGTGTTGTCCTTTAGTTCACATTTATGTCTCCGAATGTAAATTTTATACGAAAAAAAAGGTCTTGTAACCAGATTTCCACGGAAATGTAATTTCCAATAATCTCATCAATTGACAAAATATTCCTAATTTTAGTAATTTCTAGAATCTTACATCCTGTTGATAAATCAGATTTGTTTTTCTGTATAATATTCATGGTTATAACGGTGGTAATGTCACCAATCATTGTTATATCATTCCATAAGCCAGTTAACAATCCAGTAGCGCAAACTACTGAGCTGAAAGGTTAGTTTTGTGATAAAGAAAATAAATACGGTTACTTAGATTTAAAAAAAGGCTTGTTGAGAAGGGAATTTTGTATAAAATAATGAAACAGTATATTGTTGAAACAAGTTGAATGGACTTGGAACCTACGGTCATAGCAGTGTAGTTAGAAACAAGCAATAATAACTAAAGATCACACTTTAGAAATTGAGATACAATACCCGTGTCTTTCTTCGACAGAAGTACTGATGTAATCTCAGCTGTGTACTTTGGTGTATTTTAACAACACAATATACAGGAAATTGATGTACATCTTTGAAACTTTACGTTTTAATACTAAAGATAAATGTGCTTTTCAAAACTTAATTCGATGTAAATGAACACTGAGGTTCCTCATAGAAATTGTCTGAAACCAAGTTAAGACCACTAGTACCACATCTGTGAATGATGTATGGGAACGTCCGAAACAACCGCCGTGGTTCTGTCTATAGCATCACTAAGTACTTGTGATGGTTGTTATCCGTTTTCCTCTCAGAACTTTGACTTCAAAATTATCCCATTAGCTTCGTGGATGTCTTTATACGTGTATCTAAATGCTCTGACAAAAGAAAAATTTCAATTCGACAGTTTGTAGTCCATTAATTATCTGGTCTCGAGTCCTCTAATGGAAAAACGAATCATAGATATGAATATCTTTCTTTTGTCATTGATTAATTTTAAGATGCCACACCAACATAGTCAAATATATAAGTGAATATATGTGCACTGTACCTATATATATATGTATGCATAAATACTTTACTAAGCACAACTTCTTATTAGCACAGTGAATGCTGTTTTACTTTTGAAATAGATGTGATTTTTATCGTAATTCTGTAAAATGTGTATATTCTGAAATAGTACGTTTGTCTAGATTTTGTTAGTTGTTTTGAATTTTTCACAAAGCTACTCGAGAGCTATCTGTGCTAGCCGTCCCTAATTTAGTAGTGTAAGACTAGAGGGAAGGCAGCTAGTCATCACCACCCACAGCCAACTCTTGGGCTACTCTTTTACCAACGAAAAGTGGGATTGACCGTCAGATTATAACGCCCCCACGGCTGAAAGGGCGAGCATGTTTAGCGCGACTCGGATGCAAACCCGCGACCCTCAGATTAAGAGCGCATGCCAGGCCTCGATTTTGTTAGAATAGCTCTCTAGTGATTGTATACCAAATCTATACGGCGACAGTTATTATCCAATTATTAATTAATAAACTATCCTAACTACTGATTTGAAGTTATAGATCTTAAATTAATGACAACTTCTAGTGAAACAAAAGCATTTTTATAATAGTAACTCTTAACTATATCATTTATATTATGTGCATATATAAGCTTATCTTTCCATCTCCCCCACCTAGTTTTTGACAAAATTTGAGATTTTTCATGTAGGCTCTTGACGTCATCAAAACTGAGCGAAGTAATACTTTCGAAAGAATGTTGAGGTGAGAAATTATTGGTTCCTTCATAACTCTTTAAGAACGCTATGGATAAGTTTTAAATAGTTTTCAGGTACAAGTGAACCAATCTATATAGATTGGTTTTACATAGCAATCTAAACTCACACGTTAAAAGCTTTTCCAAATTTAAATCCTTATCTGAAGGTTAAGAAATTTGTGATCTCGTGGGTTTGTTTGTTTGTTTTGTGAATTTCGCCCAAAACTACAAGAAGGCTAGCTGCGCTAGTCGTTCCTAATTTAATAGTGTAAAACTAGAGGGAAAGCAGCTATTCATCACCATCCACCGCCAACTCTTGAGCTACTATTTTTACCAACGAAGAGTGGTATTGTCCGTAACTTTCTAACGCTCCAGCAGCTGAAAGAACGACCATATTTGGTGTAATGGGGATTCGAACCAGTGACCCTCAGATTACAAAGTGCACTAATCACCTGGCCATGTCGGTCTCTAAGTGTGTAAGAAATTGCTCGCAATGAATAACTTCGGTTAATTTTTTAAACATTTTCGTAACATCATTTTTCCAGTGATGGACCAAAATTTTTGGTTTGTTCGTGTCTGAATTTTGCGCAAAGTTACTACAGAGATATCTATGGTAACCATCTCTAATTTAGCAGTGTAAGATTACAAGGAAGGCAGCTTGTCATTATCACCCACTGCTAATTCTTGGTCTACTTGTTTTACTAATGAAAAGCGAAACTGACCCTCACATTATAACGCCTCCACAGCTGAGAGGACCTGAATATTTGATGTGACGGTGATTCGAACCCACAACCCTTATACTGCGAGTTGAGCGCCCTAACCACTTTATAATCCCAAGTCCTAGAGACTTAATACAAAAGAACTAGAAATAAAGCGAAATTATCAAGTGAAAACGAAAGATTGAATATTTAATATGGGTAATAAAACCGAAAATGTAAATTAATCTCTGTCTTCTTTTAACATATTCTTCTTGGCACATTTATTTATGGGTTTTGTCACTTCTAACTCCTAACGTTTTAAATGCTACAAGTCTAATACTATAAAATATCACAAGTAATACGTAATTGACATGTATATCTTACTATACGTTATGCTAAAACACGACCTAGTCTAATCAAAAACATTGTTAACAATGATGGTATAACCAACAAAAAATAAAGTAAAATTCTTACACGTACTGTAAGTTTTAGTTACTTGATTTATTTTGTATTTTTATGCGTAGACCGTGTGTAAATTTTAGATATGAAATGGTTGTATAAACAGTGTTGTCCTTTAGTTCACATTTATGTCTCCGAATGTAAATTTTATACGAAAAAAACGATGTTGTAACCAGATTTCCACGGAAATATAATTTCCAATAATCTCATCAATTGACAAAATATTCCTAATTTTAGTAATTTCTAGAATCTTACATCCTGTTGATAAATCAGATTTGTTTTTCTGTATAATATTCATGGTTATAACGGTGGTAATGTCACCAATCATTGTTATATCATTCCATAAGCCAGTTAACAATCCAGTAGCGCAAACTACTGAGCTGAAAGGTTAGTTTTGTGATAAAGAAAATAAATACGGTTACTTAGATTTAAAAAAAGGCTTGTTGAGAAGGGAATTTTGTATAAAATAATGTCAACAGTATATTGTTGAAACAAGTTGAATGGACTTGGAACCTGCAGTGACAGGAGTCAACCTAGAAAGAAACAATAATGACTATGGATCACACGTTACAAATAGAAGTACTGTTGTCATCTCAACCGTGAACTTCGGTTCACAGCAAACAGAAAATCAATATACATCATTAAAACCTTAAGTTTTAATATTAAAGATAAATGTGCCTTTCAAAACTTAGCGCCCTCACCACCTTGCCATGCCAGATCAGGCAGTTTTGAAACTTCCAGAGGTTACTGCAAGCATGTATATGAAGAAAGGCAAAGACGGGTAAGTTATTATCCAAAGTAACAATATACTTTTATTCTCTGGATATTTACATTCTTCGTTCCTTTCCCTGCTTATGAGGATCAAAGAAATTCCTGGGATTCCCAGGATGGACTGTAAGAATGTGGTTAAACATAAACAAAGTTATATAAAATGACGCCCAAAACAATGTGTACATTTATAGACTTGTTGCTGTTTCCTTTCAGTTACTAGTTATTTATAAAATACAATTAAGTAATGTCTTCACGGTTTTTTGGTACCTGTAAAACAAACTGACTCAAACTAACTTTTTTATCAAAATGTTGTTTCATTAACAATCTCTCATTTTTAAATAATTATAATTTGCATAAGCTACAAATATAGTGTTTGTGTAAGCAACGAATAGTCTTACAACGATGTCATTTTATTGTTCATGCGGCATTTACAGGGAAATGTTATATTAAATTTAATACGTATAAACGTTGCTTATTTGAGTTCCATTTACTTAAGAAATAATTGTCAGTAAAAAGTACGAATTACGTACGTTATCTAGTGAGAACCTGATGTTAATGCAAGATTAACATATCTTCATAAAACGTTAATTGTCGAATATTTTATATATGTATATTAAGTTAAAATAGTGCCCTCTAGTGGCAAAGCAGTACATCTTCGGACTCAACGTAAAAACCAGGTTTCGATACCTGTGGTGGGCGGAACACGTGTAGCCCAATGTGTAGCTTTGTGCTTAACTACAAACAAACATACAAGCTAAAATTGCGTATATTATCAAAATTACACTAACTGTGCTTGCCGTTTATGGCCTTCCAATGGCATAGCGTTATGTATACGGACTTATAACGCTAGAAACCGGCGGTGGGCAGAGCACAGATGACCAATTGCGTGACTTTGCGCTTAACTTCAAACAAACAAACATGTCGTTTATCCTAATGTTTATCCAAGCAATAATTTCTCATTATATCGATATTACTATAATCTACAGAGTGACTGTCCTTCACTGGTACAATGGTATGTATGTGGACTTCTAACACTAAAAACTAGATATATGTGGTGGGCAGAACACGGATAGCCAATTCTGTATCTTTGTGCTTAATTTAGAAACAAGCAGAGTGACTCACATTTTCCTTGGTATAATATAAAATAAACGCTTAATTTCTGGACAATAATCACAAACTACGACAAGAGCGAAGTGCGTGCATGGGAATTGGTGCATTATGATTTGGATTGTAAATCGAAGAATGCCACAGAAGACTGCAAAGAAGGACAGTTAATATACAAAAAAAGATTGTTTTATTTCAGTGACCGGAAAAAGAAAACATGAAAAAGAGAACCACCCCATTCCCTGGATTCCAACGAACTCCCATAAGCACACAAATTGGTCAGTAATATCACTCAATGCAAGAAAGCCAAATATAAGTTATCTTGGTGAATACGAAAAAATATATATACACTGTTCAGATTAGGGAATAGACCTAACTAGTGGTACCACTGTGTTTTCATGGTTAATGACGCATTTGCTGAGCATAAAAAACAAACAACTCAGTTGATTGTCGTGGTATTGTGGAACGTTTATCAATTACTTTCGTAGCTAAAACCGTCACCAACTGGTCGAAAAAGACATAAAAAATTGAGAAACTGTTGACTTCGGGATTTGGAGCATGTTGATGATCATTTGCTATCCAACATGACGTCAATACGTTTTATAACCATTTTTTGCATAAATTTCACAAAATAAGTTGCCTGGCATGGCCAAGCGCGTTAGGCGTGCGACTCGTAATCCGAGGATTGCGGGTTCGCGCCCACGTCGCGCTAAACATGCTCGCCCTTCCAGCCATGGGGGTGTATAATGTGACGGTCAATTCCACTATTCGTTGGTAAAAAAGTAGCCCAAAAGTTGGCGGTGGGTGGTGATGACTAGCTGCCTTCCCTCTAGTCTTACACTGCTAAATTAGGGATGGCTAGCACAGATAGCCCTCGAGTAGCTTTGTGTGAAATTCCAAAACAAACAAACACAAAATAATAACATATTCAACGTTTAAAAATACACAATAATTTATTGTATAAAGTTAAAAATAAAATATACAATTCAATAGTTTATATGATATCTTAATATAGACGTTAAATCGAGGTTCGTCCATCATGGCCAAGTTAACGTGAGGACGTTATATAGTGACGGTCAATCCCACTATTCGTTAGTGAAAAAATAGCCCAAGAATTGGCGATAGGTGATGATTACTAGCTGCCTTCCCTCGAGTCTTACACTGCAAAATTAGGGATGATCAGTGATGTCGAGAAAACCCACTTGTAGAGAAATATATATATAAAAACGGCTAGATTGGGTTGAGAAAATATTTTACATAGAAGAGCGAACATAGTCGAAACGTTGTTCGCTCTTCTATGTAAAATATTTTTTCAACCCAAACTAGCCGTTTTTTTCATATATAAAATTAGAGATGGCTAGCGCAGATAGCCCTCGTGTAGTTTTGCGCAAAATTAAAAAAAAATAATAATATATAAATAAATCGAGGTTTAACAAATACCCTCTGTCAAACTCTCAGTCTGAAGTTAAAATCTGTCACCAGAGAAGTTGGAATGCACAAAGGTGTTATCCAAAAAAAGTAGATTTTCTTGTGTATTTCGTATCAGTTTGATTTTTTTAATAGAAAACATTTTGCTTTAACACAGGGTGAGTTATAAAACTATGGGACCTTGTATGACCAGGAGGTTAAAGCACTCGACTCGTAAGCTGAGGGTCGCGGGTTCGAATCCCCATAACTCCAAACATGTTCGCCATTTCAGCCGTGGGGGCGTGTAACAGTCAATTCCACTCTTTGTTGGTAAAAGAGTAGCTCAAGAGTTGGGTGGTGATGACTAGATGCCTTCTCTCTAGTCTTACACCACAAAATTGGGGACAGCTAATGCAGATAGCCCTCGCGTAGCTTTGCGCGAAATTCAAAATGAACAAAACAATGTTGTTGTTGTTGTTGTTAACAATACAAAACACACTTCTGACAACAGCATACAGAGTTCCGAGAGCAACATCATCTAAATTCATTCACAATTACTCGAACATACCAACCATATCAGATAGACTCCTAAATATTACAATTAGATATTTTAACAAAAATTGGATGAAAAATGATTTATTATGCAAACTAGATAGGTACCTCATACATGATGAAGAAAATCCTAAATACCTCTCCCCAATTAACATATATATTAAACATAAAGAAAAAATAAATTAAAGTAAAATATGTTTGTATATAAACTTTAAATCTTGTATTTATAGTTTACATATTTATGTATTTTAAAATAATAATAAGATAAAAAAAAATAATAATAAATTGCCACCAGCAAGCTTGACTACTGTGAATAAGAGACTATAAATGGACATTGCCCTGAAAAGGACCTAACATACAAACAGTTAGGGAAAATACGTTCAGGAAGGAGGAAGAGGTCAAAGTGAACCTGACCCTCCAGGGCAAAATACCCAAATACCATTGACCAAGTTGTTGTTGTTGTTGTTTTGAATTAAGCACAAAGCTACACAATGGGCTATCTGTGTTCTGCCCACCACGGGTATCGAAACCCGGATTTTAGGGTGTAAGTCCGCAGACATACCGCTGAGCCACTGGGGAGCGAACCAAACAAACCAATAAAACTACAGAGACTCATGAAAACCAGACATATCAAATTATCTCTATTTGACCTGTCCCCCGTTGTAAGTCTACGGATTTACGACGCTAAAATCAGGGGTTCTATTCCTCTCGGTTAACTCAGCAGATAGCTCAATGTAGCTTTGCTATAAGAAACACACACACACTCTATTTGACCAAATAATTACGACCTTACGTCAGGTAACAAATGATCCTCAGTAGGCCTAAACACCCTATGTCAGAAAATTTTCAATATTCCATACCTATTTCGTAACAATAAGGAAAATGAGGACAAGAAATTTACCCTATATAAACGTGTGTGTATTGTATATACACAAAATGTAACATTCTGGATACTGATATGAGAAGCTAACTACGCTAAAAGTAATGTTATTGAATTTGTTTGTAGATATAAACATTGAATCTGTCACGTAATAACAAAAAAATACAAACGACAGTAAATGAAAGCACACAGATAAAGAAAATTGCAAAACTTGTCTTTGAAAGCATACAGATTAAATAACTTATCGAATGGCACGCTCTGGAAGAGCGTACCGAAAAGCAATTTATTTTCAAATGGAGAAAACGTTTTAGAGCTATGAGTGTAATATAAAGAAAAAAGACAAAGCTTGAATGAATATATTATCTAGTTCTAAAATATTGGTAAGTGACTGACGTCAGTCATGAAGATAAAAGGAAGGGAACGTTAATGTCACTGAACGTAATAAGAGTGTGCTTGTGTTTTCTTACTGCAAAGTCACCTCTGGCTTATTTACTGTGTCTACAGAAGGGAATCGACCCTCTGATTTCATCATTATAGATCCAAAGACTTACCGTTGTCCTATCGGGGGACTACCGCAATGAGGGAAGAGCATTGTTTGGTTTGTTTTGAATTTCGTGCAAAGCTGCACGAGGTCTATCTTTGCTAGTCGTCCCTAATTTTGAAATGTAAGGCCAGAGGGAAGGCAGCTAATCATTACCACCCTCCGCAAACTATTGGGCTACTCTTTTTCCAACGAATAGTGGAATTGACTGTCACATTAAAACGTCCCCACGGCTGAAAGGGCGAGCATGTTTGGTGTGATGGGGATTCGAATCCGCGACTTTCGGATTACGAGATTTTTTTCTCCAAAATTTGCCTTTGACGGTGTCACTGACGATGGTAACATTGTCCAAACTGATTTCGTTTTTCCCTATTAGCGCGTTCCACACTGGTAAAGCGGTAAGTCTAAGAATTTACATTGCTTAAATCAGAGGTTCAATCCCCCTGGGGGAACTCATCAGATATCCCGATGTGGCTCTGCTATGAGAAAACACACACAAACTCGCTATTAGCGGACCTTTAACCTTTTATTTAATTTTCTTTCATTTTTTTATCTTCTTTCTGTTCAACAAACAAATAAAACTGACACATTTTGGTGTACTTTACGTTTTCTTCTCTACTTTGTCATACCCTGTACACTTTTTACATTTTCCAACTTCGTACCAGGCAATCTGGTACAGATACTCCTAGTGCACCACAGAACAAACAACCAGTTCATTATTAAGAACAATTGCACAGATAGTCCTTGAATAGATTTGCCCGAATATCCAGAAATAAATAAAAAGCAAATTTATAGGCATTGTTGTTTTCTAACGATTTAAAGACATAATTTAATATCTTATAACATTTGTTTGTTTTTTTTTAATTTTGCGCAAAACTACACGAAGGCTATCTGCGCTAGCCGTCCCTAATTTATTAGTGCTAGACTACAGGGAAGGCAGCTAATCATAACCACCCACCGTCAACTTTTGAGTTACTCTTTTACCAACGAATTGTGGGATTGACCGTCACATTATAAAGCTCCCACCAGTGGCGTAGCTAGGGTATTCAGCGCTCGGGGACAAAGTCAGTTTTCGCGCCCCCTCGTGACATAATGTAAGCCATAATTCCTAATTATGTAACATCAATTTAGCACTTTCCCAGATGCTGCGCCTTGGGACTGATGCACCCCCTTACCTCCTACTAGCTACACCTCTGGCTCCAACAGCTGAAATAGCGAGCATGTTTGGTGTAACTGGGATTCGAACCGTGACAATCGGATCACGAGTCGAGTGCCCTAACCACCTGGCACTGCTGGGCCCTTATAACATTCACAATGTAAGTTGTTCAGAGGAATGATTGCAAAGCTGGTCGTACGGAAACGTTTCAAGAACCTTCTTAAACCTCACTGTTTTGCTTCATGTATTGAGTTAATTCAGTATAAAGAAAAATAATGGACAATTTAACTTTTTTCACTTACTAAATTATATTTTACTAATGGAATACAAAGTTTAAAACGTGTGTGTTTCATAAATAAGAAACGTTGTAATTATTCTCTATTATCTAACGTCTTTCACATGAACATCTGTCGGCCTCCTTAACGTATCTTTAACGATTATTGTGTGTCATAGAATTACTGTCGCGAGTAAACTACATCACATTTGCATACAGAACAAAGAACAATCAAGTCGCAAAAAACATACGATGTTCCACGTTTTGAAGAGAAAAGAAAAAGACTGTATTATCTAGATACCAAAACTCAAAACTCGACATTTCAAATATTGGTTCATTGTCACAAAACATAGATGACTCGATAAGTTACTAGAACATAAACCAATGCATGATAAAGACGTTAGTTTTTATCTCAGAAATAACAGTCTCAAAAACGATTTCTGAAAGATAACCATTTACGGAAAATGAAAAGTATCATAAAAGTGTCACGTCTATGTTGGCTTTATTCCTTTCTACAGCTAAGTACAGTTTTATGTTGTTTTTGGTAAATTGCTTAGTAAAAAGAAAATGGCGCTGACTGATGAAAGTTTTCGGTCCTGTTAATAAATTTTGACAAACAACAACAATATAAAAATTTCGCGATAGAAACAGCTTGAATATGGAGTTCTTATGAAGTAGAGTAAAATAGAGCTCTGATTAAAAAAGACTTCTCCAGAAGTTAACGCATCTCAGATTTTGATCCAAATTGAATATCAGCATCAGACATAGTTAATAGCGTGACAACAGTCTACTTGTATTTTGCAGATAAAAATAACGATTTTCGTGTAACTTGCGCTGAAACTTGAAGAAGCGACAATAAATAGTGAAGCTTTTTATTCTACAACAATCATCAGTAAATGTTTCAAACATCATACAGATTTGTAGTGTCTTTAATAGTTTGGTATTATCTGCTTGTAAGCAGTGAAGTGAATATGTCTCCACAAATGGGAGGCGAGTCAAAATGGGGTTCAAATCAACCAAAATCGTAACTAAAATTAAAGGGAAGTAAACGTAGAAAACCACGTTATTGGCCCGGCATGGCCAAGCGTGTTAAGGCGTGCGACTCGTAATCTGAGGGTCGCGGGTTCGTATCCCAATCGCACCAAACTTTCTCGTTCTTTCAGCCGTCGGCACATTATAATATGATGGTCAATCCCCCTATTCGTTGATAAAAGAGTAGCTCAAGAGTTGGCGGTGGGTGGTGATGACTAGCTGCCTTCCCTTTAGTCTTACACTGCTAAATTAGGGACGGCTCGCACAGATAGCCCTCGAGTAACTTTGTGCAAAATTCAAGCAAACCAAGTTATTTTTTTTATGAAGGAGTCATTTTTTATAGTTATGCCACAGCTCATAAATGTTGAATACGGAATGTTAAAATAATTTTGAATCTCCAAACCAAATCACGTGATAACTACAGCCTGTATAAAGTAGTGGTTAAACTGAATGTATCAAAACCACAGTTTGACATTGCTTGGCCTTTTGTAGGTAGTGTGATGCGACCGAAAATTATCAATTTTGTAAAATATGTGCAAAAACCCTTTTCGGTGCAAAGTATTCATACACTCAGGCCATAGAAATGTGTTTGTGGTGCTGGGATTTCAAAACGGAGATATCCGTTACATTTGACGACATTGAAAAATAAAAGATTGTGAATCAAATTGAGGAACAAGAACTATCCAGACAGAGACCTGTACTAAGTCGTACCCATGAAGTAGCAATCAAAAATGCAACATCTGGAAAGAGATGTGCGGTCACGAATATAGTAGTCAACAGTAAAAGCCGTACACGTGCCCCAGGCGACAGTGTGCAAATTAATAAAGAATAATCTCCGTCTAGAAAAGCAATATAAGTGACTTGTACACATTTTGTTTCCAGAACTATCCGTTCAAATGTGTCATACATCAAGCAGCTGGAGAATTAAACAAATATTCATGTCATTTCGTACCAAGACATACTCATATAGTCACTATATATGGTTTTGGGAAATTGGACTGCTGAAAGAGGTAATATGAAACTGCCGTCCTCATATTCAAGATGGAATATGGAAATCTTCAGGGAGGAAGGGTGTGCTTTGAACACCAAACCTTTACGACGAAGTCATTGAAAATACGTATTTAGTTGAACTTTAATTATTCACATACTTAATATTAATATTTCCTAGTATGATGATTTAAGAATTAACAAAACTAGATCTGTAACTGACTGTTACCAATATGTAGATGAGTTATAGAACAATGTTTCGATTTAAAACGTTTATTTGATAGAAACTGGACACCAAATCGCATATCCAGAATAAAAATAATAAGATATTTAAAAAATCATATCAAAAAATTAACACAAAATGTCTCTAATTTTGATTAATTAATTGTTATTATAGCCATAAGCAATCCATAAATGAGGAAATCCCAAAATTATTTTATTTTGGATATAAATAAAAGACAACAGATAAGCTACTAGAAGAAAATTTCTTTTGTGTTTTAATAAACTTACAAATGTTAGAATTATTTATGAAAAACTGCGATTGTGATTAGTTTTTAGCTTATTGATTCATAAGGAAACTTTCTGGGTCAACTGCGCTTTATCTTATCCTATAATATTTGCGTGACTTTGGAGTAAACAGTTAAACACAACTTTTTATTTACAGTTAAATACAATCGTTTATTTCTCAGTTGTTAAACAAATAGACTTCTGTCTAAAACAAGAGAATACACCAATAAAAAGTAAAAAATGATTAATCCACAAAATTTGTGATATCTCCTTAGCCTGAAAAGTCCCAAATGTCTTCTTCAATAACAAAAAAACGTTACCAAGAACCATTTTCGTCTTATAAAACAGAGTTGAATTCGGTTTATGCTTAAAGCTGTTTTCAATATCCACACCCCTTCCATAAACCTTAAAGTACAGCGATCCCTCGCTATCCTCTGTTTTGAAATGCTCTATTAAGTCGTTTGTGCCTTCAGAAATAAAAGGATTATTATATTACCGAAAACTTTGATGAATATCGAACTTGTTTCATTTATGCCCATCTCTTCTAAGTTCGTAAGATACGTTTGTTTGTTTTGAATTTCAAGCGTAGCTACACAAAGGTTATCTGCGCTGACCGTCCCTAGTTTACCAGGAAGAGACTAGATAAAAGGTTGCTAGCCATCACCACCCACCACTCTTAGGTTACTCTTTTACCAATGAATAGTGGGATTGACTGTCATATTATAACGACTCCACGGTTGAAAGGGTGAGCATGTTTGATGGGATCGGAGTACGAATCCGCGGCCTGCAGAGAGCTCACTAGTAAGACTGTAAACTATCTTACACGTTTTCACATCCTTTCATATGCTGAGTTTACAAAGCTCACAGAAATACAATTTCAAGGTGCGCTTTTTTAACCCTTTTTAAAGTTGCGTTGTGAAATGGACTTTTATATTTTCTTTAGTTTTATTTGCTATTAAACGGAGCGCAGCTAAAATGCTTTGTAGCTTATGTTTCATATTCATTTAGCTTGTTGTTGTTGTTGTTTTCGAATTAAGCACAAAGCTACACAATGGGCTATCGAAACCCGGATTTTAGCGTGTAATTCCGCAGACATACCGCTGAGCCACTGGGGGCAAAATAATCACTTATGTTGATTTTTTGTTGTTGTTTTGAATTAAGCACAAAACTACACAATGGGCTATCTGTGCTCTGCCCACCACGGGTATCGAAACCCGGATTTTAGCGTGTAAGTCCGCAGACATACCGCTGAGCCACTAGGGGGCCTATTCATTTGGCATTTTGAGGTTGAGAGTGCACAATGGTTGCGGTTAACCTGCTATTTTCCCTCCAATCTTTCTGTTCAAAAATACGGACGGTTATCCGCAAGTAACTCTTACATAACTTTGCATGACAATTCTAAAACAAGCAAACGCTCTAACAATTTGTCCACAGATCGAGCCCCAAATCGTTCGATCGGCAGTCTGACACGTTAACCACTAGACAGTGTCACACCAGAATTCTAAACTAATTTCACAAAGTAAATATTTCTCCTATACACTTTTTTGGCACTACATACTCGTACAGTTCGAGACCAAAGCTTTTATTGTTGTTGATACTTCTCAATTACCCATAATTCCATGGGTTCTTATCAACATTATTTGTAAACATACCAATTTAAAGCATGCCCGTTCCACAACTGTAACTAAATCCATTTGATAATACGTTGACCACAGCTGGTACACGTATATAATATAAAACTTAAGTATGTATATTAATATTATAAAACACTGGCATATCTTGCTATTTCATGCGTTAGCGCTTAGTAACTAAAAAAAAAAGTTTGTCATTTATACGTAAGAAAACTATTGCAAGGGAGAAAAACATTACTTAGTTTCATTTTTTACCATTGTTTAACTTCGACTTTCACGTCAAATATCTATAAATTTTAATTTTATCACAATGATGCCTCTTTCAGCCGCGGCATATCGGCTCATAGAGTGGCTCTGAGTTTGTTTGTTTTTTCAAGTGCAAACTTTTAGTTCGTAGCTCCGTCATCTCTTGACTGATTTGAGAACTAATTAGAGTTTTGCACTCAAGACTTTAAACTCATAAATTAATTTACTGGAATCCTGCCTGGAATTATTTTCTGATGAATAATAAAATCGAATCTGGTATACGTGCGCCCGACGTTTGTTATTGCTGGCACAAAATATAGCTAATAATTTGTTTGTTTGAAAGTAAACAGAAAGCAACACATTGAGCCATCTCTACTCTGTCCACCACGGGTATCGAAATCCGGTTTCTAGCATTGTTATTCTGCAGACATACCGTCGAGCCAATGTAAGGAATAGCTATCAAAAGGGTCTACTAGATTAGTTTACTCTGATTGTGCCTTTAAAAAAAACTTCAAGTGCCACGGTTATTGAGAAATCCTTCTCGTTCTTACAATCAGACAATATCAGTGTATCTCACATTTCTGTAACCAAGTATGTATGATTTATTCGATGAATTTTGTTTTTGTTTTGCTTCATGTTTATGGAACTGCTCGGAATGTCACCAAAGTTCAGATTAACGGTCAACTTACAACTTAAACTAAACTCTCTTACAATAACAGACTTTTTTTTCTTTGTAAACTGAAATGTTTACCTGAATCGTTTCTTTGTTTAATATGTGTGACTAATATAAGATGTTGCTGGAAGAAAGATTTGACTACGTGTGCTACACATTTGTGAACTGTCCGTAATCTTTGTTTTTCGTGTTTCCGGTATTAATTAAAAACCAACATCAAATAAGAAAACTAAGCTACGCTGAAAACTAAACATATAACACACATTTATAGGGTTTTGATGGTCGTTATTTAACCTGTTAGGCTATTACATGATCAGATAAAAGAGCATAAAACCATATTAATAGTAAACACCCACAACATCACCATTATAACAGGCCCAACCGTATCTACTTGGTTTGATGATTTAAACTGTGCTGACGATATTTGAATAGGCGAAGCTGCAACCAATCAAATAATTCATTAGGCCCCTACGTCACAGGTTATATTTTCTATATTACCTTTGGTGCAAAGAAAGGGAATCTGTAATACAAATTATTTTAGTGTAACGTGATCGATAATTATTAACCTTTAACAATTCGTCGATATGACGGATATTTATAGTACTTTCCAGAATGACCATTATATCTCTATTGTTTCAATTACTACCTGATTTTCTACTTTATGCTTTCAGTTAATTAGCACTATAAACTAAACCATTCTAAACAGACTTAAATTTTACAGCTTTCTGAAAGAGCCATGAATGTTTTTGATATCACTTACTATAAATACATTTAGCATACTGCAAAGTGATTCTTTGCTGGCGACCATTCTTTCTGGCGCAAACCTCATCCCATTACTGCTACTCTAAAGTTACACAATTTTCACTTGAATGACAGTAATAAAACTGAAAGTAGTAAAATCTTCACCACGAGATGGAACACCACACGCCTGCGACTAGACGAACGGAAAATATTATTCGCATACCACGTATTTTATATCGCTTATTGTTTTATGTTCCCGATAGCCACAAAATAGGGCGAGGGTGCTGTATCCGCATGTAACATGCTACCATCAATCAGTCTCGAAAGACACTATGCCTAACAATATAAATCCACGTCTTCTTGCCGAGTGAAACGAAAATCGTTTAAGCGCTTTACGGTTTCACTACTTATACTTCATATAAAAATTGTTTGTGTGCGTGTCTGTGTTTGGTTGTTGTTGTTTTTTCTTTTTAATCTTGCTTTTCTATAATTTATCTCGACTTTCACTCACATAATAATTTTATATTCTAGGTTACGCTGTTACCTATACAAATAAACAACATGTGCCCATTCTGCTCAAATCTCAAGAGGCAACACCTCATTCACTGTAGTTTTAAGTTAAAATTAATTACACCTAAAATTACTAAATTATATAAAATGTATTTCATCTTAAAATGTCTAGTAAATGTAAATTGTTATCTATATATTTTAAGCTTATGTACAATATATAATCGAACTTAAAAAATACCCTAAGTTATAATTATTGGATTATACATAAAGGCCAGGCATGGCGAGGTGATTAAGGCACTCGGCACGTAATTCGAAAGTCGTATGTTCGAATCCTCGTCACACCAAACATGCTCGCCCTTTCAGCCGTGAGGGCGTTATAATGTGACGGTCAATCCCACTATTCTTTGGTAACAGAGTAGCCCAAGAGTTGGCGGTGGGTGGTGATGACTAACTGCCTTCCCTCTAATCTTACTCTCCAAAATTATGAACGGCTAGCGCAGATACCCCTCGTATAGCTTTGCGTGAAATTCAAAACAAAACCAATGTAAATAGATGCGATTGCTGGGTTTACTTAATTTCTCTAATACAGTTCAAATCGTTTATTTATGTTTTACAGAAAAAATAAAATAAAAGTTCATGCTATGTATAATAATAGCGTAAAATAAACATAAACTCTAAAATTACCTAGATATTGAAAACTTTAATCCCCATCATTATTATTTCCCGATAGCACAATGGAATGGCTATGGATTTACAATGCTAAAATTCACGGTTCGATTCCCCCCTATGGACACACAGATAACCTGGTGTGGCTTTGCTCTAAACCAAACTAGCAAAATTATTTGTTACACAAATCACTGCCGGAAGTTTCATTAAGTACATTTAACCAATGTTTACATACATTTTACTGTCAAGCCCGGCATGACCTAGTGGTTATGGCACTGGACTCACAATCTGAGAATCGCGGATTTGAATCCCCAACATGTTCGCCCTTTCAGCTTGGGGTAGTTACAATCTGCGGTCAATCCTATTATTCGTTGGTAAAAAAATATTCCAAGAGTTGGAGGTTGGGGGTGATGATGACTAGCTGCTTTCCTTCTAGTCTTACAGTGCTAAATTAGGGATGGCTAACGCACATGGCCCTCGTGTAGCTTTGGGCGAAATTCCAAACAAACAAACAAACAAACTGTTTAGCCAATTCTTTAAATTCCAAATGAGGTGGTGCACGTGCGAAAAGGGAATGTTTGTTTGTTTATTGGTAAGTTAAAACCTGCATAGCAGGGTTATGTTTGTTGTGCCTACGAGTGGGGTCTGACACCGATCCTCGGCGTCACAGTTGCTCATGATTACTTTCTGAATCGCGGAGTGTAAAGAAAAGGTTTTACACATTGCATTCAGAGAAGTGTTTCATTTTGGTCTGTTTGAGAATTGAGCTCCAACTTTCACACGAACAAATTCATTTAAACCTGCAACAGTTCACTTCAATATAAGTTAATCGTTCTTAGTACAGTGAAACGTGGCTTTTACTTAATTAACTGAAGATTCCTCCTGTCAATATTGCCCAGTCAACCTATTACCGTTGATGAAAACAAAGCAAACAATGCAGGAAACAGTGATTCTGGTTCACTGACAAAATTTGTAGAAAACGGTAATAGTCTTCAGTCTTTACTTCTCTTAACATAGACGAAACTTTCACACAAAAAATAGGACATCAATTACGATTGAAGTGATAGATAGGTGGATCTCCCAGACTAAGCGTATAAGACGCCATGCAATGTTTATAATGCCTCCAATCAGAGCCAGAGGGACGTTTATCACCAATATGGAGGTGCCTTTAAGGAAAGTCTGTACTCAATAGTCTCAGTTTTTATGTGTCTTGAAAGAGCACGCACGGTTAAAATCGTTCAAACCGCAAAAGTATAATAAACAGCGTTCGTTCGGAACACCGCACGCGGTATGTTGAGCCACTAATGGTAAAAATAAGGTCATACAGCTAGAGAGAAAGACATAAGGTGAATATTGTGAAACTAATGCACCGCTATAGACACTAATGTCATATTTGATTTCGAAAATTGTACAAAAGATTTTAACAACCTTCAGCGTATAACCTCCGTATATCCCTCAAAATGTCTCATGGCTCTTCAAGTGGCAGTGTAAGTGTTCTACGAATTCTAAAGTTTGTTTGTTTGTTTAGTATTTCGCGCATGGAATACCAGTAAAGGATTAAATAAACAAAGTTCGAGAGACGACATCATACAAAAAATTAAAGGATTTTCATGTAAGGAAAGACAATAGAATTGAAATATTTTAATTTTCCTCGTATTCTCAAGAAAATAAAGTCTATTGTACATATTTTCAATATGTAAATTCAGTAGAAAAGTTTTGGTTTGTTTTGAATTTCGCGCAAAGCTACACGAGGGCTATCTGTAGCTAGCTGTTCCTAATTTTACAGAGTAAGACTAGAGGGAAGGCAGTTAGTTATCACTATCCACAGCCAACTCTTGGGCTACTCTTTTATCAACGAATAGTAGGATTAACATTATAACGCCTCCACGGCTGAAAGGGCTAGCATGTTTGGTGCGAAGAGGATTCGGACCTGTGACCCTTATACATATAAGACATCTCTTCTCACTTACCTTCAAACTAACCTTCGCGAATAAGATGTAATACGCTTATCTCTAATTATATTACATAAAGTTTAATTAAAAGTTCACTGTTTGAGAAAATAACAAAATAGATTCCCTAAACTAACAACCACGTTAGCCTGTTGATTAGTTTTGCATTCGCAAATAAGTTGCAATACACTTATCAATAATGGTATTACGCAAAGTTAATTAAAAGCTCATTATTTGAGGAAATAAAAATATATTCTTTAAACCAGTAAGCCGTTAGCCTATGGATTACTTTGGTACTGAACGAGATTAGACATGGTAGGATTCTTCAATATAAAAATATATTCGCATGTGTGTAGTTGTATACGTGCGCGCGCGCGCCTTTACATTAGACACAGAGAACGTTATCCATAAAACTTGAGTCAAAGATTATGTTACAGTTTGATTAGAACACGTACATACTAAGATATACATTATTCTCTCACGTGATTTAGAAACATCTTGGACATGTGCAGTGGCTCACCTATCAAACTCATCGGTTACATGAGGATGACGTAATACTGTCGAAACATTATACATTTATGATAAAGTTTCTTTTTATTACCCGTTGAAGCTGTCTCCATACGTTTACATCCCAAATATTGAGAATAATAGTTAAAAAAATACTTCAAAAATATCATAAGATAAATGGAACTGAGAGGTTATAGACTGATGTAATATATATTTATTTAAGTATGTGAATTAGTCGCAATACTTGGTCAAACACTTAACGTGAAGAAATGAGAGGTAAGAGACTACGTAAGACAGGGAAACTATATACGTCCAATAGTCGCAACTCTTGGTCATGCATATTCCACTGAGTATAAAACCATCCATAGCAATTTGAAACTTAATAGAACAATATCTTGAAACAAATTATCTTGTCGAAATTAGTATCAGAGCAAAGTAAACATTCATTCAGAATTCGCAAAAAGAATTTGTGTAAAATTTTCACTGTGATTTGTGAGTTAACTGCACCCAATATAGTAGTGCATCAACACGCACCATCTGCGGTATTTGCACAGTGAAATCTCAGTGAAAAACCACGGTCATGAATTCTGTAAAATATTGATTGTTCTAAAGTGACTGGAAGCAAAGAGATAAGCACTTTGAACGTAAGTGCAATGTGTCACTTGTAAAAGATGGTGGTGGGGATGCTAAGACGTGAACTGCATTATGTACAGTTAGCATGAGACACGTCTATAAGCCCTCCAATCGAAGGGCAGTATACCTTTGGACTCGCGCCACTAGAAACTGGGTTTCGATACGCGTAATGAGCAGAGCACAGATAGCCCATGCCGTGGCTTTGTGTTTAATTCCAGACACTCAGTCAATGATGTTCGCGAACTTTCTGCGTGAATAAAATCCGAAGTTTGTCACAAAATTCTAAATCAGTAGATTCAAGGACCAAGAAGTTCTGTGTTGTTCCTGTTACTCATTACATCAAATTACTGATCAAGCACAATAACACGCACAAGATCTGTGTTTAATTTCAGAGTAACAATATATTCATGATGTGAGGAAAACACATAAGTTTAGAAAGTCTTAATATGAAACGATAAAAACCATATAACCTTTCTTCTTCTTCAGGCGCAAACTGGGAATGGTGATGTAAATGAATGTGTGATATATATATAAATATATAAGGAGTTTAGTGACGTCACGAAGGTCACGTGAGTTTCCAGGAAATGCTTTTGTATATTTTTCAACAGTGCACTGTTTTAGAGTAACAATATAAATATCTTTATACGGTCCGTCCAACCCTTTAAAACACCTTTTTGAGACCACATACATAATTAGTTTTAAAAGTGGATTTTCAACAAATTTAATAATTGCCTTAGAAACTGTACTTTGGTCAGGTATAATTCCTGTGTGGTTGTCATATTTTTAAACACTTTAGTTTTTGAGTAAAAAATGAAACAAAATGTGCGAGTCCTCGAACTCAAGTTCATCTTGGTCTTTCGGCTGTTTCTGTGACGTTTTACAACTATGACGTAATAATTACCAAACAAGCTTTGTTGCGCGCTAACCATTTTGTTCCTTTCATTGCTGGTGTTTTATATAAATCTATCGGTGCTTTTTTCGGATTACATACTTTGTGAGAATATTTTCGTCTTTATATTGCTACTTTATGTTTGTTTTATGATAACATGGTTTACTGCGCTACTTATGGTTGTAAAAACGTTCGGCATCGAGCGAAAGCTTCTTTTCGTTTTCGTGCAAGGAGAAGGAACCGGCAAGGTGGCGACAGTGGGTGCAGGTGGTCAATAGAACGAACTGGACACCTTCACACCATGCAAAGCTTTGTCAAGGTCACTTTGAACTCTCATGTTTTGTGTCGGATCCCCCTGTTTTGGATTCCGTAGGTTTCAAGTCAGGCACGTTGAGACTGAAAAACCATCGGCAGAATACAGGACTGATCTCAGCCAGCTGCGTACAGATTTTACTCCACAGAAGCCATCACGAAAAGAACAAACTTAAAGGTATGTGTGCATTATAAAGCAATAAACATTAACTTGTATAATATAATAATTTAAAAAGTACAAGTTTTTTGAAGAATGTAACTAGATATACACATTTCACATTCATGAGCGTGTTTTGTCTGAAACCTTGATTTCCTAGTCTAGACATGGACAAATCTAACCCAAATAGAGTGTATTCCAAGTTTAAAAGCTGGTAGATCATTACGTAGATCTTTTTGTGTCATATTTAAAAATGGAAAAGTTTGAGGAATTCCAGTTTTCAAATTTCACATTTCAAGATAAATTGAAATAAGACTATGTCTTGAATG
Source organism: Carcinoscorpius rotundicauda (assembly GCA_011833715.1). Classification (NCBI taxonomy): domain Eukaryota; kingdom Metazoa; phylum Arthropoda; class Merostomata; order Xiphosura; family Limulidae; genus Carcinoscorpius; species Carcinoscorpius rotundicauda. Next base: position 37,369,939 of record CM022406.1, on the reverse strand, counting down.
TGTTGAAATATTCAAGTACATGTTATATATTTTTAAAAAATTGTAGACTTGTAAAAAATCAAATATAAACTCCATAACTTATCATAATAAATTAATCTTAACACAGTACTTTGACATTGTTATATTAAATGTAAATCTCATAAAGCATGTTCTTTTAATATATAAACATTTCTTCAGCTTTCAGAGGAAAGTACTGCTGATGACACAGTGCCTACTTCTGTAGAGGAACTTGTGATTCAGCCAACCCCTGATGATGACTGCCAAGACTCTAGAGCTGACTCATTTCAGAGTTTCTTTGTTCAGACTCTTGTAAATAGATCATGATTGTTAGATTAAACATTCATAAGTTTCAATAATTGATGTATAATTCTACTTGCATTAATTTGAATCTAACCATGAAAAAATATTATTATTTCAATACCTAAATAAAAACCTATTATTTTAGCCTATCCCAAGTATTCCAAGAGATACACAGACTGGCTGGTATTCTGTTTTCAGAGGTGTTCAGGTATTCCGATCTGGCTTAAAGACTGTAGCTACCCAGAGAGAAAATCTTCCAACAACAGATTTAGCTTGTGGAACTGATAAGTTAATTTGAATGTGAATATGACATTTTCATTCATGATTTCACAATATTCAACAGTCAGATTAGTCTTGTTAATATTATTTTGATCATTTATGTTAAACTATTGTTGGTAAACAGTACATTGGTCATATACATGTAATTCTTTCACTGATTTTTGCAGAATCATCACCTGCTCTAAGAAGTCCTCTGTATCACAAGTGACAGATGCTGATGATATTCATATAAGTGATGATGAAGGTGCTGATCCTGACTAGAATTTGTCAGATCTGTGTCAAAAGTAACTGTTCTAGGTTCATTCAGAGTAGGTTCAAATTGATATGGTGTTCCTCGACACTGTTCAGAACACAAAGTCAAAACAGACTCTGCCTCTGTTTCTCCGTATGCACTGGCCATGTTTATTTACATTCAACGCGCTAGCGTTGGCAGTTTGTTTGACAACTATTACGTCATAGTACTTTTCCTAGCGGCAAACGTAAAAACTAAAACTTTCGAATGGCCGCTCAAAAAGGACTCTTTCTGCACCAAGTTCTATGTTTCATTTATTAGCACATATTTTTATGAAAAATGTGAAACTGCAAAATTAATCAGCATGAGTAGTTCTTTTGACTGCAGAGTTTTTTTCTGTAAAATTCACCTTCAATGAGACTAAATTAAATTATTCTATTCCTCACTAGTTGGCCAATTTTTAAAGCAATTATAGAGACAAACTGGATCAAACATATATCTGAATTAATCTTAAAGCACGTTGTCACAGATAAGAAGAGCATTTCTTCAGGACAAACATAATGTTATGTTGCAATATGAAAATGATTAATTGATGGAGCAAAATGATTTTTCACGCTTAGCGTCTGGTTATGCAACATTTTGTCGGTAACATCAACAAAGTGAAATCCGTAGAATGGTGTGTGTAGCATACTTGCGCACCAACTGTCGAGCTTCCTGCGTAGCAAATTTCATACGTCATTCCGAGGCTTGCTGTACTTCTATAGACATATGGATGTATTTCATTCTTATCTATTTGACGAAACAACAACAAATATCGAGACAATTTGATAAAATAAAATAGTATATATCCTACAAAGGGCCCACTTTAGGCCTCATTTCCACGCACAAAAAGCACGTGTTTTCATGCAACATAATGTCTTTTCATCAAATATTCTAGAAGTGCGAAGAGAGATTTATGATTAACAAAATGGAATAAGAGCTCGGCTGAAGGCTGTAAAATATATTTATGTCAACGTAAATCAAATGTCCAATTTCAAATAATGACGTAACAAGAAGTATCCAATAAAAGTCTTAACATTATTATATCTGAAGAATTATGAACATTTAGAACTGCAAACCGTCTAATGGGCAAAAGAAAAACTAATAGACTTATTTGCAAAATCTTAACAACTTGGTAGAACACTGCATTAGAACGTCCTCTATATAATATGGAAAATGTTCTAATGATGTATATTCGAGCAATAGCGAAAGCACACTTTTCCTCTCTTCCATAAAATATCCTACAGTAACATCATTTACTGTTTGTTTATTTTTTATCCGTATTAGAACAGTTAGGTTAATGTTGTTGTTTATAAATTGATGTATAGATGTAAATCTTGGTCAGGTTGTTCGTTTGGATGATTAAGTATGATAGATATAGCACATGTTTTCTCACAATCTTTTCCCACAATAAAGGATACATATACAAGCGTATAAAAAGTTTGAGGACTCACCGTTAAACGAAGTATCCTGCACTTACACAAGTACTTTGGTTCATTGAATTGAGAATGTTAAATTACTGATTTTTTTTTTTTTTTACATTAAGACATAAGTTTTGAAGTTATATTCTTTTCGAATAATATACCTTAAACTTAAGGGCGATATTATGTCAGTTATCAATGCATCCTATCCTCTTGGTTGATTTAGTTTTATCGAAACGTTAATAAAGAGCTGTTCGACGTAAGAAACGCCCAGCTGTGAAAATTCAATTAAAACTTTAATCATTGTAAAATAAAATATATTTACAATGGAACGTATTGACGCTAGAATTTCCCCTTTTAGCCAATTTGTAGTTCAATTCTGATACACTCCAGTTCATAAGCTTCTCGAAAAGAAAGACAGCTTCTAAACTATGTTTTCTTTTCCACGAGATTAAACAGATTTTATATATAAAAAAAGGTTATCTCACGCATGTTAAAGCAGACGAGCAAAGTGGCCGCCTGTAAATCAGTCTTCTTTGTCAAGCTGAAATGTCGTGCAAAAATGCTGAACGATTCGATCGATAAGCGAGGGGTTCTCACTGAGAATGATATTTCTACTTGGGATACGTCTGAAGACAAAATGATATACCCGAACGGTTTTAACGTGTGATCTCAATTCCAATCACATATTAAATTTACCGTGTTTTTGATTTGTGGAGAGACGTCCCTATGATTCTGTGAGTCTAGAATTGTTTTCAAACATCGTGAAACCTAAAACTTTATTTTAACAAGTGACTAGATGGCACGAAAGAAATAGCAAAAACATATATTTTACCTCATTTTACCCTTTCTTCGTTTACATTAGATATCACTAAAAAAAACTCAGGGAAGGAACAATAATTTTAACAACCTTATAAAATTGTTATCACGAATCTTGAAGTTTTTATTTCACGCGGTAATCTTAAAGATTACCAATTTATATGTTTAATTTGCGCTATTTAATAATAGTAAATATTCAAGCATTAAAATTAAAACCTCAATTTTTCCGAAAGTCTTAAATCTATTACACAATTGAGCCGTCTTTAGTGGTTTCTGCTCTTTGTTCTCACTATATAGTCTACCATTAAGAATCTACGCACAACACTGGAAATATTGTACTAGTGTTTTATAAATATATGTCTTTTCAGCAGACCAGAATTAATTCTATCGATCAATTGACCTTCAACTCCACGCACCAATCTAATAAAAATATATTCTTCTCTTTCGGTTCGATACGCTCGTGTAACATGCAGGTCGTGACTGTTGATATATAAACCGAGTATTCCTTTTACATGATTCTACCACTAGTGGAACAACCATTAAAATAGGTTTCTGTGTGTTCCTACTTGACGAATAAAAATCTTCTATCGCCCACGTCGAATCCCTTTAGTGAGGTGACATTTGTAATGTTATTGCAAATGTGGACATGTCGAAGCAACAGCGAAGTTCGTGGTAAAACCTGATGTTAGCTATAAATGAAAGTACATACGTTTAGGAGAGTAATATTTTGGCATCCGCTAGAAACCATACGTCAGAATTTACAACGAGATTCTCAGAAAAATAACCAGTCACTACACTAATGCAATGAAGTGTTTACAAATATTTATTTTCTTTCAAATTGTGTTTATCTGATTTTTGTTTCTGTTTGTATTTAACATTACATAATGTGTAGCTTATGAATTTCGTATAGGATTTTACTTGATATCAATACGAAACAAAATTTTTACTTTTTCTTGTTCCTGGGCAGAAAGTGTTATTTCCCAATTGCTCATGCTTAAAGTAAATGTAAAAAAAAAATTTTCTCCAAACTTTACTTTTGTGACAAAAACATGATGGAAGACTGTATTTGGGGGCTGATACGTGAAAGTGATTTATATTACAGTCGCAAATCTCGAAACACTACCTACTTGTAAACATTTTTGTATAACTTTAGTGTAAATACACGTAAATCTTGATTCATATGTTGTTTTATTCAGACCTTATGTAAATGAAAATGTTCAAATTTGCCCGTTTTCACTCAGAAAATAGGTTAATTTCTAAATTTTATTATCCAGGTCATAAAAGCAAAGTTTGAGGGGAATAATGGACATTTTCTGTACTTTTACAACATAAGTAATTTAGAAATAAGACATACTATCCAGGAACAAAATTTGTGTCATTGTGTCATACAAAGCGATTTTGATACTGGTTAAAGCATAGGATATTACTTGATAATATCAAGGCGATTTTATTACTGATTACAGCATATGATAAATAACAGTAAGATGATTTCATACTAGTTGACTCAAATGATTTTGCCTTATAATAGCTAGCCAACGTTATGCACTCAATAAAAGATATCAGCAATACAAACTCTTTTATCAGAACATTACAAACCCACAGATTTCATTTTAGCTTTATCTTTAGAAAACCTGCTAACCTTCGAGGTGTTTGTCGTTTATTTTTCAGATTATAATGGTGTGTAATGTGGCAATTTCTTGGAAAACTTTCGAAGAGTTTTTCAAACTGTCTTACAAACCTAGATGAAGTCAGCTTCTACAGAACTAATTTCGGAAGTAAGTTTTAAGGAGTTTAAATTACGTTCAACTGTTTCATCTGCGACAGGATTATTGAAACTAAACGTAATGAAACACAGTGTCTTTCTTTGAGGCGTTGATATGACAAATATCAAATAGTGCTCTACGAGATTATTGATATTACATCTTTGTTTTATATATCATAATCCTCTTAGAGTTTTGCTTCCAATAATTCTCGAAACACGTGAACATTTCTATTTAGCACTTTGTCCCCCCCTCTCAGACGATAGGCGGTAGGTTTACAGAGTTATTATGTAAAAATATGTGGTTCGATTCCTCTTGGAACAGATGATATGTTCACTGACTGCTATGGCCCGGCATAGACAGATGGAAAAGGCACATGACGCGCAATGTGAAGGGCGCAAGTTCGAATCCCCTTCCCACCAAACATGATCGTCCTCTTAACCGTTGAGGTGTTATAAAGTACGGTGCTGACTAGTTGCCTCCCAGCTAGTTTATCATTGTTAAATTAGGGACGGCTAACGTAAATATCCCTCGTGTAATTTTGCGCGAAATTCAAACCACTGTCAGGAAACGTCTCATTTACATACACTTTTGCTCTAAAGACAAATCAATTAGGTATTTCTCAACACATCTAGAATATATTACATAAACTATTTTCGCTTCATTCCCTTATAATCTACTTTCAGCGTGTTGAACTGAAGGCGTCTCGTATTTTAACATTACTAGCACTGTAAAAATACGACTCGTTGAAATCTTTTACCTTTATTAAACATCTAAGTTGAGTAGTTGGTAGGCCTCTGAAACGACACAAGTTGAACTGAATTCTTATGAAAAATTAAACTGTAAAAAGAAAAGTTTTTGTTACCTAAACTTCAGGGCCGAGATGATATAAACCAAGCTTTTAATCGTAGATAACTAATCTAGTGAATTTTGTTGTTTTATTCTTTTACAGTGAGCTAAGAAAATGATATGTTTTAGAGCACTTAATGAAGACGACCACTGAATCTACAGCCTCTTGTCAGTGAGAGTCATTTATGAGAATATATTTTATTACAATGATTTGGCGTAGAACTAACAGTTAATACAGCCATGACTGTAATGTTTTCTCTCTTTTGTCTATAAAATACTTAGGCTTGATAGAGCATATGTTTGTTTAAAACATATTTTGGTACAACATATATGCGTAACTCCGTTTTGAGTCAAAGTAGCATGCATTTTTTTTATCTTTAACATTTCATATACGTTTGATTTATTTATACCAATTTATTTTATAAAATTACAATCACTTCAAAATGCGTAAATATGCACGTGTATCTGTGTGCAAGTTTGATTATTGGCTACGGTAGAGTGTTTTATTTCTATTTTTCACACAGTAATCTCAAATCCAGTTTCGGTTTCTGATGTTGTTTTAATGTTTATAACAGCTGACAACTAAAAAGGAATTTATACTTCAAGTGTACAGATTCACTTTGTAATGTATTTGTCAAAGTACTGAGAGTCGTGTCCAGTGTATAGTATCTCCCAGTAGTAAGGGTAGAAGGGAAAAGTAAAAATTTCTACAAATCCTGAAATAATTTGTTTGATACGAAGCACAAACTATAGAATGGGCTATGTATGCTCTGCCCATCACAAGTGTCAAAAATCGATCTCTAGCGTTTTAAATCTGCAGACATACCGCTCTGTCTCTTAGGGACTTCTAATACAGATTATTAAACTTAAGAGAAGTCAATCTTCTGAGAATATTTAAACGTGAAATAATAGGGATTAGCGAAGTTCGTTGTACTTAGTCACACAGTATCCTAAATAAATTATTTGTACTTAGTCACACAGTAGCCTAAATTAATTATTTGTACTTAGTCACACAGTATCCTAAATTAATTATTTGTACTTAGTCACACAGTATCCTAAATTAATTATTTGTGCTTAGTCACACAGTATCCTAAATTAATTGTATATATACTCTTAGAATGCTCGTTAATAAACATTTAGTTTCTTACTAAACAATGGTGAATTATATCCGTTATAGAGGCCTTTAAAAAACCCGAATAAATAACCCGTACCGTATAGCTAGAAGTATCAGCCATGTGTTAAACACATTTTAAGAGCAAAGAAAATACGTTGCACAAAAACGAGAGTTCGTGTGATGAGCTTATTTTTATCTCGGTTGTTCTCATCCATATGAACATATTCATCCCAATCTTTAACATTGGCAGCAACCAAGTGACTTACGCTTCACAAAACACAAAACCACGTGATCACGTGAGTTGCCACCATCACTGGGAAACACGAGTCGGTTTATTCGATTTAATGTTCAAGTTGAAATGCAAAAATACAATCAGAAGCGAAGAAACCAGTTACCTGAAACTCGGTAATTACCCATTTGTTGATTCATTGTTTTGTCTATTCTCTTTTTGTTCTTCTACAGATATTTTTGTCTTTCTAATAGATCTACTTAAACCTTTATATATCAAACAACCAGCCACTCAGGCGTTATCTGTCATTCTCTCCTACAGTTGTCAGTTGTTCAACTTCTTTCCACAGTCTTACTTTCCATTTAACGTGCAACAATGTATCTTTTGTCACTCTAGATGTACAAGAACCTTCACTGAAAATCAATACAATAGGGACTGAAGAGGCTTTCCAGTGCTGGTTCGAGAGTAGAGTGTTGTTCACAGGTACAATGCCCATATGCTTACACGAAATATCTTTCATGATCAGTACAGATTTCTTCATGTAATTCATATTATTATGAAACGTTTTGTCTTCTACTATCTGACGTTGCGATAACAATAAAACAACAGCGACTTCAAATACGTGTGAAAACCTTGTGATTTTCACACTTATTGTGTCCTTAAGTTCTATTGTTTAAAACACAGTCGCTACTTTACATATTATTATCTTTGTGTTAACGATAAATAAAGCCCACGTAATGTCTTGAATACATGAAGCAAAACACTAATTTTGACATTCATAATATCTTAGCAACAAAGAAAATCAACTGAAAACCTAAAGGGATTAAACTTTTTACTCAATTTTTTACTTGCTTCCACGCAAACTTTAGCACAAACATGTGTCACTCTTGCTAGTTGTAACATTTTCGTCCCAACTTTTCAATTTGGTTTGATTTGAATTTTGAGCAAAGCTACTCCAGGGTTATCTGCGCTAGCTGTTCGTAATTTAGCAGTGTAAGACGAGAGTGAAGGCAACTAGCCATCACCACCCACCGCCAGCTCTTGGGCTACTCTTTTACCAAGGAATAGTGAGATTGACCGTCACATTATAAGCCCCCATCGTTGAAAGGGCGAGCATGTTTGGTGTGACAGGGACTCGAAGCCGCGACCCTCGGATTACGAGTCGAGTGCTTTAACCCACCTGGACATGCCAGGTCAAGGGATCGTTAAAATCCGGCTTTATGTCACACATGATATTTTAATGTCTTAACTTAATTTTAAGACCGACCACAGAATCATGATAAACATTATTGTTTTCAGTTACATTAATTTAGTATTTATGGTTTTGTACACTTATATGTATTATCAGAGTGTATATATTTCGACGTGTGTAATGTTCTGACAACAACATTATAGATACCAACAGAAATACCCACCCTCTGGGCAAGTGTAACTGCCAATTCCTGCGGAAGGCTATTTGACCTGCGACCTTTTCTGGAATTCTCTGGCAGTTCTACAACAATGTACTCACACTTGACATTCAATAATGTTCTCCATCCATTAGAAAGAGGATTGGAGTTAGTTTAAAATTGAGCTAGCATCACAGCACCAGATCACTGAGCACATATTTTAAGAGCAGAGAAAAAATGTTGCACAAGGACGAAAGCTCATGTGACAAGCTTATTTTTATCTCGGTTGTATTGTTTTGTTTTCATCCGTCCGAATCTGTTCAGCCCAGTCTTTAACATTGGCAACAACCAAGTGCCTTACTCTTTGCAAAACACAAAACCACGTGATCACGTGACTCGCCACCATTGAAATTTTATTTATAAAACGTATACGTGCAAAACGTTTTTCATCTGTGTTTGTTTATTGTTAAGTATAAAGTTACACAATGAGCTATCTCTCCATCACGGGTAATAAAACCCAGTTTTTAGGGTTATGGTAATTCAAACTTACCGTTGAGCCCCTGATATGGGGGTCAGCCTGTTTGTTATGTACGTGTTTACTTTACAGCAAAGACACGTTTAGCTATTTGCTGTGTCAACCAGGGTGGATCTAACATCAAATTTTAGCGTTCTAAGTCAGTAGATATATTATATTATTACATTATATTATCATATTATATATTATATTATCATATGGCATATAGTTAATGAACTGTTTAAAGAGACAACTGAAAAAGTAAAATATATATTAGACGTTTCGCAAATGTCAAAATTTTACGAAACGTCAAATACCCTTATTAATTTTTCATTTACATTCTTCTCGGTTGTTTTTCAATGAGTTTGTAGTTGCTATGAATATCTTGGTTTTATTCATTAAATATTGGATCGTTTACTCATTTTGATTTACGGTAATTAATAAATTATATATATAAATAGGAGTGAAAATTAATACCTTTTAATAAAGTAAAATAAACCAAATCAAAAGGAAGGACTGAGTTAATTAAAACAGCAAATCCAAACCTCTGACTAGTTTTACTATAACTTAAAATACGAGCTGAAAAAAAGTAAATTAAACGAAAAACGATGATTGAAAATATCTCAGGATACAAGTTATTATGTGGGATTAGAAAATTTATACCTAGGTTTTGGAGGTGACTAAAGAAGTAGGACCTAAATTGCGGTGACGATACACCGTTTATCAGTCTAGCCTCCATTCACCAATCTCGCATAAGAAATAAAATAGTAGAAATTGATATAGAAATATAAATAAAGAGAGCAAAATGTGAGTACCCAAGCCCACAATGTCACAAATAATAATAAAATAAGGTAATTTTTATCACAATTAATTTTCTTCTTTACCTTGGAGAGCAATCACCTTCCCAAAACTGTAGGTAGTGAAGGATGATATTATTTCTATTGCCATCCTTTTACTTTATTTTTCTTTTTGTGAGACTGTCAAATGGAGGTTAAGACTAATAGACGGTGTATCTCTACCGCAATATTAGCCCTACCTCTGTAATCACCTCCAAAACCTGAGGTACATTTTATAATCCCACATAATACTTATACCCTGGGATCCTTTGAATTAATGCAACGTTTTTTTTTTATTCTTTACTTATTGTTTCTTGGTTATAACAAACTAATATAATTAATCAAAAGTTTGGATTTGCAGTTTTTAACGCAGTCTTTCCTTTTGATTTTGTTTACTCAACTCTCTCAGTATTAATTTTCTCTTATATATATATATACACGTAAACCTAAATAAGCTCAGATTTTGTTTGTTAACTATAAACATGTCCAATGGACTATAAGTGCTCCTCTCGCCACTGGTATCGAAACCTGCCTTTTAACGTTATTAGCCATCCGATTTACAGCTGAGTCAACAAGTTGCAGATTAGTCAGCAATTACAAAACTAAATAAACTCTTCAAATAAAGAAACGCAAAAGGCGAAATTTAAGACATATTGTTAACAAGTTTATTCCAGGTAGTTCGGTATGACATGTGTGAAACTTTGCTCATTCATTGCTGAACATCCAAAGTCTGCAAAGGCGAAGTCCACGCTCACTAGTTGACGTTTAACGTCACTTAACATCAATAACGAGTATGACCCCGTGAGCATCAATAACTGCTTGACATCTCCTGCCAATGGAAGCGATGAGATGACGAATCATATCCTGTGGAATGGCTGTCCACTCAGCCTGAAAAGTTGCTGCAAGCTGAGGTAGAGTCTGTGATTGAGGTTGTCGTCGTTGCAGACGTCGGTCTAACTTGTCCCAAAGATGTTCGATGGGGTTTAAATCTGGTGATCTGAAGGGCCATGGAAGAATGTTGATGTTGTGGTGTCTGAAGAAGACATTGGTGAGTCGGGCTGTGTGAGTACAGGTGTTGTCATGTTGAAAAACATCGTTGAAGTTCACCATGATGGGTTGCACATGAGGCCTAAGAATCTCGTCGACGGTTGCGTACGGTCTGATCGGAAATCCTACGCAGCCCTGGTATGGCTGAGGCAGTAGACGTCGCAGTGGTGGTCCTATCCCATAGGTGACGTAGCCGGATGTAGCGATCTTGTGCGGGCGTAGTCACACGAGGTCTGCCAGATCATGGACAGTCACGAGTTGATCCATGTTGTTGGTGACGATTCCATAGCCTTGTGATGGTGCTTGGTTGGACATTCACAGCTCTGGCAACATCTGATCGAGATTCGCCTGCTTCCAAACGACCAATGGCGTTATTGCGTTGTGCTTCAGTCAGTCTTGGCGTAACAGTATTGCGTATCGGTGGCTTAACACTGAGCTATGAAAACCGAGAACCCCTCACTTTTATGTGGATTTTGCACATGTTGCACTTGCAGAACATGCAGATCTCTCAAATAAATTTATTGGACACGAATGCGTTTTATCGAAAAATCCGATGTTTTCCTCCGTTCACAAAGTGCACAACTTTTATTGTCATTTTGGTCTGACAATCACTGCCTTAACACGTGTAACATCACATACTCTGAGCTTGTAACGTTAATACATATATTTATCTTTAAAATAACAATAACATCCCTTTTGCGTTTCTTTTTTTGAATAGTATATATTATCCCCTGCACTTCGTCTGCCCTCTGGCTCAACGGTAAGCCTGAGGAATTACAACGTTAAAAACCAGGTTTCAGTGCTTACTCTTGACAAAGCACATTATGTAACTTTGCACTTAACAACAAGCTTCAATATCTTTAACGTCGTATTTATTTTCATTGTCGTAAATATGTGCTAATGAAATTATACGGGTTTACGTAAAATTCGAGAAAAAAGAATATGTAGCGCCATCTGGCAGTCAAAGCTGGTTATTTTATAATAATTTTGTTGTTTTCCTTTTGCATTTTTCAGTAGCGAATCCAGGATTTTGGTTACGTGTCTTCAAATCTTAAGAAATATTTTAAATGAAGTCTTACAATCACAAATCTGTCGTGACCTACACCGTACGTATAGACATCCAGTCTTCAAACTTCAGGCTTTGTACTGCAAAAGCTACGCTTATGAAACCCGATAAAACCTTATTTAAACGAATCATTTAATCATGAACAAAAACATTATGAGGAATATAGGTATGAATCGAATGACAGGTCTGTCAAACGAAGTCAAGCGCTATTCCTTCTCCACAGAGTCAATCGTAAACTTATTACATTTTTATTTACTTTTGTGGGTCAAACTCTATCCCATGGACATTAGTATGTCTGACTAAAAATTCTAGATTTTGTAGCTCGTGCTACATCATTATCAAAACAAAGGACACTCTCTATAGATTAGGGTCGTGAATACGTCATAATAGCAACTGTCAAATCCCACTATTTGATTAAAATAGCCAATAAGTTGGCTGTGGATGCAGGGGCATGACTACACAAGATGAGCCCTCCTCTGCAGAAAAGGTGAGTCCTCATACATTCATGTCCCCGCTAGTAGAGCTGTATGTCTCCTGATTTAAAACGCTAAAGTCAGGGGTTTGATTCCCCTCGAATGGCTCGAAAGATAGCCCGAGGTGGCTTTGCTATAAGAAAAACACACATACCTACATTTATTTCCTTATAATTGTAGTTAAGTTTCTGGCTGATTTTGACTCGCCCCCTTTCCGCAATTGCAGGGGCTGATGGGGCAAAGATTCGCCACAAGGTTGGTAGTTATTACCTTTCCTTCTATCATATCAAAATTAGAGACGCTTAATGCAGTAACTTTGTGGAAAATCCAACGAACAATAAACTCATTTTTACCAAGACCATCTGTGTCGTTTTTTAAAATTACAGAAATCATTATTTCGTGTCATAACTTTAGTTATCCCTAGATCTATTGCTTTACTGATGGCGTTAAAAAAATATAACACCCAATCCTATACCTTTTCATGTGAAGTGATATATTGAAAAGTTAAGATAACGATTTTATGTTTTATTTATTTGATATAGTAATTATAAAAAAATATTGTATAATTATACACGTTTTAACCATGGATATAAATAAACAAGTAATAATTATTAAAAAATAAAAATTGTAATTGTATATTCTCCCAACCATGGATAAAAATCAACACGAGGCCGATTTCATGAATCAAAACGAAGTAGACAGGTACTTTACACTAAAAGTAGTCTCGGTATTCAAGAATAAATGCTATTATAATCTAAAAAGCAAAGACAAAATAATTTGTTCCTGCTTCACAGTCAGCGATCTTTAACGGAGAGACTATATAATAACTTATTAACTCACGATCCCCGTAGCAAAAAAAAAGCATACGTTTTGCTCCAAGAAAACTCTTTCAGTTGTCTTGACCTAAAGGTGTTTACTTAGACTACCACTAATATTCAATTCAATTATGTGTGTAGTTTATGCTGAGTATAGTACTCTATTACGCTAATTTATATTACCAAAACTGTTACTACTGGCCCGGCATGGCCAAGTGGTTAAGGCACTCGATTCGTAATCTGAGGGTCGCGAGTTATAATCCCCGTCACACCAAACATGGTCACCCTTTCAGCCATGAGGGTGTTAAAAGTAATGGTAAATCCCACTATTCGTTGGTAAAAGAGTAGCCAAAGAGTTGGCGGTGGTGGGGATGACTAGCTGCCTTTCCTCTAGTCTTACAGTCCTAAATTAGGAACGGCTAGCGACAGGATAGCCCTCGTGTAGTTTTGCGCGAAATTCAAAACAAACCAAACCTCACTTTTACTACTTCACGCCTCATTTAGTAACGGGCACGTTCGCACTTAAGTCGCACGTAAATCTTTAAGTCAGACGCTGTCACAGACAGACAGATGGATTCTCAGATTTTCAAATTAAAAAAGAAAGAACTGATTCATCTATTACTCAAGACTTTTATGATAGTTCATCACTACAGTCCAGATCATACACCACGTGCAAGCAAATTCATGCCACTAGATTATGAAGGTTGAATGCAGACCATAAATCACCTGTTAACAATGAATGCATAACATTAATTTTTACGTTCCCTGAAATATTAATTATTTGTAATATTTAAAAAAAGTGTAACAACGAATTTCACACCCTATTGCTTTAGATAAACTATTCTGGATTCTTTTACAGTATATCTCCAGTTAATATTTTACTGGATGTATTTAATATAACTACATTGAAAATGGCATGCTTTGTTCAGAATAATAGCACCTCGTACAATACCACATGATGTTTCAGTAGTGAAAAGAATAATGTTGAGAATCTGCCTTGATAAACCCAAAACTCCCACAACGATCCATCTGAGAAATTCTGAAACATTCTGGGATGATGCCTGAGAGACAGACACTAAAATATCTCTCATCTTGCGACAGAAATGGCACTTTATTGTACTAGATATCTACTGCTAATGGCTGCTTAAAGCTGCTAATTGTAGGGTACAAGATGTTATTGATAAACCTAAGATAGGATGTCTCTTTATTAAAACGATGGCTTTTTGTTAAGATGAAACATCCTCTTTCTCAAAGTGTTGCTCGGGCTAGCATGACCAGGTGATTAGGAACATCTACTCGTAATCTGAAGGTCGCGGGTTCGAATCCCCATCACACCAAACCGTGAGGACGTTATAATATGACAGTGAATCCCACTATTCTTTTATGGATGGTGATGACTAGCTGCTTTCCATCTAGTCTTAAACTGCTAAATTAGAAACGGCTAGCGCAGATAGTCCTCGTATAGCTTTGCGCGAAATTCGAAAACAAATAAACAAAATGTTGCCCCTCAATCTGTGGACTTACATCACTAAAAACCGGGTTTCTGTATTCGTGATGGGCGGAGCAGAGACAGCCCATTGTGTAGCTTTATGCATAAACTAACTCCAAACAAACTCACGGTGTATTATCCCAGAATTACTGATAATACGTATATTAAGAGAGAGATCTGAAAGAGCAGAGTTTGAGAAAACAAGCGTATTATTTCGCGACGCAAGGTCCTCAATTTAACAGAGTTATTTCCTGCATTATGTTTCCCGAAAATAAAATAACGTCAATAACCTTTTAAAGAAACGAAATAACCAGTTTATCAATGAAGCATTTACTTATTCGTAAGCAAATTTAACCACAGGAAACGTAAATGAAACACATTCAGTGTATCAAAACTTTCAAAATTAACCGAAAAAAAATACCAAAAATTAATTATCTAGCTAGACATTTTTCTGTTTATCTTGACGAAATGGAGTACCAGTACCCTGGAAAGAAATTGTGTAAATTCATATATAATGAGTGAAAGGTTATCTTAGGACATAAAGTTGTTTCCTCTATATATAATTAAAAAAAACGCCCACAAAAGTAGCAAAACACAAAATGTGAAACCTTAACTTTGCATTATCTCTTCATGGATCCAACAAACCATCATACCAAATTTGGTGAAGATCCATCAACAGGGGCGAAGTACTGGTGAAAAAAACCGCAAAAACACTAATATATCCACGCCCTGCGAATTTTTACATGAATATACTGCCCCCCAGTGGCTCAGCGGTATGTCTGCGGACTTACACGCAAAATCCGGGTTTCGATACCCGTGGTGGGCAGAGCACAGACAGCCCATTGTGTAGCTTTGTGCTTAATTCAAATCAACAACAACAAAACAACAACATGAATAAACCCCAGACTGTACTATTATATTTATATAGATGGCGCCAATGCATTAGATCTGCGTGTGTAGTATTTATGACGTCATATCTGCACCCTGAGAATGGAGAAAAATAAAGCTTCCGTGATGGGAAAATCATGACTCCTATTGCAAATCTACAAGTAACAAGATAAAGATTTCGCGAAGGTGGGACTTGCACATCGCGTGATCAAAATGTTTTTTCCAGTATCATGTAAGCAAAAGAATTCCATTGTAGTATTATACTTTGTTCAGCTTCATTTATTTAAGTTAATTTGCAATTAATATAGAAATAAAATACTGTATCATCATATATCTACACAAGAGAAATCTATAAAAATTTATTATACTACTCAAAGCATGTAACTCTTGAAGTGATGAAGAATTATCACATCTCACCATCCGATTTTATAGCATTTACATCAACAGAGTTTAAGCATCAGAAAGTCAGTAAAATTCTAATGTTTCTTTACCAATATATAACGTATAAAAAGTGGTCATCAATCGTAAAAACTGCTCCAGATGAAAATTTATAATGAAGAAAAGAGAAGCTTCTTTGGCTTAAAATTGTTGAAACGTTCGAAGGCCAATGCTACTCTATGAAAAGGTCAATAGCTAATGTTAATACTCTATGAAAAGGCCGAAAGGTAATTTTACACTCTATGATAGAACCAAGAAGTAGCTTTCTACTCTCTGAAAAGGCTAAAAACCAATATTCATTCTCTATAAATAGATCGAGAGGTAATGTTTGTACTCTATAAAGAGGCAAATAGTTAATAATATTGTTTGACAAATCCATGAATAAATGTCTGCGCTCAAATAACGCCAAAAAGTAATTTTCACACTTTATGAAAAAACCAAGAGCTAATGTCGTACCATGTGAAGAGGGCAAGAGCTAATGTTAGTACTGTTTAACAAGTCCGATAATCAATGTTCGTGCCCTGCAATAAAAAAACGAGAGCTAAAGCTGCAACATTTTACTAAAACCATTATAATGAAAAGCCACGTGGACAACATCGTCATTTGGAATATCAAAAAACTTTTATTTTGTCTTTTTTTAATAATTCTAGTGACCTGATAAAAAAACTTCTGGAGTAAGTTAACATCCATTTTTCATCATATCTTCGTTTTACAAGTAATCAAACACCAATTTACTCTCCACACGGACTCAAAAATACAGAACAGTAATTTTCTTGAAGTATTTCAACGATGGTTTGTTGATAAGAGGGAATTGAGATAACTATACCATACATATATATATATTTGCTTCTTCTTTAAACCGAAATTATAGAAACGTGTCGTATTCGTGGTTATAAAATAAAAATTTCGTCAACAGCTTTTTAGAATTCTCAATTCTGTGATGGCTTCAGTGATTTCCTTCAGAGCCATCTCCATGTGATGAAAACAATCTGATAAAGTTATGCTCTACAAAATATCAGTTTCCTTGGAAATCAATGTTCTCATTGAATAGAACTATTTATATAAAAAACAAACCAACCAATAAAATTCAAATCTTGACATTATGCGGCATGGAATAAAAGTGAAGAACTGTGAAATATTGTACGACATATTTCCAGCGTACACAAACATTTTCAGTCAACAGTTTCTATTTATAGTTGTTTTTTGAATGAAGTTGTTAAAATATTTTAAGTTCAAAACATTTTAAAGATAAACTACATTTTGTATAATAACACGTGTATACGCGCCCGAGTCGCGCTAAACATGCTCGCCCTCCCAGCCGTGGGGGCGTATAATGTGACGGTCAATCCCACTATTCGTTGATAAAAGAGTAGCCCAAGAGTTGGCGGTGGGTGGTGATGACTAGCTGCCTTCCCTCTAGTCTTACACTGCTAAATTAGGGACGGCTAGCACAGATAGCCCTCGAGTAGCTTTGTGCGAAATTCCAAAACAAACAAACACGTGTATATCTGACATAGTCAAATTTACGATACACAGATCTATATTGTTAGATTCTTGAGAAAAAGTCATGAAAAGTACTGAACTGGAAAAAAATAGGTATAAGCTAGTAAATAGCACTGAAAACTGTCTTTTATATTTACTATTTCTTGCAAAAATGACTTTTACAACCACTCCTTTGTTTAAGAGTGTTTATTTATTTTGTGAATTTCGCTCAAAGCTACATTAGGGCTATATGTCCCAATTTTAGCAGTGTAAGACCACAGGGAAGGCTGTTAGTTATCACCATCTACCGCCAACTCTTTGGCTACTCTTTTACCTACGAATAGTGGGATTGACCCTCACATTATAACGCCCCCACGGTTGAAAGAGTGAGCATGTTTGTGGTGACTTGGATTAGAATTTGCGACCCTCGGACCGAGTCAAGCGCCTTAACCACTTGGCCATGCCAGGACCTTGTAAGCATGAAACATGAAGAAAGTCAACCATGTTTAACTATTGAATGAGATTTGGAAACAACGTGAGTGAATGCATGACCTATGAAGAATGTACCTTCATGTTTAGCAAGCTGTTAATTTTAACATCTTGCAGGTATAACATGAGAGAAGTAAAGATGCACATTCGTGTAGAACCTCAGTAAAGATGCACATTCGTGTAGAACCTCAGTAAAGATGCACTTTCATGTAGAACCTCAGTAAAGATGCACATTCATGTAGAACCTCCATGATTAGACAACGGTTTAAGACCACAAATGCCGTTTATGTAACAAGTTAACTCATT
This sequence comes from Carcinoscorpius rotundicauda, assembly GCA_011833715.1. Classification (NCBI taxonomy): domain Eukaryota; kingdom Metazoa; phylum Arthropoda; class Merostomata; order Xiphosura; family Limulidae; genus Carcinoscorpius; species Carcinoscorpius rotundicauda. The sequence continues at coordinate 37,351,666 of CM022406.1, read as the reverse complement.
TTTTTCATGTTATAACTATATTTAAATTTTCAATTTTATTTGTCATTTAACATGTAACTCTACGGTTAATGTATATTTAAACGAAAAGGCACACAAACCGTTAAACTTAATGACAAACACTTTACTGAAAAAGTATTGTAAATATGGTCTCCAAATCAAACACTTTACAATGGTGAAACTCGACAACTTAAACACATTAAACACAAGATTCTTTCAACAGTATTACTGCAATCCCAACAACATTTATTGAAAGTCACAGTGACAGTCACATATATTTCTAACAAGATGCCAAAGGTGCATTTTAGTTTTAGATTGTAGACCATTCACCAAGTTGTATATTAAGTACTCGTCTGCACTTGACAGCAGAGAATTAAGTTAGTTCGCGAAATGCTCAAAATTAATCTCAAAGACGCTTAATTTGGTAGAGATATGATCATTATGTTGTCTTAAAACATCACTGAAATCACTAACAAAATCTTCAACCAAATTTCGAATAGCACAAGCACGTTATATTGTTACATTATCATTTTAAAAACATACTTGTCAGATATATCAGAGAGCAAGAGCATTATTGGGAATGGATGTAATTAGCAATAATGGGATTTGAATTTAATTTCCATCCTAAATTCTTGGTACAGAATACATCCACACCATTACACTACCTCCAACAGTTTACACTGTCAAAACAGAACACAGTTAGGTTGTGATTTCTCATGTCGTTATTTTCATACATTTTCGGTAGTGCCACGACAGAATAGAATGAACATAACTCATCAGGCCGCATTGCACTTTGTTTCATTTATTATCCACGGTTGGCGCTTTAAACATTATTAAAGCTGTGCTTTCCTGTTTGCATTTGAGATAAGTAGTATTGTTGCTGAATGCCAAATACTTTACGAAAGTTTTTATGACGCCTTCTTCGTGGTTCTCGACTTTTTTCTTATTTCAGGACTCATTTGTAAAGATTAGTGTCAAGCCTTAACTTAATGAGTTACTCTAATGCGAAACAAAATCTAGTTAACTAAATACTTATAAAACAAATAAATAAACTATTCTCCTTTTTCAAAGTTCGTTTGCAGCTATTTCAAACATTGGTTGAGAAACGCTTCTGCAGAAAGTCGAATTCTAGCCTTTGTTGAAGGAATAGCTCAATTAAGAAATAAACTGATTTTTGGGCTCTGCATGGCCAAGTGAGTTAAGGTGTTCGAGTCGTAATCCGAGAGTCGTGGGTTCAAATCCCCGTCACAACAAACATGCTCGCCCTTTCAGCCGTGGAGACGTTATAATGTTACGGTCAATCCCACTATTCGTCGGTAAAAGAGTAGCCCAAGAGTTGGCGGAAAATTGCGATGACTAGTTGCCTTCCCTCTAGTTTTACACCGATAAATTAGAGATGGCTAGCTTTGAGTAGCTTTGCGCGAAATTAAAAACCAAACTGATTTTTATTCTCTTTTGTTTTCTTACTATCAATCTTCAGTTATAAGCAACCACAATTTGTAGAAGGTAAGCGTTTTCACCTTCGATTATCTCTGTTAGTGAACCCTAATGACGAATTTATTTAAATAGCTGATTAAATAATCAGTACATGATTAAAATAATCCTGATAGAAAAACACTCACAGTCATGCCCCTTTGAAATTCAGAGATTTTGCTCTTACCCATTATTCTTGTAGAACAAGCATGAAATGACCATATTTCTACACTGATAAAGCTCAAACAATTAATGTACACAATTCATAACCATCCTATTTTGTGCGTGCAAATAAATATAATGTTCTTCAAAATGGTTTTGGAATTTGCGTAAAGCTATATGAGAGCCATCTGCGCTAACTGTACCTCATTTTGAAATTATAGACTACAGGAAACGCAACTAGTCAACGTCACTAATCGCTAACTCTTGTCAGACTGAAAGATAAAACTTTACTATCAATTTAACTTCTGATTTTTTGTGATAACGGAACGTGAACCACGGAACCTAAGTTCAATCACCAACCACTCCACACACCTCAACATGGACACTCAAACGGTACGAATTCTGAATTTTTTCCAGCAAAAACAATTCAGGCAAAATTGTTCAAGAAATAATTTAATGTAAATATTATTACTGGTCACTTTCAAAACATTTTTATCATAAGTGTTTTTCGCCACTACACAAGTGCCTCTAGTGTAAAAAAGCTATATTTTTGAAGTAGCAAAACTTCCGGAATAATTAAAAGAAAGCAGACCAGTTTGTAAAAACATGAATATGCACTTTTCTGTTGTTGTTGTTTTTTTTGTTATAGTTTTGCTTTAAAAAGTTCTAAAAATGTGGAGTATGCCAAAGTCAGGGTATTGGTAAAACTGACAAGGTAACAGCTAATATAATTAAATATATACCGTCAATACTTTTTTTTACCCAGCACTTTATAGCTTTGTAATAATTGTTTGTTTGTTTTGAAATTTCGCACAAAGCTGCTCAAGGGCTATCTGTGCTAGCCGTCCCTAATTTAGCAGTGTAAGACTAGAGGGAAGGTAGCTAGTCATCACCACCCACCGCCAACTCTTGGGCTACTCTTTTACCAACGAATAGTGGGATTGACCGTCACATTATACACCCCCACAGCTGTGAGGGCGAGCATGTTTAGCGCAACCCTCGGATTACGAGCGCACTTTGTAATAATAAACGTTTTAAGCGCATCATTAGGCCTATTTAAGAATACTGACAAGGTAATGGCTAATATAATTAAATATATATCGTCAGTACTTTTTTTTACCCAACGCTTTCTGGCTTTGTAATAATAAACGTCTTAAGCGCATCATTAGGCCTATTTAAGAATACTGACAAGGTAATGGCTAATATAATTAAATATATATCGTCAGTACTTTTTTTTTTACCCAACGCTTTCTGGCTTTGTAATAATAAACGTCTTAAGCGCATCATTAGGCCTACTTAAGAATACAGTCAGTGGCACTAACTGAAATGAAATGCATATTTTGTATTACTTTCATAATTTTTAAATAGTTTATAGAAGTATTTTAAAAATTAGGTTATGAATTATATTACATTACCTCATCGGTTTAAATATTTAGATGAAAGCAAATTCACTTGAATTACAGTTGCTAAGGTTTTAGTGTTGTTTGTTTGTTTTTCTAGTGTTCGTGTTCGCGATATCTACATCTTGATCAATTTTGTAGGTCATTAAAACTTCATTTCTATTCCCTGACGTTCTTGCAAAAGCTAAACTTGTTTATTTGTGAAATTGCATAAAGAAAAGCCTTTAAATATTGCGTAAATTAAACCTTATTGCTTCAGAAATTGATAAACTGATTTATATTTTTAAAAAACCAGATAGCCAGAAATCAGTTGCACTAAACATTAACTGCCAGCATTCTTGCCGATTAAAAGTTAAATTGTAAGGTTGGTTGATTTGTGCGAATATTTATCCCCCCCCTCCCTCCCCCAGGGACACAGCGGAATGTCTGCGGACTCACACTGCTAAAAACCGGGTTTCGAAACATATCTTGGTGAGCAGAGCACAGATTGTCCATTGTATAGCCCATAGCTTTTTGTTTAATTCTAAACAAATAAACAATTTGTCCAACATATATCTATCTTTTAACTTTACTGTCACTGACAAAATAGAAATTGTATGTTAAAAATATATTTTTTTATTCTAAATTCAAAGTCACCCAGTTGCTCGGCGATAAGTCTGAAGACCTATAACATTCAAACCAGGTTAAGATACCTGTGGCAGCAAAGATCGCCCATTGTATAGCTTTGCGTTTAACGACAAACAAACAAACGTTAATTCTGTAATGTTCAACTCTGAAAAATGACCAATCAATAGAAAATATCAAGCCTAGACGTAACGATTTGCAGCAGATATTTCTTTTACACATTCCCCTTATTACTTTATTACGAATTTCATATCTAGAAACATTTTTTAACACTTAAAATAATTTGTGGTTTTTGCTTTACATATTTGTAACGGGTACATATATGCTAGAGAACATGTTCTGAGTGAATATTTGAAGTATTAGTTTAAAAAAACATACTAATGCCAATTATTTTCACTACTGACCACAATTTTTTCAGTTTGAAATGTCTGTTACCTTGTCATTATAATCCAATACATTCATTGCAATGATGAATTTGACCTATTCTACGAAAGGCTTTGCTTCCCAGTTTCTCAATATGGCTCATAAATTGAACAATGCAATGAGTTTCGTAAAAGAATATAAAATGTCCTTTGTCTACATCACCCTCCAAAATTTCACCCGCTCATCACACAGCCGGATTCTTGAGAGAACGCCAGACCAAAAATACCTATAAACATGCGTAGTAAGTTGGAACATTCACAAGTGGTGCCCCCTTTTAACTGAAACGGTCTTATTTTTATGACGCATTACCTTTACTCTTCTACAAGTACCTCTGTAAAGAAGAAAGGGTTGTCCATAAACAAATATTAAAGAGGTAACTACAATGCTCAACAATATTCAGTTCATCTTGAAGACTTGCGCAACCTAAATTAATTAAATTAAACCTAAATTAAAAACACTGAACGAAAATAGGATATCGTCATATATAAGAGAAATTTATGCAATTTCATTTGTTATTTAAAAAAACCCTTAAAGTTAGATATATCACATAAAACAAGAACTAACAAGAAATAACAGCCCCCTGGCGACAGTTTGATAAACTATGTGTAAGCCTAAAATACCATAAATATTACAGTGAAATAATCTTATATATCTGCTACTGAATACGTGATGACGCAAGGGTTCGATTATATCAATATATGACATCAGTTTTAAACGCAAATGTTGTTCGAAAAATTGTCTGACCTATCCAGGAATCACTTAAATTAAACTTAGAATGTATTAAATGATTTAAAGTAACAACTTATCAAAGGCCCAGCAGTATGTCTATGGAGTTACATCGTTAGAAACCGGGTTTCGATAACTGTGATCGGTAGAGCATAGATCGCCCATTATCTAACTTTGTGCCTAACTACAAAACAACTTTCTATCTAAGAAAAGTTGTATTTTTTAAAAGCTGGTGAATCTTTTTACAACTTAATGCAGGTTTGGTTTTGGTTTGTTCTGAATTTCGCGCAAAACTACACGAGGGCTATCTGCGCTAGCCGTCTCTAATTTAGCAGTATAAGACTAGAGGGAACAGAGCTAGTCATCACCACCCACCCCCAACTGTTGGGCTATTCTTTTACCAACGAATAGTGAGATTGACCGTCACATTATAACGCCCCCACGGCTGAAAGGGCAAGCATATTTGGCGCCACGAGGATGCGAACTCGCGACCCTCAGATTACGCGTCGAATGCCTTAAAACACTTGGCCATGCCCAATATAAAGAGAAAAAATGGAAAATTTAAAGACAAATTAGTGAAATAGACTTTGTCATTACAAAAGCAAATAGGAAATTTTCTAGGTTATTCATTAATTACTCCTTTTCACCAAGATGGAGGGATTCTCGTTGTTTTCTGAAAAACCAACCATTTTTATTTCATCAGCAATAAAAGCACAGAGTAGCTACCCCGCCCATTTGGGGCGATCATGAATCCCGAAAAAATTCAGACAACAGTATAATGAGTTTGTACGTAATAAAATCAATGGATTGAACAATTTCACACGTAAATTTTACGAAGCTTATTTTCAAAAGACTTTTGTTTTGATATAACAAAAGAAATGAATCCTCCTAAAAGTAAAGTATAAATTCATTTCTTCAGTCTCTTATTTTTTCATTAAAGTAAGATTTAGAAATCCAGAAGACAAGATATAATATATATATAAATAATACCACATTTTATGTAGCATATATGAAAACATGCTGTTGTTTATTGTTGTTTAGAATTAAGCACAAAGCTACACAATGGGCTATCTGTGCTATGCCCACCATAGGTATCGAAACCCGGATTTTAGCGTGTAAGTCCGCAGACATACCACTGAGCCACTGGGGAGGCATGAAAAAATGCACATTATTATAACTGCTTCTAAATCAACGGTCATATTCGGAATAATAAGCCCGGCATAGCCAGATGGGTTAAGGCGTTCGACTCGTAATCTGAAGTTCGTGGGTTTGAATCCCGGTCGCACCCAATGTGCTCGACCTTTCAGCCGTGGGGGCCTTATAATGTTACAGTCAATCCCACTATTAGTTGGTAAAAGAGTAGCCCAAGAGTTGGCGGTGGGTGGCGATGACTAACTGCCTTCCGTCTAGTCTTACTCTGCAAAATTAAAGACAGCTAGCGCAGATAGCCCTCGTGTAGCTTTGCGCAAACTTCAAAAACAAACCGAAATACTATCACATTATGTACTTTACAATCTGTTAGACTATAATGCTTATAATAAATTAAATACCTCGAAAAAAAATTGCAGTTCGTTTTAAATGCATTTTAGTTAAACGAACGAACGCTGAATTTAATAAATATTAAGAATTTTATACTGACACACTAAAAAAAATATTCTATGCTGAGAATTATTATAATAATAAACGATTGTTATATTTACTGTTTCAAAGGAAGTGAAAAAACAAAGTTGTTGAAATTCTGAGGGTAAATCAAAATACACCACACGACAGGTGCACAGCACTGTACTCTTACTTTTTGATAAGGCTACATTTAAAAATAAGCTGAAATAGCAATGAAAATATTACGTGTTTCAAACTAAAACAGAAAGAAACAGCATTACAAAATGTGAGTTAGAACACGATTTTTATATGAAAGCCCTCACACATTGTCTCCTTCAGTGTTAATTTATGAATCGTGTCTTACTTAGATGGGTTTCGGCATAGTAAAACCCATGTTTAATGCCAAGCATGCTGAATGATATTTAACAAATAACAATGTAAAACTCGTTATGAGCAAGCCATAATGTCACGCTAAAATTAGCAACATTGTAGCGTAGCTTAGGAAATATTTTATTAAAAGTCCTAAGTTCCAACTTCTCGTGGACTAAATCATTTCAATAAACTGATTCAGAAAATTTTATAAAGATAAATAGAAAGAAATTATCAACTCAAAAACATTATAAATATACATATATACTGTTATCGTCTCTGAAACACAAACAACGCAAAACGTCATGAATTCCTTGGATTCACTAACATTCAGGAAGAAAAAAAACTGAAAAAAAAACACACAAAATATGTAATCCAGCACAAATATTTATCTTTAACGATAACAACCAAAACAATATATACCAAAATTAAAAGTACATGTTGTACGTATAGTCCGCTAAAAGCAGGGTTTCACTTATGATCGAAAATAAACAAGGAATCTTTGCTACCTACACAAGCCTATTTCACACAACTTCTATTAAAATGTTTTCGTTATTTTAATGCTTGCTCAGAACAATAAAATAGGAAAATACTTACTAAGGTTGTCAAACTTTCTTATAATAGCGTCCACAAAAGTGTTCTGTGGAGCGACGTGGCCTCTTCGGACAGGCATTTTACAATAACGCGAGCTATTCCGTTGCCAGAGTAACCATACTGCAGCACACTGGTTACTCACACAGTTTAAGGACAGGATCAGAACCAATACGAACGGTGGTCTTCCCTAGCTCTCAATAACGCAAACTCTGATTCTCCCGTGGTTCCATTCCCAGTTGAGCTTACCCGACTCAATCGATCTAAACACGGTGCAGCTGATTTGTTTCTCTCTCGCCTTTTATTTTTTTATATTACTTCACTCTATGCTGTGAAGTTCTTTCAATGTATTCTTTCCTTGACTAATTGAGTTCGGTTTTTTGTTAATCCTGGTTCGTCACTTCCTCCGCACCAATACATGTTGTCACGATAACAATAAATTCCTCACCTTCTCTCTCAGAGCGTCTACGTGCAGCTGTCTGAGGAAGGAGAAATACTCATAACAGACGTCAGTAAACTGTATACCCGTGTCTTTACAGCGAGAAGTTTGAACACGTCACGTTACAGTTAGAGCAGCATTTCACATTATTAAAAGAATATTTTATTTTCGTGTGCACAGGATGGTGACTTTCGGGTGATCATTAGAATTAGAAATGTTCTACCTGGTTAAAAAGAACTAAAATGTCGTGCGATGTTAAAATTACTGTATTTAATTTGAGTCCACGTAAATATTACAACTACCTCGAAGCAGGTGATGGAAAGATAATTCTTTAACGAATCATAATTATACGTGCAAATAAACCTAGACTTTGAAACGACGCTGACACGCGCACGTTTAAAGGAATGTTATTGTTCACACAGAATAATGGTCGGTGAATATTTATCTTACTGTTATTAAACCAAGGATTTCTGATATTCAAAAGAATGATTCCGATTAAAGGGTATAATTTTTATCTCATTATTGGAAAAAGAGAACAGATATATTCGTTTCATGAAATGTTTAGTACTTTTAGGGTTAAATAACAATATACAGTATTAAGGTTCTTAAATATTCTGTGTCTAATTCTAAATCGTCTTGGTGAAAGTATTATTACGGCTACGTATACAAAAAGTTGTGACGAAATCATAATTTGTTTTCAAAATTAAACCTTTTTTTTTACAAGACATTCATTTCAACGTCTGCCCTCCCCTAGTGGCACAGTGGTATGTCTGCGAACTTACAGCGCTAAAACCCAAGTTTTTATATCCGTGGTAAGCAGAGAACAGATAGCTCATTGATAGCTTTGAGCTTAAATTGCAAACAAACAAATTTCAACATCTCAAGCTTTTATCTATGTACCTTCAAATCGATTACTAAAATAAAACCCACTAAAAGATAACAAATACATCAACTAAGAACATTGTAAAACATAGATATATGACTGGAATCATTAGGCTTAGACTTTGCGAGTAAATCTTCACCAGTTCATCACCACCAAAGTGAAAGGTTATTAGTATGAGAAAAGTGAAAATATAAATTAAATTGTTTGAAAACGTTAATGTGAAAAGTTTGTGTGTGTAGTTCTTATAGCAAAGCCACATCGGGCTATCTACCGAGTCCACCGAGGAGAATCGAACCCCTAATTTTAGCGTTGTAAATGCTTAGACTTATCGCTTTACCAGCGGGAACAATATTAAAAAGAGTCTGCTCTTTTATTTATAAGAAGTATTACCAACGATCTATAAATATATATATGTTGTATTTTGAATTTTGCGCAAAATTACACGAGAGCTTTCTGCGCTAAACATGTCTAATTTACCAGTGTAAGACTAGAGAGAAGATAGCTAGTCATCATCACCCACGGCCAATCCTAAGGCTACTCTTTTACCAACGAATAACGGGATTGACTGTCACTTTATAACGCTCTCATGGCTGAAAAAGCGAGATTATTTGGCATGACAGGAATTCGAACCCGCGACCCTCGAATTACGATTGTTTTGTTTTTTTTGGAATTTCGCACAAAGCTACTCGAAGGCTATCTGTGCTAGCCGTCCCTAATTTAGCAGTGTAAGACTAGAGGGAAGGCAGCTAGTCATCACCACCCACCGCCAACTCTTGGGCTACTCTTTTACCAACGAATAGTGGGATTGACCGTCACATTATACACCCCCACGGCTGGGAGGGCGAGCATGTTTAGCGCGACGCGGGCGCGAACCCGCGACCCTCGGATTACGAGTGCACGCCTTAACGCGCTCGGCCATGCCAGGCCAATTACGAGTCTAGTGCCTTAGCCACCTGGCCATGCAGGGGCTTTTTCATAATTGGATGGTTCATTGTCATTTGTTATGCTTATTTCTTAGGTTTGTGTACTTTTCGATATTCATACATATATAGAGAAATACGTAAAACTACGTGTTATGATAAGAACGTGCCAACCAAGTTGGCTACAAACTATTTATTCCTTACTCGATTTCCGTTAACATATATATCACAATTATAATCACATAACTCTCTTATATAATAAAAGGAAAATATAATCTCATTTGAATCCTTTAGTTTATACATCGTATCGAAATGACTAAATATATTGAAGAGTTAACAAAACAGCTGCAACCTACTGAAGCGTATTTAGTCTAAATAAAAATATGAAGGACTTGTCCTGGCAAGAACATGATATTACAGTACGGTGATTGCGCAGTTAATCAGATATGGTATTTGCGCATTCACATTGCCCTGAGGAACAAAACAGTTGGAATACGTATATTTATTGTTAAGCGCAATCCTACACACAGCTACCTTTGTTGTGCCCACAGCGGGTATCGAAACTTGATTTTTAGATTTAAGAGCCTCCGTACCGATGGGTAAACTGTGGGCATGTTCAGAGGTGTTTAAAAGGATGCACTACACATAACTTCATTAACTCTCTTGTAGAAGTACTGTCTCTAAGTCATTACTGACCACGTAATGTTAACCATAATTTAAAGCAAGTCCTTTTACTAAAGTTCAAATTTATTGACCTGCGTGTTGCTAATAAAATAAATCATTGAAAAACATGTTTGATAGTGTGTGAAAGTTCGCGTTGAACTTAAATCTACGATTTTCTTTTTCATAACAATCTCTTTGGGCGATGTTCCAATCTGAGAAAGCATGGATGACCTCATAAACTAAATCTCTTTCTAAAAGGATTCGCTTTTACGAGTTCTAGTAATATTAACACGTGCGCCTAAAAATGTGTATTTAGAAATGCTACAACTACAACTAATGCTTTAGCAAAATCCGAATGGCTTAGAATGTGACTATTTTTTTACTCAAAAGAATTATCAAAATGCATACAAAGAGTTTTATTCTAAGGAAAATAGTTTAACTGTGTGAACAATTTGTTTGTTTTGAATTTCGCGCAAAGCTACAAAATGGTTATCTGCATTATCCGTCCCTAATTTAACAGTGTAAGACTAGAGGGAAGGCAGCTAGTCATCACCACCCACCGCCAACTCTTGGGCTACTCTTTCACCAAGAAAAATAGTGGGATTGACCGTCAAATTATAACGCCCCCACGGCTGAAAGGGCGAGCATGGTTGATGCAACCGGGATTCGAACTTGTGACCCTCGGAGTACGAGTCAAACGCCTTAACCCACTTGGTCATGCCGGGACATGGGTGAAAAAAGGAGCCTCTAAATAGCCATATATATTTGCATATGGACATTCTAACGCTTCTCGATTGTTATGTGGCAAGCTTCTCTTCGCCTGGTGTCACAAGTTTTAATAATTTAATTTTCTGCTATTTTAAAATAGCAAGGACACTGAATTAAATGTTTGAGTTTCGTTCATGTTTCTCCTTTATCTTCATTTAACATTTTTTTAAGAAGTTGTGTAGTTAATTAATATGATTTAACGCAATAAATTAGACATTTTATTTTACAACTAAACTGATTCATTTCAATTGAATTCAATATTTTAAACTTGATTTTGATTATTTAAATACAAAATTCAAAATCTCTCTGTTCGCTTGTTTCTCCGCCGAGTTTACTTCACGTGAATGTGCGCAAAACGACAATTTTTCGTTGTTATACACATCTATCGTTTGCTGGTGAATAAGTAGATTTATCGTTAACATCAAATTACATGAATAAATTTTACGCAGACTCGACATTTGTTGGTAAATTTTAATTAATATTCAATTTAAGAATGTAGCATTGTGGACCTATTTAGTTATAGACCATAAACCATACCTCAAATAAAACATCATATACACTACATGGCCAAAAGTATGTGGACACCCGATCATCACACCTATATGTGCTTGTTGAGCATTTCATTCAAAAACTATAGCTATTAATAAGGAGTTGGTCCTTCTTTTGCTGCTATAACAGCCTCCACTCTTCTTGAAAGGCTTTTCACTAGATTTTGGAACATGGCTGTGGGGATTCACTCCTATTCAACTACAAGAACATCAGCGAGGTCGGACACTGATGTCGGGCGAGATGGCCTGGCTTGCAGTCGCCATTCAAATTCATCCCAAAGGTATTCGATGAAGTTGAGGTTAGAACTCTGTGCAGGCCAGTAAAATTTTTCTACACCAACCTTGGCAAAACATGTCTTTACGAAATTCTTTTTGTGCACAGGGGTATTGTTATGATAAACAAAAAAGGCCTTCTCCAAACTGTTGCTACAAAGTTTAAAGCACACAATTCTCCAGAATGTCTTTATATGCCGTAACATTAAGATTTCTCTTCACTGGAACTAAAAATCCTAGTCCAAATCATGAAAAATAGCCCCAGACCATTATTCCTCCTTCACAAAGCTTTACAGTTAACACTATGCATTAAGGCAGGTAGCCTTCTTCTGGCATCTGTCAAATCCAGATTCGTCCGTCATACTGCCAGACAGTGAAGTGGATTCATCACTCCAGAGAACGCATTTCCACTACTCCAGAGTCCAATGGTGGTGCGCTTTTAACCACTCCAGCCGACACTTGGCATTGTGCACAGTAATCTTAGGGTTGTGTACGGCTACTCAGCCATGAAAGCCTATTTCGTGAAGCTCCCAACGAACAGTTCCTACGCTGACGTTGCTTCCAGAAGCAGTTTGGAACTCGGTCGTGAGTGTTATAACTGTGAACGGACGAATTTAACGCACTACGCGCTTCAGTACTCGGCGGTCTCGTTCTGTGAGCTTGTATGGCCTACCGCTTCGTGGCTGAGCTGTTGTTGCTCCAAGACGTTTTTGCTTCACAATAATAGCACTTACAGTTGACCGGAGCAGCTCTAGCAGTGCAGAAATTTGACGAACTGACTTGTTGGAAAGGTGGCATCGTATGACAAGTGCCATGTTGAAAGTCACTGAGCTCTTCAGTACGACCCATTCTACTACCAATGTTTGTTTATGGAGATTGCATAGCTGTATGCTTGATTTTATGCACGTCTTAGCAATGGGTGTGACTGAAACAGACGAACTCACTAATTAGAATGGGTGTCCACATACTTTTAGCCATGTAGTGTATTTAACCTCACACAAAATAAATGTATGCAGAATTAGGATGTTGTGTATTCTATGTACATAACTCGTGGGTTGTTATATGTTGTGCATGTAACTTACGTTTTGTTCAGTGTATAAATTAGTGATGTTTGCTATATATACTCTGTGTGTTATAGTATAGCATTATATATACTGTATATAGAAAAAAGCATTATAGGCCTGTTTAATTCTAGATAATTACCATACGCCATACCTGTACTAAAACATCATATATTCAACCTCACACAAAATAAATGTGTGCAGAATTAGACTGTTCTGTGGGAAAAAGCAAACAGTATGCCTAGCCTATAAAATAAAACCGTGCCGTCTGAATTTGATTATCTTAAATAATGAATAATTGATTCACTTTGTCAGAAGTACCCAATGACTGCGGGTCAATAACCATTTCTTTAAACGTGAACCACAAAATCTGACAATCTATCCATTTTAGGATAAACAATTTTCTGATTTTACCATGAATAATAATCCTATTAACGAACTGGAAAACTAAGCTATGAAGCTGATTAATCTTTGTTTGCAAGTTAAATATGAAACATAGAGTCACAATACAACTTAGAAGAAGTATTTCCTTTAATACGAAATTTATACAAAACTCAATAAATTTCCTTTCCAAAATGGTGTTAGCATTTTAAAATTATAGATTATCCATGTTAAACAGCTTAACAATATAAAGGTATATTTTTACATTATTCGTCCAAGTGTTCTTTAAAGTTTGATATATCACTGCAAATGGATTGAAATTTTGATTAAACACGGCATCTGTCGATATAAGTATAAACTTTTAATGTAAATTTTAGGAACTATAGTATCTGTAAGATGTAGTAAACGATGTAAACTCTACATTATTAACACATGCTTTTACAGTTTAGCTCTTGTTTGTGTGTTTTTGAATTTCGCTTAAAGCTACACGAAGGGTATCTGCAATAGCCGTCCCTAATTTAGCAGTGCAAGGCTAGAGGGAAAACAGATAGTCATCACCACCCACCGCCAACTCTTGGGCTACTCTTTTACCAACGAATAGTGGGATTGACTGTAACATTATAACGCTCTCACGGCTGAAAGTTTAGCTCTTATTCAGTATTTTGAAAAATAGCAACTTTGGAGAATGTGGACGTCGAAACGAGTTTTATCTAAGAACATATACCTAAAGCCATCAAACACACGCCATCTGTTGATAATAAAGAAAACTGAAACGTATTTTAGAATTGTCTTCCTTCAAACAAAGTTAGAATTTCATTTTTTTAATTCTACATTCTGAGACTTCCACCTAAAACACCCTTCAAATGATTATATAAATCTACAGTTTCAATCAAACCAACTTAAATCATGTTAATAACTTATACCTTGTAGTAACGACTCATTTGGTATACATTATCTCACAAAATCCAGCGTTCACTCAACAATAAGTTTACGAACTTGCAACATCAAAATCCGCTGACTATCGTGGAGAGTATAGAAAAAAAGCTGAGCTGACATTGACGAAAACGAAAACCAGTCATCGCTACGCCCACACACATTAAACATAGTTTGATCAAATACAGTCAAGCTGTAAAGCCAATATGTTCTATATAGGTTGTTTGATAGACATAAAAAACATCATTATAGCAAATTATCTTATAACAGATGGTTCAGCAATAGACATCGTGAGCCCGACATAATTGTTTCACATTAATTAACAAGTTGCGCATTCTTCTTCTTAAACTTGAAATTAATATGTAGTGATCTATAAAAAATTTGAAATGCTAATTTTATTCTTAAAACTAAATTCTCAAGAAAATTACAGAATATAACTCTCTTTCTACGGATTTTGTCGAATCAGGGCATAGCATGGCCAAAAGTGTTAAAGCGTGTGACTCGTAATCTGTGGGTCGCAGGTTCACATCCAAACATGCTCGCCCTTTCAGGCGTGGGGGCGTTATAATGTGAAGGTCAATCCCACTATTCGTTGGTAAAAGAATAGCCCAAGAGTTGGCGGTGGGTGGTGATGACTAGCTGCCTTCCCTCTAGTCTTACACTGCTAAATTAGGGACGGCTAGCACAGATAGCCCTCGAGTAGCTTTGTGCGAAATTCAAAAACAAACAAACAATCTGTCGAATCAGCCGAGTTCGTTACCCCGAATTTACCTTTATAGCTTCAATACTAAAACTTCTAATACGTTATGTGTATATTCATGTAATTTCAAGAGCTTTTAGTAATAATTAAAAGTCATTTGTGGAGACAAAAATCATGATTTTTAATGAAGTAATTTCATTAATATTTCTTCACGAATATGAAAATCGGTCTGTTGGTTGCTTCGTGTACAAAATGATTTTCATGATAAGTTTGTGTGTTTTTTATAGCAAAGCCACATTGGGCTATCTGCTGAGCCCACCGAATGGAATCGATCCCATGATTTTAGCGTTGTAAATACGTAGACTTACCACTATACTGGTGAAGATCCTCCATACTAGCATTAGAAATACTTTTTATCTGAAAAATATCTAATTTAATTTGCCTAATCTCTAAAACCTGTCAAATAATTTTTAGTTTATTTCAGTAAAGCTTTATATTTTGCATATTATCTTCTCTACACGAACTTTATATAAGGTTGATCAAACTGACCGATCTCGAACCACCAAAAAAACCGAAATAATTTTAAATTACCTTTTTTCTTTTAAATGAATTCAAATTATAACGAGAGCATTATGATGTGACGGTCAATCCCACTGATCGTTAGTAAAATAAAAAAAGTATCCCAAGAGTTGACGGTAAGTGGTGATGGCTAACTGCCTTACCTCTAATCGTACATAAGTAATTATGGACGACTAACACAGATAGCATTCGTGTAGCTTTGCGCGAAGTTAAAAAACAACGAAACGACAAACTACATTTTTTATTCTAAATAGTTTTAAACTCAAACAGTGACACGTGTTTATACTTATATTTTGTATTTCCATTGCTCTTTGAACCTTGTCTAACTCTTAACTAATATTCGCACTATAAATGTTATAAACTACTTGGCATCTAGACCATCCAAGTTAAATTTTTTCTCATCAGAAAACAAAACCTTCATCCACTTTCCTACGTCCATATTTGGTGCTTCTCAGCAAAGTTTAACAGATCTGTTTCGTGGTGTGAAAGGAGGCATGGTATTTAAAGACGTTTACGGTAAAAAGTCTTTCTCTCGTAGGTGGCCGGGCATGGCCAAGCGCGTAAGGCGTGCGATTCGTAATCCGAGGGTCGTGGGTTCGCGCCCGCGTCGCGCTAAACATGCTCGCCCTCCCAGCCGTGGGGTGTATAATGTGACGGTCAATCCCACTATTCGTTGGTAAAAGAGTAACCCAAGAGTTGGCGGTGGGTGGTGATGACTAGCTGCCTTCCCTCTAGTCTTGCACTGCTAAATTAGGGACGGCTAGCACAGATAGCCCTCGAGTAGCTTTGTGCGAAATTCCAAAACAAACAAACAAATTCTCGTACGTGCCGTCTTATTGTTTTTGAACTGCATTCTGCGTCCGTAAGGGCCTTAATCTGGTTCGACGATCGGCTAGTGTCTTGTCGGACCACCCAATCGAGTCCTCCTGCTCAACGCCGGCAAAATTTTCTAAGGCCAACCACTTGAAATTCTCGTTCCGTATCCTTCAGGGTCTTTTAAGAAATGAACAACAGCAGTTTTACTACGCCCAATCTCAGCAAAGATAGCATGTTGAGAGAGACGTTGCTTTTGCAGCTCCACAATTCTACCACATTCAAACTCTCTCAACTTTTTAGCTTTTGCCATGTTTTTGCTCAATGTATCACAAAAAAATGTTGACAACGCTAATGCTTGAACACAAATGACAAAATTTCTTTACGTGTTTACCAATTCATGCTTCGTTTCAGTACGGTCTTAAACTTTTGACCAGCTAGTATTTAGGCTAATTTCATAGTTTACATTTTCCTATTAAATGCTCAAAAAGTTTTTTTTTTTTCCTTTTCTTATTTCAATCTTTCAAAGCTCTGCTCAAATAAGTGGTTGAGTATAACAACGCAAAATGCATATTTTTTCTTTATGTTCATTGGCCTTAAGATTTTGGCCAGCAGTGTAAATAACAATAAAAACTGTGCGTGAACACCATATCTCTAAGAGTTGTTGTTGTTTTGAATTAAGCACAAAGCTACACAATGGGCTATCTGTGCTCTGCCCACCACGGGTATCGAAACCCGGATTTTAGCGTGTAAGTCCGCAGACATACCCCTGAGCCACTGGGGGGCATCTCTAAGAGAAACGTGAAACTTTTCACGCATACCATTTGAATTATGGGGATGTGCACATTGTTATTATTGTTTAGATTTGACTCATAACATCTTGCCCATAAACCCCATAATTTTGTTTCCTGAAAGTCTATAGAAAAGTATCATATTTGTTACTAATTCTCACTTATTGAATGAACAACGTGTGAAGGTTTTCTACCAAACACTCTTGAAAAAGAATACGATGATAAAAGATCTGCCGAAACTGGCGAAAAATTAAGAGAAAATGGACATAATTTATCAAAAATTAATAAAATTGAATAGGGTATGAAACCAAATATGTTTTACTGAGTCACATTCAGCTGAAATTGAAACAAAGGCATCGGGAACTCCCAAACTTCATGGAATACCAAAAATATATATTTAAATAAACAAAGTTCGAGAGACGACATCAAACAAAAGAATTGAAGGATTTTCATGTAAGGAAAGACAATAGAGTTGAATTATTCTAATTTTCCTCGCATTCCCAAGTCTACTGTACATATTTTAAATATGTAAATTCAGTAGAAAAGTTTTGGTTTGTTTTGAATTTCGCGCAAAACTACACGAGGGCTATCTGCGCTAGCCGTCACTAATTTTACAGAGCAAGTCTAGAGGAAAGGCAGCTAGTCATCACCACTCACCGTCAACTATTGGGCTATTCTTTTACCAACGAATAATGGGATTGACAGTAACTTATAATGCCTCCACGGCTGAAAAGGCGAGCAAGTTTTTTGTGACACTGGAAAAAAGAAACAGAATGTAAAAGTTAAAATTAATATTATTGCTTCAAAAATAAAAAGAAATTAAGTTTTTGAAAAGGTTGCGGGAAAACAGTGGAAAAATATCGATAATTCTGCAAAAAGAGTTCAGAACTAAATAAAGTGTAAACAAAACAAAAAATAACAAACAAATCATATAAAATAATTATCGCATTGGGGTAGATATAAAAGTAATTAAGACGATAGTAACGCTTCACTGACACCTCTGTGAATCGTGAGAGAGCTTCAGGATCTCACAGCAGAGCATTTTATGCTTGTAATAAATATATAATACACGTGAAAAACGAGAAATAAAGTATCAGGGTCTTCTTTTTTCATGCTGTCGACTACACTTAAACCTACTTATCAATATAAATTCCCAAATAGCCCAGCAGTATGTCTGCGAACTTCGCTAAAAACAGGGTTTTGATATTCGTAATGAGCAGAGCACAAGTAGCCCATTTTGTAGCTTCGTGCTTAATTAAAAGGGAAAAAAATTTAAACTAGTAGTACTACTGCACTAAATATTTTCATTTAATTGAATAATGCACCAAAGAACGCAACAATATCAATCGAAAAGAAATGTCTTCTAATTACCATCGTTTTTCTGGACTTTTAACTGTGTGACAGGAGCCATTAAAATTCAGTTGATCTAATCTATGTTTTGCGTGGAAATAAAGTTCGAAATTAAAACAAAATAGGCCATTTTATGTACAGAAAAAAGTGTATTATTATTTGTCATTTTATAAATTAAAACCTTAGCTTAAAATTGGGTATAAATGATATAGTATTAAGCGTCAAAGAAAACTATTAGCAATTTCGAAAAAGAAGAGCGTGTGTTTTCTTACAGCAAAGCCACATCGGGCTATCTGCTGAGCCCATCGAGTGGAATCGAACCCCTGATTTTAGCGTTGTAAATCCAAATATTTACCACTCTACCAGAGGGGGGGGGCTCAAAAAAAAAAAGAAGAGACGTGACTGGTGTGGGGAAGCAGTAGGGATCTAGTTTTATTTTTGATAGCTCTGGTACTAAACAAAATTAAAAAATATAAAACTATGCTTTTCAAAGCAATGACAATATTATAGTAACTAATTTACGTTAAATTTCGTAATTCTTGGAGGGATGGTAAATAAATTAGAAAGTGGAGTATTCCAAGAGAAACAATGTCAGAATTGTTTTATGTTTCTTCATAAAATTAAAAACTTAAAATTTACATATTATTAAGATTGGATTATTAGCTACGATTTTATGCCAAAGTTGTCTGTATTCCATAAAAATAACTTAAATAAATTGATAAATAAATTTTGAATGCAACTCACTAAAATTAAAACAAAAGCAAATACTAATTAATTCTTCAATAAATTATGCACGGTATTATATGGAAGGTTCTCCTTTTTTTCATCTATTTTTCTAGTTAAACAAGTTAAAGTTTGATCCTATTTTTGTAATCAATACTTTTAATTAACCTCATTCATTTCTCTGATTTTATGCAATCTCATTTCGAAAAACGAATTTTCTTAAAACTTTTGCCACAGCACATTGAGCAAAAAATAAAATCAAAATAAGGTGATTTTGTACAAAATATTTTACAAGAGAAACCAATGAAGAAACGTAGAAAAACATTTGTGACTTGGACGAAATTTGCAAAACAGTATTTAAAATCTTTCTTTTAATAAGATACACCAGAAATTAGCTGGAAAATGGTGGGTTTTTCTTATAATTATTCTAATCAAAAACACCTTATACGTGAAAAAGTGTCCAAAAAGGATTGAGCGCACGACTTGAACGAAATCAAAATTGACGGCCAAACGCGTAACTACATTTATAACAGTTACAAATATTTTGCTTCAAATATCCATTCATAAGTTAACCATGCCTCGTTTTTTCTTTATTACACTTGGAACATGGTAAGGGGTAAGATAAAATACGAGGCCTAGTTAACTGATAAACAAATATTTTCTGTAAACTTATCAGTACTATAAGTATGGCTACCAATTTGGCCGCCATTTTAGAGTTTATTCCTTAAAGTCACATGCTCAATACCTTTTTTACACAAAATGATTAAACAATATTACTTTTTTTATTGATACACAACAACAAACCACAGCAAGTACAAAAGTAATACTCGATAGTAAACAACATTAGATTTAGAATCGCAACTCCTTTTATTTGGAACAGACCAATACTTCATGGAACCAACCAGATTATTTATCATATATTTATATAGAATGGTAGTTTCCCTCTCTAAAACAATATTAATAGCTTTCTTCAGAGTAACACCATGGAATATACATTAACATTTTGGCATCACACGTATCCACTTGTTACAGCCATTTCAAGCATCATTATTTACGCTAAGCTCCTCAGTTACACAGTGATTTGTCTACGGAATCATAACTGTAAGAACTTGATATCTATGGCCAGAAAAGCATATATATAGTTCATTGTTTAGCTTTGTTGTTAATTAAATACACACACATATTTACGCTAATTGCTTAAGCTGATATCGCATAACGTTAAACACTTTAATTAGGAGATTTTGCTTATTTGAAGTTAAAACACAAAGCTATACAATGTGCTATACCCATCACAAACATTGAAACCCGTTTTCTATCAGTTTTAAGTCTGCAAACATATCGCTGTACCACTGGCAGGGAGAGGGTTTAACAAAATTTAGTAATCTGAGTTGAAAAGTTGACAATCAGTAAAAACCTTTTACCCATATGATTCTTTTGAAAAATTGGGCTAGAAACTGATCTTGTTTGCTCGGCCAAACCAATACTCTACCTTCTTGTCATTTCACCTCAAAGTTTTCTTACCCCAAATCAGCCGTCTTTAATCCGAAAAACAAACAAACAAAAAACTTGACATTTATTCTTAGGTGGAGCTGTAGGAACAACGTAGACCGATCACAAACGTGCCTTTTTGCGTAGACGCGTAAATATTTCGTTAAATCCGAGCAGTTTTTGTCGAATAACTTTGCTCATGTAGTTCACACCAAACGAGACTTAATTGCAGGTTGTAAGAATCGATCACTATACAAAATTTGAAGATAACAAACAAAAAATCCACTGAAGTTTAGTATGTTTCAATCAAATACATTTATGTACTTTCAGTGCAAAATATTTTAATCAACACTATATATATTATATCCATGGTATTTTTCAATGGATTTCCTTGCATTTTAATACGTGAAGTAAGAGAATTCAGTAAACACATTCATGGAAAATATATCCAACATGTATACAATCGTTCTGATCACACGTGGACTCTGCGTGACCAGGTGGGTTAAGGTGTTCGACTCGTAATCTGAGGGTGGCGGGTTCAAATTCGCTTCACATACTCGCCCTATCAGCCGTGGGGGCGTTATAATATACGGTGAATCCCATTATTCGTTGGTAAAAAAAGTATAGTAGCACAAGAGTTGGCGGTGACGACTAGCTACCTTCTCTCTAGTCTTACACTGCTCAATTGTGGATGGCTAGCGCAGATAGCCCTCGTGTAGCTTTGTGCGAAATTTAAAACAAATTGATCGCGTGAAACACTACTATGCAACTTTTTTAAAAAAACAATACACAATTTAAATTAAAAACCTACTCACTATTTTTAAACATAATCTTCAATTGATGAGGGGAGTGTTTCGATTTCTAGTCTTCAAAAATCATATTTTACCTCTTTGTCTGAAATCATAAAACAAATACAATGCGATGAATTTGAAAAGATATCACTAGAAAAATTGGTAATTAGATTTTGACTACAATTAATGATGTCATATTCTTCAATTTAATGATGTTACAAGACAAAAAATATTAAAGTTCAAAATATTAAATTTTATGCGCAGAAGCAGAAGCCTATAAAACCGTTTCACCTCCAACCTTTTGCTCCGACCAATTATTCAATCTCTGATTTAATGTGCTTTCTCTCCTTGTCATTAGCTAACTATAATTTGAATTCTCATAAGATTTTCTTAACGTATCGAAATTTTTTTATAATCGATATTGAAAGGGAAAATCGTCTTGAAATGTTTAAAAGCCTAGTCGTAAGATAAAATATCAAGTTCCGTATTTAAAAACGTGTATATCATAAACTATGCTTATTTTTTTTAGCATTTCCGAACGCATTGAACACATACATCTTGTCATAAAAGTGACCTGTATAACCAGTAAGAGCTTCCCTAAAAACAAAAGCTTAGTCGACCTCCAAGAGGGTTAAATGAAGGATTGTGAAAAATGTTACAAGAAACTCAGATACGTTTAAAGTTCTCATGAAATATTAGATGTAGCCAACTTTATTTTTGAAAACTTAGAATAAACAATATTCTACCATACTCGTGGTTGCTGTTAAATTTACAAAACATCGCTTTGGAATATGGAACCTCTGTTGGTCCATCTCAGTTGCGTCATCCTCTAAACTAAATTAGTCTTTAAAAATTTAAATAATCTTAAAAGCTAGTGCCTTTTAACAAGAAAACAGTTAATACCAATTAGAAAACTGTCGACCAATTTTTTCCTTGCATGTTATTTTAGTAAATTTTATTTTGGTATGTAAAAAATTATTCTATTTCCGTTCTTATACCATCAGATTAAATATCAAATTACTTTAAAACAGTCAAAAGTTTCAAACAAAATGAAAGTCAAAAACGATTTATTCCATATATAGTCTTTGCTATTCTACTTTCTTATGAAATAACACTTGTACATTAATTAATTTCAGATTCTATATAACAGTTTTTCTTTCATCCAACAACACATTTTTCCAGTTAAATTTAAACAGTTGCAGCATTTACTTAGATAAACATGTTATTTTAAATAAACCCATTCCTACTGAACCTACACTTATAAGACTGTCAATACTATAAAATCAACTCTCCTAGAGAAATAAATAAAGCTACGCAAGACACAGGAACATGTGACCATATACTGCTTCAATCATCACAGTGGTTTCTGCTAGAATAGTTGACACACATTAATTCTTTTCTGGTTTCCCCTTCACTTTCTTTATTAAATCAAGTGTGCATGTACATTTTTTTCAGTTGTTGACAGACATGCATACCTTTCAATAACTGCACATGCACACAAATACAGATTGCAGACACAAGTCATTGGAAATTCCTAACACCACTAACAAATACAACAAACGTTTAGCCACCAAGTTCAACAGTGAGAAAGTAACCCTAAATTCAAGCACTTTCACATAAATTTTTGACAATTAAAACACAGAATATTATACATATAGCAGACTTTCTCATCAGATTATTCAAAGAATTATACATGCTCCTATTCAGACTTAAACTTAAATGCACCTCATTAACTATAAGTATTTCAGTATTGCTCCTGATAATTCTTTGTACAGAGCAACAAACTGCAACATGAACTGGTGTTAAAATTTCTGACAAATAAATCTAAGCATCTTTTTAAAAGTTCAACAGTACTATGTATATTAAATTAAAGTGTGTATTCATCATAAAATGAAAAATGTGTACAATGTATGTGTGTGTATATAGTTTAACTGGTCTTACACTTGTTACATATAGTACATTTATCTCATGGAAATTATAAACGTTTTAATATCAATTTCTATACTATCATTTTTTCAGTAGTAAATGCTCTCCTATTTACATATTAACAATAAGTAATATATACTTTTGAAACTCTCGAAACTTGGTTATCAAACATCGTATGAAAATAACACAAGTTGTGCTAAATACACCTCTCACTTCTGGTTGATTATTTCAAGTTCTTTTCGTAACTGCCAAGGTTTATTTGTACATAAAAAAAATAATGATAAATCAGAGCAAAGAAAAGGGGTTAACATGATTTTGATACATCCATAAATGTTTGGTACATAAAACTAAATAAATATTATTTTATTTAAAATAAATATGTTTTAAAACAGTTACAATACTAATTTTATCAAAAGTTGAAAAGCATACAGGGTAATTTCTCTAATACTTATCACCAAAACAAAAACACAATATTTTGTAAGAAACAGATGTATTTTGATTTAACAACACTGTCAGTTAATTGTTGTTCAGCAAAAAATTAAGCAATATGGTATCTGTGTTGTATTCACAGCAAGGAATCAAACTCAAGATTTTACAGTTACAAGTTCATTGGTGTGCTGTCAGGGGGTAAATACTTATAACTACCGAGACTTATAATTTCAAGAATATTATGACTACATTAAAAACATCCAGAAAGCTAATTTCCAAGAAGATAGAAAAAAAAGAATAAAATCTGAGCTTCCAAGATACACTGGAAGCAAATAAAAAAAACGTTTTTTTTTTTTAAATGCATTATTTTAACACTGTTTACCAATTTAAAATTATAAATTAAGATCTCTCCAAAGTAACATGACAGGGTAGTAGCATTCTTTCAAAAACAACTATTTTCAGGAAAAATTATTTCTTTCAGGCCTACAACATTTACAAAAATACCAGCACTTCAATTCCTTCTTATATTTAAACCTAATTAACATCGCTTTAGTCGTTACAACAGCCAAGAAAAGCAATAAGTTCATAGTATACTTTCTTCAGACTACAGAACTACTGAAAAAAATAATCTTCAAATAGATTGCTACTTTATAGCAGGCCACAAAATGGTGCATTTTTTATAAAACAGAATATTTGATCTAACATGTGAAACAAAATACTAATAATTTAAATAGCTATCACAGAATATGTCAACACACAAGTTAGGTTACAATACACCAGCAGTTAGCACAGATAACCAACACACTTTACAGGTTCTAATATAATAGAACAAAAAAGAATAAAGACAAGATTCTCTGAATTTTTTCAATTTAGGATACTTTTTTTTCACTTTTTGAAATTTCAAATTTTCCAGGATTTCCATATCTTCAACCATCCTACATAAACTAAACCCACACATTTTTTGTACAAAAAACAAAACAAAAATACCTGAATATTTCTTGAATGAAAAGAATCATTAACTTCACAAAAATACAAAAAAAAAATGCATATGGGGATCATTTGAATCATCGTCCAATTAGAAATATCTATCAGAAACATCCATCATGTCCATGTTTGTAATACGAATATATTTTACACAGTTCTTTTAGTATGTTTAGAAGCATTATATGAAATATTAAATTACTTACAGAAGTAAAATTAAAAATTTAAAACTTGTTGCACTTATTACAAGCTTTTGGAAATAAACTTCTAGTTTCTAGTCAGTTGTATCTACAAGAAACTATGTAGTGACAGAAACATCAATATTACAATGACTTGCACAATACAGCATTTGTAACCTACAAAGCTACAATAAATCACAAAGAAATAGTTTCTGCTTGTTTGAATAATAACAATTAACTTGCTTCAAAATATTTCTCAAACTTTCCCCATTTGAAGAGAAAAAATAAAGACCTCTTACTTTCTCAACAAAAGCTCTGAAAATTAATAAAACCCAACATCAGGAATCAAGTAATTACTATAAACGCAACCTAACCAATAATCATACTATAACTACACTGCTGCCATTAAACACAGATGAAAGAAAAAATTTAGTGAAAAACAAAACACAATAAAAACAAACTAAAATCTATAATATTCCAATATTAAGTTTGTTATTCACTACTTTTATACAATAACCTAAAACAAATGTAAAAAAAACAACTTAAATAATGAGTGTAATACAACTGTAATAGTTAACACAAGTCATTCCTTCCACGTTACAGTTATGAAACCTGTGTAGAATAATCTAGTGTAATAGCATAAAGATGTTACAGAACCCTGAGATGCACAAATACCTTTCTTTAATCTACTATTACATTTTATTTCACTTTCCCACATTGTATCATTGGAAAAGAAACTTAAATATGCCTTAAGAACTATTGTTAGAAGATAATAAGATTATATATACACACATACCATAATGAGAGAAAAGAAATGCACAAGAATGTACAGACAGACACAAAAAATATATTAAACTCCCCTCTCATTCTTACCATTCCTTCATATAAATGTGCTATAATTAGCACATTGAAATTCCAACGTTTATAGCCGTTATGGAAATTTATCTACCATAATCCATAATTGAAATAAACCTGATGTTTAAAGTACACATTAATTTTCTTCAGGAACGAAATGAAACGTACTTTGATTCCACTTTTTTCCTAGCATTACAGTCTACAACAAAACAATAAAAAATCTGGAAATCAAAGTTGTAAATAAAAGAAACACTATTGATCATTCACACTAATTTTATAAAACGTTTTGTTAACCATTCTAGCCATTACAAATTGCATAGGAAACCCTCTTTAACTGACATATAATTTCACTTGTGGCATGTATTATGTAAAGAAATTCCTTAACAGTTATCTATTAAGACATCCTTACATTGATTGATACAATGGCACAAACATTTCTTCACTCAACTTTGTTCACAGTTTGCTAAGTATTTTTAATAGTTTTCATATACTTTTTATTATTATTATGTATAACTTTCTTCTCCTTATAAATTATACAATTTCTCTAAAGAGGAGTAACAAATTTCAAACCAAAAATTAACTACAATAAATTACATTTATTCATACAAGTTTCTGGACATCTAAAAATTTTCAATTTTGCCTAGTGGCCAGTTCCAAAAATGGTTGATTCTTCCAGTTTTATGAAGTATTTTCTTACTTGTTTACAAGTGTAAAACACTAAAGCATTATTCCTTTTTACAAAACATCACTGCTTTAGTCAACACTGTTAGGCACTTTTATTGTATGTAAAAAGAGTTTACTGAAATGCTGTTGAAATGAAAACAAACTCCCACACTTCACAAATCTTTCAACACAAAGGCTGGAGCAGTCTCTGGTATCATGCTTCAGATTTCCTTAAATTTGAGTCAGCTGAATGTGGTGGAATTTTTCCCTACAACTTAAGATTGCTTTTACCAAACAAACAAACAAACAAAAAAATCTGGGAAATATAAGAATGTACTGGATAATGCTATTCAAGATGTCTTTTACTTTCAAAGTCTATGGAATCATGCTGTAAAAAAAAGAAAAAAAGAAGAGTCAAAATATAAAATATTCAAAATAAACATGTCATAAAAATTATTTACTTCTAGCAAACACTGTTTTATGGATTACTCTCAAACATTTAAGTGGAAAAAAAGTAAGTGAATTGCATAACTGTATGGAGAAGTAACCACAAACACCTCTCAAATGATTGTACAAATAATTTATCCACCAATTTAAAACTAACACTTTAAAGTTGGTTACTGAATAGCTGAAAATACAACTTCTCCAAATCACATTTGCTCCTTTTTCTTAAAGAATCAAAGCCAACTCAACAGGAGTACTGATCAAGAAGAAACAAATTTTGTTTTATAACCAGAAAATGTCATTTCTAAACCCACTGAAAGTGTGTAAGTTGTGCTTTAAGAACTTTTTGATGCTAAGCCCCAACTCTAAACACAACTTGATATTTGTAAGCATCTTTTGAGTAAAATAACTATCAACAACTCTTCATATCGAACAATACTGATCAAATGATGAAGTTATATAGTAACAGCTCTAAAACCCACCTCTAAAGTACCATAGGATGATAAATCTTACTAGTGTTCAAAATTAATCCCTGCTCTTATATCAACCACTTTTAAAACATTCAATATTTATACACTGAAAAAAAAAATCAGATATTTATCTCTACCCCTTCTGCAGTATCTCCCTCACCTTGCTAAGACTAAAACACTATCCTCTCTTAATGCTTTAACCTTAATACCTCTTTACATGAAAAACATTATTTACTGTCCTAAGCCTTGTTCAGTTATAAGTATCTATAGTGGTCCTCAATCCAAATTAACCATTAACATTTTTAGACACACTTTCTCCATAATCAAACTAGTATTGGGAGAGAAAAAAAAATGAGCATTCTATAATAGTTTTATTACTATTATTATTATTAATCAAACCTCAAGAAAAGAACAATATATTCTATCTATTACAAGTACAACCTCTCTTAAATACACAGAGATTGGGACCACACACAGTAGCAAAGTGAGTGTCACTGGAGGGTGAGGGAAGCTCGTAAGTATATGCTTCTACAGAAATTAACACAGCACCATAGACAGGTTGCCTTAGTATTTTCTCCCATGTTACTCCTATTTGAGGCTGTGCTAAATTCAGTGTGAATCATAAGTTATATTCTTGGAAGTCCACGACTGTTTTTACATTCTTTGAGTCTAAAATCAAACTCTGGGTCTAGGATTTTAATGGCGTATTCAGCAGCAGTTCCATAACACAATACTAACTTCACATCACTTTGTTTTTTTCTTTTCCCTCAATTCAACCAATCAATGCACACATTTAGATTCAGACATGACAGAAAGCAGCGAGTTGAGGTAATACTGTCAACTAGGCCTGGCACGGACAGGTGGTTGAGGCACTCGACTCTTAATCTAAAGGTCATGGGTTCAAATCCCCCATCCCACCAAACATTGTAGCCATTTCAACAATGGGGTCAGAAATATGAGACAGTCGGTCCAACTATTCATCAGTAAAAAGAGTAGCACATAAATTCACAGTGGATGGTAATACGATAAAAACTTTCATTATTAACCATGTATAGAAAGAAAAAAAAAATCTTCCTTGTAAGTAGGCCAGAGTGGCATAACAGTAAGTCAACTTTTTTTTCACATGACTGTACAAAACAAACTATGTCAAATAAATTACTTTTTAAATATTCAAAACTCAAATACCCACTTTATAATACAAGCCATGAAATCAAACAAAATCAGTCAAAAAATAAGTGTTTGAAACAGACAAACTGATTACAAACTTAAAGTGGTGTGTACAACATGAGAAAATTTGTGGTTTTGACCCCCTGACATAAAATACCTGGGTGACATGGAACTATGGATATTTATATTGAAGTATGCTAATGATCAAGCTGAAGAACAGTTCACTAGAAAAACTAGTATGAAACGAACACAGCTAGAAATCAAAGATTTACACAGACATTTTAACAGAAAAACACAACAAACTTTACTTTGCTTTTATTATAAGTCAGTTTCTTGGAAGAAGACTTTTATTTAAATTCTTCTCTCACTGATAATTGTTTCAAGAAATTTAGGAATGCGAGAAAACCTGCAATAACGTAACTTAGAATGTGAAAGAAGTTATAAAAAAAGTTTTAAATTTACATCTTTAAAGAAAAACTAAAGAAACTGCTGTAATAATGATTAGAGGTTTCATGTTATGCACAAAGAAAAACAGAAGTACGTACCACTGCTAACTGCCGTCCAATGTTACCTATTGTAATTCCACCAGAGAAAAATACGCAAGGGAGCCAGGATCGAATGTACAGGAAGTCTCGTTCTGTGTAGCTGTTGAAATAATAAATTAATTAATTCATATCATTTAACCTAAATCAAGCTTTTGATAGTTCTTACCTCTGACTTACAGAAATAGTCTATGTATTCAAATGCATTTTAACCCCACTGAATACATATAAACAGTTTAAACTTGTGAAATGTATACAGATGATGCAAGGTTTGCATTCTTTTAGTTTTTTAAGTTGTAAGCTACACTTAAGGATCTATAATTAACATATAAAGTGTCAAAAAGTATCACGTTGGTATACAATAATCACTTTAATCTAAACTGGTTGAATTAGACTGAAGTAACTAAACTCATTGTCATAATCTATGGGCCAGTTATGGACCAGTGCAGCCAACTGTGGCATTATCATCTTAGAAGACCTCTTGTTCATTTGGATTGAAATGGGTACAATAAAGTGAACTAAGATCGACATAACATGCAAAAACATTCAGGTACATTCTGAGTGCTATTTATTCTCCTGAAGGAATTGGGTAACCAAAACAATCCCATAGAATTATTTTTCATACCTCTGTACACTCTTCAGTAGCTTGAACTGTCATACAAAAGGTAAACTGCTTCGTATGGATTTCTTAATATTTTTTTCTCTTCTGTTGGTAAACATTGTTACAGTCATTCATTGTCTACAATTTGCACTTCATACATCATTCATGTCCATATTTTGTTTTGGGAGAAAATAATGCTTTCTGAAGTAGATATCACCTGCCATATAGCAAATTTTCAAAAGGTCTTTCTATGGTTACATTAGCACACTTTAAGATAGTAAAATCCTGAACAATGTTGAAGAAATGTGTCAGTTGGGTCACAATTTGAGGTTTATTGTTCTTCAAATTTACCCTCATTAGTTTGTTACACAGTTGTTCTTGGTGGTAAAATGCAGACTTTTTCACTTTAAATTACCACTGTTAACATATTCTAATGACAAATATACTTGAACAGCCAGTCAAAGAAAGACCCTTCCAGACAAATAAATAAACTGGAATGTTTTAAAATCACCTGATACACCATATGGTTAGACAAATTCATATTTGAAAATAATCTGGTTCAATCAGTATTTAAGTGCAAGAGTGATAAAGACTCTATAATAGTTTAGTACTAAACAATCTAAGAAATCAATACTAAACCACATCAGACAACTAACTTTACCAAACAAGTTCCAAATAGTGGAACATAACTCAGTAACATCCAAAGAAAGAGTTTAAAATTAGTGGCAGCAACATGGGTTAAAATTATTTGTCATAAGCACACACCATCATAGAAATACTTACATTATTTTAGAACAAATGTACTTTGTTATATAATAAATTTTCTTTTTTAAAGTATATTGTTTAAACTTCCCAAAGCAAAAATATTTTTTACCATTGTGTATTTCTTGTTTTTAAGTAATTTCAATATAAGTATTACACTGATAATAAAATAAAAATAATTTGTTTTCAACAGAAAGTTGGATATGAAGCACATTACCACTTCAGTAGATTTAAATGTAATTACATCATCAAGTAGTCTGGTCATTCAAGTAAAAATTGCTAAAATTTGGATGGAAAAGCTACAATAAGCTCATGCAGTGTAAATAGAACATTTCTACAAAGTGTTTATTTTAAATCAACACTGTCGAGATTACATAAACATTTTTTTATCTGTAACTTAAAATTAATTTGGTTCAAAGTTTTGCTTATGTTAGTGTGCAGAAACAAGAATTTTTTAATGAATTTTGTACCATCTTTATTGATTAAATAGTAAAAAAAAAATGTTACCTTTCTGACTGTTATTACAGAGAAATCAAAGGTTGATTTTTTTACACATAGCAATATTCTATTAAAAATATACCAGAACGTATCCACCATTTTATACCAAAACCCTATCCTTAGAATAAAAAATATATTCAAATTTGAAAAAAAAATAATGTTTTTTTTTCTGAAATGAAAAGTATGTCCTAGCTATGCCAAGAAATAGGTTGTATCAAATATTACATGGCTGTCAACAAGAATAAAATATACACTAGAAAAACTCCAAGATGTCCAGTTTCAGTCACTAGACATGCTTATAACTAATGCAATGCTATAACATCATATGACAACTTTACTATAATGAACAGAACTAAGAATAAATTGCAACTTTAGATTTATATATCTTGTGACTACAAATCTAAAACTGTCTTAAATCTACAGCATTTGGCATGTTCACTTAATCTCAGAATCTGAGTTGTATTCACAACTCAGACTGAAATGAACAGAGCATGTCAAATGTTACATTTAAAACACCTGTTTAGCTTATTTATCAGTTACAAACATATCAACAAATGAAAGTACTTACTTGTAAACTCCATGATAAACTAACATCTGTGTTACAAATGTTGCAATAACAGCAATGCTCACACCTAGACCAAACCCACTTCGAGTCCGATCAAACCACCACCACAACCCTATAGAGAGAACGGCAAGTGACAAAGAAAGCTGAAGGTTGCTGCTGAAGTCAATCTTCTAAAATTAATGTTAAGTATAATATCAAAATCCTACAAAAAACATGTAACTAAAGTGACTGAGATACAACTACCAAAATTCAACCAAGTACTACTTAACTCTAGGACTACTTACATTTTAAATAAGTAGGTAACTCACATGGAAGTTCTTAATAAAAATAAAACTAGTTTTAAACTTGTCTTGAGCAATCCTAAGATTATATAATTTCAGAAAAGACATTTTGATTTTTTCTACTATTTATAGTAAAAACTCATTATTTAACATAGTCATCTGCACTCAGCCTGAATAATTCATGTGCAAAGCAATTTTCATTTTGAGCATAAAAATAATATTTATCATACAGTTTCACATTTCATTTGCATAACATTTAAAACATCCTAAATGAAAATCAAATGTTTTCTAAAGTAAATGTTTATATTTTATTTTCCATTGTCCCTATTATCATACATCATTAACTAGATATTATCAACATACAATGCAATAAAATGTTTAAATCTGAGAAATGGAAAAATGT
This sequence comes from Carcinoscorpius rotundicauda, assembly GCA_011833715.1. Lineage (NCBI taxonomy): Eukaryota > Metazoa > Arthropoda > Merostomata > Xiphosura > Limulidae > Carcinoscorpius > Carcinoscorpius rotundicauda. The sequence goes on along the minus strand of CM022406.1, from coordinate 37,319,432 downwards.
TCAGATTGTCTAAATTAATAAATATTTTAATGTTTTTCTGGTATGTGTAATTTCATGTTTATCTTTTCACTTAGTTTATTTTTTATTTCCTTTCCAATTTTGTTTCTTATCCTTGAAACAGATATGCCAACTTATTCCTGGCCAATGCAACCCTGAAATGTTCAACAGGTACCTTAAGACTGTTCACAAATTATCTCACTAATGCTACCACATGCACTAGTTACACCATTTTGTTCAGAAATTACCATAAGTCAAAGTATATCAAGTTAAATATGAACAATTGTAGCATTTTCAAATATGCACTTTAAAAACACAAATATTATCTACCTAATTACAATATAAACATAAAACCTAAATGCAATCTGTTTAGCAAACTTGAGGTTAGAAACACTTGCCAAGCACTTTGTACACTTCAAGAGAACAATAGATCGAGCTTCTCGTGTTACAAATTCATACACTGGAAAAGGATTTTTCAGGCTATAATTGAATAGTGTGAAATTTTGTCTTTACATTGGTTATAAGCACTTCATTCAACTTTCAAAGTAAAATATACGTTGGCATTTAATATTTCTAAGCTTAAGGTCATACCTACTTTAAAAATCAAACTCCCACCAAGAAATCCTTGAAAATTTTCCAGACAATAATGAAAAACAGGTGGGACTTCAACCTATACCAGTCTATTTTATTATCAAAGTATCACATATCATAACTCGTAATGTTTAGACTTGTAACTGCAAATGAATCACTTGACAACAAAAACCAATTTTAACTTCTGTTTTAAATGTTTCTTTATAAAATAAAGGAAAAATTTAGGTAACATAAAACTAAGTTATAGCATACTTGATAAAAGTAATTTCATTACAACAGGTGCATATTAAACAAATTTAAATTTTTAACGTAACTCAGTAACATCCAAAGAAAGAGTTTAAAATTAGTGGCAGCAACATGGGGTTAAAATTATTTGTTATAAGCACACACCATCATAGAAATACTTACATTATTTTAGACCAAATGTACTTTGTTATATAATAAATTTTCTTTTTTAAAGTATATTGTTTAAACTTCCCAAAGCAAAAATATTTTTTAACATTGTGTATTTCTTGTTCTTAAGTAATTTCAATATAAGTATTATACTGATAATAAAATAAAAATAATTTGTTTTCAACAGAAAGTTGGATATGAAGCACATTACCACTTCAGTAGGTTTAGATGTAATTACATCATCAAGTAGTCTGGTCATTCAAGTAAAAATTGCTAAAATATGTTTCTCAATACTTTGTTTTGGCAAATCTAATGGTTGAAAACATATATGGATGAATAACTCTTCTACAGACACCAGTAATACTGTATTAACTTATGGTGTACTAAATTAAACAAAAATTTATAAAGTTTTCATATTAATATCAACACTAAAAATAAACCCTTTTACTATATTAACATGACCAAAATAAAGGATACAGCACTTGCATGGTTAATACCAACAAAAACAGCCACACATCTCATCACACTGGACCATTCCTGTTTATAAAGTTGGTTCTCTCCAAGCTTTTGGTCTACACGAGGATAAATAAGACCGACAGCAGCTTCAGAAAACAGAAAAATGCATAACAATTATAAAAGGCAATGCAAGGAACTTCTAATGAAGTACAAAAAAATACATATGTATAAAGCTTATACTTAAAACACCATTACAAATATCTTTTAAATGAAATTTAAAAATATCTTGGACTTGAAAGTTTTTGCAGCAATGTTCGGAAGATTATCTAAACACAATAAATAATGGTTTATCAAGAAACAAATACAAGATAAGTATACAACTTAAGATCAACCTACAAACATGAATTTTTACATACATGTAGTAAATCATTTAAAGAAATCCAGATAATTCTATTTTCTTTCACATGTAACATACTGATTATCCATTAATGAACACTGCAGAACAACTTAAATAATAAATGATGCTTTTAAGTTCGTCCAGTGTTCTGAAGGGAATGCACTTCACCAGCTTTATTTTTGTTATTGTTTTCTTTATGGTTAAAAATGCATTTTTCTGTAATACAGAACACAGTACATCAAAAGGATCTTTCTTAATTTATATTAACGCTTTTAAAGACTGAATTTTTCAAATTTAATTATTTAAGAATGTTACAAAATGTGTAACTTTTTCACAATATTCCTTACAATAAGAAGGTGATACTCAAAATTATTCAGTTTTATATTTAAGCTTACATCCTGAAACAAATGCTGTAGCTCTAAAGTTTACTGAAACAAAATATGCATACATATTTATAATTGAAACTTTGTAATAGACAGGGTTATCCATTAATTTAACTTTCATAATAAAAGTCTCAGATCTTATCTTTCACAGCTGATAAATATATTTATTTTGTTTTCCACCTCAGTTATCATGAATTCCAACTATTAACTCTCTAAAGTTTTTTTTTTTGCATTTATTCATGCAACAACCCATTTGTACCATTAATAACTTGAATCTTATGTCACAATTACTAAGATTAATGCCAAGTTATACTAGCATGCTAGAAGGATACATGCACATTGCAACTCAGCATTTCCTAATTACAAAGCATTGAGAAACAAACTATAATCTTAAACATTATGGCAGTGCGCACCATTTGGTTATTTCAGAAATGTTAACAAATAGAGACAAAATTAAATGACCTTTTTTTTTTAATATAACCTATTCATAAAACACTAATTGTATTATGTTAAACTTGTTTTTTCGTTTAATCCTTCCATAAATTGTTTGATAACTGTTGAACATTTTAAAAGAGCCGATATACAGTATCGTGCTTGAAACATTATCACAAGTGATATATATTTATTTATTCAAAGCTGCTACAGTAATATAATTAAAAAACTAGTTATACATATATTTAATTTGGAATTCCAAGAAACCAAGGTACCATGAAGTAGTTAAAATGCAACCTTACAAGTCTACCCACCCACAGCAATAAATTATGTTTCTTGTAAGCAACACAGCTTACTAATTAACTAAATTAATTGATATGATCAGGTATCTTTGAGCATCAATTAGTGTAACACAAAACAATTAATTAAGCAAAATTGTGGTTAAATCATTTAAGGTCCCAAAAATTATCAATTAGCTGAAATTGTTACATGTTATTCCAATCATCCAAATAATTGAAATACAGTGGAACCCCTCTAAAGCAGCCACCTTTGGGACTGAGACAAACTAGCCTGATTAAAGGGGTTCCACTGTACATAACTACGGATTATGTAAACAAAAGACAAGACTGTGATTGAATGACCGCTTTCAAGGGGTGACCAAATCTGAGGGGTTCCATTGTATTTTCATTATTATTTCTCATTAATTGATTGACTCAAAGTTGTGACAGTTAGTGTCAAAACTAAGAAAAATCTAACTGAAATTAGCATTCTTAGCTATTGCTATTTTTAATTACTCCAACAATCATCACGTGAGAATAATCAATTAATTTAATGTACTAAATCAATAAGCTTAAGTCAACAACAAATTATCAATTTCCAATAACTTACAAACTCTAAAAATTTTCATAACTTTTTGATAAGCAAAAGATCTATACGTTTGTTATATTACAGTGAATGTAATTAGCCTATTAAAACAAACGTAAACTACAGGCCAAAAGTGACATCGAGTGTTTTTTTTTCATGTGTATCTCATCAAAACATACATCTTCAGAAATTTCAATTCAATGCATTAGTTACTCACCTGATGCTGTCCCACAGATAAATGGAACCCACCATGGAGAGTATAAAATTGTAGATGTGAAGGGAAGTTTCAAAGCTGGAAGGAGCCGTTGGATTTGCAAGAAGTTCAGCATTAGGGCAAAAAACACTCCTGTGGTGAAAAGCACAATCCCTCTAAAACACAACTGAGCCATTGTTGCTCTCATGACAAGTAATGCCTAAAGTAAGAAAAAATATTACACTCTTTAAATCAAAGGAAATGCTGATTTTTCTGAGCTTAGTGGGTACTTTTAGTTAGATAATATCATACAAAACTATCTAAATTTATTTATCACAATTTTTTGCTATCATTACACACAATATCACAGAAGATAAATTTATTACTAACATACTGTTCTCGAAAACAGCAATGTATTTCAAACAAATTTACTTATCATGCCAACATGAGATCAGTATAAACATGACATGCAAGCATCTAATTAAAATCATTGCTATTACGAGAACCAATTTCAAACATACTTCTGGGCAATACAAACAAACTAGATATGCTTACCTTGAACTGAATGATTTGCTGTTTTTCACAGTTTTCTACATTTGGGCAAGTTAATATGCTTTAATGATAATAAATGTATTAGCTAACTTTATACACTGTAATGATAATAAACATAGCTATACCTAGCTGATATACGGTTCATAATAATTTACTGTAGTTATCAAGTATTTGATCACATTAGTTCAAGATGTTAAGGTGCAGCCGGAATCTGTTCAAAAATATAGTGAGCATTTATGATGTTTACTAAATTCTCTATATATAATGCACAAGGAACTCAGATTACCAATACTAACAAGCTAGAAAATAAAATAAGAGCCTCATATTTTGTCCATTTGTTGGAATATGGCTTGTGTACTGAATCAATCACAGTGGTCCTGCTCACTACTTCCAGTTTTTGGAAGTGGTCTCTTATATACACTTACTTCAATATAAGACTTGAATAACTAATAAAAAGCTCAAGATGTCTCTAGTGGCTTTATAATCCAGTTTAAAGTGCTAAAAATTCCTCTCACTCTTTAAAAGATTTTTAAGCAGGTAAGTTTTGCATTTAACCTGCTCAAATTACATAATTTTTAGACAAAATACATCTGTATTACAAAGCTTGATAAATTGCAATAGAATTATTTGATACTGATAGTTATTTAAGATTTTTTGGGTTACTATAAATGTATTCATATAAAACATTAAAATTTTCACATCATGTGTGTAAGAAATTTGAAAAGGCTTAGTAATCTATAGCAAGCAACAAATTTGTACAAAGGTCATTTTAATTAGAAGATATAATTTTTGCTATACTTATTTAGTATTTTATGTTTTTTTTAAACAATAAGTTTAAAAACTTATTCATAAATAGTAATTGATATAATCAGTGATGTTGAGAAAACCCACTTGTAGAGAAATATATATGCAAAAACAGCTTGTTTGGGTTGAGAAAATATTTTACATAGAAGAGCAAACAACGTTTCGACCTTCTTTGGTCATAGGTTTGTGAACGATGCAAACGGCGGTTTTTGCATATATAGTAATCTATATACATATTTAATGTATAATAATTGAAATGTGACTTTTCCAAAACACTAGTCCACTAAAGCATAACAAAAATGGATCACTTTTTAAAAGCTAAAAGGTCAGTTTTATATTATTGAATGTGGTAATACAAATGCCCATGCATCATGCTAATACAATTCTGTTATGTTAACCAGACACAAATAGAGGGTCAGTATAATAAAAATAACAAATACATATAAATGTATAATGTTACAAAATTTAAAAATATTTAGATTAAGAACTTGTGTTTTCATGTTATAACTGTTTTCATTCTAGAATTAAAAGCATAATTTGTAGTTATTTCTAAATATTTTATGGTGATTACGAGGTTGATTAAACTGACAGTTCCCACAATATGACAGAGAAAATAACAGACAAAATATAAAGTTCAACTGAAAACAAATTTTTGAAATGTACTTGAGAGGTTTTAGATACTACACAAATGATATGCAAGATTTCTGGGAAGAATACTTTTTAATCATAACATAAAAATCAAATCACGCTGGAACTACTATCAAAAGATAATATTTGTAAAAACAAATCTTTAGTAAAAATACTTCATTAAAAAAAAACACTTTTTTTTGTGTATAAAAGACTGGAAATCTTTACTGAAAGTCTACCATATTTTGTGAAGGTACACATACAGCATCAAACATTACTAGTGTAAATACTCAACTTGTATATATTATACAAAGCCTGTCACGAAAGGGTTAAAGTAATTATTCTATGAAACTATACAATAAAATTTAGTACTATGTGTATTAATTACTTTTACTCCTTCACTTAATTCCAAATATAGAGGTTGACTCCCTAAAAACACTAAATGTATAATGTACAAAGCATTCAGTATCAATTATTTATCTATTATTTCTACTTCACCCTGTATTTAAGCTTTTTGAAGAAGCACCACTTATAGGTGTATTAATAACAACCTTTACACTAGAATTTTTTTTAAACTTTTGCAAAATACAGAAGAAAATGTTTTTTTAAATATCCTACAGCTTTTGCAGTACCTTACTTAGTATCATATGAAAGGTTTGAGTGCAATATACTCAGCTGCTTTTGTTGTATGCTGGCAGGAAAACAACCATACGAATTACAAACAGGCCAGTTACATCAAATTTATTTTCCCTTTAAGTCCAACAAGAGTGCTTTTTGTGTACATTTATACACATATATATTTATGAATACACAAAAAAAACATTTGTATATATCAGCCTTAGCAACAAATGGTAAAGATTTTAAAGTATTGTTTGAAATAAATCTTTTATTGTTTAAGGTACCTTTTGCTAGAACATTCTAACAGGGTTTTATACAATTCCTTACATTCCCTATTATGAACAACTGTTGTGGTTTATGATAATATTAGCTACTGATAAGATATTAATGATAATATTACATGTGCTTGTGTCACACTATCTTCATTTTCTCATGTTCGGAAAATTTATAACTGCAGTAAATATATCACAACCAAGGTTAACTTACTGATAAATGAGAGAAACTAAAGCCCTAAGATATAGTTAAAATAACGTATTTATACAGCTGTAACTTTAAAAAAAGGTTTTTTTACATTGCAATACAACTTTTTGCTAACAGGTCCCTATAATAAAGTAATTTATAATATTTTCTTGGAAAAAAATATTTCAAACTTTGCCCTTAAATCATATTTCATGAGCTTCAATTATTTTCAAGAAAACAATTATCTACTAAAAAAACTATTTAATACAAAAAATCCCAATTTTTTAGTTATGTAACTCAAAGTCTTAATATAGAATAATCACTTTTGCACATGTTGAGAAACTTAACATCAGTTAATTTCAGAGAGGAAAGTTCAGCTCCAATCCCAATGCAAAAATAAACCTAATTTCTCACTTGCTAATAAAAATAAAATCAAACTGACAGCCAATAAGCTTACAGTGTAATTGAAAATAATTTATAAACATTTCTTAACTTTAAGATTTATTATCCTGGTTAATTAACAAACATGCATTCCATAGTTTCTCCTCAATAATTTCCTATATTCAGTTTTTACCCTTTAAGAATAGTTTCAAGTCTAAATATGCCTTCCAAAATGCACCTTAAAATAACCAATTATTTCAGTTCATATGAAAATTTAAGAAACAGTAACTGACCAAAAGACCATAAAATGCTACAGCTTGGAAACTTAACTAGGTCAATTTAAGCAAGCATGTTAACACTACTCATAACATTCAGTTAACTAACGCATATATCTATGTCAACTTAAGTAACTAATTCACTCAAGCATAATTAAACACTAAAATATATTTATGCACATAAACTATTGAAATTTACATGAATGTCAAATTTAATAAGAATAATTTACTAAGTGAAAAAGACAAAGCCAAACTAGCAGCAAAAAAGTAATGGTAAAAACAAAAAGGGAGAAAACGAAAAAAATACAGTTCTGAGTTTTATATACTGCATAAATCCCTTGATTTGTGTCGTTTCAGTTCTATGTCAACTAACGACATACGCAACTCTTAATAAATACTTATCAAATAATAAATTATTTACATTATTATTTTTAAGCGAAACATTCAAACAAAAATTAAATCTCTAACTATGAGAGTTATAACTAAAAGTTAAATCTATTTTCTATTATATGAAATAATAATAAAGTAAAAAATACGTAAATCATCTTACCAACAAATTAAGAAGTCTGAAGATTGTTACAAATATAAATTTCAATACAAAATCACAAAGTTACGTTGATATCTTACTAAGTTCGAAAAGCAGAATAGCAAGCAGGATACTAAAACCTAGGCTCTTTATCAAAGCGTCTTCAGCTTACACATTTTAGATGGATTTGCTATAAATCTTTTATGTTTTGATAACAAGCTATCTTGTGTTAGAACTAACTACACTTAACTTAAGCACAATGTATATAAAACTCATCTAACATGACAGACAAACAAACTTTCTTCTCAATAGCACAATTTTTGCATTTACCCGGCCAGCTGGTACGTATTACGCTGTCAATTTCATAAACTGGTGACACGTTTTAACCAATAGCGTTTATTCTTCCGTCGAACGACTACCAGTCGACATATAACAACCAATAGCAATACAAGTTTGGGCGCACAATGAAAATTGTTATGTGACATTTGAGATCTTCCGATGCCACTTAGGCGCAAGGGGGCCAATAACAATTCTAATCCAATCTAAACTTTTCAAAATCACAGAGAGTAAAGGCGCATACAATCAAGTGAAATTCTAATCATATAGTGTTTAATATTCATAATCTGCATCCTACGAGAAACAAAACACCTCACAAGGAAACAAACAACACTCACAATGTTCAATAAACATGAATCGTTAATAGGCTACACGAATCACTAGTTTATCAATGCTGAAATAAAGAATGTGAAACCAGATGAACGCGGCATTGAAGAAACTACTCAGTGATATTCAGGAAGGTTACACAATAATAATAATAATAATAAAAATCTAATATAGTATGGTGGAACAGTGCCATGAGAAGTATTTAAGGCTTGTTCAAAATTGTTTCCAGTATAAATAGGTGAAATAATGACAAACCAATCATTCATCTTTCTACCTATTTAAAAGGGCCAAATTTGAAAACACTAAGTAATCTTCCAGTTGAGAGCCATAACAGTGATCAAGCATTGATAGCTACATTATCCAATAGTTTTGAAATGACACTCCAGAACAAAGTTCCATGACAGGGATTGGAAGAAAGAGAATACCTTAAATAAATTTCCAAAATATTTTAATTAATTGGCATAAAATCAATTTATATATGCCGTAACAAACAAGAATATGAGAATTAGGTTGAAACAAAGTAAATGTAAATCTTTAACTGAAGCTCTGAAATTAGTAGATGAATTTGAATAAATTAAAATCGCAGAGGAACTATTAAAGGTACCATTTAGAAGTTATGCCCTCTACTTTGCTCCATACCCTGGTCTTGATACTTCCTTCTTCTTTGTCACTCCAAACTAGTTGGATAATACAATTACCATTACTTCATTGTTGTTAGGTTTTCAGTTGGGATATTATTTATCGTTGTCAAAAGCTGGTTCTCATAAAGGGGTAGCAAAATTAAGTTTTTTTATTATTATTATTCCATCTGTTCAGCTTGGAAGCAATTTCAAATTGAATTTATTATAACTGCCATGATACTTTCCATCATAATCCATTGGTTTCTTTACTGGCTGATGCTTAACTGGCCAGCTAATTGCTTGCACTTGATTTGGTAGTGTCATGGCTGAAGCAGTCTCGTAAGTTCGAAAGTAATAGTCGTCACATCAACAGTTGTAAATAATGTAAACAAAATAACCTCACCTATTCAGTATTACGAAATAGATGGTGTTTTATATTCATCTTCTCGAGTCGATGCAGAAAGAAGTGAGATTGGTTTTTCAAATGTTTTATTCTGTTACTAACGCTCTTTCGTACCTCATTCATATCTTTCTTTATTACATTCATGTCTTTTTGTACTTCTTCCAGTTTTGTCATCACATCCTTTCTATACTTCTTCAGTCTTGCTGTTGCAATATATCTGTGAGTCTCTCCAATAAGTTCCTTAACCTTGTCTTCAATCACATTTATTTTTAATTTTAATTATTTTATTAAATTTTTGTCTCTTTCTTTTAACTCCTCTCTTAAGTTCCAGTTTCTTTCCTCTTGATATTCTTTTAATTTTCTGTCTCTCACTTCTTGGTATATATTTAATCTTCGTCTTTCTTCTTTTATTTGTTGTATTATCTTTAAAACATCTCTGATCTCACTTCTCGATCCGTTTGCTACGTTTAAATTGAACCAAGTTATATTATCTTTTCTTCAGAATAATTCTTCAACTGATACTGGTGTTGTTACGTGTTCTTCTGAATTATATGATGAAAGTAATGCAAAGTTTGGTCCACATAATGGCAACAAATTGATTTATTTCTTCCTTAACGTTTGTTACAGGCTGCTATTATTTGTGTACAATTATAGGTCTACATTCACCAAGAAGTTTTCACTTAAAGGAAAATTTACTCGCCAATAGCTTTACTATTAATTGACTGAATTCCGTGATTATACGTGAATACTAACATTGACATGATTTTTTTCAGTTTTGACTAAAACTATTCTGACTGAAACTGAACTTATGTTTCATCTGTTCTCGTGTTCATAATGGAGATATATTTTTCACAATGTCTCTCCATCATCAATATTCACAAATATTCTAGTATTTTGAAGCTTTTTTTTATATAAAATGACATGATCTTAACATCATGTGTCTTCTAGAAAACACCTAAATTAAAACTAAACATATATCTTGCAATAGTACGTTCAATCAGAGACGTCGGAACCGTGAATGCTACAGCACGCTGTATTTCACATATTTGATTTATATAGTTACCGTAAATTAAATTAATTTTCTGTAGGTTACAACTCCCTCCATCCCTATCATTAAGCTACCTTTTGCAGCAGCGAAATTGCTTCAAACAGATCCATATATTTTCAATTTCACATCGTAAAATCTGCATCCCCACTTTACAACTTCTTCTTACACCACTGCGTTAAACAAGCAGTCGAAAATATAGACATTATAAAAATGAACAAATTTATAATAGATTTCAGGATAACACTCACATATGACAAATATCTACACTTAAAACACCAGAATGAGATTGCGCTAATCACCTCTGTTTTGGAAACGCGACCAAAACAGTAATCGCCAAGAGAAGACAATACTCTCAACATCTATTTAAAACAAAGATAAGGTGTTTTTTCAACATTTAGCTAATATTTTCACTTTCTTTCTAAAATCCGGGCGCAGCCAAGCAGATTGGAAAATTACCAGTACTCATAACATTGAAACTTGATCAGTCATCACAACACCCTGGAAACTGCACACCACTGAGCTAGATTAATACAACAGGTAAACTACCAAAAGTAATAATCACTCAACGATTAATAATTTTTTATAAACTATTTATGTACATACAGAAATAATTTCGATTGGTTTTATTTTGAATTTCACGCAAAGATACAAAGAGGCTATCTGCACTAGCCATCTCTAATTTAGCAGAGAAAGACTATAGAGAAAAAGCTATCACCACTTAGGTCTCCGCCAGCCACCCAAATAATAATGATAAAAAAAGTTCGTAAATAGAGCAGAATAGAAATAGGAGTGAATTATTATTATCCTTATTTTATTTGTTCTCCCAACCATTACCTTAGCCTAAGAACCAATAAACTTTAATCAGGTCCTGCTCATGACAACAATAGCGAACTCATAGGCCTATGGCCACATCTACAGAGCCCCTAAAATTCAAATTTAATTTTTTTAACCAAGTTACGAACCGTAATGGTAAGCCTACTTATTTATGTGCTTCAATAAAAATTAATGGTAATTTTGGGTTCGCTTTTTGGAAATCGCCGTGAAAATGTTTTGACTAAATAACCGTGTTTCCCAAACAACTGAGTGAAAAGTTTTGCCTTCGTACAAACCTCGAGTAGCTTACTCAAGTAAGCAACATCAAAATAACAGTTTTTCTATTGAGTAAACTTAAAACCAACTGAAGTTATGAGGTCAGTTCCTTTATGGTTAAAAAAATATTTATTTGTTCCGGATATTCATGTAAAGTTAGATAACATAGTTGTTTTGCACTGTTCTTGAACTGATAGCCTCGAAAGAAAACTGATAATCAAGAACAACTACCGCCAAGTCTTAGGCTAAATTAGAGATGATTAATGCAAATAGTCCTCGTGTAGCTTTGCGTAAAATTAAAAAAAACAAACTTTTCGACAAAACAAATGTTCAGAGTATGAACCACTTTTTAAAACTTAATTATGCGTTATTTACCTTTGACGTTATCACAGAGTATTATTTCATAACCACTTATGAAGAGGTTAGAGCTATAACGAATACCCTCATCACTATGGCTGACATTTTGAGATTAGATAACAAGGGTTAATTTGCAACAATTTACATTAATTTTGGGTTTATATTTTATAAACCAGTTTTCTCCGTGATGAAAATATTTACTTCCAAATTAACGATGTAGTTAGAACAACTAGATTACCGTTGTTGTTGTTATATACACGTATATTTCTAAAAAGCAAGTTTGTCGTCAGTAGAAATTACTGCATTTGTATTACTTTTGAATATTGATTCCGGTACATGGATATTTTTGACATCCGGCAATATGGTCTCAATGCTTTAAGTTTAATACCTTATTTAACTTGATTAGTTATCCAATTTATACTAAAATATTGTTTAAACGAAACAAAACTTATTTCATTTAATGGTACCTGTCATAGTTAAATACTGAACATATTATCAGGAATTAACAACAAACTTAATATCGACAATATTGCTACATCACACCATCTTCATTTTATGAAGTGAAGCACAGTCGTTGTCCTGGTTATAGCAGCCATTACGACCTTCCATGTCTAATTATGAATTAGTAACAAATTATCTTCTTTTTTTTGTATACCAATTACTAACTTGTTTTTATGCAGTACTTTGGATACTAAACTACTACTACCTTCACGAAAGTCCTGAAGACCTTATATAACAGTAGGAGCCGAGATTCAATCCTGGAACTTCATGATGGAAGTATAAAAAATAATCTACTTCTCTAAGATCTTATCCATTAATCCTCTGATTAACAACTTTAATGTTTCTAAGAGATGTATCCTGGCTTAACATGACTGTGTGTGCAATAAGTTATTCTCATTTGTGTTTCATATCTTGTTATTGTAGTATTATTCCAATTTGCCTCACTGCATTTTTATATGGTGTGATGAGCTATTCCACATAGATCAGTATCACTGAATCTTGTATGCCTATTATGCTGCCAAATACTAAATTTTATCTTTTTAAAAAAGGCATCCCTCCTTTTTAACATCTCAAATGATTTGATACTTTAACAGAGGCAAAGAGACATTGTTATAAACCAGTTAAACACCTACCACATTAATTATATCTTATATTAGTGACCATTTCAGTAACCAAATTTGTGAAGCCATAAATGATTACAGGAAGACTATCAATAAAGTTAATACATAAACCAGAAAAATATGAAACAAATTCTCACCTAATAATCCAATAACCAACTAGATAGATGTAATAACATTCAATACAGGGCCAATAAAAAAAAAGCAAGCTATATATGAGTATAAATATGTATATGAACACGAATGCAAATTATGTTCAGCAAAACATAACAGAGAAAGTGAACACACTTTACTTGAGTTGAGCTCCACTTTCAAGGGGTGATGTGAGACACAATGAAGAAACTGCTATAGGAGTCCACAGCTCAAATACCCCAAACTGAAAACCCTTTTTTCTAAAAAAAAAAAAAGTTTCCTGACACAAAATGGTTTCTTAGACAGAAATAAATCTACTTGGAGAAATGTGGAAGCCAGAGATAAACAATTATAAAATGATGGACTGAAATAACTTGTTTGTTTCAGACATTTGTGCAAAGCTACACAAGTGCTAATTGCACTAATTGTTTCCAATTTAGAACTGAAGAATAGAAAAAGGAAGCCAGTCAAACACTCCCACTTTCGAATTTTAGGCTACTCTTGTTTGAACAAATAATGAAATTTGTTTACAATGTCTATAATGCACCTACAGTCTCAAAGTGCAGTGCTCAATTTTTGCAGCAATGGAGCACAAACCATGGATCCATATTCTGACATGCTAATCACTAATCCAGGTCTTGTCTCCAAAATATTGTTTTCTAATTATTATTATTTTTTTAATAAAATGAAAATTTTTCAATTCTTTGGGATTATAAGTTTATTCATTTGTGGACCAGTACTCACTAAAGTATTTAAAAATAATTGTTAAGGTTTCATCTGAACATCCAATTTTTTTTTTATTTTGATACCCCTTCTTTCCTTTCACACACATATGCATTATACAGTTTTACAAAGACAAAACTAAATTTATGTATTTCTATTCCAAACGTATCAATAATCCTAAATTTGTCTATGATTGCATTATGCTTAATGACAAACTACACTTTTTTACTGATAAGCTAAAGATGTAAATTCATTACCTGTTGCTAAATAATAGTTTGCATTAATGTTTACTCATAACACATCACAATCCAGGTGTTGTAAATCAAATATTAATCAAGTTGTTATACATCAATATACGTTATCAACAGGAAATTGGTTTACAAGTTAAAAATGGAAATTATTGCTAAATTTAACCTTGAATAAGAAATTTAGCAATGTCTAGAACTTGATAAATATGTCACATAAATATCAAATTTTGTAATAAAATTTAACCTTAAATAGTTTACTTAGTATCAAATGCTAACAGTGCTTTTTTGATTACCCATCAGACATTCAGGTTTTAACTTCTTTACTTAACAAAATTCAAACTACAGTATTTTATGTAATAATTGTTTAAAATTTTATTTTGTTAGATATTAAATTCTTGGCCTTTCAATGTCTATCTGTTTATTCACTGTCTGGTTATGTTAAGCACAAAGCTGCACAGTGGAATATCTGCATGATGCCCTTTGGACGATTCAAACAAAGAATTTTAGCATTATAAGCTCACAAGCTTAACTTCTATGAATCAAATTAAATTGTAGAAACATATAATGAGGAGGAGCACAAGCTTTAACAACTGTTATTTACAAGAAGGGTAAAACAAATATTGGCTTTCAAGAATAAAACTCAACCCTGAACAAGCAATTGTTTCCCTCTTTCTATTAAAAAAAAATTATATATATTCCTTATTTCGAATTTATACAAAAAGCTGAACTTTGTTTCCTTGCCAACACTTCTATAAACAATCTACTTTTACAGCTATTTGTACAACAAACAGAGAAACATTGCACTCGTGCACTTAAATAAATTAGATATTGACAATAAATATGCTAAAACTTAACATATCTGCACTAATTAAAATAATATTCAGCCTTTTCTCATTTAGCCTTCTTAATAAATACAAACAATTATAAGTATATGCATTACAATGCAACAGCATTTTGGGTTATAATAGAGCACAAGAAGTAAAAAGTTTGATAGATCTTTAATCAACAGAATTTGTCACTTTAATTGTGAACAAATTTTCAATGTCTTAAAAAACACTGAATGATAGCTCAATTCATTATTAAAACTAAAATTTCTTCCAATGTATTTACTGCTGTTTTCTAAGTCATCATTTTTTCCCTCTGTTTTAAACTATGTAGACACATGGTGTGTTTGTATATTTGAGAATTTTTTATTGCACACAAAATATTTTGATAACATTTCTGCCATTTGTTAAACAAAATATTTATGATACAAAATTTTGTTTTCATATTTCCTTTTAAATTTTTTAGTGTAACTTGTTAATTCACACAATTTATTAATTTTAGGGTTTTCTGGCATGTTCTCATATTTTGATGGTTTTTTTCTACCAACAGAAAGAATTACAGTTTTGACCAGATAATACTTTTAAATTGATACATTTCTTTCTGCCAAAAGGTGTCACTTTACATTGATTGCTTCAATTGTGCCACTCCAAGTACCATTCCATTAATATTGTCTGTGTAATTTTGCTTGGTATTACATATGGATAAGGCAAGGCATTTTGACACCAGAGTATCAAAATAAAATGAGCGAGGAAACCATTACTTCAAAACCACTGCATATAGTTAAAAGTGATAGGAATAAAAGCTAGAAAATTACTCTGATCAAAGACTTTTGTATTTTTTCATATTGTCATTTCACAAAATTTTCACGAAACAATTGAAGTCAATAATTGGGTTGTAACACTACTTTCACAGCATCACCTAATATCAATGAGTGAATTATGTAACTTACAAGATAATTTTTCTCCATCACTTGGCAACATACATGACTGACCAATTAAGAACTTTATATTCAAATTTTACAGTCTTATTACTTGAACACATAAGAAAAAATTAGGTGTACCTCTGGCCACTGCATGGGCAATATATTACATCATTCATTATCACATAACTTGTGTAATGTACAATTTAAATTGATTGGTTACATATTCCTGTTTAATGAACTGTTCCAATCAATTAAGCAGACATTTTGATTTATGCTATAAGTGTTAGAAATTACTTGTAACTACTAATTTTTCATCACCTTTGACAAAAGTTTACAACTATTAAGTACAAAATTTCTCTCAAGTCTACATATAATTGTAATCCTGTGAACAATTTCTTAAAACTTTTACATTAGTCAGTTAAAAAAGAAATTTCAATATCATGAGGGAAAATATTAAGTGTATCTGTTAAAAATTTGGCCTGTGAGTGTGCTGTGTAGAATACTCTTATGTTGAAGAATGCTTACAAAGTTTGTATTCTTGTGACATGAAAAAGAGATATGCAAATAAACAAGCATATTTTTTAGGTGTGAAAAATAGAAATCATTTCAGATTTTCTGAGCTTTCAATGCATTTCCTTCAAGGTTAAGTGAAACCAACAATATAAATATTCAGTCAGAAAATGACAAAAGAAGTAATATGTGTTTAAATAAAATATATATATATGAAAAAGTAAGAAACTAAAAATATCACAACATTCAAACAAAAGAGGGACTTTTTTTTATTTGGGACTATGAAACTTATCAGTTGTGACTGATTATAATAGAAGTAATCAACTGCCCAATTAACGAAAAACAAAAAGTAGAGATTTACATTTTGTCAGTTACCGTTCAAATGTAGAAGTTTATATACAATTCTAACTGGGTACTGTGAAAAAGCCATACTAAAATTGATCTCAAATGCCAGTAACAAAGAAACTTATTACATAAACATTTACAACAATTAAATGTTAAAACGTAAACAAAAACATTTATAATATACAATTTAGAGAATTCAGGCAGTTTTTTTTAAAACACATCTTCACACCTATCTGTAACACTTTGTTGTAATGATTCAGAAATATTCAGTATAATTTTCATGTACTGTATTTTACTGCTATAAATAAACTGAAACAGTTTTGAGTTGTCCTTTCTTTAGTATAACATTTCACTAGATGAGCTTACAAAATTCATTGTAAAACAACAATAATCCTAACAACAGTGCAATATTCACAAAAGTTTCACTTTTTTAGCACTGGGATTTTAATTTCTTCAGGCATGACTCCAAAAACGGCCTTCTTCACAAACCCTAATTAGAAACATATGATTAGGTCTTTTAGAGTAAAAATAAGAAAAACACTCCAATAACCACGTGTATTAAAACACCTCCTTTTTTTTACGCTACGTAACTATACTCATCAGCAGAGTGAGGGGTCCTCTCCAAGTACTGTTTGTCTATCAAAGCTTCAATGCATTTCTTTATCATTGTTACGCTGGGCACAAACCGTGACTTGGCTTGATTGATCACCTACAAATTGAATATTTAAAAGTTAAGAAAATTCCTTGCTAAACTGCTTACAAGGAATAAGTACTCTTCTAATGTATTTAATACCTGAATCACATTAATACTAAATATAAAGCTAAGTCCTGATAGCGCTTGCCCTAAATTCAAACTTTTCATCTACCTCACATCAAACATACTGTTGTTGGTTTTTACTTAAAACATGATAGTCAGTGTATTCAGAAACAGTATTTTGTGAAGATTTTCTTCTATTCATCTTGTATAAAATTTTCAAGTGGCTAGTTCTTCAATTCATTTTCAGTTGCCTTATGTCAAACTAAGTTTGAATTTTCACCAATAAAACATGACTACTAAATGGACCATAAAACAAATAAGCAGCCATTAAAACAAAGGAAAAAGTGACGGATATTTATAAGCCTCACTTTTTCATATAACGTTCCATTAAAGAAAGTTATAATAATTCATAACTCTATTTGCATAAAATAACTTTTAGAATTGTTTGAACCGTTTTTATATCTTATCTTTTAAAGCCAAATTGTCATACAAAGGCTGACAAAAACTACCCAATCTAAACAAAAATAAAATCTTTTTAAGGTTATGTCAGATTAAAGGAACAGGTGAATGAACCAAATTAATGTAAAAAAAAAGCAAAAATCCAAAATATCTAAATATCAATTAAATTATGTTTTCCAAAACTGCAGAAAATGCAAGTTTTCTGTCAAAAAGCCGAAAAAGATTAAAAATTAATGATTTTTCTTGAATTTCACAATTTCAAATTCTAGGTAGTAATTAGCATTATATTTACATGAAACACAACTTCTGTGATCCTCAATACAGTTTGTGTTTAAATAATTGTAGCTTCTTAAAAATATAATTCAGTAATTAACAGCCATGATTATTATTTTACATTAGTTTAAAAATATGAGTAGAACAGAATAATTTCAAAAAATATAATTTTAACCACAATTTTTTCAAAACATAGGGATGACAAAAGAAAAAGTTATAAGGATAACACTTTATCCTCTAATCTTCGTTTCTGTTTTATTTTAAAAAATTCTAACATTCCTTTTCCATTTGTTTAAAAAAGTTATATTCTAATTCAGCAAATTTAATTTTTTAAAAGTGAAAAAAACATCTTCCTTTATCCACAGTTAAAGCTATTAGTCATTAATTTTTCAAACTTTCACTACAATATCTCAATGTATTATTTGAACAAAATCAGGTTACATATGAAAGGATGGGTCCACATGAGAGCCATTTTTGGCCCTAAAATCTGGTGAAGAAAGAAGTATTGAGAAAGGCTTGGTTTATTTTGAATTTTGCACAAAAATACTTGAGGAATATCTATGATACTGAGAACGGAAACACAATAAAGTAGTGCTTTCAATAATGTCAGTACTACCAAACTTTCAAAGAAGCAAACATTTTATGCAAAGTGTTTGTCAATATATGATACATATTATGAGTACTATAACAATTTACACCAAAAACCAGTCACTTACCCAAAAGTGGGGTTAACTTTAACACTGAACACAGGCACGTACAGACATAATATTTTTCACAGTATATGTAATAGAATGAAAGAAATATCATGCATGAAATCAACTGTGATGCATAGGCTCATTCATAGTGTAAGG
Source organism: Carcinoscorpius rotundicauda (assembly GCA_011833715.1). Classification (NCBI taxonomy): domain Eukaryota; kingdom Metazoa; phylum Arthropoda; class Merostomata; order Xiphosura; family Limulidae; genus Carcinoscorpius; species Carcinoscorpius rotundicauda. The sequence goes on along the minus strand of CM022406.1, from coordinate 37,300,141 downwards.
ACAATAAATATGTCATCACAAATGCTAGATTTATACAGAGCAACTGTGACTCTAAATACTCACATATGCAATATAACAAGCAGCCAAAGTATTAAAATACTGAAAATGGAAAATAGGTCCACCAACACTTATGGAGTTTCTAAACACTCACAATCACATCTGTTATATGGCAGGGTGGAGCTGTAGCTCAGATAACAATGACAACTTGGGTTTTCATGACAGTATATCATAGGCATTGTGGTTTTGAACATTACACATTCATACATACATCTTCATGTCACACCTGTACTTTATGCTCACTATAGTTATGAGTTTTGCAGGTTATGGGAATAACACATTGTGATTTTATTTATGTTTTTTCTTCTATTAACACCATCACAAGGTATTAAGTTGGTTTTTTTTGTAGTTGGTACACGCTAGGCTATCATGTCTCCAGTAGAGACAAAATGAGCCCTTATGCAGTCCTATCCTTTAACTATTGCTCCAAGTGTTTTCACATATACATTTTCAAATGCCAAATTATTCAATATTTACTCCAGCAATTATCTCACACTTAACTAAGTTTGTATATTTATCATTATATTGTGAATTATATGGGTCTTACGGGACTACTAAACATATCATTAAAGAAAGAAGTCCATATATAAATTACTGATATTTATAGGTCATAATACACACACACACACATAAAATTAATTAAAATTTGATTATTCAATTTGCCTCAGGTGCTAAAGTAATATACTGAAGGTTAATTGGGCAAATAAGCAATCACATTTTCTCTCTTTTAAAACTGTTGTAACTATTCAAAAGTTTTACTCTCTGCATAAAAAAAAATGTAACAATCCTTCAAATTCAAGAACCTTATAATTTATTAAATTTCTTTTTCAGATTTAAATTTAACGATCATAATATTCTGTATCTCTTTCAGTTCTTAGTCACATTTTAACCCTTCAAATGACAGTGTGGTAAGCAGATTCCTAATGACTGCTGTTTTACATACTGCAATATCTTCTTTCACTCACTCCCTCAATAAGTAACCTGTCTGGTTCATGTTTAAGTAGTAACTATATATTTATATTTCACAAAATCAAACAATTATTTTTAATACATTGACAGACCTCTTGTATGAGGATGTTGTGGCGTAACACTTTCCTTGCCTTCATTATACGAACAATAGCTGCCTGCAAGTAAAGCTTCCTGTCTTCATCAACAGAGCTGTGAGTCTGTTCAAGTTCTTGCTGAAAAAATATATATGAATATCGAACAGTTTATTTTAAAAAAAATATATCTCCATTCTGTATTTTACTGTGCAATTCACATCAGGTGACATAACAAAAACAAGTGTAATGAATTACAAATTATAAGAGTAACTTATACACTTGTTAACAGCATTAAAATGGGAAATGGCAAATATTATATAAATTGCTCAGTTCAGTTCATTGGATATTTTCCATTTTGTTGCCTGTAAATATTTATAAAAATAGTTAAATTTTTTATTGACATATTTCTTTGATTCCAAATTATTGCCCAATGGTCTTAAATTGTCTTTGCAATCATAGAGCTTTAAATGATACATTTCTAATGAAACCTAGAAATTACAATATTTGTAATATTATGTTTTTGTTAAAGTTGACTTATTTCCACAGAATTCTGTATGATAATTAAAATCAATCTTTACATTTACTTATCTTACATCAATCCTAGGAACTTAAAATATTCTTACCAATAAAATAATATATTGAGACGTTTTATCCATATTTATATTTAGGCTTGATTATTGGCATTGAAAATACCTCAAAGAGCAATTAAAGGTAACCTAATAATTTACAAAGTAATAATTATCTATGTTTCTATTTCATTAATAAATTACTCACATTAAAGTTCAGAGATATTCAACTATTTTTTATTATTTTAAGTACTGAAAACATTTTTTAAATTATTTTGAAAAACCTTAACAAAGAGCCATTTAATATCTGTTATTTGTATTATTATGAGAAATAATCAAATTCAAAAACAGATGAAACACAATATTATAAAGCCCAGTGTGTGTGTGAACCAATGTGACATGCAAATGGCAATAACAGTGTATACAATACAGTAACTTTTCCAAAATAGCCTGAATATAATTTTTTGTATGATAACTTTTACATATAACTGTCATGTTTTCATTTGCATGATCAAACTGGTTTTCACACTAATTTTCACAACACTTTATTCATCAGTTACATGAATGTAGTCAGAAATGAATGAACGTCAGAAATCACTTTTGAAAGATCCAGTGTGTGCTTGTTGCAGGAACCTCAAAACAGTATTACAACCTGCTTCAAGGCACACAACATGACTCTTGAGGTTCAAAGACAGTTATGACTCAGAAACTATGCATAGAAATAATTTTTGTATGTTAAAAGGCTTCTATCATTGTGTGGGTCAATGTAAGCTGGTTCTCAAAAGTAATTACAATGACTTCAGGTAAAAATCTATCTAAAAATTTGTTGTTTTCATATACAAACAATTATTGTTCTTCCTATCTTGATCTAGGTGGCCTGACTTAAACTTTGCCAATTTCTTTCGCAGTTTAATCTCATTTCAAAGTTTTTGGCATGATTGTAAAATTTCAACAGTGTGATCTTGAGTAGTATGAACTAGTAATGACAACCATCCAACAATTTCACTGCTATACTGATAAATACCCAGTAATTCATTCTTCTTCCTCTTCTAAAAATGTAAACTATTCAGCTGCTTAATTTACTTTTATATGGAATGAGTAAGCCAATTTCTATACCCTCTATTTCTATTTCTCACGACTTTTGTTAACAAACTAATTAATTATTTAGAAAAAAAGGTAGAATTTATTGTCTGTAAAACTTTATCTTTAGACTTTGATCTATAAAACAACCTTTGATTATTACACTGCTGCCCCCCTCCAAGACAACAATTGTAGACCCATGGAAAGTGTTCATCCCTACTTCATCAACAGGTATCTATGTAAAGTTTTTTAATAAAGGCAACATACAGAAGTTATCAAGTATTTTTTTATCAAAATGTTTCTAATGAATGGATTAAAAAATAAAACTCTACAGGTATGTCACCCTTGAACTTAAAACTGTGAAAAACATTCAGATATAATTAAGTCATGAGCAACTGGTAAAAAAAAAATCAAGTTCAGTAGCAGAGAACAAGGAAAAGTTTAATTTTTGAGAACTACTCACCTGTGGAGTTTCTTTCTGTATCACTGCTGATATTTTAAATTTTGTTCGTTTATTGGAATAGGATTTATTTAATGTAAGAACACTTTCTCCATTAATAGGAGCCTCCTGTTAAACAGAGAAAAATGCATTTAACAAATGTGGAATATTCTATACTACAGTTTAAAGTTAATAAATAAAATTTATTTAAACATGTAGCAGACAATTTTCCTGATGTTATGTATAATAACAGGAAAACAAATTTTAACATTTAAAATTTTATATACCAATTTAAAGAAATGTCACAAAAGGGCAGTAAACTATTAAATTTAATTATGAATTTGTATCATAACTTTGATTAAATTTGAATTTATTTTCATGAATCAAAACTTATAAAATTTCATGTAATTAACAATTTTTTAAATTAATCTTATATTTTCCTCTTCCACTACCTGGAAAATGAGTTTACAAAAGACCCAGATGTTTATTTTTGAAACTTGATCACACAAATTCTATATGTTCTTACGATAGCTGTTTTTTTTAAAAAAAACATTAAAAATTTTTAAAACATTCTGGATATCAATGAAAACAGTACTTAGGAGTTATAACAATACTTAGCCTTGCTACAGGTATAATCTCCAACATTACAATCAGATGTTAATAATTATATTACAATTATTACAATCAGGTGTTTATTATTATAGATGTAGAAGAAAACTGATCTTTTTTTACACCATAAATGTATAAACAATAAACCAAGTAATAACTTGTCATATATCATGCACAACAAAAACATCTGTCAGATTTAGTATGAGGAACAAAGTTACCTTTTATACAAATCAAAGACATGCTACAAGTAACACTGCTAAAGTTTTATCTTTATCATAATATATGCCTCTGAAACAATACAACACCAGATAATGCTTTTGTCTCAACAAGGGGTTTAACACATGATAAAAATTTCAGAAAAGTTTTTATCACGTGCAGAAAAACAATTTTTTTTTGTTCACAGATGATATGTTTCAACAGATCAAAATTATCTCATCATGAAAGATTATGAAAACAGCACCAAAATAAACCTTACGTCAAAAGACATTTTCAACTGAGTTTCATTTACTAAATGTTGGTTATTTTGGATCTATAATGTTATACACATAACCATATCCAACTGGAAGAATCAGGAAAAATTATATCTTAAATCTGATGATGTATAAAAATAGTTTCACTGAAATCCCACTGTACTTAACTGTGGTCCCAAGAAACCAAATAACTTCTACAAGTTCACGTTTTTCAGGGACCACTGCTAAAAAAAACTTTTTTAAGGGTTTTTTTTCCCAAAAATACAGAGCAAATTATAGTGTCACAAACCAAGGTTCAGGTAACTACATATGAATAGCTTACAACTAACTAATAATAAATGTGAATTTTTAAATCTGGAACAAAAATTTACATAAAGGAATCCATCACTCTGTGTATGATGACAAAGTTTACTTTATAAATTCTGATAATGAAGTCTGTACCATCTCCTCAACCACATGCAGATAAAAAATACTGCAAAATCTTTTCTTGGATATGTATTTTATAATTATGAAATTATCATGACTAAAATATCAAATTTAGCTGTAATATTTAGGATTACATATACAAGTTTAAAGGGTTTTTAATCTATTTTGAAAATAACCAAAATATGATGACAAAATGTAATTTCTATAGGTTTAAAGGTTTCGCTCTGCGGCCCGAGTTTAGTTACGCTATGATTGGGAATAAATACATTTTATGAAAAACCAAACAAAAGGTTTACAAAACACTGAGTCATGTGATATGTTTATACATCACAAATTTTTTGAATCTTAGTAAAATTTAAAGATCCTTTCTTGAAATAACCCTACATGTTTACACCACAAAATAAAATTTATCCAGGAAACTAAAAGACCCCTGGTAGTTTTATACAAGTTCTACATATCACAACCCCTAGAAAAAATAAAACATAGGAATGATAATCAATTATTTATGTAGCATCTTTTATGTAGCATCTCCCACTATCTTAAGAAGCCATTTCACATATTAGTTTAAGGTATAAAATTTGATGTAAATGGTAAAAGATACCATCGAGCACACTATAACTTTACAACTGACCATTAAATGGCTCTGATGCTTTATCACCATAAGCACAGAAAAAAAAACTCAATTTTGTTTTGTACTACATTCATTAATACATTTTCAAAGCTCTAAACATTATAATAAAGGTCAAATATTAAAATTTCTTAAAAAACAACACAGCAAAGACAGGGATATTTCAAGTTATGTCACACATACTCCCAGTTTGTTTTTTAACCTCTGTGAATCATATAAATGTGCTAATCATTATAGAAGTTGCACAGTGTAAATCTACATGTTGAATCATTAATATCTTTAAAATTCTATTTTAAACATTCCTACAGACTCCAGAGTATCCAAACACCAGAATGGACACACAGGATATTTGGTTTATGGAGAAGATAAAATGCTTTTGTTGTGGTCCTAATGCTCTCTTAGGGAATTATTATAAGCAGACTAAAGCATTGTTAAATGGCTAAAAATTATTTTTTTGCATAAATGTTTCTATCTTAATGGTGTATACATTTGAATCAAACCAAATAGAACATTGAAACATAGCTTGACTCTTGGTGGCTGGCATAAAACTGCTATATAGAAAAACTGGTTCTAATGAATACAAGAATATGTTTGAAATTTTGATTTTTCTCTCCTACATAATCAGTAACTATAAACAATAAGTGGCATATCAGTTTATTATAATTTAAAACTTTAAGGAAAAGGGGGTAAAAATTTCACAAGGGACTTTAGGAAGTACAAAAACTATATACACAAAAACCTAGTAAACCTTTAGTTTTATTTCATTCTATAAATTAATATTAAACCAATAAAAATAACTTGAAAACACCAAAAGGAGTAGAATCATTGGTCAAAAACCCTTTTGAAATCCATTAAAAAGTTTTAATAACTTAGGTACAGAAGTTAATATACCGCAACTAAAAACACTATAAAAATGCCTTGAATCATTTATGCAGAAGTCCAAAGCAAACCTAATTTTAGAGATCTGAAAAAGAAACGGAAGATACAAATTCTTACATCAGTGGTAATTAGAAGTTTAGCATCAGCCAAACTCTGTAGATGCTTCACCAGTTGTTCATCATTTAACCTTGTATTTTCTTGAAGTTCTTTGTAGCTTAAAGTATCTGCTGACTCGTACAATAGCAGCAACCCCATCTGATAGGTTCCCATGGTCACAATGTATGGTTTTTTTAAGTAACACAATTTCACTTCCGCTGAAAATAGTAAAGATACGTGGCTTCTAGTCAAAAACAGTATCAACTTCTTATTGTAACCACATACAGAATGTTTTAAAATATGATTTATTGAATGAATTACAAAAAGCTCAGGTACATTTAAAGGTTAAGAAGGATGTACGAAGTTCATTAACAGCACCTTTCTCAGCTAAGTTATCTGAAAGTATAAGTCACCTTCATCAATGTTTATATAAGATTTATTACTATATGCACAAACACCCTACTGTATTATAATTAAGCAACTGATGAGTTGACTTACCACTACCTAAACAAAGTTGAGAGACTCTGAACACTATAATTAAGTAATTAATGGGTTAACTTACCACTACCTAAACAAATTTGAGAGAAACTCAAGAACATATAATTAAGCAATTAAAGAGTTAACTAACCACAACCCAAGAAATTAAAGTTAAGAGATACTCTGGAACCTATAATTAGGTAACTAATGGGTTAATTTACCACCACCTAAACAAATTAAACAAAGTTTAGAGAGAGAGACTGTAACCTATAATTAAGCAATTAATAAGTTGACTTACCACTACCTACACATATTAAACAAAGTTAAAAGAGACTCTGGAGCCTGGATCCTTTCCCACAATCTTATGTTGAAAGGGACAAAGCTCTACCACTTTAAAGCTTTTTTGAAAATTATTTAATATTAAAAAATATCTTTTAGATAATTCTTAAAGTAATTTAAAGTAAATATAGGTTTGTAGTAGACTTCATATAAATTAATTAATAGTACATCCAATTGTTCTTCAGAGGATTCTAGGTTTACATCCCAATCCTTGAGCCTCTTCCCACTTATCAAATATTGCATGTACTTTTAATGTCTTTTCCCTGACACTGTCCTTTTCTTAAACATTCTATAGTTCAAACCCTGCAAGCCCCAAATTCAAGTTCCTTTAAGATTTATTTCATTCTACAATGGAACTACTTTTATGCTTTATAAATGCTGCATATCATCCAAACACAGCAAATTTTTTTTATGACATCATATTAGAACTCTTCTTGCTGTTATAGATTTAGTAAGCACACACCGAACAGGAGCTTCCATTATTATTATGACACTTTCTTAAGCATCATAAACTTTATCAGATGTGGTTTTGAAAACTTTGAAGTTTGTAAAAAAAATCTTAATAATTTGATACCTATGTTTTGCTGTAAATAAAATAGGCCATAACAATCTAATGCATAATGTATTGCTCATATAACATACTGAATTTATTCAGTATTACTCAAGTAGCATAATACTAATTGAAAACTTAAATCCACATAAAAGATTCCTCTATTTTTATACTGGTTTAAAATTTAGAGTTAGTGAATGTTCAAGTAAATAATTTGATCATTTTTAGTAGCCCACAAACAAATTTGTATATGAATATATATCTCATGAGTATTTTGGTCATGATACAATAAATTTCTACCCTTTTACAATAATAGCACAAACAATGTCACGTATAAATGGTAACATATGTAACTTTTTGAAATATAAACTTTAAATGCTACCTCTGCTATTACACCATATTTATTAACTGAATATTTGTAATGTTTTGTGTATATGTTGATGTATGTATTGGCAGGATTTTTTACAGCAGGTGCCTGTGATTTGCTGGTGATAAATTTTAACAATAAACAAACAGCACACAGCCCACTTGTTTGTTTCAAAATATTTTAAAAAAGCCAAATGTATATACATATGTTTATTACACAATTAATTACAATGGTTGTATCCAGAGCTTTAATTGATTTTCTTTTATTGTCAAAAGTCCACAAAAACTGGTTTAGTTACTTTAGAACTTAAATGACAAGACAAATTACTCTTCTCTATACTATTATCATAATACAATCAGTAATAAGTTCACTTACATTACCCTGTGCATTACCACAGTTGTACCCAAAGCCTTAAATAATTCTCTTTTATATAAAATGTCCACACACAGATTGGTTCACTTATTTTAGAACCCAATTAAAATGATGAATTATCTTTCTCTACTCTGATTTTATAGTCTGTAATTATTACATTTTAAAAGTTGCCACTATACACATTTTATGACTAAACTCATGAAAACCTAGACAATATCAATCTTTATCTCTGTATCTTTCCCTTTTGCTTAACTTAATTGGACAAATCTGTTTGTCTATATATATATATTGTCTAACTGAGGCCTAGAACATTCTACAAACAATGAGATATTATGATGTAACAATATTCACTTAAAGTAACAAGAAAATTTTCAGAAGGTTTTGAGTAACATGTGTCAGTTCACAACAACTGATCTTGATAACAAATAATTTGTAAGCAAACTTTCAGTGACTAAAGATAATTTACTGTTATGCCTGCACAAGCTAAATAACATTCTCATATCATTAATGTATGTATGTATAGATTGATGTATACCAAACAGTATTCACTTTCTTCTACCAATAAAAAAATAGTAATTTTTATTTATGTTTGTGATACAAGTTAGATAGTGAAGTAAATCAATATGAATTTATGTTGTACCCACTACAAGTATTTAAACCTGGCTTCAACATGAGCTCCAAGACTTACCAAAGTTAAATGTTTTATAACGATTTTACATACTTTATATTTGTATTACTCCACTACTTACCATTACATAAGTGATGTAACCATGTTAGTTTTCTGCCACTAAATTTACTATTGTAGAAGTCTTCAAACTGCAAAAAACAATGCAACTTGAAGGACACCTAGTTATCTTAGTTATATATTTATTAAACACTACGTCTAAATTACATAAAACTGACAAAATTATACTATTAGGAAAAAGATTTAAAAAATCTGCCAACATTACATAACTATCTTAAAAACATTTACATTAATTTAAAAACACTATAGCACTAGACTTGACAAACCTTCCACTTTATTCTTTAGGTTCATTAGTTTGATAGTTAAAAATTACAAACATTATAAAAATAACAAAAAAGTAAAGTTTGATAACTTCAGAAACATATGAACAATTTTATGAAATTACCTTTTGTACACTCCTTTCTAATTGCTGAGGAATTGCAAAAGGAGAAATTGCACTTTGTGCAAGTGGCCATGCTCCTGCCTAAAAATTTAAAAATATTAATAATACTATAGATTAATCAAAAGTGCAATGACACTGGAGACTGTACATTCTATTCAGGTGCCACTAAAGAAGTTTTCAGCTTTGTTTTGTTGATCTTGGTTAAAAAAACAACTAAAAGCATTATAAAAATATGTTCTACAAATAAATAAATGTACTTGAATTATCTATGGTACTCCATGAAAAAATATATTAACTTCACACAAATAAATTAATATTATTTCTGTCTTAAGAAACACAATGTAGTATCAATAACCTTAATTTTCAAGCAAAGAAAACCTCACAAGTTTTGTGTAAAAATCTTTAGTTATCAAAATTTGAAACTACAAGAAACACTTTCAAGCTTTCAAAGTTATCTGTGTGTACTCACTTCAATAAACTGCATGCAATTCCAATCAACTCTGACTATACATTCAAGAATATTTCATTTTTTAGTTGAAGTAAAAAAATATTTCTATCTTTATTGAATAAGAAAAATAAGATATTACCATTTGGAATGCTAACTTCAAGAGGTAAGTTTTTAACTTACTTTCACCCAAATGGTAGTACCTTATTTTTCAATTAATTCTTTTTTTCTTTACTCTGGGAAGCAGTCACCTTCCCACAACTGTCTGCAGGCAGAAAAAGGTGATACAGATGTAGAACGTTGTGAGCTTGAGCACCCACATTTCTTTCTCCTAATCTCTATTTCTGTATCTATTGCCACTCCTTTATTTTATTTTTTTACGCGAGACTGGTGAATAGAGGTTAAGACTGATACATGGTGTATCCCTACCTCAATGTAGATCTTACTTCTGTAGTCACCTCCAAAACCAAGGGTACATTTTATATCCAACATTATAGCTTGTACCCAGGGATCTTTTTTAATTAGTGCACCATTTTCTAATATTATTTTTAAATTTATTTTTGTTTTGGCTTCTTTTTAGGTTGTAACCAACTAATATAATTAGTCAGAGGTTTGGATTTGCTGTTTTTTATGCAGTCTTTCCTTTTGATTTTGTTTGCTTAGCTTTATCAGTATTAATTTTCTCTTAATATATATAAATTACCAAAAATATAAATCAGTTTTATTTGCAAAAAGACTGTACACTACACAACATTTTTAAACTAATAAAAACCTGCTTATCTGGTATAACTTTTCATCAAATTTAAGGGATTAGGTTATATTAAACGTGTATCATTGGTAATGAAATAACAAATTAAGCTGTTTCAATATATTTCTCAATTTTTGAAGAGTGAGATACCTTACTTTTAGTTACTCTACCACATTTCACGAAAATTAATTTAACTTAGTAGTTTGATATCAATACATTTTAGCATTCAAAATATAAAATGAGAAAAAACACCTGTGGCACATCAAATGAGTAAATCAAGTTATGTTTGGTCAAGATAATCATTATATAAAATACAAAACAGTCTGGCTGTGTACTGTGACTCAGGTAATATTAACAGTGGTATGCTGCAGTTAATATACAAAGAGAAACTTAATACATTACAACATCATTAACACGAATACAAATTTTGAAAAAAATGATTCTTACCTGTAAGACATATATAGAAAAGTTAATACCTAGGTCTATATTCTCTGTTCTGAGATATGATGTGAACTTGTTGTTCAGGTCTCCACTGACACTCATGTCAGTAAACATCCTATGCAGTTTACTTGTGAATTCATAGCCACATGCTTGCTGAGCAAGAAAATAATAATTTTAATTGGGCAAAAACAATAATTGAAAAAAGAAGGAATGCATACAGAGGATTTCAGTACACATAATACTTTTATTATTTTTAATCAACAAGTCACAACTTTAACACTATCCCAAATCTATTGCACTTGGAGGGTGCATTACATCTAGAGAATAAATATGTATTACTGAATTATAAAAATAACTAAAGCAAATACGCTGGTATTCATTTTTCCCTATTGTTTTTTTAGTACCACAGAGTTGAAATGTATTGAATAAAATTGTTCTTGTTAACTAACCCATGTACTAAGTTTCATTTAGCAAACAAGACTGCTGTTGTTAGACCCTGATTATATAAGGCCTTATAGATCAAAGTAATTCCTATAAAGAAAAGTAAAATAAATATATAAATGAGTGAAAAAATGGGTTAAAAATCATCACATATATTAAATGAAACCTCATGATTCATTTTTTAATTCAGTTTATTTGTACTGTTCATATGATAAAAATGTTTTTTTTTACTGTGCACCAATAATCACGAACACAATAGCCTTGCGGTGTTTTATACACCAAAACAAAATTAAAATTTATAATTTTATAAAAAAAAGTTTTAAACAAATATAGGATACAAAAAATCACCAAATGAAAACTACAATTAATATAAGCATTTTTAATATATTCTTAATCAATAAACCATGTTTTCTGCCTCATTAATCTGTTAAATACACACATATATTTCAAACTTTAATTTATAATTAAGTGTTTATTTCCCAATCCAAAACTAATTATAACTTATTGTTACACTGCCATCAATTCAATCTATTATTTATGAATATATAACAGCGAGCCAAGTTATATGAGCAATATTTTTGCTACCTTTCTGTGATACGTAAGGAAATATTTACTAATTGCACTCTCACAGTTATTTTATGTATAATATTTCACTTCATAACTGGTGAAAGTAAAAAGTTGATTTGTTGTTATTTATGAAGTTATGGTAGGAAGTTAATGTATAAACACATACTTGAGAGAGTTTATTAACCATGAAGTGTTACAATATTCACAATTCTTAGCTCTTTTCAAACTGTTCAACAAGTTTTTAATTACTTAATCCTAAAAATTGCTAAATACATTAAAAAAAAACACTTTCCAATTCTTACGTTACATTTAATGCACAAGTTAGATTCTCATAAATAAATTATGTATAAAAAGTTCTTTGGAATTCCTAATTTCAAATAAAACAGAGATGATTTTGTTTGTTAAAATCTAGAAAAGAAATATAAGTGTAAAATGGAAATGCAATACCACAACAGGAAATTAAAAACTGGTTAAGTATATGATGAATTTGTCCTTACTTCCTCACGTGGCACATGCACAAACTTTTGGATCATCTACGATGAAGATTTTCTTCTCAAATAATTCATTCTTCGTAAAATTATACAATTATCATGCTGTGTATATATGACCATGAAAAAATTCAAAACGTCTATTTTAAAACAAAATTACTACATAATTAAATTATCCAATACAAACTTCTCACGTACCTTAAGTTTGTTTATCATAGTTTCTTCCAAATCCATAGACATGCTCTGGCTATGAATCAGTCTTTTTGCCAGCATTTTTGCATAAAACTAGCAAACCAAAAAAGGAACATATTTTAAAAGAATATCATTATATAATCAAATAATAAAAAGTTTTATTTCTCTTAAAACATGGAACAGAAACTGATACAACAAAAATCAATAAAAAACAGCATTAGTGAACAAAAAGTTAATAAATTGAGAAATCACTTTCAATATATTGAGATGTTTTTCTTCTGAATTGCACTAAAAGTTGACACAGGCACATTAATAAGTTTGACTGACACTATATTTGAAATAATATAATGAAATAATTGTTAATAGCCCATTTCATAATACGTATTAGAGCAAAAAATAATGACATGTTGAAATTTAATGTACAAGCCTCTATTTATTACAGCATGAAACACTTTAGTAATTCTCTACAATTCTAGTTTACTTACTTTCTGATATATATCTTTGTCATCTATATACCTAAACACAGTGACTGACTGAGAAAGTTTGTCTTCAATTTCTGATTCAGAGATTCCCTTTGCACTTTTTTTAAGAAGTGAATCACAATACTTAGCTAACTAGAGAGAAAAATATATTATGTTATCTACAAGATTCATTGATATCTACTGTTATTATACCAATGTTAAGATACACTAAAACAAGCACGTTTCAGTTAGATACATATTCAAAGTTATATGAGATAAAGTTAAGAACTACATATAACATTTCAATGAAACACTAAGCAAACAGCAGAAGTCATCATGTTAATTACTCATTGATACTGCATCAATCCACTAATCCAAGATCATAAATAAAAATTCTGGAAATAACTTGAATGAAAGTGCTAGTTATAGATTAAAATAAACATAATCAATGAAGAAAACATTAAAGCAGTTTTTTAAAAAGACATTTAGATAAATAAAATTTAGTAACTTAAATGGTTTAAGTTTAATCTCAGCTCATGAACAGCTGTCAGCAATATAGTGAAATGATTCATGACTGATTGTGTTGTGATGTATAACTGTGAAACAACGTGCTTCATGACCTAGCTAAACTGTTATATGACTGATTACACCATGATGTACAATATTTTGATTTGTGGATAAAAAATAAATAAAATTGTAAATAGAGCATGCTGGGAAACATGGATAAAACACTACATTATTGATTGTGTAATGTCATATATCCTTCCATTTTTGAATAAAAGTTTTAAACTGTAAACAGAACATGACTAGCAAACCAGATAATAATTTTAAACTGTGAGAAAAATAAGTAAAATAATCTGTTAAACACAGTTAGAAAAGAAAGGTCACCAAAACTTCATAATGTTCAGGCAATAATGAGAAACAACAAATACAATTTAAAATGCAGCTTTTTACATTTTACAAGCTTTGATTAACTACAAAGTGCTTGAAAAAAAAAGGTTTAAGATAAAATTACTAATTGAAATGACCAAAAAAATATGTACTTACTAATTCTGGAGAGCGACAAGGATGCTTAGGGTTAGTTCTGTGATTAATTACAGTTGCACAAGCCTAGAATACAGAAAAAAGTTTAAACAATCCAGCCAATAAAAAGAACAAACTTGCTATACATACAATAGCTCAAATGCACAACGTACCGTCAATTTTAATCATTTTCATAATGCCCCCCCCCAAAGAATAGTTGCAAAATAAAAGGCCACAGTGATTTAATTTTTCAACAAAATTTCTTGTACCTACATGTGTCACACATCTCGTTCACAATTAACTGAACCATCCAAAATCAGTATCGTTTAATGTAAATTTCTCTTAAAACTGTGTGCATGGTTTATGTAATTAACAGTTAACTGATTCTTAACTGTATATACAGTTTACTTAGTTAACTAATCTATTTAAAGTATTATTATTTAAACATATTATTTTTGTTAAACTAAAGTAGCTTAGGACAGTAACTATCACAAAACTGATCCATCCAAAATCCATGATAGTCATCAACCAATCAGAACATATTACCTTATCTAAAGCACCAATGAACTGCTGGTCTCCATGAAACACCTCCCTAATGAGCTGTTGAAATTTGTTGTGAACTTCTAATACTGATTCAACAAACATCTGAGGTATCTGTTTGAAAATGTGTGTGTAATAAATACCATAATCTATAACAACAGAGAAGTAACGGATATAATAAAATAATATTCACTTACTGCATGTATTTACAGTTACTGCCTGTATCAAAATTGGAGGTATTATTCCTTTAAAATTAACAAACCTGTATTCAACAATTTGGAAAATAAAGGAAACAAAAATTAAATGTATTAAAGATAAAATTGTGTAATAATACTACAGTACTGAAGACTATTTAAAAACATTCTCTTGGAGCCTCACCATGTCATTACAGTCGATGTTATCACATGTGGTCATGATCTATGTAAGAACAATATACTTTGATAACAGTTCTGCAGTTAGGTTTTCAAAGAAAAAAGGAATATATTGTAATGTAATCATGTTCATAGTACACCATTCTTTCAAAAAGAAATTCTGCAACCCATCTAGTATACAAGGATAACGGTTTTTCAGAGTACAATTCAAAGATTCAATTGTCCAGAAATCTATATGTTTTACATCTGACAACTTTGTATATTATAGCACAAATACTGATTTGCACTTTGAGCTGGTTGAGGCATATATATATATATATATATATATATATATGCTAACAACCTTATATGTTTAAACAATAAGTCCACCATTAAATCAACTAATTAGTACAGAAATCTATTAAATTAATCAAACTTTTGAAAGTTGCCTAAAATGTTTCTTTTTTTTTGTTCCAGAGGAAAACCTGACATCTGTGAAAGGTTGGATAATGTTGGCTTCTTTTCCTACATTTCTTCTCACTATATTAATTTACTGATATAAAACAGTTATATTTGTTTTCCTTATTTTACTTGTTCATTCTGTGTAGATTAGCGATTTTGACATCACGTTTAAACTATTTCTTTTCACAAGAATATTTTTAATGCAATTTTTAAGACAATAAGATTTTCTTTAAATAGAACTTTTATTGGAGCGCAGAAGTAAATTATTATCTAAGAACTAAATGTATGAAACCTAATGTTACACAGATCAACGGTACTTGTAGTTCTGTATCAAAAACTTAGGCCTAATTGCTAATTAGCGAAAGTTGTTTACAAAACAGTGAATAATTTACAATCAAAACATTAGATGTTTTTCTTCGAAATATTTTTTATGTTATTTTGATATTTGATAAAAAATTAGTGCTGCTATGTTTTAATTAACACAAACACACTATCACCCAGTTTTCACAGTGGAATTTATGTATTTGTCCAAAAGAAATAACTTGTATGTGCTAGTTACATACTTAATGTTCATGAATCATGACCAATCACAAGCTGATTATATATTTTCAAATTTATTGTTGCTTTAATCAGCAGTATTCAGCACAAACATATATACAAGACAGTGACATATTACACAAAATTAGATAAACAAATAATGTGAAGTTTTATTGGCTGTGCACAGATTTACAACAAACAACTGATAAAAACTCATAAGAAATTTAAGAACACAGTTCTTTCAAATATTTAAATCAAACAACATATTCATGAAACAAACATTTATCTGCATTAGAAAAAATGCAAAGTTGCTTGTCAATGAATATTAATTAAATGTATCTTTACTTCAGGGGCACCATCATGCATTTTAATATACAAAATGTATCATGTTTAAGTCAAAATTACAAATAAATATTTCAATAGTGACATGATCAAACATGATTAAGTGTTTATACACTAATAAATATATGAATATTATTTAAGATCATATTATTAAATGTTTGCAGTTCACAAGGGTAGCTAAAAACATAAATGAATAGATGATGGACAATTCATTCAGAACAGCATTACCTTAAAATGTTATAAAGCCCAGAAAGAAGCAAGAATTGTGTTGACTTACATTATCACCTCGAAGGTTGTTGACAGATTCAAGTCCAATCCGTGTTATATGTTGTTGAACTTGTCTAATAAGAGCATCAGGTCCTCCATGTACAGGTTTTAATAAAGTGTACATATTCTGCAGATCTGTATAGAAAGTTAAAATAAAAACAAGTTTCATTTTCTAAGAAATTTGTTGCAAAAACAAAAAGTACAAAGTATGATTTATTGAATTATAATAAACTTTTTTAACACTTTGCGTTGAGTATTTTTAATCTTTTAACCAATTTCAACAGACTATGAAAGCACAGCAAAATGAAAAGATTCATTTTATAGGGTTCAAACATTATTATCATCTAATGAACTCAAAGCTTTCTGTTTATATCACCCTGCTTATGATGGTTACATTTACTAAATGCCAGAAGCAACTTCACAATACCTCTCTTCCTCTCTTGTTGTACCATGGTTACACACTCCCCATGTAAAAACTGGAGGTGGTCTGCTACCATTCTTTGCTCACACTCTTCTGTCACACGTGGGTAAGAGCTTGGATGAAGAAATTTTCTACTCCTCAAATTTTCAGAATCAAGCCGCTGCAAAACCTTTGGTTTCATACAAAACTTAAAAATTAAATTCACATAACTCATAACCCAGTATATACAAAGTAAGTTTCAGTGCTACAGAAAAAACTGTATTACCAAATGTATTAAAGACAATACCTTAAAATTCAAAATCATCCTTTTCAACTGATGTTTCCACATTTTTTGATACAGCAAAACAGCAAGTTCTCTATAAAGATGTGGAGCAGGTATAGAAGCTCAATTCTATCTAAGACGTAGCAAAGAGGTGATAGAATTTCAACATGGATGATTACTGGTTGGCAGATGAGGGATTTGAGTTGTTAACTAAAGGTATGTAAATACACTAATGGAAAATTTAGTATAATGTATTGACGTTTGATAGCTGATTGGTGTTCTAACTGAATCTAACTGCACTCTACTGCTTGAATTGTGGATATTGGGTTTTCTTTAAAGAACAAAGTTCATTATACAGTAAGGAAATTTACAATCTACTCTTGAATTATTAAATATTACTGCATTATCTGTTCAACGAGTTTGAATAAGTATTAAAAATCATGGCAATTTAAAGTCATTAGCTGATAAGAAATATTTATTATAAATATCGGAAGAGCAAATGTTAGTAGTTTCAAAGCCAGGAATGTTGATGAAAAGTGAAGTAATACCAAAATTTATGATGGAATGGAGAAAAAAATAGCACTACATTTTTTTCTTTGGCATGGACCTGTTTGGCAAGATAGATGGTATTGGAAATGAATACACAATCAACTCAGCTGAAGCAAATTCTCTCTTTTGTGCCACTTTGAACACATACAGGCATATAGTTGTTCCATGAATTTCAACCTCATTTTCTAAAACTAGTCAGTATGCTGTCGTTGGTTGTTTTCACTTTAAAAAACCAGATTTTTCATTACTTAAATTCCTGCCATTCCTAAATATTAATTTCATCTATACAATCAAACAAAACTGTTTTACTTTTTCAAGATACTGTTTTAATTACATGATCTTAATTGTTTCTCAGCTATTGTCTTCCATAAAGATTCATTCTCTGGTTTCTTTAACTCACTGTACAACTCGACAGCCCCACTTTGCAAATGTAATCTTATATCATGTGTATGTTAGAAAGTCATTTTTGTTCAACTTACAAGTTTTCACATCTTAAAATCAAATTACAAAATATAATAATAAAACTAAGCATATGTTCTCAACAGGAAATATGATAAGTGCACAAAAACAATCACTGTTCCAGGCTTACCTAACACTTGTAATCTTCTTGATGACAAGAAACCTACTTGAAATAAAAATGTAACTTAGAAAAGCTGGTAAGGGTATTAACACTTTTATTGATAAGGAGAGAACAACAATTCAACCTTCCTGGCTATGTGGGTTAAGGGGTTCGACTTGTAATTTGAGGGTCACAGGTTCGAATCCCTGTTGCACCAAACTGCCTGCCCTTTCAGCCATGGAAGAGTTATAAAGTGACAGTCGCTCCCAATATTCATTGGTTTAAGAGTTACCCAAGAGTTGGTGGTGAATGGTGATGACTAGCTGCTCTCCCTCTAGTCTTACACTGCTAAATTAGGGACAGCTAGCACAGATACCCCTCATGTACCAAACAATCAACCTTTCGAAGTCATTTTAACCTGAAGATGACCTAGGGAGGTCAAATCATCATTCTCTCCTTGTCGATAAAGTGTTAAAACCCAAACCAGCCATTCTGAAATACACTTTCAATCTTCCTTTCCTTGGCAAACATTTTAATCTTAAAAAAGTCAAGCACAGATAATATTTAAAATATTTCTCTCCTAATTTAATCTTAAATTTTTTTTTATATTTGAGGATCTCATACTCATCCAATTTTGTTCATGAATCATTACTTAGATAAGTTTAATTAAATGCATAGAAGTGAAAAAAATGTCACACATTTTTCCAGCATTTACAACACAGCAGGTTGAATAAATGTAAATCTCTTGTAATTCTCACTAAAATGCATACTGTTTGACAAAAATGTTCATATTTTTTCTGATAATTAATGAGATGCATATAATTTTTTAGTTTTTTTAGTACCGAGTAAAAATTCAAAGAACAACAAATATTGCTGAGTATTCTATAATCATTTTCAATGTGATTTTGTTTTCTTGTTTGTAATAATACAGAAGGCTACATGACTGTAATACCACTCCTTTGTCCACCTGGTGGTGCTGAAACCTAACTTTTAGCCCACTGATTTATTACTGAGCCATCAGGGAACTATATCACCATGATATGCAGAAATTTCTAATTAGAAAAACAACAAAAATTTATCTTACCTTGACCATGTACATTGAGCAATCTGACTCGTACAACAGTTTGATGGCTTCTTTTTTGTAATATTCACCAGTGGCTTGAAGAAATGGAATTTCAAACATTTCCTGATAGAGCTGAAAAAATAACCAATATAACTTTTAAAATTGAAGAAAAATATTTTGATTCTGAAAATTGTATCCACATTGTAATTCATTAAATGAACTATAAAAAAAAACATACCAATATCTGATAATCAAATTAGAATTATATACACGACTAACATTTTCATGGGACAAAAACTTGCAATAAACTGTAGGCCCCAGTGACATAGCACTATATCTTTGGATTTGCATAAAAAAAACCAGGTTTCAGTTTCAGTTCCAGGCAGAGCACAGATGGCCCATTGTGTAGCTTTGTGCTTAATTACAAACAAGTGAAACAAACTGTAAATAATATCACATAAAGTGAGTAATATCTCATCAACTGATTTAGAATTCTAAATATAATTCTATACATAAATAAAACCAATCTTGCCAAGCATAATGTAAATATGGAAAAAATCCTTAAAAAATTTGGATACAAGTAAAACACTAACACTCTTAAGATGGGTGGGTAAAAGTGCATGTCATGATTTTTAAGGTTACATTCAAAATGCAATTAATCTACTTTATAATCAATGCATATGAATAAACTTGGGATCAAAACATTAATAAATCAAATCTAAATATAAGTGTATCATGAAATCGGTTCACTCCGACTTGCAAACTTTCACCTTTTTCTAAATGCTCATCTGTGACATCCCAGGTTTAACATAAATTACTCATTATAATATAAAAATACTAAGGCACGGTCTAATTTTTATATCCTTTAACCCTCTTTGTTTACGGAGATATAAACAAAAGAGCAAACCCACTTGCAATGTCCTCCCCTTTCACGTATTGTCAATAATTCTCTATGATGTTTGCTATACAGTACTTACAAACAACAGAAATACAAAGTTTTTATTTATTAGATGAAGTGTAATGCCATTTTGTTCTCAGTAGATATTTTTAATTATTTCATCAACACATTCACACCTGCTATATCCAAGCTCAAACTGAACAGCTAAGGGAATTACTTTATGGCCTAAAACAATCATTTATCCGAATAATGATTTACCAAGTACAAAAGATTTTTCAAAAGCAGTTTAGAGTTGCTTACAGATTCGTTTTGTTTACCTGCAATGATCCTTTCTTTTTGTATTCTTCAACCAAAACAAATGAATCAATAACTCCATGAACAACTTTCTGGTTTGGACTATCACCAAGACGGTCACTAATAAAACCAAATAAAAACATAATGAGACAAGTTTTACAAATACATTTCCATTAATATATATGTATAAAATTTGGAAAAATTTATTTCAGTGAAAAGGCCAATCATACATTTCACACATGCACTTGAATAGCATTTGGTAGGACACCAGTACTCTAAAATGCATTGCAACTATTTCTCATGTTTGTATGATAGAAATAAAATGTTATGCAATAACTAACTAAACTGATACACCACTAAATGTGTTATCACACCACAAAATTCAACTTTATAATTTGTACAATACTTTTCTTGACCACAAACTTATTTACAATAATAGCAAATACACATAAACCCAAAAACATGATGTAAAATCATTAATTTTTGTACAGCAATAAAGTTTTAAATTTATAAATCTTTAAACAATAAATAACTTGTATTATATATGTAAAAATAGCTGGTAGGGTAGAAAAAGCACGATGTAGAAGAGCAAACAACGTTTCAACATTCTTTGGTCATCGTAAGATTCACAAAGAAAGAGGTAACTGACCTATAGCTGACCACATGTTTGAAGGCAGTTGTGTAATTGAGTCTAGGAATGTGGGGAGCGTGCTTAGATGTTTGATTACATTTATTATAGGTTATAATGTATTGGTTTATTTTGGGCTTGAGTTGTTGTATAAGTAAGGCTTCTTTAATTTTGCATTTGTTTATGTCTATTTCTTCATTTTGTATTCTGGTGTTTTCCATGGTTATGTTGTGTTTACTTGATTTGCAGTGTTCAAAAATGTGTGAAGGTGAATTTTTGTTCTTTAAATCTGGTTTCCATATTTTTACTTCTTTCTCCAATATAGAAGTCATGGCAGTTATTACATTGTATTTTATAAATAATGTTGGTGTTGTGTTTGTCAATGTAGTTTTTACACAGTACAGACTTTAGTTTTATGCCTGTTTTATAGATAAATAAGGTATTAACTGGAATGTCATATTTTGTTACTAGTTTTTGCAAAATGTTGGTTATTTTTCTGCTTATGTTGGGAATATATGGTATGCAGTCACATATGGTTTTGTGATTTTTTTAAATCATGGGGCATATTTACTTTTGTTAGTTGATTTTGCTTTTTGTCCAGGTGTGTGCATATAATGTTTTCTATGGTTTGTGGAGGAATCTTATTGATGTTGAAGTATTGTCTTATTTTGTCTAATTCGTTGTTAATTTTATCTGGTGAGCATAGTTTTTGTGACTGTTTATTTGGTTTCTTAGTAATGTTGAGTGTTTTTGTTTCATGTGCTGAATCCCAAGGAATGTATAGTCCAGTATGGGCAATTTTTTGGTAGATTTCTGTTTTGAATTGTATGTCGGTTCTTGTAATTTTGAGATTAAGAAATGATATTTGATTACTTTCTTCCTGTTCACATGTGAAGTTCATGTTGGGATGTATAGAGTTAATGTGATTAAAAAATTAAGTGCATGTTCCGAAGATGCGAATCCCACAATCATGTTGTCTACATCTCTGCACCAGTATAGTGGTGGATGTAATGCTGTGTTTATTGTTGTGTTTCAACTTGTGTCATAAAAATATTAACTAGAAGTCACATTCACACATTTTCGAACACTGCAAGTCAAACAAACACAATATAACCATAGAAAACACCCAAATACTAAATGAAGAAACAAACATAAACAAATGCAAAATTAAAGTAGTATTACTTATAAAACAACTCAAGCCTCAAATAAACCAATACACAGGAACACCTTTATACCTATATAAATAAATAATATCCAACATCTAAGGACATCCTCTACATTCCTACACTCAATTACACAACTGCCTTCAAACATGTGGTCAGCTATTGATCAGTTACCCCTTTCTTTCTTTGTGAACCTGACGATGACTGAAGAAGGTTGAAATGTTCGCTCTTCTACATAGTGATTTTTCTGCCTATACCAGCTGTTTTCACATATATATTTTTCTCTGCAAGTGGGTTTTCTCATCACCATGGATTAACTTGTGTTAGTTCTCTTTCATTTCACTTACCCACAATTCCATACAGACAGCTACCTAATTTGGCTACAGTATCTTTTCTTAACCTCAAACTTATTTACAGTAATAGGAAATACATATAATTTAAAAAACATGATGTAAAAACTGGTGACGACTAGTAACAGCATCAGTTTTTGTCTAGCAATAAAGTTTTAAATTTATAAATTTTTAAACAATAAATAACTTGTGTTAGTTTTCTTTCATTTCACTTATCCACAATTTCATACAGATTACTATCTCACTTGGCTACAAGATTATCACATGTGGCCCTAAACTTACAAACCAGATCAGTCAATTTGCTACAAAATATAAAGTCAACTTAAACCAAACACGACATGATTTACTGAAACAGCAAAATGTGCTTTTAAATAAATTCTTCAATTACATTTCACTAACCCTAGGATGTAAAGTAAACTTAAATCATGGGTGCATTTAATGTTTAGAAATTCTATCCAAAAAATGGAAAAATTTTTTCCATAATAATTTCCAGAACTTTAAATCAATCCATTTTGAAACAAGAAAAAAAATTGACTAAACTAATGCTTTAAGGAAAATAATGTTGACAGAAACATAATTTTCACCTTATATAAATAGTTACAAACAATAAGTCACCACAACACAAACCTTCTAATTGCTTCAAGCAATAGATTGACCAGGCTATCTTTCAAAGGCTCTATCATGTTACGTTTCCACAGATCGAGACCTAGCTGCAAAACTCTTAAACATCAATATGTTTGATACAAAGTACAAGAATATTAGGTTATTTTTAAATATTTGCTTTAATAAAATTAAAACTGTTCCAAGTTCAAAATCATGCTGCATTGTACATCAATGTGCTCTTTCACAAATGCCTTACGATAACATATAGTTCATTATATACAGATATACACTAAAAATATACATAGAATATTCAGCTGAAAAAAGTGAAATTAATCTGTAATTACAATAATTAATATTTAAGTAAGGGTACTTATGACAATGACTTCCTTTTTAATACCTTAAGATGTTTTTTATGAACCATTAAACACTAACCTATGACCAATATGTATATTTTTCAGTACAGAATCATATCTAACAATCAAAACTTAAGTCTATTTGACTATGTTAAGTTCAGTTCTACAAAATGAGTTTTAACATCAAAACAAAAACATTATTATTCATTTTAATATTTCACAATAAAAGTAAAAACTCTATGAAGTAAAAACAGCTAGGTACATTTCAAATGCTTTGTGATCCACATTGTGTGCATAAAGTTTTGCAAACAGTCAATATTAAACATACTTCATATTAACACATAAGCTCCAAAGTTTCAGTTTAAAGGTATTAAAATTGAACAACATTACAAATCTAGTGAATTACAAATGCCTGGTAATGTAATACTAAATACAGTTATCCAACACAATCACAAAAAACTGAGGTAATTAATCTTCAAATCTAATTCACATTTGTTAATTTTAATAAAATCTGATACCAAGCAGAACTACAATGTCAAAATAATTATTATTACAATGGCTTCTTTAAGATAACACAAATTTTTAACATAATATAAAGTAAAAGACAATAGTATTATATCTAACTATCTTTATGGCAAAACAATTTTCAAAATTAGTCTAATTTTATTATAAAAATGAAACAAAAATATAGTTTGTTTTGACCTACAAACAATAAATAAGAACCTACAGATTCAGAATCACTGTCTAATTATAGTAATAAAAATATACACATCTTCAAGAGAAACCTGAAAGTACATGGATGCCCGTATACAAGAAGTATATTCAAACAGACTGTTACAAACCAATCACTTCCAATGTATTTAAAAGGTACCGAGTCCACTTTTAGAAAGGTGGTATTTTGGACAAATCTAGAACAACCAGTTCACAAATACCACAAAAATTAAAAAAAAAAACTTCATTAAATTCTGTCGAATATACAAGGATAAATCATAAAATCTGTATCACTAAGCACCAAAATCTATATCGCTAAGTATTAAAGTCTATATCACTAAACATGTTCTGGAAGTTTTCACAAATAGATATATCTTCACATATAATCATTAGCCACCGGTTCTCGCCTCCCAAAGCATGCCAAAAGATCAAAAAAGGCCAGACAATTGATAACCCAGGAAACAAAAGACAGCCATACATCCTGGCACAAACTGAGTATATTAATTAATACTTGTATGTTATAAACAAAAGAAACTGCACCTGCTGGTTTCCAAGCTACTCTCTGAGTTTTATGCTGCTATAATTCGTAGTGCAACCACCATCGTTGTATCAATGTAGCCATACATCTGTATACACATATTAACTAAAACCACTTCCTCCTCAAACCTCTCCCACAGAGTGGCAAGATAAAAATATAGTCTAAAATGGGGTATCTTCAAATTGTCCCAGAAATGTAAGAATGACTATTAGTCTATGCTATGCAGTTCTTTAAACTATGGGCAGAAATAAAATTATATCACTGATAACAAAAAGTTTTATTAATTTATAAAAAAGGGGCTTGGTATATATGTCAATAAAAAATTAAGAGTAAATATGACTTTAAGTGATGTACAGCAGATATTTATGTTATATTAAAATAATTTTGGAGCCTCACCACTTCATTTGGTTGTGTTCTATTTGACCACCATACATTTTGACATTTGTTCTTCAGCAAAGTTTCCATGTAAAAGACATAATCCAAAGCATGCCACTACTCTCTAGTAGTTTTAATAACACATATAGTGTACAAGGACAGTGGTTTTCAAAAACATATCAATGCTCGAATTAAACACAAATACATAAAAGTGTATCTAACTGCTTGAGGTACATGACAGCTGAGCTGAGTGAATGTGAAATTATACACTGTTGGTTTTGTTTCCTGATGGAGATCCTTCTTGTGTATGTTGTGTACTCTTGTTTGAAATATTTTGATATTTCTTCTACTGATTTTGTGTTCATGGATTTCCACCTATTAACAAACACTACACTTTGATTACTATAGTTGGAGTAAAACTTTCAGCACATTTTTCTGGATGCCCTTGTAGTCCAAGTCAATCCACATTCTTTTGTTTACCTGTGCCATTAAGTATAAGGGATATCCTTATCTTGAAAGTTCTAAATCATACATTTTAATGTGTTTATGATCCCATTTTGGAAATAATTTGCATTACAAAAAGCTGTTACATACTTTATCCAAGGGTGAGAGATTTTCATTTGCATCACATTACCTATGATTACCAAACAACATCAAAATGTAATTCTGATACATACCATTATACTTCAACTTTATACCAACTTTAGCTAAACCATGACTTAATAATCTACACAAGTAATGATTATTTTCACATAAAGTACTGAATCGTTTAATTAAGTACCATTTTATATTGTCTTGAAGTCAAATATTATGTGTATTAAGGGTAATGTATGTGCTTTAAAAATACTCCTTGAAAACAAATTTATCAACATGCAGCAAATAGTTTGTTGAAGTGATACTTTTTAAATATGAACACATCACAAAAATGTCTGAAATTTTTCATTATGTATGTGTAATTTATAAAATTAACTTCTAAATCAAACATAAAGAATACATACCTCTCCAATTTCAAGCATCTGATCAGCTGGTTCTAAGCAACCGTAAATTAAATCTGCATCACTGAATTTCTGTTTTCGAATATGTTGAGTATTTAAATACCTACAGAAATGTGCATTCAAATACAAATAATAAAAATCATATCTCTTCTAAACCCTTTCTTGCTTATATTAATATATTTTTTTTATAAAATATTAAAACCTGGTATGTTTTACTTTGGGAAAGCTGCATAAAAGCTCTTTCCATTCACCATCCCTAATGTTGGGGTAGTAAGAGGGTAGGGGGGAGTAGTTAGTCAATGCCAGATGCTGTCAAGTCTGAGGATACTTTAATTAAATAAAGGAATATAACTCACCTATGAGCCCCTAAGTGTAGAACAATTTTAAAACAATAGGATGCAAACCACAGATCCATAGTCCAGAAACAAATCACTAGGTCACACCCAGTCCAATATCACATACATAAATGTATATCAGATCATTAGTGTTAGCCATCTAAACAGCTATGATTCAAGATTCATGTTTAAGAATAATAATATCTAAAAACTAAATATAATAATTCAATTTTACAGAAGGTAAAAAGGTATTTTCTATCAAATATTAGGCAACAAAATAACTGAAATTGCTTTTTTTTTCACTTCAATAAAAAAATCTATCCCAGAAGATCTTTAAGTAATAGAACATCAATTTCATGAAACAATAAAATGCAAAATAATTTACATTCAAGATTCGATGACTTTAAATATGCAGCTATTATAGAACAAATACATAAGTGGATATAAATGAAGACACACATCTGTAATTTTTCTCCAATTTCCCAACTTTACTATCCTCTTTACTGAGATATACTTACATATACAACTTATTTAGGTAATTGACTCCTTGACTGTACTGTAACCAATGTTTGTGATAAGCGCCCAGAAGTCCTTCTTCAGAACTTGCAACTAACTGTAATTTAAAGCAATAACTGAGACTAAAATTGAATATGATGCCATTATGCAAAAATAACTGGTGTTTTGGAAAGATTAAACATAAATATAAAAATTGGTAAAATTTGCACATCTTGGAAGAAAAACAATTACTAAAATTTCTCTATATCTAACAGCTATTTTAAACCACTTTGTTTTGTGTTTTCAAGTATTATGATATTTTAATTTTATTATTATTATTATAAAAATAAAACATTTTGATGCATTACACAAACAATTTATGTATTTAAAGATATTAATAAATGAAAATATGAAACAAATATATCTTCTATTTGCCATTATAAAAGATTTGAAAATCATTAAATCAATAATTCACAATTTAAACATTCACTATCAGATAATTTTCTGTATATTTAGTATTTAAATATAACTTAGTATTTGAAATCAAAATTGTAAAATTAATTTTTCAGTTGTCTTCCAGACACAAATTAAAATTGGCCAATTCCCCTCACCAAACAATATTTTGTGCCATTACAAAACTGATAATCTCATGCATTTCTGTACAATGTCCCAACACGTAATTGCCCCAAAACATGTTAAATTCACATATATGGAAAGTTCAAACTTTTGCACCAATTGTAAAACCATGCTCATTAACTAATTGTGGCACAAAATAAACATTTATGTCAATTTTAATTTCCTTGCATAAACATGTATACAATAGTCAAACAAATTATTTTGATGAAATAATAATAATAATAAAAAATGATGTTATCATTTTGTTACATGTGATAACTAGCTCTGCAGTATCCTTACCATTCGTACCTATTTTGAACAGTTTTCTATTTTTAAATTTTTGCAGCAGATGATGTTACATTAATTACTGAAATATTTGATTAAAACCATTGACGTATCTTTCCAGATTTACATCTGAGCATATTAAGAGTTTAACAACCATGATTTTTCCAGTAAATAGTTCTCTTGGAAAAAGAAGACCCTAAGAAGATTTCACACTCTTAAACAAGAAGGAAAAACATATGCTACATGAATTATAAAATAGCACATTTCCCATTTTTTAAATGGGCAACACATTCACAAAAACAAAAATTAGGGCAACTGAACTGGACCCAACTATTGCAACCCAGCTGAAAATGATAAAGCTACTTCATTTTGTTCAAAAAAATAAATCGAGAGCTTCAAATGTAGAGCTCCCAGTTCTAAAATGAGAGAAAAATCTTATGATACAAAGTCAAAGATTATCATGAGACTTTTGCACCAATCAAAGTTATCCAGAAATTTAGTTTAACAAAGATTCCATGACAATATCAACTCATAAGAACATTTATGGCACCAGAAACTCCAACTCTCAAAATACACAATACATCCAGCATTTTATGTAATTTGTACTAAAAATGAAGACAAAAGTCTGAAACAAATATCTGAAACTGAGTATTCTCCCATATACTGGGCTCAATGTAAAAGGAATGATGCAAGAAGACTCTCAGATAAGAGCAAACTGAGAATTATGATCAGCAGAATAACCCATAAACTGACCAGCACTAAGTCTGAGTACTCAACACTATCTAATGAAAGGTAAACAGAGGATGGCATGTAAAGGACGGCTTGGCCAAGAGTCCTCAAGAACAGAGACAGCAAAGTATGATGGAATTCCCGAAACCTCAGTTTGTCAAATCAAACCTTATAAAAACCCATAAATCTGGCAAGAAAAATCTTAAACAAATTTATATTCCATAACTTTAAAATTATCATGGAATACAAAACATGGATAAAGGAATGATATAATTCGGTTTTAAATCAAAACTTTTGGTAACATTCAAATGAAATTTAAGCCAATTCTTAGCAATACTATGGTGGGTAAGAAATAAAGAAATTAGCATGACCAGATACAAGCTATTTAGCTATGTAATAAAACCATAGCCACATGATTCAGAGTTGAGTGTGGATATAGATACAAAGACCGTTAAAATGATGAAACTGTTAATTCTAACACATGAAAACTGGTAACAATCACTGAAATTTTATAATAGAGTACATTGAAACACAGATTTTGTCAGTGAAAAGGTTAACATTCTCATTGTATCACTTTACAATGCATAAACGAGTGTATCAAATGTTATTGTACAAATACATTTTAGGTAATTTTGAGTTTCCATTTTCAGTTTGAAGTTTTCTTTTGTATTAACTTGACCATCAAACATTTAAGAAACTTTACATGTATGAAAACATACATCCAGTTAGTGGAATAACATCACTAATTCAGTTGCAATAAAAAAATGACAAACAAAACTTCTGTTTCTTCTCCTTTCAAGCATAACACAGCATTATATGAGGAAATAACTTTCTTTGATGCTGTTGTGACACAATTCAATCAGTGAAAATTTTTTGATTCTGCAAACTTTCTATCAAAACTCTTTATTGAGTCTATCATTTACTTGACTTATTTGCAACTTCCAGAAGATTCTTGAGCATAACATGACTAATAATGAGGTTATACAATACTTCTGAAATACCAAAGAAAAAATAACAGTTCATTTTAGTTACCTCTTTACTGGTCAAGGTGAATAATTTTAACCAAAAACATTACAAGTTCTTCTGCTCATTCAAGATTTCCTTCCGTCAATCATTATTTCAAATTACTGACAAAGTTTTAATGAAACCAAGAACCAGATGATGCCTTAGTCACTGAGTAAATACTGTTCAAACTGAAATATAGAATATGCTTTAACTAATTTTCAAACAGTTGGATACCTCTCAAAGAAAATATAATCACTGTGTCTGGAAAAAAGAATAGAGTACTCTTTCAATCTTCACTTGTGCTATATATAGCCCAGATGTTAAGTTCAATAAGCATTAGCAGTCAACAATGCTTCTTTAACACAATCTAGAATTTGATTTTCTTAGAATTTACTAATTTTTAATTAAAGAGAACATTTAAAGTGAATAGAAACCATACTAAAATACAAAGCATAACTATTTTCCTTGTTTCATTTTCCAGACAATGCATTTATGTCAGTAACATTCTAATGTATTTATTCACAAATTATGCACAGCCTCTTTGATATTTTAGCTCAGAAAGTAATTTAAGTGGCTTCAAATAAATGTAACAGCAACTAAGAAACAAACCAAATTCTGCAGCTAATTGTTTTAAATTTGAAAAGTTCAAGTGAGGTCTCTTTACCATCAACTACAAAACTGGTTTAATAGTTGTTTATGTTTGCATATTTTCTAACTTCTACTTGTTCTAAATTTGATTCCTATGAACTGAGGAGTTTTATTTCATGGTAACTGGAAAAATTTCAAGGATTTTGTAATTTATATTAGTCTTCATATATTTTCTAAACAAACAAGTATCATGATTGTGCAACATGCCTATTTCAAGAGTACATTAAGATAAAAAAATATACCTATTTAAAAATCTGTTAAGATGCAAAATATGCCTATTTAAAGAGTACATTAAGATAAAAAAATATACCTATTTAAAAATCTGTTAAGATGCAAAATATGCCTATTTAAAGAATACGTTAAGATAAGAAAATATGCCTTTTAATGAACAATTAGCACTTATTTTCATAATGAATTTAAACTTTGTACAGACTGTATACCTTGCCAAAGACCAAAGTAGTGATATATACAGAATTAAAGACTGAAAGCTGTTTGTTTGTTTTTTAGAATTTCGCACAAAGTTACTCGATGGCTATCTGTGCTAGCCATCCCTAATTTTGCAGTGTAAGACTAGAGGGAAGGCAGCTAGTCATCACCACCCACCGCCAACTCTTGGGCTACTCTTTTTACCAACGAATAGTGGGATTGACCGTCACATTATACACCCTCACGGCTGGGAGGGCGAGCATGTTTAGCACGACTCGGGCGCGAACCCACGACCCTCGGATTACGAGTGCACGCCTTAACGCGCTCGGCCATGCCAGGCCCAAGACTGAAAGCAACAGCACAGAAATAAACAGATAAAACAAAGTGGTGTTAGAGCTTTAAACTATAAAACTATTGTAAACAAGTAAGTAGTATAAATCACACTGAAGTGGGTGAGCCTACTTTTTTGTTCATGCATTCCAAAACTAATATGCCAAAAAATTGCATCCTATCTTATGGGTGTTGTGTTAAAAAAACAACTTAACTATTCTTTGTTTGCATAAAATTAAAAAAAAACTTATCATTTTGTGAAGGCAAACACTTTTAATTATGTAAACATTACTATATATAAATCCATGACTTTTTTTAGCTTGGGCCTGTTATTATGAAAATGAGATTTCCCTGATCATACACCAGTCAGGATTTATGATTCATCACTTGTTCTCTATGATTAGGTTACTTGAAAGATTTTAAGAGAATAAAAAAGTGAATACATGTGGGGAGTTTTCCATAATTTCATTGCAATTCAACCTAAAAGACATCAAATACATTGTTCACTGATTTTTAAGAAACAAAAGCCTTGTATTTTGAGTTATCTGCACGCATTCATGAAGCACGTGTGCACTTCACACGAATATTCATTTCTGAACACAGATCCACACTATATCTTATTCAAAACCTATAGCAACTTATGTAGTTCACCAAAAAAAAAGAAAAATGTCCAACATTTAGGGCCAATGACACTGAGTTTGATTTCTGAATCATGGGTCTATTACATTTCTAAACATTATGCTAATGGATTTTAACTGATTTTGAAAAGTATTATTAAGTTAATAATTAAAAAAACACTAATGCAGTTTAATTCATGTAAATTGTAATAGTGGGATCCTCCTTCTCTGGAAATAGTTAAAACCAAGACACTAAGCAAACAAACACAGAAAAATAAATACATCTGATCATCTATGTGTATTTAATTTGCTTTTAGTACTAGTGCAGAAATTACTGTTTTGATTAACATATTACTATCAAAATTGTACAACTTCACACATAACCAAACATTTATGGAGATATATACGAGTTCAGAATATACACTTTACACAGGTTTATATTTGAAAAAAACATAAATAATAATTACCTTATAGAGGTAATGTACATGATTATCAAGGAATTGCTTAGTTTCTTGATACAATCTGTCTCCCAAGGGTTCGGGAAAAGCCACACACAAGGCATAAACATCAGTTATAAAATGTCAAGGATTTTCACATTTATCAATAGCAAATATGCCATTACAGTTTAAAAACAATGTTCTACAAAACTGAAATTTTCTATTTCATTAATGGACAATAAAATAGACTTTTTGCTGCAGAAATATGGAATTAATAAAATAAAATTCAGTTTTCTTATATATATAAATAACAACAAATTCTTTCTCAGAGGTTCAAATTATAAAATAATTTAAGTAGACATACCATAAAAGATATAAATCTTGGAATTATTTATTTGTAGATTCTTTTTGACATATGCAGTACCAAATAATGACCCACTCAGGTGTTTACTTTAGAACAGCTTTAGTAAAGAAATTTTCAATTTTTTACCTTAATAAACAAATAATTAACTTAAACAAACAAAACATTAGAGGGAACTTACGATTCGGTTGAACACACTTGAAATAAATAAATAACTTTTAACATTAGTAAACAACTGTACAACACAGATATGAAGTTTTCATCTTTAAAACAACATTCATCTATACGGAGTAAGTGTCATATCCTTTCAAATCACACATTCAAACTTTGTATCATATTACAGTTATTAAGTATTAACAAAATAATAATAATAATTCACTCTAGTATTAAAATGTATTATACAAGAAGGCTTGAACATAACTACCCAAAATGACTCAATCATAACAGTCAGAGATTTATAATATATATTTCACTGAAACATGAAAGGTCAGTAATGCCTACAGTTTTGAACTGCCATTTCATGGAAGTGTAAAGTGATACATACTTACCTTTGTTTTTTTGTTGTTGTTTTTAAACAAAGTCTCCTTGGGTTATCTGCTGTGTCCACTGCAGGGAACTTAACCCCAGATTTTGTCATTTGAAGTTTGCTTAATACTGTCCCAAAGGAGGACTAAATGTTATAGAACTATGTAAAAAAACCTAAATATAAATTTCATTTTTAAGCCTTTCTTTAACAGGCACATACATACATGTATACTGCGTAAAACTAAAGAAGTACTTCTCAAATTATAAAAAAAAACAATAAATTGGAATCACATGCAGTCTAAGCTCCATACATTAGGGTTCAGAAATCTGATACCTTCATACAAAAAATGAGAAACAAAACCAATGGTAACAGTGTAAACCTCAATGAGCACAAGGCTCCAGGTAGCAGCAACGTCAAACCACACAGTCCAATAAAGGATTTTGCAATATTTCGGAGGAGAAATGGATTTCCTGACCAAAACATTTTTTTTAATTAAAATTTATATCAAGTGCCTGATTGATTTTTGAAGAAATTAAATTCCAGTTATAGCTACAACAATTATTTGTTCGGAACAGTGCAAACAAATAGAATGTTCTTAACTTGTTTGTGCTTAAGTTTGACACTGCATGGAATACAAATTTATCAGAAAATATTAAAACTTGTATATCACATACCTTACTCTTTCTTGTATTAGTTACTATACATTCCTTCAGAAAGTATCTGTCCATTTATGTATTCAGGCTAATGAGCATTAATGTCTGCTCACAGGCTTAATCCTGAAAAGCTTGGTCTATATATATATACATATACGTAATACTGACTACAGAATATACGACTGAACACCACAGAGAAAGTTTGAGTATGAGAAACTATTAATTTTCTTCTTTAAAAAAGTGTAGCTTAATACTAAACAATTCTAAAACCCATATGTAAATATCCTTAGCAATAAACTGATAAAACAATTAATAAGAAACTGTAAACACAAAGGTAAGAATTTATTCTGTTTAGTTGTTGTTGTTGTTTAGAATTAAGCACAAAGCTACACAATGGGCTATCTGTGTGCTGCCCACCACAAGTATCAAAACCCGGATTTTAGCGTGCAAGTCCGCAGACATACCGCTGAGCCACTGGGGGGCTTCTGTTTAGTAATAAAACCTATGATTATATTGTATTTCAGTTATAAGTTGTTCTATTTTTTTTCTTAAAGTTATGGATAGATTTTATTATAACACAAAAAAACAAATCAATTATAAATTTACCTAAGTTTAATTTTTACAGCTCACAGTGAGTCTATAATAAGGAGTATTGTACAAACATAAATTCAACTGTCACAAGTAATCATCACAATATTAACAAAAAAAATTAAAAGACTTGCTTGTGAGAGCTATGAAAACCAAACAGGTTTACAGCAGAGTAATATTATCAAACTTTGGAGATTTGTTTTTGAGTAGGTAAATGTAAGAATAGTCCAATCAAAACATCAGCAATGTATCAGTCTTTCTTGTAGTTAATAACTTTGATACAACTGAAATTTATAAAACTAGAAAAGTTCTGAATATTTATAATTAAAACTTTTGTAGTGCTTAATGCCAAGTCGGATCTTCTGCCAGTCTAAAAACCTTATGCTCTGTTGAAACTTGTTTACTTTGCTCTCTTTAGATACATACATAAAGTTGTTTTAAAAACTAAGACAAACTGTACAAACAAGCATATGCAATAACTTCTGAACATAAGTACTAACTTATTATGAACTACTACAAAAGGATATGTAAATCTATCATTCCAAACAGCACGTGGGACCTTTCCTAATGTGATTACCCCTTCAACAGTGTTTTTCAGCTCCCCCCATGTGACATCAAAATCAACCTTCCTTGGCTTCAAAGACATCTTTTCATTGAGCCTAAAGATGAAATAAATTACAAATCATTGAGTTGAAAACACCAAAAATTTAATTTTTATGGGACCAGTTACATAGAATATATCAATACAGACTAGTTTGTTTAAAGATATAAAATGCTACTTACACTAATTTTGTGCATAGCAACTGGCAGAACAAAAGCTATGCAAAATAAACATGATGTTTCAGATACAATATCTTATACACCATGTGTATCCAAACTCTTCAACAAATGTGCCTATTTCGGGTTCTAAATTTGTTAGCAAGATGCCATAAACCCAAAATAGTACTCTAAAGTCTTAAAGTAATCGTAAGAAAAGGGAGAGGACCCAGCAGTCAAGTAAAATAAAGTAATTACACATACAAGATCTATTTGAATAATATTTGATACATATATGTAAATTTTCAACATTTTTACTCTATATCATAAGTGGTGTTTTACAAGCAGGAATGCAATACATTTCTCCTGTCAAATACTGTTGATAGTGGTTGATAAGCAAGTTTTAGTAGCTTCTTTTGTGGCATTTGAATACTGACAGAGACAAAAGTTAATAAATCTGACAGAAATTATGAATATCTAATCAGAGTATTGTTTTGAAAATTCTTAGTCTTCAAGAGACTAAAGTCCATTAATATTAACATGTAAGATTTTATCTTATGGTTGTATAAAATATGAATAAGAAACCAGTGCAAGCTTTCACTGTGGTTCTTCCAGTCTTCCATAAAAATATAACTCAAAATGGTAGAGTGATAACATTTTGTTTTTTATAATGGTCTACAAAAATATTCATTAAATTTATTTGCCAGTTAATTATCAGAAGAGCTACACAGGCTACTGGAAATATATTGTGAAAAGTGACTATAGCTCAATAAAAACAGTAAAAATGGTTTTCAGATGTATTTTCTGTATGTATTATTAGCAAATCTGTAAAGTTGTTTTTGTGAAAACTTCTGCTTCTTGAATAAGGATTTCATATTGATACCATAAAGTATAAATCTGATATGATTAATTAACTGAAATTCTAAACTTATAATGTAAATATCTCAAGCAAGAAATCAAACTGGTTAATTCATTTTAGACATGTGTTTTTCTGTTTTGTTTTTTTATTATTGGATGAAGGTAAATCAGGGGTTTCCAAAAAATGAGTACACATGTACAGCATAAGATCAAACCTTGGTTGTTCACTACTTACATCCAGTTACGAAAACCTCATGTGTTATTAATCATTTCTTGATGATATAAAGATTATTGATGATGATGAAAATAATACTTGTTCAAATAATTAAAAGTCATGCATGAGCAATTCAATGGTTCATCAGGTTGAATAAAAAATATTCTAATACTAAAACAAATAAAATGAATTAAAAACAAAATTCCAAAGGATTTAGTTAGAAGAAGACTTGATGACTCTGGAATGTTGTAAAAATACTGTCTTATTGTGAGGTTTAATCACACTTCCTTAAAAGTGATGCTTTGATAACTTCATACAGTAGCTGCAGAAACTAAATCAAATGTCTAAAGAGCATTCTAAAAAGGACAATAACTGAAGTTAAAATTTAAACATAAAGAGATGACCATTCTGAAATATACCAGAAAGAAAAACATTTGAAAAAACTTCCATGATGTCAGCAAACAAGATAAAGATTTACAATGTTAAAATATTTTAAAATGGTCATGCACGAAGAAAGTTTGATGGAAGCAAAGTTAACTAAGTGGATATGCGAAAAATTCAATGGAGCTAAGTTCAAAAATGAAATGCAGTCTTCAACTTCAGAATGAGACAAGTAACATTCTATACACGCTCATCTTACATACAGAGTGTGATCCAATAAACATATTGCATAAATAAAGCATATTGTATAATTTTGCTACTGAAATGAACTAGGACTTATACAAGAACTCCAAGAAAAATAAAAAATAGACATTTAGTCTTCCCTTCCTTACACTTCTTACAATCAAAATAGACATTTAGTCTTCCCTTCCTAACACTTCTTACAATCAAAATGAACATAAACATGTACTGAAAAACCACACCAGATGAAAGGACAACATACAACAATACAGTTGTGGAATGTCTGTAAGAAATGGTCATAGAAAAACTTACTAATAACTGAAAGTTGTCAATCTTGATAATCTACACAGTTAAGTGTTATGAAATTAGATATTGAAGTTAGGTATTATTGAGAATAAATTAACTCGTCCGTGGCACTGTGTTACCAATCGTCTTGGATAAGTTATCTTGTCTACGGCACTGAACAGGTTAAAGGACTTTGTGAAGCATCTCATAACAGACTTTCCAAAACTTTTTCCACAACTGGTATAAGACTAATGTGTCTTAATCACTGTGACAGTTTTTATCATCTTCCTCAAAAATATAAGTTACATCACCTAACTTTCAATCTTCAAGGACTAACAACCATTAAAAGTGGCTCATGTATCCAATCTTTAACCTTCTTCAAAACCCTTGGGGAAATATTATCTGATGCAGGAGCAATTTGAAATTTCCCACTTTTTCTTAACCAGCTCATATTCAATACAGTTATCTTGTTTGACCTCATTTTCATTTATCAACTTTTCAAGATGTAAAATACTGCTTAAATATTTATTTGAGTGACCAACAGCAATGTGAGTAATGTCCTGAGAAGATTGTCAACATTATTTTGTGTCTATAATACTCTATTTCCTTAATCTGGAAGCTTCACATAGCTCTATAGAATTTCCCCATAGAGAGCTTTTTCAAATTTCCAGTAAAAGCATCATCCTTAACTTAATAGTGATTTTTCATTATTTTGTGTGTTAAACAAAGATTCTCATATAATTTTTTTCTCTCCAGCTTGTTTTTTTTGCTCACAACTTAGTCAAGTGTCAAGAAATACAGTTTAACCATGCATAACCATTTCTGTCAAATATCTCAATTTCTGCTCAACCTACCCAATTACTCAAAGAGAAATTAGTAAAACTAAAAGCACTAAAACTATAACAGCTCTAGGATCAGGTTGGACTAATAAATTTACCAACTCAAATGCTAACCACTAAGCTATACCCATCCAGAACATGATGTAAGCTTATAAATGAGTCTTGAGAGAGTGGATGAATGTCACAATGTATCAGGTCATCCTTTAAGTAATGTCCAATTTTAGGTTCAGAAAAAGAGAAAGGATTTCAAGTGCTTTTAATGTTATTTAATCGATAATGTAAGTTCCATTATTATTAATTACTTCCTGCCAATGATTCACAAACTTCTGAATGACACTTCTATAAAATTCTTGGGGTTTGGAGAAAAACAATGTGGAGAGGGTAGTTTTTACATCCTTATGTGTTCCAAACTTCAGAATAGATGATAATCAGATGGGGCAAAGTCTGGAGAATAAGGAGGATGTGAAAGTTTCTCCCAGTCTAGCTCTTCAATCTTTGCAGGTGTATTCCTTGCTGTGTAGGGCCATGCATTATCCTGTAGTAACAGAACCTTTACGATTAATTAAAGTAGACCTCTTTTCTTTCGGCGCAACATTCAAGTGCTCTAACTGTTGACAATAGAAGTCTGATGTGATCATTACACTGAGTGGCAGCAACTCAAAGTGCATCAAGCCAACAATATCCCATAAAATGCTTAACAAGACTTTCCTAAGATGGAGGTCCATTTTGGGCTGTACTTCAGCCAGTTTACCTGTACGGAGTCATTGTCTGCAGCACTTAGAATTTTTTATAAAATATTCATTTTTCATCTCTGGTCGCTAACCTGTCCAAAAAAGGTTAGTTACATTCATGAGAGTGCAAATGCCCACTCTTGCTCTAAGATTGGCTTCTCTCAAATCATGGGGGACCCATTTTCCAAGTTTTGACACCTTTACAAGCTGTTGCAGATGACAGTGAACTGTTGAATGGGTTGAATTAAGCTTCTGTGCAAGTTATTCAACTGCTACAACACAATCTTTATCAAGTGCAGACAGCAGCCAGTCATCATTAAACTCAATACGATGACCTGTTACTTGAGAGTCGGCTTTCTACCTAGAACATTTGTGTGCCAAGAGTTCTTAAAGTTTTCATAGTGGTAGGTTCCTTAACATTCCTTTTTGTTAATTTCATTTTGATAGATGAGCAGAAATGATGTAAAGATATTCAAAACTGTGTCCTGCTGAAACGCTATACACGTATAATATTTCAGTGCATCACCCTGTAAGAACGTCTTTACTAAACAATTTAATACATCAATTAATACAGGAAATACACAAGTTTATTACATTACTTTAGACAATTAGAAAGTAATAATATCAAAGGGAATTATTTATTAATGGATGTAATAAGACAATAAGAGGTATAAGATTACTAAGCTTAGTGCTAATCTATACAGCCACAAGTATTTCTGTCCTATAGTTACAATGCTTATATAGCCTCATAAAATATAGGCATCTTTTCCTCATATCCTACTTACAAAGAAATATTACAAGTCATTTCTCTATCCATTATATTCTATTATAAGCAAAAAAATAAAATTTATGCTGAGATGTAAGGTAGCAAAGCATTTGAAACTTGGAATTTCATACAATTCGTAAAATGGTGTTAATGAAAAGTAATATAACAGAGATTACTTAATTTTGCATACTTTGACTTCCAAAAACCATCAGGTACAGTGCCACAAAAAAGAGTAAGATGTAAACTAGATGCTAAGGGAATGAATGCAAAAAAAAAAAATTATTTTAGTGGAAAAACAAACAAGTGATAAATAGACGTTACTCTAAATGTGAATAGTTAAATGACCATTCTCTATATCCTTGCCCATAATGAACAAAAGAAATCTAACAATAAATTACAATTCATTATAACATGAAGTATGCAACTGTTCAAATCTTAACAGGCCTGAATGTCTGAATCTGGAAACAGGGGTTTCTCTACTTAAACAATATGTTAGATTTGTTTTGAACAAAGGTGAAATTTGTTCACTTTGAAAACTGTATAAATTCTCTTTAAAAGAATTTTTTTATATAAAACAATGGTAGATAAAGCAGACTATAGAAAAATGTTTACTAAAAAGGAAAATTAATTTTTGTTATGGAGAAGGTGACTGGTACGACTGATGGCACTAAAAAAGATATAAATAAGGGTAGATATGAAGAGTTATTATGCAAGTGCAAGGAGCTTTATTAATAAGAATATTAAACTCTTCATGAAATTTCTCTCATCAGAAGCACACGAGATTTTAAACACAAAAGTGTTTGTGTTCAGGAAGGTTTGTTTTTTGTTTTTGAATTTCACACAAAGCTACACGAGGACTATCTTAGCTA
Organism: Carcinoscorpius rotundicauda; assembly: GCA_011833715.1. Lineage (NCBI taxonomy): Eukaryota > Metazoa > Arthropoda > Merostomata > Xiphosura > Limulidae > Carcinoscorpius > Carcinoscorpius rotundicauda. Next base: position 37,259,561 of record CM022406.1, on the reverse strand, counting down.
GCCGTCCCAAATTTAGCAGTGTAAGACTAGAGGGAAGGCAGCTAGTCATCATCACCTACTGCCAACTCTTGGGCTACTCTTTTACCAATGAATAGTGGGATTGACTGTCACATTATAATGCCCCCATGGCTGAAAGGGCATGCATGTTTGGTATGAATAGGATTCGAACTCCTGACCCTCAAATTACGAGTCAAATGCCTTAACCGGGCATGTTCAGGAAGAAATGTGACTGGACGTACAAACTGATTAGATCAATAAAGCAGACTAAAAGTATTCAGTACTTATGAATTAAAAGAAATTGAACAAAGAGTGATAATTAAACTGAAGGTAACAGGATAACAGAAACAAAAAGTTGTTACTTAAATCTAGTTAAACAACTTTTTCCATATTTTAACTAATAACATTGTTTAGGGCAAAAATAATAAATCAATAAAGTATTCTAATTGCATTACACTCTCAAGTATTTCTAGATGTACTGAGTATTGAGGTACAACAAAATGCCCTGGATCACGTGGTGAGTTCGGCAACGACCTATAATTATAGAAAGTGCAATGTAATGCATTAGAATTATTATAATTTGAAAAAAAAATGTAAATTTTCACTGAACAGCATGACTGAAAAAAAAGGTTCTTGGGATAGAGGTAAATAAGTCACTCAGGTTATCAGGGCAGTAATGTTGCTACATATATTAGCACAGTTAATAGAACTTCAGGATATAATTACATATCCAGGTATTTTTATAGGAAATGGGAGGAAAAGCTTCTCTGCAGGCACAAAATCCTCTTTTCCCTACACTTCACTTTCTTCCTTTTCTTTGTACAAATTTGAGGATTTTATTTCTATATGACAACTTTTGATGTAAATGTTTGAACTTTTAGACAGTGACATGTTTACGGACCAAGCAAATCCAGCTCTACTTGGCTAATTAAAATTGTTTTTCAATCCAATAATATATTGACTTTCACATGTTTAAATATATCCCTCATAGAATGAAAAAGTCAAATCTTCTCTGATACACACAAAATTCCCACCAAAATTTCCCTCCTCCATCACCATGTTTACCAGCATATGTTGAGGATGAAACACGAATCCCTCTAGATTCAAACAAAGCAGCAATACAGTCTCTTTTAACTGTTGTCATGGAAACAAAATGCCATAAGGCCAGGCAACAAATACAAATATTACTTTGTCAGTCACAAACAAAACATTTCTCAAAAAACAGTGTGTGATCTCTCTAATCTATGTTTAACACACTGTGTACAAGTTATACTTTTCTTTAAGGATGTCAATTTCCGATTTTTGTGCTACTTTAATATGTTCTCGCTTAAGACAACTATGAAAAATACATTTAATTACTTATTATTATTATTGATCTACAGTTTAATTTTTTTAATAACTGCTTACAATAGATTTTGTAGTTTTGATTCAACCTGCTTGCATTTGCCAACCCATGCCTTATCCCCACCCACCTCCAGTACCCCATGTTTTTCATTGCACTCTCTATCATGTTGCTCACTGCTCATTATTGGTTGTTAAAGTATATTACAGTTACAAATCAAGAGGTACCTATCTCTCTACACACTTATTGCTAATTAGGCCTCACTTGGGATACTGTGTACAGCTTTGGTTACCTCATCCAAGAAATGATTCTAACTCACTGGATATGGTGAGTGAAGAGGTGATTTCAAGATTCTATGTACCAAATGGCTATCAACATATAGTTCAAGCACATTAAATCATTCCCAAAATCATCACATAAAACAAAGAAATAATAAAATACTTTCATTTTTTTTAAAGAATTCCTAGCTTTTCATTATTAGATGATGGTTCACCAACCTTATAAAAAATATTTAAACATATTTAATTATTTAAATTTTATTATTCTTGATTTTATTCAGCATGCTGGTTTATTTATATTTTTAGACAACATCAGAAAAATTGCATTTCAAATGAATTAAGCAGTATTCAAAGAAGCATGGTAATTATTATTAATAACACATGTCAATGAAGAATACACAAAAGTAGATCATTCTTTAGCAACAATAAAATAGTTTAATATTTAATTTATAAGATAAATGCATTTTGTCTAATTCTTACTGTTACTGTTATTAAAAACACAGGTGGTTCAGTCTAGTATCCTTTTCAGAAATTAATATTACAATATATGATATGTGAATAACCCAAAATCGTAAATTTTCAAATCCATGATTATACAATACCGTTTGTTTTTTTTTAATTTGGTATCAATAACGGAAAAAAGGCCACAGTTAAAGCAGCATCACTTCATTTATCCAATTTAAATGAACCACTAATAATTTAACACGTTAAACAACGTATGTAACCCTGGCTATAAACTAGGTTGTAAAATTTAATATTAAAAAACTCGAGAAAGGTCAAGAAATTCGAGCACCTTTCAATAATTTAAATATAGTTTTGAAAATACTACTAGTACTAAGGAAAACGTTTTTAATCTTTCTCACACGTATTTATTGCAGCAAATACATTAAAAAATTAAAAGCATATGCAAGATATTATTTGTCTCTACACCTAAACACAGTTTAAAAACAGAGCTTTATACTGTTCCAATATTAAAACAGTATTAAAACCTCCCATCAGGTTTTAAAGCTAAACTTGTTGACTTATAAACTAATAAGCAAGCGAAATTTTACCTTCTGTAATTGAAGCCTAAATGTTTTACGTCCAATATAACATGCAAAGCTGGCATCCCTCTATTAATGATATAATAAATCACATAAAAAATAAAATAAAGTACCAGTTAAAATCATTCTTCATTATTTTGAGAAACAAGTACATACTTTAAAGAAATGTATAACTTATTGATCGAAATATCTATTGCATGCTATTATTTCTACTCATTGTATAAATACGGTTAAAAGCTCTTGGTATTACTGTTAATATAATACCAGCCTTAAATATGCGGATGCTGGCTGTTAAAGTTCCAGATTTTGTAACTGCGTGCGTTATAAGAGTGACAGTTAATCCCTTAACATTAACTGTGGGAATTACAGTGTTTCTGCTTGACTACTTTTCTTGTGGTCAGTGATTCAAAATTAGGAACGGCAGGATATAGGTTTGGTTGTATCGCCATAAATACAAAAAGTCAATGCTAATTTAAACATTTAGGGTATAAATTAAAATACATGTTTTGAATTTATGGTATTAGCTTGCAGATAGATAATATTTAAGTACACCCTCTGTCCTGCAGCTCTGTTATCTGCGAGAATGCCATATATTTTTACCTGCTTTAAAAGTGAATTTACAGTAAAAAAGAAAACTTTGCAGTCAAAAGAACTACTCGTACTGATTAATTTTGCAGGTTCACATTTTTATAAAATATATGTGCAAATAAATGAAACACAGAACTTGGTGCAGAAATAGCTCTTTTCGAGCGGCAATCCGAACGTTTAGTTTTTACGTTTGCCGCTAGCTAAAGTACTGTGACGTAACTGTTGCCAAACAAACCACCAACGCCAGCGCGTTAAATGTAAATAAACATGGCCGGTGCGTACGAAGAAACAGAGGCGAAGTTTTTGTGTTCTGAACAGTGTCGAGTAGCGCCATATCAATTCAAGCCTACTCTGAACGAACCTAAAACAGTTACTTTCGACAAAGATCTAGCCTAAGTCATGACAACAAATATGGTCTGTATTATTTCACGTGCAATTTTAAGCGTATCAAAATCTGTCTGGTGTTGATAACTTATTAGTATCACAGACTGAGTTTTATTTGTTTATACTTTGCCAACTATGATAACTAATACTCAATCCTTCCTCAATCATTGTACCGGGTATTTATGACTCGTAACAAAATGAATTTCAATTATACGTCACAATTCTGTCCATAAAATCAAACTAGATGTAGTAGTCTGAATAGTTAATTTAATATTTACCATAAATGTATAATTGATATGACATATTCCGTATGTTTGTTCAAGGTGTAGATGTGGTTTATGCGAACAGATGCTAACCAGGAGAGAGTGCGTTTGTTGTCGCTCATACGGAAAGGTGTCCAACCGATTAAAAGATGAAGAGTGCATTGCCCAGATTTGAGGTTTTGATGGAAATTGCCTGAATATCGATGTCTTGGAAACATCATATTTGTTGACTTGAATGATGATGAGCCAAGTCACGAATGTGTATTTTTCAAGATGCAGTTAAACTTAAAATAGTATATTTGAGTTTAACCTACAATTAAAGATACTGTTTATCCAAAACTATGATCCTACTTAGTCATCCAAAACGGTAGGACCCGACACAAAGCATGAGCGTTTAAAGTGATCTTGACAAACCTTTACATGGTGTGAAGAAGTCCAGTTCTTCCTATTGACCATCCGCACCCACTGTTGCCACCTTGTCGGTTCGTTCTTCTTGCATGAAAACGAAAAGAAGTTTTTGCCCGATGCCAAACCGTTTTTACAACCATAAGCAGCGCAGTAAACCATGTTATCATAAAACAAACATAAAGTAGCAATATCAAGTCAAAAAATATATAGTCTCACAAAGTATGTAATCTGAAAAAAGCACTGATAGATTTACATAAAACACCAGCACTGAAAGGAACAAAATGGTCGGCGCGCAACGAAGTGTGTTTGGCAACTATTACGTCATAGTTGTAAAACGTTACGGAAACAGCCGAACGACCGAGAGGAACTTGAGTTTGAGGACTCACATATTTTGTTTCATTTTTTACTCAAAAACTAACGTGTTCAAAAATATGGCAACCACACAGGAATTATATCTAACCAAAGTACTGTTTCTAAGGCACTTATTAAATTTGTTGAAAATTCACTTTTAATGATATCGAATTTTTTTTAACTTTTCTGTCACCTAGATTTCGAGATGTGGCCCACCAATGGGACAGCGGGAATTTTACAGACTTATAACTCTAAAATCCAGGGCTGGATTACCTCAGCAAGAAGACTAATAAGGCTTTGCTTTAAAACAAAGAAATCAAGCTGTAATTACGACAAAACGTGGTCCAGACAGTCTTGAGGTTACCTTACATTATATTTTAGTTTCTTTGTCTTTTACAGTCAATGAGGTCTCTTTTGCCCAAGAAGATACTCCATTAATATATAACACCTTGATTTAAAAAAGTATATTGTTTATTGGTCTACTATGACGTTAAACTAATCTAATAGCTGACCAATGCTATAAGGGAGAAAAGGTAAACGAGTAACGATGTCGAAAGACAAATAAAGTGAGTTTATCTATTGAATTCAGGTGCGCTTTATTTATGTAGTTTCTACTAACACGTCATCAAAAGAATTATTTTTTCAAGAATAATGGCTTTATTTCTGTAAAAATTTACGCTGATGGTGAGGAAAAAAGTGGAGCCAAACAGAGTATAACATAAATAATATACATTTCGTCTGCTAGTTATGTTACAATAAAGATTTTGCTCATTTATTAGAATTTGTACAAAGTTGTAATTTTAACTTCAAGATAATCAATCAAGTTATCAATTACAGAACACTTTTCGTATTTCTTGATTAAATTTATTGTTATTTATGGGCTCACCTAACTGTTGATAGCCCATTGCGTATCTTTGTACTTAACTATAAATAAATTGTTTGGTTTAGTTGTAATTTTATTCAAAACTACTTGACGGACATCTGCATTAGCCATCACTAATTTTGTAGTGAAAGACGAGAGGAAAGAAAGGCAACTAGTCAACACCACCTATCACCAGCTTCTGGACTACCCTTTTATTAACGAAGAATAGTATTCACCATCACGTTATACGCTCTCTTGTCTGAAAACATACGTATGTTTAGTGACTGGGTTGCCTATCTAATTCTTGTTGAAACATCAGTTTCACCTCATAACCAAGATGAAATTTTGGTGGTTTTCCACCATTATTTATTGAATAGTTTTCCAAAAATAATATATACATTAGTCCTTGATTGCTCTCTTGAGTTTAAAGGAATGCCTTTGGTAAAAAAAAGTACTGACGACCGATAGAGAGAATTTATGAGTGAAGAGAACTGGTTGTATAGAAAGATCTTAAGTATAGGAGAAGTTGTTTCCTGGATATTAGACTTTTGCCAGTGTTGCCTATGTCCATAGCATTGGACCCCCATTGGCACAGCGGCATGTCTGCAGACTCGCACCACTAGAAATCGGGTTTTGATATTCGTACCGAGAAGAACATAGATAACCCATCGTGTAGCTTTGTGCTTAATTACAACAACCAACCAACCAAATAATACCATAACATTGGTCAGCCTATAAACAATAACTCATAAAGTTTTGTTCATATTTGATGCATCTGGACAACTCAAGGTGATAAAATTCCTGAAGATCATTCCTAGTGGAAGGGAAGCATAATTCATTGAGGATCACCAGAATAGTTTAGCGCATGATGAGTGTAAGACCACATGTAAATGTATCTACCAAACTTCCAGGCCTTTGCCAGTCAGAGTACAAAGTTTCTATAGTTCAAGTCTAGACTATCAATAGATAATGGACAGAGATTGGATATGTCTCTGGTGTAAATCATCCACGAAAAAGATTCCTCCATCACATTGATGGCAGCTTATAATAATTTGGGCCATGTACGGATGTACAACGAGCTAACATAAGTAACTCATCATCTTGTAGCCCTGGACAAGGGATGAACCATATATTTAGATTTCAAGATCCCAAAGAATAGTTCCATCTGACACCAAGAACATTCACAACAACTTTTTCAGACAACCATGAGAATTATGAGAGAGAGAAAGAGAGGATTTAGCCTAACAACTAGGACCCAGTGAGTTTGCTAAAGTAAACATATCCCCCAATATTCAAAGATATAACATAAGAATACCTGTATTGGTGCCTCAACATTTCAGGCAGATAAAAAATGGATGGATCCAGAATCAGGCTGTGCAACACTTGAGTATGATCTGTGTTGCTGATTTCAATTCCAGCAGAAAATCAAGTCGTCCATTGGGTCCAATTCAAAGCTCAGAAGAAGACTGGTGTTGAGATACTGGCTGCATGTATGGATGGTCTGTACCATTTGCACAGGAAAATATACCTGACAATTACCTCTAGAGATTGGGAGGACATTTTATTTAACGAACTTATAGGTGGTTTCCCGATTACCTTATGTGACCTCACCTGTCATGATATACTTCGAAGCCCTCATCTCAAACTAGCAATCAGAGAGGAAGAAGCCTGTAATGGTAATTGTACTAACAGATTGTGTGACTTGTAATGTTGCCCCAATAGTACAGGAGCAACAACCAGCTACCTCCTCGTTTCCATTGAGTAAACAGAATTATACAGGTTCTTCCATAGGAAAGATTCTACAGCAAAGTCTAGACACAAGATATATCATAGAGTAAGGTATATTTATAGACTATATGCCTTCCATAGAAAATATATGTTACAACTAGGTACACCCATGACGTATTTATGAAAAGAGTTTTTCTCTGCCCTGAAGAAGCGAGAATTTTACATATTCTCTAATTTAGCATCATACTTTAGAAAATTTGTGGCAAACTTCTAAAAACTAGCAGAACCACTCTCAGTTTTATAAAAGTGGAAGTACATTTTGGATGAACCATGGAATGTTGTCAGCTATTTTGATTTATAAAACTTCATAGACTGGTGATTATGGTGCTCCAATTTCAACCTCAAGTCGTGGATTTGAATAGCCGTCACAAAAAAAAACAGTTATAATAGTGTATAGTGTCATTATCAATACCACTATTCACTTATAAAAAATAATACAACAGTTGACAGTAGGTGTAGTTAACTAGCTGCTGTCCATCCAGTCAATCACTGCTAAATTAGGGATGGTTCACACAGTTAATTCTGATGCAGTTCTACGGGAAGTTTTAAACAAACAGAAAACAATCCTGAAGCTCACCATCCCCATTATGATCGTACGTTTTCCCAGCGAAAAAGAAGTAATAGCAGTTTTATTGCCTTTGTAGAATCCAGTAGAATACCTGATAACATACGCTAGTCATATGTTCACATTTCCCAATTACAGATATTATGTAAAGAAGAAAATATTTCTTGCTGTGATTATCTTCATAAAACATTATTGGTAGGGATCTCACCATCTGGGTAGATTCTGTTTAGAATCTCGCGCAAACTATGCGAAAGGCTGTTTGTGCTAGCCGTCCCTAATTTAGTAGTGTAAAACTTGAGGAAAGCCAGCTAGTCATCACCATCCAGCGCTAGTTATTGAGCGACACTTTTACCATCGAATAGTAGGATTGATCATTACATTATAACACCCTCAAGCTGAAAAGTCGCACATGTTTGGTGTGACAAGGATTCGAACCTGCTATTCTCAATTTACGAGTCGAGCATCCTAACTGCTTGGCCATGCCAGGTCATGTTTTGATGAAATGGAAAGTAAACTTTAAAAATCCATAAATGATGATATCACACTAAGCAATGATTTTATAATATGATTTTATCAACGTTCATTGCCCAGGCTCAGTGCATGGAAACACAGATGCACTATCTCAACACACGGTCAGACCTTCTCTGTTTGTAGAATGTCCAAATCTTTGGAAATGGAACAGTATTGGTTTTGCCTATACGACAAACTGATGACAAGATATATTACTCCACTGAAAGAATGAATACCATTTTTACATTTTTGATCAATCAGAAAATTAGATAACAAGTGTTGTTTGTTTTTGAATTTCGCGCAAATTTAGTCGGTCGTCCCTAATTTAACAGTGTAAGACCAGAGAGAAGGTAGCTAGTCATCACCACCCACAGCCAACTCTTGAGCTACTCTTTTACCAATGAATAGTGGGATTGACCGTGACATTATAACGCCCTCATTTACTATTTCATGCACAACTTATTTTATTGTCCATTAACTTGTTTATATGGGTTGTAATGTTGAATGTAAATACCTTTGAATATATGTTGACCCGACATGGCCAGATGGTTAAAGTGTGCTTCAGTAACAGGAACAGGAACCTTACAGAAGTTAGATACAAAGCACTGGTAATACAACATTAAACCTCGGAACTGTGGACGTTTATATGTTCACAAGTTGAGGTCAGTCTCAAATTATCATGTTCTTCATATTATAAATAAAGACTCATCTTCTCACACTATGACTGAAAAACTGCATCTACGTGTACTGGTGTATGCATACTTCTATGGCTTAAACTTCAAGCCTGACAATCTTAACATTAGACTTGAATATTGATGCAGCATGCAGCAATATGTTTTTTCTGGCACAGAAAGAAATCCTTCCCATTTCAACCTCTTCCATATGCGTTTCACTAGTCAGTATGAGCTGCATTACAAAAATGAAATGGCATAATGCAAAACTCATAAAAGTCATCTTGGGTGTTTAAAGTTATATAAGGTCTGCTTTTGTCATCTAATTTGACTTCTTGGTATCCAAGTGTCTGGAATAAGGCGTTGAACCATATGGTACCTTCCAATGCACTTACAAGTTAGTTTTTGTATGACTGGTAGTGCTCTAACGTGAGTTATTGCTTTCACCTATCTGAAATCAACACAAAACCTTGCCATACTCTCTTTCTTCCTGACATTCACTACTGGAGAAAATCATATTATCTGAAGGCTGTATGATTTCCTTATCTAATATCTACTATAATTTTATACCGGCTACATCTATATTGTTCCATGGAAACATATGTACCAGCTGTTTAATGGGATGTGTTTCACCTGTATCTATGACATATTCAGCCATTTTTCTTGACCTCATCAGTTTCTGGTCCTATAAGTAGCACAGCAAATTCAGCCAACCGGTCTCTATATTTCTGTTACCATGTTGAATCGAGGTTGTTTGCGCAATTATCAACTGCTAGATTCTGATGTGTTAGCAGCCAAGTATTTGAATTCAGACATACACAATAATTTGATTATCTCTACTTTACACGTCATTTTAATAGCCTTTGTAGTGGAAAATTGGATAAACAACTGCTCATAATGACAGAACAACACTAGAACTTCATCCCTTCTCAGATAGATCATTGTCCTAGCAAATGCTTCCCGCTTTCTTGAAAGAAAAATGCAATTCATCCATTGTTTCTATAGCTATTTACAGAGTGTAAGCAAGCACACTAAACCTTAAGTACACAGGGGTAATGTCACTCCCTAAACATCATTAACCTATGTATTTCATTGTTCCTGGAACCAAGCTGAATGACATTCCTGTGGAAATTCAGATCACCTTCTTAACTAACAAAATACCTTTTACGATACGGTATTCGTGAGGATACCAATGCAAAATCTAAATTCGATAATTGTACTATTCGTTCTGTGGTTTACATGACCCATAATTATCTTTTCAGTTAATATATATTCTATCAATGTTCACCAGAATGAAGTCAGCGTTAAATGAACGGAGCAGTAAGATCAATAATTGTTCTCACAGCTCCAGAATAAAGCATGCAATCTATCACTTACACTTGTATCTTTATGGGTTGATACAAAGTTTCACCCATTACAAAGAGCTGGATTGACTACTAATTATCTTAGCGCAAGGTGTTTGTTTATCTTCCCAAGTCAGTGGCCAGAAGTAGCAGTAGTTATGGGCCATTAAAGATCATCTTGCATCTTCCATTGAGACTTTCAAAAGTGACATATCTTCCGAGCACTTCAATTTGACGTAATTCTGTTGCCTATGACTGTTGCAAATCTCTTGGTCCTCTTTTCAGGACAACATCTTTATAGCATCATTTATGTTGACTCTGAAACAAGCATTAATGGAGCACCAGAGAAACAATGCTAATTCGTTCTGGGAGTCAGTGTGTTATGTTACAACAATATAATTTGTTGATTAATGAGTTGACAACGTTAAAGCTTGAGCTCAGCGAGAGGTGTTCACTTAAGTAGAGTAGTGTTTATAGTACAGCCACACTACAGCTGTCATTGTGACTCGTTTTAAGTCATGATATAAGACTAATTATGTCAAAAAAATGTCTCCAATAGTGTGAGGATCTCTCTCACACCCAAGTGAAACCTCATTATTTCATTAAATAGCTCCTCAACAAGAGTGTTTATAAGAATATATTTATAGTCTGTTAAAGCTGTTGCAGGATATATCTTTCATTGCTATTGATGTGTATCTTTCATAAAATTGGTAAACTTCTTGGAAGGATCCCGTGAACGAGCCTCAAACTTGGCTCACTAGACAGATAAGTTACTCAGCTACAATGTTAATATAGTCCTATAGTTGTGTTTTGTTCAGTTTGTGAATTTTTACTGATAAGGGATGGATCACTTGAACTCCAAGTCTGGTATTACATTCTTTGTTTCTAATTCCAGATATGGTTTGGGCTCTTTTTTGCCACACCCTTAAACAATGGGATTGTGATCGCTTTGTCTCTTCCTTTGGAATCTGCATAAGTCTCTCAAGCACAAACTATTGACCAACTCCAGGCAAAAATGTTCTAAATTTCGAGGTGTGATGGAGTGGGCAAGTACAGGTGAATTTATATCATTTCCCTTAGGTTGTAAAATTGTGAGTTACCAGAAGTAGTTACTCTGTACGAGTCCAGGTTTCACCTGTTCCTATTACTGAAGAAACAACCACTGCTTGTGCATGTAATCCTTTAATAACACCTCCAGTTTGGTTGACAAATGCCTTAGTATCCTATAAAGACCACTTCATCTAGTCTCAAACTCACCAGACAAAGCACCAACGTGATGATCCTCAGTCATCTATATCACCTGTAGACTAAGTTTACACCTCAGGAAAGAACATAATCAGTTATAGTAGGAATACCAGATTCTAGCATTTATCCTTGCTTGGTCTGCAGTTACAGCACGAAAGACATTAAGAATCTTTGCAAAATCAAGAAATGTTGAATATCTGGAAAAACTTCCCACAGACTGATAACTCTCTTTTAAATTCTTATACCCTTGATGCTTAACTTTTTCTCCTAGTCATAAGTCATTTGACTCACAAAAAATGCAATTTCCTCAAATACAAAGCTTCAACTTAATAATATCAGAGTTCAAAAGAAACACACTCAAGCAAATACACTTATCAGGAGAAAAAACATTTTACAGAAACAAATTCTGTAATCAAAAGCCATATCTTTTCCTGCCTACCTGCTTTATAGTTTTCTTAAGTTCGCTGAATTCCCTGAGAGTAACTGGGAATGAACTATAGGATAACAGAAGGCTCAGAAAAATATGTTTTGCTGTAGAAAATATTAGTTTCTCAACATCCATTTGGTTGTAATGAAATAAAGAGACTTGGCACAATATACAACTCAGTTAACATTCTTTATTTCAGTCAAGCAGCAATCAAAGTTTTTATGAAGCGCCAGAGCTGGAAGGTTCGTTAAACCTGTTAAAATACGTATTATCTATCTATGTTAAAATCTGTATCTGTTGTTAATTAAATTATGTAATCATTCCAGTTTTAAATTTTGCCCCAGCCTGAGAAAACGTCGTAATATATATAAGAAAAATAAAAATGATATTATTTTTAGGGCACAGGGACTATCTACGTGACAGATGGTCACGCTCACTAGAAAACAAATATTGTATCCCTGAGGCATCACTTAGCATGTTTATTAGTAGAAAAGATCACTGTATTTTCAAACAATGCTTCACTTTGCAGGAATCTTTCCAACGTGACAGCCGTGTTAAGCAATCCAATTCAATATTTAAGTTATACAAAAAATGTTAAATGATTCCCTTGATCAATATCCCATATTAGACTACATACATAACACGTAGATAAGCATAGAAAGAACACAGTGTATCCATGTACCAAAATTACACTGGTAACCTTCAGTTGGAAAATTAACTGCAATAATTAGTTTCATGAAGGTAGTCTATATTTCTGACCTACCTGTATGTATAAAAAAGAGACTGGACAAAATGTAAAACAATGTGAAAAATTGGACTTTATGTGTCACTATGGACAAGATAGCCATACAACATGTAATACATGCACAGGACAGTATGACGGCATAACAATTTTTAATTTGAGAGTTCCAGCCATAAGAACATGTTAATATTTTAAGAAATTCTGATATAGAGGGAGAAAACTAACTATTATACATATTTACAAAGAGAATCAATGCTTTTAGAGTGGATGCGTTTTCTAATTCACTTTTTCATTCTACAAGTAGACAGTTTGAATATGTAACTTCCACCTATTTCTAAATGTGTATTCAACCATTTTTTCTAAAGAATACAGAGCACTAGATTAAAATAATTCTCCAGTGCCCTTTCCTTGGGAAAGTATAGAGAATACCACAGAGAATCGCCCTTGACAATTTATAATTAATACAAACAATAATGTCATTACAACTTGTGTTTCTTTAAACATTTAAATCTCCGTATATGTCAGACATTTTTAATTGTAAACAGTTTAGACGAACTGTTTTTCCACTTATTGAGCTGAAATAGAAAGAACTCATGGTACATTCAACACAACACTAAATTAAAATTACCTCTCTCAAAATTCTGATGGCTCTTTAATTTATTATTTTCTTTCACAAATATCATATTGTACAGTACTTGCATATAAAACAATTTGAGCAGAGGGACTTCTCATCCATTAATTTTAGAATAGGACAGTTTTTCAGATGTTGCTTGTGGATATAATTAAAATAACTGCCAAATATTTATTTTATGATCAAATATATTACCTTAGCATGCTACTTTATGACGCATAAAGTCAAAACTATAATGGATCTTTATCATTGTGTTGTATGCTATACCACCACATAAAATAATAGTTTTGAATCGTGCCTTCACTCCCTCAAAATAGTTATTAATCATAAAATCTTAGCTCTGTCTATTATAAGAATCACATCAGCACAGGTTCAAAAGCTATCCAGTTTTGATTTTCATTTTTTGAGAACAATTGTTATTTATACCTTAATATAGTCAGTAACGTGTTTAATACTGACACTTACATCTTAATGACAGGGCTGAATGCATTATTTGTGCAACAGCAGTGTAGTATTTGATAGCATTGTTAAGAAAAATGGTGAAATCTGGTACTTTTCTTGGATTAAAGTTATACTACATTTGACCTTGATCCTATTGTTCAGACAACTACTGCTAATTTGCCTGAAAATAATGCGTGCGTAAGTTTCGCGATTCCAAGACAAGTGGGAAAGGATTGGTAACTCCGAAAATAGCTCTTTGTTCAGTATGTAACTAAAAACGGGACAGCAAGTAGTTCCTTGAACCAATAGTCTATATTAAAACTACATACACAATGTACAGATAAATATTATTTTGTATATTTAGGGGTAAAAAGCTCACTTGCATGATACACAAGTACATTGATAACCTTCTTGCTATGTGGAGAAGCACGTTTACGAATCAGAGAAATAACAGTGTGTGTTTTCTTGTAGCAAAGCTTCATCGGGCCATCTGCTGAGTCTACCGAACATAAATGAAATCAAAATCAAAGTACTAACTGACTGTACTTATAAAATATAAGTTTTTTGAAATGTTTAGAGTTAAATCAGTGTAATGACATTTTTCTTGTTTAATTTAAAGAAAATGAAATGTTTCATTCAATAAAAAAAAGAGATATCACTTTTTAGGCATAAATAGTTTCTTCTCAGTGTATATATACATATATCTAATGTGGCGCTGTCATTTTCTTCAGTTTATCCTGATAACGGCGTGATCGAAGAGCAATAACAAAAATAACATTATTACGGGTAGTTAATATTAAATACCTAGAACAGATTTGTAATAAATTAAATCTTATTTTGTTCTATGAAAGTTTTTATTAGATATATGTAGTCACATTAATGTCTTTATTGTTTCAGATGTAGTAAAAAAATTGGTTTAGTTAGATATTAAGTTTTAACAGTTTACTTTACAGTTAAACTATTAAGTGAATAACCAAGTTGTCAGGTTTACGGACTTGAGCGAAAATATACCCCTTTGAACTTGTCATTATATGCGTATCAGCACTCTTTCCACACCAGTCGACCCTTTTCGTTTTCTTTCTCAATGGATCCCATTTATACTCCATATTATTACTTTAATTAGTTAAAAGTAGTATCACCAATGTACCAAGCCAGATTGTAAGTTATGTATGTTGTTTGTTTCCTTTTTTAAATACACTGTTTATTTAAAAAGGAAAAGCTTAGAAAATAAGGATAAATAACATTAACAATTTTTCTATTTTCACATGAGATAAAACTAAGTTTAAAATGCAAATAATTAGAAGACCATAAATTTAGTGTGGTCTGATGTATCTCTCAGGGGTTAATAAAATAATAGGTAGAGTTAAAAAAAGTAATATATCATTTTTATAGAACTTTCCAAAACCTACAAAGTACAGGGAAAATCATAATAAAACATGCTAACTACGATTGTATATGTATTCATATTAAAGTCATAACAAATTTGTTGATAAACAAAGAAAACCAATTATTACTATTAGCAATTAAAAGATAGAATATGACGAATCAAACTTTTGAGGCTTATGAGAATGAACAACAACAAAAAAAGTATTATGAATATCTTAAAGCATATTTGAATTAAAAGTTATTTATAATTAAGTTAAATGCAAAAAAGGAAAAATAAATTATATTGTATCTTCTAAGTACTAGTAATAGATTTTAACACAAAACATTATTATGGAGAAAAATGAACACAGGTTACTGAAGAAGATTTGTTATTTTTACATGGAAGAGAAGAAAAAGCATTTAAAGTGAATTAGGTTTGATTGTAAAGATAAGTTTTCTTTTACATTCTAATTGGGTGAAGAGTTGAAGAAAAAACCAATCCAGAAGATATTGAAAAACTTTAAATAGAAATCTCCAAGTCCTGAAAGACAGACTTGTTTTAAACTTTGGAAGATAGATATTTAGTAGTTTGTGGGAGCTTTCAGCTACTATTTTGTAACACATTTACTTTCCCTATAAAGGGAGGAAATAGGCTTTGGAAAACAACCATTACTTAGGTGAATATTTTGCTACCTTTTTGTTACTCCACCACAAATGTTACTGTTAAGCCTAACATTTACTAACCTACTGAATAATTTTTTCATTATTAGTTTGTCTTCACACTGAAGTAATAAAGTTTATTTTCAACTATATATAACAGAACATTATTAGAAGTGATAACAACTAGTCTTAGACATATATAGTATTTTATAATACAATTTATTTACCCTGATTTATAGTATAACCTACTTAATTGAATTTAAACTAATGTATCCAAGTTTAAGTAAATGATTTAATCTCTAAAACATAGAGAAAACAAGTTAGTTTTTAGACTATGTGTTTGTATGTGTGTTTTCTTACAGCAAAGCCACATCATGCCATCTGCTATGTCCACCAAGGGGAATTCAACCCTGATTTTTAACATTGTAACTCAAGACTTACTGTGTCAACAGTGGACATTTTATATTGTATTTATCTAGTAAAATAATGTATTCAACCTGTTTTATAATTTGCTTTAATATGAAGACAAACAATAAAAACATATAATTAGTAGTTAAATGTTATAATTAACAGTAACACTAACAGGAGTGTAACAGAAAAGTAACAAATGTTTTGGGTTAATAGTGGTGGTTTGATGGGTGAGAGTACAACAGTAATTGGTTGAGTAATCTTAATTTTGCTCTTTTTTATATTATTTATCTATTTTGTGTTTTCTGTTGTATAATTATGTTTGAATTCTTAATAAAGTTACATTGGTTTTTTTGTAATGTTGGGATCTTTGCTCAATAATTTGGAACTTTTATCCTTTTTTACAAGATTTTGCTTCATTCTCCATGATTGTCCATTGTTTGTCTTTTTGTTTACTTGTTTTGTGTACATAGCATATGGATGTGTTTTATGCACTTTTTGAAAAGGCTAAAATTGAAGAAAATCATTACAAATTATGAAGTTTAAGTTCACTTATGGTGGAATTTGCAGATGGATGAGGATTTAAGATAAGGGATATAAATATAAATTTTGGCATGGTTAGACAAAGAGTCGTCTTAACACTCCTATGAAAAAAATATTTACATCCACTAAAGTAATACTCTCAGTGGATGTTTAAAAAAAAATAAAATATTTTGCAAATGCCTGAAAAGTCAATATTATTGCTCCTTAAAATATAAAGGGATAGGGTCAGTTAATGGCAATTTCATTTAAATACAAAATTATTAGCCTAATATTAATAACCTTTCAAGTTGCTCTGAGGCCTATTAGGCCCCAATTTTTGTAGGAGCGTTAAGCTAAGACATTTTTTTCTTTCAACACTGTTTGGCTTTGAAATAAAATTCAAATATGAGGAATGCAGTGAATTTGTGAGTACATATGGGAGAGCTTAGTAGATATTTGAATTGTGAGTGCTGATTTTGAGATTTTTTTTCCTCAGTGGATGGGACATCCTTGATAGAGGAATAAAATCTCATCTTGTCTTTAAAGGTTTTATTTTACATTTTCTTTGAGGAGAATTCTATTTTTGGCACCTTTTAACTTAAAGCACTTAATGTTCAAGCTTCTGTTTTTTCTCATCTATTTGCTGTTTTGTTTCTAAATATTATTGATATATTTGTTTTAAATTTGCATAATGTGATAATCTGTGCTTTTGTTGTTTTGATACATGAAGTTCTTTTTTACTTGATATCTTAATTTATTATCTATTATTTTTTTCCTTCTGTGATCCATTTTATTAATGACAATATTTTATTTGATTTTTATGAGTTTTGATATTGATTTTCTAAGTTTTGTTTACTTACAGTTTTTCGTCTTTAAATATATTTGAATTTTTTTATTTTTTCATGTTTAGGTGTTTTTACCAATTTTTTGATAGTTTCTATTTCAGGTTTTTTTGTGTTAGTGTGTGTGAGATGTGTTAAAATATTAAATGATTTTTAGTATATGAAGTTTGTAGAACACTTAGTTGCTATTACAGTTTTGAATATATTAATATTTTATGGTCTTTTGTCTCTAACTTTATTCTTGCTAAGTAACCCAAAGTAAGAAAAATGTCCTGTTTCAATGATTACTGTGAGCCAAAAGCAAGACGGAATTCTCAGTGGCCATGACACGTGAAATTTTTTTAGGCAGGAGTAAAGTAAATTAATCTATGATACCTCTTTTTCTCTTTCTTATTTGCCATATTTTTGTGTACCATCAATACCAAGTGTGGGGTGCATTTTCATCTGATTTAGTTTTTGTTACTTGTTAAGGATCTTTGTCAGTCTGTTGTAAAATACAAGTTGTTTCAGGCATGATTAAAGTAAATTAATTTATGAGATCTTGGATGTGATCAAATACATCAACCTATAGGGTTTGACCTCCTGAGTCCAAAACTGTAATTCAGTCTCAATTTGGTTAAGAGATTTTGGAGGTATGAGCTAAAAATGTGTACTTGAAAAAACAACAAAAACTTGGAGACATTCTGTGAGCTGGTTTGCTGCAGCTTGAAAAAGGAATGTGATTGAATGATTTATTTGGATAGTTTTTAATGTAGAAACGCTGCATCTTTCTTGTATGAAACTAAACATCTGTAACTGAAATTGTGCTGTGTATTGTAAAAGATATCAGTATGGCAGTATAAAATCTAGGAAATTAGTTAAATATTGTCCTCAAAATACAACAGTAATTGTACTGAGAATTAAACATTGTCACTGTGAAAGACAAAGTATATTATAAATCATGGAACTGTTAAGCTGATTTGAAGCAATTAGTAACCAAAACATTTGATGCTGATTTTGAATTTGAAGTAGGACTAAAATTAAATCCTGTTTGTTGTATACAATTATGTTGAAGAGTAGTTAATACAAAAATAATTTTTAACAAAAAAGTTTGGGTACATTTTGTGATAAAAGCATTATAACAAACAACAGTTTATTGAAAAACAACATAGGTTTTTTGTTTTGTAATAATTTTTTTCTGTTACACAACTTGTTGCATTGAATATCTTAAAACCACCATTTATACTTTATACCCCAACTTTCTAAAATATGTGCCTTTTAAATACATAAGTCCAGATATTTTGCATTTTTAAGTATTTTTAACCTGTATTGATACATTTATATGAAAATTGCTAAAGATATATTTTAAATATATACAGGGTGGTCGCTAGAAAAGCGGAAAATTTGAGGGTCAGATAAGATCATGAATAAAATGCCTGCTTACTCATTTCTATTTTGATTTCTTTACATCATGAATAAAATGCATGATTTTAATATCATAAAATGCATTTTGAGCATCTATGAGTGTAATATAACATATGCCTTTAAAAAACTTTGTAAAAGTTATTCTTTGTAAAAATAAATAGCAGTTTGACAAATTTTCCGCTTTTCTAGCGACCACCCTGTATATGTATTATTTAGTGATAAAGGCTGAAGTGTTTTTGTTTGATCATCTACAAAATTAGGGTACAACATTTCTGAAATAAGATGCACTTTAATACACATTGTTATTTTAAAAGTTTCTGTACAATCTCAGATCTGAACAATGACAATTGACTTATATAAAAGAAAGAAAAGTTAGCAATTGTTTTTACAAGTTTTGACTACCCACTCATACAGTTTTAATTTTATTTACAAAAACGTAAGGACAACTTGCACACTGATGCACCTAATTTAGAAAGCAATTTTGAAATATAGGTCAATTTTTGATAAAGAAATTATGCAACCAGTATTAATGTAACAAAGATGTTTACAGTAACAGATAAAAATATGTGATGAACAATTTATTTTTTTTACAATGTTTTAATATGAGTTTTCAGTTAGTTACAACTGTAGTTTCAATGATTTTTAGTAACAATGTATGATTTATATGAAAACTATATTAAGTTTTTAGTTAAATGAGTTTATATATCTTAGTTAATATATGTTAGTATGCATCATAAATGTGTTTGTTTTGTATCAGAGAACTTTATTTTCTTTATTTACAGATGGTGTCTTGATGTTACATCTGATTATTTCTGGCCACATAAAGACCATATTTAACAACTCTCTTTCTTGAAAATGCATTTTTGTCCCCAGAATACCACTCTGACAGAGGTTTGGGTGAACCATGGACTGTCACATTGTTTTGTGGACACATTTGGTAACTCTGGATTGTTCCTTTTTATCAGCATTGCAGGGACTGCCCAGTATTTAATTTACAAAAAATATTCTACCCCTTTAGATGATAGGCTCCTTCCAAAGTCTCACCTCTTAAAATTGCAATTCTTTTTATCATTTTTTATCCCACTTTTGAACATTGTACGCTTTGGTCTTCAAGCCACCATTGTAGGAGACAAGCAAATTTATGGTTACATGATATTAGCAGTCATTCTAACGAGTGCTATGTGGCCTGTGTCTGTTCTATTAATTTTTCTTGAGAGACAGAGGGCTTTACCAAGCATTCCAACTTGGGGACATGGCTGGGTACTGCTCACATTTTGGACATTGAATTTTATAATTGAAAACTTGGCATTTCTGAATTTAAAGAATGAGGACTGGTGGTTTGATTTAAGTGGGTGAGTAGGTAATAAATTTTCTATTGCATTAATATTTTATGTTTTAAGGAGGTTTTGACAATCAGATATAAATTGTTATAAAATGATAAAATCCCTACAACCCAAATACATTAGAAAGATCCACCTTTCTAAAGCATCTTGAACCTACATGTTTTTCATCTGGTTGCAGAAGAGCCAGGATTTCGTCCTTGGTCTTCTTGATAGTAAGGTATGTGTAGTATCTACTTTATTTGGCTATTATTATCTCCAATGATATTTGGATCAAGTATTTCAATGATTTTGGAAAGATTTACCAACTTTTTTACTTGGTTATTCAAGTGTATCTTCAAGGATGTAGAACACTTTTTCCTATGTAGCTTGTATCCCATCAATATTATTGAGTTTTTTATTCTTATGCTCTTTCCTGCAATCATGTGATTATGGATAAACTATTATTACAGCCTTGAATAACTAATTATGTTCATGATTTCTGGCTTTTTAGCTATTTTTTTTCTTTTTTATATTATCAGCTTATTGGAGTTCGTGCACAGTGGATATAGTAATTGTGTTTCTGCTTTCTATTGTGGCTTCAGTTGATTTTGTGTACTAATTGTAATCGTGTTGTGACAAGTTTCTGAAGGTTGTTCTGACTTTATGCTGTTTTCATATGATCACTTGAAGGGAATTTTAATTTTTACTTCTGTAATCTTTCTGCCTTTACAACCATAATATTTTTTTCTTTATTGTGTGTTCAAGTTATTTGTTGTCAGGGCTGTTGTAATGTTGTTTTCATTCTTCTTAGCATCTTTAATATTACAAATATTACCAGATTACTGGTAATTATGTTAGGTGGTCATGAACGAGATCCTCATCATGGAAAGAAAACATGAAACATTCAAAATTTCATAGTTGATTTGATTCGTAAAATTTTATAATACTTTTGTGAATATTTTTGGGCTTCTTACTTCTCCAAATTAAAAATGCTTTTTCTACTTTAAGATGAACAGAAAAAACTAAAATTTTGTACTGTGATGTCAGGGAAGAAATGAAACATCTTAGACGTACATGATTAAATATTTATATGTATATATGTATGTATTACTTTTTTGTACTGTGGTCTACATAAAAAATACATAATACATAAGTAAAATGAAGGTGGTATATGATACATGTTTATTTCAGTATAGTTGAGTATTGTTTAATTTTTAAAGTTAATGCACCCACGTTTATCTTTGAAGTGTATAAAATTGGGAGATTGGTGGAGAAAATAACAAAAAGCATTTTGTTCAATCAGGGTGTTTTCAGTAACCTCCAAAAATGTCAGATAATGGTCACTAGGTTAAAGAACATATTTTAAGTGTAACTTAAACCAGTGTAATTTATATATTCAGACTGTTTGCAGTTGACACAAATTTTTTTTGTTAATCCTGAATAAATTTATTGAAAAATTGCACGTTTGAGTTGGTTAATCATTGGACATTAGTATGTATTGATTGCACTAGTTAACTTTATATTGGGTGAACCTAAAAAACAAGCATTCTGTAGCTGTGAATTTAAAATATATCATCCTTTTTACATGAAAACTCTTCAGAAAATCAGTTGCTTCACTGGAAATTAGTCACTTAACCCAGTCATTTTCAAAACACTTTTTTTTGCTGTGTTTCAAATGTCCATGAACATACTTTAACATAAAAAAAAAACTGATCTTTGTTTTCGTACATATCATTCTGGCAAAAAGTTAAAGGGAATCAATATAACCATGTTTTATTTGATTTAACTGTTAATAATCATTTTAAATATAATAGTCGAAAAATGTTATCTAACAGAATGTAAGAAAAATTACTCATGGGAATTGTCAAGATGAATTTCATAGTTTTATTTAATTAAGTTATCAGTTGTAGAGATCACTTCATAAAACTTACATTGAGAGTCAGAACAGTTTTATGTTCTAGGTGGTATTCTACCAAACCAAAAGCATTGGTAGATTGAATGTAAAAAAAAACAACGTTAGTGATTAATGTACTTTAAAGAACATTTGAACCACCTAAATCTTTTACTCGCACTTTAAGGTTAAACATTAAAAGGTTAATCACTCTTTACATTATTAATTCTTATGCTTTAATCTTGATAATGGCATCTATGATATTTGACCCTAATTATTCTCTCTCTCACTTAAATGTAGTTGTAAGTGATAAAGACGTGAAAGTGCCACATTTAGAAAAATATCAAGTACAAATAAACATTAATGAAATAAATATTTAGTTGCATCATTCTAAGTGGTTTAAACACACAAGTATTGAACTGTAAATAGTATAAATGTTTGAGTTTAAATAGTAACATCTCCCTGATTTAATGACCTATGAATGGTAGTGACGTATGATGTTGTATCCAAGCCCAGACAACATAAGTAGGCCTTTCATAGGGCTCGTGTAGTCATTTTCAAACCAAAATAAAATTATTTCTCGCAGGCTGAGCAAAGCCCAGTAATTATCAAACAAGACTACAAAACTAAGGTTTCATGGTGCATTTTAGGGCCATGGGTGCACTATGAGAGTGAAGGACATGTCCCACTCTTCAGTTAGAGTAGCCCACAAGTTAGCAGGTAATTAATTACCTTCCCTCTGATCTGTTGCTGCATAACTAAGAACTGCTACTTCAAATAACTAAGCTTTGCACAAAATTCATGGACAACATCAGTCTGTAGACCTAAAATGTAAATGAATAACATGAATATTCATAATGGAAAATAAATTTCATGTGTTTCAACTTCAATAAAACTTTAAATATTCTGTAGGTATAATCTTTAATTTTTTCATTAAATTTATCATTATAATATATTGTGCTGGTATTAAGTTTTTGTGTAAAATATAATAAATTCATTTTTTGGAGGATTAAAATATAAGATAAATAAAATATAATGATTAAAATATAATCAACATCTTTAACAGCATTCAAGTTGTTGATTCTCAATAAAAAACAGTTGTTCATCTTCTAGCCTGTGTTATAAAAAGTTGTGAAATCTTGCAAAGTAAAACCATTATATTTGTTTCTTAACCCACTTTCTATTGGCTCATTGCACTTGCTTTTAATTGTTATATAACAGAAGCATAATCTTCCTGTGCTTTTTGATTCATCCTTCACTATATTTTGTATTCAGGTTTTTTTTCATTTTGCTCTAAATTCTTCTTGTTTTTAATGAGATTGAGCAATTACATTCAAGTATCTATATCTGTAAATGTAACTTCTCATGATGAAATAACTCGATTTTCCTTCCTTCAAACCTGATCCTCACTGCCTTATATTTTCCTCTGGACAAACTTTAATGAAGTATTTGTGATGCAGCTTTACTCTACTAAAAATATAAAACCTGTATGAGGTATAGGTGAACTGTTTAAGAACCACACAATAATTTTCAGTCTGAAGATTATATTTGTTCAATATTATAATGTAGTGACTACGTCATTTTATGTTACCAACTCTCCTTCATAAATCAAAAAGAAAAATCTTGTTTTATTTTCTAACATTAGATTTTCTTCAACATTATCAATCATTGCAAGCTCTTTAAGCCTTTAAACTTATTTAGCTACATTATGTGAATTGTATATTAAAATTTGATGAATAAGAGATCATTTCTGTTTCTGAGCTCATTGGGATAATTAATTTTCTTTTTTTTTCAGTGTTTCAGATAGATTTGAATTCAGTCTTTTTGTGTTGCGGTACATATGCTGTATGCTGGTATTTGTCCTCGGCTTGAAAGCTCCCGGAATTCCAACGTCCCAAGATTACTATCTTTACAACAGGATACATCTTAATCGGGAACAGAGTGAGGTACATGTTAACCAATGTTTTTCTGACTTTGATTTTTGTGGATTCATATTTGCAATCATCAAGTCTATATATATATATATATTTTGAGTGGGGTTGAACATATGACACATTTAATGTCAATATAAGTGATTATCTGAATTAGAAAGCAACTGTTTTATTATAAATTTATTAATTTAAAAAATACTAGTTTTATTAAGTGTGTCATCTTTGCAACATTTCTTCCAATGTAATGTGATGGTGAATTTACCTCTCCTGATCTATACAGTCCCTGGTTTGAAGTGTATATTGTACCCATAACTTCTTGTTCTTCATATTTTTTATGGCAACATGTGCATTGTAGTAAAGTAGAGCATTGTAAATTTAGATGAGTTTTTGAGACGTGCACTGGTTTAGAGGTTGTTGTAATGCAACCTTTAACAGAATTGTTCACATTTTGATTTTTCTCATTGTAATGCTGTTATGGTGCTACCTCGTCTACAAGAGCATTTAATGTATTGCTGTTTAACTTCATAAATAACTGTAGTTATTTATCAGATAAACTATTGTATGCTCAGAAAAAACTGTTTTGAGTATTACATTTTTAATTCTACTCCTGAATGACTGATCAAAGATTAAGATGTTGAAGTTTGAAATGCCAATATTGTGTTTGTTATAACAGTTGTATATTATACTGTTCAGACATTCTTACTTTATTATTTTATTAGGAATGTAGTTAATAAAATTTTATGCTTATTGTTATTTTAGCCTTTATTAGAAGAAGGTTCAACTCAGTCATCACAACAGAGATCAACTTTTGCCAATCTTTGGCACAAGTGTCGAAAGCTATCTCCTTTCATCTGGCCTAAAAAGAGCTTCAAGCTACAAATAAGAGTTATAACATGCTTTGCGTTGTTGGTTGTAGGACGTATAACTAATGTTTATGTCCCCATATTCAACAAAAAAATAGGTACATCTATTTTGTAAATTAAAATATCATAGAGGTAAGTGATTTAATTGATTACTTATGACCAACAGTATTATTGATTAATGTCACTTAATATCATTGTTGATTAAATGTCATTTAAATTCTAGATAGGTTATATTGTTTTGCACTGAAAATTAATATTTGCAATACTATTCAGTCTCTGAAAAATCAGTAAATTAAAAGGGTTTTCTGTCTTGTGCTGATTTCAAATGGAACTACATTTTCGTAAAATCGCTTGTAGTTGGTAATGATAATAATTTTTGCAAGACAGAGGTCATTTTTATTAAAATGTGTGTTAACAAAATTGAGCTGAAATAAGTCAAATGCTTTTTTGGTATTGTCAAAACTATTTTTGTAATGTAAAAACTGTTATTAAAGTAGAGTGATTGATCTCATGACAATTAAGCGTCCTTAATCATAACTGGAGTATATGTACATATTATTTCTTTTATGCCAAATGTATTATCATAAAATAGTCATATTTATTTTTTCCATCTTCATTTAACTGTAATAAACAGATGAATTAGCAACATTAAATATATCATGTATAGTAAACTATTTTTTTAGATTTTATTACACTTGGCTATTTTATTTATAATGTTGATATTCTTTCTATTTATTGAATAATTTTATTAATTATTTAGATATGTTTTTATTTTCATAAACCTTAGATATTTGCCGTGCTATCTTGTCACCAGTAAAGGTCCATTAAGGAGGTAAAATATTACTTATACTGGTGTCATGCTTATCGAGGGACAGGGAATAAGTGATAGTACATGAAGTAAATAATATTATTTGTTTGATATTAGTCTCACCATCTATATTGGTTAAAATGTTTAACTCTGTGTGTATGGCTGAGGTCAAAGTGCACGTATCACAACTTTTTAAGGTGTTACATTCAAAATGTAATTTAACAACTTTATCAGTGCAAGTTAGCAAACTTGGCATGGAAACAGTTTACAGTTCATATTTTAATTCCATTTCATATTTAATTAAATCCATATCATCTTAATTCAAAATTAAAAATTTAACTCTGTTGCACAGGCTCAGAAGAATATAAAGGAATACTTATACACATTTGCACACCGAGTATTACACTGTAATCTTTTTGTGGTCTGTGTTCCTTCACAAAATTTGGCATGCTTTTAGTAAGGATTACAAGTTTTTTGTGCAGAAAAACTTGGAGCTTTCAATGAAATATTTTTATTAAGGAATCATTTATGAAAATATCAAGTCTGTTTGGTCATCATTCGAAGTGATATGTGATATCATGTTAGGCTCAAAAAACTATTCTTCATTCCCAAAATCTTGAATATTATTTGTGTAATCTCTTAAACGTCCTAAATACGTTTCAAATGTTTGTTTCCAGTAAGACTTTGTCATTTTCTATACCCTATGTGAGATCTTTCATATGATTGGCCTCGTAACCATTGTAAAACAATTAGGAATTGAATATAAATTGTGCATTTTTTGTACTAGAATAACTATATATTGTATACACAAAAATACAAATGCTCACTCATGTTACTGTATCCAGTAGTATAAAATTGACCTGGTTTTGGCTGTATTTTAGAGAACTAATATTTTGTATTATAGAGGAGGATTTAAATTATTGTACATTGTATATGTATATAGATTATTATTAATTAGAAATAAGTTACAAAACTTGTACACCATAAATATGGAACAATAAATATAATATAAAGATGCAAAGCGAACAATTATCTCTTCCAGCGAAGACCTTTGAACTTGGTTGCTAAGCCTTTTAAAGTTTTGGACATGGAAGATATCAAACAAAATATTTTTAGGTTTTATATAAGCAGTTGAATAACCAAAAAATCACAACTATATTGATACCATATAATTCTACTATGATTTATTAAACTTAGTGAATAAGCTGTATTTAGGTCTAAAAAAAAGATGTGAAGCTTTGAGCATATTGAAGACAGAACCTACCTTCTTGAAATCTTAGTTTGAAAGAATATGGTAGTCGTTTCACAAATTAAAATGGCTGAGAAAACCGTTAGGAGGACATTCTGAGCTGTTGATGTGTTATTTATATGTCATATATTGTAGTAAGTGTATATAAGGGACTATTTCGAAAAATGGAAAGAGATGAACGGGGCAGCTGTGTTCAATTCAGTACAAAAGCGATGTCTCAGTAAAATAAAAACACAAGGTTTTTGTTTTATATTCTAGCTTGCCAATATTGGTAATTTGTGTTTCTGATTTGTATGAAACTACAGACTTAGTATTTTCACATCACATCCTTGTGCTGCATTGAACATTAACTGTATTATTCACAGAAATCAATATTTAGATATGTTCTTTAATATTTACTTTTAAATTGATAAAATAACTTGTGTATAATATTGGAGTCTGAATTATATTTTACAAACTGATTCCAAACTTCCTTAAATAATAATAATGATAAAAAATTCCAATATGGTACTTACCTCATCTCACAAAATTAACTATTCTTTTTCTGTGCTGGTTTTTATATACAAACATTTTTTTTATGCCTGCCATAAGGTTTCTGCTCCCATCTCTTGGAATTTGAAGATTGCCACATGTCTCTCACACAAACCATTATGCATCACTTCCTGACAACTAGAAACATGGCTCACATGATGCATGTGACTCTCTCCACAGTCCTTTACTGAATTATCACTTCTCATATGGCAGCTCTTGGGTTTAAACATGGTTTTTCTTTGTTTAATGCTTCATGTTTGACTTCATTTCCTCACAAAGTACCTTTTTTTTTTTTAAAGTTAGTGGGCCTTCATTCAACCTGTTTCATCTAATAATATTAGTTATTTCTAGTTGCTTTATTTTTTGCAATTATATGCTGTGAACCTTTTTGTGTAACAACTTCTGAAGTTAATTTTACCACTTGGAGGGTTACACCAGTGATGATCATTTTTTCTCAGACCTTAAGTGTGAATGACCCAACTTGGATTTATCTTGCTTTTATTATCTGAAATTGAATTTTATGTGGGTTAGCCTTTGTCCCTGGACAATGCTCAGGCTTCTCCAGTACAGAGTGATGAGGATTTAAATTACCCTTTACCTCCTCTATATTTTATTTTCATTCCCATTACAAATCCAAGAAGTATATTAGGCCTGATGCAGTCTTTATAAATTTTGAGTCTTAGGTTTATGACATTTTATCCCTTTCTTTTATTTCTTATGCCCTTTGTCCTTTCTTATTATGTGAACAATTTTCATAATCCATTCTGGTTTGTTTTTTTCCCTCACCTGACATCCATGGTCATGCTGATCACTTTGCCTCACAATCTAGTGAGAGAATTAGCTTACTGCATTCCAGTGGCTTTCCAGACAGTTCACTCTTTCCCACCATCATGTTGACTATCCATTTTTAAGACAGCAGTCATTAGGTTTCTTGTCCCCTATTTGGGAAGTGCCTCCTAAATCATTTGTTAGTCTTGGCCATGCCCAATATTCTCACTTTCATCTTTCCCTTACCAATCTATTAAGGTGTCTTTCTTCCATACACATCCTATCTGAGGCTCCCCACAAATCCGAAGGGGTTATATAGAGATACCCTTGCTCTTCTGTCCTCTGCTAAAGACTGCATTTTATCTTTTTTTTTGTTTCTTTGTTGTTGGGACCTTATATGTGGTGATGCCTTACAGCTTAAGTCTTTTTACCCTCAACATAACTGAAGGATTAATCTGACCCTATTTCTGAGGCACTATGTTTTTGATATGGTCCTAGAAAGTACAGAATCTCATGTGATATCAGTCCATTAACAGGTCACCCTTACAGATATTATTAATCTCAGTCAGAGCCTTATGTATCTCCAATTATCTTTTTTCATCTTTCCCCTTCTCAGTCCTTATTTGTCCGTTCTTGTCACTTTCCTTAGCATTTCATCCAGCGAATACCCCACAGGCTCAGATCCATTGGGAACATGGCAGTTTGAGTCTCTTCATTGCTGACATTCCTTCAGTAGCAGTCAATAGGTCAGGTCAGTAGCAGTCAGGTTCTGTCAGAAAGATTCATTGTCCCATTTCTTTCACCACCTTCATTCTCTCCTTACCCTATTTCTATCTCGTTTTCCATGAAATCTCATGACCATCCAGCATCTGTCAGAAGTGGTTTGGGAATTGTTATTGCAGCAGGTCATTGAACCCTGTTTCCCATCTTTCCTCGGTTTTATTCCCTCCTTTTTGTTATCCAGAGTAAAACTAGGTGTTGGTGGCTGGTAATTGATTTATCTTTGCATAATTGCTTGAGTTCACTTAGGGGAGGTCCTCATTTCTCCTGTTTTCCCTCCTTCCATTTACAGTCTTTTATGCCTCTGTGTGGATTCCTGTATGTGGTGAGGGGACTTCCCATGGAAGGTTCTGTTCTTTCAGTTTACTTCTGGGATCTGAACATCCACTTGTGTTTGCCGTGTGTGTCAACCCGTGAAGGGGAGGAGAGGATACTGGTGGCTGAGGGGTCCAACCATAATACACCACTTTGGTCTTGAATTCCTGTGGATGGGCAGCCTTGGGGTGGCCCCCCCTTGGATCAGTCAGCTGGTCCACTTCAGATAGGTTCAACCAAGTACCAGTGTTGGACGTTCTCAACAGGTGTTTTGGACATTATATCTGATGCTGGTGTTTGGGTATAGTGCTTACAAAACCCGGGAGCTGCTGCAGTGCTCTTGTTTAACATTGTAGTGCATTCCCTCATAGGGCTCCATGGTGAGTGGGGTTAGTGGGCACCAAAATTTTCCGTTTTTCATTATGGAAACTCCAATTAAAAATCTTAATAAAATAGTGAAAAAATAGTCCATAGGTAAACGATGTCTTGAAGATTCTGAGCAGCAATTTTCACCATCTGTACCACCTGTTGTACCTCATTTTCATATATTGCATTCACTTTCAGACAAACCTTTAGGGCAAATGTCTCCCTTTTTCATTCAGAAGTGACTAGAGGGACTTGCTGGCTCTCCAAAGTCTGTAAAGAAGCTTCAATCTGGTGACATGTTGGTGGAAACATCTCAATGCAGTGAACTCCTCTTGCATTCAAAGGCACTTGGGGATATACCTATTGAGGTCACACCTCATGCTACTTTAAACTCATCATGAGGAATTATTGTTGAGAGAAATTTGAAGAACATCCCAGGGCCAGAGATTCTTGATGGGTTTTTTTACCCAAGGAGTTTCTGCAGTGAGGCGTATATCAACTCCTAAAGATGGAATTATGATGCCGACCAATATCCTCATTCTCACATTTACCTCACCACATCCACCTGCCACCATAAAAGCAGGTTACCTTAATTGTAGAGTACAGCCATACGCTCCAAACCCTCTTCGATGTTTCCAGTGTCAGTGGTTCAGTCACTCAAAGATGTCATGCCGTGGTTCCTTGATGTGTGCTCATTGTGGTGGCAAGGACCATGATGCTTACAAGTATGAAACAGATCCTCAATGCATCAATTGCAATGGCTCTCACCTGTCCTACTTTTGTTCTTGTCCTAAATGGTTGGAAGAAAAAGAGGTGCAGTATTTGAAAATGATTCAAAACATGACTTACCCTGAGGCTTGAAAGTTGCTGTCCATCACTTTATCTCAGATGTATGCTACTGCACTTCATTCCACTACTACAGTGGGAGTGCAGGCGGATTTCTCTATGCCTCATAAAGAATCATTCTCAAAACAAATGAAAAGTCTTTTGACCTCCATGGTTAAAAAGGTTGATAAATCAACTTCAACACCCATTTTTGTCATTCCATACATTTCAACAAATTCCCAAGATCCCCTTCTTTTGATTTTGGGTGCAGGCATTTCCTTGGATACATCTTTTCCCACCTCACGATGCAAAACGATCATTCGTTCACATTCTCAGTTGCTGGAATCCTCTTCCAACAGCAAAGACCTGCCCAATCAACCTAGGACAAGATCCATGGAGGTACAGAAATGGCAGGCTATGTGATGGACGAGTTCATGGAGGGTGGCACTGTTGGTTGATCAGCATTTGCTATTTGACACACTCTTGGAGGCCATTGCCATCTGTGTTTCCTTGGGTCATACCATCGTTGTTTGTTCTCTCTACCTGTTGCCTGGAGGGACCTATGATCAATCAGACTTTGATGCTCTCATTAAACAGTTGCTGTCTCCTTTTTTAATCCTTGGGAACTTTAATGGACATCATTCCCTCTGGGGAAGTGCTGATGTTGACAGGAGGGGTTGCTTCATAGAGCATATGCCCTGTGATTACAACCTTTCTTTTTTTTAGTATTGGTTCTTCTACTTATTTTCGTGCATCTAGTCAGTTTTTTAGTACTATTGACCTCTCAATTTGCTCCCCTTCACTACTCTTTCATTTTTCTTGGAGGGTTGACAATAATCCACTAGGCAGTGATCATTTTCCTGTAATTTTGAGAGAGATTTGCTGTGATTGATGCCATCTGATCCATGTGCCCCGGTGGAAGATGGATCAAGTAAACTGGCCCTCTTTTATTGCTCTTGCAGACTTGATTATGCCATTGTCTGTAAGCCATCAACAGACGACTCTGTGGTAGCAGTAACTGATTATTATACAAGCAGCTGCTCAACATATTCCTAAAACCTTGACACATTTTCCATAATATCCTCGTTCGTGGTGGAATCCTGACTGCCATATGGTATGGAAGGCTCAAAAACGGGCCTGGGAAGGGGAGTGTGGGTATCCTACACTCTCACACAACATTGCTTTCCAGTAGGTTTGTGCACATGCCTGGTGGGTAAGACTTCGAAGCCAGAAGGAATCTTTGATTAAGTTCACAACCAACATGTTTTCTACCACCAGTTCCAAAGTCATATGGGACAAGATTTGAAAGGTCAATGGGCAGTATAATTCTGTCCCCGTCTTGATCTTGCTCTCTGATGGCCAGGAAGTAGCTGATACCCGGAGCATTTCTGTTACTCTATGTGAAAGCTTTTGGTAGGTATCTAGCACTTCTACTTCCTCCACCTATTTAGCCATCAAGACTCAGGCAGAGCAAATACCTCTGTCCTTTTGAGCTTGTTGTCTCTATGTCTACAATCATCCCTTTATATTGGTGGAACTCAAACTGGCCTTTCATCGGTGTTGTAGTACATTGGTTGGACCTGATGATGTACACTATGAAATGCTTCACCATCTATCTCTTGCTTCTCTCACTATTCTTCTGCTTGTTTTTAACCAAATTTGGCAGGAGAATGTTTTTCCTGATGTCTGGTGCTGGGCAATTGTCCTACCTTTCTCTAAGCTTTGGAAGGATCTCAAGATTTCTTCAAACTACTGTCCAATTGCTTTGACAAGCTATCTCTATAAAACCTGAGAGAGGATGGTTAATGCTCGTCTCATTTGGTTCCTTGAATCAAACAACCTTCTCTCATCCACCCAGTGTGGGTTCTAACGACAGCACTCCACCATGGACCACCTGTTTCAACTTTAAACATCCATCAGAGAAACCTTTCTTAAATGAGAGCATCTTGTATCAGTATTTTTTGACATTGAAAAGGCTTATGTTACAACTTGGAAGTATGGCATTTTGCGAGACCTCCATGTATATGAGTTACATGGCCATTTGCCCATTTTTATTAAAAATTTTTTAATGGGCAGGAGATTCCATGTTCGTGTGGGTTCAAACTTTTCTGTTCTTTTCAACAGAAACTTGGAGTCCCTCAGGGCTGTGTTCTGAGTCTCATACTTTTAACTATAAAGATTAATGCCATCACTGCACAACTCCCTGTTATTGTTGCAAACGGGCTCTGTGTCAATGACTTTCACATCTTTTGTCAATTGTCGAACATGAGGTATATTGACTGGCAGTTACAGACTGCCTTCAATTGTTTGCTGAAGTGGACCATGGCAAATGGCTTTAACTTCTCTTTCTCTAAAACTGTTTGCATGCACTTTCGCCACCGATGGGGTATTCACCCTGATCCTGAAAACCGTATCGGCAAAGTTGCACTGTCTGTGGTCTCTGAGGCCAAGTTTTTGGGTCTAATCTTTGACCATAAGCTGACCTTTATACCTCACATATAGCAGCTATGGGTCAAATATACAAGAGCACTGAACATCCTCCATGTCCTCCCTTCCACCACCTGGGGAGTGGATCGATGTTCTATGCTAAAGATATATTGTGCTCTTATTCATTTGAAAGTAGACTACAGATCACTGGTCTATGGCTCTGATAGGACTTTGACCTCAAAGATGCTTGACCCCATTTATCATCAAGGACTTTGGCTTTGCAGTAGAGCTTTCCTCACTTCCACTGTTCAAAGCTTATATTTTGAGTCTCATGAACCTTCTTTGCACCTCTGCCAGTTACAACTGTCTTTATGCTTCAAAACTTCGTTTCGTACCAAAGCATCTCACCTGGGATTGTGTTTACCTTCCTTGGTGGGCCAAACTTTCTTAGAATAGAAGATCTGCCATTGCTTCTTTTGGCCTTTATATCCAGGTGTAGTTGGATGAATTAGGTCTGTCCTTGGATAACATTGATCAGCTCATCCCATCATCGCTTCTTACAGTTCCCATATCTGACCTATCTTTTAAGTCATCTCAGAAATGCAGACACTCATGATTGAAAATACTGTTTGTTATTTGCTGACCATCTTTTAAACCATCCTTCCACTCTTATTTATACAGATGGTTCAAAATCAGGTGACTGTGTGGGCTCAGCCATGATTTGTTGTGGTTTGGTGATTAAGCACAGAATCCCCTCTACAGTTTCTGTGTTCACTGCTAAATTTCATGTCATTTCTCTTGCCCTGGATCACATAGAAACTAAGCAGTACTCAAACTGCACTATTTATGCTGACTCACTTTGTTCTCTTCTGGCCCTGGAGTCACTTCACGTTGGTTCACACCCTGTTCTTGCCAATATTTAAAACTGACTGGCCCATTTCTCTTTACCATCTAATTCTATCCAGTTTTTTTGGATACCAAGCCATGTTAATATTCTCGAAAATGAGCTCACTGACACTGCAGCTAAGTCTATCTGCTCTGGCACTATCATCGGAATGCCTGTTCCGTACATAGACTATGGTCCTGTATTCAAGACTCGGCTCCATGCCAGCTGGCAGTTGACTTGGAGTGAGCAATGCGAAATCAAAGTTTTTTCCAAATAAAACCCTATGTTGGACTTTGGCTGTCTTGCTTCCATAAGGATTGGAAAGAGGAAGTTGTTCTAACTACGTATTGGTCACAGTGTTTTAAATCATCAGTTTTTTTTATCTGGAACTGATGCACCATTGTGTAGTCTGTGTGATACTCAGGTGACAGTAAACCACATTTTACTTTCTTGCTGTCGTTATGGCTCTCAACGATGGTGCCATATTCACCGTATTCTGTTCTAAGATTTGTCCATAATGTTGGACAGTTTCATTGGTGAAGGTGCCACTGCCCACCTTGCAGATGTTTTTAGTTTTTTAAAGGCCATTAATCTTTTTAATGCCATTTAAGTTTTTTTAATTTATACATTAGACCTTTTCAATTAGATTCCCTTTTAAGAATCATAGTCCATCAAGTTCAATTTGAAATTAGAAAATGGCCATAAAGTCAAATAACTTGAAACCAGGACTGGGTAGGCCATCTTCAGGTAACTAACGCTGCTGTTTAAACTACCTGTTCGTCATCCTGGTGAGTTATTATTAAAATTTTACTATAAATCTTTTAAAATTTTTATTATTTTTCGAAAGTGGCCATTACATCAAATAACTCTGAACCAGGTCTGGAAAGGCCAACTTCAAGTGACTGACGGTGGTTTTTGTACTTACCTGTTACTCTTTCTGGCAAGTTATGATAATTACAGTTATGCTGCAAAAAGTCCTCTACAATTTGTATTACTGTAGTTTTTCTCTTAATGCTGTAGACTAGATGTAAATAATGGTTTTATGCTTTTTTTTAACTTTGTTTTATTTTACCTTAATTTCCTTTTATAAATTTCCTATTTTTACTTTAATTTTAACTTTTTTACTGGGTGTTTGGCACAGATAGCCTAGCTGCTTTGTGGCATAAAGCATCAAATCAACCAACCAATCTTTTACTGTTTTAACTCTAAACCAGATTCAGATAGGTTTTTATTTGGTCAGAAATTTTCATTGTTACTGCTTTTTTCTGGGTTATACTTTACCAGTTCTTTATCAGCTAGCAATTCTTCTCCCTTCATAATTTTTCATCTTCTACCCTTATCAATTGAGACCATTGCACTGTCTTAAGTGATGACATTCCTTCAGATTTCTCACTGTAATTACTTCACAATGATTAACCTGCCCAATCTAAAAATGTATTTCAAATTGTTTTATCCGTACTTCTTATTAATTTTGGCTTACTTTTTCCTTTTTCTTTTTAAACTAGAGGTGACTACTGAAGACAGTTTTGGGCTTTTTTTAAGTACAGATGTTAGATGGACCATAATTTATTTCAATCAGAAATTCCTTAGATTGTTATTCATTTGACTTAAGAGCTTATTGAGTTTCTTAAGTTATTTTTGCAGTGTGAAACAATGGATATATTGGGTTAGATTTCACTGTGAATAATTTTCAACATTTTGAACCTCTGTCCAACAAAAATCATAGTAGATTCACCACTGAAACTTGCCAACAACATGTATTAACTTAGTGAGAAATAAAATGCAAGATTATTTGATGGGAATATCTTAAACTACAAATTTCACTTATAACTACAAAATCACAACTCATTTTTTGGAAGTAAAAAATTAACTTTGGACAATTTTTTTCCAGTTAGAAATTTATCAAAAAGATATATTTTATGACAGATTAACAAAAGTGTTAAAGTTATGAAGTTGTAACTCCATGACTATATTTTTGTATTAAACTGTCATCAGTATTATAATTTAGAATATTTACTTTAATTTCATCCCAAGCTTTTTAATATAATCTAAGTGTCTTAACTGTACAACTCTATTTTAGATTGCTGGTTCAAAAATGATTACATGTGCTTCATCTTTGTTTTTTTCATTTTAACAGCTTTTAATTTGCTAACACTTGATGATTACCATTACTCATTTCATATTTTGTTTCTTTCAGACACACAGGTCATTTTATTGTGGTTCTAAGAAGGAGAGGGTCTAAACTATTTTAATTCAGTTTAAATGTTTTTTTAACAGTGAACAGCTTGTCATTACAACCAGGTGAGACAAGCATTTCCTACCGATGGGACTTTATTCTAATTTATATTGCTTTGTGGTTTTTACAAGGACAAGGTGAGATTTGGAAATTTCTGTTTATTCTTCCACAGAAAAAAATAATTTGTCTTAACTTAGAAAAACTAAAAAGGTAAAAATAGCTTTTTAAATTAATTTCAGAATTTAAAATACGTGGTAGCTGTTGACAATAATCTGAAAAAATAATTTTTGTTAAAAACCTTGTTAAGTGATGTTATGCTGATGTAATATATAATACTTGTATTATAAACAGTTTCACGTTTGTCATAGTTTTCATGGGTTTTTCATAAAAGTATTAAAACATGAGTATAAACTATTTTTGTCTGGCATCAATCATGAGAAGTCGTGTCCTCATTTACTCACCTTGCTCCAGTAGTTTTTGCGTATTATGAGTTATGAAGAGCTTTTTAGTTTCAGAATAAAACTGAAATATAAAATTCAAAATTTACCTCCAAAATACAAAATGACTTTTCATGTTGAATTTAGTGCTGCTACAAAACATCTAACTAAAGTGACTAAAATACCGCTTGTTTCTGCCGTGGTGTAGAGTACTTGCCAACTTGAATAATCCTGAATCCTCCCATCTTCCATGAGACTTTCTCTGTTTGTGTAAAGAGTGTGAGTCCCTACATGATACTAGTATTAACTAGCTGATTAATAATGGAATTACCTATTTTACTTTACATGTGGATTAAACCAACTGCAGTGTTATCATTCAAATAGGAACTTTAACAGACCTATTGTAGAATATCAGTTTATCACAGAATATAGAATAATTTGGTTGTCATTTATTCACATCAGTAGATTCTTTTTATGCAGTAGATTTAATTGAACACCCACAATAGAATAAGCTCTGAGAAAATTAACGTAGTATTGTAGTTCAACCCAATTAGAAGTTAAATCTTTATTTACAAATTATGATCTGTGAATGTCAGTATTAGTTTCCTGTGTTAGCTAACCATAAATATTTATATTTCTCATTTTTTTACTCCACACTTGTGCAACAGTGACACAATTCTGTTGCAAGAAATTGCTTTTAATGTGTTCTTTGATAGATCGATAGACCGAGTATTCATAATTGGTACACTGGAATGGGCAACAATTTCCTCTTGTATTAAAAGAAAAACAAGTGTGAAGTTTTATTGGAGGGATTTCTGAAGATGAAAGGGTTTTGAAACATCACCCTCTACATTTGTGTTTTTTTCTACAACAAGCAGATGCCACCCATTCCATTGTACTCTTACTTTGGTTTTTCTCTCTGTGGCACAGTTTCTAAAAAAGTTAAACATGCTTTAAAAGAGTTAATTTCTGTGAGAAAAGCAACTCTGATAATTAAATTTTATCATTTATGTAGTACTATCTGTTTTAACTTATTCTACACATTTTATTTATTTTTAAAACTCTTCATTTACAGGTAACAACAGTTTTATAAATAATATCAGGTCATTTTTATGGATCAGAGTGCAACAGTACACGGTAAAGGAAATTCAAGTTGAACTTTATGCTCACTTGCACAGGTGGGTCTTACAGGTGTATTACATTGTTATATATTTAAGATAAACAAGTGATACTCCATAGATACAATTTACTGTTGTTTGAAAGCAGAGTAATATAAGAAATTTTAAACATTGTTCTAACTGTAACAGAACTACACTCAGTGGCCACTCTGTTAAGTACACCTGCTTCTTTAATGTAAATAGCCAAATAGCAAATCACATGGCTATAACTCAATATATTAAGCAAGCAGACATGGTCAAGAAGTTCAGTTGTTGTTTGACCAAACATTAGAATGAGGAAGATGTGTGATTTAGGTGAATTTGTCCACAGAATGATTGTTGGTTCAAGACGTGGTGGTTCCACCATCTCAGAAACTGCTGACCTTCCAGAATTTTCATGCACTATCATCTCTAAAATGTACAGAGAATGGTGCAAAAAATATTCAATGAGTAGCAGTTATGTGGGTGAAAACATCTTCTTAATGAGAGAGGTCAGAGGAAAATGGCCAGACTCATTTAAGCTACAGGAAAGCCACAAATACTTGAATAACCACTCTTTACAACAGTGGTGTGCAGAAGAACATCTCTGAATGCACAATGCATTAAACCTTTGAAGCAAATGGAATACCCCAGCAGAAGATCTTCTGGGTTCCACTTCTGTTGGCTAAAAACAGGAAGATGAGGTTATGGTGGACACAAGATTACCAAAACTGGACGATTAAAGACTGGAAAAATGTTGCCTGGTCTGATAAATCTCGATTTCTGCTGCAACACGCAGATGGTAGAGTCAGAAATTGGCATGGCATAAACAGCATGAATCCATGGATTCATCCTGCCTTATGTCAATGATACAGGCTGATGGTAGGGACATAATGGTGTAAGGAATGTTTTGTTGGCACATATTAAACCTCTTAATTCTAATTTGAGCATTATTTGTATGCCACAGCATACCTGAGCATTGTTGCTGACCGTGCACAACCCTTTATGTCCTCAGTCTATCTGTTTTTCAATGGCTACTTTCAGCAGGATAATGTTCCATGTCACAAAGCACGAATTATCTCAAGCTATTTCCATGAACATGACAGTGACCTGCACAGTTCCCAGGTCTCAATTCAGTAGAGCAACTTGGGGGTGAGGTGGAGTGGGAGGTTTGCAGAATGAATATAAGGCCAACAAACCTGCAAGAACTGCATGATGCCATCAAGTCAGCTTGGACCAAAATTCATAAGGAATGTTTCTAGCATCTTGTTGCATCCATGCCACAAAGAATTCAGGCTGTTGTGGAGGCAAAAGGGGATCTTGCCCAGTACTAGATGCAGAGTTCGAAATTTTCTATTTAAAGCCAGACATGTCTGTTAAAAAAATCAAGTTTGACCACCACTTTCCCATCTATCACCAGACATTATGAGCGATGGTCATATTCCTAACATATCGGACACAAATACATCGTCCCCTCAAAAATAAGAGAGGCAAAAGCTGTGTATGCACAGCCCAAAGATTTCACTTAAAAGTATATTCTATAATGAGTGGAAAATAACATGTAAAATTTAAGATTTAATTTAAGACAAAAAAACTGCAAATTTTAAAAAATGGTCATGAACGCTCACAAAATGCGCTTTTTAGGTCGCCTTATTCGTGCTGTTTTAGATAGTCACGTGACTGCCATACATTCATGATGATCTGACCATAGCGTCTAATAGTAAAAAAAAGGGAAGTCTTGCGATCTGTTTCAGTTTGGCTTCACAAGCAAGACTAATGAATCAGAAGACAATACTATAAAATTCTGAGTGAAAAAACCCAAGCTTGTTGACCCAAGCCCAAGTTTTAAAGCAAAAACTCTTACTGCTAGTACTGGCACTAAGCCTACTTGTTGTTTCCAGGATGAATGGAATAGAGGACGACCATCACTGGAGTATAATAACACTGCTGGACTGATGTTTTGCTCAATTTGTCAGGAATATGACCAAAGTAGTGGAAAGCAGAAGAATATTTTCATAACAGGATCTTTCAACCTGAGAGCAAGTGCTGTTAGGGAGCATGAAAACAGTTGCACCCACAGTCTAAGTTGTCAAGCTAAGACAGTAAAAGAAACACCTGATTTAACTCCCATGATGAAAGAATTGAGCAAACGTAACCTTGATAAGGATTTTATTGGTGCCTTTCAAATTTTTGAACCAAGCAACTGGCCCAAAAGCAAGGAAGCATTGTCATCTTATGGCCATAATGAACTCCAGACACCTTTGGACCACTTTGGTGCTCTACTAGAAGCTAAGAGTTTCAACATTTCAGCTGATATTTGCCAAGCTGACTTACACGAGACATTGCTCAAAGCCACAAGATTTGCCAAATCAGATGAGTCCCTGGCTAGTAGTGCAAGTGGATTGTGGGCCCACAATGTTAAGTCAAATTACTGTTGGGGATGGTAAACCTTTCCCTGGATCAACAGTGTTGGCCTTGGTATGCCTCATACAGGTGATTTCCGTGTCATCTGCTGAACCAGAATGTGGACTTTCTCAGATGATAATTATTATGAATGACTGGTGGTCCAAACTAATAAATTATTCTCTTAATGACTTGATAACAATATAATTAGCTTAGGATAAGATCTGTGATCTTGCAAGCACAGAATTACTGTGCAAGTCTGTAGAATCTTGGTGAAAGGACAGTGAAAAAAAACAGACAATTTGTGAGTCCACATGGAACTCACACATGTAGAGACAACAGAGATACTGTGTCTACATTAGCTGATGTCTTAGTGCTGGATGACTAAATCTACCAGTTTGATTGATGTGTCATTTTTCATGGATACAAGACTTGTTGCCACTTGCTTTGAAATAATATTTCAGTGCCATAAATAAAATGATTCTGTTTTATATAATAATTGTCTCTATTTGATTTCTTGTTTTTGGTAATGTCCGGTGACAATTTTGAGATGTCCTGTTGAAAATTTAGAATATTTCTACCCCTGAGATGGGTGTACATAATAATGTGTAACTTTGTTTTATAAATTAAATTACTTTTATATAAGTTATTGCCCACATGTAAATATTTATGCATGTAAGCTGTGATCTTTAACTTTTTAACAGTTTTGTTATCTTAAGATGGCTTTTTTTTAGTATATCATAGCAGTTTCAGTGATCACATATTACTTCCCAGTTTAATGTGGTTTTACGATCACTGAATTAAAGTTACTTCACTAGAATGTAAAAAATGACTGTTTGCAGCAAATGTTTCAGTACTGTATTTTCAAATAAAAAAATATAATATTTTTGTGACTATAATTTGACATAGAAATTTAGATTTT
This sequence comes from Carcinoscorpius rotundicauda, assembly GCA_011833715.1. Classification (NCBI taxonomy): domain Eukaryota; kingdom Metazoa; phylum Arthropoda; class Merostomata; order Xiphosura; family Limulidae; genus Carcinoscorpius; species Carcinoscorpius rotundicauda. The sequence goes on along the minus strand of CM022406.1, from coordinate 37,218,385 downwards.
TTTCTAGGTTCACGAGCATGATTGATAAAAGTTAGCATATTATTATTAGCATATGCGATAGTGTAGAAAATACCATTAAAGCTACATTAAACTGTACCTTTCAGAGCGGGAATGACTTTAAAGTATTTAAAAATAGTATAAACACATTATTTATGTTCTAAGTAAATTATATATGTAAATTTTCTTAGTGATAGCTGGCTTTCAAAGTATTGTGCATGGAAGTGTTCACCATATAACTGAGAAACCTACATGTCATTATTTAGTATTGTATTCTCACACATATGCACATGAAACATAAAAACATACTTCATATAAGATTGTTTTACTGGTCAAGAAAAACGAATAACTTTTTTACTGTATAACTATGTGTGAGTTTTATAGAATTAAATGCAATGTTTGTTGCTTGTTGAACTTAATAACTTACTTATTGGGTTCCAAAATCCATAAGTAAAGTAATATCTTACACTTTTAAAATGTATAATATTTAGTTTAAAGCTGTTCTAATTTACTATCATTAAAACTGTCCCTAGTTTGTCTCTACGGTGGCATCTTGGACGTAAAACAGGAGAAGTTTTAAAGATAATGGATCGAGGAACCAACAGTGTTACCAGCTTACTGAGGTAAAGAAAATTTCTATTGTTGTAGTATAGTCCTGGTTGTTTTTTTATGTTAATTTTCCATATATGGTACTTTTTTTTTGCCTAAGTAAAATAGGAGAGATTTTAGCTTAAATAAAATGTTTTATTTTCAAATAATGTAGAAATACAAAATTAAAACCTTTATTTAATAAACTCTACCTTTTTAGTTTGTTACTACTACTACTACTCAGTGAGGGTAGAATAACTTATGACTTCATAATTAAAACTTTGTGATAAATTTGCCATTGAAAGGATCATATATATGAAAGGTTTAATGCAAAGTGGATGAAAAATATTGAAAATAATCAACAAATAGTTGAAGTGTTTTAATGAAATTTGTATTCAATGTTTCATGCAGTACATTTATTTAATATGAATCATTTGTAATGCTATACGTTTTTAAATAATTATTGATACATATATACTTCATATAGTGTTTCTAACTTTCAGCTACATGTTATTCAACATCCTACCAACAGTGGCTGACATCATCATAGCTATAATTTACTTCATAACAGCTTTTAATGCATGGTTTGGACTAATCATGTTTTTAACTATGGGACTTTATCTGAGTAAGTATTATTAAGATATTATATAACTATTGCTGATTCATTTTGACATTTGTAATGTATTAGAAATAAGTATAAGTGGGTTGTTACTGATCAGAGATATTTTGTATGAACCAGAAGCACATTTTTGCTTTATAAATGTGTGCAAAGGTACTTTTAAAATGTACAAGATGCTTGAATTTCTTTCTCTATAGAAAATCCAGTGCATCTTCAATCACACCATTCACAAAGTAGGCTATGAATATGCCCTAGTGGACTTGGAGTGAAGCGCATAGAAATAATATGAAACTATAATGAATCTTCTAAAAATGTAATGTTTTTTCATGTGTACATCTGTGTTAAATTTTCTGTTGGGTTTAATGAAACATTTATTAAAAGAATGTAAGTAAACACTTGACTAAATTACTGCCTTTGACATTGCAAAAAATTTTTTGAGTGATATAACTTTTGATTTTCAATAAAATTTAAGAGTTATTATAATCACACATGCAATTTTTTAAAACGTTATCATGATCGAGTGTATTAAATTTCAGTATTAAGTAGTGTCTGATGAAATAAACTATTTATTTCCATGCATTGTGCTTGTGGCAAAACTTAAGGGCAATTGAGAACAGCAGGACATGTGGATGTTGTACTTTATAATGTTAAGAACTGTTGATCTATTTGAAGATGTAATTTAATAAGACTGTTTTGGTTATCCTTAAACAAATCACTAATAGTGGTAAGTTCACTATTGGAAAACTATTTTTGAAATGCTGAATAAAAATTATTGAAATTAAAATAGAATCCAAATATGTAAAGAAAAGAAATTCTAAAATTAGTTACCGTAATTTTTTTTAATTTTATCTATTTATGACTTGGTGATAAATCCAATATTTTAAATTAAGACTTTACATTAAATCTGTTCCGGATAGACCATTGTTTAATGTAGTACAAAGGATAAAATGTAACTGTTTGTCATATGTACATTCAGTAATTTTCAAAAACTAATTTATGAAAAGTATGAACAGTTGGGTTATCTTTATAGAAGAAATCGACACTGAGTTATTGTATAATTACTTTTAAAGGAATATTTGTTTTACAATAATCTGTATAAAAAAACCAGAAAACTAACAAAGTGTGTTGAATGTTAAGTATTTAAATAAAATAATATTTTACTCTTTATTAATTGTTCAGTGGTCAGTTTAGAAAATGGAGAGGTGAGCATTACTCAGTGGTTAGATTGTGTAACAGATTATGTTCCTTCACACTTTGGGGCATTGGGCACATTGTAAGAGTGACTATCAAATTCCATTATTCAATTACAGTAATCCGTGAGCTGGTAATAGCTGGTGTTGTATAGCTATGTAGTCTATTAATTCAAAATTAGAGATAGCTAGTGGTGTTGGCCCCCAAGTTGTTTTTTTTAAATACACCAATATTTGACCTGTTATGTTAAAAGGGTGAACCAGAAGTCCTTTCGTGGTTTAAAATCCCTTATAAATATTTCAAGTGAAGCAGAACATTACTGGTATTAATGTAATAAATTATTAATTGTGTCACATTCTTATTTCTGCTATTGAAAGTGGATGAAGATTATGTTTTTATCTGTGTGTGTGTTTGTAAGCAAGTTTTTCAAAAATTGCTGAATGGATTTGGATGAAAGCTGGTATACCTTTGGACTATGACCCAGCTTAGAAGTGATGAGCATTTGAAGGATAAAGGTTACAAAATAAATTGCCATCTTTTAACTTGGGTAATGATTTTGTTTCGACATTGTTTACTCTATAACATTGTCAAAAATGATTGGAATTGGATGAAACTTGGTGGAAGTGTGTAGAATATTATTCCTCATTGTTGTGTCAAAATAATTCATGTCTGTTGATAATGAAGGGCATATGGACACATTTCCTTATATTTGGAGAGGCGAATACAATCAATGCTCAGTGGCAGAGGTGTGTTCTACTGAGTACCCCTCTAGGTATGGATACGAGTTTTATCTAATCTGTAATAATTCAAAATATATAGAAGTATGGAGAATTGTGAAAACTTTTTAATGATACAGAAAGCTCCATAATTAATTTATGGATATGAGTTTTATCTAATCTCTAATAATTCAAAATATATAGAAGTATGGAGAATTGTGAAAACTTTTTAATGATACAGAAAGCTTCATAATTAATTTATGGATATGAGTTTTATCTAATCTCTAATAATTCAAAATATATAGAAGTATGTAGAATTGTAAAATCTTCTTAATGATACAGATAATTTCATAATTAATTTATGAATATGAGTTTTATCTAATCTCTAATAATTCAAAATATATAGAAGTATGGAGAACTGTAAAAACTTTTTAATGATACATATAACTTCATAATTAATGAACATTTATTATGACTACAAAATTCACCATCCAAACTCTACCATTACTGTATCATTTAGCCAAGACTTGATAATCAGTTTTTCTAACAGTTACTTTTCATTGGCTGTGTTCTAGATTCTTTCGTCCAGAATGTTCAAACTTCTGTTATATAATTCTTTTAGAATAGTATAGAAATGCAGGTAGGTAAATATTGAAATGTCAAGTGTTTTCAGCTTTGAGCCAACCAGAATTTTAAAAGTTTGGTTTTTATTTATTTAAATCATTCAATGAGATGTATTTTTTGAAAGAAACATATCAGTGAGAAAACACTGACAAATTAGTTTTTGTGTTTCAGACATAGACTAACAAGAATTGATAAGCTCTGTTGATCTAGTTAAACTAAACTGAGTTTGAGATTTTTTCTCTGTTATATTTACAATAGTTTCAAGCCTCTAGTTTTAGAGACATTTTACTTCTGCTGCTTGTCCTTAAAATGCTTGTTTAATGGCCATCTAGTAAAGCAATATTTTTTGTCAATAAACTGTGAGCTGTGCATGCTTTTGGTTAAGTATCAGTCATGATTCATCCAGTATTATAAGTGTTAATAATGCTGCCATTTTAGAGTGGGAAAAATAAATTTGCAAGTACTTTTAAAATATGATAGTTTTGACACAACTTGTTGGATTTAATTCACACTTAAAACAATTTAAAAGAATTTATAAATCATAATTAAAGCCTAAATTACATGTCAGAGCTTAAATTTAGTAACACATTAACATTTTTGAGGTTCCTGACAATAAACTTTGAAAAGAAACTTGCTTATTAATTACATTGTTGTTAAATTAGTTAACAAATTATAGAAAATTAACACTTTATCAGAGTTAACACAAATAACTGACTGAAAAATAACTCAAACTAAAATTGTAATAAATTTTGATATTTAAGCCCTTTCTAATTATAAAATAAGCTAAGATCAATATTATATATAAGTTTTGAAAATAACAAAATCGACAAATATTTAAACTAAAAAACATCTAGATCTTAGAATGTTAATTAGAAGTGTAGAAATCTTTATCCTACTTGTGTATAGTGTTACTAAGTCATTAAGGAAATTCATGTTTGCAGTTAAAATTTAAGACAAAAAATTTTATAACTCTTGCCTCATAATTTTGTTCCAATGTAAAAAGACACATAAAACGTTAAACTTCATCTAATTGTGACTGTATTTACTTTGCTCAATCTGGTTGAAATTCTAGACTGCATGTAGGCTTGGTAACATGTGTACTATGTAATGTAAAAATATATTTGTTGTGCATTATAAATGATTGTTTAAAAGTTCATTATTGTTTTATTGCATGAACAATAGAATTACATAACTATATGATTTTGGTTTGGTGAGTTTTTCATTTTTATTTACTCTTTGCTGTTAGGAAACAGTCTTTATGATCCTGTAAAACTTGAATGAGGGATTGTTTCTGTTTTTGTCTTTATCATGATGACATTTTAACTCCTTAGTAAGGGACACAACCCTCTCAATATTGTTATTTATCACATTCAGGTTTCTTTGTTAAGTTGGCATTCTACTCTTCATTCAGGCTACACCCCTTTCAGTATTGTTATTTACAATATTTTAGTGTTGAATTGTTTAAAATGCCTCCCAGTAATCCTCTCTGGGTTCTTGTGACTCAAGGTCACAATCCAGAAATCAAGCTGAAATTTTGAAGCATTTGAAGAAGTCTGTTTTTCTTATTAAATCTTCAAGTGGCTTGTCTCCAGACTTTCTGATATTCAACTGGATGTGCTTTGGAGATTCATCCATGCCTAACTTCTCGTTTAGTGCTATTGTTTGATTTGTTTCTGTCGGTACAATGTGAATAAAGAAATTTCAAACCAATGAGTTCCTCATTGATTTGTAACTAATTTTTGACAGGCAGGTTTTCAAAGAGCAGAATTAAGATCATTGTGAAGAACATAAATGACATTGAGAGCTGTGAACTCAAGGAAAATTTGGACATCAGTACCAAGTGTGTGAGATGCAGCAGTAAGGATAAATGTTGCTTTTCTGTCACTCAAGCTAGTTCTTTCCATCGATGCTGCTAAATCTGGAGTAAAAGTATTCATTTTTGCTCTCTTTTTACATTTAAAAGATAATTAGAAGAAAATATTTCTAAATGTTGTTCATCCTCATCACTGTTATTGATACAGTATCCACTAACTTCATCATCACTGTTGTTGATACAGTATCCACTAACTTCATCATCACTGTTGTTGATACAGTATCCACTAACTTCATCATCACTGTTGTTGATACAGTATCCACTAACTTCATCATCACTGTTGTTGATACAGTATCCATGAACTTCATCATCACTGTTGTTGATACAGTATCCACAAACTTCATCATTACTGTTGTCGATACCATATCCACGAACTTCATCGTCACTGTTGTTGATACAGTATCCACAAACTTCATCAGCGTTGTTGGTACAGTATCCACAAACTTCATCATCTTTGTTGTTGATATAGTATCCACTAACTTCATCATCACTGTTGTTGATACCATATCCACGAACTTCATCGTCACTGTTGTTGATACAGTATCCACAAACTTCATCGTCACTGTTGTTGATACAGTATCCACAAACTTCATCGTCACTGTTGTTGATACAGTATCCACAAACTTCATCATTACTGTTGTTGATACAGTATCCACAAACTTCATCATTACTGTTGTCGATACCATATCCACGAATTTCATCATCACTCTTGTTGATACAGTATCCACGAACTTCATCACTGTTGTTGATATAGTATCTACTAACTTCATCATCACTGTTGTTGATACAGTATTCACAAACTTCATCATCACTGTTGTTGATATAGTATCCACTAACTTCATCATCACTGTTGTTGATACCATATCCACGAACTTCATCGTCAATGTTGTTGATACAGTATCCACGAACTTCATCCTTACTGTTGTTGATGCAGTATCCACAAACTTCATCACTGTTGTTGATATAGTATCTACTAACTTCATCATCACTGTTGTTGATACAGTATCCACAAACTTCATCGTCACTGTTGTTGATACAGTATCCACAAACTTCATCACTGTTGTTGATACAGTATCCACAAACTTCATCACTGTTGTTGGTACAGTATCCACTAACTTCATCATCACTGTTGTTGATACAGTATCCATGAACTTCATCATCACTGTTGTTGATACAGTATCCACGAACTTCATCGTCACTGTTGTTGATACAGTATCCACAAACTTCATCATCTTTGTTGTTGATATAGTATCCACTAACTTCATCATCACTGTTGTTGATACCATATCCACGAACTTCATCGTCACTGTTGTTGATACAGTATCCACAAACTTCATCACTGTTGTTGATACAGTATCCACGAACATCATCATCACTGTTGTTGACGCTTTCCAAAAACTTTTCATTCAAGATCTCATTCTCATGTCATTTTTTCCATACCTATCTTTCTTCTTTTAAAGAAAGAACTATATCTAGCTGGCCAATGCGTCTATGCTAATCTTTTTATTTGATCAAGAATAAAGTCTATGTTATCTGGGTTCTTGAGTGACAGTAAAATCATCCAGATTATCAACAAATACTGCTTGATTGGATTAATGTATTTTAGTTTTCACTTTTTTTTATCTTTATAAAACTTCTTATCTACCATATTACATTAATATAAGTAAAAAGTTAGGTGTAAAATGGCTGTACATCAGTATATAAACAAGTATATTAATGCGATATATGTAATATGGTTGAACATGAGTATAAAAACAAGCTGTGTCTGATATTTATACAGGTATTAAAGATTGCCTTCTGTAATATTTTGTGATGTTGAAAAAATAAATGCACAGTGGATGTATATTTGGAAGTAACTTCTTGTTAATGTTATTTTAGTTTCTTCTTAACAAAACAGGCAAAGTGTAGTCTGAAATCATGTTTCAGATATAGTGTCAACTGAAATGACACAGAAGAATCTGTGTGTGCTCTTATATATCTTCAAATAAATTCTGGAAATTACTGTCATGTCGTACACAATGTTGTGGGAGGAAAAAGTAACAATGTATTATTTGTACATGTAATGGATTGATCTTGAATAATGTGTTAATACTCTGGAAAATTCTGGAATGATGATATACTAGAATGTTACAGACTATTTAGATTATGTGAGTATAATGTGATCTACAAGGTAGAATTTCAGCTGTATCAAACAGCACCTTGTATTCTCAAGACAGCTTGTGTTCTCTACTTTATTTTAATAAAAGTATGAACACTCGTAACAGCTGTCTTGAATGCATTTTTACTTCAAGTGGGTTTCTTGTCATTACAAATCACTTCAGCGTGCAATTATAAGAGAAATGTAATTTTATAGTGTTTCTTTGTGTACTGTGTAATCTGTTTTAAACTCCATTATCCCTGAACTTACCTACATTATGCCATTGTTAACTGTACATGCTCTTGCAATGCCCTCTACAATTCCTTACCCATTTACATTATCATCCCTAAGACACACGTGGCAACGGTCAGTTGCAAACTCTTTTTGGACCTGAAGATGACATAAGAAGGTTGAAACATTGTTCTCTACTTCATTTTAATAAAAGCTTTAATACTTACACCACTTATCTTGATAATATGCTTTTACTTCAAGTGTGTTGTCATCATGAACAACACCTAAATGTCATTCACAATGGACAAAATTTGGAGTAAATTACTTACTCATATATTGTAACAAAATGAGGAGGGAGTGGTGAGAAACATTGTAAATAAAGAAAAACATCAATATTAAAGACCACCCTAAAAATCATGAACCATCCACCAGTTTTCATACCCTTACTGAAGTATCGAAGGGTAATTTTATTATACTGATGCTTTAAATTGAAAATTAGGGAGAAATATACATAGATTGTAGAGAATCAGTGAAATGGTATAATTTTGCACTCTGTAAATTATACAAATTCAGTACAGCCTTACACTCTGTAAAGTGTATGGAATCAGTATAGTCTTACACTGTGTAAATTGTCCAAAATAAGCTCTCGTCTTACACTGTGTGTAAATTGTACAGAATCAGTTTAGTCTTACACTGTGTAAATTGTACAGAATCAGTAGTCTTACATTGTGTAAATTGTAGAGAATCAGTAGTCTTAAACTGTGTGTAAATCGTACAGAATCAGTAGTCTTACATTGTGTAAATTGTACAGAATCAGTATAGTCTTACACTGTGTGTGAATTGTACAGAATCAGTATAGTCTTACACTGTGTGTAAATTGTACAGAATCAGTATAGTCTTACACTGTGTGTAAATTGTACAGAATCAGTAGTCTTACATTGTGTAAATTGTACAGAATCAGTAGTCTTACATTGTGTAAATTGTACAGAATCAGTATAGTCTTACACCGTGTGTAAATTGTACAGAATCAGTATAGTCTTACACCGTGTGTAAATTGTACAGAATCAGTATAGTCTTACACCGTGTGTAAATTGTACAGAATCAGTATAGTCTTACACTGTGTGTAAATTGTACAGAATCAGTATAGTCTTACACTGTGTGTAAATTGTACAGAATCAGTGGAGTCTTACACCGTGTGTAAATTGTACAGAATCAGTATAGTCTTACACTGTGTGTAAATTGTACAGAATCAGTATAGTCTTACACTGTGTGTAAATTGTACAGAATCAGTGGAGTCTTACACCGTGTGTAAATTGTACAGAATCAGTATAGTCTTACACCGTGTGTAAATTGTACAGAATCAGTATAGTCTTACACTGTGTGTAAATTGTACAGAATCAGTATAGTCTTACACTGTGTGTAAATTGTACAGAATCAGTGGAGTCTTACACCGTGTGTAAATTGTACAGAATCAGTATAGTCTTACACTGTGTGTAAATTGTACAGAATCAGTATAGTCTTACACTGTGTGTAAATTGTACAGAATCAGTGGAGTCTTACACCGTGTGTAAATTGTACAGAATCAGTATAGTCTTACACTGTGTGTAAATTGTACAGAATCAGTATAGTCTTACACTGTGTGTAAATTGTACAGAATCAGTGGAGTCTTACACCGTGTGTAAATTGTACAGAATCAGTATAGTCTTGCACTGTGTAAATTGTACAGAATCAGTATAGTCTTACACTGTGTGTAAATTGTACAGAATCAGTATAGTCTTACACTGTGTCTGAATTGTACAGAATCAGTATAGTCTTACACTGTGTGTAAATTGTACAGAATCAGTATAGTCTTACACTGTGTGTGAATTGTACAGAATCAGTATAGTCTTACACTGTGTGTGAATTGTACAGAATCAGTATAGTCTTACACTGTGTGTGAATTGTACAGAATCAGTATAGTCTTGTACTCTGTGTGAATTATACAGAATCAGTATAGTTTTGTACAATGTAATTTCAGATACAATGATATTTGATTTTTTATTTCAGCTGTTACTATAGTTGTCACTGAATGGAGAACCAAGTTTCGAAGAGACATGAATCAGTTGGAAAATGTTGCCCAAGCCAAGGGGGTGGATGCTTTACTGAATTTTGAAACTGTATGTTTACCATTTGTATAAACTATCTAATTTGTTTTGGAAATTGGTAAATATTATTAATTCAAAACCTTTTATTTTTCAACAAGTTACAAGCAATGTTACTTATGATTTTACCTTTATGAATCTAAGTTTCATATATCAGTAGTTGATTTGAAATCTAAGATATTTATTTTCTACTTTTCAAAACATGATTTAAAAGAAGGTGTTTGAAAATATATTTTATTGTAACATTAATGTTTGGGGTATTGTATCTTTAAGATGTTAAAAACAGTTTTACAGCTACTTCAAATTAATACTTAAGATGCAAAAGCATTAGCCTTGTTTATCTATTATAATCTTGCATTTGATCATACAAATCAAATAAATTGGTGGCATGTAGTTTCAGTAAATTGTTCAGAACTATGTATACGGCTTACAACAGCTTACCTAAAACACTTCCATGGCATCGCAAGTATTACTTGATGCCATATGAACTACAAACTAATAACAGATATACATATTTACATGTGATTCGTTTGCTTGTATGTCTAAATTTCTTTTTAAATTAACTGTTAGAAAGCCAGCCATCTACACATTTGCACAGAAGGTATTACTTGTTCAACAAGTTACGAAACAACACAGATATAAATTTAATGATCATGTGATATACGTTGCATGGTCCGGCATGGCCAGGTGGTTAGGGCACTTGACTCGTAATCCAATGGTCGCAGGTTCGAATCCCCATCTCACCATACATGCTTGTCCCTTCAGCCGTGAGGGCATTATGATGTGATGGTTAGTCCCACTATTCGTTGGTAAAAACAGTTACCTAAGAGTGGTAGTGGGTGGTGATGACTAGCTGCCTTCTCTCTAGTCTTACACTGCTAAATTATGATGGCTAGTGCAGATAGCCTCTTGTAGCTTTGCACAAAATTCAAAAACCATATGTTACAGACCTTTTTAATGTCAGAAGTAGGAATGATGCTGAATGAGATATTACCTAACTGATGTCCTCTCCTCATAGCTCAACTGTAAGTCTGATGAATTGTAATGTGAAAAATTCCAACACCAGAGGAGGAATTTAAGAGTTGAACCAGATGTATTGTTATATAGATCTGAAAATCCAAGATTTTCTGTAAGAAAGCCAACAAAAGCTTGAGACTGCTCAGTGGGCAGCCATTGAATAGGAAGGATGCAGCGTGATACTTCACTGGCTTTTTTTGTTACTGTCTGTTGTAAGAATGTGTAGCTGTTGTGATTCCAGAAAGGACCTCATGCAGGAGTGCTAGATTATCTGGCACCTGCACATTCACACTTGCTGTTTATAGTTAGGTATAAAATGATTGTGGGGCGAGTATTGTAACCAAATTATGTTTGATATTCAAGTATTTTAAAAATTGATATTGTAAAACACTGGATATATGTATGTAGTGTGATTGTTTTTATAAATGACAGATACATTAACCTGCCTATGTGAGTAAAATAAAAATCAATATGAAACAAAAAGTTTTTCACTTCAGCTGAAACTTCTAGTGTAAGAACCTCTAAACTTTTTGTTCAGGCAAATCTATTTTAGTTGTGTTGGTAAATCTTATACTTCCTATAATTACTAAGGAAAGTGACGAGTGAGAGAGTTCCACTTTGCAAAAATAACTCAATATTTAAAAAAAATACAGGCTTAAGATAAATGTCTCAAGTTTACAATTTTTTTTGACATAAAAAATGATTAATTATTCAAAGTGATCCTAACTTCATTATGTTTCGAATAATATTATTAATTTCTTTCCTGTTGCATAAGAAAAAAGCCAAAAATGAAATTTTTTCATCATTATCTGCAACAGAAACAACTGTAGGAAGGAAGAAAAGAGTAAAAAAAATTAATAACTTTGATAATAAGTCTAGATTGTTTATATCAAGATATTTAAACTGAAAAGTATAAGTGCAGTTTAGTATTGTATAGGGTATGTTGGAAGTTGTAGGACAGAACAAACTCTACAAATTTTGTATGAGATAATTGAAAAGAGTAAAATAAATGAATATGGAATAGCAAAGAATTCTACCAGTAGTATTTGCTTGAGGTTTTTTAAATTACACCCATTATTTTATCTGGGTATATATTTGTGTACTAGATAACAAAATAGTTTGATTTAGAATTATTAGAAATGACTGTTAATTTTAAGCACTTTTTAACCTGTTGCAAGGAACAAAGTTATTGTTTAACCCTTAAATGAGAGCCATCATCAACTGATGTTGCTACCTACAACATTCCTGCTGTTTAAGGATTAAGCATGTTTTAGTAACTGTTATCATGTTGATGAAAGCTTAAGTAACTTACAGTTCACTCACTTACACAAAATAAAGAAACCAACAAAAGTCATATAATTCAATTTCAGCTTGAAATTAGACATTTTGCTAATTTTAATGTTGGAAAATTTACCAATAACACCTCTCTCAGGCAGAATTTGTTCCTATTTTTCACATGATCACATCAAACGTCTGAAAGATTTAGTTTAAGAATGTTATTAAAAATAGTAATAGAAATACTTATCAAATATAAAAGTACAGTAAGTCAGTCAACAGGAACTAATTTTAATATAAGAACAACATAATAAGAGATACTCAAGTATTTGGTTAACTGAAAGCTTTCCTCTTTATAAATGCTTTAATTTAAAGTGGGTCTAAATTTATATTAAATGAAATGTTCACTCATAGAAAAGAAAATGCATCCTAAGACCAGACTATTCGTTTTAAATTTAGGTCAAGTATTACAATGCAGAGGATTATGAAGTTAATAATTATAGAACTGCTGTAGAGAATTTTCAGGTGAGTTCTAAATGTAAGTATGCATGTACAATATTGCATAATGCATGTTTGTTGCTGACTCATAGTTTCCTTTTTTAGCAAATCCACAGGTCTGGCATGGCCTGGTAGTTGCAACACTTGAATTCTGTGGATCACAGGTTCAAATTCCCATCACTCAACATGTTTTCTCTTTCATCCATCTTCTTTAATCACTGCTATATTGGGGAGAGCTAGCAGAGATAGCTCTTGAATAACTGTGTGATAAATTCAGAAGGAACAAGTAGACAAAACCATCATGGAAGTCAGATACATATTGTAGTAAAATCATAAGGTTTTTTGTTGTTTTTTTTGCAAGAATAGATTGTTTTAAGTTCTTAAAAATAAGGGTATTTTGAAAACAGTCTTTGTACTTGTACTGTCTAATACTCAGTGCTTGTTTTACAGCACAAAAATGAGTTATGATTTTTTTGTACTGTTGGTACCCCAGTCAAATGTGCTTTTTCATTTTAATATTTCTTACAATGGCAGATTTGAATGCTTGATTACCCACAGTTGGGGAAAGAAAAAAGAGTGAATTTTATATTCACTGGAGTGATAAATATTGGGGAATTTCATTTCACATACAAAACTGGGAAAATCAGTTTTATATGATTCAGTGATGCTTATAGGATAATATGGATGGAGATAAATTACAATTTGCACCAAAAAGTTACATACAGATGAATTCTAACACATTTTAATCTGAGGGTCATGGGTTCAAATCCCCATCTCACCAAACATGCTCACCCTTCTAGCCATGGGGGCATTATAAAGTTATGGTCCTTTCCACTATTCCTTGATAAAATAGTAGCCCAACAGTTGGTAGTGGGTGGTAATGACTAGCTGCCTTTTCTCTTGTCTTGTACTATTAAATTAGGGATGGATAACATAAATAGTCCTGATGTAGCTTTGCACAAAATTCAAAACAAACCAGTCTAACACATTCAGCATATAATTTTTTTCATGGTGTTGATAAATCTCATAAACTATAGCTAAGTTCTCACCTAAATGGAGTTTAAGATCTCTGAACAGGAATCTTTTGTAACTGTATCAGAGGATTGTTTTATTGCACCCTAAATTCTTTTAACAAATTACTATTTAGAGCTAGACTATTTACATTAATTATTTTGATGTTACAGATTTTACTGCTTTAGTAAAAGCCCCCATGTAATATTTTGGTTATGTTTCATTACTGACACATTTATGTAGGAAAGATTTGGAGTATATATATATAAGCAAAACGTAGCAGTTCAAAGATAAAACAAATTTGCATAATTTTGGTGAGTTTTTATTTCATGATTGTACTTACACTTATTCAATTAATTATCAAAAATAATTATATAAAATAATAGTTTATCACTAAATTTGTTTTAGTTCATTATAAAACAAAATACTCATCTCTAACATGGCTTATAGTAAACGGCATCATGATGCTTGGTCAAGGGTTGTTGACAGACAATATCTTCAAGACAGGTAAAAGGTCATCAGAAACTATTACAGAAAGCTTATATAAAGCAAATTGTGAATAGCAATATAATATATCTATTTCTGGGACAACAAATTTTGGAAAAAAAATCAAAATGAGAAGATGTTGAGAAACATAATATTTGTCATGGATAATTTGATGCAGGTAAGGGTTTCTGAGAATATGACACTATTTGTTGTCCATGAATATTTATAGAAATGTGTGAACCTGCACCACTGAATAACTGAATACATCATTTCTACCTAATAAACTAAATATATCAGGTTTATTTACATAATATATAACTTAATGTGTCAGATATCTGTATGATATATTAAGGCCCGCCATGGCCAGGTGGGTAAAGGCGTGCAACTCGTAATTCAAGGGTCGCAGGTTCGCATCCCTGTCGCACCAAACATGCTCACCTTTTCAATCATGGGGGCATTATAATGTGATGAACAATTCCATTATTCATTGGTGAAAGAGTAGCCCAAGAGTTGGCAGTGGGAGGTGATGACTAGCTGCCTTCTCTCTAGTCTTACACTACTACATTAGGGATGGCTAGTGCAGATAGCCCTCGAGTAGCTTTGCACAAAATTCAAAATAATAAAACAAACAAATATTATGAAAATATACTGTATGTTAACAAACAAACAAAAAGAAAGAATAATGAGTGAAGGTAAAGACAAATCTGTACAACTTAACAGAATTGGATTAATTTTGGTGGTGTTTTGGAACTGGGCTTTCAAACTTGAAATAGAACTAGGAATTAGTAAGGAGATTGTGTAGTACAAGTGTGGTTGAATACAGGCTATATTATTAGTGCTTTTCCTTGTTTCCAAGTTCAATGACCATCACCTATACCAGAATAAAAGTAACATGAGTAATTTTAGTAAAAGTTTTACCTAACGTCAGTTTTTATATTTAATTTAATAAGTAAAATTATGTAATAAAAAAATAAAAAAATTGATTTTTGATTGTATTACAATATCGCTGACAGTGATACATACATGTTTGTATAAAGTTGCAATATTCCAATTACAATAACTTCAGTGAATATAAGTGTACACTTTAACTGAATAAGATTGTAAACAACTGTAAATTTTGTGGATGTTTAATAAGCAGGTCATATTTTGTGTCTGTATAATTAGAATTTACAACTTAGTTATTTTTGTATGTAATTTTGCTATCTCATGAACAAACAAAACTTGCATAAACCTAAAAATATTTTCAGTAACCTAATTGGTTGGTAAATATATAGCTATGTCAGTTCAAAGTTGTATTTACTTTTGATGTATGTTTATTTGATGCACACAGTTTCAAACCACATGTGAAAATAATATGATGTGCTCTGGATCAGTGGATGATTTCGTTAATATGTACAGGTGTTTTAAAGGTGTTGGAAATATGAATTTCTTCAGTATATACATAGCAACCAAAAAAATAGGTTTTTGTTTGTTATTGTGCACACACATGGCAGAAGCAATTAATTTGATAATATATTGGACATTTCAGAAGTGTACTTGTTGAAGAATATTACATTTTACAACAGTATGTTCCTTTTGTGTATTAAAAGTGAAAACTTAAATGCAAATCATAAAATGTATGTTATTTACACTATAATATTTTTGTAATTTAAATCAAAATTTAAAAATTTAATCATTATACATTAACAGAAACAAATGGATAAAACTGCCTTTTTTGTGTTTAATGGCATCAATAATTTGAGAACATGACATAACATACTGAGACTGTGCAAGTTGACATTTAAACAAACCATGATTCTTACTATACAGGCTGCCATGTCTTTATTAAAATGTCCATGAATAATGTTTTGCAATCATGTATTGTTATTATTATTGATTATTATTTAGTGATTGATTACAAAATAGTTAAGAAATACTATTTTACCATGGTAAGAATCGGGGAATTTCTTTCTGATTAAATTTGGTAAACTATACTAATGAACTGTATTGACTATAAAAGGCTTGTTCCCTCTGTCACTATCAGCAATGCTTTCACTCTCATATACATCATAGCTTAGCAAAAAAATTATCACCTGGTTGCTCTTTGAACAGCGATAGTATTTATGTTTAATGCTTCATATTCATGTTAATGTTTGAAAAAGGTTTTTTATTTATTTTTTGTTAATTTCAATGATATAATGGCAAAATAGTTCAGTTCACAAATAGTATTTCAGCTAAACCTTGCGTCACATTTGTGTATTAACCCTAATTCTTAAATCAGGCTACAAGTTGGCTTAGTAAGCACTACTTACATTATATATTCAGTGTTTAAAAAGTTTTAGGTGTTGGAAAAATGTTGGTTGATAAATATTTATTTGGTATCTTAACACGTATACTACCTACTTGGCTTCAAATCATAAAGAAGGATAAATGTTTATTACTACCACATATCTTTTATCTTTTGTACATTCTAAGTGGTTGGAATGTTCACACTGTGTTTTCTACCTCATTATTTAAAATGCAAGGAAAATACTCAAGAATGCTATTTTAGGTTTCTTTCAGAGTGTACACATCCTTTTGTTCCCAATAACATTTCTCTTTTTTTATGTATAGTTTGTACTAAAAATGTGATTATTTAAAATTTTTTTAAGAAGTGATGAAATAAGTGAATAATAGATGCATTTTGGAGTTCCAGGCAAATTTGTTTTAGTTAAATTGTATGCTTTTTACCAATCATTCAACAATGGTTTCTCCTCATTGTGGCTTGGCATGGCCAGCTGAGTTGATGCGTTTGATTCGTAATCTGAGGGTTGTGGGTTTGAATCCCCTTCATACCAAACATGCTCACATTTTGAGCCATGGGTCTGTTATAATGTGACAGTCAATCCCACAAATTGTTGGTAAAAGTAACCTGAGAGTTGGTGGTGGGTAGTGATGACTAGCTACTTTCCCTCTGATCTTACACAGCTAAATTAGGGATGATTAGTGATTTTGAGTAGCTTTGCACAAAATTCAAAAACAAAAACAATTCCTCCTTACTTTTGACAAGCCTTACACTAGTGTTGTTATATAACAGTAGTATTTCTACCAAAATAATTTGTTTACATATACTAAGTATATGAACAGTGCAGTATCTCAACAGGTAGAAGAATGGAAGTCCTCTGCCTCTTTAAATTTGCTTAACACATCACAGAATACAGTCATTACATTAGGTGTGATGACTGGTGCTCTGTTTTGTGCTCACTTGGTGGTTAGTGGTCAAGGTTTAACAGTGGGTGATTATGTCCTCTTCAGTACGTACATTCTCCAACTTTATACTCCGTTAAATTATTTTGGAACATACTACAGGTAAGATGTATATTATAATAATGTTAAATCTGTAATATTTAATATATATCTTTGTGTTTGTATGTATTTTTTCTTACCAAGAAAATGAGATCCAATCGTTATTATCCTTAACTGAATATGTGCTCAATTATTAATGAATCATAACTGAATATTATTCAAGATACTTTATTCAAGTTTGGTGTAATCGTAAATATATTCCTGTTAGGAGTTGGTTTAATAATTAATGTACATAATATTTTACAAATTTTAAAACATGTTTTAGTAACAAGTGAAGAACATAACTTGTAATTGATGGCTTTTTATCTTCTCTTGATGTAAACATAAATTAAAGAAATTAACTCAAATTAATGTTGTTGATTTTCATTGTAAAGAACATTATGTTACAATAATTATCACAAGAAAAATCTCATTATAATGGACCAATAGTGTGGCTATCTATGTATATCCATCTACTTATGAAACCAAAATAATTGATACAGTGGTGCCATTTGTTGTGATGAAATACAAAAAGATTTCTAGGCCAGAAGTGATGATTCAAGCCTATGAAATGTAACGCCATCTGTTAAAAGACACCACAAACACAAATCCACAAATAAAATTCAGACTTTGGGTATTCAAGATTCAGTTAATTAAAAAACATAACTGTGATGTATGCAAGAACCTCTTATAATAGAACACAACTTTAAATAAAAGTATTCGCCAGAGAACAAGAGCATGACTTTCTATGGGACTGTATGTTAGGATTTGATTATATATTTGGTGATGAAATTTTTAAATATAGTACTAAAAATTGGAGTTCTTAAAAACTTTTTTTTCAACAAAGGTTATCATTTGTAATGTATAAAAACATTACATTGTATGTCAGTAAAATTTATGAAAGATGTGAGCTGGTAAAGATTGAATCATTTTGATGCAGTGGTTTGCATATGACTAAAGAGTATGGTCTGAACATTTTTCCCATGCAGTAGTTGTCAGAAAAAATCTTTTTCAAAGAAAATGTTCTCTTTTTCACAACTCTTTACAATGAGGTATGAATACCATGATTACAAATTACTGGCACAAATGACCGCTCATGGGGTATGTATAGCTATCTGGGTATAAGGTGGCATTTCTGCTATTGTAGTGTGATAAGTGTACATTTATTTTTTTTACAATATGCACAAAATTAATGATTACTAATACTCAATAAATATATTAAGTATAATTATTAATTGTTAAGTATATATATTAATATATATTATACTTTTTAATGTACATTCATACTAAAGTAATATTCCATTATTAATGTGTAGTAAAATATACTAAATATTGTATTTTTTTAGGTTAATTCAGAAAGCCTTCATAGACATGGAAAATATGTTTGATCTACTTGAAGAAAAAATAGAGGTATTACTCAGTTTAAAATTTTTATTCTATTTTACTCTTTCAAAATTATTAAATTTTGTTTAATAGAATATGGAATGCTGTAATATTCTTAAGTATATCATCATTATCCAGTTCAGATTAGTGAAAGTTAATGTCTTTATGTTATTGTTCATTTTTATTTTCTCTAATCATTACTTATTCCGGATAAAGTCTGAGATATTTAGTTATAATATCATTGCAGAAGGCAATTAGGACTAGTTTTTATCTGATTTTGTAAAATACTGTGCAGTTAGTTAATCAGGAACTAATTTTCATGTTTATGTAGGCTGAGCTTAAGATTACTAGTGAAAACTAAATAAATTAAATCCAAAAAGACTTTTCTCACTAATAACACAAAAACTGCTTCTCGTTAAACATTGGAATGATAAGTTTCTATGTTTTTATTTTCATTTGTAAGCATTAATTCGTTCTTTAAAAATGAATAATGTTGCTCAAAACTAATTTATATCATATTTTTATGATTAATTCTCTACAGTATTTACTGTCTTTTTATTTTTTAGGTTAAAGATGAAGTTAATGCTCCAAGTCTAAGAATTATTAAAGGAGACATAGAATTTAAAGATGTCTGCTTCTATTATACACCAGAGTAAGAAACATTTTCATTTTCTGAGAAATTGGTTTCACTTATAATGAAATAGAAAAGGTAGCTTTTTAATAGGAAATTAGTATAATTCTGATGTATTTAGTCCACTGATACTTGGATCAACAAAATATACAGTATCCTGCTGCTTATGTACACAGTATATTGAAAAAAGGTGTCTTATTATGAAATTTTATGGGTTAAATGCTGAAAGTTGGCAAAGCTGAGAAAGCCAATGGGCCTGACATTTGTGTTAATCATGAATTAGCTAAGAGGAAAGTGGGGAAAGAATATCTGGAATGTATATGATTTCTATTTTATTATTATCTCTAATTTGCAACCACTTGGAAACAATATTTGAACTACACTGTATCCAAGGGTGATATAAGTCTGACTGACTGGTCTACTTTCTAATTACCTAGAGAACCAGTCAAAGGAGTTGAGTCTGTGATCTTGCTGTCCTGATTTCCTGGTCCTTTTACATTGTTATTCTGGCATGTGCATTATTTAAGAGCTACAAAACCAGAATGTGAAACAGTTAATGTATACTTTTGTACTCAGAATCTTCCAATATAAATGACTGAAATGTATGCATCACACGTATGTTGATACTTAACTGTAAGAATCTGGTGTGCTTTCTTTGAAATTTGTACTAAAAGTTCTTTCTAAAGTGTTCTGAGTTCTACCAGTAAAAATGTATGCAATATTAACCCTCTTCACATTGGTTAGGGGCTATGTCATTGTATTTGTTGACTCGCATTCAACATTTTCTTAAATTACAATGACATAGCCCTTAACCAATGTGGAGAGGGTTAATATTGCATACATTTTTACTGGTAGAACTCAGAACACAACATTTTCTTAAATTACAATTTTATTAACTTGCAATCAAACTATGGATTATAATTCAAGTGTTAGTATAATACATTATTTGTTTTTTTAACTTTAAATACTAAAAAAGCACAACTAAACATTCATTTTTGTGTGTCATGTGGTATGTTGAATGTGGCACTGGTTCAGTTTAGATGTTTGTAATGTCAAAATATAAAATCTACAGTTTGTAGGAATGGGTGATGAATTTACCAATGTTGATGTACTAGGCTAAAAAACAAGAAACTATTGTCTTTTATATTTGCTAAGATATTGCTTAATTAAACAGTGGCTCCACTCACCTTTTTCCGTTTTTGGAAACTCCTTTTGATACACTTCTATCTGTGATATTTGAATAACCAATTGAAAACTCAAAATGTCTTTCTAATGACATATCAGCTATCTTCAAATATTATAACATCATCTCATTGTTTTTAAACAAAACTTCAAGCTTGTAAGTTGAGTCTGTAGTCTGCTCAAAATTTCACATTTTTTCAACCCAAATACTAAGTATGATAAATTATAGTGGTTTTAATATGGTAATTTATGATTCATCTGGTTATTTTAAATGTATATATAAGATCTAGAAAAATTATTTGATTTAATTTCTTCCACATGCAAAAGTTTATAAGGCTTAGCACCACAACAAGCATCAGACAGGTACGGAGGTCATGACTAGGAGAAATAATTTTTAGTTTTACTCCTTTATTTACTGTTCTTTGTTTTACAATAAATAAGTTTGTAAACAGTAATGATCTGTATACGTGTATAATAATGTGACTGTATTTTACAAAATTCTAGTCTGATGAAATACAGCCAAAACAGGTCACTTTGTAAAAAACTAAAAGTTAGTTTTATATTCTTACATCCAATAACATTGTAACTTCTGTATTGTTAGCTAGGCATAGCTGATGCGTGAATATAATAAAGTAATAAACATACAGGGTGGTCGCTAGAGAAGCGGAAAATTTGAGGGTCAGATGAGATCATGAATAAAATGCGTGCTTACTCATTTCTATTTTGATTTCTTTACATCATGAATAAAATGCATGATTTTAATATTATAAAATGCATTTTGAGCATCTATGAGTGTAATATAACATATGCCTTTAAAAAACTTTGTGAAAATAAATAGCTATTTGACAAATTTTCCACTTTTCTAGTGACCACCCTGTATAATGTTATGAGATTTGAGCTGTTTAGTCTGAAAAACAGTTGTGTTTCTGTGATATACAGAAGTTATTTCTGAACATAAAAGGCATAATTTACTTTTATTTCCTCTTTTTTTTTATGGTGGTTAGAGATCAGTCAAATTGACCAAACACATACAGAGATTAATTAGTGAAAAATAACAGATTTAATATGAAATATTTTTTCATAATAAATGGTTAAAACTTTTGATGCATACAGGTAGTTTTAATCTTAAAATCAGAAGTACCTTGCATGTTGGATAGACAACATGAAAATAGAAAAAAAAACGTAAGAAAAACATTGCTTAACATATCTTAAGACTTTATATAAAACTAATATTTTACACATGAAAACCTCAATGTTTATTGATAATTTGCCAAATTTTGTTGATATATGCTAACTAATTTAAAAATTATAGCATAAGAACTGTAACCAGCACAAAGTGGTTACAAGCTTGATTCCAGTTGGGTAATTTGATGTTTTTGTGTGAAGTCTTATAACTCAGGTTTTTTTTTTCTTGTTTTTATGCTGTGAAAATCAGTCTTTATAGTTTTTAGAATTACCTGCAGGTCTTTAGTTGAAAGTTTAGTGTGACATATACATAAAAAAGGCTTATAAAATATCATTCAATATAACTGTTTTAAAAGAAATGATAGTTAAAAACTTAATACTTTCAGTTGAAGTTCTTGAAATACCTCATGTTTTCTATAGCTTTTGCTCTGACTTTATGGGTCTATCATTTGTTGAAAGCTACTAAATTCTGGAGTTCAAATAAATAAATAAATAGATAGATAAAAAGAATATCTAGAGCAGTGAAGGGTAATATTGTCAGGTGTCTAATATCGTCACCTTTGACGTAAATAATTTATTAACAAATGGGAATTCAATATACAGGTTTAATAGTGTGGGAAGTTTTCAGGATGAAAGTTTTGCTTACCAACAATTGTGTTTGTCAATGGTGAGTGAAAATAAGTCAAAGTGAGCATTATGGTTTATAATTCCTTACCTATTGATGATACATGGGAAATATCTTGATAAGAAGTGTTTATAAGGGATACAGTAAAGGAAAAAAACTTATATTCCACTAAAATTGAGAAGTAGAACAATAAACTTCAGCCATTATTCATTTAAGAAAATCCACAACAGATTGTTGGAAACTTCCCTGACAAATGACTTTGCAATGTGACAGGACCCGGCATGACAGTGTTGCCCACCCGAAGATATAATGTTCAGATAATGTTGTCACCTTGCAGACCAAAGGAAAATCATGAAAATTCTCAATTTATAATTTAATTGTTCCAGATAAATAAATGAAACATCACATGTGAACATGAAATTTAAGTTACAAAACCAATATTGGGGAACGATTATTATCACATATTGTGTGTGGAAGTCTCATAATGAATTCCAGATTAGTGTCAACATTGCTTCTTCCTGACAGCATAGTATTTTATATATATATAAAAAATACAACAATTCACAGTTAACTCTGTTGATTAAAAATGATATGAGACCGTAAATTGGTGGGAATAATGAACACATTCAACAAAAAAAACAAACTTCGGTGACGATATTAGCCTCCCTATGAGGATGTTACCCTACCTTGATGCAATGCTCCATTTAAAAAATGTGTCCTAATTTCATTGTATTTAGTAAAACATACACCAGTTTTATACATCTCTTAAAAAGCTCCTGCCATAAAGCACCATGAACAAAACAATTCATATGTATAATACAAGTAACCAATTTTTCCTTTAAAGTGACAATATTACCCACCACTACTCTAGTTATTAAACTAACCTGATAAAAAAAAAGTCACCTAGTACTCTACTTTCTATAACGTGTAAAAATACGTTGTTACAGAGGAACTCCACTATCTGTTGAATTTCTTCAGAAAATACGACAGTATGAGTAACAATAATATTGAATAATTGATATATTACAGTATCATTATTGCAATATAAATTGTGCAAAACCAAGTTAGAAGTCACTAGGTCTAAAGATTGCCAGTTACATTTGATTATCTTGTGGCCATTCTTTGTGTAATCCTTGTTTACAGGCCAATTTTGTTACTTATTAAAAAAACAAAAAACATTTAATATGCTAAGTATGTGTAATTGCCTTGCATTTGATTTCAGTTTCAAATATCTTAAAGAACAAGTAGCATCTTCAAAAAACTAGTAGTATTGTATTTCTTTATCAGAACTGTTGTTGGCATATTCATTATGCATCATTACAACTGGTGTTGTTTCCACAAAATTATTTTATTTGTGTAAATTTGATGCTATGTATAGAGAGCTAAAAAGTTAAGCATGGTAGCCTGTTTGAAAGCATTCTAAAAACTGGAGAGTTTATATCCTATTTTTAGTGTTCTTACTTTTATAAATGGACCAACACCATTTGAATACAAAACAGAATATTTTAACTGGAGTGACCAAACTGAAAAGTCTGACATGTGTTTTCCTAATTAAGAGTTATCTTTAATACCTGCTAAACATTAACTTCCTTTTGGTAATATTTGTTAGTTTCATAATTGTTTCTTTTCTGTATAACTATAATATAAAAAAGGAATATATAAATTTGAAAATAACACGGTATTTAGCATGTGTAAAAATATGGGTGGAAATAAACATACTTTGCATAACTTTGTTGGTGGAAATAATGTCTACCATACATAAATATGTAGGCAGAAAATGTAAAAGAGATAACATATCAGTTGTAATTCATTTTGAAAGACATGCTGCAGAGTGTGACTTTTTTATTCTGTAATGCTTCTGAATGAGTGAATTATTGCAAAGTTTATCTTCATTTGAGCTTACCATATATGTTTAGTGATCAGACATCATTGTGAGTTTTGCATGATATATTAACTGTTTAAATGTGAATATTTCTTACTGCAGCTCTCATATCTTTGCAAATAATTCTTTTACCTTCAAGAGGATGAAAGCATAAGTTTTTCATCCATTTATTTTCATTTTAATCTATGACTGCCTAATGTTTCTCAGTTTTTTATTTATTTCCACATATTTTTAATCATTTAGTACATCCATTTAATTTATTGCTAAAATGTTTTTTGTTGACCATGAAATTTTTCAGCTGAGTCCATTAGTTTCTAAATTTTTAATTGATATTAAAATATAACGAAGTCATGGAAATTTTCATGTATGACTTAATTAATAAACATAAACATTTTTACAGGAGACTTGTTTTGAAAAATATTAGTTTCATTGTACCACAGGGAAAAACTGTAGCTTTGGTAAGTTTGATTCTTAACTTAGCGGTTTTGTTTTTATGCAAGTTTTAATTCACAGCAGGAACTGTTGAAAATATTTAATTCTTCAATTTTTTAATTTTGGCACAAGAGCTATGTTCACTCAAATAATCAAGACTTTTAATGCATCTATTAATACTGTATCGAATAACCAATAAACAAATTAACAAAATCATTGTGCAAATTAAAGGCATTAAATATTTTTTTGATTTCAACAATATAATATGTATTTACAAAATTAAGTCTTGCATTTATGATCAACATTTGTGGTTGTTTTAGTGGTTAAAAAATGCATTAATTGTAGTTGCTAGTAGGTTAACCATTTAGCTAAGTTGGTAGACTACTTGCCTGGTATGCATGTGTTCTCGATGATTTGAGGAATTACTAAAAAAAAAATCTTTCACTCAATTAATGGTAAACTTGCAACCCTGAGAAATTCTTATAGTAATTTCAATCTTATTTTTTCATCCTGGATTTGAATACATACCTCTTGCACAACAAACAAGTACTCTCGTAAAACTTGTTTTAATCATTCACGCTACAACACATTCGATACTGTATTCATACCTATGTTCATAAAACGAGTATATTTCAAAAGTCATTAGAAAAACTTCCTTTAAATAAAAGTACTTATTTTTCCTTTGTAAATTCACATATTCGAATATGTAATTTCAGTGTAACTATACCTTAAAGTTATTGGATACATTTCACAATAATCCTTCAGACAGCACCTAATACTAGCAGATGCAAGCATTCTGTCATTTACCGTCAGATTTCTTGTACTTAAAATTTACATAACATCATATAATCAACATATTGAGCTTTTAAACACTACTGACATTCCAACCTAATCTCAAATGTAGGATTTTGGTAGTGATGGTTTCAAAACTACATTAAATGTGTAAAAAATGCAATTCTGAATGTGCATAGGTAAAAATTAACATTCCAACATGGCCCAATTTAGCACACAGCATCTGAACATTCCATGACTGACACTTTCTTTAAATCTCAGCTCAAACAGCAACCTCTGACATTGGATCACAAATAGAGAATTGACATGCAACATGCTGATTACTGTTGTAGTCTCTCATATGACATTTATTGGCAGATTACTGGGTTATGATTCTATGGAAAAAAGGCTTCACCAACAAGTTAATAATTTATAGTCATTGCTTTGTGTATTAACACTTTTAGTACATAGATAGCAGAGTCGGTACCCAAAAAACCTATTTCCCTTATCCAAAAATCATGTTTATTTATTCATGAACCTTTGATGTATATTTAAACTTGCTGAATGCTTGTGAAGATTTAAATGATACTGGTTATACCACTCACTCTTCTCCATTTTAGAATAAATTGATAACTAAGTCTTGAATAAATTTTCATTTCATTGTCTTAAAAGACGAAATGAAAGTTAAGTGCTTTTTAATCTTGTACTTCATGACACTTATTTTTCTTACATTTTGATACTGAACATTCTTGTCCATTTTAAATATTGATGTCCTCTGTTTTATGACTCATACACCAACTTGTTTAAGGTGAAACATAACTGAAGAATATTGTATTTCTTACAGTGTAGTGACGAAATATGTGTGGTTACATTTTATAATTGTTAGCTCTTAAGGAAAACCAGGGTTATGTTATGGCAAGCTAAGTGGCATTTCAAATTATATTTATCATCTATCTAATCATTTCATGAGGAGTAAGATGTTTTTGATAATTTTATGTTCTGGAGCTAAGTTGTTAGAATTCTTCCTCATATATGTACTTTTGGTATGAAATGTAGTATAATTTATTACTTTAGATTATATGCCTAATTTACATGTACTTCTGGTAAATTATTGCAAAACTTGAGTTGCTTTCTCAATCTGACATCTCTGATTTCTATGGTATGAGTAATTCAGAGATTGAAGAATAAAGGCTAGAGAACTGGTCTGAAAGTTTGGCCTTAACAGTAACACTGAATTTCAGGGTTCACTCCACTAATTAGTGACTCAGGATCAAATTTTTTGATGACATATTATAAAGTTTTTCCTAGATTTATTTATCCGGTACTTGTAATGTACAAGTGTTATTAATTACTGTACTTCACTTTTAGTCAATCCGAACTGAATATGAAAAGTTATAAATATGTAATTGCAATAAACTTATATTTTGTGTAGTTCACTTTTACTCAATTTACAAATAGTGCTAGAAAAGATGCTGGACCAGTAGACTTGGAAAGTCTGGGACTTTTCTTTAGTAACCTTAAAAGCATATGAAAATGGGGTTATACACATTATAAACACAACTCCACTGAAAGCAGCACATTTTTAGATTTGAGTCCAAACAACTATCTATTTTAATTTGTCTTTAGGAAACATCAATTATCATTACTTAATAAGTTACAGGAGTTTAGCTAAAATGCTTTATAATTAGGGAGTAGAACTGTAGCAAACAGTTGCTTTGTTTTCATGATCAGATAATATCATCAAATAGTCCTTGTAATGTTTTTGGTTTTTTATTATATTTTGACTGACCAAAAAAACAATTTTACATACAACTGTAACAAAAGACAGCAAAGAGCTTATTATGTTTTGTGTGTTTGTTTGTGAATATTAATCTAATTTTTCCAAGATTATAAATGTATTTGTTATCTTTAGTTTCTTTCATAAGTAAAACCAGAACATAAATTCTGATAATTTTTACACAATTTTTTATTATTATTATTTCTTCTAGGTTGGTCCTTCAGGTAGTGGGAAAACAACAATCATTCGCTTATTATTTCGCTTCTATGATACCTGTTCTGGTGAGATCACTATAGATGGCCAGAATATATCAAAGGTATTTCAAATTTGTACACAAATTCTACACATGTACAAAAATTTAAATAAATATATATATATGGATTTATTTTTCATATTTACATTGAGGCCAAGCATGGCTAGATGGTTAAGGCATTTGATTCGTAATCTGAGGGTTACGGGTTCGAATCCCCATCACACCAAACATGTGTGCCCTTTCAGCTGTGGAAGCATTATAATGTGATGGTTAATCCTAATATTCATTGTTAAAAGAGTAACCCAAGAGTTGGTGATGACTAGTTGCCTTCCTTCTAGTCTTACACTGCAAAATTACAGATGGCTAGTGCAGATAGCCCTCGTGTAGTTTTGTGCGAAATTCAGAACGAACAAACAAACTTACATTTAAAAATAATTAATTAAATTAAAATTCAGAATAGTGTAATGTTTCTAATAATTAACATACTTTTCCATTTTGTAATTCATACTACCAATATATGAGGACAATTTGACTGCTAAGTTTACCTGGAAATTTGTATAACCTCAAATTATTTTTTGTTTAATGAGTGAGATTACAGTTCTGTTGGAATCTAGAACTACAAGCCATCTTCAACATGTAAAACCATACAAAGCTCTGTTGAGCATGTTTATATGATTTCAACAAGCTGTACTGAAGGGAACTGACATCGTTTGAAACTGCAGTTATAGTAAATGTTTTGTTATCTGAATAAGCCTGAACGTTTTCATTTCCTGACCACTGAAATTACTTTTAACTTGGATAATTGTTGACAAAAGCTCTAAGTTAGATTGGTTGTTAGCTTTAAAGTAACTCTAAATGTGTATTTCTTTAAAGAATAAAAAGTTATAAATGTACAATAGTTATTTTTATTATATTATTAACACCCTATATACATTGGTGCTACCCTTTCATTTTACCCTACATTGTTGATTTTGCAACAATTCATGTTAGAGAAGAAACAATACCACATACAACATACAGGAATACTAAAACAATGTTCATTTTGCATTTACAGAATTGTTAAAGCTATAGTACTAGTAAAAACTGTGTGAGAGACAGATATTTTGAACATTTTACACTCCAACTTATCAGTGTAATTTTATAGGCATATTTTAAACTCAACTCATTTGATTTTTTTTCACAACAGACTTTAATATTTAGTAATCATTTGCCATATTTCATGAAAATATACAATGTAAATTTAGAACTATTGTCAAAATTCCTTTGCAATTCAGTTAAAATGTACAAAAATTACTTGATTGGTTATGTTTATTGACAGAATGTTATGTACTGGAAATATCCTCGATTATATAGGAAAATGTAAGGTTTGAAACAAAAGTATTATAAATGTCTGACTGTAATGTGCACTTTTTATCTTCCAAATACTGCATTATATTGATGCACTTTGAATTTTGTTAATGTATTTTACCAGAAGTTACCACTTAAATACATTGAAGTATCATTAAAGGTATCAAAAAATGTTGCGTATCTAATGCAGTGGATGGGACTGGTGATGATGTGCTGTGTGAATCAGAAGAGAATGAAACAAAGGTGAAAGGATATCAAATATAATGATGAAAACTTATGTGAAGATGAATGATTAGCGTAGCGTATTACCGTGTAAAAATTTTAAATATATTTTGTAAAATTGACACACACAAACATTTCAGTGAAAGATTTCCAAAATGTTTAATAGATTGATAGTTGTTTACTGTGTTTGGAAACTCTTTAATACAGTTTGTAAAACTAATGTGTAAAAAAACAAAAAAAAACTTTTTTTTTAAATTTAATATTTAAAAATGGAGTCCACATGGGGAAAATACAATACATAGGAAATTCTAGATGTGTATTTTAATTCATTTTGATACACACCAGGTGACACAGAAATCCTTAAGAAAACATATAGGAGTAGTACCTCAAGACACTGTTCTTTTCAACAATGACATCAGGTAAGAAAAATCTATGCAGTTCTTAATTCTCTCTATGAATATCAACAGCAAGGTGGAAGATTTTCTTAACTTCATTCATACTACTTAATGTTTTTGTCAAAATTTGATTGAGAATCTCTTAACTATGATTACATAAATGTTTTCCATTTGTTTATTGTTTGTATGTGAACGAAATAGATTAAAAGATTTATTACATTTTGGAAAAAAATTGAAAATGAGTTATTAAAAGGGTTAAGAAAGACAAACATAGGTGTGGCTAGCCAAGTCATAAAGTTGTTTAAGAATTATGTTAATTTTCTTTGGCGATTTATATTAATTAGTGAAAAATGTATTTGTTACTTAAAAAAACATTTTATTGTAGGATCTATGCATATGATTAGCACTGTAGAAAAACAAAAGCGTACTACAAGTCGAATGAAATTGTTAAAAATGCCTATCATGGAGTTCCATGTAAAGCTTTTAGTTGTACAACTCTGATTGAAGCCATGTATAACCTCAAATTGCACCTTATTCATTACTTGTCTTAATTTGCCTCAAGTGCTCTAGTGGTTTAATCATAAGATTAAATATGGCAATGCTTAATTATGGTGAACAATAATCAGGAAGTCCATTGTGCAGCTTTGTGTTGAAACAACAATAAAAGTGTGATTAAAGTTTGCTTTATGAATTTTTTGTATGATTTTTTTTTATTCCCAAACTCTGCTTTGTTTAACATCTAATAATACACAAAGGCTGAACAAAACAATTATTCGGGGTATATAATACTCGTGTAAGTGTATTTATAATCATGCATTTTGTGTTTCTGGGAAATTTGATGACATTGTTAAAAGTGACAGTTCAGTTCCACTTGTACTTTCATCTATATATTTGATATAGGAAAAATTTAAGTTTGGTACTGCCTCATTATAGTGCTATTAGTTATATTGATTTCTTGGATGTAATACTGTGATACCTTGGTTTCTAAAATTTGGAATCAACCTTTGCTTAGTTCTTTGTCACATGGCTTTGAAGGCTAAACAAGTAAAGGAAAAAAAAAAGGGAAGTCCTGAGTGCCCAGAGATGTGTGTGCACTTGATATTAGAAATTTAGGTAAGAAAAGAATTTGGAAATATGACTTGATTGTTGAAATTGCAAGAAAGTGTAGTTGACCACTTCTGTTTGTAAAAAATGGACTTAAAGCCACATGGGCAGTTTTCTAGCCTCTTGTGCTCTTGGTAGCACAGAAAACTATTGAGTATATGCTGGACCCAGCAGAGATTCTATCTGTCTATCATAAATAATGTCAATAAAAGAGGAAATGGTTTAATTTTGTGGAGATGTCAAAAAGTTCCAAGAACTGTTCATAGGTGAAACCAAGATACTGCTCAGAGTCGGAAGGAAATGTAGATGTCACATCATTAACTGCAGAAGGTTCAGTAGCTTTTGATGTGATATTAATCATCCATTGAATATGTTAGTTCTTTTTATATTATTGTATCTTATCTACATTCTTTTTATATATATTTTTGCTGTTTAAAGAAAGAGTTACTTGATTTACTGCTTTAGTGGTCTGTTGAATTCATAGTTGTTCAGCACTGAGCACCTAATTGACTGGGTCGTTATAATGCTTTCCCACCTACATCGCTCTCAGGTGCACATGACCCCTGATGGTGTCGTTATGATGAGGCATTACTGTATTAACAGATTTACCAAATATCTTTTACTCCATGTAGATATAATATCAGATATGGACGAGTGTCGGCTACAGATGAAGAAGTAGAAGCAGCAGCCAAAGGGTCAGATATTCACAGCAGGATTTTAGACTTTCCTGATGGTTAGCATACAGCTACTTTGTTGTTATGAATGATAATAGTTTTAATAGATTTTTATTACAAAGATGGTGAAAGTAATTCAACGCAATTGTAAGAATGGCTCCTCTTGTCATTTAATCCAATTTGAATATTCTTCTACATTGCAGAATTACATTTGGAATAATTTTCTGCAGTTCAGTGCTGAGTTTTGTGTATGCTTAGATGTTTGTATTAAAACTATTAACAGACAACATTTGGCAGAATTTTGCAAGTTAAACAACTGAAGAAGTTTAAATTTAGTATTTGTGAGCTTACAGTCTTAAAATAAGTGGTCTAAGATTTGCTTTAAACATAAACAACATATTGTTGAACACAAGTTAAAGAATAAGGAGTAAAATTTGTTCATAAATTCATTAAAAGTGTCAAATTTCACCTCAGCCCCTCATCTTTCAAGTGAAAGTTAGTAGTTGCAGTTTAATCAATTATGGTTTGTTCTGCTTGATCTAAAAGAAAATACAAGTCATTAAAATTTCTCTTTCTCTTTTTTTTATTCTGAACAGCAGAAAAAAGGTGTAATAAAACTTGTGGAGTGGTGGTAGTGATAGAGAAACTTGTTCTAACGTGATCTCATAAGTGGTGTTAGTGGTAGGGAACCTAGCTGTAATGTGACCTCTTGAGTGGTGGTAGTGATAAAGAATCTAGTTGTTATGTGACCTTTTTCAATTATTGTAGGCTATAAAACAGTTGTGGGTGAACGTGGTTTGAAACTTAGTGGAGGAGAAAAACAGCGTGTAGCTATAGCCAGAACCTTACTTAAAGCTCCTGAAATAGTTTTACTTGATGAGGTAAGTTTTATACTGAAAAGTAACTTAGAATTAAGATTTGTAATGGGAAAACCAAAGTTTCATTGACAAACTTTACTTCAAATGATAGGTTATTTCTTATGAAACAATATTAAACAGTTTTATTGGATAACCATAAATGGTCAACTTGTAAATAGCTGTGATATAGAATTTCTATCTGATACAGTTGATTTTAGTTTTTAAATTTGAGATACTACATATTAATTCTAAATGCAAATTTACTCGAGCAGAAAACTCAGAAAAATACTAGTGTCATCCTACAAAACTTGTATGTTCTTGCAGGAAGTAACAGCTTGCCAAATTAAGTGTCTAATCCATTCAGGGAAATTATATTTCAGTGTTAAAAAAAGGGGGGTTAAATTTTTGTTAAACAGTACTGAGCCATAACTAATTGTCATTCTCTTTCTTAATGAGTAAAGATAATATATTTATTGATTTTTTATCTCTATCAAAATATTAGAGGTTATAAGGTGATAAAAATGAGTCCATAGCTCTTATTGTTCTTGTAATTACTGATGAAACTGACACCAGTTTGGTCCTAGCAAATTAGTGTTTTTTGTACGTCTTTTTGTGGTTACTGGAATTACTGATGAAACTAACACCAGTTTGGTTCTACCCAGTTGGTGTTTTTCATGGTGAAAAAAGCAATTTAATATCTAGTTATTAGCCCCAGATATGATGAGTTTTTGTTTTAGAAGGTCCTGTATGGCATAGTTTACAACTGCTGACATGTTTAGTGAAGGTTACTGGCTGTGAACTAATAAGTTATCAATAAGTTTTCATTTGAAGAAAAATCTACTTACTTTACATCATAACTAAAAATTAACCTAGTAGTTAATATAGGTAGTATAATAATCTAATTAGGCAGAGGCAATATCAGGAAAACTTAGAACAATTACAAAACATTGATTTGTCAGCTGGAAACCTTTATCACAACAATGATTCATGAAGTTTGGTAAGCTTAGGAGATTTAGTTCAAAATCTGTGTACTAAACTTTCAATGCAAAATTAATCCTCATAAGAAAAAAAAATGGAAAATGATAAAAATTAATATATAATTTAAACATCTTAACAATCACAGTTAATGAAACTGACATTAAATAATGAATGGAATATAATTTATTCATAAAATACGTAAAAAGTAATTTTTTTATGCCCCCTCTCCATTTTTCTTTCTTTTGAAAAGTTTTTATTGTACAATAGTAAATGACAACAGCTTATGCTATTTTTTACTAGGCCACGTCTGCTCTAGACACCAAGACAGAAAGGCATATTCAAGATTCTCTTGCGAAAATATGTAGAAATAAAACAACAATCATTGTAGCTCACAGGTAAGCATTTTTTATACTTGATTTTGAACTGTTAACTATTGACTTCATAGTGTGATTTGAGATGAGAAAAATTTCTTAACAGAGCTATCTTAAATTAGACGGGTAAAATAATTTGTTATTGGTTTTTTTACTTACGGCATTTGTGTTTATTTGATAAAATTTTTTTCCTGTCAAACTGCACCTCCACTGCAAATGAATTAAGTATGGTTTGTTTTCTTCAGGGAAATTAAATAACATTTAAGATTGACTAACTTTATAAGTTCAATGAGAAACCGGTTCAGAATATTATGGGTACCAAATTATTACTGTGTGATTGTGCTGGATAATTATGCATGTAAACTGAAAGTTTGAAATGAAATGAGATTTTTATGCTTCTGAGCTAAAAAGAAATACATCTTACATGAAATATTACTTTTTTGATTTAACATTTCCAGGATAATTACCATGTCTAATGTATTTCAATTCGATGGAGGTTAAGGGCTTTCACTCCCAGTTTCTTTAATGTTTACAACTTTGTCATTTTTCAATTAAAGTGAAATTAATTTCATCAGTTATACCATTATAGTCCAGTTAGATTTTCTTCAGCAGTTGGAAAGGTTCTGAAGAGTATGTGTAAAGATGCATTGCAGCCACAGAGCCAGCATGGTTTCTCTTAGGGGAAGTCTTGTTTAATATAAGGTTGTGCATGCAGGTTTTCACAATTCAAATTGTTGTTACAGGTTAAATGGGGATGCATTGGATACTGTGTTTGAAGGAAATGATCTTGTTATTATGATAAAAAAAACAAAATAACTTAAATCACCTAAGCAGTGTAATGTAGCTAGAAATATTAAATACAAGATGAAAGGATGATACTGTTTCACTCAAAAATCACTCCTAAGGCCTCTTTTAGAGTACTATGTACAGTTTCAGGCTCCTTTTCTTAAGAAGGACATTGAATTATTGGGAAAAGGTTCAGAGAAGAGTCACTAGGATGATACCTGGGATGGCTATAATTATTTATTTATAGTTAAATTTTATGAACTTTAAAATGTCTGCTTTTTCTTTATTTAACCATAATTATATCTTTATTTATAATTCAATGATTATTTTATTTTTTATTTAGTTAGATTTAATTTTCCTTTATGCAAGTTCAATTAAAATGATACAATCCCTAAAAATTCCTTTATTATCAGTTACTAGTTTTTTAATACAAATAGGATTATCTTTTAATTTTGTTACAAGTTTTTCAAACTGTACAAATAATTATTTTAATCACACTTTTTTGTTGCTAATGAGAGTTTTAAACCTCTAAATAATACTTTACTTTCTATATCATTAAGTAAATACTGAGATAAGTTGTATGTAACGTATCTGGATCATGAGTAAATGTTTTAGTAATGCTTTCTGTTCTTTTCAAATGATTTAACTTCTTTAAATGACCTTAACCTGATTTGTTTTAATTCTTTCATTTACCATATCAATATAGGTATTGCTATGGACAAAATTCAATGGAAATAAATAACCATGCAATTGTTTTTTATAAATGATTTTCATTAAATATTTAGTATGTATACTTTTATGTTCTATTTTATCATTTAAAATTATTTGTTATACTATAGAATAATATTTAGTATATTTAGTTTCATGTTGTATGCCTTAAGTGGAAAATGTTTTGGTATCAGTTTCAGCCTTCACATGGATTTAGAAAATAAAGATGTAATCCTTTGTGCATTTTAAGATGGACCTTTCTTTACGTTTTTAAAATTATGTAAACTACATCTTATTTTAGGATATCTGCAATAGAAGAAGAATGTTTATTATGTATCATCTTAGTTTTAAACAAAATAATTGAAGAAAGTATAACATTATATATTTCAGTGGCACATATTAAGAAATTATATTACCATGTCACTTGTATACAGTGCCATATGCTTGATTGATTGGACTTCATCACCTTCCACTGGCCTCTATTAGTCCAATGTCTGTAGTCTTTACACCGTTTGTGATATTTTCTTCTTGATAACTGAATTCATGTGTATACGCAGTAGTATCCTATTTTAGGAGTCCATTTGTTGTAATGTTCCTTTGAAGTTGTAGGTAGAGGTGGGTATATAATGCCCTATATTGAAAGTCTCTCAGTTGATGTACCATTTGATGATAATCTGGACCTTACCATTCTTTATAGCTACATGTTTTTCTTTCGTGTGTTTATGGCCACAGTTTCTCCCCTTGCAGCAAACATTTTATTTACCTTTTTCCCTTGTTGATATACTCTAATGTCTGATGTCTTGGAACAGCTTCCCAGTGACTTTCCTGGCCACTGTTGCACTTGTTATATGTGCACTCACTGCCATGCCTCTTTTGAATGCTGCAACATCTTTGCCTTTTCACACATCTCTTAAACTGACTGCAAATGTGCTTATCCCATCATTTAGGGTGCTGCAGGGATCACCTGACATATCAAATGGTTAACCCGACTTGCATCAACAGTTCAGGTCAGGCACAACTCTGAAAGGGTACACAGTTTCTGATAAAGTGATCAGCCAATGTGCAACAGTGTTTGAAGAATATTTACTGTGTATTCTGTTAAAAACATAGAAGATCAAGTTTAAACTTTTATCAGTGTGCATTTCATGACTGTGTTAAAGCCATATTTTTGTTTATTTACTTTTTCAAAAACATTTTCAAAGCCCTGTGTAACATTTAAAACATGGTTCTGTTCACATAAACTAATACTCTAGCTGTTTGTTATTTTTGTTTCAGTACAATTCTTATGAGATTAACATAAAAGAAAGTTTACTCTTAAAGCTATTAAGTAAAGTTTTCTTTTCTTATAGATTGTCCACTATAATTCATGCAGATGAAATCCTGGTTATAAGAGAAGGAGAAATCATAGAACGAGGAAGGTCTGTATAATATATGTTAAAGTAAAGCTGATTAAATTTAACTTTAAACTTGGAATTCTGATTTTCTGTTTGCCTCTATCCTGTCCAATCTTGTGGATAGCATATTTCAAAACTGAATGGATTAACATCAACGAATCTCACGAAACAGGTGCTACATACAAGTTTTTACATCTGATTAACTTTTGAAGGCTCTAAGCAAATGGTTGCTGGTATAAAAAAATTATTCTTGAAACTTGTAGACAAGATATTTCAGTGCAGGATGTTGATCAAGTACTACAACGTTCTAAACATGATTAACCTTTAAAGATTGTGGATTAAGGTCAAAGTTCATTGTTGTATAAAAAAGCTGCCCTAGTACTGTGGAAATGTGCTACTTCATCAAATTGGACAAGACTTAAATGCACAGTATAACATTCCTGGGGGCATAGATGTTTCATAAACAGTTTTACTTGTTTCTTGTTGAAATGGGTTGTTTTAAAAGTTATGATATCATTGAGATTAAAACTAAATGTTTTCTTGAAGGTCAGTGCTAAGTTTATGGACACAGTTTTAAAAGTTTGAGTTTGTTTCCCTGTGGTGGACAGAATAAAGATAAGCTATTGTACAACTTTGCACTAAAACAATCAATAAGGTTAAACTTTTAATAGTTAAATCACTATTAAAATAATTTCACCTTTGTTGTTGTTATAACATCTAGGTAACCATCAAGTAGAACTAGATTGAGTAACATTAGAAAACTCTGTTACTTGTTTATTTTAAACAACTTTCTGTGTATTAGATAAGGTTAATCTTATAATGTTGTGCTTCAGAACAGCTTCCAGTTACATGAAGACCCAAATGGCATAGCAGTATTCTGTTTATTTAGATACAGGTTTAGATGCCCACAGTGGGCAGAACACAGATAGCCTATTGTGTAGCTTTGTGCTTAGTGTCAAATAAATATAGTTAACAAAGAATACACTGAAAGTTCTCAACTGCACAGACTAGTTATTACAGTTTTCATATAATCTATACTTTAATATTCCCCTCAAACGTAAACATTTAAAGGAAAACCAGTACTTTCTTGACAGTAAGTTTAAAGATGCTGCTGAGTGTTTGTTCTGAACACTTTCATTATTCCTCTCCTTGTACATTCATATTAGTATCAAATATATGTTAACTGAAGGGCTTCAGTTCACTATTTTTACTGTATACTTATGTTTATCTAATATGTAACTTCACGTGTACTGTTGTAGAACAGTTTATTTTTGTACAACAGATTCATAGACAAAGAGTGACTTCTGAATGATAAAGAAAATAGTTTTTTTTCTTATTTTTACTGGATAAAAGTAGAGGACTAGAACTAGAGATTACTTTGTGACATTAGAGATCAAAATTATCAAACTGTGATGACCCTCTGAAATCAAATGAAGTTGTACATCACTGGTACACTTGTCTTTCAGATAAAACTAACTTAGCAGTGTTACATCTAATAATATAAATTTATTTCAAACTTTGATAGTTCAGATCTTAGCCATCTAAAAACGTATTTATAATTGAAAAATATGAGATGTTCCAGGTTTTCCTTACCTAGCTACAGTACTACTGTTACATATTAAATTTATGGAATGTTCTTACAATGGTTATTATAATACCCAATGTATTAAAGAAGCTTCTTGTATGCTTGTCTGCATGAACAATGTTAGCATGTCTTGTAAATGTTAGCAGCGTTCAGTGGAGAACTGTAATTTCTGTTTAGTTTGTGTTAAAAACGTTATCTTTACCGAGCTTCTAGGTGTAACACATAACTTTCAAAGTTTTAAAATAAATTTTAATCTTTGTGCTTACAACTAATCTGAAACTTTAAATTCTGATAGAACAATGAATTAATGTGATGCAAAATGCTTATTTTTGTTGTTTAGACAAGTACCTAGAGCAGTGAACTGACCCAGGAACTTGTTTATGGTTACAATACCTGTAAGACAAACTTCTTTCACCAACCACACTAAACACACATTTTTAAGTATTGTTATGGGGGATGATGATTCCTCAGTGGTTAAGTGGAAACTACTACTTTTCAGAGGCGAGTTTGATGTTGTTTGTTGCATCCTATGTAAAATTTTTTATATTCTAATCAAAACATAAGACATCAAATATTAGAGCAATTTTAAGCCCTCAGAAACTACAAACTGAACAGTTTGAAGTATAACAGTGTATCTTCGTATTCCTCTGGTTGTAAATGATTATTTATGTTTATTTTTTTGTATTCCTAGACATGAAGAACTTCTGAAACAGAATGGAGTTTATAGTGAAATGTGGCAACAACAAATCGAAAAGAGAAGTCGCACCTCAGAGTGTTATAACAGTACATTGGAGACATAATGACAGTGACTGGTAGGCCCATAGGTGCAGTCATGGGTTATACATTGGAGAGGGGGGTATACATGCAGCATTTATTGGGGCTGAGAAAGCACTGTTATCTTAGTTACTGAGGCCTAGAATAGATCTGCAGAAACAAGTGGAATTTCCATTGTTTTGATATTAAAATTACAAGTTCTCTTGACAAAAATTTGCAAGAAGACTTGAAGCATTTCAAATAATAATGCTGTGTATTAATTTTGTTGAGCAACAATTAGCAGCCTACTGTGTAAATTATATCTATGGATTTTATACTGAGCACAATCAAAGTGGAACTCATACCTAACAAGGTGATAATAATACGTTTGAGTCAGAGTTCTGTATACAGTTGCCTGCATGGACACTGATTCAAATAACATATCTATACCTAAAATAATTTACCCATTTTAAACAATTGGGAAAGAGAGAGATAAATGCATTGTTCATCCTCCCCAGTCAAGATATTGAGGAACCACATGCCCTGTTTTCACTCAGAGGCAGCACCTAAGACTAAGCCTATTTCAGTCCTGTTTTTCATATTTTGTTTTAATTTTTGCATTGATCTATTAGCTTTGATAGATTTGTATTGCATACTCTCTTTTTGTAACTTGCCATTTTTGTGAACAGTAGTTTCTTGTAAGTAATCTTTAATTTTCATGTTACTTTTATTGTGCAAAAAAATGTTTTTACATAATTACTCAAAACATGGATGTTTCAAAATGCTAGAAAATTTTTGTTACCCACTATCATACTTGAGACTTAAAATTTTATTTCTTTCTGACATTATTTGCCCATCTGTATCACAGCAGCAAGTGTGTTGATTCATAGTGCTAAAAATTAGGTTTCGATACCCATGGTCGGCAGAGTACAGATAGCCCTTTGTGTACCTTTGTGCTTAACTACGAACAAACCTTATGACATTAGTATAAACATTTTGTTACATCTGAAGAGTAATTAACTATTAAGTTCACATTAAGTTTATTTTTTGTAAGCATTTATTTAAAAAAGAAATGAAATGTTAAAAAAAAAAAATTATTGCAAAAAAAGTGCAAATTTCAATTATCTGTTTAACCTTGCATTTTAATACATATTATATATGTTGTAGGTATCTTGTAGTTTCTCCAGACACATTTTATTAAACCAACCTTTTTATTTTATAACATGAATTTATCTATATGTGAAACTATATAGTGAAATGTTAATATTACTTGTATTGGTATGCATCCACTTACTGAGTAAATATACAGTTTTTTTTTAATTATTTTAGTGGTGTAGTTCTTGTGTTTAACTCCTGTATGATGGCTTTCTACAATATGTGATTGATGTACTTGAGTTAAACAGTGTGTACTTTATTTAATATTTCAGAAGTTTTATCAACAGATGTATTTCTGGTGTCGAGGTATTAATTAAGCCAGATTTCTTAAGCATTCTCGTATATTGTGCAAACATTCTTTTAAACTTTAAAGATGTTAATTTATATTTATCATTAAACTGATTATCACGCAAGCCTTTTTTTTTTTTTGCAATGGCTATTGTTACTAAAAACAACAACTAACTGGTAGTAATAAGGAGGGTGGAAATCAATAACATTACTGATTTACGTCCAAATTATTTAAAGATTGTTCAGTAATACCACTTCCCTGTGGGCATGTGTTATGATAGATGATATCATGTCCATTGATTTTATTCAAGTTCATAGTCTGAGCAGTTCGTTACGTCTTGCTGCATCTTGTGCAAATACCATATTAATATTATTTTTATTTTTTGTACTTTATTGAAATTGCAGTAGCCTTTCTGATGTACTAAAAATGTGAGTTTTTCTGTTTTTTCTTTCCAACATTTTGTGGCATATTTTTCTTAAATCTGTATTTGTGATTATATTAGTTTAACCTGATGTTTAGGTGACATGGGATCAGTATCATAAGATATTACATTAATGGTTATGAAGTTTTAGTTTTTAAATTACTTGTATAGAAAATAGAGCATCAAAAAAAAAAGTGTTTTCTGTTAGTAAGATGTCTTTTATGTAAGGGTAAATGTTGAATAAAAATTGTTATGAAGGAATATTGTAAGATATGAAACACTTTCATATAAAAACACGAGGAGAATACAGATTGAAAAAACTGTGGCACCAAGTCTGTGAGACTAAATTTGGGAGATTTAGAGGGTACAGATTTGTGTCATGATTTCTTGTTGGAACCCAGAAAAACCACTCTTCACTGCCAAAATAATTTGCCTTACAATAGTGCTTGGTTTCAAATATGCAGTGTTTAGAGGGTTGGCTAGATTGCTTTTCGCTTGTACGAAATAGTAAAAGTTTTCATTTTAGCCTACACATCAGTTAGGTACTATACTCAGCTATCTTAGAGCAGCTGTTAAGCTTTCTGTAGCCATCCCTGTGAACAGAACCAATGCAAATCATTTTGAAAACTGCTTTATTGAGGTGAGGAGCAAAATTTTGTACTGTAGCCACTATTATATTTTGTGTGGAATGTTGGATGATGGTATGGGATGTACTCCCTCACAACCTGGAAACTAGTTTGAATTGAGCCAAGCTAGTGTAAAATTCAGATTACAGGTATTGCAAGGATTTCAATTCTATTAAGAATTTTGAAAAAAAGATAGTAATAGTAAGCTTTGTTTGTTAATCATAACACTAAAAATGCTTCTACAAGATTCCACAAACTAAAGTGTTCAATATGTTAAAGATTTTTTTATCAGAAACTTAAAATATGAGCATAAAAGATGTGGCTTTAAAGTCGTAAACTAGTGTTGACGAGGAACCTACTTGAAGTAAAAATGTACTAGCATTCTTGAAGTAGTAGTACCTTCACATAGTGATAGAATCTCCAAATCATATTGGTAATTATAATTTTATTTCACAAATTTTATTAATTATGAACATTATTTAATTACTATGTTTTTAAGATTTAGAAAAAGTAAGTAATTACCAATGTTTTGTGCCTTTACTTTCTCCTAATGAAAATGGTTCATTAATAGGACATTATGAAGAGAGTAATGAAAGTGCATCAGATTTTGAAAAGGGTTTTGATATATCAATAAAAAGAAAGCTAATTAAGGGGACTACTTGTCATTTTTCAACACAATCCAAATGTTTAACTGTCCAAATATTTCTAAATGCTTTAGAACAACTCCAAAAAAGCAACTTTGAACTATACTTTAGGCTATAAAGTGTAAATCTGTTCAAAAATAAACAATTTCATGAGAATATTTTTTCTCAGTTTCATCCTAATGTTAAAGTAATTATTCAAGTTCAAATATTTTTTTTTAACAGCAATGCCTTATTAAGATAAAAACTTGATGGTAATTCGTTAATTTTACACACAGAGCCAGTATTTATAAATTGTTTCAGAAAATTATAAAATGTAATGAAATACTCACCCAATGAACATAGCTGTTAGAACTCTGTCATATAAGCACTTTGGGCTAAATAATGAGCCCATTTTTGCATAATATTCTTACACCTGAAAATGAGGGATGTTTTCAGTAGCATGAAACCTAGAAACTTCGACTTGTTTAAAATGCAGCACGTTTTGCTATAGTATTAATGATAACTTACTGTCACAGTTTTAGCTTGCTCTCAGTGATGTCGAGAAACCCACTTGTTGAGAATTTTGTATGCAAAAAACGGCTCGTTTGGGTCTATGTAAAATATTTTCTCAACCCAAACGAGCTGTTTTTTGCATATAAAATTTAGCTTGCTCTGTTTTAACCATTGGCTCAGTGTTGTGTCTGAAGACGTATAACATTAAAAATCTGGTTTTAACACGTGTTGGGTACAGCACATATAGCTCAGTGTCTATCTTTGTGTTTAATAAAGCGATATTAATTCTCTACGCTTAATCAGTAATAGGTTATGTAAGCCGTTGCTATTGTTTCCTAGTGTTTGACTTGCCCTATTATTTTGAGAATAAAAACTTTCTGGCCACGTACTTGTATTATTTGGCAAAATATTATCCCGAATGTATATGTCTAGTTTTAGATAAAGTATTATTTGCGGTATGAATTTGTAGCATACTTTCCAAAGCCCAGTATACTAAAAATTTAATATTTACCTAATGCATTGACAATTTTAGTTTACAGATGTCGCTCGTTTTCATACTCAATATTTAAAATTTCTTGATTTTCATATTTGATCGTCGAATTCAAACAACTTATACAAAAGTATACAGTCCTAATAACTGTTTATTATTAAGGCTAAAAATAAGTTGTTATTGTGTATCTATTAATACTTGTGTTGTACTTTTATGGAAACTAAATCATTTTAATATTTTGTTTTATAAAAAAACATTTACGTTGTTATGGTATTTTTAAAACTCGTTACAAATGGATGACCTAAAATTTTCTCCCACTCCAGATACATCAAAAGCTATCGGGATAATATAATATTGTAAGATGGAACCAATTTAATAAAAAAAATTATTGTGATCCCACTTACAGGAGGGGGCACAGTAGTGTAGAATGGCGAAAATAATCAACTCAGTTAACTAATATTCACTACGGTTGAATATTAATTAACAAATAATGTAACAACGCATAATTATGACAACTTCACCCGAATTTACCATTCCTAGATTTTTTACTTAATTATTGGTATTATTATATAGTTTTTTGCCTTCCAGTGGTATATCTGCATACAAAGCAAAAACCATGTTTCGATTCGCGTGGGGGGCAGAACACAGATAATCCACTGTGCAGCTTTGTTCTTAACTTCAAAAAAGAAAAAAATCTGATAAAAGATGATTCATGCTTACAAGTGAAATCCGGTTCCTATCTTGTAGTTTATTTTCTTCGACTTAATGTCAAGTCTTAAAACC
Source organism: Carcinoscorpius rotundicauda (assembly GCA_011833715.1). Classification (NCBI taxonomy): domain Eukaryota; kingdom Metazoa; phylum Arthropoda; class Merostomata; order Xiphosura; family Limulidae; genus Carcinoscorpius; species Carcinoscorpius rotundicauda. The sequence goes on along the minus strand of CM022406.1, from coordinate 37,174,483 downwards.
TGTATTGAAATTTGTTTATTTTCAGCGAAAGTTGTCAGTGAACTTTTTGTGGTTTTAGGTGTGTATTTTCAATATTCATTGTACGTTCCAAGCAAATGTTGAAGATTCTTGTTAATGTGAAGTAATTCCTTAATTCTAAATAAAATCTATAAAGTACTGGTGTCAAGAAGTTTCAAATTTCAATGTCTTGGCCATCCGAAAAAAACGTTTTTCAAAATTATCATAAAATGTTTATTATGCATATAAGTGTTAAAAGTTCAATAGGCCCTGTAGTTCTCTCATTCGTTTTGAAATGTGCAATGTGAGATTTTTTTAAATGTTTGTTCATAAGTAAAATTAATTGATATCTTCGCATACAACTTCATTAAAATTTATAACAGCGTTTCAGACGATCAGTGTGTTTGTTTGTTCTTTAACACAAATCTATACAGTGGTAAATTTCGCTCTGGTCGCTTGTGGTTATAGAACCCCAGGTTTTAGCGTTTTAAGTTCACAAAGTTTCCATGCAGTGAATCATCAGAGGATATGAAAAAACAAAACAGAAAATAGTAGTGCTGTGGTATTCTAAAATATTTTTATTGATGTGCGTTTTTTTTTCATTGGATAACCAGACGGTAATTTACCGAACTATGGTAAAACGTTAGCTTTTCTTGTTATTTTTTCAAACAAAGGTTGTATTAATGCTAATAAGAACATTTTTTATTCATAATTATACCCCTTTAATTATATTACTAATCCTCAAAAGGCAATTTTAAATTAGTTAAATTAAAATTAAAGTTAAATTAGTCTCAATAAAATTATGAAAATACTAAAAAAATGTTTGTGTAATCACCCTTTACTTTAAAGTAATGATAACGACTAAAACTTCCTTGTACAATCTTCATAATGTGAGTGCTTTAGGGCCTTACATAGCCAGATGGTTCAGGCACTCGTCTTGTAATCTAAAGATTGCGGGTTCGAATCTCTGTCACACCAAACGTGCTCGCTCTTTTAGACGTGGGGGCGTCATAATTTATGGTTAATCCCACTATTTGTTGGTATAAGAAAAGCCCAAGAGTTGGTGGTGGATGATGATGTTTGGTTGTCTTCCCTCTTGTCTTATACTGCTAAATTGGAGACGGCTAGCGCAGATAGCCCTCGTTTAGCTTTGCGCAAAATTCAAAACAAACAATGAGTACTTCAACGTAATCGTAGCTCAAAATATTTTCACTCTTGGTGTGGCGCACTTGTTCTTATTGATCGAGTCAAAATGTTGTTCTCTACAACTAAGGCCATTCTTAGAGTATGAAATTTATTAGTTTCATAAAAATCCTTGTTCAACTTTTAAAATTAGAAACGTACAATTCTTTAATTTCAATTTGCCCTACTGAAGGCCTGGCATGGCCGAGCGCGTTAAGGCGTGCACTCGTAATCCGAGGGTCGCGGGTTCGCGCCCGCGTCGCGCTAAACATGCTCACCCTCCCAGCCGTGGGGGTGTATAATGTGACGGTCAATCCCACTATTCGTTGGTAAAAGAGTAGCCCAAGAGTTGGCGGTGGGTGGTGGTGACTAGCTGCCTTCCCTCTAGTCTTACACTGCAAAATTAGGGACGGCTAGCACAGATAGCCCTCGAGTAGCTTTGTGCGAATTTCCAAAACAAACAAACAAACCCTACTGAATAAATCGTTCAATAGTTAATCAAATGATATGGGAGAAAGTCACCAGTTAAACGTGCTGCAATAATATCGAACTTAAAATTTAAGAAATTCTCTGTTTATTATTTTTAAAATTAGTTAAAGTCTAATTCAATTAAAAATATTAATTGACTCCTTCAATTTTCGAAGTTTAATTATCGGCAGTGTTTTAACATGTATCCAATAGACAAAAGGTTTAAATTGTAGAAGAATAGACGATAGATTTGTTGTTGTTTTGAATTAAGCACAAAGTTACACACTGGGCTATCTGTGCTCTGCCCACCACGGGTATCAAAACCCGGATTTTAGCGTGTAAGTCCGCAGACATACCGCTGAGCCACTGGGGGGGGGGCTAGACGATAGAAAATAAGACGAATTTGTAAGTATTATAATTTATTTTTTTCAACTTTTCACATAATATATTAAATAATGTTTAAAATTTCAATTATTTCTAAAATGTTGTTGGTCTTTTCTTGTATGTGTTATTTCAAGGTACGAACAGAAGAAGCACTCTGTCACAACAAAAATAAGAAGACCTATGCAGTATTTGAAAGAATAAGCGTAGTGACTTTTCGTCAGTTAAATAAAATAATTAAGACTTGGTGCGAGGACAAACAACAACAGAACTTTATTAATTAAATAGAAATGATATTAGGGAGAAAAATCAATCGTAACCAACGAAAATGAATTTATCTGAAGGAAATTCTAACAATCTAGAAATTAAACATGTCTCTCCCTGCACTAGGCCTAAATTGTTGTCTGGAGTATTAATTTAAACAAAAAAGCTACAAACAAAACTTCACAACAAGTCTTTACACTTTCACAGTTGAAACACAAATCTCTACAACAGTGCTAAAATTGGTTTCATGATTTACATTTTTTTTGTAGTTGAGTAATCATAAAGCAAATCACAAGTATCAGAAATTATATTTCCTAGGTTTATGTGTCTGTGATTGAATAACATTACATACAGACTGGTGATAGAACCGTTAACGAAACAACAGATGACATCTTCGATGGGTATGTGTCATAAAGTATAACACCCATGACTGAAATAGTATATAAAACTAGGTATGAAAGTATCTACGAATTAGTAGTTTTCTCAGATGCAGTTATTAATAAATGCCGTGTTTCAAATTCCTTGATCACCTCGAAAATAATTTTTCGAAATAAGACTGGTTTCTATTTATATACTCTCGTCGATGATAACAGTATGTATAGTTTTCACATAAAAAGTTATTTTAATTCATATAACTGAAAAGCAAGCCAGATCGTTAAAAAACTACACTTAAATTGTGACGACCCCACGGTTTACTTTGTTAATAATGTTTATTTAAGGTCAAAACTACAAAAGTAGCTTATCAATAACTAGCACGCGGATAAGACAATTATTTTAAATCTCATTTTTATTTGATAGTTTAATATTTATTTTGTTTTGGTATGTGTTAAAAACAACAACAATGATAATCAAGCTTCTAAAATATCAAAGGAAGTTTAAAGAATGTGAGACGATAAATCATTGAGTGGTTTCGCTTTATGAATACCTTTGCAACGAGTACTGTTCTTTATATTTCATTTTCTTTTCTTTTAACATTTTTCTTATTGCTTTACTACTTTTTTCTATCGTTTAGGGGCGCTTTCACCGATCCACATACGAGAGCAAATTTGGTTTAATGTAACAATAAAAAAAGAATATTTAAAATTGCTGAAGAAGTTGCATTATTGGTAAAAATTCATTTCATTTTGTTTCTTTGTTGGTATTGTGTTTTATTTTAAAATTATGGGTTCAAAACACTTTAAAAATTTGTTAGTCGTTAAAGTTTAATTATATTAAGCAACAGAACGAGAAGGTGGTAGATTTAGACTGCAGAGACAAAATTAAATATTGTTAGCATTACTATGAACTACGTCTGATTAAAATAATAATATAATCTATTATTATTAAAATAGTGAAGACATATTATTTGATTTTAAGATTGTAATCAATTTTATATATTAATAAATATAATAATTTAAGATGAATTCTAGTCCTAAAACAGACTTAGACTATATTTTATTGTATTTTTGTTTTTCTTTAAAGTCAGCTGAATAACACATTTAGATAGTGAATTATTGTAATCCCTAATGAATCGTAGAACTGCTTGTATACAATTCACTGAAGGAAAGAAAGTGACTTTTTGTTTTGTTGTATAGCTAGTTAGAAAAGTGAAAACACCAGTGACTGTAGGTAGTTGTACTTTTAATGACCTTTATTAGTTTATGTGCTGAGTAGGTTCTGCCATCTGTTTCAGAGGTTTTGTGTAATCTCCATATTGAATATATAGATGGGTTTTTAGATACCAACATCCATAAGGAAGCACCCTGGGTTCTGAGTTTGCAAAATGTTTATATAGTTTAATTAGAAACAGTTGAACATAAAATAATAATAATAGCATTGGAAACCTATGACATTGCTAAAACATTAAGATTCATATAAATAAATGTTTTGTAATTGCTATTTTTCTGTATTTAAATAACTTATCTGTTACAGGTATGTACAGATTGTTACATTATTATATACACTACATATATAAATTGTTTTCAGAGTGGTTCTTATTGCATTTCTCAACAGTCAGTCCAATTTTTACAAAGTTCTTATCAACACTTATGCCAATGTGTACCCCAAGTTTGTTTAGGCCTACATTTATATGTGTTTTCATTATTTTCATGTAGATCTGAAAAATTCCAGATTTAATATCTTTATAAATTCAAATTCTGGCCATTAGGTAATAATGTAGATTAGAAGTAACATAATATTTAATACAGGAAATTTGTTTGGTATGTGACATACAATTCAGTATTTTCAAAGTAACTAGAAATATTTGCCATTAGGATCTGTAGTTAGGATCCTGAAGTTACAAGTAAAATTAAAGAGTACTCACATATCTTATTAATTAAAAATGCCTCACAAGTATGATTGGGATAATAATATGACTCAGTTTGACTATTTGATTCTTTACTTTTGTGTATGCTTGTTTTTAGTTTTTTTTATATTGATTGGATTTATGGTTACAAAATTTACAATACCTTCATAGTCTGGTGTATTACAATTGCTATTTAGTTAATATATGATCCTACCAAAATTGACACAATGGTATTACAAAGGCTGTGAGCATTAATGTTATCTTAGGTTTTATGAATATTGCTGAAGTGAAAACAGGTATGCAACATTAAAACCTTATAGTTTAGTTTATAGCCCTTGTTTATGTAGCAAAAAAATGAAAATTATGCAGCAAATATCTTGAAATTAAGCACCATAAAATTGCTGTTTATGCAGAAAAAAGTAAAATTATATATTGATTATCTTCACAATTTCAAGTTATGCAGCCCCTAGCTAAAGTAAAAACAGGTGAAAATGAAAACATTTAGGTCAAAAGACATGATTCCAACATGAAGAACAATTTAACAATTTTATGTTTCTTGTGAAATTACAAGCATATTTTTTCACTTAAAACCTTGAGAGTCCATTGATCAGATTATGTTAACTAGCAACAAGAAATGAATTAACAGTGATCTGGAATTTATTACTCTTAAGTTCTTACAAACAGTAACATTTCTTTAATATATTAAATAATGACAAAATTTGTTTCACTTTTATGTTAAGTAAATTTAAGGTAGTATTTTAAAACTTTTTTTCATGAACAAAAATATTCTTAACTGTTTAAATAAATTCTCATGAGTAGTTTTACCTGATAAATTCATCATTATGTAGTAATGAGAAAATGTTACACTTGTACTTTAATATAGATTAAAGATTGGTATATTTCTGAAAGACAAAAAATTCCCCAAATGTACAATATCTTAATGTGGAATTTATTATGAGATTCAAATTTTTATTCATCTATGAGTTTAAATGTAAAAAATGACTTATTGAACTGGAAAATAACTTTAGTAGTTTTAAACATAACTGAATAACTATGCATACACACACACACGTTTGTTTTTGGTATGACAATTCAATATTTTAAAAATTATACAATTTTTTTTTACACTTATGTAACAATATTGTTTTACCTTAAAAGTGTAACTTTGGTTCATCACAAGTTATTTTAGCTATTGTTCTAGTTTCAACATTTTATATTTTCAAGGAAATATTATAGAAATAAGTTAATTAGTAAATTAACAAGGTCTGTACGTGTGTTAATGGAGTATAGAATGTAGATAATTGTTTCATCATGTTACTTTGTTTACCACAAACATGTAAGGTTGTATTAACAGTTTATACTTGCTGTATGGCTCAGCTGTTAAGGTGGAAAGGTTATTTAAGGGAAATAACAGTTAAATCATTTTATTATTCAAAGAGATGAAATTATATAAAACCAAATGTCGCATATGTTTTTACTTTTTGATAATCAATCTTGTGGATATTTGCTAAGCTCAATTGAATAAAGTAAACTATTTATTTGTACACAGTTTTAAAATGATTTTCCAAAAATATTGTGTTTTATTCAGTTGATTTTATACCCAAAGCTTCTTTTGTAAATATTAGAATGTGATGCACATAAATAAGTTGATATAAAGAGTTGTGTTTTTCTGTAAGTTTTTCACAGATGAGAGTGATAAAAGGCTAATGAGACTTAATACAGTTTTATGTTTTATATTAATAGTCCATTGGAAAAAAAATCTCATTTTGACTATCGTCCACTTTTCTGACAGGCTCAAAATTATAACCAAAATTGAGGTAGTTTCTATTTCTATCACATTTGGAGTTGTTTGTCTCTTATACTTTTAAAGTAAGCTCATGTTCTTTCCTTTTTCTAAAATATTTGATACAAATATCTTGTGTAGATATCTGTATGAACTCTTTAAAACAGGCTCAGATGCAAAAGAAATTATTTATTTGTAGACGAATAAAATAGCATGTTTGATAAATTAGGGAATATTTATACCTAGGGTTGGTAAACTCTGTACATAGGGAAGGCCAAGGTACTCAGTAAGCATAATATGAGTATTGAAACTAAAATTTAACAGTGACAAGAAGTTTAATTCTAAAAGATGACTGCTATGCACTTTCATTTGTTTCTGTTCCAAACAAACCAAAAAAACAAGGTAAAGAAAATCATTGCTAAGATACCAAACAAGAAAATAACCAACCTACCAAATTGTTTATCACTCTTATTATTTCAGTCTAGATAACTGCACACTAATAACAACAAAATAATCATAATTCTAGTGTAAATGATGTTTTTGGCACCCTGTTCTTAAGCTTTTCAAAGGAACACCAAATTTCTGTAAAAGCTAAATACAGGGTTAAACAGAACTACCAGCCAGTAATAGACGACTAACTTATAGAATACTCAAATGTTTTGTACACTATACAGTTGTTAATTTTAGGGAGTCAACCCCTATATTGTGTATTAAGTGAAGGAGCAACAAAAAATGCACATAATACCAAATATTCATACACATATTCATAGAATACACAAATACACATTCAGTCAGGAGAAAATAATGTCGCAAAACAAGTAATAAAAATTTAAATGTATATTGATGTAAGGATGGCAACGGCAAAAACAGTGAAACGAGAATAGGGAGAGGATACAGTTATACATAATTATTCCTACATGACTTTGAGTCAAAACGTCTTGATTATTGCAGATTTTCACTACAAGGTCAGTCAAACTAACTGATCTTGTAGCTATTTTGTGCTCATGCATATTACATGTAACATTAAATTTTAATATTGAAAGTCATGTAGAGAGATCTGTGTGTCGTCCCTACATTCTTGTTTGCATTCTTTTTTGGCTTTGCAACCCCTGCATCAATTTACATGTATAAAATGTTTTTTTATTACTTGTCTGAAGTATGAAATTATAATCATTTAAGTCACCTAAGCTAAGGATAGAAATTTCAGCCAGAGGTTAATACAATTTATCATTTATGGCAATCCCAGATATTACATACTTTAAAGTTTTTGTTTTCTTCAAAATTCTAATGTCTCTATCTTTATAAAGGTGAACTTTTAGTAATATTTGAGGTATAAATCTGTTTTTCTTCCTGTCATCAAACATTTTCTGAGTGGATCCATTGGAACTCTGTGCATGCAATTTAAAATATCTTAGTGGAATTTCTGGATGTGTGTTTAGGAAACAATTTCATCCTGATGAAATACATGAGTTTATTAGTTATGAGGTGGAAAAGTTTTTAATTATGTATTTAATGATAACATTTCAAATAATAAAGTGTGTAAAGAATAGCCTTCCATACAGAATCTTAGCTTCTGAAAGATGTATTTTTGAGATATTACTAGTGTGGTGTTTAATTAATTTCCATAGCTCTATAAGTAACTTATTATGCATTATTTTGTCAATACTCTACTCTTTTTTGTAATGGCCTCTATAAATACTTAAAAGTGAAATTCAGGAATTATTCTTTAAGTTTTAAGTAATTTAAAATATTTTTTGCCAGAAGTCAGTTGACAAGAAAGTATGTTTTTCATCGTGTTCATGCAGGTTTCCTCGTTCATTAACAATATATTTATGCCATATACAATGTAAACTTAACACTTCACCTGTAAAAAAAATTGAATATTTTGGGCTTTACAAAACTGAAAATCCTCCATTCTGAAAAGAAATTTGGACCTCAGTTGTTGTTCATCATTTATGTTTTAATAGTCAGTCGGTAATTTGCCTGTTTGAGGCTTGTGTTCTCATAATTTAGTAAAGCATCAGTATCGTGGTATTAACTTGCATGAGGTGAAGATCTCTAGTTCAAACCTCATTCAGGCAAATTCTTTAACATTTAAATTCTTTATAATGTTATTAGAAATCAAAATGGCTGTCTTCCATTTATATCTTGAAGCATACAGTTCTTCTTTTTGATTTCATTAGTTATTATTTAATGGCCTGGCATGGCCAGGTGGTTAAGGCACTTGATTCATTGTCCAAAGGTCGTGGGTTCGAACCTTGTCATGCCAAACATGCTCGCCCTTTTGGCTGTAAGGGTGTTGTAAAGTTACAGTCAATCCCACCATCTGTTAGTAACAGAGTAGCCTAACAGTTGGCAGTGGGTGGTAATTACAAGCTGCCTTCCTTCTAGTCTTACACTGCTAAATTAGGGATGGCTAGTGCAGATAGTCCTTAAGTAGCTTTTCTCAAAATTTGAAACAAACTAATTTATTATTGGTTGGTATCAGTTCTGAATAGTTGTATTAACAGTTTAATGATAATGTGTGCAGTATTATCATGGTGGCATTACAAGCAGTTTAGATAAATTTAAACAGTAATGTTGGAGAAACAATGTTTTAATAGTTTTATTGCTGGTATCACAGTTTTTGGCATAACAAAATATTTCAATATAAAAAATCAAGTCATAAATAGTATTTTTACAATTGCTCTTTAGAAGTGCAGATTGTGAAAACTTGCCCTCGGTTTCAAAAATACTTAACCGCATTTAAAGAAGGCAGATTTATCTAACTAGTATTTGCTTAAAATACTTCATAATGTTCACTGGGTGTACTTATTACAAGTTTGCCAGTGTATACAGTTAGGATGACTTGTAAGAAAAGCCATGAACATTTTTAGTTTTTCTCATAGGAACTTCAATGAGAATGGTATCGAAAATTAAACAGCATTACTCAGTTTGTGTACACAGAGTTTATAACAGGCAAAGTGTTCCCCTCTATCTTTAAGCATGCCTTGTAGATTTAATTAGTTAATAAGTTTATACATACATATTTCTGCTAATGTTTCATTTAAATTCTCACAGGAATCTCAAACCTTCTTGCCTATACCAAACACAGGGAATAATTCTTAAAATGTATTAAGCCTGTGATCTGAGTGAAATATGAGATTAATGTATTTGATTGATGCTTATGATTCCAAGATGAGTCAGTATTGGGATCAGATTTTGACAGTCTGTATTGTGTATTCTTTGTATTTGGATGTCTCTTGTGTATATTTACTAGTGGTATGATTCAAGCTCCAAAACTTGTGTTTAGACCAGTAATGCACTTATTAGACTACAAAAAAAGGATTTATTTTCCTGTAAACCTTTAAACAAAGCAAGCAACAAATGCTTTTTGTGGGATATATTGTGCTTGTTCCATCACAAAGGCATCTGTTTATATTGCGTATTTTAATAGGTGTACAAACCAATTTGACCTTTTTGAAAATTGGATCAGAAAAACATTGGCAAATTCTTTAGATTGGTTCAGTATCAGTGACCAATACAGTTGATACTCACAGGCTTAGAATAGATTCTCTGTTACCTCAATCCATAAAGCTTTATAACAGTTTTTGTATTTGTCTTATAAAATGACAATTTTGCCATTACTTATATCATTAGCTCCAAATATGTGTTTTAAAAAAACAGCATTTTCTGTAATTCTTGCCTTTAAAGTGTTTGTCTTTTCACATAAACTTTCCCATTTGATTGATTACATCTAGTTTTATACTCCACAATATACACTCAACATCCATTTTTCACTGCATTCACAAATAATTTATGAATCATTCAAAACACAAGGGCCATTTCCTTCTCTGCTTTCATCAAAAGTCATGACTCAGATTCTGCCATCTGCCTTGACATAGAATTTTTTCTTGACCTCAAAGTTGTTTGTTTTTCCATTGCACACCAAAGTTAATTACTTGTTGAAATTTATGTAAGCTTCGATGTAACTAAAGATTGGATATCATAATCTAACTCATAATGAAACTAACCTTATTGTAGTTATATTACACATAAAAGTAAAGCAAAAATAAGAATAAGCAAAATAAAATATAAGAAATAGGATAACAGAATTTAATAAAATAAATTAGTCTATCAAATTCTAGGGAAGAATGATTTAACAAAATAATTTAGGCTTAAGCATAACTTATCAAGTTTAATAACTTAAAAAGAACAAAATAAATATGTACATGTCTCATTTGTAGAAAACAATAGCAATTAAAGTTATGTTTATTTTGATATATATACTTAAGTATATGTTTTCTAATATTTTTTTCAGGTATTTTTTTACCAATTTTCTTCCTACTGGGCTCTTTCTATCAGCTGCATCTATACAAGTTTTGCCTAGGAAAAAGGAATTCAAGACTGTATCAAGGTAACCAGGTTAGATGAAGTATTTTGACATGCACATCTAGTCTCTTTGTTCATAATTGCCTCCTTTCTTGAACTCTTGCAAGATGATAGTCTCCATTATGCTAATGGCAACTTACTCACTCTTTCCCTGTTAGAAAAAGAAATTGTCACAATTGTATCCAAGCATCTGTTTTAAAAAATGTTAAGCTTTTGTCTCATTGCCTTGATGTCTAAAGAATTCAGCATGTAGAAGTCAGAGGGCTTTATACTATTGACCACCCAGGTAATGTAAACTCCAATAACTGTACCTTTTATAATTTTTCTTTCTCAAAACAAAATAAGAAACCTTATTTCAAAGATAATTGTAACAGCCATCCTGTGAACCCTTTTCATGAAGTTAATATACTTTTTTAGGCAAATAAACCTAAACTGCATTCAGTGTTCCACATGACATTCAACTAGTTAGTGATTTGTGTAGTGAGATAATTACTTTTAACTTTTAGTCAGTATGTCTATATATGTATGCAAAACTTCCATTTACGCTCCTTACTAGTAACACAGCACTGCCTTCATGGCATGAACTTACCCAATATTGAGTAAAGATCTTTCTCTTCAGTCAGGTTTTGAATAGGCTGCTGCCTTATATTAAACATGTGATCGCATTGTCTAAATAGTCATTTGAATCATGCAATGACATAACTACAAAAATTTATCTTCTTGTGCATCGGGCCCTGTATGTTTATTTCCATGTAATTATTGTTACATTTTTGGCTGATTTGGACTTGATTTTGGGCTGGGACCTTTATAATTTGGGAGGCTGTGGAGGCATACTTGTACTACTGAATTAGCATTTTCCCTTAGTGTTCTCATTATGGGTAGAAATGGTCAAAATGATGTTGAGGCTATGCTTTCATGGCCAATAAAATATAGATATGGTTATAGAGACCCTATTGGTATTTTCAACATGTTTTATTTAGAAAAAAGAGGAGTAAACAAAGTGTCATCAATATTGAATTTCACTCCAGAAATTACTGTATGTTCCCTGTATACTTGATTTAGAAATTCTGATTATTTTAAGCTTTTTTCTTTGCTTAGTTATTTTAGTTAATAACAGTGTAATGTGATATGTGGATTTGATTTCTAATTGTTTCTGTTGACATGTAACTGTAAAAAGCTAGTTTTAGTACATGTAGTGGCTACAATACAGGTAACCCATTGGGTAGCTTTGTGCCATAGCTACAAACAAACTATTTGTTGTTATCAGTTTAAAAAGAAATTAGTAATTTGAAAGTTAGTTCTTTTAGTTTTAACCCGTTTGCACTTTTCTGGGCTCACCCATTGCTTGAGGATAAAATTGCACCATTGAATTGAAAATAAGCTTTATATATTCATCCACTTATATTTTTATCTGCATCAGAATTGCAATACATCGAATAAAATTTTTATTTAGTTTCATACATAGAAAATGTTTAGAAATCACTAATTTTGGTTTTGGGTTGATTTCAGTGAGCTCTCAATGAAATCATTGATATTTGAGAATTTCCTGAATTTGTTTAAGCATAATGTATATATCTCATAGCTTTCTAGAAGGAAAGTTGAAATAGTTCTGAACAATATAGCTACAAGATCCAAATTTGTGAATCTAATTCAGTCGTTGTTTATCAGCCTTGATTTTCTTGGTGCTATGTAAACTAACTGTATCATGACTTTGTAAAGTCATACACTAGTGACCTTAAATACATAATAAAAGCTTTTTGTTTCATTCTTTTCAACTTTATTAGCTGCAAGTTTAGTGAAGACTAAAATGGAGATCAGAAAAAAAATGCTAAAAGTTTAGCTTAGTAACACATTGTTGGGAGAGAAGAAGTTTATGAATCAATTATGCAACATTTACAGCATTGATGTTTTTAAAACTTTTAATAAGTTTGCTTTATTAATTTGTAATTAATTTTAGTTTTCTCATTGCAATACATTAGGAAAATAAATTTTTCTTGTGAACAGGATTGTGTTGACAATTTTTCTATTTTTATTAGGTTATTTTTTTACTAGTCATTTTAAGTTTTGTTTCAACAACTAGGCTGTGTTTACATTAGGTCTTATTGGCTTAACTATTGTAGTGCTTTGTTGTTATTAATATAGGAAGAAATGATTGACAACCCTGCTTTTTACTGTTTGTATACTTACTGAGAATTAAGATTAAACAGATGTTTGTTCTTTAACTCTTCTGAAGTTTCTGATCTTGCTAAGCTTGACTTCAGTTACATTTTGAAAGTTTTCATTTCCCCAGTCAAACTTGGCACTTTTACCACTTTAATCAAATTTCCACCTTACACCTTTCTTTTAGCCTTTGAATTAGGGATCTCTTGTTATTGTTGTTTTTCAAACACATTTTTCTAAATTATTTATACACCAAATTTCTTGTGGGTGCAGGTTATGTTGGTTATAGTGATACTAATAGCATATATTTTTTTTACTAAAAACATTTAAACATAAATGTTTTTATTATTGCAATTAATTGCATGATGCTAACGCCCCCCATGTATTTTACATGGAAAATGGGTGTTTTCCCTCAGTATTTTGTTGAAATTCTTTAGAGTGAGTATTGTTACAGACAATCTGATGCAATAGTTTAAAAGTGCAAAAGAAATGGCTGATAAACAACATATAACACTGATATATCTTGGATAACCAGCAGAGCAGAGAAGTTAGGCTTATTAATAACAGGACATTTTGGGCCTTTGGCTTTGAAATGTATTTCTTCAACAGGTGAGTCACAAATAAACAGACAAGACAAAATTTTAAACAAACAACAAATATTTAATAACACTCAGTTTTAAAAATAGTAAACAATTTACCACAACACAGTGTACTATTACACAAGTAATAATAGGGTAAGTGATTAATGTGTATCTTACACAAAAAGTGTAAGACTGGCAAATTATAAAATGAAAGATTTAATAAGAAATAAGGTTCTTGTTAGTCCCCTTTAAATTGAATTAGAATAAAATGGAAAAACAACCTTTGTTGACAAATGATTATAACAATGGTTAAGTCAATGTTCGTTAACAACACTTCACATGCAATGTGAAGAAAACTCTTAAAACTAGCATTCTTATTGTAAATGTTAAAAATGAAAGCTTACTTGCACTTTAACATAAACAAACAAATGTGAATGACAGTTAAGGTTAAAACCCTATTCATGGAAGGTGAATAGTTTATACTGTAGAGAAATTAATGACTTAAAAAATGTTAAAAATGTGTACAAATTACTACAAAATCCACATGAAAATCTCTAGAAAATCAAAGCTTTCATTTTCATACACCACCTTAAATATGCTGATAAACCCTCAGATTTTTAGCATGTGAAAAAATGTGATTATTCATGATAGTTTAGCTACCTGGTAGGGGTGCATACCAAGAACAAGTACATTTGAAACTATTTTCTTGTTTACTGGAAAGAATGGCTAAGCTTGCATATTGATAGCTTTGTTATTCCTGTAAGAGAATCAGAAAAGTGAACTTTGACATTCATGTAAAACCCTGCTTGCCACTTAGAGGAAATTGAAATTAGTACTCAATTGAGTGACTCACTGCATCCAGGAAGGAAACTGTGAAAAACAAGATGGATTTGAAAATTCTACTTTTTAACAAAAGTGTTGGAAAATGTATTATACAGCACCGTAAAACAATCACAGGAGGATTGCACTCATTACTTTTCTTTATTTGACCGTAAAACTATCTAGATTTGGAGTCGGCTGCTTGGGTATTTTGTACACTTGGGTGGTTAGACCTGACAGCAACCCTAGAGAGTGAGCCTTTCATTCATTATTAAAACTCAACAGCAAGACAAGGTTTTTGTATATTGACAATTAAAAATCTGCCTGAAATATTAGCCTTGCATAGTCTTAATAAAATAATTGGAATCATAATAAATGCCTATAGGTATGTTAGAGAATTGTAAAAACTGAGAAAAATAACACAACTCCATGCTAGTTGTTTTCTCTCACAGTTCTTTGTGCTAGTCCATATTGTAAACCAAAGGTCTGTTAAATTAATCCTTGAAATATCATTTTCATCTTTCACCATTTAAATAAAGAATTTGAGAATACTGTTGACTGTTGCAAGTTCAGTTTGATTGATGAATCGGTTTTCTTGGCAGACTTTTGGAAGGCATAAGATTGACTTGTAATTATTTTTAACACAACTACAGCTTATGATCCATAATAGAGTTACTAAGAGAATTGTGATAAAAATATCTAGCCTATCTCTATTGTTTATCGTAGTTCATATGCTGCAGGGTATTCATTCATTTTCTAGTTTATATATAGGCTTAACATTATCAAAATTGTGTTATGGCTTTAACTTTTCATCTATAGATAAATTAATATACTGTCATCTTTAAGTAAACAGCAATGAAGCCTATGATTGTTTGAAGAAATCATAAACACATATTTGATTTTAATATGTGTCTAAACCTACATACTCCTTATATATGGATGTGTTAGAGCACACACAACCTGCTATCTCATATATATTGCAAATTGTGATGTCTGTTGAAACTTTTATCCATCTCCTGTTTATGATGGCTGCATACCAATCTGCATTTGAAAAGCTACTTATTCAGGCAAAGCTCAATATTCACTTTTGAAGTGATGGGAGAACAGGCATGGATAATGTTGATACCAAATATATTTTTTTTCAAGTAGAATATTCAACACTAAATTGTTAGGAGTTATCATAGTGATGTTCACATTTCAAAATGTGACGTAACTTAAAGAATAATTACTTTTTGCAATGGACAGTATAAAGAGCTGAGAGCTTTGCATCTGAGTGAAACCAAGGGTGAAACACAGTTCATGGCCTTTTTAAAGTCCATGAAATGATTTAAATTGATGGATTAACTTAAACTTTTTCCATCACTGGGATGGTTAATTTTGCTAGATTAATTTAAACTTTTCTTAACTTACTGGAGATGGGTATTTTTGCTTGTTTATTTTAAAAATGCCAAAATTTAGGTGGTGGTGCTAGTTCTAATAGCTTTAAAGTTAATGGAGAAAGGGCACAGGTGAGTGCATTAGTTCTGTTACTAAATGTATTTGGAGTTTGGAGACATAAATGATATTCTCTAAAATTAATGGAGGTAAGGCACAGACCTATAATTATTGAACACTCTTACTTGCTAGTAATTTCTAAAATTTGGGAAATAAACACAATGCTTTGTATGAAATATTAATTTAAATTTTTCCTATCTTAGTGGATTAGGGGTATTTTTGCTTTTTTTATTGTAAAAATACCCAAATTTAGGTGATGGTAGCTCTGTTACTAAACATATTTGGAGTTTGGAGACATAACTTGTATGCTTTAAAATTAATGGAGATACAGCACAGACCCATAATCCTTGGACTTTCTTACTATCTACTAATTTCTAAAATTTGTGGAACAAACACAATGCTTTGTGTGAAATGAAAGTCTTTCCTACTTACTTTTTTGAAATATGTGTTACATAACACAATGTGACATAAATTTTGTTCCTGGATACTATGTGTTATTTCTTAAGTGCTCGTGTTGTAAAAGTACAGAAAATTGCCATTATTCTCTTCAAACTTTGGTTTTGTAACCTGGATAATGAAATTTAGAAAGTAACCTATTTTCTATGTATAAATGGGCAAATTTGCACATTTTCATTTACATAAGGTCTGAATAAAACAACATATGAATTAGGATTTACATGTTTTTATACAAAAATAAACAAAAATGTTTAGAAGTGAGTAATTTTTTTGAGATTTGCGAATGTAATGCAAATCACTTTCACATATCAGCCCCTAAATATAGTCTCCTATCATGTTTTCATTATACATTCCCAGGTCATAAAAGCAAAGTTTTCAATTTACTTTAGGCATAAGCAATTGGGAAATAACACTTTCTGCCCAGGAAGAAGAAAAAGTAAAAAATTTGTTGCATAGTGTAATTCATGCATATGCACATAGTAATAAATGAAACAATGGCTTTTATAGAGATTTTCGGTTTGCCATACCACGTGTAGATGCTAGAACTTTGTAAACCTAACTCGTGTTTAGTTTCTATACTTGTGAATAGTAGTAGTAGTACTGACAGTTATTATTATACTATAAAAGTTTTAGTATTTATTTCACCATTATTTTTAAATATGCTGACTTATTATAGAATATATAAATTTCTACCTAGTTGGAATAAAGTGGGGTATGTGATAAAGTGAGATAAAGCATAGTAAATGTTTTTTATTACCGAGGAGCAATAATATATTAACAATCATGATGTTTTGTATGAAACTGGAAATGACCAACCCAGTGTCTGTTATGTAACACTGTTTTGGCAATACATTACTTACTTGAATATTAGAATGTTATATTTTGTGGCAGTGTGTTGTTAGTGAAGGAAACCTTTGTATGTTGACAAAATTTCTAAGAATAGTGTTCATGTGTGTTTAGTATTTCTTCAGCTCTAGGATTTTCATACATTATGATTTGACATACAGAAATTATAATTATTGTCTCTGGTAATCAATCTTTTCAAGTAAAAAAAATAAGAATTTAGTGTAAAAAATATTATGCAGAGAAACATTTGATATCAAGACTTTAACTTAAAATCTTAAAGATGTATATTTATTTATTTGAAGAAATTAAGATAAATAGAATTATTTGATAATAAACACTTCAGTGCATTATGAATGAATATCTGTCTGCAGTTACTATAAATAAATTCAAATAAACAAGTCTTTTTAACTGGTCTCTTGCTCAATTTAAACATTTTTGATTTCATTTGAATTTTTCTTTAAAAGTTAAAATACATAATATTTTATGTTTTTGGTTAAATATATAATGTATGTAAAAATGTTTAGCTTTAGTTGTTTCCACTTTGGTTTTTAATTTTTTTGTACGTACTCTAGTTTTTTTGTTTTTAATCCTTATTTAAATTAATGTTTTCATTTTCTCACATAAAATATGATTTATTTCTGCTTTCAATATCAATTTTTTTTTAACTTTCTGCTCTTAAACGAAATATCATTTTCAGTGATGTCGAGAAAACCCACTTGTAGAGAAATATATGTGCAAAAAGGGCTCGTTTGGGTTGAGAAAATATTTCACATAGAAGGTCAAAACGTTATTCACTCTTCTATGTAAAATGTTTTCTCAACCCAAACGAGCAGTTTTTGCATATATGGAATATCCTTTTATGTATACTTTATTTCACGTTTGATTTTGTCAAAGATTTATTATTGTCACTTTTTATTCTTATACTTTCATCCTTTGTTTAAGTGATGAAAAGTTTTCAGATTATTGTTGGTTTCGTATTGATCATATTTCCATATATTTTGTATCTTAAAATTGAAAGTAATGAGTCAGTGTTAACAAGTTGAGGTACTGATGTCCATAAAGTCATTTTCCATTTTACCCCAACCTCTGTATATGAAATAATGTCAAAGAACAATTCTTGCAATATGAAAAGACTGTGAAATTGAGAATGAGTGAGATGTACATTCTTCTGTATAATGTGATATTCAGAAGTAGGAAAACAAAAATTAAATTTTCATGATAATGTTAGTTATTTATGGAATGGCTTTGAGAAGTATCCAAGACAAAATACATACTGCAATAAAAGATACACAAAAACAATTCAAGTGTTTCTTGTTGGGCAGAATTTCAGTCTCTACTTTGGTTGGCATTGTTATCTGTAGAACTGAATGGAGCAGTCCAAATTTGCCAACCAAAATAGGGTTTGGAAATCGTTTTGAAATCTATCCAACTAGTATCACTTTACTTATTTGTGTGTGCTCTTATTGCAGCATTAGTTGTGTTTTGGATACTTCTTAAAGTAGTCTACAAATAACCAACAATCCTTACTTTCTTTTAAAAGTTTGATTTTTTTCCACACTTGTTTGCTCAGTTTTTATGTCTGTACAATAGACACAACATTAGTAAACTTTCAGTGTAGCCTGATAACTATAGCTTTTGCAAGAATCAAAGTCACAATTACAAATTCGTAAAATGTAATCACACTATGGCCTACAGATGTATATAAACCTGTTAAGTACGAGTTCAGTTTTATAAGTTTAAAATTGTGATTTTAACTCTTGTATCATTATATGTTGCAGGATCCCTACCTTAATTTAAAGTTTATAATATTTTAATACTGTTGTTTATTTCCTTTTTTTATGTTATACCTGTAAGAAATATGTAATTTACCTTTAGAAACAGTAGTTTGTCTATCCATTAATATATAGCATCATCTGTTTAGTTGGTTTTATAAGATATTTAAGCATATGCATG
This sequence comes from Carcinoscorpius rotundicauda, assembly GCA_011833715.1. Taxonomy (NCBI): domain Eukaryota; kingdom Metazoa; phylum Arthropoda; class Merostomata; order Xiphosura; family Limulidae; genus Carcinoscorpius; species Carcinoscorpius rotundicauda. The sequence goes on along the minus strand of CM022406.1, from coordinate 37,155,444 downwards.
ATATGTTCACCATTTATTAAAAAAAAAAATTATGGTTATTGGAATATTAAAAGCAAGTAGCCACAAACCAACCAAGTGAGCTGAAGAAATGTTGTAATGATAGTCTGAGCCATTTAGGGGCTAGCCCTGCTGATGTGATCGGGCAGGTAGAAGGTGAAAAAGTTGCTGTTATAGAAGTTTTTATACCAGAAATGTTAGTGACCATTTTAATGTATTATTAGTATATATGTGCATTGCATATCATAACTAATACTTTGAATGGTTGGTTTGTTTACTTTGGAACTCACTAGGGTGTGTTTTTTTTCTTTTGGAACATGAACTATTTGGAAACCTTGTTGATATCCTATTGCTTGGAAGTTTAACAGTAGTTTTCCATCCCACCCTTTGTGGTGAGTTGTATTTTCAATACAGTAATTGATTTAATCAGACCTTTGTTTGTTTACTAAGCAATGGCTAAAAAATAACTCATCTTCTGTAAACATCATTGAGAATTTGCTTTTATTGTTGAAAAATATTTATCAACATATTGATAATATAGGAATTATTATTTTGTGGGTTTTATTTTTTTATAGATTTTAAGATGTGGTAAGAGAGGTAGTTTATCATTAAGTTTTCTTATAAACTTACTTTAAATTTTAAGTTTTAACTGTCTTTAGTTACTCAAATATGAAAGCGTGCAATAGATACTTGTGTTGTGAAGGTGTACGTTTCTTTAGATTTTCAGGCAATTTCTGCTGTGGATTTCACTTGAGTGCGATTAGAAGTTGTAATTTGTCTTTAATAAAAATATATTATGGGAGCAGGCTTGAAAACTGACAAATGTTATTTGTTTTCACAAGTATTAACTTGTGGGTCTGATCTCTCATTTTATAATAGATATGGTAGTGGTCGAGCTAATCTACTTTCGGTTAGTATTCGTGTGAATGGGTTTAAGTAAAATAAGTTTAGAAGAAAAATTTCTTTGTAACTAGGATAAGTAGAGTTTTTGATTAAGGTTAGTAATGATATGAAACATTTTACATTCCTACTACAAATTATTTGAGGAGCTTAATTTAGTATATTTCACAATTTGTTTGAGAAGGAAATGGGTAGACTAAACCTGCTGATGCTAGTAATAAAGGTTTATTTGGCAAAACCTATTATTTGTTTTAATGTTATTTTTGTTAATTTTGTTTCACTGTTTGCAAAAGTTAATATTAGTTCAATGTTGTATGCATACATTTAGATTTTTTTTTTTGAATTGTCATCTAGCAACGAGCATGATTTAGGTTTTCAATTTCATCAAGTTTTTATTAACATTATAGGTGACCATATTCTCAGTAGTTTTCAGTAAATGACATGAAATGTACTTTGCATAAATGAGAATTTAAATTCTGTCTAATCACAAAACTAGAAGTAAAAGTACAGGTTCAGTTTGGCATAATCCATTATTGATTTAGAAGTAAAGGTGGGAAAAAACAACTAGTCTGGACAAGTTTTATCCAGTCATCTTTCAGTTTTTGTTTGATGACCCATCATCAAAATAAATTATCCAGAAAAAAAATGATGGTTGAAATTGTTTTGCCCTGAGGTGTAAAGAAAACAAACTGCAATGATTATGTATAAATTAATGTTTATTTCCAGAATTTCATAGTGAAACATATCGTTTATTTTGTAAGAATGTGTGTATCTTTTATAACCTTCATTAAATAAGCATTTTGGATCATTTTTATAAGCATGATAAACTCTACTTTTTCTTAATGAAACTCCTGTTTTTGTGTATATTACCTTTAATCATAAAACAGTGTAATTTAGTTCATTGAATATTATTTCTTTGATTTTTTTTGTTTATTCATATTAGAATAATCCATACAGAAACGTTATTTTTTAAGTTACTGCAAGTTAATGGATTAGATTTCTTATTTTTCAAACATATCTGGAGTGAATGAAAAAAACAAGCAAATTAGTTTAAAGCTATATTTTTGTCTGCTAAACACTTTGGGTGCTTGTTAATTTCACAAATATATCATATAGAACTAAATTGAACCATAAATAGTATAATTTAAGTTTCTAATATTGAATACAGTGAAAATTGTTGATATTAATAGCTGTATCAAATCATCTAAAAACATTGTTTAGGGTAAAAAAAATGGCTTTGGAGTTTTTACAAAATAGATAATATTATACTTTCTGTATGCTATGTAAAAAAACACACAAAAAAACCCCCAAGAAACAGAGGTAAGAAAGTTTAGGACTGCATTTCAAAACAATCACAATATTAAACAAGTAGTTTTCTTTTACAGATAATATTTCACCATATCACCTTATTTGTTGATGTGTATAGGTCATAAAAATATTTGTCTTGAAAGGTACACAAGAGTTGCTATGGTAAAATTACAAAATTTCAATGTAAATGCTACGTACCACAAATAAGTGGCATATGATAAAAAGGTGTTTTTAATGTTCACAATGTTTCAATGTGGGATGCCATTTGTCTGGTTGTTTTAAAGGAACAAAGGGCTTGATACAACAGAAGGAGATATCAAATGTAAAATGCCTGATCATAAAGCAATTCACAGACACATACATTGTACACACAAGTCAGTTATAAATCTGTATTACATAAAATTCAGCATAATATTAAAATGAATATAAGCAGTTATGACATTGGTGATTAGCCATGATACTGCACCACAATGTAAGGCAAAAAATAATAAATATAGAAATCAAAGTTCCTTTGATTTTGGTTCATTGTCTGTAAAACATCCAAGTTTACAACATAATAAAAATGTTGAGATACTTTAAAAAGACAAGACTTTAGGAGTGGCATTTAGAAGTAAATCATTCATTTTGTATTGGTTCATTTGATAAATCACTAAAGGATGTACAAGATGCAGGATTGAAGACACCATGAGTTACCATTACTGCAATATATGTTGCTGTGAAAATTCATTATGCAAAACATGTCATTGTATCAGTACCAACATTCTGTCAATGAACAATTATTCATCTGGTTGTCCAGATGTTTATTTTATTGCATTACCTGTTTATATTGTGGACAAGTATACATTGGAAAAACAGACTGAATGTTGTGGTAACAAACACGTGAATGTGTTCATAATGTCCAAAATAGAGAAACTTGTGTAAAACATATTAACCATCACGACCATAGCATAAATAATTTAAAAATGATATTTTCTCTGTAACTCGCCAACAGTTAATAGACTACATACACACTAAGAATGAAGTCATCTATTGGCTTGGCACCATTCACCCTTAAGCAAAGTAACTTTTTTGTTTAAATGTGGACATGCATGTGTGCAGACCATTGTTTACGTTATATTTTTGCCACTGTATTCTTTGTTACTTTTTATGTAATGCCTGATAATTTCTAAACTTTATAATTATAAATATAATAATATTAGGGACCAGCTTATTAGTTATTTTTGAAACTTTAAAATTGTAGCATTGTTGTATCACAACTTTAATTATTAATGACACTTTTTTCAAAAATGTTTAAGTATTGTTAATTTGCTGCTAATCCACATCTGCAGTGTATACTTCTCTAGACCTGTTGCATGGAGCTCGTTTTAAATTTTGTTTAATAACCATTTGTGAAGTTAAAGTAAAAAATCACCAAGTAAAGAGTTCACTGGCTTGAAATGTTGGGAACATTGAAAACTTCTGTTTGTGATTTACCATTTGTTTCTGGCACATGATTTTTTTTTCCTGTTTTGAATCTATCTTGTAAAATTGTGCACTGTATTGTTAGTTAGATGTAGCATTTTATGGCTGAATTCAACACTTATTGTGCCCAGAATTTGATGAGGAGTATACAACCCGTTTGGAGTTTTTTGGACAAATACTAACTATAGGTACTTGTGTTCTCAGCAGTGGCTTCACAGTTACTTGTATTATTGTACAAAATTTCATTTTTCAAACTTTAACACATTTAAGAGGTTACAAAACATTTTTGAAAGTACTTGGGTCTCAAACATATTATACTTTTTGAAACATGAATACAAACTTTATTTTATTGAAACAAATTTGGAAGTTGAAATGTAGGTTAGAGGTTTCTGAAAACTGTTGTAGTAAGGATGATTAAAAACAAAAACTGGTTTAATTCTCTTTTAATGATGGACATTATAAAGTTTAATGGAAGGATATTGAAATATCATCTTTACTCAAATTAGTCAGTCTATTCCCATTTATGATTACTGCTTCTGAAGCATTTTATCTTAAGCCTCTTAATCTTGACAGTAAAAACTAATTGAAGAAGTTTTTTCATAGTAAGAAGTAGTCACTTTGTATAACATTACATTCTAATAAATCTAAATAATACCTCTATCCCCCCAAAAAAAAATATAAACTTTATGAATTAAAAGCAATATGTTCTGGATTTTTTTATTTGTCAGCACATGGTTGTTTTTCACACTAATAACACTTACTGAGTTTTTAACAATTTCATTTAGCATAAAAGTGTTAGTTATGATATTCTCACAATAGTCTATTATGTATTGAAAAATATGGAAAAAAATTTTGTACACCAAAGGAAAACTTGCAAATATGCATACTATTATATTAAAAGGATATCTTTGGTTAACATGTGCATTTTTTAGAGAGATAAAATTGTTCTTTATTTTTATGATTTTTTAAGAAATGTTTAATTGTAAATACAGTTTAAATTTTATATTAGTTTGGGTTGAACAAAAAATCATCCTGGCATAGTCAAGCATTTAAGGTGCTCGACTCAAAATCTGAGGGTTGCAAGTTCAAATCCCCATCACATCAAACATTCTTGCTCTTTCAGCCATGTGATGGTCAATTCTACTATTTGTAGGTAAAAAAGCAGTCCAAGAACTGGTGGTGGGTGGTGATGACTGACTGCCTTCTTTCTAGTTTTACACTCCTAAATTAGGGACAGTAACCCATGTGTAGCTTTGTACTAAATTAAAAACAAACAGATATCAAGTCTCTGATTCAGCTAAACCGCATACAGTATTCCACCTCTGAGAGGTACATATCCAGTAGTTTCTCAGCTCTTGCACATATTATGAACCTGCACTGTTGTACGATGAACCGAACCATGTTGATCGCCTCTAAAACTGAAAAGAACTGGAATGGTTACAGTGTTTTGTATTTTGGTTTTTGGTACATGGAAAAATTGTGTGATAAACGTTAGCTAAGTTCATTACTGTCATACAGTATCCACAGAGATTTTCACAAAGCCAACAATCATCAGGAACTTTTAGGATAACTAACAGTTTTGGTCAGAATTGTATACATCTCAGAAGACATGTCAGAAGCATCAGTTTCAAAGCTTACATGCAAGTATAAGATAGAAAATTATTTGATGTGCTGCCAGTACAGTAGAAGTCGATGCAGCTGTGATAACAAGTCAAAAAAATAGACCAAAGAAAAGAAAATTTTATTGGTGCTCATGAAAATTCCAGATAACCAAAGAGTAGTATGCTGAACTACAGACTAGTATGCTGAACTGCAGACTAGGTACCCTCACAGAATCATCAGAAGAAGTGGGCAGCCATGGACAGAATGGTGAGAATGATGAACTTTTAAGATACAGAAAACTACTATGTCCTTAAACAGAACTACAATGGAGGACTCCTTAGATTAACCCACACACGCCAGTATATTTTATTCCATAGTTTCCACCCTGTTTTGTTACCAAAATTACACAATTGAGTCAGAGATTCATTGTTAAATTATTTAAACTATTTTTATTCTAATTATTAAATCAAAATGCCCTCCTCAAGCTTTTATAGCTAAACACTTAGTTTATATTAAAGAAATCATTTTGTCTTTCATTAAGTGTTTTCTTATAGTTTTTATAACTAAATAATGCATACTTTTATTTATAAGAAAATCTGTGCTCAAAAAACTAGAGAACTTAATATTAGATGTGTATAAAGATTCTATTACATGATTGTGTGACTGATATCAAATTAAATATATCAAAACAATCAATTTGATTACCCCCAGTTTTGCAGGGAAGATCTTTGGTGCAATAAGGCTATATGTATCTGTGTTTTTGAGTGGTTGATAAAATGCTGTCAATGTTTCAAATATAATTTTTTAACATCTGACAACTTTTTTATCCAGCTGCTGTCTGTAATTTATGTTAATCTGTTAATTAGAAACTATAAACAAATTTAATTATATGAGCAATAATTAGGATACAGCTAGAAAGATAATAATGAAGGAAATAAAAATCAACATCAGGTTTAATTTAAAATGAATTTTGTGAATTTATTTTGAGACATCTTGCTCAGTTACATTTATTTACAATCATTTGCTAAAATCATTAAAAAATAATCAAATCAACTGATTATTCTATATTAATCCCAGCTGACTCGTTTTAAGTACAGTATTTCAAAACCTAAAATAACCTATATTGCATTATTTAGTTTAGTATACATAAAAAAAATATTAAAAAAAAACTAGCTAAATGTCTGCAGTTTTGGGTTGTTTTTTTTTGTACAGTCTCAAATATCCCTAACTGCAAGAAAACACAATTCAAAAGAGTGAACGATGTGGTAAATTAATTGTTTTCAGTATTGGGTTAATTTTTGCTCATTGGTTAGTAGCATGTTTTAGTTGGAAGTTAATGATAATTGGAGGCTCGGGTTTCATCAGTGCCAGAGTTCTGAACCTTCTAAGTTTGAATTTATTAGAATATTAATTTTCAAAGAGTTTGAAGACATTCATGATTAAAATAACTATATTTTAAATTATGTATTATATCAAAATTTAATAAGTTAATTCTTCCACTGAGTTTCGATAAATTCGTCGTATTCGTATTTACAGCAAGCTAATAGCGATTAATATTAAACTAATGTTACATGTGTGAACGCCACGTGCTTCATGTGATTACACGTGACATTAAAATGTTAGAAAGTGGCGCGCGTGAAGAAATTTTATTTTTTCGTTTTCTTGATGTGTTGGATTGGTTGAATCCTTGTAGGCTCGGTTTTTTCAGAGCCAATTACGTAGAGCGCAGTAACAGCGCATGCGAATTAAGTACGTGGCTACGTGATTGGCTAAATCATGAGGAGAGGGAGTGTCGCTTGGCGTATAAACCACCAGGAGCGATTAGGGGAGCACCCGACGCTTAGGTAATTATATGGACTCTCGGGCAGTAATTTCCAGAGTAGTAAAACGCCTTTCACGACTGTCCGGTACTCTACTTTTCATACTGCGATATTTGTATACTTGAGTTCGAGATATTTTTTTACGTATTTGTATGAGAAAAACAACTCGCTTTATCTTTTATATAAGCACTGAAGTTACAGCAGATACCAAACCAATATGAAACAAAATTTTTTATGTGATTGACAACTTAATTAACTGTGTGGCGTTCCTTGACTATAAACGCGTAAAATTTAAGTAAGTAGTTAGAACATTAGATAACATTTTGGATTACGAGCCGTAAACCGTAACCCTTTTGATTATCTTACTTTCAGCAGGGAAACTGTTGGAAGACCTTGAGTGAAAGTCCTTAATAGATATTGTGTTAATAGAACATTACGAGAGGAAGATGACTAGATGTGCAGGTGAGCTACATTCTTTGTTGCTATAGCAACATATGACCTTTCATGACATAAAGATGATGAGCTCGCTGGTCCAACTGCCTCGACCTGTGTATGTAAAGGTTCGTTCTTTTGTCACGTGAACAGGGCGTCTGTGGGCATTTTTCTCCTGGCGCGGCGTTTGCGTGGCACATGAAGTTTCGGAATCAGCGTCTTGAAGTGACTGGAGTGCATGTATACGGCACGTTTTGTTTGTCATATTGGTGGCTAGCAGAGCCGCATTGCTAACCTTACCACCGTGAACAGACAAAGCGGGAAGTCGAAACAGGTTGGTGAATTTTAACATTTTGTCTCTCTTTCTGCGTTTTTCTTTTTCCTCAAAAGTGTCGTATTTGTAATTGTTGCTTGTCAGGTTTCATTCCATAACCAGACGAGTGGAGTTTTAGATTTGGGTTAACATAATTTTTGTTGTGACACTTTTAAGGATTATATGGCGGGCGGGGAAAATTTTGTAGATAGGCTGAAGAGAAGTACTTCCGGTACGTTTGTGACACCTTTCCGTGTATATTTTTTCTTATCAGTAACTACTTTATAAAATTTAAATAAGTGTCAGGACTAGTTGGATTGGCGTGTAACGATTTATGCAACACCGAAAAGCTGTTTTTGTGAAACGAAGTCTATTATGGAGTCATCTTTGCGAACTGCAGGAAATACGCGCTGTGACGTATTTACATCCCTTTATCGAGACATGCGCGTAGATTATTTTTATAGTTCAACATTGTACGACCTCGCATCAAGGATGCTCGTTGGTTGTGTAAAACTGTATGTGAAAGATGAGGTGTGTATGTGTGTGCTTGTGTTCTTCTGACTGGCCGCACACGTTTTAGACACATACACTCTGTTGGGTTTCATTTATCTTTCCGAATACTTTCCAGCATTTCCGATACTTGCAATAAAACACGTTAGCGAGATGGAAACTAAAAGTTGAACCCATCTGTCTAGGTTTGGAATCGTGATGTCAGACATCACGAATCTCTGCCACAAGAAACTGGGACGAGAATGGAGGCAGGAAGGATATCACGGTCGGTACTGTAGTAGTAGGTGTGTAACGTTGGCTATTCAGTTTTGACAAACTATGCCTGATGCGAAGTTTTTCTTGCAAATATATTTTTAGCAACAAGACGTAGTGACGTTGTCACTTTTGGTGAACGAGTTAACAAGTGTTTTAGATTGGTGGTAAAACGTGTGTTACATCGTAACTTTCACAAACGTGGCCATTGTTGTTTAAGGTATTAATATAAACACTTTCGAAATAAGTCTTTTATAAGTATACCTGTATTGAGGTGTGAACATGTTCACAGAACTGTTAACTGGATGTTTGAAACAGAAGCGTGTGTATTTCTCAATTCATTTTTTTTTTTTTTACACAAATACAGCAATTATTTTGTATCGCGACGATGATTTAAACAACTGTAGAATTATGTCGTGGGTTAATTAAACTGTTCGACGAATTTCTTTCTGGTGTGTACATGTAGTCGCTGGATAATCATAAATACTTAACACGGCTTTTAATTATCATTAACTTCTGATTAAAAGTGAGCTAAATTTACAGATCAGAACTAAATAGGAAATAATCTGATTCTGAACAGTAAACTGACGACAAGTATTTAATAACCATATTTAAGCATTATAACACACTGATTCTTAATAACCGTATATAAGCATTAGAACACAATGATTCTTCAGTCAGATGTCGTCAATATTAACAATATTTTAAGTCATAAATCCAGTAATATTTCTCAAGTTTCGGCGAGCTTGGGGAGTTTAGGTTAATCGTAAATCAGTGCACTTAGTTAGTAATTCAGAATAATTATCATAAATAAATATATATATGAATGAATAAAGCCATTGTAATAAGAGTTCTTGCAAAATACACAAGAACGAGTTGTTTTCGCTCTAAACGTTGCTTCATTTGTCTCCTTGGAGAGATGGGGGGGGGGAGTTCACTATCAAGCTTCAATTTTAAAGGCAGATTTATTAACGGTCGTATTCGTATTGGACAGTGCTATGAATTCACATGCACGTTTAGTGTAATTAGTACGCGTATCACTAAAAAACAGGTTTATTAATTTCAACGGGTAAATGCTTAAGAAGAAATGTCAGGACGGATCACAAAAAGTGGACATCCCAACCTAACTATCATTACAACTGTTAATAGCAAATAGAATCCCTGGACAAATATTAACAAAACTTTTCTCGAGATTTTGAGTTCAGTCTCGTAGGATTTCGTGTAAATCTGGACGACTGGATAGATTATAAGAAACATTGAATAACGTAAAGGATTCCAAGTAAAACCCAAAGAGCAGCGCCTTTATGAATTCGGACACCAAGTAAAAATCCGCGAGTTATTATAATTTTATTTGATTTTTGTCATTATTAGCAGTAAAGCCCTTGCAGTGTTACATTTAATCTTCTAATAAGACCTGTTGTAAATACATTGAAAGAATAAATGTCAGATAACTGACAAACTTGGAAGTAAAATATTCTAAAATTAAATATCCTCCCAAAAATTATACTTATGTATGTGTGTTTAAAGCCCTGATTGGGTGAATTTTGTGTTTTAAACAATGCATAAATTATTAATAAAAATATTAACAACATGAGTAAGAACTAAGATTTGGCACGTTTACTGAAAAGCCCAACTGGTTATGTTACTAATAAATCTTATGAAAGAGTAAATTACAGACAAAACCCTGACTATGAACTAACGATTTGATCAAGCGAGAGGGAATATTAGTACAAGAACTATCTGACAGTAGGTATTTCAGGTGAAAACCTTATGTTAGGATTTCCTTTATGAATTAAAATATTTAACGCCTACTATTTCTATGGACTAAAATATCCTTTGATTGGATATTGATATCGTACTACTCGAAGTATTCTCAACGTCAGTGTTCGCGTTTTATTCTGGGCCATGGCAGCCATGTTGGGTGGAACCACAATTGAATTGGAATAAAAGTTTGTTTTGCTGTTGCCGCATGTTAAACTTTGAACATGAGCATGCCAGTCCAAAGAAAATGAATATATGTTTTTTGTTTTGTTTTTTAATTCCACATTTAACATTCATTGCATTTATCTTGACAATTGAACACACGCTGTTTAAGTTTTTAAAAATTGTCAGTGGTCTGTTAGCGGATTCATGTTTTTAGAATTCAAATAATATGTACCGACAATACCATTAAATTTATATACAACATGCACTGTTACATACAATCCATTAAATTTACATACAGCATGCACTGTTACATACAGTGCCATTAAATTTATATACAACATGCAATGTTACATACAATCCATTAAATTTACATACAACATGCAATGTTACATATAATCCATTAAATTTACATACAGCATGCACTGTTACATACAGTGCCATTAAATTTATATATAGCATGCACTGTTACATACAATACCATTAAATTTATATACAACATGCACTGTTACATACAGTGCCATTAAATTTACATACAGCATGCACTGTTACATACAGTGCCATTAAATTTATATACAACATGCACTGTTACATACAGTGCCATTAAATTTATATACAACATGCACTGTTACATACAATCCATTAAATTTACATACAGCATGCACTGTTACATACAGTGCCATTAAATTTATATACAACATGCAATGTTACATACAATCCATTAAATTTACATACAACATGCAATGTTACATATAATCCATTAAATTTACATACAGCATGCACTGTTACATACAGTGCCATTAAATTTATATATAGCATGCACTGTTACATACAATACCATTAAATTTATATACAACATGCACTGTTACATACAGTGCCATTAAATTTACATACAGCATGCACTGTTACATACAGTGCCATTAAATTTATATACAACATGCACTGTTACATACAGTGCCATTAAATTTATATACAACATGCACTGTTACATACAATCCATTAAATTTATATACAGCATGCACTGTTACATACAGTGCCATTAAATTTATACAGGGTGGTTGCTAGAAAAACGGAAAATTTGTCAAACAGCTATTTATTTTTACAAAGAATAACTTTTACAAAGTTTCTTAAAGGCATGTGTTATATTACACTCATAGATGCTCAAAATGCATTTTATGATATTAAAATTATGCATTTTATTCATGATGTAAAGAAATCAAAATAGAAATGAGTAAGCACGCATTTTATTCATGATCTCATCTGACCCTCAAATTTTCCGCTTTTCTAGCGACCACCCTGTATATAGCATGCACTGTTACATACAATACCATTAGATTTATATACAACATATCACTGTTACATACAATACCATTAAATTTATATATAGCATGCATTGTTACATTGAATTATTTTTGTTGATATAATATATTAGCAATAAATATTTTAACAAGGAGACGTACATCTAGGTTGTTTTTAATTTAAGAACTGGACATAGTTTAGTGGTTACCATAATGCACTGAGAATCCGGGAGCTTACGTTCATGTCCCATCGCAAAAAAGGGAATTTTTACTGTGGACCGTGGTTGTGTGGTTCATGGTTGAATCCCGCTATTTTATTGTAGGAATCCAAAAGTTGATGATGGGTGCTGTTGACTAGCCGTCCTGCATGTAGTTTATTATTTCACAGTTAAAAACGGTACTTTTTTTTACATTTACAGTAATTAGTTGTTTCTTTAGTAATTTTAACAATATCTTCCTTATTTCTGAACAGTAAAAACAACCTACACTTTCAGTCGACGCTATGTGAGACTAGCTTCGGGAATTTCAGACCCTCAGCGGTAATTACCAGCGTATACACACACACACATACAGTTTTTTTAACAATATTGTGAACAGTGTTTTAGCGAATCCTGAATCCTTGTAATTTAGAAAGATCGCGAGAGCATTATTATGTGATGGTCAGTCCCACTATTCGTTAGTAAAAGAATAGCCCAAGAGCTAGTGTTGTTTTATTAAATACTTTCTTTCTAGTCTTTTACTGCTAAGTTAAGGACGTCTAGCTCAGACGGCTCATGTGTAGCTTTGCGCGTAATTAAAAACAAACCAAAATATTTAAAAAAAAACAACGTGAGCCATGGCTTATGAATATCACGTTTGTTATTGGATAAAAACAACTACCTCTGAACTTCCTAACGGTTGTAAATTATAAAGAAATGTGATTCCATTGTAAATTCTGTATTTGTTGTCAAGCTCAGAGTTTCACAATTAGCTGTCTGTGCTGTTCTCAGTGCAGGTATCGAAATACGGTTCATAAGCTGTCAGACGTACAGTTGTGTTATCGGGGACTTCATTGCGAATGAAAAACAGAATGTTTATAACGGGCTTAAAAGGACACTTTTTTACATGAATCTCTTGCATCAGATATCAGTATTTAACTGTTCCCTGAGATTGTTAATAACTTTTGTTTCTTGAAGTAATGTTTGTACGTTCAACATGTATCACTGCTGCTTCATTGAGTGTCAAGCTGCAGTTTTACGTAATGTTTAACCATCAGTGAGCAAGCTTTAAGTACAAAAGTAGATGACATTAAAATTCTGGGTTTCGAAACCTGTGGAAAGCACTAAGTGCATATAACCCGTTGTGCAGTATTGCTGTTTAAAACCAAATTGAAGCTTGTTTTTAGAGTAGGCAGCTGAACAGCTTAAAAAGGTTTCTATGCGTCATTATTTGTAATAGATAGAAAATACTAGAATATATACTCGTTCACTGAAACACAAGTTGCTTAAGTACAAGTTTGCGAAGAGACGCGTTTTGCAAGTTTCTCCTAACATTAGCAGTTGTCGCATTACAACTGACAAAAATATATATTTGAAAACTGTTTGAGATATTATTATACTAATGTTAAAAACAAAATTTTAATTAACTGTTACTTGCGAATGAGTTTTTGGGGACTATTTCTCACTTATCATTTTGTCAGCTATAATTCAACTTTGAGCGGGAACTGAAGAAAAACAAACCTGTATAATAAAAGCAAATTTTATTAGTTTAATAGAGTTAATTGAATTTCAAAAGCTCTAAAATGGTGATATACCTTTCTTATTATTTGTAGTGAAAAGTATGTAAAGTTATCGAACTATTTACGTTTTATACTTAGTATTATCGTGTAACTCGTAAGTTGCAGAAGATATTTGACTGAATTCCAAGTTGTTTTTAGATTCCGTAGGCTTGTTAATAACTCCTTTGGATGTAGCTATTTCTCTGATCGTTGATTGGTCACAATCTGAGGGTCGCGGGCTAGAATATCCGTTACCGAACATCATTGCCCTTTCAGCCCGTATGGGTGTCATAACGTAATGGTCAATCCTATTAGTTACCGGTAAAATAGTACTACAAAAGTTGTAGGTGGGTGGTGTTGATTGACTGTCTTTCCTCGAGTCTGTCTCTTCTAAATTGTGGATGGCTAGCACGAATAGCTCTCATGTAGTTTTAGCGAAATTCAAAGCAAACCAAATCTTTGAATAATTATTAGAATAATCGTGGATTTTTCGTTTCATGATTATAATTTTGAAAACCACTAATGACCAGGTCTAAAGGAGTGTGGTGTTCAAGCAAGTGAAATGTCGAAAAAATTGCGATGCTTTCGACAATGAATGTGTTTTTTCACTAGTGGTTTATTGGCAATGCATTTTTTTAAAATATTTTCTTTGAATGACCGATTTTAACTTCCTTATGAATCATGAGTTTGGCGAAATTAAGGTTAATAACTACAGTTCGAACTTGGCCCGGTGGGCATTTTTGGACAGTGCTGGAGGTCTATATAGGGTGCTGTGATGCTGTTAGCTTAGCATCTGTTGGAATCCACGAACGTCAACGTTTTCTGTTATTCTCAAGGTTAACATGGGCAGTGTTATGCTTTTGGATTAGTTTCAATGGAGATTCCTAGTTTCGAAGATATTACTTTAGAAGGCTGATATCGAACGATGCAGACTTAGGTTGTATCTGACAGGTGTTCTGTGTTTAGAAATGTTATGTTACATCTGGATGTTAGTATCAAACGATGCAAACTTAGGTTTATCTGACAGATGTTCTGCGTTTAGAAATATTATTTTACATCTGTAGGTTAGTATCGAACAACACAGACCTAGGTTTTATCTGAGAAGTGTTCTGGGTTTAGAGATGTTATTTTACTTCTGTATGTTTGTATCGAACGACACAGCCCTAGCTTGTATCTGACAAGTGTTCTGGGTTTAGAGATGTTATTTTACTTCTGTATGTTAGTATCGAACGACACAGCCCTAGCTTGTATCTGACAAGTGTTCTGGGTTTAGAGATGTTATTTTACTTCTGTATGTTAGTATCGAACGACACAGCTCTAGCTTGTATCTGACAAGTGTTCTGGGTTTAGAGATGTTATTTTACCTATGTATGTTAGTATCGAACGACACAGACCTAGCTTGTATCTGACAAGTGTTCTGCGTTGAGAAATAGATTCTGTTAGTTCTGTAGGTTAGTACCGACAGGCGTAGAACTAGATCAGCTTTATCGAAATTACTTCATTGTTCCATCGTAATTTATTATTTTAACCATAGCAATTGATTTTCACTGTAACCTCAGGACTACAGCTCTTTAATTGTTTTATACAAGACTGACAAAATTAACCGAAGAATAACTGAAACAAAATAAGATGAAGACCTTTATCGTATGGAGGTCGGATGTGCGAAGTAGTTGGCTTTTCGGGCGTAAAGCTCACTCACTGTTCATGGTCAGCGCCCCGTTGACGCAAAATAAGAGCACTGTACTTCGGCACTGTGTCTACATTTTTAGAGTGACGATCCAATGTCACTATTTCAATAGAGTAGTCGAAGTGCTGGCGGTGGGAGTTGTTGACTAACTTCATTTTTTCTCTTTAACTCAAAATTAGGGACAGTTAACAGTCAGTACTTGTGTAATTTTGCGCGAATATCTGGAAAAATAAATGTGATTTAAACATGTGATATGTTTAAAACGCTTATTTTCTGTTGACTCCCTTATCACACCAGTGGGTAGATTTGTGTTAAGACTTTTCGGTATTGTCTCTCGAGGAAGATGTAACGTAGAACCACAAAAGATTATTGTATAGTGTCGGCTCAACTGACATTGATACGCGTATTGCTTGCAGTTGTCGGGTTTCATATCCGTGGTAAGCACAGCGCAGAAAGTCCATTGTGTAGCTTTGCACTTAAGAACAAACAAAATCAACAAAAAATAAAAGACAGTCGTTTACGTTTTACATTTCTCCTAATTTTCACCTTTCTGAACTTCTTGAATCCGAGAATTTTCGCACAACAAAGGATTGTAGTGATACAAGTAAATACACACGTATCTTATGTTTAGCAACCATGATCCTTTCCACTCAGAGTAGCGTTGATTTTTACCTCGACAGATTAAATGCCAGCTACGTATAATGAATGTTGAATAAATGCAGATTCTGGTTACAATGAATTTGTTTTTGTTTCAGACATCGCTTGAAGATTATTTCTCACCAAACGTTTCTCTACGTTACTAGCAAACCTGATCTTCAGATGAATATAAAATACAGTATTGAAAACGCATCTTTTCCTCATTGTCATTCAACGTAAAACTTCTAAGACAAAAGAGCTCTTCGTTTTTACCACATATGTAATAAATACTATACTTTATATAGGGACAGTAAAATATCTACAGCATAGTTGTGCATACAAAAAAAAAATAAAATAAATACTGCGTTACTATGGCAACAAACTTTGCATGGAGAGGCCAGCTCGATGAACTAGCACATATATATTTTTAGTTTTTCTTTTCTCTTTTTATCCATTATTGATTTCTCGTGAAGTTGCGAAAACTATATGTGTACGTAGTGTAAGCACATTCATAAAATAACTCGTATTTTAAAACGATAGGGGTTATATAAGCAGATATTTTGGCTACATATATCCGTCGGTATAAATGTCAGCCCAAATTTTTATTGTTATTATTACTGGAGGGATTTTTTTTTCATTTAGCTTTTTTATTCTGTTTTGTGATCTTTGTACTGCTTTCATTCTATGTTACGATTAATAAGTTACAGATTTAATAAATGTGTACATGGTGTACACGTTAGCAGAGCTCGGCATGACCAGGTGGTTAGAGCGCAAAACATGCTAGCTATATCAGCCGTGGAGGCATTATAGTGGGTCGGTCAGTCCCCTTATTTGTTAATAAGAGAGCAGTCCAAGAGTTGGCGGTGAGTGGTGATGACCAGCTGCCTTCCATCTAGTTTTACACTGCTAAATTAGGGACGGCTAGCGCTGATAGCCCTCGTGTAACATTGCGCGAAATTAAAAAAATAAGTAAAACTGAATGATATACGAATAACGGGGATCTGGTAATACGTTTGTTTTTGAATTTCGCGCAATGCTACACGAGGGCTATCTGCGCTAGTCGTTTCTAATTTAGCAGTGTAAGACCAGAGGGAAGGCAGCTAGTCATCACCACTCATCGCCAACTCTTGGGCTACTCTATTACCAACGAATAGTGGGATTGACCGTCACATTATAACGCCCCTACGGCTGAAAGGGGCGAACATGTTTAGCGCGACAGGGATGCGAACCCGCGATCCTCAGATTACGAGTCGCACGCCTTAACACACTTGGCCATGCCGGGCCGTCTTTGTTTTGATAGTGTTTATTATATCTCTGTGTTATATGTTTATATATACTAGCAGAGACGCACAAAATATATTGTTCAAGTAGTATCTTTATTGCAACTTTTTTTCATTAAATACTCTTAAAATAATATTAAGTGCGATGAATTAACATTGTAATATACGCATGTTTTTGCTTCAATTTAGTTAGGGTTAAATTTTACCATGATTAATACAATTAATAAGTAAACTTGTAATGTTATTCTACGGAATAACGTAAGACTTAGTTTTAAAAAAAAACAAACTGATAAATTTTTAATGTGTTGTAAACAATGTCTGTTAAAGTATATTTGTATCCGCATTTTATTTGTATCGTTGAGTGCGTCGCGCATGTACATTTAGATGGCAAAAGTACGCGTGCATTTTCAGGATAACTGAGTATAATAATAATGATAATACAAGCTGTACCAAATTTGATGCGTATATCAGAAAGAAGGGTTAATAACATTTTTTAGTATCTGATATAATGGAATTCAAAACAAGATATGTTCTGAAGGTTCGACAGTTCCATTTCATCAATAAACGTCTTGCATATCTTCCATCATCAGCTATTACCAGTCTAATTCTGATGACATATTCATTTTCCAACAAAGCTGTAGGAATTGATAAGACAAAATCGTATCCATGATTCTGATGACATATTCATTTTCCAACAAAACTGTAGGAATTGATAAGACAAAATCGTATCCATGATTCTGATGACATATTCATTTTCCAACAAAGCTGTAGGAATTGATAAGACAAAATCGTATCCATGATTCTGATGACATATTCATTTTCCAACAAAGCCGTAGGAATTGGTAAGACAAAATCGTATCCATGATTCTGATGACATTCATTTTCCAACAAAACTGTAGGAATGGATAAGACAAAATCGTATCCACGATTCTGATGACATATTCATTTTCTACAAAGCTGTACGAATGGATAAGACACAATCCTATTCGTGATTTTGATGACACATTTATTTTCTAACAAAGCTGTAGGAATGGATAAGACAATCATGGATACGAAGATTTAGTTCCACAATACTTATTAGTTTGTTATGGCAGACGTTTACTTAAAAATAACCTAAAGCTGAAGGTCTGAAGGGGTTAAATCAGAGGAACTCCTCAGGAGTTACGTCACTCAAAAAAAGAGGTCAATGAAATAATAGTTAAATAATGTAAGTAAAAAAATTAATAATTTACTTAAATACAGCTGACAAACCTTCAGAATATGTTTTGAAATTCGTTGCAAATTATTCAACTGTCTGTTTGGTGTATTCGTTTCAGGACACTCTTTAGATATAAATGCACTGACTAATTTTTTATGGACCAGGTGTGGCCCCTGACTGTGAATTCGAGAATTTGTGGTTCACATACTTTGTCGCGAAATAGGCGCTTCGCATTTTGAGGACGTAAGCCATGGTCAAATTCAACTATTCGATAATAGTGGTTAGTAATACAGGAATTGGCGGTAGATGCTTGTGACTGATTTTTTTTCCAGTTTATCTGTTGACAACTTACGTAGTTAACGTAATTTTGCGAGAATAAATGAAACAAAGAAGCTATTTTTTATACAGTCTTCACTAAGCGTATTGAAATCACATTTAATTCAAATTAAGTGTAGTCTATGCTATATGCTATAAATATTTGTTGTTTAATATTGTCTTCTTTTATATCCATTGCTGGAATTCTTTTGCTTGTCATACAGCAAGTTTTATTGTAGCAGTGACCGAGTGTACTGAACATTTTTGCTCTGATATTTCCTCTCAGCCAGAAAAAAATTTGTTTTGAATTTCGCGCAAAACTACACTTTGCCGTCTTTAACTGTAAAAGACTAAAAGGGAAGGCAACTACTCATCACTACCTACCGCCAACTCTAGGGCTATTCTTGGCCAACCAATAGTGGGATTGAATGTGACATTGTAACGCCCCAACGGCTGAATGGGGCTGGTATGTTTGGTAGGACGGAGATTCGAACCCGCGACCCTCAGATTACAAGCCGATCGTCATATCCACCTGAGAAACATGAAGAATAGACTTAAAGGACAATTTTAAAGAATACATTGATAAATATATTAAACATATTTGAACTTTAGGTTTATTACGAATGAATTAGCCATATTTTATTACTTTATCGCGAATGAATCTGCACTCGAGTTGACAAAGAGGATTAGCTAGACATCTAATTTCATGAAATGTGGAAGACTATAAAAAAATTTAAGTACTCATCGCAAAATAAAAATACGTTGATTTTTGTTTTTACTCGAACGCCATAGAAATTGTTCTGAGCCGTTCATTGATACGTACTGCATGAGGTATAAGCGCTGATATTTTTGTTTGACACTGATTTCTACAGACACAGCCCCCAGTGGCTCAGCGGTATGTCTGCGGACTTACACGCTAAAATCCGGGTTTCGATACCCGTGGTGGGCAGAGCACAGATAGCCCATTGTGTAGCTTTGTGCTTAATTCAAAATAACAAATAAATTCTACAGACACGTTCCACAGTAAATATGAAGGAAAAATAGAATAATCTTGCATTTGTATTGTAATATTAAGGTTTTGATCATTATATAATGTGAGAATTTTTTTAGGCTTAAGAATTAGGTAAGATGCAGTATTAAGCATGAAGACAGAGCAAACTTCCATTTGTATTGTAATATTAAAGTTTTTATCGTTATGTAATGTGAGATAAAGTTTTCTTCAGGCCTAAAGACAGGCAAGTGATTGATTTAACCCGTTCTTTCTTGTCAGTTGTATATTCACGAATGTACCTGTTTACTTATCTCAAACAGTGATGGAAACGCAAACAAGTCAATACCTCATATAGTAAGTTACGCTGTGCGTTTAATGGATTGTTTTGTCCTTTTCCGCGAACTCGTTTCACAGTTTTGAAGCTAGCAGGATCAAAGTTTGTACGTGGACTTGGGGTATCTTGAGGGTATCCTTATTTATACGTCGTAGTCCCTTTACAAAGGTATGCCAAGAGTTGGGGGTTAAATTGCGCTCGTAACGTAACCCAGGAGTGGTGGACGAAGCGGGTTCTGGAGTGGTTTTTAGAGTCGCTACTGTGAAACCATATTTATTCCCCCTCTGGCAAGTTAGCGGGACCAAACAAGATGCACATGCTCAAATATTCCAAAAGGGTGTGATGAAATTTTATTTTTGAACTTGGTCTTCCTTTGTAATGGCTGTAGGAGGAATTAGAGATAATGGAGAAGGCTAATCTGCACCTCGGGGACCTTTGAACCTCAAGCAGAGTGAAGGTACTTTATGTTAGTTCATTGAAGCCGTAGTAAAACCGAAGTACTGATGTTTATGTTCACCAAATTCGTGTTTGTTAATTAGGATCGATCGAGTTTGGTTTGACGTACTCTATTAGTAAATGTAAGTGAAACTCGGAGTAGAAGGACGTAAAAAGCTGGACTTTTGACAGAACTTTTTGATAAATAATAACTTCTGTCAGTTAATCTGTTTTTAGAAAAATCATAAGCAGCGCTTTCTTTGTAATGAAACTTACATCAAGGTGATGCACGAAAAGTTGGTGGTGAAAAGAACTTGTGGGCTTCAGCTGAGACAAGCCTTATGTACAGTATATTTTGTATCGTGGGAAAGCAAGTCGTAACCCTGTAGTTTACATGCTTGGACTATATATCTGATGTTGCAGGCCCCCCAGTGGCTCAGCGGTATGTCTGCGGACTTACACGCTAAAATCCGGGTTTCGATACCCGTGGTGGGCAGAGCACAGATAGCCCATTGCGTAGCTTTGTGCTTAATTCAAAACAACAACAACAACTTATGTTTCATGGTTTAAGATAGTTAATGTGTATAGGAGAAAATATCAGATCCTACAATTCGATTGCAGTAGTCGAAGAATTCGCCGTCGCTGCCCTTGACTGGCTGCCATCCTATCTTTTTGTCAGTATATTGCCGAACGCACTTTATGTTTCAACTGAGGATTTTATGATGCAATGGTCAATCGCACAGTTCCTAAAGAATGGCCCAAGAGTTGGCGATAAGTAGTGTTGATTTGTTGCATCGTCGTTAGTTTGTTGGAGTTTCCACTGGGACAGCGATAAGTCTTCAGTTTTACAACGCTAGAATCAGGGGTTCGATTCCCCTCGGTGGACACAACAGATTACCTGATGCGGCTTTGCTGTAAGAAAACACACACTCTTTAGTTTATCTTTTAAGAATTAGGAATAACAAGTCCAGATAGCCTTCGACTAGCTTCGCATGAAATTCAACAAAACAAACATGTCTACTTCTTGTTGGTTTTTTTTAATTACGCGCAAAGCTACAAGAGGGCTATCTCGACTCTTCATTTGAGGGTCGCGGATTAGAATCCCTGTCGCCCCGAACATACTCGCTCTTTCAGCCGTGTGGGCGTTGTAACGTGACGGTCAACCCAACCTTTTGTTGGTAAAAGTGTAGCCCAAGAGTTGTCGGTGAGTGGTGATGACTAGCTGTCTTTCTTCTAGTCTTACACTGCTAAATTAGGGACATCTAGCGCAGATAGCTCTCGTGTGTCCTTGCGCGGAATTCAAAAATAAACAAACTATGGCTTTTCCCTTTGTGACATCATTTGTACCTCACGTACTCTTTCTGTTAGGCTAGAACGTGTGAAGTGATTTGGTTAACACACTTTTAGTTGTCATTGAGAAAGTTTGTTGGATATTATCTGATAACATTCGTGTGTGCCAGTGGCACTCACTGAAAACTGGAGCACATGGCTTGTGGCACTACATAAACTTCACTAAACCGGTAGACAAAAGACAAAACTCAAAATCGGCGAACTACAGCCTTCAAGTGTGATGTTTCACAGACTTGTTTTATTTTAATAAAAAATACATGAAACGATCGTAAAATTAGTACTTTTATGTTGACCTTTTGTAAGCAGTCGTTTCTCCTGAGTAAAAATGTATGTTTTTAACGTTTCTGATATTTACAGCTGAAGTTGCTTTTTTTTATTAATATTTATTTATTCTCGTGCGCGCTGTGGTTCCTCGTTTGTTTGATGTTAAATTCATATTTAATCTCTACAAATTATCCATGTTTTAAAACTAGAAACTTTCGTGTTTTCGACAGCGTATCCGATTTCAATTAATTTGCATTTTTCAACTTTGGAACATCCGTGTAGTTTTGCGATGTTTAATAGGTAATAGATGATCGCGCATTCATCAACAGTCACGCAAGTCGCGAGAATTTGTAAATTAAACTTGTGATCCTCGCAATAAGGTGTTAAGTGTACTGGTGGGTGTAGCATTTTCTGTCTGAAGTTTCTTAAAACATACGCAGTTTACATATAGTGATATATTTTGTAATACAGTAACGTATGAAGAGTCGAGCAAAGATAAGCAGCTTTAGTGAACGTTTCGAAACTGCACGTAAAGATGCTCACAGTTGTTGCCTTGCCTCTACAATTCGTGCACCGCATGGCCCGGTGGTTAAGGAACTCGACTTGTAATCCGAGGTCGCCGGTTTGAATCCCTGTCACAACAAACATGCTCATCCTTTCAGCTGTGGGGACGTTATTTAGTGAGAGTCAATCCCACTATTTGTTGGTGAAACAGTAACCCGAGAGTTGGCGATGGGTGGCGATGATTAGCTGCTTTCCTCTCGTCTTACACTTCTGAATTACGGACAACTAGCAAAGATAGCTCTCGTGTAGCTTGGCGTGAAACTGAAAACAAACCAAACCTATCTACTATTCGTTATTTGACTTAATTTTCCATTAAATGTATTCATAGTTATGTCTGTATGTATGTGTTTTAACGATTTGTTTCGATTATTGATTTCTGTTTATAGAGTCTGAGAGACACAGTAACTTATGTTAGTACTTTAAAACTAAATATGCATTAGCCCCGGCATGGCCCAGGTTGGTTAAGGCGTGCGACTCGTAATCTGAGGGTCGCGGGTTCGCATCCTCGTCGCACCAAACATGCTCCCCTTTTTAGCCGTGAGAGCGTTATAATGTAACGATCAATCCTACTATTCGTTGGTAAAAGAGTAGCTCAAGAGTTAGCAGTCGTCTTCTCTCTAGTCTTACACTGTTAAATTATCAGATGAAGTGGGCCTTGCATCAATTCCGAATTCCAGGACCGACTAGCACAATCGAATAGGTTGTTGGTCGATTTCTTGTTTGCCTGTGGTTAAGCGCAGATAGCCCTCGTGTAGCTTTGCGCGAAATTCAAAAACAAACAAACGAAATATTTAGTTACATCTTTGGAAATTTCTTTTAACGAAACTATTATCCACAAGCTTAAAATGATGGCTGTAACATTGGTTTAGTCTCTAGACTTATAACACCAGAAACCTGGTTTCGATACCTCTCGTGAACAGAACGCATATAGCCCCCTAAATAGCTTTGTGCTTAACCACAGGCAAACAAGAAATCGACCAACAACCTATTCGATTGTGCTAGTCGGTCCTGGAATTCGGAATTGATGCAAGGCCCACTTCATCTGATAATTTACTGAGGTTTAAACGTCGATCAGGTGAAGTTAGATAAACTTGTTTAACGTTATCAGTAGGAGTTAATAATCATTATTAAACAAGAAACTTAAGAAGTGAAGGTTTTCTCAGATTTAGTTAAAATGTTAAATACTGCAAGATGCGAACGGTATGTAATATATTTAATTATTGTTAGCCACAGTTGGAGTAAACATATTTGATTTTAGAATTACCATTGTAGACTGTTGTTTTGACAATAGTTACAGTACTTAGAGAATTCTTACACGTTTCTTATTCGCGAATTTTGTACATACGTTATTTGCTGTATCTGAAACTAGATCTCTGTTTGAGCTATGGATGAGAAGCATTAAGGTTCGAGCCACCTGTTGAGTATTCTTAATTCTTTTAGATGGTTTATGAGTGACATTCAGTCCTGCTTATCGGTTAAGAGTAGCCGTTTAAGCGGAGGTTTACTGATTAATTTCTCTCCATCTGGTAAGTGTTTCAAAAACGTAAAAGCTATGCCTGAATCTTGTAGTCTTGGTCGTGGCTGCTTGGCCTATGTGTCGCAAAATGTCCTTGTAGTCTTGGTCGTGGCTGCTTGGCGTATGTGTCGCAAAATGTATCGTCTAGGTGAAAACATCAAATACTTATCCATCAGCGGTAGAACTTTCTTGTCTGATTCTTGTTACTTACTGTTGTTTGAAGTATATTACGTTTAGTCAAGTTATGGCATCACTGCATTTTCCTTAATTTGGAGGTAATGTAAAAAAATACTGTTATATGGTCGAAAGAAAGAAAAGTATTCAACATATGTTCTTGCAAAGCATGAAGACTTCCTGACATTGTGGAAACATGGCATGACCATGTGGTTAAGGCACTCGACTCGTAATCCGAGTAAAACAAACAAAGAAACTGTGCTTTACTTATGTAAGTATCGCCATACCAGCACAGTTGAATGTTTTTAATAATTCAAAAGAAGTTTGAAAGTTTTGTTTTTAGTACTTGTTTTTGAAAGCAATTTAGGATTGAAGTTGGAAAATTCTACCTGGCGTCTCGTAGTTTAAACTTGGATGTGTAAATCTAGTTTGATCTAGCGATTACAAAATGTTTACATGTTGGCATTAGCAATGTGAACTTAAATTATAGAACACCTTGTACCTGTTATTAGTTTTTGTATTCAGTAAGAATTTGACGTGGTGTTAACACATTGATTTAATTAAACGGTCAGGTGATACCTAAATCGTATTGGAATTTTAAGTTACAAAGAAGTATTGTAATTACTAACGACATGTTTATGGTGCGGCTATGTTTTATTGGGATGCTGTTTTTTATAGTTTGAATTCTAAACATTTGGTTGACATGAAAAACACGAATAAAATTGTTGTATTTATTGAAATTACGATGATTCGGCCAGTTGCTTTTCTGGTTTGAATTCATAGGTATTTCACCACTGCCTCACAGAACGTTAAAACCGTGCTTGAAAAACATTATTATTTATTGTTGGTGATTTTAGATGGGCTCTTGAGCAGTGGAGCGAGAAGCCGACCACAAAGATGGTGCATTTTTCTGTTTGTTCTCTACAATTGTATATTAGTACTCAAATACGTCAAATTTAGGGCTGAATAGTTAGCAGATGTCAGAATATTCATATTTGCTTTGTTACTGATCGTCATAGAAATGAGTAGACGTTGATGGATTAATTTTAGCATACTTGTTGCAATAGCGAATACAATGTTGGATGAATTAATTAAGTCTAGTATTCAATGGTAACCTATACCTATAAAAGTGATTGGATTACTGGTGGTCTTGACCATTTTTTATAATTAAGAACTGAAAGTACTTTATTCGCCGGCCAGGCATGGCCAGGTGGGTTAAGGCATGCGACTCGTAATCCGAGGGTTGCGGGTTCGCATCCCCGTTGCATAATCGCCTTTTCAGCTGTAGGTGGCGTTTTTATGTCACTATTCGTTGTCAAAAGAGTTGGCGGAGGGTGGTGATGACTAACTGCCTTCCCTCTAGTCTTACACTGCTAAATTAGGGACGGCTAGCGCAGATAATCCTCTAGTAGTTTTGCGCGAATTCAAAAACAAACAAATTTCATTCGCAAACGGTGCATAATTCAGAACTAAATTATTTATGTAGAGAGATTTCAGTCGAAAACAATTCTAATTTGAAAAGTAATAAAAGACAGCTGAACCGACATGGGAATGACATTATGTTCTTATACCACTACTGATTGTAAGATGTTGTAGTTTGTCAATGGAAGAGGAAGATTAACTTGCTTGAAGATGGCCGTGAAAACTAATTTGATTGCAATACTCGAATATTTATCAAACTATATGATAATATACGATATTTTATAAATTACCATTTAAAATAATGACCCCCTCACAGTTTTATC
Organism: Carcinoscorpius rotundicauda; assembly: GCA_011833715.1. Taxonomy (NCBI): domain Eukaryota; kingdom Metazoa; phylum Arthropoda; class Merostomata; order Xiphosura; family Limulidae; genus Carcinoscorpius; species Carcinoscorpius rotundicauda. The sequence goes on along the minus strand of CM022406.1, from coordinate 37,129,383 downwards.
AAATGAATTAGGTATGTTGGCGTCTGGTATTATATTAAAGTAAAGGAACATTATTCTAATACATGTTTAATCTACAAAATGGATTAGATTCAAACGTTAATTTAGAATTTTGCTATTAGAAATATCAAACGGCCCCACTTTATTGATTGAAGTTGCTAATTAACTTGTTTGTTGTTGTTGTTTTGTTTGTTTCCGTTTCGAATATAGAAGGTTTTAATGCTCATTACTTACTTCGAACAAATCTAACAAATTTCAGTCAGTTCGAAAGTTTCGTACAGTGTTTGGAGAACGAACCTCGTTTTCAATCTGCTAATCATAATTAGCCCCGAATCTCGGTTAGGCCATCCATTCGAATTTTCAGTTGTCTTGGCGTTCAGTAAAGCTTCGCTAAGCAATTACCAAAAGCAATTCGCAGCTTTCCAAAATGGCGGCTATCAAAGTAAGAAAATATTGTATCTCATAAGCCATTGCACGTAGGTAGATATTTTGGGGGTTAAGAAGGGTAATATAAGTTATTTTGTAACCGTGAGATAAAAAAAGTGCGCTGTGTAATAAAACAGTAATCTTAAAATTAGATTTGGGTTTTGTCATTCCTAAAATATCTTTTTATTGAAGGGAGCCTAGCGGATAAAAGTAAAATTATTTGAAAATTATTCTACTTTTAATTCCGAGATTTGCAGAACTATTTTAATGAACTATACAGTCATAAAATGGAGTTGACATATATTTTTGAGATAAATTACACATGTCTTTAAATTCCGTTTAAATGTAAACAAAAAACAGTACACGTCATGTTTTCACAATCGATGCATGAACACAATCAAACTTTGTCTAAACACCTGTCATGTAGAAGGTATCCACCACTTTCATACCATCCATAATCATGTGATATACGAGTCGTCCAACACATTGATATACTCTAGACCAGAAAAGTTAAAAAACACCAACAAACCGTTCTGATGATGTGATCTTCTAGAAATACAGCTGGTAGTTAAGTTAATAGTTGTTTCGCGTTTCTGTACATGTAGTAGTTCAGGTTGGTGAAAGTTGTTAGGTGGTAAAGTTAAACAAGATACTCTTTCATTTTGTCAGGTTTAGATTCTGACGGGTTAGAACGTTCTCCAAAAGATCAGCAACTATCGGTGTATGATTTATTACTAATTTAATTGCGTTCGTTTTCCACTTGAGATTTTACCTCTTCGCGTCCTTCTGTGATCTTTATATCGTTTAGTCTAATTTCATGTTAAGCGTCTTTGATTTTTTTTATTTTTTATTTTTTTGCTTTTCACAACGAGGTGACCATGGATGAAGTTTTTGTAAAGATGAGGATTTCTTGTTCCAAATTCCTTATTTGGGGTGTAGATAATTTGTAGAGGTTCACTCGTGGAAGACTATAGAAAGAGCTTCAACAGCACAGACGTCCAATTCCACATTAATAACTGTATTAGCAACCATGAGGATATTCATTCGTTCACCAGATTTCAAGTTATTCTTTCCGGTATTTGCACAACTCAAAATTTCTTGGTGCGCTGTGATGTGAACGATTGGACTTTCCTTTGACTCTAGCCATGTGTAGGTTTAAAATAACACCGTTCAGTGTCCTCCCTTTTCTGTATCAGTTCCTGTGCTGTACTAAACTTCTGGATAAAACTGGTAAACCTTCCTATACCGTTAACTCTTCATAATGCTCTCCATTTTTGTTTCAGTGTTTTAGGATATTGTAAACCCTGATTGCAAAATTCTTTTGCAGTGAGAATTTCAAAACAGACTTCATTTCTTTTCTGCAAAGGCAGCCTTAGTCAGAGGTCTTCGATACCTCTTCTGTCCATTGTAATGTAAAACTACTTTCAGCACCTGTAAAATGCCAATCGTCGAGAAGAGAACATAAACTTCTCAGAACAACTCGAGATTATATTAAGAACCGTGTGAAATACACCTTTAACTCAGAAAAGTGAACACGCAAACTGCTTTAGCTGGGAATTGACCACATAAGTTTTGTCACGGAAGTTTAAACTGTCATCAGTGTGTAACTATTAGTAAAATCACAAACATAAATCAAACATCCTTTATTGGTACGTTCCCGTTTAATATAACAGTATGGAAACCATCCAGTGTTGAATTGGTATTGTTATTTTATATAAATGAAGATTTGGATGTCCACACCGTATAAAAGTAATAATAAGATATTCAGTATCTGAAAGCTGTATACACCCCCCGCTAGTACAGCGGTAAATCTAAGGATTGACAACACTAAAATCAGGGGTTCGATTTCCCTCGATGGGTTCAGCAGATAGTTCGATGTGGCTTTAGTATAAGAAAAACACACAGACACATGCAAGCTGTGTAATTAAATATTCTGCCACCTTAAAGACGTTTGGTAATGTTGGCCTTTGGATTGATTTACAGTAACATTTGATGCACTGACAAAGTATTTATTATGTTGGGGAGTGCTTTCACAATGGCAGTGGACACTTAGCTTGTCTTTTAAGTAACTTGGTGCTAGTAATAGGTTTTGATCGCGAAACTGTGATCAGATACAGACGTTATATAAGATAGCGAAGTGTTGTTTAAAATTTGAAATAAAATGATTATTTTCTCAGGGGCCTGGCATGGCCGAGCGCGTTAAGGCGTGCGCTCGTAATCCGAGGGTCGCGCTACACATTCTCGCCCTCCCAGCCGTGGGGGTGTATAATGTGACGGTCAATCCCACTATTCGTTGGTAAAAGAGTAGCCCAAGAGTTGGCGGTGGGTGGTGATGACTAGCTGCCTTCCCTCTAGTCTTACACTGCTAAATTAGGGACGGCTAGCACAGATAGCCCTCAAGTAGCTTTGTGCGAAATTTAAAACAAAACAAAACAAATATTTTCTCAGGTGTGGTAAACTCTAAAGAGCGGCCCTTGGATTTTCTCAGTTATTGTATTTACAGCTAAGGCTGTTTTATTTAATTTCGTCTTATTTCTGTGCTTGTAAAATGAATTGTATTTTAGCTCGTCGATCACAAGTGTTGCTAAACTTAAACGCGTTTCGTGTTTTTCTCTGTTATAATTATGTCGATTAGTATTCATACAGTCACCGGTAGCTGTAATCCAAGTTAGGCCTCAAACTTTTAGACTTTTAAAGTTTCTTCTTCATATTTCCTTAAATATTTTTTTTCCATGGATATCTTGCAGAAAATACACTAATTGTAAATTTATATGAAGAGGAAGATGGTGATATTTTGTGGTTTAAATGTCATTTGTGATGTTATAAACATGAGGACAAGTTATTTAAATTAGTTCAGAAAATTACATGTAGAAAAAACAAGAAAAATATTCCTAAAATTATATAACGAGTATTATTGGCAAGTTTAACTTGTGATTTGAAGTGACTGTTTGTTTTCTTTATATATTCAGTAGTTTTCTAATCTGAATGCTGGGTATCTTTTTATATTTTAGTGTAATTAAACTTTTCCCCCCTCTTTTGCTGTTAATAATAACGTGTAGCTGTTGTGTGTGTAACTATCCGTTTACAGACTTGTTAGTTCTGTAACGATGATGTATGGAGCTCTTAGAACATTTAGAGCATTAAGAAATGTTTAGGCTTAGTGGTTGTGGAATTACTCCTAGTTTAAACACATGACTGGGTATGAGAAGGATTGTCCTCCATTAGACTTGTAGTTGCTTCTAAGTATAGCCTACAAGCCAAAAAAGATAAACTCCACTTCCTCGTAGGGATTTATTAAGAATGATATTTTCAAAGGTCGTCGTATGAAAACGTAAAATCAACTTCTTTGCCAGTTTTAAACGTTAATACTTATGAATTAGAAGGCCAAGTTTGTATGGTAACGTATTCAGTATTTAGAAGATGAGACATCACCACATATAAATAAAAAAGATATCAAGTTTAGTACCAAAGTGATGTTACTGAAAAAAAAAATTACTGGACCATTGTGTGACGTCACAATGACGACACCGCAGTAGTTTCACTTGTACATTTGCAAAATGTTTTTAAAGGTATTTTCTGATTTGCCAAGGGTGAAACAGTTGAACTGTGTTACAGACTACTATGAAGATTTTTTTTTTAGTTAAAGTTATAGATTTGTGATTTTAGTTATAATTAGTCGATGTAGAAATGACGTAGGGCTTTACACCCTTTTCTCAGTACCCGCCACAAAAATATATCCCGATAACCATTTACCGGCTCAGTCTTGTTGTACCTCCTATGTACCAATTAGCTAAGTATATTCTGTACGCCGAAAAAAGGTAGTCTTTATTTCAACTTGATTTGTACCAATAAAAAAGTGTTGGTGTATAATGCGTGAAACTTCTCACAAAATGTGCAGTGATACCACGAGTACACTTCTGAGGATAGGCATAGGCAATATAAATCATTTTAAGAAATAACAGGTTATCACAACTTTCGAACTGTTAACGTTAAATACAGAGTAACAAACCCCTTTCTGGGAAAACTGGGACAATTTGTATGTTGCTTATATAGAAAACCATTGTGACTCAGTATCAACAAATGTCAGTACGACGTGGCATACCAAAAGTTCAGAAGAGGAAGAGGTTATTTGCTGTTATTCTCTGACGCTATCGACATGAATTTATTACCTTCACACAGATCAACACTACCGATACATGTATCGAAGAGAAACTGTCAAATTTCCATGTGGTAAAAAATATGTGACTTTACAGTATCCAAGTCTTTTTGTACTGAAAACGCATGGTTGATAGTCGATTCCACGATTTATTTATTTATTTATTTATTTTTATGTTTCTGTCAAATATAATATATGAATACTTCACTCCGAAGATGACATGAGCGATGCTGGTAATTAATGGGAACTCGTTTGAGAAACATTTTGATTTACTGACAGCATTTTAAAAATAACCTTCATATAATCATTTGTAATTACAATAACGTCTAAATGGACTTCTCTTTGCAGGAGTCATTAAACTGGATGAATACAAATGTGTTAGAGTTAACGACATGTATAACAATAATTTACAACAACTTTAAGTACAACATTATGTATTTTATTTTATTTTTAACTTTTCGAACTTTAATTTGATTCGAATGTTTTCTTGAATTATATAAAGAATTTCAAGGAACCATGAAGCGTGTTATATAAAAAAAGTAATCACGGCAGACAGTTCTCCTTGTGAGTAAGGTCACCAAACATTACTCTTATGTTTCAATACTTTTGGATGACACCAAACATGCCAGTACTGAAAGATACAGAATATGTGTACAACGGAAACTTCCAACCCTGTTCTTTGTTTGTCCCACAGTAACATAACGCAGCTTTCTTGATGACGATAAACCCACTTGTGGCCCGACATGGCCAGGTAGGTTAAGGCGTGCTACTCGTAATCTGAGGGTTGCGGGTTCGAACCCCAGTCGCCCCAAACATGCATGCCTTTTTAGCCGTGGGGGCGTTATAATATGACGGTCAATCCCACTATTCGTTGGTAAAAGAGTTGCCAAAGAGTTGGTGGTGGGTGGTGACGACTAGCTGCCTTTCCTCTAGTCTTACACTGCAAAATTATGGACGGCTAGTGCAGATAGTCCTCCTGTAACTTTGCGCAAAATTAAAAAACAAAACAAATCCACTTGAAATAAAAATGTATTTCAGAACGGCAGGCATGGGTATTAACACTTTTATTGATATCAGAGAACAACGTTTCGACATTTCTTAAACACAGAATTAAAGGAGTCCCACTTACACAGCAAATGAAACCAAAATTAAACCGTTATAAAGGAAGAACTTTACACCTATACTAATTAATAACCTAGCATCCAATTGTTGAAAGTGACCCGTTAGCATCAATACAGGCCTGGGCCCTTCTTATTTTGTTTCTAAACGCCGCTATCAGTTGCTGGCTTGAAATAGACTGAATAAAATATGATTACAAAACTGTAAAGTGACTTTCCGAACACCCTGTAGAATTTCATTTGTTGTTGTTTCACAGTCGGGCGCTACTCCCCAGCCCACAGACTAGTAGTAGTAGTTGTGTATGTTGTTGTGACACTGTTAGTTTAAATGAATTGTTATGTAACAATCTTCCTATCTGTTCTCTTGGTCCACTGCTCGGTTGTGAGCAGTTGTTGTAGCTGTGAGTTTCTAAGTATAAAATCAAGAGTGATAAAAAGAAGCCGTTCTTCTATTCGCCAATGAAGATGAGTTAGAAATCCCGACAAGAAAAAAAATGAAATACAGGAAAGCATTTGTAGTGTATTGATGGGGTGAGTAAGTAACAAGTATGCGTAAGAAATAAAGTAGATTTTGAATTAGCGATGAAGCAATGGGGACAAAGACTCCAGGTTGGTTCATTTTGCTTAGCTTTTTGAGAGGGGGTAGAATCTGTCAAGTTTCTTTTGGTATGTGTGTGTGTGTATACATATATATAGACACACACACACATAACGTTTGTTTGTTTTGGAATTTTGCACAAAGCTACTCGAGGGCTATCTGTGCTAGCCGTCCCTAATTTAGTAGTGTAAGACTAGAGGGAAGGCAGCTAGTCATCACCACCCACCGCCAACTCTTGGGCTACTCTTTTACCAACGAATAGTGGGATTGACCGTAACATTATACACCCCCACGGCTGGGAGGGCGAGCATGTTTAGCGCGACGCGGGCGCGAACCCGCGACCCTCGGATTACGAGTGCACGCCTTAACGCGCTCGGCCATGCCAGGCCTATCACACATAACGTACAAACTTGTTCTTTGCACAAGTGTTCAATGCTTTTGTGGATGTTTTCACTAGTTGTTTTTTTATAATCATCTATCTTTGAAATTAATCTAGAAACAGTACAAGAAAGCTCTTTACATAATAAACAATAATACGCACACGTATTCTGGTGTCATGATAATTTCAATTGGAACTACTTGTAGATTTACATATTTATAGATTTACTAACATGGTTCGAATTATTTACGCCGACTTTGTATTTTTGCTTTATTGGTAGAATTAAAAACTTGTCGATATCATTTATTTTAGCCTGTAGGGGTTTGGGTAACAATAAGAAAATGGCGTAACGCGTGCGATTGAAATGGCTCATGGTTTGAAAGTGTTTCTATATCGAGAATTTTAATTGCTTGTTCGTTTATGATATTAGTTGATAATATTTTACTGGCTTTAGTGTATAACTTTCTAGCTTGTGTGATAAACAGCAAATGTTTTGATACAGTAAAAACTTGAACTGGCCGAAGGACATACATGTATTAATATAAGCACGTCTAAATATTTTTTGTTGTAAGTTAGGCTAGTTTTCGTGTACACCACTCGTGTTTGTTTGTTTTTTCAGGTTTTTTTTGTACTACTTAGTTGTAGCCTATCGTTACAGCTACGTCAAATGTGATCTTTCCTCGTTATCTTACCTTTCGATAATTTTCAAACTATAAACACGTGGACACTGCGTATGACCGTAGCAACTACTCGTGTGCTTTTACGTGTTTTTAAATCGTTATAACCCTAATAAGTAGTCGTTTCACCGTTAAGATGTGTATTGGATTGAAGTGTAATGATATATGAAAATGGAATGTGTATTATCTGAAAAGAAGGGTTATTTTGCAAGCTGAGGTAAACCGTAGTTTTTGTACGTATTGACAGCTTTACGGAGTGACAATTCAGTAGTATATCTTGTTTTTTTTATAAAAAAACAGACTCGATTACAAACTCGTACCTGTAGGTGTTCAAGTGTAATATTCGGAATTATTAGAACATGATCATACCAGATTTATTAGAACATGATCATACCAAATTTATTAGAACATGATCATACCAGATTTGTTCGAACATGATTATGCCATATTTGTTTGAAAATGATTATGCCATTTTTGTTTGAACATGATTATGCCAGATTTTTAGCAGTGTTATACCGTATTCATTAAACATAATTATACCAACTTAGAGCATGATTGTACCAGATTTAAAGCTATAGAAGTTTAACTAAATCACCTAAAAATATATTTTTCAGTGAGTCGATTAACCTTACGTAAACCTAAGGTCCAAACTGTAGTTCCCACACTTTGTCGGAATATCTTTTGTTTAACAAATGCCATTATAGCTTGTATGCTGTGTTTCTTTTAACTGTTATTTATTGGTAAGAACCATGTTTTAAAGCCATGGTTACAATGAGTGTTCTAACGTCACATATCAAATGTTATCAAATACTTGCTGATAACGTACGGTATTATGAGGTGAAATGATGTTAAGTTTTTCAGCTATTGTTGAATTTAATAACCGATACGATCACCTAAACCTAATTAGTAATTAGGTACTTTTTTTTTTTGCTTCATGGTAATTGTTATTAAGTTTTATTTGTCTTTCAGTTGATACTCTTCTGCCTTTTTCAGGAAAGTCTGAGAAGGTCTTTGTGTGTGGTGGGATTTGATCCTGGGTTTTCTTGATAAGAAAGACTGATTTGTTATCCACTGGGTCTCCCCCATTAGATCTTTTATCAATCAACTTACCTACAAAGTCTTGCGTAAGTACCTGGTGATCTATTTAAACATTTGATAAAAATGTAAGACCTCCAGAGAGAGGATCAAAAAACATGCACACATAGCATTCTAGAAGTTCGAAAGGATTGTAAATCTAACCACGCGCAAGAAGTCGCGAGTTTCAGTCAACTTATGAAGTTAAACATTTCAATTAACTTTAACCTTTATAAAGGTCTTAAAGACGTACAAGTAATATAGTAGTTTTGAGACGTTTTAAACGGTGTAACGGTGTAGTTTCCTGTGATTTTAAGACTTAAATACAGTATTATGTAACAACTCTTAAAAGTGGTTAATTTGGAGGTTTATTTCGAAATGTCACGTGCTTCCAAATTTGCAACACTTCAAACGAAAATTCTACATGAATAATTTTGAGACGTGTGTATGGCAAAATACGCTTGATAACGAACTGTCTTGTCAGCTTGGCGAGGGAAGTAGTTTAGTATGCACTATTAAACGCTTGTGCGACAAAAAAGAAAAACATGGCCTCATGTGATGTACGTTGGAAGAACAAAAGTGAAACGAGGCAAGTTTTTGTCCTACAGTTCATAACTTACAAAGCTTTCTTGTAAATCCGATGCTTCACTTTGCAAGGGAATTGCAAACGGTGATATCTATCGTGATTTGAAGTAACTTTGGTTAGTATAAATAAAAACGCGGTAAAATATTTGTGAGAGTGAAGTAGTGGCATATGCCATTGGCGCCACAGTAGAGTACCTGTGATGCATTCATAATTCCTAGTGTTTAATCACGAACGGGGGTGGGGATGGAAGGGTGTCTTCTGACGTTGCTTCTTATTTTTGTGCTCCTGGCAACAACCCAGGTAGCTTTAGTGACGTCAGTTTCGTGTGGTACATTAGCCTTGTATGTGTACGTGTGGTGGTTGTAGTGGTGGGTGAGTTTCTATCTCTGTTGTCGCGCATTTTGCATTCTATGTTCCTTTTATGTAGACAGGTCTGTTGTTGTTGTATGTTACTCCTATGTAGACAGGTCTGTTTTTTTTTTCCCTAGACCCTTGATATTATTGTCCTCGGTGGACTAGGTCACTGGATTGGCCAGTGCTACGTCGATATTTTCGACTTATTTCGTATTTTCATACAAACGTAGAACGATTTGTCAAATAAAGGTTCAGAATACATGCAAACTTTTTTCTCACACTCATTTTAGTAGAAAACACGATGATAAATTACTTGTGTTATTTTGGAGTTCACGTGGCACGTAAAGACGACTTATTGTTTTTTCGCGATCGTGTAATTCCGCAGGTAGTTTTTGTTTTTTTAGTTGCTCTGGTGAAGAACGTCATAACGCTGGGTATAACAGTGTTTCTCGTTGACGTGTATAAACCCTCGGTCGCATGGAACTCCTCAGTCGTAAGCGACGAAAACTACAGCGAATGTGTGACGTAATAAGACGTATGTATTTTTGTATATTTATGCTAGTTAATAAATTAACACTATCTGGACTGACCAAGAGATGATATTCGTCAGTACTCTTACGGTAATAGCTACATCGTTAGACTGTGTATAGGTATGTATTTGTAATTCTTTGAATGATACTGAGAACATAGAGCTAGTTTTGTGATGAAAGACATATGACTATATTTATATGATCATATTACAAATAATTGGGAGATTAGACTGACAGAAAAACTACGAGTATTTTTTAACAGTTTTGACACGTTTAAAAGTCAGTTATTTATTCGTCAATAATTAATTTTGGAATGGTATTAAAGTATGTGGTGAAACCTTCTCTACAGGGGCACTTAATTTTAGTTGTTTTTATTCTTTGTTAAAAAAAATGGGAGTCTTCTATGGGATTAGAGAGCGTATCACAACAGATGTCTGATTACTGTTTGAATCCTTTTGTGGCAAGAAAACTCACTATAGAGATCGTCTGTGGTACATCTAAAAATAGTTAGGGTCGAAAGTGAAAATATTTACTACTGACATTGATAACTGAATAAGACAAAGTGGCACAATATGTATTACAAAGTCGTCTTATCAAATAGCCACCAATGGTATAGTTGTATGTTAGCAGGCTTACAACATTAGAAACCGGGTTTCGATATGTCCATGATGAGCAGAACGCATATAGCCCATTGCGTAGCTTTGCGCTGAACTACAACCCACCAACCTTCCAAATAACCTGAGATGTTTTCTCTTGTTACATTTATATATGTAAAAGCGGCTCGTTTGGGTTGAGAAATTTTTTTACGTAGAGGAGTGAACATCGTTTCGACCTTCTTCGGTCATTGTCAGGTTCACAAAGAAAGAAAGAGATAACTGGCCGGAAGCTGATCACATGTTTGAAATGGGTTGTGTAACTGAGTGTCGGAATGTAGAAGGCGTGCTAAGATGTTTGAATATATAATTTTATATTTTATTATTATTATTTGTTATATTGTTTTTCATACAGGTATAAAGGTGTTCTTTTGTATTGGTTTATTTTGGGCTTGAGTTATTGTGTAAGTAAGGCTTCTTTAATTTTGGGTTTGTTTATGTTTGTTTCTTTATTTAGTATTTGAGTGTTTCTATGGTTATGTTGTGTTTATTTGACTTGCAGTGTTCGAAAACGTGTGAAGGTGACTTTTTATGTTCTTTGAATCTGGTTTCCATTTTTCTACTTGTTTCTCCAATATAGAAGCGTGGCAGTTATCACATTGTATTTTATAAATAATGTTGGTGTGGTGTTTGTCAGTGTAGTTTGTACATAGTATGGACCTCAGTTTTGTGCCTTGTATTTGAGTAAATTTGGTATTAACTGGAATGCCATATTTTGTTACTAGTTTTTGCCAAATGTTGGTTATTTGTCTGCTGATGTCGGGAATATATGGTATGCAGCAGTATATGGTTTCGTGATATTTTGATTTGTGAGATATATTTACTTTAGTTGGTTGATTTTCTCCTTCAAATTTTTAGTTTGTTCCATGAGGTTTCTTTGAGATTTTAATCTGGTGACTTCCCAAGCTAACCCAGCACACTTATGTTTTTGTCTTGGAAGATAAGCCTTTCACCGCACGTTAGGTGTTATAGGGTTGCCAAACTTCACAGAGGAAGAGGTGAACAGTTTTTTATCAATGTTCGTTCTGCAACTAATGAACTAAAATTTATTTATATAGTTTTTGTTAGTGTTCTCTGGTTTTGCATCTTCCTTGTATATACCAACAAATACCAGAAACTTCTAAGAGGAACTTATTATTGAATACACCCCGGAATGGCCAGGTGGTTCGGGCGCTTCCCTTGCAATCTGATGGTCGTGGGTTCGAATCCCTATTACCGAACATGCTCGCTTTTCAGCTTTTTGGACGTTATTATGTGGCAGTCAGTCTCACTCTTCGTTGGTGAAAAGAGTAACCCAAAATTGGCAGTGAATTATGATGACTAGCTGCCTTCTCTCTAGTTTTTAATACTAAATTAGCGACGGCTAGCTCAAATAACCCATGTGTATCTTTGCATGAAATTCGGAACGAACAAAAAAACAACAAAAAAAAAACATTATTGAAAAATAACAGAGGTAAAAGCTCAATGAGTCAACACGATATTTTTAATTATTATAATCGCTCATATTAAATGTTATTCGTATGTGTTTCTTTTGAAAGCAGTGAATTTGGATTTTCTACCTTCCTTTAGATATGAAAAAACAAATGACAGGCAGTACTTTCATATGCATGTATCATTTCGCTGGGTTTTCTTGTCTAGTTTGCAGAAATTTACATTTTATTTCAATGCATCATTTCTAATTTTGATATTTCATAAAATTCCAAAGTTACCCTTTACCAGTCTTCTGTAATGTAACCTTGTATTTCATTACTCCAAAGAAACGTTTAGTTCGTAAGCAGAGGCGTTTTGGAATGTTTTTTGGACTCTATCCCGTTTTCTTGAAGTAATCTCCTTGAAGAGACTTGAAGTCTTTCTTACAAAGTTTTAATTTCGTCTCTAGCCGTAGACGTCAGTTGTCTATAAACTTGACCTTTTATTTGGGAATTAATTTGTTTTATTGCACTGCTGAATATGTAAAGCATGTGTGGGTGGTGTTGATTAACTGAATTCTCTGTCTTAGTCTATGTAGAGTTGCTTCGCACAAAATCCAACAAAACAGTGGTGTACCTTTTGTTTGTTTGTTTTGGAATTTCGCACAAAGCTACTCGAGGGCTATCTGTGCTAGCCGTCCCTAATTTTGCAGTGTAAGACTAGAGGGAAGGCAGCTAGTCATCACCACCCGCCGCCAACTCTTGGGCTACTCTTTTACCAACGAATAGTGGGATTGACCGTAACATTATACACCCCCACGGCTGGGAGGGCGAGCATGTTTAGTGCGACGCGGGCTCGAACCCGCGACCCTCGGATTACGAGTGCATGCCTTAACGCGCTCGGCCATGTGGTGTACCTCTTGACTAAACTCTAAGCTTGGTGTGTTATAACGTGAAAATTCGTAGCTCTATACCTGAAAGAAAGAAAGCAATAATCTTATTGCCAGAAACCAAATCTTTGTTACTGAAACTTGATGACGAGAAACACACTTAAAATAAAAAAAATGTCTCTGAGAACGGCTGGTGTGGATATTAATACTTTTATTGATAATCAGAGAACAACGTTTCGACCTTTCTAGGTCATCTTTAGGTTGACAAAGAGTCAGGGATAATATTCCGTACATTAAGAAGCTAGTCATTATATTAATTATACAAATATTATTGTTTAAACCTAAAAGCTACTAATACCACAAGCTCATTAAAGTTGTTAACTACCGATTGCATACGATAATCATATTTTTCATGGTGAACCCTTTACCAGACAGGTGTCACGTGCCCAATTAAGATTAAGTATGCACCGAAAAATGAACTCTGATTGTCCTCGTGGTAAATGACTTTCTTAAGTCTGTGATAAACATGGCCGTTTACGATATTGTGCTTAAGTTTATTTGAGTACGTTACTGCCTACTGTGCACTTAGAAGCATCGCGCGAACCTTAATTTACGATAGGCGGCCCTCAGTGAAATACTTTTATAATTCTGAAGTATCATTGAGGCATTCCATTCCACCTGATAACTAACGTAAAATTAACTTGTATTTTAGGTGAAACACGTGACACCATTTAAACGAGACACTTTCCAGAATTTTTTGTAGTTTCACTAGTTTTAAGCCACTTACATCACGACAAAAAACAACAACAGATAAAATAGTATATATTCGTGTGAGATTACATCACCAAACAGCATATTAATTGTAAACAAGGATGTCTCGATTTATAAAATAATAGTATTTTTAACTTAATATTAATTAAATGTATTGTAAAGGGTGTCTCTGTTAACTGACAGTAATAACTCTTTTTTGGGGGGGGGTTATAGTAAAAAATATTGCTGTTTTTATCATTAGTATTTAAAATTCAGAAATAATTATGGTAAGAGTAGAAATGTGTGTCACGAAGGCGACAACGAACTAGTTTTCTTTTGGCGGGTGGCTTGGGCTTAATAACTTGGTAGTGCATTTAATAATTTTCTATTTATATGTACAGAAAAATATATTGTGCACATATTTTCGATCCACGTATAAATTCATTGAAAAAGAAGAAGAAAAGAAAACGCCATATTTGAATGACCCGTAAAATGACTGAAATTGTCAGTGAGCCAAATTAAACTTTTGTTGGGCTCTGGGACCTTCTGGAAGAAGTGAATTGGGCTGGTGCAACTAGGTATCGTTGCTATCGTAAAAATGTATAAAATCACGAAACCAGTTTTAATACACAATTAACTTTTAAAGTGCTTGAAATTGGTATTTTAATATTCTATCGCCAACTGAGAAAGAAACAGAAAAGCGTTAAAGACGTACGTCTGCTTTCTTGGGGTTCAAATGTGGTGTGTGTTCAGTTCATCGATTTCCTTCTTCAGTCTCAGTGCTATACTTCTATTCTGAGCGATTGACAAGCTGTGTGTAGTAGGTGATCGATACAGTCGATGTACAAGTTGGTATCCTTTGGGAAGGAAATTCTTCTGGATAAGTTTTTGTTTATCTGACTGAATTCGTTACTGGTTTAAATGTTACTCGTAGACATTTACCGAAAATATTATAATACTGCTTTTATTTCCAATACAGAAACTTAATTACTAATTCACTTGTGCTTGAAATAAATATGTTGTATACCATAACGTTAACAACCCCCCCCCCGTTGTAGTTTTTTTTAATTGTTACTTATTCATGTGTTACAACAACTCAAAAACGTTTTCATTTAATTTAATATAAAAAAAAAACCCAGGTAGTCTTTTATGTTATCTACCAGTATGCTTCTGTTTACAGGTAAAGTAGATATTGGCATGTGACTTCATTAATGTGTCACGATTTCTTAAACATCTTTTTTGTCTGTTAATTGCAAATGTTCATTCATTTTTACACTAAGTTGCATCAGCTATTTTACAGGGTGTTCGGAAAGTCACTGTGCACTTACATATTTATCAACAGACATGTTTCAATATAGAATACAGGAGGTAAATATGAATGACAATTATAAACAATGTTGAAAGTGACCCCCGTTGGCATCAATACAGGCCTGGACCCTTCTTATTTTGTTTCTAAACACCGCTATCAGTTACTGGCTTGAAATAGACTGAATAAAATATGATAACAAAACTGCACAGTGACTTTCCGAACACCCTGTATTTATTCGTAATAACTTTGAGACATTTGTACTCACAGTTTCTGGTTTCTAGAAACATTTGTTTTCATCGCGTATTTTAATTAGAAACTTTTCGAAACTCGTTTATAGCTTTGTATACCTCTTAAGTGTTTATTTTTGAAATGCTTTAACCTTCAAAGCTTTATTACCTGTTCGGTTGTTTCATGAGTGAGAGAGCTCGACTCCAATCTGGGGGTTGCGGGTTCGAATCCCAGTTGCACCGATTATGCTTCCCCGTTTTATAATGTGACGTTCAATACTACTGTTCATTTCTGAAAGAGTGACTCAAGAGTTAGCGGTGAGTGGTGTCTACTAGGTGCCTTCTCTCAAGTCTACAACAGAGACGGCTAGCGCTGGTAGTCCTCGTGCAGCTTTGCGCGAAATTCAAATCAAGATGAAGCTTAAGCTGAATTAAGGGTGTGTGGAAAAAAACAACAACACACGAAATAAAACGTTTAAATAACAATAATTTAATATTTTTTTAAACAAATGATTTAGTGGTTTATGCAGGGCTGACCTCTATTCATAACATATTTTTCAGGTTTAGCTAAGCAGAGCACCTGATTAATTGGACGAGAGGTTGTGATAGAACCGGTTAATATAATTTATATCTACACGTATGTCGAAAGCGGATATGTTTGATAAGAGAACTATTTTATCGTTGTTCCTAGTTCATAACGAAATATTAATTCTCTCAAGACTTGCATTGCGGTTGACTCGTTGTATAAAGCCTACTATTGCTGTAAACATTATTACAAAAATACACAAGAAAAGCAAATATGTTGTCCAGTGCGCTAGCATTCTTTTTGAGTGCCTGTGTTTTACATATATCATTTCACTTTTGTTTTCATGCTGTAATACAGTTTATCATTGTCGAATTGTGAAATATTGATTCAAAGTGTTCTTTATTACTGTCCAAAGTCTGATTGGTCAACTTTTATTTTTATCGGTTCATAAATAAGCCAATACATATTTAAGAATTTTCTTATTGATACTTTGTGTTGTCGAAGCTTCATCAGTTTCTTTACCATTAAATGCCCTTCCGCCAAATTTGCACTTATCATTGTCTTCTTGGAAGGGTGATCCGTGCTCGATGATCCCCGTTCCTCAAGGAATATAATGGTAGATCAGAATGTGCATGTGTCTATGAGCACTTAAGGTGTCATCAGTTATGTGTAGATCACCAATACCGTTGCTTGATGGCCAGACATGACCAGCTGGTTACGGCTTTCGACTCGCAATCTGAAGGTCATGGGTTCGTATCCCCATCACACCAAACATTTTCACTCTTTCAGCCGTTGGTAAAAGAGTTGGTTGATGGTGAGGTTGGTTATCTGCCTTTTCTCTAGTCTTACAGTGCTTAATTAGGTCGGTTAGCGTAGACAGCTCTCATGTAGCTTTGCTCGAAATTCAAAATAAACAAATAAAAAAAATCGTTACTTATTGGGATGCAATTTTAAGTTTGTGTAGTATTCACGTACAGTATTGACCTACGGACAAGTTTAAAAGTATCTTCGAAACTCACATTCGGGAAGTGTACTGCAAAAAATAATTCCGAACTCTGAGCATAAAAAAACCCAAAGAAATGAACAAGTAAAACGATTAATATTCACTAATTATTCCAAATAATGTTTTCATGAAAGAAAATGGTAACTCATACCGATTTGTACAAGTGTCTATGCTGCTACTTGTACGATGGGTACGACATGTTATTCAATTAAATTGATACGAGTCTCTAGCTGTTGGCATATATAGATTAAATGTCAAAGATCTTTCAATATTAGGTTACCTATAGGGTGTTCAGAAAGTCACTGTGCACTTGTATCTTTATTAGCAGACATGTTTCAATATAGAATACAGGAGGTAAATATGAATGACAGTTATAATAGCAATGTTGAAAGTGACCCCGTTGGCATCAATACAGGCTTGGACCCTTCTTATTTTGTTTCTAAACACCGCTATCAGTTGCTGGCTTGAAATAGACTGAATAAAATAAGATTACAAAACTGCACAGTGACTTTCCGAACACCCTGCAGAATGCTAGAAGTACACGTAGAACATGTGAACAAAAATTTGCAAAAGTTACCATAATGTATTTGTTTAAAGATATGTGTTAAACTAATATGGAAGGGTGAAAGAAATAACAGTGTCTGTAATTACACTTTCACTGATACTTAAGCCTTCGATGCCTCACCAATCATATTTATTTGAAAAGAGCACATGACTTCAGCTTTGCTCGTTTCATTGTTTTTGGTCTGATTCCTGTTTTTTTTCTTGGGGTTTGGTTACCCCTTTCCATTAGTGGATTTTAATTAGTCAACCACATTGATATCTGTGTTTATAACAAGGCGGATGGCAACAAATGTGCTCCACCGTTCTCTTTCCAATAAAGACAATATTGCAGGATACTTAACACCATTTTGTGGAATTTCAGTTTTTTATGTGAATCTCATTATTGTTAAAAAAAATACTCGTATCACTTTACGCACCCTCTTCAGAGACTTGCAATACACACCTCACAAAATGTTCCCACTTATGCATTGATGTTAATTGGTAACTGTTGATGAACCCTTTACTGTGAGGCTATTACTTTGTGTCCTCTGCTGAAAAATGGAATCTTGCGGCACTTAACCTAACAAAATTTTAATTACCATGCGGTTCTTCAGTCCTAGAAACAACTACTTGAATCCATATTATTATTACCTGTGTATACTTTTATAGGCACTCTCTGATGTCATCTCGTGATTGTAATATAATATTTGTATTTTCTGTTACCAGTATACTGTATGTCTGTTCAGATAGTTATCAAACTAACCAGTAATAAAACTAGAGGCACACTTGAATTACATTGTGTGATATTATTTTAGTGTTTTTATACAACACTGCAGTTTGCCACATTTTTTTAGTTTACAAAATCGAAATTACATCTTTAACGCGCTAGAAAATGTGACACACAGTTTAAATATGTTGTTTGTGGGTGATAATTTTCTTCTATATGGTATTTTGTTTTTCTAATTTTATAATGTTTGGGTGCAATCTTTTTTTTTTTCCATAAGCTGTGCAAGTTATCACGGTTCGCCTGTGTGGTCCTTTTAGCCGTGATGGCATTGTAATGTGACAGTCAATCCTACTATTCGCTGGTAAAAGAGAAGTTCAAGAGTTGGCGGTGGGTGGTGATGATTAGCTACCTTCCCGGTAATCTTACACTGCTAAATTAAGGATGGATAGCGCAGATAGCCCTCATGTAGCTTTGCGCGAAATTAAAAAAAAATGAGCAAACAGTCGTCTGTGTGACGACTTTTTGAATCTCGTGTTAAACAGGAAAATAGTTTGGATTCTTTTATCTTTCCAGTAACTCCTGTTTCTTGATCTAGACTAGTTTTCGCAGTGGTCCGGAACGTGTTTATTTAATGCGGTTTGTTATGTAAAATAACACGCATCTCACAAACATTTCACACTTTGGTTTCCATGTTAATTAGTAACTGTTGATCTTTCTACTGTGAAACTGTTATCTTGTGTCTTGTGATGAGTAGGCTTCTATTTACTTGGACGATATCAAATTAATTATGTGCACAATTCCTGAGTTTATGAAAAATCGTAGCATTTGTTAATTTTTTTTTTTTATTTAAGGAACCTAAAAATATCTCAGCTCATTTCAAAAAGCAAATTTTATCTGTATACGTATAGACACATACATACGTATATATGTACAGATATATATATATATATACACACACACACACATATGCACGCTTATCGTCAACTTTATTAATATCTGTATATTTTATCAATAATCATAATGAGGGCGCATGTGGCAAAGCAGTCATGACTCGTCCAACTTCATTGCACCATTTTATTGGTGGTTTTTAGTGTCGTCTCTCTCTTCCTCGCTTTCGGTACGCACTCGTTATGAACCTTATATATTATTTTAAGTTTAAGTGTCTGAGTTTACGCTGACATTCAAGGGCCCTAAGAGGATATATGATACGTCTTCAGCCCTTGTGTTGTTGATGTTCAAATGACTGACCTGTGCAGTTATTAATATGCTGTTGTATTTGTGCAAAAAAAAAAACTTTACCCTAAATTATTTTCTGTGTGAATCAGCTTTTTGAGAAGAGTAACCATTTGAGAACATCGGTTAGTGTACCTGATCGTTCTGTTCGTATAATTCCGGTAAATACTGTACGAATTTCACAAGTCCGTCCGTACGCCGAGTAGTTTCAATCCACGGTTGGTTGCTGTGCTACAGACGCGCCGCCCTGCATGGGTGTCGCAGTGGCACGCGCCACGCGGAGGCATTTTCTTGTCCCTTTTTCCCCCGTACCTTTCTTTCCATGTATACTGGTCTGCCCGCTTGTCGCCGTGATTATTAAAGAAGCGTTCTATCATGAGGCAAGCGACCCCATGAAATCAACTGGGAGAACCCTGCATTCAACATAGGCAGCGATGTATTGGGGTGGGGTGCCCTTTGGATAACAGGGTCTGGGGGGTATTACCTGGGGTTTTGGGGGGTGATCTTCATTATTATGCTGCATTCTTCTTCGTCATACAAATAAGTAGACATTAAGTTTGAAGCGTTAAGAGCAGATGTAATGCGCAGAGAGCTAAGTGATTAAAAAAACAACAACAACAAAAATTCTGTTAGTTATCGGCGATCTGGGTCCTGCTTTCTGCCTCAACTTTAAGTGCTACTGCTGTGGTTGAAACTCGTGACGTAATCGTCTTCAGTGCTGTGGAAGTGCAGGTAGCTGCTGTGAGGGGCCATATAGGGTATGATATTTCATTGCTTGCTTGTCTTGTACTTAGTTTTGCTATGCTGGTGTGGTAGTGAATAGAACGTGCGTAGTAACAGCAAATGGTGACGTTAGTTTCCAACTCTGGAGGGTGGCTGCTAGTTCACTTCAGACAGAAACCATTCTATAAACACATGCATGTAACAACTCTTGTTTGGGAAGTAATTGTAATCACGAACATGCTGCACACAAAGTATGTGATAACTGAATAACTAGTGTGTGTGTTTGTGTGTGTGTGTAGCAATTTGAGAGTGAGAAATCTGCGGTGTTTTATTGTACGTCGAAATTTCAAATTAACTCGCTGGCATTGTATTTCGTGGCCAAGATTGTTTAAAGGTTTATCACAGAATATGGAATCTGTAAGTGTGAAAAGGCAGCCAAGAGAGTGAATGTTTAATATTTGGTTAGTGGACTTGTTGGTTACATGTAATTAATCAGCAGAGACAGAGTAGGTACTGTATAGTTCCGTGAGCTTAATTAATCTAGCGGTATGAATGGGTTTTTCTAATTAAAATACTCAATAGGAGAATATACCATACATACAAGATCAGTATAATAAAAAGACTGGATGGTTAGATATAGTGGATTAATTAAGAGGACTGAGTGCCTATACTTTGAAGTTGAATCAAGACATTTGAATAGTTAAATGCACGGGAATCAATAGAAATAATCAGCTGGAAGTACAAGGCGAGTAAAAAGCATCAACCAGCTAGAAATACAGTTCGTAGCTAATCAAAACACGTTGTTCATGAATTCAAGGTCAAAATCATCAAGTGGTCAGAAATGCATAATTTAATCAAGAACGTTAACCATTTGGATGTACAGGGTCAGTCAAAAGCAATGAGTGGTTAGAAGTAGGTTAACTTGTAGTTGGCTCAGAGTTACTGAGGAACACAGACACCTAGGGTCACTTAAGGTCAGATGATAAAAAACAAGGGTCAATCAAGTTGATCAGTTGTATCAAAGTAGGTTCAACTGATTTCAAATAAAAAGCTATTCAAGGGAATTTATATTTTAAAAGTAAAGTCCAGTCAAGAGGACAGATGTTTAGATTGAGATGGTTTGGATCAAACCACTTTTGGAAGTGTGGTCAATCAGGGGTGGGCAGTTAAGTGACATAAGTGATTAAGTTTATTAAATATAAAGGAGTACTGAATAGTTCAAAATGAGATTGAGTGTGTGGGTGGAAAGTGTCAGTCAAAATATTGAGTGCTTCAATGTATACAGTTGAATAAGACTTCATAGATGTATGACGTGTTTGGAAAGTTAAATGCACAGAATTGCATTAAGAGATTCACCAGTTAAAATATTGAATTAGCCACTTGGGTTGAGTATTTATTTTGTATGGAGTTACTCCACAAAAATGAATGGTTAAACAACTATTAAGGGATTCAGTAGTTGGATGCAAAATTTCAATACATAAGATTAGTTAAGAGTTTGAGTGGTTTACAGCGAGTTATTGGTCAAGTGTTCTGAAATATCAAGCAGAGCAAACATACACTGTTTTTCAGTTTAGCAGAATGATGCACACAATTAGTATGAATGCTATTGTTTGAGATGTTTCATCTTTTCCTCATTTAAATTCAAGTTAAATTTTGTACCTTATTCAAGTAAATTTACTTTTCTTTTGTTTTCTAACTTTATTGTTAGAATAAAGAACATTCAAAAAGTGCATGTTTTAGTTTAATAATAATTAGAAATATGTTTCACATACAATGAAAATGGGTAATCATATATAAACTACACATGAGATTGCATTTTGTGTTTTGTTTTCAGTTTTGAATTTAATAAAAAACTATATTCAAGAAGATTAGAGGATAATTTTAAAATGCTTTACATGCAGTTAGTTTTTGTTACTATCAGTATTTTTTCTCCTTTTATTTTTAGGTGTATTTAAAGTAATTATAACAAGTGATCTTCCCAGACTATTCATGTAAGAGACTAGATAGGTAGAGTACTGGACAAATTTGATGACTACATGGAATGTTTCAATGACTGTGAGTACTGAACAGATCTGATGACCATATGGAATGTTTCAATGACTGTGAGTACTGAACAGATCTGATGACCATATGACTGTGAGATTAAGCCTATACCCACCAAAGACCTCTAGTTCAAAAGAAACTTTGAGCCATTTGGAGTGATCAAAAAGGACAAACCAACTGACTTATCTAGGAAGAGACACCAGCGATAGTGACCTTTCAAAACACACAATGTAGATACTGGTCACAAGTTTTAAAATTGGTATACTGATGTCCATAAACAAATGAAAAAGTTTACATGTTAAACCTTAACACACAAACACTATGGTCTGAGGCATGAAAGATCCATAACCCAAATGCCTTTCCCTTTGTAATGCATAGTAATATTTACATCCTTCCCTCCCTTATTTGTATAGTGATGTTGTCCATATTTTCAACTCATAATTTTATGCTGCACAGTTTAATGAAGTTTACAAAGCTTCACATGCATACACAAAGACATTACTATTTTAATTATATATATACTTGTCATAAGATGTTAACATTAGGCCTATTTGTATTTTTAGCATTACATTCTTTATTCACCCCTTAGGGTCATTTAAGGAGAACAATAGTATTTCAACCATACTATGTCTGCTGTATTTATTGCTTATGGCTTATTTTG
The DNA here is from genome assembly GCA_011833715.1 of Carcinoscorpius rotundicauda. Classification (NCBI taxonomy): domain Eukaryota; kingdom Metazoa; phylum Arthropoda; class Merostomata; order Xiphosura; family Limulidae; genus Carcinoscorpius; species Carcinoscorpius rotundicauda. The sequence goes on along the minus strand of CM022406.1, from coordinate 37,106,791 downwards.
CTGAATACAGAGCTCATTTGGTTAGCTGTGACAATAAGCACAGGAGTGGTTGGAATATTAATTATATAAGACATTTGTTACAATAACAGTTATTTTAGTGTAAATATCTCTTCTAAGCTATTGAAGCGTGATCATGATTCCCCAGTTTAAGAAAAGCATTCACACCAGATCAGCTAATTAGTTTCAAGAAAGTGTTTGCCTGTTGATTTGTCCAAAATTTTGATTGTAATTTTATTTTTTCAGACAGGAACTTGGTGATATGATGGATAATTTACACAGTTTAGACCCACGGAAACAGGAACTTTTGGAGGCCAGATTTTTTGGAGGAAGGGTAAAATATCATATTGTTGTGTTTAGATAAGATTGTGATGTGAAGTACTATTAAAAGTTATGTTTCTATTTACTAGTCTTTCTTTGGTTGAGTAAAAACATGACTAACAGCTAAAGGTTTTGAAGAACTTGTTATGCTGAGATATGTTTAGTTTGATTGAAGTATAATCCTTCCAATCCTAAGAGTTCCTCTTGATCATGTAAAATCTTCAAAGGGCCCAACTGATTGTGAAAGGCTTATATTTCACAGTATGCATTCAGGAAACAGCACAACTTATTGTATTATCAAACTTTTATTTAATATTGCTGAATAGATTATACTTTATAACATATTTTGTTTTTGTATACTACTATAAACTGTTAAGTGAATACATATAGGACTTGCTAACTTTACCGTTATTTACTTGTTAAGTTTCTAAAATGCCATTAAAGTTGTTTTTAGAACTGAATTAAGACTATGAAAATCTTAATATGGCGTGTATATTGGTATATGGTACAGGTTTTTATCAAGCTATTCTTAGAGCTAATTGTTGACTTCAGTTTTGCTTTCAAGTACAAATAAAACATTATGTTTTTATGCATAATTTTAGCTGGTTGTAGTACATTGTTTTATCATTTCACTTCTTGGAACACTTACAAACTTTCAAAGCTGAATTATAATTTAAACATTAGATAAAATTATTATTTGTTTGTGTTTCATGTAGTAATTACTAGTGATGACTTAAAAGTGTAAGTGCATAGTTTTAACCATGAATATATTTTCATATGTTTTTACAATTTTGAAAAGGTTTTTCCATATAGTGTAAAAACAGTTAACTGTTACAGAAGAATTACCGTAAGAGAACACTAAATATTTTGATAATTGATCATGTCCATAAAGAAGGATTTACTCGGATGAAAAAATGTTATGAACATTAATATGATGAGATCATCATTTAGAATGAAATAAGGAAGTTTTTCCCTAAATTTACTCATTTTGTATTTGTGAAAATTAGAGAATACCTCTGGAAGTCTGGGCTCCTAAGTAAAAATACACAAACTATTCTTTATTTAATTATGATTCCAATTTCATGTCATTAACAGCCATTAGAATACCAGTTCTTGGTTAGTACAGTGTACCATCAGGATATATTTCTTTTCTTGAAATATGTACATCTGACATCAGAAATGTGTTTGCTTAACTTTAAAATTATAATGTCTATTTTTGCACCAAAATTATATGTTTGGTAATAGATAGAAATTGCTTGTTAAATTTGGAGGAGGATGATTGCCTTAAATTGATGTTTTATACATTTAAAACAGTATTTTAATGTTAAAATTTCATTGAAAACATCAGTTAAAATTAAGATATTTGCAGCTGATAGTTATCACTTTCAAGTGCTTGTTCACAGCAAAACTATCTCTGTAGGATTTCTTAATACACAGCAACAAGTAATGGTGCATGTGCTTATGCAAGGAGCTGCAACTTCATGTCACAATTAGGTGGTTACAGCATAAAATTGGGTTAGTCTAGGCCTGTACTTTGCTACAGTGGTATTATTATTGTTGTTAATATTGGTCTTTACATGTACAAAATGGCAAAATATAAGAATTGTATAATATCTCAACTGACAGAATAACTGAAGAAATGATGAGAAAAATTATGTGTGGAAAAATGAATCAATGAATCTGACTAATGTTCATTTTTTCTACAAATGAAGACAGATCATGATAGATGTTATGAACCAAACTGTTTTTACAAATTTCCTGATTTGGTAATGCCTTTATTTTGGAGCATACTGCTCTCAAAGAAGTCAAGATATACATTTGGTCTAAAGAAAAAGCTTGTTGAGGATAATCTCTCTGCCAGTGAAACTAGTTCCCTGAATCTAGATGTCACTTTTGGAAGTTCTTGACAGTATAATACCTCAAAGCAAGAATAAAGACAAAGGTTCACAACACATTGTCTGTACTTATGGCACATTTGCCATCTGCTTTCTGGTCTGTTTTTATCATTTTATACTGTGCAGTTTGGTCAGGAGGCACAAGCCAGTTCAATCTAGTGTTTTTTTTAAGCCTTTGACACAGTTTTTGAATGAAATTCTTCAGAGAAATGGTTTGCCTGCCTTCAATTCCTTTGTAAATAATTTGACAATTTACCAAAGAAACACTGAGCAATGTGTTGAAGATTTGGTTGTATCATTTACATGATCTCTGATTTATGTTTTAATCCTCTTATCAGTTCCATCCATATAATTATTGTACCTGTACATGCAGAGAGGTTTTTTCACTGTTTTAAATGCAGCATCACCATATTTTGAATGAATCTGTTTTTAACATAATCTTTAGTATGGACTGTTGAAAACACGTGGAGTCTTTTGGTATCATGCCAGGCACAGACTAATAATTTCCCTTGCCACATAAAAACAGGGTCCTTCACATTCCTAGGGGATAAATTAGCAGGCTTTTAGTCCCTCAGACATTCCTTTTCTGTTTGCGCTGAGTGAACTGTACATTCCTGTACTTCCATCAGTCAGTTCATTAGCAAGGGCAAGGTTTGTATAGTAGGTGTTGTTGTACAGTTTTTGATCCTTCCCCTTGTAACACTGAATGAAAGTGCACACATCATCAGGATTATCATCACCATTCTTATCCTTTCCTGCACACAACTTCCAATTAAAGGCATATCCTATAGCTGCTTCACTTAGCACAAATGTTTTGTATCCCCATTTATCTGTTGTTGTTTTTTGTTTTAGGGGTTATGATGTTTCAGAGTACTTCTTTCTTTGAATTTCAGTGATTAGTCTAATTTTGAATGTGCAGTTGTGGTCAAGCTCACCACTTGGACACATGATTATCCTTGTTCATAAAATTTAAGAATCAAAGAATCATCATGAACCAATTCCAAAACATAAATTTTGCAAATTCTTGTGTTTCAAATATCCAAAACATGGACCAAAAATATTCTGCTTTTGGCTTCTCATACTGATCCATTATCAGATGGAGACAAATGAATGCTTTCATCCTTTTGACTGGCTGCCACCACTTCAGTTTAGAATAAGAACCAAGCTCATGACTCTCTAAAAACCTGTTTGTTTCTGCTGTCAAGAGATTTCGAAAATATTCTTCCCAAGATAATCCCATGAAATCAGCAGGTCAGGGAGGAGTATCCTTGTCACTGTTGCTACCATGAATGTCACTGTGACAGGATTATGATGACCAGTCATGGTCATAAACTTTCAGTTTGCTACCTGAATCCTCATGCCGTGATTTGTCTGAGGGTTTTGTTAACAGTGAACTTCCTACTGGATATTCTTTCTCCAAGTCCATCATTTGGCACAAAAACTTAATGAAGTTTCACTCCTGTATTGCTCTAACACATTGAACAAAAAGATACCCTGAAATCACCACATAACATGCACCCAACTCTTGCACAATCTATCATTGATAGTTTGAGTTAGCCATGGACTATTTGTTGAGTGACTTGAAGGGATGTCGTGTTGCTTAATGGGTTAAGTTATTTAACTGTGTTATTTTAAAACTGTCAAATTATATAATGGAAGCTGAGGTACTGCATTATGAATTTAAAATAACTTAAGGGGTTGCTGTGATAAATAATACAAGGAAGCTGAGGTACTACATTATGAATTTAACTTAAGGGGTTGCTATGATAAATAATACAAGGAAGCTGAGGTACTGCATTATGAATTTAAAATAACTTAAGGGGTTGCTATGATAAATAACACAAAATCACACAATTCATGTGTAGGGTTGCTGTGATAAATAACACAAAATCACACAATTCATGTGTAGGGTTGCTGTGATAAATAATACAAAATCACACAATTCATGTGTTAAAATAACTTAAGGGGTTGCTGTGATAAATAACACAAAATCACACAATTCATGTGTATCATGACATATTATTACAGCAGTTGTTATTAACTCACTAAAATTTCTCTATAAACTTTAATATACTTGAAATATAGTGTGTACTGTGCTATGGTCAGGGTGGTTTTATAGGAAGAAGTAAAGGTCTAAGTAGTGGCAGTGTGAGTGCTTGCTGCTATACATCTTCAACATGCATTTCCTAACGTCTTTTTACTGTGTTTCACTTAATTAATTGATGGTCATTTGCCACAGAAATGTTGTGAACCAAAGTCAAATAGTCACAAATTAAAATAGAAAGTAGATATAACCTAATAAATAGCTTTTCATTTTAACCTTATGAATGCTGTTGGAGTAGAAATTTCAGCTGTATTATTGCAGTAGTGGTAGCTATATTTTCATTGCATTTCTCTGTACCTTTTTGCACTGTGTGTATGCTATGTTGTAGAAATATTAAAAAAGTTTATTTGTGTATAAGGACATGGTGCCATTGTTGCATGTACTAAGTGTTAAATATGTGAGAGATAAAAAGTCCTAAGTAACATAATAATAGAAGAAATGTGGGGGTGGAAGAGGTTGTAAATCCTTCTTTAAATAGTCCCTTGTTTGAAACTATCATCCCAAAAAGTTTAGATGAAATTGGCTTTGTGACCTAGTAGTAGTTAGACAACGAACAAACAGACAGACACAGATGTTTTTGTGTAACTTTTACTAAAAGCCAGATCCTGCAAATTGATTACTAGTAACTTTGATCGTATAGTATAGTTAACCACATGCAAGTGTATGCATTAATTAGCATAGGCTAACAAATGTGTGAAGGAATGGCAACAAAAAAATATGAAAACGGCTGGATGAAAAACAGAAAAATATGGAATTTTTGTGTGGCAAATATACTTGATGTTAGTTTGCAACATACACCTGATTGAATTATTGATAACAACAATATTGGAAGTGAAATGCTGTTACAGTACGAAGAATGAAGACATCACATCTTTTTTAATTTATCTTGAATTAGATGAACATATGTTGCAGCTAAATCAGAACTGGTACTATGACTACCAAGTTCACAATCGACTTTTGTGTTCTAAAATAATAACAGGTTAAAATGTGATATAACCCAGTTGATTGCAAGCATTCTGAGTTGGATAAGCATGTGAAGATGGACTCAACTGAAAATAATATTCTGCAGTTTAGCAGTGTCGAACCATTATAACCTCAGTACCTTCGAAAATTACTGTTGAGGTCTAAAATATTGCTGTAATTCCGATTTATAGAAAGATACATATATAGACTCAAAAACATAGTTGATTGATATTGAAGCATTATGTAGTTGTAAATTTCTAGATTTTAACTGGTGTTTTTAGTAAAGTTTTAACTTCTAAATAAATCCTAATAACAATAACAGTGTTTCAGTTGCCTTCAAGTTGGTCATCAGTAAGCTATTATAGCATGTTACAAGGTATAAAGGTCAGTTCTTATGTATTATAATTAATTCCAAGAAGAGTGTAATGAAGGAAATAATTTCTTGAAGGTAATTCTCTTTTGCATGTTAGTGATGTCCAGTGTTGGAACTGTACCACATAAAGACCTGTTGTACTCCAAAATGCATGCAGGTTTTGCTTTATGAAGGGATAATTGGAATGGAATGAAGGCAAATTATGTTTTATAACTTATGTTAACAATTTATTCGGTATATGATGTAAACTTTACGGAGCTCAGTGGAACTGTTGGTCAATTTTGTTCATGTTGGTCATTGAACTAATGGAAAAAAACAAACTCATACCCATTCAAATATCTGTCAAGCCTTCCTTTGAACTTCCTTAAATGTACTGCATCCACTACACTTGGAGGCAATTCATTCCAGAAACCAACCTCTCCATTTGAAATATAAAACTGTGTTGCCTGAAAATAATTTGTAAAATTATACTTGTGTCTCTTACTCCTACAACTCTTATAATTAATTATGAAGAGAAAGAGGATGTATTGACAGTGCTACTTTGCCTAACAATATCAAACACCTTACCTCTAACTCTTTTTTTATCATTACAAGAGAAAACAATGCCAGATATCTTAATTTTTCCTTGTATGAAAAACATTTCATCCTAGATAGTAACTCTCTTATGAAACCTTTCAAAGAATTCAGTGTCCTTTCTAATGAAAGCAGTCCATGAATGAATACAGTACTGTTCATGTAGCCTAGTAGTATTCTAGACAATGAAATTAAAACCCCTTTAGTCTTCTATTCAATATTTATGTAGATACAACCTACATTCCTATTTACTGTACCACTAGTAACAACACACCGCTTGGATGGCTTAAAAGATTGATCAGTAAGAAATACTGAGATCCATTTGTTCCATAAAACTGTTTAAGGTTTTTCTAATCAAAATAATGTTTAGAATTCTGAGTGTGATCACACATGTACATTACATTTCTTTTATTATATTACAAGCCATCTGCTGTTTATTTGCCCAACTTAATAATTTGTTTAAATTCTTTTGTAAATCAGCAGTTTCCTCTTCACAGCTAGCAGTACCATAAGTAAATTTAAATCATTTATTGGCAGTTCCAGCTTATGTATTTGAACACCCAGATGTGTGTAAAAAAAATACAATAAAAATATAATCAAATTTTTAGAAGGCTGAAAAGCTTTCCCTGAGGTTAGGTTGTAGTTTTTAAACTAAACTAACGTGGCAGGGGTTCAGTTTAGAGAGAAAGAAATCAGAAGAGTTCTCTCCCCAACCGGGGTGTTCAGGAACGTTGTGATTCCTCTTCGTCCCCTTTCGTGGATTGTTATTAAGATTAAGTGTTTTTTTTTTATAAATAAATTAATTATTGTTATTATTCTTGACTATTTGGGTGGAGGATGTCTCTTCTAAATGTTGTCTTGGGTGGAGGCAAAGGCAGCAGCGGAAAGGAAGGCCGGGACCTGTCCCGAAAGGAAGAGGTTCAGCAGATGTGAACATGAATATTATTCAAATCCAGATCAAAACAAAACAATTCAAACGGCACGATTCAGGGTCTGGCAAAAGAGTTGCCTGGGCTGGGATCTATAAATCCAATGCCTGAAGATTTTGATGTGGGGGAAAAAATGAGAGTGCCCGGAGAAAACCCACTTTCACAGGACAGGCGCCGAAAGTTTTGCCTGTTGTGTGCCCTGTATCTGAAAAAAAGGAATTCTTGTTAATGACATGGATTTTATTTATTTAGATTCTTTGTTGAGTAGATTGTGATTCTTGAAATATGTTGTAAGGTGAAATGTATTTTGTTGGTGCACTTGATAATTTATGTAGTGATGCCGTTAGTTTGTTTCTATTTTCTTCTTTTAGATAATATTTGAGAGAAAGTTCTGTTATTCTATCTCTTATAGTTGGTAAATTACTAATTTGGTGTAGATAGTTTGTTGGCGTAAATGATGGTAGGCTAAATGCGGATTTTAATATTCTGTTTTGCTGCATTTGGATTTTCTGGAGTGTGTTATTTGACATATTGTATGTTACTTGACATCTGTACTCTATTAGTGGACGGATGTAAGCCTTGTATATTTGTATAATGGTGTTCGGTGCTCATTTCGATTGTTTGCCAGTTATGGTCTTTAGATATGAAATCCTTTTTCTGATTGATGAGTGTATATCATGTTTATATGTTTTTTCCATGTTAGTTTTGTGTCAAAAGTGACGCCAAGGAATGTGATGTTTTTGCTCATGTTAATGGTTGTGTTTCCAAGTGATAATTTTATTTTTTCTAGATTTTTTCTTTGCTTTTTAAGTTTCCTATAGAAGGTAATTGCTTGTGTTTTTGTTGGGTTTAACACGACTCTCCACTTGTTGCTCCATGTTGAGACGTTGTTTAATGATTCTTGTACGCGAGACATGGCCATTACTGGGTCTCTGGAGGTGCTCCAGATTGCGATGTCGTCTGCGTATTGTGAATTGTGTGTGTATGTTAGATTTGGGAAAGGTATGTCACTGACGAAAATTATGTATAGAAGTGGAGAGAGGACTGATCCTTGGGGCACTCCTGCCGTTATATTAAATAATTTGGATATAGTTTTATTGACTTTTACTTGTGCTGTTCAATTGGTTAAGAAATTTGAGATCCATTTGACTATCGTGGGATTTATTTGCAGGTGATTTAGTTTTATATGATGGCATTGTGCCATATGCTGTTGAATGCTTTTTTGACATCTAGGAATACCCCGATGGTTACTTGATTGTTGTTTTAAGCTTTGTAGATTGATTCGGTGAGTAGCATGAGGTGATCTGTTGTTTGTCTATTTTTTTTGGAGGCATTTTGAAATTCTGGAAGGGTGTTGTTTGATTCACAAAAATGGAGGAGACGGTTGGAAATAATTCTCTCCATCAGTTTGCCAAGGCAGCTTAACAGACTGATGGGGCAGAAATTATCTGGATTTGTTTTATTAGTTTGTTTCTTAGGGATTGTTGTTATGATGGCTTTTTTCCACGTGTCAGGATAGTACCCGGTCGCTAGTGAGATGTTCATGATGTTTGTGAGGTGTTGTAGTAGGAGAGTGGAGCTTTTTTTCAGAATAATATTTGGTATTTGATCATGTCCGGGGGAAGTGTTCTTCAAGTTTTTAATATTAATTTTTAGTTCGGTTATGGTTATTTTTCTATTGATTGAACTTGAGTATGCTTCTAGTGTCTCGCCAGGGAATCATGGTGAGAATAATGCTTGGTTTGTATTTATGTAGTTGTTGACATGGTGTTGGTGTTGTGTGTCAAAATCTACCAAGTTTAAATCGCTAAAAGAGGATTTGTAATAGTCAGCTAATAAGTCAGCTTTCTCTACGTCCGTCCTTGCGATTTTATTGTTATGGGTGATATGTTGTAGCATGTGATTTGTGTTTTTGTCTGAAGCGATACTCTTGAATTTTTTCCAAAATTCTTTTGGATTGTTCTTGGTTTTTTCTAAGTTTTTACAGAAGTTATGCCAATTGTTTTTTCTTACCTTTTTGACTTCTTGTTTAATTTTTGTATTTGTTCTATTGATTTCTGTTTTAATGTGTGGATCGCGTGTGACGTAGTGTGTTCGTCTTAATTTTCTGCGTTTGATTATTAGTGCGTGAATTTCTGGTGTTAGAGTCCATTGAATAAGTGATTGTTTTCTTTTTGATTTATTGTAGTTTTCAGTTATCTCTCAGGCTTTTATATGGAATTTAGCTATCAAGTAAAACAATAATACTGTTAGAAAATAAAATTTGTAAAATTGAACTGATTATTAAAAATTGTTTAGTTAAATAATAATTCTTCTGTATGTGAAATATTGGAACATTATATATTTAAAACAGTTTTTGGTTCTAAAAGTAAACTTTGAGGTTCACATGTACTGCTCAAATAGAGCTAAATGTTACAATTTATTGAATATTTAATATTCTTAAAGCTAAATAATCCTTGTATTGTGTTTTGGATCTAATTGATCCAAAACTTGTTTTTGTCGTAGTGTGATAAAATGCATTATATCTTTAAAGTTTATTATAATGAGAGTTTAATTTTTGATATTAAACATAAAATGGTAAATGCTATATGAATAAAACATATCTCGTCAATTCAAAGCTATTTTAATTTGTTTCAAATTGCATTGGTTCAAAATGACCCAAAATATAACAGACATGTTTATATTCTGAACATAATACAGGGTGGTCGCTAGAAAAGCGGAAAATTTGTCAAACAGCTATTTATTTTTACAAAGTTTTTTAAAGGCATATGTTATATTACACTTATAGATGCTCAAAATTATTAAAATCATGCATTTTATTCATGATGTTAAGAAATCAAAATAGAAATGAGTAAGCATGCATTTTATACATGATCTCATCTGACCCTCAAATTTTCCGCTTTTCTAGCGACCACCCTGTAGGAGTGTTAAGTAGGGTTTACCTGAAATACACTCCTTAATTTTTTATATTACTAGTTTTTTTAAGGGAATTAAGATTATTATTGGTCTAGTTTTCATTAGTCTCCAAGTGACTTAATTTTTTGAAATGGAATCACAATTATAAAAATGATTAAAATACTTTAAAAAATGTGTGTTTGTTGTATCTGTTGAAGAACAGTTATATATTGCTAGTCCAGTATACTCACCAAGGTAAATCATCTGTGGAACAATTATGTTAATACACTTCTTGTTAATTAGAAATGGAACAGGTAATTCAAGAATATTTTTGCCTCTCTTCTATCCCATGTGCAAGTGTGTCATCACAAATAGTAATAATACTAATATAAAATCAATGTATTTAAAACACATTTGACCAATATTAGTTCCAAATGTATAACTGTGTGTTTTTCATCAATTTGTGCAATCATGAGTGATTTAAAGTAATGTATAATTCTGTTTGTAAGATTTAAATTGTTGCTGTAGAGAATCTTACAGATATTTCTTTTGTGAAGTTGAAGAAGGTCTAACTTTTGCCCTTTTACACTAGGGATTTACATTCTCCCAGCTGTCTCTAGATCAGCAGCAAAGACTAGTCCAAGCTTGTGGCTTCTCAGCAATTCAGAATTCCAACCACTCGCAGGGTTTTAGCGGCTCCCACCCCTCACAAGGTGGTAGTGGCAACTCTTCTCAGGCTCAGAATGACAGCTCCAACCTCAGTGCAGCAAGTGGCTCTAGTGATAAAGATATTGATGTAAGAATTAAATGAGTGTGTTAGTAATGTATTTGCTACAAAGTAATTATTGCATGTATAAATTATGAAGAAATTGCTCAGGCAAGCAGACCAAACAAAATTTGTGTTTATGAATTTTTTCAGTAAATTTTTGAAATAACGTATTTCTATTTTTTTATTTCATCTTTTGTTAATGTCAATCAATCATATTTAGAATTAAGCAATCTTGTGTATTTGTATCTATTGCATGGTAAACTCCAGATAAAAGCAACTTATCTTTCTTATTTTCTTAATTTTTATTGATGTAAACATGACAGATCAGGTGAAGGAGAAGAAATAATTTATAAGTTTTTAAAAGAAATTTAAATACAAGATTGATAGATGTGAAAAGAAGAATGTTTTATGATTTTTATTTATTTGAAGAATAAGGAAAACGAAAAGGTAGCTGTTAGTGAATTAGTTTTTTTGATTCCAGAATTATTAATATATAATTACTCATATTTAATACCCTCATGATAATTTTTATTTATAGACGATACAGTATTTGCTATGTATTTAAATTGGCTTTAGTGGGTTTTTGAGTTATCTATTTACAGATGTTATGCTGACTACATGCTTTATGAAATGATACACACACTGTATACGAAGCTAGAAAACAGTTACCAGAGTTTCACAAGAATATGAAATAATGTACTTGACATATAGAGGCACCACCAAATGTTAGTGTTAAAAAAACATCTTTAATTCCAGCTCTGAATGAAAAAGTAAATAAATATAACAGTAAAAGTTCTGTTATGATAAAAAGTTGAATAAGAGGATGAGAAGTTAATAAATAACAGGATATGGAACAAGTTCAAATGAATCTGTTTAACAGTGTGGATTAGTAAAGGAATTACTTTTGGAGGATAAGCATGAACAAGAAGGAAGGAAGGACAAATATGGGAAGTGTAGGAGTGAAAATAGTATTTGAGGTTAATTGGGAAGAAGAAAGAAATGAGAAAATTTATTTAACCCAAAGAATATACAAGTAAGGTCTTGATTTCCTTGATTTTAATGAAAGTACAAGAAATTAGAAAAGGCAGTGCTGAATTGAGAAAGGAATTGAAAGCAACATAGATATCAGAAAATACAGCAAAGACTAGAGTTTAGAATAAAAACATAAGGATTTTTGTGTAAAGAAAAGGATGAATCTAGAGAAAGAACTGGAACTGAGGAAGTAAATAGATTGGTAAGGTAGAAGTTGGAAGTAGGAGCAAGAGAATTAATGTTGTGATAAAATGATTGGAAAAAGAATGAAAATAAATATTATTAGAAGAGACAATGCAAGTTCTAGTTGAAGGAAGTGGGAAAATATGAATAGTAGATAAGTAAATATGAGAGAGAATTTACTTGGTAATAGTTAAACTACAAAGCTGGAAAGAGAAAAAAAAACTTTAGAAAAAAGTAAACTGAAGGAGTACAAATATTTTTACCAATGAAGATGATTTTCAAATTAGAATGCTTCTCATAGAGTTGAGAATATTGCAAAATAGTGGAGAATAGAAGGAAAACGTGGACAACGGGTACTTGTAATATAGCAGTTAAAGAAAATAGGGCATAGAATTTTGTTTTTAGAAACAAATTGATGTTGAACATGTAAACATGCAGTGGATGAGAAAAAAATGGTATGAGGAACAATAATAATAGAAATAAGTGTAGCAAAAGAGATACATGAAACAAAGTTTATATGTATTAGATTATGGAATGTAAGTAGAATAAAGTAATACTAATGGTAACAGTAGTTTATTGTAAAATAACATAGATGTAGGAGAAACCTGTGTAATCCTGTGAATAATAGTGGGATACTAATTTGGTAGAAAGAGGGAAGAAGTGTGTTATGAGAAAGGATGAAAAAAGCAGAATGAGAAAAGAAAAAGTTTATATCACACAAATGAAAAAAGCTGTGAAAATGAATGCATTAATATTTTTTTCTTTATTTGGAATCAAACTGTAGATAAAGGTGGTGAACTGATGTATTAAGGAGTTAGAACAAATTCATTAGTTGATGATGCAATTGTAAATCTTGAAGCAAATAGGTGGGTGTTATCTTTCAAGGAAAAGGAGAGAGTGGAATCTGGAGAAAGGAAAGAGAAACACAAAATAATCTTGGTTAAATGAGGAAGGAGAAAAACTTTTGTCAACCCATGATAAGCTTGAACCTGTACAAAAAAAATGAGTGGTGAGAAATATTTAAATATATAAAAATGAGTAATATGAATACAAAAGAATTTGTAAAAATAAGAAAGAAGTAAAAATATGATGGAGATAACAAGAAGTGAGGAGTTATAGAAATGGAACAAAATTTGGGAAATGTATGAAAGAAGGAATTAAGTAAGAAGAATGAGAAGAGTTCTTTTTAGGAAAAGAAAGAAAGAAGGGTCTCCAAAAAGTGGAGAAATAGAGGGGTAAAGACAGATTAAATAATTTATATTATATGGGATTAAGAATTCAAAGAGAAGAAAATCAGCTGGGATATGTGGACTACAAAATAAGGTTTGGATATGTGCTTGAGATTTTTCATTAGAATAATTAAAAGTTGTATTTAATAACGAAGGAGTAGCAGTAGAGAAACAAAAATGTTATGTTTTTTTGTTTATGATATTGTTGGGTTGGCAACAGAGGCAGAAAATTTGAAAAAATATTTGGCAGGACAATGAAGAAGAAATAGATTGGAATTAACTATGCATGAATAAATTAGATATTTAAGCTTTTCAAATAGGAAGAAGGAGGTGGGAAATACTGGTGCAAGAATAAATAGATATAAATAGGATAGCAGCTTAAATACTTGATGTTATTTTAAAAAACAGTAACAATAGGAAATTAGATATAAAGCATTTATTGAAAAAGGATACAATATCAGCAAAATTGGATTTTGGGTAAAAGAAATTAAAAGTTTTGACAGTTTACAGAAGGAGGAAGAATCAAAGACTGTAAGAGGTTAAAGGAAATAGACAAAAAACATAATAAGATTGAGGAAATAACTAAATATGAATTTAAAGGTTATTATTTTATAAAGAACAATTAGAACTGTAAACAATGAATGAGAAAGATTTGAAGAGGATATTGAGTGATAGAATAGGAGACACTAGTAGAAGGAGATTAGAATTTGAATCAAGATGTAATAAATGGTACCAAAAAGATAGCAAAAATTACCTGAATATTTATGGAGGATAAAACTGAAGTTGGAACCATAGTGAAATTCAGATGTTGCAGTTATATAAGGGGTGACAAATATTGGTTCAATGAAGAATTAAGAAACTATTCCAGTGGTCCCACATCCTGTGATCCATGGCAATGATTTGGCTCACCTGCTAAAAGTTGGCTTCACCTTTGCAGCATGTGTGAGAACTGTAATTGGTCAGTTTAGATTTCTTGGCTATGCGAGAAGAACAAAGATATTAAAGGAAAGAGTCATGACTACAGAGAATTTTAAGATTGGTTTTTGGGAGAATATTTAAGGTGGAAGAAGTATTCATTTTGTTTGTTGCATGTAAATAAACATACACATTTAAATACATGTTCCAGTGTTAAAAATTATGTCTGTCATTGATCCAGCATGTTGCTAAATTATTTCTTTTTTACCCCAAATCAAAAAAGGTTTCTCATAAGTGGTGTAAAGTGTGTAGGGTATGATGAAGTGTGTGATAGTTGGAAGGAACATATAACAAAAAAACTAAGGAAAATGGTTGGGAACAAAAAGAAATAATTGGTGAATTATGAAGTGTCTCTTTATAACTTTATCTCTGTTTTATTACCTTCACCACCAATGTTAAATGAAGGTTATGTTTCTGCCCCTGTGTGTGCTTGTGAGCAAGATTTTTAAGAGACAATTAAGTGGATTTGGATAAAAGTTAGTTTACATTTAGAAGGGATTTATTTTTGGTGGTCATGAAAATAAAAACAATCCCTATCAGTTAACAGGGGGGATGATTTTTCACACTGTGTTTCCTCTGTAACTCAGTCAAAAATGGTCATATTTTGATGAAACATGGTGGGCATGTGTTGATTGTTTTTCCACATTGTCCATGTCTGTTGATAATAAATATGGTTAATGCTGAGGGACAGAAGTATGCACTCTTCTGAGTTCCCATCTAGTTATTATTTGATTCAACTTTAATTAAGAATTTTTCATTTTTGCCAATATTACTTTTAAGTTTGTTTTATTTATTATTTTATTCCTTAAATTTAATGTATTATTAGATGAAGTATGCTTTTGTTTAATTGGAATGTAAAATAATGAATTTTTCTTTTATTCATAGTTCACTTATAAAATGATAAAACAGAGATCTTACTTTTACATAAAAAGGCATGCATTTTGTTCATACCAAAGCACCTGTTTGTAAGTTATGCCTACTTGAATGTATTCGTAGTAGTCAATGTAAATAATAAACATGCAAGTCTAAAAAACTGCATGCACCCATCACAAAAGTTCCTTGGTAATACTATTTAACTAAAAACTGTGCAACGCCTAAATATTACATTATACTCTCTACTGAAGAACTAGTGAAACAGCAGAATATATTCATTATTCATTAATTCAGAAAGAGGGTACATGGTGAATAAAAATAACCAATTATTCCTATTTGAAGAGTGTTAAATGAAAAAGAGAACATTTTACATAATTGTTTTAATACTTTTAATATTTGACTTTTCACTAATACGTTTTTTTTCTCTCTGTAGATTTGAACATTATTATAAATAACATAAATATTTTGTGTTTGGAAAAAAAAAACTATTAAAGGAAAATAATAAACACTGTATTTTAACAGACAATGTGATATTCACACATCTGTTTTTGACTTTTGGTTGAAATGTGTCAGTAGTTTAAGAAAAATTGTAACCTGAACTAAGAAAATGTACAAGTTTTTACAGTTATCATTTGTTTTTAGCATGAATTATATGTTTATGACAATAAAAACAACATTAAATGGAAGCACAATGTTTATGGTTGATATATGAAGATTTTAAGTAAAAATTGTTCAAATTACAAAATGTGTATAACATAAAATAATATTTTGGGACAACAAAGGACCTATTGGTTCATCTCAGCTGTTGCATCCTCTAAAACTATTAGATAAGTACATTTTAAAGAATCTGAAACCTAGCCCTAAGAATTCATACACTTATCTTCAACCTTTCTCTTAAACACACGTAAATTTACTGCCTCCCCAACATCTGAAAGCAACCCATTCCAAAGGCCAACCACCCTGTTATAAAAATAAAACTGTCTTATCTGAAAATGACTCCTACCTTGCCAAAATTTATATTTGTGTCTCCTAGTCCTACTGTTCTGACTGTTAAGTATGAAAAAAAAATGATGTACCAACACTATCAATTCCTTTTATAATTTTAGACATCTCATTCAGATCCACTCTATCTCTTCTTTTTTCAAGAGGAAACAGAATTTATTCACTGAGTAATTCCAAAAATGATCATTTTGTGATAAAAGTTTTAAGAAATTGAATGAGTTTTCAAAATAAAATTTAAAGATTACTATATTCTCAGATTTGTCAAAACAAACATATTTCAGTAGGACGTGATATTGTTTGATCACACCAGTTTTCTAAAATGTCAAATACACCAATTTTGATGAAGGAATAAAATCTACAAGATATGAAATTGGATGAAGGAAATGTTAAAGCTTTATGCTACAGACACACACTTATGCAAATTATTCATTACCATTACACAGGAGATAGCCACTTCAGTCACTCCTGGTCAACAGCCTCTCAAAAACCACTTGTGCACAAGTATTTAATAGTAACACTTCTCACCATCATGAAGAGAGTTATTGAAATTTGATTGAGTCTGTTTTATAAGACACAAGAACAGGCTCCAACCTAGTTTCTAATGATAATTTAACCCGTTCAGACTATGGAACATGGTGGTCATTAAATGTTGAAGAAAATTAACAAAGAATAATCTGCTGCCCAGTGGCTCAGTGATATGTCTATGGACTTACAACTCTTAAAAACCGGGTTTTGATACCGTGGTGGGCAGAGCACAGATAGCTCATTGTGTAGCTTTGTGCTTGATTCAAAACAACAACAAAGAATAATCTAGGCACCAGAAGCTATGAATATATTGGTAGCATGAATAATAGTTATTTTTGTTATTTTGTTTATCTAATTTTGTGAAAATGTAAGGCTTAACTAAATAATGTGTTCTGAAAATAATAGCATAACCTGATTTAAGAAAAAAACAAAAATGTTAATTTGTTGTTGTTCTGAGGACTTTTAATAAAACATTTTATGTGGTTTATTACTACTATTATTATCGTATCTTCAGGACTGGTAATAACTTAGCTGGTGGTTTAGGCTGTGCCTCTATTCACACAGAAGTTCCCCAAGAATTTGACACCTTATGTAGCTTGCTACCGTTATTGTCTGTCCTTAACATTTGTCTTTTGTGTACTTTTACTGCCCTTTTTTATCACTCTCTTCAGTCATTTATAGGAAAACGTTAAATATTTGTTAATTTACTAATATCTGTTGTTTTTGTTTATGAGGCAATGAAACATCTGGGTTCAAATATTAGAAGCTTAAATTGAATTTTTTGGGTTTGTTCTCATAATTGTTAATGAGAGCAGGAAAACTATTATGTAACTGTCACTGTATCGAAGAGTTTGTTTTAAGGCCAGAAATATTCACACTAAAAGAAGACAGCAATTTAAAGGCTTAAGCTGCTTTAAAATTTGTCTTTTTTTTTCTTTTGACAAGAGTCCAGATAAACAATTGAACAAAACTCCTCCGGAAAGAAAACGGAAGAGGAAAGATGATCAAGGGGGTGGTATGTAATGTTTAGTTTTATTTTGCAATTTTTATTTATCTTTATTTTTGTGTTTTTTTGGGGGGTCAACTTTCTAATTTAAGATAAAAGTTATTTTAGTTATTAAGAAACTGTTAGTTTATCCATTTTGTGGGAACTCGGAGCTATGAAACTGGCAGAAGTTTCTTCATTGCAGTATCTTGCTTCCTTATGCTTGCTTTTGAAATTATTTTAATAACTTATATTATTGCAAAGTTCATATTTCACTTATTCTGTATTGAGATACAATTAACTGAAATATTGTAAAGGAACTTTATAACATTAGTAGTGTTAGGTATTTCTACCTTATAATATATATTAATATAAGTGTCTGATATCTATCTGTGACTGTAAGAACTGTGTGATTAAATATGTATTTGTATATTCTGACTGGTCCTTGGTAGCTCAGTAGTGTGTGGGTTTATAACACTAAAAATTAAGTTTAAAACTTGTGGGATGCAGTCATTTGTGTAGCTTTGTGCTTAACAACAAACATTCTGAATTAATTATCTCTAAAGTTTACATTTGACATCAGTTGTACCAACTAGGTTTACGGATTTCATAAACATTTAGAAATAGCATTGTGTCTTTGGTAAACATTGTGTCATGCTTTGGATTAATTAAATTTGTCCATTGAAAGTGTGTGCATTGAAAAGTTAATATGTGCATGCTCTAACTTTCAACAGAATTACATTAAATACTTAATTAAATAGTTTTATTAACAATTTATGTCAGTAATCTAAGCATCAAAATGTAGTTTATAATTTAAATGTTAATGTTATCTTAGTTTTAATATCTTAATTTTAAAAGGAAGTTTTAGAATCACGTGTCATGCTCTTAATTACTTATTTTAGATTCTTTACTTCCCTTAAATGTCTTTCCAAGTGGCCATCAAATAAGAAACACAAATAGCAAATATTGGAAAACCAGGATATAAATTAGACTCTGTTATCTTTGATTACGGAGGTATTAAAAAAGTTCTACTTCATTCTGTCTTTAAAAAAAAAGTCAACAATTTCATCTTACATTGCTAATGGATTAATTATAACCAATATATATATCCGATAGCTTTTTCTTCGTGTGATTTTTTACTGTTGTTTTGTTTTGGTACCCATAACTAAATGTTTAGCTTCAATTTCATTGTTTGCAATCATATTTTTTTTACTCCATGCAGCTAACAAAATTCTTTTAAGCTTTTCATAGCTTAGTTAGAAAGCCATTTAAATATAATACTTTTAGACAATCTGTTGTAATGCGTGGTAAACTTTTTGTGTTTTAAAATGCATATTTGAAAGAAATATTAATGATTTTGCAGAGAAACAACACATTATGAAAAAATCTAGTGCTAACTGTGCACGTTCTTTAGCACCAATTACTTTAAGTCCATAATTTCTTGTTTATTGTGTGTATCTTTCATTTATTGTAATTTATTTTTAACAAAAGCACTACAATATAAAATTAAGAAATTTGTTAGATCAGAAACAAAATGTAAAGTTAAAAATAATAAATTTTACAAGATCATTTTGATTTAACTACATTAATGTGGTTGTTTACGGTAAGTTCTCATCCTGTGTTTAATTGCATGTTACGTACTTTAGGGTGTAATAGAGTAATAAATTTAAAAGCAAGCAGATTTGATAAAGTTAGACAGCCAAAGCTATTTAGATAAATAACTGTAATTATTCAAGGAAAAAAAATCGATTTTGCCCTCCAGTGGTATAGCAGTATGTCTCCAGACTTACAGTGCTAGAGATTGGAAATTGCAACCCATGGTGGGCAGAGCACAGGTAGCCCATTGTGTAGTTTTTTTGCTTAATCTCAAACAAACAATTATTGATTTTATTTTGTACTTTTTAAATGTTTTCCTGTATATAAAGTTGATTTTGTTATAGTCAGGGTTTGGGAAGAGAAGAGATCAAAATATAAATTATTTACTGAAAAACTTTTGATATTGTTTAGTATGCTCTTGAATTTATGCAAATGAAATATAAAATTACAAGAAGTTTTCTTCTTATAATAAAAAAATCATTTTTTTGCTCAGACTGACTCTGTAAATGTTTCATAAATTCATAGAAAGATCTTTGATATAAATACTTTATTGAGGATATGTTGCTGTTATTTTTTGAAAAAAAACACAACAGACTTGTAACATACACTAAAAGATTGCCAAATTTTGTGAAGATATATTTAGTAAATTCAGAATTATAGTAAACATTACTATATATAGCTTCACAGAAATGGGTCAGTTGAGTGGATCAATACCATTGACAGAGTTTTAAAAGTCAGAAATATCATTTAAAGATTTCTGAGGTGGTTAGTGTTGGTGTGCATTTATCACAATTATATTGTGTGGTATACTTGTGTCAGGTTAAGCATATTCACGTAATAAGTTCAGATGTTACAATTCATGTGTATTCTGTTTTTAAAAGAGTTGTCTTTTAAAAAAGATAATTGTTTTCACTTTGTTGGGCAAGCTGTGTAATGCACTAAGAGAGCAAAGAAACAACAAATTGTTATGGTGAGATCAGCAACTATATAACTGCATGAAAATAGTATTTGGCTCCTTGTGGTAAATAAAAACTAATTATGTAGATTAATTATATTTATATAAAGTACTAGTAATAGTAGTAGAACATTTGCTCTAATTTTCTATTATAATGTGTAATAAATATTAGCATATCTTAATTTAGATTGAGTTTAAATTTGACAAAAGACACTTAACATTAGATTCTTTAGTCATTAAATTTCCTTAAGCAGACAAGACCTGTTTACGTTTATTTATGTTAATATCCAGATGTAAGTAATTTTATTTTATATTCATCTACAGGAAAGGAAATGTTTTCTCTGTGTGGAAGACTACGTTTGTGTTAGAGTGAGACAATAAAGTAGTTCTTAAGTGAGAGTAATGTGAGAAGTTGATTGTTTCATTGTTTGATTTTTTTAGTTGATAATTTGTACTCTTATTGCTTTTTTTTAATCTTTCAAAACAAAACTGAGTTAAAATTATTTTGTATCTGTTAGATATTTTTACTTTGTTTTGTTTCTGTAGTTATGAAAAACTTTGTATTTACTTTCTCTAAGAATTAATTGAATAAATAAACATGAATCTAAACTACTCACAAGGAAAATATTATACACTACCAAAGCTGAAATGCTAGCCACCTTTCTTTGAAACTGTAATATTCTTATCTGATTTTTATATATTTAAGATTTCTGTCATTTAATGAACAGTTAATAACAGTGTATTTAAAAAAGATAGCTTGTAAAATTGCTCGTTTTATGTGAGGAATCAACAAAGTAAACAGCAGACCCAAGTTGCTATTACAGAATTCAAAGTGTTTGAGCACTTTGATTATATATATTTGTGTCCATAAGTGTTTTTAAGGAAAGAAAAAGAAGTTATTTCTCTGTAAATATGAATTTATTGAACAACTATGAAGACTTCAGAAACAGAAATAAATTATGATTTCTTGAAATTTGCTTATTTGTTATCCAAGAATACAAGTTACTCTTTTAAGTTAATTTTAGTAGCCAAAACATGGGTTGGCTTATGAACAGGTAAGTCATTTAACATTGAACAATTAAGATGTGCTGTACATTAATTTTGTCCAACATTTTACTTTTTGACATTCTAAACATAATAACATGTTTTAAATGTATTTTGTGTACACCGATCATTTAAAAAATTAAATTTGTATTTTTTTTATTTCTTGAAAAAATAACATATCCTTGGTCTTTTGTTTTGTTTGAGATATATTGTGTAAATCTTTGAGTCCAATCAGTTTTATCAGACGTTTCTTGAATTTTGCAACAAAATCTCCTTTTTATGTACCTTTCATAGTCCATGTAAATTCTTTTTTTGTATGTGCCATTTATTTTTTTTAGTATTTTTTTCGTAAGACCTTGAATTTATGTTATACAAACCACGTAATTCTGTATTTTTCTACTGCATACTTAGTTTTTGGTTAAAATGAAACAAATGAGAAAACAGAGTTAGGTCCAGTCAGATGTTCTTTTATGGTGGCTGAATTATTTGTATATTCTTAGATTTGAACTTAATCCATATTGTAATTCTCACTCGCCACTACACACACATGCAGGAAGAAAAACAAATTGCTTTCACTTATTTATTATCATATTGTAGCAGTTGATACCATAAAGTAGTGTATATTAAAATGAGATTAGTTACGCAATGTTCAGGGAATTAATTAGTAATCTAGTTTTATTGCTTATTTGCACTATAATTTTGAACCCGACGTGGCTAAATGGGTTAAGGCATTTGACTCGTAATCTGAGGGTCACAGGTTCGAATCCCAGTCGCATTAAACATGTTCACCCTTTCAGCCATGGAGGCATTATAATGTAATGGTTAATCCCACTATTCATTAGTAAAAGAGTAGCCCAAGAGTTGTCAGTGAGTGGTGATGACTAGCTGCCTTCCCTCTAGTCTTACACTGCTAAATTAGGGACGACTAGCTCAGATAGACCTCGAGTAGCTTTGCACAAAATTTTGAAAACAAGCAAATTATATTTTTGAAATTTTATATTGCTTAAGTAACCAGTTTAATGCTTCTTCTGTAAGACAAAATAAGGTGTATAAAAGAAAATTTTAAACTTCATCCAGGAATAGCTTTTGTGTAAAAATGATTTTAAAAGCTAAATAGAAACTTTTTAATATTCTAGTTAAAGCTAATATAATCACAGGTACCATATTTTATACTATATTATTTTTACAATTAATTTTAAAGTATCTAATGAAAGGTAATCCTGAAATGATCAGCTAAGATCAAGCTGAAACTTCATATGAAAAATTAAAATAATATTCAGCATTAATAAACAAAACTTCTCTTTCATTCTCACCAGTTTCTTTCTCTTCTTTTAAAATGTTATCTGTATGTTACTAGTTTTTTTCCCATTTTGCTTATTCTCCTTTAGTTATTTGTCTTTACTGGTGCAGACAAACATAGCAAGCTAGAAACTATTTTTGTAATGAGGAATTTAATGTATCATCGACAAAGGCAGTGGATTTATTTTTAGCATTGTTTTTTTGTTATCGCAACAGCATGCTTCTACAATGAGAAAACACTATGACTAACTAAGTTTTCTCTGGTTTAAGTGTTATTATATGCCTTACACTCAAGTGACAAATATTGAATCTGATATTTAATTGAAAAAAATAATTCAATCTCTGTATGATAAAACAGATAAATTTCATTTTTCTTCAACTTGGCAAGCTTGCAATAGAATACACACACACACTTCAAATCAAAATGTAATACTTCCATGATGTTAGGTTGTGTTAGAACTAGGCAAGCTTGTAATGGTATACACACACTCTCCAAATCAAAATGTAATACTTCCATGATGTTAGGTTGTGTTAGAACTAGGCAAGCTTGTAATAGTATACACATACACTCCAAATCAAAATGTAATACTTCCATGATATTAGGTTATGTTAGAACTAGGCAAGCTTGTAATAATATACACACACACTCCAAATCAAAATGTAATACTTCCATGATATTAGGTTGTGTTAGAACTTGGCAATCTTGTAATGATATACACACGCATTTCAAATCAAAATGTAATACTTTCATGATGTTAGGTTGTGTTAGAACTTGGCAAGCTTGTAATAGTATACACACACACTCCAAATAAAAATGTAATACTTCCATGATATTAGGTTGTGTTAGAACTTGGCAAGCTTGTAATAGTATACACACAAACTCCAAATAAAAATGTAATACTTTCATGATATTAGGTTATGTTAGAAGTTGAAATGCTTTTGGTAGCATACACTTACTATCAGTCAAAATGTAATACTTGTATGATATTAAGCTGTGTTAGAAGTTGTCATACTTTATGTGTATATATACTACAGGTCAACATGTAATACATATAATATTAGACTGTGCTGGAAGCTGGCTTGATTTACTTATACACTTGATAAAAGTCAAAACGTAACTTGTGGTGTTAGGTTGTGCTCAAAGTTGTATGCTTTAAGTGTAAATATGCTACAAGACAAAATGTCATATTTTCGTGACTTACAAGGCATTATAAGATGTTGGCATGCATTAGGTAGCATATGTGTACTACAAGTCAAAATGTCTTATGTGAAATGAGGATGTGTTAGGACTGTGCAATATTAAACTTACAAACAGATAGTTTTTAATGTTTACAATGTGTAATAAAAAATAATAAAGGAAAATAAATTTATGAGAAAGTACTATAACTTCTTGAAATCAGAAGTTCTGTACTGTATTAAGTGTAATAGTCTTATTGTAACTGTTTTTCAGTGGAAGAATTTTAAATTATTTGGGGAAAATAGTGCAAAGTCCAGTTCATATAATGATAAGTTAGTTTATTTCTTCTTCAATATTTGTTACAGGCTGCTTTTGCTTGCAACAGAAATGTACCTGCTAATGGTATTATGATTTACTATTCGAATCAAAGCTAAATGATTGAGTAATTGAAATATGCAGTTGTTAACACTGATTTGAATAATTTACTGACTTCTCAACCACTTAATAAACTGAAAACTGTGACTTAATCCTTCACTGTTTTGTATATTTATAATATATCCTTGTTTCTAGATATTTCATAAAGTCTCTTGGTTATTAACACTTTCATTACTGGCCAGACTCTCAAGCTAACATTTAAGTTAAAACATTGAAATACAGCTCACAATACTATTTTTAGAAGACATGTTAAGTTTTAGTACATTTCATTTCCAGTTATGATGAGATAAGTGAAGGTAGTTTTTATATATTTTGTTAGGTGGGAAAGGTGGAAGAGGTGAAAATGCCAAAAAATTAAATGAGTATTTAAAGGTAGGTTTGCCTCATTTTTCATTAATGTTTAAAACTATCATAAAATTATTGTGTTGAGTTCAAACTAAAAACTTCATAATCTGGAAATTTCAGTTGCACAGCTGTCATTTTGTTATATTTACATGATATAAGTATATTTGCCAGTTAAAAAAACTAGTTTTCCAAATTTTTTTAATATCTACTGTCTTTGCCAATACACATAGTGTATATCAAGGTGGTTTCTCTTCTTATTTGAACATCTGCCACAATTGGATGCCTTTTTATTTAATTTTTTGGGGTAACCTCTAAGATCTAGAGTTAAAATGTGAGATTTTTCTATTTATGACTTGAATTTTGGCAACTTTACACATTATTTGTTGAACACGAGAGAGCTAATGTGTATCGATATACAGCCAATAGTTTTTCATATTACCATTTTGAGTCCGATATTGGAAAGGTAAGAGCTTTTGAATTACTGTCTATATCAGAAAAACTGACATGGTTTGTAAGTTGTGTGTTTGGATATTTTTATACATCAATGTAAATGATGTTGTACATGGTGGGTAAAAGGTCTGGACACCTCTTATTTAAAGCTCATGCTAACAGTTTCTTTTTTAATGTTTTAGTAATGATTGTAACAAAGGAATAAAACCAGTATGAAACAAGTGATGTACTGTAACATAAATTGTTTGAAGTCTTTCTAAAATCATCTCTATTATGGAAGAAGAATGTTGCATTGCGTGTAGAGACCTATCATCCTATCTCATGAAAATGAAGGCAAACAGACGTATGTTTTTTATTATCAATTAAACCTTCTGCTAGTTTGTGTTAATATGATATATGAAAATATGTCAGTGTGCAATAAATCCTTTTTTTCATGTATGCTATCTTTATTTTAGGGTGTTCAGACTTTTTGCTAACCCTGACAAAAAATATTGCAAATAACTAAGAAAAACCTCGTGGTAAATGCATTAACTTTTTCACTTTTAAGAATGTTTCTTTTAGTTTCTTGATTTGTTTCCATGATTAATGTTCCCAAGAGACCTACCAGTAAGAAGATTATGTAAGAATTTTTCTAATACTTGTATTTTTTTCTTGTTGTCACACGAGTCGCCATTCATTCCTGTTATTCATATACATCACCTTCTATATTGTTTAGTTTTATTCTACATGTATTTTCATATACAGTTTTTAGTAGAGCATTATTTTATAACCTTGATGCCTTTTTTATTGTTATTTCTGTTTACACTTTGTGTGATTATCCAGAAGGTTTTACTAAGTTAATCCAACATCTTTTTTTAACAGTACCACTATACAGGAATATTGCTTCAACTAGTAAATTTTGCTTTTCTAATTGTATTTATAAATGTTTGTTCAGTTACATAATAACTTTTGGAAACGTTACACACGTAACAGAGGGGTAACTTTTGGAAACGTTACACACGTAACAGAGGGGTAACTTTTGGAAACGTTACACACGTAACAGAGGGGTAACTTTTGGAAACGTTACACACATAACAGAGGGGTAACTTTTGGAAATGTTACACACGTAACAGAGGGGTAACTTTTGGAAACGTTACACACGTAACAGAGGGGTAACTTTTGGAAACGTTACACACGTAACAGAGGGGTGAAACATTTATTTACTAAACTCAAATAGAACAGTTAAAAACTTGCTATTAAAGCTATTTATTTTTGCTTAAAACTGTTTTAAAATTTCTTTTGATTGTTAGTTTCATTCTTAATATTCTATTATTAATAATTGTTGTTATCATTTATTTTTTGTGCACAGAATCAAGGTTTTAGTCCTAGTCGGTATGGAGGGTCTAAGTCACCAACATCACAAACGTATCACTTGGTATGTGTAAAATATACCAAACACCTGAAGTGTGATAATGGATGTGTTAAATATACTAAAATCTGAAGTGTGATAATGGATGTGTTAAATATACCAAACACTTGAAGTGTGATAATGGATGTGTTAAATATACTAAAATCTGAAGTGTGATAATGGATGTGTTAAAAATACTAAACACCTAAATTGTGATAACTGGTATGTGTAAAATATACTAATATCTGAAGTGTGATAATGGATGTGTTAAAAATACTAAACACCTAAATTGTGATAACTGGTATGTGTAAAATATACTAAACACCTGAAGTGTGATAACTAGTATATATAAAATATATTAAACACCTAAAGTGTGATAATTTAAATGCTTATAAAATTTGTATATTAACGTACTTGATTTTTGCATCTGTTTGTTGCACAATTATTCAGCTACTCCAAGGTACAAAAGAATAAATGCATTTAATTTTTTGTGTTACAGGGTAACTCGAGTTCTCCTCAAGCAAGCATGAGTAATAATATTGACTACTCAAATATGCTTTTCCTGTCTCAGCGATCAGTACAACTTTCCCATCGGTCTGTTCAAACAGATTTAACTAACAATAAGATAAAAGAGGTAGAAAGTAAATCTGCAATGGACCTAGAAATCAGGGACAACAGAATAGAGGAATTACAAAGGGTATGTTATCTTCTAGTATTTAGAATCTATAAATATACTATTAACCCTTGAGATATCTGAGTGTGGTGAGTTCATTGAAGAAAGCTTCTATCTAAGAATTGTAAAGGCTTTAAAATGCAGCTGTGTGTAGTTATGTACTTAGAAGTATCTTTGATATTTTTTTCCAAGATTTATAAATTGTGGCTTACATCTATGTAATTGATGCAAATAGTGTTTTGGCAGAATATTTGTTTGTTTTCGAATTTCTCACAAAGCTACATGAGGGCTATTTGTACTAGCCATCGCTAATTTAGCAGTGTAAGATTAGAGGGAAGACAGCTAGTCATCACCACATGCTGCCAACTCTTGGGCTGTTCTTTTATCAATGAATAGTGGGATTGACAGTCACATTATAATGCCCTCACAGCTGAAAGGGCGAGTATGTTTGGTTGGAGGGGATTTGAAGCCACGACTCTCGATCACGAGTCAAATATTTAACCCCCTGACCATGCCGGGTCTTAGCAGTATGAGTTACAAAATAAAATCAAGAAACATATAAAATAATAATGGGATTTAAATATAGAATTACTTTTCATATAAATGTGATATTTTTTTGGTCATAATCACAATAAAAATGATAACTATTGAGTGTGAGCTAATTTATCGATTCCATAAACCTAATAATAGTGAACTTATCAACTTGAAAAAGCAGCTGGATTTCTTAAACAGTAAAGGTCAAAATGTGTGACCTAATGACTGCTTAACCAGAGAAAAGTTATAAAAAAGACAATAAGAAGTCAGTTTCATTATATTAACTTACTATGGTGATTCTCTCAACATGGTCTCTGTCAATTTGACCAACCACCTAACCTCATTGTAGATTTAATGCTTTAACTTTCAACGTAGTATCTTCACAAAATTTGGCAGTCATTCAGTTAATGTTATAAATCTTTCATCTGCAAAACATGTATTTCAGTGAAGTATTTTTAATAAACTAAAATAACAGTTTGTTTACTAATATGATGAGTATTTATGAAACTTTAATTTTTTTTTCTGTTATTTTCTCTAACATAATTCAAAACAGGATCAGTCAATTTGACTAACCCAATAACTACCAAAAAGAATTTGAAATAAATGTAAATTACACTTTTTGTTATTTCTAGAATAACAAACTACATTTGTTGTTTCTAAGTACCTTTTAGCTTGTAATAATGTACATCTGTTTATATTTACATTTTGTTGTTTTATTGCCTTTTTAACTGTGTCTAATTACTATCTGTGCCAGTTTAAGTTGGATATCTCATGCTATGCTGTTGAATTACATTACCCATGTACTGCCCAGATCTCGTGTCTTGAGAAACATTTTTATTATATTATTATTATTTTACTTAATCTAATCTTAACTAACCTAGATAGATCCTTATATACATATATATAAATATAGTATTTATCCACTCTTCTTTTTTCCTTGCTATTGGTTGTTGATAGCATTCAAGCCTGTCTTTTTATATTTCTAGTAGTAATGCACCAAAAAACACGGGCTAATGAAAATTTCCCTTTTACAATTTTTCTGGCTTTCTAACTATGTGACAAGAGTTATAAATTTATCCATGTCAATCATTATGTTTCTCACTGGAATGTTGCTTGTACTTTCAGTGAAATTTACTATTATCTGTTTAGAACCCATTAGGAATAGATCATTTGGCAGATGAAAACATTGACTTTCTGTTGGGTTTATGTAGTATGTAATTAGACATGAGAGAGAACTCTTAACATATCGTGAAAGACAGGATTTAACAAGTGGGTGTGGCAGGAAGGGTCTGATTTTCTGTTGATAGTTCTGTAACCATACAAAACTGAAGACTATTAAAGTTATGATTTATTTACATTTAATTTCTTACTCTTTCAAGGGGTGGTGGAAAGAATAGAGAAGACAAAATGCCAAAAGAAAATGTTACATGTGTCATGCTGGAAAAAATTAGGATTTTTTTTCTCATAATTCTTTGAAGAAACAGGAACTTAAAACTTACTTATATTAAAATATATATTATTAGCTAAGGTTTTTATGATATAGTGATTGGTATAACATAAGCAAAAGGTAGTTTATTAAAATTTTGAATGTAAGAAACTAAAACGCTGTCATGTGCAGTGAAGAATACTCAAGAAGAAAAAATTTAAATAAAGTTAAAATATTATAAAAAAAAGGTCTTATTTCATAAGTGCTTAGTGAAAAAAAATGCACAATAAAAATCAAACTAACTAATATTTTAAAACTCAGCTTATTCATTCACAGTTTATTTGCTTCTAATTATTAAACACTTTCATCAAAGTTACACTTTTCACATCAAATCACATGCATTTAAAGTAGTCTTTGAAAGAAAAACACCCAAAAAGTGGACATAAGGTTGGATCATTTACTTGTAGCTTAACTTTTGTTGTCTGTTCAGTAGCAGTATTGTGTGATGTTATCGTAATAATTGTGGTATTTAAGTGTATTAATTTTATTTTCTCTATTTTGATGATATTTTAAATGGATATTTATACATAAATAAAAATTACTGCTTTCTTCAACAACACGAAACTTTATTAGTTGTGAAATAAATAAATATTATAAATAAAATAAAAACTTGTGTTTTTCAAGTTATTATTCATACATTTTCATTTCTTAAATGTTAAGCCTGGCCTGTGTACTCTCTGTGATCATTAAGTTATTTGTTTGAACCATTACAGAAAACCAAGAAAAGTGATGACTTTTCACAAAAAAAAAGACTTAAAATTAGTTGTGTTTTTGTTTTTCATCCTTAATCAAAAAACATAATTCTAAGTGAACAGTTAAGAAAGCTTTTACAGTTTCTTTTAAGTTGTATGAATTCATTAATGTGTACTTGGTGTTGCCCTAACTTTTGTATGTGAAAGAATTATAGAGATGTTTTACCTTTATATTAAGACGATACATAAAAGAAACAATAAGAATTATTGTTTTTTATAATGTTAAAGACTTGATAATCCACTCTGTGCTTAACTGTAATGACCAATACTCTTACACGTGGTGCATTGAAAAGTGTATTTATGTATATTTTTTTGCAAAAACACTTTCTTGTTTAATGATAACTAATTTTTTAACTTTAGGTAGAATATTTACTTCAGATAAATGCAAATAGAATATGTCTTTTTGATATGGACATAACTTTATAATTGGACTGAAATATTTTGTCACACTGTTTAAACCATATTTACTTATATATTTGCTCAAAACAGCACATTTCAATTGGAAATTAATATTAATTAAATAATGGATGTCTTTATTACAGACAAATGAAGAACTCCATAGGCAGCTACAAGCTCAACAGAAATTAATAGAAAAACAAAAAGAACAGCTAACTAAATGTACAGATGTTACAAAACAACTATTAATTGAAAAGGTATGGTTTATAAATATAATTCTTATACTTTTATTTTTCAACTGGATATGACCTGTACACTTATGATTGTGCATTTCTGAAATGAATGAGTTTTATTTTTATACTGAACACAAAGTTTGTATAACTTTTATAAATCTTGGTGGAAAGTGAATCAATAATGTCAATGACCTTTTTAAATTTTTGGCACAATTAAACACCATATTTTAGTTTTTGTCTACACTCATGGTTGATTTTGTTTTTTTAATTATTAGTCCACAATGGAAAAGAAACAAGCTAGACAGAAATGTATGCAAAATAGGTTGAGATTGGGACAGTTTGTTACCCAGAGACAAGGAGCAACTTTTGCTGAAAACTGGGTTGACGGATATGCCTTCACGGAACTACTAAAGTATGTATGCTTAGAATTTACAGTGCGTGTTATTAGGAATGTATTTGTTAATTTCAAGGAATCATTCTATCTGGCAGGAATAATGTTAAAATTTCATTTATAAGTAAAATAAGTAATTGTGTTCTACGAGGTTCACTTTGCACTGTCAAGTGGATGTGTTTAAACAATGGAACAAAACCTTTCCATGTTGTATTGCAGTATATACAACAATATTACATCTCTTAGATAGAAAATAAACAAAATTCTTAAATGAGGAAAAATTTAGTGCAGATGAAATTTTACACATGAATACCAGTTAATTGCTTATTTTGAATGAAATAAAAATAAATTTACGAAAACGTAATTATTTGTTTTATCTTTGAATAGAAATGAGATTTTCTTATCACAAGTTTTTCCTTTTACGTAATTGAAGAACAATAATGTTATTTCACTGCTTCATCTTTTTAGAAACTGTTTTCATGTTGTTGGATTTTATTTATTAATAAATTAATGATGTGTGGAACGATCTTTCTTTTTATCAGTGTTAATCGATTTTGAATAAAATAATATATCCTGAAAGGATACTAATAAAATGTATTGATAAATTTTGGAGTTACCCAAAACGTCTTGTATATAAAACACAATGAAAAACATTACCATTGTAAATACATGTTCGTAAATGCTGGTAATGTATGTTGTTAACTGCTGATATTTTAAAAGTAATGTATCATTTTTAAAATAGTCTATTAATGATTCAGTAGTAGGCTCACAGACTTACAGCACTAAAATCTAGAGCTAAATTTCCACAGTGTGGACAGAGTGTAAATAGTACATTGTACAGCACAACACTTTGAAAATAAAAGTGTATTAATTGTGTGCTTGGTTAACTATTCAAAATTGAAATTATAGAAATAATGTAAAGATTGTTAGGTATGTTGTAAACAAAATGTCACAGAGATATAAATAGCTATATTTCTGTTTTGTATGTTAAACTTTTGACGTTTTAACGCATTGGCTGTCATGTGCCCCATTGGCAGATTACACCTAATTTTTACTGAAGTGCTGCATGACCTGCTTACAGCCCACACCATCAATTGATTTCAATTGTAATTTTCTTCTTGGCATGTAATGTACCTGGAATCTTAACTGTAGCAAAATTTGTTTCAAGCATTGCAAACAAAATCTCTAACTTTGGCCAGTCGGTTACTTCCAGCAGCCAATTTGTCACTAAAGTGGATGAATTTCAGTAATAGCTGAAATTAATTTCATCCCATAATCTTAGGGACAAAATTATTTTTGTATAATTTGCCTTTACTCCAGTGAAGTGAATTTTTTGGATATTGTACAAACATCACTATGAACATCATTATCCCCAGATTGGATATTGTACAAACATCACTATCTCCAAATTGGAAATTGTACAAACATCACTATAAACATCATTATCCCCAGATTGGATATTGTACAAACACCACTATCTCCAAATTGGATATTGTACAAACATCACTATCCACAGGAATTTTTTGCTTTATACAACTTTACCTACTTTTTTGCATGAGATCTTTGACATACTTGGTTGTTCAGAAACCATTTTTCAGCTGTGGCATTTGTCTAATAAACAAGTAAATCATATACATCTTCCATAACCATCAGATTGAATGTATCTATTGCCCTGAGGGATTTTTGTGGAGAGGAGTTTATTCCTGGTATACTTGGGCTGCCGGTGGAAAAAAAAAATTTGTGATGTGTTCCATCTATTTTGTGCCAAGCATTGGATGGGAGTACAGCATCATCACATTTGTTGTCAGTATTGTTTCTTTGACGAGGAGATTTCAGTTGACAATTGGCATTTGACATAACTGGGAGTTGACTATGATCATCTGGCAAAGGGGATTTATTAGAGTCAGGGTTAGAAGGCATATAACTATCTGTATCAGAAAAAGAACTGAATGGCTCATCACTATCTGAACCTTGTTGAGATGATAATCTGTGAAACTATTTATATATAAATGAGGTTTGTTGCACATTAAATTAGACATTGTACTGTAAAAAAACAAAACAGAATAGTGAGTTAGTGAAACTGCTGTAGAAAATATATGATGAATTTCATTGTAACCTACAGGCAGGTCACGCAGCAGACAGGAAATATTATATTATTACCAAGCACTGTGATCTGCCAGCAGATCATGGTATAAATATATATACTAACAGTCTAGAGTAGTCAAATATTATTATACAAGACCACAAAGTAAACTTACGTAAGCGTAATTGTTTTATAATGCTGAAGGTGTAGCTGTAACAACAAACTTTTAACATTGCAGCAGCAAAGTGTTAATCTGTGTTACTTTTTAGTTTATATCATGTTACATCACTTAATTACTGTTATTTTGTAACATTTTCCATTAGTACTGGGTTTAAAAACTGCGTGATAGAGAAGTAAGTAAGAGTCTAGTCACCAGTGTCATCTATAAAATGTGCGATGAACTGTTGATATTCATGTAATTCACAAATATGCTGTTACATTACTGACGTTTAAAAAGTAAACTGGTTCTTATAGGTGTTACTGTAAGTACTTTTTAAATACTAGAATGTACTTGAAATACATTAAGAAATGTATTTAATATTGATAGTATGTTGATGAGTGTGGATTATTCGTTTTTTGAGATGGAGTAGAATTTCTGACACTTGTCTAGCTCAGTGACAAATCTGACGGTTTGTGGTTGTTTATTTAATGTAACATTAAAGAAAGTTTTCCTCCCTTCAGGAAACAGGAACTAATAACAGCTGAAAGGGAGGAAATAGAAAGGCAGCGAAAATCTTTAGGAAAAAAGAAAACAAGTACTGCTCAACAAAAAACTAAAGCTAGCAACGGAAATCCTTTACTTTTAAATGGAGACTTCTTAAAGCCTGATAATCCTAAAGAGTGAGTAACGGTGTGGCTTAGTGATTCTGCAGTTTATATTGATGTTCAAAGTTATTTTATCTGCCTCACAGATGAAGTTTTGAAATATTTACCAGGGCAAATAATTCCCGAATAGATGAATACTTTTAAACAAATTTCCTTTGTCCTGACGAAACGTTAGTTTGCTACAAGTAGGCCTTTATTATCAGTACAAATAATTGCATTTTGGTTCCATATGCAACTTTACTCTTTTATCAAAAACAAAGTGTATACCAGAGGATCACGATGGTCAAATGATTTTAAGAAAATGAAACTGTACTGCTCAACAGTGTTTTCCATTCTGTAAAAGTGATTTCAGAATGCAGGTATAGAATATAACTTCATTTCATTTAGTGTAGAAAGAATAGAGTATTATAGTTAATGTTTTACTGCTTTAACAACGGGAACTGTATTATTACTTCAACTATTTTCCATTGAAAAAAAAAAGAATTAATTTTAGGTTACAGGTGTGGAATACAATATCTTATGAAATCTATTTAGAACATTAAGAAATAATAATGGTTTAAAAAAACATACAGTGTATAGTGACTCTTTGACTCAGAAACATACAGTACAAAGTGGCTTTCTCTGTTGCACAACTCACTTATCATGCATCACCAGTAGTGAACCACATTAACCAGTTTTGATGTTTTTTGTTTATATCCATAAAAAGAAAAATACTGATTCATTTTAAATTTTGATTTGTTTCATAAGGTAAAGTTTACACATACGTTATTGGTTCTTAAAAATATAGTTACTAGTTAAGATGAATTGTTTTGGTGATTAATTTTAAACTCAACATTCAGTCAAAAACATAAAGGTAGTTTTGTTTGCATAAAAGGAGTAGAAAAAATGGTTTAATCAAACTGTAATGGGAACTAATAATTTTAGGCGTTCGTGGCATGACTACTACGAACAGGAAGAAATTTTGAAGCTAAGACAGGCAGCACTTAAGAAGGAAGACGCTGACTTACAGTTAGAGTTGGAAAAGTTAGAGAGAGAAAGAAACCTCCATATCAGAGAACTGAAGAGACTGCACAATGAAGACCAGACAAGGTACACAGTTTATTGTATTGGAACTATTAATTGTATATCACATGGCTGACCTTTAAAAAAAGTTAATGTAGTTTCTTTAATTTAAGTTTAACAGTATTATATATGCATTGGAAATATGTCATTTAATTAAAGGTTTTTCCATTTCTGACTTTTATTTCTTTCTAATTACGTATAAATACAAGATGATATTTTAGTTGTATGTGAACTTGAAAACTCGCAAAATAAAACTCTTTTTTTTCAATCTTTTTCAGTATTGTAGTTGAGAAAAGTAAGCGATAATTATTGTAATTGAAAAAATTAAGTTAGTAGAAGCCCTTTGTAATTTAAACATAGCGACATAGAAAGTTTGAATTGTGCACATCTTTTGTTTAAAGAGCTGCATTCAACATTTAATTAGACTACTTTATTATCTATGAATGTTATCAACCTTGGCATTGAAGTGTAGTTGATACTTTTATATAATCTGAGGTTTAATTTCTTAATTTCAAAATAAAATATTTAAACTAATTACCAATCTGCATCTGTGAGTTGCATATTTGTTTTTGAAATCTAACATGCATATCTGAAAACCATATAAATTATTTTTGAACAACCAAAATGTTGAGAAGAAAATAAGGTTATTAAACCATGTAGCCACGTGCAAACATTTTATGTATGCTTTTAACAAAAGTGTCAAAGTTAGATTAAGTAGAAAAATTAAATAAAATATTTCTTAGATGAATGAATGTTGGCTGCCACATGCAACATTTCTCAATACATTGTATACTGTGATTCAAACTAAGCTGTCACTGGGTGATTTATTGCTATGCTGTGCTCATTAGACATGGGTCAGAAAGCAGTGAAACTAAAATTAAATGAAAGCATATGTGAAACTCTTTTGAGTCTCAGTTGTTTATGATAAATAATTCTATTGTCAGTAACAATCTGCAGTAATTGTGGAATAAAAATAAAATGTTTTTAGTTCACATTTTTCAATTTTTTCTATAGATAATTTCACTGTACTTATTGCTATGGTAGATAAAATAAGAGAAGTTATAATATTTTACAGAAAAGTCTTTTAGTGTTACTTTAGGAAGCTTTGAAGATAATGCATATGAAATATTCAAACTGCAAGATGAAAATAAGTATTTTTGTTCATAGCATGAAAATTACCTTTCAAACAAACTGACTCAATAAAAGCTTCATAAATTCACAGAAAAGTGTTTTTAAAAATACTTTATATAACAAATCTGATTTATTATGTACAACATACTTGTAATGTTTACTAAAAATTTGTCAAATTTTGTTGAGATACACCTCATGCTTTCAGACTTTAGTATGTATAATTTCATGGTTACATGGTGGTTTCAAGGTTGGTCAAAGTGACCCTTCCCATATGCATAGGGTTAAACAAAATATTTTTTTTTCCCACTTTAAAAAACAACAACAAAAATAGTAACAAAGAGGTTATTTTTTCTCCAATATTTAGTTTTGTGATCTTTATAATATATGGTAAATAATATTTCAATGTGCACTTCTTCAGGTTTAACAATCACACAGTACTGAATGAAAGGTATCTTCTATTGACTCTACTTGGTAAAGGTGGATTTAGTGAAGTGCATAAGGTGAGTGTTTGGATCTTTAAGAAGGAATACATAATATTTGATGTGTGAATAAATTAGCAAACTGTCTCAGTAACAGTATGATTTACTTCTAAACTTCTTCAGTTAAGAATAACATATTTTCTTAGAATTTAGTGTAGTATGTTAGGTGGTTGATTTTCATAAATACAAATAACTTGAAAATATTTCTGTTTGATGAAGATCATATGACTGGCAATAGTAATGTCTAATAGAGGCTGTAAAATCCATGGCTTGGTATAGAATCAAATGTTAATAAAACCTACTTGTATGTATGGATATTTCAAAATGTTTTGTCAGTCTGATAGAGCTGAGCACAAGTTATGTAATATATTTTGAAATGTCTCCTTATAAAACTGGTGAACCTGGTTTTATTAACATGTTTTCTTATTTCTTGAAATGAAAGAAATCTTTAAACCAATTTTTAGCAATACTTCTTATTGCTAAAATCTAAAGGATTTATATATTTATCCACAGGCATTTGACCTCAAGGAGCAGCGCTATGTAGCTTGCAAGATCCATCAACTAAATAAGGATTGGAAAGACGATAAAAAGGCAAATTACATTAAGTAAGTTTTAATTTTTACAAAGAACATACATTGAAGTATCATTATTTTGTTTACATTGTAATTAAAATATTCACTGAATATTTTTTTTCCACAATTAATCATTATAATGGATTAGCTATTATCATGGGTGTTAGAAAAGTCTTTATAAACTATTCTTTCATGGACATTAATAGGGTACATTTTTAACCTACATTGCACCTTCATTAATCTTAACGTTTCTTATTCATACAAGCCAGTTCAAGGAGTCATCTTACATGTCAGTTGTAGTTAATGATTTTCGTTTTTCAAATGAAAATATCATTTTTAAGAAAGACTACGTAAAGTAGGTATTAATACACATTTCCTAAAGTGAGTTAAACAATGAGAAAAGTATGATTATTTAATGTTAATAAAGAAAAAGAAAAGGTTTTTCTACAAATATTAAGGTGATATATTTACTACCATATTTAAATATTGTTAATATTTGCTAAATCAGAAGTTTATCTTGACAGGCATGCTTTAAGAGAGTACAATATTCACAAAGCTCTGGATCATCCACGGGTAGTGAAGCTATACGACGTGTTCGAAATTGATGCCAATTCGTAAGTTAAAGTTTTTGAGTTCTAACTGTGTTTTTTTTAACTCACATTAAAGACTTTTGGAAACATCATTTTTGTCATGAAATCAACCGAAAATATGTTGTTATTCATTAATCATTGATAAATGCCCAGCGTGGCAAGGTGGTTGAGGTACTCGACCGTTAATCTGAGGGTTTCGGGTTCGAATCCCCGTTGCACCAAACATGCTTGCCCTTTCTGTGGATATAAATTCTTTGAAATATATTTTAGAATGGATGATTTTTTTATCCCATTATATTTTTAAAGAAGTTGTACAATTACCTTTTAACATCAAAAGTGTTTGACAGTATAGTCTTATATGAAAGAGGTAAAATATATTCTTTAGTTTAAAAATTTAAAGTTAATGGTAAAAGTGTAGATGCAGTTGTGAATTTATGTTCTTTGATAATGATTTTAGTGGGACTTTCAAAACGTGACACTTGACCTCAAGGTTGTTGTTTTTTTATTCTTGGTTTTAGCTTCCGTAGTTCATGGATAAGAATTTGTTTTTATGGATAAAACGATCCATGCTGTATTTTCTCATTTATTATTGTCATCTTTCATACCAATAAAATTGTGTAAACAAATGATTTTATGAATATGGGTGAGATTGAATAAAGCCAAACATAATGTAAAGCTCATTTTATCATGTTTATAGCAAAATTACAGATTGTGATTTCCACATAAACTGTGAACAGTACGAGAAATCAAGATGTCACAATCTGAAAACATAAATTTCAGGTGCACAGGCTCTTTTGTCATGTTACTGAAAAATGTTGGATAACGTAAATTTGTATAAATAATCATAAATCATGTTGAAGCAACACTTGATATTCCATGTGGTTGAAAGACTCCTAAAGTTTGTTCTTATAAATAAGGGATTTTTAAAAGGTATTATTTTTATGCTTTTAGTTTCAATATGATGACAAGAATAGTTCTGTCACTTGTTGATACTATCTTCTGTCGTGATCAAAAGTTTCTACTGAAATTGTATTATGAGAGATGTGTTGTTTGTGTATTAAAAACGTCCAACAACTTAAAGAAAACCATGAGAGATTGTACACTAAAATATTCTTTACTTTGCAAAATGTATGAAGTGATGACTAGAATTGAAGTAGTTCCAAGTCACAATTATTAGGTTCAGATAATATTTTTAAAACGCTCTTCTATTTAAAATATTTTCTGAACCCAAACGAGCCGTTTTTGCATATAAAATAGTGAAGCATTAATTGATTGTTCTACAGTAATTTTATTGGTAGAACTTTAATTCTACAGAACTCAGAACTTATTTTATAAAATTATAACTTGATGCTGTAAGTGTAAGCTCTGTTTTTAAAGAATTCAAAATGATATGATTTTTGAACATCAAATACAGAGATATTGCCACTCAGTGTGTTATGCTACAAATATTTTTAACTTGTAATAATTTATGCTTCTTAAATTAGAAGTAAGATTTAATTTTTCTTGAAACATTTTGAATTAAAAGTTATACTTTTTTAGATTACTGTTCAGCAGTTATGGTTATTTATGTGTATATCGAGGTCTACATCTCTTTCTGTAGGTTCTGCACTGTATTAGGGTACTGTGGTGGCCATGACCTTGACTTCTACCTTAAGCAGCACAAAATCATTCCAGAGAAAGAGGCTCGTTGTATCATCATGCAGGTTGTACATGCCCTCAAGTATTTGAATGAAATCAAACCTCCAGTCATTCATTATGACCTCAAACCTGGTGAGTTGATTTTTCTCACATAACACACGTGAGTTCATGTCCACTGTACAGTATTTCAGTTTTGATTAATGATTCTTTAATAACTATTCATTCCACCTCTAATACAATATTCAGGGCTCAAGTAGTTCTTTTTATAGTTTGTAAAGTTGGGGGTTGGAGATCATTTAAAACTACAAAAAAAGTTTGAAATAAAAAGCTGAGATTCATTATTTTAACCCATCAGTTAACAGATCAGTTAGTTTTATTGGAAAGTCATGGACTTGTTGATACATATATTATTCAAAAACTTACTGAAAAAGATAGGAGATGGAAAAAAATGACTTAATATTTAACAGTCTAGGAGTTTGTATAGAGAAATACTACAACAAAATGATAGTGACAGTTGAAGGAGAATTTTTTTATTATTCTGCTGGTGCTCTTTTATTAAGAAAATATAAATAAATAAGTTGAAATAAAAAAGTAAATATAATTTTTCAGTATTTTATGGATAAAAACTAGTAAAACAGCAGCTTTCACAAAGTTTGGGAGTAAACCTTTTGGGTTTATACATTTAAAGACAACATTTGATGAGAAGTGTGTGGGAAATGATGTAATATGTAGTAAGGCATCTTCAAGTTAAATCATTTCCTGTTCAGTAGAAGAACATTGAAGTGATAATGTGTGCATGAGGGATGACCTAGAGTGACTTTTATTTGTTACTTTATAGAATACATGAAGTTTTTCAGTTAAATGAAAATAACTGTGTCATGAGATTTGCTTTAGTTGGAAAACATTTTATCTTTATACTCATGAGGTTCTTAAAAAATATATACATATGTATATAAAGTGTTGGTAAATGTATATTCTAACATCTGGTATAAACTGTTAAATTAAGATGACTGTTATGTTTAATAACGTGTTTGCATACACCAAGGAACCATGATATACTGATCTTTGTATCACTAGAAAGACTGAGACAGCTTGATATGATCACTCTCGTGGTACATTCGGTCATCAAGAACAGATGTCAGAATTGATTCTTTATGTTAAGTTTAAAGTGATTTAATTATCTAATAAGCTTGAGTATTTTTTTATGTTCTCTGAAGTTCTATGTTCCTCTAAGAAGAACCATGCAAAGTTAATGGTATTAATCTGTAAAGGGTGATGTTTGCTTTATAACTGCTTGCAGAAACAACAAAGGTATCATTTGGGGTTGGTGGTTATTTGAGTTTTCGAAAAAAAAAATTTTTTTTCCCAGAATTATTTCATCTTTCTGTCTTTGTACACTCAAGTCCTCAAGGTTTGTTTCTTTTGGCAGGTAGCATTAGAAACGTTATTCATTTAGTGATTAGTTGTGGTGAACAAACTTGTAACAAATATTCTCCAGCATGTTTGGTTAAGTAAGTGTTATTATTTTAGTGATTAGTGTTGTCGAGAAAACCCACTTGTAGAGAAATATATATGCAAAAACGGCTTGTTTGGGTTGAGAAAATATTTTACATAGAAGAGCGAACAACGTTTCAACCTTCTTTGGTCATCGTCAGGTTCACAAAGAAAGAGGTAACTGACCGGAAGCTGACCACATATTTGGAAGGGGTTGTGTAACTGAGCGTTGTTCGCTTTTCTATGTAAAATATTTTCTCAACCCAAACGAGCCATTTTTGCATATATATTTCTGTTAGTGATTAGTTGTGGTGAAGAAACTTGTAATAAATATTCTCCAGCATGTTTAGTTTCAGTAAATGTTTTTTTATTTTCCTGTTCTTAGTAAGTATTTGATTATTTGTCTCACAATAATTTTATTCCTTTTACGTTAAGTTCAAGGCCAAGAAGAATAGTTTTTAGTATTTTATTTGTTTATTGTTTGAGTTAAACAGGAGAAGCAGTGACCAAGGTTCACAAAACTGTGTTTCTTGAAAAAACATAAATTAATAATGCAGTAGTGGTCTAATTAATGCACTAGGTATGTTAAACAAAGAATTGTTGGACCCACTTGTTGGGGCTTTGAATTAATCTTTTCAAGTTAAATGTTAATTCATGTGTAGTTTTATGTTGCTTGCTTAATTTCATATCTCAGTGTTCAGAATCTATGGGTTTCTTTTCTGTGTTCAGTGTACTATATGCTTTTTCTGTTGTGCTTATATTAGGAAATATTCTACTGGACAGTGGCACCACTAGTGGTGGGATCAAAATAACAGACTTTGGACTCAGCAAAGTAATG
This sequence comes from Carcinoscorpius rotundicauda, assembly GCA_011833715.1. Classification (NCBI taxonomy): domain Eukaryota; kingdom Metazoa; phylum Arthropoda; class Merostomata; order Xiphosura; family Limulidae; genus Carcinoscorpius; species Carcinoscorpius rotundicauda. The sequence continues at coordinate 37,065,303 of CM022406.1, read as the reverse complement.
GATGACGAAAATTACAACCCTGAACATGGCATGGACTTGACCTCTCAAGGGGCTGGGACATACTGGTAAATTTCAAATAGAAACTTCACAGGTTACTTTAAAATTGTATTATAACTTTACTTGTGGTTTAAATATTGAATATGTTTCTGTTATCTTCTTTTGCAAAAAAAATGTTACTGTGACATTTTATTGCAACTGTTGCTTTATGAAAAATATTTGCACACTAACAAGAAGTTCATAATCAACTTTGCAGTACAAATTAAGTTGACTTTAAAGTTGGCCTCTTTGTAAAGAGTTAATTACTGATTTTTTTAAGTAGATAATAGTGGTTACCAACAAATTTGATTTGTTTGTACTGCAGTGAGAAGAACCATAACAAACGAAGTGTTGTTACTTACTCTAACAAGTGTAGAATAATTGTGAAATAAGTTATATAGCATTAATTTCATTTGATTCCATGGAGTATAATTAGGAGTATTTTAATCTAAATATAAACAGTGAACTAAAACTTTGATTCATTTTATGTTTAATTTTTCTCCTTAACTTCTGTATTATTTTAACTTTGATACATTTTTGTGTTTATTTTTTTCCTTCTATTTTATTTTTCCCTTTCTTACATCATGAATAAAAATGTGAAAACGTTTTATCCAGGTATCTTCCTCCAGAGTGTTTTGTTGTTGGTAAAAATCCTCCCAAAATTTCTTCCAAAGTTGATGTTTGGAGTGTTGGAGTAATTTTCTACCAATGCCTCTATGGTAGGAAGGTAGGAGAAATTCTTCTTTCTTATTGGTTTCTTTTATTATGCTATATGACAGTTGTTTTTTTTACTTCAGTTATTTTAAATAGTATTTAAAAAATATTTTACAACTTAAATGGGAAGTGAGCATTTAAAACATATACATTGTTTGGAAACTAATAATTTTATTTTGAGTTTACTCACTAATAAAATACATTTTATTACAATGCTCAATTTTTTACAGTAAGTCAGATTAGTTTTTACAACAGGTACATGGTGTGATCATTATTAAATACACAACTTATTATAAAAATAAAATTAATTAAGTAAATGAATGTTTTAGAAACAACATAAATTAATATTAGCAGATTAAGCATTTGTATAAATATGTATCAGTTGACTGAGCACTTTCCAAGGGGAAATTCAACAAGATAGACGCCCAAATCTTCATTTAAGAAATGGAATATTATGTGGAAAATAATAAAGTGACAATCCAAAAAATATGATATGATATGTTGAAAACTTTTAATTTTATAATGAGTCACTTACATGAGCAAATGTCATAATATTTATTCAAAATAATTCTAATCAAGTCTTTTCTTTCTCTCATCTTTTATAACTTCTTACCAGATTCATGCTCATGATCTTAAATGTAAGATAAATTAAACAACTTTTCTTTTGCACAAATGGTAATTACAAACTAACATTAAGTTTTTCAGTGCATGTTTTTTTTGGAAAACAAGATACAAAGCTAAACAACATATATTATTTTGATTGTATGACTTTGTAATTTAGGTGAATAGACATCTGTAAAACAAATTTTGTGTGTGATACTTTTTTATGTTACCCTATGTTATGAAGCATTACTGTAAAAAAGAAAGCTGTGAACACTTCAATATTGTTGGATAAAAAATAAGAAACTACCAGTTTCCAGTGAACAACTTTTAATTACTGTGACATATCATCACCAAGAGGTCATCCCTCTACTGATTACTTAAGGTTGAAACACCCAGGTATATAGAAGTGTTTCTCAGGTAACTGGTTGTTTCTTTTTTGTTGTTACACGTGTTTAAGCTCCAATGGTTAATTAAGAATGGTAAACAATATTTCAACTTTACTTTAGTTGCAGTTGGTAATGGATTATATGAAGGAAATATTGCATTTCATTTTTCACAGCCATTTGGTCATAACCTTTCTCAAGCCACTATACTTGAAGAAAACACTATTTTAAAAGCTACAGAGGTTGATTTCCCTGCCAAACCTGCTGTTAGTAACGAAGCTAAGGTTAGTTTATATTGGTTTGGTAACTAATTTGCTTATAAATATATTTGACGCTAATTTAATATACATACCTGTTTGGTTAAATAAAAAGTTTGGTTTTACAAAAAGGGTTATAATTATTTTCTCTCTCATACTTTTTAAATGCATTGAATACTGTCATAAGTATTTTTTTTGAGATTAATAAAAATAGAGAGATGAATTACTTTGCCACACATCCTTTAAAGTAATAAGTATATTATTTCTGGTAGATTTGGTATCTAGAATACAGTTCTCACATTTAAGACATTTAACCTTATTTTTCCTTTATTAGATAAGTGATGTTTTCCAGTAGTTTCAGTTGTTTTTTTTAACAATTTATGATTATATGTTTTGCATTAATATCAAATTTCCATCTCATCGTGGGTCCTTATTAAAATGTACTTATAAAGGCAAAATATTTTAAGTATAACTTCCATAGTAATGTTTAGCAATGAAGTACTTGTCACTTTAAGAAATTACTGGAATATGGAATAGGGAGACATTTAAGGCGTGAACTGTCTGTCATTTGGTATTAAAGAGTGGTTTGGAACTTACACTTTAGAAATGACCGTAAAACATGTATGTATTTTAAGCCTAAAACTTACAATTTTTCTATCTTATAATGATATTATTAATGCTACATGAGCATTCAAATAATAATAAAAAACTTATTCTAACAGTTTATGTCTGAACCAGTAGAAATTCTCATCTATGCTAATAACAATTTTGATTCTGAGTAACTTTTTTTTTTCTTTCAAGCAATTCATCCGCCGGTGCCTACAGTATCGGAAAGAAGATCGTATTGATGTATTTGGTATGGCAAATGATGACTATTTTAAACCCAATTATGGAAAATATAGTCGACAAGCGAGTTCCTCCGATAGATCATAGCCTTCTTTGGAACAGAAATTTTGTAGGTTTTTTTCTCTCAAGATAACAGCCAAACAGCGTGCCAACATGTTGTACTGAAGAAGAGAGCTATGCATTGATTTGGTGAAGTTCTGGCTAGCGTTGGATCCAAGATATAGTTTGATTGAAGTATGCTATATGTATTCAGCCTTTCTTCATACATATTAGGCCATTCCACTGGCACGCTTTTCGGTGAACACCAACATGATTCCTAGTTTTTCAAGAACAGGAGTACGATGAATGTATTTATGGGGATAGATAGTAGTACCTGGATGCAAATGTCTCTTCAGACTAAGGAAAAAGTTTCATATAAATTTAGGCAACATCTTTGCCTTATATGAGCTTTGGAGTGCTCAGTGTAATATAGAGTGTACAAAGTGTAAGTGAGGATGGAACAGCATGAAAACTTTGAGTGCATGTGCATGTATGTGTGTATTAATAAATCTGTTAAGTAAGAACTACAACACAGTTACTTTTGTCAAGAAGACTTAAGACTCAATGGTCTGTAAATGATCGATTGGTAATCCTAACTGTTTCTTCCAATGAACTATGAAATAGTGTGTAGAGTATGACCTTTCAACACCTGTGTAGTCAACACAGAAGAAAAAAAAAGGAATACCTCCTCAATTTTAGTACTGTGGATTCTGTACTCCAGTATTTTCTAAATCAGTATCTACTGAAACAATTCTCCATTACCTGCTAATTTAGTACAATATCCACCAAACCGACACTCAAGTATCTACTGAATCATCACCTGAGTTAGTGCTTCAGTGTCTACTGAAACAGTTCTCCATTACCTGCTAATTTAGTACCATATCCACCAAACCGACACTCAAGTATCTACTGAATCATCACCTGAGTTAGTGCTTCAGTGTCTACTGAAGCAATTCTCCTGGATTTATTGCAGAAAGAAATTCATTGTATAATGAAGAAATGCAACATAATTACTGGCTTAACAGCTTCATTGGTTGAACACTTCAGTAACTTCAAATCAGCCTCTGGTGTGGTAACCATTGGGCCAAATCTTCAGTATTTGTAAAGCAAATCATTTAGTTATTCTTGTACATGTTTTCATTGAATCTTCTTTTCCAAATTTTCAGTAACTGTAGAATATGATTTGAAATGTCTATTAGATTTTTTTTTCAGTAATTACTTAAACTTCTAAGTAATAATTTCAGTTTTTATGAGCGAATATGCACAGTAAGTCTTTTAGTGAATTCGCAATCAGTGATTCAAAAACTGACAAGTTAATTTTGTGGAAACTTCTGAATCAACTTAGAGGAGTCTAATGAATTTAGTTTTTACTGAATATCTATTAAAACAGTACATTTTGGGTCAGATTATCAACACCTTGTGATCAACTTTTGAATGTTTTTCAGATAAAGTCTTCGATAACTCCTGATGCTACATAATATCTGCTGGATTGTGCTTTTTTTTTTTTCCTTCTGGAAGAATATTTCAGTATTTACTGATTCAACTCTTTGATGTCTACTGGCCAGTACTTTAATATTCAAGTTTGAGGAAAAATTCCAAAATAACTACGGTAACATATTAGAGAGGAAACAAAGGATAGTTATTCAACTTGTATAGGAAATCTCTATAATTAATCTGTTATTGTATCTAAACATTGCAAAGTTATTGTGATACACCTCAAAGTTAGAGATGTTCTTGTGGGTCTCAGTTCTACTGATCATAAGGTAGTGTGGGATCTCGGATATCACATTTGTAGTTACAAATTATCTTGTATATTAGATATTTGTGTGATTTAGGTCAGCCAAGCAGTGAAACTTTTATTTTCTTCTTTGAGTTTTTTTTTTTTTCAAGAAGTTAAGTTAAGCTGTCAAATTGATTTTTCGTAAACCACTTGATACAGATGACTGTTATGAGAATCGAGAACCATAATGGTTCTTTGTTTCCAGGCATCTTCCCATTTTGATAAAAGCTGAAGACATAGTCTGTGATAATCAACACTTGTCTGTTCTCATTGTGTTAGAAAGAAGAATCTTTTTTTTTTTTTTTGCAGCCAACTTATTCTGAGATAAACAAACATTCCTATCTCTAACACTTAAGTGAATGACTAGTCACAACTTGCATGCTTAGCTCTTACTTTCAACTAAAATTATAAAAAAAATAAAACAAAATAAATGAATTAGTGAGTGTTAAATAAAACTATTGATAAACCTTGATGTTATTTAATTTCGATCTAAATTATTCGTGATGATATAAATTATGTTGCAAATAGCATCTTTTCATGTAACAAATGTTCCATAAAACTGAAAATAATAATATTCCAGTATATTTAATCAAAAAAACTGTTGAGAAACTTTACAATTTTGTTTGGAATATACTATATTCAAATAATTATTAAAATCACAATTATTTGAATACCTGGTCGGTAGGTGGAACGTTTGCGGAAGTTCAGTTCACTGATGTATACACAGTACAAATAGCCAATTGTGTAGCTTTGCACTAAGAAGACGACAACAACCGTAAGTGGCTTCGTAAAAATATATTAAAATATAAATTCGTTTTTCTTTGGGTTTCTCTCAGATAGTTTTCATTTTTTAATTCAAAATCCTGCTATATAAATATATAGGTTAGAAAAAAAGGCTGGTAGATCACGTAAGAGACACCGATAAAACTACCAGAGTTCTCCATAGGATCGGTTTTTGAAAGCGTCAGCATTTTATTAGGTTTATTAACTCTTGAGATATTCCATGGTAACCATCAAAGATAACATGCATATGCCTAGCGGTTTTGCGATAAGTCTGCAGCTGACGACTCTTTAAAAAGATTGAGTTTCGATACCCGCGTTGGACTGTGGTGTATACAAGTTTTTCACTCGTTAATTTTAAAAAGTTCCTCAAATTAAAAGGCTGAAATTGATCCAAAGTTTTAATGAAATGGCTATGAAAACAAATCATATGTAATATAGTTTATAAAAGTTTTATTTGTTTTTATTAAATGATACAAAACGAGTTTATTTTATATAAAAGCTAAAAAATAATGTGTAATTAATATGCGTATATATTCTTGGGGGTCGAGCCAACTTGGCTACATCTCTGGAACTGGTGGTCAAAAATCAGATAGTCCATAATGTTCCTTTATTTCTAAGAACAACCAAATCCATCATACGTAACACGATCCTTTACCGCAATATATAGATATTATCGCATTTAAGATTTAAGTAAAAAATTGAAACCAGTGGCATATTTAGGTAGGGACTAGAGAGGCTCAGCCCTAAAACCCATTGATAATTTTGTTCTTTGTAAAATTACATGGGTTGTAGGGCCCACACAATTTTAAATCAACTATTAATAGGAATGTCTTTCTGTATGTACTTTTTCATCAAAGCGAAATAGGTTTTTATCGTGTGCCAAACTTGGAGTTTTTGCTTTAGTGTTTCGCAGTTGTTATTACTATCTACAGGTATGGTAGCAGACGTCATCTTCTGTTTGCTGATTCGCATAATTACATTTTCGTCACAGGATATGGGTTATTGGATCTGGTTTTTGTCTCCGTGCGGCTCTACGTAACAGGGGAAAAACACTAGGTTCTTTTAATCTGAGACATAACTGACCATTTGTAGTTAATAATATAATGTACTGATTAGTTAGTTTAAAAGACTCTCGAAGATAAATACAATACTTGAAACTTGAATGTGCCTTCATTTAACAAACACATATCAAGAATTAATATCGTATCTCCAGACACGTACTGGGAAACATTCTATGTTACAAATGTTTCTTCCTGTACAATGTAAGTGTGTGCAAGACTTGGAATTTTCATGGTTAATAATTGTTTGGTAAAGAAAACCATAAATTACTTCTTTAAAAAATATAATCCATATATTTAAAGCAGAGTTGTACGCTTCATTTCACAAATTGTGATCGAATTTGGTTGACGAACTAGGCTAATCCTCCCCATCCTCAACAGAATAACTTGACTTCAACTGGATAACGAATAGTTTTAATTTTGGCAGACATTTCAATGTTTGTGTCTAACTACAATAAATAATGTCAAGTGACCGAGATGGTTTACAAATGAAAACTGGATTTAACATTACGTGCGAAAGAATAAAATCTTTGCATCAGAAAATCGAATCGGTTTGTGTGATACAGCTCAAAAATGTGAAACCAGCAATTCACCCCTTCATTTGTGATGTCATCTTTTTTAAGTTTTAGATTGACCGGTGACTTTGCTAGTAAACAAATGAACTGGTATCGGTGAATGAAATTGATTTTGTAATTAACTGTTTTACTTGCCCCCCAGTGGCTCAGCGGTATGTCTGCGGACTTACACGCTAAAATCAGGGTTTCGATACCCGTGGTGGGTAGAGCACAGATAGCCCATTGAGTAGCTTTGTGCTTAATTCAAAACATCAACAACTGTTTTACTTTAAAACCTGATTAATGTTGTCTGAAATCTACAATAAAATAGTTCAGTGCACAGAAATGCAAAATAATGGAATTATTTGCCATGGATTCGATTCGGGCTTCTATTGAAATATAAATTTAATTGATTAAAAATTTAGGTTTAGTTGAAAGTCCAAAATTTGACCATGTTATTATGGATGAAATTTGTGGTTCGAGTGCCATGCTGCATAGTGGAGAGTCCGTCGATTCCGTTAAATTCACCGGTTTTAGTTAGTGGCAGTTGTAAGATTTACAGTTATGGGGCTGGAGGGTAGCGGCGCTGCTTGTCTGTATTTTCATCTAATTAGTAATGAGATTAAAGACTGTTCGACCTGAACCTGGTTATCGCATGAAGTGATGTTTGGATAAATAAAACCATCTGATACTTATGATAAAGGTGCGAGTCTCGAAATATTATAAATTGTTTGTGTGTGGATAGAAATGATTTTAAAATCAATAAAGATTTAAAAAATAACCTACGTCGCTGTTTGTCGTTCTAATATGTTAAATTTGTGTAAACCGTTGAATTTCGATACTCTCGTGGTGGGCAAAACACAGATAACCCATTGTGTAGCCTTGTGCTCAATTCCAAACAAAATATAAAGGCGCAGATAGCCAAGTTGCTTTGCGCCATAAAATACCAAACCAACCAACAAAATGTAAAACCTTGTAAAAAAACAAAACCAAACTTGATCGCTTCAATGGTGTGGCGAGGTGTATATGGCGCTCGACTTGTAATCCGAGGTTCGCGGGTTCGAATCCCCGTTGCACCAAACATGCTTTCCTTATCAGACGTGAGGCGTTATAATGTTATGATCAATCCCACTATTCGTTGGATTTAAGGGTTGGTAATAACTAGCTGCCTTCTTTCTAGTCTTACACTGCTAAGTTAGGGACGGCTAGCGCGGGTAGCCCTTGTATAGCTATGTGCAAAATTGAAACCACAACTTAAAAGTAGCTTAAAGAGAGTTAAGAGCGTCATTTACTATTTTAAATGATGGGAAAAAAGTTCTATCTTAAAACTCCAGTTTGTTTTGTTTTATAACGCACTGAAAAACGCGAAGCCGGGTGTTGCATTATGTCGTCATGATGTTAAAATTATAACTTAATATATGTATATATATTTTAACTTACAATGTTATCATTATAAACGAGAGAATTTTAAATTTAGAAACGATGATAATGACCATCGATACCTGAAGAAAACGTAATTGTCAATGAGACAAACATGTCTCAGGTTATAAGATTATTTCGGCATAACGTAATCGTTAATCCAACTTTTCCAGTTCTAACCGATCTAAAACATAAGTTCTCTAACATCTTCCAGTGATTATTTCTCAACAACTAACGCTCCACCCATAATAACCACGTAAGGACATAAGCTTGGTAAATCAGATGTACACCTTACTTTGTTACAGTTAAATATGTTCGGATACAGCAACAAAAAACACTTCGTGACGTCATATTAAGCTGTTGCATTGATTTGGATGTTATGATGACACTTCAAAAATTGAACGAATTTGAGAATCGACGTTTTACCTGATCCTTCTTATTCTCCAGACCTTTCCCTACAGATTTTCATTTTTCAAGCACTTTGATAACTTTTTGAACAATATATGCTTTCAAAATCGGGTAGCTGCAGAAGGAGCTTCCATAGTAACTGATTTCTACACCAGGGGCACAAACAGCATCGTTACACTTTGGCAAAAGTGTGTTGAAGCAAATGGTGCTTACTCTGATTAAAGTATGCTTTACTACACTAGTTTACTTTTGTAAACTTCGCAGTTCAAAAACGACATTTATTTCTGGACAACCTAATACTGTATACGTTCGCAAACAACGATGAAAACACCACGTGACTTGACATCGCGTTGTTTCGTTAATATGGATATTGGCACAGAGTTAAATACGTTAGGAAACAAAACAACAAATATCTTGTGACTTCATATTAACATGTACTGATTTGGATGTTAGCACGTGAAGTTTTAACAAGCGTAATTAATTGGGATCTTTCGCATTCCGTTGAAATGGAATTATTTATAAGTGAGTTTTTCTTAGAGCAAAGCCACATGGGCTATCTGCTGTGTCAACGGAGGGGAATCGAATCCCTGATTTTAATGCTGTAAATTCGAAAACTTACCTCTCTCGTGGCAGGAGGCGACGTATTTAAGAAACTATACTATCTCCAGTACGTATTTCTCATCAAATATTTGTCATTCACTTGTTTCAATGTTACTAAAATCGTTTTTGATTTTTTAAAAATTAAACATTAGGGTTATAATTTTGGCACTTTCTTGCTAGCTTGTAAGATAAAGAATATCGATAGTAATGTTGCAAAAGGCTTTTTAAATCTGTAAGATATACATACCATTAATTCAAAATACAAGGAAGATTTCGTTTGTTAGACATTGTCTTAACCGTATTATTCATTAGATGTCTGGATGCCTTTATACATGTATATATGTATCAAAAAATGTCAGTCGTGGAGATAAAATTTAATATTGTAAAGTTCATTTGTTGGCTGATCCATCACGTAAGTCGAATACTGGATTTAAGGATTGGAAAGGAAGTATTTCTTAACAGTATATTCAAACTCGCACCGTTCTCTGTTGAATTTGGTAAATTCACGAAATAAAAGAACCAGCGGGGAAAAAATAACAATTATGTAAACTAAAAGTGAAATGAAAAATAATATTAAACAAGGACAAAATTTAAATTGCTTCTAGAGTGTTAGCCCAGAACCCAGAGTTGTTCATGTGCTATTTATGTTCTAAGTCAGCTGTTTGTTTGTTTTGGAATTTCGCACAAAGCTACTCGAGGGCTATCTGTGCTAGCCGTCCCTAATTTTGCAGTGTAAGACTAGAGGGAAGGCAGCTAGTCATCACCACCCACCGCCAACTCTTGGGCTACTCTTTTACCAACGAATAGTGGGATTGACCGTCACATTATACACCCCCACGGCTAGGAGGGCGAGCATGTTTAGCGCGAACCCGCGACCCTCGGATTACGAGTGCACACCTTAACGCGCTCGGCCGTGCCAGGCCAGCTGATAACCTGATGTGGCTTTACTGTGAGAAAACACACACTGTTCTAAGTACTTGCAAGATCAGAGATGACATCTGTGGCTTCATTTATTTAGTATGTTTTACTTCCGTTGTTACATGTTCTGGAAGAGGTCTGCCGCTTTTTTTATTGTACTCTTCGTCAGCCGTCTCTTCCGCGCAGACTCCAGAAGAAACATGGCGATGCTTACTGTCGTGCGTCAGTGCAATAAACAAGAGCAATCACAAAGATTTCACACCCTCATCCCGCTGCTTCTTTTACGAGATTATAAAGTAATGAATAACGTAAAATTTCATCTTCAAAAACTTGGAAGATCCAGAATGATCAACGATCCGGATTATATTTTGTAGTGTAATGAGGAGTCTCAACCTTAACGTGTCCATAAAATTTGATACAAATTAGATCACACTTTACAGAGTTATTAACCGAAAACCGCGAAAACTCTGTCTTCCCAAAATAATAATAAATTGCTGCAAAATAATTCAGAATTCGGATTTAAATGTTCCACATTAATCCCTATCTTGTATAAAATTGTAATGCACCTAGTTCTATTCGTTTTCGCGATACGCGTGCAAAAACATAGAGACACATGTACATGAACCCTATTACAGTGACCTAGCAAGGCGAGAGCAGTAATTTACTTGGAAGATTATTGGTGTAGCCAATCGAATAGGAATCATTGAAGATGGATACAGTGATAGAATTGGTAACATTTTTCATTCACAAATAATTAAAGAGTGTACTGAAAGATACGTGAAAGTTTTTGCCATCTTCGCTGCCTAGTCGAATTACTAATAACTGTAATTCTGATCTATACCTCACGCTTTTTGTTTTTCGTCTGCCAGCAGAAATTTTATCTTCCCTAAACGCTAAGTGCTGACAAAAAGGGAGCTAATGAAGGTATTATATACAATACCACCATTGGTGTGAAGGTATTTTTTATCATGTGGCATAGAATGTAAAGTATTTTGGAGGATTATAAATGATCGGCTATAGAGAATGTGAATCGTAAGAAAAGCTTTAGAGCTTGATGTAGATTTACTTGGACTCCGAAGGAACCAACAGACAATAAGAGGTCTTGCCCAATTATATTGTGTACTTCACCTGTTCCGATTCCTCAAATACCACAGTATTCGTTTTCAGTCTACCAACTTTTACTTTAGAAAGCAACATCTATTTATTTTAATTTACATTTACTGTACTTAATTTCATCTTATGTTTTTTTATTACATATTATCTTTAATTTTATACTTGACTCACCGTTTAAAAGTTTCCAACTTTGGTTTTTATATTTTAAAGTAACTTGTCAAAAAATAAATATTTTACATCAGGTATTCCATAGATCGTTACAAGTATATATTCGATAACTTAACGAATTCTTCTTTGTTTTAACACGTTCTTCACGCCCCTTTTCCAGTGACACAGCGATGTGACTGCGGACTCACAGCGCTAAAAACTGGGTTTCGATACCTGTAGCGGTCAGAGCATAGGTAGCCCTTTGTTAGCTTTGCGCATAATTTCAGACAAGATAATCCATACTTCACATCACGGAAAATCGAACTGTAGATATTTAATAATACGACAGTGATTAACAACACAGAGCATAGAATATTAGTGTTGTTGTTGTTGTTTTGAATTAAGCACAAAGCTACACAATGGGCTATCTGTGCTCTGCCCACCACGGGTATCGAAACCCGGATTTTAGCGTGTAAGTCCGCAGACATATCGCTGAGCCACTGGGGGGCAAATCTTACATTACTAAAAGGGACCCTTTAACAATAAAAGTACATAAATCAATACCCTTTAACAATGAAAAAAGCATAACAATTTTATTTTAACAAAGGAAACCTATCTACTTTCTTTAGGAGGAATAGGTTATGTATCCAAACCAATTACTCTTAATATGGAAATGAATAAAATGATGTTTTTTTGTTTTTTCTTATAGCAAAGCCACATCAGGCTATCTGCTGAGCCCACCGAGGGGAATCGAACCCCTGATTTTAGCGTTGTAGAATAAAATGATCTTTTGAGCAAAAAAGTAATAACTAAAACACAGTCATTGAAAATAATTATATGTATACACACATTAAATAAAAGAAAAAACTCGTTAAACCTGAACCTTCATCTGAACAATAGCATACATATGTACATATACATTGTACAAAATATTTTTGAAAAGTGAATAATTATTTATAAAAAACAGTATTTAAAACATACAATTTAGATGGGAGATATTCATCCAAAAGTGCTCCAAAACAAGACCTTCAATGCATCTGTGGATTTGTGGAACGCCTTGATGGTCTGGTTGATGATACTTGTGGTTTTCACAAGGACCTTCTTGGGCAACACCAGATCCTTTCACAGATGACACAAATTTTTATCTAGCTGTGTTTACGGTTCTCTGTGTTTCAACAGGTGGTATTTCCTCTTGGTTGTAAAGCAACCGAGTTTTCATTCATATTACTGTCTGATCCTGGCAACCGTACTTTAGCATCATGATTAGGGGCTTCATAGTAAGCACCACCTTTTCTATCCTTCCTACAGAGCCACTGGAAGTATTGCTGCCAATGGTGTAAATGAAAATGATGCCTGAGTCAGCTTGGATGCTTGGAATAGAGTCCACTTCTTAACTTCAAGAGAGGCTGTTTCTGGATTAGGCTGGAATAGTTGGACGACTGGTACGCTGGACATTGCTAGCTCTTGTGAGCTCACGTTACCTAGATCCTTAAGTTTAGTAATCGAATCACTTATTTGAGGTGGCAGGTAGTATTTCTTGATGTTTCAGAGCCTACAAGGCAAATTCCACAGTCGCAAACTCCAACAACTGGATCATTGACCAATACTTCTTCATTCATGGGTTCTGACAACATAAAAATTAGACCAGTCCCATATCTATAAGCAATGATGGAAATTCTGAACCTTCCAAAAAATTAAAAAAGAAAAAAAATGCAATGTTGATTAATCCAGTTCTCATGCAGTAGTAGAAATAAACAACAGAATCCAATTAGCATGTCAGATAAACGAAAGGCCTGGCATGGCCGAGCGCGTTAAGGCGTGCACTCGTAATCCGAGGGTCGCGGGTTCGCGCCCGCGTCGCGCAAAACATGCTCGCCCTCCCAGCCGTGGGGGTGTATAATGTGACGGTCAATCCCACTATTCGTTTGTAAAAGAGTAGCCCAAGTGTTGGCGGTGGGTGGTGATGACTAGCTGCCTTCCCTCTAGTCTTACACTGCTAAATTAGGGACGGCTAGCACAGATAGCCCTCGAGTAGCTTTGTGCGAAATTCCAAAACAAACAAACAAACAAACAAACAGATAAACGAAGATAGCTAAAAATGTTAAGAGTTTGGTCTTAAATAAAGTCAGAGTTTAAAATACACGACCAGAATTGCTTTAAATGGTCACAAAAATTCAGTTGAGAATGTGGTTTGAAATTGTGATGAATGACCAGAAATGACTGTGAAAACATCAAACATAAACCTGTGATAGAGCACTGTGTCTACGAACTTCCGTGTGCTCACATTTAACGTGTTTATAGGACACTATCCCTTCTACCTCTAGACTGCAGAATTCTCGGATCTCGCACTTGACCCCAGCTTTGTCTGTAATCTCTGGGGTCGTCACAGGTGTGGTGTTGGTTCACAACTATCTTGTTACCCAGACGAATTCCTCCCACTGTTATTTGGATTCTGATCCAACGGAACCAAGATTCAATAAGACTGATTTGGATTTGAACTTAAAGGTACACAATGAACTATCTGTGCTCTGCCCACGACGGGTATCGAAACCCGGTTTGTAACGGCGTGAGCCCGCAGACATACCATTGTACTACTGGGGGACAGGGTCAAGTAAAAAAATAAGTGGCAAATGACCATTGAGAGATCAAACTCCAAACGTGGATATTTACAAGCGCCTGAATTTTCTCTCCCAAATAACTTTATTCAGCTACCAAATCAGCACAGAGAAGTGCACCTTCATCTCACGTGCAAGGAATATATCTTCCATCCAGTATCATACACAGAATTTTCATCCATGCTAACTTCTGAAAGACTGCCTCAGGCACGTGAGCTACTACATTTGTAAATTAACTGTGGTCTTCACGGTCCGCTAACAACGTAAATAGTTTTTAGAACAACTTAGTAGAAGTAAAAAAATCAGCCAAAATCGGTTTTGCCGGAATTAATAAACACAGCTATTTATTCGATTCGCCAGCAAGAAAAACAACTGTTTCTCTAGTCATGTAACGAGTCGTTTTTCATGAAAAAAGAACTCATATAATAGAATAATTACGAACATATTTACAAAGTTCTTTAAATGACAGAGAAAAATAACTAGCTTACATGAACGTTTCACTGCGTTTAAAGAAAAAAATGTGAAAAATTTGGTATCGTTAGAAATCTTACCCCTTAACTAAAGGTGCTATACTACACTGTCAAACATGGCTGTTAGAGGAAAACAGAGAAGGAACGTGAAGAAATAATATTTATGGCTTTTCTATCACCAACAAGGTTTTCTTGCCTTCAGATGGCGCTTTAATTTGCTGAAACCTAATATTTCGTTTCACTTAGATAGGTTATATTTTTCGTACTGAATGTTTGTTGTTTTTTAGTTTGACGTTAAGCTACAAGAGGGCTATCTGTGCTAGCCATCCCTCATTTAGCAGTGTAAGACTAGAGAAAAAGCAGCTAGTCATCACCACCTACCGCCAACTCTCGAGCTACTCTTTAACCAACGAATAGTAGGATTGACCATGTTTGATGTGACAGGTACTCGAACCTGCAACCCTCAGATTACGAATCGAATGCCTTAACCAATTGACCATGCCGGGGTCCGTACTGAATGTTTAAAAATTTTAAATTCATAATGAAATTGGTTTATACTCACAGAAACCAGCACAGCTCAATTATTCGCACTATTTTTGAACAATCGAGGCATGTTAATCCCTGGTTATCTGATTGACGTATATAAGCGCACACCATCACTTTTATATCAACATCAGGGACACGTGAAATAAGTTAGCTTTCGTTATAACAAAATAAATTAAATCAGTAACTCTCTTTCTAAGCCTAAGCAGGTCCTGTTGTTGCATAGCAACAGAGGCAACTTTGTAAACATTCTCTGTTCTAATGACAGAAGTGTTTAGCAAACAACAAAAAAAGATATAAAACAAGTCTTAATGTTGTGAAACGTAGGAACGTTATAAATTTTCGACAAATTATGTTAGGCTAAACACACTGCTCTGTCTGTTTTGCTATTATTTACTCATAAAATTCTCTGAAAAGATTACGTCAGAGTATCACGTTTTACGCTTAGAGCGCCCTCTAAAGTAAAGTCTAGATATATATTTTACTTAAATCTAGTAAATACATTTTGTGAAGTGTTTCATACACTGATAATTTTTATAATGACGCTCTGTTTAACTTACAAAATTTACTGTTAGAATAAACAACAATCTAGTTTTTATGTAATGAAGTAAAAACCAACGCGTACTTTGATCGAACCCAGACAACTGCAAACTCCGTCTTTCTTCACCAACCAATCACTACCAATCTTATTGCCGCTATGACACAGCCCAACAAATAGAGGACTGCGTCTTGTGGCGCCTAGCAACTGTTTGTCTATATTCTAGTTGTTAATATTAAATATTCCACACTACTATCTCACACCGATTCTTTAAGGTCGTAACAGTGAGACAACCGCACCACGTTTATCTTCGTAACCATTTTAACAGTCTTTTAACATGGTGAGTTGAATGATAAGTTTTCTGTGTTTCTAAAACTGTAAGGCAAACATAATTATAAAAAAATAATATGTATTTAAATAAACGTTAAAATATTCTACTTAAAGAGTGTTAAGTTTAATGAGGACGAATTAAAAGTGCCGCAATCGTCAGCTTTACGTTTTTACTCCAAGAAAATGCACCAAATTATTTTAAAAAATCACAAACTGTGAACACCAAGTGTAAATAAAAAAATACAACTCGTTTACTGAAGTTTCTCTGACGAAAAAGACAAATACAGTGAGACAATAACTATCGACAATTTTATTATGAGAAATAATAGGTAATAACAGCCCGTTCAAACATTTCATAAAAATATTTCATAACAGTCGACTGTCTCTGGTTTTTCTTTCTCTCTCTTATAATATTACACCTAATTTTCTGTGGGACGATAAATTATTTGTAATGTACATTTCGCTCTCTCGCGGGTTCGAATCCCCGTCGCACGAAACATGTTCGCCCTTTCAGCCGTGGGGGCGTTTTAATGTTACGGTCATTCCCAATGTTCGTTGGTAAAATAGTAACTCAAGAGTTGGCGGTGGGTGGTGATGACTAACTGCCTTCCCTCTGGTCTTACACTGCTAAATTGGTGAAAGCTAGCGCAGATAGCCCTCGTGTAGATTTACGCGAAATTCAAAAACAAACAAAACCAAAACCATTTTGCTCTACAAACTTCTGTGTTACCCGATGTTACACGCAAGATAAAGAAAAAAAAAACAATATTAGTTTTACTGCACATATATTAACGTCATTGTTATTAATAAATTGCACAGTATTTGATCATTCATATTTCAAAATTTACTGAATATTCTGAAACAAAACTATTTTGTTATTCGTATAAGTCATGTTCCTGGACTCTGTGTTTCAGAACGGAATCTTGAATGTAAATTAAAGAAGTTGTTATACTAAAAATATAGAACACACTATATATCTCTCTGCAATATTGAATTACACGAAATTTCGCTATAAACGTAAAATTTTATTTCAGAAAATGTACCTGTAAGCATAAACTTTTACGAAACCAACTTTAAACTTTCTGTAAGATGTTTATTTGATATGTGTATTTAATTGATAATATTTGTGCTCGTTACAAATTAACAGAGATCAGTCTTGAAAATAAGAGTTAATGCTTGTTTGTTATTTAGCACAAAGCAAAAGCTATCTGTGCTCTGTTTACTAGGGATTTCTGGCATTCTAAGTCCGCAGACAAATCGCTTTGCCACTAAGGGACAAGAGTTAACGAAAAACCTTCGGAAAATATCAGAACTTACCTGTCAAGATAGATACTTAACACTAACAGCAAGACAATGGGCGTGTCTTGTTCGGTATATATATATATATAATCCATTGGGTGTGTCTTCTACGGTACATATGGTTCGATGATATGTCTTGTTCAATACATATAATCCATTGGGTGTGTTTTGTTCAGTATATATAATCCAGCGGGTGTGTCGTATTCTGTACATACAGTCCGATGGGTGTGTCTTGTTTAGTACATATAATCGAGTGGGTGTGTCTTGTTCAGTACGTGTAATCGAGTAGATGTATCTTGTTCTGTACATACAGTCCGGTTGGTGTGTCTTGTTTAGTACATATAATCGAGTGGGTGTGTCTTGTTTAGTACATATAATCGAGTGGTTGTGTCTTGTTCAGTACGTGTAATCGAGTGGGTGTGTCTTGTTCAGTACGTATAATCGAGTGGGTGTGTCTTGTTCTGTACATACCAGAAAAGAATATACTGCAAGGATCCAGACAATAAGGATGAAAGATATCTGAAGACAAACATAATGAACTTCTTCACGTAGAAAACTAGTTTGGTTCCTCAGCTTCATACATTTTGTTTCTTTGTACGAAACGGACATATATAAAGTTCTTTAACCTGGAAAATAAAATTTGTCTCTATAAACTGGTTTTATGTTTGCAGAAACCTTACCTTAACACGTAGACTACAAAAGAGAATAAAAAGTCAAACCAATTTGAACTGTACCGTAATTTATGATACATAGTTGTGGCAAATTTAGGGTTGAATATTATTTGTATAAAAAGACCATTTTATACGATTCCATATGATTTGAAATAATTATTTATATAATTTATATTGTAATATATATTTTTTTCAATAAAATGATTCAGCATATCCATTTTTTTGAGCTTTATTAGCTTCGTCCTCACATATGTTAACAATCATAGCTTTTCTGATAGCCTTACCATTAATAACTTAATAAGAAGTTGCTGGCATCATTTATGCTATCATGGGTACTGAGTTAAATCAATTACATGGCTAAAATACATACATTAATTGCTAGGTAAATCTAAACTTAATCGATTATTAACACTTTTTTTTTCTTTACTACACGGTAAACTCACCTACCGATTTCAATTATGTATCCTCTGAGGGAAGTCATCACCCACCGCCAACTCTTGGGCTACTCTTTTATCAACAAACAGTGGGATTGACCGCACATTATAACGCCCTGACTCGGCTCAAAGGGCGAGCATGTTTGGTGTAACGGAAATTCGAACCCGTGACTCACGTATTACCAGTACAGCGCATTAACCACCTGGCCATGCCGGGCCAAAGGCCTTCGTAGTTAATGTGACGGTTTGTTTATTTGTTTTTGAATTTCGCGCAAAGTTACACGAGGGCTATCTGTGCCAGCCGTCCCTAATTTAGCAGAGTAAGGCTAAAGGGAAGGGAACTAGTCATCCCGAGCAATTAAGAAATATGACGATGTCTTCTGTAAAACGTTAATAAGCATGTGAACACACATATGCACACACGAATGTGTGATTTCAACTCTTTGAGCCTTAGTTAGACAAGTAAAAGTAGAAATACGTTACTATTAATTAATTACTAGTTAATAAAGATTAGGAAAAAATATCGCCGATGTTTGCGACGTTAATCTGTTGACTACCAAGTATTTCAGCTGCTACGGCAACTCCGAACCAAGTTCAAAATACAACTCTAATGCTTCTTCATTTTGTAACTTTTTTCATGACGCCATTTTGGACCGAAAGTGAATCAATTTGTAAGTAGGTCAAATGTATGTCTTTAAAAACACATTGAGAACACAATATTGAGAACGAATTAACTCGTCCGTGGCACTGTGTTACGGATCGGCTTGGACGGGTTATCTCGTCTACGGCACTGAACAGGTCAAAGCGAATTTAGTGTTTGAAGAACGAGGTACTGAAGTGATATCTGACGGGTTAGTGCTCAATGTGAATGAATACAAATATATCTGCAAATTCTTGAAGGTGCAAAAAGAAAAAAAATATTAGCGAAGTATTCAGTGTTTTGTTTCGTATCTGAAAATTTAAATGCATAAATACTGCGGTGCATCTTTGATATTTATGGACATAGGTAAGCAACCTGTAATAGATTATTAGCGCAAGCAAACTCTTTGATTTTAAACGAGGACGTCAGAAAAACTTGTGTACGCGAGACAGGGAATGTGGTACACGTATCAAAGTAAGAATATATTACGTTTACCTGAAGGTTGAATAATCTCAACATATCAACGAACATGAGCATACACGCAAAACTAACCGACTGAAAGTAATTACTTTTATCACCGGAAAGCAACAGGTGGCTTTGATATTTTCATCGCAAAATTGCAAAAACAAAACCAACACAAACTGTCAGCAAATTGTATGTCTTGCAGTTTAAACAGTCGTGTGATGTCATCAAGCAATATCGTGCCAATCTCACGTTTTGTTTTGTTTTTGTTTTTGAATTTCGCACAAAGCTACTCGAGGGCTATCTGCTCTAGCCGTCCCTAATTTAGCAGTGTAAGACTAGAGGGAACGAAGCTAATCATCACCATCCACCTCCAACTCTTGGGCTACTCTTTTACCAACGAATAGTAGGATTGACCGTGACATTATAATGCTCCCACGACTGACAGGGCGAGGATGTATGGTGCAAATCCGGCTCTCAGATTACGAGTCGCACGCCTTAACACACTTGCCCATGCCGGGCCCAATCGCATGTTTCTTCCTAACATGATTCTATAATTCTATAAAAACGTTCAATATCAGTCCAACACAAAGCTCTGAATCTTGCATAAAATAAGAATATTAAATGGAAAATCGGTTTGTTATTGTATTTACCAAAAACACAATTTTAAAAATGTTAAAAGATTTCCACTCGAAATTACGCTCGAGTTTTATACAACGATTGCATTTACGATAGCCCAATGTTCTATACCATCTTACATTTTTCCGTGTTTATAGCGATGTAAAAACAGATACTGTAACTTTGATCTTTGACGGCTCGTGAAAACATAGAAAACTGTCAACTGTTTTGCCGTTTTCATTTGACATTACACCTTTCTAAGACACGTGGTTGAAAACCAACGTTTTTGTGGTGCCTTACTTAACGGAAAGTTCAGTTTTAATGTCTCTTTAGAGAGCGAATCTTAACAGAATAATTGTGATAAATATCGACGTTTCAACTATCGGCATAAGGCCCGGCATGGCCAAGCGTTTAAGGCGTGCGATTCGTAATCCGAGGGACGCGGGTTCGAATCCCCATCGCGCCGAACATGCTTGCCCTTTCAGCCGTGGGGGCGTTATAATGTGATGGTCAATCCCACTATTCGTTGGTAAAATAGTAGTCCAAGAGTTGGTGATGGGTGGTGATGACTAGCTGCCTTCCCTCTAGTCTTGCACTGCTAAATTAGGAACAGCTAGCGCAGACAGCCCTCGAGCAGCTTTGTGCGAAATTCAAAAACAAACAAACAAATCAACTATTTATATTATTTAGGTTTAAGAAAATATATCGTTATTGGATTAAACAGAATAACATGAAATATATTTCATTGTTTTATCCACTTCTAGATTATGAAACTCGCACATCCAATTTTTAATTCTCAAATCAGATAACCACGATATGTTTACTGAATAGACATTTAGAAATATAAAAATGTAATAGTTCTAGTTAGTATATTCTATTCTGCCCGTATCCTCGTAAAATAATAAAGAATAAAACGTACAGTACTTTTTTCACTTTATTCTTTAAATTTCTGTTTGACGAGTGTTTGTTTTTATTTCTAAATATTTGAGGTTATGTGTTTATAACTTGTAATTAAAAATTAACTGTGGTTGGCAGGTGAAGTTTTCTCAGAACCCAAACTATTAAATACGAATAATTTGTCCTAAAAGATTGACATTTATTCGTCTAATCAATATCAGACTTTGGATTATTATTTACATTATTTATTTTTCAATTTTCAGCGTGAATGTATTAGCATCCATGTTGGTCAAGCGGGGGTTCAGATGGGCAATGCATGCTGGGAACTGTACTGTCTCGAACATGGTATCCAGCCTGATGGACAGATGCCTAGTGACAAGACTATTGGTGGGGGTGATGACTCTTTTAATACGTTCTTCTCTGAGACTGGAGCTGGTAAACACGTTCCTCGGGCTGTGTTTGTAGATCTGGAACCAACAGTTGTCGGTAAGATCACCTCCCTGTATTTTGTCACGAAATTAGGTTTACCGAACCGTGAAACTTTTTCGGACGAGTTTTTATGTATATTGTTTTGTCGTTAATGGCACAAAAACTAAAACTCGAAACTAAATTCCTGTAACCGTAATAACCCAAACTAACATCACAGAAAATCATGTGAATTTTGCGAATTAAGGTCATCCAAGATACCGAGAATACGACTTTGTTTTGGAAAGTTTCGATTCTAAAATCTGAAGCAAATGTAATAATTTTTGGCTTCAACCTTTGAAACATCGCCAACACTCATTAAACCAATGGCGGAAATTAGCTTATTTCATTTCAGGAACGTTATATATTTAGGATGGTAGAGAAAGGTTCTGTGTAGCTTCCGAAAATTTTCTTCTTTGAAGTTTAGTATAGTTTATGTAAATTCCACGGCCAAACTGATTAAGTTAAAAGATGCATTTAAAGATGACTTCCATGTGATGACTCAGCCATGAATGTCCACGCCAAATGTGAAATATATAGTGATGACTGCGGAGGTGAAACAAGAAGACATTGATTGTGCTGGCGGACCTGGTATTCTTTAAATTATCGAATTACGACCCTGCGCTGTAGTAACAAAAGTGTGACGTCAAGATGTAACCATAGCAACTGTTTACATAAACAGAAGTAGATAATCAACATTCCAACTGGAGAAATAAACTGGAACGAAAAAGATATAACAAGAACTGGTTATTTTAAAATAAATTATTAACACATTTCACTCGGTGTGTTCCGATTTCTTTTTGTTGTTGTTTTTTTTTGAGGCGATTTATGAAACTGAGCCATATTTTTCTCTTTTCAAAGGTTTCGCTCTGAAAAAAATTAAAAATATTTCTCACTCCTGGAACCGAAATTCGGTCCATTTTCACTACTGATAAAAATCTTCACGGGACGACATTCCACGGACAATATTATTAATAATTTTATGCTACATTCAGTTAAAACTACTTAACTCAAAGAAACGTTCAGTAATTTAGGGTCAAACATAATCAAGCATCTGATTTGTTCAAAAATAAAAATTAATAACGGAGAAACAGCTTATTAGATAAAGACATTTAAAAGCCTTGAAATAGGTGGAGATAAACTGCTGGACAGGTTTCGTAAGGTTACTTGAAATGCAACATAAAACTCGGAATTTGATAATAAAACAGCTTACGTATTTACGTATCTGTAAATGAACTCTAAATATGCATATTTTTATTCAGTGTACAGTGTAGCGTGGTTTCTTCAGAATCATGAAATGCTTTCCAGGTCCATGTTAGTTAACTATATTTTAGTTGTTACTACGGTCAGTCTTGGTGTTATCTACGTTTATCAAAAGTTCTGCCAAGTTCAGATGGCTTCCCATGATCATGAGTATCTTGCAATAGCAATCACTTCCGTGAATTTAATTTAGTGTCAACATCTGTTTACCTCTGTTTTTTTCATGATACGTCGAGTAAACACTTTTTTTCCAGCGTTCACACGATCGTCTGTCGCAAATGACTGACAAATAATTTGTTGTAATGTTTTAGTTCGTTAGGTCACTGACGACGTAAAGAAATTGTTTCGATGACCGTATTATTAAAAAGTTGCTCTGACAGACAGACAGAGGCGTTTTAGGTCAGATGACGCCTGGGGCAGTAGAATATCATTTGTCTCCTTCTAATAAATACAAGTACACATAATGCGTAAACATTTCAAAATTACTTTTCGTTGAAGCCACCAAGTGGTCAGGTCCCTGATGTAGTTGTTCCTTTTACCACACCTTATAAGGCCCTGCCGACAGAGGACACATGAACCATAAATGCTCATAGTGTAACATCATGTTGTATTGCATATTTCGCCACCTATCTGTGAAATACAAAATTAATTTAAAATAAAGCAATTTCAAAAAATGTATATATAGAAGTTTTACTCTACCGTTCACCCACGACACTCGTTCAACGAAAATGAATTCTTCCCTTGATAACAAATCTCCAGGGAGTCAGTTCCAGTCTTTTTGAACAGGACAGCTCACATGCTTACAATTGTAACTCAGTAGAATTTACATGTTCTAAATATTATTGTACCAGATTCTTTTAGGATCTTAACCTACCTCTGGAATTTCTTAAAGCACCTAAAATGAACAATTATAAATAGTTATTGCTTCTAGCATTAAACACTCAATTATACTTGTATATTATATATACATATAATAGAACTCCTAATTTGTTAATACTTTAGTGTGTAATGTACTACGATCGTTTTAACCTTGGCCCGAGATGGCCAGGCGGTTAAGACGTTCGACTCGTAAGCCGAGGGTCGCGGGTTCGAATCCCCGTCACACTAAACATGCTTGCCTTTTCAGGCGTGGAGGCATTATAATGTTACGACCAAACCCACTATTGGTTGGTAAAAGAGTAGCTCAAAAGTTGGGGCTAGGTGGTGATAAGTAACTGCCTTCCCTCTGGTCGTAGAATGCTGAATTAGGAACGGCTAGTGCAAATGGCCGTTGTGTAGCTTTGCGCGAAATTCAAGCCTAAAATATTCATTTTGTTTAGGGTTTCAAAGTTGCTTATAGGAGAGATAGTCATATAATGTATTCAGTATAATTTTCTACAACCACCGTGTGACAACTGTTTCGTGTTTTACGACGACTGTTCAAGAGTTGTTATGAATAACTAAAATGATCTTCGTTACAGACGAAGTGAGGACTGGAACGTACCGACAGCTGTTTCATCCCGAGCAGCTTATCACTGGTAAGGAAGACGCTGCTAATAACTATGCCAGAGGTCACTACACTATCGGAAAGGAACTCATTGACCTTGTGCTGGACAGAATACGAAGGTTAGCCGATATGTGTACTGGTCTGCAAGGGTTTCTTATTTTTCACAGCTTCGGTGGAGGCACGGGATCTGGTTTTACCTCTCTGCTAACGGAGAGACTCTCCGTCGACTACGGCAAGAAATCTAAGCTAGAGTTTGCGATTTACCCTGCTCCTCAAGTGAGTTTACATTCTAAACATTGAGTAATCGTGCCCCAGATCACAGTATGTAGTTTTCACTACAATAACTGGAACTGATACGTTTGCTTACGTCTCGGCTGATTGGTTAAAATTGTCACACCTTTAACAATGTCACTGATGTTAGTCGTTTACTTACCTTTTCTGGCAGTTAAACCATGCACAGCTGGTCACAAAAAACGAGTCAGTTAATTTTAACTCTCAATTCTTGTCTGTTCCAAAACTGACCAATCGCATTTTTTTCAAGTATTAGTACTCATAATTCTTGTCGCTTGTTTTTTCAAAAATGTAAAAATCACAACTGTTCGTGCATACTTTTTAGGTGCACAAATGAAATCTCTCCACAAATGTTTTTAAGGATAAAAGAGATATTATATGGAAAATAAGCGAGTATTTACAATTGATTTTCAGATAATGTGTAAAACTGAACAAATAGACATCACATATTTGTCTACTCTTTCTTTATATAGACTTTACAATAATACATAAAATAGACATCACCTTTTTGTTTACTCATTCTATATAAAGACTATACAATAATACGTAAAATAGACATCACCTTTTTGTTTACTCATTCTATATAAAGACTACACAATAATACATAAAATAGACATCACCTTTTTGTTTACTCATTCTATATAAAGACTACACAATAATACATAAAATAGACATCACCTTTTTGTTTACTCATTCTATATAAAGACTACACAATAATACATAAAATAGACATCACCTTTTTGTTAACTCATTCTATATAAAGACTACACAATAATACATAAAATATACATCACCTTTTTGTTTACTCATTCTATATAAAGACTTCACAATAATACATAAAATAGACATCACTTTTTTGTTTACTCATTCTATATAAAGACTACACAATAATACATAAAATATACATCACTTTTTTGTTTACTCATTCTTCATAAGGACTACACAATAATACGTAAAATAGACATCACCTTTCTGTCTACTCATTCTGTCGTGGGCCTGAAGTGTAGAGAACTGAAGGGCATTCTGCTAGTAAAAATTAGAACCCAAGCGGTATAAACTGTCTATATATTCTTAAACGAAAGTAACCACATTTTTTAAATTGTAAATAATGTTTATAAACTATGACAACTTGCAACTATGAATTAAATTTTGTATGTTATAAGGTTTCAACTCATAACGTTCACACTGGATGTAGTATAACAAACCGGTTTCCTAGGTATCGACTGCTGTTGTGGAACCCTATAACTCCGTTCTCACCACCCATACGACGCTTGAACATTCGGACTGTGCTTTCATGGTGGACAACGAAGCAATCTACGACATCTGCCGTCGCAACTTGGATATTGAACGACCAACTTACACGAACCTGAACCGTCTGATAGGGCAAATCGTCTCCTCAATCACCGCTTCGCTACGTTTCGATGGTGCTTTAAACGTTGACCTAACAGAATTCCAGACTAACCTCGTACCATACCCGAGGTATGACTTCGATGTATCTATTTTTATGATAATTTAGTTTCAGTATCTCTCGTTGCCAAATGTAAAAAACAATGTGGATTATGATTAGCTTAAAGTGGTTGGTATTCTGTTCAAGTCTAGAGATCACTTTACAATAAGTCGCACTGGAATTAAGCCTAGAGTAGAGAAGCTAGAGTATCTTGTACTAGGATTTAGCCTGGAGTAGAGAGGCTAGAGTATCTCGTACTAGAATTTAGCCTGGAGTAGAGAAGCTAGTGTATCTCGTACTAGAATTTAGCCTAGAGTAGAGAAGCTAGTGTATCTCGTACGAGAATTTAGCCTAGAGTAGAGAGGCTAGAGTATCTCGTACTAGAATTTAGCCTGGAGTAGAGAAGCTAGTGTATCTCGTACTAGAATTTAGCCTTGAGTATTTAGCACCAGAATTAAATCTAGAGTAAATAAGCTGGAGTATTTAGCACTGAAATTAAACATAGAGTAGAGGAAGTAGAGTATTTAGTACCAGAATTAAGCCCAAAGTAGAGAAGCTAAGTTTTTAAGTAATAGAGTTAAGCCTAGAGTAAAGACGTTAGCACTGAATTCAAGTCTAAAGTAGAGAGATTAGCACTGTATTCCAGCCTAGAGCAGACAAGTTAATAGTCCCTAAACCACATCAATTGTTTTCTGTAATATCAGACGCCATCAGCCCTTATAAATCAATAATGATTTACGTTGGAATGGAAGCATAAAGAACACACAAAGAAGTCATGAAAGTTAGATATGATTTTAGAAATTTAAAGAGCCTTTAATTGTGTAAGTGTATAAACGGGTAAGTATGAAGTAAAACTAACATTGGCAAATTCTCTGTTGCTTTAAAACTTTGATACTAGATATTTTTAAAGGTTATCTCGATACGGCGTTTACTCTTCTTACTTCTTGGCCGTTTCTTTGAAAAACTTCAATGATTATCGGAAACGACATAGAGAGAACTTACAATAAATATTATTTTCAATAGTTTATTATTTTTTATTCTATGAAATATATCTTAGTGAATTTCATTCCGAAAAACATTATACTCTTAATCGAAAAAAAAAATTTCAGAACAACGTCCAAGCATTATTTATGTTATTAAATTAGCTTTGTTACTGGACCATAAACCACTAGATGGCGGTAACACAAGAGTCTTACTTCGTTAAATCTCGTTTAAAATTTGTCGTTACAGAATCCACTTTCCTTTAGCAACATATGCTCCAGTAATATCTGCTGAGAAGGCGTACCACGAACAACTCACTGTGGGAGAAATTACTAATGCTTGTTTTGAACCGTCCAATCAGATGGTAAAATGCGATCCACGTCATGGAAAGTACATGGCAGTGTGTCTACTATATAGAGGTGATGTGGTACCCAAAGACGTCAATGCTGCCATAGCTAACATCAAAACCAAGCGATCTATACAGTTTGTGGACTGGTGTCCAACAGGATTTAAGGTTTACATCAATAATTTTACATTAAAATTATCTCCACTGCAAATTACTCAAATAAACTTTTTTATTTTTATATGTACATTACTTTAAAATTCCTTCATATTAATTAATACAGTTACGATCAAACGTTATCGTTTGATTAGTACAAAAAAAACAAAAACGCACAAAAGGTCATCTGAAGTATATCCGAGACAGAAATCGAACATTCGATTTTAACATAATGAGCTCGCAAACTTACCACTGACCCACCAAGTTTTAATTTTGGGGTTCAAAGTTTTCTATTTAACTTTCTCAGAATCGTTCCAACTGTTCTTATTAACAGTTATATTTGAAATGATATCAAGTTCAAAGTAAAATAAAATTATTCTTAAGCTTCAAAATCAAACAGTTATTTAAATACCATTTAGCTGTTATTAAATACTTATGAGCTATGTTAGCTGTAAACATAACTCGGCGTATTTATTATAATACTTATGAGCTATGTTAGCTGTAAACATAACTCGGCGTATTTATTAAATACTTATGAGCTATGTTAGCTGTAAACATAACTCGGCGTATTTATTATAATACTTATGAGCTATGTTAGCTGTAAACATAACTCGGCGTATTTATTAAATACTTATGAGCTATGTTAGCTGTAAACATAACTCGGCGTATTTATTATAGAAATGATTTTTTTTTATTTGAATGAAACCGTCACGCGCTGTTTCATTTTCAAACTGTTCTCTAAGCTGAGAACTGTTGTGAAAAGTATTCAGACAATTTCGAATAATTACGTTTCACCTTTGTTTTCGAATATCGCGCGAAGCTATACGAGTGCTCGTTGCGATATCCGTCCCTAATTTAGCAGTGTAAGACTAGAAGGAAGGTAGCTAGTCATTACTACACATTGCAAATTCTTGGTCTACTGATTTGACCAACAAATAGTGGGATTTACCGTCACGTTACAGCGCACCCACGGCTGAAAGGGAGTGCATGTGTGGTGCGAATGGGTTTCAAACCCGCGACCCTCATATTACAAGTCGAGCGCCCTAACTGTCTAGCCATGCTGGGCCTAAGCCTTGTGTAATGGGGAATTTACATAAAGGCTGCTTAGTGTTTATATACGAAAGTTGAAACCTAAACTCCAGTCTTCACAGCAGAATAAACACATATAAACAATCAAATTACTATTATTGTTTTACGTATATACATATTATAATAGGTGAGTAATAACTAGCTTACCAGTGACAGTAAGTATGTCGGTTCCTAACGCTGAAAATCGGATTTCGATACACGTGGTGGGAGAGCACAAGTTACTTATTGTGTAGCTTTTTGCTTAACAGAAAACAAAGCCACAAGCAGAAACGTTTTTGTAAAACAATAGAATTGCGTTTTTTTTGTCAATTTGTTGTGCTGTTTAAAATAAAACAAATACATAAAGATAAAACCCAATTATAATATTTAATTTTGACATGATAGTGTCACTAAATAATTAGTTTTTAAATTTTATTTTTTATAACATAGGTAGGTATTAACTATCAGCCCCCTACGGTTGTACCTGGAGGAGATCTAGCCAAAGTGCAACGCGCTGTGTGTATGTTATCTAACACTACAGCAATAGCCGAGGCCTGGGCCAGACTTGACCATAAGTTCGATCTGATGTATGCTAAGAGAGCCTTCGTCCACTGGTATGTCGGAGAAGGAATGGAGGAAGGAGAATTCTCCGAGGCCCGTGAAGATCTGGCGGCGTTGGAAAAAGATTACGAGGAAGTAGGCGTGGACTCGGCTGAGGGTGAGGGCGACTATGACGAAGAGGAGTACTAGTTTCACGTGCGAATAATTTTACTTGATGCATTTAACTGGATATAGACATCAATATCTATTGTCGTAACGAATGGTGGTCATTGTTTAGTATTTGTTATTATAACTTTTCTTTGAACATTCAGTAAAATGTTTCCTCTGGAATGCTCTAATTTTTTGACGACTCGGTAACCGAGTTTTTGAGTTATTAAATTGCCTAGTTAAGACAATAAATATACGACGTTTGCACTTTCACTTGCATTAAGTTAAGACATTTTGTTTACATGCTACAATGGCTACCAGATGTCGCGACAGTAATGATACGATTGCAGGAATCACTAAAATTTGTTTCCGTTAACCGGAAAAACAATGCTCAGAAAAATTTCACAACTTTTAATATTTTTATTTAAAGACAACATATACATACAAATTTCTAAACATATATCAGTAGTTAGAGCGCTTGAATAAAACGCAGAAAACGAACTGTTATCGGTTTACGCTGCCAGTTTGAATACATTTGTTTACAATGATTACTAACAATTAATCAAGAAGACCCGTATCGAGTAGAATAATAAACAGTTGTGTTTTTACACTAAGCTCTTGTTTTTCTATCGCTGTTAATAAGTTAGCGGGGATGTGGCTGTTGTAGACCGCCCGTTTATGCCACATATGTTAACTTATGCAAAGGAAAAAATAATAATAAAAAAACACGGAAAAGAATTTGTGATAATTCTGTATTGTTAAGTGCAATGCTTCGATTTTTTCATAATTTAGACCTGCCTACTGTTATGGAATATAAATATATGAAATAGTATGAATAATATGCTGTACTAGAGATGATATTGTAAGAGAAATAAAGATCGTGTTGTAATTATTGTATAAATTTATCTCTATAAAATATCCAGAGTGCGTTAGGCACGTGATCAGTTGTTTTACAAGACACTTAACATGGTTATTTGTTATTGCTCGCTTTTTGCTCAAAGTTACACAATTTTCACCGTGACGAATCTAACCCTGTATTTTAGTGTTAAATCCACTGACCACCTGGAGATCATTTAACATAAGGAAATATTAGTTAGTGTGGTAAAACACAAGCTAGTGCTTAGATATAAAACTTTACATCAGTATTAAAAACGGTTAACACACATTTGTCAGTATTTTGTAAGATTAATCTCGTTAAATATGTTTTAATTTTCAGGACATTATGTAGTGTGTAAACGTGTGAAAAACTTACTTTAATAACGGAGTCTTTTAAGAGTTCTATGACATATTATATCATAAACTTTGACTGCTGAGAATTCTATTTATTTTTTAATAACCAAGAAAATTATCTTGAAGTGTGACATCACACATTATGAGGTTTTCTTTGCGAAAAAAACAACATAAAAACTCTTTTTTTGTAGCATAAAAATAGAATGTTAAAACAAAGGAATTTAAATGTGACAATAAATCTGCCCAAATTTTTGTTTTTATTTTATTTTGTTTTTTGAATAAAGAAGCCAGTAGACCTCTAATGGTGAAAATTGTAACTATCGTGATACGTATTCTACAGATACTGTTCATGTAATACAACAAAGAGTAAATTGGTTAGAAACGAACAATAAGAACAAAAATATTAAATTTTAGTTTTAGACCTCGTGTTTTTAATATATATTTTCTACAATCTTATAAAACGCTTCAAAAAGTTACACTGATATACAAAATACAAGTTAAACGCTTACGAAGACGAGAGGCTCGGCATGGCCAGGTGGTTAAGGCACTCGACTTGTAATCCAAGGTTTGCGGGTTTGAATCCCCGTCACACCAAACATGCCCTGTTATAATGTGACAACGAATCCCACTATTCCTTGGTAAAAAGAGTAGCCCAAGAGTTTGAGGGGTGGGTGGTGATGAGAAGCCTTCCCTCTACTCTCACACTGCTAAATTAAGAATGGCTAGCGCAGATAGCTCTCGTGTAGCATTGTGTGAAATTTAAAATAAACGAAGTCAAGATGTATGACTCGTGTTTTTCTTTTTGGAGAATTACAAATATATGGATAAAAAAACAGCTAATATGACACCAGTTAACACACGATGTCAAACGATTTATCATAATCATGTTAACGTGAACAACATCATCACCTGAATAACAGTAATTTCAGGAAGAAACGTACAACATGTCATACAAGTCATGAAACATACGAGAATAACGAAATATTATAATTGTTTAAGGCTAATACAGATAGAACCAATTTACAAGTTAACACAATTTCAATAGCGATTTTCCAGACCAGTTATTAAGACATCTTTATGAGATACATGCTTTTGTGTTTCACGTAAATGAATTCTAACATAAGATTCACTTGGTATTATATGTATTGAATTGACCAAGATTAACATGTCAGAAGGTTTATTTATTTTGGGGAGGTTCTCTTTTTCATTGAACACTGTACTTGAAACTAACTGTATATGCAAAAATTAACACTGCATTTTGAGTTGACGGCTGATTTGGTATATTTATAAAAGCAACACTAAAACTGTAAAAAATAAGTAAATATGGAAAAATTCAATCCATATCTTATGTTACTATTTTGTATTTGTTTTATTTTCACATTCTCATCACTTTACCAGTTCAGTTTCCAGAACTTACATCGTTTTAAGTAACTGCTCACCTTTTAGCAAAACATTTCAGATTTTGTGGATTTTCTTAAAATAAACTTTTTTCCGATTTCAACTATCAATTAAATTTCGCATTTAAACAAAACATGTTATTACTTATTTAAATCAAAACTAAAACAAAACAGTCTGATAAAGAGAAGATATAATTAAATTTACTTTTTTGTTAATACTAGAAATAAACGACCATATTACACCAACATGTATGTACTTCAATACTAGAAATAAACGACCATATTACACCAACATGTATGTACTTCAATACTAGAAATAAACGACCATATTACACCAACATGTATGTACTTCAATACTAGAAATAAACGACCATATTACACAAACATGTATGTACTTCAATACTAGAAAAAACGACCATATTACACAAACATATATAGACTTCAATACCAGAAATAAACGACCATATTATACCAACATATATGTACTTCAATACTAGAAATAAACGACCATATTACACTAACATGTATCTACTTTAATACTAGAAACAAACGACCATATTACACCAACATGTATGTACTTCAATACTAGAAATAAACGACCATATTACACAAACATGTATGTACTTCAGTACTAGAAATAAACGACCATATTACACAAACATGTATGTACTTCAATACTAGAAATAAACGACCATATTACACCAACATATACGTACTTTAAAACTAGAAATAAACGGCCATATTACACAAACATGTATGTACTTCAATACTAGAAATAAACGACCATATTACACAAACATGTATGTACTTCAGTACTAGAAAGAAACGATCATATTACACAAACATGTATGGACTTCAATACTAGAAATAAACGACCATATTACACCAGCATATACGTACTTCAATACAAGAAAGAAACGACCATATTACACAAACATGTATGGACTTCAATACTAGAAAGAAACGACCATATTACACAAACATGTATGTACTTCAGTACTAGAAAGAAACGACCATATTACACAAACATGTATGGACTTCAATACTAGAAATAAACGACCATATTACACCAGCATATACGTACTTCAATACTAGAAAGAAACGACCATATTACACAAACATGTATGTACTTCAATACTAGAAATAAACGACCATATTACACCAGCATATACGTACTTCAATACTAGAAAGAAACGACCATATTACACAAACATGTATGGACTTCAATACTAGAAATAAACGACCATATTACACCAGCATATACGTACTTTAATACAAGAAATAAACGACCATATTACACCAACATGTATGTACTTCAGTACTAGAAAGAAACGACCATAGTACACAAACATGTATGGACTTCAATACTAGAAATAAACGACCATATTACACAAACATGTATGTACTTCAGTACTAGAAAGAAACGACCATATTACACAAACATGTATGTACTTCAATACTAGAAATAAACGACCATATTACACCAGCATATACGTACTTTAATACTAGAAATAAACGACCATATTACACAAACATGTATGTACTTCAGTACTAGAAAGAAACGACCATATTACACCAGCATATACGTACTTCAGTACTAGAAAGAAACGATCATATTACACAAACATGTATGGACTTCAATACTAGAAATAAACGACCATATTACACTAACTATACTAACGACATATTACACAAACATGTATGGACTTCAATACTAGAAATAAACGACCATATTACACCAGCATATACGTACTTCAATACTAGAAAGAAACGACCATATTACACAAACATGTATGGACTTCAATACTAGAAATAAACGACCATATTACACCAACATATATGGACTTTAATAGAAATAAACGACCATATAACACAAATATATATGTACTTTAATACTAAAAATAAACGACCATATTACACCAATATGTATGTAATTTTTTATTTAATTGGACATTCGACGTTTTGCTTTACAACGCCTGAAGAAGCGCTCAGTAAAACACAAACCGAAACTGAATGTTTGCTTCCAGTTTAATTTCTAAGTGGTTTTGGTATTCAGGACTATATATATTGGATATTTTAGGAGTTGGATGACGAAAGTATTACGTGTAGTGTCAGATGATTTAAACAATTAATACATTTTATGTTCTCAGTTATAAAGATTAGAATGCTTCTCTTTTTTTCTATTTGATATTTTTCTGTTAATTATATATTCGGCCGTAAACCCAATAATATCTCACGAAGTCCGACCAGCTTAGGTTAGTCCTAAATTTATATACTAAGCTAAGTGTAATTAAGTATTTGTAAAAAAAAAATTATTATTCTAACAAAAAATTAATATAATAAAACTACATGTATTGGACATTCCGACCTAAACTGTTAATGAAACTAACCTTAAAAATATCGTTTTAAATACCTCTTAATCCTGTTTTATTTTTTGCTGCTTACTGATATTTATAGCCCTGACTTAAAGAGAAAACTCAAAGTAATTTTAACTCGTTTTCTCACGGATATGCGTTTTGAGTTTAAGCCCCGATCTCGACTGATCAGTTTTTGTTTAGTTCAGTTTTTTTAAGTTCTTTACATTGAGTGGGGCTTTGTGGGATCGATAGCTCGTTGTCACGTGTAAAAAAAAAGTTTGAAACCTAGCATAGCATTTATAAACGTTTTAACAACGCGGTGAACAGCTAATTGGCCGTTTTCAGTTACAAAATATCTTGTGAAGTCCTATAATATGTGACTATTCAACCAGCAACTTAAGATTATAGATAAATACATTAGCTATTCAACTGTTTCTAAATTTAGACTTACAAGAAACAGCACCACAACTACCATGATAGAAACATATATAAATATATAGTACAAAAATACCTTTAATAAAGAGGCATAGTTTCTCACACCATATTAAAAAACAAGAAAATTCCAAATATTGGAGAAGAAAAACATCTTTTCTTGTTGATAGCATAACTGAAATCGCTTACAAGTATGGAGTTACAAACGTTTACAATTTTCATCAAGACGTTTATGTCTAGTTATCTTTATAGATATAGATATATATATGATAAAATATATAGATGACATGCAGAAAAGGTAAAATAAACACATTCTAGGAATGAGCTAAAAATTTACACAACAAATCAACCTTAACGCTCACATCTATAAATATCCAAACGGAAACAGAAACACGTATTTATTTAAGTTGGCTACCATGTTTAACGTGCTCCGATGGATCACTCAGTGATAAGTCTAAGGGCTTATAACACGAAAATAGTTGGAATGCCTCACGTGAGCTCAACACAGATAGCCGCCTGTTTACATATCTTCTTGTAACAAGATGGTATTTCAGACGTTTAGGTGTTGTTTCACTGTCATAACGCAACGTTTAGTGACAATAACAAGAATTTCAGCAAAATTATCAGCTAATTCTAAGTCACATTTGATAAAGGTAGCCCTATTTATAGTCTTCTTCATTGCTATAGTTCACAGTAAACGTGTATGTATTAAATAGAAATATGTACTAATTGCGATTTTTTCAATAAGCGTTATAGTTATGTATATCTTCCAAGTGCCATGAATGTTTTGTTAATGAAGCAAGTTTTATTAGAGAAGTTAGAAGTTTTAACATATGTCTGGAGCAAATGTTTGAAACTAATTAAAATGACGGAACCTGTATGACGGGCCAAACGTTATTATATTACAGTGAAAATACGGAAGTTCAGTCTTAGGCCTAATTGTACAGACTCATCTTTATTGATAGTGTTAGATATCAATACGAATGTGATAGCTAATAATACACAGTGATCAGATTGGGTCTACTGAAGTTCTAATGTTACGTACTTTATCAAATAACTTTTCTGTTTTTTATAGTAACATTTAAAATAACGAATTATTATTTAAAATAATTAAAGTATAATGAAACAAATAAAATAGGTTTTGAGTATGAAAATGTTTACCAGTATCTAAACAGTATTTCATTAGGTTGTTTTGAACTTCGAGCAATGCTACACGAAGGCTGTGGGAGGCAGCCGTCCCTAATTTCGTAAGATAGACTAGATGGAAGGTAGCTATTTACATCATCCACCACCAACTCTTGGGCTAATCTTCTTCCCAACGAATAGTGGAATTGAAAGTCGCAGTATAACACCCCCACAGCTGATATAGGGAGCACATTTGGTGAAGGGGATTCGAACTTCCGACCCTAATTGTGAGTGGAGCGCCCGAACACCAGGCTATGTCAGGCTACATTTCATTGGGTTTTGAAAGTTTTCACCTTGGTTGCATTTTGCTAGTTTTATTTTTTTCAGCTGGTTGATCTCAGATTTGTGATGGGTACATGAGGTCAATAAAGAATAAAAAATAGTTTTTTTAATATTTATAAAAACATTAGGTAAGTGAAAGGTGTTTTTAAATACCAATAAATCGAAAGTTCCAGATGGCATTGACATATATTAACAAATAATTCCAACGTTTTGCCATACTTGTTTTTTTCCTTACACTATTTAACATATGAATATACAAATATTGTATACTTTAGAAATCCGTACAATGTGTCTTTCTCATCGTTTTGCTTCCAGGTTAATTCTTAAGTGGTTTTGGTATTCAGGGCTACATATACCAAAAAAGATTTTAGGAGTTGGATGACGAAAATATTAAGTGTAGTGTCAGTTGTGGTCTTTGAACTTAGGGAGATGAATAATGTTTATTATTTTACCCGTACTTACAACTCTAAAATCAGGGGTTCGATTCCCCTCAGTGGACTCAGCAGATAGTCCAGTGTGACTTTGCTATAAGAAAAATATACAGAAACACACACATTATTTCACCACCTAGCGGATATTGTTTTGCGATCATACACATAATGCAGGTGTTTTACCAATTATTAAAATTCTTACAACTGGGGTAATCAACTAGATAGTCAATAATTTGAAATAATTCTATTTTACTAGAGAAGAGAAAAACCCACGACTTGCCTGTATATCACACTATCATGGTCACAAAAACTATTTGGTGGGAATGCTGTATGTCTGCGGGTTAACAACGTTAAAATATGGAGCTCTATTCCTCGTGGTAGACACAACAGAAAATTCCACGTGGCTCTGCTCTAAAGCAAACCAAAAATGGTCACAAAATACAAACAAAATCTTTAAACTTGTATGTGCTAAAATAATGTTACTTAGTTTCGAGACATCACGCACAATCGAAAGTTTCAGATGACATTGACATGTAGAGACATATTAACAAATAATTCCAAACGTTTCATCATACTTGCTAATGTTCGTATACAATATAAGTCAATGAAAACCCAAAATTTACAGTAGAACAGTGAAGTTGTTGTTGTTGTTTGAATTAAGCACAAAGCTACACAATGGGCTATCTGTGATCTGCCCACCATGGGTATCGAAACCCGGATTTTAGCGTGTAAGTCCGCAGACATACCAGAACAGTGAGGCAAATGGTATTAAACAATCAGATCGAATTAACAGGTACTAAACAAAATTACTCGTTGAAAGGAAAATAATGACTAATGGTACTTATTTATTCTTGAGGAATGTGTAAATTGATAAAAGAAAAATGCAGTTAATTCGGTAAAATAAGGGCAATACGATCTGCGTATTTTTTACGCGTTGAGAATTTAATTAACTTTTAGCAACGAATAATTAATTTTTAATTCTTCCAACCTAGAATTACAGTTATTAATTTTTCCACAATTCCATTTATTTGCTTTTTTCTTATTTTTTGATATATCCTGTTAATTCATTTAAAGCTTTCCAGTTAGCCGTTCTGGTTCTTGCCTTTAAAGCTGAACTATTAGACATCTGACTTTTCTTCAAATCACGAGGCTCATTTGAAGCAACTTAAGCCCATCGATTTGACTGCCAGGGTTAATGAAGGTTGGTTTTTAATCTATGAGTGATGCATAACCATAGAAAACACAGATATTAAGTAAAGTAAGAAATATAAACAAACTCAAAATTGAAGAAGCCCTACTTATACAGCCACTAACACCAAAATTAAACCAATATAAAGGAACACCTTTATACCTACACTAATTAATAACCTAACATCCACCTGCAATGCCCTACAATCCCGTACCCGTTTATACTCTCTTTCCTAAGATTTATGTCTGTCAACAGTCACATTCAAACACACACTCTCTTTTTCTTAACCTGAAGATGGCCTAGGAATGCTGATACACTGTTTTCTCCTTATCAATAAAAGTATTAATACCCGTACCAGCTGTTCTGAGATACATTTTTTATTTTGAGTAGGTTTTTCATCATCAACTCGTTACTATTATCTGGTGCAACCAATTTGCTCACTATAGAGGGCGGGATGACATTCCATTTGTTTCTGTAGTAATAACAGGTTTGTTGTTCAGCGCAGAGCTGCGCAAGGAACAACCTGTGCTGATATTACAACGAGTTTCAAAACCCGGTTTGTACCGTTGTAAGTATTCATTCTCAGCTGATATTACAACGAGTTTCAAAACCCGGTTTGTACCGTTGTAAGTATTCATTCTCACTGCTGAGCCAGTGAGAAGCTTTATTGTTCAGAATATTCAAACTGCGTGATAGTTTATGTGAAGAAATTAGGAAAAAATCTCGCTTTGAGCAATAAATTAACAAACAAATTAAACACAAAAAATGTTCAAAATTTTTGAATCTGTTCTAATTTTTATTGTTAAAATATTCATGCAGTTGGTTTTGACTCAAAACAGATGTTATTTCAACAGAAATTTTAAAAACAAAACAAAAACAAGGCTACCTTTCTTGTTACAAGTCGAACTAACCTTTTGTTAATCTCATGGTAATTTTACGAGAATAGTTGTGACTTTATTCAATTATACAATCTAAAATGTTGGTAAACGTGTTAGAAGTTATTTGATATTCGTTTCATGTTAACCCGAGTAATATTCTATGTAACTTGAATGAAATAAAGTTTGTAGAACATCATTTCTAACATATAAGTTCAATAGAAAATTTTAAACTTTATATAGACATATAGGGATTGATATGTTTGTAACCTAGCTAGTTGTTGGTGACGATCCCATAGCCTTGTGTTGGTGCTTGGGTGGATATTTACAGCTCTGGCAACATCTGATCGAGATTCGCCTGCTTCCCACGACTAATGGCGTTGTTGCGTTGTGCTTCAGTCAGTCTTGGCGTAACTGTATTGCGTGTCGGTGGCTTAACACTGAGCTATGGAAACTGAGAACCCATCACTTTTATATGGATTTTGTACATGTTGCACTTGCAGAACATGCAGATCTCTCAAACAAATTTATTGGACACGAATGCGTTTTGGCGAAAAATCCGATGCTTCTCCGTTTTCAAAGTGCACAACTTTTATTATCATTTTGGTCTGACAATTAGTGCCTTAACACGTGTAACATCACATACTCTGAGCTTGTAACGCTATTACATATATTTCTCTTTAAAATAACAAAAATATCCCTTTTGCGTTTCTTTTTTTGAAGAGTATATTTAAATGTTCAGTATGGACCTCGGCATGGCCAATTGGTTATGGCACTCGATTGATAGTCTGAGGGATGCAGGTTTGAATACTTATCACATCAAACATACTAGCCCTTTCAGCCGTGGGGGCGTTATAATGTGATGGTCAATCCCACTATTCGTTGGTAAAATAGTAGCCCAAGAGTTGGCGGTGAGTGGTGATGACTATTTGCCTTTTCTCTAGTCTTTCACTGCAAAATTAGGGATGGCTAGCACAGATAGCCCTCGAGTAGCTTTGCGCGAAATTTAAAAACAACAACAAACAAAACAGGTAATGTTGGAGCACAAATATATGTTTAACAAGTTCGAGAGTCGCGGGTTGGAATCCTAGTCACATCAAACATGCGTGCTCTTTCAGCTGTCTCGTGTGACGTGGATTCGGATCCGAGACTTTTGGACTATAAGTCTAGTGCCTTTACCATTTGCTCATGGCGGGCCCTCTATTCACCTTCTCTCAAATCTAAATATATGCCCAAAGTAGCACACCGCCTGTCATGTATATATATATA
Source organism: Carcinoscorpius rotundicauda (assembly GCA_011833715.1). Lineage (NCBI taxonomy): Eukaryota > Metazoa > Arthropoda > Merostomata > Xiphosura > Limulidae > Carcinoscorpius > Carcinoscorpius rotundicauda. The sequence goes on along the minus strand of CM022406.1, from coordinate 37,025,276 downwards.
TATACTGTAATCCTTGTCGGTATATAATAGGAGTAATTAGGATTGTAGACAGGAGAGTTGTGTGAAAGAATCAGAGCGATAATTTTCGTTATTTTTTCTGCACGCTTGTTTGAAAAACTTAGATGAAAGTTCGAGGAAATAGTGAAATATCGATTCACTCGATAAACACCTATATGGCGAGATAAATGACATTATAAATACAGCGAGTTTTAGTTTTGTTAAACCGATACTGTAAAATAGTCATTATTAATAATTTGACATTTTAAAGTTAGTTTTAAACGAGTGATTTTTATGGGTGCCATTTTGTTTCATTACGATCCCTATCGTTCTGCCACTGCACTTCATGATAACGGAATTTTATTGGGTCAATTGCTATCTGAATAAGGCAATTTAAAATATTTAAAGTTAAAAATGTTATAAACAACAGTTTCTTAATGATTAGCGTGCCTGACGTACGATAATGTAGGGTATGTAGCACCATCTATTGGCAACTTACAATTACTACTTTTATAAAGTGGAACCCATACAGAAAAATTTACTTTTACACTGTAAGATGTGCAGTTACATACTTGAATAAAGGTTGGATTAAAATTTCTTACAGTTAGGCGTTAAGAAAAGTTAGCCTAAATTTAGATTTGTACAAAATTATTTGGCATTTTGCACTCATTCAAATACTGCGCTAAATACTTGGCGTGTTAAAAATTTTAAAAAAAATATAATCTGTGATCTGATAAATTGGATCAATATCTTGTGTATATTTTTAAACTGGACTAGCTGTTTTACCGGAAACACACAATAAGGATTTTTATAAAAACCTAGAAAGAATTTAAATAGATTTCTCTGGACCTCTTTCAAATCGTTACATAAGTGACAACTGTTCTCATCCAAGGGAAAAAGCTTTTTCCCCATTGACTCAACAATAAGTCTGGAGGCTTATATGACTAAAAACCGGATTTCGATACCCGCGATGGGTAGCTTTGTGTTTAACAATAGAACAAGAAGTAAACTGCAGGCGACACTTATATAGATTGTTTTTTTTTTCAATTTCGCACAAAGGTATTCGAGGGCTATTTGCGCTAGCCGTTTCTAAGTTAACAATGTAAGACTAGAGGGAAGGCAATTAGTCATCACCACCCATCACCAATTCTTAGGCTACTCTTTTACCAACGAATACTTTATAACGCCCCCACAGCTGAAAGGGCGAGCATATCTGGTGCAGTGGGGATTCGAACCACGACCCTCAGATTATAAATCGAACGCCCTAATCACCTAACTACTATATCGGACCTTTTTCTAAAGATTACAAATACGAATTAATAAAGAAAAGTAGGGATATATCAAAGGGACAACAAACAAGTTTTCAGTGAATTTTCCAGAACTTTATAACGTAGTGCTCCTTAAAGATTACTATCAAGCTCTCTCTCTCACACACACACACAAGGCCCGACATGGCCAGGTGGTTAAGGCACTCGACTCGTAATCTGAGGGTTGCGGGTTCGAGTCCCTGTTGCACCAAACATGTTTGCTTTTTCAGCAATGGGGGCGTTATAATGTGACGATCAATCCCACTATTCGTTGGTAAAAGAGTGGTCCAAGAGTTGGCGGTGGGTGGTGATGACTAGATACCTTTTCTCTCGTCTTAGTCATTGCTAAATTAGGGACAGCTAGCGCAGATAGTCCTCGTGCAGCTTTGCGTGAGATTCAAAACTAACCAAACCCACATACACGTGTTACACGAGTCGAACTGGTAAAACTTTTTTAGTACGATTTCAGTGGATTTGCTAAAATACTAAAAGAACAACAGTCAAGTTAGCTTTCAATCAATATTCCAGTAATACTATCATAAAAGGTTTAAAGTCCTAACTTTTAATCATGGATGTAATAATGCTATTAGAGATTTAAAGTCATTAACCAGGTTTTAAAGTCCTTAATCTTTATCCAGGGCTCTATACCTCTATCCCTCTGGTGGATTTAACAAGTTTGTTAGTAGGTGTTGTTTTGGTATACCTTTCTGACTTACAAAATGATACATTCACCTTTGGAAACCGGGGAAGGGAATGTTCCAGCTTAGGCTTAGTATCGATTAACATTGTCCTTGCCTGGAAGATACTTAGCACACACAAGGTTTTACATTTTGTGTCTAGATTTATATACAACTTTAATGAACCATTGTCGATCCATTTCTGAAATATTTGAACGTTCACTTCTCTTTTAAACAGGATTTCCAGTGTTGTTTGTTAGGTAAGCTCGTTTTGTTAAGTTCTAATAAAATGTGCTTTTCTCGCGCGAAATTCTGAATAGTGTTAAAATAAAAAGTGAAGAATATTTTGGACTTTTTTATTCTTAGCCATTTTGTTGCTTCTGGAGACATGTAAATATGCGTATATGGAAACGTACGCATGCGCACACACACATCATAAAGATACAGTACACAATATTTTCAATCTGAACGACCATTTAAGTAGTTCACCCCTGGTACAGCGGTAAGTCTACAGAGTTAAAACGATAAAATAAACTGTTCGATTCCTTTCTGTGGACTTAGCAGATAGCTCAATGTGGCTTTGGTGTAAGAAAAACACATACACTTTAGGTAGATATAGGTTAAGCGGGTAGATAAGAGGTTTCCAAGACCAACGGTGTAGGTATAGTCATCTTTGAGTTTAATTATGCGTTACCGTTTAACAGTATCTGCTACTTCCATGACTTTCTCAGACTTTGAACCCAGAAAGGGAATTGACTGTCACTCTTATATGCATCCGCAGCTGCAAGTGCGGAGCATGCTAAGGGGCATCGCGATACGAACCTCAGACTTTGTGGCACACTGTAGGGCAAGTTTAACTCTTAATCTTTATTCAGTTTTTGTTTGTAATTAAGCACTAAACTACACAGTGGGCTATCTGTGCTCTGCCCACCACGAGTATAGAAACCAAGTTTTTAGCGTTATAAGTTTGTACATATACTACTTTGCTACTGGGTTGAGAAAGCAGTGTGCGTTTTCTTATAACAAAGCCGCATCAGGCTTTCTGATGTGCTCGCCAAGGGGAATCGAAATCCTTATTTTAGTGCTGTAAATCCGAAGACTTACCGCTGCTCCACTGGGGGACTGTGCTCATCAGATGTTTAAACAACATTAATAATTTAAAAAACAATCTCTCATTAGTTTGTAAAATCAGTTGGTATTTAATTATAATTCTCTATTTCTATCTGGCAATCGAAGCAAAATATCGATTTACTCATCAATTTTATGACAAAAATCGCCATGAAATTTTAATAACAAAGTTAAGCAACGCTTAGCATGGATAGCAACGTTTTAGAGAAGGCTAAAATTACGTTTCATCTATAATAGGTTACTGTGATCCCTGAGATAAGATGGAAAAATATGTTTCATCTATAACATATCAATATCATCTATCTGTGATACCTGAGATAAGATGACATTCAGCTAACCCATTCTATCTGTACACAAGCAGTTTCTCATTATATAGAACCTGTATTACGTATATAAGCATTTATTATGTAACTTGTACTTTTTTATGTGTAGAAATGCAATGGCTGTCATAAAATTAATTGCGTGTTGTGTTAAAAATGTGATTATATCAGCCTTATGAATACTGGTGTTCCTGATTGGTAAGTTCAAACAAATAGCGTTAACACGATTTGTTATTACAATATGTTCCATTTACGTAGTACTCGTGATTAAATAAAATAACTGTGTGACTTGAAAACAAATACACGCATTGTTGTCAAAACGTAACTATCCAGTGTTAAACAGAAAAGAAAAAACAACTGTCATGAGAGCTGTTTATTTTCCTTTATACTCAGTAATAGCTTTACTCGATCTGTTTTGATAAAGGTTGTTCGTGTTTCTAATTAAACTTTCACTTTTGAAACACCAATCTAAACATTATTTTAAGAAAACTGAAGGCTTCAAGTTTCAAAGCTTTACGAGAGTCAGATCGCAACACGAAATATCTCTTACCTGTAGAGGAGTTTTCGTAAACGTACTATCTCTCTGATGGAAATTACATCAGGCAGTCTGATCACAACTTTTATAATAAGTAATTTAATAATTACCGTGAAAGCTACGTGCGGGAATATGGAAGCAAGAGGCCGTGGTTTGATATTCAAGTGAAATGTAATGACGTAATTAATTTTGTTTGAAAGGCGAGGGTTAGTTGCTGTAAATATAGATAACATTACCATACACATTAGAATAATACATTTTAAAAGGGGTAAAAGAACAAAACAAAAACTGTTGTACAAATTTATGGATTTTTAAAGTTATTTTTAACTCGTTATGTGGCAAACGTAATTTGTTTTGATGTAAGGATAATATTCTGGTGTTGCACCTTCGTTATCATTCGATATCATACAGAGGACAAAATGTTTAATGACTATATTACAGATTTGTTTTACTGTCACCAAAATTAATATCGAAAATAAACTCTCTGGCGTACAGGCCCAACGTATTTCAATTGTCACTCAGGACTTTGCTGAGAACTGTAGTTTTGTTTAATCAAGGGACATTGGTAATTTCGTCTTTCATGAAAAGAAATCAATCTAGAAACACAAAGGTTATCTGTGCACTGCCGTTCGTAATTCTGAATTTATAAACTATACGGTTTGTTTAGAATTAAGCACAAAACTACACAACGGGCTATCTGTGCTCTGGCCTACTACCGGTATCGAAACCACCTTTTTGTCGGTGGAAGTCCGAAAACTAGACGAGAAACAACTCGCTAGTCAACATTACCTACTGCCAACTCTGCGATGATTAATTCATTTTTGTGTGTGATAACAGTTTGTAAACCATTAAGTATCGCATTCACCCTGTTACGCCACCTACAAATTCATTACGTCTTGTAGAGATTGTTACAGCACTCAAAAAAATCTCGAAATTCTTTTAATTTACTTATAAAGGGTTATGACTAAAAAGAATTACACATATAATTGTTGTTTAAATTTTTGTAATAAAACAACTGACACTTATAGTTGTTTAAACAACAAAAACAATACACGTTTCAAGTTTAGGAAACTGAGATTAAGACGCGATTCATGATCGACTGAAACTTAATAGTTTCGAAGAGTCCGATAATAAATTACGGTTCAGTTGAGTCCATTTTTACACACAACTATCACTCAAGTGAGACAAATGTTCAACCGCTCTACGTTAATTATGATTCAGAAGTATTCCAAATTCTTCAACGGACGGATTATTCTTATCTTTAACCTTTAAACAGCGAGAACGTTATAGATAGCAGCATCAAGTGACAACGTTGTAGATAGCAGCATCACGTGACAACGTTGTTAAGAGGAGCATCAAGTGACAACATTGTAGATAGCAGCATCACGTGACAACGTTGTTAAGAGGAGCATCAAGTGACAACATTGTAGATAGCAGCATCAAGTGACAATGTTGTTGAGAGGAGCATCAAGTGACAATGTTGTAGATAGCAGAATCAAGTGACAATGTTGTTAAGAGGAGTTGAAGTGACAACGTTGTAAATAGCAGCATCACGTGACAACATTGTAGATAGCAGCATCAAGTGACAATGTTGTTGAGAGGAGCATCATGTGACAACGTTGTAGATAGCAGCATCAAGTGACAACGTTGTAGATAGCAGCATCAAGTGACAGTGTTGTTGAGAGGAGCATCAAGTGTCAACGTTGCAGATAGTAGTATCAAATGACAACTTTGTAGATAGCAGCATCAAGTGATAACTTTGTAGATAGCAGCATCAAGTGACAACGTTGTAGATAGCAGCATCAAGTGACAACGTTGTAGATAGCAGCATCAAGTGACAACGTTGTAGATAGCAGCATCAAGTGACAATGTTGTTAAGAGGAGCATCAAGTGACAATGTTGTTGAGAGGAGCATCAAGTGACAATGTTGTAGATAGCAGAATCAAGTGACAATGTTGTTAAGAGGAGTTGAAGTGACAACGTTGTAAATAGCAGCATCACGTGACAACGTTGTTAAGAGGAGCATCAAGTGACAACATTGTAGATAGCAGCATCAAGTGACAATGTTGTTGAGAGGAGCATCATGTGACAACGTTGTAGATAGCAGCATCAAGTGACAGTGTTGTTGAGAGGAGCATCAAGTGTCAACGTTGCAGATAGTAGTATCAAATGATAACTTTGTAGATAGCAGCATCAAGTGATAACTTTGTAGATAGCAGCATCAAGTGACAACGTTGTAGATAGCAGCATCAAGTGACAACGTTGTAGATAGCAGCATCAAGTGACAACGTTGTAGATAGCAGCATCAAGTGACAACGTTGTATATAGCATCCTCAAGTAATAATGTTGTAGATAGCAGCATCAAGTGACAACGTTGTATATAGCATCCTCAAGTAATAATGTTGTAGATAGCAGCATCAAGTGACAACGTTGTAGATAGCAGCATCAAGTGACAACGTTTTAGGTAGCAGAATCAAGTGACAACGTTGTAGATAGCAGCATCAAGTGACAATGTTGTAGATAGCAGCATCAAGTGACAATGTTGTTGAGAGGAGCATCAAGTGACAACGTTGTAGATAGCAGCATCGAGTGACAACGTTGTAGATAGCAACATCACGTGACAACGTTGTAGATAGCAGCATCAAGTGACAACGTTGTAGATAGCAGCATCAAGTGACAACGTTGTAGATAGCAGAATCAAGTGACAACGTTGTAGATAGCAGCATCAAGTGACAACATTGTAAATATCAGCATCAAGTGACAATGTTTTTGAGAGGAGCATCAAGTGACAACGTTGTAGATAGCAGCATCGAGTGACAACGTTGTAGATAGCAGCATCAAGTGACAACGTTGTAGATAGCAGAATCAAGTGACAACGTTGTAGATAGCAGCATCAAGTGACAATGTTGCAGGTAGCAGCATCAATTGATGATGGCCACAAAAAAAACATTTTAATAAATTCATCTTTCACTAATCTGTTGCCTCAACCGTTTTTCTTTTCGCGTGTTTAAGAATGCCAGATTATTTTATTTCTCATCTGGAATATTTACAAAATAATACGTATATATATTTTTTTTTTGCGTGTTTAAGAATACCAGATTATCTCATCTGGAATATTTACAAAATAAAACATATATATATTATTTTCGCGTGTTTAAGAATACGAGATTATCTCATCTGGAATATTTACAAAATAATACATATATATATATATATTTCGCGTGTTTAAGAGTACCAGATAATCATCTGGAATATTTACAAATAATACATAAATATTTATATATTTTTTTTTCGCATGTTTAAGAATACCAGATTATCTCATCTGGAATATTTACAAAATAATACACACACATATATATATATATATTTTTTCGCGTGTTTAAGAATACCAGATTATCTCATCTGGAATATTTACAAAATAATACATATATATATATATATATTATGTAGATATTGTAATTAGAGTTCCGGACTATAGATCTCCTGTTTTATTATTCGTGTCCCTTTATCCTAAAAAAATGAATTAATAATAGCTCGCACTCCGGACTTTGAGACCACAGATGGTTGGAAGTGTTATAAGGGTGATGATCAAATGTTCAGTTAGATAAGAGTAACTCAAGTGTTTTACCAAAAATAAAAAAAAAACACGTTATTTCTTATGTTCGAAATTTACATATTCAGTTCACTAACCGGCCATTTTGTTTTCACTTATTCTGCTCAGTTCCTTGACTGGAACAACGACGTTCTTGTGTCTGAATGTTAAGGATAAAAAGAATCATTGTGGTATGTCTTGCTGGGTCACGTTATGCATTTCCTCGTCTTTAAATAGAAAGACGACAAAAACCCCAAACACATGTTAATTAATTTAGCTTTAAGGTTTTCAATAAAGAATAAATCCAATGACAAGTTGCAAACTACTTCATCGAAGTTTCGAAAAGTTTTGACAAAGAGAATGGTGCATGATAGTTTTGTTTTATTATTATTTTTCTCAAGTGAACAATATTACCATAAACATTATAAGGCAATTCACGGAGGGGGGGGGGTGACTCGATATAATCACTTTTCTTTGTGATATAGACCGAAATGATTTGAATCACGTTTACAAACAGACAGGAGTGCGTGTTTCGTAACTAAAGACAATTACCATATATTCTGTTGCAAACAAACAAAACTAAAGTTCTAAAGATGTACATATAACAGTGACCAAACCGTTTGAATGTAAGAGGTTAAAGTATTCATGCTGCTGTTATTATAAAGTTCTTAAGCTCTTAGTTTAATACTCTTCTGTTGTTTTATTGGATCTTTTAGTGTTGTTTGTTGAAACGTAACTAGAACTCTGCTAAGTGCATGTTGTTGTTATTAGGTGCTTAAAATAGCAAGAAACTTCGTTACCTGCATTAGGAAAGTTACGCGTATCGTTTGTTTTCGAAATTTCGCGCAAAGCTACACGAGGGCTATCTGCTCTAATCGTCCCAAATTTAGCAGTGTAAAGCTAAAGGGAAGGTAGCTAGTCATCACCACCCACAGCCAAATCTTGGGCTACTCTTTTACCAACGAATAGTGGGATTGATCGAACATTATAACGCTCCACGGCTGAAAGGGCAAGCATGTTTGGTGTGACGGAGACTCGAACGTGCGTCCATCAAGTTACGAGTCGAGTATGTTAACCACCTGGTCATACCAGGCAGCTACGTGCATAAGAAAAAAAAAAAAAACTTGCGTTATGGTTTTATTACTTTTTTATGAGTTTTTTTTGTATCCAGTATCACTCTCTTTGTTTTGTGATTTATTATAATTTTACATATATAACTGACGATTTATATTGGTACTAAAATCCTTATATATGACATCAAATATGTACATTCTGACATATCACACGCACCTTCTGCTCTGTACCTGATTTCATTGCTACTGTTACGTGTGGTTAATTCATAAATGCTTGAGAGATAAAGTAACCAAATATTCTGGTTAATAATTGGTAATACCTAATAAACACAGTAACATAAAGCAACTTGGCGTTACCCACATTACATCATTTTACTTATATGCTATAAAACTGAATTTACATATATTGTAGCTCTTAAGTCACCTTTCAGTACAGTGCAGTTTAGTGATGATTCTTTGGTGAGTTCAAATGATTCAGTTTTAAAGCACAAGTTTTAAAATGAAACTTATTTAATATTACGGATCACGAATGCAGTTTATTTGCCAATGACATGAAGAAAGAGCAAAGAAAAACATACCAGTTACGAAGCAGCTATATAACATCGGAAGGAAGTTGGTTTGTTTGCTATATAACATCGGAAGGAAGTTGGTTTGTTTGCTATATAACATCAGAAGGAAGTTGGTTGGTTTTCTGAATTTCGCGCAAAGTTACTTGTTTTTTACAGTTTTAGTGTTGCTTTTGAAAACAAACCAAATCATCCGTCAACTCAAAATGCAGTGTTAATCTTTGCATATACAGTTAATTTCAAGTACAGTGTTTAATGAAAAAGAGAAAACTTTTCCCAAAATAAATAAAACTACTGACATGTTAATCTTGGTCGATTCAATACATATAATACCAAGTGAATCTTATGTTAGAATCCATTTTCGTGAAACACAAAATCATGTATCTCGGAAAGATGTCTTAATAACTGGTCTGGAAAATCGCTATTGAAATTGTGTTAACTTGTAAATTGGTTCTATCTGTATTAGCCTTAAACAATCTAGTATTCTGTAATTCAAAACAGGACTTGCATGTTTCATGACTTGTATGGCATGTTGTACGTTTCTTCGGGAAATTACTGTTATTCAGGTGATGATGTTGTTCACGTTAACATGATTATGATAAATCATTTCACACTGTGTGTTAACTGGTATCATATTTTTTTAATCCTTATATTTGCAATTCTTCAAAAAGAAAAAGACGAGTCATAAAATGCAATTAAAAAAAGAAATAAAATAGAACTAAAAACCGAGTTATTAAACTCACAATATTCCATGCTGGTTTAACACTCTCCTTTACAACCGATTACAAAGTTAAGAAACCCAAACTTAGATTATAAATTTTAAATCGTATCCAACCTTGAAATTCAATAAGTAACGACCGAATATAAATATTGTAACACGTAATGGAATCACAGAACATTCCTCTTTAGTTTGTTAACAAACTGTCCCCTCTTTCATTCTCTGCCGGTCTGGCATGGCCAGGTGGTTAAAGCGCTCGACTCGTATCTGAGGATCGCGGGTTAGAGTCCCCGTTTCACCAAATATGTTTGCCCTTTCAGCCGTGGGGGTGTTATAACGTGACAGTCAATCCCACTACTCGTTGGTAAAAGAGTAGCCCAAGAGTTGGCGGTGGATGGTGATGATTAGCTGCCTTCCCTCTTGTCTTACACTGCTAAATTAGGGACGGTTAGCGCAGATAGTTCTCGTGTAGCTTTGTGCGAAATTCAAAAACAAACTAATTCAACCACCACTAACCCTACTTTATGCTACCATAACAGCTTTTTTCGTCTCTCGCTGGAACAGTGGTAAGTCTACGGATTTATTATGCTAAAATCAGGGGGTTAGATTTGCCTCGGTGGACATTGCAGATATCCCGATGTGGCTTTGCTGTAAAAAGAGACGCAAACACACTAAACTTCAGCTTGTTTTTTGACATAATTTCATGTCATTCCAATATCTTTTTTCCAGTATTAATGATAAACTGCTGGCCAAAATCTTAAGGCTAATGAACATAAAGAAAAAATATGCATTTTGCGTTGTTAGACTCAACCACTTATTTGAATAAAGCTTTGAAAGATGAAAACAAGGAAAGGGAAAATAAATTTTTTTTTTAGCATTTAATAGGGAAAATGTAAACACAATGAAATTAGCCTAAATACTAGCTGGTCAAAAGTTTAACACCATACCTAAAAGAAGTCCTAAACAAGGTAGGAAATGCCCAACAAGAGGTCTCAGTGGTGAGTTGCACGGTCGTCATTGAAAATAACTTCAAAAATTCGCTTTGGCATGGTTGATATAAGCGTTTGCAGAAGGCTGGTTGGAATGTTATTCCAAGTGGTGAAGATGACTCCATAAAGAACATACACTGTTTGGAATTGACGTCTATTTCTATAGATTTTCCTTGCCATCCACCTCCAAACATTTTCAGTGAGGTTCATTTCGGGCGAACACGCTGGATGGTCCACAAAGATCACGCTATTCGCCATGAAAAAGTTCTTTGTCCTGCGGGCATTGAGCATTGTAGTGTTGTTCTGCTGAAAGATCCAGTCATTTCCACACAAGCGAGGGCTTTCAGTCAATACGGATGTTCTCTCCAGCATGCCAATGTAACCAGCTGCTGTTTGACGCCCCTGTATAATCTAAAGCTCTATTGTTCTGTGGAAGGAGAAAGCACCCCAGATCATGATGGAAACTCCTCCACTTTGTCATGTAGAAAATATCTCCGGTGGGATATACTTATCGTGCGAGTAACGTTGGAAGCCATCTGAACCATCCAGGTTAAATTTTTCTCATCAGAGAGCAAAACTTTCTTTCGCTTTTCTACGTCCCATGTTTGGTGCTTCTCAGCAAAGTTTAACTAAGCTGTTTTGTGGTGTGGAAGAAGGTGTGGCCTTTGAAGACGTTTACGGTTTTTTAAAGACTTTCTCTCGTAGATACCGTCTTATTGTTTTTGAGCTGCATTTTACGTTTCTAAGGCCTTAATCTGGTTCGACAATCGGATGGTGTCTTGCCGGACAACCCGTCGAATCCTCCTGCTTAACGACGGCGACATTTTCTTGGGCCGACCACTTGAAATTCGTGTTCCGTATCCCTCAGGATCTTTTAAGAAATTTGTAACAGCAGTTTTACTACGCCCAATCTCACCAGCGATAGCACATTGAGAGAGACCGTGCTTTTGCAGCTCGACAATTCTGCCACGTTCAAACTTTGTCAACATTTTAGCCTTTGCGATGTTTTTACCCAATGTAACACAGAAGATTACATTTGGAGATGTTAAAAACGCTAATGCTTGAACACAAATGACTAAATTTTTTTACGTTTTTACCGATTAAAACTTCCTTTCAGTGTGGTCTTAAACTTTTATCCAGCTAGTATTTATGCTAATTTCATAGTGTTCACATTTTTCCTATTAAATTCTATAAAATTTATTATTTTTATTTTCCTTCTTCTTATTTCCATCTTTCGAAGCTCTACTTAAATAAATGATTGAGTCTAACAACGTAAAATGCATGTTTTGTCTTCATGTTCATTAGCTTCAATATTTTGGCCAACAGTGTATGTCTATTAACTTAATTTTATACTATTTCTACGTCTTTTTTCTAAGCCTAATTATGTGCTGTTTTAATATATTTAACTTAATATTTAGTTTCAGCATCTTATTTGTAGATTTAACTGTACGTTGTTGTCTGGAATAAATTTGCATGGAATAGACAATTAACGATTAAATAAACTTCATTTTTCTTTATTCTAAAGATTCTTATGTTCCTATCGACACTTCCAGCATTGGCTCGGTCCATGGGATTGACTTCATAACCATTTTGTGCTTTTATAGTTTTTATACTTTAACTGTTAAATTAATAAGCACGTGTTCACAAAATTTGGAAGATTATCAGTAAACGTTACAAGGTTTTCATACGCAAAATATCAGAATTTTTACAACGTTTTAAGATTTTCAAGTAATGTTTTATCATTCCCTTTTTCTTTTCTCATGCTGATTATTTAGTATGCAAAAACATTTTTTCAAGATTAAAATATTTTTATGCATCAGAAAAATTTCAATTTTTATTAGCGAAATTATCAATCATTTTATAAGAAACAACTTTATATTTTATATTCACTAATCAATATCTGTACGGGCTCGGTAGATTTGATCGATCTCGTAACTGCATAAAAATTTAGAAATGAATATAAATTATGCTTTTTCATTTTAGAATGGCTACAAATTATAACACGAAAATAAAATTTAATTAAAATAGCTGAAATCTCATAACATTATATATTTATATTTATTGATTATTTTTATTATATTAACATTTTAGTCATACCTGGCTAACATTACAAAAGTATAATATTGCAGCACTCCTATACTCATGTTTCCAATAATATGAAACTGACCTTTACAAAGTTACCTGTCTTGGCCGCGTTTTAGTGGACTAATATTTTGTAAAATACCGTCACATTTCAGTTTTAATATACCATATATATGTATACATTATTACTGTTTACAAATAAGTTCTTAAACATATTCTTCGAAACACATAACACAGTTAAATTTTCTAAACATTTGATTCATAATGTGTGAGCTTAGTCACACACTCACATACTACATATACACTACATGGCAAAATGTGTGTGGACACCCGACTATCACACCCATATGTGCTTGTTAAACATCTCATTCTGAAACCATAAGCACTAATACGAAGTCGGTCCCCCCTTCGCTGCTGCAATAGCCTCCACTCTTCTGAGAAAGCTTTCACTAGATTTTTAACATGGCTGCGAAAACTCGCTCCTATTCAACCACAAAAACATTAGTCAAGCACTGATGTCGAGTGAAAAGGCCTGGCTCGCAGTCAGCGTTCCAATTAATCACAAAGGTGTTCGCTTTATGAAACTCGCTTTGTGCACGCGGGCACCGTCGTACTGAAACAAATAAAGGCCTTCTACAAATTGTTGTCATAAAGTTGTAAGCACACAATTCTCTAGAATGTCATTGTGTGTTATAGCATTAAGATTTCTCTTTGTTTGGACTAAAGAGCCTCGCTCAAACCATGAAAAACAGCCCCAGACCATTATTCCTCTTCCACAAAACTTTACAGTTGGCACTATACATTAAGGTAGGTAGCGTTCTCCTGGCATCCGCCAAACCCATATTCGTTCATCAGACTGCCAGATAGTGAAGTGTGATTCATCACTCCAGAGAACGCGTTTACACTACTCCAGAGTCCAATGGCGGCGTGCTTTACACCACTCCAGCATACCTTTGGCGTTGCGCATGGTGATCTTAGGCTTGTGTGCGGCTGCTCGGCCATAAAAACCCATTTCATGAAACTCTCGACGAACAGTTCTTGTGCTGATGTTGCTTTCAGAGGCAGTTTGTAACCCAGTATGAGTGTTAAAACTGTGGACAGATGATTTTTACGCGCTTTACCACTCGACTGTCCCGTTCTGTGAGCTTGTGTGACCTACAGCTTCGTAGCTGAGCTGTTGTTGCTCTTAGGCGTTTCCACTTCACAATAACAGCACTTACAGTTGACCGTGGCAGCCCTAGCAGGGCAGAAATTTGACGAACTGACTTGTTGGAAAGGTGGCATCCTATGACAGTGCCACCTTGAAAGTCACTGAGCTCTTCAGTACGACCCATTCTTCTGCCATTGTTTGTCTATGGAGATTGCATGGTTGTATGCTTGAAATTATGCATCGGTTATTAATAGATGTGGCTGAAATATCCTAACCCACTAATTAGAAGGGGTGTCTACATACTTTTGGCCATGTAGTATATCACTTATATTATACGATAGGTGCGTTAGTGTCGTATCATTTAGTACGGTTTTACTAGAATTGTCGATAAAATAGTTTTTTTTTTCAATTTGGATTTTTTTTTTTATGCTAATGATGTTTACTATTAAGGTCATCTGTGAAAGTGAAGTTTTGGTTGTAGGAAAAGATGTTGTCTGGTAAATCTATGTTTATTAACTTTGTTGTGGTACAACAAACTCCTCCTGCGGACTCCTACCGCTAGAAACCGGGTTTCAATACCCGTGGTGGGCAGAGCATAGATAGTCCATTGTGTAGCTTTGTGTTTGATTACAAACAAACAGTACATAAGTTATTGTTTCGATTGTTGCCTATTCTTTCTCTATCTCTTCTCATATTTTCAGTTTTCATAAGGTGGGCATTACACCTGACTCCAATGAACTGTATCGACGTACTCCCAACTGACCTATGGTCAAATATTTTTATACATATTTCCAGGTCATGTTTTGATATTTTTGTGCAATTTCCATTGCACTGAATTCATTTACTCCAACTGAATGATTGCTACATATCTATCTATATTAGAGCATTATACATTATTTGGAGTAAAAACATTCTAACAACCTAGTATTAGTAAAGTAAGAAATGCTGACAATAAGATCCAATTGATATTTCCTTGGTATACTAAAGAAAATGTTTGTTACAGGTGCTCCACAAGTTATAAACAGTTATGGATCACATTCATTTTTTTTTCGAAAAAATCAAAAGTTATCCATGTAAAAACAACAAGGTTAATTGAACAAAAAAAGATATAACAATAAGAAAAACAACAATCAGGTAAACAACGTACAGTGCTATAAAATTAGCTTTCTTATAGAATACGAAACGGTTGGATATTAATAACAGTTGATATATAAAGTTCTTCATAAAAAACCGTCTGCATGATCGTTGACTTTGACTTAATTTAATAATTCTAAAATCCAAACTGGATGCATTTACACTTGGCCTTCTTTTGTCATACAATTCACTGTCAAAAGATATGATTCTGATTTTAGTTTGTTCGAGTATTGACCTTTAGAATGTTTATAAAACACGAAAGTTATGGATATCACTTTGTTGAAACGGTACTAACTCTATCAGAAACAAAGAAACAACCACCAATACTGACGTTCTTTAACTGAATTAAGCTGATGATATCACTTTTACCAGTTAGAAAAAAAGTGTCTGTTTTAAAATAAAATTATCGTTTCATTCCTTACATAAACCATCAACTGCTTCAAAAAGATATAATCTTAATAATTTACCTAGTCGTTTAAAACGGATGAGTACCTTTTATTGAAACCAGCTCGTCGGTGAAGGTCACAGCTGGTATAAAGTTGCACTAGGACAGTACCGAAACTGCATTTTGACATTGTCTGGCTTTTTGCAAGTACTGTCACGCAGTCAAAAAATTGATGTCTTTTGGGAAGGGTATGTATTCAAACACTCAGATCATACAGATTTGCACATAAGTAACTCAGAATTTCCAAGATAGAAACATCCCTTACACTTTCACCAAACATACTCGCCATTTCAGTCGTGGGAGCGTTATAATGTGACGGTCAATCCCACTGTTCGTTGGTAAAAAAGTAGCCCAAGAGTTGGCAGTGTGTTATAATGACTAGCTGCATTCCCTCTAATCTTACACTGCTAAATTAGGGAGGGCTAGCGCAGATAGCTCGCGTGTAGCTTTGCGCGAAATTAAAGAACAAACAAACAAACTCTTATACTTAACGATACTGGAAAACAAAATAATATGGATCAACTCCGTGAACTAGAACTATCCAAAAAGGAACCTGCAACAAGTAATACACCAACCATGAAAAGTATAATGTAGCTCTTATAATAGGAGAGAATCCATACAAATATAAGATGTGGCAAAACTCATATTTGTGCTCTGGATAAGAATACACAGCAAAATAAAAAAGGAATTTGTTTGGAAAAGTGGCTTCCACAATATATCCGTTCAACTGTCGCACACTTCAAGCAACTGAGAATAACACAAGTATTCAAGGTATTCTATACGAAAACATCTGGATTTCTCTGCAATCAAGCTGTTGAAACAAGAGTTAAGAAACCATCATCCTATATACAACATAGATGAGAGAAGGCAGCGGGTAGGGTTAGAAGAGCTTTGGACATTAAGTTAAGTACAAAGCTACACAATGGGCCAGCTGTGCCTTGTATACCACGAGTATCGTAACCCTGTTTATAGCCACTATAAGTTAGAGGACATACCGCTGGGCCACTTGGGGGCTGAGTTACTCTATTTAAAGTTTTAATTTATTAGGAGACTAAAGATATTCACAGATGTATTTTGTGATAGGCTTAAAAGTTGTGAAATTACTTTCTTCAATAAATATTCTAGATAATTAAGATTTAAACAACTGAAGCTTATTTATGCAAGAGATCTCTGGGACTTAAATAATTATATAATTTATTTGTGTGATGAATCTAGAGTTATCTGTTACTGATTATTTCATAATCACGGTGAAGAGTTCATACGATTTATTCTGACATTAATTCTTAAGTTTCCAAAACGGTGATGTTTTACAAGTTGCTGAAAGTTCCAGTCAGGGAATGTGTCTCTGATACTTCATTTATAATGTCGAGATTGTTTATTTGATTACTGACGTCTACAGTTTCTTGTTCCTCGTGTTCTTTGATTGGACACAGATGTGTTGGTGTAGTGACGTGAACCTGATGACGTCGAAGGTAATTTGGCGCAAACTTTCTCACAAAATTCTTTGGAGTGGGCTCACCCCATTGGAAATTGCTCCTTTCTGGACCAGTTTTCAATGTTTGCAGGGACCGATGGGGAACAGTAATGGATCGGGAACTTTCTTGCACTGAAAATCCCTCTTTTAAGTTGTTGTTACTGCCTTGAGATAAGGGCGAGATAGCAAGTTTGTATTTCTCACTCTTGATGTCGCTCGATTTCATAGTGACGTCATTAATCCCACTTAAACGGAAGCACTGAGAACCTGCTAGAGTATCAGCCATTAATGTATTTTGTACGCTTCGATGTGGTTCTCTGTAATTCATCAACATCGAAACACTTTGGGCCGTGGGTTCTGCAACTCCATGAGAAAGTATTTGTTTAATGTAGAGAATTCGAGCTCGACACACGACACACCGAAGTGGCAGAATCCTCTGGGTCACAACAATCTGAATTGTCTTTATAAAACATTTTCTACAAACAACTCTGTGGCCACATGGAAAAGTTTGCATGGATACTCTGGCATTGATGCAGATGGCGCACTAAAAATCAAAATAATACAATACAAACAGCGAACGTTAAGCAAACGAACAAAACACGTATGAAAATGAGAAACACTTCTGTTATTGTAAAAGTGGACACAATTTTTTTATATATATTTTCCAACATTTATATACAGCGGTTACACTACTCTTACGTACCTGTTTCTAGCAAGTACTCCACAGCTACTAGTGTGTACTAATATCTTAGGTTCACAAATGTATAAACATTAAATAGAACATTAAAACTTTGAGTCCTAACGTGGAACGTTGACTTAACACTTGATTTACGTCGTTACTGGTAAGCCATATGTTTGTCTTTGTTTTGCAATATTTTTTTAATAATTATTCGTGAATTAATAAAATAAGAAGTTATTAGCTCTTCTAAAAGTATTTTTCTTTCTTTATACGAGTTTTAATTACTAATACTTTATAACATGTTAACAACATTTTCAGCTAGAAAACAACTCTAGTTTTGAAAGTTAGAGGACAGTGAATCAACCATTTTTTTATTTACTGTTACTGTTAAATCATATACACAACAGCCCGCATAAAGATTAATTCGAAACTTTTGCGAAAAGAGGCTTCGTTTTGTATGATTTTAGTGTATATCACAGACGGTTGTTTTTTATAAGTACTTTAACTATTATAGAAAATTACGCTGTTCTATTAATGGTCACGGCCCGGCATAGCCAGGTAGGTTAAGGCGTTCGACTCGTAATCTGAGGATGGCGGTTTCTAATCCCGGTTGCACCAAACATGCTCGCCCTTTCAGCCGTGGGGGCGTTATAATGTTACGATCAATCCCACTGTTCGTTGGTAAAAGGTGGTGAGTGGTGATGACTAGCTGCCTTCCCTCTAGTCTTACACTGCTAAATTAGGGAAAGCCCTTGAATAGCTGTCTGCGAAATTAAAAAACAAACAAATTATTAATAGTTATTTCGCATTAAATTTCAGAAATAAAAATAATTGTGATTTCCATTGACTTTGCCATCCTTCTTTGTTTACATCTTATGTATGTCACTTCTTTATCGAAGATATTTTTATCTGATTTTCTTATCTCTTTCGCTGTAGTGTGCGGTGAAGGATAAGTTTGTTTAGTTTAGACGTCTGTTCAGGTCAAAGAATGTAGAAAACTGATCTTTAACAGAAGCGACTTCTAGAGTAGTGTAACTATCTTTGTCGGTTGAAAAGAAAGAAAAAAAAGGAACTTGAAATACAGAGAGAGAATTGGAAGGTTTAGAATGCGTGGCCGCTGGCGTTTTACTTTAACAAAAAACGTCTCGTCTGTCTTTTGATTAAGCCCTTTGAATGGCTGATAGATGAGCAAAGTTAATCAAACTGTAACAGTTTCTTATAATTTGAAAGTATTTCGGTGTGTTTTAAAACCCAGTTAAAAAATAAAAGGTCAGCATAATCTTCCCAAAATGTTTATTATTTTGACATAATTCAACTTTTAACAGAAGATCTTCCGAAAACTTCTAAAGTAAACATATTACCGTAAAATTATAATCTACGTTTCAATTTTACAAACATTCAGTATTAAGTTATATTACAGAAGAATGGTTTATCAGAAACTATTGTTTTTACAGATCTGTATGGTCTTGATTTTAAAAAAGTATACTTAGTAAGATAAGTTGTCAAGTGCATTTTGTTTGATTTCAATAGAAATGTCTTTTTTACTCCTTCATGATTCCCCCGCTAGTACATCGGCAAGCCTACGGATTTATAACGTTAAAATCAGGGGTTCGATTCTCCTCGGTGGACCCAGCAGATAGCCCGATGTGGCTTTGTTATAAGAAGGCACACAAACATTCCTTGATTATTTATTTCAACGCGTAACATTACTTAGCATAATTCAAATTTCCTTTATTCTTACTTACAATCATAATTCCAAGATGGCGTTTTTATTTATTACTGGTTGATAAATCTATGGTGAGTGTTTTCTGGTGGTTTTGTGACTTCTTAAATCTAGACGTTTTTAAATTATTATTTTTTTCATATAAAACACACACAGACATCCGGCGACTCTGATGTAAATTTAAGATTTATTATACGAAAGTGTGAAGTTTGATCGCTGCGAAAATAACCATGCTTTAGCTTTGCACTAAGGAATAAGGTGCGCGACATTTAAGCCTAAGTGCATTTACCTTAAATCTCATAAAGACTGATGGAACAACCCAAATATCATTTGACAGAACATGTCACAAAATGTGCAGAATTAATGTCATTTCAGTATCTTACAATTTTATATGACATACTAATGGTAATTAAATCGATGATCAGAAACATATTTTCAAAACAATGAATAACTATACTTATATTTTAGGACAATATATCTTAATGATTTTGCTTTAACGAACTTATAATACAGTTGCAATAAAAGTTTTATTAGGTTAAAATGTTCTGACTAGTTACAACGTTGAAAAACAAACATAAACAAACCTGGTTTAGGAATGAAAGGTGAAACTGGTTATAAATAATATAAATAATGTCAATAAATGTTTTTGTTTGTTTGTTATGAATTTCGCGCAAAGCTGCACGAGGGCTATCCGCGCTAGCCGTCCATAATTTAACAGACTAGAGAAAAGGCATCACCACCCGCCGCCAGCACTTAGGCTACTCTTTTACGAACGAATAGCGGGATTAACCGTCATGTTATAACGCCTCCACGGCTGGGAGGGCGAGCTTGTTTGGCGCGAACGGGATTCGAACCCGCAACCATCAGATTACGACTCGAACGCCTTAACACGCTTGGCCATGCCGGGCCCGAACCCATCCTTTGTATAGGCTATTACATTAGTCAGGTTTAAATTAATTGTGAATTGTATTCAAAATTAATTTAAAAGTATCTTTCAACTCTATAATTACATCTACGCAACTTGACTTATGTTATTGAAGCTAAATGGCAACATTTCATTTTATTTCTCCGTAATTTATCTATCTCACTACATGTTCAGACCATTGTAGGTGGCGCAAAAATCGTTTTTTTACAGACGATCGGCTCGATCAAGCTGGAATCATAATTCCTACTTATTCACTAAAAATATATTTTTGTATATAATAAAGTGTCATAATTGATACATATTTACTCTAACGAAGTATATCTCTAATATACAATGTCTCCTATTCTTACGTTCTGGGCCTGGCATGGCCGAGCGCGTTAAGGCGTGCACTCGTAATCCGAGGGTCGCGGGTTCGCGCCCGCGTCGCGCTAAACATGCTCACCCTCCCAGCCGTGGGGGTGTATAATGTGACGGTCAATCCCACTATTCGTTGGTAAAAGAGTAGCCCAATAGTTGGCGGTGGGTGGTGATGACTAGCTGCCTTCCCTCTAGTCTTACACTGCTAAATTAGGGACGGCTAGCACAGATAGCCCTCGAGTAGCTTTGTGCGAAATTCCAAAAAAACAAAACAAATCTTACGTTCTGTAGAGACAAAATATATAGTTTTGCTAAGTGAGTTTCGAAAGAATGAATGTATTGTTTTTAACGTCAACAGTAGGTTACTGTTCACCATCGAAAATCGAACCCTGAATTTTAGTTTGTTAGTCCATAGCTGACTAGTAACTCATCAGGGATCGAAATTGTGTTCGTAAATAAAATTAGGGTTCCGTATTAACATAACTTAGAGAACTTTGTAACCTACGTTATTAGTATATGACGGGTATTTGTCAGTTCGTAATGTTAAAATGTGTTTAAACTCTTGTATTCTTACGTTCAGTTATGCATTTTTGGTCACCTGTTTTTGTTGTTTTTCTTATTAATCGTGTTTGAATGATTTGAATTGAAAACTGAAACTATTGACTATATTAAACTAAAATATAAGGAAAACTAGCATCACAGATTAAACCAACGATTGATATTACCTGCGAATGCGAAGTTCTTACGTTTTGAGTATATGTTTCTTATGTTATACTCTGTAGCTATAATGTACTATGTTATCTCCAAAACTGATCTCTGTGATTAGTGTTTGTTTTTCTTCTAGCTAAGCTACATCGTGCTATTTGCCGATCCCATCGACAGGAATCGAACCCCTGATTTTAGCGTTGTAAATTCGTAGACTTTCCGATGCACCGGCGGGGGGCATATATGTGGTTATCATTAAAAAGCTACCTGATTACCAAACCTAAGCTATTTGGTCTCTAACGCTAAACTATACGGTTACCAATCTATTTATCTGGTGTCTAATTTAAGTTGAACTACATTTTAACTATTGTGTTATACTAAGACGAATATCTTTTCAGGAACATATATATATGTCAAAATACACAGTGTGTCAATAAGTGACATCTAACAACACTACACAGTGTAATGTGCCAACGTTTTAACATAACGTTTTTTACAAATTGCAGTACATGCCTTTAACTTTCAATTGCCATAATACTCAGTTACATCGTTAGTTTTGTCTTGATAAATATTAAACTAGTAAAACAGTTTTTAAAGTCCATAATAAGTACAGATATGTAATATCTTGAACTACGTATTTTTAGCTGATTTCCTATACAGGTACGTATTAGTATACATGTATGTGTAGACATGGGCTGACATGTAAAGATCCACGTTACAAGTCACAAGAAGTTTGTGTAAACATAGGTTAACATATAAATATCGAAGCAACCAGTCACTAGAAATTTGTAACAAAGGCTGACATATAAAGATGGAAGTTACAAGTCCCTAGAGGTCTATGTAAATATAGGCTAACATATAAAGATTGATGTCACAAGTCTCCTGAGGTTTGTGTAAATATAGGCTAACATATAAAGTTCGATGTCACAAGTCATTAGAGATTTGTGTTAAGAAAGGCTGACATATAAAGACGGATGACACAAGTCACTAGAGGTTTGTCTAAATATAGGCTAAAATATAAAGATCGATGTCACAAGTCACTAGAGATTTGTATAAACATAGACTGACATATAAATATCGATGTTACAAATCTCCAGTGCTTTATCTAGGTCACATATCTCAGACTTTTAACTTACAGCCAAGGAACAATTCAGGTCACTAAAATATTGCCTTTATTGTGGGTAAGGAAAACTTACAAAACATTCCATTGTCAAATCTAAGAAAGATGGATTAATAGGGCATTAAAAAATGAAAGATCCTAACAGTACATTCTTTTCACTCTCATGGTGAGAGTGTCGAAACTATTATAACTTTACAAGTAATATAGTTTAATTATATATTTTGCTCGAAAATGTGGTTTTTTTCTTCCGTTTATCACTGTTAATAAAGTGATTGTCATTATTATACATTCACGATGTTTCAACATCGATTAGTGAAAAATGTTACCGCAGGTGTCGTTCATATATTTTAAATTGTGTTCAAGTCTTCAAATATTATCAGAATGTTAAGAAAACTATATCTATCTTAAGCTAATAAGTTTACTTACTTCCTCCTCACGTGACTTAGCTATTTCCGGCTCATGACCTTCCAGTTTCACCAGAAGTTTGTCCTGTTGGAGAAATAAAAGTTTGAAATACAAATAAAACCTTTTATTCTGTCAAACATATGAAAATAAACTTTTATAAAAAGATAATGTTTCTTAGAATTTTTAAGGACGTTAAACACTGGATATGTGACTCTCTTCCTACTATTTTTGTCAGTCCTTAAATAATGGACAAACAGGTACCAGAGGATTGGAAGTTAGCTAATGCAATGATTATTTTCTAGGATGGTGATAAAATTGTCCCAGTAACTATAGACTCATTAGTCTGTGATGATAAGATTGTCCCAGTAACTATAGACTCATTAGTCTGTGATGATAAGATTGTCCCAGTAACTATAGACCCATTAGTCTGCGGTGATAAGATTGTCCCAGTAACTATAGACCCATCAGTTTGTGGTGATAAGATTGTCCCAGTAACTATAGACCCATCAGTCTGTGGTGATAAGATTGTCTCAGTAACTATAGACCCATCAGTTTGTGGTGATAAGATTGTCCCAGTAACTATAGACCCATTAGTCTGCGGTGATAAGATTGTCTAAGTAACTATAGACCCATCAGTTTGTGGTGATAAGATTGTCCCAGTAACTATAGACCCATCAGTTTGTGGTGATAAGATTGTCCCAGTAACTATAGACCCATTAGTCTTATATCAGTTGAGAGAAAAGTTTTGGAAAATCTGTTAAAAGACGTTTTGCTGAGTCATTTAACAAAGGTTAAAATTTTATTGGATAGCCAACATGGTTTCACCAGTGGAAAATAAATTAACATTTTTGGAAAGGTTACTCAGATAAATGAGGATAAGGGTGTATGTTTTGTGTATCTGATTTTCAAAAGGCATTTCACATGAAAGGCTAGTGAATAATATTTCTATTGGTGTGAGGGATAGTTAGTAAATTAGATAGAAAAATGGCTAGATGGAAGAAAGCAGAAGGATTGATACAAATGGAGTTCAGTCAAACTAGGTTGATGTCTTAGGACCTTTGATCTTTCTGATATGTATCACCTATATGTCATTTTTTATGTTTATATCAATGATATAGATGAAAGAATAGTCAATTAATTACTTAAAGTTGCAGAAGATATTAAGGTTTTGAGTGCTGCTATCTGTGAAGAGGATGCTACTGATTGAAAAAAGGATTTAGGTCATTTAGTGAATTGGGCAAATAGGTTTTAATAATAAACAATGGAAGATAATTTAGGAGGGATGTGATTGAGGTGTTTAAGATTCTAAAGAGAGTTTTTTTCATATTTAACAGTGAGAATATTAGGCCTAGGGGACACAGATTTAAATTTGGCAGGGCTGGAATCATCTTCAGCTAAGGCAGGGTGGTTAATCTTCGTAATCGGTTGCCTTCAGATGTTGTGGAGGCAATATGATTAAGTTAGCTTATAAAAAGTTAGATAAGTGTATGAGTAATAATGACTGGTTTGATTTTATTATTATTATTTTAGCTTAGTCTTCAGAATGTAACAGTTTTGATGGACTAATGGGTTTCATCACATGATGAAACCTTACGTGTTCTAGTTTAAAAGACTATAATGAGATTGAAAAAAACTTTATTTAGATGGTTTACACAAGTTAGAAAATCAGAAAATTAAATTATATAATTAAAGGCAAAAGTTATAAATCTAGACATGAGGTCATCAAAGATAACCATAAATTCTTGGTACTGAGGAAACAAACATCAGATTCAAACTTGACCACTTAGGAATGAAAGTATAAATTGTATTGTTTGTTTGTTTTGAATTTCACACGAGGGCTATCTGTGCTAGTCGTCACTAATTTAACAGTGTAAGACTAGATGGAAGATCGCTAGTCATCACACTAACTTGATTAGTCAACATATTCTGTAAGACCATTCTACGTTTCTTTCTATTTATTTTAAAACGTACTACTTTATAAGTTTTATAGATTAATATATCAACATAGTCTGGTGTCGCAGACACACGAGTATGTGAAACGTTTTTGGTTTTTGTTGCGAATTGTTTTTACGTTCTTTATTTTATTTTTTCCTTTTAAACTTTAAAATTCATTACAGGAACTTCTTTGTCCTACTTCTATTTGCGTAGCTACAATTTGACATTTAAATGAGGAGTACACTTTCTAGAGTATACTTAAAACATTAATGAATTGATGTTTCTCAGCAACTAACAGAATAACGACTACTTCTAATTGAGAAGTCCATAAAAAAGTTTTGAACCTGGAAACACCAATGACGTGATAGCAATAATGTACAAATTAATTGTGCGTAATGTAACTGACACAACATCTTCAGGTGGTTGTTCTCCCGATATACAGCGCCTAATACTGGTAACCATGCTAGTGTTCATTTCCGCGTGCGCTTAACGAAGAAAAACTAGACAAACATTACACACTAGGAAAGAGCGTGTATTTAATCCGATCTGAGGGACGATGCACGCGATTGATTCAATGAACATCACATTCATCATTTGGAGAAGAACACTGATAAGGCTTGCTTGTTTGTTGAATTTCGCGCAAAGCTATTTGACAAGTCTCTCCATCTGCAGTCACAAATGTTGATATAATATACTAAAAGAAAAGCAGCTTTTCAACGCCACATACAGCTGATTCGTGAGCCACTCTAATCAAACAGTGGAATTTGACTGTCACACTTATAATGCAGCCACAGCGTCAAACTGCGGAACGTGGTTTATTTTAGGTCGGTAAAGGGAAGTAAACCACAAATCCACAGTTTGGATATCATTTGATTTTTCACGTTAGAATATTGTTCAAGTTTTATAAATAACTAAGAACCAACTCTCCTATACTTTACGGAGACTTAAATCCCTATATTCTATCAAAATTTCTTTCAAACCCTTGCAAATCGATTGAGTTTATCCACACTTCCACAAAATACTTGCTGATGATGACATATTGGGAACATGGAGTAGAGATTTGAATTTTTTACAAAACTACAAAAGGGTTATTTGCGCTGTCATCACTATTTAGCAGTGTAAAACCAGGGGGAAAGGCAATCAGTCAACACTACCCTCCACCAGCTCTTGGACTACTCTTTTACCAACGAATAGTGTTATTGATCGTCACATTATAACGCTCTCACTGCTAAAAGGGTGAGCATGATTGGTAAGACGGGAATTCGATTGCGTGTTGAGCGCCCTAACCACGTGGTCATGCCAGACCGAGAGCAAAGTCCATTGCAGGAACTTTTTTTTTGTCTGGCTTCTCTTTAAATTTAGTTTATTCTTATTTATTAGAGCATCCCCCCTCCCTCTGAACAAGTACACATTCCCCTCTCTCTAAACAAGTTCACCCCTCCCTCTGAACAAGTGCACATCCCCCTCTCTCTAAACAAGTTCACCCCCTCCCTCTGAACAAGTACACACACCCCTCCTTCTGACCAAGTACACATCCACCCTCCCTTTGAACAAGTACACACACCCCACCTTCTGACCAAGTACACATCCACCCTCCCTCTGAACAAGTACACACACCCCTCCTTCTGACCAAGTACACAGCCACCCTCCCTCTGAACAAGTACACACACCCCTCCTTCTGACCAAGTACACATCTTCCTCCCTCTGAACAATTTCTCTACAAGAAGATTTTTTTCGACATCACTGATTATATATCAATGCAATTTGTCTGTACGATAGCATTTATCTGTTTACTTTGAACTTCGCGCAAAGCTACTCGTGGGTTATTTGTACTATTTATTTATTTTTGTATGTACGGAATATGACATATACAGCTGCAATGTATCACCAGGTTAACCTGGCATCATTAAGTGCAACAACTCTCCGTTACATATCTTGAGTCATTGTGTGCGTGTTTTCTTATAGCAAAGACACATCGGGCTATCTGCTGAGTACACCGCGGGGAAATGAACCCTTGATTTTAGTGTTGTAAATCCGTAAACTTACCGTTGTAACAGCGGGGGACATCTTGAGTCATTAGTAAACCTATTTTCTTTCGTACTTCCTTTGTTACTAGAACATTTCTGTTTCTCTAACACAAGGGTTCTTAACCTTTTTCATCGTCTTACCCCCTGAGACTCTCCAGGGTATTACCGTGACCCCTGTAACAATTTTTGTAATGGTGAACTTTGCGTAAAGGTAGAATAAAACAAAACTGTATAAAGATCCTAATTTATTGAAAATGCTACAAATAAATAACCTTGAGAAATGCTACAAGTGCTAAACATGCAAAATCCATGGAATTACTGAACATCACACAAAATTTACTTATTGACTCAGTGTGAGGGTTAATATATACTGAGAAAATATACTAAATGCGATAGAAACTGATATTTAAATTTTAAGTTCAATGTATTAATATTATTTAGTTAAAAATTTAGGAAGTTTCAAACGTTGTAATATATGAACATTTTTACTCAAAATTGGACAGATGATTGCGCAACAAGCATCTCGACGCGGTTCAACTGCCGCACTTCAACGTGTTTCTTATTGGTGGACAGTT
This sequence comes from Carcinoscorpius rotundicauda, assembly GCA_011833715.1. NCBI lineage: Eukaryota > Metazoa > Arthropoda > Merostomata > Xiphosura > Limulidae > Carcinoscorpius > Carcinoscorpius rotundicauda. The sequence continues at coordinate 36,997,638 of CM022406.1, read as the reverse complement.
ACAACAAAACTACAAACTGCTCCGTGATTTCCCCAATAATTCCCAAATCATCCGTGACCCTCAAGAAACTTAAAACGACCCCCAGGTTAGGAACCACTGCAGTCTAGCAGAAGATTTCTAATATTGAAGCGGAGAACAAATGATGAATTTAACTCAGATCAGGTGTAGCCTTGGTGCTAACATACCGGACAATAGATTCACGGTTCAATGGTTTCTGTATCGTTTACCGCAAAATAGTGCTACCTAAACGAAATCAAACTATTCAATTAGAGTAACTCAAGAAGTGGCGGATGGTGTTACTTAACATGCTGCTTCTCCCTCCTGTCTATCAGTTAAAAATTTGAGAAGATAGTCTTAGTAGCTTTGCGCTAATATTCGAAACAAATAATCAAATACAAACTTGACTGCTTTTACGGGGATCGTTGAAAAACAAATACATCGTGCGTTGTATTGTGATTTGAAGACATCACACGAACAGACACCATTTCCAAAATAAAAGGTCAAGACAACTGAAAGAGCGAAGAAAAAAGACCAGATTCGTGTCTACGTCGTCGAAAAGATGTAACAACTCAAACAGTAAAGTATGATGAGTGTTCATTTCTTCATGATTAAACAATCAACACAAATTAAACAGAAAATGATAAGGACCACGTTCTTTTCTTCACGAATGAAAAGATAAGACAGTTGAAACAACAAAAACAAATTTAGCTAAATCTTAACCATTTCCTGTATTGAGATTTTAAGGCAATGATTTGTTGATGTGTAAAGACCGAGAAGAACGAATATTCAGCCTTCGACCAATAAGTAACAATGTCCATGAATTTATTTTCGTTTACAACGCTGTGGCCTGGCATGGCCAAGCGCGTAAGGCGTGTGACTCGTAATCCGAGGGTCGCGGGTTCGAGCCCGCGTCGCGCTAAACATGCTCGCCCTCCCAGTCGTGGGGGCATATAATGTGATGGTCAATCCCACTTTTCGTTGGTAAAAGAGTAGCCCAAGAGTTGGCGGTGGGTGGTGATGACTAGCTGCCTTCCCTCTAGTCTTACACTGCTAAATATAGGGACGGTTAGCACAAAAAGCCCTCGAGTAGCTTTGTGCGAAATTCCAAAAACAAACAAACAGTTTACAACGCTCATCCTTTCAGTGCTAGAGTTATATTTCACGTAGCGTTTTTCTCACGTTCTCTCTGTCAATTGCTACAATTTCAAGACTTTTTTATTAATTTTCCTTTATTTAGTTATTTATATATTAACATGCTTCTGTTTACACGGTACGACAGTCTGTTATTACTTTTAAATATACTAAATATTTAATATTTAGCAATAGCAGACTTATTGCTACAACATCAGTTTGTTGTTTTAAAAAGTAAATACAGAGGTCAATCAATATAAGAAAAACAAAAGTTACAATGAAATTAATTTCATCAAGTCCGATATTCTAAACTACCTATTTTTAATTTTTCAGAGAAATAGTTCTAGTGTCTTTGTTCGTTTGTAGTTAAGCGCAAAGCTGCGCAGTAGTCTATCTGACCTGTGGGCATCGCAAAGATTGAACCCCTAATTTGAACCTTATAAGCTTTCAAACTTATCTGTCTCTAGGGGGGCATGAGATATCAAGGTTTATTTGGGGTTAAAGCTTAGATGTTCTTGTCATAAAACAACATCTATTTTACTTAAATTAATATATTCTATTTCTTTATTTCTTGTTGTTCAACAAGAAATTCCTGTTTTGCCTAGATCGAAAATTGATAAAAATAATTTCTTCGAAACAATTAAAAAATACCAAATAGAAAAGTATAAATAATAATAAATCTAGAGTTTATTGCTATTGTATTTTTTTTCCAGGGGGCAACACACCACCGTGAAATTTTTTGTGATCTTAAACTGACTGAACAAGCTTTCATTTAATGACGTAGTTTTCTCAAGTAACTTATCTAAGTCGTTATGACTTATTAAAAAGAACAGTTTGATTTCTGTACTGAATGATTGTAAAAGAAACCCTGTTTCTGTTTGTGGCTTAACATTTTGCTGTTTGTACTTTGTTTGAAACAAGCAAGAAGTAAAATAGCTTACAATCTTGTGGTTTAAGTGTTCCAGTTTTCTCTCTGCTGTCTCTCGTTTATTCTGCTCTTGGAGGTGTCTTTTGAACTCGGTGATTTTATAAATTAGATACATTCCTGGAAAAGTAAAGTCCACAACGGTTTTTTCAGTGTGAAATTCACACTTTTTGGCATATTATATGAAACCAAGTGATTCCAGTTATATTTCTTAAATAAGTAATGTATAACCTACTTTAAATATCATTTCTCTGTTCAACATACCTCTGCAAATGAGAAAAAGACTCAAACGAAACGTTTTCCGCATACGGGATGCAGCAAGGCATTAAACGCAGCCCCAGAGATGTGCAACAGTTGTATTAACACCAGTGACGTAATCAAGTGGTTGACGTATCACATTCGAGAAGTCAAGAATGTCCCTGATTCAGCTGCTGGTAATCAATAAATTTGTTCTGAGGAATCAGACTGTGATACCAAAAACATTGGGATTTAAAACCCTCTTTGAACCAATGATACAAAACAAGAGGTAACGTTTCATGTTCAAATCTTTTTATTCAGAGAACCAACGTATATGCTCGAAAAATACATTTTAACTAAAAAAACAACCAACAGTTGAGAAAGTTAGTTTAATGACACCTAAAACTCAATATTTTCGTAAACGAACCTGTTTCTATTTCATTTTAACAGACGACCTTAGAATTGGTGTTTTATCAACGTACAATTAGCAAAAGTGCTAATCCTGCAAGTTAAATTGATGTCTGACTTTCATTCGAAAATTTGAAATAAATCGATTACTTTTACATTTTTTTACTTACGCTGTTTATTCGCACAAGATCAAACCTGTTTATTTTTTTTTATGGTGTGGTTCCGTTTGTTTTAAATTTCGCACAAATCTACACGAGGGCTATCTGTGTCTTTTACGGATTCCTCTTGCCGTATTTATTGATGTTAAAACGACATTTGAAGCTTCATATTGACGTGAAAAAGGATTAAGTAAGAAATTTGAAATGTAGTCTTGAAATTAAGAAAAGCGGTAAGAAATTCCATGTGTGCATTTTGTATTTTTCTTGTTTAATAATATGAACAATATCCGTTTATTAGTATTATTGGACTTCATAACTTCCTGGTTTTCTTTTTTCTTTCGTTACAACAGTATATAAAACACGTAAAGTTATCAGAAATGTGAGCCTATAGTAATAAGAACAACACTGTACACGTTAGGTGAATTATTAGAATATCTTTTGCATTTTTGAACTTCAAATGGCACCACCTAGCATCAAAAATGGGTAACATTATAATAACAGTTTATTTCTAACATCAAGTACACTCTTACATTATAACCTACAAAAGCTACATTTAATGTCGTTTGACTTACTTAATTAAAAATGCCCATGATTTGTATGCGAAATATCTATTTACGAAAGAAGATTAAAAAGTGTCAGTTGAAGACCACTATCAAACAATAAACAAATATATAGCGAAACATCATCATTGAAATGTACAACATTCATAAGATGAAAACAAGAATTATACTTAGAGGTATCATTAAAGTTATATTTATTTCAATATAAGCTGTTTCAGTTTTTATGGCAACCACCTAAAGTTTGAGTTTTTCAGTCTTTTGTTGTTGATTTCAAAATTAAATTCTTTCCCCAAAATATTTTCTTTATTTTACAAATATTTTTCCTTGTGAAACTCAATCGTATCTTCTTCTTTCTCACTGCATCTGGTGTTACAACAGTAGTCCGTTGAAGCAAACACCTTTTCTTCTTTTATTGGTGTTACATAAGTGGTGTTTGGCTTTCTTTGGTATTACGGCATTAGGGTATTGTAGTGGTCAGTTTTCCCTTGGCATTACAGCAGAAGTGTGTTTTAGTAGCCAGTTTTCCCTTGGAATTACAGCAGACGTGTGTTGTAGTGGCCTGTTTTCTTTTGGCGTTACAGCAGAAGTGTGTTGTAGTGATCAGTTTTCCCTTGGAATTACAACAGAAGTGTGTTGTAGTAGCCAGTTTTCCCTTGGCATTAGAGCAGACGTGTGCTGTAGTGGCCTGTTTTCTTTTGGCGTTACAGCAGAAGTGTGTTGTAATGGCCAGTTTCACTTGCTATTACAGCAAAACTGTATTCTAGTATCCAGTTTCTCCCTTGGCATTACAGGAGAATTGGGCTGTAGTATTGACTTTCCTTGTGCAAGTATATATATATAAAAGAATAGCCTTATTGTCTTATGTATGTATAGCTATGTTTTCTCAGACTAAAACAAATGTAAGAGAACTATTTAAAACAAGATCTGGTAAAGAGTTCTGTTCAGTAAACACCCTGCCCTCTGTCTCAAATTACACGACTAACAGTAAATTAAATAAAAAATGTTTGTGCCTTGTGTTTTACATTGTGTTCACTCTTTTTCATTTTTAAATTAAGTCATATTCGGACAGCTTGGATTGACTTTGTAATACATTTCCTGTTGGAACCTCCTGTTGTTATGTAGTTTCAATCTTGTTATTTTTGGAGAGAGGATCAGTTTCACAAAATAATACCAAAGTTATTGCTACAACATCCAATACCAGACTTATTGCTAAAACATCAGTTTGTTAAAGTGCGACTTTCCCTCGTTGTGTAGCAATGTTTTTTTTACGTTGTGACTTCCTTTGGTCTTACAGCAATGTTTGTTGTAGGATGTGACTACTTGATCTTGATGCAACGTTTGTTGTAGGGTGTGACTTACTTGATCATACAGCAATGTTTGTTGTAGGGTGTGACTTTACTTGAATTTACAACAGTGTTTCTTGTAAAATATGACTTTACTTGATCTTACAGCAATGTTTGTTGTAGGATGTGACTTTACTTGATCATACAACAATGTTTGTTGTAGGATGTGACTTTACTTGATCTTACAGCAATGTTTGTTGTACGGTGTGACTTTACTTGATCTTACAGCAATGTTTGTCGTAGGGTGTGACCTTGCTTGATCTTACAGAAATGTTTGTTGTAGGATGTGACTTCACCTGAACTTACAGCAATGTTTTTTGAAGGGTGTGACTTTACTTGAACTTACAGCAATGTTTGTTGTAGGGTGTGACTTTGCTTGATCTTACAGCAATATTTGTTGTAGGATGTGACTTTGCTTGATCTTACAGCAATGTTTGTCGTAGGGTGACTTTCCGTTATCTTACAGTAATGTTTGTTGTAGGGTGTGACTTTTCTTGATCTTACAGCAATGTTTGTTGTAGGATGACTTCCCGTCATCTTGCAGCAATGTTTGTCGTAGGGTGTGACTTTACTTGATCTTACAGCAGTGTTTGTTGAAGGATGTGACTTTAGTTGATCTTACAGCAATGTTTGTTGTAGGGTTTGACTTGAACTTACAGCAATGTTTGTTGTAGGGTGTGACTTTGCTTGATCTTACAGCAATATTTGTTGTAGGATGTGACTTTACTTGACCTTACAGCAATGTTTGTTGTAGGGTTTGACTTGAACTTACAGCAATGTTTGTTGTAGGGTGTGACTTTACTTGAACTTACAGCAATATTTGTTGTAGGATGTGACTTTACTTGATCTTATAGCAATGTTTGTTGTAGGATGTGACTTTACTTGGTCTTACAGCAATGTTTCTTGTAGGATGTGACTTTGCTTGATCTTACAACAATGTTTGTCGTAGGGTGACTTTCCATCATCTTACAGTAATGTTTGTTGTCAGGTGTGACTTTTCTTGATCTTACAGCAATGTTTGTTGTAGGATGACTTCCCGTCATCTTGCAGCAATGTTTGTCGTAGGGTGTGACTTTACTTGAACTTACAGCAATGTTTGTTGTAGGATGTGACTTTACCTGAACTTACAGCAATGTTTGTTGTAGGATGTGACTTTACCTGAACTTACAGCAATGTTTGTTGTAGGATGTTACTTTACTTGATCTTACAGCAATGTTTGTCGTATGGTGACTTCTCGTCATCTTGCAGCAATGTTTTTTGTCGGGTGTGACTTTAGTTGATCTTACAGCAATGTTTGTTGTAGGATGTGACTTTACTTGATCTTACAGCAATGTTTATGTAGGGTTTGATTTTACCTGAACTCACAGCAATGTTTGTCGTAGGGTGTGACTTTACTTGATCTTACAGCAATGTTTGTCGTAGGATGACTTTTCGTCATCTTACAGCAATGTTTTTGTAGGGTGTGGCTTTACTTGATCTTACAGCAATGTTTGTTGTAGGGTGTGACTTTACCTGAACTTACAGCAATGTTTGTTGTAGGATGTGACTTTGCTTGATCTTACAGCAATATTTGTTGTAGGGTGTGACTTTACCTAAACTTACAGCAATGTTTGTTGTAGGATGTGACTTTGCTTGATCTTACAGCAATATTTGTTGTAGGATGTGACTTTACTTGATCTTACAGCAATGTTTATTGTAGGATGTGACTCTCCGTCATCTTACAGCAATGTTTGTTGTAGGATGTGACTTTACTTGATCTTACAGCAATGTTTGTCGTAGGGTGACTTTCCGTCATCTTACAGCAATGTTTGTCGTAGGGTGTGACTTTACTTGAACTTACAGCAGTGTTTGTTGTAGGGTTTGACTTTACTTGAACTTAAAGCAATGTTTGTTGTAGGGTTTGACTTTGCTTGATCTTACAGCAATATTTGTTGTAGGATGTGACTTTACTTGATCTTACAGCAATGTTTATTGTAGGATGTGACTTTCCGTCATCTTACAGCAATGTTTGTTGTAGGATGTTACTTTACTTGATCGTACAGCAATATTTGTTGTAGGATGTGACTTTACTTGATCTTACAGCAATGTTTATTGTAGGATGTGACTTTACTTGATCTTACAGCAATGTTTGTTGTAGGGTTTGACTTTACCTGAACTTACAGCAATGTTTGTTGTAGGATGTTACTTTACTTGCTCTTACAGCAATGTTTGTCGTATGGTGACTTCTCGTCATCTTGCAGCAATGTTTTTTGTCGGGTGTGACATTAGTTGATCTTACAGCAATGTTTGTTGTAGGATGTGACTTTACTTGATCTTACAGCAATGTTTATGTAGGGTTTGATTTTACCTGAACTCACAGCAATGTTTGTCGTAGGGTGTGACTTTACTTGATCTTACAGCAATGTTTGTCGTAGGGTGACTTTTCGTCATCTTACAGCAATGTTTTTGTAGGGTGTGACTTTACTTGATCTTACAGCAATGTTTGTTGTAAGGTGTGACTTTACCTGAACTTACAGCAATGTTTGTTGAAGGATGTGACTTTGCTTGATCTTACAGCAATATTTGTTGTAGGATGTGACTTTACTTGATCTTACAGCAATGTTTATTGTAGGATGTGACTTTCCGTCATCTTACAGCAATGTTTTTTGTCGGGTGTGACTTTAGTTGATCTTACAGCAATGTTTGTTGTAGGATGTGACTTTACTTGATCTTACAGCAATGGTTATGTAGGGTTTGATTTTACCTGAACTCACAGCAATGTTTGTTGTAGGGTTTGACTTTACCTGAACTTACAGCAATGTTTGTTGTAGGATGTGACTTTACTTGAACTTACAGCAGTGTTTGTTGTAAGGTGTGACTTTACGTGAACTTACAGAAATGTTTGTTGTAGGATGTGACTTTACCTGAACTTACAGCAGTGTTTGTTGTCGGGTGTGACTTTACTTGAACTTATAGCATTGTTTTTTGTAGGGTGTGACTTTACTTGAACTTACAGCAATATTTGTTGTAGGATGTGACTTTACTTGATCTTACAGCAATGTTTGTTGTAGGATGTGACTTTACTTGGTCTTACAGCAATGTTTGTTGTAGGGTGTGACTTTACTTGATCTTACAACAATGTTTGTCGTAGGGTGACTTTTCGTCATCTTACAGCAATGTTTTGGTAGGGTGTGACTTTACTTGATCTTACAGCAATGTTTGTTGTAGGGTTTGACTTTACCTAAACTTACAGCAATGTTTGTTGTAGGATGTGACTTCACCTGAACTTACAGCAATGTTTGTTGTAGGGTGTGACTTTACTTGATCTTACAGCAATGTTTGTCGTAGGGTGACTTTTCGTCATCTTACAGCAATGTTTTTGTAGGGTGTGACTTTATTTGATCTTACAGCAATGTTTGTTGTAGGGTTTGACTTTACCTGAACTTACAGCAATGTTTGTTGTAGGATGTTACTTTACTTGATCTTACAGCAATGTTTGTTGTAGGGTGTGACTTTACCTGAACTTACAGCAATGTTTGTTGTAGGATGTGACTTCACCTGAACTTACAGCAATGTTTGTTGTAGGATGTGACTTTACTTGATCTTACAGCAATGTTTGTCGTAGGGTGACTTTCCGTCATCTTACAGCAATGTTTGTCGTAGGGTGTGACTTTACTTGAACTTACAGCAGTGTTTGTTGTAGGGTTTGACTTTACTTGAACTTAAAGCAATGTTTGTTGTAGGGTTTGACTTTGCTTGATCTTACAGCAATATTTGTTGTAGGATGTGACTTTACTTGATCTTACAGCAATGTTTATTGTAGGATGTGACTTTCCGTCATCTTACAGCAATGTTTGTTGTAGGATGTTACTTTACTTGATTTTACAGCAATATTTGTTGTAGGATGTGACTTTACTTGATCTTACAGCAATGTTTATTGTAGGATATGACTTTCCGTCATCTTACAGCAATGTTTGTTGTAGGATGTTACTTTACTTGATCTTACAGCAATGTTTGTCGTATGGTGACTTCTCGTCATCTTGCAGCAATGTTTTTTGTCGGGTGTGACTTTAGTTGATCTTACAGCAATGTTTGTTGTAGGATGTGACTTTACTTGATCTTACAGCAATGTTTATGTAGGGTTTGATTTTACCTGAACTCACAGCAATGTTTGTCGTAGGGTGTGACTTTACTTGATCTTACAGCAATGTTTGTCGTAGGGTGACTTTTCGTCATCTTACAGCAATGTTTTCGTAGGGTGTGACTTTACTTGATCTTACAGCAATGTTTGTTGTAGGGTGCGACTTTATCTGAACTTACAGCAATGTTTGTTGTAGGATGTGACTTCACCTAAACTTACAGCAATGTTTGTTGTAGGATGTGACTTTGCTTGATCTTACAGCAATATTTGTTGTAGGATGTGACTTTACTTGATCTTACAGCAATGTTTATTGTAGGATGTGACTTTCCGTCATCTTACAGCAATGTTTTTTGTCGGGTGTGACTTTACTTGATCTTACAGCAATGTTTATGTAGGGTTTGATTTTACCTGAACTCACAGCAATGTTTGTCGTAGGGTGTGACTTTACTTGATCTTATAGCAATGTTTGTTGTAGGGTTTGACTTTACCTGAACTTACAGCAATGTTTGTTGTAGGATGTGACTTTACTTGAACTTACAGCAGTGTTTGTTGTAAGGTGTGACTTTACCTGAACTTACAGAAATGTTTGTTGTAGGATGTGACTTTACCTGAACTTACAGCAGTGTTTGTTGTCGGGTGTGACTTTACTTGAACTTATATCATTGTTTTTTGTAGGGTGTGACTTTACTTGAACTTACAGCAATATTTGTTGTAGGATGTGACTTTACTTGATCTTACAGCAATGTTTGTTGTAGGATGTGACTTTACTTGGTCTTACAGCAATGTTTGTTGTAGGGTGTGACTTTACTTGATCTTACAGCAATGTTTGTCGTAGGGTGACTTTTCGTCATCTTACAGCAATGTTTTTGTAGGGTGTGACTTTACTTGATCTTACAGCAATGTTTGTTGTAGGGTTTGACTTTACCTGAACTTACAGCAATGTTTGTTGTAGGGTGTGACTTTACGTGAACTTACAGCAATGTTTGTTGTAGGATGTGACTTCACCTGAACTTACAGCAATGTTTGTTGTAGGGTGTGACTTTACTTGAACTTACAGCAGTGTTTGTTGACGGATGTGACTTTAGTTGATCTTACAGCAATGTTTTTTGTAGGGTTTGACTTTACTTGAACTTACAGCAGTGTTTGTTGACGGATGTGACTTTAGTTGATCTTACAGCAATGTTTGTTGTAGGATGTCACTTTACCTGAGCTTACAGCAATGTTTGTTGTAGGGTGTGACTTTGCTTCAACTTACAGCAATGTTTTTTGTAGGGTGTGACTTTACTTGAACTTACAGGAATGTTTGTTGTAGGATGTGACTTTACTTGATCTTATAGCAATGTTTGTCGTAGGGTGTGACTTTACTTGATCTTACAGCAATGTTTGTTGAAGGATGTGACTTTAGTTGATTTTACAGGAATGTTTTTGTAGGGTTTGAATTTACTTGAACTTACAGCAATGTTTGTTGTAGGGTGTGATTTGCTTGATCTTACAGCAATGTGTGTCGTAGGGTGACTTTCCGTCATCTTACAGCAATGTTTGTTGTAGGGTGTGACTTTACCCGATATTACAGCAATGTTTGTTGTAGGATGACTTCTCGTCATCTTGCAGCAATGTTTTTTGTAGGGTGTGACTTTAGTTGATCTTACAGCAATGTTTGTTGTAGGATGTCACTTTACCTGAACTTACAGCAATGTTTGTTGTAGGATGTGACTTTACTTGAACTTACAGCAGTGTTTGTTGTAAGGTGTGACTTTGCTTGAACTTACAGCAATGTTTTTGTAGGGTGTGACTTTACTTGAACTTACTGCAATGTTTTTTGTAGGGTGTGACTTTACTTGAATTTACAGCAATGTTTGTCGTATGGTGACTTTTCGTCATCTTACAGCAATGTTTTTGTAGGATGTGACTTTACTTGAACTTACAGCAGCGTTTGTTGTAGGATGTGACTTTACCTGAACTTACAGCAATGTTTGTCGTAGGGTGTGACTTTACTTGAACTTACAGCAATGTTTGTTGCATTGTCTAGTTTTTATTTATGTTAAACCAATTATGTTTGTCACTGTCCTTAAAGTTAAAACAATGTATTACATTTTTGTGGATATTTCAACATTATTAACTATTTACGCATACTTTATTTCATATGTTACTCTTTTGTGATTTTTCTCTCTTTGTTTACGTAATTGTGAATTTTTGTTTCACTGGCGTGTTAACATAAATACATCACAACACGTTTCTAAGATCTTGTATAGTCACACCTTCATTCAACGTAATCATAGAATCTACACTTTGTTCAAGCTACTCGCGAGAATTTGTTTGTTTGTTTGTTTTGGAATTTCGCACAAAGCTACTCGAGGGCTATCTGTGCTAGCCGTCCCTAATTTAGCAGTGTAAGACTAGAGGGAAGGCAGCTAGTCATCACCACCCACCGCCAACTCTTGGGCTACTCTTTTACCAACGAATAGTGGGATTGACCGTCACATTATACACCCCCACGGCTGGGAGGGCGAGCATGTTTAGCGCGACGCGGGCGCGAACCCGCGACCCTCGGATTACGAGTGCACGCCTTAACACGCTCGGCCATGCCAGGCCACTCGCGAGAGATGGAATATCTTTAATATTTTTGTTTTTGTTTTAAACGTTCAAACGTTAATAATCAGGTGTACTAAACGGAGCTTCAGATTTAACTCCTTTTAAATAGCCCCCCAGTGGCTCAGCGGTATGTCTGCGGACTTACGCGCTAAAATCCGGGTTTCGATACCCGTGGTGGGCACAGCACACATAGCCCATTGTGTAGCTTTTTGCTTAATTCAAAACAACAATAACCTTCTAAATATCAAACAAGTGTTTAGGTAAGGAGCTATGAAAAACACGTAGTTTTTTCTAATGGCCCCTAAAAAGAGTTGATTGGTTATAAATACAAACAACAATCGCTAAGTCCTAATGAATAAAGGCGAGGAAGTATTTATCGAGCCGAAAAGATTTGAGATGAATAATTAAAACAGCACCAACTTCTAACAGCACTCGACTTTAAAAGCAGCCGCTCATTTCAAGCCAATCTGTACAGATCAAAGGAAGTTATAATAGTATTAGTTATATCATACGTAAGTAATTTTCATATGACGTCTTGATATTTTTTTGGATCGAAAATATAATTCTATTTTGGCTAGCGGGAGTTTATTTCATTAGCACAGAAACACACAACGCTCGCTAAAATCGCATGACTGAAATGTATTCACGTGGTGTTATTAAATGAATAGAGTTAAAAAATTTAATTTCACTCAAATCTTAAATTGCCACAGTTTCAATTACTAGCAGGAACGGGAAACACTATTAGGTTACAAGTGTCAATACTCTTTTTAAGTAGAAATTACTGATTACCTAGTCTTTGTAATTTCCCGTCTTACAGTTGACGAAACAAAACTACGTAATGTAACGAGTGATATTAACCGTTTTGAACTCGAGAGGCATGACTAAAACAAATAAAAGGAAGGCCTTGAGAAACAAACTATAGTGGTGGATCTCTGTTGTTTCTTATAAGAATTTCGAGATTTCTAATTGATGCTTCAGGTATTTCTGTGTTTATGCCAAATCTAACGAAAGAGAACCCTCAATAGCCACGGCATTCGTAGTTATTTTAGGTACGATCAGAGTAAATTAATTTATGAAACATTTCTTTCTCCTCTTTTTTGTCAGCTTTATTTTGGTACTTCAGCGACATCAAGCGTGGGGCACACGTAAACCTGATTCGATTTTATTACTCATCACAATTTCTTTTAGTCTACTCTCAAATTGAATTTTTTTTTAGTCAGGATTAGAATACATTAATCTATGAAACCTATGGTCAAGTACATAAATTGATAGGGTTTGACCTCTTGAATCCAAAACTGTAATTAGATCTCAAATCAGTCAATAGTACACGCGGCTATAAACGAAATAAGAGTTTGTATTTAAAAAAAAACACACCGAAAAATTCAGAGCCGTTCAGCCGCGGCTAAAAAATATAATGGAAGTCAACAGGAAGGAAGTTCAGTGTCACATACTGATCATCTAACTTTAATTATAATAGAATAAAACTCATAACGAACGCCTGAAGAAGCAAGAAAATGAATTATAGAATGGGTTTTAATTCTAAAATTTTAGTCTAGGACCTATATATCCTTCATATAATATGATACAAATATGAATATGATAATCACATTTATTAAGTAAAATTATACAAGTTGTTTCCTTTTTATATTAATTGTTCGATGAATGAATATAAAAGTTTATTAAGTTTAGATAGATGTAACAATAAAAATGTATTGTTTTATATCTGAATCTCACTCATAATTTTGACAGTGAAAACTTACGTTAGTACCCTGCTGGATTAGTGAGGTTTATGGACTTATAATATTAAAATTTGGAATTCGATTCCTTTCGGTTGACAGAGCTCAAATGTGCAGCTTTGCGCTAAAAATGAACAATAACAACCTGCACTTACGTAATTAGCTCTTTTTCAATGACACATTAATTGCCACATACTAAAGTTGACATAAATTTGTTTCTGTTATCTAATCTAAAGTCTTGAATTCAATCAATGCAATATGTATTATGGTATTTATGGTATTAGCCATATTAATGCATAACGTTAAATTATTTAAATATTAATAACTACATTGGCGAAAGGTGATGTAGGCAAAGTACATGAAGCTTTGCACGTGACACTTCTGTTGCGATACTTATTAATTTGCCAAGCAGGCCCAACTTTGTTAGGTGGTCTTAGGATAACGGACGAAAACACCACCAGCAACGACCAGAGAGGCTTTTTGTGTTTGGTTTGTCTGTTAATATTTTATTACTATTTGTAAGTCTTTTATTTTGAAGATAAATAACTATTGTTGATCCAATGACCATCCTAAAGCAATTCTTCTAACTGGAAAAAATATCCACAAAAATATAAAAACAAGACTCTCCGAAAAAAGTTAAAAATTAATATTCTGTCATATAGATGGTTGTATTTCAACGTACATATAATTTTTTATTTGGATAACAAATGAAACATGATATGACTTTTCGAATCAATTATTCCTGATAGCCTCATTAAACCTAAAAGTCTACATTTAATGTTTGCAACTCTTAACAAGCGCATATTGACTATACGTTAATGTATTGTAAAGGTAGAGTTTCCCCCCAGTGGCTCAGTGGTATGTCTGCGGACTTACACCTCTAAAACCCGGGTTTCGATACCCGTGGTGGGCATAGCATAGATAGCCCATTGTGTAGCTTTGTGCTCAATTCAAAAACAACAACAACAAAGGTAGAGTTATCTTCAATATTAATAAGTAAAATAGCTGGAGAAAGAATTACCTTATGCCTGATGGGTTTTTGTTTTGTTTTGTTTTCTTATCAACAATTCTTCAGAAAATGTTATGAACGCGCTTTAGAATTTAAATGACCAAATGCCAGCGAATCTTAGTCTTGTAGAAGATTCTAGAACAAAGAAATATAACACTGAAAACATTTTGTTTGACAGGTGGATAGAAAATAACAAAAACTTAACATTTGCTAAACACTTAAATGCATGCTGGCCTAGTATAAAATACGTGCAATGAGTTATTAAAACACTCACTGGTAAAGTATCTGTACATTGAGATTATGTATCTATCCCCACGTTTTGGGGTTGTAGTTGTGCTATAAAAGTGACTGTCAAATCTCAGTATTCGATAATACAAGTAAAACTCGAGTTGGCGGTGAGTGCTATCAAGTAGATATTTTCTCTCTAGTCCAAAAGCTCAAAATTACGGATATTCGCAGATAACTATCGTGTCGCTATGTATAAAAAACAAAACAAACTAGAACAAACAGCTATGTATCTTTATTTTGGAACAATTATATCCATGACATAATTCATTCCAATTATACACAACAATATGGATCTGGTGTACTGATAGGTTCACACAAGTCATCTAGAAAAGCAATGGCATGTACATTTGAGTTTAAAAGTAATATTTTGCGCGTATTGATAAAATAAAAAATAATTAAATTTACGTTTGTTTAACAGGTGTTTACCACAACGTGACGAAAAACACACGGATACTTAGATTATATGGAAATATAACTGAATGAAATGGAAAAAAAATATCTGGTATGTTCAGCTGGATATTTTAATGTAACATTAAATACAGAACTACATCACATAACTTCAGGAGATTTCATATAGTTCGGTTTGTTCGATGTTTTTCGATATTTTTATGCCTTAAAGAAAGAATGTACCTGGACTGGCCAATTTTCTTTGTTTGTTTTGAATTTTCGCGCAAAGCTAAGAAATGCAATGGTCATATTTATAATGGGACTAATAATGGTCATCTATTTACTATTGTTACACGCAGGAGAAGTTCGTTTAATTGTGAGCAGTGGTCATGAAGCAGATATTTAACTAACACTGAGTTGTCCTGAAAGATGCATGGAGAATCAGTGTGCGTCAGTTTCTACGTATTGGTACACCTTCAGTGTAAAACACTCTCTGGGATTTTCATAACAGTCATGCAGTATTACAGGTCTCCAGAATTTCCAAAGTGCTACGTAAAAAATATATTGTGACATTATTTTTTATCCTACTTAACGTGAAACAAAATACACACAATATTTAGGCTATTCACTTATAGTAGTTTATATACATATAGATAAACACGTCCTCTTTTGACAAAATGACAGCTATCAACCCGCGACAACAGAGACTTTATTACAGGAAGTTGCCACACACACTCTGTACAATAGGTGCTGTCTAGTCTGTTAGCATGTGTAAGCTAATGCCAATATTTTCTGAGAGTCTGCCTGTTTCTGATACGATCCTTTTAAAACAGAAAGCTGCGTTCTGTTTAGTTGTTTCGTTAAGATACAAAGCGGCTTAAACACCGAGGATTTATTGATTACGGATCATATACACGAAAGTGACTCGAACAACAACATAATCCTTCTTTCTTTACTATCACGTGAATACAGCTGCAAAGGAAAACAAGTTGTTTACCCGCCAACTTAGAAAATGTTACTAGAGGTCGTGTCCTACCACCCTCAAGAAAAAAACACGAAAAATAACCATAAAATATCCACTCGTTACATTAAAAAAATTCAGCACTATATCTCAAGAACAATACTGAGTAAAAGTTAACATCTTACAAAAAAAAAAGACCGAGAGAAGAGTAGGAATATTATGAATTACATTTGGTTTGTTTGTTTTGAATTTTGCGCAAAGCTACACGAGAGCTGTCTGTGCTAACCGTCCCTAATTTTGCAGTGTAAGATTACAGGGAAGGCAGCTAGTCATCACCACACACCACCAACTCTTGGGCTACTCCTTTACCAACGAGTAGTGGGATTGACTGTCTCATTATAACTTCCCCACGGCTGAAAGGGTGAGCATGTGTAGTATGAGAGGATACTAACCCGCACCCTCAGATTACGAGTCGAGTGCCTTAACCACCAGGCCATGCCGGGCCTATGATTCAGACGAATGTCTAGATGAGTGTGCAAGAGTAGCTTGATCAAACGTAAATCTATAAAACATCGACGTGGTCAAACAATGTAACAAAACACGTTTAGTATGAGGGTCATTCACCAGTTCTCTTCAGTATTATTATGCTGAAACTAGACAAGCATTTGAACCTGTAAATAGAACTGCCCATAGAGATTGTTTTTAATGTATTTTGAAGAAAAAGCTCGATCACATAAATTTTATTTTTGCTCTTGGCGATCAGTCTTCACAAATTGTGAAAGAGAGAAAGTAACTATATGATAATATTGCCAACAAACTTTGTCCACAATTTAGCTTATAGAACCTGAAATAAAGATTTACTCTCTTTAACATCAACTTTTATTTTTTTAAAATTTTAACTCGAATCATGAATGTGTCCATTACTTAAAGGTTCCACGTTAAAGATGTGTCATAAGTTTGAAAGCTGTTTACCAATAATAAAAAAACGAAATGTTTACCAAACTTTATACAAAAGATTTACATTAGCAATACAATGTCATGTCTGTACAGATGTGGGATTGCGGGCGACAAGTTAAACGTCAATATATTTGACTCACGATAATTTACCGACTAGTAATGCCGCTAATAATAGTTTTGTGGCTGGAGTAATATGTCATAGTCATCTCCGATGAAGATGTATGTTAAACAATATAAAGACAAAGTATCATCATTATATCATTGTAAATAATACAACCATCATTGTTCTATACGTAGGACGACAAATTAAGGTAACATAGCATTTGGGACAGCAACAAGCTTCAAAGACAGCCCAAAACAACAGTCTCATCCGAAAAGGGAAAGGTGCGGTTACGAAAGAGAACCCTTCAATCCCACCTAGAAATAAAAACATTGAAACTGAACAAGTTGGGCTTTTCTTTTGACACCATTAACAAAATAAGGAAATTAGAATTGCAAAATGACAAACCAAAAGTTCAAAAGCTTCCGTTTGATGTTTTTGTTTTAAAAATGGAATCACTGAAGTCATCTTGAATCTCAACATGTCAAGTGTTTTATTCGATTTCATTTGAAATAGTCTCTATTAAGCTTGTTAAGGAACTTGGAAAACTCACTGGCCACTAGTGTAAAAAAAAATAACCACGGAGAAGATCCGAGAACTTGGAACGTCATTCTTATACATCCGATTAACCCTCGGTGTTAGAAGCACGAGAATGTTCATTATAAAAGGTTCAATTTTCTTGTTGCTAATTGATATCAGGTACTTGTTTTATGATCTTACTGTATTTAAGCCTTCGATTAACGTGATTAATACACAAAATTATATTTTAGCTCTGTTTTACAAATAAGCTGTTTAAACCAGCTTCGAGAGAAAGCTCGTGATATTGCTTACTGTAGTAAAAATTAACAACGTGCGTGTTTCCAAAATACTGTTGTAATAATACAACATTGTCATGAAAATATGGCTTCTCTGATCACTTTTAAAGAAGAATCCTCTTAAATACGATTATGGCCCGGCATGACCATGTGGTTAAGGCGTTCGACTCGTAATCTGAGGGTCGCGGGTTCGAATCCCTGATGCACCAATTTTTCTAGCCCTTTCAGTCATGGGGACGTTATAATGTGACGGTCAATCTCTCTATTCGTTGGTAAAAGGGTAGTCCAATAGTTGGCGGTGGGTGGTGTTGACTAGCTACCTTTCCTGTAATCTACCACTGGTAAATTAGGGGTGGTTAGCACTAACGAATAATGGGATCGAACGTCACATCATAACGGCCATACAGCTGAAAGGGCGAGTATGTTCGGTGATATGGATTCGATCTCGTGACCCTCACACTGTGAGTCAAGCAACTGAACCATCAGGCCATGTGTCATTTTGATGGTTATAAGATGATATACTTAATTTACAGAAAAGGCAAGTACTTTCGTACTTGATTGACACAGAATAAAAGAAACACGAAAACTAACAACAACATTACAGTTAAAGAAGAGAAATATAGTATATTAAAAATGTTTAAAAGGACAACAACATGATTTGATATCAAGTAAAAATACACACGTGGTAAAACAACTTATGCGTATAGAGAATAAAAGGTCAAAGGTCAAATCAGAGATCCCTAGGGTTCACCTATAGCTGTTCTTAATTTTAAACTACTGGCCAGTCGTAAACAGCAGCTTTCAGAAAGACTTTGTCCGACTCGTTGAACAAAATGTTGGGATTAATTGTGTTTTGTAGCATGCCCACAACTGAGTGAGGAGTATGTTCAGCGGCAACGAGACTCGATCTTTTAACTTTTCGAACAGCAGCCCTAAACGTTGACCACTAAACCACACCCAACCTATCGCATTACGCCCTATTCCAGAACATTTTAACTGAATATTTCTTTCAATTTAATTAAGTGTGTAATCAGGTAATATAATTTATCTTAATGACTGCAAAACACCAAGTGTTCTCAACTTCTGTAGAAAAAAATAAAACCGGATGGCGCAGTGGCGAAAATTATAGAATTAATTAATTTGAATGACTGGTGTGGTCTGACACTTGAAACAGATACTTATTATAAATGAGATCTTTGGTATTCCCAGATGGTTCTTAAGGCATTGAAAGGGTCTGTCAGAGATAAATAAATTTGAGGATCTCCAGTGGCTACGCCCGAGCCTGGATTGATTTACTGTGTTGCTTTACGAATCGCTCACAAGAGCACAAAATTCATTTCTTAAGATACGTTATGTACTGGAGGATAATAAAAATATCCTATTAAACATGAATTATACATAACTTGTAATAATCACCACGTGTGGTATCTTGGAGAACTCGAGACAGTTAATAATAATTAGTCTACGATATTAATTACACCAAAGTTTAAGGTTTGGTAATCGTACTTGATTACAATGTTTGTTGCTTCCAGATGATCAGTGTGGGCTTTCACTGATGCATACACTCTCTAATTCCAAACTCGGTGAGATAGACATAACTGCAACTAAGACTATTAGCTTTACATTGTATACCCACCAAGTGTGACTTATTCATCAGTCTATAATTTAGTTATTAGAGATATCCAACAAAGTTAAAAATATTTTCATCACTAAAAATTGTAATATTTGAAATTCCGTCACATCTCGATTGCCATTATGCTATTAAAGTTATATTTCTATTGCTAAGTGCTTTAGAAGAGGGTAGTTACAACTGGGTTTCTTCATTATTTAGAAAATTATAAAAAACAATTGTATATATAAATTCCTAGGACAGTTAGAATAGAATATCGCCGTAACCGAACATCTAAGTTACTAATAATATCATAACAGAATGTTACCACAATTAAGTACCTAAGACTTTGGTTTACTTTGAATTTCGCGCAAAGCTACACGTGAGCTATCTGCGTTAGCCGTCCTTAATTTGGCAGTGTAAGACTAGAGGGAAGGCAGCTAGTTATCACTACCCACCGCCAACTCTTGGGCTACTCTTTTACCAAAGAATAGTGGGATTGGCCGTCACATTGTGACGCCCCCACGGCTGAAAGGGCGAGCATGTTTGATGTGATGGGGGTTCAAACCCGAGTACCTAAGGGCCTTCGCAATAAAATATTTGAAGTCCAACTTAAAAGTGTTAAGTTTAAAATCGTTTTGGTGCACCAGTGATTGATTCACCTCAAATCTGTAAACCACAGAGTGCTTCTTTTTGTATGGCACGAGTATTCGGTAATCCTGGAACTAATGATAAGTTTTCTTCTGGTTGTCTAGCGTTTCTTACGGCAACTTCTAAACAACTTTTCCAATATACATTTCTTTACAGCTTCCAGTGAATAGCTGAATATTTTCGAACACTATAATATGAAATGTTTAGGTAATTAAATTTAGTAGTTAAATATCTACTCATCATTTTTTAAATTTTTCCCATGTTCAAGAAGGGTTTGCTGTATATGACAGGACACTCAGTGCGAGCTGCATCTGTCAAACTGCAGTCATCAGTTCTAAACGTATTGAAGCATCTTTGACACTTCCTCACATTCAAAATGTCATTGCCATACACCTATCGAATGCTTCGCATAGCATCGATAGCAGTTTTCCTTTTTCTGAACTCGTAAAACATTATATGTCTTATGTGTTCCTCTCACACCTTCATGATAGTTGGGGTTTCTAAAGAAAATAAGACAAAAATTAATAAAAAAAGCAAACTGGGTTACATTTAATACCATCAAGTCATCCCATATAACGTATATGACTTTGACAATAACTTCATTTAGCTAAGAAATATGCATTTAAATTTATCATATCCCAAAAAAACAACAAAGAATTACGATTTGCTTCATTGTCTATTAACCTATAAACCGAGTCATTGGTTACGAAATCAATCTTTGCTAAATATTGCTGGGGTAATTTAACTTACCAATAATGTCTGCTAACAGCTCGATTTCTCTCTGCCAAATGCAGAATTAATACATTTATCTTATCAAATGTCCTGAAAATGCTTCTGGTCTATATATATATAAGTTTTAACGGTACTATTTGTTACACAATTAATTTTCAATCGGAGTTCCAATTATTTTTCTTTCATATGACATTTCATTCTCACGATATTCTCTTACGTTTTTAAATATATTTTGGCAGGAACGAAAACTTTAATTCATCAGAAGCATTTTTAATTAGCAAACAATTTACAGAAAAAACAGAACGGTTTTAACAATAAATCACCCATAGACGTGACACTTTGGGCTACTCTTTTACCAAAGAATAGTGTGATTGGCTGTCACATTATAACGCCCCCATGGTTGAAAGAGCAAGCATGTTTGGTGCAACTGGGATTCGAAACCGCAACCCTCAGATGACAAGTCGAACGCCTTAACCCACCTGGTCAGACTAAATAAAACCAGCCACAAAAGTTTCGATGAAAAAGGAGTTTGAGCTCGTAATTATAAAACTGGTTGCAGTAGTGTCTGATGTACCAGCCTTTATAGGAACCATCGTTACTATCAGCTGAACTTCTGTTAAAACACCCATCAAGAAATCTATGAAACACTTCCAAAAAGGTTCGCGGTCCAAAGTGGGACTTGAAGAAGACAAAGAATAATTCTGGTCACTCAGTACCGAAAATGTTAAAATAAAAAATGTAGATCAATTACACGTGCTTATTTATTTATTAATATAAATGACAAAGATATATAGTGTTGTTATAATAATAATGACTGTAAGGCCAACTTTTGTATACAACTTGGGTTGGCGCCACCACTACCACTACAGCAAAAAAGTAATTATTATTATTATTTTTGTAGCGATAAGGTTGCATTACCTTACATTATAAGCTCTAAAAACATTACACACCAATGACTGAGTGCCACCTGTCGCTTAACTTGCCAGGCTGTGGTGTTGAGGATGTGTGGTTCGCTTCTCTTTACCATCCAAGACAAATGGTGCTTCTTACTCTGGTGGTGTGGGTGCGTTATAAGAATAATACTAATGTTCTTTGTTACATCTTCCCATTTCGTGTACTAAAGGTGTTGTTCGTACACTGTATCTCATAAATTCATTAAGAGGGCACGTTTCGAGTGCGCCTGTGGCTCAGAAGTCAAATAGTGGACTTACGATACTAAAATACAAGCTTTGGTCAGAACACATGCAAATCAACCCTTTCTGTAACTCTGCGATTAAGTACAAACAAAATTGATACGCTTAGAACATTACTGTAGGACTTTAGAGATAACTACGTCACTAATGTTTATTCGCCGTTAAGGCTTAACTGACCGATCCATATCATTATGATATGGATACAGTGTATTTTTGATGCTAAAAAAAAAAGTTTAATCAAACTAGGTTGAACATTGTTATTCTTTTCTTTTTATAATTAATACCACAAAGATAAAATGTATTAAAATACTATTAGTATTTTTACCAACAGGTTCAACTCATTCACTCACGCTAGGTGACAATTATTTTATCAATGCAATGAAGATTATCGCCATCTACCAACTGATTTATACATTAACTCAAAGTTGCAAGTTATTATTTAGGCTATTTTGCAGTATATACTTCTTGTGTAAAACATGTGTTAGACTCAAGTGTTAACTGTTTGGTTATGGTTGAATAAAAATGTGGTTAATCAGAAAATTAAATAAAAAAATATATTAATTTAATATTCTCATTGTCGAATCTGTTTTGCACTTTTTTCAATGGTTTAGTTTGTTGGTTTTAGAACAAAGCCGCATTGGGCTATTTGCTGCGTTCATCACGGAGACTTGAACGCTGATTTTTAGCGTTGGAATATTACTCAAACTTTCAAAAAATAAATGAAGAAGATATTTTCAATTTCCATAGGTTTAAACTTTATTTAAGGTAAACACAAATGTATTTAAAACGACATTGGTATTATACAACGCGTTGAGACTAATGCTGTTAAATAATATAACAACTACGAAATTAACGTTTTGACCACCAGATGAACTTTCCTCGTTGAAACTATCGACTTCCCATAATGCACCAGCTCCAGTTCACGCTGCAACTGTTATTGTCAAGTGATTTGTTAATATAAGCAGTGTCTATGTCTGTCGTATCTCAACCAGTATGAAGAGTCTCGATATTAAATGATAGGCCTCGTCGACATTGGAGATGGCAGGTAAAATGTGGTCGACATACAATTATACACCGTACATTATTTTCACACAAGAGTTCTTACAATTACATAAAGTTTGTTTGTTTTTGAATTTCGCACAAAGCTACTCGAGGGCTATCTGTGCTAGCCGTCCCTAATTTAGCAGTGTAAAACTAGAGGGAAGGCAGCTAGTCATCACCACCCACCGCTAACTCTTGGGCTACTCTTTTACCAACGAATAGTGGGATTGACCGTAACATTATAACGCCCCCACGGTTAAAAAGGCGAGCATATTTGGCGCGAAGGGGATGCGAACCCCCGACCCTCAGATTACGCGTCGCACGCCTTAACACGCTTGGCCATGCCGGGCTGTTACATAAAGACTATGACGCACATAGTTTAATCAATTAATAAGTTGGACGAAGTTATGTTTAAAACCATAGTTTTTTTTCTAAGATCAAAATTTTACGTATAGAAAATCCTTGGAAGTTCTACTAAATGGCTAATTAAACCAATAATGGAACTCTCCGCAAACTTCAAACAACAAATTAATTTTTCACATAAAGATAGGAATTACTAAACATTTAGACAATCTCACTGTACTGTTAAATACAATAAATTGTGATGGGTTTAATTTATATGAAGTGAAAACAAATAAAAAATACGTCTTCAAGTATTGTAGTGTTTTCTTATATATATAAATGTGTAAGTCAATATACATTTGTAAAGCATCAGTTCAGAACAGTGTTTTGTTTTGGTAGGTCAAACCCTCCAAACAATTATAACGAAAGGCAAAGTGATTGCATGTGATTAAAATCTGTAAAACAATATATACTAAAACCGGTAGATGGCAGGAGCAACAAAGTGCTTTACACCTTCGATTCGTTTGTTGCGAGAAGCTACACAATGGGCTATCTTTGCTTTGTTAACTACCTAAATAGTAGGTGAAATAGAAACGTTTAAAGTAAGCTTTATAATCGCATTTTCGCTATTCATAGTAGTTACAAACATCATAATGTGTACCGAAATTGATAACGTTTCGATTCTGGTGAAGATTTGTAACTCAAGGAAATACAGTTGGTTTCGTACTGTTGTACTTCCTGCGGCCTCCCCCGCTCGTACAGCGGTAAGTCTACGGATCCACAATGCTAAAATCAGGGGCTCGATTCCCCTTGGTAAGCTCAGCAGATAGCCCGATGTGGCTTTGCTATAAAAAAAACACACACACTTTCTGTGGACGTCTATAATAATACAAAAATATGACGTTTATTTTTTATATTATTTTAATGAGCTGGACACAGATACAAAATCTTAGAGGTTTTGTTCAACAGGGTATGAGATGCTAACTTATTTATTCAGTCTTCGGTAATAACTTAGCAATCGCAATGGAAATATTATTTTTCATGGGTTGGGAGTGTCTTGCTGGTAAGCGTGCCTGATTGGAGATCAGAAACCCCAAGGCTCGTTATTGGTTGCTTGTTTTTGTTCACCGTTCTTTTAAATGGAGACTTATTGAAAAAGACAACCAATTCTGTTACCAAGTTAAAAGTATTCGGCTAGGTTTGCTTGTTTTTCTTACAGAAAAGCCACATCGGGCTATCTGCGGAGCCCACCGAGGAGAATCGAACCCCTGATTTGAATATTGTAACTCCGTAGACTTACCGCTGTACTAGCGGGAGCAAATTTGTGTAGACGATGGGCGTTACTAATTGGTTCTTCTGTCTCAATTCATAATTTCAAGCGGTCTGTACTTCAACCACACACACAGGTCGTTTTTGTTCAAAATATGTTTTCTTCTTCTCTGATCCCACGATGCGCAATTCGTAAAATTCGTGTGAAATTGCATGAAATAACCATTAGTGTTATATTACATATACGAGTTATCTCAGACGAGTCTCCAGTTATTATGTCGCGTATTACAATTTCAAGTAGTCTAAAACTGAGTTAAACTGTAGTTCAGATTTAGAAGTTAAATAAAAGTCGATATGTGTCAATCTAGTATATTTGCTAACAATATTAATATACACAGTTTTCTTTCTTAATACAAATATATTTTAATATACAAAAACAACAATACAATTTATAAAAACCGTTATTACAAACAATGATTTATATACAAACGTTTTACAAACTTACAAACAGTACACAGGTTCTGATGCGGAACCTCCTCGATATTTTATCGAGGGTTCACAATAAACTGACTAATTTCGAATTGATATATAGGGACTTTTAACTTCACGGGAAATCAGCTAGCTCTTCACTGATGACTCGTGAGTATTGCACAGCTGAAGTTATATAATATCTTCGTAAAAATACTAATGACCGATGTTAATACGCTGAAGTTAAATGGTTTGTAATGTTAGAAATGTATAAACGTTCCTGGTCAAATATCTTAAATACCCAATTAATAAGCGTTAATCACAGTTATAGCTTCCGAGATTTATAGTATACCAGCTGTAGCAAATTTGTAATATATACTATCTTTTGGTGCGTCTTTTGGGTTACATTCATAGGCACGAGGAAGGTGTTTAGAAATTTCAGTCTGCACAATAATACTGTCAATAGACTAGTGTTTATGTACACACGTATATTGCTGGTTCTTACACTCGAGAATCCTATACAACTCTAGTGAATAACTTGGAATTTCGCAATTTAGAATTAAAAGTTATGTATATTTCTAAACATAAATTTAACTTAAACAAACATCGATATTAGAATAGATATATAATAGTAAATCTATCACACTGTACATTCAGCATGTTTCATTTGTAAAAGAAACTAAACAAATAATAATAAAATTGGTTTTTCACAAGCAAAACACACAGTACTGAATTGTGCTCACTCAGATCATTGACTGTCAGAAATAAGATGTCTAAATCCAAGACAAAATTTGCTAAGAAATAGTTTGTCGTAAGCGTATTCCTGGCGAATTATTTTGTTTTTATTCACAATTCTAAAATACTTAATTGAAGATATGTTTATTTCTTCTGTTTTATCTGGACCCCAAGTTGTTTAATCTATAGATGCGCTGTAAATTTTACCAATTACATTTTATTTGTTTGAGTAACTGCTCTAAAACAGCGTATCTTTGATCGAGTGAAATAGTTGAACTCTAACTATCACTGATTTATATACATATAAAAAAATATAAAACGCAAGTAAACAAGACACTTGTCACTTATTTATGTATAGACATCCATCTTTTTCAACTTCAGTAGAAATGTTTGTTAACAACATCTGTTCAGTCTGTGACAAAACTTTGTTTACATATCAACACCGGAAACGAAGGACCGTGAGAGACAACACATCACAGCCATTGACTGGTTTGTTTGCTTATAAACAGCTACACAACAGACTACCTTTATTCTGCCCACCATGAGTATCGAAACACGGTTTTTAACGTTGTAAGTCCGCAGACATGTCGCTGTGCCGCCAGGAGTCGCTACTGATTGGAAATGACTGAATACAAACGCAGTTTTCTTCCTAA
Source organism: Carcinoscorpius rotundicauda (assembly GCA_011833715.1). NCBI lineage: Eukaryota > Metazoa > Arthropoda > Merostomata > Xiphosura > Limulidae > Carcinoscorpius > Carcinoscorpius rotundicauda. The sequence continues at coordinate 36,971,218 of CM022406.1, read as the reverse complement.
AGTATACACGGGTTTTGTATCATCACGAGAAAAAGAAGGTCCATGCCTGTTCTTACTTTAAGTAAAATAAAATAAGAGTAAACCTTAAAAATGTGTATCTGGGAGAAGCTACGTACACGCAAGTTGAATTTGCATTTAAAAGCAACAATATAATTTTGTTATGAGATGACTAAGCTTGAAAGACTTACAAAATATGATTAATAAAACAAATTACTTTAAACAGTCGCATATCGTAGGTTGAACGTAATTTACGCATCGTGTTATCAAACAGCTTTTAACGAGTGTTATTCTTCATTTTAGGGCAAGCTAAGAAACGTTTAAATCTGTCCTTGAAGTTCTCTTTGGTACACGTTAGTAAACGTTTAAATCTGTCCTTGAAGTTCTCTTTACTACTCGTTAATAAACGCTTAAATCCGTTTAGATTCGTTTTAAATCCGTTTTTTAAATCCCTTTAGCACATGTTAAGAAACGTTTATGTATCTCAGAACGCCCGATATAAATATTAACACTTTTACTAATAAAACAGAGAACAAGGTATCGTTCTTTTTAGGTCATCGTCAGGTTAACACAGACAGTTTAGAACTGACCGTTGCCGGACACATACATGTCTTAGCGAAGAGAGTGTAAACGGGCACGGAATTGTAGGGGGCGTTGAGTTAGATGTTAGGTTATTAATTAGTATAGTTATAAAGGTGTTCCTTTATATTGGTCTAATTTTGGTTTTAATTGTTAAATAAGTAGGGTTTCTTTGAATTTGCATTTGCTTGTATTTGTTTCCCTACTTAATATCTGGGTGTTATCTATGATTACGTTGTGTTTATTTGATTTGCAATAATTAAAAATGTGTTTTTTTAACTTTTTGAATCTGGTTTCAATTTTTTTGCTTGTTTCTCCAATATAGAAATCGTGGCAGTTGTAGCATTGTATTTTATAAATAATGTTTGTGTGGTGTTTGTCAGTGTAGTTCTTACATAGTATAGACTTTAGTTTCGTACCTGGTTTTTGAATAAAGTTGGTGTTTACAAGAATGTTGTGTTTTGTTATAAGTTGTTTTTTTCCAAATGTTGGGAATATATGGTATGCAGCAGTGTAAGGTTTTGTAGTTTATTGTATTGTGAGGTTTATTATCGTTTATTTGTTGTTGGTCTAGGTGTGTGCATATAATTTTTTCAACGGTTTTTAGAGGAAATTTGTTGATGTTGATGAAGTGTTGTTTTATTTTATTGATTTCATCGTTTGTTTTATCTAGTGAACATAGTTTTGTGGCTGTGTTCATTTTGTTTATTAATATGTTGAGTTTTTGTTTTGTTTTATGTAGTGAGTCCCGGGAACGTATAGTCCAGTATGTGTGATTTTTCTGTGGATTTCTGATTTGAATTGTGTATCGGTTCTTGTAATCTTGAGGTTAAGAAATGGTATTTGAATAGTTTTCCTATCCACAGGTGAATTTAATGTTGGGGTGTATAGAGTTTACGTGGTTGAAAAACTAAGTGTATGTTCTGTAGATGTGAATCCAGCAATTGTATCATCAACACACCTGGGCCAGTGTAGTGGTGGGTTTAAAGTTGAACTGATCGATTGAGGTTTAATCTGTGTCATAAAAATATTGACTGGAACTGGTGACATGGGATTCCCTATACTTAGGCTATTAATTTGTAGGTAGTTTTGGTCATTAACATAAATGTAGTTTTGGTGTCAGTGAATTCTATAAGGATTACTAATTGGTTGCTGGGTGTGTGTATTAATGGGTTGGGCTCGTGGATATAAAGTTCTAAAGATATCTTGCAGGTTCCATTTGTTGGGACTTCTGTGAAGAGGTAGATTATATCAAAACTGGTCATTAATGCTTTATGGTTTAGTTGATTAAGAAAAAATTTAAAGATAAAAGAATCTTTGAAAGAGAAGCCGGCAAAACTACCTACAAAATAAATGTCTTAAGTATGGGAAATCCCGTGTCACCAGTTTCAGCCACCATTTTTATGACACAGATTGAATCTCAAGCGATCACTTCAGCTATTTAGTCTTTTAGAGACTAAAGGAGTTTCAGTAATTTTTTTTTCTCTGCTAATTCCAACTTGTGATATTTTTTCTATAATTTTTGTTGTTTTTACTTTACGACCATCATGAACACCTTGTTTGCACCATAATAACTGATATTTGATTACACAGCTGAACAGATAGCAAACATTACTGGAAATAATTATAAAAAACAATTAATAAATTCGGCATACAATGTAAATATTATAGATTTTCTCTCCCACTATGTAATGAAAATAAGCCGTATCATAATACAGTGACGTATTGATACTTTACATCATGATTGACTGTCAAGCAACCAATTAGACAATGAAACGTCACGGTAATGTGCTGGCAGTCATACTCTTCCCAGCAGGTGTGTTGTGCAAGTGCTCATAGCTCCCGGGGCAGAAAGATCACATGACAAAGACGTAGAAACTTAAATTTTGGGTGGTAAAGATACTCTATATGACATATTGAGTTACATATTAACGCGAAGTGGTTTCGATGAATGTATAGCAGTTGAGAGGTAATCAAGCCAAAATTATTAAATGGGGATCACGTATCAAACAACGGAACGGAAGATGCTCCTTTATAGATGAATCCAAATTCAATTTGTTTAGCAGCAATCAGCGTTAGTCTTATTGGATATCAAAACTTAGAACAATTGCATGACCAATCAACAAAGTATTTTGTGTAACAGAGTCGGGTACCAATAATGTTGTAGGATGTTACTGGAAAGTTACCTAAAACTGATGATACTTCAATCTCTGACAGTTAGAAGCGTATTATTCTCCATCGTGCTATTACACTAGGAGTAAGATCTGTTGACGAGAAGCATATTCTTCTCCGTCATGTTATTACATCAGGAATAAACCAAAGTAAAAAGATTCATCTTCCGGGTTGACGCTGATCTCAAGCATGCAGATATACCAAAACGACATCTGAGAAGAAACAAAGGCTGATGTAGCACTTGGAATGATAATTTGGCCAACAATAGGTCCCGAAAAGAATCTTATTAATTCAGTTTACATGTGAACTTAGAAAATCAAACGATGCAAATAAATGATTTGTAGAACTTATATGCATGTTTTCTCTTATATTTAATGTTATAATTGTACCAATGTTAAATTTACCCCTCACTTACATTACTCATTGACTATGGCTCCTGGGTTATGTGTGTGTGTTTATGTACACACTAATACACATTCACACGTTCAGTAAAGGATTAGTTTGTTTTAAATTTCGTACAAAGCTACATGAGGGCTATCTGTGCCAACCGTTCCTAATTTAGCAGTGAAAGACTAGAGGGAAGGCAGCTAGTTATTACCACCCATCGCCAACTCTTGGGCTACTATTTTACCAATGAATAGTGAGATTGACTGTAACATTATAATGCTCTCACGACTGAAACGGCGAGCATTCAAACCGGCGACCCCAGGTAACGATATCACGAGTCGAGTGCCTTAACCACTTTGCCATGCCGGGCCTTCTGTAAAGGATATAGTGGAACAATCTGGACACCGAAAATAAACTTGAAAGGAAATATGGTGTTGGTGTCAAGTTGTTAAGCGGAAAGATACATAATGGACTGTTTACTTTCTGCCTATTGTGGTAGTCGAAACCTTATTTTTATCATTGTGCGGAAATATGGTATAATTCAACCGACTTTTCAAATAAAGTGAGACACAAATTTTATATTCCTAACCACGTAAAATGATAATTATTGAATTAAATTACAGATAGTTATTATTAGCATATTTGATACGGTGTAATTACGGCAACACCTAGGTGTATTAGTTAAGTGCTTTTGAAATATATGAACTGACTCTTGGAAAAAAAAATCGCAAAGCTATACGAGGGTTATCTACGCTAGCAGTACCTAATTTAGCAGTATAAGACTAAATGGAAGGCAGCTAGTTATCACCACACACCCCCAACTCTTGGGCTAATTATTTACGAACGAGTAGTGGGACTGATTGTAACTTTATAATGCTCTCACGGCTGAAAGGGCGAGGATGTTTGATGTGACGGGGATTCGAACGACCTTCAGATCACGAGTCGGGCGCACTAACCACCTAGCCATGCCAGGCCTATGTGCGAGTGTAGGAGACACAATCGTAATGACTAATCTTAACCAAAGGTAACGCCCACATTTTTACATATTTGACATGTATAACAGCTGTAAATTATATTATTATATTAATTTGCTAGGGGGGGTTGCCCCAGGCCGTTCTAGATTGAGCGGGACGGAAGTTGCTTTCAGTAGCCCTTTATGGTTTTAATCTCTTATTGTAAATTCTGAATGTATAGCCAAGCACACCCACTTTGTAACCCCTTCCTGTACCATTGTTAAAATAAATAAAGAACCCTCAGTAACACTTCAATGCTTCTTTAAGAATATATGTTCATACTCTGGCGGTTTTATTACTTTCATTTTAAAGAACTGAAGACACGGTAGCAGTATTCTTTCTAAAGTGGAAAAAAACCAAAAACACCTACACGTTATACGGCAGTAACAAATCTATGTTAAATGCATGGGCGAGAACGTTGGATCTACAGAATATTGGTTAAATTAAAGGGGAAAAAATGCAGGAAGAAACGAATGATTTAAAATGAGTTGCTACAAAAGGAAAATAAAAAATATACTTTCAGTCAAAATGAGAAGTATTGTAGAAAACAGAAAGATATTAGCTGTACCGAAACACATACCGATTGTACAACAATTGGAAGAAAGACAAAAAAATAAATGTTTATTACTTCTGAGAAGTGAAGATCTATATGTCCTGAGAAAAGAAGTAAATCAGAAGAATCCAGAGTGCGAAACAAAGAATAAAAAACAGTAGTTAGTTAGCGTATTCATGAAGTTTTCCAATAGAAGAAATGTAGAAAAGGCCAAAGAAAGTCTAAAAACAGATGTAGGTAATTAGAAACTAGCTTTTCCCAAGTGATTAAGAAAATCTTATAAGGAAGAAAGAAATAATACTAACTCCTGGAAACGGTGCTAGCCCAAGTTCTGTTGCTTTTCCCAGAATAACGCTGTAAGTGAAAACACGTTCTAAATATTATAACATTCTTCTTTCAGAAAAAAAAAACGTATTGGAGAACAAGAACGTTGAATTACAAATGTTTTTATAACTTATCTTGGCTACAGCCAATATATATTTCATATTTTACTAAAACAATAAATATAATAAATCATATTTGTTAATGTATTATTCACTTTTTAACACAACAAAAAACATTGATGTGTCAACAATAATTATGGATTGAAACTAATTCTCAGGTTTCCTGATGTCCACCTCTGATTTCTCGAACAGTTTCTTAAGGTTCGTGTTGCTTCAACACATCATTGTTGGGCCGTAGTTCATATTGGCCAAAACGACTTATTAAGATAGAAATAATAACTTGGAACACTATGCAACTCTGATTATACCAGCGCAATAAACAATTTAAATGATACATTATTCTCGTTTAAAAGTCACATTAGAATAAATGTGACGTGTAGGTGGAATTTCTATTTAAAATAAACAAACAAGGCTAAGAAAACCTCTGAATCGATAAGTTAACTCATGCTGCAATAATTTCTGTCAAAATTTGAACAAATCTTAACACCTGTTTATGACAGGAACCAGGTCAGTATAGAGGGTGCTACTACACCCTCATTACCCCTAATACCTGCGTTCCTGCATAAGCCATCGGTGATGCTACAGTAGGAGTTGAAGATTAGTTCAGCCAAAGTTACTTTTGATAAAACCCGCTTCGAGCCCTAGTGGCTTAATTATTAAGATGAAATTCATAGACAAACATTTAAATACATTTAATCCCAAAACATATCATTACTGATTGATTGAAAAAGACATGGATCTTCAATGCATTTTCCAATTACTGACAAAGTTTTGTACTGATGGATATCATAATTGTTGTAAATGTAGTTCAGGTAGGACCTATCGACCGTAAAAAATGTATAGGGTATGGTCACAGTAATGGTATGGTAAAACATAAGTACTAAGTGAGGCTATCTGGACACGTGAAGTAGTCAAAGATGAAGAGGTTGTAATTCCAGTTTTTACCATCACAAATTCAAGCCTAATTTCTGACTTTACAGTATTTCAATGCCATCACAGAAACTCTTATGGCTGAAATAATGGAACACAGTCTTTTTCAATGAAAACAATGTGTGTAAGAGTGTAGTGCTGTAACCCTATCCACTGGTAGATCTCTTTCAGACTACCCATCAGGTACCACGTCACTCTCCCTTATGAACTAGTGTCAGGCATCAGAGTAAGTGTTAGAGCATTAAAAAAATGATGACGTGTTTTTGTCATACATCATATGACTATTAAGACATTAATGTGAGATTAAAGCACTTAAGATATATTTTCCAAGGGTACTGTGTATGTAAAGTGTGCTCCCCAGTGGTAAAGCGGTATGTCTGCAGATTTACAACGCTAAAATCCGGGTTTCGATAACCATGGTGAGCAGAACACAGATAGCTCATTGAGTAGCTTTGTGCTTAATTAAAAATAACAACAAAAAACATGTCAAGTGTATACATTTTTAAAAAGGCTTATTATTTACATAAAATAAAATGAAGGTAATAGAAAGTGTGCAAGGCATTATTAAAATTAAAGTTATTAATGTTGAAGTGCAGTTGGAAATATAGTAAATTGGTAAAATATGTTTCTAAAAATGTTTTAAGTGATTTTAACGTGCTAGCCGCCAAGATGTTTTTCTCTCTTACTGCTTAATTTAATAGAAGTTCAGTTAGATGTTTCATTTTGATAATATTACGGCTTTAATTTCGAAATAATATAAGGAACTCAAACAGTTTTTCATATGTAAATAATACTTAAAATAAACTTAGAAAACTAGAAATAACGTTTTCGATATAACGTCTTTACCCTGTTATTGACGACAAAGGTTTCTCAAGTTTTAGCAGGATTCCGACACTATAAAACTACATCACTGGTTTTATATTGATGTTGTTAAGTGATACAGATCCAAAGGACACAAACATTTGGAAAGAGGAACTTTCATTGTTTTCCACGAGTACAGAAAGATATGTACAGCAAATCACATATAGGACACCAGTTTGTCTGCTTTAAACATGGTATTGGAAGCAACGTTACTGTATAATGGCACGTTTACGTGAAGTCTGTAAAAATATAAAAACTCACTTCAATGTCCTTTGCCAAACATGCTACTGTTGAAATTGCATAGTCTTGCAACAGTCTGGCAAACTTGACAATTATCAATGATAGAAAAAATTGTGACAAGAATATCAGTGAGATTAAAACGCCACTCTTGTAACATGTGATTAACTCTCACTTTGTAACCGAAATCTGTTAGACATAACTCCAGCAGATAAGTTTTAAAAATAGAATCATCATAGTTACCTCATCAGACTGAAATTTTGTTTGCATAGTTAAGTGACTTTGACTGAATACTATTTGCAAAATATACGGCAGATAGTTCTCCATAACGTGAACTTCGATTGGAAATGTAATGACCACAGTTATATTGTCTTTACACTTCATTTGGTTCAGTTGGACGTTTTTTGGGTAACAGGGAAAAAAATCGAGGTTTGATGCCATTGAAAGACTCAACACAGCTAGCTGGTTGTGTATATATGTGCTTAACAAAAACAAATAATACATCTCGCGTTTAGTTACTTTGAATTTTAATAAAGTTTTAAAGTTTACTTTATAAGATCATCGGTACTGTTTTTCTTTACTAAACAAACTTGCACTTGTTTTTCCCCCTTTCCTACCATTTAATCTATTTTACTTCTCACAAAACTAGCCCCCAGAACTTCAGCGGTAAGTATGAAGGCTTATTATAACGTAAAAATCAGGTTTCAATTCCGTGATGGGCACAAGACAGGTAGCCCATTGAATAGCTATGTATTTAACAAAAAACAACTAACTGACTTATATAATTCCTAGTTCATGTTTTTTTTTGAGGGAACAGTATTCATGCAATTAGTAATTTTCCTTTTGCACTTTTAAAATTTGAGGGTGGCCAACACCTAATGAAGTATATGATTATAGGCTGAATTGCAGTTATTCTCTTGTTACGTATTACAATTTATCCTGGACGAGTTTCCAATTTATTATGACTTCAAATAGCCTGAAAATTTAACTCAGAAATTAATTGAAAGCCGATATGTATCAAATTTATTATATTCACCAACAAGATTGATACACAGTTTTCTTTCTTAACACAAATATATTTCAATATGCGATCAGTAATATTTACAATAACAATTATCACAAATAATGATTTATATACAAACGTTTTACAAACTTACCGACAATATTGAGTCTTCTATCTAGTTTGAAACGAAATATTTCATCAAAGGTTCACGATGAGCGAATTACTTTCGAGTTGATATCAATACATCTCATTAAGAGCTAGCAAGCTAATTCTCCATTCTTCACCGGACTTACACCATTTACAACGTTTTCATCGCTAAAATTGTATAATTGTTAGTAAAATTTTTTATGTCTAATGTGAATTCGTTGAAGCTAAATATTTCGTAACGTTCAAAATCTATAAAAGTTCGTGGTTAAATATCTATAATTTCTCGATTGATAAGTTTATAACTCCGAGGTTTATAGTATGCTTACTAACTGTAGCAAACCAACAATATATACTGTTTCTCCGCATATTGCGATGGCTGCATTTTAAAACTATTAGGCAAGATTCTCGAAACTTCAGTCGGCACATACTGGAAATCGCTAGTATTTACATACACAGATAGCATACTGTTGAATGTTACATTCGAGAATTTTTTATAAATTTAGTAAACAGGCGTGATATCTGCGATAAACATTTAACAATATAAGTTACATGCATTTCTAAATATATATTTAACTAAAACAAACATCAATATTTAAAAAATTATAATAGTAAATCCAATACACACTGTGTCGTGTGACACTCAATGTTTGATTTATAAAAAAAACTGCATTAAAGTTTAATCAGTTGCACCTAAAACTCATTTTAAACTGTTCACTGCCAAGTATTTCAGCTGCTACAATAAAACTCTAATGGTTCTTCATTTTGTAACTTTTTCGTGACGCCATTTGGATCGAAAGTGAAATAATTTGTAAGTAGGTCAAATGCATTTATGGTGCTGTCATCTAGCATTGAAGTTAGGTATTATTGAGAACGAATTAACTCGTCCGTGGCACTGTGCTACCGATCGGCTTGGACGAGTTATCTCTTCTACGGCACTGAACAGGTTAAACTTGGAAGGTGAGCTGAATAGCCTTTTCAGTTAAAGTCGATGTTGTTGTTCTTTCCTTAAAACATTTACAGTGATTTATAAGTATTAGTGTTATATATGATACAGAAGGAACGTCGATTCTACAGTATAAAAGAAACACGAGAAATTCAATAACATTTAATTCAAATAGCTAGACGAACCTGGATAATGTGAGGAGTCTGTGATGGTCAAATAAAACAGTAATGTGATACCTGAATAGTACAGTGGCATGAATGTGACTTCACCGAAAACTGACATGAATACTATTCAGATTGTTTGTTTGTTTTCTATGTTGTAGCTTGCGTGTATTTTATGTAATATAATAGTTATGAGAACTTAAAAGTTGTGACTATTTTGTGCCACATACTTTTAAGTTGCTTATTTTGTAGTTGCTGATAATGACATCAGGTTGTATTATATTACCGTTAATGATATAAAACTGACAAAGAAAACTAAGGCTTCTTAAATAACTACTTTATTGTTACTAATGTTGTTTTTAAATATATATCTAATGACATGTTTTGCAGTAAAAATAAAGAAAAACTAATTTTACAAAATTCACTTTGAGCACTACTTACGAACAATAGTGATGTGCAATTATGTATACATTTTGTTTGCTTGTTTTAAATTTCGCGCAAAGCTACTCGAGGGCTATCTGCACTAGCCGTTTTTAATTTAGCGGTATGAGACTAGAAGGCAGCTAGTCATCACCAACTCCATCTGTTGGGCTACTCTTTTACCAACGAATAGTGGGATTAACCATACCATTATAACGTCCCCCGGCTGAAAAGGAGAGCATGTTTGGTGCGACGGGAATGCGAAATCGCGCCCCTCAGATTACGTGTCGCACGCCTTAACCCACTTGGCTATGCCGGATCTATATATTTTGTTTTAAAACTACAGACATGCAATGCTGCTTTGTTTGTTTTGAAATTGATTTGTTTATTTGTTTTGAATTTCGCATTAATATACATGTGGAATATCTGCGCTAGTTGTCCATAATTTAGCACAATAAGACTAGATGGAAAACGGCTAGTCATCGCCAACTCTTGAGCTACTCTTTTTTAACCAACGAATGGAGGAATTGACCGAAATATTATAACGTCCCCACAGCTGAAAGGGTGAGTATGTTTAATGTGACGGTGATTCGATCCCGCAATCTCCATATTGTGAGTCGTGCACCATAATCATCTAGCCATGCCACGCCATTTGGAATTAGAATGAGGGCAAGCTATTTCTTTAAAAAATAAAGTTCGTTTTATTTACTTTCCTAAAAACTTTTATTTTAACTGCAAGCAAAACCTGCTATTAAAACAGCATAGATTTAGTGAGTGTGATACTTCTGTTTTTAGCAAATTGTAGCCTTAACCGTTTTGATGTATTTGTTACATGTAAAGCGCAGCAGGATTACAAAGTTCACATATGAAGAAACCATGGCAAAGTTTTATTCTTTGGTGGCCACCAAAATAAATAATCTACAATATATTCGTTTCTGTAATTATTAGGAAACTAGAGAAGTGTATTATTGAGGCTGTAAGTTACTGAAGTTGAGAAATCAAAGCTGAGACGCGTCAAGTGACGCAAAAAGATGAACATTGAGAAAATTTTCAATATGTGTTTTGGACATTAACCTGTTCAGTGCCGTAGAAGAGATAACTCGTCCAGGCTGATCGGTAACACAATGCCACGGACGAGTAAATTCATTTTCAATAATACCTAACTTCAACGCTAGATGTCAGCACCATAAATGCGTTTGACCTACTTACAAATTGTTTCACTTTCGATCCAAAATGGCGTCACGAAAAAGTTACAAAATTAAGAAGCATTAGAGTTGTATTGTATCAGCTGAAATACTTTGCAGTAAACAGGTTACAATCATCAAACATGGATAACATAAAAACTTGAATTATAAAGTACAACATTCATCGACATAATATAAAAACTCACGATATGCGTACTTTTATTCGGTTTTAGCGATAGAGTTATATTTATCAACATTCAATATCGGGTCATGGACTTGGTGACGAGGAGATATGTGTTCCAGTATACAACAAACAGCATTCAATGAGGAGTTTGAACCATTGTCAAAAAACGTAAACAATGAACTTACGACTGAAATGAATCTCCGATCTGTTTGGAGACGAATGGGAGAAAGGCGCTTCAAGATCTAGGCTCAAAGCCAAAGTGTTCGAACAAAAAAACTTAGTTTGATGTGTTTTTATATATAATTAAGTGTTCCCCTAGTATACTTTCATAATTTTCTGCAAACCATCTTCTTTCCATCAAATATTTTGTAACAAGTGGCATCACTATTGTTTTAAATGATTCATAAAATCAGAAATTAAAGAGAACAGGTTGAAAGCTTTTGAAATGTAAAATTACACGAAAAAGCTTGAAACCTTTTAAAGCATGCTGCGGGGCAGTATGACTAGAAAACAGTCCTGGATGTACACATTTATACTAGTTTGTTTTATGTTTAGAATCGTCGCTGAATCCTTACTCAATATAATTCGATATTTTATAGGCTAAAACTAAATAAAAAACTTTTATTATTCATAAGTAATTGTTAAATTTAGTATTATAGATAAATACCGAAACTCTTCTGTCAAATAGTGTGTTGGACTGAATAGGTACTGTTACTACAACTGCAAGATCAAAGCACGTGAGCCTCGTTTTGAAACTAAAAGTATCTTTGTTTACTTAACCATTCATCAGATTCCCTCACGTTTTCAACAGAGTACAGAACGTACAGAAGCACTTCATTTATGATATAGGAAATGAATTTAGCAATAAAAATTAATAACGTTTAGACAACCTGACCTTCAATCGTTTTGACGCATCTGTTAATATAAAAATGTAGTCTTAATTGCCTTGCTAGCTTTTCTACTAGAAACGTATAGCTTTAACTGGTTTGATTTTACTGTACTGGAAAAGTAAAACCTTAATTGGTTTGATATTTCTGTTAATATAAAGTTATATCTTGATCGGTTTGATATTTCTATTAATATAAAGGTGTAAATTGATCGGTTTGATATTTCTGTTAATATAAAGGTGTAACTTGATCAGTTTGATATTTCTGTTAATATAAAGGTGTATCTTGATCGGTTTGATATTTCTATTAATATAAAGGTGTAAATTGATCGGTTTGATATTTCTGTTAATATAAAGGTGTATCTTGATCGGTTTGATATTTCTGTTAATATAAAGGTGTAAATTAATCGGTTTGATATTTCAAAGCGAACTATAATTATTTATTACACTCTTTGATGCCCTATTTATTTACTACAGCTGTGTTTATCAAGCTTCACCATGTCAATGTCTTTATATAATTTAAAACATATTCTACTTTCTCAATATTAAGTGTGAAAGTGATTGGTTCTCTGACAAGGGTAATTTTAGGTAAAACTGTTTTTTTCTTCTTCCATAAGAGAACTAGGAGCTCGGTTGTTGTTTTTCTAAAGTTTTCACTCGTATCTCCCTTAAAATAAACCACAATCTTATCATAATCGGATCATTTGAGCCTTGGGAGAATATAAATATATATATAACTATTAAGTACACCCCGCCCTCTACAAGGATCTGGTTTTTGTTAGAGAACACTAAACGTAATGTGCATCCCCACCCACTCCACTGTTACTTGAGTAGGTCGCCAAGCAGCTTACAACGTACTCTACTCACCAGTGTAAACTGCTATATTTATCCATTTTTTTCTAATCAAGTGTTAGAATTGAGAATAATTGTTGATTTAGAAGTGTAACATTAAACAGCCGTATAGCAGTGTCGAAGTAGCCGAGTAAATGTTTATGGATTTTTTTTGTCAGTTATAAACAGGGAAGAGATGTAATTTGACACATTTCGAGCAGGAAAGGGAAGGCGTATGCCGACGAGCATAGTTGGGTGTAGTTAGTGCGTACAATAGTATAGTATTACACAGTTGCTAACACAATTTAGTTACGTTACAGATTACTATGATATCATCAATAGCCTCAACGCATTTTATTTTATGTCACTGATTGTAATATAGTAGGCACAAACAGATTTGCGATTTTAACATAGTAGGCACAAACAGATTTGTGATTCTAATATAGTAGGAACAAACAGATTTGTGATTTTAATATAGTAGGCACAAACAGATTTGTGATTTTAATATAGTAGGCACAAACAGATTTATAATTTTAATATAGTAGACACAAACAGATTTATGATTTTAAAATAGTAGGCACAAACAGATTTGTGATTTTAATATAGTAGGCACAAACAGATTTGTGATTCTAATAAAGTAGGCACAAACAGATTTGTGATTTTAATATAGTAGGCACAAACAAATTTGTGATTTTAATATAGTAGGCACAAACAGATTTATGATTTTAATATAGTAAGCACAAACAGATTTGTGATTTTAATATAGTAGGCATAAACAGATTTATAATTTCAATATAGTAGGCACAAACAGATTTGTTATTCTAATATAGTAGGCACAAAGAAATTTGTGATTCTAATATAGTACGCACAAACAAATTTGTGATTCTAATATAGTAGGCACAAAGAGATTTGTAAAACTTATATACACCTTTTTAAAATTTTCATAAGCTATGTTACTGTAGTAACCTTATCAATAATAAACAGAAGACTTTAGGACTGATACCCTGCCCCTTACTGGCGATAACATAAAATTTTAAACCTATCGTAATTATACGTAACTACAGCCAGAACAGCTAATATTTAATGTGTCCTATTTTGCATTCATTTACACATTTTCGATCAAGAAATGAAACCTCTAACTAGGAGGCTAAAATTTTTTTGTTTCTTATCCACTAACATTTGCCGAAAAGTAAAATTATTGGTTAAAAGATTGATAAACGGCCGAATGTGAAATGCGTGGTGTTAGTTACTGGTGTTATTTCCTTAAAACAAAACTATACAATGGCGTATCTGCACACTCTCTATCGAGGGAAATCGAACCTCAGATAATTGTGCTATAAGCTCGGAGTCTTACCACTGATACACTGGGTGAATAGAAAGCGTGACAAACTGAAGTTATTTAGGTGTTTGCCACAAAATTCTATTCCTACTATATGGAAAATGGAAAACACTTAAACTGTACATTTATTGGTTTCTACTACCTCCTTATCAAAACAAAGTAACTACATAGATCAAAACTAGAAAACAATCTTGTAAAGATTGGACCGACCTAATTTTACATCTCACTCCCTTCATGCGTATGCAGTGTGAAACAAAAACTTGCATCTCACTGTCATTATGGGTATGCAGTGTGAAAAAAAATACTTACATCTCACTCTCATTATGGGTATGCAGTGTCAAACAAAAATTTATAATAATGATAATGGTATTTCTGCTGTTATCGATAATTTCGTCCATAATCCCAATAATATATTACAAAGTTTGGCAACGTTAGAGATTTAGGTCAGTCCCACGTTTATATACCAGGCTTAAAATACAGAATAATCCTCACAATAATAATAAAAATGTTATAAGGACATTTAAAAAAAAATACAAATACAAATATGTGAATTAAAGATTCAGTTATTGTTTGTTTACTTATTTCTTATTTCAAAAATTCAAGAAAACTACACAAGAACTGTTTTGAGCTGATAGATTAGACAGAGCAGCTAATCAACAGTACCCATTGCCGACTATTGAATTTTTATTATCGAATAGAGGGGTTTGAGTATTACTCTTAAAACGAAACTATGGCCCCAAATTGCAGAGTGCCATTTTACGTGAAATGGATTAACATTTCTTCACGCTAATTACTCGTGCATGCTCACTGTTATGTAAATATCATGTAAATGTTGTCGAGAGTGTTATGTAAACGACAACCATGTCGAGTGTTATGTAAATGTCATGTAAATATCATGCATGTTATGTAAATATAATGTGATGTCGTGTTTGAATTCCCATATTTATTATTTATAATTCTATTATTTATATTTATATTTTCGAGGTTTAAACCAGTGAAATTTAAAATAACATTTCGAATTAATTAAAATTCATTTAGAATTATTCATGTAGAAATTTTTAAAACCAGGTAGATTGATCACTTGTATTAGCCTGGTGTTTGTACTGTGGAATTCTGGGAAGTTACGCGATTAGTATATAAACAGACGGCGATGCAAGGGAAAGAACTCATCCATTTTTACTAGGGTCAAGAAGTGAATCATCTATTTTTACTCGGATCAAGAAGTTTGTCTCGTTTGAGAAAGTTTAAACTGAATTTGTCAATAGAGCTAGATCGACTAAAGCGGTGAAATTTTTATTCCGTCAATCTTTACAATTCAGTCGGATTACGGATTATACCGAAAGTCAATACGAATTGGACTGTGAATTTTTGTTTGAAATTACCCATTCAAACTTCGAAAATTTCTCCGTGGGACTAAATTCACCGCCTAGATTAGAACTTTGGATTTCGGATTTGGACATTTTTTCTGGATCATATTATTAAGCACAGGCCAGTACCTTTTTTGTATTGTAAGTTGTTTTGATGGTTGAAACTGGATATCTGTTATTGCCATTAGATATTATATTTTGTGTCTATCACATAAGTAGATAATTATAATAAATTAAACAAGCTGCTATCTGTGTCTTTCTGTTGCGTTCAGTCCGCAATAAAAAACGTAACACTCACGTTCTGTTTAATTATTATTCACATTAATTTATCTTGGGAATAGTTCATTTTATCAGAATGGCCATTTCAATCAGAGACCCTTGGACAAAATATAATTTACAATGAGGGACAAACACTTAAATATTTCTATGAAAAATAAAATAAAAAGAGATAGATCTTGTACTTTATTACATGATCCAAATAATTATCTGTTTGTAATTTACAAGTTTTCAATGACTTATAAAACTCTCAGACGTGGTATAAAATTATTAACGTAAAGTTCAGGAAATCAGAATTTTTACGCATGTAATTGTTTACATTCATGTCAGGTAGATTGTGTGAGGCGGGAAGTAATGTGGTTTTTCTTTCGACTGTATCAACAGACGCTTACAAACTCCAAACATTCACTTTGCACACGGTTACATGCTCCAAGTAACAGACAAAGTAAGATAAAGAATGTGATGCTGCCGGTGTGCAACGGAGACCCACTTTGGTACATGAACTTGGAGCTGAGTTCTGGTATTTGACAAACTTGAAAAAAGAAAAGGTTATTAAACGCACAGCTGAAATTATGAGCTTTTCATAAGTAAACGCTCAATGAAAGTTCGCTTTTGTCTGAGCTATTCGTGTTGGCAGGATGGGAGTTGTGTAAATCATTACAAAAGTCAAAATTGCGAGCTCCTCACTGGCACAGCGGTATGTCTGCAGACTCCCACTGCTAAAAATCGGGTTTCGATACGTGTTGTGGGTAGAGCACAGGTAGCCTCTTATGTGGCTTAATTATAAACAAACAAGATTGTTAATATTATAGAGTAATTTAAAAAAAAAGTAAATTATTAAGGTATACGATTTTAAAACACACTTTTACGCGAGTGATTTTTAACCTTACTGGTTAATTTAAAGAAAGTTGAGTAGCGTGTTTTGAGTTGTGTTTGCGGGTTACGTTTGGCTTTAACAAGAAGCGGTCTCAAAAAATCACTGCTGGATATGTTTTCTTTGTTTAAATTTTACTTACAAAACTGGAATTAATTTTTCATATCTTTATCAAAAGTGCTGATAATACAACTGGTAAGGCCCAGTTTCGCTGGTTATTTAACTTAGGAAAGCACTAAATAATAACTTAGTTTTAGAAAAAACACTACATAATGACTAAAGTTTTGTTTGTTTTCTCCTTTGTTGTTAACCGCAAACTTATAAAACTGGCTATCTGTGCAACGTCAACTGCGTGTATTTGAACCTGATTTTTAGCTATATATCCTTTATATACCCCTTTGGACGTACCGCGAAGCTTTCAAAGGAAACAGTTGAAAAAAAACTTAAGGACAAAATTACATGGTAGAACAAGTTTTCTTTAAGTTACTACTTAATGAATATTACGTTGCAATGTCCACAATTCGTTGGTAGAAGAGTAGCTCAACTGTTGGCGGTGGGTGGTAATGACTAGCTTCCGTCCCTCAAGTCTTTCACTACTTAATTAGGGACGGATAGTGCAGATATCCTCTTTTGTAGCTTGCGCTTAACCTCAGATAAACATGTAATAACTTTGGTTAATAAATCCATAATTACTTTATCAGATGCTAGTTATATATCTTGTTGGCCCGGCATGGCCAAGCATGTTAAGGCGTGCGACTCGTAATCTGAGGGTCGCGGGTTCGCATCCCCGTCGAACCAAACATGCTCGCCCTTTCAGCCGTGGGGGCGTTATAATGTGACGGTCAATCCCACTATTCGTTTGTAAAAGAGTAGCCCAAGAATTGGCGGTGGGTGGTGATGACTAAGTGCCTTCCCTGTAGTCTTACACTGCTAAATTATAGACAGCTAGCACAGATAGCCCTCGAGCAGCTTTGTGCGAAATTCAAAAACAAACAAACAATATATATTTTGTTTTATCGAATGTAATAAGTGACCCACGTAACGTTTACTAAAAGATGGAATTGTGTTCAGTTTCAGTGTATTTTTCATTGCCTTTCTAGGGAAAAAAATCCTAAAATAATAGCGCCTTGTACACCGTCGGACAGTTTCCAGATACCATTGAATAATTTATGGTAATCGAGATAGTTAGTTTGGGGTTGTGGATGCCAACGCAGACATGCATAGACACAAGATATAAATCATCTCTTTCGAAATATTATCAGTCAATAAATGTGTTTGTTTTAATTCTTACAGGAAATTCTCGATCTCCTTTGTATTTTATGTGTATAAAGCGAATTTAATATCCTTATCTACATAGATATGAAATACCGTATTTCACGCCTTGTGGAAGACGCACCCTAATTTTGGAAAGACAATTCTAAGAAAAAATATTTTGACGCAGCTGTTGTTGTTTTAAATTAAGCACAAAGCTACACAATGGGCTATCTCTACTCTGCTCATCCCGGGTATCGAAACCCGGATTTCAGCGTATAAGTTCGCAGACATACCGCTGAGCCACTGGGGGGGCATTTGATTTAGCAACCAACACCTTGATAAAGTTTTGACTTTTTTCAACGTACTGAATAAATACAGTCAAATACATCATATTCTTCACCGTATATGAACAATATTAGTTAAATTGAATGTTTTACGCTATTGAAAATACATGGTGTTCGGAAAGTCACTGTGCACTTATATATTTATCAATATATGTTTCAATATATAATACAGGAAGTAAATATGAATGACACTTATAAACAATGTTGAAAGTGACTCCCGTTGGCATCAATACAGGCCTGGATCCTACTTATTTTGTTTCTAAACACCGCTATCAGTTGCTGGGTTGAAATAGACTGAATGAATGCTGTTATCGCTGCTTTCAGAACTGCACAGTGACTTTCCGAGCATCCTGTACTTGTAATTGGTAAGTAACAAGATTACGATTCGTATATAAGAGGACGTTTTGAGTAGGCCTAAAGCTAACCTCTTGCTTTAACTCGTTACTTCTGTCTTGAAAGACGCATGAGTTACTAAATTGCATCAGTCAAATGTGACATAATAATTACAAAATAATTTAGTTTTATTTTCATGAAGAAGCGACATCTGGACGATCCAAATGATATCAACGTAGACTAAAAAAAAATAAATAACAAACGCTTAATTTTAGATTTAAAAGATGGGCATACGACTATTAATAAAGTTAAAATTGTTTGCTGTTTTATTCTTAATTAGTGCTATAAGTTCTCAGACTTACCGATGAGCCACCTGCTTAGCTGAACACTGACAACGAAACGTTCAGACTTCAAATTGGATGGTGTTGTTAATGAAATGTTGTCTGACTATTAAAAATAAGATACAGATACTTGTGGCAGACTAACTAACTAGTAAAAACAAGACGTACTTACTGGTGACGGAGTAATGACCCAGTAAAAATAAGACACAGCTATTGGTAATACAGTAACTGACTAATGAAACAAGGTATAGTTACTGATAACAGAATAATTGACCAATAAATATAAGATGTAGATAAAATTTATTAACGTATTGATATCAGTATTAGTTATTGCCGTTTCAACCTTAATGACATTTTATGCGCACATGCGCTTAACGGCCACATCAGAGAAATATAAGAGGCAGGAGTAGCCGTTTCTAATTTTAAACTACTAATTAAAGGGAGGCATTCAATCAGCAGTATCGTCTGTCAAGAAAATAATCCACTTTTGGAACGTAGCTGAAGGCGAGTAGCGTGTTCATTAGCATCGTTACACGAACATAGATTGGGTTTTGGATTGTTTTGAATTTCGCGCAAAGCTATTTGAGGGCTATTGCGCTAGCCGTCCCTAATTTAGCAGTATAAGACTAGAGAGAAGGTAGCTAGTCATCACCACCCAACGCCAACTCTTAGGTTACTCTTTTACCAATGAATAGTAGGATTGACTGTCACTTTATAACGCCCCCACGGCTAAAAGGACAAGCAAGTTTGGTATGATGGGGATTCAACTTGAGACCTTCAGATTGCGATTCGAGCATCAACCACCCAGCCATGCCGGACGACCCGAACACAGAACCTTCAGCTATACTACTGATATCAAATCAAACTTGTTTATAGTCTAAAATACGAACAACCAGACTTATGACACTGAACATATGCATAAATATATCTTATTTATTTACTCAAGTTCCCTTAGACGGAGACACTCGAAAGAACTAAACACACTGATAAAAATAACACACCTTTTACTTGAGTTTAACGCAAACAAGGACTGAAAGGAATGAAAATTATGCAGACTTTAACTAGACTCTGTATGAATACAGGTACTTCAAATAGCACACAGAAATACTTGAATAAGGTTGTTGTTGTTGTTTTGAATTAAGCACAAAGCTACACAATGGGCTATCTGTGCTCTGCCCACCACAGGTATCGAAACCTGGATTTTAGCGTGTAAGTCCGTAGACATACCGCTGAGCCACTGGAGGCCTTGAATAAGGAAGCACATTACGCTAAAATAATAATAGGCAAGCAAACAACGATCTGTCTTCTTCAGATCAACGTTATGTTGAAACATATAGTATGTTTGTTCCACCATCAATAAAGTGACTAAGCGGTATGCCTGCGCACTTACACGTTAAAATCCGGGTTTCGATACCCGTGGTGGGCAGAGCATAGATAGCCTATTGTGAAGCTTTGTCCTTAATTCAAAACAACAACAGCCATCAATAAAACTCTTCCTTATGCTTACAAACAGTTGTTTGCCTACCTATTATCAACCCATATAAAAAGGTATTTAACTAATAATACGGATATTGGCGACGTATTATTTCAACATAGACAAATAAAACGCATTTGTTTCTCTTATTCTATTTCATCTATATCCAATGAGAAAAGAATTACAAAGTATATAAATTTATTAGACCGTTGATTTGGAAGTCGTTATTGCTTACTCCAAGTGGCTCAGCGGTACGTCTGTAGATTCACATCGCAACAAACCGAGTTTCGATACCCGTCGTGGGCAGAGCTCAGATAACCCATTGTGTACCTTTGTGCTTAATTCCAAAAAAATAAAAAGTCGTTATTGTTATTAAAGACGTACTCGCGACTAAATGTGATTGAATTAGTACGTCTGGTTTATTTTCTTAAGAATCTGTTTAGTTTTGTTTATGAAGCATTTCGAAAACATTAGTCGTCAGCTTGAAAGTATTCATTTCTCATTTTACAGAACGTATCTCCTGATATGGCAAAGGCAAGTATGAGGGTCTAAAACATTAAAATCAGGGCATTGACTGCTTGGGGTGGACAGAACTTTTAAAGCTCATTGTATAGCTTTTTACGCAATAAAACACAGACATTTAAACAGTGCGTCTAAACGACTTATTTATGTTTGACAGCAATCAGAAGTTTTTTGATTTCATTGAAGTTCATATTATATTTTGCTAGCTAACATACCCATTACATGGGAAAGACGCAAGTGTCCCAGAAGCACGAGAGTGACATGTCTGAACACCTTTATTCGTCTTCTGTGGACACTAAGGGAAACACGCCCGGTTTGATAAAAATCATTTCAGAGGTTCGCAAATTATAAGAGTACACACACATACATACGGATTTCTATACCAGAAAACCATTCGAGATTTTCTTTGTTTCCGTTGGTGTTTTATACACAAGAAAAGAAATTAATAAGGTTTCATTTTCAGCTCATACGTATGGATACCTATAGTTCATTTTGCTACCTTCAACTAAACATGCATCTTAACACATTAATCAAGGGTCAAAAACATAGAATATTGCAGTCCGTGTAAGACATTCTATTTAAGAGATGAAATCAAGAAGGAAAATAAAACTGTTTTCTTTAAAGCCTTCATAAACACATACGGCTGGGCATGCCTTATGCTCGCACTGATAATATAAGGGCTCATGAATCGCGCCTTGTTGTCGAAACGCGCTCTGCACTTTAAAGCCGCGTGAGGGCGCTACAAGAATAATCGTTAAATCGGTCAAATAATAGTAGCCAACAAGTTGGCGATGGGTACTGTTGACCAATTGCCTACCTTTACATCCAACAGCTCGAAGTAAGGAACAGCTAAGTGCAGCTGCCCTTGTTTAGCTTTGCGAGAAACTTCTAAACAAATAAACAAAATATAAACACCTACAGTGTGTTTCCACATTACGTCTCCATTTAACTTTAATTGCTTACAGTTTCTAATTATTTCGAAATAGTTTAATACATTAAACAACACGGATTATTGATTATTATACACAACCTACTGCTTCTGTGTAAAAATAAAACACGAGCAACAAAAAAAGAATTTTACCCTTGTATTTTTCGTTTAATATTTCTTAATTAGTCTTAGTAAAATACTGTAAAATATTAAAAAGATATAAAGAAGTGGTACTGTTTGGTTACTCGGTATTTTATTCCTCAGCGACATCTTATGTGCACGTGAGCTAATGGTCAAATCAGAGACCCCTAAAACTGGACACAGTCGTTTATAATTTTGAATCACTGACTGAAGACAGAAAGAGCAGCGTACTTGCTGTCACAAAAAGGTTTTTCTGTCTGATTTTGAATTGAATAATTCAGCCCTGCACGATAAGAGTTAGGCCTCGCGATCAAAAATGGCTCAGTTGATTAAAATATTTTAAAGATCGTCTTTCTTTCACTGATTAAGTGAGCTAAAGCAAGAAATATTGAAAATTTATCACACAGCCGTCTTCCACTAATGCTTTGTAATGTTCTGACATCTCAAGTGTGTATTTTCCGATATTTAAAGAAATATTACAAAAAAAAACAGAAAACGATAACCTGAGTTTTTTCGAATGGTAGACATTATTATTTAGGGGTTATTGGGTTTCCTTATTTCGATATATCCTCACGCGATTTTTTAAATGTAATAAATAATTTGAAGATATAATATTTTCAGGTCTTTATATACTACTAGCTGAAACTATTCCCACTCTAGACATGGCTGAAAAAAGGATTACGGTAATTATGTTATCGTGCTTCCCTCAAGCGGTGTGACGACTTTGTTCGTGATATGAATCTGCAAACGATTGTTGTTGTTTTGAATTAAGCACAAAGCTACACAATGGGCTATCTGTGCTCTGCCCACCACGGGTATCGAAACCCGGATTTTAGCGTGTAAGTCCGCAAACATACCGCTGAGCCACTGGGGGGACTGCAAACGAAGTGAGACAACTTTTCCAAGAAAATCGTTGAACTGAAGTAAATTGTAAATATCAATAAAAACATGCATGCAACTGTCAAGCAATTTAATCATTTTCGTTTATCTTTCTGTTTATTAGGTCTTTTTAACAGCAGGCTTGTCCTAATTCATGAATGGAAGATATAAATACATATGCAAAACAAAACAAGAGATGACGCTAGTTATGCTCATAATATACACTTGTTTTTTTTTTATTTCGCTCAAAGCTACTCGAGAGCTATCTGCGCTAGCCGTCCCTAATTAAGCAGTGTAAGTCATCACCACCCACCGCCAAATCTTGGGCTACTCTTTTACCAACAAATAGTGGGATTGACTGTCACATGGCTGAAAGGGCGAGCATGTTTGGTTCGACCGGAGATCGAACCCGCGACCCTCGGATTACGAGTCGAACGCCTTAACCTGGCCATTAATATACATATACCGTGTTTCTCCGATAATAAGACCTACCCATAAAATAAGACTTAGTGTGATTTTTGGGGATAGTTTTAATATAAGCCCTACTCTTAAAATAAGCCCTAGTTTAGAGTGGCAGGATGAGGAAAGAAATAAAAAAAATTAATTTATTAATTAGTTTAATAGTTAGTTAATTAGTTTGTTTAAGTATTAATGAGTTAGTTTAATAGTTTAATAATAGTTTATTTTAAATCGTTAGTTTAATAGTTTAATAATTTTTTTAATATATCAAAATAAGACATCCCCCGAAAATAAGCCCTAGTGTCATATTTTGGAGTGAAAATTAATATAAGCCCTGTCTTCTTTTCGGAGAAACAAGGTAAAAGTTTTTATGTTCGCACTTCGATGATCACGGTGATAAATTGATGCGGGACCGACTCAAACAAATAGTAAGTATTACAAAAACTGTCACAAGTAATCGAAATTATTTCATCGATAAATAGACCTTACGTTCAATTTAGAGACAATATAAATATTATTTATAATTTGTATTATACACAATACGTACCACCATGCAAATATAGTTAATAAAATATCTTTAATTTAGTAGTGTAAGACTAGAGGGAAGGCAGCTAGTCATCACCACCCACCGCCAACTCTTGGCTATTCTTTTACCAACAAACAGTGAGATTGATCGTAAAATTATAACGCCCCCACGGCTGAAAGGGCGAGCATGTTTGACGTGACGGGGTACAAATTAGAGAAGCAAATTTTATAAAATAAACTTTTGTAAAGTATTCAGTCTCACAAATCAATGCACACACACACACATAAAAGATTTTTTAAATAAAAACCTACAACAAAAAGATTGCATAGAATCACCTTCTGTACACCCCTGAAATCAACATTTCAGTTATATCGATGTTAACGATATTTTCACTAATGTTGTTGACAGGGGCGTTGATTTTTTCATTCGATGGGGGGGATGATTTTTGCAACCACTTATGTGAACTGTTCAATTTGCAAATTGGTAATCTCTGATTACGTGAACCTGAAAGCTGTAAAAATGCAGTCACAGAGTAATCTTGTTGCCACAATACTTCAAGGTTTCCATGTAGGTTTGTATAAATGAGGTGTTGTGAAGTTTTCAAAATGTTAATAAAATAAAGAGAAATGTGTCACAAATTAATTGCCACATGAATTTATTCCTGCACACTGCACACTATAAAATATGGCTATTATACTTGACAAGGTTACAAACAACTTTCATTGTATGAATTACGTTTTCAAATATTAATAAAATTAGTAATTACCCTTGATAAGTTTATATCTACTGAAAAATTGTTCATGTTGTTTGATAAAAATATCAACAATCCTGAAACTGTCTTTCGTTTGTCAAATCTGTCCAGCAGACCTCGTGCTTTCACTGCTATACCTGATTTTTCATTTGCTAATTCAGACAAAGAATCAACAATGTCACTGTAGTGATCGTTAGCACATGTAACTGCAGAAAGGCGGCACAACCAGCGTGTTGGACACAATGAGCGGATGTATTTAACTGAACCATTGTGACTGTCTGATGATACAATATTTTTAAAGTTTGTCTTGTATTTGTCTGACCTCTGAAGCAATACACCAAGTTCATGTACCCACTGGATAGAATCTCGAACACATTCAGAAGCTTCAACTGCATGTTGCATTATTAAATTAGCCTTGTGTGCTCCGCAGTGAAAAAAAAAATGCTGACGGTTGCTTCTCTTTTATTTTTGCCTGGCATCCACTGTACGCACCACTCGTGCTAGCGACTCCATCATGAATTTGTGCTCTTAATCCTGACAGTTGTAAATTGTCTAGTTAGTACATCAAGTATGGTTGAGGATATTGTTTCACCAGTTGTATTGACAACACTGTACAAACCACGAAATGTTATGTGGACGTCAAAGTTCTCATTTACGCATCGCACACATATTGCTTCCTGTTCGGCACCTGTAACATCTTGAGTGCCATCAACCATTAATGCAAAGATTTTACTTTGCTGCACTTCGTGTGCTATGTTCCTCAGTACTTGATGGCTGAACATCTCTATTTCATTCTGAACCTGGGGTGATGTGAATGTGGTTTTCTTTCACAAGTAGGCCGTCAACTCAGGATCTTCCTCTTCCAGGAGCTTCATTAACTGCAGGAAGTTCCCCTCCGTATCAGTATGTTCACGTAATGCTAAACCTTGACGCAGTAAGAAACGTAAACTTCTGAATATTTTAGCTAGACTTCTTTTACATTCTTATTGGTGCTTCTTTTTCCAACATGTAGCTGGACAGTCACTGAAGTTGCATCAAGTGAACCTTCTGGAGATGTAGGGAATCTGTGCTGAGAGGAGGATTGGTGTTTGTTGAATTTCTGTTTTGCCTTTTTTCAGTTGCAAAATCTGGTGGATATGAAGGTATACTCCACTGGCCTCTCCAATTTCCCTGTAAAAAGGCCTCTATTTTCTGCCTTAGCACAACGAAAGCATATTACTTTTTCAGTCTGATTGTCGAAGTGCAGCCATGGGAACTCATAAAACCACTTGCCCTGGAAGTTGATATTTTGAGATTTTGCTTTCTGTTGTGGTATTAGTTGTGTCTGGATGATATGTCTTTCCACACTGTATTTGTGGGGTGTCAGACTTTTTATTACTGCACAAACTTGTTTCACAACTTTCTGGTGGTTCACGATGTGCAATAGTTGTACAAGCATTTTCAGACTCGTTTTCTGATGAACTTGGTATTTCCTCTAAATGGCAAGTTTATATTCCTTTGCTTGAGGTTGTTGGATTATCTTCATCTGCATTGTCACTTGTACTACTAGTAACTGTCTTACAGAACTGTCTAATATCGGAAAGTTTCAGACCCATGCTTGTCATAATTGGAGTCTGTTTCCCAGATGACTCAACAGGCTAAAATACAGTCTTTATTGAAAAACTGTAACATACAACGAACAAAGATAGAACAGAATGGAATTGGGACTGAGCTGTACAATGTGTTTAAAGTCGAACGCGCAGACCTCACAGCGACTACCGAGCCGACTAACTGTCTGGGCATCGCTGGGACAATAATGTGTGGTGGTTACAACACAAGTAATTCCACGTTTCTCGAAAAATACTTAAACAATTACAAATAAATTATATATTCCTGTTAAAGCTCATCAAAAGGCAAACACGTTGTGATATAATGTCTATAAGCACGTCTATTAAATAAAAACATCTAAACAAAAACTAGCAATACAATTCGAGTAGAGACTTCAGGCCGTTCAAATCGTTCCTCTTGTGTTCTAATTATACAAGAAAATATAATATTTTTACAATGTACGATAAGAGAATATATTGTTCTTTTACCATAAAGCACCAGCACTTTATTAGAGGGCGGTGATAATCTGAAATTTAATGGATAATGAGGACCACAAACACAGGTCTAATGAGCCCTGTTGTGAAATCGAGGCTCAGACTAAAGGGAGCAGAGGGGTGATGTAGGGCGTGTCTGGATCCGAGTGGCCCGAACCTGTCGTTAACTGTACACTACGGTCAGCGCATTCGGCAGCTAAGAAGATTAAGGCATCAAACAATAAAACCGGCTACACATGCATAAGAACAAATGGCATAAGAAAACCGCACAATATACACATAACATTGATGCAGCTACAAGCTACAAATGGTCTGCCAGATCTTGATCACAGGAGTTTACGCTTAGGAGTAATATTTTCTAATTTAATGCTCTGTTCAATCTAAGGCCTGGCATGGCCAAGCGTATTAAGGCGTGTGACTCGTAATCTGAGGGTCGCGGGTTCGCATCCCTGTCGCGCCAAATATTCTCGCCCTTTCAGCCGTGGAGGCGTTATAATGTTATGGTCAATCCCACTATACGTTGATAAAAGAGTATTTCAAGAGTTGGCGGTGGGTGGTGATGACTAGCTGCCTTCCCTCTAATCTTACACTGCTAAATTAGGGACGGTTAGCACAGATAACACTCGAGTAGCTTTGTGCGAAATTCAAAAACAAACAAACAAACTGTTAAATCTGTTGTGATGAAAATTTTACTTAATCTTACACTACATACAAGACGTAGGTAGATTCTGTGATAGTGTTTGCAAGCCTTGCATGTACATTTAGACCTACTGACTGATACTTACGAACTAACGCTTAGATCGAAAAGCTTAGAAGCACGCCTATATTAAAGATGTACATTTCGCCTTCTGAAAAAAACCTACATATAGGCCTAATTGTGTAATTCGATTGTAAGAACACGAGAATCACAAGAACAAACACACAGTTTATAGGCCTGTGATGCAATAAAACAATTCAACAGACCAAAATGTAGGGGGGATGGTTGTATGCACCATACCCCCAACCTAAAATGAAGGGGGATGTATCCCCCATCCCTCCAGGATCTACGCCCCTTGTTGTTGATATTTTATACAGTTAGGTTAATTCAGGTAATTTAATCTAACCCTAAATCCCTTACTATGGTAACTGAGCCTACAATACAAAACGGTATTCGTTTTAACAAACAATTCAAATATTCTAAATTATTTTGACATTTAAGTGAAGACAAATAATAATACTGAATTTTAAAAATAAATTTGGGGTTTGTTATTAAAGTTTGTCTGCATTAAAACTTTAAGAAAGGTATTATGAGAAGATTTTACGCTTTTTAGAAAATATTCGATTTTATGCTCCAGGCTCTGAGAAAAATTCATGTAATTATAATTTAACATTTGCTCGTGAATTACAGTATAATTTTATTACTTGTACGAAGAAATGAATAGATTAAGCCTACAAGGGATAAAAAGGTGGTCCAGTAACAAAGCGACCAAGGTTAAAAACTACTCACTAGACTTCTCTCGAAAACCTAAGGCATCGCTAGACATTGGCACATGGACCCTATGTCCTGTTTTATGTGATAGTGCCCCAAATCTCCAGTTGGTTTCTTAAAAATTATAACAGAAAAACCATGATCAGTATTATTCTGAAATGCCGTAAACTTCCCGAGCCCCAAATCTTTTATGCACCTAGCGACGTCTCAGATAAAATCTGTAAATTAAAATTAAAAATGTTTTATATTTATGTATTAAAACAATTATAATTTTTCTCTACTTCAATTGATTATAAGATATATAGTCAATGATTTAGAATTTCCTTAATATGTTTTATTATTTTACTTTTGATTTTTAAAACACTTTCACTCTGAAGAGGAAATCCTGAACTTTTGTTTTTGAATGTCTAGATGTTCTCATTAAAAGACAATGTTCAATTAAGCGAAATTTGAAATTCAAAATGAAACTACGACAAAAAATTATGAAGAATTATAGGTTGTGTTAGCTAGAACGGAGTGTAATTTAAAGTGTAAGTTCAACAATCAGACATCTGATTGCTGTTTCGTGTCTACATCAGAGAAAAGTGAAAACAGTACAACCCTGGGGTAAACGTTATAGAAGCTGTGAAATACAACAACAAATTCTCTAAGAAAGTTAATGACTATCATTATTACAACATGCAGATTTCTGTGTAAGTTTCACCCGGAAGTGACATATGTAATATCCGGAAAGGCATGTACGATTGAATTTCTCGTTCATCCTTTGTTATACAGTTATTTTCCAAAAGGCAGAAGTCTAACAGTGGGTAACTGAGTAGTATGACTTTATAAAGTCACATGGGGAAGGTGAGAGACGATGAATGAGCTAGAACTTGCTAAGCATATCGACAGAATAAAAAAGGGGTAACCATAGAAACATACTCCACGAGCGGATGAAGGTTTTATAAAGGGTAACAATAATATTGCCAGATGAATCTTTTAATTTACCAACTGTTTCAAAAAGACAGTTGGCACATTGTACCGCTCTTTGATATTGAATGTTAATATCATAATATGATTGGTATGTGATTAAAAGCTAAACCCAAATATTTATAACTTCGGTTACCATACAGTAATTTGGAATCGAATAAAAATATTGTAGGTTATATTACCGTGTTTGATTTTTTATCTGTTGTACACAATAATTTGTGTTTTAGGTGTTTGCTAAGTAAAACTCCAAAATGTACTATCAGAAAGCAAACGTGTTAAGTACGTTGTTTATCTTCGGTTTGTTTGTTGGTGTGTCGTTAAGTATAAAGTTCCACATGTTCTGTGTTCACCATGAGTATCGAAACCCGGTTTCTAAATTTTAAACCTTCAGACTTACCAGTAAGTTACTATAAAGATATGGAATTGTTTAACAAATTCCTTATTAATAGAGCAACAGAAAAGTATCGCATTGTTTAACTTGGATTAATGTTGGTGGGTACAACAAATTACGCGGTCTGGCTAACTTATGATTTGCTTCTTTAAAATTAATCAGAAAGCTAAACAATGGACTATCTGTGCTCTTCCCATCACGGGTATCGAAACCCGGTTTCTAGCGGTATGAGTCCGCTAACTAATGAATGACTATTTGCTGCAAAATTTTTATTAAATAGATAAGTATAACTACCAGTTTTGCTGCCAATCTTGATTTCAATACTTTAAGTCCCACGCTCTATCCTTTGTTGGTCGCACATTTTTCTACATCTAAGGTGGGTTTGGTTAGATATCATGACTATTTTTAATTGCACACCAACAGTGCATAGCGAGTAAAAAAGTGAAGCTCGATGGTAGCCAACATTAAGTTTGAGATTGCAACCCGATTATTCAGATCAAGTATATACTTTAGAGAATCAACCACAATTATATATACATGGTGGTAGTTTATTCTTTCCAAAACAGTGTTAATAAACACCTTTATAGTAACACTATGGAATTTAGATAACAGTTTATTGTAATCACCCGCACAAAATCGCAATCGGTGCAGCTGTATCAAGCATCATTATTTACGCTAAATACGTAAGTCAGTATTACGTGGTGCTAAACGTTTTTAAATTAGAATAATTTGATAAAATTTAGTAAACTTTTGCTTAAATGTTAACAATGAATAATAACCGTCCACCCCTTTGATTCTTTTGAAGACTTGAGCTGGAAACTGCTAATCTAGTTTGCTTGACCTAATCAGTATTTCTGTATCTCCACAAGTTTTCACCTTATAGTTTTGCTAAAATGGTCCATTGTTACTCTCAAAAGCAACCACAATTAAAAATTCAAACTGACAGCTCAAACGACTTTTTTGAGTAGGAATGCGCAAAATTTTGGCCAGAAATGAGCGGTTACTGTTGAAATGTCTTGTACTTGGACCAAATTTAACGCTTAATTGTAGGTTCTAGAGCTCTATCAGTGTACTAAACTTAGAAAAGAATTCACGAAATTTAAATAATAATATTTTTTATATAATACTTCGGTGCAAATAAAAAAATAGAAAGAAATTCAATCACAATTGCAGATTTTATATTTCGTTTATTTCTTAATGGATTGTTTTGAAATTTTATATATGAAGTAATGCTCCGGTAGAGTACGCTACTGATTATCTTGAAATTTAATATGTGAAGTAATGCTCTGGTAGAGTACGCTACTGATTATCTTGAAATTTAATATGTGAAGTAATGCTCCGGCAGAGTACGCTACTGATTATCTTGAAATTTAATATGTGAAGTAATGCTCCGGCAGAGTACGCTACTGATTATCTTGAAATTTAATATGTGAAGTAATGCTATGGTAGAGTACACTATTGAAAATATATTATGGTTTGGGTTGTCATATTCCGAGCTACAGAAAGTGAAAAATTGCTGAACTGACACTCTTGTCAATAACACACAATGTATTTTGCAGGTTCTCTTGGCCGCATGACACACTACCACGTGTCTTGATTCAAAGCAAAATTCAAATCAGGCTTAAGAAAACGAAATAAGTGTATTATAATATTGTGAAGCTTTACCAGTATATGACTCTGTAGCTTTACAGAAACGTATACTGTTTATTCCCCATTTATTATAGTGTTGCTTTTACTAAAATCTTTATTACATAAGCATATATTCACAGGATTAATTGCGATTTACACATGTTAATACGAGATATGTCCCTAAAGATGCAAGTGGTAACCCTAGCGGCGGATATCTAACGGATATTCCATGAAGTAATGCCACAATGCTATTCACCTAGATGAATACATCATGTTTTTGAAGGATAACATGTCAAAAAATAAAAGTAGTGAATTTTCTGTTTCTTCTTGACAGCTGAAAATCTTATATAGTCCACCGTTTAGGATAGCAACTGGCTTCCGATCCTAACGTCTTGAACAGGTCTGGAGCAACACATTCACTCGCAAAATGGAAATCACGGCTAAAAAAGAGAATCTTCCGACCCCAAACTTCATTATGATAAAGCAAAGGATTTATCCAGGTATAATAAACCTAACAACAAAGGAGGATCTTAAGTTAAGTAAAGCTGAGAGCCAAACCTCCACAAGTTTCAAGTTACACTTGATTACACTGTGTAACACAAATTTTGTTCCTGAATAGTACGTGTTATTTCTTAATTGCTTATGTTGTGAAAGTACAGAAAATAGCCATTATTCTCTTTAAACTTTGTTTTTGTGACCTGGGTAATGAATTTTAGAATTTAACCTATTTTTCTATGTAAAAATGGGCAAATTGAATAAAACAACATGTGAATCAAGATTTACATGTATTTATACTAAAGTTATGCAAAAATGTTTAGAAGTTAGTAGTTTTTTTCGAGATTTACGACTGTTATGTGAACCACTTTCACGCATCAGCTCTCAATCATAGTCTCCCATCATGTTTTCGTTATGCGTTCAAAGACCAGTAAATCTTAGTGGAAGCGCTCGCCCTGCTCCTCAAGTATGCTGTCATGTATTCCTTGAATTTATCAAGATGAGCATCAAGGATATGGACTTTCAGGGACATCCTGCAGCCCATTTTGCCGTAGTTCTTCACCAGAGCCTCAACCAGTTCTATATAATTTTCGGCCTTGTGATTGCCCAAGAAGCCCTGAACGACTACGACAAAGCTGCCCAAGTTTTTTTCCCTTCCTACTGAGCTTCTTGGGTAATTCTGTGCACTCCAGGATCTTCTTTATTTGTGGTCGAACGAAGACACCAACTTTGACCTTTGCCTCAGACAGCTTAGGGAAGAAGTCTCGAAGGTCCTTGAAGGCTGGAGACTCCTTATCAAGAGCTGTTACAAATTGTTTCAAAAGACCCAATTTTATGTGAAATGGTGGGAACAACATCTTCAGATAGGTCTATGTGCTCACTTAGGCAACTAGAACTAAACTGAAGTGGTGAGTGATGAGCACCTGTATATATATTACTATACAAAGTTCCAAAACATTCTTGTAAGCTCTACAACATTCTAGAAAGTTCTTGTAAGTTCTACAACGTTCTAGAAAGTTCTTGTAAGCTCTACTACATTCTGGAAAGTTCTTGAATATTTTTGTAAGTTCGAGAAAATTCTCCAACGACAATTCAGCACTGAATCTACCTGGAATGTTCTGGAAAATGGGTAAATTTGAAAATTTCATTACCAAGGTTACAAAAGCAAAGTTGGAAGAAAAATAGGTCTTTTCCATTTACTTTAGGCATAACTAATTGGGAAATAACACTTTTTACCCAGGAACAATAAAAAGTAAACACTTTGTTACGTAAAGTAATCATTGAAAAAGATGGCTCAAGAAACCGGAATGTGACCAATCTTGTTTGACCAAGTATTTTTAAAGTCTATTCACATAATAACACCAATAGATCTTTGTGAGTTCGACTTGTTAAAACATGTTCTTCCGAAGCTGACGCTCACTTAGAGCATGGAGTTTATCTACAGACTACCGACTATCATGACGTGTGGTTTAAAATTCTACTCCTACCTTTTACTGAAACTTGTTACAACGGAAAATTACACCCTTCAGACACCGCATAATTGATGACGAAGAAAGTAGTTCGTGATGCTAAATCAATTAATCCTTTATACAATATTACTCTAAAAGTAAAAGAGTAAGAATGTTCTTACTTTTTTCACACTTAATACGATGACATTTATTTGGAACAAAACCATGTATATAACCTTAAGAATAATTTATCCGGTTTTGAACTTTCACTGTTCTGTTTACGATAGTGTGATTGGCTTAACAGTAAGCACAATATTAAAACAGAACACTGGGGCATAGCAAGTTATAAGCGTTATACTTGCAACATGAATGCAAAATAAAACTGATGAAATATGGGAACATTCTAGCTCGATGAAACTCTAATACGTAATGTTTACTGTTGACAGTCCTTTCTGATCAGATGAAGCTATAGCGCTGTTTCTGCAAGTGAAGTTGTTTCGTAACACGCTGTGTCTATCTGCGCTACGCATTCCTTACCTTTCATATGTTATTGTTACCTATATGGTATCTGCTACGCATGGTTTATAAAGATGGTAGCTTGTAACAATAAGGAGGCAAATAAAAACTTACATAAACACTCGGCTGGATTTTCCCATATAAGCAGACAAGTCTCCAAAAGGATACCACACGAATTGTACTTTTTTTTTCTTTACAAATTTCAGATATGTGTATCAAATTAATAAAATATCTACCTATAAGTAAGCAATACCCGTGTAAGTTTCCAATGAATTTCTAAGAAAAGCAATAAGAGAAGATTGGGCCAAGTTGATAGGTGTTTGCTGTAGACATTTCTACCTCGAGCATCGGTTTCACCCGTATAGGAAAATGGACTTCGCTTCAACTTGCGGTGCTCGTGTTCGGATCTGGTTTCCTTATCAGTTCCCGCCTTGCTCGGCGTGGAGAGCACGTTGATTTCCGCTCGAGTCATACTTGGTTTTGGATTTCAACTTTTCATTCATTTGTTGGTCATCTTGTGCCTTATTAACTTACAACACATTTTCGAATAATAATAATAATACAAAACAGTCACGCACCATTTGAATGTTCCACGAACTATCATTCCGTTTTCTGACTCAGAGATAAGACAGTAGCCGATCCGTAGATTCAGTGTGGAGAAACACATCAACGGATTTTTCCTATCTCATGTAAAGTAAGTATTTGTTTTTGTTGTATGACAGATGTGTCATCCTACATATTTCAATCATATATGGACCAATTTATATAACAATGTAGTTAATTAACCTTTGGTATAGGTGGATGAACTCAGAGACGTTAAAATTACTACAGTAAGTTTTTTATGCGTTTATTTCAGTTGAAAACAATCCACTGGGCTATGTGTGCTTGTGCTCACTACAAGGATCAATTGATTGGTTGATTGTTGTTAAACACAAAGCAATACAATGGGTTGTTTGTACTGTGCCCACGAAATATATCGATTTATTGACTGGGAGTTATTAAACATAAAGCCACAATGGGCCATCTGTGTTCTGCCTACCACAGGTATCGAAAACAGATCTTTTTGGTGCTGCAAACGTGTTGAGCCACGGGTGAGGACAAGTTTTCCACTATTTCGACTATTTCTGAAAGAAAACATGTTTTATTTCTTTTAAATTTATTGCCTTCAGATAATATGCTAAATGAATCCTCAAACCAATAAGTTTGAAAACATGAAATATGTTTCTTCTATTCAGAACATCAGTCCATTATTTTAAAATATTCATGTCTGTTTTTGGTATCAGTTAATCTTTAGCACGTTTACCATAGCCGATTAGCTCTAACGTGTATATATACGTATATAAGATGTTTCGTTGACTTACTTTTATTCTCGAACTACTTTGTGATAATTCGTACTGAAATAATTCTTCAAAAGAAAAGAAAAAGACATGACAATAATTCTATAGACATCAAACTAGCCTCAGTTCAGTTATCGTTTATTCCACACTTGAATTAAACGTGTAATGAATGTACTGTCACTTGGTAGTGGGAACATACATGGAAATCAACATTAATAATGCTTGCAGTCTGTAAGGAAATTAAATATTTACTGCTGTGTATAAAACTGTCACGTGCTTTTTTTCTTTATCAGATTGTATAGAAATGACTATTAAGCGTTTGGTACACATACTTCTAATAAGGGAAAAAAAACTATTAAAAAATTGAATTTTTCCCCTCAGCTATCCTTATTTCTAAACGAAAGGAAAGAAAATTATACTCGTTTTCTAATAATAATTTTAAACGTTTCATTTTTTTAAAATGGATACATATGCAAGAGAGAAGTAATGAGGCATTGTGGGAAATTTGTTAAGCGCATATTCGATTTTTTTTCTTTTTTTTGTTACTACGCTATACATTCCATTCATTTGTTCAAAATCTAGGTTCTGGTTTGTTTGGAATTTCGAGCAAAGCTACACGAGGGCTGGCGAGAGAGATTAGTTGGTTTGGTTCGAATTTCGCGTAAAGCTACTATCTGCGCTAGTCGTTCCGAATTTAGCAGTGTAAGACTAGAGGGAAAGCAGTTAGTTATCGTTATCTACCGTCAACTCTTGGGCTACTCTTTTACTAACGAATAGTGGAACTGATCGTCACGTTGTAACGCCTCCACGGCTGAAAGTGCGAGCATGTTTGGTGTTATGGGGATGTTAAATAAAAACCAAAATTATGTAGGGCTGACTACTGAACTTGATAAAAAGGAACCAACCCAAATATCTCTCGATCCGGCTAATAATGACATATCAGACTAAGTTGTTTCAACTTTACATTGTTGGCTTTCCTAGTTTGTCTATCGAAAGCTTGGTGTTTTAATAGAATCACAGTTTTCATCAGTATACTTTTCCTTTAGTTAAATTTACAATACTAATTTTATGACTAGTTTACAATAAAATAACATTTTACACTTGCAAATTCTGGTTACATTTGTTTTGCTAGTGAGGAATTGTTTTCTTCGTTACTACAATATAGACAGCTTAGTCTGCTACGTGTTAATTAACGATCAAGTGATATGTCCACTTCCATCGCCATTTTGTTCAGTTTTCTTTTTGAAATTCAGTAGCCAGCCCTACATCAGTTTTTCTTTTTAAAGTTAATATTTCTTCTTGATACTTCTTGTTTACTTTTTATAAAATGGCGTACATGAATGATTGGGTTATGGAGTGTATTTAGGAGCTTCATAGATTTTGCATAGAATAATAATAAAAATAGGTAGCCAAAGACGGTGAAGACTGTTTTTATCTAAGAGGGATGATAAAATTATACAGTTACTGCTAGAATTAGATAGTCGCTAGGCCTACTGGAGAAAAATGGTGATGAATGAAAATAAAAAATATAAGTTTCGGTTATTCGCCGATTTTCGATTTTGGGACGATCTGGATTGCTTAAAAAGCGGCATACACACTGGAGGTAGCACAACAATGCCACGTATCTCTTTATATCTAACTTGAGATGACTTGTAGAGAAGAAAATCCAGAATAATTTTGTTTTGCTTTAATGCTGACGCCCACGCCATCTCTACATAGAGAGTAAGTAACGCACTATCATATTTATATTGTCTTTTTATTTATTTATATTTCCTGATGGGTCAGCGGTAGATATGTGACCTTATAACACTAAACATCAAGTTACGATATCTGTGTTGGGCAGAGCAAAGATAGCTCAGTGTGTAGTTTTGTGGTCAAACAAAATTCTTCTTATTTCAAAATTAAAAAGAGTATATGGTAACCACTTTCCTGTTACGACTTCTGAGAGTTACTGTGTAAATAGGCCTATCATGGCCAGGTGGTTAAACCGCACGACTCCTAATCTGAGAGTTGCGGGTTCAAATCCCTGTCACACCAAACATGCTGGCCCTTTCAGCCGTTAGAGCGTTATAATGTTACGATTAATTCCACTATTCGTTAGTAAGAAGAGTAGCCCAAGAGTTGGCGGTGGGTGGTGATGGGTAGCTGCTTTCCCTCTAGACTTACACTGCTAAATTAGGGACGACTAGCGCAGATAACCTACGTGTAGCTTTGCCCAAAATCAAAAAACAAAGAATACTGTGTAAATAAAGGTCTCGTGTTTCTTCAGTTTTTAAAGATATTTCTACTTATTGATCTTCGACTGGTGATGTTGTACAACACATCCAAAAGGGAATGGAAATCAACTGTCGTCAAGAAATGGTAACATTATGGAAACAAATACGATTTCTGTTATTACTTCTGTATTTTTTATGGTGTATGAACATGTACCTGCAAACGTAATATCTTTCTTTATACGTTCATACATTTTCGTATCTTCAATATCAAGAAAATTGGCATATTTAGTGTAGAGTCGAATACGCAAGTCATTATCTGCTGTGAAAGTTCTATCTGAGGCTAACATTTTTTCAATAAAGTACAGTTTTTAAAAACCAGTCGTGTGTGAAAATTCTTTTAGATTTTTGTACCCTTTATCAGAAATAGAAACACAGAAGAATAGATAGAAAAAAACATTTGAAAGACTTGTAATAGGAATGTGGAATAATCTTTGTACTTCGTTCAAATGACTATACTTGAATACAAACTAAAAAAAAAAACAACCAATGCATGTTATTCACGTGGATGAGCTTGGATAACCATAAAATGTGTTCTATTGTATAACCTGGAAATCTAGTTCTTGTATTTGTGAATTTCCTTAATTTTAAAAGAAGAAATCGTGTACATGGCTAAGCACTGTTGTTTTGTTCTTGCACGAATTACAAATAGTAAGGAGTTTTAATTTCCGGGTATATCTTTATAAACGTGACATCGGATTTATTTCAATGTGTGTGTGTCTCACTATTGAAAGTATCTTAAATAGTATCATATGTAGATAATGAAGGGGGTTTCCTTCAGTGTGTGTGCCACTGGTGAAAGTATCTTAGATCGTATCTAATGTGAATAATAAAGGGATTTATTTCAGCGTGTGTGTGTCACTACTGAAAGTATCTTAAATAGTATCATATGTAGATAATGAAGGGGGTTTCCTTCAGTGTGTGTGCCACTGGTGAAAGTATCTTAGATCGTATCTAATGTGAATAATAAAGGGATTTATTTCAGCGTGTGTGTGTGCGTGCGTATCGCTGCTGAAAGTATCTTAAATCGTATCATATGTAGATAATAAAGGTGTTTATTTAAATGTGTGTGTCACTGGTGAAAGTATCCTAAATCGTTTCATATGTAGATAATGAAGGGGGTTATTTCAGTGTGTGTGCCACTACTCAAAATATCTTATCCTTTTATTTTAGTTTGCAATGATCAATTTTTTTCAACCAGTTAAAGCTAACTATATAGATCATATCTCATATATTAATTTTGTTTTATATATAAATTCTCGGAGAACTCAGTTGCTCTTAGGTTTATTTTATGTATAGTATACAAATGAACCCCAAACTAGTGTGTCATAATATCTTATTTGTCACACAAAATTTTGAGACCACTCACTCTGAGCGATTTGGGGGGTATTTTTCGTTACGTTTTTAGCAACCTATGGAATTTAAAATAAGTGTGTCTGAGTAAGAAACTGAGAATAAACAACATGGAAAGACATCACAAAAACTTTAGACTGATAATACGTGTATCAGTTATTTATCCTCATAAATCAATAAAGTTTCTGTTTACCGAAACAACAGTGGTCAAAAAGACTAACAGATGAAGTAAGACCACTGAAAGGTATTACAGAGAAGCATGTTAATTAATTAATTTTAAGAACTAATATTTCTGTAAACTAGTTATTTGGCGCCAAGTTGTGTTTTCAGCATCAGAACCCGCTTAGATTTTCTCACACACACAAAAAACCCTCTTCGATTACTTATAATATTGTTTTTTAACTGCTCGATATTAAACCTTTATTTCGTACAGATAGACATATAACACAAAGTGTCATGTTTATCATACTCATAAAATGTTTCAGCACCTGTCTTATTAACCTTTCGTGCTTTGTGTACCTGTTATTGGAGTTCATTATGTAAGTTCCCACAAGCGATAATTTACCTGCATTGCTTGTAAGGAAATAAAATGTTGTCTTGATTAGCGAAACGTCAACGAAAGTCAACCATCTCCTTTATTCGTTTTTATGCTAAATTACCCGTTGAATAATTTTTAAGGGTAACTGCATGCATGTGAATTGATCGTATTGTTCATTGGTTAAAGAGAGTCGCCTGAACCCTGGAATGTGATATTATGATGCAT
This sequence comes from Carcinoscorpius rotundicauda, assembly GCA_011833715.1. Lineage (NCBI taxonomy): Eukaryota > Metazoa > Arthropoda > Merostomata > Xiphosura > Limulidae > Carcinoscorpius > Carcinoscorpius rotundicauda. The sequence continues at coordinate 36,931,756 of CM022406.1, read as the reverse complement.
CACTAGATGTGGTTTCTGTACTATTACAATATTAACCAGGTTAGAAAGATAGTCCTGTGTGGAATTCATAGACTGTTTAATGTCTTTAGGAAGTACTATCTGCACGGTCTGCCTCACAAAGCCATTCATTTATTTAAGCCATGTCACATAAAGCTATTATTCCATACATTTTTTGTCGTACTGTCTGAGCGATGTGTAGCTGTGCACGTGACTTAACCACGCGTGTATATAAAAACACAAAAAAATAATTCTATTGATACAGTTGTTATTTTTATCTCAAGCTTTTCCTTTACAGACGCTTTTACGCATAGTGTAGCTTGTTGGTTAGGGCGTTCGACTCGTAACCCGCAGGTTGTGGATTCATTTTAAGCATAACTCTTCTTATATTGGGATTTCGATCTTTGCTTTACAGTTCGTGTTTGTTTTGTTTTTAAACACTTGTGGCCATACGAATAGTTTTCTGTTATGCACTTTCTATTCAAATCTTAGACATTTGCCAACGAAGTCGTACACTTGAACACGTAGCCGACTGGACACTTAGAGACTCTTTTTCGCCACATCTGTTCTTGTAAATTACTTGGAATGGATTTCCATAATCAAGTGTATTTTGAAACACGATTTCTCGAAATGTTATTCAAAAAACAAAACAAGAAACAATCGCTCAAACATACTGCATTCGTTACTTGTAGATACTGACCTTCGGCTGAAGGTCTGTGTAATATTAGAAATGTCAGCTTGGTCCACGTGGTGTGGTAGCACGTGACCACGACATTAACAGTGCCACGTTAATCTTCCACATCATACAAAAACGACGAATAAATGGAACGACTACAGAGAAGTTTTTTAAATATATTTTTGACATGGAAGAGCTTTATGTCATGATTGTATAACCTTTCATTATTCTTTTATATGCGTGCAAAACACAAGTAAAAACTGGACACAAAAAACAAAGACTTGTTTTGTTTGTATTTTAAGAACGAAGCTACACATTGGGCTATTTTAACTCTGCCCATAGTTGTGATTCTGCTAACATACCACTGCAAAGAATAAGAAGTAAGATTAATCAAGTGTTGGGTTAAAACAGTCAAACACACGAAACTATAAAACAAAAATCAATTTAAAACTGTTATCTATAAGATAGCTTTCTGCACAGGAAGTTCTAGTTCGTAAATATAACAGAATACCTCAGCAAGATTTATTTTATGGTTCAATCTAATATTTACGTTAAAATTGTTTCTAAATCTTTTTATGAGGGAGGGAGCTGATATATAAAATGTAAATCTTTTTCTACGGATTTTTTTTTTCTTTTCTGGAATATGACAGAAATTTCCCAGCTATGACATATGTCACGAAGAGAGCCAAAACAATAAAAATACCATAACGTGCAATTTTCTCATGGCCAGGTGGGTTAAGGCCCTTGACTCTTCATCTGAGGTTCGCGGGTTCGAATCCCAGTCGCACCAAACGTGCTCCCCCTTTCAGCCGTGGGAGCGTTATAATCTGACGGTCAATCCCACTATTCGTTGGTAAAAGAGTAGCCCAAGAGTTGGCGGTGGGTGGTGATGACTAGCTACCTTCCCTCGAGTCTTACACTGTAAAATTAGGGACGGCTTGCGCAGATAGCCCTCGTGTCGCTTTGCGCGAACTTCAGAAACAAAACAAACAAACAAGCAGTTTTATCCTATCGAATTAGTAAAAGGTTATCCAAAGAATACGAGTTTTTTGATATACCGAACGTGCAGCTCTCGTGCCGTTAGTAGCATACTCAATTTGTTGATATAGTACGCGACTCTAAAAGCTAAACCGGTGGTTCCCAACCTTTTTTTATGCCCCGCACCCCTAAAAAGTTTTAATATGTTCTCGCACCCCTCACAGTAATTATTTATTTAAGAATAAAGGTGAAGGTGGCCAAAACAAATGTTATATTGCACCCCTGGTTGAGAACCACTGAGCTAAACTTTATCTGCTACAAACCCAAGTCAAACAGGTTTCAATGGGATATTATTTTAGTGTTCGAATAACTCTGGAAATTCTCTTCTTCATGTTATTTCACGAATGTATACCCGTAATATCCAATGCTATTTTGTAAGTTATATTACTTAAGAAGAAGAGAATAACTGCGTGAACAGGTTTTATTAAAGCAAAAGCTAATTTGTCGTTGTTCAAAAAATGAGTATACCGGGTGTAGGCTTAACATTTGATTCTGTTCTCGGATGCCTGCTTTACCTAAAATACAGTTTACCTTATAAGGTTGAAAGATTTGTTTCTATGTTTCCGATTATCTAAACAAGTGCTGTCTGCCCATCGCCGTCCCTAATTTTGAGCTGTAAACTAAATGAAAGGTAATTAGTTAACTGCAATCATCACCAACTCTTGTCTCATCGAATAATGAGATTGGTATGTTACTCATGTAGCTCAAGTACTACCCTAAAGTGTAGCTTGCGTTCTGGAGAAACTGGTTTGTTTCGAATTTCGGGCAAAGGTACACGAGGGCTATCTGCGTAGCCGTTCCTAATATAGCAGCATAAAAAAAGACTAAAGAAAAGGAAGCTAGTTTTCACCACTCACCGTCAACTCTTGGGCTACTCTTTTACCAACGAATAGTGGGATTGACCGTCACATTATAACAGCCCCTACGGCTGAAAGAGTGAACATGTTTGATGTGAAGGGGATTCGAACTCGCGACTCTCAGATTACGAATCGAGGGCTTTATAGAGCAACGGGTCGTGAACCAAGAATTATCGGATTCTCAGTCTGGGTACGTTATCTACCAAGTTACTTCCGACCAAAGATGTGATGGAAGGTTCTTCTTTTGACCGACACGTAATACAGCAAGTACTGTAAAGAAGTATATTCATTTTTTCTGTAAAACCTGTTTATTATAAATATGCGTTTTGATACTCCTGGGAAACACAAGCCCCTTGTGTACATTTGTGTTTAATCTGAAACAAACAAAGAATATTTTGTTAGGATCGAATTGGGAAATTGTGTATTAACGTATAGTTCTTAAGTTGCATGTCCTTATGACTTAACCTTTAAAAATGTACTTTTAGTCGTAAATGGTCGGAGTTCCATACGATGTAACTATGCAGTGGAACTATTGCACATTGTATTTCAATATCTTTATATTATTTAATGGCAAAGTTATCTGATTAGGGTCTATGTGCTAATGTTTGTTCAATCACCTTTTTATAAGTGAGTGTGCTCGAGTGGTCGCATATTTGAAAATATTAATTAGAGCCGAGACACCACCTAGTGTTAGATTTATACGTTACTAAAGTCTGGTAAGGCTTAATTACCACAAGATGAGTGAGTAAGGAGAAATCGTCTTTATTAGTGCTTTTGTTAAATATTATTTTTGAAAGCAACCACGTGAAGATTATAAATCATGTAATTTCTAATAAACATTGAAGTAACTATATATCTTAATAAATAATTACTCATATCCATGAATTACTCTTAAAAGTTCTAATTTTTTATTCATTAGAAGTCAGGCCCAAAAAAGTGGTTCTTTTGACGAACTCTGTTAGGCATGAGAAAGTAACGTTTTATCATATTTATATTTACGTATGTTAGAAAAGATACATTCCAAGAATGCGACACAAACGCAAGAATAACTCTTTGAGACTGTACCAATAACGTTACTTTCATACTCCAATTAAACTTTAATTAAGAGTATAAAGACAATGTATGATGCAGATATATATATATGTGTGTGTGTGTATATAATTTTGGTTTCGTATTTCATAGAAAGTTTTCGTAGCACCTTATTATTAAAATATTCTGTCACTGTTAGGTTTGGGTAGTACTGAAGGGGGTTGGAGAGACAAGGTTGTTGAATCCTAGGTTTCGTAATTCGCTTATCCTTTTTGGTTAGAAAAGAGTATTTCAAGAACTAGCAGGAGTTGCCATTAAATTATAAACTAGGGTTTGTATTGTACAGACAACTCTTTGAGTAGCTTTGTACGAATTGTGTAAAACAAGCATACAAACAAATGACATAAGCAATTGGGCTCAACGCTGTAAATTCGTGTATCTGGAATCATTAAGTTTATCTTATAAAAACTGTAAAGTATGTGTATTTGGCATTATTAGGTTTATCTTATAAAAGCTGTAAATACGTGTATTTGACATAAATTAGCTTGTCTTGTCTTTAAAAAGCTGTAAATTGTCCATAAATTAAAAGAGCATGACGCGAAATATATAAACGATAAACTATAACAAATATCTTAAGCTTAAGTAATAATATTAAACATAATATTATGTAAAATGGGTAAATACATAAGGTTGTAGACGATTGTATCATAAGAATGTTACTGCTTTGAAGCTTTTTTTCTTTACATACAGCCGACTGTAAACTAAACCAGGAGTCAGTTAATCATGGTGGATCTGTCAGGGCCTGAGTCAAGGACACATTCTTTTCCCACGCCCATTTGGTAACACCGGAAGCTAAAGTAGAGAAGGTTTTTTTTTATCTCTCAACTGTTTTAACGATCATAGCAAACAGTCCAGGAGTGTCTATCACTCGGTCGGGTTAATGGTCAGTCAGTCTACTTTACCCATTAAAGTAACATAAACCAACATTTTTTTTATCAGCATTGACATCACTTAAATTTTAGTAGAATTCCCTTGACATCTTAATGCTTCAGCGGTAATTCTGAAGGCTTATGACGTCAAAACCTGAGTTTCAAAAACTGTGGTGATCACCGCATAAGTACTTCATTGTGTATCTTCATACTTAACCATAAACCAACCGGTAAGCCAAAGTTAAACACAGTTTATTGTGTTGTTTTATTTCAACAATAAACAAACAAATATTAAAAGACTTCTCAAAAATTATCATAATGGATTTTGTTCTACAGTTGTATTTGCATTACCTGAGTGTCAGCGTAATACTTTTATTTGTATTTACATTACGTAAGTGTCAGTGTGTAATTTATCTATCTCTGTTTATATTAAATGAGTATTAATGTGATTTCTTCACTTGTATATACATTACATAAGTGTCAGTTTACATTCTCTAACTTCATTTACATTATCCAAGTGTCAGTGTAATTTCTACATCTTTATTTACATTATCTAAATATCAATCTCTCTACTTCTATTTACATAACCTGAGTGTCATTGTGATTTCTTTACTTGTATTTACATTACCAGGATGTTAATGTAACTTTCCTACCTCTATTTGCATTACCTAAGTGTCAGTGTAATTTCCCTACTTGCATTTACAACACCTGAGGGTTCACTGTTAATAGTATTAGATGACAATAGTTACCAAGTGGAACAACCCAACTGTTTCATTGTTTAGAATGTTGTTCAGAAATCGGTCATTTGCAGTTTGCCACCTTTCATTTGTGTTGCAAGTAAACATCTCGTAGTAATAAATAATATTCTTAAACCTTAAGTTGATTAAAAAAGATGCTCACACAAAAAAGTGAATACAAAGTAGGTAGTATTACTTTAAAATAAGAATAAAAAACATTTAAGTGAGTCAACATGGAAATAGAAACACAAGTTAAAATAAGTATATGGTAATATATAAGTCTCATTTCTGGAAATATACCATATAGTAGTTTAATTACAGGTGGAAAAATTCCACAGTAAATAAACACTTTTGAACAACATTCCAATTTGATATAAATTTTAAAATATCACAAAATATGTGAACGAGAACATTAAAAATCATAAAAGAATTCCAACTTTATATAACGCTAAGCCTTTTCATTCTTGTCACTATAGAATGACAGTGAAATGTTTTCGACTGAACTTAGTACTTTGCGCTTCCTGGTGGGGGTAATGAGTGCATTATAATAGCGAATATATTTTCTCACTATTCGCTCTAACAACAAATAGTACCGTCACAGGCTTTTTTATCGCGATAACTATTAATTATGCTAAAAGAAAATCAAAACAAAAGTTACTTACATTATTAGGCCTAACATCTATGATAAAAATGAGAAACAAACGCTGCATCTGTAAAGGATAGTTTAAAAAGGATGTTAAAACAAGAAATTACAGCCTGATTGGATCTTCAGAAACGTTAAACCTATTTGGTTTAGAGTAATCCAGAGTCCAGAATCGTAACCTTGAAGTATTTATACTGTATAGTATATTTAAGTAGTTGAGAGATCTTTTGGTCTAGCATTGGCCAACTCCGATGACAACATCGAGTGTTGACATAAGGCCTCCTGGGCAGCGACACATTAGAGATAGGGAATCGATCTCAAATGGTATTTTGAACTCGGTACAGTTTTCCACCTTGTGTCTAACTATATTTTTATGAATTTTCACGAAGCTGCAATTTAAGTTATAAAATTATTGAGTTCACACATTAAGTTATTAATTATTGGTTCTGGGTAATATCCAACGGATATCATCATATGTGAGGGAATTTCAAAACTGGAATAAACAAAAATAAAGAACCATCATGGGAGGGTGATATTCATAATTGTTCGTTTTTGAATTTCGCGCAAAGCTACATGAGGGCTATCTGCAGTAGCTGTCCCTAATTTAGCAGTGTAAGACAAGAGGGAAGGCAGCTAGTTATCACCATCCACCGCCAACTCTTGGCACCTCTTTAACCAGCGAATAGTGGGATTGACCATCACATTATAACGCCCCCACGGCTGAAATGGCGAGCATTACGAGTCGAGTGCCTTAACTGCCTGGCCATGCCGGGTAAAAAATTCATAATGAATTCTATTTTAATACTGTCATAACGTTACAACGATACCAATGGAAATCAGAATATACCGAAGACGAGATGTTAATAATGGAATAACACACATACATATACACACAAACTGATAAATTAATATATATATCTATGCTTTTCTTAATTACTTCTGATAACAAACAGCTGTAAGTATTGCAAAGCGTTCGCGTTACATGAAATAATTTTGTCAACAATTTTTAAACTTTCCAATTCACTAGCATGCTCAGGGTCTACTACTATGACATCACTCAATGCCGATAAAGGTATGGCTAAAATAAGTCACTGGTAAGCTCCATCCGTTAAAGAATGGAAGACCTCTAGCACCTTGCCATGTTGATTTTCAAATTATTTTTCAAACTCGGTGCTTTTTTTAAAAGGATTTACAAGACAATTTAAATAATGGGAAAAACACACACAAACTAAAAACAAACGTGTTACATAACTTTTTCTACTAACTTATAAAGCTGAGTAACCAATTATTATGATTGGTTGATTCGTTGAAAGAAGCCAGAAAGCCACTACCAAACGAAATAAAACAAATGGGATCAAATATTGTGGTCCCCTGATGTATCAGCGATAAGTTTATAGACTTACAACGTTAAAATCCAAGGCTCGATCTCCAACGTGAGCAGAGAACAGATAGCCGATTGTGTGGCTTTGCGTTAAAAACAAAGCACCGACAACTATGTCTATTTGGAGTATTTGGTAAACGTACTGAATGAAAATAGACGAGAGAAAAAGGAATGTTAAAAGGAGGAGACGGACAATAGAGGAGCTTGACCTATATTCTTATGTTACGACAAGACATCTTGATATTACAAGAAAGAAATAAGATGCCACTTAACACAAGGTGAAATGTTGTTACATATTAAAACTGGGACCTAATGATGGGTATATTTACGTCAGTGTTGAATCCTTATAAAGTGTCATAAAAAATATGTGAATAAATGAATACAACTGACAAATCAAAGAACTTTAGATGGTAATTAGAAAAGAATAAAGACGGATGATTCAAAATATTGTGTAGTGAATAGGCATGTTGATTACCTAATATTGTATAGTAAATAAGCATGTTGATTACCTAATATTGTGTAGTGAATAGGCATGTTGATTACCTAATATTGTGTAGTGAATAAGCATGTTGATTACCTAATATTGTGTAGTGAATAGGCATGTTGATTACCTAATATTGTGAAGTGAATAGGCATTTTAATTACCTAATGATGTGAAGTGAATAGGCATGTTCATTACCTAATGATGTGAAGTGAATAGGCATGTTCATTACCTAATGATGTGAAGTGAATAGGCATGTTCATTACCTAATATTGTGAAGTGAATAGGCATGTTCATTACCTAATATTGTGAAGTGAATAGGCATTTTAATTACCTAATGATGTGAAGTGAATAGGCATGTTCATTACCTAATATTGTGAAGTGAATAGGCATGTTCATTACCTAATATTGTAAAGTGAATAGGCATGTTGATTACCCAATATTGTGTCGTGAATAGGCATTTTAATTACCTAATGATGTGAAGTGAATAGGCATGTTCATTACCTAATATTGTGAAGTGAATAGGCATGTTCATTACCTAATATTGTGAAGTGAATAGGCATGTTGATTACCCAATATTGTGTCGTGAATAGGCATGTTGATTACCTAACATTGTGTAGTGAATAGGCATTTTAATTACCTAATATTGTGTAGTGAATAGGCATTTTAATTACCTAATATTGTGTCGTGAATAGGCATGTTGATTACCTAATATTGTGTCGTGAATAGGCATGTTGATTACCCAATATTGTGTCGTGAATAGGCATGTTGATTACCTAACATTGTGTAGTGAATAGGCATTTTAATTACCTAATATTGTGAAGTGAATAGGCATGCTGATTACCTAATATTGTGTAATGAATAGGCATGTTGATTACCCAATATTGTGTAGTGAATAGGCATGTTGATTACCCAATATTGTGTAGTGAATAGGCATGTTGATTACCCAATATTGTGTAGTGAATAGGCATATTGATTGCCTAATATTGTGTAATGAATAAGCATGTTGACCATCTAATTCTATCCTACCAGTTTTTATTCAGAAAGGAACGAGCAGGAAACAATGGCTAGCGTTCCAGAATGTAACTTTGAGGAAATTTCGTGTCTAATATTCCTTTAACGCTGAAGAAAAAAAAAACATTTTTCACTGTGGGTTTGTGGGTGCATTATAACAGTAACGGCTTAATTCAGTTATTTGATATGACAAGAGTAACTCAAGGGTTAGAATGGAAGATACCGACTAGTTGCATAGAAGGACTCTTGTCTATCATTTCAAAGTTAACTCCCATGAAAACAGTCACCTTTAGCCACCAATAACTGGATCTGCTCTGAAAAGTTTCATTAGAGGTCCAAACAGTGATGGTACAATATGCGTTTACACTTTCTGCTCTGAAAAGTTTTCATCAGGTCAGAGGTCCAAACAGTGATGGTAAAAGATGCGTTTACACTTCCTGCTCTGAAAAGTTTTCATCAGGTCAGAGGTCCAAACAGTGATGGTAAAAGATGCGTTTACACTTCCTGCTCTGAAAAGTTTTCATCAGGTCAGAAGTCCAAACAGTGATAGTACAAGATGTGTTTACACTTCCTGCTCTGAAAAGTTTTCATCAGGTCAGAGGTCCAAACAGTGATGGAACAAGATGCGTTTACACTTCTTGTTCTGAAAAGTTTTCATTAAACATCAAAAAGTGATGGGATAAAACGTGTTTGCACTTCCTGCTATGAAAAAGTTTTCGTCAGAGGTCCAAACAGTGATGGGACAAGACGCATTTATACCTCCAGCAGGAACGTTGCGCAAAAAACAACAAGAACAAGTACTGTGAACTAGAATCCTCTCGAGGTTTGACCCAGATAGCCATTTTTAGCTTCCTGGGAAAGTCATTATCAAGAGGAAACAAAACCATTTGGGGAGGGGAAGATGAAAACAATTATTTCTTTTGAACGGCTTGATGAAAGTAAGCCAATCAAATACTGACAAATATAAGTGAACGATATGATAAATGAAACAGTGAGTTGTCTACACAGAATACAGTTAATAGTTGTGGACGGCCAGCTAGGCTAAATATGAGGAACTGCTTTCATTAAAGTTGTGACTACATAAGGGTCGATTTTGGGACGCTAGTACAAGTGTTTGTCCATTTCTTTTTTCATCAGAATAACAATAATTTTTTGATGTGTTTCATGTCAACTTATGGCAATAGAACGAATAATCAAATTTTTACTGTAAAAATAACTCGAAGACAATTGCTGTTGTCCACCTTACTGTTAATTATTCATTTTTTTCAGACTCTCCTTATATAACCACAAAATAGTTTATTCAAGATGAATTATCATGAATTGAATGAAAAGTGTATTTTTGCGCACCACTTACGTATTGATATTCTTTGTTTAACCGTTCGCAATTTTTTGTTAATTATTAATAGTGTAAAGACACTTTTACTCATTCATGATTCGGGAATCATGACAAGCAGGTTTCAATTAATTTTATTAGTTTTACCATTACTGTTTTGAAAACAATTGTAAAATTAAGTAAATATATAGTGCCACCTCCTCCTCTAATAGCTCAGCTGTAAATCTGAAGGCTATACCAGATTTACCATTATACATTTATTTTAACACCTAAGCTTGATTTAATATAGTTTTATTTTTTGCATGTGACGTATTTCTTGACTGTCTTGCGTAAGTCGTGTCTGTTTTCGAAATTTGTAGAAGATTCTTGAGAGTAAGAATCAACAATATCTATTTTACAAAAACGCGCTAGAACATTGTTGAAACTTCAAGGAAACTCCTGTGATTCGTATGAAGAGAGCTAACCGAGAGACAGAAGATTATTAAACAGCTATAGTCAGTGTGCCATAGACCTCGGAAGCTATAATTGTAATTATCGCCTATTATTCGGATAACTACAGAATTGGACCAGTAACGTTTATAGATTTGGTATGCCCCCAGTGGCTCAGCGGTATGTCTGCGGACTTACGACGCTAAAAACCGGTTTTTGACACTCGTGGTGGGCAGAGCACGGACAGTCTATTGTGTAGCTTTGTAGCTTAATTGAAAACAACAACAGATTTGGTACATTACAAAACGTTAAACTTCAGTGAATTAACTTCGGACTTTAGTATTTCTACGAGGACATAAGATATTGTCGATGGCAAAAGTTTACAGATTCTACAAGGTAGCTAGCCGTCAAAAGAAGTGTACAGGTGGTATGAACAAAGAATTAATTTGTATGGAGAAACGGCTCGTTTTGGTTGAGAAAATATGTTACGTAGAGGAGCGTACAACGTTTCGACTTTCTTCGGTCATCGTCAGGTTCACAAAGAAAGAAAGAGGTAACTGACCGGAAGTTGGCCATATGTTTGAAAGGAGTTATGTAACTGAGTGTCGGAATGTAGAAGGCGTGCTAAGATGTTTGAATATAAAATTTTATATCATTTGTTTTCTTTTTACAATTTATTACATTTTTTTTAATATAGGTATTAAGGTGTTTCTTTGTATTGGTTTATTTTTGGCTTGAGTTGTTGTATGATTAAGGCTTCTTTAATTTTGTATTTGTTTATGTTTGTTTCTTTTTATTATATGAGTGTTTTCTATGGTTATGTTGTGTTTATTTGACTTGCAGTGTTCGAAAACGTGTGAAGGTGACTTTTTATGTTCTTTGAATCTGGTTTTCATTGTTCTACTTGTTTCTCCAATATAGAAGTCGTGGAAGTTATCATATTGTATTTTATAAATAATGTTGGTGTGGTGTTTGTCAGTGTAGTTCTTACGTAGTATAGACCTCAGTTTTGTGCCTGGTTTTTGAACAAATTTGGTATTAACTGGAATGTCATATTTTGTTACTAGTTTTTGCCAAATGTTGGTTATTTTTCTGCTGATGTCGGGAATATATGGTTTCGTGATTTTTTGATTCGTGAGATATATTCACTTTTGTTGGTTGATTTCGCTTTTTGTCTAGGTGTGTGCATATAGTGTTTTCTACGGTTTGAATTAATTTGCTCTCCGTGAACGTTGATAAAAAGACTTAGTTCTTGACCAGATAGAAGACTCAGTATAGTTTGTAAGTTTGTAAAACTGTTTTATGTCAACCATCATTTGTAATAACTATTAGTAATAACCTTTATTATAAATTGTATAGTTTTTTGTTTACATAATAAAATATATTCGTGTTAAAAAAGAAAACTCTGTGTATCAATCTAGTTGGTAAATATCATAAATGTTACACATATTAACATAATTAACTGCTACATTTAAACTTTCGGTTATTTGAAATAGTAATACGTAACGTACGTAGCATAATAAATCAGATAACCGTCCGAAATAAGTTATAACACGTAACAGTGTTTCGATAACCGCGCTGGGCACAGCACAGATATCCCATTACACAGCTTTGAATTCACAAACAACCAAGCAAAAACAAGTACACTGCGGGCCAAAATCTTAAGACTAATAAACATAAAGAAAAAATACGCATTTTGCGTTGTTAGGCTCAACCACTTATTTGAGTTGAGCTTGAAAAGATTAAAATAAGAAAGGGAAAATAAAAATTAAAAACCTTTTTAGCATTTAATGGGAAAAATGTGAATACTATGAAATTAGCCTAAATATTCGCTTGTCTAAAGTTTAAAACCATACCCAAACAGAGTAGGAAATTCCCAACAAGAGGTCTCAGTAGTGAGTTGCACGGCCATCATTGCGAATAACTTCAAAAATTCGCTTTGGCATGGTCGATATAAGCATTTGCAGAAGGCTGGCTAGAATGTTATTCCTAGTGGTGAAGATGGCTTCACAAAGATCATGCACTGTTTGGAATTGATGTCCATTTCTATAGACTTCCCTTGCCATCCACTCCCAAACATTTTCAATGGGGTTCAGTTCGGGCGAACACCCTGGATGATCCAAAAGAATCATGTTATTCGCCTGAAAAAGTCCTTTATCCTGCAGGCATTGTAGATTGCAGCATTATCCTGCTGAAAGATCCAGTCATTTCCACACAAGCGAGGGTCTTCAGTCAATAACGATGCTCTTTCCAACACGCCAATATAGCCAGCTGCTGTTTGACGCCCCTGTACAACTTGAAGCTCCATTGTTCCATGGAAGGAGAAAGCACCTCAGATCCTGATGGAACCTCCTCCACTGTGTCGTGTAGAAAATATCTCTGGTTGGATGTTTTTATCGTGCCATTAACGTTAGAAGCCATCTGGACCATCCAGGTTAAATTTTTTCTCATCATAGAACAAAAGCTTCTTCCACTTTTCTACGTCCCATGTTTAGTACTTCTCAGGAAAGTTTAACTAAGCTGTTTCGTAGAGTGGAAGGAGGCGTGGCCTTTGAAAACGTTTATGGTTTTTAGAGCCTTTCTCTCGTAGATGCCGTCTTATTTTTCTGCATTCTGTGTCCGTAAGGGCCTTAATTTGGTTCGACGATCAACTGGTGTCTTTCCGAACAACCCATCAAATCCTTCTTCTTAACGCCGGCGAAATATTCTTGGGCCGACCAATTGAAATTCTCGTTCCGTATCCATCAGGGTCTTTTAAAAAGTTATATTAGAACAGCTTACGCTAACCGTCCTTAATATTAAACGAAGTTGGTCAATAATAACCTTCGTCAACACTTGCACTAATCAAATTTGAACGAACTTGAAGAGTGTTACCCATGTTGTTCTTGGCAAGTGACGTCCATAACTTTACTTCAAAGTGGGTTTCACGAAACACCAATGAAGAGCAGTTTATCATCGCCAACAAACGAAAAGCTCCATTCACTATCAATTATGGTATCTTTTAAGTTATTTCAGAAACCAAAATTCTCCCCGAACAAATACAAATGTTTAATTAGTAGTTTATATAACTTACAAACCTCCGGCTGAAAAGAGATTTAGAGTAACAGGGCGCTAGGACGTCGTAACGTCACAGTTATGGTACGATACATTTATATGCGCGCGTGCGTGTGTTTGTGGCCTGCACGTGACTTTTTGAATTGACATAATTGTACTCTGAAGTACTATTTCGATTATCATGGTTTTCTGTAGGATAAAGCAGTAACTTTTAACGACATGGCATATAAACCGATATATTGCAGGAAACGCTGAATATGACAGCTTCAAACAAACGTTATTGTATCTCAGTCGTGAGAAATAAAACAACCCTCGAAGCCAAGCGTATCTATAAAATATGCCTACCTTGCGTATTGACAAGTATGTTTTAGATTTTATCGTAGGATGAAAACCTCAAATGGTGAGGAAACGCGCCAAGTACTTGCTTCATGTCACACTGTCCAAAGTTGACGTATTGGTTGAGAACGTTTTCCACGTTTATTTCACCTTTCAAGTAAAAAATATTGAACGAGCAGTGTTTTTGTTTCTGTTTTATGTTAAATTGTCATAATGTGGTTTTACTTTCATTCAGGAAAATGGAAGCTAAAAACAAAAGACCGTCATTCAAAAACAACAACTATTATTTCAGTTCGAAACGTACAGTGAATCCCATTGTTTTGGTTTGAAGAAGTCCCTTTAACATTATCTTTCCATTACAAGTTAAACGTGTTTAAATAATAATACTGGCGACCTAATTTGAGTCGCGTAGGAGGAAGTTGATATTTGAGAGAACCATCAAAATATATTGAAAAGTTTTTAAATTCTTTGAAAAGACAGACTTAGATGGATTAAGAAAAACAGACATAACTAAAGAAAAAATAAAGCCGTAATTCTGTTGGGTAACGTAAGTTTATTGCAACTGGATATAATGTTTAGTGTATTAATCCGCCTTTATTAGTACAGGGTGGTCGCTAGAAAAGCGGAAAATTTGTCAAACAGCTATTTATTTTTACAAAGAATAACTTTTACAAAGTTTTTAAAGGCATATGCTATATTACACTCATAGATGCTCAAAATTATTAAAATCGTGCATTTTATTCATGATGTAAAGAAATCAAAATAGAAATGAGTAAGCACGCATTTTATTCATGATCTCATCTGACCCTCAAATTTCCGCTTTTCTAGCGACCACTCTGTATTTGTATGGCTAGGTGATTAAGGAACTCGACTCGTAATCCGAATCCCCGTCACACTAAACATGCTCGCCCTTTCATCCGTGGGGATATTTTAGGGTGACGGCCTATCCCACCATTCGTTGGTAAAAGAGTAGCCCAAGAGTTGGCGGTGGATGGTGATGATTAGCTTCCTTCTCTCTAGTCTTACACTGCTGAATTAGGGATGGCTGACGCAGATAACCCTCGTGTAGTTTTGTGCGAAATTCAGAAACAAACCAAATGGAGTTTTTTAAATAAAAAGAAGAATGTTAATTGTATTCTTTAGCGAATATTGTTAGCTCGAAAATTATGCCTTTGACTTCAATGAAAAGAGATACCTGTTTGTTTGTTTGTTTTGGAATTTCGCACAAAGCTACTCGAGGGCTATCTGCGCTAGCCGTCCCTAATTTGGCAGTGTAAGACTAGAGGGAAGGCAGCTAGTCATCACCACCCACCGCCAACTCTTGGGCTACTCTTTTACCAACGAATAGTGGGATTGACCGTCACATTTTACGCCCCCACGGCTGGGAGGGCGAGCATGTTTAGCGCGAACCCACGACCCTCGGATTACGAGCGCACGCCTTAACGCGCTCGGCCATGCCAGGCCCCAATAAATACCTGATCGCTCTCAAGTTTGATGCATCCAACTATACGAGTTCATATGGTACATCATGTCCTTGAGGAGTTTTAATCTATGATCTCGGAATACTTTTCATCGAAGTAGGACAGATTAATAAAAAATTAGTTTTTTCGTTGAAAATGATAGCCATATCATTCAGTGTAATCATTTCATTTGATTGAATAGCAGGAAATGAACTAATTTAATGGAATCTTTATTTTTGACATATCAAATTAAAAATTAATTCTAATATGTCGAAAGCAAATTGTGCAAGAGTTGAGCTATTGCATATTTTTAACTTCAACATTGAATAAAATGTTATGATACAACTTTTTCTCAAACGCAACTTATTTTGCACAAGTTTGTTTATTCGTTTTCGAATTTCGCACAAAGCTACAAGAGGGCTATGTGCGCTAGCCGTCCATAATTTTTCAGTGTAACACTGAAAGGAAGGCAGGTAGTCATCACTGCCAACTGCCAACTCTCGGGTTCCTCTTTTATCAGTGAACAGTAGGATTAACCGTTACATCATACCATCCACACAACTGAAAGGGTGAACATGTTTGCACAGAATAGAAAAAGAGCAAACATAAAGATATTGTTAGCTCTAAATTAATTTCAAAATTTAGCTTTCTCTCTTATCTATCTATAACTGTCTGCTCGTTTGTGTTGTCTATGAGCAAACATGGGACAAGTGTAATATTTCAGCATTTATATCTAAAAAAAAAAATCCGTATATTACGAAGAGAGAATTCTTCAATGCATGTACTCTGGTTTTTGTATCAACTACACACGTGGTCAGCAGCTGTGACTCTGGCAGTGGTGAGGGTTGTTTATCCAATGAAACGAGTTTCAACACCGTATACTTTTCTTCCCTATCTGCCGCTGTTTACAGCACGTTAATGAACTTGGTAAAAGGAGAAACTGGGCATGATACATCATTTATTTATTTGGTATTTCTTAACATGATGGCATTTTAATGTTACACCTAAAATCAACAGGTCTCACTTGGTAACATATTTGAATATATTTTTGAGTATTTTTTTTAATAAAGAAACTTAAATGATTGTCAGACCATAGTTTAAGAGAGAGAGATAATGAAAGGAAAAAAAAAAGACAACTACAATATCTGAAACATCGAAAACTTATTACCAGAAAATTATCTGTTATTGGAAACTATATATAGACATAAGTTACATTTGTACTTCTGGATTTGGAAGTTATAACATTACTGTGTGAAGTCACCCAATCCTGAATTATCTGTAATCATCAACTAGAGACAAACATAAGACTGGTTGCAAGATTCCCAGTTCCTGAATTATATTTTCTGTACAATGAAAACATGACCCCTGTCACTCTTGTTACACCATTGATACGTTGCACAAGATTAGGGACAATGCTATGCTGTATCTGCTTTTCTTTTTAAGTCTTCATGTTTGTTGCTATTCATGTTGTCTATATTGGTAGATGTACCATAAAATAAACACTTTTTTGCTTGAACTCAGCGGTATGTCTCCGGATTTACAACGCTAAAATCAGGGGTTCGATTCCCCTCGGTGGGCTGAACAGATAGCCCAATGTGGCTTTGCTGTAAGAAAAAGACACAAACACACATTTGCTTGAACTCTAAGTTCAACCTATTTCACGAATTGTGAAACATTCCGATACTCTCTGAAACACAAAAGTCTGTGTGAAATAAACATTCCGATACTCTCTGAAAGACAAAAGTCTGTGTGAAATCGGAAGAAAATATTTTATATTTTTAAGCGGGCGAAAATATTATATAATAAAAATAATAAACTTAGACTTCTTTCAGTGATAACGAGCTCAAAATTATAGGAGGTTCTTTAACTGCTAACAAATAAAGGATGTAGTTGTTCACGAACAGCAAAAACATTTCTTGGAATTTTACTCGTTAAAGCTAATGAACAAGAATTTTATTAGCATAAATTTATTATCACCAAATTTAAAATAAACGTAGTTGAGCGTAAATCATAAATATAACGACCATCATTTGCCACAACAAGGTGAAACGAAAGTAGAAGTAAACAATAGAGAAGTTAAAATTATTTATTTTCAGAACACTTAAATTTTAAAAACAATTAAAAAGTAGAAAAAATGCAGTGAAAGTAAGTGACTTTTTTTAAAGGCGAGAAAAAGGTATTTAAAAATTTTGTGTACATTTTCTTGTGGAATATCTGATAAAATACCATTCATGAGAATTCATAGAATAGCTTAATTGGTCAAAAGTGAAAAAAAATCCAATTATGAAAGCCAAAAATAATTTTATTGATAAAACACGTTTATATATATGAAAGCTATTGTGCAGTAACTGAAACAATTGTGAAAATCTCAAAAAATTCACACACATTAATCAGAAACAACGATAACTGGATGATGAATATATTAATGGCACAAAACATTATCATACTAATACTCATAACTACACAAGTAGAGAGAAAAATGCTATTCAATTAACCAGAATCGTTTTCATACATTATCAGTTTTTATAAAACCTTCAGGTCTCTCACAAGTTTCATATTGGTAATGAATGTTTCATTGGCTTATTTACTGTCGTGATGTCAGGTCACCACTTTCGCTGGATGCTCGGTGCCAATAAGACTACATTAGTGGATCAGAATCTGTTTGTCAGTAATAAGGGTGTCATCAGTTTTATGATGATTAACCACACCTTTGGTTAAGATGCAAAACCGTATTTGTGCCAATTGTTCACTTTGCTTCACTGTATATAGTGTTCCCTAACTGCCATGTTGTTCGTCTTCGAAAAACTGTTGTTGGTTCTTGGCACATAAAAAGTAAGAGTTATTCATATAGACATAGGCTTCAGATTTCCACATTACACTGTTGTGTCCTAGTATAAAAAGTAAGAGTTATTCATAAAGACATAGGCTTCAGATTTCCACATTACACTGTTGTGTCCTAGTATAAAAAGTAAGAGTTATTCATAAAGACATAGGCTTCAGATTTCCCCATCACACTGTTATGTCCTAGTATAAAAAGTAAGAGTTATTCATAAAGACATAGGCCATATATTTCTCCATTACACTGTTATGACCCAATATAAAAAGTAAGAGCTATTCATAAAGACATTGGCCTCAGATTTCCCCATTACACTGTTGTGTCCTAGTATAAAAAGTAAGAGTTATTGATAAAGACATAGGCCTCAGATTTCTCCATCACACTGTTATGTCCTAGTATAAAAAGTAAGTGTTATTCATAAAGACATAGGCCATATATTTCTCCATTACACTGTTATGACCCAGTATAAAAAGTAAGAGCTATTCATAAAGACATTGGCCTCAGATTTTCCCATTGCACTGTTATGTCCAAGTATAAAAAGTAAGAGTTATTCATAAAGACATAGGCTTCAGATTTCCCCATTACACTGTTATGACCCGGTATAAAAAGTAAGAGCTATTCATAAAGACATAGGCTTCAGATTTCCCCATTACACTGTTGTGTCCAAGTATAAAAATTAAGAGTTATTCATAAAGACATAGGCTTCAGATTTTCCCATCACACTGTTATGTCCTAGTATAAAAAGTAAGTGTTATTCATAAAGACATAGGCCATATATTTCTCCATTACACTGTTATGACCCAGTATTAAATGTAAGAGTTATTCATAAAGACATAGGCCTCATATTTCCCCATTACACTGTTGTGCACATGTCGATCTTTTCCTTTTGATCACCTCTTCTCAGAATCTGTTTTCAATTAGTTACACGTCCTTTGAGGCTAATATGTATTTTAATGTTCACTGGTTGCATTAACACCTGTAGTTAAAGCAAGATCTCTGGCAAGCTCTGTACGCTACTGTTTTCTATATTGTATAAGGCCTAACCTGCTATGTACTTAACACTACGTTTTCGAGAGTTTTAGATGTGTATTGTATCTGAATCACTTCTATTGCTAACAGTGTGAGCCATAACTACAGTAACATTACATCCACAGTGTATAGTGTGACAGACTACCTATACTTTTGTAGTCAGAGAGTGCAAACTATTGACACGTGACGATTTTACACTGTTTGAATTCATTTTCACGTGATTTAAGATATAGTATTCTCACAGCGTCTGTTTTTCTATTTTTTTTAATTTCGAGCAAAGCTACTCGAGGGCTATCTGCGCTAGTTGTAATGTAGAGAAGGATATTCGCATACTGAATGTCACTTAATGCTGGTTTGTTTTGTTTTGAATTTTGCCTATGCTACACGAGAGTTATCTGCTCTAGACGTCCCAGTGTAAGACTAGAGGGAAGGCAGCTAGTCAGCACCACCCACCGCCAACTCTTGGGTTACTCTTTTACTAACGAATAGTGGGATTGACCGTCACATTATAACGTCATTACGGCTAGGAGGGCGAGCATTTTTGTTGCGACCGGGATTCGAACCCGACACACTCGGATTACGAGTCGAACGCCTTAACACGCTTGGCCATGTCGGGCCCCTTTTTATCATACCTTGCTACTATTATTTTCAATACTGTAGACATTATATAAAAATACGCAACATATCTTATTGTTTTTGGAGATAATAACAAAATGAAACAAATCTAAAGCTGAGAACGTTATGGTTCATTCAAAAGTATGAATTCCAAATTTATTAACATTATAAAACAAACCGTTAAGGCCTTGAATGTCGTTTAAGATCGTACGTATTAATATATAGAAGAAAACTGTGTTGCAAGTACACAGTTTGTTTTAAGTTGTTCTATCACGATTCCAGTTTCATATTTCATAACCCCCCCAGTAAGCCCCCCAGGCCGCTCTAATGTTACTCAATAACATCCGTAATCTAATTTGATTGTTTAAAGAATACAACTAAATCAATACTTCTTAAAATAAAATAGTTTTCAAACGAGACCCAAAACTCGAGTGCTTATAAACAGCCCCCGCTAGTACAGCGGTAAGTCTACAGATTTACAACGCTAAAGTCAGGGGTTCAGTTCCCCTCGGTGGGCTCAGCAGACAGCCCGATGTGGCTTTGCCTTAAGAAAACACGCTTTCGAATAGTTTGCTATTCTTATTTAGTCTTTATTTTCCTTAATAAAGCGCTCGAGTTCTGGGTTTCACTTGAAACCCATTACATGGTTTCAGTGTGATCATGTGTGTTGACTCCTTAATTAGAATTTTTAAAACAAGATAAGAAGTAGAATTTATTAATCATATGTTTCAATAGTACGAGTAATTCGTTATGCTATACAAACAATCTAACTTATGTTTCTTTGTGTAGTTTAGTCTATAAGTTTTTTGACATATTTGTAAATCTTTGGCTTTTGTTGTTTCGAATTGAGTCTCGCATTAGTTAACTTGTTGGTAATGTTGATATAAGTGTATGTTTCTTTGTTTTGGTGTAGTAAAGTCTCAATGGGCTATCTGTCGTGTTCACCGAGGGATATCGAACCCCCGATTTTAACGTTTTAAATCCGAAGACTTACGACTTATCCTACTGGGGGGGATGTAGACATATACCTATCATTACTTAGCTGTTAATCGTGTGAGTGTTATACTGTAATGGTCGATCCCACTGATTGTTGATAAAGAGTAACCAAAAATTTGGCTTCAACATTAGAAACAGCTATCGCAGATAACCCTTAAATAGCTGTATAAATATATATATATATATATATATACAAAGAGAGAGATATTGTAGTTTTCTCTGATTATTTTCCCTAGATTATTAGTTCACATGACTTTCTGTTAGAAATATCAAGTTAGTTTTCCTATTGAAGCTTGTTCCTGTTAGAATCATCAGCCCAGTTTCTCTAACGAAACCTGTTTTTATTAGAAACATCAGTTAAGTTTCTTTAACGAAACCTGTTTTTGATAGATACATCAGCCCAGTTTCTCTAACGAAATCTGTTTTTATTAAAAACATCAATTAAATTTATTTAACGAAACCTGTTTTTGATAGATACATCAGTCAGATTTATATAATGAAATCTGTTAATATTATAGAAGTATTAGCTCAACATATTCAAATTCGCCCCTGTTAGAGAAATCAACATTACTTTTAAAATGAAACTCATTAATTTTAAAATAGTCCACTTTCTATTAACAACGTTATTCTAAACTTCTGAAGTGAAACCTTGTTGCCTGTACGTTGTTTTTCCCTGATTTCTACTAACATTTGGATGTTTACAAGTAAATCACGACCTATTCAACTTTATAATATTGTATTTTGCTTGCTATAAAAAGAGCATTTATCTGTTTTTTTTAATTAGTCGTTCGATCACAAACTTATCTACTGCATAATTGGATTACATAACATATTCATTTGTTATTGTTCGTGGTCTATTTTTTCATAGTACGTTGAGTAAATGCATTGATAAACATATGTCACTAAATACACGATTTTGTTTGAACACAACATTGTATAACCATCATAAAATGATTTACAAAGCAGTTTCAGAATATAAGACACGAAACGAATCTGTAAAACAATCTACACAGATTAACTAGATCCCCACATGAACAAACTTGACCTATTACGTAAATTTTTCACTTAATTCAGTAAAAGCAGACAGATTAAAAATATGACCCCATGAACAAACTTGACCTTTCATAACATGAACTGACTTTTAAGCCCCTGTAGTTTTTTAATCGGTTCTATCAACAGATTAATGTTGTCACAACTATCCATAAAAGTAAAGCATCACGTTTCTCTGCAAACTCCTAATTAAGAGTTTTTACTGACAGAGAGTTTAGAAGCAAAAAACAGTTTTTTCCATTGACACAAGTAATTCATCTTTTGTACATCAACAAATATCGATATTTTCACCATGAATTAGCGTAGGAACGTAACAGAACAGACGCTGTGATGTGACAGACAGATCGATGCTTTGAATGAACTTTGGGTCCACTAGTTGCTCGTAGGTTTCATCACTATTTTCAGTAATTAAAAGCCTTGGAACCTTTTACAAATTTGCACGTGATCTTATTTTTTTTATTAAAGTATTAAATAATTTTTATTCTCCAGTTTCCATGACACATCGAGTTTATGCGTGTGACTCCTTGACTTTACAATAAAGGTAAAAATTTAGATACACAACAAGAAAACTTAATTGTTCAGTTGTATCTCTTCAAGCTACACTCGCTTATTTTATGAGTTAGTTTGTCCGTTTCCTTCATGAATCACTTTTGTGTTTTCCCCATTCTTGTTTATTTGTTTGTTTTTTAATTTCGCACAAAGCTACTCGAAGGCTATCTCTGTTAGCCGTCCCTAATTTAGCAGTGTAAGACTAGAGGGAAGGCAGCAAGTCGCTGAAAGAGCGAGCATGTTTGGCGCGACAGGGATGCGAACTCGCGACCCTCAGATTACGAGTCGCACGCCTTAACACGCTTGGCCATGTCGGGTCTTTCCCATTCTTCAACACAGATATGAACATATCAAATAATGTTTAACATAGATTCACACCTCAAATATTTTATCATACAGCAGTTCGCTACAAAACGGTTTATCGCACATCAGCACACTAAATATAGTTTAGTAGACACGAGCACATCAGGAAACTTTAACATTTTTATTTTTCTGAGAGAAGAATATTCTACATTAAAATGCTAAATATTACATACATTCGATGTATGAAAAGGAAATCTGACATCTAGATCAGCTTTAGCGTTATTTATTCATGTCATTTTGGTAAAAGCTACTTACTTACTGCTTTCTGTTTCCTCGTGCTTTTCTCTCTCTGTGCACAAAGATAATATTCAACGCACACACGTTTTGAGTTCAGTTTGAATTTCACGCAAAGCTATAAGAGGGCTATCTGCGCTAGCCGTCCCTAATTTAGCAGCGTAAGACTAGAGAGAAGACAGCTAGTCATCACTACCCACCGCCGACTCATGGGCTACTCTTTTACCAACGAATACTGGGATTGACTGTAACATTATAACTCCCACACGACTGAAAGGACGAGCATGTTTGGTGTGGCGGGGATTCAAATCTGCGACTCTCGGATTACGAGTCGAGCGCTTTAACCAAGTGGCCATGCCGGGCTTTAGAGTTTAAACACGAGACACTAGACAGAAACTCTGTTGAGTGACATCTACTTGAAAAACTCGTATTTATACAGGCCGTAATAGATACAGGACATTTTAGATTCAAGAAAATGTATTTTTGCAAATTTGTACATTTGTTTTAAAAGCTAATTAGTCGAAAAAAGTGAGTTATTGTAAATCCTTCTCTTACAGGTGTCTCCTTACCCCTATCCGTCCGTATATCCACAATACCTGTGATAAACCAGTGGCTGGAAGGGGATGGAAGAGTTTAGTTGTAAAATCGTCTTGGTAGGAGATAGTCGTTGTGGGAAAACTGCTCTTATCCATAGATTTACCAATGACAACTTTTTAGAGGTAAGTAAAGGCTTACTATAAAAACCTTAAACAAAATTCGTGATGACATATTATAACAGTTTCTAAGACGTACAATAAATGTTTCAATTGTGACGTTGACGAGTAACATAGGCTTAATGACAGCAAAAGTATTCACGAACAACGAAAATTTTTGAGGATTGATTAGGAATATTACTGAAGAGGGCGCTAGTATCAGAATAACATTAAAATATTTTTAAATGTTCAGAATCATCGAAAATTTGAACATTTAATGATTATGTAAATATAAATAAATTTGACGTTGCTGGGTTTGTTTTGAATTTCGCGCAAGGCTACACGAGGGCAATCTGCGCTAGTCGTCCCTAATTTAGCGGTGTAAGACTACAGAGTAGGCAGCTAGTCATCACAACCCACTGCTAACTTTTAGGCTACTCTTGTGCAAACAAATAATGGGATTGACCAAACGCCCCTACGGTTAAAAGGACACGCATGTTTGGTGTAACGGGAATTCGAATCCGCGATCCTCAAATTACCTTAACCACCTGGCCACGTCGTGCTTAGACACAATTTAATTGAGTGAATTCACTGAAGCGTCCGTCTCTGAATGTAGTTCTTCTTTGACTGATTTTGTGTATAGAATATCTAGTTACTTCAGTTCTAACTTAATATACCTCTCTGTAAAGCGAATCATATTTCAGTATTGAAGAAATATATAACTAAGTTGGCAGGGAATCTAAACAAGATGTTCCCATAACAACTTTAATTTCGTGTTATCCTAAACAGTCTGTTAGTTCATTAATAAACATCACCTAGAAGACAAATATTATTTGTAAACAACGCACCTAAGAACTAGTGTAACTGCCATAGCTGTAAATACTGAAACATACCGTTTTATAATAACACACTAATGGTAAGTTTAGTTTATGAGAAATATCACCATGAAATATATATTGTTTTATAGCAACAACCAAAGTTAGGTTTAGTTCATTGAGACATTTCACCTTGTTGGCCTGGCATGGTCTAGCGCGTTAAGACGTGCGCTTCGTAATCTGAGGGTCGCGAGTTCGCGCCAAACATGCTCACTCTCCCAGCGTGGGGGTGTTATAATGTGAGGGTCAATCCAACTTTTCGTTAGTAAAAGAGTAGCCCAAGTGTTGGCGGTGGGTGGTGATGACTAGCTGCCTTCACCCTAGTCTTACACTGCTAAATTAGGGACGGCTAGCACAGATAGCCCTCGAGTAGCTTTGTGCGAAATTCCAAAACAAACAAACATATCACCTTGAAGTAAATATTATGTTCTGCTAAAGACAAGATTTACACTAATACATCAAAGAAGATATTAACTGACTACAATACAATACATCAAAGAAGTTTTCAGTTCACTACGTTATGCTGAAGAAGGGATATCTAAGTTAAATATCCTAAGAGAAACAGATTATTAAAATATACCAGACACTAAAATAACAAAATAAAATGATAGTTTACTAAAATATACCAGACACTAAAATAACAAAATAAAATGATAGTTTACTAAAATATACCAGACACTAAAATAACAAAATAAAATGATAGTTTACTAAAATATACCAGACACTAAAATAACAAAATAAAATGATAGTTTACTAAAATACACCAGACATTAAAATAACAAAATAAAATGTTAGTTTACTAAAATATAATGACGAAAAGTTTAGTTTACGAGCAGTTTACACACACCAAAGGAAAGGTTAGTTCACTTACTTAACATACCAGATAAAGGTTACTGAGCTAAAAACAAACCACGGGTGCTATTTCTTTAGTAACACAAAAGTAGGTGTGTTGACTCACGTACGAAAATATCCCACACGAAAATACCATGAAGTTTAGATCAGTTTCCTAACATATACTGTCAAAAAAACAACAGTATTAAATAAAAGCATAAAACAACCTTTCTTTAAGTTCTCTACACATACTAGTATTTTTCTTCAAGATCTAACAAGGACCCGGCATGGCCGAGTGGTTAAGGTACTCGACTCGTAATCCGAGGTTCGGAGTTCGAATCCCCGACATACTAAACATGCTCGCCCTTTCAGTCGTGGAGGCGTTATAATGTTACAGTGAATCCCTCTATCCGTTGGCAAATGAGTCGTTGAAGAGTCTGCTGTGGGTGGTGATGACTACCTGCCTTCCCTCTATTCTTACACTGCTAAATTAGAGACGGCTAGCGCAGATAGCTCTTGTGCAGCTTTGCGCGAGATTCAAAACAAATCAAATTAAGATCCAATAACCAACCATAAAAATTTAAACATTTTCATGCTACATAAAGCCAATTTCTAAAACATGGCATGAACTTGTATACAGAATCGAAGTGCTCATTCAAATCAACATACGAAACAAATATTATTATAATTGACTGAAAACTGCACTTGTAATATAGGTATGTTTGGCGTGTTACTCGTTTTTTACCCAATCTAATAGACATTTAAAGAGTACGTGTCGTTCATACGATTAAGCTTTAATGAAACCTTCAGCTGACAATGTGTTAGAAATAAGTAATTTATTTTTCTTTTATTAGAACTATTATAAATAATAAAGAAGCATTAATATACTTACTGTTCAATGGAAAAACTATTTGAAAGAATGCAGATTTTTATTATAATAGGAACTATAAATAACAAAATATAGCATCATTAATGCCACTAATTTGTTCCATATTTTTAGCCGACAAACAGTTTGAAATATTTCATTATGTTTTGTTCTTTATCATCAAATTTATAATAGTGTTTATTACATTAGAAAAGATGAGATATCACATGTGACAAAAACCCTTACTATTACCTATATTACAGAAAAGATGAAACACTAGATGTAACAAAACCCCTTACTATTGCCTATATCACAGAAAAGATGAGATATCAGATGTAATAAAAACTATTGCTATTACCTATATTACAGAAAAGATGAAACACTAGATGTAACAAAATCCCTTACTATTGCCTATATCACAGATAAGATGAGATATCAAATGTAATAAAAGCTATTGCTATTACAGAAAAGATGAAACACTAGATGTAACAAAACCCCTTTCTATTGCCTATATTACAGAAAATATGTTGTTGTTGTTGTTGTTTTGAATTAAGCACAAAGCTACACAATGGGCTATCTGTGCTCTGCCCACCACGGGTATCGAAACCCGGATTTTAGCGTGTAAGTCCGCAGACATACCGCTGAGCCACTGGGGGGCCCAGAAAAGATGAGATTTCAGATGTAACAAAAGCTATTCTATTGCATACATTACAGAAAAGATAAAAGACCAGATGTAACAAAAACCCTTACTATTGCCTATCTTACAGAAAAGATGAGATATCAGATGTAAGAAAGCCTATATTACAGAAAAGATAAGACAACCAGATGTAACAAAAGTCCATATTACAAAAAAGATGTGACACCAGATTTAACAAAAGCCATTACTATTGCCTATATTACAAAAACGATAAGGCACCAAATGTAGCAAGAACCCTTACTATTGTCTATATTACAGAAAAGATGAGACAGCAGATGTAACAAAAACTTTTTTGTAATTTTTCGTTTGATTCAGTGTCTTATTTCCTTTTGTTTAAAATGCAAAAATAATTCAGTTGTCATTGATTCCGAGGGAACATGTAGAAGTGAGTATGTGTCACATTGGGTTTCATATTGGCACTTTGGACAGTTGTAAGAGAAAGATTTAAAAAACAAACAGTGGTAGAGCACGACTTAAGAGTAAGATTTAAAAAACAAACAGTGGCAGAGCACGACTTAAACATCGCTGTGTACACTGTTGACATGAAAGCACACTTGCCTGTTTCCAGACAACAATGTTAACACTACGACCAGTTAAAACTGTTGTTTTGAGCTATGTTAGGTCTTATTAATATAGTACGAGCCCAAACTGTGTGACTTCTTCTTCATTTTGAAAGTTTAATGTCATAGCTTTTTTTTTCGTAATTCTCTTTTTGAATGTTGTCAGGTGCTCAATGGGTTACTCAATCATATCTTTCAACACTTAAGTTGTATTTGTATTTTGCTGGTATATGTTTTCTCTTGTACGCTAAGAAAAGAAACTGATAATATTAGTGGTGGTAAATCAGATAATAACTAAGGTGGCCTGGCCTTATGCTTATACAAATACAAGGAACATTTTCTGGATGTGGCTTTGTGTGATTTTTTTGGTTTAATATACAAAGGGCGTTAGCAACCTTTGCCTACTAACTGCTTCAGTGGTCAGGTAAGATGCTACGTTAGTGATGGAGTGTTCTATAATTGCATCTCGAGTAACAGTTAGAATGGTGGTTTGCTCAAGCGGAAAACAACTTGAAAGAAGTCGTGATCTGTGCTTTTTGAATGCGCAAATAATTTTTGAGCAAAACTTTTATCTCCTTAGCATAATAGTGACAATTTTTATCAAAAACCGTGATTTTTTAGAGGAAAGACTGATTGCTATACACTTAACTGTGTATAACACCTCCATGTTCAGCGAAAACGTTGCGTTCTACAGAAACACGGGAATTGGATTGATTGACCGTTTCTGTGAAATGCATTTCGTTTCAATTGGATTATCTATGTTTGCTTTACTCTCATGCTTACTAACTTAAGTTGTTTGACTTGTGTGAGGTGAAGCAGTGCGTCTTGGGTGCATAGTTAGCTACTGTTCCAGCCCATTAACTGTTTATATTTTGGTTTTAAAGCAAATTCATGTACACACGGTAGTGACAGAATTTTGGTGTAAGTAATTTTGGCTTAATAGTCTATTTCAACTATATTCTGCTAGAAGTCTCTTTCAATTATATTCTGCTAGAAGTCTCTTTCAATTATATTCTGCTAGAAGTCTATTTCAACTATATTCTGCTAGAAGTCTCTTTCAATTATATTCTGCTAGAAGTCTCTTTATATTATATTCTGCTAGAAGTCTATTTCAACTATATTCTGCTGATAGTCTATTTCAACTATATTCTGCTAATAGTCTATTTCAACTATATTCTGCTAAAAGTCTCTTTCAATTATATTCTGCTAGAAGTCTCTTTCAATTATATTCTGCTAGAAGTCTATTTCAACTATATTCTGCTGATAGTCTATTTCAACTATATTCTGCTAATAGTCTATTTCAACTATATTCTGCTAGAAGTCTCTTTCAATTATATTCTGCTCGAAGTCTATTTCAACTATATTCTGCTGATAGTCTATTTCAACTATATTCTGCTAGAAGTCTATTTCAACTATATTCTGCTTATAGTCTATTTCAAGTATATTCTGCTAGAAGTCTATTTCAAGTATATTCTGCTACAAGTCTATTTCAACTATATTCTGCTAGAAGTCTCTTTCAATTATATTCTGCTAGAAGTCTATTTCAACTATATTCTGCTGATAGTCTATTTCAACTATATTCTGCTAATAGTCTATTTCAACTAGATTCTGCTAGAAGTCTCTTTCAATTATATTCTGCTAGAAGTCTATTTCAACTATATTCTGCTAGAAGTCTATTTCAACTATATTCTGCTAGAAGTCTATTTCAACTATATTCTGCTAGTAGTCTATTTGAACTATATTCTGCTGATAGTCTATTTCAACTATATTCTGCTAGAAGTCTATTTCAACTATATTCTGCTAGAAGTCTCTTTCAATTATATTCTGCTAAAGTCTCTTTCAATTATATTCTGCTAGAAGTCTATTTCAACTATATTCTGCTGATAGTCTATTTCAACTATATTCTGCTAATAGTCTATTTCAACTAGATTCTGCTAGAAGTCTCTTTCAATTATATTCTGCTAGAAGTCTATTTCAATTATATTCTGGTAGAAGTCTATTTCAACTATATTCTGCTAGAAGTCTCTTTCAATTATATTCTGCTAGAAGTCTCTTTCAATTATATTCTGCTAGAAGTCTATTTCAACTATATTCTGCTGATAGTCTATTTCAACTATATTCTGCTAATAGTCTATTTCAACTATATTCTGCTAAAAGTCTCTTTCAATTATATTCTGCTAGAAGTCTCTTTCAATTATATTCTGCTAGAAGTCTATTTCAACTATATTCTGCTGATAGTCTATTTCAACTATATTCTGCTAATAGTCTATTTCAACTATATTCTGCTAAAAGTCTCTTTCAATTATATTCTGCTAGAAGTCTCTTTCAATTATATTCTGCTAGAAGTCTATTTCAACTATATTCTGCTGATAGTCTATTTCAACTATATTCTGCTAATAGTCTATTTCAACTATATTCTGCTAGAAGTCTCTTTCAATTATATTCTGCTCGAAGTCTATTTCAACTATATTCTGCTGATAGTCTATTTCAACTATATTCTGCTAGAAGTCTATTTCAACTATATTCTGCTACAAGTCTATTTCAACTATATTCTGCTAGAAGTCTCTTTCAATTATATTCTGCTAGAAGTCTATTTCAACTATATTCTGCTGATAGTCTATTTCAACTATATTCTGCTAATAGTCTATTTCAACTAGATTCTGCTAGAAGTCTCTTTCAATTATATTCTGCTAGAAGTCTATTTCAACTATATTCTGCTAGAAGTCTATTTCAACTATATTCTGCTAGAAGTCTCTTTCAATTATATTCTGCTAGAAGTCTATTTCAACTATATTCTGCTAGAAGTCTATTTCAACTATATTCTGCTAGAAGTCTATTTCAAGTATATTCTGCTAGAAGTCTATTTCCACTATATTCTGCTAATAGTCTATTTCAACTATATTCTGCTAGAAGTCTATTTCAACTATATTCTGCTAGAAGTCTCTTTCAATTATATTCTGCTAAAGTCTCTTTCAATTATATTCTGCTAGAAGTCTATTTCAACTATATTCTGCTGATAGTCTATTTCAACTATATTCTGCTAATAGTCTATTTCAACTAGATTCTGCTAGAAGTCTCTTTCAATTATATTCTGCTAGAAGTCTATTTCAATTATATTCTGCTAGAAGTCTATTTCAACTATATTCTGCTAGAAGTCTCTTTCAATTATATTCTGCTAGAAGTCTCTTTCAATTATATTCTGCTAGAAGTCTATTTCAACTATATTCTGCTGATAGTCTATTTCAACTATATTCTGCTAATAGTCTATTTCAACTATATTCTGCTAAAAGTCTCTTTCAATTATATTCTGCTAGAAGTCTCTTTCAATTATATTCTGCTAGAAGTCTATTTCAACTATATTCTGCTAGAAGTCTATTTCAACTATATTCTGCTAATAGTCTATTTCAAGTATATTCTGCTAGAAGTCTATTTCAACTATATTCTGCTAGAAGTCTATTTCAAGTATATTCTGCTAGAAGTCTATTTCAACTATATTCTGCTAATAGTCTATTTCAACTATATTCTGCTAGAAGTCTATTTCAACTATATTCTGCTAGTAGTCTATTTCAATTATATTCTGCTAGAAGTCTATTTCAACTATATTCTGCTGATAGTCTATTTCAACTATATTCTGCTAATAGTCTATTTCAACTATATTCTGCTAGATGTCTCTTTCAACTATATTCTGCTGATAGTCTATTTCAACTATATTCTGCTGATAGTCTATTTCAAGTATATTCTGCTAGTAGTCTATTTGAACTATATTCTGCTGATAGTCTATTTCAACGATATTCTGCTGATAGTCTTATATATGCAAAAACGGCTCGTTTTGGTTGAGAAAATATTTCAAGTAGAAGAGCGAACAACGTTTCGACCTTCTTCGGTCATCGTCAGGTTCAGAAAGAAAGAGGTAACTGACCGGAAGCTGACCACATGTTTGGAAGGGGTTGTGTAACTGAGTGTCGTAATGTAGAGGGCGGGGTTAGATGTTTGAATATAGAATTTTATCTATAATATTAATATAGGTATAATGGCGTTCCTTTATATTGGTTTATTTTGGGTTTAAGTTGTTGTATAAGTAAGGCTTCTTTAATTTTGGGTTTGTTTATGTTTGTTTCTTTATCTAGTATTTGAGTGTTTTCTATGGTTATATTGTGTTTATCTGACTTACAGTGTTCGGAAACGTATGAAGATGACTTTTTATGTTCTTTGAATCTGGTTTCCATTTTTCTACTTGTTTCTCCTATATAGAAGTCGTGGCAGTTGTCACATTGTATTTTATAAATAATGTTGGTGTGGTGTTTGTCAGTGTAGTTCTTACATAGTATAGACGTCAGTCTTGTGCCTGGTTTTTGAATAAATTTAGTATTAACTGGAATAGCAGAACTATTTTCTGCTAGAAGTCTATTTCAACTATATTCTGCTAGAAGTCTATTTCAACTATATTCTGCTAATAGTCTCTTTCAATTATATTCTGCTAGAAGTCTATTTCAACTATATTCTGCTGATAGTCTATTTCAACTATATTCTGCTGATAGTCTATTTCAACTATATTCTGCTAATAGTCTATTTCAACTATATTCTGCTGATAGTCTATTTCAACTATATTCTGCTAGAAGTCTATTTCAACTATATTCTGCTAGAAATCTCTTTCAAGTATATTCTGCTAGAAGTCTATTTCGACTATATTCTGCTGATAGTCTATTTCAACTATATTCTGCTAGAAGTCTATTTCAACTATATTCTGCTAATAGTCTATTTCATCTATATTCTGCTGATAGTCTATTTCAACGATAATCTGCTAGTAGTCTATTTCAACGATATTCTGCTAGAAGTCTATTTCAACTATATTCTGCTGATAGTCTATTTCGACTATATTCTGCTGATAGTCTATTTCAACTATATTCTGCTAGAAGTCTATTTCAACTATATTCTGCTGATAGTCTATTTCAACTATATTCTGCTGATAGTCTATTTCAACTATACTCTGCTGATAGTTTATTTCGACTATATTCTGTTGATAGTCTATTTCAACTATATTCTGCTAGAAGTCTATTTCAACTATATTCTGCTAGAAGTCTATTTCAAGTATATTCTGCTACAAGTCTATTTCAAGTATATTCTGCTACAAGTCTATTTCAACTATATTCTGCTAGAAGTCTATTTCAACTATATTCTGCTGATAGTCTATTTCAACTATATTCTGCTAATAGTCTATTTCAACTATATTCTGCTAAAAGTCTCTTTCAATTATATTCTGCTAGAAGTCTATTTCAACTATATTCTGCTAATAGTCTATTTCAACTAGATTCTGCTAGAAGTCTCTTTCAATTATATTCTGCTAGAAGTCTATTTCAATTATATTCTGCTAGAAGTCTATTTCAACTATATTCTGCTAGAAGTCTCTTTCAATTATATTCTGCTAGAAGTCTCTTTCAATTATATTCTGCTAGAAGTCTATTTCAACTATATTCTGCTGATAGTCTATTTCAACTATATTCTGCTAATAGTCTATTTCAACTATATTCTGCTAAAAGTCTCTTTCAATTATATTCTGCTAGAAGTCTCTTTCAATTATATTCTGCTAGAAGTCTATTTCAACTATATTCTGCTGATAGTCTATTTCAACTATATTCTGCTAATAGTCTATTTCAACTATATTCTGCTAGAAGTCTCTTTCAATTATATTCTGCTAGAAGTCTATTTCAACTATATTCTGCTGATAGTCTATTTCAACTATATTCTGCTAGAAGTCTATTTCAACTATATTCTGCTAATAGTCTATTTCAAGTATATTCTGCTAGAAGTCTATTTCAACTATATTCTGCTAGAAGTCTATTTCAACTATATTCTGCTAGAAGTCTATTTCAACTATATTCTGCTAGAAGTCTATTTCAACTATATTCTGCTAATAGTCTATTTCAACTATATTCTGCTAGAAGTCTATTTCAACTATATTCTGCTAGTAGTCTATTTCAATTATATTCTGCTAGAAGTCTATTTCAACTATATTCTGCTGATAGTCTATTTCAACTATATTCTGCTAATAGTCTATTTCAACTATATTCTGCTAGAAGTCTCTTTCAACTATATTCTGCTGATAGTCTATTTCAACTATATTCTGCTGATAGTCTATTTCAAGTATATTCTGCTAGTAGTCTATTTGAACTATATTCTGCTGATAGTCTATTTCAACGATATTCTGCTGATAGTCTTATATATGCAAAAACGGCTCGTTTTGGTTGAGAAAATATTTCAAGTAGAAGAGCGAACAACGTTTCGACCTTCTTCGGTCATCGTCAGGTTCAGAAAGAAAGAGGTAACTGACCGGAAGCTGACCACATGTTTGGAAGGGGTTGTGTAACTGAGTGTCGTAATGTAGAGGGCGAGGTAAGATGTTTGAATATAGAATTTTATCTATAATATTAATATAGGTATAATGGCGTTCCTTTATATTGGTTTATTTTGGGTTTAAGTTGTTGTATAAGTAAGGCTTCTTTAATTTTGGGTTTGTTTATGTTTGTTTCTTTATCTAGTATTTGAGTGTTTTCTATGGTTATATTGTGTTTATCTGACTTACAGTGTTCGGAAACGTATGAAGATGACTTTTTATGTTCTTTGAATCTGGTTTCCATTTTTCTACTTGTTTCTCCTATATAGAAGTCGTGGCAGTTGTCACATTGTATTTTATAAATAATGTTGGTGTGGTGTTTGTCAGTGTAGTTCTTACATAGTATAGACGTCAGTCTTGTGCCTGGTTTTTGAATAAATTTAGTATTAACTGGAATAGCAGAACTATTTTCTGCTAGAAGTCTATTTCAACTATATTCTGCTAGAAGTCTATTTCAACTATATTCTGCTAATAGTCTCTTTCAATTATATTCTGCTAGAAGTCTATTTCAACTATATTCTGCTGATAGTCTATTTCAACTATATTCTGCTGATAGTCTATTTCAACTATATTCTGCTAATAGTCTATTTCAACTATATTCTGCTGATAGTCTATTTCAACTATATTCTGCTAGAAGTCTATTTCAACTATATTCTGCTAGAAATCTCTTTCAAGTATATTCTGCTAGAAGTCTATTTCGACTATATTCTGCTGATAGTCTATTTCAACTATATTCTGCTAGAAGTCTATTTCAACTATATTCTGCTAATAGTCTATTTCATCTATATTCTGCTAATAGTCTATTTCAACTATATTCTGCTAGAAATCTCTTTCAAGTATATTCTGCTAGAAGTCTATTTCGACTATATTCTGCTGATAGTCTATTTGAACTATATTCTGCTAGAAGTCTATTTCAACTATATTCTGCTAATAGTCTATTTCATCTATATTCTGCTGATAGTCTATTTCAACGATAATCTGCTAGTAGTCTATTTCAACGATATTCTGCTAGAAGTCTATTTCAACTATATTCTGCTGATAGTCTATTTCGACTATATTCTGCTGATAGTCTATTTCGACTATATTCTGCTGATAGTCTATTTCAACTATATTCTGCTAGAAGTCTATTTCAACTATATTCTGCTAGAAGTCTATTTCAAGTATATTCTGCTAGAAGTCTATTTCGACTATATTCTGCTGATAGTCTATTTCAACTATATTCTGCTGATAGTCTATTTCAACTATATTCTGCTAGAAGTCTATTTCAACTATATTCTGCTGATAGTCTATTTCAACTATATTCTGCTGATAGTCTATTTCAACTATACTCTGCTGATAGTTTATTTCGACTATATTCTGTTGATAGTCTATTTCAACTATATTCTGCTAGAAGTCTATTTCAACTATATTCTGCTAGAAGTCTATTTCAAGTATATTCTGCTACAAGTCTATTTCAACTATATTCTGCTAGAAGTCTATTTCAACTATATTCTGCTGATAGTCTATTTCAACTATATTCTGCTAATAGTCTATTTCAACTAGATTCTGCTAGAAGTCTCTTTCAATTATATTCTGCTAGAAGTCTCTTTCAATTATATTCTGCTAGAAGTCTCTTTCAATTATATTCTGCTAGAAGTCTCTTTCAATTATATTCTGCTAGAAGTCTATTTCAACTATATTCTGCTGATAGTCTATTTCAACTATATTCTGCTAGAAGTCTATTTCAACTATATTCTGCTAATAGTCTATTTGAAGTATATTCTGCTAGAAGTCTATTTCAACTATATTCTGCTAGAAGTCTATTTCAACTATATTCTGCTAGTAGTCTATTTCAACGATATTCTGCTAGAAGTCTATTTCAACTATATTCTGCTGATAGTCTATTTCGACTATATTCTGCTGATAGTCTATTTCAAGTATATTCTGCTAGAAGTCTATTTCAAGTATATTCTGCTACAAGTCTATTTCAACTATATTCTGCTAGAAGTCTCTTTCAACTATATTCTGCTAGAAGTCTATTTCAACTATATTCTGCTAGTAGTCTATTTCAACGATATTCTGCTAGAAGTCTATTTCGACTATATTCTGCTGATAGTCTATTTCGACTATATTCTGCTGATAGTCTATTTCAAGTATATTCTGCTAGAAGTCTATTTCAAGTATATTCTGCTACAAGTCTATTTCAACTATATTCTGCTAGAAGTCTCTTTCAACTATATTCTGCTGATAGTCTATTTCAACTATATTCTGCTGATAGTCTATTTCAACTATATTCTGCTAGAAGTCTATTTCAACTATATTCTGCTGATAGTCTATTTCGACTATATTCTGCTGATAGTCTATTTCGACTATATTCTGCTGATAGTCTATTTCGACTATATTCTGCTAGAAGTCTATTTCAACTATATTCTGCTAGTAGTCTATTTCAACTATATTCTGCTAGTAGTCTATTTCAACGATATTCTGCTAGAAGTCTATTTCAACGATATTCTGCTAGAAGTCTATTTCAACTATATTCTGCTAGAAGTCTATTTCAAGTATATTCTGCTGATAGTCTATTTCAACTATATTCTGCTAATAGTCTATTTCAACTAGATTCTGCTAGAAGTCTCTTTCAATTATATTCTGCTAGAAGTCTATTTCAACTATATTCTGCTAGAAGTCTATTTCAACTATATTCTGCTAGAAGTCTCTTTCAATTATATTCTGCTAGAAGTCTCTTTCAATTATATTCTGCTAGAAGTCTATTTCAACTATATTCTGCTGATAGTCTATTTCAACTATATTCTGCTAGAAGTCTATTTCAACTATATTCTGCTAATAGTCTATTTTAAGTATATTCTGCTAGAAGTCTATTTCAACTATATTCTGCTAGAAGTCTATTTCAAGTATATTCTGCTAGTAGTCTATTTCAACGATATTCTGCTAGAAGTCTATTTCAACTATATTCTGCTGATAGTCTATTTCGACTATATTCTGCTGATAGTCTATTTCGACTATATTCTGCTGATAGTCTATTTCGACTATATTCTGCTGATAGTCTATTTCAAGTATATTCTGCTAGAAGTCTATTTCAACTATATTCTGCTAGAAGTCTATTTCAACTATATTCTGCTGATAGTCTATTTCAACTAGATTCTGCTAGTAGTCTATTTCAACTATATTCTGCTAGAAGTCTATTTCAAGTATATTCTGCTAGTAGTCTATTTGAACTATATTCTGCTGATAGTCTATTTCAACTATATTCTGCTAGAAGTCTATTTCAAGTATATTCTGCTAGTAGTCTATTTGAACTATATTCTGCTGATAGTCTATTTCAACTATATTCTGCTAGAAGTCTATTTCAACTATATTCTGCTAGAAGTCTTATATATGCAAAAACGGCTCGTTTTGGTTGAGAAAATATTTCAAGTAGAAGAGCGAACAACGTTTCGACCTTCTTCGGTCATCGTCAGGTTCAGAAAGAAAGAGTTAACTGACCGGAAGCTGACCACATGTTTGGAAGGGGTTGTGTAACTGAGTGTCGTAATGTAGAGGGCGGGGTTAGATGTTTGAATATAGAATTTTATCTATAATATTAATAAAGGTATAATGGCGTTCCTTTGTATTGGTTTATTTTGGGTTTAAGTTGTTGTATAAGTAAGGCTTCTTTAATTTTGGGTTTGTTTATGTTTGTTTCTTTATTTAGTATTTGAGTGTTTTCTATGGTTATATTGTGTTTATCTGACTTACAGTGTTCGGAAACGTGTGAAGATGACTTTTTATGTTCTTTGAATCTGGTTTCCATTTTTCTACTTGTTTCTCCTATATAGAAGTCGTGGCAGTTGTCACATTGTATTTTATAAATAATGTTGGTGTGGTGTTTGTCAGTGTAGTTCTTACATAGTATAGACGTCAGTCTTGTGCCTGGTTTTTGAATAAATTTAGTACTAACTGGAATAGCAGAACTATTTTCTGCTAGAAGTCTATTTCAACTATATTCTGCAGAGAGATACTCATTTTGGAAATTTAGTAAAACATTATTGAGTTTTACCAGACTCACAGATGGCAGATGTAGGTTACTATGGTAACGACAGACGAGTGTGGAGTGATCTGTTAAAAGTTACTAGTGGATGTGATAAAGTCTTAAATTTTTGTGCGTGCAAAATATACATATGTTATTGTACGTATGCGAGATCTTGCATACATGTATGAAACTTTACACAAAATCGTACACGTTGTCCAAAACAAAATGAATCAGCCACTGAGAATACCAGGAACATTGAATACTTTGACGTGTGAGGATATCTGTGGTTACAAGGGTGTTTCAATTTTTACCTTGAAAAATTCATCAGATGGTTGATTTTTCAGAATTATATGAAACAAAACAATACAAGTAAGCGCATGGCATACTTGAGGGAAAAGACAGTTTGATCTCTTTCTGAAATTTGGGTAAGTAACATTTCAGTTAGATTTGACTGAGATGTAAGATGAATTATCTGTAAAAAAGGTAAAATCTATAAACAAACAAAGGGTAAGTTATATGATTCCTTGGGAGCCATGCAATGAAAGTTTTATTTGGTTTTATAATTAAAAGTGACCAGATAAGCCCGAAGATAAATGAGGACTGAAATGTACAGTTCAGTACCCTTATTTAACATGTGATAGTTTATTAAATTAATTATTATTAATTTTTTTCTGTTCGTGCACATTCAGGTGTTCAAATGAGGTGTTCTAACTCTTTCACTAGAGCAGATGCAAATTGTGTTTGTTCATGATTATCTCTGTTTTCTTGCGAGAAAGATTGCTTGTATTTTAGTTTTTCATTGGCAAATCAGATAAGAGCTAGGGTTAGCTACACCCTTTGCTCATAATACGCTACAAACATGTGGATTGTTTGCTGGGCGTGAAGCAGAATGGAAATGTGGCTTTTGATATATTATTGTTTGTGAATATAAATAAAACAAAACACTCTTGTCCCAGGTGGTTTAGATATTCACAGACATTTTGTTTTTATCTTAGACAATACACTACTTATTGAAAGCTTTCAAAATATTTTGCTGAATTTGATTAGTTTGACTTCCACTTTTGTTTTCGCATTCATTGGTGTGCGATATTCAACTTACACAGATTTTGACAGACTTTTTGGTTATATTAATTTAGGCTTCTAATTCTATCTAGAATTTTACTTTTAAGACAGCTTAGAGAGTTTAAGAGGTCCAACATTGCCAAGCGTGTTAAGGTGTGCGATTCGTAACCTGAGGGTCGCGGATTCACACCCCGGTCGCGCCAAAAATGCTCACCCTTTCAGCCGTGGGGGCGTTATAATGTGACGGTCAATCCCACTATTTGTTGGTAAAAGAGAAGCCCAAGAGTTGGCGGTGGGTGGTGATGACTAGCTGCCTTCCCTCTAGTCTTACACTACTAAATTAGGGACGGCTAGCGCTGTTAGCCCTCGAGTAGCTTTGTGCGTAATTTATAAAAACAAAAAAACTATTTGTAGTTTGATTTACATGAGCCATAACATTTGACCTGGTAATATAAAGTAATAGAGATTTCTGATACATCCCTTATTTCTCTGCCTGTGAGAGATACTTCATCGTTTGTATCGTGTTTTGGTAACGATAATTATTTTTATTTTTTATTTTTGTATTTGTGCTTTCCATGGTTTTATTCTTCTTTCAAAAGTTCGGTCTGAGTTCAGGAAGAAGCAAGCCCAGCATGACTAGGTGGTTAATGCGCTCGACTTGTAATATGAGGGTTGCGGATTTGAATCCTCATGACACCAAACATGCTCGCTCTTTCAGCCTTTGGGGCGTTATACTGTGACGTTAAATCCCACTATTCGTTGGTAAAAGAGTAGCCCAAGAGTTGGCGGTGGGTGATGATGATCAAGAGCATTCCCTCTTGTCTTACACTACTACATTAGGGACGGCTAGCATAGATAGTCCTCGTGTTGCTCTGCGCGAAATTCGAAACAAACAAACAATCAGGAAGATTTGTTTGTGTGTTTGGTTAGAATTAAGCACAAAGCTACACAATGAGCTATCTGTGCTCTGCCCACCCGGTTTCTAGTGTGTAAGTCCGCAGACATACTACTGTGCCACTGGGGGGCCAATCAGGAAGAAGCACGCGCTGTAACACGAGATTATAGAACTCCTTCTTAGCAGGCTCTGACCTTTGGGTCGTAGAATACTCGATTAGCTGCCCTTCCTTATGAAGGCTCTGATTTTTCTTGACCATAAGTATAACAAATCCTGTCAACTTTTACGGAATTTTACATTACAGTTTTACATTTGCTTCCTCTTGGTATCAATTTGTTTGGTCGTAAATGAATTTGAAAATAACAAACGACATAAAAAGACACACAAAGATTTAGGCCTTACGCTATTTCCATCATCATAGTCATGATTAAAATCAGTATACAAAACCAAAATATCAGAAAAACTGGTTGTTAAGATAAGTTATATAGTTTCGAACGGAAAAATCAAGTAGGTTTTACTGAAGTTAGAAATTTACAGTCAGTATAAACGTGGCTGTCTAAGTTGAAGTGGCTAATTTTAACTCCTCTTTTTAAATATTTAGAACATTCAACCACAGTTGTCATTTAGACGTATGAAGTGTGTTGATTTTATTCGTTAAATTATTAGTAATTTCATGGTGTATACTCACTCACCTTTCATTTAGCTGTAAGAAGTCTTTAGTAAGTTAGTTTTTTTGGTTTACGAACTGCAGAATAAAGTGAACATACTTTTTCTGGTAGTAAACAATGAAAAAAATATGTGCATTGTGTGAAGATAACGTTGAATTATTGGTTGAGTGTAAATTAAGTAACGTTTGTCTTCACTGGTCGAGAGTTGGTAAATACATTTCATGGCGCCCGGTATGGCCAGGTGGTTAAGGCACTCGACTCGTAATCTGAGGATTGCATGTTCGAATCCCTGATACACTAAACATACTGGCCCTCTCAGACGTGGTAGCGTTCTAATATGATGGTCAATACCACTAATTGTTAGTAAAAGTGTAACCCAAGAATTGGCGGTAGGTGGTGACGATTAACTGCTTTCTCTCTTGTTTTACTTTGCTAAATTAAGGACGGCTAGCGCTGACAGTCCCTCAGTAGCTTTGCGCGAAATTCGAACCAAACCGAACCAAACCATTTCATGATTTCATTGTAACAAATGGGATCTAGCAATACTAAGTTGTACTGTAGACCAATCTCTTTGAAGTAAGGTTGGGCAAAACGAATTGTCTTAGAAGACTTTTGAGCTACAATTGTTGTGGACTATTAGTTAAAGCACTACAGTTATTTATAGTGTATTATACTGGCAGTGTACAGAAGGGTTTTGGAATTTCTTTGTTAGGATTGACCATTTTCAGTTTTCACTATAAGATTTATATTTCGGGTTTAATTTAGAGTGAAACTGCAGCAGTATGTATCGTGACATACACTTAGATTTGTTTTGGTTTCAGATAGTAAATGAGAGTGAAGTAGAATGTCATACAATTTTCAGTTTGTTTTTCGTTCTATGCACGTTGCAAGAAACAAAGGGTTTATCTTGGTTGTGTGGGGAGATATTCTGTTAGTAATAAAATTAACATTTTCTGTTTTAATAGATCAGGCGAAATGCATGGCCACTAAATTTCCCTATTAATAAATATGTGTTCATTTTCAAAATATGTAGTTCGAAATATATTTACTTTTTATAAATACATACATATACCTTAATACATGTGAATGTATGCGTATATGCTTTTCATGAAATTGTAATTACTTCCTCCGAATGGTCTTCAGACGAACATATCCAGCCAATCTATTTATATTTTACTTATAGAGGAAGACTCGGGATTTATAAGGTTTTATTTGATATTTAATGTTTTCAAAATGTGAACCTCGTGTAAAATGAAAGGTGAAACTATTTTTTTTTCTACTTAAGCTTCTAATATTCTAAGGATACAGAACAAGAAGGCTTGTAAAAATATCAGTCTCTATGACTTGAAATAGTAAAGCATTTCAGCTAAATAATGAAACCAGATTAGAGGTATGGACCAACCACCAAAACAGAGGTTTACATGCCAGAGTCATAAGCATTAATTTAACCTTTTCTGAGGGAATGACCGGCAAGAAATGTGGTCTCAATTAATTTCTTTTCTTGGGATGAATACCACGTAAGAAATCGATACACATGTTCATACAGTTTCCTTTCTAGGTAAATTGAGACCAGAGTTTCTTGCATTCCAACAACAAGAAAATGAAATTCTGCCTACTGGCTTTAATTGGATTGGGCTTAGGAGAGCATGTTATCTGTGAGGTTCTATTCACTTATTATCAAACTTATCAGTGCTGATTGTTGTTCTTCGAATGTACTTGACTGAAAAAAACTTAGACGAACGTCATCTAACTTCAAAAACACAGGCAAAAACCCTCAAATTAGTTACATTCTGTTTTGTAATAATAATCTTAGGAATCGACTTTTATCATCATGTTTTATTTGGATTTCACGTGGCTTGGAAACATGAATGAAAATTTGAAGCATAATACGTTATTCAGTACGAAATGTAACAAATAATCATTTGAATGTGGGATCGTTCTATACGGTCTTCCCTCGTTAAAATTAACAAGGAAAAACTTTCGCTAATTATACTTTCTATAATCCCGTGGTTATTTATGACATTCCATGTGGCAGAAAAAAAAATTGTATTCAATGAGCAACTATACGTGTGATAACTTGATAATGTTACGTGATTTGTTCATATATAGGTATGTGTGTGGCTGATACACCTTCCCGCTCGTGACTTCTCACGCCTACATACTGGTAGCCTACACATTGACTTTTTATGCGCGAACTATAGGAAGAGTATTCATAACAATACACGTTAACTATGTGTCTGTATATCAAACTGTCTCTCGACTTATTTCACTTTCTTACATGGTATACTAAATACACGTCCTTGTTGTAATTATGTTGCGTTGTGTTGCTTGAGGTACGTGCACAACTGTTGCTTTTGACCTTTGTCTTCGTAATGTCTTATCTGTTACGATACAACGCACTTTGCATACTTGCTTGCCATAGTTTGTTTACGACTTGTTGTAAGTCTCTCTAAGAATGGTCCTGAGTTCCAAGTTCATTCATATTCTTTTGTTTGATAATGCCACTAAATACAAAGGGTATTATTTCCTTAATTATTGTAAATCACCGGCCTGAACATACCTTTATATTCCCAGAGTGCATTTGAATATTTTGTATCAGAAAAAAGTGTTACTTTCTCTCTCCAAAGGCAGTCGAACCTCTTATATCTCAGATAGAACGCTTGCATTGTCTATGTAGGAATGTAAGGAAAAAAATGGCTGCCAGTACTGGAACACTATATAAATTCAGCTGAAACGTTCTACTCAACAGTCAACATAAGCTTGATATGAAGAGCCGTTTCTTAAGTTATACCCATTTCTACGGTCAATGGCCGTCAATTGATTAGCCGCGTTAAACACTGAGAAAATACATTAACAGCTTGGTATTGAAAGCGGATAATAAAAAACGCAACTACAGCTACTATTTTGTTCGCTATCTCTTCCTCCGTCGCGCCAAACATGCTCGCCCTCCCAGCCGTGGGGGCGTTATAAAGTTACAGTCAATCCCACTCTTCGTTGGTAAAAGAGTAGCCCAAGAGATAACGGTGGGTGGTGATGACTAGCTGCCTTCCCTCTAGTCTTACACTACTAAATTAGGGACGGCTAGCACAGATAGCCCTCGAGTAGCTTTGTGCGAAATTCAAAAAACAAACAAACAAACTATCTCTTCCTACAAAGTCATCCTGACTATCACACAATGTATACTATATTTTAAGTGTATAATATTGGGTTCATAAAGCATATGCAAATATTTAATGAGGTGATAAAAAAATTAACGTAACAACATGTTATAAATTATGTGAACTTTAAAATTTGTATGTTATTTATCATAGCATCCACCCCCACATTTCTTTAAGTTCTTATAGTAAAAGAAATAATGTAACCACCCATACGAACAAAGAAATGGGTGATGACGATTTTAATTGCAACTAATTTAACTTAAGTGTTTCTCTAATGATTCAGTGCTATCTCCCTCTGTCTAGACACTTAGCGGCAGTAATACACGATGATTCAAATTTCTTTCATAAGGCACTTGAAAAAGAAATCCACATTGTCTGCCATCTATTTCTTCATTCTTGCAAATCTCTCAGTGTATATTAATTACGTTAAATTATAGATATAACAGT
The DNA here is from genome assembly GCA_011833715.1 of Carcinoscorpius rotundicauda. NCBI lineage: Eukaryota > Metazoa > Arthropoda > Merostomata > Xiphosura > Limulidae > Carcinoscorpius > Carcinoscorpius rotundicauda. The sequence continues at coordinate 36,887,543 of CM022406.1, read as the reverse complement.
GGTTCTTGTGAAACGTATGGTTCTCTTTGAAGATATTTAATTGGACAATCATTCAAAACCTTATTTTTCACAAGTTGCACTCTTCATGAAATATGCATCTATAACGACTTAAAGTAGTTTCAATGAGAGTTCGCAGAATAGTTCGTAATTATAAGCACCACAATTTTCACGTACGAAATGCATTTAGCTAGATTTTGTTCAGCGGATAAATGAAAACGTCTCACAAACAATTATTTCTACGTAACGAACTGTTAATCAAGCATGTGATAAACGAACAATTATTTTCCTTTTGAATATGAGATAACTTTGTGAAAACAATTAATTATTTTTCTTCTGTTGTTCGTGATTAATCAAGTTTGTGTCCTGGCAACTGATTTTTAACTTTAACGACATATATCTTTCTGACATATATATCTAAATCAACATTCTCTTTATCTAAACATATCTATAACACTATTCTTTATCTAAACATATCTAAAACACCATTCTTTAGTATTGGTCTATCCCCCCAGTGACTCAACGGTATGTCTGCGGACTTACACGCTAAAATCCGGGTTTCGATACCCGTGGTGGGCAGAGCACAGATAGCCCATTGTGTAGCTTTGTGCTTAGTTCAAAACAACAAGAACAACAACAAAATTAATAGTCCAAAGGTATCTGAAACACTATTCTTTATCTAAACATATCTAGAACACCATTCTTTATTAATGGTCTAAAGGTATCTGAAACACTATTCTTCATCATCCAAACATAACTAGTACACCGTTCTTTGTGAATGGTCCAAAGATATCTAGAAAAAAACATCCTTTAGTAATGGTTCACATATATTTTAAACACCATTCTTTATTATCCAACTATATCGTAAGGTTTATAATGGGAATGGTACGTTTACCCTACTCATTTATATGTTACAAGATTTGGCCTTTAAACAAACTGTTTTCCTCTGTTGTGGATCATACAGATGCAATTAATACCTGAAATCATCAGTAATTAGTGAAACTTTATAATTACGGAACGGCAATTCCGCAATCACACATGTAATAATGTGTTATGCAGAAGCTTTTGTTTAAAATTTATCGGTCATTTTAAATGCCCGTATGATGTTGCGTTAAGTTTGTGAAAACTTCCTTATTTGTGATTAAAATGCGAAGTTTATTGTCCACGTAAACTCACCTTTTTAAATCTTAATCAAATTAGCCGTTTAAAAATCACGTTGTATTATAAATTGAAACGTTGTTTTTAATTATTTTATTAATGTTGCAGGTTTATACCCCGACGGGTTTTGAACGGTATACTACAAGTTACGAGGTTGGGGACTATACAATAAAATTCACAGTATGGGATACTTCAGGTAAGGAACTTCGATGGCTACATCTTTGAAGGCGGTCCCTTTAACAGTTCATACATGTAAAGTTAATAAGACTCTATACTGAAATGTCTTGTTAAGTGAAAGGGTGTATTTAGATATTGAACTATATGAAATGAATTTCAATTTACATATATGCATATGAGGTTCTGTTTCAAGGCCGAGACCCAACTTTGTTTCAACTAAGCTTCACAGTTATATCCCGAATTAAAAGCAATATCCTTGGTATGTTTGAAAGGAATATTACCATTAGTTGCGTTGAGGCCAATAAGTACTTACAAAATTGTATGCTATCCAGCGTACATTCGTGCAACTTGCCTTGTTCAAAACGTCCTTCCATGCTGGTACTTAGATGATTGGTGATAATTGAATTTTTTTTAGCTTCCAAATGAAAGTGAATAGACGATTACTTTCGATGATATTAAAGACGCAATGAAAGGAAGATATTCTCATAATATTGTCAACTTGAAAAGACGATAACTTTCTTTAACCAGTTAATGGCACAGTTAAACGAAACGGTGTAATTGTCAAGGTAGTTTATCGCCCTATTGTGTACTTGAGTGTGTCGAATTTCGGTGCCAAGTTCAGCCAAACTTGGTAAGAAAACTCTTTCGATCGTTTTATTATTGCTTTATGTTATACGTCTTTTGCAAATTGCTGCGAAGTAAATCCACGAGTGAACTATTCAACCACTTTAAAATTACAAGAATAAAAGTGGAAAATGAAAAAAAATAATTCTTTACCGAAAAAGAAATTGTTTAATGAGTAATGACATACTTTTAGCTGTTTGTTTATTTTGTCTTTCAGTATATTTTTTTCATTTCTAAATCTAATGCAATAATATTAAATATTTTAAATTTACCGTGTATGTTTAGGGGTGAGGTCCTTCTACTGAAAAACAAAGTATGAAACTTGCACATAAAGACTTTAAGTGATTTACATAAAGGTCAAAGGTTTATTTAAAATAAAAGGTAGTGGAGGCTTTAGACTTTTTTTTAGATTAATGAGGTAATCGTTTGACCTGTCACACCTGCATTCCAGATGACACGCGAAGAAAACGGTTATTTTACCATAGATCACAATAAAAAGTTATATTGCGTCTTTTTCGCAAAGAAAAGGTTCGCACAGCTATTTATTCGGGAAAGATAGACAGGAAACAGAAAAATGATTAATTTATAGAAGTTTTTTTAAGTAATGTGGGCCAGAATAAGATTGAAAAAACGCATAATTATGATTTAGGGTCTGACTTAATAAACTTAAAATAAAATAAAAGATATGATATATCTTTTAATATATTATAAATCCAGTTGATTCGATGTGTATCACACATTCCAAACTCTTTTTCGTGTTCAATTTAAGTTAGAATTCAGACATGAATTTTGAAGGTCATCTTAAAAGGAGCAATTCATAACTGAGAGTTTAAGTTTTATTAATAATTCTATTAAGTGACCGACCTTTACTTAATTGTTGATAAAATTAAAATTGTCGTAACTCTTAAAATAAGTGACAGAGTTTCCGTCTTTAAAATATTTTAATCATTACAAACTGTAGCAGGAAAATATCAACAACTAAGTTAACGTGTTAAAAACAATCAAACAAACATTATTCAAACTGCAATGGATTCCATAAGAAAGATTTCTAGGTATGACATTTTATTGGTATCAAACACATGATGTCTGACGGCCGAAACGTAAAGATTTGTTTATTTTAGTTTTGAAAGAGCTCGGCATGGCCAAATGGGTTAGGGCGTTTGACTCGTAATCTGAGGGTCGTGAGTTCGAATCCCCGTCGCACCAAACATGCTCGCGCTTTTAGCCGTGGGGCGTTATAATGTAACGGTCAATCCCACTATTCGTTGGTAAAAGCGTAGCCCAAGAGTTAGCGATGGGGATGATGACTAGTTGCCTTACCTCTATTCTTACAATGCTAAATTAGGGACGGGTAGTGCAGATAGTCCTCGTGTAGTTTTGCGCGAAATTCAAAAACAGTTTATAAAATATTAAACTTTCCTAAAATACCAAAATTAAATATGAACTACAAAGTTAACATCAATATTGCATGTTCTTCAAATCCTAAAATAACAGATTAAGTGTGGTTAGTAAAAGGCTAATCGTACATCACACATACAGTGGACTCTTTGATGGCTTTATTTTATACTGAACAACAAAACAAAAAATTAATTAAATATTGCCTATCGATTCACTTCTATTAGGTGATAACAGAATATACTAATTTTTTGACATCTATTTTAACGCTTTTCATATTCTTTCCCCCCACCTTTCTATTGGTTATTAAGTAGGATCTGCTAGCTTTTCAAACATCTTACTAACACTTTCCACGTACTTTAGGCTTCTCCCTTCTCTTGGGTGTCAAATAAGGAACTGCCATCTATCCCGAAATCTTTCAAACACTTCTCATATTCCTTAGATGTCCCTTGTCCAGGTTCTCAAGTTGGGTCTTCTAGCTTTCCAGACATCTCATTCTAACACTTATTTCAGTTGGCGAACCTTTTTTATGCCCTGCACCTCTAAAATATTTTAATATGTTCTTGCACTCCTCACAGTAATTATTTATTTAAGAATAAAGGTGAAGGTGGCCAAAACAAATTTTTATAATTAGTTTTTAATGTTATATTAACAAAAACGAAACATTTGGAAAATAAAAAAATATTACAACAAACTAAAAGTTACATAAACCCTACATGGCCTTCAAAAAATAAATGTTCATCCATGCATGAAATGAAATTTCTTTGAATTTGAAATGTTCAAATGTTCATAAGCCAATTTAAATTTGATGACTCTTTTGTTCCTGTTTATTTCTTACGAATTTTTCAAAGCGTGGCACTTTATTGCTGACAGCAATCCATAAGTCTGCCTGTGCACTCAATTGATTTCTAGATTTTGTCTTGATACAAAAGAGCACTAAATCCAAACTCGCATAAGTATGTCGTCGCGAATGGGATGAGCACATTTAGTGCTTCTTCATAAAGTCTTGGGAATATATCTATTGCCGAACACCAATATTTTTCCAAAGTTTTGCTTTCAAACTTCATTTCAAGAACTCGATTTGTGCGCAGTTCAATAAGATCTTCCGTCAGTTCTTCATCATCCGACATATTATCCAAATTGAAGGAGTATGGATTCATAATCCATTCTTTAGAAGTTTCCAGTTCCCCTCCAAAATATCCATCAAATGACTTTGATAGTATTTCCAAATGATCCACAATTTCTTCACACACACATAGAAATAGGGACTCGTTCTCACCTACCATTTCCTTGAGTGATGGAAAATTTGAAAGATTCCCTCTTTTAACTCGTCGACACCAAAAATGTAACTCTTCTTTGAAAGCATTTAACTTTTCGCAGCATTTCAATATGTTTATGTTTTTTTCCTTGAAGAGATACACTCATGTCATTCATACGAATGAAGATATCACTCAAATAGGCTAGCATTTGGTTGAATTCTTGTGATTCTATTTCTCCGGGCAGATCATGGTCACGTTCCTTCAGAAACGTTTTGAATTCCTTTCGCAGTTCAAAGAAGCGCCTTAAAGCTCTCCCACGTGAAAACCAGTGGACTTCCGTGTGGAAAAGCAAAACTGAATGCTCACTTCCAAAATCTTCACAAAACGACTTGAAGAGGCGATGGTTCAGAGCGCAACCCCTAATCCAGTTGATGGTCTTCACAGAAGTGTCAAGGACCTTTTACAACTTTAAAGACATTTCTTTTTATGCCAAAGCATGTCGATGAAGAAAACATTGAGTACCTTGCAAGTGCAGAATCTCTTGTTTCACCAGTGCAAAAAATTCTGATTTATTTACTAGTTTTGCATGGGCACCGTCGGTACACACAAAACCAATAATTTGGATATCTAAATCATGTTTTGCAAAGACGTCCTTCACACATTGGAAGACATCTTTCCCCTTTTATGGTTGTTTTCAGATCTTCACAGAACAGAAAATCTTCCATTATGGCACCATCATGGACATATTTCACTAGTGCGATGAGTTGACTGCAATTTGCAACATCAGTTGTTTCGTCCAACTGGAGAGAGATTTTCAAGGGACTAGCTCTGATATCTGTGATAACTCGGTCCAAACTGTCCGAATTCAAATCACCAATTTGGTTTTGAATAACATTATTTGATAACGGCACTACTTTAAGCTTGTTTTAGGCTTCTTTTTCCAGAACAATTGTTGCCATATCTAATGCATACGGTTTTATCACCTCTTCTGCAACTGTATGGAGATTCTTTGATTTGGCTACTTTATACGCCAAGTGGTATGAAGCCATCAGCAGTGGTTTGTCAGCAGATATAAAACTTAATTTTGGAAGGGTTGCTTGAGAATCAAAGTGGGCCCTTGTACCTTTCAACGATTCAACATCATAACCTGCAACAGCTGCTCCACCATGCCGGTTGTTGAAGTGTTTCTGCAACTTAGATGGCTTCAAATTTGCGTTTAAAAGGATAGCGTCACAAAGCATGCACTGGGGTTTTTGCAGATCCTCAGTTGTTCCTATGCAGGTGAAACCAAACTTCACATAATTATCATTCAATTTCCTTTTCTTTGACATAATGAAGTTTTTTGCACGAACACAGAATCAACAATGCACTGACTACCATAGCATCACGCATGGGTTTATATACTCTGCGTAAATTTCTAAAAAATTCTCGAATATACGTCACATGACGTCATCGATTAATTCTGGATACTTCTAGAAGTTTCTCGAGTCACGATCACGTGAATACATAACATAAATAAGTAATAGACACTTTAAGACGGCGTTCATGAACGAAACCTAATTAGTTGTGCCGACTATTTAAATCATGTTTATGTTTCGTGTGTTGTTTGTTTACAGTTGTACATTAAGATTTCAGTCTGCGCTGGTGACGGTAGAAACGATTGTCTATCGTAACAAGCTACGTCTGAAACAAGAAAAATAAGAAATAAAAATCGAACGGAATTTTTGATTATATAGGACAGTACCCTTAATATAAACAACAACAAAAAACTTAAATGTTATCTCACACCCCTGGTTGGGAACCACTGGCGTATACATTAGATTCCCCTTGCCTAGATTCTCAAGTAGAAACTGCTAGCTTTCCAGACATCATTCTAACAATTTTTATATACTCTAGATTCCCCTAGTCTTGGTTCTCAAGTAGGGACTACTAGCTTTCCAGACATCATTCCAACACTTTTCATATACTCTAGATTCCCCTTGTCTTGGTTCTCAAGTAGGAACTGCTAGCTTTCAGGACATCATGCTAACATTTTTCATATACCCTAGATTCCCCTTGTCTTGGTTCTCAAGTAAGAATTGCTAGATTTCAGGACATCATGCTAACATTTTTTATATACCCTAGATTCCCCTTGTCTTGGTTCTCAAGTAAGAATTGCTAGATTTCAGGACATCATGCTAACATTTTTTATATACCCTAGATTCCCTTTGTCTTGGTTCTCAAGTAGGAACTGCTAGCTTTCAGGACATCATGCTAACATTTTTTATATACCCTAGATTCCCTTTGTCTTGGTTCTCAAGTAGGAACTGCTAGCTTTCAGGACATCATGCTAACATTTTTTATATACCCTAGATTCCCCTTGTCTAGGCTCTCAAGTAGGAATTGCAAGATTTTCAGACATCATGCTAACATTCTTCACATACTTTACCCCCCCCTAATTTGGGTTCTCTGTCAAGTAGAGCCTGTCAACTTTCTTGACGTTTTTTGTGTCGCTTTTCTTTAAGGCAACAAGTGGAATTTTACAGTTTCTAGTAAAACCTTTTTTTCAATCGATGCTTTATTATTCTGCGACTTAAAAAACATTCCCTGAACAAATAAAATCACTGTTTGAACAATTCGGTTAAATTTATAACAGCGGCTTTGAGAATGAAGCATTCTATAAATATCTATTTCTCGTAATCCGAGAATCGCGGGCTCGAATCCCCGTCACATCAAGCATGCTCGCCCTTTCAGCCCCGGGGGTGTTATAATATAACGGTAAATCCCACTATTTTTTTGGTAAAAGAGAAGCCCAAGAGTTGACGGTGGATGGTGATGACTAGCTGCCTTCCTTCTGGTCTTACAGTATTAAATTAGTGACGGCTGGTGCAAATAGCTCTCGTGTAGCTTTGCGCGAAATTCAAAATAAAACGAAACAAAATATCCATTTTCTTTTGACGTCATAAACTTTAACCAAACTACAGTCGAGTTAATGATATCTTGGTAGCGTATGTGTTCATCTGTTCAGTTCTGCTTTTACAGAATTTTCCATTGCTGTGGATATGAACATAAGAGGAAATGTAATCTCTACGTACTAAAATATCCATTACGAAATTTGCCTCTAGCTTTGTTTGAGCTAAGACCTATTTTTATTTTGTTACTTTGGAAAGACATCTGAATATTTCTTCATGACAAAATATATCTTTTTCACTATAAATTCAATTTTGTATGGGACTAGGAAAACAACGATCTGAAAAATACCAGATTTATCTAAAAAAAACTTTATTATTAAATTGTTATTTACTGAAGTGCAGAAAATTAGTTTTCGTATAGCATTCGCTTTATTATTGTTTTTGGCCTAAGCCCTTCCTGGTGGTAACTTTCGAGTCTCTAATTTTATTAGATTGATTTTTCTCTTGTTTGAGTAAGAGAGAAAAAAAGTTCTTTCATGAGAATATACCTCAGTCGTACTTATTTTATTGTACTATTTCTACTATTGTGTTGAGTGAGAAGGCAATTGCTTAGAGCGAAACTGTTCTATACCATTCGAGAATCAACTTAAAAACAAGATGTATGAATTTATCTCGTGCTTGGGGAAAAGAACATAGTTGAGAGACATGTTTAATAGTAGAAATATCATAGAAATATGCATTGTGTTTACGTATTTTCTGTGTAATTCTTAAAAAAACAACAACAATTATACGTTGTACACACACGTTGAAGGTTAATGAATTATCGTCGCAAATAACGAAAATGATACATTTGCGTATACATTCAACATATGTGTAAAATGCCAAATTGAAGGTTGAGATAGGGCCTGGCATGGCCGAGCGCGTTAAGGCGTGCGTTCGCGCCCGCGTCGCGCTAAACATGCTCGTCCTCCCAGCCGTGGGGGTGTATAATGTGACGGTCAATCCCACTATTCGTTGATAAAAGAATAACCCAAGAGTTGGCGGTGGGTGGTAATGACTAGCTACCTTCCCTCTAGTCTTACACTGCTAAATTAGGGACGGCTAGCACAGATAGCCCTCGAGTAGCTTTGTGCGAAATTCCAAAACAAACAAGGTTGAGGAATTATAAATAAAATTTAAATAACAAATTTTAACAAAAACGGCTAAGGCTAGTATTTTAAATATATTTGAAGCCTATAAAAAAGACAATATTGTGTAAATGCTTTAGCCATACGCACACACACACAGAATGTATAGTTTAAATGGGAAGCAATAAAACTCTACTAGTAGATGATAATAATAAAAAAATATAATGGTAGGTAATGTACAGTACTATAACATTGTTGTCACAGTGTAATATTAGTTTTTGATTCTACCGGTAGGTGGGACCTTTCTTCGGGCATTTCTTTGTTAATGGCTGATTAAACTGTAATAGCGTTACTTTTAACCCAGCTTTATTCTTAATAACCAAATCGTATATATTCTCACCGCTGCAGATACTTTAGGTAGTTATATGTAATTAACATAGGCTCCGAGAACGTGACTTGTTATAAGTGAAACTCATGTTTGGGAGGATGAATCAACATATAACTCTTCTGCTTGAACAAACTTTCAAACGAAAGCTAATTCTTACTTGTCTATATATTCATTTAACGTGACACAAAAAGTTTAGCACAGAAAAATGTTACGAAAGCTAATTCTTACTTGTCTATATATTCATTTAACGTGACACAAAAAGTTTAGCACAGAAAAATGTTACGAAAGCTAATTCTTACTTGTCTGTATATTCATTTAATGTAATACCTAAAGTTTAGCACAGAAAAATGTTACAAGATGTGGCTGGTTTATCGATCATCGATAATATTGGTTCGTGTATTGTCGTTAGAAGTTTAAGTCAAACAAATCTATTTCGTTTTTCTCTTATTTTTTTTAAACAAATTCTAGACAGTAAATCGATGATACAGAATGGATACTGTTAAACTAAAACATTTTATCATATACAAATTAACGATTGAAATATGGTTAAGTTATTGGTGTGTTACTATTAGACGAAAATATATAAACGTTTTAACCATTATCTGAGACGCCCGCTGTACATCGGTAATTCTATGGATTTACAAGCCTAACATCAGGGATTCGACCCCCTCAGTGGAGTTGGCAAGAGTGCCTCTTGTGGCTTTACTTTAAGAAAACGTTTAGAAATATAATTATTTACTGCCGTATATTTATGTTAATATTTTTTTCCGTCTGAAATTTGATATTTTAACAAATTTTGAAAACGAGTAAATCTTTTATCGCAGATTTAAACTGGAAATATATAAAATATGTGAAGACTTGAAAAATTGTAAAATTTGTCAAAGAAAAATCTAGGTGTTAACATAATCTTGTAATATGTTACATATTATTTGTTGTTGTTTTGTATTCGGTTACAAAGTGTTACTTTTCATTTCAGTAACCGTCAGATCTGAATGAGTAATAACGATTTTGTAAGTTATTAAATTCAATGTTAGGCCTAGAAAAAATACTGACGGGTCAATAAAGATACTTTAAATAAATGGCATTAAATAACCATTAAAAATAGTTTGATATTTTTAAGTTAAAATAGTTTTGTTATGCAATTTTGACATTTGATGTGAGAAGTGTAATTATATGAATATTTATAGGTACTTTACAACTTTCCAGAGTACCAAGAGAATTGAAACACGGAGTGCCCTCTCAAAAGGTTATATGTTATAGAACAACCTAATTAATATTTTAATGCAATATTTTTAAAGCTAGAGATAAAATATTTTGACATTTTTGTGTTTCTATTCATGTAGGTGCCCATGCCTATAACACCGTGCGCCCTTTGGCGTATAAAGACGCTAACGTTTTCTTTCTGTGTTTTCTCATCAGTGATCCAGACACTCTAGACAACACTATTTACAGAGTAAGTTCTGTAATCTAAGGTTTTATTTAGTCATTACGATATTGATTAAAATATACTTAAATATCTATATACCGAAAACACATAGTAACCATTTTTAAAGATATTGTTTTCGTTTGTTAAATCTTTTGTATTTTCTGAATATGTCCCCGCTAGTACAGCGATAAGTTTGTTTGTTTCTTTTGAATTTCGTGCAAAGCTACTCGAGGGCTATCTGCGCTATCCGTCCCTAATTTAACAGTGTAAGACTAGAGGGAAGGCAGCTAGTCATCACCACCCACCGCCAACTCTTGGGCTACTCTTTTACCAACGAACAGTGGGATTGACCGTCACTTCATATAACGTCCCCAAGGCTGAAAGGGCGAGCATGTTTGGTGCAACCAGGATTCGAACTCGCGACACAGCGGTAAGTATATGAATTTACAACATCAAAATCAGGGATTCGCTCCCTCCTCGATGGACTCAGTAGATAGCCCGATGTGACTTTGCTATAAGGAAAACACATTTTTTGTGTACGGTCAGCCATATTTTTAATCGTAGAAATAAAGACAGAAATAGAATTCAAATGTACAAGTTTTGAAAAGTGTAAAAAGCCATATTTCGTTATAAAAGCTTATTTAATCTTTTAATTACTTCTGTCACGTTATGATAATAAATCACTAACCAAAAGTTTAGACAAATTCCTTGAAGCTATTCAGTGTGTTGAATTAATTACTATATGTCACATTAACTGATCGTTTACTACCCGTAATACTAGTAATCCACAATTACTATATATGGAAAAAATAATAATTATAAAATATAAATGGACAAAAAAGTTAAAAATTCCGCTCTAAAAATATCTTGGAATTTACTGGTTTTATTAATAGACAACAGAGTTAGGTATTAAAAAAAACATAAGTTGGATCACTGAATTCGGGTAAAAGAAATATATATATAACTTAAAATTCAGACAGCATTGTTTGTTTTGAATTTCGCACAAAGATACTTGAGGGCTATCTGTGCTAGCCATCCCTAATTTAGCAGTGTAAGACTAGAGAGAAGGCAGTTAGTCATCACCATCCACCGCCAACTCTTGGGCTACTGTTATACTAACAAATAGTGGGATTGGCTGATACATTATAACGCCCCCATCGCTGAAAGGGCGAGCATCTTTGGCGCGACGGGGATGCGAACCTGCAACCGTCAGATTGGCTATGCCGAGCCGTTTAGAGAGTTTCATCTTAAACGATCCATCACTTAACATTCGCGGATGTTCGTTTCCGTCACATCTAACATGCTCGTCCTTTCAGCCGTGGGAACATTATAATGTTACAGTCAATCCCATTGTTCGTTGGTAAAAGAGAGTAGCCCAAGAGTTGGTGGTGGGTGTTGATGATTAACTGCCTACCCTCTAGTTTTACTGCTAAATTAGGGACGGTTAGCGCAGATAGCCCTCGTGTAGCTTTGGGAGAAATTCAAAACAAACACATTTTTAGAATTCACTATCTGGATCTGTATTCAGAACAAAAGTTGTAACTTTCATGTCTGTCCAAATTACTATAAATATAGAAACGACTATTACATTTTGTACGAAATAGTTTTCGGAAACTAAAAGTAAACTTCACTACATATGATAAAGATTTTCAAAAAAACAAAAAAACAATAAACTAAAATATTTGTAATACGAACCAGATTTGTGAAGAATCTGTTTGAATATATACTTATTTGAGGCGCAGACAGCTGGAAATACTAGGTAAGTTATTTTCTTTACAACACAAGATTTCAATCACCTACCCCTATACTGAACTTTTGAGAGATCTGAAACTTGAGCAATGCAATCTTTCACATAAATTCTATTCAGTGGATTCATAGGTCATCTCACACTACACTCTAGGGGTGTTACAAACAGCCATGTATCATGTTTGCCGAGTTGAAAAATAAATAAAACTTTAAACTTGTTATCAACGAAGTCTGCTGACTTTTATTGAATTGAACAATTGTTTCTCTTCAACAAAACAAAACATTATTTTTCTACCAATAGAAACATTTGTCTAATCCCATAGGACTGACATTCTTATGATAAAAATTCAAAAAACACGTTTTGAAAAGTCATAATCATATGAAATATTTTCCACCAATAATATTCTCTCTTTCTTTTTTGCCAACTAAATATCTTTTAAAAACTACGATGGTTAATAGATCTCCAGTCCACTAGGTGTCTCCGTACTAGTACTAAGCTTGAGGATTAAACGCTAAAATTGGGGATTCGATCCTGTAGTGTGCAAAACTCAGGTGGATCTATTGTTTAGTTTTTGGGCTTAACAAAATCCCAACAATCATCAAAGAAACTTCCACTTACCGGATGTTTAAACTAATGTTTAAGAATAATCACCTAATTACCCTTTCACTGGTCCGGAGTTTTAAAATGTCACGTTCCTTATAAAGAACCCTTTCACTACTCTAATATTAAAGTATCTCAATGATCACCATAGAACCACTTTTCTAATTTGATGGCAAAATAAATCAGAAGTGATAGAAAAATGTCTCCATTAATCTGATTTCAAACTGTTTATGAAGTATCGAAGAACATTTTCACTGGTTCAACGTCTAAAAAAACTAGCTCCAGCAATAACAAGAAATATTTTAACAAGGCCTAAGTTTAGATGATTACCCCACCCAATTAATCGCAAGAGAGTCGTTTACTAATTAATAGATTGGCATCAACATATGTTTTATTTTTCCAGCAAAAACCATAGGTGCTCTTCAGTTTTTGTTGGAATTTCGCACAAAGCAACTCGAGGGCTATCTGTGCAAGCCGTTCTTAATTTAACAGTGTAAGACTAGAGGGAAGGCAGCTAGTCATCACCACCCACCGCCAACTCTTGGGCTACTCTTTTACCAACGAATAGTGAAACTGACCGTCACATTATAATGCCCCCATGGCTGGGAGGGCGAGCATGTTTGGCGCGACTGGGGCGCGAACCCGCGACCCTCATATTACGAAGCGCACGCCTTAACGCGCTAGGCCATGCCAGGCTCATGTGCTCTTCAGTAGTCCCCTTAACAGAGCCAGTTGTTAAAGTGAAAACCCCTAGCTGGTGTGACCAACTTAATAAAACTCAATAATCTAGTACCGCGTTTTATAAAGTACATACTTTATAACAAAGGAGAAAAAGATACCATCTATTTTGAGGACAGTTGAAGTTGTTTGGCGCCGTACAAATTTAGTTACGTGGTAAAATATTTGCCATGCCCATCACTCCTAGATCCTCCCAATGGTAAATAGTTAGTCGCGTTTCCAGCTTTCATCGCGGTCTGTTTCTTGTAAATTCGTATGCATCTCATTTGTGTTCCAAAACAAACAGTCCTTTATCCTAGAAAATTATTTCAGCTCCCCTAGACCCATTGTTCCACTAAAAATAGAGAGTATTTACCGGAGACTCCGATCGCCAGTCTGGCGTTTAAAATAATCAATTACTACAGGAAAATTCCTTTTCAAGAAATCTTATTCACTAGTCCAATGTATGGAAGGTTTCACTGATCATCAGAGAATCATGTACCAATCATGAGAGAACGACTTCATTAGTCCATTGTTAAAAAGGGGGAAAAACTTAAGTGTTCGATGCTAAATTACATCGATAGTCATCAGAAAATCGAATTTGTCGTGTAACGTTCAAAATAGCCAGTTATGATCAGATAACCCACTCAGAAGCGTCGTAACCATCTCAAAATCTGTCCTATATTTTTAGAAATTCTAAAGTCGAGGTGTGATTGGCAAGTTAGTGAGCCGACTTGTGCATCCACCGATTCATGGTTCAGAAAATCGAATTTGTCGTGTAACGTTCAAAATAGCCAGTTATGATCAGATAACCCACTCAGAAGCGTCGTAACCATCTCAAAATCTGTCCTATATTTTTAGAAATTCTAAAGTCGAGGTGTGATTGGCAAGTTAGTGAGCCGACTTGTGCATCCACCGATTCATGGTTCGTGTTCCGTTGCTGCCAAATCGCGTACCGTAGTTAGGGGTCGAAAGAGTAAAGACCAAATGTCATTGTTCGATTACAGTAGCTCAAATGTTGGCAGTAGATGCTGGTGGCTGGATGCCTCCCTCTAGTCTACCAACCCAAAGTTGTGAATGGCCCGAACTAATAATTTTTATATAACTTTTACGAATCTTCAAAAAAAACAACAACAAGAAACTAACAGGTTCAAGCAATCATGTAAAAAAAATGAACAACTGTTGGTGTACTTAACAGAGGACCCCTGTACCAGTCTGATACTTTACAAACAGGAATTCTTACGTGAAACCTGTGATATTACAGTGTTTCACATAACAATGCTAGTTCTTTGTTTTCATTGTCCCCTGTAATCATCTGAAAACACTTCTACAAACATTTTTTATAACAACACCTTGTGAGCAGGTTAATTAAGTATATCAGTTATCTGTTTGCTTGGTTGTTTGAAGTTAAGCACAATGCTACACAATAGGCTGTCTTTTCTCTTCGCACTACGGGTGTGGAAACTCGGTTTTTTAGCGTTGTATGTCTGCGAAAATATCGCTTTGCCACTGTGGAGAAATATTTATCAGTTATCTACTGTTTAATTGATGTCTTAATTAGTTATATAATCGGTAGGATTTACTCAATGTTGTTTTCTAATTATATTGTTTAGCAGTGGTATCTTTAATTACATGCTGTTCTTTATTTTAAACTCAATACATATCAATAACGTTTACGTAGACTCATAAATTATACCACATACTGAATTTTTACACTAAAATGAACAGAAGTTCACACCGTCCAGCCACCGGGCCTAACATGGCCAGATGGTTAGGGCGCTCGACTCGTAATCTGAAGGTCGCGGATTCGAATCCGAGTTGCACCAAACATGCCCGCCCTTTCAGCCGTGGGGGCGTTTTAATGTAACAGCCAATCTCACTGTTCGTTGGTAAAAAGTAGCTCAAGAGTTGGCGGTGGATGGTGATGACTAGCTGCCTTCCATCTCTCCATTCTTACACTACTAAAGTAGGGACGGCTAGCGCAGATAGCCCTCGTGTAGGTTTACGAATAATTCAAAAACAAACAAACAAAACAAATCACCCACCCTCCTAACCAGCTACAGTAAAATATAGATCATATGGTGAAGTATCGATCGTATTTGATACGCACGTCGTTCACCATTTGGTTTTATCGTACCACGACGAACCAGATATTCAGGAACATATAAATAATTCAGAAAACTGTTCTTGTGCCTGAACGTTTCTCTCGTGAGCTGTGCGTGTCTCTTTTTGTGCAATTGTTTTAAAACGAATTAGTTTCTTTAATGGCCTTCATCTAAAACAGAAAAACGGAAGGCAGGGCAAAGCTCCTAATTCACTGTTGAATTATGTGATAAAATACATTGTAGAATATCCTGTTGAATATATCATTCCAAATAGTTTGAAGTAACAAAATGATATATAACTCCTCAGTATTTGCAGTTTGAAATTACAAAATAATGTATTACTCCTCAGAATTTGCAGTTTGAAGTAACAAAATAATATAATACTCTTCAAAGTTTGCAGTTTGAAGTAATGAAATAGTGTATTATTCCTCAAGATTTGCAGTTTGAAGTAACAAAATAATATAATACTCCTCAAAATTTACTGTTTGAAGTAACAAAATAGTATAAAAATCCTCAAAGTTTCGGTTTGAGGTAACAAATAAATACAATAATCCTCAAAATGTGCAGTTTAAAGTAACAAAATAATATAATGCTCCTCAAAATTTGCATGTATCATTTAACAACAACAAAAATTCGCAAAGTAATTTTACAATCATCTTTGAAAGAAAAATTTCCAAAACTGTTTTAAGATTTGCATTTTCATAATTCCCTTTTCATTTTATCTATTATGAGTATGTGGCTGATGGATAATAATTTTAGACAAATGATTATTTGCCTAAACAGATAATAAGTACCTTGGCAAATAGTAGAACATAGTTAGTTATTCTTTTATTTTATAATATGCCAAAACATTGACGAAATGAGTGCACGTGAATTTGGCATTTAGTCTGTTTAAGCAATGTTGGGAGTAAATTGTAATTAATGTACACATTTACATCACGGTTAACTAATTTTTAAATTAATATTTTTTATGTAATTAAATGGATGAACTATTTACATTTATTTGTACAACTTCGTATAACTTCTGGCAGAAAAAGTAATCTGGTTTTCCAAAATAATTTTGTGTATGATAAATATGCTACTTTTCCGTATAAAAAATTTATCTAAATTTGTTAAAATAACGAATTTTACTAAGATAATTTTCAGTTCGTAGACAGATAAGATATTAGGACGTTTATTGAATAGCAACAACAAACTTAGCTTTATGCAATTTACATAGTCCTCTTCGGCTCAGTTATATTTGTCTGAATGGTTATAATACAAAATCCTGGTTTCGATATCAGTGGAGGGCACAACATAAATAGCCATTGCTGTCTGTGTGTGTGTGTGTGTGAATAAACAAGAGTTGGCGGTGGGTGGTGATGACTAGCTGCCTTTCTTCTAGTCTCACACTGGTAAATTAGGGACGGCTAGCACAGATAGCCCTCGAGTAGCTTTGTGCGAAATTCCAAAACAAACATACAAGCTTTATAAAGGTATAAAATACATTGTGTAATGGGCTTCTGTTTTTTTTTTTAAAACAGAAACGAGACTTTAGGTTTTGGTTTTATTTGTTTTGAATTTCGCGCAAAGCTACACGAGGGCTATTTGCGCTAGCCATCTCCAATTTAGCAGTGTAAGGTTAGAAGGAAGGCAGCTAGTCATCACCGCCCACCGCCAACTCTTGAGCTACTATTTCACCAACGAATAGTAAGATTGACCATACATTATAATGCTCCCACGACTGAAAGGAAGAGCATGTTTGGTGCGACGGGGATTCGAGCCCGCGACTTTCAGGTTGCGAGTGGAGTGCCTTAACCACCTGGCCATGCGGGGCCGATTTTTTTTTAAAGGAAAGAAGACTCTTGGTGTGTTGAGATGAAACTGTACTATATTTAAGTTTGTTTGTTTCTTATGTGTATTACAGTGGCATCCAGAGATAAGAGATCATTCTTCCAATGTGCCAGTTATCTTGTGTGGCTGCCAAAGTGACCTCCGTACGGACAGTGACACCTTGACCTCTCTAGCAAAAGTTAAAAAGGCCCCAGTAAGCTCAGAACAGGTCAGCAAAATTTGAGTTTGGACAAACGTGCCAGTAAAACTACTCAGTCTTTTCAGGTTTTTCAATGCACGATTGCTAAGTTCACTTTACTGAAGCCTCATTTCTTTTAAGCCTAACTTTTTAACATTTTATTTCTCTCTCTTCCTGGTTAATTGTTTGAAATTTGCCTGTTTTTCATGAATTCTTTCACAACTGAAATAAATAAAATTTCTTTGAACTCTGGTGTTTCTTAAAGACGCCTAAAATAACTTGTAATTGCTTCTGTTGAGTGGTAAAAAAAATCCTTGCAGTTCCTTTGGTATGTTATTATAATTTGTACTCGTGACGTTAACAAGTTTTTGAATATTTCTAAGTTACCAAAATAATAAATTACTTTGATCGTCGTCCTGAAATTTACCAAAGACCAAATAAAATGAATTAGCACATAAATTTTAAATCCCTCGGTCACAAAAATGTTAAAATCTAATTTATTCATTTCCAACACACACACACTCACAAATTAACTTGTATGATATCTGAAGCAAATAGATGAATTTTAAAATGTCATAAGACAAATGTAATTGTGGAAATTGTTATTGACCAGTCTTCGATTAACAGCTTTAACAGCAACAACAAAAAATGTTCTGTGCCAACTTTGTAACCTTACCCAGCATACGTTAAACGCTGTCTTTAACAATTTGGGAATAAGAGAAAAAAAAGCCCTTTAATAAAGATATATAAATGCAATGTATAATTTAGGGATTAACTGAATGCTTGTATTTCATTAATGATATAATTGTGTGATAAAATTTTTCATTAACATTTTAAATATTTAAAGTTGTTTTGGAGGACTTTATTATACGTTTTATAGTTGGAGAAATGTTTGGATGATTAAATATCAGCATATTTCAATGCTGTAATAACGATTAGGCATTAAATATTCACGAACTTGAATGATGTACATTGCTTGTCCACTTTTCTAGGATCTTCTTCCACGTTTTTGTAGTATGTTCCATTTATTTAGGCTTAGGAAACAGTGTTATCATGTCGTATGTTGTTTAAGTCCTAAAAATCAAAATATATAGTCGTATAGTTAATAGTCTGCAAGACAATGACAAGAAACTATCCGACTTTCAAAGGATCATTAGGAACCCATCTAGCAAAAACTTCCCTATCAATCATTTTTTTTAATATTTGTTTTTAAACGATTCTGTCGTCAGAATCTGTCAACCGCTAGTGAAAATAGGAAGAAAAAAAAACAACGAGTACAGAGTCGAGTACGTCACAACAAGTTAGTTCCTTCAACATGGTTAGGATTCAACATCTCCAACTGTACCATGAAAAGAACATTAAAAAATAAAAAAAATAAAAAAAACTGTCATATGGCACGACCAGCGAAAACCGCTCATCTCAGATGCAAACAGACGGGCCTGGCTTACGTGATGCTTAAAGTACAAACGGTGGACAATGAATGAATAACTGGAAGTGGACAGTGTTTAGTGAGTCGCGTTTAATACCCCCTCCTTTCCCATGTTACTGGCGACAGAGTGAAAAATATGGAGAAAAATTTTACGAGACACTTGACTGTGGTTCCTTTGCTTCGTCAGTGAAAATTCTGGAGTTGGTTTAGTGGTACGAGGAACTTTATCGCAGTAAAATTTTATCCTATGATTACTTTAGAAATACAAACAATGTCTGAGTGTAATTAAATGTTATAACATCTGTGCTACACTGCCATCAATATTGACAATGACCATAGTATCAAATCCATGTTGCTTGTATTGTTCATATAACACCACTCTTTCTCAACCATTACAGTTACCTGATCTCAATTCGATCAGACATCTTTGGAATAAGCCTAAACATTGCATTCATCACCGTAACTTTCTGATAAAACGTGCTCCACATGTAAACAACACTCTTTATCAGATGGATTAAATTCAAACTATATCTTCCAGCACCTGGTGGAGTTTTTGTTAATCCGACTTCACGCTGTTACATAGGGGATGGTTATAGTCCCAATAAAATAGCCACTCAGTTATACTCTAGTACAGTATAATACATAAATATGTATTATAGGTTTGAGCGTGTACTCACATTGGAATATCCTTGCACGAATATAAATATAAAAGTTAACTCAAGAACTTGATGAGTTTAAAATGAACCAATAAATATTTTATCCCTAATGTATTGATATATGTTTGTGTGTGTACATGTGTGTGTAAATTATACTGTGACAAGTCTAGTCTGAATAAACAACTGGAGCTTTATGTAAAATATGGCTTTATTCATTTATTATACACATAAATATAATAAAATTATGTTTAATCTATCAGAATAACTACTTGTTTTTATTTGAAATTCGTACCATATTATGTTATATGCCAAAGGTATTCCCTGTCCTTGAAATGAATAATTTATAAAATACTAGTTAAAACAGAGATAAATAACTGGAATCAATACTGTAACACCTTGATAATTTTCACAAAAGATTACGTTTATTGATATATCGTAAAATAATTAAGTAATTTCGAAGTATAACTTCGTATTTTTACTATTTTCCAAGGAAAATACACTGGGCATTTCTACTATACTGATACGTAGTGCTGTTAAAATTCTTTCACATCGTTTAATTAGCTTGTTTGTTGTATAAGTTCCTAATCTATGAACCTCTCTCTAGGCTTTAGCTGCTTCCAGGCGGATTGGAGCCAAAACTTACGTTGAAACCTCTTCCAGCGTCAGTGGATGTAGCGTAAGAGATGCTTTTGAGGTGGCAGCACTTGCAGCCCTAGGTAAACTGAATAAAAACCACGTGACTGTTCCACGACAGACAACTTTAGTGAAGTCCAAATATAAGTCCAAGATTGACCTTAAAGATGACTTCCGCGATCGAGGAAAGAACTGTATCGTGATGTGAAAGTGAAACTATGTATTTGTTCGACTAGCAACGTGAACAATGACTCCATGTTGATTGGCTATCAGGTGTACTACGTGATTCACAAACCAAACGTTCATTTAAGTTGTATCATAAAATTCATCTCCTAATCGACTTTTAAAACACGAAAAAAGCGAAATATGATCAAAGTGTAAAGGCACAATTGAAAATCTTATTATAAACATAAAAGAGAGAAATAATTAAAAATGTCACTTATTGGAATATTTCTTTATTGCAATGTCATTAATAATGACTTTTGATAAAAGCAAGCTAACCACGTAGATCAGGAATAAAGTCAACCTAATTATCAGTATAGCTAATTAGACATAATTTTATTACTTACAAAGTTCGGTAAACACGCAGTTAACGATATTTTCTACCATATGTTAGACGGTTTCAAACGTACGCAGTGAAACTGATACAAGAAAACCCTACTTAGGTATGCATTCGTACGTGCAATTAAAACATTAAATTTGAATTACTGCTAATAATGATAGTGTGCATGTAAGTAGATTATTACATTTGGGAAAATTGTTTAGTCGTATCAACATTTCATAAAACTTTTAATTGCCTCTAGACCATTGTTGTACATCTTGCCAAATGCACGACCTAAACATAAATAGTAGTTACGTTAATTCAAATATCATAACTATAAAAAATAAAGGAACGAATTGAGTTAAAATTTAAAAAAATCACTAAAATAAATTTAATAATAATCACAGTTGTACCTTAAAGGTTTGTCGTATCCCAGCCAGACTGATGAGCTCTTGTGCTGTGCGAAAGGCCTCGTCCACACTGTATATATCAGAGGAAGTTTGACTGCGTTATTACAGCGTACTGTTTTTTGCTTTTACTTGTGGAGTAACTGTGTGAATCTTTCTCGAATGAAAATATTCTAAATTGATGACTGGTACACTTGTCAGACAGCAACACATGAAGTAGCGGGCGGACACAAAATATTAGCTTCTGTAAGAGTATGCCATATTTAAAAGCGTCATGATTTAATGTTCGTTTAGGCAAAATAATTAACTGAAATAACAAATATTGAGGTGAAATGTTTTTCAGTTCACTCATTGTGTTAAATTATAACTTGTTCGAGAGTGACTTATTTGGTGTTATCAGTGTTGATAAAGCCCATTGGCATTTCGTTGTCAGATTATGATATGTCTACCAAACGGTAGACCTTGCCTAAAATACTTGTTGAAGAGAAATGTTTGTTATTTCTGTTTATATTCGGTCACTGTGAATAATGACGATATCAGGGGCTTACCTCTTCCCAGGGGCACCATAGTTACTTTCACGATAATGGCTTTCTGTTGTCATGGTTACTGTAGTATAATGATTTTGGGTTCAATATGTAACGTGATTTTTTTCGTCGCTGAAATATTACGACCAGAAAATATCTACTTGATGGTTTAATCAGAAGGCTAACGTGTTACAAGAAATCTTTACTTGGTCGTGTATTGTGTGTGAAACAAAAGGTATTCATAGCTATGTTAAAACAAATAAACGTTGAGAATAACTGTTAAGCAAGCAAATAGACACATTTGCTAAATGTATCAACATGACCTGAAAACAATCATGAGATATCAGGTTTATTTATGTTACCAAAATAGTTAAATTAATTTTTGTAACGTCAACATGTTTTGTAAATTATAACTGTATCCACAGACCTAAATTTACCAGAGTATAATCGAAGACATCTTTTCCAAATCTGTAAACATGATGAAAAACTATATAAATAATTAGTTCTTTTTGAAAATTAGAAGTTTGACGAATGCGTAAAAGCCTGTAAATTGATTGCATAGTAGACCATTTTATTACCCAAACAAATCTTTCCCTGTCAAGTGGCACTATTGAAAACTCCAGAGTAAGGTAATATGCCTTCTACTGAAAGTGAAAACAGCAATGATACGTTTAGCTAAGACAGCCTTTCAAATAAAGGAAAATATAGTCGAAAGGCTTAAGAGTATTTACACACGATTAATATTAATTTATTTATTGACTCTGGGCTTTAATATAGTTGAAACAAGCTAAAATGCCAATAATTTCTCAATACAAAATATAATATCACCGTGAATACCCTTTTGATGGTTGGTTAAAGTACAGGTTTTATCAAGTAAACGGACAGAACGTGTGAGTCTATCAATTTTTAAAAGATATATTTTTTGAAATTAAACGTGTAAAAAAGAGCGATCGTCAGGTAATCAGAATATATAAAACTAAACATATTAAATAAAAACGGAATAAACTTTCTGTCACTGAAATAAAGTTTGTATAAGTATCATCAGATTGGTGTGAAAAAAAGGTTTAAATAGTGAGGACGAAAACGTAACAAGTGCTTCAGGTTGATGTGAAAGGCAGTGAGTGCTACGTAAAAAGTATAAAATGAGTGAGGACTAAACCTAACAAGTGCTTTTACTGATTAACGTTGGTGTTTTAAATTCTTGTTCGCATCTACGTAGAACATGTACTTAAGCTTCGAATACTAGTGGAAATTAAAGTGTATAGTTAAAAAATTATTATATCTATGTATGTTTGGATCTGTAAATAATATGTAAAAATGTTGCTAAGTATTGTGAGAAAAGTTGCTGTTATTTGAGCTAGATGCACGCAAAATGAAAGTTAATTTTCGTCACTGCGTTAGACCTAAATGTAGGGTTCTTATGAATGAAAACTTGTAATATTGCTTAGGCCTAAATGTGAAGTTCTAACGAACGAAGGTTTGTATAACACTAGAAGTGATGGTTTATGTGCTAAATTATTAATAATAAAGTAATTTTTTCAGAAAACATTGTGTATTTACATCAATTATTAACAATATAAGAATAATATAACAGTAATAGTTTTTGATTTAAATTTCATATTTTTCAAGCGTGGTGTTAATTCCTTATTAAAAAGTGAAAGATAATGCTATTCTACGTCAATAATTAATCAGTGCGATATTGTATTTTATATTAATAACATGTATTACATACTTTCAGCGTTTGTTCTCGATCTTATAATTGTCAATAGTGTTTTAATATGTGGTTTCTTGTGCATATTAGTTTTTACAAAACAACACTGGTTTGGAATAATGACGTATATTAAACAAATACAATCCTAAAAAGCTTATTTATATGTGCAGTTCACAGTATTTAGGCTTAACTTTTAAATTTATTCAGCATATCAAGCTTAGTTTTAAGGCCCAGCTTCAAAATCTTATTTAAAAACAACAGCTACGTTTTACATTATTTCATGCCGAGATGATTAAGATACTCGACTCGTAATTTGAGAGTCGCAGGTTCAAATTCTTGTCACACCAAACATTCTCACTCTTTCAGCCGTGGGGGCATTATAATGTTACGGTCAATCCCATTATTCGTTGAAAAAAAAAGTAACCCAAAAGTTGACGGTGGGTGGTGATGACTAGCTGCCTTCCCTCTAGTCTTGCACTGCAAAATTAGGGATGGATAACGCGTATAGCCCTCGTGCAGCTTTGCGCGAGATTAAAAAAACAAACAAACATCATTTCTTAATAATAAAATTTTCATTAGGACCTTCCTTTTTATCCCAAGGTATTCACAATCGAGAAATAAAATAAATTCATAATTATATAAAATCGGTACAATACTTAAAAGTAACATTTCAAGATTTTGCAACAGTTACAAATAACAGTAATATAGACTATGAAATTATTATTCAGGCACAAAATAACGTAAATTTACCATTGTCATATTTAGACAATTATGATGCATCTCACATAATTTACGTATTTTAAAGGACGAATCGAAAAGATAGAAAAGGTGGAAGTATCTAAAAATATTTTTTGATTATTAAACATCACTATGCCTTTAATGATTTTTAAATGTGTAAATTGTATATCTAGTCTTACAAATGTAGAGAAAAATTATTTTTGTGTGTATATTTTCAAAACTACAAGGTCAGTTTCTGCTTTGTTTCAAACCAATTACTAAATAACTTTTCTTCTTCTTCTCAAATTACATTTTGGTTTTCTGTCAGTATAAGAGTTTATTTCTTAATAAAATAGAATACTCGGTTGTTTTGAATTTCAGGCAAAGATACACAGACGGCTATCTGTTTTAGTCGTCCCTAATTTAGCAGTGTAAGACTAGAGAGAAGGCAGCTAGTTATCGCCATCCACCGTCAACTCTCGACTTACTCTTTTACCAACGAATGGTAAGATTGACCTTAACATTATAACGCCCCTACGGCTGAAAGAGCAAGCATGTTTGGTGTGTCGGGAGTTCGAATCTTCGACCCTGAGATTAGAAACCGAGCGCCCTAACTGCTGGGCCAGAATACTGAAATTTCCCTTTTTTATTTCGAAGTTACAGAAAACATTGTTTTATGTGTTATTAAAATAAAGCACAAATATAAATATGTATACGTATAATCTAATTTGTTTTATTCTACTCATCACATACGAAGTGCGAGGCCGGAAATATTGCGGCTTTTATCTTTGTAACAGAATAGTCCTCATGCAGTTTTAGTTTTTCTTTTGTTGAGCTTATTTATTCTTGTGCTCTTACCATAGATATATCATAATGAACAACTCTTGTATAATCAAAGACCTTATCTGCTGTCTTAGAGAATTGTCCCTTTACAGGTAATTCAAAATCCCAGAAACTACAAATATGAGCATTTAACGGAAGCCATCTAAGTACGTTCCAGTAACTAATTCTAACCACGTGCAATCAAATTTAGCAGTTATTGATGTTTATTACTTTAGAATGGTGTTGGGCATAGAATACTGTGCACCGAATTTGTTATTTAAGGATTCATGGTTTACGTCCCTTTCTCAGCATTTAGAGACCGTAAATGCGTTGTAAGAGAAACTGTCAAATCCCACTATTCAAGGTTCGGCATGGCCAGGTGGTTAAGGCACTCGTCTCGTAATCTGAGGGTTGCGGGTTCGAATTCTTGTCACACCAATCATGCTCGTCCTTTTAGCCGTGAGAGCGTTATAAGTTGGTAAAAAAATAATCCAAGAGCTGGCTATGGGTAGTGACGATTAGATGCCTTCCCTCTAATCTTACACTGCTAAATTAGGGACGGCTATCGCAGACAGCCCTTGTGTAGCTATGCGCGAAATTAAACAAAAAACCAAACGAAACCCTTATTCGATCAGAATAACATAGAACTAGAATTTGGATGTCGTATATTAACTTCCTTCCCTTTAGTTTATCTGTTCAAGATTAGGTACGGCTAGACGTAAATAACCATTGCGCAACTTTACACGAATATGTGAAAGAAAAAAAAACATAAGTTTCACTATTTTCTTTTAGCATAAATGAAGAGCTGCACATTTGTATTATTTTAGATTTTCGTGGGAGAGTTGGTGACTAATAAAAGTGTCGAACATGGAGAAAGACGTGTTTCAGCTACGTAAAAAACATGAACATTATTAGGTTTATCTTTTCCATATGCAGCGCATAAAGAAAAAATATTTTTTTACATAGCACTTGACGTAAGTGCATGATTACTGTTGATATCCGTACACTAATCTCTTATCGACTAATATATAATCTTCAAAAAAAGAAACGCAAAAGGCGAAATTTGAGACATATTGGTAACAAGTTTATTCCGGGTTGTTTTGTATGACATGTGTGAAACTTTACACATTCACTGCTGAACATCCAAAGTCTGCAAAGGCGAAGTCCACGCTCACTAGTTGAAGTTTAACGTCACTCAACGTCAATAACAAGTATGCCCCCTGTGAGCATCAATAACTACTTGGCATCTCCTGCCCATGAAAGCGATGAGATTACGAATCACATCCTGTGGAATGGCTGTCCACTCAGCCTGCAAAGCTGCTGCAAGTTGAGGTAGAATCTGCGGTTGAGGTTGTCGCCGTCACAGACGTCGGTCCAACTCGTCCCAAAGATGTTCGATGGGGTTTAAATCTGGTAATCTGGAGGGCCAGGAAAGAACGTTGATGTTGTGGTGTCTCAAGAAGACAGTGGTGAGTCGGGCTGTGTGAGGACGGGCATTGTCATGTTGAAAAACGTCGTTGATTTTCACCATGATGGGTTGCACATGGGGCCTAAGAATCTCGTCGACGTATCGTTGAGCCGTAAGATTCCCTTTAATGTGCAAAAGGTGTGTTCTGGCATTGTGGACGATGGCAGGCCACATCATGACGCTGCCACCACTAAATCTGTCAACATCCTGCACACAGTTTGCTGCCAAACGTTCACCTCGTCGACGGTAAACAAGGACCCTTCCATCCTGCCTATGAAGCATCAAACGTGATTCATCGCTGAACCAAACATGCCTCCATCATCAATGAGGCCAAACCCGATGTGCACGAGTCCACTGCAGCCGTGCTTGACGATGTTGCTGGGTGAAGATGACGCCTCTGACTGGTCGCCGAGGTCGGATTCCTGCATCTCGTAGACGGTTTCGTACGGTCTGTTCGAAAATCCTACGCAGCCATGGTGTGGTTGAGGCAGTAGACGTTGCAGTGTTGATAAAGGTGACGTAACCGGATGTAGTAATCTTGTGCGGGCGTGGTCACACGAGGTATGCCAGATCGTGGACGGTCACAAGTTGATCCATGTTGTTGGTGACGATTCCATAGCCTTGTGATGGTGCTTGGTTGGACATTCACAGCTCTGGCAACATCTGATCGAGATTCGCCTGCTTCCAATTGATCAATGGCGTTGTTGCCTTGTGCTTCAGTCAGTCTTGGCGTAACTGTATTGCGTATCGGTGACTTAACACTGAGCTATGGAAACCGAGAACCCGTCACTTTTATAGGGATTTTGCACATGTTGCACTTGTAGAACATGCAGATCTCTCAAGCAAATTTATTGGACACGAATGCGTTTTGGCGAAAAATCCGACGTTTTCCTCCGTTTTCAAAGTGCACAACTTTTATTGTCATTTTGGTCTGACAATCAAGTGAGTGCCTTAACACGTGTAACGTTACATACTCTGAGCAGCTTGTAACGTTATTACATATATTTCTCTTTAAAATAACAAAAATATCCCTTTTGCGTTTCTTTTCGTGAAGAGTATATATCACGCAACTAAAGGTTTCTCTTTTCGCTAGCTTTCAGAAACAAATAATTATAAATCATGTTCGAAAGTCCCGCATGTTTTTGGCTGGTTTTTTGTTTGTTTTTTGCATTTATTTTAACTATAAATATTATAATATTCCTTACCACAACTAAGAAAGGGTCTTATTTAACTGTGAACATCATAAAAGTTTGGAACATTTTGTTAAAAAATACCATATTTTGATTTTAACTCATTTTACATATATGATATAATGTACCAACTTACACATGTTGCGGTAACTCGATTTCTAAGCTATGTTGCAATTCAGTTTTATTAATATGTTTCACAACTAACAATTATACAAAACCTAAACAGAAAAGCTTTATTAGTTGTAAACTTGTAACATTAAAAATATCCATATTGATAACACTACGTGTAATTTGTCAAACTAAAAAAAATGTATAATACCAACAAATTTTTAGGCCTAATTTCATACTATTGTACTGTGGAACTAATTTTATAACTTACAGTTGTACATCTCTTTCAAAATTACCAGTCCAAGTTGAATTAGGCCCCAAAATACCGGTAAATAACTTACATGGATGTTATTTAAAAACTTCATAACCAAGTTCGTAAACATAAGTAAAAAACATATGATATGTTTCGACAGCATCTTGTACATCCATTCACGAGCGTGTCATGATGTGACAGACCTAGAGTTCTGCAGCGTTTGACGACTTTGTGTTAGATTAACTGTTACATTTAGAAAGAACAGATGATCTAAGTGGGTCTGATTTTTTTACATTAGATAAATTATTCATTACATGATACACTGCAATTTGATACACTTTGTGCATTAAATATTTGTCGTTGACAACATTTCTGATGTGTTTGTTTATATTTTTAATTTTTTTTAAACATATAACTTTTATGGACGTATATGTCAAGATACTAACACATAAAGCATTAGTTAGTCTTCTGCACGCTGGGATAAATTATCCAGTTTAATTGTTATTTTGATTTTGTGTAATACAATATTCCAATTTCTAATCTTGTTTCTCTATTGAATTTCAATGCTTTTAAACAAACATTCGCCTTCTAATGGCATCCCGCTGGTACAACGGTAAGTCTACGGATTTAAAACGCTAAAATCAACGGCTCGATTCCCCTCTGTGGGCTCAGCAAATAACCCGATGTGAATTTGCTGTAAGAAAACATACGTTCACGCTTTCCAATGGAATTTTACTCCACGTGAGGGAAAGAAAAACCTTTAAAAGTTATTATGTTTATCCTCTAAAAAACAACAACAACCAAAACTCCTACATGTTTTCATTGGTAAGTATTAAAGTACAAAGCTGTACAATAGGTTATCTATGGTATGCTCACCACTTTTGTCGAGACTTGGCTTATTAACGTTATAAGTCCTATGACTTATAGCTGAGATACCAGATGGCTGGCAATCTAGACGATGGATAGGCTTATAAAAGATTTGGTAATCGAGACAGTTCATTGCAATAAGATTAATTATAACAAAAAAGCTTTTATTAACAATGTTCAAGTTAAAACTTTGTTTAGGCATTTATATCATAATAGTTTTGCCATTATAAAATATTATTAAAAAATGAAAAGTCAGGCGATTAAAAACTTACTCTGAAGTAAAAGTCAACGAGTAGCCAGTTAAAATTTTACGGACATCACGATATTGCTTACACCAAACCCCTATCCGTTGAGATTAATACATTTATATATGATTGTTTGCTGAATTTTGAACAAAGATAAGAGAGGGCTATCTGCGCCAGCCGTTTATAATTTTGAACTAATGGACTACAGGGAGGCAGTTAGCCAACACTACTCACCGCCTACTCTTGAACTACACTTTTAGAACTCATAATGATCTTGACCCTCACATCATAACACCCTCATGGCTGTTTGTTTATTGAACTTCGCGCAAAGCTACACCAGAGCTACATGCTTAAGCCGTCTCTAATTTAGTAGTGTAAGACTGGAAGGGAGACAGCTTGTCATCACCACCCACCGCCAAACTCTTGAGCTACTCTTTTGACGAACGAATAATATTTTACCCCCTTCCTCATTATCCCTAATGGTATAATTAAATATTGAGATCAAACGAATAGTTGGATTGCCCACAACATTATAACGTTCCCATGGCTGAAAATGTAAGCGTGTTTGGTAAGAAAAACTTTCAAAACCCCCACATTCTCTTTGGTAATTCAGCACCCTAACTACCTGCCATGCCGCTCGACGATAAAAAGACACAATTCATAAAGTTGTGAACTGTTGGAATAAGACAAAAATAAACAATTCATAAGTTTTTGACTACAAGTTCATAATATGAAAATGGCAGAAGAGGACTTAGGAATCCAGACAGTTCTTTGTAATATGATTAATTAACTTTAAAATGGTGGAAGATATGTTTTATTTCTTGAAGAAACAGGCAATGAATATGAAAAGAACCGGAACTTGACTTTGTGATATCGATTTATGATCATAAAATGTAGACACGGACCTGTACAAGTTGGAGATGTTATGTTCTAACCACCAGGCTATTTATATATGAAATGAGTGAGGTGTGAAAACGACTGATTTGTTTCTGTTTGAATTTCGCTCACGCAGGGTATCTGCGCTAGTCTTCTCTAATTTAGCAGTTATAGATTATAGGAAAGGCAGCTAGTCAACATCACCTTCGCCAGTTTTTGTGATACTTTTTTACCACTTAATAGTGAGATTAACCGTCATATTATAACGCCCTCACGGCTCAAAGGGCAAGTTTTTGATGGGACGAAAATTCAAACCCACGCTCTCACATTGCAAGTTGATTTTAAAAGAAATTTTTAATACAGTCAGTCTTTACATGAAAATTATTAAATTATATAAAAAATATGTGATGACATTTCCATTTAAATTATCTGTTAATCTCGATAGGAAACAGTTAATTTTCTTTACCACGTAAGATATAGGATACTTGTTAGTTTTTTTTTTATTATTACCATTAACTGTGAATTCACGAAAAATAAAACACGAGAGCCCTTGAATTTGCCACATGTTATGAGTTAGATCAGTTTCGGGAATTTTCACGTCTCACTAGTAACCACATACAAGGACAACTTGAAAAAGAAGATAGTGTTCGTTAATTGCTTGCGGTGGGTGAAGGACATCTTAGGTTTTGTACACAACTAACAACAAGTGTGATTCACCAGCTGCTATGATTTCATGAAAAACCACAAGAAATCAATCTTATGTTTTATAACTGAGTCAAATAATTAGTTTATACAAGTCAGAATGTTAACAATCGTCCATGTTGTCCTTCCTACTTCTGGTGGTTGCCAATAATGGTTACCTCTATACCTTGCTGCCTACACAAGTTTTCCTAACACAAACTTCTCATCTACCATCCTTTTCCTAACATCATCCAACCATCTGCCTGCCTCTTATTCTTCTCACTTTAGATTTACTTATCAGAGTTGTTGCCAGTCTTCTACCAGTACGAATTGTAGGGCAAAGGTTATATCAGATCTTTAAAGTATTCGCGTTACAAAATGTCTAAAGGAACTAAAGTTATTTACTTAATTTTAGCTCCTTTAGAATTGAAAAATAGTTTGTTTGAATTTCGCGCAAAATTAATACGAGGGCCATCTGAGTCATTTATCCCTAACGTAGGTGTGCGAGACCAGAGAGAAGGCAGCTAGTCATCATCACCAACTCTTGGGCTGCTCTTTTACCAACGAACAGTGGGACTAACTATCACTTAATAATGTTCCCATCCCTCACGTCTGAAATAGCGAGCATGTTTAGTGGGAGTGTGATTCGAGCCTGGGACCAACAGATTGCGAGTCGATCACTCTTACCATCTGGCCATTTCAGACCAATTTAAAGATGACTGAAAACTATTGGCATTATTTCATATATTTATCAAATGGATATATTATTTTCGGATAAAATCCACGACAAACAAAACTTTAAAAATACCAGTATAATCCAGTGTTATTTTAATTTGTGCTGTGCTTTACCGAGAGTTCAGCTCGCTGTATAACAGATATTGAGATTGAAACGTCTTTAATTTCTGTTAAACAAAACATGAATTTTTTACCATGAGCCTTCTTCTGATGCTGGGTCTCCAAATGAACTGATAAAATATAAATAATATATTAAAACGAAATTTACAAAAAAAAGAGAACAAAACAGGATGACAACATGAATTGGATTTTTCCATTACGTGCTCTTCTTTCGTTGTAAATTCAATTTACATTCTATCTTTGTTTTTGTCAGTTTATTTATAACTTGTGTTTTTGCGCAACTTACTTTACAGGCCTCCCGAATGCGAAATGAAATATAAAAATAAAACGCATCAAATGCATCTTTAATTCTGATGTATTTGTTTTTACTCAAGTTTTTATCACGTAATTCTTAATATGAGATGATACTCTATCATTCAAGTAATTATGTTACCTTGTCTTCTTTTTAACATAAAATGCAATAATAAAATAGTTGAAAAATTATTATTATTTATGATAATTTTTTGTTTCTTTTACTTTTGCGCAAAGCTACACGAGGGCTATCTGCGTTAGCCGTCCCTAATTTTGCAGTGTAAGACCAGAGAGAAGGCAGCTAGTCATCACCATCCACTGCCAACTTGTGGGCTACTCTTTTACCAACGAATTGTGGAATTGACCATAACATTATAACGTGTCCAAGGATTAAAGGGGGAGCACGTTTGATGCGACGGGGATTCGAACCCGCGACCGTCAGATTACGAATTGAACGCCTTAACCCATCTGACCATGCCGGGCCACATTACGATAATTCCAAGTATTCTTGTAGTAAACTTCACTTACTATTTAATGGTCATGACAGCACCAATGTGGATTACTTATACTAAACTTATTGGTTATGATAATACAAAAGCGATTCTTTGCACTGAACTTAAGAGTTACAATTTATAGGACGTGATAACCCTAAAGGGGGTTATTTGTATATATAAACGTGTCACAATTTAAATGTTGCGACGCCGTTTAAGTGGTTATTTACAATAAGGTTACGCATCACAGTTTTTAAGTCACAATAATTCTAGCGTGAGTTACATGTTTTAAAACTGGTTGTCAAAAGTTAAAGGCATATATAATTACGAAAATGATATATTGCGCTATTTGCATTTAAGTATTTACGTTTTACGAAATTAAGTTCCTGACAATATATCATTAAAATAAAATATTGAGTTGTTTTAGAAATCAAATAAAGTGAATAATAAGCCTAATTTTTCAATGTGTTATACAGAACAGGTGTCGTATAAATTTCAATAATGATTATGTATATAGTCCATTTAAATATAAATTTATTTGTGAATAGTGTATTTTACTCTTATTTTAAAATATTTTCTATTTAAATTAATTTTACTCATCTTACTATAATGGATGTAGCATGTATGTCACTATCTATGTATGTAACCATGACTCATGTGTCATCTCTAGAATACCACCATAAAAGATTCAGACAGTTATAAGACTAACTGTAGCATCTGCGACGACCATATCTTTATAATATAGCACAATGTTAAATAAAAGTGCTGTCCTCACAAGAGCGTGACTTTCACTAAGACTACGTTAGGGTTTGATTGTATCTTTATTGGTGTAACTTTTCAAATGCAGTGGTAATAAATTGAGGTTCTTAAAAACTGTCATTTTTGCAATAAACACTATCACTTTTAAATATATAAAATATTACAATTTATATCAGAAAATTCATGTAAAATATGAGCTCTGTATATTGAAGAATTTTGATGCCATAAATTGTATCACTAAGGAAAACATTCCATATTTTCAGGCACCAGCGACTGATTAGTTGCTACTATTTTTTTTTCTATGGCGACTGTACATGCCAGTGGTATGTCTGCGGAAATAAAAGGCTACAAATCGGGTTTTGATACCCGTGGCGAGCAGAGCGTAGATAGCCTATTGCGTAAATTTGTTATTAACTTCCAATTGTAACTGCTTTGCCTACACAGTTTCACAGTTTTCATTAATCAGTATTTTGATTAAATCTAACATCAAGGAAAAACTCCATGTGAATATAATTAGTCATATTTTTAAAGTATATATATATATTTTTTTTTTACTTGGAATTCTTCCGGAAGTTTCTTTTACCTTCAATATCTTCCTTTCGACGCCGTATGGCTTCTGACAGCATCTAAGTTAGTGCACGATAATGTTCAGCTCGTGCTGTTTTCATACGTTACCAACAAGAAAAAAACCCCTAAAGTATATAAAGTTTGTGTTGAAATACGAAAAAATACACAAGTGTGTCAATCCGCTTCCAAGTTAGTTTCTTTGTTGTTGTTTTCAGTTATTTTTTTACAGCTTTAAAAGTTTCTTCTAAGCCACTAAATCCTCACTTACTAATCCGACTAACGAGCAAACGGTATACAAAACAAAAAATAAAAGAAATCCTGAAAATTTTTTCAACGCTAACGAGGTGTTTGTAGTAGAAAATTATATAAACTACAACTTGTCAATGCCTGTTATTGCTCTATTAGTTTTAGGCTCGTAGCGAAATTAAGCTTCAGATGATATACAAGTATTCATACTCATATTAAAGTAGTTCATACATTAATTAGAGTGTCATTATTTTCAATTAAAGCGAGTAGGCTTTGTAAGTTTCATTGGCTTACGTGTCATAAATATTCATTTCATTGATACTTTGTTGTTATTACGTTCAGTCAAGAAACCAAACCATCTAATCGTTAACCACTGTCAGATAATATTACATCATAAGAAATCTTAATTTTCGATAGCAAGGTCCAGCTAGGGAAAACTCTATTTGTTTGATTAATAACGATTCTTAACTTAAAAATCTCACTTTAATAGCATAAAGTGAGTGAAAAAAACGAGTTCCTCTAATTGGAAGTTACAGCTGAAATAAAATGGTATTTGGAATTTTCACGAGTAATAAAGAAACAGGTAATTTGTAATGGTTTGAAGATCTTACTTGTAGTTTTTTTATGGAATCAAATTTACACGTAAACCATATAACGTAATCTCTTAGTGTAATGTCAAGTAATTTTAAGGTGTATCACATTTTTAGATAATTTAAAGTAATGAAAAATTATCTCTGTTCTTCAATTTTCCTTAATTGCGCAAACTCTTTCCCCAACACCCTCTACACAAAACTGATTCATCCAACATATTTTTCTCGTGGAATAATTTCATTAGTGAAAACTAAACTGCCTTCTGTATTAACACAATAAATCAAACTGTCGTTCAAATCTGATACTTTACAAATTCTTCAAATCGTGTGTAATTTATTTTTTATTAAAATAAAAAAGAAATGTACTTGTTTAAAACTAAAACTAAAAATTTTGTTTGACAACTTTTCTCCTTTCATGGTAGAATTTTTCATGGAATTTTCTCCACGTTAATTTATTTTATTTGCGAGCTCTTAACAGCGTCTTCATAAGGCAACAATGTAATAAAACAAATTTTTTTCAATCACTACATAGTTGCCTTGTGAAGGCTCCGTTAGAGGGCGAAAGCTCTCATATAAATATTTTAACGTTAATGAAACGTTCGCACATTATTCTACATATTAATTCACTAACGTTATAAATATTAAAGAGTACCATATTTTTTCTTTTTTGCTAAATGTTACAGAAACCATACTTCTTTGAGGTAACACAAGGAAAACATTTTTATAGGCATCCTGGATATAGCTTATTAACGCATTTATCGTTGTGACACTCGACTTGAACTAACACCAGAAAAATACAGCTATACGCTAGGTTTGAGTGACACTTTCTTTGATCTGCCGATGAACCTGTAACTGCTGTTATAAATTTATATTCAAATTCGTGTCGCTTTAGCTTGACAAAATTGAAAACGAGTTGACTTTAAATAATTTTGAAATTTGTCATAGAATACCTTACTTGAAACTTTTCCATCGCCTTCATGCTTTGTGAACAAAAACGTAATATAATTTGTTTCAGGAAATGTGCACGTTTCAGTCTCGAGCTAAGCACATCCGAAAACTACATCAGTACCTATACGCGCCATTGCCTCCAAATTCACTTTCTCAACTGAAAGTGATAAAGTACTTACTATACAAACACACATCTTTGTTTTATTTGGTTTGCAATACTAGTCTATATATATATAGACAGAGAGAGAGAGACTAGTATTACAGACTAAATAAAACCAATATACGTCGTAAACGCTAACATAATTTTGAAGATGCTATTGTCAAAGATGGTTATATGTTTTTGTTTTTATGCTAATCTCAAACCACTAAGCTCCATTTGAATCAACAAAAAATAACGATGACCACCTATTTGTATAAAATAACAAAACACAGCAACATACTTTCAATAAATGCCAATTGTTTTGAATTTTGCTGTTATTCCAAATAATTAAAACGTTATTAGACTTTAGTTTTGGTATATTCATTCTGGGATACCATGCACTTAACTGTTAATATGTGTAGGTATATCTTTGAATATCTGTATTCTTAATACAATTTCGCAATAAAATTATACTTACCACATACCTTGAACTGTTCATGCATTTCAATACGTTAGTTATATTAAATATATGTATTCTCAATATGATATCACAGCATATTTTAACACAGTTTGTTTGCAACTGTTAGTGTATACAGATAAATGTTTTGAACCTCTGGAAAATGTTTATTTTTAATTGTTTGTTTCGGAATTTCGCGCAAAGCTACACGAGGGCTATTTGAGTTTTATTTTTAATACAACATAAACTTATACTTGTTAAATGGTAAATACTTTTAAAATTTTGCAACCTTCCCTCGTGTCTTCAGACATTAGAGTTAGGCCTGGCATGGCCAGGTGGGATAAGGCACGCGATTCTTAATCTAAAGGTCGTGAGTTCGAATCGCCGTCACACCAAACATGCTCGCCCTTTCCGCCGTGGGGGCGTTATAATGTGACGCTCAATCCCACTGTTCGTTGGTAAAAGAGTAGCCCCAAGAATTGGCGGTTGGTGGTGATAACTAACTGCATTCCCTCTAGTCTTACACTGCTAAATTAGGGATGGCTAGCACAGATAGCCCTCGTGTAGCTTTGCGCGAAATTAAAAAAGAAAGACATCAGAATCACTTATATTAAAGACATCAGTGTTATGTACCGATTTAATAAACTTTCTCTGATTATGTGTTCTCATTTTTACCTTGAATTTAAATATTGCAGTCCTACTGACAAAATTGAGAATGTTAAGTCTTTTTGTACACAGTAGTGCTTTAATGTATGTACATTTAACTTAATAAACGTACACCTAACCTATTCAAAATGGATAAATTTAATAGACGAAATTTGAATTATCTTCTTTCGCTCTTATAAACCATAAAGTTGTATTTTTATTATAAATATGTAAGATTTATGCATTTTCCCTATACCTCCTGTGTCTATCTTAGACTTTGTCATTTGCCGGCCTAAAATTTTGTCTTGAATCTGATATACAAAACAACATTAAAATCGCATTCAAAAGTTGAAAGGGGTGAATGGTAAACGTAATTTTTCAATCTGGAATTGGAATTAGAATTCAAAATTTTGCATTAAGGGAAAACTTTTGCGAAAATTTGTTGTGTTTATGTTTCAAAAGGTGAAAGTTGACATTATGTGATGGTCATGACTTAAAAACAAGAGCTTTGTTAAAAGCGTAAGAAACGTTATGAGCAGAGTAAACGCACGAGCTGAGCTACAGTTAATTTGTTCCAGTAGGTGATTGAATACTGAAGTAGCGAGTTTGTTAATCAGTATTAAGAAATACTTTGTTCGTTTTGTAGAACGAGATAATTAGGAAATAGATGAAATTGTTCTGTTAGCCTTTACAATGAACCGATGCTTACTGGGGAAATTAGTTAAGCTAACATGTCTAACATAAATTTTGGAGACGGGTTGAGTGGGTAGCGAAACTTAATTATGTTGTATATGATAATGACAAAAGCTTACCGGAACGTCGTACATTTGTAATAAAGATTCTTTCGCTTCCAACTCAAGATCTCTCCAAACTTTATATTTTAAAGAGTGGACTTCTCGTCATCAAGTCCGGCTTGTATAATTTTTAATATAAGAAATCAGGAATTTTTTTATCATGAAGTAAACTGGACTGTGTTATTTTTCAAGCAATCCGAAGGAACTCGCCCAACAATAGAAACTGTTGTCAGAAGTGGGATTATTTTCGTAAAAATAGAATAGTTTTATTTGACAACACATTCAAAATCTAATGTAAAAGATGAAACAGATAGGATAAAAATGAAATGGAAAAATTATAGAAATTCATAAGAACAAGACGTTCTGTAAGGTTTACAGAATTACGAACAAAAATCAATTTGATCAAAAAATATCGAATAAGTCATGGAAAATATATAAATT
Source organism: Carcinoscorpius rotundicauda (assembly GCA_011833715.1). Lineage (NCBI taxonomy): Eukaryota > Metazoa > Arthropoda > Merostomata > Xiphosura > Limulidae > Carcinoscorpius > Carcinoscorpius rotundicauda. The sequence goes on along the minus strand of CM022406.1, from coordinate 36,849,570 downwards.
AGATTACAAAAGCTATAGAAGATGGTTAAAAAGCATCATAACAAGATCAAATGGTGTTTAAAAGACGTCGTTAAAACACAAAAGGATTGTAACAATAGGATTTAAAGAAGCCACAAAAAACTAAAAAACGACATGAGCCAAACATTTGATCTACATCTGTTTCCAGTACCGTTGTGTCATCTGTGAGTGAAAGACTATCTGAAACTACTCAAGCTATGCCATTACTTCATAAAGTTATGAAATTTAGGAGTACAGTTTGACAACATCAAGCAATAGAGAAGTCAATAGATTATAATGGAAAGGTGCAACGAATTTTACATCCAATATGGTTCTTACTGATCTGGCAAGGAAAGATGGAAAATTTGCAATGAAGAAAAACATAGACGGAAAGACAATACAATGAAGACAACCAACCTAAAGTTCAACAGAGTAGAAACCAGAGATCAAGTTCGTCCAAATCAAAGGTCATCTACCGTAATAATCTCTGGAGACACATCAATGAGAGGATGGTCAACTAGGTAACATTAATAAAAGTTTCAAACAAATGAAATTAACTTAAAAAGCGCCAGATTCTTTGTTGAAATCCAATCCAATCTATTACTAAGGGTGAAACAATCACTAGGGTAGAATTGTTCAAAAGACATTGTAATCCAGGAGAGGGCAATGTTGTAGACAATGCACTTGTTTTGTTAATTCAGACTTTTGTATTGTTGTTTTGCCAGAAGGTAGTTTAAACATAACGTAACGAGCGTGGCTTACTAACTGGAACCTTCTGTTTCTGGGTGAGCATATTAAAGGTAACAACTTTTATAGTCAGTAAGTTTGGTTTGATGAATATAAGAATATGTGTTTCAACAAATTATTAACAGATAAACCTTACACTTTATGTTAAGATATACAGTACACTTAGGTTTATCCGCGAAAATTAGTTTGGCCAACTTATATAATTTATAGTTGAATAACTGAAACGTCTTCATTACCATTAAGTGTATTGAACTTTACATATTATTTTGTACAGAATAATCTAAGACAACCCTCTGAACAAAAGAAGCAGTCACAATAGTAACTTAAACTTAACCTATCTAATATTTATTCTAGTAAATTTATACTTCAAGAATATTTTTCAGCGATGAGTATGTAATATGGTGCGCGATAATTTATAACTTATTGCATGTACGGAAGGAAGTAATTAATTACTATTTAGGCGTCTGCAAAGTGGAAATTCGCCTCTCTTAACGTCAGTAACCTGTAAGCTCTCTCTTTTACAAAGAGAAAGGTGTGATAGAGGGAAAAACAGTTGTAAAAATATGAATGAAGTGTTTTGAGAACGTAAAGTCTAATATTTTTTTAAAAAAATGGTTTGTTTTGAGTTTCACTCAAAGCTACACGAGGGTTATCTGCGCTAGCCGTACATAATTTAGCAGTGTAAAGTCAGAGGGAAGACAGCTAGTCATCACTACCCACTGCCAACTCTTGGGCTATTCTTTTACCAACGAATAGTGGGATTGACGATAGAATTATAACGTTTCCACGGCTGAAAAGGGCGAGCATGTTTGGTGCGACGGGAATTCGAACCCGAGACCCCAAGATTACGAGTCAAACGCCTTAACCCACTTGGCCATGTCGGCCCCGCATGCGAAGAAAGAAATTCGTTAGACATCTGAGTGTGTTTCTTTATAGCAAAGCCACCTCGGGTTATCAGCTAAAATCAGCGAGGGGAATCGAGCCCCTGATTTTAGAGTTGTAAATTCATAGACTTACCGCTGTACTAACGGGGAACTCCTTAGACATACAACAGCGATTTAACAATGAAATTAAGTAGCAGGCTAATAAAATATACTGACGACTAAAATCCATCACATTATCTTTAATATAAAATGTTTTACATACCAAAAGAGGAACCTGTTTAAAAATAAATATTTTATATTTCGTTACTTCCAGAATATAAAGTTTGTACCAGTATAAAAGTCTCACAATGTTGTTTTGTGTCTTAAACCTCGTCAGCTATGTGTACTTGCTGGCAGAACTTCCAGAAGCTAGTTGTTTATAATAATCTTACATCGACAACTTGATTTCCCATGATGTTACGTAATAAAATCTACGTAAGTGAGTTATGTACTAAACTAAAATTACTTAAGATAAAGACAGAAAGATTAATAAAGTTGTGACTTGGTAGTCCAAGAATGAAAGCAACATATAACGAAGGTGTTTCATAGGTCTTTCTTAAAGTGCACATGTTTTAACATGGTCTCTGTATCACTCAGTGTTGTTTGTCACTATATAACTTAGTGCTGTTTGTAACTGCACAATTTGGTATTGTTTGTTGCAGTAAAACGTGTAAAACTTATCACTCTTAAAACTTGCTATTGTTTGTTACTCTAATACCTGGTGTCATAAGTGATCATATAACTTGTTACAGTTTGTCACTGTACAGCTAGTTGACGTGAGCGATTTTCATATTGATTAAAGTTTCTAATTTTAAACTTACAACTTTCCGGAATGCTGTGAAGGTTTTTTTTTATGAAATTCATACAACGAGTGATTTCATTCTGTGTTACTTTTTCAAAGCGTTCAAACTCATTCCGCACACCTCAGCATTATTCAATAACTCCTCGTATTATTCTACATCTAAATGACGTTATTATTTCTTTTATTTTACACGTGATACATTTTCAATTAATTCTTTAATGCATTTACAAACGATCCCTTATGTTGAACGAATGAAACACCGTTACGTTTATATAATTTAATTCGGTTATTTTCAAGCACTGTACGCGAAGTTGACTGCACAGTAAATGCACAGATAAGTTTAGATGTTTATTTGTTTAGGGTATTTGTGAAAAACTTAGCTAGTGTTATGTATACGTAACCGTCTGCACTCTTGAGCCATAAACTAAAGTAAAATCAGCTGACTTTATCGTCACCTCTTATTTGATTGAATAGCAGGATCTGACTGTCACTCTTATTACACACCTACGAAAGTAAAATTCAGAGCGATTCTTTCGCAGCTGCTGGCCACGACCCACGACTCCTCGTATTCACAGGTCATGCTTGGCTTCGTATTAAAAAAAACAAGAACCAAAATGTTTCTCCGTTTGTAGTGCAACAAATAATGGATATTTATGGTTTATAAACCAGTAAGAAAAATGTCCTCAGGTACAGAATCTCTAAAAATGGCGTTTCTCTGTTTGTGGGCCTTGTTTATCCACACTTGATTATTTTTTTGCATATAATATATTTTCCCTGTATTCCGGTTCAAGCATAAGAAACATTGAAGCTGGTTGTTGTAAAAATGAATTATTTTCTGTTACACTGTATTGCCGGACTATTTGGCCTAGAAAATGCTCACAGTCTTGTATATACTATGAAGCTAAGGACGCTGAGCCTCGAATATTCTCATACGATTAACATCGGTTCTTTTGGACATCACGAGCTGTCAGTTGAGATTTTACAAATGAACGACTGGTTCTCCTTTTCTCTTTAATGTATACATACCTGATCTGATCAACAGAATGAAAGTCTTAAGAATGACGCCACATTAATATGTTGACGACGTAAATGTTGCAAACATTTCACACAATCTAGTATATAGGGTATACAAGAAGGTAGCAAAAATCTCTGCGAGTGTGTCTTAGTTAGCAAAATGTTTATCCAACTAGATATAAACCATTTGGTTGTTGGCCATCATATCTCACACTGAAATCACTCTCTTCATGCTAACCTTTATACAGACAGAAGAGTTCCACACAGAACCCTGTTTCTAGCCTGCAGAATGGGAATGCATCTGCACGTTCATTATGCGAGAATAGAATAAGATAACAGTCTTACCCTTGTTAAATACGTATCCTAGAAATGCAACAAAGGAGCCTCATTATTCTAACGACGGCAACAGAAGTGATCAGAAATGAGAGTGGAATCTACTTGGGGTCATCAGGAATGACAACATTGTATAGAATACAAACTATAAGTACCAGAATAGTTGCAGGAACAGTTCAACCAACACCATAACTCTTGGCTCAGGTTGAGAGTCATTACTGTAAACATTTAGTTAACCAATCGCTGCTCAATAAAATTACGGACATACTTCATCCATTACATTAGCGCTTGAGAAGGGTAGACGAAACAGGAATTTATAGACAAAAACAACCATTCATGGATAAGGAAGCCAAAAAATTTAAAATATGGGGGAAATATGTCTACTGGAAACACAAAAATTATAAAGTGAGTCAAAGACAGATGGCGTTAAGTTAAAGACGAGTACCAACAGTATGTAGAAAGAAACACAGCCAAATTTAGGGAACTTATTAAAAGAAACATGACCGACACTGATCACAACAACAGATGGCTCAACTAAGAGAAATATGTTTCATGAGCAAGATCCGTGAGGAAAGATGGACTTCTGGTGTTTGAATAGCCAACGGTCAAATCCGGAGGTCTAGTTCATTTTCGCGAAGAAAACAATGGCGCACCTGTCTGATTAAACAGTAGCATTAAATTTAACAACAGTATCAAACTGGTAAATATCACCACAAGAATATAAATAGGTTTTATCCAAAGAAGGTGTTCTCACTATTGGTACTACATTATATTAATCTATATCTTTAGCTACAGATACACAAAGGACACACAGGAAAATTATTTAAAGAATAAGTGGATCAACTAATAAGTGGACGCAGCTCATAGTATTTCTAAATGATGTCGTTACAAAAATAAAGTGTACACTGAGAGAAGTGAATAAAGTGTACACAGAGAGAAGTGAATAAAGTGTACACTGAGAGAAGTGAATAAAGTGTACACAGAGAGAAGTGAATAAAGTGTACACTGAGAGAAATGAATAAAGTGTACACAGAGAGAAGTGAATAAAGTGTACACAGAGAGAACTGAATAAAGTGTACACTGAGAGAAGTGAATAAAGTGTACACAGAGAGAAGTGAATAAAGTGTACACTGAAAGAAGTAAATAAAGTGTACACTGAAAGAAGTAAATAAAGTGTACACTGAGAGAAGTGAATAAAGTGTACACAGAGAGAAGTGAATAAAGTGTACACAGAGAAAAGTGAATAAAGTGTACACAGAGAGAAGTGAATAAAGTGTACACTGAGAGAAGTGAATAAAGTGTACACAGAGAGAAGTGAATAAAGTGTACACAGAGAGAAGTGAATAAAGTGTACACTGAGAAAAGTGAATAAAGTGTACACTGAGAGAAGTGAATAGTGTGCACACTGAGTGAAGTAAATAAAGTGTACACAGAGAAGTGAATAAAGTGTACACTGAGTGAAGTAAATAGTGTGTTCACTGAGAAAAGTGAAGAGTGTACACTGAGAGAAGTGGTTAAGAGGTAGCCCATGGGACAATAGAAGGTATGTAAGTGGAGTTAAAGCAAAAGCATCAGAAAGGCACATATGCTACTTAAATCCAATTCGAGAAAACAGAATATGGGCTTTGGACAGTTCTTAGTTATTTTAAAATACAAGAAAATAAATAAATAAGACTCACCTCTTACTGAGAAAAGACATTTGCATTGCGTGTATACTAAAAATTGTTTGTGATTAAGTGCAAAGCTAGACAGCAGGCTAGCGATTTGTATTCTGCACGGTTTATGGTACAAATATACTGTTGTGCCTCTGGGTGGCTACATATAATTGTATGAGTCATGAAATATTATTGAAAACTTCTTACGGTGCATGAGTCCAAAATTATGGTGAGTCAATGGCGTAGTTATTAATTTCTATGTTTATGAGTTATGAATAATTAATTATACAATTAAAAGAAATTTTAAATAGAAACCATTATCTGATTAATTGTACACTTAATAATTATTTTAGCTTAAGGAACACAATTCAATAGTATCATTTGATTTATATACTCAAACAGTTGACTTGATTCAAGAAAATGTTTTGTAATTTAGTATTTTCAATTTAAACGTTATCTCATGCAAAGAACGGACTAAACAGCCATAACAGATATCTCAAGATTCAAACATTGTCGTTCCTAATTGATAACTGGTGACCAGAGAGAGGGCGTTAAGTCAGCAACACACGTGGCTATACCTGGATAAATTAAGCACTTCTTTTTTTTATATATAGTCTAGAGGAGAATGTCAAGATATTACGAGTTCGAAACTTGGTTCCCAAAAATTCAAAATCTGAATTATTTAACTGGAATTATCTTGGTGCTGTGTTCAATCTGACCAGCATAATAAGTTTGAATCAGAATATTATTTTCAGTTTGGCCTATATTCCTATAGTAACGTGTATGTGTTATTTAAATTTAGTTTGTTTGGGGAATTCTGAACTTTGTGCAGAACTACTTCAGGACTATCAACACCAGCTGTTCCTGAATTAACAGCGATAGACAAGGAGGAAAGGATCAATATCACTCACCGCCAACTAGTGGGCTATACCGTTACCAATGAAGAGTATGATTTATCATAACATTATAACGCCTTTACGACTCAAAGGGCGAACATGTCCAGTGAAAGGGATTCGAGCCCGCGATCCCCCATATTGTAAGTTGAGCACCCTAGACCGTTTACTTTTTAACGACACACAGAATTAACGTAAAACAATTTTTGTTGATAACAAAAGTACCACTTTCAATGTTTTCAGCTCGTCACATTTGTTGTGCTCCAGGATTTTAAAAAGAAAGTTTAAATACGTCTTTCCTTTGATAATGGTTTCAGTGGCTCACCAGTAAGTCTGGAGGTTTATAACGCTAGATATTTTGTAGTTTTGTGCTTAATAAAAACGAAAGTAAAAAAAGTCTTAACTTGAATTTAAAATATTATTCTTGTTTCTTTATTCGAATTTGATGTGCCCCGAGTGTAAAACCAGAGACAGAATTGAACCCTTGCAACTTTTAAACTAATAGAATATTTCTAAAGACTAAATATGAAAATAATTAAATAGAATCCATTAATATTTTTTTGTTAATCTGCTTGAGAGATAAATAAGAAAGATATAATTTGGTAATGTGCTTACGTCTTCATCGAAAGGATTACTTCCAAGCTTTGAAAAAATAGCATGCCATTAGTTCAATGAGTGGAAATACATTCGATCTCTTAAGTCGCCGTATTGAATATAAATGCATTAAGCATACGAAGTAATATAATGGTTTGGTTTGATTTAGTTTGTACAAAATTTCGCGCATAGCTACTCGAGGACCATCTGCGCAAGCTGTCTTTAATTTTGTAGTGTAAGACTAGAGGGAAGGCAGTAGTCATCACCATTCACCGCCAACTCTTGGGCTATTCTTTTACCAACAAATAGAGGGATTGACTGTAACATTTAAGCGCCCCCACGGCTGGAATGGCAAGCAAATTTGGTGTGACGGGGATTTGAACCTGCAACCCTTGGATTACGAGTCGAGTGCCAGGCCGGTAATATAATAAATAGAGACATAGAAACGGGTCCAGCATGGCCAGGTGGTTCAGGCACTCGACTCGCAATCCAAGGATCGCGGGTTCGAATCCGCATCACAACAAACACGCTTTCCTTTCAGCCGTAGGAGCGTTATAATGTTACGGTTAATCCCACTATTCGTTTATTAAAGAGTAGCTCAAGAGTTAGCAGTGGGTGGAAGCGACTAGCTGCCTTCCCTCCTGTCTTACACTGCAAAATTAGGGCCGGTCAGTGCAGATAACCCTCATGTAGGTATGCGCGAAAGTCAAAAACAAACAAACAAACATAGAAATGCCATCTATATCAAGATTACAAAATAATGTGCATTATGTGGTATACTGTTGACTTAAAGTACTTTACAATGCTGTTTGTCTCTTACACTCATCTGTCTGATAGTTTGTTTGTTTGTAATTAAACACAAAGCTACGCAATGAGCTATCTCAGAAGACATACCGTTGTATCACTAGGGTGCCTGTTTGATAGTCGCACAATTTTATAATACTCTATTTACATAAGTATAATATTATCGCATTCTTTACTTCAAAACATTCATGCGTTTATATCTCAAAATATTCTCGCGTTATTTACCTCAAAATATTCTAGCATTTTTACCTTAAAATAATATCGCATTTTTACCTCAAAATATTGTCGTTTTTTTTCTTACCTCAAATCAGTCTCGAATTTGTACCTCAATATATTCACTTTTCTTCTTACCTCAATATATTCTGGCACTTGTTAACCTCAAAATATTCTTGTTTTTTTCTTACCTTAAAATATTTTCGCATTCTATGTCTCAAAATATAGCTTAATCATATACATTGGCAACATCTCTTGCCGGTTAGAATAGAATTGGCAAAGAAAGATTACAATTGATTTACTTGTCATTAGATATTAGCATTAATCCTAATACATTTTTAACACCGTACTCTACACGTACACTGAAGTATTTGGTGATTAAGAATTAATTATTTTTATATTTCTCCAATTTTGAAAAAGGCTTTTACAGACAGTGTTTCAACTACTGTTGTTCATTGTGTCCAAACGGGCCTAATGAGTTCTGGACTGAGCGAAACGTGTCGTTAACAACGGATACGTTGATCACAGAGTGGTTGGAATACTACCTTTTGTACATTCTTATTAAATATGTAATAGGACTAAAGGTAACGTCTGGCGACAAATACACTTATTATGATTTTAGCAGGTCACCTTGAAATCTGTATATACAGAGCGCATTTGATTCAAGACTTTGAATAGCAACTAAAGGACAACGTTCCAAACGTGGTTCTATATGTGAGGTGAGGATGACGCTCTAAATGTGGTTCTATATGTGAGGCTAGGATAAAGTTCTAAACTTGGTTCTATATGTGAGGTTAAAAGAACTTTCCAAACGTAGCTCTGTATGTGAGGTTAAGAGAATGTTCTAAATTTGGTTCTATATGTGAGGTTAAGAGAATGTTCCAAACTTGGTTCTATATGTGTGTTTAAGAGAACGTTACAAACTTGGTTCTATATGTGTGTTTAAGAGAACGTTACAAACTTGGTTCTATATGTGTGTTTAAGAGAACGTTACAAACTTGGTTCTATATGTGTGTTTAAGAGAACGTTACAAACGTGGTTATATATGTGAGGTATCTGTAACGGTAGTAGCTATGAAATAGTGACGCAAGAGATGGAGAAGCAGACGAAAAAAAGCAGAACTGATAATTGAGGGGTGAAAGTGGAAAGTCATAAGTACAAATTTATCATTTAAACCAAATGGAGAAAGTTTATCTGTATTGTATAAATGAGCCATTATTCTTCACATTAATTACGTGTTGGTGTTGTTCTAAAAAGGAAAAATATATATAAGATGTGTGAAGTTGAGTTCATCGTCGAAAAATTGTCCAGACGCTGATAAGCCTGTGTTCATAAAACCAGTCACTGATTTTACGACCAGTCTCGCCAATGATCAGTGCACTACAAAGGTCAAACGAGATATTAGTACATAAAGGATACTTATAAACGGGAATACGTAAGTATGACTGCAGAGTGATGGGAGTAATTTTTCTGGGTGAATTACAAAGCTCGATCCTTCACTGGTTGAACTACGTGTTACTCGAGCACGCTACGTGATACATTACCGAAAAATTCAACGAGAGAGGCATCAAATCACTAAATGAAAAAAATCTGGTAATACGGATACTCTCAAACCGTACAAGCGTTGTAAGTGTGCTACGATAATGACGAGAAATTGTATCAGAAGAACATTACATAGTCTAATAAGATATTTCCTACGGGCAGGAATATCACCAATATGATGTTTTTACGAGCGAAGCATTAACGTGCCTAGTATCTATTTAAAACTGGTATGTCTGTGGAGGTGAAGGAGGATGCGTCCTCTACCATTGGATATTTAATATGAAATTTGTTCGATCAGACATAAGATTTCCTTCAACTAACGCTGCCTTTTGTTCTTAGTCTGAATGGTGTTTCTGATTGTTTGTAGGCACAAAGATAAAGTTCAGACTACTACATATTTAAGTCATTTTGTCTATCGATTTGAGACGTTTTCCATTTCCTACAATTTGTTACGCAGAGACGACTTCGTTAACTTATAACTTACTTCTTAGTTTTTATTTACATAATTAGTTTACTTTTGATAAGAAGTTATTAATAATGAACAGACAACTGCAAGTTGCTGTTATTGATTATGTAAAACGACATGTTCGAGTTTTGCCAGTCACAGACTTGACTTTTGCGTTAATTTGAAAATCGAATGAGAGGCGGAAATAGTTGTGGAGGAAACAAAAATCAGTTAAGATACTAAATTAAAGTGAAGACAGTACGTTGTATTTTAAAACATTCTGCGGTTCATAATTAACTTACCTCGGGCTGTGTAGCACAATGTTATCTGATAGTTCACACTATGTGTATTTTTCTAAGATCAATGGAAATACAAACAGAATATTAAGCAATACTCATTTGAAAAAAAAAATGAAATTATATCACTAAAAGAATACTTTTGTAGATCTTTTAAGACATGACCAGCACCACCTGGTTAATGAATTTGGCAGTGTATGAACTGTTGTGAAAATGTTGAGTATTCTTTCAGATTATTTTAGCAAAAATAATCCTATATCTAATACTTTATAATTTAGTATTACAGCCGTTTTATCTTTATTATGTCGCTGAGAAGTATGTGCTCGATTGATACCTCTGAACTGCACTCCTATATCTAAAAGAAAGTTTTTTGTGGGACTTGAACCGAGGATTTTAGCGTTTAAGTCCGTAAGCTTATTCCTGACCCACTGAGAACTATGCATATGTATAAAGATTGTTTATTTGTTTCAACGCAAAGTTACACATTAAGCTGTCCCTCCAATGACACAGCGGTATACCTGCGGACTTATAACTCTAGAAACTGGGACAAATTTGTCCCTGCTGGACATATCACAGATACCAATTGTGTACCTTTGGGCGTAGCTTCAAACAAACATAACAGACCACCTGCGCTCTGTCAACCACGGGGATGTAACTCCATGTTTTAGTTTTAACGTTACAAAATTATATTGTATATTGTAATTAGGGAAAAGGACCATTGTAAATAACGAAGCTCGATTGTTCTTGCAGTCTGTTAACACATGGGTATTTTTCACATATCATTAACGGCGTTTTTTCACGTACATCGAAAGTGGTATTTGACTCATGAACACCACACTGTGCTTGGACTGTGAAACCAAGGGATCAATCAATGGTTTCCGGTTGTCGCAAAATAGTGCTCTGCGCTTTAGGGCTTTTGGTGTGCTGTAAGAGTGACAGTCAAATTCTACTATTTAGACAAAAAAAAATAGCCAAAACGTTTTCGCTTGTTGCTGTTGACTAGTTGTTTATTACTGTGACTAGTTATTACTGTTTAAATAGTTGTTGCTTTTCTGTTCTAGCAGTTCGAATTTTGGTGGAGTTGTGTAGTTTAGACCGAATTTCTGAAACAAACAAACTTTAGCAGCACGTAATCGAGAAGCACAGCTAGCTATGTATTAATCAAAGTTAGTGTTTTGCAACACTGAAGTATCCAGTAAGTAATGTCCAAAAATCAGAATTTCAAAAATAATTTAGTTTGAATTTCGCGCAAAACTACACTATTCGTCATTAATTAGCAGTAATAGAATAGATGGAAGACAGCTAGTCAACATCACTCACTGCCAACTCTTTGACTACTCTTTTCCAATGAAAAGTAGGATTAGCCGTGCTTTATAATGACCTCGCGGCTGAAAGGGCGAGCATGATTAGTAAAGGGGATTCCAATTCGTAACTCCAGATTTCGATTTAAGCTCCCTAATCACCAGACTATGCCAGACCATTTAAATTAATGTAACACAATTAGTGTTGATAAAAAAATACCATTTTTAATGTTTTTCATCATATATGCTGCGTTAAGCGATTTTAAACGAGGTGTAATTGTAATTTCAGTTACAAAAACTGAAATCGAATAATAATAAAATGAAGTTAATAACTTCTTATCTCACGTTACAAGTCAATAGCTTCTTACCTTACGTTACGTATTACTTTTTATCTAACTGCTGTTAAGACGTCTACAAAATCCAAAGACGAGAATTATCGAAAAGAAACCAGAACTGGAACACAAACATAAAAACATTCTGAACAAGACACATGTGAAAACAAAACTTCACAAGTTCGGTTTGAAAACATTTCGTTGTCCAGCTGCTACCAATAAAAAAGAAAATAACACATGGTTCTGATAACGCAGAGATACCAGAAAAAAAAAACTAGTCAGGTACAGAAAATTCCAACAGTTTTGTTTTCTTCAAGAAAGTCCCAAAACAGCATAAACAATGAGGCACTGGTACAAAACCAAAATAGATTTCAAACTTTGTTATCTTCCACTTGCAAGTCAAAAGAAATAAAAATAGGTTAAGCGAGTTGTACTGTTGAACCATCGAAATGTGACTTGAAGTTTGAATCATCATTTAAGATACAATTAAGTTGCCTTCTTCAATACTGCATAACAATGTTTTACACACAAAAAGGGGCAGGGTATGGCCAGGTGGTTAAGGCACTGGACACGCAATCCGAGAATCGCGGGTTCGAATCCCCATCACATTAAACATACTCGCCCTTTCAGCTTTGGAGGCGTTATAATGTGACTGTCAATTCCACTATTCGTTGGTAAAAGAGTAGCCCAAGAGTTGATGGTGATGACTAGCTGCCTTCCCTGTAGTCTTACACTAAATTAGGGACGGCTAGCGCAGATAGCCCTCATGTAGCTTTGCGCAAAATTCAAAAGAAACGAAACCAATCATACAGAAAGTGGTGTCATAGTGGATCTAGAATGTTAATACGGAAGTACATCGGTGCTTTCGTATACGCCACGTCACCAGACTGATCAATAAATGTTGATGGTGATGACTATCTGCCTTCACTCTAATTTTACACTATTAAATTAGGGACGGCTAGTGCAGATAGCCCTCGTGTAGCTTTGCGAGAAATTCAAAACAAACAAAGTGGCCTTTGAAAATAATGGCCACTTACATTGAATATAATAACCAACAGCTGTTCTCTATTTGTACGGTCACTACTGTTTATGTCTCAGTCAAAATATGCACGAAACGAAACGAAATCTAAGAAGACAAACCGAAGTAAATTGTAAATTTTAAAAGGTTTATTTTGTCTTCTCTTATAGGCAAAGTCAAAGCGATCAATACTTGGTGATTTTTATGGCGTTTTGAAATTATTTTTAATTCAAAATATACTAACTTAATTTAATTTAAGTATGTGAATAATGTTATAAAATTGCGCCTAATTGCGGACCAATTGCTTAATGATTATAAATATGTGTGTGTTGGATAATTTTTTTCACTAAAAAAGAAATTGTTTGATTTTTAATATTAAGCGAAAAGCTACACGAGGGCTATCTGCACTAGCTATTCTTAATTTAGTAGTTTAAGACAAGAGGGAAGGCAGCTAGGTATCACATTTCACCACCAACTCTTGGGCTGCTCTTTTACCAACGAAGAGTGGGATTGATCGTCTCATTATAACGCCCCCACAGCTGAAAGGGCGAACATGTTTTGTGTAACGGGAAATTCGAACACACTACCCTTGGATTACGTGCCAAGTGCCTCAACCGCCTGGCCATGAGGGGCGAAAGGAAATTTAAAAGATTACCTATACCTGTATTGTAAACTTTCCACCCTAATTACACCTTCATAGATACCGTCAGTCTTAAGAAGGTTTTTCTCAATCACGATAACCCTAAACTTGTACATCTTTCTTGTCGTTGTGCATTTCTCTTGCAGCTATGCATTCTTTTTAAATGAGAGAAAGAACGCTCAACTGAGACACTGGCGGCTGGAAGTGTCAAGGTTAACTCACACAACTCTGTAAGTTTTTGCAGGGGTGCATCTAACTTAGCATTTCGAAAACAAAAATAATTCATTCACTGGTTTTGTTTTCAAGTCAGCATCAACGTATAATACCAAAAGTTCACTTTTCAAACTATAAATATCAGAGTATTCCACACAATTATCTTGTGATGACTTCAGTGCTAACTCAGGAAATAGTTTCTGTTCTTTTCCTGTTTTTTAGTGTCAAGAACCTTAAAAAATTCTATGTTTTTCAAGCTTTGAAACCTAATTTTATTTTGGCTACAAAAACTGCACCTAGAATTTTATACAATAACTTCCTGTATGTTATTTTAATGTCTTCTCCGATATCATTTCTTATTCGCTTAATCCACCGACTGCTGTTCAAAATTCATCGAAATCTCTCTCATTTGTTTCATAATAGTCACTATTTCATTTACTTTATTCATACAGTAGAATATGTCAAATATTCTATTCTGTAGAACGTCATATATAACATTTGTATATAAAAGAAAAACTGGCAAACAAGAAATTGAGTTCAAAATCTCTGAGATTCGATGAAAATGCCAATACACAAGTAAAGGTTTCAGTATCCCACTTGTCAAAATTATCAACAATATTTTGAAAATAAGTCAACAAATTCTTCCTCGTATTCCAAGACAGTTTCAATAGTTATTTTTATTTCAAAGAGTCGGGGCCACTTTCAGGAATCTATTCTTCAGTTCAGTATCGGCCCGGCATGGCCAGGTGGTTAAGGCACTCGACTCATAATCTAAGGGTCGCGGGTTCGAATCCCCATCACACCGAACACGCTTGCCCTTTCAGCCATGGAGGCATTATAATGTGACGGTCAATCGATAAAAGAGTAGCTCAAGAATTAGCAGTGAATGGTGATAACTAGTTGCTTTCCCTCTAGTATTACACTGCTAAATTAGGGACGGTTTGCACAGATAGTCTTCGAGTAGCTTTACGCGAAATTCCAAAACAAATCAACCAGTTCAGTATTTAAAAGGTGCACACGCTTTGTTAATTTCGCAAAAACAAAGAGAATGATTAATTTTTGCAAAGAATCTACTACACCTTTCCATATTCGTCATAGATTGCGACGACGCTAAATTTAATATCTCTGTCACAAAATGAACAAAAAGAATTTTTGTATACTTGTCTATAACTTTCTTTTGAAGTCCATTCAACTCACTGGACATCACGCTTGCCCCATCATAGGTTTGTGCAACAAATTTTGTCCCCAATATCTAATTCATCGACTAAATTAAACTCAGTCTTGGACATACCTACAACTGTTTGATCTCCACTAACATTTATAAACCCCAGAAATCTATCGCAAATTTCACCATCTTTAGTCACAACACTAGAAACCTAAGAACTGGTTCTTGCAACAGTAGTTTCACATAAGATAAGAGCCACAAATGGAGAATCACATATTTCGTTTTTAATTTTATTCACCATTACTTCCTCTACACAATTAATAAGGTTATTCTGGATTCTATTTGACAGGCCAGAAAACACACACTCGATTTTTCTAAATGGGATTTCAATAATGATTAATATTTTTTGCACAAATTTACCAATTTCACAAAATTGTCTCGGTTATCAGACTCTTGTGATTCATCATGACCTTTAAATGATAGTTGCTGCTCACCCAAATAGCAAAGTATATCGATTAATGTTTCTAAAATGACTATTCCTCTTAACCCTTTCATTGTGCATTTGCACATTTAATTTATATTGGGGCTTTAGCTGGAATACAATCCGAGATCATCCAGATATAGCTAGGCCCAAAGTTTATAATATATGACTGGAGGAATTTTCATGTCTTTTAATTGTCTCGTGCATATTATTTAAATAATAAAATCCTTTTAAGTTCCATGTCTCAAATTCACTCAAATAAACACGGCTAACAGAAAAGCTTCTGCAAGTTAGGACAAGGAGTTGTTAATCAAGATGTTCTGTCATACTGATTAACATTGAATTTTTAAACGCACTGCTTTGTTCTTCCAGTCAGAATTAGATCTAGCATCTGTTTACCATTTAAGACGATGCTTTCTTTATCATTAAAACTCTTTGTACCAAACATCTTAACTAATAACCTTTCAATAATACAATTACAAATGCTTCTGTTGTCTGAAGGGTGACGCTTCACAAAAGAGTATACATACAAAAAAATACATTTAATACAATGGCTGAAGCACCCGCACACCACTTGCCATCAGAAATGTAAAAAAAACCACGAACACAAAGTGCGGGTAATGAAAAAAAGTTTTCAAATATTGTATGAAAGTTATATATCAATTATTATTGTTCCTTATTATATTTGATTTGTTCGTTGTACATTTTAATTTATAAAATATTAATTACGAAACGCTAGCTTATTTCTAAATTGTTTATTTCGCTTAATTGTTTCAGTAATTTAAATAATTTAATGTATAGAGTACAAATTATCAATAAGCTTTAATTTGGATCAGGAGGTTAGGGCACTCGACTCGTAATTGGAGGATTGCGGGTTCGAATCCCCATTACACTAAACATGCTCGAACTTTCAATCGGGGGGTCGTTATAATGTTACGGTAATTCCCACTCTTCGTTGGTAAAAAAGGTAGCTCAAGAGTTGGCGGCGGGTGGTGATGACTACTTGCTTTTCCTCTAGTCTGACACTGCTAAATTAGGGACGGCTAGCGCAGATAGCCCTTGTGTAGCTTTGTGCGAAATTCCAAAAGAAACAAACAGTTCTAATTTTCCACGTATTTTGAAGTAAGGTGAACTGGTAACTGATTCTTTTATGCCACATTAAAAGCCAATTTCACATTCAAGAGTTTTCTGTTTGGTTTTGAACACAAATACGAAGTTGAAATATTTTATTCAGAAAATTATTCACCTAAGAAGCAAATTATAGTTTTAAAAACATGTCACGTAACAAAAATGTTTTTAATTAGAATTAAAGTCTTTTCTAGTATGACAAAAGTTAAATTCAATTCAAAAAAGAAAACGTTTGGCGAGTTGTAATCCGTATTATTCCCAGCAGTGTTTTCGTCCGTACATGAAGATTACTGATCAAGTAAGGCACAGCAGAGAACTTCCGTATGAATGAGTTGAAAGTTCATAACGTCATATTTAGCTGATACTTAAAAATTAAAATTTTTAAATATATATTGGGAAAAACACTGCTTCACTTATTTCTACGAACTGCACGCCTTTGCCCAACAGGTAGCCAGATGTGGTTTTGTCGAATTGCTGGGTTCGAGACTGCAGGAATGGTGTTTGCTGTCACCAGGTACGAAAATTTCTGTTTTTCGAAGCCGCCAAGATGATATAACCAAATTCTTTGCTCAAGTTGACAGTCTCTGTTTCTGTGTTGACATCGAAGGATTGTTCTCTGCTTTGGGTTGTGGCCATGACCCACAAGAGTGGGGATTCATCAATGTTAAGCCTCAAAGCTGTTCTGCTACATAATGACAACATTCACCCTTCAATACCTGTTGGCTATGCAGCACACATGAAAGAAACCTATGAGAACATGGAAATGTTGCTGAAGCACATCCAGTGCAGCAAGTACAACTGGAATATCTTTGGAGATCTGAAAGTCGTTGCTCTGTTATTGGGACTGCAGCTCGGCTATACAAACAACTGTTGTTTTATCTGTAAATGGGACAGTCGTGCCAAAGAGTCACATTATTCTTGACAGAGCTGGCCATTCCGTAAAAAGTTAGTTCCAGGACAGAAAAATGTGGCGCATGAACCGTTTGTCGATCCGGCAAAGATTTGTTAACCTCCTTTTCACATATGAAGAATTTCGTGAAAGCAATGAACAAAGAAGGCGAAGGTTTTCGTTACTTAAGACAAATGTTCCCAAGAATAACTTAGGCCAAGATCAATGAGGGCATTTCTGTTGGCCCTCAAATCAGATAGGTTATGAGTGATAAGCGGTTCGAAGATCTCTTAGTTGGGCTGGTAAAGATTGCCTGGAAAGCTTTCAGCGACGTTGTTGACAATTTTCTTGGCAATTACAGAGCCCCACATTACATTCAGCTGGTAGACAAACTTCTCAAAGCATATAAAACAGTGAAGTGCAACATGTCACTCAAGATTCATTTCCTCCACTCACACTTGGACTTCTTCCCCGCTTATCTCTGTGCTGTCAGTGACGAACAAGGTGAAAGGTTTCACCAGGACATTGCTACAATGGTTTGTGTGTTTGTTTGTTTTTTTTAATTTCGCACAAAGCTACTCGAGGGCTATCTGTGCTAGCCGTCCCTAATTTAGCAGTGTAAGACTAGAGGGAAAGCAGCTAGTCATCACCACCCGCCGCCTACTCTTGGGCTACTCTTTTACCAACGAATAGTGGGATTGACCGTAACATTATAACGCCCCCACAGCTGAAAGAGCAAACATGTTTGGCGCGACTGGGGTGCGAACCCGCAACCTTCAAATTACGAGTCGCACACCTTAACACGCTTGGCCATGCCGAGCTTGCTACAATGGAAAAATGATATCAGGGTAACAGGAATCCGTCAGTGCTTGCTGACTACTGTTGGACACTGCAACGTGATGCACTGAACATTGAATACGAACGAAAATCAGGAGCAAAACACTTTTAATTATGTTGAACTTAATAGCGTATTAGAAACATAAACGCAATTAAATACGTTATTGCCAGCAAACAGTTAATTGTCTATTTCTCAGAGTTCCTACGTGATGAAGCAAAACCAAAACTGTATTTGTGCAGACCCACCAGGTACCTGTCACAATCAGCAAAAACTTTTGAAAAATATTGTTGTGCTGTGTAATCCGTAGAGGGTACGGCCGATCAAATAATACGTGATACCTCTGCATTACAGATTAACTTTTCAATTCTACTTACAGTGAAAAAAAATCTCTAAACATATACATATTCATTAATTAGTATGATAATATTATATGAACCCATGTAACAAATGTAAGTAATGGTAATAACGATATATTTTTATGCTTTAAATTAAATTACGTCTACCTTTCTTCTGACACAATAAGTTTAATAAAATACATTTTAAAACATATTAAAAAAAATCTGTATACATTTTTTCAAGACTTTCTTCCCACGTTATTGAAAGTTGCTACTTGGAAGTTAAGTAAAAATTTGCAAATATATTTTAATACACCGATGTAAAAACACCACCGTTGTGTTTAGTGCTTTTTACCTTAGCAGCAGATTTTGCTTCATAGGGATAAGTCAAAGATCACTCTAGTTTCAAGCATAGAAATCCCCAGTTTCTTAGTTACTTTAACTGATTAGTGAAATCACAAGAAAATTATCACAATAATAACGCCTCTCAACTAAAAATGAGGAGTGTTTTTAGCGACTCCAACATTGGATCTTCAGATCCGCAGCCCGGCACAATTATCCACGACACACCGTGCCCTGTAATTTGGTTAATTAACAATAGTTTTCCACATTGTAACATAAGAAAAGAAGCAATTAATCAAATGTTTGAAGGCTGCTTCTGAAAAACTAGACAACGTAGCTACCTTTATATATATATCCAAGTGTTTTTAAATTCTTAAAAGCGTGTGGATTACAACTATTATTTAGGTCACTAAAACATTTTCCGAATTTCTCTCTCCTCCAAACTTAATAAAACATTACTTAAGGCCGTATTTTTATATAAATTACTATTTGAGACTCATTGGAACAAACAGAAATCATTCTATTGTTGTAATTATGACATATACTCGATTTCCTATCTTAAAGTTATTAAACGACCGTCCTTGGAAAGACGACAAAATTTCGTGTCGTGATTTAGCACTCGCTATTCACGTCAAATATTTTCTGTCATAAACCTTAACAAATAAAGGTTGTTGGCTCGTAAACACTTCTCCAGGAGACCAGTTTCACTTTCCATCGAAGTTTGAAAACAAACAAACAGAGAAACAACTAGTCACCAGTATATTAGCGCTTCTGACTTACAACAAAAGCTAATTATGTATAACACTAAGAAGAAACGTCTTGGTCACAGTTGGAGAAAATATTATTATTAGAAATAGTTTCGTGAATGACGATAATCAACGATATTACCCTGTAGTCTCTCATGCGTTTCGCGATGTTGTAAGAATTACAATTTACTGTGACTTTAACGATGAAACAGACCATTATATCATGGTATATGCGTGCTCTGCTAACAGACCTGTATATAACAAGTGTATACCGAGTAATTATATTAAAACTTATGATAAACGGATCTTTTCTTTCAACGCTCAGAGTGCATTAAATTAAAACAAGTTCACTTCAGAAGACGAAGGAAAATCAATGAAAAGTATACTGAATTTTCGTTCGGTATTGTAACACAACACATGTGTTTAGCTGGGTCAGTTATCTACACGTGTTAAGTTGGGTCACTTAGGTAACTTTAAAACTTTACTGTACATACTGGGTGAGCGAAAGATTCTCATTTTTTTTCTGTTGTTGTGAAGTAGATGAACTATTGATAGTCTGTTGGCATATGGTATTTAAGAATATTTCTTACCTGATACGATGTCATATTAAAGGGTTTGTTTGTTTGTTTTTGAATTTCGTTACCATCCACCGCCAACTCTTGGGCTACACTTTATCAACGAATAGTGGTATTGACTGTTACATTATAACGCCCCCACGGCTGAAAGGACGAGCACATTGGGCGCGACGGGGATGCGAACTCGCAACCCTCAAATTCCGAGTCGCACGCCTTAACACGCTTGGCCATGCCGGGCCCATATTAACGGGCTCTCAACATGTTGAAACATGTTGTATCGGCAGATTTTTAGATGTTCAAAACTTATTTCATATCCGTTTAAAACATCAGAAGTTTTTACAAAATCACTTCACACGTTTAAGTGGTTTACACTGTGCAGATTTGTGCTTAATAATAGAGAAATGATTTTTTTTACACGGAGATCTTTTAAGTACGACTACGTTTTTATGAGTTGTAACCTTAATTTTCGTATTATCAACGTATTAGTTTTAACATGATTTCTGTACGCCTCTCATGATTGCATTTAGTAATATGTATTTATGATTTGCGAAAAGATAAGCTTTTACATAATTATTATAAGGCGTTGGACCAGAAGTGAAAATTTTACCTAATTGAAAATGATTGTGTAACTCGTGATGATAATATAAAGAGGAGGTTTTACTCAAATGATATACGATCACAGATATTTCAAAAGTAATATACTAATGTCAAAATTTGTTACTTGTGGAATACTTTAAACCTGTAAATATTAACACATTTTCAGCTCTTTACCTTATTTTGTTCAAAAACGAAATTTAAATCTCCGTTTATTGTTTGTTTTGAATTTCGCGCAATGCTGCACTAGCTGTCCCTAATCTAGCAGTGTAAGACTAGAAGGAAGGCAACTAGCCATCACCACCCTCCGCCAACGAATAGTGGGATTAATCATTACATTATAATACTCCCAAGGCTAGAAGGGCGAGCATGTTTGGTGTAACGTGGATTCGAACCCGCGACCGTCGGATTACGAGTCGAGTGCCATAACCACCTGGCCGTGCCGGGCCGCCGCTGTTTAAAAGATAAGTAAAACTTCTGATCAGTGTTTATTTTTGTTGATATCATAGAAGTTAGTTTCCCAGCACAACAGGATCAACAAGAGTAATTAAACAAACAGAACATTCCAGGCAACATGGAGTTCAGTTCGACATATCAAGGAATGGACATTAGCTGCTTATTATTACAATAGAATTTTTGTCAACTTACTACAAAACTGCTCTACGTTTCATGGGCAAATGCGTTATGCGAATGATGACTAAGCCTCATTATTCGATTGGAACACCGATTCTCAATCTGGGGAGCTAGCAACTGGTGCTGTCCGACAGTTATTTTCCTTATAGTCTATCAGTGCTATTGGATGTTTTCCCTAGCTGCCATCTTTAAAGTTTATCGCTGCCAGCGGGTGCTGTTGGCCACTTTTCTTCTTTATGGTCTACCTGTGCCAATGAATGCCTTTAACAGATTGTTTTCCATGGTGCCAATGAGTGCTTTGTTTGTTGGTTTTGGATTTAGCAGTGAAAAACTAGAGGAAAGGCAGCTATTCATCACCACCCACCGCCAACTCTTGGGATATTCTTTTACCAACGAATAGTGGAATCAACCGTCACTTTACGACACCTTCACGGTTTAAATGATTATCCAGTATAATTCCTCTGTAATCTTTGCTGATCCGTAATTTCTTTAATCTCTGACTCAAATCCAGCATTAAAATTAGGATTTAAATTCTTAAGTGTATTTACTAACCATGAACATTAAACTAACGTTTTAATCTGGTAAACTCTCAGTTTATGCCCAGTAAATAATTATAAAGCTTGAAATTTATTTACTTTTATATTAATTGGAATGCAAAAAAAAGCTCAACCAACATATTTCCACGAGCCACACGTTATATGTCAAAGAGCCGCAGTTTAGCCAACCCTGGGGCCCCCACAAGTACAGCGGTATGTTTCGGGATTTACAACGCTAAAATCAGGGGTTTGATTCCCCTCTGTGTGCTGAGCAGATGGCCCTTTGTGACTTTGCTATAAGAAAAACACAAACACACGCCAACCCTGGACGAGAATGTTATGAAATTAGCACCTTCTTGGAAAACAGAGTATTTTGGTGTACAATGAATCGTGAGGGGAGTGAATTATAACCAGTTTCAAGTTTATTCAATAAACAATAACTGTTTAAGTTATGATGGTCAATAAATAGGTTGGAAGTATAGGTATCGCTTTCTTTTAGCAGAATGTGTTCACTGAATCCGATCTTACTTGGTTAACTAAAAATCTACCTGCTCCCAGTAGCACAGCGGCATTTCTGAAGAACAGTAGAATCCACGTTTCGATTCCCGTAGTGGGCAGAGCACCAATAACCATTGTAAAGCTTTGTGCTTGATTACAAACAACAGCAGAAAGTTACCTCATATTCTGGTAACTCAAATGGGATCTGGAGCATCTATTTTATTAATTGTTCAGATTGTATGAGAGTTAAAATAATCATGACTCGTTTACAACTAGGAAAAGACTACCGACATTGTGGGCGTGTGAAATAGATGAAAATTTCAATCCGCCCCTTCTAGGGTTCAAGTATAGCCTTCCCGAATTTTGGAATCCTACCCAGAAGAAAAACAGCCGTTTAGCATCACTTGCCACTACAAGGACTTTGCCTGGCTCTTTGAAACGAAGAGCGAGATTTACGGTCACTTTTATAAAAACTCACAGAAGAAATAGTGAAGCGTGTTTAGTGGACTCAAATACCAAACCCTTTCAATCCGTAGTTCGACACCCTGACGATTAGTCTGGCCCCTTCTTGATAAACTAAGAAATGTGTTGTTATTTCAAGTCATTACTTACATTTCTGTTTCGATTATTTTTCTTTTGTTTTGTAGCCTCAACATAAGCGGCACTTTTGTTCGTTTTAACACTATGCAACAACATTTCTACTTTTTGTTTTTCCTGTTATTTCCCAATTGCTTATGCCTAAAGTAAACTGAAAATACCTAATTTTCTCTTGAAACTTTGCTTTTGTGACCTGGAGGCGTATAAAGAAAACATGATGGGAGACGATATTTGGGGGCTGGTACGTAAAAGTAATTCACATTACAGTCGCAAATCTCGAAAAAACTACTCACTTCTAAACATTTTTGTATAACTTTAGTATAAATACATGTAAATCTTGATTCGTACGTTGTTTTATTCAGACGTTATGTAAATAAAAATGTGAAAATAGGTTAATTTTTAAATTTCATTATCCAGGTTACAAAAGCAAAGTTTGAAGGGAATAATGAGCATTTTCTGTACTTGTACAACATAAAAAATTAAGAAATAAAACATACTATCAAGGAACGAAATTTGTATTACGTAGTGTAATGATAGTTAATTTTACAATTTTAATAACATACAGTAATGCTAACTTAAGTTCGCCTAAGGAAATGTTACGTTAAGGACTGTTGCCATTTCGAATTCTAACTATATCAATATTAATAGTAGGGAGACATTTTAATTTTCATGTCGTATTCAATACTGAACAATCCAGGTACAGCTCTCTTTTTGGGGTTTTTTTCCTTAGCAATGATTGTATAATATTAAAAGTTTGCCCACTATAATATCGTTTTTATTGACGTGGATTATTTTTAAAAATATCTGATTAAAATTAAACGCTTTCGGCAACTACTTCAATATTTTAAAAAATACATGATATACTGAGCATGAATACAGGGTATTCTGAGTTCGTTACTGTTTTAGGAATAATAAATATGGGTCTTTCAAAGTAATTTAGATACAGAATGCTGGCGCTGGTATGACCGCGTGATTAAGTCACTCGACTCATAATCTGAGGGTCGCGGGTTCCTTTCCCCGTCACACCAAACATGCTCGCCCTTTCAGCAATGGGGATTTTATAATGTGACGGTCAATACCACTTTTCGTTGGTGAAAGAGCATCTGGTGGTGATGACTAGTTGCTTTCTTTCTAGTCTTACGCTGCGAAATTAGGGACGGCTAGCGCAGATAGCCCTCGTGTAGCCTTGCCCGAAATTCACGAAAAAACAAAATGCTGTATTTTAGTGGTACTTTCTGTAATCCAGCCTCTGGAAGAAAAAATTGTCAAAATACTCAAGAGGGCGTGGAACGCTTAATAAACAAAAAATTATTCAATAGATATACCAAAGGTAGTTGTGTATAATCGAAAATGAATTAATAAGATAATATTTCACATTATTCATTAACCTCCCCCGCCACGCGGGAAGATTGAACATCTCTGAAATACAAATGACTGGTCATTCAGTCAACCCATGTAAATCAATATTAAACTGGCTTAAGAATGTTATAACTCTAATAATTTTCAGATCTCGATCTTGCAAGTGGTACAACACAGTTAATACGTTGGCCAATTTATACCCAAACAAAATAGCAGCTATCAGTGATGTCGAGAAACCCACTTGTTGAGAACTTTTATATGCAAAAACGGCTCTTCTGGGCCCAGAAGAGCCGTTTTTGCATATAAAAATAGCAGCTAGAAGTAAAAAAGTACTTTGTTTCTATTTATTGTCATTAAATATCCAAATATATATGTTTTTACCATTTCAATATTTTTTATTTAAGAAAATAGCAGTAATAGTACCCTTCGTTCACAGCTGTTAAGTCTTACAATTAATATTGTTCGAGGAAGCTACGAAAATAAAATAATAAGAGAAAAGAAATTCTGGTTGGCAAAGTTTATATTCAGGTGGTAAACAAAGGTGAATGTTTCATTTCTCTGTTTGCTTACTCATAGTTTCAATTTATTGCCAGGTAAAACTGTATAATTACCAGAGTTTTGTGTTTTAAAATATTTCACGTTTTTGAGGTTTTATAAATTTCTATCTGTAAACTATTTCGACATTGGAAGGTGTATGATGTGAATGTTATTAAATCTGCGTGCGAAACTGTATTTTAAATTATTTAAAGTTGTCCTTTCATTCTGATATAATAATGTTTAAGGAATAATTCTCTTATGATAAGTTTATAGTGATGTAAATACATTTTTTAAAAGAAAGTGACACTGTTTTAGGTTAAAAGGTTGAATCTCTTTGTCTTCTGAAATACAATATATAATTTGTTTTCTATGAATTATTATTCGAAGTGATTGACTGATTATTTGTAATTAAGCACAATACTATACAATGGGCTATTTGTGCCCTGCCCACTATGGGTATAGAAACCTGGGTCCTAGCAGAGTGAGTTCGCAGACATACCGCTATGCCACTGGGGGACCGTACTTTAAATGATGGTTTCGAAACAGGTATTTTTAATAGGAAGAAAATCGTGTTTTAAGGCCTATTTTAGCGTATTTCTTTCTTTCTTTACGGCAGTTACTAAAGCTGTCTGTTGCCGTTTCTAAATTTTAAGTGTCCATTAAAGGGAAGGCGACCAGGTTGGAGGACACTCCGTTTACTGAGATTGGCCGAAACATCATAACTCTCCAACGCTGAAACGGCGAACATGTTTGGCTCTATGTTTCGGTCCCATGACTCAGATTGCGAATCGAACATCCTAACAATCAAGCCATGCCAGGCCGTTCTAACAACAGTAACAAGAGTGAAGGACGTTAAACTACCCAAGTCATATGCGTTATTGAAAAAGCACATATTTCAATTTACCATCACAATTATAAAGACAAGAGGAGAAAACATTTTATCGTGTAACAGAACCGTTTCACCTTAAACAGTGCTTGATTGTTGTTGTTGTTTTTCATCTTAGTTATAATTATATAGTAGCGAAAAGGGCGAACTGTTGTAATTTTATTCCATTTTCTAATTTCTCGGTTGACGTTTTGAACAGCTCAGTAACTGCATCTCATACTATAACCATAAGTGAACAGTTCCTACGTCTTTGGTAAGTTTTGCCTGGAGTGAGTATACAGGCTAAAATCTGAGTGAAGTAAATGATATAGCTAAATATTTCATAAAATTATCACTAAGGAAGTAAAAAGGGGGGAAGAAGGAGGTAGGTTTAATTAGAATCCAGTGCACATTTGCAAAGTTACTAAAATGTTTAGAATGGGCCATGGTAAGCCTTTTTGTGTTAAGATTTAACGGATCTTACATGTTGATCTATCAGTGCAAACTTCGTGATTTTATCCTTGTTAAGGCCAAAAAACCCAATTAAATTTTCTGACGTCAATAAAGGTTCTGACATAAATTCCCAAATGTCTACAGGGTGGCCCGTAAGTCCCTACCCATCCATATGTTATTATGTTATATTGAATTATGCATGTATTATAAAGTTGTTTGTTTTTTTCAGAGAAATATTGGCGATGTAAGCCCATTCAAACTTGAAGAGCGTATTGTGACAAGTACGTCGCATAATATTATGCAGCGAGAATAAGGGACAGCACACAGAAACACTGGATGCATAAGATATACGAATGAGTAGAGAATTACGGGCCACCCTGTAAGTGTTCTCACTATTAACTTCATTTTTAACGATATAAATTACTGTAATTACTACCTTACGAAAACATTAATGATTACTTGATAATTAGTTAATGTTCCCCGGTATTTTAACACTACCAGGGAAAATACAATGCCAACAAACTGTACTGCTCCTATTATAGACTTCAAGCAAATAAACGTATAAGTGAAGGTACTACCATTTGTTTGTTTTTGGAATTTCGCACAAAGCTACTCGAGGACTATCTGTGCTAGCCGTCCATAATTTAGCAGTGTAAGACTAGAGGAAAGGCAGCTTGTCATCACCACCCACCGCCAACTCTTGGGATACTCTTTTACCAACGAATAGTGGGATTGACCGTAAAATTATACATCCACACGGCTGGGAGGGCGAGCATGTTTAGCGCGACCCTCGGATAACGAATCGCATGCCTTACGCGCTTGCCCATGCCAGGCCAGGTACTACCAACTTGTGGGGTATGAATGTTTTTTTTGTCTAAGCCAGAAACATTAAAAAACAGAATCGATTGTATCAAAGAAAAATGCTAGCACAGTACTTGTTTTGTAGCATATAAGATGAAACATATGTTTTCTATGTTTTCAACTTTTTTAACATTCGAATTAACACTACAGAGAGGGTGGTGAAGCTTTTACATAAGTCATGAAGAAAGAGAAAAATTGAAAGTCAGGAAATGTGATACGGACATAAAACCTACAGTATGTAATTAAAGTAGGTGTTTTCCTAAAATTACTAAAGAAATACGGCGATTTTTTACTAAAAGACCAAATTAATGACCTATCATATGCGAGAAAAAGTTCGTTGCACAATATTTTTAAAATTAAATATAGTATTAGAGAGCCATGTTAGCGACACATATGTGATAGTTTAGTTGACTAATTATATGTGGAAACAGCTGTCGCTTACAACAAAAAGAGCACAGCTTTAATCATTCCACGCATGAAAAATAAAACTTATTGTGCAGCTAATATCCATAAGAAAGAGTATCAAATTTGTACATGAGTTTGTTTAATGAAACTAATAAATATTAAGTAAAGAAGCTCGCGGGCCCGGCATGGCCAAGCGTGTTAAGGCGTGCGACTCGTAATCTGTGGGTCGCGGGTTCGCATCCCCCTCGTGCCAAACATGCTCGCCCTTTCAGCCATGGAAGCATTATAATGTGACGATTAATTCCACTATTCGTTGGTAAAAGAGTAGCCCAAGAGTTGGCGGTGAGTGGTGATGACTAGCTGTCTTCCCTCTGGTCTTACACTCCTAAATTAAGGACGTCTAGCCCAAATAGCCCTCGAGTAGCTTTGTGCGAAATTAAAAACAAACAAACAAAGAAGCTCGCATGGTAGTAATTTGCAAAGAGCTGAAGTTTATTAATTATCGGGGGGGTTGACAAAACAGGTTCTCCTGTCAATTTGTGCAAGTAAAGTACAGGGTGGCCCGTAAGTCCCTGCCCATCCATACGTTATTATGTTATATCCAATTACGCATGCATTATAAATTTGTTTCTTTTTATTTCGGAGAAATATGGCCGATTTAAGCTTATTTACACTTGAAGAACATGGCGTTGCATAATATTATGCAGTGAGAATAAGGAACAGCACACAGATACACTGGATACATAAGATATATGGATGGGTAGGGACTTACGGGCCACCCTGTACATCTCTCGACACTTTTTTTTACACGTACTCATTACTTTAATTGCTCTGTATCATCGATAAGAAAACTGATTTTGTATTTGTTGACAGTGCTAACTTTGTATGTTTTTAAAATTGCTTTCGTACTTGTTGACTACTGGCTTCGTATTTATTAGCAAAGTTAACTTTGTATCTTTAAAGTTGACTTCGTATTTGTTGACAGCGTTAATTTTGTGTCCGTTTAAAGCAGAATTCGTATTTGTTGACAGAAATATCTTTGTATCCGTGAAGATAAATCATATCTTTATACTGACCGCTCCTTTACCATCAGCGAAAGAACAGCAAAACCAATAAACCAAAAAACGTAGAAGCTTGATTACAACATGTATTTCAAAGCGAGTAATAAGTTACTTCACAATTGTTTGTTTTTCTGATTTCGCGCAAGGTAAAAGAGTAGTCCAAGAGTTGGCGGTTGGTAGTGATGACTAACTGCTTTCCCTCTAGTCTTACACTACTACATTAGGGACAGTTAGCACAGATAGCCTTTGAGTAGCTTTCCGCGAAATTCAAAACCAAACAAGAGAAATTGGAAGCAAATAGTCGAATATGTATGTATGTATAAGAAGAAACAGTAACACTGTACAAATACAGCGACACCCTCTTCAGTATTTTTCAACCCTTTGTGAAAATGTCTGAAATATGTAATAGGGATAGTCTTTAGAATAATAATAAAAGATATTAACATTCAGAGAAAGATTTTGTAACTCCTGTTTGGAGGAATTTAAAAGTTGAATTTCATCATTTTGAATGGTATTTTTAGTATCAAGATGCAGAATGAATGTCTGAAAATTAACACTCGTTTGTGGTTATCCTTCATAATATCGAAACTTTGTCATCTTTGAAGGAAAGGCCCCCCCCCAGTGGCTCAACGGTATGTCTGCGGACTTGCACGCTGAAATCCGTGTTTCGATACCCATGGTGGGCAGAGCACAGATAGCCCATTGTGTAGCTTTGTGTTTAATTCAAAACAACAACAAGGAAAGGGAGGAATATTTTAAAGTAATTTAAACATTTATTTTTGAACACTTTACAAATACTCCTTAAGCATCATATTAGAATATGAATATATTCTTTTGTTCTGAATGGCCAAGCTGTGCTACATTTACTGCTCTTCGGATCTGTATTAACTGTACATTGTGAGTGTACAGCACGACTATTGGATAGTGTGTTTTGCAAGACTTAATAAAAAAGAAACAACTGAGAAAACACGAGAAATTTAAATACTAATATTTAGCTGACAGGAAAATGGAAGCTGTCCCGTGTTTTTCAAAAATAATAAAAAACCACCCATCATGCAGCTGTTACGAGTATTTTGTATTGAAATACTAAACTATTTTTCAAATTAAGTATGCCATTCAATACTGAGAAGGATATTCGCATGCTGAATGTCAATTAATACTGAGAAGGATATTCTCATAATGAATGTCACAGTATTAATGTCACCAATTAATACTGGTTTGTTTCCTTTCGAATTTCGCCAAAGTTACACGAGGGTTATCTGCGCTAGCCGTCCCTAACATAGTAGTGTAAGACTAGAGGGAAGGCAGCTAGTCATCACCACCCATTGCCAACTCTTGGGCTGCTCTTTTACCAACGAATAATGGGATTGATCATTAGATTATAACGCCCATACAATTGAAAGAGTGAGTACGTTTGGTGCGACGGGGATTCGAACCCGCGACCCTCGGATTACGAGTTGAATGCTTTAACCAATTGACCATGCCGGGCCCACTTAAAACTGAAAAGGATGTTCTCCCAGAAAATAGCTGAAAAACATTTAAAATGATGAAATATGATCCCTAAGCTCCCGAACAAAATAACGTTTTCTTTATTTTGGGGGTAGGGGACCGAGGGAGCAGTTTTATTGATTTTTTGTAGTACTGTCTAAGCTTGAATCTTGTTTCCAAATGGCCTGGCATGGCCGAGCGGATAAGGCGTGTGACTCGTAACCCGAGGGTCGCGGGTTCGCGCCCGCGTCGCGCTAAACATGCTCGCCCTCCCAGCTGTGGGGGTGTATAATGTGACGGTCCATCCCACTATTCGTTGGTAAAAGAGTAGCCCAAGAGTTGGACTTATAACGTTAAAATCCGAGGTTCGATTATCCGCGTTCAACAGAGCAGATAGGCCAACGTGGCTCCACTACAATAAAACATCACACATATTCTGGACTTCACGACTAAGTCAAATGGAGACATGTATTTCGCTTTCAGTTCCCCGCTAGCACAGCGGTAAGTCTTCGGATTTACAACACTAAAATCATGGGTTTGATTCCCCTCGATGAACACAAAAGATATCCCGATTTGGCTTTGCTATAAGAAAACATACACACACAATTCGCTTTTATTTTGAAATTAATCGTGAGTTTACTCTTATCAAATCCAACAAACTAAGATTTTTATTAGGATAAAATTACTTTAAAAGAACAAGTCTTTTCAAATTCTCGAGTTAAATATATATAGTCTCTTGACACTCTAAATGCTCTTTAGAATAAGATGAATATACGTTCTTATTCAGATGGTTGTAAACACATCAACGTAATATATGGCCAAGTGATTAAGGCACTCGACTCGTAATTTGAGGGTCGCGGGTTCGAATCCTCGTCATACCAAATATGTTCGCCCTTTCAGCTGTGGGGGCGTTATAATTTACGGTCAATCCCACTATTCGTTGGTAAAAAAGTAGTCCAAGAGTTGGTGGTGGGTGGTGATGACAAGCTGCTCTCCCTCCAGTCTGTCCCCCACTAGTACAGCGGTAAGTCTACGGAGTTACAATCTTAAAATCAGGGGTTCGATTCCCCTCGGTGAACTCGGCAGATAGCCCGATGTGACTTTTGTACAAGAAAACATACATACATACATACATACACCCTCTAGTCTTGTACTGCTAAATTAGGAACGGCTAGTGCAGATAGCCCTAGAGTATCTTTGCGCGAAATTCAAAACAAAACAAAACAAAACTTATTCATCTAGTGCATTTATTGTAAATAGAAAATAAATATCGTTTTTTTTATGTTTCTGCTCAAATAATATTATTTATGTTCTCTTAGTGAGCTTTACGAACGAAAAGATAAAGCCTTTCCTTGGATTAGATCATTCACATCCAGTTAACCCACTGTTGGTTTTTGTTTCTTTTTAACAAGGCGAATTTGATCTGGCCATTAAATTATTCTGGTATTTCACCAGAGAAACACTATAAACGAATAGAACTACGCCCACCGATCGGTCTTCGAATCAAACTAGCTTAGAGCTGTATATACTACTTCTAACTTTTATTTTTCCGAAGATTTGAACGGCGATGTCCATTTATGTGTGAGAGGTTAGTTCAGTTACCAGCCACTTACTGCTTTCAGTTCTACGACAGATCACCAGTTCTCAACTGCCTCTTCAAGTTAAAGTAACACACAAACACACGTACACATTGCTGTTCCCTTCATGAGCACCAAACCTAAAGAGCGAAACGTTTTTTTTTGTTGTTGTTGTTTTTTTCAAACTTGCTGTAACAACACATTAAGCTTTCAAGTTATATAAACATGTTAAAATACGTAGGGATTGTGTGTATTTATTATATTAATGACATACATGTTTTACGGACTTATAGAGATAAATGTCTTACACATATTTCTGGGATTATTTTAAAAGAAATCAGATTTCCAATGTCACATGAGCACGTTAAAGTAAGGGCCAGTTTAATGATGGTAATATAAACTATCGTTCATTATTCTTTAGTAAAAGTGAAAACATTAAATAAAATTTGAAGTAATATTATCTATGAATATATAAAAAACGAAAGTTAACTGATATATTCATTCCATAAAATGTTTCAATCTTTAGTATATATTTTTTTAAGATTCTGCGAATTATTCTTGAAAATTTTCTCGAATCAATTCAACAGCACACACATACACACACACACAGATGCATATATATAGGCAAAGCTTTATACATACGTACATTAATATAGATACATTTCCTTGTGATTTTCATGTGACACACTTGTAATGAAACGAAAAAAAATCCTTACTTGGAATATTTCTACTTGTATTTTGAGCCCACGTTGATAAGCATTTAATCAATTATTATTCCAAATTATGTTATATCTCCAGCTAGTGAATTAATAGATGTTCCCAATTCCGTTATGCCACCATATAGTAAAGTAATAGGTGTTCCCAATTCTGTTATGCCACCAACTAGTGAAATAATAGGTGTTCCCAAGTCTGTTACACCATTGGATAGTGAAATAATAGGTGTTTTCAAGTCTGTTACACCACCGGATAGTGAAATAATAGGTGTTTTCAAGTCTGTTACACTACCGGATAGTGAAATAATAGGTGTTCCCTATGCTTTTATACCACCAATTACTGAGTAAGTAGGTGTTCTCAATGTTGTTAACAAACAAATGTTAAAACAGTTAATTGTATTATAACACCATATATTAAAACACCAATGAAACTGAAAATTGGTTGTTGAGAAATTGAACAGACAATTCATATAAAAAGTTATTGTCGTCATGTTAACGAAACGTGACGTTGTTGAGTAGTACATAAGGTAATGTTTTTGTAACACGCGTGTCATAAAGCAGAAGTGTTTGTTTGTTTGTTTTTCTAGTGAAGACATATTTCTAATCTGTTGTGGCTTTTGTCTAATTTTTATGAAATTTTACGAGATGAGTCTTTACATTAAAAACGTTGAATTGTACAATCTCTTTCGGTACACACATCTTGACAAGATAGTTTTAGATGCGTATATATTTTTACACAGAATTGTATAATTTATAGATTATATTTGAATCCATTGATGCTAATCTCTCTGAGTGCTTAAAATTTGAGGTTTAAGGCACTTTAACTGATCACAGAGTAAATGGTTCAAAGATATCATGTAAATGTAAACGATCCAGATTCAGAGTTTGTTTCATAGTCATTGTGATTGTTCCCGTGACAGACTGTCTTCGGAAACAAAGTTAGTTCGTATACCTCGTGGGAAGCAACCGGCAAATCTTTTATGATACGAGAAACATCAGGAAAGTGTTAGCTACATGGAGTCAAGTGATGACTTGCTTGATGTATTTCTGGAAGTGAACAATCCGACTGAGACTGCCAATACTAGGGAAACATGCAAAACATAACTTATGTTATGTCCAAAAATGATAGCATGACCATTCATGACATCCGAAATCTCTGTGGTGAAATTATGATAAACCTTGAAAGTGACGGGCTATGAAAAAAAAATGCTTTGTTGTTTGAGATGCTAGACTCAAATAGGGTCACTTATTTCCGTGAGGATGTACTCAAAGAGACTAACAAGAGCTGTAGCGCAGATAATTCGCGATTTTGAAAAACTTGACGAAACAAAAAACATTATTAGGATGGAAGTGGCTTTATCACAACGGATTTTACAGAGAAATGTACTTCAAAATATCTAACCTTTATAATGGGTAACGTAAAATATTACAATTGATGGAAAGGATCTAAGTTTATTGCGATTTTGTCGTACGAGAATAAAGGAGTACAAACGTATGGATTATCTCAAAACTGCCTCATAAAATTTCATATGGGTCATTTTCAAATCTAACCACTTGTCTTACATCGTTTGACCAAAAGGTTAGAAAGGCCGTGGATTATTCTTCTGGGATTTTTCTCTATAATAATGTGGAGCTTTTTCAGAGTATGGTTGATACCATTTACAATCAGAATATGAAAGAAACGGCAATAAAATATCTGGAAGTGATTGAGCATTTTCTCAAATATGAGTTTGATTACCATATTGGTATGAGAAATTGTACAAGTCAGGATATTGTTTGTGGTTTAAGTAGCAATTCTCTTGGATTTTGCGATCGTTGTCAAATCCCATTCAAAATTACTCATTTCTTGAAAAATAAATTGAGTTCTGATCATCATTTCTTTGTCACGAGTCATCGATTGAGAGTAAAAAAAAAGACAGCATGATTGCATCACTCAGATACACGAAACCCTTCAGGCAGATGAGGCCTTGATAATAATGGACTATAAAATGAAATGTTAGCCACTTTACTTTCAAGGAAAGACAATTGTACACTATGGAAAGAAAAGTATGTCATGACATAAAAATATGGCGTACACTAGAAGTGAACGAAAACGTACGAATAATGGAGATGATGCTCGTGGATATTCGATAAACTGCATGATCACATATCGTCCGGAGATTCAAAACAGGACTGATTTGTAGATCTTTCGATTTATGAGGGCATTACGATAGAGATGAAACATAACTTGCTTCACACTACAAAAATCTACTTTGAGTAAAACAATGCAAAATGTTTCCAAACTGAAATGCTGTTACTTGGTATG
The DNA here is from genome assembly GCA_011833715.1 of Carcinoscorpius rotundicauda. NCBI lineage: Eukaryota > Metazoa > Arthropoda > Merostomata > Xiphosura > Limulidae > Carcinoscorpius > Carcinoscorpius rotundicauda. Next base: position 36,814,827 of record CM022406.1, on the reverse strand, counting down.
CTATTAACCCATGCAAAACACAGGGTTTATTTAAAATCTCTTGTGGCAAAGAATGCGTCGATGAGCATTTTGCGGTTGCAATGAATATAGTTACAGCTTTGGAGAATATGGGGTGCAGCATAATCTTCCAAAAGGAACTACTTCATGCGTTTCAGAAGGATGGTGGTTTGAAGAGCACAACTTTTTATATTGCAGTGTAATGTTAATACCTTAACAAGTTCATGTAAAGATGCACTTTCTCTTTGTAACCGTCTTCAACGTTTTAATGAAACAAAAACTGTTGACAATGTACTTAATGTTTTCAAATATCCAGACCGTGACTACATCAGAAATGATATAGGGAACTTGCAACATCCGTTTATTGTTGTGAAACAGAAAAGTATTAATGGAAAGATTCCTTAAACTCTCGGAGCTATTTAAAATGTGGAAAAAAATTAACAAGGAGATTTTATCGTACAAGATGAAAACGAACAGATCATGAAGACGAATTTCACTTTTATGGACCATTAACTTCCGGTCACTTTGTTCATACACCAAATTCAATAAGAATTGAATGCCAGTGGCGTGAAAATAATGATAATCAGAAAAAACGTAATGAATAAGATAGAATGGATGCTCTCAATAGGTTTCAAAATGATGATTTATAGAATAAAACCAAGTATGTCGACATCGTTGTCTTTTAGTAAAAACAAAGGAAAGGTACAAATATAAAACTGTGCTAGGAATAGCAAGGATATTACAATAACTGATCTCAAATATGTAGTGCAATTGATTGTAACTGGTTGAACTGATTTTATTAATAAGAGGGAAGATCCGTCAAGTAATCAGAAATATGGGATCTCTTTGCAATCAATTGTGTTGTCTGACGGATACTGTTGTACCTGAAGAGTTTAATTCTGGTTGGATGCAACGCTAAAGGAATGGAAAGTGTATAGAAGAAGCATACTGAACCTCTGAAGACAAATATGAAAACTACATTGATGAAAGGTACTGAAGATCAAAGAAAGAAAGTATCTTAAGAAACTTCGTGCTGAATTTCCATATAGATTTGACCTTCCACCTGAAACAGAAGTGAGTATTCTAGTACATAAATATTTTGACAGCAAAGTACAAAAGAGCATGGCACTCTTACTATTAACCTAAAATGTATTCTTAATCCACCTGCCGCTACGATCATGGGTCTTGTACAGAAGGCTAACTTCCAGATTACCCAGATGGTAGATTGGCATGATTCAGAGAAATATATGCTCGAAATGGCAACGACGTGATTTACCCATGTGATAAGAAGGTAAAACAGATTATATAACAATTGAAATCGGAACAAAAATAGGCTCTGAATACAACAGTGGTTTAAATTCATAAGCTTTATTGGATTAGAATTCAGACCGGTAGCATTTCGTTTCATCCATATTGTTTAACTGGATTTAAGTATTACTGTCAAGTATGGAAGATGGTGACGGTCATAGTTTCTCACAAATTCATCCGATTTGAAGTAAAAACCTGATACTGAATTTTCATTTTCTATTCTTTCGAATATAATACTTTTTTTCCCTTTCTGCAATGCAATGTTGTTGTTTTTTTTAACAGTCACTAAAACACCTCAAAAAGAATACCCCTGGTTCATGACGCGCGTGTTAAAACCAAAAACTCGAATTAAATCAAAACTAGTCGAAGAGCAGTTGTTCTAAATATAGGTAAATAAATCTAGTTTTATTTTAATTCAAAGTTGTTTCTTTAAAAATTGGGTCAGCATGGCCAGGTGGTGAGGGCACTCGACACGTAATCTGAGGGTCGTGGATTAAAATCTCCATCACACCAAACATGCATGCATTCAGCCGTGGAGGCGTTATAGTATGACGGTCAATTCCACTATTCGTTGGCAAAAGAGTAGCCAAAGAGTTTGGTCGTGGGTGGTTATAAATAGCTGTTTTTTTTTGCTGGTAAATTAGGGACGGCTAGCGTAGATAGCCATCTTATAGCTTTGCCCAAAATTCAAACCAGTCTTTAAAGGTATTAATTGCATTGTGAGCCTCTAGAATGTTTTCTTTAAGTTCAAAACTACAGAATGGAATATTTGCGCTCTTTCAACCGTGGAGAATTAAACTCTGTAGTGCAGTGATTTAATTCCATAAACGTTCTGTTGGTTCACTGGGCATTTCGGAGATATACATCATGGGATTTGTTTCATATTGTTTAATGATCCAATAAATAAGTGAGCGCTGTTTATTTTACGCCATATTTAACGCTAAATTACAGTAAACAGTGATTTCAAACTCTTTCCCCTGTGGATCAGTAAATTTAAAGACTTATAATCTGAAATCTGGAGTTCGACTTCCGGCGGTGGACATAGCAGATAACCCAGTCTGGTTTTGCTTTAAAATGAACAATACCTTTTTAAGCCTTAATTCGATTGTTCATTTCAAAGAAATCGAATTACTTGAAAAAGTTCATGGGGGTAATTATATTAACAGATATGTTTATTTCTAATGTTTGTTTAGAAATAAACACAAATGTACACAATAAGCTCTATCTACTATTTGGGGGCTATTCATAAAGAGTTATCATTTTCATCTAAAAATAATTAAAGTATATAAATGTTTATTTTAGTTAAAGAGTAAAAACCTAACATGGCAGGTAAATTTGTGTGTTATAGATTTATATGTATCAAAATGGTGAAATGCTTATTTGATATTTATTAAGCATGTATATAAGTATATATTACTAGTTGGAGTACTCGTCCTGTGAATGAAAATTATATATCTTAGGATACAAAAAGTTGCTTCCCTTATACGCAGTCTTGTAATCTGATGGTCACGGGTTCGAATCCCCGACGCACTAAACATGCTCATCCTTCCAACCGTGGAAGCGTTATAATGTGACGGTTAATCCCACTATTCGTTGGTGAAAAGAGTAGCCCAAGAGGTGGCTGTTGGTAGTGATGACGAGTTACCTTCTCTCTAATCTTACACTGCTTAATTAGTAATGGTTAACGTAGCCTAGCCTCGTCTAGCTTTGCGCGAACTTCAAAAACAAACAAACCCTTATATGCATTGTAAAACAACGCCCATAAAAATTGCAAAACAAAAGGTGCGAAAACAATTTTGCATAGATCTCTTTATGGACCCGACAAACCATCATGCCAAACTAGATGGAGATCCATCAATCGGTCGTAAAGTAGTGGAGAGAAAGAAACGTCCGTAAAAACCGCAATACACAAAATGTGAAGCCGAGAGTTTCAAGGACTAAACAAACCTTCATGCCAAATCTAGTGAAGATCTATTTACAGAGGCGAATTAATGGTAAAAAACGTAAGAGCGTCCATAAAATCCTCAAAACACAAAACTGAAAATTTCTATGTACACCTACATGGATCTAATAAACCTTTATGCCAGTTTTGGTGAAGAAATATCTACATTCTGAGAAATGTTAACATGAATGTACAACAGACAGCAACATTATTTTCATATAGACATGACAAAGTTACATTGGCATAGATACGCATTTAAGGACGTGTTGTTTTTTCAGTGCTAATGTTTGCTCTAATTTTTTATCAAGTTTGATACAATAAGGACGAGTTCCTCAAGAAATAATTTAATAATTTTACGTGAGTATATATCAAAGGTCAAGGTCACACTGAGTGTCAAAACAATTGCTAGAAAAGTTATGTTCTGTACAAAGATTTTATGTCTCCCGAGGATCAGTTAGTCAACTTTCAACAATAATATGTCAAAGGTCAATGCCGAAAATCAATAATGTCGATATATTCACAGAATATGGAATTTGAAAAACATTCAAAACTCGAAAATAGAATAAAAGTGAAGTGTTAAAAAGAAAATTTCAGCACCTTGACCTCTATTTATTTTCATGAGGAACTGATAGGTACTAACTTAGGTTAGCTACTGCAAAATTAAAAAAAAACAAATTGAAGGGCTGACTGAGATAATTCTGTATTGGTTTGTTTTGAATTTCGCGCAAAGCTACAAGAGGGCAATTTACATTAGCTGTTCCTAATTTAGCAGTATAAGACTAGAGGGAAGGCAATTAGTCAACATCATCCACCGCCAGATCTCGGTCTGCTCTTTTACAAACGAATAATGGGATTGAGCGTACATTATAACGCCCCTACGTCTGGGAGGGCAAGAACGTTTGGTGTGAGGGGGATTCGAACCCGCGATCCTTGGATTAAGAGTCAAGTGCCTTAACCACCTGGCCATGTCTGGCCTGGGTTAAGAAGGACATCTGAGATTTGGGTGTTAGTTCATACGAAAACAAATAAAAAAACTGTTTAAGTCTGAAAAAATATATAACATGTTTAAGAACCAGCTCATAGTCTGTGTGGTTACTGAAGTTTATATAAAACAATTCTCTTTGTGAATGTTTGTTTGTTTTTTACATTTCTTGGACTACCAGCATTAGCCGTTCCTAATTTAACAGTGAAAGCCTAGAGAGAAGGCAACTGGTGATTACCACCCACCGCCAACTCTCGAATTACTCTTTTACCAACGGATAGTGAGTCTGACGGTCTCATTATAATGCTCCCACGAATTACGAGTTAAGCGCCCTAACCACTTGGCCATGCCGTGCCCTCTTTGTGATGTACAGTAAGTTTTACATTAATACTGTAAACGATATTCTAAGTCACAAAGAAGAATTATGATACAGAACAATGTGTTGATAACAGTTGTAATTTTGGAAATTTTGCGATTACTCTACTAATTAAGTAAAACAATTAGAATTTATTTAATATAAATATGTGTATTCGGCCCGGTATAGCCAGTTGGGTTAAAGGCGTTCGACTCGCAATCCGAATATCGCAGATGCGCATCCCCGTCGCACCAAATGTGTTCTCCCTTTCAGCCTAGGCCTGGCATGACCACGCGCGTAAGGCGTGCGACTCGTAATCCGAGTGTCGAGGGTTTGCGCCCGCGTCGCGCTAAACATGCTCGCCCTCCCAGCCGTGGGGGCGTATAATGTTACGGTCAATCCCACTATTCGTTGGTAAAAGAGTAGCCCAAGAGTTGGCGGTGGGTGGTGATGACTAGCTGCCTTCCCTCTAGTCTTACATTGCTAAATTAGGGATGGCTAGCACAGATAGCTCTCGAGTAGCTTTGTGCGAAATTCAAAAACAAACAAACCCTTTCAGCCGTGGGGACGTTATAATATTACAGTCAATCCCACTATTCGTTGGTAAAAGAGTAGTCTAAGAGTTGGCAGGGGCGGTGATGACTAGCTGCCTTCCCTCTTGTTTTACACTACTAAATTAGTGACGACTAGCGCAGATAGCCCTCGAGTAGCTTTGTGCAAAATTAAAAAAAACAAAAACGAAATACGTATAATTCAATAGCGTAACAATGATTTTGCTCCCTCTCATAAAAAAAGTAAAATAATTTATTCGTTTTTTAACAAACACTTAAATGAAGTGGTAGGTACTTTAATTTAATTCGAACGAGTCTCTGATTTATTATGTTACTTATTGTAATTTATCTCGGATGAGTATCCAATTTATTTTGATACGTATTACGATTTCAAATAGTCTGAATTACAGAAGTATAGTATTGTTGAAATAAAAATAAAAACAAAGAAATATTGGAAGCCTAAATTTTCATTTTTGGTTCTTTTTATTGGTGAAAACATGAATGTGATAATTTAAATCTAATGCTGTGACTATTTTATTTTCTATAGCTAGAAAAAAGCCATTTGAGCGCTCTTGCTTCACGGTTGTTTTTTAAATAAAATGTGTGCTGGATTCTTCTGGTTTTCACAATACTGAGGTTAATTCCAGTATCATTGTTTATAACTCATCTTTGGGATTTTCTCTATCTGTCATTATATTTTCATTTTTTTAAATTGTTATAATTTCATCTTTGCCTTGAAGGGGCACTGTTGATTCTCACTTTTTCCTTTTCTTCCCTGTAAGTACTTCACACGTTCTTTTGTTGTTTCGGTGTCTCGTAGCTCTTACGTTTTATTTTGTTTTGTTAAAACATTCTTGAAGTTATCACTTACATGTCCAATAAGAATGCTCTAATTTTATGTATTGTTTTTTTTTTTTTATTTCGATGCTCCACTGGCATTCTTGTTATCTGATTTCATCGCTCAACAATAAATAGTAATGGCTGTTCGGAAATAGCGCTATAGTTTTAATTGTTTGTGTTGAATGAGTTATATTGTTGTGAGTAAACGAACTTCACGTTAAGACTTTTTCTATTTAATACAAAAAACGTTTCGAATGCGTGATCTATTTACGTTAATTATGATTTGCCAATGCTTACGGCCCTCCGCTAGTACAGCATAAGTCTACGGATTTACAACCCTAAACCCAGGGGTTCGATTCCCCTCGGTGGGCTCAGCAAATGGCCTAATATGGCTTTGCTATAAGAAAAAAAACAAAACACGAATGCCAACGTTAGTTTAACATAGCTAGATTTATTATCGCTTGTGTTATACGTTGAGTAACATAACACAATAACGAACTGTTTACTGTTCTTTAATCCACCTTATTGAATTATATGATTCAAATGTACTTAAACAATTAAAACTAAGAAATTATATTTCGAGGAAATAAACTACATGTTATGTACATGAGATATAATACACAATATATTAACTACGTAAACTACATAACTGTATATAAGCTGTAAATATATATCACATAGTGGCATGCTTACAATTAATTACGTAATCAATATATTTAAAGTAATGTATATTAATTCTCAGTATTTCTACGGAAAACCCCAGGTTCCGCCAATTTTCACTTAGTGCTTTAAATATTCTTCTTATGTATATCTTGTATAGACTTATATGTATATACTGTAGAGACTTATGTATGTATATATTGTAGACTTATGTATGTACATATTGTACAGACTTATATGTATGTATATATATATATATATATATATATATATATATACTGTAAAAACTTAGATATGCATATATTAAAGAGATAGTATTAAATATGGTTCTCTCTCTGATCACCGTGGTATTGATATTTAAGCACTTAAGATATTCCATTTTCAAATATGATGCGTAAAGTTTGAAACGTATCCTTTCAATATACAGACCCATCAACAACATCATATAAATATAGAAGGGGTGGCATAGATTTAAAAGAGAAAAAGGTATTGTTAAGTTTTAAATTTTAAAAGAAAGACAGACATATTTTGGGCAAGAAATGTCTTTAGATTTCAAACATTTGTCGCCAGATTTTCCACTTATTTTTGTGTTGTTAAAATGTATTCCCCACTTCTACTAGCGACGGGCCTGTCGATATATTGTTCTCGGTTTTAGTAAACATTTAATTAATGTTTAGTTTTTAACATTTTGTCACAAATTCCACAGATCTACTTGTTATAAGGCAAAGAATTACTTCTGTTGTTGTTGTTTTGAATTAAGCACAAAGCTACACAATGGGCTATCTGTGCTCTGCCCACCACGGGTATCGAAACCCGGATTTTAGCGTGTAAGTCCGCAGACATACCGCTGAGCCACTTGGGGGCAATTACTTCTGAAAAAAGATACTGCAAACTTTTACCTTACTTAACACAAACATGAATTACAAAGTTTTAGGTTAAATCTTTCAGGCCTACTAAACGATTTTATGCTCGCCTTACACTGCTATATATAAACACGAAATAACTCGTTTTCGTCACACTTGAAACACAGAAATTTAAAACAAAACAAGATAGTTATTTTATCTCATAAAACACATATTATATATTTTTAGTGAAGGTATTACTTATAACACAATAAAAAACATCTGGAACGAAGAACTTTATGTCGTTGTGCGGGCACAACGTAATAGCTAAATGATTTGTTTGTTTGTTTGTTTGTTTGTTTTGAATTTCGCACAAAGCTACTCGAGGGCTATCTGTGCTAGCCGTCCTTAATTTAGCAGTGTAAGATTAGAGGGAAGGCAGCTAGTCATCACCACCCACCGCCAACTCTTGGGCTTCTCTTTTATCAACGAATAGTGGGATTGACCATAACATTATACGCCCCCACGGCTGGGAGGGCGAGCATGTTTAGCGCGACCCTCGGAAGCTAAGTGATCGTCACAGCTTATGCGCATGACAAATAGTAAGCTGAACTATGGTATTTAGGCCACTTTCAACAATGTGTTATAAAGAAGGATGCAACTAAAACGCCTAAAGTATCAGACATAATATGAATAGAAAGTACTTTACTCACTGTATTGTATACTAATGTTTCATTGATGACGTGCTGATAGTAATCTATCAATAGTTTACTGAAAAAAACATGTAACGAAGGCACTAACACTGACATTACGATTGGTACGAGTAGAAACTAAGACTTATCTTTTGGTCTAAGGATCAAGTTACAAAACTAAAGGCACCGTATGTAAATAATTGATTATAATAAATAAATGTGAGAGAAACATATTAAGTTAATTCGTTAATTTGTCCGTGTATTATGAACAACAAAATACAGTTAGACGATCGAAAACAAGGAATCCTCAATAGCCGCGGCATTTGACATTCTTTTAAGCATGATTAGAGAAAATTAATATATGAACCTTCCTCCACATCATGACCTTTCTCATGTCATTCTGTATCACTGTGTCAAGTCTGATGCTGATTAATCAAGAAATGTGGAAACATATAAGGAATAGATACACACACGTTTGACATTTATTTATCTAGATTATACGGAGGTCCAACGCTCTTATATCTTCCTGTATTCCTGTGTCAAATTGTGTTGATTTCGCAGTTTTCTTCCGAAAATAAACATTAAATTAAATAGGGGTCCCACCTTCTATTAGAAAAATTAAATTACAAAGTTTTAATTGATACTAGGCCTGGAATGGCCGAGCGCGTTAAGGCGTGCACTCGTAATCCGAGGGTCGCGGGTTCGCGCCCCCGTTGCGCTAAATATGCTCGCCCTCCCAGCCGTGGGGGTGTATAATGTGACGGTCAATCCCACTATTCGTTTGTAAAAGAGTAGCCCAAGAGTTGGCGGTGGGTGGTGATGACTAGCTGCCTTCCCTCTAGTCTTACACTGCAAAATTAGGGACGGCTAGCACAGATAGCCCTCGAGTAGCTTTGTGCGAAATTCCAAAAACAAAACATAATTGACACTAAGAAAGTGACGTCAACGACATTAAACCTGAATACACTGAACCCATGTCTTTATACAAGCCTACTATTATAGGGGCTGAAAGATGCGAATCAACAGACAAGCTTAGAAAACTTTATATATTACATATTTTTGTGCGCCAGCAATACCAAGTATGGGGTGCGCGTATACTCGATTCAGTTTCACTACTCATCAGGATCTCTACCAACTTACCCTAAAATTGAAATTTTTTAAGTAGGGTTGGCTTGGCATGGCCAAACTCCTCAATCAAAAGTATTTGATCACCTGGGTCCAACACTGTAATTAGATTTCAAATCGCTCAATGGATGACGGAGATATGAGTTAAACGTTTGCCCTCAAAAAGGAAACAAAAAGCAAAAAACAGAGAAAATAAACCAACAACTGAGAGCTGATAGACTGAAGCAAATAATAAATTCCTCTTTTTGGAAAAGCTTAAATCAGAAAATTTTAAATTTTTTGTTTCAACTCTATTTAAAAGGCAAATATTAGATTTGTCGAAAAATTACAGTTGCATATCTGAGATTATATGCTCACGATTTAGATACCTTAAAGAACAAAACACTCACAAAAAATAGCTGGTTTTCTCAGTTCCTGATACCCCAAAATTTCTAATGAAAACTAATTTATTCTAAGATGTAAAAGTGTGTATTCATTCACAGTATCAAAACACAGTGCTAGATTTATATGTAAAAACGGCTCGTTTGGGTTGAGAAAAAGGTCATCGTCAAATTTGTTATTTGTTATTTGATAGGAATAAATTAAGAGGAGTCAAAAAAGGTAAAAAATGAATTAATAAGTGTTTATTACAGTTATAGTTTGCGAGGTTTATAATATACCGACTGTAGCAAACCAACAAAAAATATTGTCTCTCCGTGAGTTGCGTTGGTTACCTTTTGTAAACGTCATATAAGTTATAAAAATTTCAGACGATACAATAGTGCTTTCGTAAAACATATATTGTTAGTTTTTACACTGAACAGTCTTCTAGAAATTTAGTGAATACGTGGAAATTTTGCAATACATATTTAACAGTATAAGTTACACGCATTTCTAAACATATCTAACTGAAACAAACATCGATGTTAAAATAAATATATAATAGTAAATCCGTCATATGATGCATGACGTACCATTTTAGTGCCCGTCCTGAATGGTACTAAAATATTGGTTAAAAACCTTGATTTAAACATTATTTTCTATATTGTCTAGCTTTATTCGGTCGCAACTCTACATCGCGGTTTCTAATGGCATATTTTTAACAAATATAATAAAATTGTCTTATGAGATGAGATACAATATTGTTTTATTATAAATTGTTGATTTTTTCTATTAGGTGAAGCATAAGTTTGTTTGTTCCAGACCAAAGTGGACGGCCTATCTGCTATGTCCATCGCGGGCAATCGAACTTCGGGTTTCAGCTTCGTAACTACGTAGACTTAGTATTGACCCACCAGGGAACTACAGCATGAATTTTATATAAATTAAACATTACGAATTGTTTCTTATCCTGTCTATCATGCCCTCGATGGTTCAGAGGTAAGAGGACATATACTGCCAAAATTTGGGTTTGCAGTGGGCATAATGCAAACAACCTATTATACAGCATTGGGTTTAACTGAAAAGTAACAAAGTTACCGCTCCATTAACCCTTCTGTCTCCTTAATTACATAATATTGTTTTTGTAGGATTTGTTTATAAATATATAAGCATGCATAAGTGTTATCATAAGGATACTTTAAACATTCCGAAAACCTTCCTTGTAATAAACAAACAGCATACATGTAAGTTATAATCAAATCCTTATATCAATCAGTAACAAATAAATAGATAAATAAACCATTGCAATGTGGGTGGTGCAGAATGACCGGTTTGGATTAAATTAACAACCATAGCTCAAAATGGGATCTTAAAACTTTGATATTTAATCAATACGAAATTTCCAGCTTGTACTAAAACACCTCGAAGCACCCCCGCGCCAGTATATTCATTGCTCTCGAGTGTTAAGTTTCATCAAATCAACTGCAATGTGCATTTGATCCCAAGTCAAATCATACACTTACCAATTGAACTTATATTTTAAAATAGTAAAAATTAATATATTTAAAAAACTGAACATCTCAATGTTAAAATTAATTCCGAATTAAACGTGCATTTCTTGATAAGTTAATTTGAATAATTCTACTATTGTTTAAGCAGGGAATCTAAATGCTCATAACAGGAATTTCAGGATAATGCACATTTATTTCCCAGGACGTTTTCATGTTGTTTAAAAGAGTTTGTAACATTTCTATTGTTCTGTGTACATAATTATCGAACAATATTCCTCTGTCTTATGTTTCGTTTCTTTTCTCCAGTAATGTTCTTTTATTGGTCTTGGAAGCAATGTTTACTTACCAATGACAGCTCGTTTTGAATCATTCCAAGCTAATAGCTCCATCATCATGATTCGTAATCATTTCGTGTCCTAATATTCTCTGTGTGTTTCCGTAACTTGAGTTCTTAAACCACGTTTGTTTCTAATGTTTGCTATTCCGGTATATATATATAACCGTTTGTTTGTAAGGTTGTAAGTGGCACATTTCGCTCTCTCAGAAAAAGGAAATAAAGGAGTCAAATCGAGATGAAATACTCATACCGGAGAGGAAGTGTATTTCTAATGTATTGATAAACATCTTATGGAGTACATTTTAACAGAGAGGAAGTGTATTTCTAATGTGTTGATAAACATGTTATGTAGCATATTTTAACTAGGATTTCTAGTTTCACAACAGTAACACCTCTGGTTATTTACCCCACACTCATGGAATTCATAACACTTGACAAGGTGATTAGGATGCTTGACCCGCAATCTATGGTCGCGAATTCGAAACCCCCTCACATCAAACATGATCGCCCTTTCAGCCTTGGGAGTGTTATAATATGATCGTCAATCCCACTATTCGCTGGTAAAAAATTAGCCTAAGAGTTGGCTGTCTGTGGTTATGGCCAGCTATATTGCCTCTAGTCTTACACTGCTAAATTAGGGACGGCTAGCGCAGTCAGCCCTCGTGTAGTTTTGCACGAAATTCAAAACAAACCTTAAAGCATTATATCATTAATTTCATAGGGACGCTGAGAATTTACATCATTTGCCACTGATCTAAAATGTTATACAAATTCGCCCCTACCTGATTCACAGTACAACACCTAACTTATTTACCTATTCTATCAGTTGAGAATTCGGAACAGTTATGGGCAAATTGCCCTTCATTTAGCTTTTCTAGAAAACTCTAAAAAACAAAAAACATGGAAAAATATCAAATCTTAAACAAATATAATATTTCAGTACTTAATTGAAGGTGATTCTAACCACATCGAACTTTAAGAAGTAGCGAAGTGACCCTGTATTTACAATATCTCATGATTTATGCTTTTTCAGTATTTGTAGTTTTCAAACTATCCACTTATCAAAACTAAAAATGACTTTCCTGCTAGAAGGAATAATTTCTTTTGAGTCCCCTAGAAGGTCGGCCGTCAATGAGCGCATGTACTAAACATGTTTCATTGTTCAAACAAACTTAAAAACGTTATATTTTCATAATACTCATACAGGGACAAAAAGGGGGCATTATTCTCTGGCCACTCATCTTCTTCAGTTTAAAAGTCCTTAGAACATAGTTATTACTAAATTCATATTAAGCGAAATGGTTTACGAACAGCTATTTGGTCGTTGTACGCGACCTAGAAGGGACAGGTTCAATCAGACCTCTATTCCTTCCTGGCCCGACATGGCTGAGCGCGTAAGGCGCGCGACTCGTTAATCCGAGGGTCGCCAGTTCGCGCCGACGTCGCGCTAAACATGCTCGCCCTCCGAACCGTGGGGGTGTATAATGTGATGGTCAATCCCACTATTCGTTGGTAAAAGAGTAGCCCAAGAGTTGGCGGTGGGTGGTGATGACTAGTTGCCTTCCCTCTAGTCTTACACTGCTAAAGTAGGGACGGCTAGCACAGATAGCCCTCGAGTAGCTTTGTGCGAGATTCCAAAACAAACAAACAAACAAATCTATCCATCCCATTTTCATATATGAAAGACCCGTCAAAATTCTAAAACGTTATTCATAGAATAATGATTTTAGTTATCGATTTTATGTTTACATCTAGTTGAAACAGCCATTCTACTTTCATCTTTATAGCCATGTTCATGAATAGAATACTTATAGCATTTAATGTAATTTCATTATTTATCTTCATTTATATGCTAATGCATAACAATCAGTGATGTCGAGAAACCCACTTGTTGAGAATTTTATATGCACAAACGGCTCGTTTGGGTTGAGAAAATATTTTAAATAGAAGAGCGAACAACGTTTCGACCTTCTTCGGTCATCGTCAGGTTCACAAAAAAAAGGTAACTGACCGGAAGCTGACCACATGTTTGTAAGGGGTTGTGTAACTGAGTGTCGCAATGTAGAGGGCGGGGTTAGATGTTTGAATATATAATTTTATCTATAATATTAGTATAGGTATATATTGGTTTATTTTGGATTTAAGTTGTTGTATAAGCAAGGCTTCTTTAATTTTGTGTTTGTTTATGTTTGTTTATTTATTTATTATTTTAGTGTTTTCTATGGTTATGTTGTGTTCATTTGACTTACAGTGTTCGAAAACGTGTGAAGGTGACTTTTTATGTTCTTTGAATCTGGTTTCCATTTTTCTACTTGTTTCTCCAATATAGAAGTCGTGGCAGTTATCACATTGTATTTTATAAACAATATTGGTGTGGTGTTTGTCAGTGTAGTTCTTACATAGTATAGACCTCAGTTTTGTGCCTGGTTTTTGAATAAATTTAGCATTAACTGGAATGTCATATTTTTTACTAGTTTTTGCCAAATGTTGGTTATTTGTTTGCTAATGTCAGGAATATATGGTATACAGCAGTATATGGTTTCGTGATTTTTTGATTCGTGAGATATATTTACTTTTGTTGGTTGATTTTGCTTTTTGTCTAGGTGTGTGCGTATAATATTTTCTACGGTTTGTGGAGGAAACTTATTGATGTTGATGAAGGTCGAAAGGTTGTTCGCTCTTCTATTTAAAATATTTTCTCAACCCAAACGAGCCGTTTTTGCATATAAAATGCTAATGCATAGTCGTTAATGCTTCATATTAAATATTTCTATTCACTTGATTGTATGCAATTGCAAACACTCCAAAGTAGAAAGTCACTTTTTCATTCGAAATTGTTATCAAACGCATGCGTGACGTATAAACCCGCTTTTAAGATACACTAGTGACACCTAGTTTTAAGCAATATATTAAAGTCTAGTGCAGGAGGAATATTTTGTTTTACGGTCGAAATTAAGTGGAGGAGAATACAGCCTTGTTCAAAACGTTTGCGTGTTCTGTAGCAGATAAAGTCATTCTTATTAAGATAGAATACAAATACACTTAAAACTATAAAGCTGAGAACTGTGTAATATTAAATATCTACATGTATAATTTCTATAATGAGACAGGCTCTACGGTCATCATGAACGATTTATTAGAACAACAAGTAATTTTATCAGACACCTGTAGAAAAGTATGTAATTCATCGTTTCACCTATCGCAACACGACCTTACTGAAACATACATAATGACAAAATATAAAATCAAATTATTATAAATAGCGTATATAACCTTATATCAGTTTACGTTAAACATTGCTCTTGGTTGGTTTTCCTCCTACTCTAATAATCTCTACCAGATTACATGGCATACTGTCGATAAGGTTATTGATGTAATTCACCATGATTTTATCATAACTTGTCACTAGATAGCGTTGCACCACAGTTACAGAAACTGGTTTAAGGTCGTGGTTAGCAACTTTCCGGGGCAATTTTGACCAACTCTCTGTAGACTTAGTTGGCCGTGGCATACTTGGAACGTCCTCCTGGTGGACACAATCTCGTAAAATATGTTCACAGTGAGCATTCTGAAATACAAAGTTATTGCTAAACCTTGCACCAGCAAATGACAGGCACATCGTCTCCACGTGCTGCCTATAAGAAGCGCTATTGATGATTTCCTAGAGGGTATGAAGAACAGTTTTTCCACCATGATGAATAGATGCGTAAACACTTACTGCACCACCTACTGCTCCATACATGAAAAAAAAACAGTCCTCCCCATCTGTTCTCCAGGCAAACGACGAACACGAATCTTACCATTAGCTTTAATAAGCCTGAAACAAGACACACCTGAAAGTATGACAGTGTCCTAACTGTGAGCTTCTTTTCTCAAGTAATACAGCGGTGAATTATGGTTCATATCAGTTCGCACATAGCACTTCTTGTAAAAATAATCTTGTTTGGTTAGTTTACCTTTCACCGTTCTTCTGGATACCACTTGGATACCATAGAATGAATGTATTCATACCACTTGGATACCATAGAATGAATGTATTCATACCATTCCTGTCGTATAGTGTTGCAAGACTTCTTTCGATCTCGATCAAATCACGGTTATCTCAGGCATCAGTTTTTCTTTCACTACCAGAGACATTCCTGCAATAATCTTTTACGTTGTCTCATGACGTTTGAGGAATCTGGGCACTGTAAACTAGAGGTAACATACTGTTCTGGGAATTTCTGTTTACTTCACACAATGTCTCGACAGACAAACAGTTTGACTCCTTATAACGTCTGGCAAGTGACGATACAAGTCTTTACATCAAGTACAGGGAAACCCTCTGAAGAAAGCGTTGGTCTGTTTCAGAAAACAGGTGTGTGTGTCTGTATGTTTCAACGAATAAATGCTCAAAATCACATATTCAGGCTAGAACAACAACACTTACATGTTTGTCCAATCACAACTACCTTCTCTATTATTACTGAATAATTTACTCAGTAATATGTGTACAATAACATCAGTATCGAACAATATGCAAACCTTCTGTTCAAGACTGTACAAAGAACTAACTATGTCTGATATGATATGATTGAACTATTTCTGTTAATGGGTTATTTTAAACATTATATTGGAACGAGTAATCTATTAGTCTATCTTAAATTGATTTAATGTTTGTGTATGAATTGTGTGTTAGTAGCTCTTGGTACTCTGTAATCTGTAATGATTACTGCATTATGTATAGTCTGACGATGCTACAATAATCCAGGCTGGACAAACATATTCTATTACTGGTCGCATATATTCGTGATGACGAGAAACCCTCTTCAGGTTGGTATAAGAAGGTCGAAACATTGTTCTCTAGTTTATTTTAATTAAAGTTTAAATACCCATACCAGCTGTCTTGAGAACATATTGGTCGTATAATGTACTGTTTATAAATTTTAAGTATTCTGGTGTGGCTACAAAGTTTTGACCTGTCAGTCTCTTGACCTAGCGTGTTTGTTGCTGATTTCAGCAATATAATTTTTCCACGCTAATTTTGAACCAGAAGTTATTCCGAAAAATTTTACCGCTGTTACAACATTTAAGACGGCTCCTTTCAAGTATATTTATGGAGGATTTCTGAGTGTTTCAGTCCATTTTGATAATAGTAGTAGTTTCGTTTTTTGGAGCGTTTATTTTTATTCTATGCTTTTGGCAATATTCAACTATTACATTTAAAACATATTGTATGTTTGTGACTGCAAATGAAGAATTCCGTATTTCCACAGTGTCTGCAAATTTGGGATCATGTAATGACTTATAGCTCACATAGATGATGAAAAGGATAGGCTAACGAACTCTCTGTGGGAAACATTCGCCTTAACCTGTTGACTGGCAAGTATTTCAGCTGCTACAATACAACTCTAATGCTTCTTGATTTTGTAACTTGTTTTGTGACGCTATTTTGGATCGAAAGTGAAACAGTTTGTAAGTAGGTCACATGCATGTATGGTTCTGACATCTAGCGTTGAAGTTAGGTATTATTGAGAACGAATTAACTCGTCCATGGCACTGTATTACCGATCGGCTTGGACGAGTTATCTCGTCTACGGCACTGAACAGGTTAAGAGTATGACGTCGATCGTGAAGGTACCTCACATTCAATTTCCATTTTCTGTTTTCTAAAACGTTGAACAACCAGCGAATACTACTCGTGGGTAATTTTTATTGTTTCGATTTATATGACTTAGGCCGTTATGTCATTTAGCGTCAACTGCTTTATTTATGTCGAGAAAGCAGGCGGCAATGAATTTCTTGTAATTAGAACTATCTATCGTGGTTTCAGCTAATTTAACCAAATGATATGTTATTTGACGAAATTTCCTAAACCATTTTAAACTTCGGGTAATTTTGACATGATCTGTAGCAAAACGGAGATTTCACTGCTAATAATTCTTTCTAAAATTTTGCCTACACAACTGGTAAGATTAATTGGTCGGTCCTGGTTTCTCGCTGATTTCCTTTCCTTAAGAAACATAATAATGTTTGCTTGCTTCCAAGAGGCTGGGATGCAGCCAGAAATGATGTCGAAAGCTTTAAAACATTTTATACCGAAAATTGTACATCACAGTGGAATGGCATTCTCAATGATGACCAATTTAAACCAGGGTTATTACTACTGCGAAAACCAAACTACTTTAACAATGATTCATATTTCAGTGTTTTTGAAATCGTTAAACAGCACCACATTAATAATCTGCAGCCAGTTTTGACTTACGGTTAGGCCTATGCGCTCATTCACGACTATAACATAATCGCGTGGGAAAAAACAAGTTTATATGACGGTTGTCACGCAGTTTGCTTAACAATAACGCAATAATGTTTTTATTGGCAACAATGCGCTTTAGTACAATAGCCATTGTATAAAAAAGAATGCGCCCACTTTAACCGTTCTCTAGCCAGACAGATATGTTATGAAATATTATTGTTACAAATGCGCGAGAGTAACTAAACACGTATCTTACAGTTGGCTTCTAGCAGCGAGAACCGAAATACTGTCAGGTTTCGTAACTTTCCTCGCTGATTTTGTAATAATAAACAAAGTTTTCATTTTTGAATTTAATTGGTATATGCATAATATGCTCGGATTGTTGCCCAATGACCAAAAATATTTTAAAAGGGTATTTATAATTTCCTGTATCGTTCATTAAAATTTATTATTTATCCTAAAAGGGCGACGTCACTATACATTGGTGTATAGTCTGTCAGTCAATCAGTAGACACTAAAACGATGTCATATGAGGGACGCTTAACCTTGCAATTTCTACTATAGTGATGTCAGTAAAACGGGCGCATGGCGTTAGTTCTGATAAGAATAATGCATTTTGTGGGGTACTACACATTGTGACACATTAACTTAAAAAGCAAGAAATAAAAAAAATATTTGCTACTCTTAATGTTGGTTTTATTTACTCTCGAAACAGAACACTTTCAAGGACCACGAAGAAATACATCTAGCATATCTTCAATCAATGCATCGCACCTCGATCCATTCATTTTCACTACCGATAAGAGAAACTAACTGTTTCGCCTGACATGAAAGTAGCTTACATAGTGACGTCACAAAGCTTCTCTCAATTACAGTACATTGAGTAAAGGATTACTTTTCAAGACACAGTATGAGCAATTTCAATACGTACTGAATTAAAATTCAGTCCTGGCATGTGAGATTCATTATACAATATATGTGCTTATGCAATTGAAGAATGTACGGTATGAGATATTAGTGTGTAGTGTGCGAGATTTCAGTTTTAGTTCATTAAGTTCCTGAGCCTAATATCCCTAAAACACTGTACGTTTTACATTTTGTAGCTCAGTCAATTATATTTCAAATATTAAAATTCGAAAACAAAATTATTTAGTGATACTGAATTTTTTATATACTCTGAACAAATAATCTGAATTATAATTATTTTGAGCTTGGCGTTTAACGTTTCCTTCCATAGATATTCAAATGTTTCATGACGTTTCGTTGTTTACAGCCAGTAAAGTACGGTGGGAAAAATGAAAAATAACGTGCTGTCGACTAGAGAGAGTTCTAGAGATTTCTACTTAATGCTAGTAAACTTAATGTAAAAAAAAACGAGCTGTCTTTGCATTTCTGCTAATTTCAAATGTTATTCCAGAGAAAACTACTGATAATCTAGTTACAAATAGATGTTCGACCATTAAAAATTAGAAACCCTCTTCGCATTACTCTGGAGGTGGGTTAAGGCGTTCGCCTCGTAATCCGAGGGTCGCGGGTTGGAATCCCCGTCGCACCAAACATGCTTGCCCTTTCAGCATTATAATGTCACGGTCAATCCCACTATTCGTTAGTAAGAGAGTAGCTCAAGAGTTGGCGGTGGGTGGTGATGGCTAGTTGCCTTCCCTCTGGTCTCTAACTGTAAAATTAGGGACGGCTAGCGCAGATAGTCCTCGTGTAGATTTGCTCAAAATTCAAAAACAAACCACCAAACATTACTCTGGCTTAACAGTACTGAGAAACTTAAACTAAGTTTTGCTCCCTTATAGTTTCACATTGTACTATTGTGAATTGAATATACGGTAATTCTTTACTGTACTATATAAATGTTGTGATTTAAGGTGTGTAAACATGAAAAATAATGAAACAGAGCTTAACCATGAAAACAGCATGCCAGTATTTTACAATGTTTGTTTTTTCATTATTTTTTATTAAGCCTAACAAATATTTTTTCTCCCTCTCTCGAGTATCCTGCGTCACGCTTTAATGAACTTACACACATCTAACAATTCATATTGCGAATTACAAGGTTTACTTAAAGTAGTATTGCAACCAGAAACTGTATTTTTCGATGTTCCTCATAGGTATAATCATTCTAGAGTTAAGTTTACTATTCTTTAGAAGTTCAACAGTGAACTTTAGGACTTAAAACACTAAAATTCCGGTAGTTAGTGGTGAAAACAAACAAACAAGATGATGCTCTTTTCAGTCCTCTTACGATAATAAAAATTAACGAAAGTTACACTACGTTTTGGAAATTAGAACGCCAGAACTGGTGGTTTTTCAATATGATATTGCTGTAAGACTCATAACAAATTAAAGAAACTCACATCTTAAGCCTGGCTAAAGCAACATTTGTACACATTACGTTCAAACGGATAGGTTTTGAGCAGGACAGCAAAACAGAACATTACCAAATGTTATAGCTGTGCATGTCACTATTGAGAAGCATTACTAGTAAAGGTGATGTTATTATACAAAACATTATAGACACACTGCGTAAACAGCTACGAATAAATAAATACAAAAGCCCTAAACGAGAATATTCTATGTTTATTTATTCATTTGTAAAACACACGTGTTTATTTGTCTGTTTTAGTTCACAGCTACACAATAAGCCAATTGCACTCCGTCCATCACAAAGAATAGAACCTATAATTCTAGTGCTGTGAGTCCGTAAACTTAACGTCGCTGGTAAAGGCTGTCTGTGTTTGGGATATCTGTGCTCTGCTATACATCGGTATCGAAACCAGATTTATAACTGAATGGCGAAGAAGGCTGTATCATGCAGTCGTAAAATCAGTTAATATTTGAAGTATAAACAAGCGTTGTGTATTTTCATGCAAGTTTTATATTCTACACTAATTTTACTTTAACGTTTCACCAATTTATTTGTTTATTTCATTTCACTAGTTTGGTTAAACCTGAAACAGTTTCAACTGATGATACAGAATTATGAAAGTCGGTAAATAGTTAGAAGTCGCCATTTGAATCAGAGAATTATTTTTCTTTGTGGATTAAGCATAAATACTTGATTTTCCTCTGTTGTCAAATTGTGTTTGTCCTTGTTTGTATGTACATGTGTGTACGTGATAAAGAAACAGCTATTGTTTATTAACTCTCGTGCGGAACTATTTTTGGAAATGATAGATTAGAAGAATGGCAACTGGTCAACACTATCCACCGCCAACGTTTTGGCTACTCTAATCGAATAATAAGATTTGACTGTCACTCTTATAATGCACATGTGACCTCAAAGTGCAGAGCACGAATTGTTTGTTTGTTACGGGACATGAACCACCAACCTCGATTAGCAGTCTAGTATGCTTAGCACTATGATTTATAAGCATACTCCAAAAGATTATTAGTCGCTGAAATATCTAACTTAACACAAAACAAACAAACAAACACGAATTCAGTCAGGAAGTTGTTGTCGTTTCCTGTATTCGAAAATAAATGATCCGAAAAGTGAGAGCTCTCAGTTGAGATCCACGTATACAGCCGGACGTACCGGAGGAAAAACTGTTTGTGTTAGATTCATGGCGAGAGCTAGAAAAGTCAATTTTTACATGATGATACCATTATCCTAGTATTCTTGAAATTCTAAAGCTCTTTGAAAAACAGCGATTTCCTGTCCAATTGAAAGAAAATTCGATATTCAGAGGACTGTTTGTTAAGTAGAAAAAAAAAAGGTTTCTCGTGATCTGATTTTACTAAATCAGCCTGCAATAACATATTTGCTTCTCAATATTCTCTAAGGGTTAAAAATGTTGACAAGAAAATTGGTTGTCGTCTTTCACACACTTTGTTTTATATTATTCTTCATCTACGTTATGAAATATGTGATTGCGGATTTCTGCGATGACGTCATTGAAGAAATATAGCTGAATAAGTAAGAATAGCATAAAATATCGCACTTGATGATAAAAAGTGACGCTGACATATAATTTAGCAATTTCCTACACCATTAGAAATATCTTTCACGAATGTAATTCAAAACTCCATTTAGTAGACTAGTTGGGTTTTTTTGCAACAAATTAGACTCGCATGAATTCTAGACTTCAAGATATTTAATAAGTAGTGAAAATAGCCAGTAAATCAACTTAATAATAAAATAGTTTTGTTATATTTATAATTTTCGGTCAATTTCAAACCAAACGGTTCCTCATGAGACACTTCAACTAATAGGACATTTCAGAAAACCCCCATGCTTTAGACACAACAATACCACATTTAGAAATATAGAATAGAAGGATGCCAATTAGTTTGTAGCACTTGCTACCTGTATTACCATTCTCAATGGGTCCGGCGTGGCCAGATTGATAAGGTGCTTGACTCGTAACTTGAGGGTCGTGGGTTCTAATCCTACTCACACCAAACACACTTTCCCTGGGTGCGTAATAATGGGACGGTCAATTCCACCATTCGTTGGCGGCCCAAGAGCTGGTGGTGATGACTAGCTAGCTGATCGCCTTGCAGTCTTACACCGCTAAATTAGGGACAGCTAACGTAAAGAGCCCTCGTGTAGCTTTGCGCGAAATTCAAAAACAAACCATTATCAACACAACATAGGGATTGATTGTCACAACTACAATGCTCCGAAAGTTGGCTTATTCAATCTATGTGTTTTAGCGCAAAGCTACACAATTGGCTATCTACATTATTTAATTAGTTTGTTTTTAAACTTCGCACAAAGCTACTCGAGAGCTATCTGTGCTAGCCGTCCCTAATTTAGCAGTGTAAGTCCAGAGGGAAGGCAGCTAGTCATCACCACCCACCGTCAATTCTTGGGCTACTCTTTTACCAACGAAAAGTGGGATTGACCGTCACCTTATAACACCCCCACGGTCCAAAAGGCGAGCATATTTTGCGCGACTCTCAGATTACGAGTCGCACGCCTTAACACGCTTTAATTAGTTTCTTATTAAACAAAAAGCTACGAAAAAGGTTATCCGTGCTATGCCCACAATGGTATCGAAACCTGGTTTTCAGCGTTTTAAGACTTCACTCTGGAAGATCTGCGTTATAAAGCCCTGAAACTTACCGTGAGCTCTTAGAGAGGGCCTTCACAGTTGTAAATATAGCAGCACATCTCGAACCTTGAGCCTTAAGAATGATAATCACGAGATATAAACAGGCCCAACATAAAGCAAACACTTTGAAGAGACAGGAACGAAAGGCATAAAATCAAGGTATCATAAGAAAAAAAATTACAAATCCAATAACTGGACAACTAAAGATGACATTTTTCATCCAGCTCTTATAACAGTTGGCCGGCCTGACCAGGTAGGTTATAGGTTAAGACGTTACACTCGTAAACTGAGAGTCGCGGGTTCGAATCTCCGTCACACCAAACATGCTCGCTCTTTCAGCCGTAAGGGCTTTATAATACGACGGTCAATCCCACTATTCGTCGTTAAAAGAGTACCCCAAGAGCTGGCGGTGGGTGGTGATGAATAGCTGCCTTCCCTCTAATCTTATTCTGCTAAATTAGGAACGTCTAGTGCAGATATCTCTTGAGTAGCTTTGTGCGAATTTCAAAACAAACAAATCTTATAACAGTTAAGGTGTTGACAAGTTACGAAAGATACTTTATATTGACGACGTAAGAGCAAATTATTTACATTAATCTGCATCTTTCAAACGTGGAACGAAAATAGTAAGTTTGAATTCCACTCTTTTCAATAAATATATACAATATTTTATGTCAAGAATACAAATACAATGACTTACATTCCAAATAAAAAGACTTTTCTATTACGAATCAACTGAAGGCATAAACTGCTCGTCCATTTTTGTTGTTCTATGACAACAACAATTGTACAATACAGTTAATTTTTTTACGTGCGTATTGTGCTAAGCCTACTACAGTTTGAAAACGAAACGGAAGTAACCTTGAGCTTAGTATGTTGAAGAAAACTAGCAGCAAATACAGAGTACACAAAAATATGTTTTTTATTGTATTACATGATCCAGTCTCTTAACCAGTAAATCCTGAACATGACTTTGTTATATTAAATAATCCCATCTCTTCATTTTTTTTTAAAGAAGAAGATTATGGAACATGTGTCTATCAGATTACATATTCCAAACTCTTATTGGACTACCTGATCAAAGCCGTTTTCTGGTAATTTTTGAACACATCTTTATTGGATTATTTAAACCAAGCTCTTTTCTGGTAAATCCCGAACATGCCCTAATTAGTTACATAACCTAAGCTACTTTCTTCTAAATATGTCTTTATTAGATTACATAATCCAATCTATTTTTTGGTGAATTCTGAACACGCCAAATTGCGTCCTAAAATTGTGTTTGTGTTTTCTTACACCAAAGCCACGTCGGGCTATCTGCTGAGCCAACCGAGGGGAATCGAACCCCTGATTTTTCGTTGTAAATCCGAAGACATACAGCTGTACTTGGGGGCGTCCTAAAAGTAAAACGAGCGTTGTCAGTTATGTTTAATCCAACGGTTTCCATTACATCATTCACAATTTTTAATAAAAAAATGATTTTATCAATTTCAAAATGTTAAAAATCACAAATATTTTTTTTTGCTTTTAATAAATTAATGTTAGTCAATGAATGTGGGTTTTTCTCATAGCAAAGCCACATTGGGCTATCTACCGAGCCCACCGGGGAGAATCGAATACCTGTGTTGTAAATCCGGAGACACACCGCTGTACTAGCGGGGGGCGTTTTTCACTGAAGTTTATCTCTTAAATCTTGGAAATATTTAACTAATATTAACACAACGTGTATGAAAACGAAAATAATTCGAACACATAAGCATACCGTAAAGGCATCGCATACACGATGTTTTGTAAAAACCCGTTAACAATGCCAGAAGTTAGTTTAAGGCCATTGTTATTCCACACGTGTTTTCAGTAACTTCTTTAGAACCATACCTGTCATTCTGCGTTCGTTCCTGATGAAAGTTGCCCACCTGTCGAAAATGCTAAGGCTTTATCGCTTTATTTTCAATGTGATTTATCGATCTTTCGGTCCAACTCAGTTTTTACCATAAAACTCAAAGATCCTTTAACTTGAGAAACAAAATTTGGGATTTACAAAATTTCTTTATTTGTTTGTTGTTGTTTTTTAGTTAAGCACAAAGTTACACGATTGGCTGTTTGTGTTGTATACGCTACGGGTATTGAAACCCATTTTTTAGCGTTATAAACCTTCAGATTTACTGCTGAGTCACTGAGGTTTACATTCTTTGAAAACCGGTAATTGTATATTTATATAGCAGTTTCTAAATCTCTGCGTTTATAACTTTGAACTCATAGACCTGGCAGTAGGCAACTAGTCAAAAACACTAACCGCCAATTCTTGGTCTACCGTAATCAAATAGTGGGATTTCACTCTAATTTATTTAGCATTCTCACGCCCACCAAGTGCGGAGACTTGGTTTTTTTTTTGTTTGTTCGGTAACTGTGGACCCTCGTTTACACAGACCGTTGATGGAAAACTTCACACGGCCTAGTTGTCAATGTTTCAACGCTTCAAAATTTTTTATATTATTTCTGTTATTTTCCACTTGTTCTGCCACAAAGTTTGAAATATTAAATCTCTCAAAGTTGAGGTTATTTAATTGTTCGAGAAGAAACGCGTGTACTTATTTGTAGAAAGTAGAATCAATATTTTATTAGAGTGTACAGTACAGTAATCTTTTAGACAGCCACTTTCACGATTTATATGTTATCATAATCACGATGACTACTTCAGTCACGCGCTAGACATATTCGACCTATTCTACTGAGAACATTTCAAAACCTATTCCTCTTAACCAATGCTACTTCTTGCTAATTGTTGGCAGAGGGAAAAATCTATAACACATTGAGTAAAAGAACCAATGTATGACACGAGAAAAGTTACTTTCGTTCATAAAAGTCATGTTCTAGCAGAAGAGCTGATGGGATGTTACATGTTTTCTTGCAGTGTATATGACATTTTCGTTTACTTCTCAAGACGAAAAATTTGAAGATCGTTCAATATTGATTGCCCAAGCTTTGACGAATCTGGTCTGATACAAATTCGCATGATGAGATATCTTCTTTACCTTCATGGTGAATAAATCGATAAACTATCAATGGAAGTGTGAAGTTTTGCCCGTTACATTCACTAATCGCTGTTACCCTAATGACTAGTAGAACCTTTTATTAGCAGTGATTAGAGAGATATTACTGTAGCGAGAACCACTACAAACAGTCAAGTTGAAAAAAGAATAATAATAATACACACATAATCTCATTTATTTGTGAGGCCTTTTGCCCATTAAGTAAATATGTGCTTTACTGGTAGACTTAATAAAAACATTACTATGTTAAATCATTTACATAGGAGATGTTTACTACATCGTAAGTGTTTCCATGTTTACAAAAATACATTTTTTTTCTTGCGAAGCCATATTTCAACGTAAACCAACCAGTAACACAACAGTATGTCTGTGGACTTACAATGCTATAAATCGGATTTCAATACCCCTGTTTGGCAGAGATCAAATAGCTCATTATGTAGTTCGTGCTAAAATGTGAATTACAAATAACTTTATATACAGGGTGGCCCGTAAGTCCCTACCCATCCATGTGTTATTATAAACAACGTTATAATACTAATAGTGAGTTGAAGGCAGCTGTTACCGTGGTATTTGGAACAATGAACCCTGCTATGTTGAGGAAAATGTCTCGCAGAACATGGCGTCGCATAATATTATGCAGCAAGAATGAGGGACACCACACAGATACGCTGGATACATAAGATATACGGATGAGTAGGGACTTACGGGCCACCCTGTATACATATAAAAGTTGTTATATATAATATAATTTTATATATTATATTATATGGCATATAATATGCCATCAAAAGAGACACTTTTTCTCTACGAATGTGTTATAACAACCCTCACTTCACCAGTGAATTTCCTGAAGCAAGATTTAACGTGACTCTGAGAATGTTTTATTTTTTATTTTTTTCTTAACAAAAGATAAAAACGTAGCGAATTCGAATCTGTCGTGTGTTTCAGACAGACGGAAGTTTCGATTCTATTTCTGTGTTTTACTTGATGTTCATCAAGGAAACTAAGAAACTAAAAAGTCCGTCACTCCCTAGGTGTTTCTATCGGAACATTAACTTTATTCCTGTCGATTAAACAGTTAGATCTCGCGCTTGTTTTTTTCAGTTTTATTACATCCGCTATCAGGAAATGCTAGTTTCTTCAGGCACAGTTTCGGTAGAGATGGATGACCCATTACCAATCGTCCGTCATCGTTGACGCGAAAGGCTTGGTTCCGTTACTGACTTCCACTGGAAAAAAATAAAGAAAAATCTCCAATCTGCTGCACGCACTCCATTTAGCTGAACTACAAATTCCATTTAAGAGCTTTAGCTCAAATTTTGTTTTTGTGTTTAGAAATGAGAACTGTTCTGTCAATGTTATTCTTCACGTTCATTTAGAGTGAACTAACCAATGAAAATACAGGTGTTAGTCCTTTGACGTTAACGATGGGTTTGATACTGGCTGTCGAAAATGTCAGAATCAGTCCTTTGCAAATAGATATTTCGGATAGTTTTGTACATTAAGCTGTCCTGCTTTTAATTAACTTACAATAAGATTCTATTTTGTTAATACTGTTTGCTCTTGGTATTGTTAGTGACCAAATTGCTTCAACAATCCATCTTTATCTATCTCTAAATTAGAAACTTTGAGAACAATGGTTTGAATTCCATAATGCAAAGAAAGAAATAACAACGCAGGCTTAGAAAAAAGTTGTTTATTTCTTCTATAACAGTTAAATGTTCAAATAAACACAACAAACAAACTTTCCTCACTGTATTAGTGAGACAATGTCCTTAATGACGAGACTCTCGCTCGAAATAAAAATGTATCTAACCTGAAGATGGTCTCGGAAGGTCGAAACGTTGTTCTCTCCTTACCAGTAAAAGTGTTTATACCAGCCGTTCTGAGATACAGTGAAACAACAATATGGATATTTAGTTTATTATAAAAACTAGTTTTAAAAGGCTGAAGCATTCGTAATGAAAGATAAATAACCAATAATATCATCCAATTGATAATTACACCTTAAAATTATTCCACCTACCAGATTACAGTCTTTTAGGATACAAATAATAAATTCATGAAACTTAACACAGAGGAAAACGAAAATTGCTACCTCTCCTTTGTTTCTATTTCTTAGGCCATGTGAAATCTTGTGGTAAGCGTGTTGTGTTTTAGAAGGTCAAATATATATCAGAAAGGTAACGTTTCAAAGAATAGGACAAAACTCTTGTGACGTTGGACATGTTGGCTGATTGCATTCCGTGTGGTTAGCAGTTCGAATTAGGAACGATATGCGAGCCTTTGATCTGACTGCTGAGGTCATGTGCCCAGCATACTGCCAATAACTCTAATTTCCCGTCTTTTGACATGTTATTTAGGACAGTTAAATTCCTTTGTTTCATAGAAATTGATCTCTTATTGCACTAAATAATCTGATATAAAGCGCCATCTACGTTCTATTAAGGTCTACTGCAAATATGCACCAATGCAAGATTCATACAAGCTCCACCTAGTATTAAACACTGCGATCTAATACACTTTTATACTTGTCAGCAGGGTGTTATCTAACCGAGCAAGTCTTTTCTCCAGATGCTTCTATAATATGTTGAATCTATAACGATAAATGCCCAGATTCTTCACCTTTCTTTGTGCTTGTTATCTGACTGTTCCTTCAGACCAATCAATTATTTTTGTGATGTAGCGAAGTTTTATCAAAGAAGCTCATCATAAAATATTTTAAGACAGGGAGAAAAGGCCTCAGTACTGCTTTCACTTTCATTAAAAAATTCTTAATTAATGTTTTCAATATTATTTGTAAAACATTTAAATATTAGGTTCTATTTCGTTCAGTAAATAGCTTCAGTATAGCTTTTACATTCATGAGAAACGTTTCAAATTTATTTAAGAAAAGTGGCACATTTTCATAGTTACGGTGGGGTTGTAGCTGTGTAAATCTCACCACTGTTGTAGTTAACGACTTTCGTTTCGCGCTCCTAATGTGATATCGGCTTTAGAAAAAAAAAAAAAAGAGAAATACTGTTGTAATTGCTCGCCAGTGGCTTAACGGTATATCTGTGGACTTACAACGCTAGAAACAGCTTTTCAATACCTGGGTTGAGTAGAGCACAGATATACCATTGTGTAGCATCGTGGTTAATTATAAACAAACAAACAAAGACCCTGGACAAGGTTAATCAGAAAAAAGACAAAACAAACAATATTAAACTTTTTACAGTTGTAATATTGTTAGTTGTATACTTTACTCACCATAAATCCAATTATTGAAAGATGCCCTCCCCCGTTAGTAAAGCAGTAAATTTACGGATTTATTACACTAAAATCAGGAGTTCGATTCCCATTGGAGAGCTCAGCAGATAGCTCGATGTGGCTTTTCTATAAGAAAAATACATACATATTAAGAGATAGCTATGGACACCATATAGGTTTGTTTGTCGAATTTCGCGTAAAGCTATTGGAGGGCTATCTGCACTAGTCGTCCTTATTTTAGCAGTGATATACTGGAGGTAAGACAGCTAGTCACCACAACTCACTCCCAGATCTTGAGCTAATTTTTTACCTAGAAATAGCAGGATTGATCGTCGCTTATAACGTCCCTACGGCTAAAAGGAAGAGAATATTTCGAAAAAAGTATTCAAACTCGTAACCCGCAGATCTCGAGTCGAGTTCCATAATCACCCTGATTTTACTTTGATTACGTACAGGTTAACACAACTTTATTTAGTCAAGCTTAACAACAGCAACTAACAATATTCGCCCAATAAGTTAAAAACAAAAATAAGTGTTAAACGAATATTAATTTAGTACACGAGTTATTAAAGTAAAATAGCAAATTAGCATTCGGTTTCAAGTGGAAATGTTAAAACCACAACATTTAATGTCAAAATGTTTAAACCTGATTCATTATTTTTTGTACAGTTGTTTGTTTGTTTTTGTTTGCTATTTGTCCCCCACTAGTACAGCAGTAAGTCTACGAACTTACAAAGCTGAACTCAGAAGACAGCCCGATGTGGCTTTTCTATAAGAAAACACACACACACACACACACACACACTTACTTATTTCGTGAGCACTCTCAGTGACGGGACTCGAAGTCGTGCTCTACAGATTACGAGTTTAGTACTCTCGTCACCAGGTCATGTCTTCACGATATAGTTATGAAAAAGTTTTTTCATTGTCGTCCAAGATTCTACTATATTTTATTTATGCTGTGTGTATAGTTATGCCAGTTTTGTTATCTTTATCTAAACCAAGGAGTTATTTCCTTAATGATTTGCTTCAAAGTTTCTTAACCCGTGGGAAATTTTAGACTAAAATCACAAAAATTATATCATCTAAACCCTAGCAAAGAAAATACAGTTAAAATTTGACTATATTCATTACTGAATGATGCTCATATTCAAATAGACTAAATAGTCTAAAATTCAGACATAGTCGCCTCCAGTTTTGAAATACTAATCAGAAAAACCGACTTTAAACCAAGACTGATAATGACTAGGTCAATCTTTGTTTTATTTAGAATTCCGTTCAAAGCTACACGAAGACTATCTGCACAAGCTGTCACTGGTTTAGCAGTGAAAGACTAGAGAGAAGACATCGCCACCCACCGCCAACTCTTGAGCTACCATCTTACCAATAAATAGTGGGATTGATCGATCATTATAACGATCCCACAAGACCCTCAGCTTGAGAGTCGAGCGACATAACCACCTGATCAGGTCGGGCCATCTAGGACCATGTATTTACGAAGTCGATTCTGACATAAATAAGATTTGTTTTGTAACAAAACCTGCATATCTGACAACACCTGTATCCCGCTAATACAGTAGTAAGTCTTCGGATTTACAACACAAAAATCAAGGGTTCGATTCCCTTCGGTGGATTCGACAGATAGCCACATTTGTTATAAGAAAATACTCACATAAACTGACAACACGTAGCTTGAAACCGTTTAATTTTGTACATCTTGAGTTTTATCCAGTTCTTACAACCATCACCATTGCTGTACTTCTCTTACTGAATTAACGATTATGCTATTTTTAACCCTAAAAATGTATACATAATTTTCCTGTTATAAGCTACAAAAAATTAAAATAATTTTCGTAATATAACTAACTATTTTACGTTTTAAATTTTTACATATTAGAATTTGAGAGGAATCGTTGTAAAAATGGTTTATCATTAAGTTTGCTTTTCTTACACGCGTGTGTTTACTTATATCAAAGCTGCATTCGGTTCTCTGCTGTATCTAGAGAGGGGACTAGATCCCCTGATTTTAGCAATGTAAATCCCACCGGATGATGTTGCTTCTCTTTCATGTAAAGCTAATTATATGTTATCTTTTCCTCGCATGTTATGAATATCTGAGATTTCTACCAGAGATTTAATTTATTCCACTTTTTATACCTTTGATTCTCATATGAAATATCCTAACAATAATCTATTGCTTCAGATTATGTAATTTTCAGAAAAATTGAATTATTTCTAAAATATTTCATCTTTCCCGCATTTTAGTTTATTCAAGTCTTTAGCTGACTGAAATAGATGTAGATACTTGAAAAATAAATCTTATTTTATCTTATAAATAATACCTTTAAACGTTCTAAAAAAAAGTTCT
The DNA here is from genome assembly GCA_011833715.1 of Carcinoscorpius rotundicauda. Lineage (NCBI taxonomy): Eukaryota > Metazoa > Arthropoda > Merostomata > Xiphosura > Limulidae > Carcinoscorpius > Carcinoscorpius rotundicauda. The sequence continues at coordinate 36,783,354 of CM022406.1, read as the reverse complement.
TTACATACGTAAAGCGCCATCTTTTTTGAAGCCACTGATTTTGAATGCGAGACTTAAAGCAATTTTCTTATTGATTACTGTTGCTATGGCAACCACAACCTGCAAAATACAACTATTGATAAAGATCTCAGCTACCTGATATTTTCAGAGAGTGACAGCTAATTTCTATAAAGAAATGAAGGATTAACCAGATGGCAAAACGAAATAGGGCGAATTCATAGCGGCCATATCCTCTGCTGAGAAATAACGTAAAAAAAAATCCACATGAATAACTTGGTGATGTTTAACTCTGCTGGATCCTTGTATAAGAACTATTTCTTGGAATTTCTTGCAAAGCTACACGAGGACTATCTGCGCTAGTTGTCCCTAACTTAACAGTGTAAGACTAGAGTGAAGGCAGATAGTCATCATGACCCACCGCCAACTCTTAGGCTACTCTTTTACCACCTAATAGTAGGATTGATCGTAATATTATAATGCCCCCATGGCTGAAAAGGGGAGCATGTTTGGTGTAAAGGGAATTCGAACACGTGATCCTAAGATTAAAAATCGAGGTTTTTAACCACCTGGCCATGCCGGGCAACAAGTTTAGATGGGATTAATTTGTTTTGCATACAATACCTTGAAGTAATGTCCAAAGAGACTTTGATTTTCTAGCAGGGTTTGCTTTCAATCTTATAAAATGATTTTGATGTGGTTATTTGCTTAAGTTTCGAGTGTATAAATTATATATGAGACAGATACTTTATTTCTAAAAAGGTGTTTATTTATCTTAGAATAAACGAGGATGCATCTTCTTATCTGTAAGATCAATTCAGCAAGAGTTTAAAAATTCACGAAGCAAAAGTCCTTTCCAAACGAACATTCCCAAAACACAAAAATAATGCCAATACAATTTCCCACTGAAGAAAGTAACAAATAACATCTTAAAAAAAACAACAACCCAACTACATGTACTAAACTATAATTATGAGATGTAACGCGAATATGGTTGGAATTTCGCACAAAGCTACTCGAGGGCTATCTGTGCTAGCCGTCCCTAATTTAGCAGTGTAAGACTAGAGGGAAGGCAGCTAGTCATCACTACCCACCGCCAACTCTTGGGCTACTCTTTTACCAATGATTAGTGCGATTGACCGTCACATTATAACGACCCCACGGTTGAAATAGCGAGCATGTTTGGCGCGACCGGGATGCGAACCCGCGACTCTCAGATTACGAGTCGCACTCCTTAATACGCTTGGCCAAGAGAAGTAACAAATTTTAAAAGTAATGACGCCTTATCTACAGAGAATACATAGCAGGTGATGTGATCATACAATTAATCTTTTGATAGGAATTAGGCGCGGCATGGCCAGGTTTGTTAAGGCGATCGACTCATAATCTGAGAGTCCCTGGTTCGAATCCCACTCGCAACAAAACATGCTGGCCTTTTCAGCGGTGAAAATGTTATAATTTACAGTCAATTCAACTATTCGTTGGTAAAAGAGTAGTCTTAGTTTCCCCGTCACACCAAACATGCTCGCCCTTTCAGCAATGGGGGTTTTATAATGTGACGGTCAATACCACTTTTCGTTGGTGAAAGAGCATCTGGTGGTGATGGCTAGTTGCCTTCCCTCTCGTCTTACGCTGCTAAATTAGGAACGGTTAGCGCAGATAGCCCTCGAGTAGCTTTGCACCAAATTAAAAACAAACCAATATTTTTATAGCAATTTGTCGATGTTCAATAATGTATTTTTGCAAAAAATAGGAAATCATAAATGAAACTGAAACCATTTTTTTTTTGCTTGCTTATATGGTGTGCCTATTTACTCATAAAAGATATGTTTTATTATTATTATTTAATGCTTTCTTACATTATCAAACACAGAAGAGTACGTTGTGATTGATCCTTCGATTCGGCTTAAATTTCGCGTAAAGATATTCGAAAGCTATCTGCATTAGTCGTCCTTAATTTAGCAGTGATATACTGGAGGTAAGACAGCTTGTCACAACCACCCACCGCCAGATCTTGAGCTATTCATTTACTGAGGAATAGTGAGATTCATCGTGATTTATAACGTTCCTACGGCTAAAAGGATGAGAATCTTCAGTAAAAGGCATTTGAAGTCATAAACCGCAGATTTCCAGTCGAGTTCCCTAATCACGAGGTCATGTTGGGCCTACGTTTGATTTTACTTTGATTACGTACAGGTTAACACAACTTTATTTAGTCAAGCTTAACAACAGCAACTAACAATATTTGCCCAATAAGTTAAAAACAAAAGTAAGTGTTAAACGAATATTAATTTAGCATATGGGTTAAAGTAAAATAGCAAATTAGCTTTCGGTTTCAAATGGAAATTTTAAAGTACAACAAAATTTAATATCAAAATATTTTTAACCTAATTCATTATTTTGTGCCCCAATGGTATAGCGATATGTCTGCGGACTTACAATGCTAGAAGACGGGTTTCGATACAAATGGTAGGCAAAGCACAGATAGCCCATTGTGTAGCTTTGTGCTTAATTTCCAACAAAACAAACTTACTGATATAATTTGTTAAATTGATAAAAATGTGTTTTATCTTACTCGTTTTAAAAGTCAAAGTTTATTTTTAACGTTGTCTTAAACTGTTTTACTTCGAGCTTTTCGTGTAACTTTTCAAGAACGTGTAGAAAATTACGCGTTCTCCATTTATGACAGTTTGTAGCATTACTGTTCAAATGTACACAAACAGATTCGAACACATTGTTTTCCATCAAACATTCTGTCAAAATCAGTGACGTAACCGCAAAAGATGGTAACACCGCATAATAATTGTAGTTATCATTCTGGTAGGTTGATATCATGGACAGAATAGTGCAACCACTCTCTAGTTCAAACACATTAAAGTATATACAATTCTTACGGTTGTCATGCTCTTCAGACACCCCTCCCGGGATGAGGATTCAGACACCATTTTGTTTTGTAAAATTAGAATCATTGCAGTTTACTTTTCTAAAGTGAAGAAAATGTGATAATGAAAACTAAAATTAAGTTTGCGAAAGTTTCTCATGTACACAAACAGTTAAACATGATTTTTCGCGTGTTTTTGGAATTTGGTTTACTAAACAACCCAGTACTAGATTGTTAGACTGTTAGATTAACCTGTGATTCTAAGAAAAGCTTTGTTCTATTAAGCAAGAATATAATACTGCTTAAGTTAACTTGAAATGGTTAAAAAACACGTAACCAATGCAGAAGAAAAGCTTTTAGATTTCTATGATATATTATAACGGTAAAAAGAATCGAAAACTTGAGTTTAAAAGAAATCTAGTGCACAATAAATAATAACATTGAATGCACATTAGGAATTCTGATAGAATATTTGTGAAGAAAAAAATAGTTGAACTAATAAAATAAAAGACCATCTGTTTATAAACAGGAGCTCGCTAATATAATAATATATGTCATATTTCTTCTCCGAATTCAGTGACGTTACAAACCTAAATTTTGTTTTCCAACTCTTTTGTTTCAGAAAGATAATTTTGAAATTGTCTTATACCAAAAACAGACCATTTTGCCTAGGAATTAGACGATCTTCAAAATATGTTTATATCTGTATTATTTCCAAAAAAGAAAACAAAACGTGGTAATATAACTTATTCCCTAATGTGTAAGTTTTTTTTAAATATTACGAAAACTGCATTTTTAGAAACATTGAAAATCGCATTATTTAAATTTCTGGCAAATTTAAATAGAACCAGTTGTTTGTTTTCGTTGTTTTGCTGAAACTTTATATTGTTATAAAGGATTTGGTTTGTTCGTTGTTCTTGTTTTGAAATGGTCAAAACGTTGTTTTTTTTTCTGTATGACAGAGAAGTCGACGATACAATATTCTACTTAGATGGAAAAACCATTTCAAATAAATCTCATATAAATTAGCAGAAATATTGTTTAACATAATAATGAAAACATAACTTTTATTAATCAAATGTCTTAGAAAGGAATTTGGATGTGAATTTGTTAGGCTTGAATTACTGGAAAGAATGTAATACGAAGTGAGACATTCAGGAAGAAGGGAAACCCCTTAAGCTCATGTTTCTAGGCAACGACACATTTACAGCTAGAAGCGTGTATTAATTATTTAATTAGGATTATCACAAGGCAATTTAACCAGTAGGGTATTCCAACACGAGGTGATTGTTGTAGGTATGATAATAGTATATTAACAATAAGAAATGTATTCACGTGATTAGCCTGAATAATATTTACGTGTAAAGGACCAACTCATGTGTTCAACCTGCACATAATTTTACACTTTATACATTCATGTGTGTTTAGCCTACAACACATTAAATTTAAAGGATCAACACACGTGTTTTGATTGCAGAAACCTTTACATTTCATGGATTCATCCACGTGTTTAACCTAAATAATCACGTGGAGCCCTGCATGGCCAGGTGGTTAAGGCACTCGACTCGTGATCCGATGGTCGCGGGTTCGAATCACCCTCACACCAAACGTGCTTGCCCTTTCAGCCGTGGGGGCGTTATAATGTGATGGTTAATCCCACTATTCGTTGGTAAAAGCAAGAGCAGCTTTCCAAATTCAACATAGGCAAGAGCAGCTTTCCAAATTCAGACACAGAATGTTTCCATTACTTCATTCTATCTTATTTTGTTGTTGTTGTTTTTTCCTTTTGTTAAACATTGCAAACTTTTATTACGCTGTTACGCGCACGAGCTCTAATTGTCGAACTGGGAGGTGTGAATTTTAAATTTCAAATTTAAATACATAAATAAATTAAAACAGGTACGATTTGAAAACGTAGAAGGTAAAGGTCGCACAAGGTCTCTGGAAAGTACATTTTAACTGAAATTACCCAACTACCCCCCACTTTGTCCTCATCGAATGAACCTCTAGATACTGAGTACCCTGAGAATACTAAGTACCTTGTTTATTTGTTACAATCCCCCTTACCCCTTCCTATGACTTCTCGAATGTTCACAGCCTCTAGTCTGAAAACCATTCTATTAAATAATACAACGAAAAAATAATCATTGTATAAGTTGATGAAGCGTCTGACCACCTGATGAAGTAGTTATTGCACAGCTGATTATATATATATACATATTAGTCAGATAAACATTCGAAAAGTGAAAACTTATTTGTTTACGAAGCATAATGATACTGTTACGATATTTCATTAGAAATACATTTCGAAAATAAAACGAAATATTGAGATTTTCATTTCACACGAAGTGCTCAAGAAAACAATGTGCAGATGGGACTGTTTTATTCGAGGGTGAAATGTTATGCAAGGAAGAATGTGTGTTTTCTTATAGCAAAGACACAACGGCCTATCTGCTGAATCCACCGAGGGGAATTGAACCCTTGATTTTAGCGTCGTAAATACATAGACTTACCGTAGTACCAGCGAGGTACTGTTATGTAAGAAACGAGAAACGGGGATTAGCAACACTGTTTTAAGTACCCGTAGCAATAATTATCAGTAAGTCATGGGTACTGTTTGTTTGCTTTGAATTTTCCGTAAAGCTACATGATGGCTATCTGCGCTAATTGTCCCTAATTTAGTAGTGTAAGACTAGAGAGAAGGCAGCTAATCATCACTACCCACCGGCAACTCTTGGGCTACTCTTTTACAAACGAATACAGGGATTGGCCATCACATTGTAACGCCCACTCCCACAGCTGACAGAGCGAACATGTTTGGTGTGACGGAGATGTGAATCAGCGACCCTAAGACTGCGAGTCGGGAACCCTTACTACCTGACCATGCCGACCTCTTTTGGATACTTTCTGTGGTTGTGGTTCGCAAACGTTTATGGCTCGTGTAACACTTTGCTTTTTTTCAAATTACAAACCCAGGTCTGATTTTGAAAAAGATAAAAAGCCAATAACAAAAACTCACATCCGTTAATGCGAAGGATGCGACTTTATTTCCCGTCACGACTGAAGAATATACGGTACTATTTTTATTAATTTTAAGGGAAGAAAATACTGGAGAGACTATGTCAGTAGAACGCGAATCAAGAAATGAAAATACTAGTACTTTTGTGATTTTTTTATATTAATTGTGTCGTGTTCCGCCGTCATTAGTTCTACGTACCACACTTTGAGAATCCATGATCTATGCTATTTAATCATCAGTCTCTTGAAAGATTATGTTCAATAAAAAATCAATCAACTGACATATTTAGTGTCGGCCATTACTGTTTACTTTGACATAAAATATTGTACTTGCTTGTTCTTAGAAAACAGTGAAAACAATTGCTCATTAGACAAATTATGGTTAGATGTCTTATTGCTGTTTAGTGTTGTTGTGTTTTTGGGTTTTTTTAGTTTCAGTATGTGTAGCGTGAAACACGAAACCAAGCACTGCTCTCTCAATTCTTAGTATCAGATTGAATATCGTTTGCACATGTTCTGTTTTCTTGTCATGCTCGGCCTGGCATGACCAAGCGTGTTAAGGCGTGCGACTCTTAATATGAGGGTCGCGGGTTTGCATCCCCGTCGCGCCAAATATGCTCGCCCTTTCAGCCGTGGGGGCGTTATAATGGCACGGTCAATCCCACTATTAGTTGGTAAAAGAGTAGCCCAAAAGTTGGCGGTGGGTGGTGATGACTAGTTGTCTTCCCTCTAGTCTTACACTACTAAATTAGGGACGGCTAGCACAGATAGCCCTCGTGTAGCTTTGTGCGAAATTTCAAAACAAACAAACAAACAAACCCTCTCGTCTTTCACTGCTAAATTAAGGACGGCTAGCACAGATAGCCCTCGAGTAGCTTTGTGCGAAATTCAAAAACAAAAAAACAATCTTGTCATGCTGACGTCATCCCAGAACATCTGATACACATCCAATCGGTATGCTTCACGACCAATGCAACCAAGTCTGTTTATATCATCCTTAATGTTTACATTTCAGCATTTTATCTGTTCATACGTGGATAGCGGCATAGTTTGCGAAGAAGAACTGTCTCATACGCATGCAGTTTGAAAAAAATCGCTGTTATATCCATCTCTAACCATCCTATTTATACATAAATAAAACAGATAAATCAGACCAATGAGATACTTCAGAAGAGTGTAGATCTTATTACTGGTGAAATGTGCTTCGAGAAAGATTCACAGTGGGGATACTTATGTAACATGCATTTGTAATCTCACATTGTGTGCTTTAACACACACATACGTTGCTTGCATGTATGTATTGCAAACAACTTATACAAATGGCTAAATAAACAGTACTACCAACTGCTATATTTCGAAATGTGTTATCGTACTTTGTGAAACAGAATGTTCAAGGATTTCAGTTTATTATTTCTATTTGTGTGTCTGTCATAAATCAATTTTATTGTGTCAAACTGTGTAAACTAACGCATTTCATTCTCGTATTTTAACAACAGAATTACTATAATATTTAATTTCAGGATTTCTAAGTGGATAGCTTCCCAAGCGGCAATATCAGAGGCTTATAATGTTAAAACTCGGGTTTCGATCACTGCGAGGAAAACACTACAAATAATTTATTATGTAGTGATAGCTTCAAACAACCAAAATTAGCTGTTTTGATTCTAATCTGATTTCATTACAAATTAGTTGTAGTTTTTTTATTTTTGTAATAAATCTAATTTTTATGCATAAACCTAATATATAATGCTTAAATATGTACTCCACAGAGGCGACACTAGGCCCTGGCACACGGGGTCTGTGTTCTGAATTAGGAGAGTATTTAAAAAAAAATCAGGATAGAAAAAAAACATGATCGATATTACAATGAAATGCCGAAATTTTGTATACCTATGGGTTCGAGGTCCCGAATCTTTTAAACAACTAGCGACACCTCTGGTAATCTGTTTAGTCCATAAAGGAACTTATGTTTAAATGAATTTTTGGTTATCAAAATTTGAACTTTTGTTAGATGATAAGTTAGATTATGTCTTCGAAAAGGTCGTGACTGTTGTTTTTTTCTAATATTTTAACCGGTCCCTTAAAATAAATTCAGCCCCCCCCCGCTAGTACAGCGGTAAGTCTACGGATTTATATAACGCTAAAATCAGGGGCTCCATTCCCCTCAGTGGGCTCAGCAGATGGCCTGATGTGGTTTTGACATAAGAAACACACACTCAAATGAATTAAAGACTAACCAACAGTAAATCAGCAAAATAGAAGAAATAACCAACTAAGACATTTCAAAGGGTCCGGCATGACCAAGTAGTTGAGGCGCTTGACTCGTAATCTGATGTCAGAGGTTTAAACCCCGTCACACCAAACACGCTCGCTATTTCAGCCGTGGAGGCGTTATAATGTGACAGTCAATACAATTATTAGTTGGTAAAAGAGTAGCCTAAGAGTTGGCGATGAGTGGTGATGACTAGTTGCCTTCCCTCTAGTCTTACACTGCTAAATTAGGGACGGCTAGCACAGACAGCTCTCGTGTAGCTTTGCGCGAAATTCAAACCAAACCCTTTGGTTCAACGTTACAGATTGCAACAGATAACCGTAGTACAAAATACAAATAGAAACAACTATAATGTTGTTACGTTTTTTATTGCGGACTGAACGCAACAGAAAGATAGCAGCTTGTTTAATTTATTATAATGATCTACCTATATGATAGAGACAAAATAAATTATCCAATGGCAATAACATATCCAATTTCAACAATCAAAACAACTTACAATACAAAAAGGTACTGGCCTGTGCTTAATAATATGATCCAGGATAAGTGTCCAAATCCGAAATCCAAAGTTCTAATCTAGGCGTTGAATTCAGTCCCACGGAGAAATTTTCGAAGTTTGAATGGGTAATTTAAAAAAAAAATACACAGTCCAATTCCTATTGACTTTCGATATAATCCGTAATCCGACTGAATTGTAAAGGTTGACGGAATAAAATTTTTCACCGCTTTAGTCGATCTAGCTCTATTCACAAATTCAGTTTAAACTTTCTCAAACAAGACAAACTTCCTGATCCGAATAAAATGGATGACTTACTTCTTGACCCGAGTAAAAGTGAATGATTTCCTCTCTCGCATCGCCATCTGTTTATATACTATATCGCGTAACCTCCCAGAATTCCACAGCACAAACACCAGGCCAATACAAGTGATCAATCTATTTAGTTTTAAAAATTTCTAAATGAATTTTAATTAATACTAAAATGTTATTTTAAATTTCACTGGTTTAAACCTCGAAACAATAATATAAATATAAATAATAACTCTGGGAATTCAAACACGACATTACATTATATTTACATAACACATGCATGATATTTACATGACATTTACATAACACTCAACATGGTTGTCGTTTACATAACATTTACATAACACTCTCGACAACATTTACATGATATTTACATAACAAATGTATTTCGGTATCTCTTCCGTATGTAGTGTGTATGAATTGATAAAATAGCATTGAGAAGGCAGTGAAGTAAAAAATAGACTATTTTTATATATTCATTCAAATAATGAATAAGAAATAATGTATTAAAATAAAATAATAACCTTCACACAAATGTTTACCATTATCGTTGTTGGGTTACACCTTTTTTGATAAATTAATATTCATATGAATACTACCCAACAAAGAGAACAATAAATCAAAAGTTTCTTCTTGAATAATCTGCCTTTAACTATGAATTATTCATCTGTTTAATTATTTTTAATTTTAAAATATTACTTATCAATCAAATTTACTATTCCATTTTTGTTTTCTCGTACGCCCAGTACACATATGTTTAATTCATATATCTCTTTCGGCTTCATAAAGTTCAGTGAGTGTGTAACGTTTCCAGTTTTAGATGTGGATGCTATAAAACATCTCAATAATTCCTCCCAGTCAATGTTCAATGCTTAACTTCTAAAATATGATTTAAAAACATTTTGTGGTCAGTCGAAATTCTGCTTGTTTGTTTAAAATATTCGTTCAAACCTACACTAGGACTATCTGTATACATTACTCGTCTCTAATTTTGAACTGACAGACTAAAGAAAATTCAGTTAGTTAACAATGCCCATCTTTAACACTTGGAACACTTTTGTGTAACCGATCAGTGGTATTTGGCCTTCGTTCTTAAACGTAGCCACAGCTCCAAAGTATTGGGCGCGAATTTACGGCAACGGGACTCGGACCACAGACATTCGATTCGGAAATTTAAAGCACAAACTTATTTTAGAAATATGTAGCATGATACGTAGCAATAACAGTTACGGTAACTTTGTATCAACTTTAAAGGTCCATTTGGACCTTTATTTGAAAACGGTGATAAGACAAAATCTTTGTTGCTGTTTTCCAACGTACATTTACATACGTATAAATTTAGATGGAATTTTTAAAATTTTCTCTTTATTTATTTTATCCTTTTTGATAATAATATTTGAATAAAAAATTTACATTATGACCTCGATTTAAATGTACCATGAATTAGACACAAACTGAAATCATATTACAACCAGATTCTCAAACTTCTGTACTGTCCAATCACGAATATTTTATTGCATTTTACTTAAATTCTCAAACTTTGTCTAATAAAAAAATGTCCCGCCATGGTCAGGACGGTTAAGGCGTTCGACTTGTATTATAAGGGTCGCAGGTTCGAATCCCGGTTATACCATACATGCTCGCTCTTTCAGCCGTGGGAGTGTTAGTAAAAGAGTTGACGATGGGTGGTGATGACTAGCTTCCTTCCCTCTAGTCTTGCACTTCTAAATTAGGGACGACTAACACGGATAGCCCCCGAGTACCTTTGCACGAAATTCAAAAACATGCTAATAAAAAAACCATAATTACACACTTTTGTTACAAACACCTTTTCAAACGTTTATTCGATTGTAATCATATTTCAAAACACGTGTTTTAAGTTCATTATTCAATATTATTCTATTACTATATTTTACGGATTAATAAGGAACCTAAATGTGGTTTGTGTAGTTTTTATTTTTCTTCTGGATTTCGTCTTAATCACATCACACTTTTCAATCCCTATCTCATAATAACGTTATATACATTTTATAGGAACGACTTACCAGTTTCTATACTTCCTTTAAAATTAATTGTCTGTCATGTGCGTTCTATTGACCTCTAACGTGCACTTTTGATTTATACCTAGTTTCCATGGTGAAGAACAGTAAGGTCAAGAGTAGACAACATAGTGTTTCAGCTGAGTTTCTATTGTAATTGTACACCGGTTTCTAAGAAAACATCAAAGAGAACAAATGCCTAAAAGTTAATCCGCTCTACATCAAAGGACGTGAAAATTATTTGTTCGAATGGGTTGTCGTGATTTCAGTTTTTTAAGCCTATTTCATTATACAAATAGCCATTTGTTTCAAAGTTTGAAGCTTATGAACGAGCCTTCATCAACTTTAATTTCATATTTATTAGGTTCTTAATAGTCCATCTTGGCGTTTTGGGTCAAAATGTCCTCTTTCTTGAATATCTTTTTCAGTTAACGGCTGAGAGTGTTGCTTACAATTGGTCTGGGCGACAATTTGGAGCATGTTCATGTCTTAAACGCTTTGTTATGCGATATCTTTTGCTTCCATAAATAAAACTAACGGGTTCCTTCTTCTTCTGTGCCCTTCAGATCTTCATCGTTTATTAATATTCTTGTTTAAAGATTTCTATGCGGAAAGGTTTTCTTATAACACTTTAACGATATTTTATTTAGAGATAAATTTAAGTTCGCATCTGAATGTATAGTTTTCCCGATTTCCTGATTCTAAGCGATATTCTTTCTTCCAATATTTTCTGAACAGTTAGTTCGTTACTATTAGTCCCCTGCTAAAATCAGAGGTTCGATTCCCCTCGGTAGACTCAGCTGATAGCCCGATGTGGCTTTGCTATAAGAAAAAAACACACACACACACTTTATTGTCAAAATATAAGATTAACACAATTCCACAGTTCATCTTTTAAATGTGTAAGACTTTGGTTTTGTATATTTTAAAGGCAGAACGAATCCATAAATGTATTTTTAAGACTGCCATCGTGTAAATATATTTATAGTACGAATCTAATCATGTTTATCGTCTTTTCTAGCTTCATCCAGTTGTTTATTCATTTATTAAGTTTCATTATGCCTGGTGTTTGAAAACGAACCTGAAAAACTCCCTTGACTAGCAGATTTATTCTCTTGAACAAATTAAAGTAGTTACTCAACAAAGCTGCTCCTCTCTTGTTGTATCTACGTATTGTTAACCCTAATCTAAAATATATATGACAGGGGTAGCTATAAGGCTTCCCGCTGGTACAGCGTTAAGTCTACGGATTTATATCCCTAAAATCATGGATTCGATTCCCCTCGGTGGACTCAGCCACCTGTGTCTTTACTATAAGAAAACACATGCACACACTAGAAATAAGACATATGTTATTTATTCAAATTTACGCCATAACATTAATTTCGAATTTATAATCAGTGGGACAGTTTTTGCTTTGGACTAGATTATGTTTTGTTCCGCTGAAGATCCTCCTTTGTCAATGAATCAGATTCCCCGAAAATGTTCACAAAATGCGTAAATATTCTCGTGTACGAAAATGTCTTGGCTATAACAGGCTTAGTGATTTAAAATATTGGAAACTAGGAAACTGTAGCGACATGAAAATAAATTTAAGTTTGCGGACAACCAAATTGTTACCAAAAGAATTCCAAAAGTTGGACATTGTTCTTTTATATCTTACAGACATTATCAAAAGAAAAAAATAATAACACACCATTTCTTAGCTGCCAGAAAGTTATATATATATATATATCGTTTAAAAATCAAAACAACAATATTTTAGTGTTTCCTTCCATATTAAAGTTTAATTAACTTTCTTCTCAGTTATTATTAATTTATTTTCAGCAAATGGAATTTCCACATTTTCTACACGTAGAGTGAGGCTAATGGGAAAATGTGGCAGTACTTTTTGTTCAGCTTTGTAATCTTCAAACGAGATTTGAATTTTGTTTGCAAGCACGTTCAGAAAATAAACACAATCACATTTTTACAAAAAACTTAAATACAGAAAATAATGCAAGATTCCTTGTTTTTTTAAACGAAAGTACGTGTTTAAAACAACCTAAACCTCTGAGACCTCAAGAAATAATAATTGGTTTTGGTTTGGTTTGTTTTGAGTTTTGCGCAAAGGTACACGAACGTTATCTGTGCTAGTAGTCCCTAATTTTGAAGTGTAAGACTAGAAGGTAGGCAGTTAGTCATCACCACCCACCGCCAACTCTTGGGTTACTACTCTTTTACCAACGAATTGTAGGATTGACCGCACTTTATAACGCCTCCACGGTTGAAAAGTCTACTTTCGGGTTGCAATAGAAAAAAAAGCATTTAATATATCAGGTGGTTTCGTTTTTGAATTTCGCGCAAAGCTACTCGAGGGCTATTTGCGCTATTCTATCCGTCCTTAGTTAAGAAGTGAAAGACTAGACGGAAGGCAGCTAGTCATCACCACCCACTGCTAACTCTTTTATTACTCTGTGCTAACGAATAGTTGAAATGACTGTACAGCATAACGCCCCTAGAGATTAGAACCCACGAGTCGTAGATTGTCTATCAAACACTCAAGGCCTTGGACCCTCCGCTGCTACAGCGGGACGTCCACGGATTTGCAAACACAGTCTTGGCCTTGATACATTAGAGCTAGACTTAAAAGAACTCAGTTAAAACGTAAAAGCATCTTCCCCCTCCCCCAATGATTCATTGGTAAATCGCTTTATAACCCTAAAACCGGGTTTCGATACCTGCAGTAAGTTGTCTGTTATCGAAGTTTGCGCTTAACAAAAAAGTAAACAAACATAAATAAAGAAACGTGGTTTTGTACCTTTAAAAAACAAATAAACAAATCGTCATAGTAATTATCCTTGAATTTCTTGAAACACAATACACAATACAGTTCTCAAATCATCAAAGGTATCATAATTCGTACATATTTTATTAGTAGCATAGCATATGAAAGATTGAAGTTTCGCAGTATTATAATTTATGCTTGAATTGTTTCGTGTTGTTTTTTTCAGTTTTTCGAAATCTCAACTGATATTTTGCAATATTTAATTAAATTTTATCTTTAATTATAGTTTCATTCACTCTTGTTTGTTTTTCTCCTTTAACGAAATCGTATCCTTTATTTGAAATCGTAAATAAATAAAAACATTATTTAAGTAGCAGTCCATTTAATTGACGTGTCCAAGTGTTTTGGACGCTTCATTCACAATCTCGGGGTCGCGAGTTCGAATCCCCCTTCCAACAAATGTGCTCGCACCTTTCATCTGTCGGGGTGTTAAAGTTCGGTCAATCCCACTATTCGTTTGATCTCAATATTGAATTATGCCACTAAGGATACTGAGGAAGTAAAAAGGCCACACAGCCTTATTTCAAAACTAAAATACCTCCCCAGTGGCACAGTGGTAAGTGGTTTGTTAAGATCCGGGTTTCGAAACCCGTGGTGGCAAAACACAAGTAGCCCATTGTGTAGCTTTGTGCTTAATTACAAACAAACAAAATCAAAACAAGAGACCCTCGACGAAAAACATTAGTGGCTGTAAATTTTTGTTTTTGTATACGTAACTGATTCAACATTTACTTGTAGAAATAAACAACTAAATGATAATTAGTGTTTATTAAAACACGCATGCGCAAGAAAACTCAAATGCTCATATGCAAAAAATATTTACGAGCATAAATGTAGAGATGATAAAACACCTGGTGTAATATGAGACACAGTAAGCATGCTTGTCGAGTGTATAACGCCACACACAAATGCTGTTATTCGCAAATGTCATTGCATTGAATGAATTTAATCTCACGCTACCAGTCATTATTACATAGGATATCTTATTTCATTCCTAACCCTAATACTTGGTATCAAATGATTAATAAAACGATAAGTTCCACTTTCTACGAATTCTACTTTTATATTCGTAAAATTTATTTCGGTCAGTTGTGGTCAGTTCATCCACATATGTTCTCAAAACCCAACACATTTGAACTGAGATTTCTAATTCACCATTTTCTCGAAGACTGAAAGTTATAGAAAAACTATTGTATCATTACCTCGTTACGTACATGTTTCATAATTGTGATCACCATTCTTTCATTCCGACACTACACACAGTTCTTAAAGAGCGCTTGTGATCACCATTCTTTTATTCCGACACTACACAAGGTTCTTAAAGAGCGCTTGTGATCACCATTCTTTCATTCCGACACTACACTCAGTTCTTAAAGAGCGCTTGTGATCACCATTCTTTCATTCCGACACTACACAAGGTTCTTAAAGAGCGCTTGTGATCACCATTCTTTCATTCCGACACTACACTCAGTTCTTAAAGAGCGCTTGTGATCACCATTCTTTCATTCCGACACTACACTCAGTTCGTAAAGAGCGCTTGTGATCACCATTCTTTTATTCTGATACTACACACAGTTCTTAAAGAGCGCTTGTGATCACCATTCTTTTATTCTGATACTACATACACTTCTTAAAGAGCGCTTGTGATCACCATTCTTTCATTCCAACACTACACAAGGTTCTTAAAGCACTCTTTCGCCTTATTCATCCTGTAAACGTAGCCTAAATAATGCATACATTTACCATTTGATTCACCCACTTACTTCCTCTTCAAATGGAAAATGAAAACGTCCATTATTCGATACCACATTCGTCGTTCAGAGATTCTTGTAAGAAGTTTTTGGAATGAAACACCTGTGGTATTCCCTCGAACCATTCTAAAACCAAAAGAAGAGGAATAGACTTACTTAGAAAAATATTGTCTTTTCTTTAAGTAACCGTTGTCTAAGATACATGTATATATATATACACAAAACGTAATACCAACTACTATAATATTCGTAGAGCCCTTTTTCTTTGAAATGGAATACAGTTCCAAGCTTCTAAACTTATTTTAATGTTTAGACTGCCCTGCTTTACAGTTAACTAAGTCATTGCTCATGTACATAACTTGTCTTGAAATATAAGTTGGAAAACAAACAGTAAGACAATATTTTGCTAGGAATATAAAATAAAAGGAAATAGTATATTAAATTCATGAACTATATATCGCATATGCTAGCTATAGGGACAAAAAGCGATCCAACAAGATATATGAGGGCGTTAAAAAGAAAGTCCAGATAATATAAAACAAGAAAAACTTCACTGATCACAGAGCGAATAGTCACATTTATTGAAGAAACCAAATAACAAAAATATAGTTTGAAAAAATTGACTATAAATTCGAATTTCTAAAAGAAAACTGACTTAAAATGATTGAAACTAAGGGGTTATTAGTACATTCATTGAAAGGTGAGCTAGAGCTGTTTAAATTCTAACTCATTTCACTTTTAGCAGGCTTGGCATGGCCAGGTTGTTAAAGCGCTCGATTCATAATCTAAGGATCGCGAGTTCGAATCCTCGTCACTCTAAACGTTCTCGCCCTTTCATCCGTCGTAGCGTTATAATGTGACAGTGAATCTCACTATTTGTTGGTAAAAAAGTAGCCCAAGAGTTGGCGGTGGATGGTGATGACTAGCTGCCTTCCCTCTAGCATAACGCTGCAAAATTATGAACGGCTAGCGCAGGTGGCCCTCGTGTGGCTAAGCGCGAAATTAAAAAACAAACACTATTAGCAAGAAAGGCAGCGAAAGTGAGAAATATGGTAGGAAAACAAAGTATTTATGGACAATTAGTTAGGGGCGCTCGATTTGTGAGTTCTAATCCCTACCCCATGAAACATGCTTGCCCAATCAGCCCTGAGGACGTTATAAACGACGGTCAATTTTATTATCCGTTAATAATAAGATAGCCTAAGAGTTCACAGGAGATGGTGAAAACTAGCTGCCCTTTCTCTAGTCTCTCACTACTAAATTACTGACGTTCTAGCTTTACACGCATAACAAACACATTAACAATATACGTGTGTGTTATGACATTTCTTTGAGAAGCAGCTAACATGTTACTTAACACGGTATCAAAACACAATTTCTAAAACTATCTGCTTTGCTGTTTCATGACTGCATAATCGTTAGAATCACATTTTGTAAGTTTCGCTATTATGAACCATCAAGTTAGTAGTTTCGCTGATATTCAAAATTTGTAAGAGCACTTACATTACTTCAGCGCGTTAGACAAGATTTCATATCCAAAAAGAAGCTAATTTTATATATCTTACAACAGTACAATCTTATGGCCCTGACATTTTTCGTCATCATAAGATAAATAACTAACATTTACTTGTAAGTTACTCTTTAAACTTCAGTTAGTAATAATGTTTGTGTCCTTGGAGAGTTTTAGACTTCTGAGAAGTGTAAGTAGCGACACTTATTTCGTTTGTAGGCTTAACTTTTATCTGGTAAAGTTAATATGGTTTCTAAGAAGGAATCCCGTCCATATTGATTTATTCTAAAATGAACCTTTGTTTGCGATTCGGTCTTGATTGTCTTTAAATTTTTAAGAACATTTCATCGAAATGAATAACGGACATTTGCAAATGTTTTTTAGACTATTTCATAGTTTTGATAACAGAAATTTGACACCCTTTTAAAGTTTCTTAGGTCCTGTATTATATGTCACACTAATGTTATTTCTCAGCATCTGCCTAGGATTACGTTACAAATATATAAAACACGAGCTTAGTTATTCCATTGTAAGACTACTAAAGAAAGATAAATTTTTATGTGCTGCTAAGTAACAGTTACGGTACAATAATCTCAAGGTAATCTTGAGTATAACAGAAACACCGTCGAACTTTGCTAATATCCTCTGAGATATCCGCTTACAACAAGCTTTCCTGCAGGCAATTTTATGTACTCCTAGAAGCATAAGTCATTAGACCCTGACTAGAGACCGCCACGTGTCTTTAATATGTGTGAGTGCTTTGAAGTAAGCGAAGTTCCAGTCTTTATGAATAAAGCCTTGAAGAGGTACGATCTCTTCTTTGGATTAGCTAGAAATGTGGGCAACTTATATTTTTAATAAACATAATCAGACTTTGTAATAGTCGAAGTAGAGTTATATCTACGTTTTCGCACTTCACTTTTCCATTGCATATTGCTTAGCTTCAGTCTTCCTTCCAGGGTTCATCCTCATAAGGTTGAGTAAGTTATATTAAAACGAGTTTAAAAAATGCAAATCAGCAAATCGCATAACGACCACTGACGAAATGAATCGCGGTGAGACGAAATGTATCAGAGTTATGTTGTAGTTGCACATATAGTGTAATACTTTGGAAAATTTATTGATTTGGATAAAAGCAATAAATATTTTCGACGCAAAATATGCATAAGCTCAAGTCATAAAAGTGTGTTCATGTCGGAGGTTTAAAGTTTTCAAGACGGAGGTACCCTTTGTGCTTAATAAGATTGGAAAACAAAAGAATATGGATCAGTATGGAGTACTAGAGCCATCCTGAAAGAGGAGTTCTCCATAAGTGCGACGTCTTGTAACAGAAAAAAAAAGACACAAGCATTAAGATCAACGGCAAAGCAATCTATCATTCTTAGGCAACATTGCAGAACATAATCGAGAAAGATACCCCTTTGGAAAAAAACAACAGAAGTCACGTGTGAGAATAAAATACTATTCATACTAGTTCATATTCGGAACTAAGTCATTCGAAACCTCATACGCAGCGCTTGTGGATTTTTGTATCATGGACTGATGAACATGGAGACAAGAAATCCTTGACACTAGATGACTTATGGAAAGTCCGAATAAAGTAGTTGTGTATTTCTAATATTGCATCCTTATGAGGTAACCTTTTGCAATGGAAAATATGCTTCGCTGCTGTTATAAAGATGCACAGCCGTCAGACAGAACATGACATGTCACGGCAACATGAATTATGAAGCTCGAAAATAGTCTTGAAATAACGTGATCCACCTCTGTATTCAAATATTTAACGGAAAAGTAAGTATTCACTCAACGTTAAGCATACGTGTGTGTTTGTGACGCTATTTTCACCACGTAGCTTTCCGCAAAGCTACACGAGGACTATCTGCGCTAGCCGTTCCTAATTTAGCAATGACTAGGACTAGAGAAAAGGTAGCTAGTCATCACCACCTACCACCAACTCTTGGACCACTCTTTTACCAACGAATAGTGGGATTGACCGTAACATGGCTGGAAGGACGAGCATGTTTGATGTGACGGGTATTCGAACCCGCGACCTTCAGATTACGAGTCGAGTGCCTTAACCACCTGGCCACGCCGAGCCACGAAAGAGTATATAACGTTGTTTATAATTAAGCTCTGCCTATCATGGGTATCAAAACTCGGGTTTTAGCGTTGTAAGTCCGCAGACATGGGTATCCATGGGGTGCGAGTATATGACGAATAATTAAAAATCTAAACAACTTACATTATAATATATAATTAAAAACAAATCGCACAAAAATGTATGTATTTACAAACTAAAATATAAAAGTTATTTTCACTGTTACACGAAGAAGGCTTTCAAGAGGAAGCTTTCGTGTTTATTTTTCAATTATTATTTTTTTCGCGATTGCAAGTACGAAATGTGCGAAGTAGACCGGATGAAGACCAGGATAATATAAATGTAACATATTGCTTGAAAGTATGTTCTATACATGCATGTTAATGTGCAAAGTGAATGTTAGGAGCAACACGACTGAGATTAGTATTCATGAGTTGTCAGTAAATAATTTATGTGCAATGATGGATGAAGTGGAAGTAGTTAGCAGCAACAAAATCAGAACCTATCATCTTCCTGTTTTCACTGTTTATTAATCACTTTATAGATAAAGAATGTGTTTGTGAAAGGTATACAAAGAGTTCAAACTGAATCCCGAAGATTTAGAAACTTAGACTACTGAGCATAGAGCAAACCTGAATCTCACTGGAATTTAGTTCGTAAATCTAAATGTTCAACTTGATCGTAATCGCACTGATCGAAAGCATTCAGATGATTGATTGCAATCTATAAATACTATTTACATTCATCTTAATATAGGAAACATAATAAGACAATCTGAAAGTTGGTTTACTGTGAAATCTTACCCATTAACGAACAATTGCGACAGTTATGGTACGACTTTTGTCAAAGAAAAGACAAAGTTGCGAGATTTTACACAAAGTAGAATCAAATGACATAACATTTCGAAGAAATAGACTCTCAAAATTTTCTATGCGGATAAAAAAACAATTGCGTAAAAAGGGATTTAACAGAACTGATCAGGGAACCACATCTCATAATAATTTGGAACAACGACCTCATTCACAAAATGGTAACTATAGTTAGAAAGAGAGACTTCAGACTACTCCAAAAATGTCACAATAAAGCTGAAAGTTTCTCCCAATATCGAAATACAAGTCGAAAATAATTTGAGCTTCAATATATAATTAATAAACACCCATACACACTCAATGTCAACAACTGTTTTCACCAACTATAGATGGCCGAAGAAACTAGAATCACAGCCACTCCGGTCGAACATATTTAAACATACCTGTAATTTTTCATAGTACAGTTTAAATGAATATTCGTGTTTTTGGTCTATTTAAACTTGAAAGCCAATGTTAACACTACCATCCTTCCTAGAAGAGTGGAATATTAGGAATTGCGGTACCAAACAAACGCACCTTATGGTAACCATCAGAATGGAAGATTAGTTCCATGAACAGGTCAGAGCCTTTAATATGACTGCTACTATATAATGTGATTTACCTCCAAAACATTTTTAAGTAACTCAAGATTTCTACATGATAATGTGATAAAAATTTAGAACAGAAGCAGTGCTTTAGAAACCTCTGTCCGCGCGTGAACTCATATTTAGCAACTACAATACCATTGAGCCGAATGCAACTTAATAATTCCCGTGGCAAAAATATCCACGGAGAAAATAATAACAATGTTTAAACTGTTATTTTGGAGGTAGAAATATAGTGGATTTAACACCTTCAAGTGGAAAATAGAATAATAAATAATAAAAAAAAACTTCAGGATTCTTCCTGGATTTCTCAAAAATCATTACTGAGTTGTTAAATAACACTAAACTTAAGGTCACTAACAATATAACATTTAACCAATAAAACATTAACTAACGCTACCTAAAGGTTTGTTTAGAATTAAGCACAAAGCTACACAATGGGCGATATGTGCTCTGCCAAGCACGGGTATTGAAACCTGGATTATTGCGGTGTGAGTCCGCAGACATGTTGCTGGGCTACCTTAAGGTTACCAAGACAACATTTAAAAAGTCAAACGTTAACTAACGCCATCTTAAGGTCATTAACAACATAACATTTAAACAGTCGAAATTTGGTACTTGCTAGTAAAAATTCGAGAATTTTTTTCTTTTTATAAAATTATCATATAGAGATTTAGGGATAACTTAAAGCGTACTTGCTTAGCTATTTTATAACACATATATTTAGTTTTTGGTGATGACTAATTCACTTCACAGTACAAGAGCATCTTTGCTGCTCTGTTAGTTGTATAAACATCATCCAAAAATGGTTTTCCTCGGTTTTTTTCTTGATGGAAAATTTGCAGCATTTCACTTAGATATTGGTTTTTAAGAAACATTTTCTAACTGAATACTAAATCGATTAGAAAGGCATGAGTTAGGCTTACGTTATAGTATTATCTGTGTTCTGTTTTGTTTTTAAGCAGTGGCATGAATATATTTTTTCCCAAAAAATTTCATCGTGTGTCGCACGAATCATCATTTGGAACTATTTTCTACATATGTCAACACGCGTTTTTTTATAGCAAGAAGAATTTACTATAACTGCTGTCCCCCAGGTGCACAGCGGTATGTCTGTGGACTCGCATCGATACCCGTGGTAGTAGACTGAAAGGGCAAGCATTTTGGTGCGACGGAGATTCGAACTCGCGATTCTCAGATTACGAGTCGAACGTCTTAACCCACCTGGCCGTACGAATGGACCTCAAAATATTTCACAAAATTTTAAGTGTGTTATAAGCGTGACGGTTAGTCCCTTTGCTTATATGGTAGATGTTAGAATGCAACTAGCGGCTGGCTACCTTCTCTCTGATCAGTAATTCAAACAGTCAGATGGCCTCAGTAGCTTTGCCATAAATTCAATATAGAAATTCCGAGAAACGGTATTATTCTGTCTTCATAAATCTACACTGTGTGGAAATTAATGTCACATGATTACTGTCTCTGACCTCACTGATTATTGAGTTGAAATATTTGCCTTCGTTCATCATCACTGTGTAAAATTTCACATCTGGAGTTGAAGTTCAAACATAACAACTTCTTTTTTTCTGGAGTTGGAATATTTGCTTACCTGCATCAACACTATGTAAAGTAATACACCTGGATTTCAAGATCACGCATGAAAACTGTGTATGTCTTCATTGCTTCTGGATTTCCATCGGTGGGCTCAGCAGATAGCCCGATGTGGTTTTTCCTATAAGAAAACACTCACACACAATCATTGCATCTGGAATTGTAATATGTGTCTACTTGCATCGACACTATAGAATTTCATATTGTTCATTGTCACATATGGCATAATGTTTCTGATTTCCTAGTTTACGTAGTTGCAATTTTCATCATATTAGGCCAACAGAAAGTAAGGTTGAAAAAAAATGTTCGTTTCTTTGGAATTAAGCACAAAACTACACAACGGGCTATCTGTATTTTGCCCATCAAGGGTATCAAACTAGGTTTCTAGCGGTATGAGTCCGCAGACATACTGCTGTGTCACAGGAGAGCAAAACAGTTAAGAAAAACCTTTAATATCCTCCCTGTGTGGACATATTTCTTTCCAGTAATGTTTTTGGTAATGTTACATTTTTCTTATTTAAATGCGAATGTAGAAATATATTTTACCCTTGAGTTAAAGTGACTAATTATTCATTCGCTGTTCCACATCTAAAAGTCTTTGGTTTATTTGATGGCGGACATTACATCTCCCCAGGTAAAAGTTATGCCTCGTTTACTGGCACTCTACAAAGTCTAAACAATAACAACAACAAAGAGTTGCTCAAAATTACAGTTTCGAATATCCACAATTAAGAAACACAATTTTTTAGTTTGTTTGTTTGTTTTTGAATTTCGCACAAAGCTACTCGAGGGCTATCTGTGCTAGCCGTCCCTAATTTAGCAGTGTAAGACTAGAGGGAAGGCAGCTAGTCATCATCACCCACCGCCAACTCTTGGGCTACACTTTTACCAACGAATAGTGGGATTGACCGTCACATTATACACCCCCACGGCTGGGAGGGCGAGCATGTTTAGTGCGACGCGGGCGCGAACACGCAACACTCGAATTATGAAACACTTCTCAAATTCTCGCGTAAGAACAGGAAACACTAGCGACATCTTTATTCTCTGCACTGCAACTAGATATTTTATTAGTATATATTTTGGTTATTACGAACAACAAACCTAAAATTCTGAAGATTTTATTTGCTGTCTTTGACTTGTAGAATTTTGTTGTGGTCATTCTCAAACTTGTTTACAGTAGCTACTGCAGCAACCATATAGAGGTTAACGAACAAAATACTTTCATTTTTAAACATATGGAAGAGATTAAAATAAATCAGTTTGCCTTTTTGACTACTTAGTTGACGTGTCAAGTTTAGTCAACTTGTTTAAAAGGATAATGGTTCCAAATACAGACTAAAGCATTTCCTTGATGTCAGTTAGTTACTGCATCGGTATGGCTTAGTATGTATAGAACGCCCCAGTTTTTATGCTCAGCTATGCCTCGCTTCGGCGGACAAGGCTGGATAACCTTTGATTTACCTATCATTACCTCTTTGTTATCACTCACGTACCTCTAGGTTATCTATAACCTACCTCTGGATTATATATTGTCTACTTCTCGGTTACTTATTGGCTAGCTCTGAGTTATCTATTTCCGATTTTTTAGTTTTCTAAAACTATCTCTGGGTTATTTATCAACTACCTTCGACATGTATACACATCTACCTTTCTGTTATCTATCAGCTGCTTTTGGATTATCTGTTTATGGTCGTTTGAAACTAAGCACAAAGCTATACAATGGGCTACCTGTGCTCTGCTCATCACGGGTATCGAAATCCGGTCTCTAACTTTGTAAGTCCGCAGACATACAGATGTGCCACTGGGGGGCTGGGGTATCATCATCTACTTTCGGATTATCTTCTGCCTATGTGTGAGTTAGCTGTTAACTACTTTTGAAGCGAGATGATTAATCCACTTTGAATATTACTTCATGTTTCCGTGTTTCAGTTTCAAAACAACTAAAATATCTGCCTGTTTTAAGTCTCAGATCAATGTAAAACTGTTTGGTTTCTGTTGCACTGAGACCAATATAAAAAATGCTAACAGACTGTGTGGTAGTTCTTAACCCTTTCCGTTGCACTGAGGCCAATATAAAAGATTTCACAGACTGTATAATAGTTCTTATCCCTTTCTGTTGCACTGAGACCTATATAAAAGATGCTCACAGACTATGTAATCGTTCTTATCCCATTTTCGAAAGGTGAATATTTTTTTAAGGAAAACAAGTCATCACTCGAAAAATAAAAAATTGAAAGATTTAGAATATACTTGCCATGAAATGAGAGTTTCAAAAGCAGCAGGAACCTGGCAGTAAGAGTATTATTACGAAAAACTAATTTAAAAACAAAGAAAAATCTACCAAGATATGAGGGTTTTCATACACGATTGGTTCTGTTTCGGCCATGTTATGATTTTATGTTTAACGCAGCCCAATCAGAATGTTCCTTTCCATTTGTCGATTAGTTGAAAAAAATGTGACGTCATAAGCATGACTATGTCTCGTGACAGAGTGAGTGATGACATCTTATCAGTATTTTATTTTTTGTTGCACTTTAAGAAAAAACAACTTTAATGATAATAGTTTATGTTTTGCTTCAAGCAAAATGCTTCACTTTAATTAACGTTGGATAACGAGTTACTTTCCTCAGCTAACATATTCAAACAGATTTACGATAGTTGGAAACACGTAGAATAAAAAAAACAAAAAAAACAAACGGTAAATCACATTCAAAAACCCGATAAAGTCCGGCTGCTTTAGACAGGTAGACTTGTCGAAAGCAATCAGCTTTTGCCAGTACTTTCACGGAGTGGTCTCTGAGCACGTGCCATCAGAATTCAATACAAATACATCTACTCTCAGAAGAACGATACCACTCAACAGAATTATTAAATAACACACGCAACACAGTGATCTAACGAAAATCTCATGACATTCACAAACCTCGTAATATCAAGATCTGAAGTAATTGCAGTTGTAGATAACTGTAACTGTAATTTGTTATGTTCGTGAAATCTCACTTCAACTAAAACTTATGGAGCTTTTATGGCTTGGTTCTTTTACAGAAGTAAGACTCCAGTGATATTTTTTCGACGTTACTACCAACTTATCTTTCAGTTTTTTTGTAGCTGTTGTTTTCGCTTTATCTTTTAATAAGAAGTGCACATATTCGTTCCTCTAAAAGTTTAAAACCTAAAACTCAAGTATGTTTACTTCTCTGGGGATTTATTAAGGTATCGCATGACAGTTCTCTATGGCGATTATCCACTTTTTCGAAAATCTAATGATTCACGAAAGCATCCCTTCAACCAACTAGGAATCCGGTTTTTCTTATTCTAAATCCATCTAAAATTATTAGAATAAAATGTTAATAAGGTTTATGAACAATTAGAGAAGAAAACTTTTTGCGGAAAACAAACAAACAACAACTTCCAAATGGAAAACAGTAACTGAAACAAATGTATGTAAAATAATGATTCGTAACTAAACCCCAAATTAATTTACCATATAAGGATATCATACTGTCATACTTCATGCAACCTCTTTATTAAGATGACTACGTCACACTGCGTTAATACGTCACACTTATGATCTTAAACTGATTTAACTTGATTTTGAAAAAAAAAAATTGTTTTGTTACTTTTAGTTTCGTTTACCTTTAAATGTTGCATCAAAAACAAATGCTTGCCTTGGATCTGAATAAGGCTTACTTTCGAACATTATCGTTGCTGATGTCGCGCAAAACCTCTAAATCAGAGATGGATAAAAAAGGGACTCATAATTTGTCCCTTCAAACATAAATTAAAAGCCAAGTGTCAATAGGTCAAGAAAAACTTGCTAGTGTCAATAAACATTTCTTTATTTAAACAATTCGCAAGTTTTCTGGGCCCGTAAATACAGGATCGAACCTTAGTTTTTGTTGTGATTTGATTATGTATCTTTAATAAACCGATTCATTTAATCTTCTTTTTTATCACACTGGATTAAACGTGTATGTCAGTATCTATGTATGTAACCAAAATTCCATAAGCAAAATACCATAGAAAATTTCATACTTTGGGTACTGACTGCTGTTGTTTGAAATTAATCCCAAAGCTACACAATTGGTTATCAGTGCTGTGTTCACCACGAATATCGAAACCGGGTTATTCACAATTCAAAAATGTAAGAAGAACATTGTGATATTTACAACAACTATTTCTTTATAATAAAACATAATTTTAAATGAAAGTACTGTCCTCACAACAACAACACGACTTTCATTAGGACTACGTTATATCTTCATTGATGTAATTTTTAAATGTAATACCGAGAAACCGGAGTTCTTAAAACTTATTTTTTCAATAAATGGTACTACTTTTAATGTATACAAAATTACAGCTTATATGAGCAAAATGTATGCAATTTTTTTAGTTCTGTACATTGAATCATTTTGGTGCAATGAGTTTCATATGACTAAATAACACAATCCAAACACTTTTAATATGCAATGTGATAACTGCCATGACTTCTATATTGGAGAAACAAGTAGAAAAATGGAAACCAGATTCAAAGAACATAAAAAGTCACCTTCACACGTTTTCGAACACTGTAAGTCAAATAAACACAACATAACCATAGAAAACACTCAAATACTAAATAAAGAAACAAACATAAACAAAAGCAAAATTAAAAAAGCCTTACTTATACAACAACTTAAACCCAAAATAAACCAATATAAAGGAACGCCTTTACACCTATATTAATATAATAAAATAAATAAAATTATATATTCAAACATCTAACATCGCCCTCTACATTCCGAGACTCAGTTACACGTTTGTTTGTTTTGGAATTTCGCACAAAGCTACTCGAGGGCTATCTGTGCTAGCCGTCCCTAATTTAGCAGTGTAAGACTAGAGGGAAGGCGGCTAGTCATCACCACCCACCGCCAACTCTTGGGCTACTCTTTTACCAACGAATAGTGGGATTGACCATCACATTATACGCCCCCACGGCTGGGAGGGCGAGCATGTTTAGCGCGACGCGGGCGCGAACCCGCGACCCTCGGATTACGAGTCGCACGCCTTATGCGCTTGGCCATGCCTCAGTTACACAAACCCCTTTCAAACATGTGGTCAGCTTCCGGTCAATTACCTCTTTCTTTGTGAACCTGATGATGACCGAAGAAGGTCAAAACGTTGTTCGCTCTTCTTTGTAAAATATTTTCTCAACCCAAACGAGCCGTTTTTGCATATAAACTTTTACTATGAAGTACTTCCCAGAAGAAAAACTCTTTTTTTTTTCTGAAAATATTCACTTTATCTCGTTTTTTTTTCAGTTAGCTAGTAATTGCTAGCTCAAACAACCACCCATATGTAACTAACTTAAAATTCTGAAAAGCAAATTCGTAAAGTTAAAAACTAACACAGCAAAAAAAACTGATTTTAAAATAACATTCATTGATAAATCAAAGTCGAAAAACTTATAGAGAAAAAAGGCCCGGCATGGCCAGGTGGGTTAAAGCATTCGACTCGAAATCTAAGGGTCGTGGGTTCGAATCCCGGCGCACCAAACATGCTCGCCTTTTCAACCGAGGGGGCATTGTAATATGATGGTCAATTCCACTATTTGTTGGTAAAAAAGAAGCTTAAGAGTTTACAGTGGGTGGTGATAACTAGCTGCATTCCCTCTAGTCTTACACTGCTGAATTAGGGACGGCTAGCGCAGATAGCCCTCGTGTAGCTTTACGAAATTCAAAAGCAAAACAATCAACATAGACAAGAAAAGCCCCCCAGTGGCTCAGTGGTATGTATGCGGACTTACACGCTAAAATCCTGGTTTCGATACCCGTAGTGGGCAGAGCACAGATAGCCCATTGTGTGCTTAATTCAAAACAACAACAACAAGAAAAACTATGAACAATAGTGTCAATCGTACGGATAGTTAAAACGATAGCACGCATACTTGAGATACTCTGTTTCAATACACAACTTAGAAACAAACTTAAATCCTTCAATACGCAGTTCGAATATTATTTTACCAGCAAAACAAAGAGCTAACAAAGTAGACCCAAGAAATTGACATAATTCTGAACGTCAATTATCTACTGAACTTTTCTTGCAATACGCCAACAATTTTATGTAGAATGAAAAGCTGCGTTCACAAATACCAAAAAATACTCTTCATGAAAAATGTTCCTTCATGTTCGACAAACCTCGTGTTCAAGTAGTGCACAATTGTCTTAGTACTGATGGTAAATCGTTTTGTGTGTTTTAAGAAACTCGATAAACTGTACAGCATGTTACATTTTATTCCAAAACTTAAACAAACGAAAAAGAATTTTTGATAAAATTTTCAACATGAAAGTAATTTCATCAACTCTGTTCTGCAGCAAAACGTCAACAGATAAACTGTGTAAAACTAGAAGTCTTCAAGTATTTTTGTATTTTTTTGGAACACCGAAGCTCTCGTTCTGTATGACATGTAAACGAGCCCAAAATTCTTATCTGTAATTCGCTATTGTGGGAGAAATGATTAAACTAACTTCTTATCTGTAATTCCCTATTGCGGGAGAAATGATTAAACTAACTTTTTATCATCTTTACTCCCATGTTTTCTTTATTTATTTCTTTTTTCATCACATAGAAGTTAAAGTTAAGAGGTACTAAATTTTGAAACTAGATATTTAAGTATAGCATACGATGATCCTTCAGATATGATGGGCACGACACACAGTCATTAGGAGTCGAATCCCCGTCACACGAAAAATGTCCGTCCTTTCAGCGATTATGGCGTTAGTATGTTTCAGTTAATCCAATTATTCGGTGGTGAAAAGAGTAGTCCAAGAGTTACAGATGGGTGGTAATGACTAGCTACCCTGCCTCTATTCTCACACCCCGAAATTAGTGACGGCTAGCGCAGATAGCCTTCGTGTAGCTTTGCGAGAAAATTCAAAACAAACAAATAAATCTAGCGGCTGGAGTGACAAATAATACCCAACTTTATCAACATTATTTTAGAATAGTTATGGACAACCATTCAGTGAATTTAGGCTGTTTTTATTCATTTCTATGTTTTGTTTAATGTATATTATAATGTTTTCAATTAGCTAATATCCTCCTAACATTTTACAAAAAAACTATTGGATGAATGGGTATGAATGAGTGGAGTTTGTTTTAACGTTAGGAAATTTAAAGATGGATTTCTCTGCGTGCTAGTTGTTACTTATATGGGAAAAGTTAACAAGTTTCTTTCATGGCCTTCAATATACTATATATATTCTAGATGAATTGAATTTAAGTTTATGTTTACAAGACCTATTTATCACGTGCAATGAAAGAATAAACCAATTTCATTCTCCGCTTTCCTTATACTATAAATATTCGTGTGAATTTAAGCGCTGAAGCTTTCCATACGCACAGAACACAGTTTAAAATTAAATAACATAATATTGTGCTAACATTAATTAATAAAATTGAACGGCTTATTGTATAGTGGGCAATAGTGTGTCCTTTGAAACACAGTTTCACTCTAACTATTTGAACTTAGGATCGATATAATAACTGGAAAGTCGTTCATTCTCCACAATAAACTTCAACTAATCTCACACGTCCATATATTTCATTTTTCCCAGAATGTGTGTTTAAAATAACTTTTTCCACTAAATCTTCGCGTCAAATGTCTAAGCTATGCCATAATATTTTTTGCCAAAGCTCATAGATTATAAACCCTTCTACCCCAGCAAGTTATCTAGTTAATCTATCATACAAATTGCCCAAAAGTCGTATAAAATGAATGGATTTCTTTCTCTTACTTTGTTTCCCTAGATGCCCATCACCTGGTCTCTATAGATTAATATAATTGAAAGATGGCTGAATCTAAGAGACTGCGATGTTTTTCCGTGTTAATCACATGTCATGTCTCTGGAATTAAGTCTCTGTAAAAAATAATTTATGATAATAATGAGTTTCTCTAACATGTAAAACACAGAAAGGTAAATCTTTGTTGATGTTGCTCCCATTCTGAATTCGAATAAAATATTAAAACAATTAAAAAAAGGAGTTACCTAAACTAACAAATTATAGATCGAAGAAGAAAATTATATTTTTAAAAAC
Source organism: Carcinoscorpius rotundicauda (assembly GCA_011833715.1). Lineage (NCBI taxonomy): Eukaryota > Metazoa > Arthropoda > Merostomata > Xiphosura > Limulidae > Carcinoscorpius > Carcinoscorpius rotundicauda. The sequence goes on along the minus strand of CM022406.1, from coordinate 36,753,010 downwards.
ACATTGTTTGAAACGATTTATAACATTTTTGTTTGATATAATAGTTTGGACAAAGATTTGTTTATTCTGAAATAAAAACAAAAATTGTTAAATCAAAATTCGTGTATTTTGCAGACAGTATTTAAATGGGTATGTGTTGTCATCTACTGTGAATTGTTTAAGTAGCTTCCACTAAAATTTACAATAAACTTAATAAGTTTATAATGATATCTAGTTTGGCCACAATATATCATTTGTCTTAGACATAATGAACAGTACAAATCAAACAAAGAGAAAATGGACAGCATCTGCCCAAGTTCAGGGTGACGCGTGTGGAAAAAAGTCTAAGATGGTTAATTTATAGAATTTCGATAAGTCTACGGATTTACAACACTAAAATCATGGGTTTAATTACCCTCGGTGGACACAGCAGATAGCCCGATGTGGATTTGTTATGGAAACACACAAAAATTAATCTATAATAGTAGCACAGATAAAAAAAGTGACTTTTCGAAATACTTCAGTTTTCGTTTGCATTTATATCTGTCCTATTTTTTTAAATATTCGTCCTCCAAAACTTTCTCCACAAGTGTCACTAGTCAGATTCTGTCCATTTCCCCTTCATGTTTAGTCATGAAGACTCTTCTTATCGCCTATAAACGAATACGAAAAACAAATTTTAAATGCACGAAATGTATTTCCGCCGCTGACCCCAGCATAGCCAGGTGATTAAGGTACTCAACTCGTAATCCGAGAGTTGCGGGCTCAAATATCCGTCACACAAAATATGCTCGCCCTTTCAGGCGTGGGAGCGTTATAATGTTACAGTCAATTCCACTATTACTCTATGTTACTAATATAACAACCTTTCTGTATATTTAGCAGGAATATTTAAAATCATGAATGTAAATAGCATTAATCTAATTATATTACACCTGTCTAACGTATTACAGATTATCTATATGCCAACTCTGGTAATGGTACATTTTGATTTTCATACCTAAACAAACATATAGATAGAACACATAGCGTCTTACTTCATGTTGTAAACACTGCTTTTATTACTTTACTTGTAGTTCTCCTTACCGTGTGTTCTTACATTAGGATTTAATCTGGCCTTAGTGCATAAAATTCTTATTTTTTTATAAATATAATGGCTTAATGTTTCATAAGATAAATGTAATATGACCCCAATCTTTTATAATAGGATTTTTATTGTAACTCGATTTATACCTTTTGGCTTTTTTATTTAGAGCCTCTTGGTAGTTCAGCGGTATATCTGCGGACTTACAAAGCTAAAAATTAGGTTTAGATACCCGTGGTGGGCAAAGCATTGTGAAGCTTTGTGCTTAATTGAAAATAATAAGAAAAAAAATCTTGTTTAGAAAAAGTAGACTTATACTCTCGAAGAAGACGAAATGTCAAATTAAAATAGTAGGATGGAAATAGAGGTCGTGTTATGTTTTTTTAGGAAGTATGTCTGTCAATAATCTCCACTGTTAAAACGATTAAGAACAATAAATAATTCTCCTGACATCTGTTGATGGCTTAAGGAACTAAATAAGCAATATTATTACATAACTTTTCAATATTCAGGTTCATTAGCATTTAAAACATTACCTACATGGAACCACTAAATAATATTTTGCACATAACTTTACAGCCATTTACATCGGAATTAAAGATTCAAGTAGAATAAATCATAGTTTAATGGCCACAAATCTAATAAAATTGTACCCTAGTGTCGATCATTACTACGAGTTAAAAGCAACAGAATATTTGTTGGACCCTCATGTAAGCATTCTTGCATCTAGATTCAATAAGATGTGTGCCCTTAAATGTTTAGATTCAATTATTTTGAAATATCACTTTGATAAATATGATAATTATATATAATATTTATCTTCAATTATCTCGAACATATTTGTTCCAACTTGCACAATATTAGTAATGGGATATTTTAAAAATGAAATTTTTAATAGAGTGTGAAATTACTTTAGATTAGTGTAATTAGTTAATAACACCATGAAAGATATATTATGTTATTTCATTAACCTGGGATAATAATTATTGAAGAAGAAAAATTCAAGAAAATTCCAAATAAAGTAAAAGAAAAATATAGAATTCATATTTGAAATCAACCATAAAAATGTACCCTTTCTATATATTTTAAGGTTTAGCGGCCCGTCATGGTCAGGTGGCTTAAAGCCCTCGACTCGTAATCTGAGTCGAGGGTTCGAATCCTCCGTCGCACCAAACATGCTCGCCCTTTAATCTGTGGGTGCGTTATAATGTGACAGTCAATCCCACTATTCGTTGGAAAAAGAGTAGCCCAAGAGTTGGCGGTGGATGATGATGATTAGCTGCCTTCCCTCTAGTCTTACACTGCTATATCAGGGACGGCTAACGTAGATAGTCCTCGTGTTGCTTTGCACGAAATTAAAAACAAAGACAAAAGACGAAGCTCACAAGATTTCCAATTTACTTTCAGACGAGAAGAAATAATCAAAGAATTAAAACGTTTCTAACAGACTGTCGTTGTACAGATAGAGTAAATGAAAAGAGGTTTAACACAGTGAAAGTTAACTCTACTGCGAAAGAAAATAAATAGAGATAAAGAAAGGTGTTACATACGGTTAAAGCTTTAGTTTTAATATTAATTAAATTCAAGAACAAATGTAGGAGGTAATGGATGAAAACCTAAAGAAGGTATTTAGGAATTTTTAATTAATTCCAGCAAAAAAAAATATTTCTACAAATAAATTTATAATATATGTATGTTATTAACGACAAAGAAAATTAATTCAAATAAAAAAGGATATTTCCATGTGGTAAAGGAAGTGTTTCTAATGTCATGAAAGATATATACAAATAAAGAGCATATCCGAAGCTCCACCTGAAAGATTTTATTTCATACAAAATTTAATTGATTTGAATTTTGCGCAAAGCTACACGCGGGCTATCTGCACTAGGCGTCCTTAATTTAGCAGTGTAGGGCTAGAGGGAAGTTATCACCATCCACCATCTATTCCTGGAATACTCTTTTAACAACGGATAGTGAGATTGACCGTCACATTATAACGCCCCCACGGCTTAAATGGCGAGCACGTTTGGTGTGACGGGGATTCAAACCCGTGACTCTCGGATTACGAGTCGAATGCCTTAACCACCTGGCCCTCATTTAGAGTAGAATAATGGCTAAATAAACAAACCCCATAATATTAAGGGGTTCCGCCCGTGAATGAACCGGGGGCATTTTATCTGTAAAACAAACGTAATGATCACTAGAATCCCACACCTTATGAATTAAACATTAATCTCATTTTAATTCACGTTAAAGATAATATTTCAATCTAAGTCTTTTTGTAAAAATGTTATTCATTTGCACAATCATGTTTTAACTTCATTTTTTTAATACATGACTCTTTATTCACAATTGGTTAAGCCTAAAATATGTTATTTTTTTTAATTTTCCAGACGATGTTTACTTTTATTAGAATTAATATAAAACATTATCATGTATATTTTTGAATAATAAATACCTAGAAAAATAAAAATTAGAGTGTTTATTATGGATGGCCGAGCGCGTTAAGGCGTGCACTCGTAATCCGAGGGTCGCGGGTTCGCGCCCGAGTCGCGCTAAACATGCTCGCCCTCCCAGCCGTGGGGGTGTATAATGTGACGGTCAATCCCACTATTCGTTTGTAAAAGAGTAGCCCAAGAGTTGGCGGTGGGTGGTGATGACTAGCTGCCTTCCCTCTAGTCTTACACTGCTAAATTAGGGACGGCTAGCACAGATAGCCCTCGAGTAGCTTTGTGCGAAATTCCAAAAAAACAAACAAACAAACAAACGTTTATTATGATATAGTCATTTGCTTAAAACTATAAAATTTGATTAATGTTAATATTTTAAGTCATTTCATAACCTACACAAATATGACAGCAGTGTCTCATGTACGGTTCCCTGCTGGTACAGCGGTAAATTTAAGGATATACAGCGCTAAAATCAGGGGTTGAATTCCATTCCGTGGACACAGCAGCTGGTTTGATGTGACTTTGTTGTAAGAAAATACACACATAATCTGTTGTGTGTCCATGTCCTTTGCAGGGTATAATGGATCTTCGTCAAAAGTGGTATGTGTTCATGTGTGTTTTTCTTATAACAAAGCCATATTTGGCTATCTGATGAGTCCACCGAGGGGAATCGAGCCCCTGATTTTAGCGTTATAAGTTCGTAGGCTTACCGCTATACTCGCGAGGGACATCGAAATTGGTATTTAGGTTTGTTGAATCCATGCGGCCCCCCAGTGGCTCAGCGGTATGTCTGCGGACTTACACGCTAAAATCCGGGTTTCGATACCCGTAGTGGGCAGAGCACATATAGCCCATTGTGTAGCTTTGTGCTTAATTCAAAACAACAACAACAAGAATCCATGCGGAGATACATAAAAATTTGAAACTTCACAATTATTATTAATAAGATGTTTTTTCTTTGTTTCTGTATTTTTACAATTATATATAAGAGAAGCAATTTGTGATGTCCTAAGAGAATATTTTATTAATCACGTGATAATACGGCTGGTTTATTACTATTATTATTTATCCACTTGAACACACTCATATAGGTGAATTTTCAACTGGACAAATATTGTTTACAGTTGCGCAAGTTGTGGTCAGTTATTCACTATGAAAATCCATGATTCAAACATGCTTACAACACATTGAGAACACTTGTGACGTACGTAGGCCTTCTTTACTGTAAATGTATAATATTAAAGTTTCTTTAGGTTAATTACACGTGTTCAACTTTAGAAACTCAAATAAAGTAACGTACTTAATTTTTAGTTTATTTTATATGATTCGTTTGTTGGTGTAACAGCTGATAATCTTATTTCGTGTGACAAGTAATTTTTCTAAATTATACTATTAGCAATACTGAGCTACAAATGGCAGTGCATAATTAAGAATATAAAACACTTAGGCCTAAAAGTACTGCGAAAATGGTAACTTCACATCTTTAGAGTCTAAAGTTGTGAACAAGATTCATCTATTCGATGTTTGTTTTTACTTGAATAATCTTCAAGAAGTGAGTTACAAATATTTATTTAATTTTAATTTCCAACTACATAATTGTTATTCCTAATCTAACATGAAATAATACTCTAGTTTGTTATTTGATATTGTTATATAATAACATGAAAGAAGACACTGCTGAATTTCGCACAAGAATAGTCAACGACTGTCTGCGTCCATAATTTAGTGAAACTAGTTGAGGACTATATGTACTAGCCGTCCATAATTTAAAAGTGATAGACTAGAAAGAAAACAACTAGTCAACGCCATTAACTCTTGGACTAATCTTTTACTAACAAATATACGTCGTTCCCCCAATGCTGAAAGGGTAAGAATGTTCACTGATAACATCTGAACCCGCGACCGGCATGCTGGGAGTCGAGCACTTTAGCTGCCAGACTATACTGTTAAGACTACAAAGGAAGTAGCTAGTCAAGGTCACCAACCACCAACTCTTTTCTGATGAAAACATATGAGTTGACCCTCGCTTTTACATCAAATCAACATAGAAAGGAACGAAAAGACATTACCAAACGTGTGGAAGGTTTGGAAAATTTTGCCCAATTTATCTGACCCTGATGCTTCACGTGAAATGACGGATTCGTTGACAAGTGACCTGTTCGTAGATGCCCTAGCAGACGAAAATATGGAAATTAGACCGAAGCAAAATACGTGAAGGGGAGATCTTAGCTGGTAATGGAGTTTGACTCTTATAAAGTCGCAGACGAGCGACTGAAAACATCATTTACATTTTATGGGGTCATCAGATTAAATAGTATTGAAATATAAACTTCTACTGGTCGTAGTCTAGAATAACTTAAAGGGTTAGCTAGACAATAAGTTACAAAATTAAAAAATGTAACGTGATAGATCATATTGTTAAGAATTTCGTACAAAACTTTGTATGGATTGTTTGTTTTTGAATTTCGCACAAAGCTACTCGAGGTCTATCTGTCCTTGGGCTACATATTTACTAAAAGAAGGTACATATTACATGCCTGTGATGAAATAGGTATTGTTGGCAACAGTATATGATGCTTAAGATGTGTAGTCCAGATGTGATTGTGCTATTCCTACTGGAAACCCGTATAAGGTTTCTTAATGAATGTGTGTGAAATATTATCATCAGTCTATATGTGACATCATATGAAAAGAAACAAAACCCCAAAGGAACAGTGATAATTTTTGACAGCACGCTATGCAAGCTTGTACTATAAACAAATGAGTAACACGCAAAAATCTATATATAACGCTTACTCAGTATAATACCTTATATACCATGCTAATTTCCTGAATATGTTGTTTATTATGGAATTTAAACCTAGCAATTAAGCATGAATACGCAAACTACAGATTCGTAGAATGTCAAGAAAAAATAGTTCATCTGTTTTCCATTTTCATCTTGTAGCTTAAAATACTGATCAATTTTTTCTTTCGTAATAATTTTTACCACGATTTCAGAAGTGTTGCCCTCTGTCGGAATTGTTTGAACTTTGTACAGAACTCACGTTACGGAGTGTCAGCATAACACGATGTTTATCAGATGTTCTGTTGGTAATCAAACCAATCATTTAGCAGTAATAACTGTAAATTGTAGAATGGTTACAATTAACGACAAGTGAACATGCTTCCACCTGTCCAGTCCTGGCATGACCTAGTGGTCAGGACATGCTACGTGTGTTACTGGTTGAAACTATATCACAGAAAATGCTCGCTCTTATTTGTTTGTTTGTTTGCTTTTTTTTAAAATTTCGCGCAAAGCTACACAAGGGCTGTCTGCGCTAGCCGTCTCTAGATTAGCAGTATAAAACTAGAGGGAATACAGCTAATCATCACCACCCACCACCAACTCGTGAGCTACTCTTTTATCAGCGAATAGTGAGATTGACTGTCACGTTATAATGCCCCCCAGTTGAAAGGACGAGCTTGTTTGGCGTGACGAGGATTCGAACCCGCAACTCGCAGCTTAAAAGTCGAGCCCCTTAACCACCTGGTTAAAGACATAGCAATAACTTATGTTGTTCAATGTGCTTTAATTTAGCAAAGCCATCTCGGGCTATCTGCTGAGTCCACCACAGGGAATCGAACCCATGATTCCAGCCTTGTAAATCCGTAGACTTATTGCTGTACTAGAGGGAGACATGTTTAATAAATATAATAACTTCTTACTGTATGTCTTACTTAATATTTCTTTGCTTGGCTCATATACTTCATCCAACATTTCACGTGAAAAACAAACGAAACGAACCAACTACTGTTTATGTGGCTGATATTGTATCTTGAATACCGTATAATTATAACTTTTGTTTCTTCCGTTAAGAGTGTTTTAACTGTTATTATTTTGATCCTTTATATACGGTTAACTATACTTGTCTTCTTTGGAACTTCTTCACTTTTGCATCAAATAAATATTATATTCTAAGATTAATATAATAATATTACCATATTCCAAGATTAGTACAATAATATTGTCATCTTTGAAGATTAGTACAATAATAATACCATATTCCAAGATTATTATAATATATTACCATATTTCAAGCTTAGTACAATAATATTGCCTCAACTCAAGACCTTACATACGTTTATGAAATAATAAGTATCCATAATTTTCAACTTTTCGAGTATTTTTGTTTCAGGGTTTTCTTTAATTATCTAACTTTTGTTCAAATTTCTTCTGATCTGATAGATTTAACACTAATTCTTGTGTAATAATGATTCTAGTGGTGTCGAAATCTCCGAAGTAACGTAATGTGTTTTTCCTCGTAAAGGAGATATTACGTCATATCTAAATACAACTTTCCGAAGCGTTCTATCTTAATAAATGCGTTTTGGCCTTTATGATTACTATTTCAAGAAATCAGGTGTGACGTGGCGTGATGAACACTGTATTTTATATAAGTTAGATATTAAGAATACTACTTATAGTTCTCGTTCGTGTTAAACTTAAAAAAACAATGCTCCAAATAAGGGCATGGATCGCCACGTTTACTATTTTGAGCCGTAGTAGACTACCGGTTCGTTTGAAGCAAAGTCACTTCTACTATGCTGCATAATTTTCGTTTGGCTACTGAATTCCTTGCTCACTTTAGCCTTCATTAAGGCAGTAAAATTAAAAAAAGCTCCAAAATTCGAATTTTTCCTCTGATTTATTATTTATTTAAACCTAATCTTTCAGAGGTCATCGTGAGTTCTTCTACCAAATTTTATCGAGGTTGGTTCTGTAAATTATTCGAAAAAACTTTTAAAAAACACAGAAAAAACAAACAGACGAACGACTCTGCTTTATATGCGTATAAATATAGATATATGTAGAGGCCCTCCATTAGAATACTAACGTGTATTTTTGTTGAGTAGCTGGAATAAATGTTTTCGTAAATGTCAAAAATCAAAGTTTTGATAATAAACACTAAGATTTTCCCCACGTTGTGTAAAACGCATGCCCATGGTTGTTATAAAGAAATTTCGTAGTTCAGCCAATCATATTTCACAAACAGTACAACAGAGCGAGGTGAAGAGTGTAATGCCGATAAATTTGCTACAGTTTTGATATATTGACACCAGGGGAGCCACTGTGTTTTCTTCGCATGACTCTCACTGATATCATTTAACCTGTCGATTCTGGTATAGTTTATTCAATCAGTATGAAACTGACTAACGTACAGAGAAGTGAGCTAACGAAATGCTATTACACTACACAAACAAATAAAACGGAATATTGTATAACGCAAACCATCCACAAGTCTTATTCCAGTATTTCTCAGTGTGGATTTAGTAAAAATTGTACTTGGATAAGTCATATACAGCAGCGTCGTTAATATCAACTAAAAGTATTGCCGAAGTCAGTCATGCCATAACAGAATAATCCAACACAATATATATTACATATATATTTAACATTTATCCAACTTTATCCAATAAAGGCCCCGCATAGCCAGGCGACTTGACTCGTAATTTGAGGGTCTCGGTTCGAATTTCCGTCACACCAAATATGCTCGCTCTTTCAGTTGTGGGAATGTTATAATGTGCAGTCAATCCCACTATTCGTTGGTAAAAGAGTAGCCGAAGAGTTGGCAGTGGGTAGTGATAATTAGCTGCCTTCCCTCTAGTCTTACACTGCTAAATTAGAGACGACTAGCACAGATAGCCCTCGAGTAGCTTTGCACGAAATTTAAAATAAACCAAAAATGAACAGTCATAATTGAGTTTTCTACCCCCTCATCCAGTAGGTTTTTTGTAAATTGTGAGGAAAATATTAACTGACTGAAAACATTACAATATACATTAACGTAAAGATGTAAATGAGTAAAATCAGCTTAACTTCATTGAATAGTTTTCCATAACCATTCTAAAATAATGTTAATCAAGTTTGATATTATTTGTCACTCCACCCGCAAGGTTTCTTTGTTTGTTTTGAGTTCTGTGTAAAGCTACACGAGGGCTATCTGCGCTAGCCGTCCCTAATTTAGGAATGTAAGACTATAAGATACTCTTTTTACCAACGAATAGTGGAATTTACCGTACTTTATAACGTCCCCACGGCTGAAAGTTTGAGCATGTTTAGTATGACATGGTATTCGAGCCAGTGACCCTCAAAGTACGAGTCGAGTGGCCTAACCACCTGGGCATGCCAGGTCCAGCCTATGTGACACTTCTGTATCCATCAATTGAGAAAATCTAATAACAAACAAGATTGTCTTTAGCAGTTAACATTCGCAAGTTATTAACATTTTAATAGATTCCGGTTTCAACAATCTTTTTTTTTCAAAATTTATCTTAAATTAATTAAGTTCAGTAGTGAAGATTATCTTGACTATCAGTCTTCTATGATACACTTTTGTATTATTATAGGAACAAAGAAAAGTAACCAAATCATACAAACACGTGTAAAAATAATATCATGTAAACAATACGGATAAAATATTAATATTAAAAATAATATCATGCATACAATACGGGTAAAAATATTAATATTTAAAATAATATAATGTATATAATACGGATAAAAACATAAATATAATAAAAATAATATCATATATAGAGTACGGGTAAAAGCATTAATATTAAAAATAATACCATGTATACAATACGGATAAAAACATTAATATTAAAAATAATATCATGTATACAATACGGGTAAAAATATTAATATTAAAAATAATATCATGTATACAATACGGGTAAAAATATTAATATTAAAAATAATATCATGTATACAATACGGGTAAAAATATTAATATTAAAAATAATATCATGTATACAATACGGGTAAAAATATTAATATTAAAAATAATATCATGTATACAATACGGGTAAAAATATTAATATTAAAAATAATACCATGTATACAATACGGATAAAAACATTAATATTAAAAATAATACCATGTATACAATACGGGTAAAAATATTAATATTTAAAATAATATCATGTGTACAATACGGATAAAAACATAAATATAATAAAAATAATATCATGTATACAGTACGGGTAAAAGCATTAATATTAAAAATAATACCATGTATACAATACGGATAAAAACATTAATATTAAAAATAATATCAAATTCCGATCACTTTTATTGCACAATTCGAACGTATAAAACTATTTTGTGAAACAGCTTGTTCAAGTGGAAGTTGTTTGTTTGTTTGTTTTAGAATAAAACCACATTCAACTGTCTATTGTATCTACCGAAGAAATCAAAGCATGGATTTTAGTGTTGTACCTCCTTGCACCAACATGCTCGCCCTTTCAGCCGTGGGGGCGTTATAATGTTACGATCAATCACATTAAATTTATAATTAATGCTATAAGTGTAGCTACAAGTTTGACCGCCAATTTTGATTTTATTCTTTTAAATCACACGCTCGATCGTTTTTCGACCTCACCTTTTTCTTCACACTTTAGAGGTTTTTGATTAAGTGCTTTTTAGCGGTAAATACCCTAGTTATTTAGGACCCTGATACCTAAGAACTAGAGTTTGTCATTATGTTGATTGATACTTGGCCCTGACCCGCCATGGTCAAGCTTGTTAAGGTGTGCGACTCATAATCTGAGGGTCGCGGGTTCTCATCCCCGTTGCGCCAAACATGCTCGCCCTTTAATCCGTGGGGGCGTTATAATGTGACGGTCAATCCCACTATTCGTTGGTAAAAGAGTAGCCCAAGAGTTGACGGTAGGTGATGATGACTAGCTGCCTCCCTTACACTGCTAAATTAAGGTCGGCTAGCGCAGACAGTCCTCGTATGGCTTTGTGCGAAATTCAAACCAGACCAAACTTTGCGCAAAATAAAAAAAAAACAAGTAAACAAACAATCTAACCGTTGGCTTCGAACACCCTGAAAGTCAACTTTGAAAGCTTAATTGTTCTATCTAATCTTTTTTTTTTTGCTTTTATTTAAATTAATGTTTCTATTTTAAATAAATAAGCCCCCCGCTAGTACAGCGGTATGTCTCCGGACTTACACCGCTAAAATCAGGGATTCGATTCCCCTTGGTGGGCTGAGCAGATAGCCCTTTGTGGCTTTGCTATGCGAAAACACACACACATTAAATAAATAATGTTTATTAATGAATCACAAAAGAACATTATTTAATAATTCCAATTTCTATGTTTTTTGTTTCAAAGTTTATTTATCACTAGTCACTGTGAACTCAAGAGCTCCTCTTTACCTATGAATAGTGAGATTGACCATCACATTATAATGCTCTCAAACAGAAAGATTGAGTATGTTTTGTAACAAAATTCAAATTCAAACCCGCGATCCGCTGGTTACGAGTCGAGCATCCTAACCTTTAGGAACAATCTTTAACCGTGCAATAACATCTATCACAGTTAACGTTAAAATCATGTATCATATTTAGATCTTAGTTTTTAGGATTATAGTTAATTTACTATAATTGCCTCGTCTAAAGCAAATACCAATGATTTTTATTCATTGTATTATTACAAATAGAACTTTTGGGAAGAAGTAAAAAACCGTTATCGGACGATTTTGTTTTGTTTTTTTGAAATTTCGCACAAAGCTACTCGAGGGCTATCAGTGCTAGCCGTCCCTAATTTAGCAGTGTAAGACTAGAGGGAAGGCAGCTAGTCATCACCACCCACCGCCAACTCTTGGGCTACTCTTTTACCAACGAATAGTGGGATTGACCATCACATTATGACGTTTCCATGGCTTGAAGGGCGAGCATGTTTGGTGTGACGGGGATTCGAACACGCGACCCTCGGATTGCGAGTCGAGTGCTTTAACAACCTGGCCATGCCGGGCCAACAGGATCGTAAAGTCCAGAATTCTTTTTTTCTTATTTGAAACACTAATAAAAACGTTATATTTAGAAAAGACAGAAAAAGTATAATATAAGCTCAATACATCTGAATTATTTAAACTTACCTTAAAGACATTCCTGGTTATAAAAATCATGGTTACTACAGAATAGTTGTTCAGTTGGCTTGGAATGGCTAAAAGTGCTCCTTCTATGAAATATCGTTTAGGATTTCTTTCTTCGAGTTTTGAATTACTTCAAACTAACGGTGATGTATTAAGAATTCTGTGATGATTCCTCTGCTGGTTCTTCAAATGCTTCTAAAGTTTCGCAAACAATTTAACATTTTACTTTAAAATATATAACACCAGGAGTATGATGAATATTAATTTTTCATCTTGGCAGGTTGCCAAGAGCAGTGATAATTTCCGCAAGGCTGAAGGCTACAGAATACGTTTGAACATTTTCTGCGTCATCTCAAGCTAATTTTAGGGCACTATTATGCTAGCATCATCAGTTCTTAGGCTAACTGTCATTCCCAAAATAGTCTGTGTGACTGAATAGAACAAAACGTTGTACAATAAAGCTTTAAATTAGCCCAAAAGGTACTGACGGTGTGGGTGTTTTTATTTGTTTACCTGGTCCTTGGGGGGAGAGGTGTTAATTTATTAGGATTCTATTTAAGTTTTCTATAGGCTATATAGATTAATATCACCCATCTATTGAATGGATCATTGCCATACTGTTTGTGTTGTTCACGTTAAAACAGTCGTATCAGTGTCAGCTTGTAGTGACAGCTCAATTTGCTTCCAAATTTCTGTTCTCAAACCCACACATTCTTGAGAATGAGTGACTAACATAACGTAAATCTTTCTATTAGCAAGAACTGATTTAACTAATTGTTTTCAAACTCCTGTTATGCTTCAATATAACTATATAACAGTACTATTAAATTATGTTTTGTATAATACTACCATTAAATACTAGTTAATGCTATTATTTGTAACAATATTATTTAATGTTATTATTTGTAACAATACTATTTAATGTTATTATACTGTTCTATGTAACAGTACTATTGAATATTGTTTACATTAAAAATACTTTCTTTACAACTAATATAATTCTACCTTTTAATTTTTAGCCTCACTGATGGGAGAAGAATTGTGATGACATCTGTCCTCTATTTTAATACATTACGAATACCTTTATATGTAGTAAGAGAGTCGAAAGTTTGGGTCAAAATGCGCAATATTTTAACATTAGAAAATTAAAAACGGTTAATTTGTTTCAATACATCACCTAGTATGTGCTTCTATTTTGGAATACCACATTATTTTATTATTTTAAATTTTAAAAAGAGATATTCTTTAATGGTTAAGCTGCCAAAAATCTTTTTTCTACGTATTTTGTCATGAAAAGAACAGTACAGTTAGTTTGGGGTATTAAAATATCCTATCTTATAAGACAGCACTTGTAACTGCCTATACATGTTACATTATACCTGAGTTCCTCCATTACACTAAATCTTCGAAGGTAAGATATCCTTCTTGACAAATAAGGCATTTTCCAGTCTTAAAACGAATTAAAGTTTGTCCAAAGATATGCCCTAATGTATTGTGTTTTTGCGCAACCTTAGTGATATCATTCATGATAATTTACAGGATATTTCCAAAAAGAAAAAAAAACAGCGCACACAAAAAAGGATAATTTTATACCTTCGATAAGGCTTAACTACCATATAATGAGCAAGTTGAAACAAGATATTTTGTCGAAATGAAGAGTTTATCAAACTTTACGTTCTAAAGCGATCACGAGCATGAGTTGCTAAATGTCCGTTTCTACGAAAAACTTGCGCCATATATGCACAAAAATTTCACATATTTGCCAATTATCACAGACCTTTTACTCAATAAAAACGGTATTTATTACTGTACATTAATAAGTATTGATCGCGGCAAATACATAAACATGAAGCATTGTTTGGGTTTTCATAAGTGATTTTAACCTTTGTAGTGTAGAGTTGACTTTCCAAGAAGCTAATAAAGCAAATAGGTTGTAATTGATTGGCACAATCCTTATTTCATGCCATGCGGAAGTAAAAGACAGTTATTTTGATAGGTATGGAAAAGGACATTTGGAAGAATAAGCAAATAAGTGTATGATGATATATATGTTTGTATTTCCTAGGGCAAAGCTGCATGGGTTGTCTACTGTGTTTCTCACGAGAAATCGTACCTGAATTTCAGCTTCGTAAGCCTATAACCTTCGCACAAACCACCAAGGGACATGTCATTTTAAGTAGGGATATTTTTATAATAAAAAGATGAAAAGCATAAATAAAAGCAAACATGTCTAAAACAGAGACGTATATGTTCATGGAGCTATAACCAGAATGTTTCATAAAAGCATGACTTGTAATTCAGGCAAAAAGGTTAATGTTACCAAAACATGTTAGAAGTGATGGCATCACGAAAAAAAAACCTGAATAGGACATGCCATCAAACTATTGCTCATTGAGATAAAACATGCCCCCAAAACAAACCTAAATAGGGAAAGTCATCAAAGTATTTTTCATTGAGTTAAAACATGTTACCAAAACAAACGTGAATAGGGCATTTCATCAAAGTATTCTTCACTGAGTTAAAACATGCCACCAAACAAACGTGAATAGGACATGTCGTCAAAGTATTCTTCAT
Source organism: Carcinoscorpius rotundicauda (assembly GCA_011833715.1). Taxonomy (NCBI): domain Eukaryota; kingdom Metazoa; phylum Arthropoda; class Merostomata; order Xiphosura; family Limulidae; genus Carcinoscorpius; species Carcinoscorpius rotundicauda. The sequence continues at coordinate 36,737,993 of CM022406.1, read as the reverse complement.
TGAGGTAAAGCATACTACCAAACACCACCTGAATAGGACATGTCACCAAAGTATTCTTCATTGAAATAAATCATGCCCCAAAAACAAACAAAAACAGGTCATATCACCAAAGTATTCTTCATTGAGATAAAGCATGCTACCAAAACAAACGTGAATAGGGCATGACATCAAAGTAATCTTCATTGAGTTAAAATATGCTATCAAAACAAACGTGAATAAAACATGTCATCAAAGTATTCTTCATTGAGGTAAAGCATACTACCAAAACACACTTAAATAGGACGTGTCACCAAAGTATTCTTCATTGAGTTAAAACATGCTTCCAAAACAAACCTAAATAGGGCATGTCATCAAAGTATTCTTCATCGAGTTGAAACATGCTACCAAAACTAACGTGAATAGAACATTTCATCAAAGTATTTTTCATTGAGGTAAAACACGCTACCAAAACACACCTAAATGGGGAATGTGACCAATGTATTCTTCATTGAGGTAAAGCATGCTACCAAAACACACCTAAATAAGTCATGTCATCAAAGTATTCTTCATTGAAATAAATCATGCCCCCAAAACAAACCTAAACAGGTCATATCACCAAAGTATTCTTCATTGAGTTAAAACATGTTACCAATACAAGCGTGAATAGAACATTTCATCAAAGTATTTTTCATTGAGATTAGGCATGCTACCAAAACACACCTAAATGGGGAATGTGACCAATGTATTCTTCATTGAGGTAAAGCATGCTACCAAAACAAACGTGAATAGGGCATGCCATCAAAGTTTCTGCATTGAATTAAAGCATGCCACCAGAACAAACCTGAATAGAACATGCTCTCAAGATATACTGCATTAAAACATATTTCCCAAACATGCCGGAACAAGACAAGTCTTTAAGTATTCTTCATTAAAACAAGTCTGAATAAAGCATGCTATTAAAATATTCCTCAGCAAGAGCAAGACATGTCAAAAAAAAAACAAGGCCGTAAAAGGTATGACCGTTAAAATATTTCTCCAGAGGGCATTTCACCAAAACATATCCGAATAGATTGTTGTTGTTATTATTATATTGTAATAATTTTTCTTCTTGCCATAAGAAAGAACTTTTTAACGCAAAAAAGCACTGAATATTAATGTCATACACATTTTTCTATCATTAATAAAAGTGTCTACATGGATAAAATCCAAAGGTACATGTTAACAATCTTTTAGATTTTTAAAAATCTTTGAAAAAGAAACTTTTCTTTGGAAACCACACGGAAACGTTCTGGTTGACGATCAGATACTGTCCCAATGGATGGAGTGAAGATTTTATCTGAGTCATTCTAATAAAGTTCGAGATTTTCTTTCCGTTATTGTACTTCAAACTCGTTCAAAAGGAATGTCCTGTAACTTTAGGATAGTTTATCAAAAGGTTCTACAGAAATAAGCTATGACAGTAAAAATAAAGTCAGATTTCTCTGGTGAATGAAACGATAGTAATACATTTAGACAGTGTCTTCGACTAAAAATATTGGTTACAGAATTTCCAACAGGAAAACACAGTTCTGTATTTTAAAAAATGAAACAATGAGTTAAAATGTTTTATTACCATCATTATCACTTTTATCATAGTTCTTATTGTTATTATAAAACTGCATTTTTCTATCAGTTCAATTTATTTGTTATACAATGGGTTATTTGTTCTGTACCCACCAAGAGTATCGAAACCGAGTTTTAACGTTATAATCTGAGAGACTTATTCCCGAGACACTCAGAAGGGATATAAATTTTAAATGTATTTTAATTTAGTTCGCAAAGGTAACAACAGAAGGAGCGAAAACGTTTTTTTCTAGCAAACTCTGAGATAATCATGATTAGTAGATAATATTAACACCTAACACCTAAAAACATCTTAAACGATTTTTTCAAAGAATTATCTTACAAAACCATCAATATAATTTCACAAAACAGAAAACTAAAAAACAATCTTACAAAAAGAGACATTATTTCCATTAAAAACCTAAAACAAGACAGAAACATAAAAATTATAAAAGCAGATAAAGGTGACGCTATAGTAATAATGAACACGAATGAATACATACAAAAAATGAATAGCATCCTATCAGACACAAACAAATTTAAACCAATACACACGAGACGCAACTGAACAAATTACTACTACAAGTGAAAAAAGCCAACACAATTTTACAAACACTTTATTCATACCTACGTAAAACCGACTCACGCACACCGCAAATATACGGCATCCCCAAACCTCATAAACCAGATTGTCCATTACGACCAATAATGTCAACATATGAATCGTTTAATTACAATCTTGGTAAATACATAGCATGGGCATTCTCCAAATATGTAACATCAGCCAGCTCGTTCATCAAAGACTCTTTTAATTTCAAGTCTAATCTAAATCAACTTAGTCATAAAGCCTTAATGGCCAGTTTCGATGTTATATCCCTCTTTACAGAAGTTCCAACAACTGAAGCCTGCAAGATACCCTTAGAACTCTATATTCGAGACCCTAATCCAACTATAGACATTCCCAGTAACCAGTTAGCAACCCTCATAGAATTCACCACAATAAAGACAAACTTCATGTTCAACAACCAAAACTATATACAAACAAATGGCCTAAGCATGGGCAACCCAGTATCACCAGTTCTAGCCAATATTTTTATGACATAAGTTGAAACACAAGCAATTAACACAGCATTACATCCACCACTATACTGGTACAGATATGTAGATGACACGGTTGCGGGATTCAATTCTACAGAACACATACTTAATTTTTTCACTCACATTAACTCTATACATCCCAACATTAACTTCACATGTGAACAGGGAGAAAGCAATCAAATATCATTTCTTAACCTCAAAATTACAAGAACCGACACACAATTTAAAACAGAAATTCACCGAAAATCAACCATACTGGACTATACATTCCTTGGGACTCAGCACATGAGACAAAACAAAAACTTAACGTACTAAGAAACCAAATAAACACAGCCATAAAACTATGCTCACCAGATAAAATTAACGATGAATTAGACAAAATAAAACAATACTTCATCAACATCAATAAGTTTCCTTCACAAACCGTAGAAAACATACACACACACCTAGACAGAAAGCAAAATCAACCAACAAAAGTAAAGATATCTCACGAATCAAAAAATCACGAAACCATATATTGCTGTATACCATATATTCCTGACATCAGCAAACAAATAACCAACATTTGGCAAAAACTAGTAACAAATTATGACATTCCAGTTAATACTAAATTTATTCAAAAACCAGGCACAAAACAGGTCTATACTATGTAAGAACTACACTGACAAACACCACACCAACATTGTTTATAAAATAAAATGTGATAACTGCCACGACTTCTATATTGGAGAAACAAGTAGAAAAATGGAAATCAGATTCAAAGAACGTAAAAAGTCACCTTCACACGTTTTCAAACACTGCAAGTCAAATAAACACAACATAACTATAGAAAACACTCAAATACTAAATAAAGAAACAAACATAAACAAACCCAAAATTAAAGAAGCCTGACTTATACAACAACTTAAACCCAAAATAAACCAATATAAAGGAACGCCATTATACCTATATTAATATTATAGATAAAATTATATATTCAAACATCTAACCCCGCCCTCTACATTGCGACACACAGTTACACAACCCCTTCCAAACATGTGGTCAGCTTCCGGTCACTTACCTCTTTCTTTGTGAACCTGACGATGACCGAAGAAGGTCGAAATGTTGTTCGCTCTTCTATGTAAAATATTTTCTCCACCCAAACGAGCCGTTTTTGCATATAAATACTATATCATGATCGTAAGTCAAATGTCATGCGTATTTTTTTAGAATAGGTGAAAGAATTGGTAAGCTATAAAGCAACTATTTTATAATATATTTAGAAGATCGGTTCTTACCAATGAATTATTGTGTTTTTAGACTGTAAGGAAGTGTCTCACAATTTGCACCCGCATACAACAAAGGCCTGCAAAGCTAAGCCCATAAAAGTTATTTTGGTATTAATAAGGGAGTTCTCATAACTTAACTACGCTGTTTTCGTAAATAATATTCGTTTTTTAATTGTTTCTTACATTCTTTTAGATTGAAACTAATAAAAGTAATGGAACATGTTCATTTCTCTAGGTTTAGCTTTTTTTGTAAATTAAATTGTCTTGAAAACTATATTTAACAAGACACGTTTTTACGTAAAGTTTGTTTTTGTTTCAAAATTTTCTTGCACATATATATAATAAAAGCAATTTACACAAAGCCCGTTCTTTTCTGATATGTTTGGCTGAAAGTAAGACAGCTATTCAACAGCAGTATTCGTTAACCCTTATCTGACTGAAAGGTAGGATTTTACCGCCATTTTGATGTCTTCCCAAAGTACATAGTGGGTTCCTACAGCAACGAAATTTAATTTATGAGCTCTTGGACACACAGTTCGAGCATAGTAACCACAAGACTACACCCCCAACGTCACATAATTGTAAAATTCTTTACGCCTTAAAATGAAATATATTTTGTCAGTACATTCCGTTTCTTTCAAGAGTACCACGATCCAAAGGTTTTATTTCAACGGAAAGACAAATTTTGTTTCGATCTTTAAGGAAAAAGCTCGTTTTTAAACATATTTCTTCTTCTCCATTATTAAATAACGAGAACTATATGAGTATTAAGGAACTTTGTAATTCTTCTCTTGTCTGCTGTTTTCTCAGATTTAAATAATTTACACTTAATATGATAGAAAACCAAGAAAAAAGAGAGAGAGATTATAGTGCACCTAAATAAGGTGATTCTGTAAAAGGTGGGGGACGTGTAACTAATGAAACATGGCATTTACTGACTTCAAATAGAGCACTTCCTAATGTATATATTGTAAAATGTAAACATGGTGAATATATATAACAGTATTAAAATATTTAATTAGCATTAACCCATTCCCGCCGCAAGAAGACGTGGTGGGGCTAATGCCTCTCACGATTCCTCACCTTATGGATTATTGTCTATATTTATACTATAGTTTGGATTTGAAATGCAATTTTCATGGACTAAACATCCAAGCCAGCTACCCTTAAAGTTCAGGTATATCTGTTCTTACTCGAACAAAATGATCTGAAAAAAATCAACTGGGTTAATTTTTATCTTTACATCGATTTATAAATGCTTGTTGTAAAAGAATACATACTCCTCTCGTGGTATAGCAGCGCATTTTCGGGCTTACACCGCTATAAAACGTGTTTCGATAATTGTGATGGGCAGAGTACAGATAGCCCATTGTATAGTTTTGTGTTTAACTACACTTAAGAAAACAAAAGAAAGCATTGTGTTTTGGAGTTAATAATATTATTGGTATTGTAAGTTTTAGCCTTACGATATTATTTTAATCAACTGCAAAGTGTTCTAGTGGTTAATTTAATAATCTCTAGTTATACCCCTGGCTAGTGAGCTCATATGCTACTAACGAGGTATTCAGAAGACGATTATTTGTCTTTAAAGATGAAAATTCTTTCAATCTAGATTGGGCTTGAGAAAAAGTGAACGTTTTAATCAAAATTGTGGATAAAACTGTTTGATAATTTATTTTCATTTTCTTCTTAATAATACATGAAATGATGTAGTGACAAAAGTAATAGTTTTCTTTGAAATATGTGACATGTCAACAGATGAAGGTCACCTTTCTATGACAATGGAATGTTGCTTCTTTTAAACTTTTGTTTCGTCTTCTCAACTTGTGCTTTAAAAAAAAACACTTAAGATTTCTTGATCATTTAAATGTTCCTTTAAGCAGGGTTTTAATCAGAATTTTTTTTAAGATGAAGGAGTGAAGCTGTCAAAATACGAAGAGATAAAATTCAATAAAAGTGATTTATTATAAAGTCACATGCTAATGTGTCTTGTGGCCAAATCAATCTGTAGGACACACAGCGTGTTATTAAGAAAAATTATAGTTAAGCGAATTTCCACTTTCTAAGCATGGACTGTGGTAATTCAAATATATCATATATTTTCAGAAGATGTACTCCACTGGACTATTATTCACATACCAAATTTCAAGACAATTATTCAATAAATATACGAGATACAAAATATTCAGTTTTTCTTAGATTTTTTTTAATTTTCTTTGCGCCGAAAGTACGGAAACTTTATTTGGTAGAAAAAAAACTTTTATGGAAGTTTTTTTTCATAGTTGAAAAACTGATAGATTTTTACAACCTACATATAAATTGTCAAATTTCTTCTAATTATAAGCCAAATATGAAAAGCTATTCATCACAAATACGTCCAAATTTGACCAAACTTTTTCGCACGCCTTGAGTTACCTTTTTGTACCATTTACTACATTTTCATCTAAAAGTGAATTCGGATTAAAGCAGCTCATTCAGATCAATAGAATCATAGGAGGAGCAGATACATAAATGGTAGTTAGTCCAAGTAAACTAGATTATCGGTTTCTAGCTAATGTTTTCAAAAGAATCATAGGGGTGGACGGTTGTTATTCATTATTTGTAGCTAACTTTTAAGACTCAGTTTGCTAAATTTTATGAAATTCTTCTGATTAAAAATATTTTAAAGTATCCTGATATTAGCACAAACAATTTGCGTAAATAATGATATTTGATACGGCTGTATTGAGTGGATGCGGGTGACGACAAGAAACTTTTAATCTAGATTCCAAAGCGTTACTATAAACAAATTTATTAGCACTGCTGTAGAAAGTAAAAGCTACCATCATATATTTTAAAGTATTTGATTGGTTCTGTAAGGTTTAGGTCTGTGTACGAATAATAGAAGTGCGATCCTGAAACCAGTGTTGGTTATTTTCCAGTGTCGCTTTCTTACTTGCTGTGGTTTGTTGGTGCGCATTGACAAAAAATTATGATATTTAGTCAAAGACACTTTAGGTGTAAAAACAAGTGTGATCTGGCTAACTAATGGACGAATTTCTGCTGTAAAGTAATAATTAATGCTATGAGTGTAGCTACAAGTTTGACCGCCAATTTTGATTTCATTTCTTTAAATCACACGCTCGATCGTTTTTCGGCCTCACCTTTTTCTTCACACTTAAGATGTTTTTGATTAGGTGCATTTTAGCGGTAAATATAAAACCCTAGTTATTTAGGACCCTGATATCCAAGAACTAGAGTTTGTCATTATGTTGACTGATACTGGGCCCTGACCCGGCATGGCCAAGTGTGTTAAGGCGTGCGACTTGTAATCTGAGGGTCGCGGATTCGCATCCTTGTCGCGCCAAACATGCTCGTCCTTCCAGCCGTGGGGGCGTTATAATCTCACGGTCAATCCCACTATTTGTTGGTAAAAAGTGTCGCCCAGGAGTTGGCGGTGGGTGGTGATTACCTTCCCTCTAGTCTTACACTGCTAAATTAAAGACGGCTAGCCTCCCAGTGGCTTAGCGGTACGTCTGCAAACTTACAACACTAAAAACTGGGTTTCGATACCCGTGGTGGGCAGGGCACAGATAGCCGATTGTGTAGCTTTGTGCTTAATTCAAAACTACACCAACAACAAGGGACGGCTAGCGCAGATATCCCTCGAGTAGCTTTGCGCAAAATTAAAAAAAAAATACTGAGCTGTTAACTGCTTAAAAAACTAAACATCGTTAAACAATCTATCAAAAAACTCTTAAACTCCACTTAATTGTAATAAATATATCTACCAACACATCACGGGTTTAAAACACTCAGATCAAGACTGGAACTTTTTCTCGTGGAATTACAAAAAGATGTAAGCAACATTATAAATAAAACTGGAGGACATGATCACTTTATTGGTCTGTTCGAAGGTTTTACCGTTAAACACAAAAGGATATTTTCTTTCGTTCGAAAACGTAAGAGTGTTTTTAAAACATCCTTAGTTATTATGCCTTGCACATTTTCATTCTCAGTAAACACAAATTCGGAACAAATATCAGTAGTTTTGTCTATAGGTGCATTTGTAAATAGTGACCTAATATCATATTCTAAAGTATCTTCAACCCATTACTCACTCTCCACAAACTCTTCCAAAAACAGGGTGGTTATGGGTGCTTGCTTTAGAAATGAAGAAAATAATTGGTACAACTGGTCATGGGTGCTTAAATACTTACACTAGAAGTAATGGAAATAATTCATGTAATTGGTCATAGGTGTTTATACTAGAAATAATAGAAATATTTTATGTAACTGGTCATGGGTGCTTACACTAGAAATAATGGAAATAATTGGTGTGAATGATCACAGCTGCTTACACTAAAACTAGTTGGTGTGAATGATCACAGCTACTTACACTCTAAATAACAGAATTGACTGCTTATATTAGAAATAGTTGGTGTACCTGGAAATTGTATTTATATGGACTCCCTAAGGTTCATCATGATCTTGAACGAATTTCTTGTTTTCTTATGGAACTATACCCATATAGTTCTGACATTAATTTAGTTTCACGTGAATATTTTATAAAGGCAGGAGTAAATCTTATAAATATTTTTATGGTACTTTCTGATAAGATTTCGTAAAATCAAAACTATATATTACCAGATTCATTGAATTTATCTCAAATAGGTCAATGTTTGTTTGTTTGTTTCTTGCGTTCTTCAAATTTCATTTATCACCTTTTGAATCTTCGCGTAAAGCTACACGAGAGCTATCTGCGCTATCCGTTCCTGAGTGAGCAGTGTAAGGAAGATAGCTAGTCATCACCAACTCTTGGATTACTTTTTTTTACTAACGAATAGTAGGATTGATTGTAACATTATAACGCCCCCACGACTCAAAGTGCAAGCATGTTTGGTGTGACGGGGATTTGAACCAGTGACCCATAGATTACGAGTCGAGTGTCTTAACCACTTGGTCATGCCGCACATCCTTTTCTGTTTTAATAGTTGTAACCGATTAATTATGAAAATGCTCAATCACGTTTCAATTTTGGGCAGTTTTTTTACACTAACTTTTCTCTGTATTTATGACTAACAAACAATTGATTCTATTTCTGGAACAAGACCTGGTAGTTAATAGCATGAGTCACAGTTTGAGCGGCGCACGTTCGAATCCCTTTCATCAAATGTGCTCGCCCTCTCAGCCGTTGTAGCGTTATGATGTGACGGCCAGTCCCACTATTTATTGTTAAAAGGGTAGCCCAAGAGTAAGTGGTGTTGACTAGTTACCCTTCCCTCTAGTCTATAACTGCTAAGTTAGGGATGACAACCAACGGATAGCCTTCCTGTAGCCTTGGCCGAAATTCAAACCAAACTACTCGTGTAAATAACCTGTGTAGGAAATATGAAAGTGATGAAATGAAAGTGTTTATATTTTATAACGTACAATAAATAATTTTATCATAAAAACCTATTTTGGCTCATACGTTTCATTATTTATATATATTACTTGTAATTAGGATCTTGCTAACAGAGCCAATAGAAACACGGATGTGGCGAGACAAAATAAATAATTAATTAATGAAATGACTTAAAACTATGCTCGTTTACTTGGATAATAAATAGAGAAATTAAAAACAAATGTTTCATATATTTGATGTGAGAGGACGCCACTTTAGCGTTGGTTTATTTGGAAAAATAAAATCTGAACAAAGTAAACTATATTAAATCCGATAAAAAATAAAATCTTACAAAATTCTAGTGTTTTTATTTTTTTATTGAACAATATTGACAGTGAGTGTTGGTATGTTTAGTTTGTTTTCGTAAGTCAGAAGCTATATTGTGTAAAGAAAGCCAGCAGATGAAAGTTTGTCTTAATATTTTATCTGACTTTCGTTGGTTGTTGTTTTGAATTAAGCACAAAGCTACACAATGGGCTATCTGTGTTCTGCCCACCACGGGTATCGAAACCAGGATTTTAGCGTGTAAGTCCGCAGACATACCGCTGAGTCACTGGGGGAGCCTGATTTTCGTGTGTTAAAAGTTGTTGTTTGTTATTAACCACGAAGATCCATAAAGGGCTGTCTGTGTTCTGCCCTAAATAGTACAAGTCCACAAACAGAGGCTAGAGGAAGGTTTAAATATCAACTATCAGGAAAGTAGTTTTAAAAAAGGAATATATTTTGGAAGTAAATTGTTCATATGTTTTGGAACATTGAAGAGAAAAATGTAAATGTGTTTCTGTAAGTCCACATTTACCATTCCAACAATTTTTCTTGAAAACCTATTACATATATATATATATATATATAGTACTGTGCGAAAGTTCTAAAACAAGATAATATTTTCCATTTCTTTCCATTTTGTTGAGCTAATTATTTTATGAAGGTAGTTTTTCACTGATCCTTGTTAACAATTGAATGGAGCAGGGAGATAATACTTATCATTGTTTAGAATTACTATATACTTCTACCAAAGGTATGTTATAATGGTTCCGTTTGAATGAGCATACTGATAAAATTTAGGGCCTGAACTAACTGTCATGGTACCACATGAAGTGTCTTAACTATATAGAAAGAAGCTACAAAGGAACTACCATAGGGTACCGATATGCGCTAGAATAGCACTCTACAAATAGGTCTTGATTAAAACAGTGTTTAGCACTATATATTATGTTTTGTTAACATGCAACGACCGAAAATGCGTACATAATTGTCAGCAGAATAGAGAGTTCACATAAAGCTTTTCGTGATGTTGGCTGGACTTCAAACAAATTGTTTAAGTAGGTACCCCGCTAGGACAGCGGCAAGTCTACGGATTTACAATGCTACAAACGATTCTCCTCAGTGGACACAGCAGATAGCTCTATGAGGCTTTGCTATAAGAAACGCCAACACAGGCTTGTTTATGCAGCTTTCGAGACAGAAGGAAAACGACCACTGATCTGTTTTTGTTTGTTTTTGAATTTCGCGCAAAGCTACTCGAGAGCTATCTGCGTTAGCCGTCCCTAATTTAACAGTGTGAGACTATAGGCAAGGCAGATAATCATCATCACCCACCGCCAATTCTTGAACTACTCTTTTATCAACGAATAGTGGGATTGATCGTCACATTATAACGCCCCCACGGCTGGGAGGGCGAGCATGTTTGGTGCGACGGGGATGTGAACCCAAGACATTCAGATTACGATTCGCACGCCTTAGCACGTTTGGCCATGCTTGGCCAGAGACTAAAGTAATTAATTAGAGTTAACATCAATTTCCATGGATAACTTTACCTAAGTGTCCCCCTTACACCCACGAATCAACCTCACCCAAGACTCCATGCAACAATATATTTTGTTTTTTGAATTTTGTGCAAAGCTACACGAGGGCTATGTGCGATAGCCGTCTCTAATTAAGTAGTGTAAGACTAGAGGAAAGGAAACTAGTCATCACCACCAATCGAAAAATTGTGGGGTACTATTTTATCAACAAACAGTAGGATTGATCGGCACATAATGAATGTCCTCACAGTTGATAGGGCGAGCATGTTTATTATAACAAAGATTCAAACCCACGAGTCGAGCACCCTAGCCATCCGACAAACATCAGTCATCCACTATTGGAAACAAGGAAACCGTTACAAGGTGAAATTTGAACGTGTACGAAATTTGTTGCTTTGTGAGGAAAAATACTGGAGTTTTAATGGCACGGAATTTGTTTTCACGAGCGAAATAGAATTTTAAAAGTATTTTTTGTAGTTTTACAAACTTAATGCTACTAATAGCGGCTCCATAACTTTAGTTTCCGTTTTTTCTGATATTCCAGAAGAAACTTATCAGTAGTTTAAAACAGTTCTTGTGAACTTTGTTGGAGTAGAAGGATGTAGGACGTTTTCCTGACCTTTGGAAGAAAGGGGTAAAAACTTTTCTCAAGAAAATACCTCTTGAGGTATTTCCATAATTACAAGGATAAAAGACTAAAACTTTCCAACAAGTGAGAAATAAAGCAGCTGTTACTGAGTAAGTAGGAGTGTCAAAACAGCTTCGTAGAAACAAAAATTATGGACTATTAAGGAGGGAGCATTCCAAAAATATATTTAACTCATACTCAAGTGTATAATGTAGAACGTACACAGCCAGTAATATTTCTGTCCATTTTCTTTGTTTGCACAAGTTTTGCTCTCGTCCTAATGACGCAAAACGTAGTGACATTAAGAGAGAAAAAAGATGGTGTAGATATATAAATATATGTGTTAATTGTTGGAGAGTTTTAATTATATAATTGTCCCTAAACCTTTTATAATGCTTAATGATATCATAAACTGTAGTCAGGTTTCGATTTTCATTGTTTTAATCTTAGATTATACTATAAATATTTATTGATTTTTACTTTTTCCTATAATTTCAAATTAGCCGATTTTGCACCGTTTTTCTTTGTTAGCTTTTAAATTTATTAAAAAAAATTCAATTTTCAGAAAAAACGTTTTTTTTCTGCGTAGTTATACATTGCCAGCTTTGTAGTACTGGACCACTGGATAATTTTTATTAACATTTATTGAGATATTAATGGTTATTATTTAGTTTATTTGGTTATTTAATATTTTTTATTATTTAGTTTATTTGGTTATTTAATATTTTTTATTATTTAGTTTATTTGGTTATTTAATATTTTTATTGTTTAATTTTCGTAACAGAGTATTAAAAGTTAACATTTTAAATACGATAGTTAAGGCAAGTTTGGCTGTGTAACTCTTTAGAAGTCGTATGTTATGTGTGTGGTTCAATTGCTGTAGTATTGTTGACGCCAAGTTTCTCGAATCTTCTGCATAGTTCTCGTTACCTTAACTGGGTATTGTTACACAATGATTAGTGATTAGCTATAACGAGCGATATTTGGAAGTAAATTTCACAGTTTAACAGAGATAAGAAAATTAAATTATCTTGATATACGGTGTTGTGAAGTAATTGAAACCGTCAGTATGGATTAAAACGAAAGGAAAACAATTACTTAAGTTAAAGAAATAATTGTAAGGGATAACTTAAGTGATTTATTCACTGACACTATTGTGATAAAAGTAGAGAACAATATTTTATCTCATCAAATGAATGCTGAAGTAACTGAACTAGCCTGTGTGGATTTTTGACAAGATAGAGAATTATTTGAAGCTTTTAATGCGAATGTGATATCCTATAGTGTAAAGGATTTTTCTACATACATTGAACTTGTTTCCAATATGCTAATTTAAAACAAGTTGATTATGTGCTGCCTGTTTGTTGTTCGAATTTATCGCCTACAAGTCACAAACACCTACTGTAGAATACTCCCAGCCCAAACATATATAAAACTCTAATCATAATTAACTAATTCAATAGAACCATGGCTTTATTTGTAAGAAAAACACTATTACAATTATAAAAAGTACAAGATTCTACTGGGGTTAAACCAACCTGAGAACATTGTATATCTTAGCTAATATTCAGAAGTATGCTTTTGAATTATTTAAGTCATACGTTTGACCATTCGTAAATACAGAACTAAACATATTGTTGCTCCACGACATCAGAAAGATAAGTCCCCAAGATCATACTACAAAGATCACAGGTAACTTTGTACCACCAAAAACCAACCCCTCACCCTCTGCTCAACCAATCAAAATTAGAAGATAATCTTAACAACAAACCCACGCTCCCTCTATTATTAACCATTTTTGTCGAAAGAAGCATATTTTTGATGATAATAATACAATAAAAATGCACTACAATGTTCTTAAGATGTAACATAATAAAACTTCAAAACTGATATCTTCCTAACTTCATATACATTACGATTAGCAATATTTTCCTTTGAATACCCCGGATCTGATCATGACATCCGTTGGGAATGAAAGTAAAACTATTTATGATAAGCTATCTCTTAATGCCATACTAGATTTGAACTAAGATTGCTTCAAATGTATTTCTTTTCTTCAGTTGATTATTTTGAACTGGGAATTGTGGAATTTATATTTCGGATAACACTTTAAATAACGTTTTTAGGTGTTGTGTTCTACGTAAAATAGGATATATAAACATCGCAATAGTAAGGCTACATGAAACCAAAAAAGTTTCAATTTCTGTCGTGGAGATAAGTACTTAAGAATTTTTGCAACTTTGCTTTCAACTTCATGTTTGTCGTCCCTCTACTTTTCACCTTGGACAGCTTCTGCATCCTGAATGCATCACTGTTGGACTAGGCTAACCCATAAACATATTAACCTATCAAATCAAAAAAACGAAGTCAGTATATATAAAAGTATGGTAAAACGTATACACATTCACAGTGTAAATTGGGTTCCAACTGCATTAATGAACTTGCAGGATATCGATGGCTGCTGACAAAACTATAAAAGTGAAATAATGAGATACATTTCTGGAGATAGAGGTCGAAATTTTGTTAATCATAAGACTTCTTTGGTTACACAGCGAAGCGATATTTAACACATTGAGACAAAATAATAACCTCCTCCCAGTACAATCCAAATACTATAACCTCCTCCCAGTTCACTCCACGTAATATAACCGCCTCTCAGTACAATTCAAGTACTATAGCCTCCTCCCAGTACAATCCAAGTACTATAACCTCCTACCAGTACAATCCAAGTCCTTTTACCTCCTCTCAGTACAATCCAAGTGCTATAACCTCCTCCCAGTTCAATCCAAGTAATATAACTTCCTCCCAGTACAATCCAAGTGCATATAACTTCCTCTCAGTACAATCCAAGTGCTATAATCTCCCCTCAGTACAATCCAAGTACTACAACCTCCTCCCAGTACAATCCAAGTGCTATAACCTTCTTCCAGTACAATCCAAATACTATAACCTCCTCCTAATACAATCCAAGTACCATAATCTCCTCCCAGTACAATCCAAGTGCTATAACCTCCTCCCAGTTCAATCCAAGTACTATAACTTCCTCCCAGTACAATCCAAGTGCTATAACTTCCTCTCAGTACAACCCAAGTGCTGTAACCTCCTCCCAGTACAATCCAAGTGCTATATCTACCTCCCAGTACAATCCAAGTACTATAACCTCCTCCCAGTACAATTCAAGTGCTATAACCTCCTCCCAGTTCAATCCAAGTACTATAATCTCCTCCCAGTTCAATCCAAGTGCTATAACTTCCTCTCAGTACAATCCAAGTGCTATAACCTCCTCCCAGTACAATCCAAGTACTATAACCTCCTCTCAGTACAATCCAAGTACTATAACTTCCTCCCAATACAATCCAAGTGCTATAACCTCCTCTCAGTACAATCCAAGTACTATAATTTCCTCTCAGTACAATCCAAGTACTATAACCTCCTCTCAGTACAATACAAGTACTATAACCTTCTCTCAGTATAATCCAAGTACTATAACCTCCTCCCAGTACAATCCAAGTACTATCCTTAATAATGTTTAAACTTATTTTTCAAAACTCAAATCCCCTCCCCCACACACAATTGTTTTGCAACAGTTAGCATGCCGGACTATGGATCTACGAGTCCAGAGTTTAATTCTTCTTCCTGATAAAAAATGTCGCTCTCCGCTCTTTCGTGTGCGTTATAAGAGTGACAGTAAAATCCAACTATTCGATTACAGTTAGCTGGTGATAGGTTTCGTTAGTTAGTTGTTTTCTCTCTAGTCTATCGATTCAAAATTAGACGCAGCCGGCACAAAAAAGCACGAAGTAGCTTTGTGTGAATATCCGTTAAAACAAGCATCCGCACACAGCCGTCACCAGGAGATTGGTCTTTTTAGAAATTAAGCTGTGATAAGTGAACTAAAGTTTCTTTGTTTGTTTTGAATTTCGCGCAAAGCTACACGAGAGTTATCTGCGCTAGTTGTCTCTAATTTTGAACTAGAGGGAAGGCATCAATTCATAACCACACACCGCCAACTCTTGAGCTACTCTTTTACCAACAAATAGTGGGATTAAGCGTAACATTATGACGTAATGTTAGGACAAACATGTTCGGTGCGAAGGGGATTCCAACCCGTTATCCTTGGATTACGAATCGGGTACCTTAACCATCTGGCCGGACTAAGAGAACTAACTTCACATAAGACCTGTTAAATATTTTAGGCACCCCAGTGGGTCAGCGGTAGGTCTGCGGACTTACACGGTGTCGATACCCGTGGTGGGCAGAGCACAGATAGCCCATTGTGTAGCTTTGTGCTTAATTCAAAACAACAATAAATATTTTAGTCATTATGGTTTTGTGTTGTCGTAATGAACCAAAAGTGAAGTTGTAATTGTCGCTGATTTAATTGTAACTTACGGTGTAAACAAGTTAGAAGAATACTAAAACCTTTTTGTTGTTGGTTGTTTGTTTTTTTTTGCTTAAATTAGAACTACAGTTATATTGATAATAACTTAATTGTTTAAGAGTGAAGAAACAAGCAGTTGAATCACCACGAAAGATCTTATCTCTGTTTTATTCTATGTAACTTCACTGCTGTTTCCTCCTAAGTCAGCAGTAAGTTTGCGTACTTACAACGCAAACAGTGAGGGTTCGATTTCCCGCGATGGACAGAAGGCAATTTGCTCACTGTACAACTTTGCACTAAGAGAAAACAACAAAAGAAAAAGATGCCTAGCTTTATAAAAAGCCGCCCATGAAAGCTCACTGGTACGTCTGCAGGCTTAAAAAGTTAGCATTTGGACTTTGATACCCGTGGTGGCAGGACACAAAACCCATTGTGTAGTTTTATATTTAAAAATGGGTTAAATTAAACCAAAACTCCAAAATCCTCTTGGCGGATCAGCTGTAGATCTGAAAGCTTATAACGCTAAAAGGCGGGTTTCGATACCGACTAACGAAGCACATATAGCCTGTTAGTATTGTGTAGTTTCGGGCTTAAAAACGCCACAAACATAAAAAAAAAATGTAAAACTCAACCAACTGTTATATGTATCTTGTTTATATTTTTACGAGTCACATGCCGCCGCTGCTCTTGTTTAATAATAAAAGTTAAAGTATCGTACTGGAATAGCTTCTCGTTGTTTTTATTTGTTTTTAAGAATCGTAATTACCAGATTCAACACTAGGCGTCACCCCACTTACTGCGCCTGGTGTACGTCTTCACTCGGCTTCTGTTAAATATTGTACAACAAGCACTCACACTGGTAAAAGCCGAACAGCAGGTAGGACTCACTCGCTCTCCGTGATGTATGGGGGTTGGTAACTCCTTTTGTTGAACACAATATTTAAAGGAGAAAGACTCATCAAGCCTACAGCAAAAGGTAACTGTTAAAAAAGTCCTTACTGAAATCGTCACACAAAAATGAAAAGCACCTTGTAGTCTTTGACGAAGAGAAGACTATTAGACGAATAGGTAAACTGTTCCAAAAGCTTGTAAGCACCTATGTTTATGATAAGACATCGATTTAATTAATTATAAGTTTTAATATAGGAAAGAATGAGTATTTAGTTTTCCTGCAGTAAATAGTCTTTAATATAACTGATAATGATGTGATAATACACGATTATCGAATAAATTACTATTTAAGTAAATCTACCCAAGTGAATAGTAGAAAAAAAATCGTATGTGTAAATTAAACTCAAAGAAGTGAGAATTTTTACAGAAAAAAAAATCGGTTGAGGTACAGTTAATACATATATCTATATAAATATAATAATATTGTCTGTTGTATGCCTACGGTTAAGGTACAGTTAATACATATATCTATATAAATATAGTAATATTGTCTGTTGTATGTCTACGGTTAAGGTACAGTTAATACATATATCTATATAAATATAATAATATTGTCTGTTGTATGTCTACGTAAATACTTCGCAGAATGTGGATGGATCTTTATCAAAATGTGTATGGAGGTTCATTAGGTCCATGAAGAAATACATACAAATGTTGAAGTTTTGCCATTTTTATGAGTGTTTTCGCAGTTCATTTTAACCACTACTTTGCCCCTGTTGATGAATATTCATTAAATATGACATGAGGAGATGCATGCAAATTTACGGTTTCACGTTTTATGTTTTGCTGTTTTAACGAGCGTTTTGGATTTTGTTTAGTTATACGTAAGGGAAACAACTTTTCATTTCTTAAGATACCCTTTCATTAATCAGGAATTTACATAACTTTCATTCTGCGTACGGGTATCCCAGCTAGTAAATAAATATGATGCTATTTTCCTGCTAGAGACCTGGAAAAGGTACTCTTGATTTAACAAAATCTGATAAAAGATTTATCTAATGATTGTTGGAGCGTGTGAAGGTATAAATCTTCGTTAAACCTGGCCCGGCATAGTCAAGCGTGTTAAGGCGTTCCACTCGTAATCCGATGGTCGCGGGTTCGAATCCCGGTCACACGAAACATGTTCGCCCTCCCAGCCGTGGGGGTGTATAATGTGACAATCAATTCAACTATTCGTTGATAAAAGAATAGCCCAAGAGTTGGCGGTGGGTGGTGATTACTAGATGCCTTCCCTCTAGTCTTACACTGCTAAATTAGAACCCGCTAGCGCAGATAGCCCTCGAGTAGCTTTGCACGAAATTCAAAAGCAAACAAACAATTCGTTAAGACCTAGTGGTCTTAAATGTCCCCAATAACACATTTTTCAAAACAGCTTTCCATTTCTTCATATTTTTTTTCTTTTAATGCTGATGCAATTTTGGTTATTTGCTGTATGTTCCTCGAGAGAATCTCGCGGTTTTGGTTTTATAAATTTCGTTATTGTTTTTTCAACAGCACCCCACTTTTATGTTTTAGGTAACTGTTTTATTTTCATTGAGAACAGTTATTTCTTCAGCATGGTCAACATTCGCCTGGGTAAATAAAAACGTTCTCTAACTTGATGGTTTAGTTTAGATCAGTTGTTTGATTGACATTTCTTTAAAACTGTCTCAACTTGAGCCAAGCTTGTGAACACTACTATATATAGTATATATCTTGCTTTCACAAAATTAAATTTATTACAAACATTTGTTCATTACGTGTGTGATGATATCATGCTAGATACTAATTTAAGGTTTATGAACTTTTGATATAATAACATTTAGAACAGTGGTGTCTCCTGACACTACATTTACTGAGTTATTTTCAGTGTTTAATGAGTTAACAAATAAATTTTTAAAACTCTCACCCGTCTCTGATCTCAAATGAAACACTCATTCATTGGCTCTTCTGGCACGTTATATCTCAAGACGTCAATGAAGCCGAAAAAAATGTAGAATAAAAATTTCTCTCACTCGAGACTCCGTCGCGTGAGTCGTAACAGTCACATGATACGCTGTGCTGATGTAACCCTAAGTAACTGAAAGGCTTTTAATGGACTGCATCTGTCTAGGATGTTTTGGTGAAGTTTACAGTTGCCAGCGAATCTAATGAAGATCTACGCCAGCAGCTCAAACGTCGTCCGAAACATCCTGGACAGATGCAGTCCATTAACAAAACACCCCTCTTTATAAACTCTCTCTCAAGCACAAACTTCAATTGCTTTAAAGTAAATCAAGTTTATTGGCATCTGGAGGCCCACTGATTATTATTTTGTGATAACGTATAACAGAAACCTGAAATTAGAAGGTACACAACATTTGAGGAAAGCTGCTTCAAACAACATGGTGGTAAACAAAATAAGTATATTCATGTCAGGCAGATCGATCTCTTCCTGAATATTTTGTTGTGTTTGTTATCTTGGCAGGTAAGTAATTACTATAGGAAGGTACTTTTTGGAAAACGGTTAAACATGATTTGGTGTTTGGACCAATGGGTATGATTATGATTGCCATCTCAATAAGATTACATCTAATAAGTTGGTTGATGCTAATTTCTTTCCAAGTGTTTAACAAACCATCACTAAACTTAACTCTTATGTTGATGATTGAAATGGTTTGAATTTCGCACAAGTGCTACACGAGTGCTATCTTAGCTAGACGTTCCTTATTTAGCAGTGTAAGATTAAAGGGAAGACAACTAGTCATCACCACTCACAGCCAATTTTGGGCTATTTTTATCAACAAGTAGTGGGATTGACCGTCACATTATAACGACCCCACGACTGAAATGGTGGGCATATTTGGTGTGACGGGGATTCCAACCCTCGACCCTCGGATTGCGAGTCGAACGCCTTAACCCACCTGGCCTTGCCGGCATGATTGAGAAAGAGAAGGGATTATTATATTTGAGCAGCTTTTGAAGCCGTTAGGAATTTTTTATTATTAGATTGAAATGAGCAAAACGTCTGAAAAAAGCTTTTAGAATCTTAGATTATCTATTTGTTAATACAAATACGACACGGTTATATAGGGAATATATTACATAAAGAACAAACGCAAAATATTTTTCTTACGTTGAGCTTCGTGAAGAAACATCTATAGAGATAATAATGACTATATTAATAAAGCAGTCTTTAGCAATATATCACAAGTATCTCTTGGCTTTGTCCTAGAATTCCGAAATGTCAGCACTAAACCAAAACAACTACACCCAAAACATAGAGCTTCGCGGACTAGTGACCGAGTCTGAGAGTCCATTGCCTATTTCAGTGTGTTCACAAAATCTGACCGACTGTTACAACGTAGAACCGAAGCCTTTTGCACGGTAAGTACACTATGTATTTATTTTTTATTTGTATTTATCAGTATGTTTTGCTTCTCAGAGAAGATAAGAATCAAAATAGATTCCATCCTTCACCTATATTTAACACATAAAATAAGACAACATATGCCGTTGGAGTTTCTCAACAGTCAGGCCAGATACACACAGAAGCCAGATTTTATCCTACAATTAGATTTAGTTTAAAGAATAAAAACAAAATCGGGTTTGCACTTCCAAAGCCAAGACAGATTTCATAACTGAATTTGCAGTAGTTGTGCGTTCTTTATGTCTCGTATAGATGTGTTATAATGAAGTTTATTAATCATGAACAAAATTTTACTAAATCCTGTGTGGTCATTTCTCCTCTCCAGTGGTAAATTCTCAACAGTACGACTTTGCAGCTGCAAAACCAGTGGAGAAGCACATGCTGCGAAGTACATCAAAAAGAGACGCCGCTCAGCGAACGCGCGGCACGAGATAATACACGAAATATTGATATTATTAAAATGTAAACCATGCCAACGAATCATTCAGTTGAAAGAAGTTTTCGAAAGTCCATCTGAAATGGTCTTAGTTCTCGAACTGTAAGTGAGCGTGAAATTATGTAAGTATATTGTTTTGACCTAAGCAAGCACCAGTGTTTCCAAATTTCATATTTTGTGTAAAGAATTCTGTGAATATTACAGCTAAATTGCTATAAAATAAAACCAATGAATACCGTCAGGTCAAGATGACAAAGTTGTTTCTTTGCTTGTTTGTTTTGGAATTTCGTAAAAAGCTACACTAGGCCTATCTGCATTAGTCGTCCCTAATTTAGGGACGACTAATGCAGATAGGCCTAGTGTAAGATTAGAGATAAGGTAGCTAGTCAGTGATGTCGAGAAACCCACTTGTTGAGAATTTTATATGCAAAAACGGCTCGTTTGGGTTGAGAAAATATTTTACATAGAAGAGCGAACAATGTTTCGACCTTCTTCGGTCATCGTCAGGTCCACAAAGAAAGAGGTAACTGACCGGAAGCTGACCACATGTTTGGAAGGGATTGTGTAACTGAGTGTTGTAATGTAGAGGGCGGGGTTAGATGTTTGAATATATAATTTTGTTTATAATATCAATATAGGTATAATGGCGTTCTTTTATATTGGTTTATTTCGGGTTTAAGTTGTTGTATAAGTAAGGCTTCTTTAATTTTGTGTTTGTTTATGTTTGTTTCTTTATTTAGTATTTGAGTGTTTTCTATGGTTATATTGTGTTTATCTGACTTACAGTGTTCGAAAACGTGTGGTGACTTTTTATGTTCTTTGAATCTGGTTTCCATTTTTCTACTTGTTTCTCCAATATAGAAGTCGTGGCAGTTATCACATTGTATTTTATAAACAATATTGGTGTGGTGTTTGTCAGAGTAGTTCTTACATAGTATGGACCTCAGTTTTGTGCCTGGTTTTTGAATAAATTAAGTATCAACTGGAATGTCATATTTTGTTACTAGTTTTTGCCAAATGTTGGTTATTTGTTTGCTGATTCAAAGAATATATGGTATACAGCAGTATATGGTTTTGTGATTTTTTGATTCGTGAGATATCTTTACTTTTGTTGGTTGATTTTGCTTTCTGTCTAAGTGTGTGCGTATAATGTTTTCTACGGTTTGTGAAGGAAACTTATTGATGTTGATGAAGTATTGTTTTATTTTGTCTAATTCATCGTTAATTTTATCTGATGAGCATAGTTTTATGACTGTGTTTATCTGGTTTCTTAGTATGTTAAGTTTTTGTTTTGTTTCATGTGCTGAGTCCCAAGGAATGTATAGTCCAGTATGGGTGATTTTTCGGTGGATTTCTGTTTTGAATTGTGTGTCGGTTCTTGTAATTTTGAGGTTAAGAAATGATATTTGATTGCTTTCTTCCTGTTCACATGTGAAGTTTATGTTGGGATGTATAGAGTTAATGTGAATGAAAAAATTAAGTATGTGTTCTGTAGATTTGAATCCCGCAACCGTGTCATCTACATATCTGTACCAGTATAGTGGTGGATGTAATGCTGTATTAATTGCTTGTGTTTCAATTTGTGTCATAAAAATATTGGCTAGAATTGGTGATACTGGGTTGCCCATGCTTAGGCCATTTGTTTGTATATAGTTTTGGTTGTTGAACATGAAGTTTGTCTTTATTGTGGTGAATTCTATGAGGGTTGCTAACTGGTTACTGGGAATGTCTATAATTGGGTTAGGGTCTCGGATATAGAGTTCTAAGGCTATCTTGCAGGCTTCAGTTGTTGGAACTTCTGTAAAGAGGGATATAACATCGAAACTGGCCATTAAGGCTTTATGACTAAGTTGATTTAGATTAGACTTGAAATTAAAAGAGTCTTTGATGAACGAGCTGGCTGATGTTACATATTTGGAGAATGCCCATGCTATGTATTTACCAAGATTATAATTAAACTATTCATATGTTGACATTATTGGTCGTAATGGACCATCTGGTTTATGAGGTTTGGGGATGCCGTATATTTGCGGTGTGCGTGAGTCGGTTTTATGTAGGTAGGAATAAAGTGTTTGTAAAATTGTGTTGGCTTTTTTCATTTGTAGTAGTAATTTGTTCAGTTGCGTCTCGTAATGTCTTTGTTGGATTTGTGTGTATTGGTTTGAATTTGTTTGTGTCTGATAGGATGTTATTCATTTTCTGTATGTATTAATTCGTGTTTATTATGACTATAGCGTTACAAAATTCTTTGAAAAAATCGTTTAAGATGTTGTTTTTAGGTGTTTCTGGAAAATATAAATTTGTAATTTTACCTGGGAAGTTTGGCTGTTGAATGTCAGTAAAATTATTTAAGTTGTCTTCTTTCTGTTGGTTGTTTTTGTTTTCTGTAGAAAGTATCACAAGTCTCCTGGCTAGGTCTTCTAAACATGTTTTGATTTCTATGGTTGGAATGTACCTAGGTGCTATTGCGAAGTTGATTCCTTTGTTAAGGACCTGACCTGTTAACCCACCATGCCGGGCCGCTTGATAAACAATTATAATTTTTCAATTCGGATTACTAAGTCTTTACTGTCTATATTAGGAGAGTGACAAATTTATGGACTTACAACGCTATAGTTAAGGGTTCGATTCCCTGTAGCAGGCACAACAGATAGCCCAAAGGTGCTTTGCTTTGTTGTTGTTAATCGCAAAGCTTCGCATTGGGCTGTGTTCTGCCCACTGCGGGTCTCGAAACCCGATTGTTAGCGTCGTAAGCCAACGTTATAATAATATAAAGATAAGGAACAGTTTTATTTTTTCTGAGACAAATTTGTTGATGTGTTCGCACAAATTTCTTGCCAATATAAAATGTTTCCCCTCGTTTGCAATAAATTTTTGGAAGCCAATTGTTTATTTTTACATCGTTACGAAATTATCTAATCCATGCTCTATTTGGCGAGATCCAATTAAACGATCAGTAGTTTTACCTGTCTTATTTATACGGTAACTTTTATGAAACTTTCAAACCTGTCTGTTTTCTCATTGCAAACGCCAGAGCCGAAGGAGGGGAACTCCAGCGACTTCTGGATGACGACATGGTGTTCCTGGAATTTCAAGCACTTTACATTATTAATCAAGTTTTAGAGGCGCTTTCGTTTCTTCACACGTTGGACATTGTGCATCTGGACATCAAGGTAAATTTTGAAGTATTAATTTATACTTCAATGAGTTCAGCTCAACTTTGCTTCTGAAAAGTATCATTTATTGGCATTTCATTCTTCTTCTGATTTTGTCACGACTTTGAATACTTTTGAGACTTATAATATACTGTTGTTGTTAACACAGTTTTCGTTTTCTGTAGAATTCCAAAGTTTTCGATTTTCCTAAAATTTATAAATTGGTATAATTCTAACTTCAGTCACTCTGTACAAAGATTCAAAATTGGGTTTTCTAAGCTACTGAGTTTCCTGTCAACATTTAGACATAATTAGGTATTTTTCTCTTGAGAGTTCTCGCCCTCTAGTAGCTCAATGGTAAGTCTCATAATTTAGAACGCTAAAATTTGGGCTTCGGTAACAGATGTGGACAGAGCACAGAGAGCCAATTGTATGTTCTCTTTACCACAGCGAACTGTATCCAGATTTCATTGGATATGGGCTCTCAGGATAAGCCTACTATCGTTTTACAGTACAGTTCAAATATGAACACCCACACCAAAGATGTATTTCTTTTTATATGCCCCTCGTTTTATCGGAGAATTTAATTCCTTGAGTTAATAGAATTCATACACGTTAATCGCGACTGTAATGGTCTTGTTAAGAATCATTTGTCGTTTGTAATGACAAATGATTCTTCTCTGTTTAAGTATTAACTTCCCAATTATTAGAACGACTCGTAAAAGTAACATTCGTGTGTTGAATACAATTAATGAATTATTTTATACATAAAGCACAACAATATAATCTGACTGTATTAAAAAATAAATAACGTCAGACGATTTAGCAACGCTTTAAGAATTAAATTAATTTTCTCAATATATCTCATCTTTAGCCCCAGAATATTCTATTAACTGGTTCTTTCCCGCAATGTGACATCAAGCTATGCGATTTTGGCATATCCAGATTGGTATCAGCAAACATCGAAATCCGAGATATTGTAGGAACACCAGATTATGCAGGTTAGTGCTAGCATTATATTTTATATTTTTAAATATGAAATGTTACCGTTCTAATTCTGAACTTGTTCAGTATAAGTGAAGCTAAAATATACTACGAACGTTCTGAATCGATAATTCATAATGATGTTCATAATCAAAACTGTTAATCAATGTTTGTATTAAAAGATGTTATTAAGTGATGTTCATGGTCGCTTCCTGAGGGTTTAGATGCTCTAATCTCGTAAACTGATTTGCTCACCCTATCCACCTTGAGTGCACTAGAATATAACAATTAACCCCAATTTTTGTTGGTAAAAGAGTAACCCAAGAGATGGTTGTGGGTGATTTTGATTAGCTACCTACCCTCTAATGTATTGCTTCTAAATTAAGGACAGTTAATGCAGGTAGCCTTCGAAACGTTTTGAGCGAAATTCTTTGAACAAACAAACAAACTGGTACTACTTTTTTGCGATGGTAATGAAGCTTGATAAATGTGTTTGTTGTTATCTTGGTGGGGGTTTATCCTCCCTGAAACTGAACAAGAACAACATTATGAGTTAAGTATAGTTAGTCGGTGATCTATTTGCTTGTTCTAGTGCTTCCTGTGTTTCCTATTATAATTTATCTCGGACGAATCTCCGATTTATTGTGTTACGTATGTTATTTATTACGATTTCAAATAACTGGAAATTTTAATTTTAATTTAAAAGTTAATTAAATAAGTATTACATGAATAATATTTGCCAATAAGACTGATGCACACAATTTTCTTTCTTAACTATTACTAATAGTTAATACAACAATTAATTATATACAAAAAGTTTACAAATTCGCACACAATATTCAGTCTTCCATCTGGTTTTGAACTTCATATTTTTAATGGTGATCCAGGTCCAAGAGGCACAAAATTACTTTTACACTTCACTTGAATGGAATGCTAGCTAGTTTCACTCTTCGCACATGAGTTTTTCCCGACGGCTATATCTAATGTCCTCATAGATATGAAAACGTCCGAAGTTAATTCACTGAAGTTTGTAATGTTTGAAATCTATAAACGTTCGAAAACACGAGTGTTTTCTTAAAACAATTGTTGATTCTTACTCTCAAGAACCTTCTACACATCTAGAGAACACGCGGGAATTGCGCAATGCTGATCTAATAATATATGTCACATGGATAAAAAACTATACTGAAACAAACGTAAGTATTAAAATACAGGGAAAACGCACGTCGCTCCTATATTTCATATGCAAATTATTTCCAGTTTCTCTCTTATTCACTCGAATGTGAGATTATAATATTGTCACTAACATGGAACGTTTTAAATATGACGATGTTTTAGCATTAGTTGAAAGCTATTTTACCTTGCATCTACTGCTCCTTTAAACAACATACCTCAAGTAATAATTATCTGAATTTTAAGTAATTAGTAAACTTGTTGAATGAATACGCTACGAAATATTTTTTTACAGGCTAAACTATAGTAATTATTATAAAAAATACTGCTTTCAAGACTGTACCCTCCAGTGACACAGCGGTATGTCTTTGGACTCGCACCGCTCTAATGCCACTTTCGATACCAGTGACGGGGCTGAGCACAGATAGCCCACTGTGTAGCTTTGTGCTTAATTCCAAAAACAAATTTCTAAACTCTTTTTTATTATGTGTGGATTTATGAGAAATGTAAATGTTTCTGAGTGAAAGGCATGTGTTTACTTCACTGCTGGCCCAGTTAAGGCACTCGATTCGTAATCCGAGGGGCGCGGGTTCGAATCCCCCTCATACCAAATATGCTCACCCTTTCAACCGAGGGTGCATTATAATATGATGGTCAATCCCACTATTCGTCAGTAAAAGAGTAGCCCAAGAGTTGGTGATGGGTGGTGATAACAAGCTTCCTTTCCTTTAGTCTTACGTGGGCCTGCCATGGCCTAGCGCGTTAAGGCGTGTGCTTCGTAATCTGAAGGTCGCGGGTTCGCGTCCGAGTCGCGCCAAACATGCTCCCCCTCCCAGCCGTGGGGGCGTTATAAAGTGACGTTCAATCCCACTTTTCGTTGGTAAAAGAGTAGCCCAAGAGTTGGCAATGGATGGTGATAACTAGCTGCCTTCCCTCTAGTCTTACACTGCTAAATTAGGAACGGCTAACACAGATAGCCCTCGAGTAGCTTTGTGCAAAATTCCAAAACAATTAGTCTTACGCTGCTAAATTAGGGACGGCTAGCGCAGATAGCTCTCCTGTAGCTTTGCTCGAAATTCACGACAAATTTCAGTGCCAGTAATTTTGTTGTCTTTTACACACAAAAATCTCAATATTATACAAATTCTATTTTCAAATGTATTTTTGATTATTTGTGTGAACTTGTGAGAAATTAAAATGTTAAAAGTATTCGATTGTTTCTCCTCACGTTGTTTTGTGGTATACAATACAAAAGTATAAATAACGTTGTATGTACAAAAATTCACAAAGCACTTTGATTTTAAATTTCATCTATTAACATGCTGCACCATCATTACATATAATAACTATGTCTTGGTTTAACATAATTGCTGTTGAAATTGTTTCAGAAATTAAAACGATTAACAAGTTTCTCAGAAGGTTCCAGAGTAACATAGAACAACAACTTACATAAAGTTATTAAGCTCAAGGCATTACTTTAATGATATAACAGAGATTCCAACAACAATTTTAGGGTGATACGTTAATGATATAATAGAGATCCCAGCAATTATAACTTTGGAGTATTACTTTAATAACATAATGGAGACCTCAGCTACAGTTTTATGGTATCACTCTAATGATATAATGGAGATTCCGGCAACAGTTTCAGAGTATGCTTTAATAATATAATGGAGATTGTAGTAACAATTTTAGAGTAGTACCTCAATAATATGATGGAGATCCCGGTAACTGTTTAGACTATTACCTTAATAATATAATGATAATCCCAGCAATAATTTACACCACGTTCTCAAACTCAAAACATTACTTTAAACATATTATGGAGTTCCCCTACACCTTGTTCCCCCTAAGAGGGTTACAGTACAGCTTGTAGGACGTTATGCTCACAAAGTAATTTGCGAGAAAATAAATAAGAGAACAATCCTAAGGACTCTTTAATGATTAGGAGCACAAATTTCAAATCATAAACTGAATTCGGAGGTTACACTCAACAAGAACCTGACGCCAAGCTCGTGCTAGTGTCTGGAAAGTTTCCTTTCCTTCCTTTATTTATATCTCAAGCACGCTGTTTGAACCTCCAAAGTAATTTTAAGCACAAGGCCAAATGTTAGAGTACTTGAAACTGTTGAATATCGGTTTCAGAGTAAGTTTTCAAACTCGATTTAGATAAAACATTACGGAAATTATTGTTTATTTATATAGGTTTTGTTATATTTCTATTATGTCTGGACACTTGTAGAAGTGCTCAATAATTATAATGCGTCGTCATGAATTAATCAAAGTAGTTTTTCAAAACTCGGTCACAATCCTCGTATATTTTGTAGTTTCTTTAGTGCATTTTATTTGTTTATGACTTTTTAACTGTATAACTGTGATAATTATTCCCAAAAGTCCTTTTGTATTTTCGTAGTTAAGAACGTTTTTACTTTATTTAAATAATTACATCCCTTGCAGCAAATTGGCCTTCACCAACTCAAAATCCTCATCAAAAGATAAAAAAAACGGAATAAATCCTTAAAACTGATAAACATAAGAATGGACATAATCATTCAGGTATTTATTTATTTGGTAAAATAGTAACTTGGAAATAATCACATTAAAAGTATTGTACAGAAAATAAATGCAAATAACAAGAAACCAGCCAATATATAATATGTTGTCTAAGCCTACATTTCAAATAAATAAATGCATGCACTTCTTCAAAAATGTTTGGCAAATAAAAAATAAGCATTTATATAAACTTTGTGGAATAAAGGTAATTATAGAGTCAAACGATATATTATACTGATGCCAAATGATACACAAAAATAAATTAGACTTAGAAAGCATAGATATCCAATGTAAAATACGTTTAATGTCCTAACAAAATTGGGTAATATTATAAAATTTTGTGAAACTAAACTAATTAAAAGCGACCTCTCAATTTTGTAGTCTGTTAAACAGCGAGTGATTATTGATATCAATCTATAAGTGAAAGAAGTATAAAAATATAGTATCCACATTACATCAACTATGTACAGTGCCGATATAACGTTTCGACCAATACCCGAATTACCTGTTATAACATCTTCGTACGAGCTATATCAATTCACCTCTAAAGCATTCCTTCAGAAGAAAAATATACCCATGCACAATTAACTAAAACTAACTTACCAGGAAATAAGTTTCGAAATATTGACAAATGAATACTGGTTGTTGTGCAATAACGATGTTTAATTGCTTTAAAGTTTTGTTTTTCAACTCAAAACTACACGATGGGTTATTTATGTTGTGCCCACAACAAGTATCAAAATCTGGCTTTTAGTGGTGTGAGCCTTCAGACTTATCGCTGAGCCACTAATGAGGTTAAAAGTTCTAATTAGTATTCTGTGAGTTCAAAAGGTCATATTTTAGATGAAAATGTCTCGATGCCCTGAATTTCATCACAGTTGCACTTTACTGATACCACAGAAACGTTTAGGTCTAAATGTCTACTAAAAATCAAAAACCCCCTAAAGTGTTGCTAAATAACTGGTAACTTACAAATACATGCACAGCCGTAATGCTCTAATACTCTAAAAAGAAAAGGCGGATAATTTTAGCTTTCTTGTTAGAGATGGTTAAGGTAAATACATAGCATGGGCATTCTCCAAATATGCAACATCAGCCAGCTCATTCATCAAAGACTCTTTTAATTTCAAGTCTAATCTAAATCAACTTAATCATAAAGCCTTAATGGCCAGTTTCGATGTTATATCCCTCTTTACAGAAGTTCCAACAACAGAAGCCTGCAAGATAGCCTTAGAACTCTATATCCGAGACTCTAACCCAATTATAGACATTCCCAGTAACCAGTTAGCAACCCTCATAGAATTCACCACAATAAAGACAAACTTCATGTTCAACAACCAAAACTATATACAAACAAATGGCCTAAGCATGGGCAACCCAGTATCACCAGTTCTAGCCAATATTTGTATGACACAAATTGAAACACAAGCAATTAATACAGCATTACATCCACCACTATACTGGTAAAGATATGTAGATGACACGGTTGCGGGATTCAATTCTACAGAACACATACTTAATTTTTTCACTCACATTAACTCCATACATCCCAACATTAACTTCACATGTGAACAGGAAGAAAGCAATCAAATATCATTTCTTAACCTCAAAATTATAAGAACCGACACACAATTCAAAACAGAAATCCAGCGAAAAATCACCCATACTGGACTATACATTCCTTGGGACTCAGCACATGAAACAAAACAAAAACTTAACATACTAAGAAACCAGATAAACACAGCCATAAAACTATGCTCACCAGATAAAATTAACGATGAATTAGACAAAATAAAACAATACTTCATCAACATCAATAATTTTCCTCCACAAACCGTAGAAAACATTATACGCACACACTTAGACAGAAAGCAAAATCAACCAACAAAAGTAAAGATATCTCACGAATCAAAAAAATCACGAAACCACATACTGCTGTATACCATATATTCCTGACATCAGCAAACAAATAACCAACATTTGGCAAAAACTAGTAACAAAATATAACATTCCAGTTAATACTAAATTTATTCAAAAACCAGGCACAAAACTAAGGTCTATACTATGTAAGAACTACACTGACCAACACCACATCAACATTATTTATAAAATACAATGTGATAACTGCCACGACTTCTATGTTGGAGAAACAAGTAGAAAAATGGAAACCAGATTCAAAGAACATAAAAAGTCACCTTCACACGTTTTCGAACACTGCAAGTCAAATGGACACAACATAACCATAGAAAACACTAAAATACTAAATAAAGAAACAAACATAAACAAACGCAAAATTAAATAAGCCTTGCTTATACAACTTAAACCCAAAATAAACCAATATAAAGGAACGCCATTATACCTATATTAATATTATAGATAAAATTATATATTCAAACATCTAACTCCGCCCTCTACATTGCGACACTCAGTTACACAACCCCTTCCAAACATGTGGTCAGCTTCCGGTCAGTTACCTCTTTCTTTGTGAACCTGACGATGACCGAAGAAGGTCGAAACGTTGTTCGCTTTTCTATTCAAAATATTTTCTGAACCCAAACGAGCCGTTTTTGCATATAAAATTCTCAACAAGTTGGTTTCTCGACATCACTGATTGTTATGTTGTTTTTTAGTAATTCTCATCCGTGGTTAGGTACTCTTACGCAGTCAGCTACTGCTATGGTAGGTGAAAAAATTTAATAAATGTGGGTATAAAGAATCACTGCATATGTAATAAATATAAAGAATTAATTATATATATAATAACGAAAGTAAAGTAAGTAAACCTGTCTAAGCCGGAAACTGCATCAGGCGTAAACCTGTACAAGCTGGAAATATCAAAATTTTTCAGCATTATATTAAGATTTATTTTATAAAAGTTCCCTCTATATGACAGAACCTGCGTAACGCAGACGGAAAACTATCTTTCACCTTCCTCATCCATCAACAAGAAGGATTAGAACCTGAGTAAGGGAGAAAAATGTTTTTTATTAGATATTAATTTCTTATTTAATTAATAATTTCTTTAAATATTCATAGATTCTCAGACATTTTGTTACAGTAAGTATTGGTTCAATATATTTTGTTCTTTTTTCTGCCGTCATTATTCCAGAGGTCGCTATTAGAAAGAACAAGTGACTGCAATTTTTGTCGCATTTGCTGATGGAAGACTAGATAAATCATTGGTAATAGATAAAAATGAAAATCCGCGCTATTTCACAAATTTAAGGAAGAATCAACTTCCTCTGGAATGGAAAGCGAATAGTAAAGCGTGAATGACAAGTGTTATATCCGAGGAACTTTTGAACAAATTAAACAAAAGAATGGAACAATTAAATAAGAATATTCTACTTTTCCTAGATAATGTTCGTATAGTCTTTCTACCTCCATGCACAACATCAGTTCTACAACCACTAGATAATGTAATTATACAGTACATAAAATTGAAATACAGAAAATTGATGTTTCAGCATATTATTGCAACATGGACTACTATAAGACAGCATCTGAAATGACCATGAAAATTGACGTGTTAGATGCAATTGCATTTTTAAGTCATTCAATCAAATACGTAAAAGATGAATGTGTAATAAAGTGCTTTTGAAACTGTGGATTTGTTCTTGATAATGGGAGTGACTGTAGCGAGGTTGTTTGTTATGACGATTCTAGTGGAATCCAAACTCTGATTGAGAAGATTGATGTAGATCATTCTGTGAACGTTGACAAGAATGTTTTAACAGAAACTTATCAAATTGATTTAAAATCTATGATAGAATCACGAGATGGTAACAGTGTGAGAGATTCAGAAGATGAACAAAATTGAAAGAATAGTGAGGAAATAGAAATTCCTACTTTATCACAAGTATTAAGTTATATTAACACCATCAAACTGTATGCAAAAATGAAGGAAGAAAATGAACTTCATGAAAAGGCTGTAAAACTGGCGTTCTCTTTTAACCGCATGAGAAAGCCCATTAAGAAAGCAAAACAGTTGAAATTGGACACATTTTTCAAATAAATTTGATTAAGAATTTGTGTACTTATGTATATTTTTAATGTATATATTTGTTCTTATTTTAATAAATATAACATAAACAGTACAATACTTTTATTCACAAACGTCTTACTTTCTTTGAGTCAATCAAGTATAACATTCCGCTAAAAATTATATATAATTACGTAAATGCATGTTCACTATGTCTGAGCCTGAATACCTGCTTAAGCTGGAAATTTTATTCGGTTTCGTGCGATTCCGCCTTAAACAGGTTTTACTGGAAAATGCACATTGTATGTAATTTTCCAGTTTTGCAAATATAAATTAATCTGTGTTTGAAAATCAAATTGACAGCACTCCATGAATTGTATGATACAAAGTTTATTTTGTATGATTCCTTTAAAATCTTGTTATTCGTCTAATTAGCAATAAAGAATCATATTTTATCGAATATGATATTTCTAGATATTTATCTCACCCCCTCCCCCACTCCGAAGGTTTATAACGCTACCAACCAGGTATCACAATGGGCAAAACACAGATAGCCCATTACATTGTTATTCACTTAACAACAAAGACGACAAACATTTATCTGAACAATTAATCGCCCCCCACTAGTACAGCGGTAAGTCTAAGAATTTACAACGCTAAAATCAGGGGTTCGATTCCCCTCGGTTGGCTCAGCAGATAACCTGATGTGGCTATGCTATAAGAAAGACACACTGAATAATTAATAATGGTTATTCAAACTAAAGTGTAAACAACTGTACAAAGTTCTAACCAGTAAGAACACGAGAAGCAATTAATATAAAAACTATCAAACTGATTCAGGTTTTAACACGTAGCCTATCTGTGTGAAACAAATCCAAATATGATCTTTGTTTTTATTAAGTATAAAGCTACACAATGGACTATTCGTAATCAGCTTCATTATGTAACGCTACAAAGCTTGTCACTGGAAGTGTAAGGTGTTTTAGCATATAGTTACACAATGGACTGATTGCGCTATGACCACCGCGAGGAATCGAATTGTAGTGTTATAAGTCCGTAAACAACGCTGACCCACAGGCGTATTAACAATGTATTTTAATTCAAATTTATCATGTGCATACTTGTGATTTGCCTGTACTGTTTTTTCTCTGTAAAGCTGGTACAGCTTACGTCATGAGAGTAAAAATGACATTTAAATTTCTATATCAGAAAGATGTGTATGTGTACTGCTGTTTGTTTTACTGCTGTTTGTTTTTTCATAGCGATATCTTAATTACGTCTGTTACCAAAAACTTTTTTTATTATAGAATTATCTTATTTATGAATTAAGTTTTGAACAGTGTCATATTTGTGATAACTCCGTATGTTATCATACGATAGTGAAACTCTTGCTTGAATCACACTGTAAACACTTTTTTTATTACACAATGTACAACCCCCGTACTTCGGGTCACGATTTTACCGTTTCGCCTCCGTTTCCTGTCAAGGAGAACTTTATTTTTCTCCATTTTCAGGGTGCAGATGTGACGTCATCAGTACCTCACATGCAGATCTAATGCTCTAGCGCCATCTATAGAAATATAGAGTACTATCTATTGTATATCCATGTAATAACTTCTCAGGGTATGGATGGATCTTCTCCAAAATTGGTATGAAGGTTCATTAAGTCCATGTGAAAATACACAAAAATTTTCAGTTTTGCATTGTGCGATTTTTACGATTGTTTTTCCGGGGTTTTGTTTTACCAATACTTCATCAAATTTGACATAAGATTTGTTGGGCCCATAAGAATATACAATAATACTTACGGTTTCACATTTTGTGTTATGCTGTTTTTATGAGTGTTTTGGAATTTTTTATTATATATAAAGGAAACAGCTTTTCATGTCCGAAGATAACATTTCATTAATCATGAATTTATATCCAGGGTATGGATACCTCAACTAGTTATTTTAATAAAAGTTTCCACCATGCTGAATAGATATCACATATGCTTATCTTGATTCTGCTTGGTTTGGTTTTTGGACAACAAAAAGATACACAATTGGCTATCTGTTCGGACCACCACGTGTATTGAAACCCTATTTTTAGCACTGTAAGCCTGCAGATTTAGTGATGATTTATTGAGCATATCTTAACTCAAACTCTTTACTGAAATCAAAACAATAAGAAATATTTTATATTCGTGGCCCAGGAATTTTTGTGAGATTAGTTGAATTACAAGAGAAACAAACAGCTTCTAATACCTTTATAGTGTTATTTATAAATAATAAAAAATATATTTATTTACGTTGGGAAGCATTATTATTAAAACTACCCAAATGTTTTCCTACCTTAGCTGCTTCTTGTTTATTTTCACACAGTTTCTCCAGTGTTTTTATTTACACTTTTTCTAGTTTTATGTATGAAATATTGTTGGTTGATTTCGACTTTGTTCAACTTTCGAAGTGAGAAAGAGTGTGTCTTTAACTTCAAAGAATATTATAAAGAGCTTAAGCTAAATGTCACTAAACATGTCAATTTGTCTTAAAAACTTGTAGTTTACGATGCAGTCTGAAAAATCGTAATCGCTAATATTTGTTTCATCAGTGTAATTAAGCTTACGCTGACAAAATTATGTCTGATGAAACTCCGGAACGAGTTTGAAATCTTACATCAAATAAACCCTGAAACGAAGTGCAAATTTAAAAAAAAAAAAGGAAGGAAAAACTTGTGCCTTTTATTTAAATTAATTTATAACCCAAGTTAATAATGAACTTATAAATTTATTCTCTCACTTCAGACGACGTGTAACAAAGCCTATCTACACTTTCAATCCTCTCTCACTCAAGCTAACTAAGTATAAAAACCGTTGCAAAATTCTTTTGCATTTCCGACACAATAAAACAGTCTTCAATGGTCTGGGATTGAATATCAAAGTAGACAGTTATCAAACAATTCTAAGGATCGATTACCGCGGTTCTACATTGTTCTCTGTTCCTCACATTGTTCTTTGTTTCTCGCTGCTTGCACCAACATTCCTAATTATAGCTTCTCATCTCCAGTGGTTAAATTCTGCTTTTGAGAGGAGCGTGAAATGTCTTTTGTGATCCAATCTGGGTATTAAATACCCCTTACAAACTTACATAACTGGAGGATGACAAACTCCAACGCCCCCTTGTAGCATTCAAACATTATTGTAACTGTTCTATTACTTGTCTTTCTCTGAACAATCATAGGACCAGAATAATGGCTTAAATAAAAAGAGCCTGCAATGTGGAATGTTGTTCATGTCCAATTTAACCACTACTTGTCTCCAATCTATTTTCTAGCATCATCAAGCCAAGTGAGTGTCTGCCTGTCTCTCGCTATTTTTCTTCCTATTTTACCCCTCAGATTCTCTGATAACATTTTCTTAGATTTAATTACATTCCCTCATAGCTCATCTTCAGTTTTCTATACGTGTTCCACAAGTATGTCTTTATCTCTACACTTACTAATACTTCTACGTTGGTTTTTCTTCTTGGTAAATTATCTCCATCAGTCGTCTTTTATAGAATATTTCAAGTGCTTCAAATTGTTCTTTCTTTTTTAACAGACATGATCCACGATTCCACCTTGTAGACAGTAATAAGATGCTGGAGAATAATACGTCAAGATGTAATAAAGAATATCCACAACCATAAAAGTTTTTGCGAAACACCAGCTGTCATATTGCCAAAAAATTAACAAAGCCCACGAGCACTTAAAGTCTTTAAAATATTATTATACTCGCTTGAAACCAGGCTGAATAGAAATTTATTGCTGTTAAACCAAAATAAATAAAAATATATATCTTGCCCAAAACATTAACAAACAATCAAGATGATTGTCTGAAAATAACGTTACAAACTCAGCAACATAATGTTAACGAGCGCCGAGCCATAAGTTGTACTGTTGGCCTAAAGTTCATTCTTACACCACATAACTTAGCATAAGCATAGAGGGGCATAACATCCACCAACCAGAAAGCTGTGTACTGCTTAATGACATCGATGTGGAAAGGTAAAAGGCTTTACTTTCTCTTTAAAACAGCCAAATACATTGACACTGTTCTTCTTATTGATGTGGCTGCCTTGTACTTAATACAACCGATTATGATGGCAAGATTGATGAATGCCCAAACAGACTCCTATTCCAAACGTTGAAAAGGAGCTTAAGTTACTTCATGTTATTCATAATAACAATTACAACTCTAGCACCACACCCTCAATGTCTATAACTGCATCCTCCCTATCTTTACGAAATACCAAATAACACAAACAAGTCGTTCAAGTTTCCTGTAAACAATCTAAAAACTCTTGTCTCCAAATAGCTCGTGCTCCATAGACACTCAATTCAATCCATAAGTAATATCTGTATTGTAACAACCTTATCATTATGATAAGTTTAGACAGCATTTCACTTTTCACATAAACGTTACTATTAAAAAAGCAGTTTCAATGCTTCAACATTAACCAACAACTATCATCAACTTAAATTTAACATAAATATATACGTACGTAACACTTAATAAATTCATACACTTTAACTTGAAATCCATTGAAAAAAACGTTGAAAAGTGTCTGATGGCACACAGCTATAGAACCTCCTCTTCACTCATTAGTGTTTGTTTGTTTTTGAATTTCGCACAAAACTACTCGAGGGCTATCTGTGCTAGCCGTCCCTAATTTAGTAGTGTAAGACTAGAGGGAAGGCAGCTAGTCATCACCACCCACTGCCAACTCTTGAGCTACTCTTTTACCAACGAATAGTAGGATTGGTCGTAACATTATAACGCCCCCACGGCTGAAAGGGCGAGCATGTCTGGCGCGATGGGGATGCGAACCCGCGACCCTCAGATTACGAGTCGCACGCGTTAACACGCTTGGCCATGCCGGGCCCACTCATTAGTGTATAAATCTATATTCATCAACTTGAAGAAACGACTATGTACATCTCTACGAAACTCACTGCTTTGAAACAGACGTTTACATAATGATTGCATTTTATGGCCAATCTGAATAGAGTGCAATATTTCGTACACCATCCAAGACTAAGCTATATAATTTACTGATGAAATAAAAGCAACAGCTCTCTACCAATCTTAGTTGTGAAGTGACCAAAAACGATTCTTTGTCTGCATGCTACGTCACAAACCAAGCCACCCAGTTTGAGTAAAGAAAGGCATTATAAAAACAACAATATGTAGAGATATCAACATCTCTTCAAGATAACACCTAACAATAAAAACGCTCGTGCAGAATAATATTATAAGAAAGTAACCAAGAAAACAACCAGATCCGTTTTCAACTACATTTCCATACCTTCAAAACATACAGAGAAGGATGAGGTAATTACTTTATCCAAAAACAGTAACTAACAAAGAGAACAGCCAGATCCGATTTCAACAACATTTTCACACCTTTCAAACGTACAGACGAGGATAAAATGATTATTTTATTTTAATAATTTAATTATTTTATCCTAATAAAGTAACCACGAGAAAAGCCAGACCCGTTCTTAACAATATTTTTACACTTTCGAAACTAACAGACAAGGTTAAAGTAATAACTTTACATTATGCACCTAATATTAGGGAAACATTAATAGGTCTGTTTAGAAAGCCTCCCGCTAGCACAGTGGTAAGTCTACGGAATTATAACGCTCCAATCAGGGGTTCGATTCTCTACGGTGGGCTCGGTAGATAGTGTGATATGGCTTTGCTATAAGAAAAACACACGCCCACACTGTTTAGAAAATGCAACATCAATATTATTTACAAATCTTAAAAATATTTTACTCGGGCCACGATGACCTTATGTCAAGTCAACCTTATAGCAACGAATGTGAATACTCAAAACATACATTTAAGAAATAAACAATGGTGAAACTATTTGAATAACGCATCTCGTAAGGCCCAACATGGCCGAGATGTTAGGGCACTTAACTCGTAATCTGAGAGTCCTGAGTTCGAATCCCCGTCATGCCAAACATGCTTGCCCTTTCAGCCTTGGTGGCATTATAATGTGACGGTCAATCCCATTATTCGATGGTAAAACAGTATCCCAAGAGTTGACAGTGAATGATGATGACTAGCTGCCTTCCCTCTAGTCTTACATTACTAAATTAGGGACAACCAGCATAGATAACTCTCGTGTAGCTTTGCACGAAATTCAAAACAAACAAACTAACGAGTAAATGAAAATTGTTGGAAAAATTCTAACACAAGAAAAAAAATTTGAAGAAGCTTTTACCAATACAAAAACCTTACCCGCAGAGGGGATAAATGGAGATCACAGTCAACCACTGAACATCGTTCTTAAGTCCTACATTCAAAATAATTTGTTCAACAAATAATTCACAAAAATAACAACAATAATTTCACCTTAACCCTTAATTTTGGTGGACTCTACCGCTATGAATGTTTTTACATTACATAACTATAAAAGTTTAAAATCTCAATATTTATAACGTGTGTTTTTTTCAATAAACTAAATCGTAGGAGGTCAGTGCCGACAACAGTTTAGTTAGGCCTACATTAAGTAAACTGAGCGTGATGAAGACTTCAGCGCTGCACTTCAAAGTTTGACTTGATAGTAAGTCGGAAAACGAATAATATTAATAACCAGGTTTTGATACTCGTGGTGGACACAGCACAGACAACCCATTGCGAAGCTTTTTGCTTAACAACAAACAAACAGTATACTTGCAGACAGGAGTGAGTAAGCAAATACGCACCCCTTCCGATCGATCCCTCTTGTGAACGTAAAGTTGTTTTATAATTTTTATAGCACAGTTTTTACAAGTAGACATCTGCAGACATGCCGCTGTGCCAGTGAGGAGCCTTTACCCTTAGATTACCATTTCAAAAAGAGGTACAACTCTTAAATAGCTTTTAGCGAACATCCGAAAAACTCTAAGAAACAGTTTTTGAATGATAAAAATTATCTGCTGTATATGTGGATAAAATAAAAGCGTAGAAAAATGATCCAAGTATGTATAAATGTAACTCATAGATAAACAGTGGATGGAATAATGTCATGGTTTAGTTGTACATTATAAATTATAAAGACGCTCTTTAGGCTATTTTAAGCATCTAATGTGCATTGTTAATAACATCCAAATTACATATAGCAAACAGCCTGAAAGAATTTACCTCTGTAAATAGTCGGACCATTTCACGAAACACTCAAGCGTAGTCACCAATATGTCTGTCAGCTAAAATATACCATTAACATTATCTTAATTGAAAAGATCAAGTGCGCGTATTATCCAGCCAAAAACGCGTGAATAATGCATTTTTAGGGTTCCTCGTTCTGATTCTGTCATGAACGTTCTGATGTCATAACAACATTCCGTTCCAACAAAGTAATGGATACGCCAGTCAGCAATTTCCTTCTAGTCTCTGACCTGATTCATTTCAGTCTTTCAATTCACAATTGTACGGCTACTTGCCAAATTTATATATCTAATTGTCAGCATTGGAGCCACGTACTTTATTTCGGGGTTTATTTTTCATTCGTCAGCAAATGGTTAATGTTTGGAATAACTTGAATAAGAACTTTAGTGTGAATAATAAAAAGAGATATTGTCTTCCATAAATACATTTTACGTTATATAGAGAATATTTCAGCCTATTTATGTGGGCAACTATTTGGAGTATATAAATTTCATTTATTAGTGAAAGTGAATAACAGTTCTTCATGATATAAAAAGCAGTTTAGATTAGATTTGTTAATTAATATTTTAAGATTGTTTAGTTTTCTCTTTCCTTATAAGAAAGTTAAAAGCATACGAGTATTAGAAGTTATGTTTGTAACTCATTGACAGCGAGGATATAGTAAGTAGACAGTTTGGTAATATGTATATGGTGTGAGATGAGCGGGAAACGTCATGTAGACGGGAAAGTGATTGTATGAGAAGGAGCACGGCTAAAAGTAACGTTAACCTTCGTAGGAGGGAAAAGCGTAAAGTTTAACACTTTAGAAGGAAAATAACAATAGAATAATGTTTTATATCGTTAAAAAGAGGTCAAAAGTAACTGAACTATCCTCGATTGATTTTAACAAATAGACAGACGATTCTCCGAAATTTTATATAAAAAGAAGAAGAGGGAAAAAACGTGTTTAAAACTGTAAAGATACAACGGTGGTGACTCGACGATAAAGTGAGCAGTATTTGGAACATTTTTCGACAGTAATAGAGAACATAGTTCGGCTTATCAACTGAAATTCTTAAGTAATTGAATAGACCTAAGTAGACTTTAGACAAGAAGGAGAGAACTATATATATAGTGTTTATGATATGCCCATAATCTCTATTGTGTGAAGAATTTATTATACTTACGTTTAACTTCTTCCGAATGTATAATTGAAAACAAATGAAGGTGCATGTTGTTCATTTATCGTCAACTAGTCACAGTCCTACTGTAAAGGGTTTCTAAGCCTAACAACACAATATAAGTAAAAACATTTTATTCTGATAAATGAAATAAAAAGGATTAAAATTCCAAAAAGTTTTGTTTTTCTTTTATCCACTGGTTTATATTCTCTCTTTTAGCTCCTGAGATTCTTCAGTTTAATCCAATTAGTTTAGCAACTGATATGTGGTAAGTATTTTAGTGTAGAAATATCACAAATATTCAATATGTATGTAAGAAGTCAGTGAAATTTATTATTCTTAAAAAAAACTAACAAATCGGAAAAGACGTCTGATTTTCAACTTCAAATTTTGGAAACTAAAACATAAAACACTCCTTTGTAAAGCCTTATTCACATAGTTTTGGCTAAGCGTTCGAGTTTCACATTCTGTCACTGTAAATTAGTAAGATCAGAAGTTCAAGAGATTTGGTTACGAAATTAAAGTTCAAATCTGTGAAATCCCAGCGTGTTAAGATATTCGAATATTGCTTCTATATACTTTGATCTATAGCATTACGTCTGTGGATTAATTAACTTGTTGCAGTTTGATTTGTAAAATAAAGTTTATTTACCTAAAATTATGTGCTTCCAAAAGTTCGGTTACTAAAAAATGATAAACTTCACTTATTTGATTCCTAGTTTTACGAATTTAGAAAGGCCTGGCATGGCCGAGCGCGTTAAGGCGTGCACTGGTAATCCGAGGGTAGCGGGTTCGCGCCCGAGTCGCGCTAAACATGCTCGCCCTCCCAGCCGTGGGGGTGTATAATGTGACGGTCAATCCCACTATTCGTTTGTAAAAGAGTAGCCCAAGAGTTGGCGGTGGGTGGTGATGACTAGCTGCCTTCCCTCTAGTCTTACACTGCTAAATTAGGGACGGCTAGCACAGATAGCCCTCGAGTAGCTTTGTGCGAAATTCCAAAAAACAAACGAATTTAGAAATGCGAGAAAATGCAAAATTATATTTTAAACCAACAGTACGTGATATAATTTGTGAAAACAGTTTATCCTTTGCAATTAAACTTTTTGTTAATTATAATATTGATAACGTAACTTTTATTACCTAAGCTTACGATAGGGGGCTTTATTTGTAATATCTTAGAGTATCACAAATCTGAAATTTTCTTCACATTCAAACAAAATGTGTGCAATATAGGGGGCAGTTCATATTGGCCTTCACATTTTCAAGGGGCACTGAATTTTAAATACAAAAATAAATACAGCTTAACTGTTTTCTTATAATTTGTATATTTCTATTTTTAAGCTATACGCTTAGCTCTGCCCGAGGCGCTTAGAATATACATTGGTACTATGTGTAAAATAACGTTTATAGATACATTCACACACGAAAAAATGTAAGGCGGTACTTAGAGATTATCGTGCCTAAACTCTTAATCCAAAGATACATGGTTTGCGTCCCGCTGATGCAAAAATGCCCTCTGAACATTGAAACAATTCAATCTGAAAAATTTAGCCCAACAGATGGTAGTTGGTGTTGTTGACTAGCTACATTTTTGTCATCAGTTTGGGTAGGTTTGTTTTTAATCTCGCGTAAAGCTACACGAGGGCTATCTGTGCTAGCCGTCCCTAATTTAACAATGTAATACTAGAGAGAAGGCAACCAGACATCACCACCCACCGCCAACTCTTGGGTTACTCTTTTACCAACGAATAGTGGGACTGACCGTCACATTGTAACGCTCCCACTGCTGAAAGAGCGAGCATGTTTGGTGTGACGGGAATTTGAACCAGTGACCCTCGGATTACGAGTCGAGTATCTCAACCACTTGGCCATGCAGAGCCTTCAAAATTAGAAATGTCTGCGTGCAGGAAGCGTTTTATGTACATTTGCTCGAAAATTCTAAAAAAATAAAGACAGTTTTTAAGGCATGACAATTTTTTTCGCAAAGCATTTTAAACAAATACTTTAAATCTTCTAGGGAATAAACTGTAATAACTTGTTTTTGTTGGATATTTTTTTCAATTTAAGTTAAACGACGTTGTTTTATGCTGTTACCATAACAGAACTGTTATAATTTTAGGATATGTAACTAAAAATGTGATTTTATGAACAACGTATGATGGGTTCGTGACAACATTTCTAATAAAATCAGAAGACGTATTTCTAAACAGTTCTTTTTCAAATTTTTATAAATTTTAATTGTTAGTATTGGAATTTTGCTAATAGTTTTGAATGTATGTATATTTGAGTTAGCAGAGTTCAAGTTTAAAATTATTCCTGAAATTCGGAACTTTTGATGTAAGGTAACATTTATATTCCATTACTCTAGGAGTTTGGGAATTTTAACGTACGCCCTATTGTCTGGCCATACACCTTTTGGTGGAGAAACGAAACAGGAGACA
Organism: Carcinoscorpius rotundicauda; assembly: GCA_011833715.1. Taxonomy (NCBI): domain Eukaryota; kingdom Metazoa; phylum Arthropoda; class Merostomata; order Xiphosura; family Limulidae; genus Carcinoscorpius; species Carcinoscorpius rotundicauda. Next base: position 36,694,404 of record CM022406.1, on the reverse strand, counting down.
TTTTGTAACATAACAAACAGCCCATTAGATTTTCCAGACCAAATGTTTCTAGGAGTTTCCAGTCATGCCAAAGAGTTCATAAAGAGATTGCTGGTTCGAAATCCAAGGTGACAAATATTCAATGTTGCATATTTTTAACGTACAAGTACCTCACGAATGATATTGAGGTCCACCTTATTTTTTGTAATGTTGTCAAATACTTGACGTTTTATTCAGTATACAAGCTACTTAAAAGAACTAAAGCAAAAACTGGCTTGGATAAGAAATCCGTTGTGTTTTTTTTTCTTTTTTATTAGTCTTTATTTTACCAAATCTAAGTGTGTTTCACAATTAGCTTTCATCAGAAATTATATTCAAATCGTGATAACCAGTTATTGTTACATATTTTAAATAGACTATAAATTGACATACTCCTATAATGTAACACATTTATAAGTAAAAGTCAGTATTTTATCAAGTTTGTTATTAGCTCTGTACTGATCGTGGTTTTGTAAATAATATGTATGCTTTATTAATAGTACAATAACAATATTAATAATTGTGTATTGTTGTTGGGTTATTTTTATATTTCATTACTAATTTCTAGAGAGAGAATGTCCTCGATAGAGTGTTTCCAACATCCTTGGGTTTGCACTAAATCCAAAGAAATTCCAGAATCATCCCTTAACTCGAATGTTGAACAAATGGGAGGAGATTCGGCACGTGACTTGAACATGAACTACACGGCTAAGATGTCGTCACCTATATTCACTCAACAAGATTTTCATCAGACTGAAATATCTCACTGAAAGCATCAGAAGGAGAATTAGTTTAGGAAGAATCGCAACACGAAACCTACGAATTCTTAGTACTGAAAACAGAAAATAAAAGATAAACAGCAACAAAAACTTATGTCTTACTGAAACAAACCAACAATAATTCATGGTAATTTTAACTAAGACAAAGAAATGGCTATCATTGTTGACAGTGTGATATAATGTACCAAAAACTAAAGCTAATTTTTCTAATACTCCAGGAGGCAGAAGGGGATTGGTGTACGCCACCTGTTGTGAATAGAAGATAGCAATTATTTATTTGGACTCTCTAAAATATATTTAGGGTAAAAAACATTCTGGCAAATCCACGCAAAGTTTTTCACTGGATTATATGTAGTTGTGTCCCTTATGTAAAATATGCACCAGTAAGATACCCAGAAGAGATCGAGGTAGTGTTTAATAGTGTAATATGTTTCATAACACCACCAGCATACCTGTAACAAAAAAAAAACACTTATAATAACCAGACAAATATATATTTATTGGTACTTCAAATATTACATTAGATACTGTAATAATAAAGTTACTGAGGTTTTTTGTACAACGGACAGAGTTATAATTTTTATTTCAGTACATGAAGAGAGAGTATGATAAAAATTATGACATTAGACATAGATATCAAACATGCAAAAAATCATGAACGAGATAAATACATATCACATTAGTTTTATATGCGACAACGATACAAGACGTAATTTTTATATCAAATGTCTCACTTTACATAAAAAACCATGGCCTAGCGCATTAAGGCGTGCGCTTCGTAATCTAAGGGTCGCGGGTTCGCGCCAAACATGCTTGCCCTCCCAGCCGTGGGAGCGTTATAATGTTACGGTCAATCCCACTTTTCGTTGGTAAAAGAGTAGCTCAAGAGTTGGCGATGGGTGGTGATGACTAGCTGCCTTCCCTCTAGTCTTACACTGCTAAATTAGGGACGGCGAGCACAGATAGCCCTTGAGGAGCTTTGTGCGAAATTCGAAAAACAAACAAACAAATACCTAAAAAGCATCCACTCCTTTTGTGACATTTTCGATCACAAGCTAAATCTCAAATGTAAAAAAATAGTAAACATAGATCTGATAAAATAGTTAAACTATGAAATTCAGGTTCATCTGCTTACTTCAGCCCCTAAAGATATTTCTGTGGTTGACGAACCCAAAGCAGCCCTGACTGGCATCCTGTGAAAGCCATGGTCAACAAAAAAATATCGTGACAGCAAAAAGCAATTATTTCTTTCGGGAAGTTACAGTAGTTAAATATAGAGTGACACGACAACTCTTCAGGGCTCTGAGACAGTACCACAGTTACACTCAACATAAGAAGAGACAGGCACATTGATTATTTTACATATACTCTACAGTACTGTGGTACTTGGAGAATAGAGAATGTCACTGTACTATTGTAGCAAATGTTTATCTATCAAGAAAGTCTGGGTTATGATGGAATCCAACAGTTTTCTACAATTACACAAAATAATAACTGCTATTGAACCAAATAGATACTTTTTTACAGGTGTATTTACGGTGGGTCGTGATGACCAGCTACCTTCCTTCTATTAGGTCACTGTTAATTTGGGGACGGCTAGTGCAGATAGTCCTTGTACAGCTTTGCACGGAATTCAAAACAAACCTAAATGTTTCTTGGGGATCATCTAGAACCCTGAAAAGACGACAGTGACACTGACGAACATATGAGTCAGTTGATGGTGCATGTGATGAACTTATAACAATAAGCATGACTGACCACGAGATCATTTTCAAACAACTTTAAAAATAATAACAAGAAGCATATGCAAGAAAATTTGCATTGAAAACTGTATGTAATGTCTTATTATGTAGTGTCTTGTTATGCTCGAATGTCACAGTATTTAAAACCAAATAATCTAGTGTCAGAATGTTCAAACATGGATAATCTAATGAGACGGATTATTTAAGACTCAGGTATATATCTGTATCACGATAGATATGGATAGTATAGCATATCCAAGTTTCATAGCGTACACCCAATAAATTATATTCCAATTTGATAGTGTTATTAGAATTACACTGCTCAATCTATAAAGAAAAATTTAATTACAGCAGTGATTAAAATAAGTATTTGGTCAAGATAAAGCATTTTATATAAGGTTCTTCAAACACTCAAGTGCTGTTTGGTTTTTGTTTTGCTCAAAACTACACAACAGGCTATTTATCCACCACGAAGAATCAGATTATATGGTTGTAATTTCGTAAACTTACCGTTTACTTCTTGGGGGGATACGTATAAGCAACATTTGTAAACATTTCAGGTTGTCAGTTAAAAAAATAATTTGTTTTTCTGTAACTTGTAGCGGTGGGTGTACAGATAAGTAAGTAATCTCAAATGTTTAATATTTTGATATTGAATTTAATTAGGAATAAGTTTGTAGATAAAAGTTATTCAGGAAATGAAGGTTACGTTTTATTTCTTATTTAGTCAGTAATTATCGTTGTCTAGTTATGTTCATTTCTTGTTGAGGGGTCCGGCATGGCCAGGTGGGTTAAGACGTGCGACTCGTAATCTGAGGGTCGTGGGTTCACATCCCCGTCGCACCAAACATGCTCGCCTTTTCAGCCGTGGAGGCGTTATAATGTGACAGTCAATTCCACTATTCGATGGTAAAAGAGTAGCCCAAGAGTTGGCGGTGGGTGATGATGACTAGCTTCCTTCCCTCTAGTCTTACATTACTAAATTAGGGACGGCTAGCACAGATAGCCCTCGAGTAGCTTTGTGCGAAATTCAAAAACAAACAAATTTCTTGTTGATCAGTACTATTTATTCTGACGTCAGAATCTTATATTCGAGCTCATTTTAACGCGGTACTTGATTGTTTCATACAATTCATAAATTAGTAATCAAATAGTTAATTAAATATAAATCGTTTTTAGACGGGATTTCAAATTTAAAATGCGAAACGAAAAAAAGGGTGTTTCCATATCCTCTTTTCCTAATCTGTTACAAAAATAAATAAATGAAAGTGAAATTAATCACCACTTATCATTACAGTCTTCTCATTAAAATATGTGTTATATTTGTTTGTTTTGTTTTTTGAAATTTCGCACAAAGCTACTCGAGGGCTATCTGTGCTAGCCGTCCCTAATTTAGCAGTGTAAGACTAGAGGGAAGGCGGCTAGTCATCACCACCCACCGCCAACTCTTGGGCTACTCTTTTACCAACGAATAGTGTGATTGACCATCACATTATACACCCCCACGGCTGGGAGGGCGAGCATGTTTAGCGTGACACGGGCGCGAACCCGCGACCCTCAGATTACGAGTCGCACGTCTTAACCCGCTCGGCCATGCCCATGTGTTATAACAGCTGAATTTTCACTTAATTATATTTTTCTCCCCTTATCTAACCTTTTGCGTGTGTGTTTTCTTATAGCAAAGCCAAATCGACCCATCCTTGCTGAGTCCAGCAAGAGATATCGACCCATTGATTTTAGCGTTGTAAATCCGTAGACTTACCGCTGTACCAACCGGGGACTTCTAACCTTTTGATCAATAATTACCCGAAAATGTAATTCTTCAGAAAATGATTCATCGTTCAAAGAACACATTTTAACCCTAAATACTTGAGGAGTCTTTCTTACTTTAGACTAGATTTTCACTATTTGGAACTTGGAAACGTTTTTTCCAAATGTCTTGTACACCCTTGAGATAGAAAAGTGTCGTGCATGTAACCGACTTATGTTACAGAAAGTTGAACTAAAAATGCCTAAAACACAAATAACTTAATTCTACTTAATTAAAAATACTGATAAAGTCGTAATTAACAGGCTCCTTACATGCCAATGGAGAACATTTTTGTTGAAAAAAAAAAGCTACCCAATCAAGTTTTACTTAATTTTAACTGAAATTTCTTGAACATTTCTATTGGCTAAAAATGAAAACGTTTCCCGCACTCTTTTAACGATGTGGCTGCGAAAAGAAATTTGGAGTAGTAAGGTAAGCGCATCACGAGGTTAATGGCTAAGCACAAAAAGCAAGAAAATCTCCAAATGGCATGCAGAGGTATTCGAGAACTGTTTAAAACCACTTCATTAGATATTGTGCAACAAATCGAGTAAAGAATTATTCCTGTAGTGCTCCTATCTGCTCATCCCACTGCTGACTATCGTGATGCTTTGACCTTCCCTACCGAATCGCAAGTGAAATCGTTCGTATCTCAGTTAAAAGCTGAACGAAAAGGAGTGATAGAAGAAGCATAGAGGGTTGTCAGTTGCTTAGGTAATGACGTATAGAATCTGACTTTATTCGTATATACTAAAGTTACTCCCAGCTGGTAGACCTCAGTACTAGCTTATATGAAATCATGAGGAATTTCTATTTCACTTAAAAATTATTAATTAACAAAAGAAAACTTGTCTCGAAAGGGTAAATCTAAAATCACCTCTTTTGGGAGTTTATGAATTGAACTTACTTTAAATATTCAACAAATTGCAGTATGAAGATAGATCTTATCTCCTGAGGGATGTGTTAAAACAGCTTAATATTAGTTAAACTTTAAAAAATTTAAGGCCATGATTTTTTTTTGTTTCAAATTAGAAAAATAGACAAAATTAGGCATTAGTTGATTTGATTAATAATGTTAATGAGCGAATCACAATTATGCTGATAAAACTTCAAAGTAAATCGGGTTTTTAATTTTTTATTTGAAGTTGAAAAAACAGACACAAAATAAAGATATTGAGTTGGTCAGTGTGATTTTGGTAGATTAAAGTTTTGTTTATAGATAAAACAAGTAGTATGTTTTAAAAAACGTTCTTATTGGTTTTAAAAACCACTACTTTTCCCTAGCGATATTTAACATCATCAGATGGATATATCTAAATAGTGGTTTAAAAATGTTATGTGTTACAGATACGACTTCGTTAAACAATAAAAGAGAAGCGCGCGCGTGTTTTTTTTTCTTATAGCAAAGCCACATCAGGTTATCTACTGAGCCCATCAAGGAGAATCGAACCCTTGATTTTAGTGTTATAAATTCATAGACTAAATACTGTAGCAGCGGGGGACAAAACAGAATAACTATAACTGTTAAATTGGGGAAAATAAGATAAATATAATTTCAACATCGGAATAATGGTCAATGTTAGTTTTATGCAATATTATAAACAGAGATTATTTAATTTTCTTTTTTTTATATTATTTTCTAACCGGACCATCGCAAGCTGATTACTAGAATGGTCCCCCCTTCATTATTTACCCTGGCTCATCTCTGAGGTCATTCTTTCTACCGATTTCAAAAATCATGTAATCAATTCCTGAAAATCGTGGAATATTTTTAAAATCTTTGAGTAAACAAAAGCTCCATCGCCATTTCCCTCAAGGTAGACGAGCTGAAGTTAGGCCTGTTTTTCTGTCAATGATTTAAACATCCGAAAAACAAAAGAGTGTTTATTTTGAACCACGTGCTCAAATATAAAGGAGCCTTAAAATATTATTTTCATCTTGTAGACACTTGTCGACAGGTTTCTCTAGTGTAAGAATTACTACAGTCTTTAAATGTTAGTTTTACAAGGATAGTGAAATGTCCTTGTAAAAATTGTCTGTGCGATACAGTTTGACCTAGTTCTCTTGCAGATACGAAGAAAAATTTCACCTCAAATTCTATATTTGATTTTTAATCAAGTTTGTTTTTTTTGACAGTGTGTGAGGATATGTGTTACAACATATCAAAACGATGTTTTTTCATTGTATTGTATCTTCAGGTCGTGATTCGATTTCTTGGGATGACGGAATTTTATTTATGACTGTGATAAAATTTCAAAACATGGATTTAACAATAATAATATTACAGACAATGTTTCAGTACACTAAACTGTAGAGTGGATAAGTGCTTTAGGGCTTCGCGTGGTCTTGTGTCGCGAATTTAAATTCCCGTTTCCAAATATACTCGTTGTATACGATTGCTGAGTGGGCCAGTCACATGTGTGAAAAAATTATTAACTTACAAAAATACCAACTAATTCCAAACTAGTTGGGATTGAGGTCGTAACAGATAAGAAGAATGTATACAGGTGTTTTTAAGTCAAGGTGAAAGAAAATGGGTTGATAAAGTGATTTCACGTGAAGCTCGAGACGTGAGTTATCGGTTATTGATAAGAGAAAAAGTTTCAGAAAGCTTTATAAACAAGGTTTAGTTCATTCGAAAAAATAAAGAATTCTAAAAAGAATTGCGCGACAGCTGAACACCAGAAGAAAGATTAAAGTCCTTCATAACTGTCACTTTAACATTCAAGGCCCGGCGTCTCCAGGTGGTTAGAGCGCTCAACTCCTAATCTGAGGATCCCACGTTCGAATCCCTGTCACACCAAACATGCCCGTCCTTTCAGCCGTCGGGGCGTTATAATGTGTTGGTCAATCCTACTATTCGTTGGTAAAAGAGTAGCCCAAGAGTTGGTAGTGGCTGGTGATGACTAGCTGCTTTCCCTCTAGTCTTACACTGCTAAATTAGTGAGGACTAGCGCAGATAGCCCTCGTGAAGCTTTGCGCGAAATTCAAAAAGAAACAAACAGTGTCTGATGATTATAAAATGGCTGAGTTATTAAATTCTGTTTTTCTTCAGTTTTCACTAATGAAGCCTTAAAAAGTATTCCTTATCTTGAGCAATTGATAGACAAAAACAAGGTTGAACAAGGTTATTGCGTTAATTCAAAGCTTATTAAAAAACACTGGGAAGTTGAAATAATGATAAGTCTCCTGGTCCAAATAATATTTCCCAAAGAGTTTTGAAGGATGTTAAGGATTAGGTAGGTGAACCACTTGTTACTACTTTTTGCAAGTCCTTGATTAGTGGACAGGTGCCAAACAATTAGAAGTTGGTTAATTTCGCTTTTCTTTCTGAGCGTGGTGATAAAAATTGTCCCAGTAGTTATAGACCCATTTGTATTATATCAGTTGTATGAAACGTTTTGGAAAATCTGTTAAAAGACGTTTTGCAAAGTCATTTAAAAAAGGTTATAATTTTATTAAATTGCGAACATGATTTCACTTGCCTTATAAATCTTTTGAAATACTTTGAAAAGGTTGCTGATTAAAAAGATGAGAGTAATGGTGTAGATTTGGTGCATCTGAGTTTTCAGAATGCGCTTGACAAGACACTAAAAACAATGGATGCAAGTGTGGAAAAAAAGTTAGCTAGTTAGACTGATTGTGGGTGGATGGGAAAAAAAGAGGGTTGTTATACATAGATTTCAGCAAAACTGGATTAACGTCAAAAGTGAGGTTACTCAGGGTTCAGTCTAATGACTTTTGCTTTTTTCATTTACAAATATGATATAGATTAAAGAATATTCAATAAATTACTTACCCTTACAGGTGATAAAAGTTTTGAATGTTGCTGGCCGTGAAGAGGATGCTGATGATTTGCAAAAACCTTGATATAATTCAGCGAGTTAGAGAAATAAATAGCAGATGGGTTTTAATTATAATAAGTGCAAGATAATGCATGTGGTTTATTACAATTACATAACAGTGTCATGAGAGAAATGGATCTTAGCGTAATGGCTGCCCCGTCCAAGCAGTATACTATTGTTATTGGTAGGTAGGCCAAATATGATTTTTATTGTATCTACAAAAATATTGTATACAAGTCTAAAGAGGTTATAATTTCATTGTATAGGCCACTTATTAGGCCACATTTGGAATACTGTATTGTGTCTTGGACTCCCTACCTTAGAAAAGACATTGAATTGTGGTAAATGGTCCAGAGAAGGGTTACTAGAATGGTGTCTAGGATGGATGGGTTGTCATATGAGAAGAGATTAAGATTTTTATAATTATTTTCCCTTATAAAAACAAGAGTTAGAGGGAATCTGATTAATTTTTAACATCATAAAGGGAATTCATAGTGTGAATTAACCTTTTTTTCATTCCTAATGGTGAGAATAAAGTAAATTTAAGTGAGATTTGAAGAAAGCACAGTAACATTGTCATTTTCCGGCTTTGAGGTTTTACTAGTTTATTTGTTTAACAATTTTAGTTTAGTTTCGTGGATGGGGCAGACGAAATGAATCAATAGGCCCCTTGATGTCCCTAAACATTATGTTAATTTAAATCAGAAAAAAATATTTTAACGTTTTAACAGTCTTATTGTGATTCGCCCATATACATTATTATTTATGTTAATGTATTATACATTTACAACATAAATTGCTACGACTTGTAGTATCCTTTATATGATTTTTAAAAATTAAATCAACTAATACCTAAATTATTTTCATTTAATTAGTTGTCATATAATGAATTTGATATTTCCAACATGAGCGAAGTCTTACACGACACATGGGTTTAACTGTTTAATGTGATAAATTAAAAGTTGCAAGCAGATTATTAAAGTTTAAGATATAATTTCTGGAAGCATACAGTGTGAGTTCCATATGCCCCAGTCCTTATGATATCAAAGGTGAATAATCTAACCAAACAGACAGCATGTATCAATGTCTCTCTTCATCCTTTTTTACTGCCACGTGAAGTCAACTGTGCGGGTTCTTACAATTATAATGGACATTATTTGAAAGAGTACAAGACTTCAAAAGTTTTACCTTGTTTGTTCTCTTTTGCCAAACATAAAAATGTTTTTAAAAAAATCATCTTTTTTCACACTTGTACTTATCCTGAACACTAATATCAAACGTAAGATCTAGAATGTTTTATCACTATGTAAAGGAATATATGAAACCAACTTATATCTGTTTTGTTGACTCAAAATTAACTGATGATTGAAAACTGATCCTCGTGGAAAACAAATCACATTTTGTGTGTCTTGTCATAGAACTAAGTAATAAGATTCGAAATAACATGCTTTCATCGAAACAAATCAAGTTATTTTTTTCCAAGTTTACATATTTTTATTCATGAGAATACAGTTTCCTTCCACCAAAAAGTATGTTCTGTTACTAAGCATACAGCGACCAATCGAACACACCATATTTCATTTATATTGTAATTTATTTCGGGTTATTAGGAGTCATATCGTGTGGCCTGATTGGACAATAATGCTTCTAGACATGTGATTAAAATATAGGCTTATCTGTGTTATACCTTGTCAAAAATGCAGATTGTCTTAAGTGTTACAAAACTCCAAGTTATAGAGATATAAAGTATCTAAAATTTACTGTTCAGAAAAAGAAATTATATTTTAAACAAAAAAACACCTTAACGTTAAATTTTAATGTCAAGTAGACCTGCAAAGTCCAGATATTTACTTAGCTGTAATTCTTAGTTTTATTCGTCTGGTAATGAAAGGAGTTATTTCTCTCTTCTATAAAATTCGATTTTAAAATTCTCATTTTTTAGAAAAGAAGTATACTGCAGACGAGGCTACATACTGGCGTTTAATTCGGTAGTATATATTTACACATATAATTACCTGACCAGGAGAAGTGCCATGATTTAATTAACCATAAGTACTGTCAATAGATGGCGATAACATTCAATTAGAATTTCGAAATTAAGTTTGTGAATGAAAAGCATAAAATCAAATTTAAAATAATAATAACAAAATAATGATAAAATAAAACAGGCCACCTACGTTCTAGACTTATTTAAAAATTATTAATTAAAAAAATGAAAGAACAACATAAATGGACATTGCCCTGAAAAGGACCAGATTAAAGTTATGTTATTACTTCAGTCATTCAATAGAATTTGCTCGAAATATATTAATCAGGCCACTCCAACAACGTAATAGGAAGGAGGAAGAGTTCTAGTGTACCTGACCTTCCTGGCTATATACCTAAACACCTAGCGAGAGAGAGCAATATCAATTCTAGTCGGGAATATTAATTTATTAAATTCTTCCTTGGAACATCGTCTTGAGAACCAAGTTTTCACGACGGCTGTATAGCACCAAAGTAAGCCAAGGGCAACGATTATTATAAAGCAGGTTTCCTGTGATTCAAGGTCTAGTAAAACTTGCCCACAAGACCTGAAATGTCCTTCAAAAGATCCGTCCCCACTCGAACACAGTTTCACGCTAAGAGAAAGGTAGTAGAAGAAAACGTGAAGTATATAGCATAACCAATTTCAGCAAAAAACATATGATTTTTGACATATGTCCATATTCCAAGAATTTCTTATAGTTAAGTAATTTGTTTGTTTGTTTTGAATTTCGCACAAAGCTACATGAGGGCTATCTGCGCTAGCCGTCCCTAATTTAGCAGTGTAAGACTAGAGGGAAAGCAGCTAATCATCACCACCCACCGCCTGCTCTTGGGCTACTCTTTTACCAACAAATAATGAGGTTGACCGTAACATTACAACACCCCCGCGGCTAAAAGAGTGAGCATGCGTACTCTGACGGAGATTCGAACCCGCGCCGCTCGAACCACGAGTTCAGTGCCTTTACCTCCTGACCATGTCGGGCATAGTTAAGTGAACTAATCGAGATGAATTAGTTCAAAGACCTTAGCAATACAAACTGCACAATATGTTGGATTTCTTAAATATTTCTAAAAATAATATGTTCAAGTGTTAATTCCATATGTGTCTTTCACTCAATTTTATCATTAAATCGAGGTTTGTCATTATTTAAGGGAAATAATTTAATCTTTAATTTCAATTCTTCTTCGACATCAATCATCCCTAAGTTTTATCATTTTGTATATCATGACGTTCTCAAAGTTGCACGTGTAACAGACAGGAAGTACAATGGAGGAAATAAGACGTTAAATGTTATTCTAAAGAATAATTAAACATAATGATATATTTGGGTAAATGTTTCATTACCTTGTTAAATTTTATTTCTGATTATTTCACGAGGGGAAAATAGAAGAAGCAGAGAAAAATCAACAGGTTGTCGTTGCTATGAATTGTATTATTCGAAGTGAATTATTTTGTTCTCAACCTTAAAAATGTAGATTTGTTCACAGTTAACAATTTAAGAGAAGTTATTTAAAGGTGAAACTTACAAACTATACCATAAGTTAGCTTCACATGCATCTAAAGAATACAAAATTCAAGGTACTTGTTTTCTTACCTATAAAAATTATTTGACTTTATATTTTAAGACTTGTAGTTATTGTTACGTTTCTTGTCTCCGTCACCACTACTCCTTCACTCGATCCTTTGTAAAATAACTTTAATGAATAATGGCAAAAAAAGAACCTCCACCACCCATTGTTGCGACATTATTATCAATTTTAAACTCATTTATTTTAATTACTGATTAACTCATGATATGTTGGTTGAAGAACAGATATTATTTGTGTTTTGTCTTGGTATGAATCAAATAATACTTAAAAAGTTGCTATTATATGCAAAACGAGTCATTCACGTGTATTGTAGTCCTGGTCGTTGTTATATATATTCATTAGTCATTTAAAATTCACACTATAGAGTTGCTATTACATAGATTAAGTTAAGTTCAACTGATTTGTTTGTTTCTCTGTAGTTAAGCACAAAGCTACACACACAATGGGCTACTTATGTAGTGGTGGGGATGGAACAGAACTGTACTCAATAAATCAAGTTGAGGCGTGACCTTTATTTCCGCTAGGTGGAGGATACATGCTATCTGATTACTTCTCTTTGCGAAGAACTAGAGTACTAGTTTGCATATATTAAAATTCAAACAACAGTATAATTAAGCTATAAATTATAATATTTATCTCTGCTCAACGGTACCCCTGTCACAGTGATATTTAAAGATATAATTATACGTACGAGCGTGCTCGAAAGTTTATATTCTATATTATACAGCAATAAACATATCCATCACACCGAAATAGTTGACAGGTATTCGAAATATTATTTAAATATTTAACAATCAAGTACAATAATTCAACATTCACGTGTATTCATTCCAGTTCACAACAATTCAAAGTTTTAGCCGAGCAGAACACAACAATACAAACACAAGTAGACGCCAAGTCTATTACACCTACTTCCGTAAAAATATTTTTGTAGTGCTTTGATTTTTAAGTATTACTTAAGCATTAGAGCTTTTCTTTATGTGCACTCTTAAGCCTAGTCAAACTATGCTTACCTATAAATGTTATTACCAGCTTGAATGCAATAAAGTGAAGTCTAAGGCTTAAATATTATCATACCAGCGCGATAATATATATATATTAGTTTTCTTCTATTAATTGGTATCGAGTCCAAAATCTCTTGCTCACCAAATAAAATTTAAATTGACAAAGCTGGAGGATTAATCGATTAGCTCTTTCTGGTAATGCACTATTTTAACAGCTCAATTTACCACACTAGTTTTAGTAAAGCTATACCTCCAGAATATTTAGTGTAGTAATACGTGTACTAAACGTCATTATAGCAATAGGAAAACAGAAAATGCTATTATCTACGTTACAAAATCGTCACTGCACTAGCACTAAACTATTATTGATCAGAACCATGGTGTAGAATCACAGCAGATGACACATTCCATACTGAAAATTTCCTTAAATTTCAAAATTATATCACTGCTCCACACCCACTAATATGATTCCGTGTTACAAATTCACAAAGTGACCCTTGTCTTTTCTTTCATGACGTCTTATTAACTTTAAAATGGTCGCATCTGTAGCTTTATATGTATATACACACACAGAGATAGAAAAAACAACAAATTATCTTATACCAAGAGACACACGCCTTTCTCGTAAAATAAAGAGTTTTGTTCCTTTATTTGCGCGCAAAAATTACGCAATAGGCTAACTGCGTTCTTTCCACCAGAGGGAATCGTCTCTCAAATTTTACCTTTGTAAGTCTTTACATCAACCCTGTATTAAGGCATGGGCTTAATGGGCTGAAGCCCAGGACCTCAAGCTATGACCATAAATATATTGCGCATAGAGGTTCTGTCTCAAGGGGACTTCTACAAGTTGAAAAGCCTGGGGCCAATAAAACCTGGCCTTGCTTTATACTTATCACTGATCCTCTGGACAGGTGGGGGGTCAGCAGAAGATTTATTATCATTGTACATAAAAATTAAAATCGGGTGAAGCAAAGACAAAAGCGATGTTTTATGGTCAGTTGTTTGGAATTCAGAGTTATCTGAAGTAAGCAGAAAACATAAAAAACTGTCAAATCTGGGCCTCTACTACTAAACAATACTTTACTACAGGTGTATAGAACAAAACTGGATACGTTATTAAGCATAGAAAATATAACACGTATTCATCAATATATTCTTGTTTTTATGGGAAAATACATTTTTTTTTTAATTTGTGATTGCGTTTGTTCCTAAATTTGAACTGTGGATATTTTATGCGTCTAGAATTATGTGTGCCATCAAATAAGCTTAAGACTATATACACACATAAGTATGTATATACACAGAACCCCGTTGCGAGTAACGTGATTACAAGCCGCGGCAATTTTGCATACTTTACATGACCGCATAATCAGTAGCTGACGGTGTAATGTAACTCAAAATATCTAGATTTAGTGAAGCCAAGACTAGGTCAATGTTACTAGATTTATGACTATCGACTTACTCACAGCGGGTTTTTCTAGTGTGCAGTTGACCATAAATTGGACACCTGATAAGTAAGTTCAATAGATAAATATTTAATAAAAACATATTTAGGATTATAAAATTCCATTCTAGAGTCGATATAAAAATATACTTGCTACAATATTCTTCATTTTTAGATCATTTGCTACTAGGCCTTTCTATACGAGGTAGCAATAAAGTCATGTATTTTAAAATGATTAAGTTAAAATACAATTGTGCAATTGAAAAAATCCTGAAAAGCACTTTTCACTTACGACTTAATTCATTTCTCCCCGTCACACTAAGCATGCTCGCCATTTCAGCAGTGGGGTCATTATAATGTAACAGTCAATCCCACTATTCGTTTGTAAAAAGAGTAGTCCAAGAATTTCCGGTGGGAGGTGATGACTAGCTGCCTTCCCTGTAGTCTTACACTGCTAAATTAGGGATGGCTAGGCACAGATAGCCCTTCTGTAGCTTTGCGCGACATTAACAAAAAAGACATAATTTGTTTCTTCCTGCTTGTCATATGAATGTGATGCCTTCTACCTAGACTGTCAAAGACTTTTACAGTTACAAGACGTATTGTTCCATAAAAAACACAAGTGATAAATTATTGTTGACGGAGGTATTGCAATAATTATGTCTAACATTCACGTAAATGGTATTGTTTAAAGCTGTTTTTACTTCAAGTAAGGGTTGCATGATTCAAATATTTATTCCAAAATGTTCCTCCTTCAGTGACACAGCGTTGAGTTCATGGTCTCAGAGCACTCGGAACTGGGTTTCAACAGTTGTAGAGCGAACAGCACTGATTGGCTTTGAGTTTAAATAGAAACAAATTGTCGCATAATACACATGCATAATTTTTTCTGCAGAATCAGCCATTTTATGGTGCATGATTTCAAACTGTTTGCCGCATAATTTTAACTATTTTTCCTCACAAAATACAGAGCCCTGGTATGTTTATAAATATTTTCTGAATTAAAAAATAAAAATCGACTATATGTAACATATGTTTATAGCAATTGTACAACGGTTATATCTTTAATATCCAAAGGAAGAAGAGCATAACATATTTTTATCTGGGGTGATATTTTATAAAACTTGTTTAAACGAGGCCAAAAATAAAAAGCGCCCTTACAAAAAACGAACAAATTTAGGTACAAACTATATTGCAGGGACGATAAAATTACCTTTGTAAAGGAGTTATACGAAGAATAATAGCCTACAGAATGGTAAAGGTACACTGTCTATAAGCTTTTATCTGTGTTCTGTCCCAAAAACCATCGTAATAGTCATGGTGCAAACGCCTTTTATAAGTTGGAGAAACGTAATGATAATTAAGTCTACTTGTTTTAAGACATTAATACTAGGCCAAACATACTTTTAACACTACTCTCTTTACCGAATATCTTAGGGTTATTTAAAAAAGAAAAGTGTATAATAGTATTTGAACCACATCATATTCATTACCAACGAAGTGTTTCTCTCAATGCAAACATTCTCAGAACGGCTGGGATAAAACAACTTTTGTGTCTAGCCAGGTGGCTCTGTGTCATTTCTGATCAAAATTGTTGTAAACTAAATAAAATCATCGACTTTTTTTATAGGCTTATTTGGGTCATAATCATTAACGTTTTTGACAAGGACCTCTCCTAAATGATATTTAAATTTGTTCGTTTTTTGTAAGGGCGCTTTTTATTTTTGGACAGAGGACTCCAAAGTTCAAAAGAGCAGATGTCAATTGTGAATTTACTATTTCATGTTCTTTAAATCAAAGAAAGGGGAAATCGGTATCGAAATTGTAGTTTTTGAGGGTCTATTGATTTAATTATGAACATACAAATGTGCTCCAACAACTTATAAAATATTGTAATAAACCAGATTGATGAAAGCGACCTCTTTATTGCTATATTCTGTTGTTGATACCACACATGTTCCTGCAGGGTTCAGTTAATACTTCGATTTAGCATGAATCTTTGTTCATATCTCTTCTTTTTGGAAGTAAATGCTTTTATGATATTGTCTTGTTTGTTGTTGTTTCGTAAAACTAATATCACGTTGATCAAGCGAAGTTAATTGTATGTTTTGGTTGGAATTAAGCGCAAAGCTATGTTATACACTATATGAACTCTTCCCACCACGAGTATCGAAACCCGATATTTAACGTATATAGCCTGCAGTCTTAATGGGTAATTAATTATATGAATATTGTATTTATCATACATAACCAGTAAACTTCCTGTGATTACTATGGACCTTCGTGTGGTATCGAAACCCAGTTTATAGCAATGTAGTTTGCAGACATACCACTATACCATGGTCCACTGGAAGGCTCTTCAGATGGAAGTTACATAGTAAAGTGATGATCCAGAATTACAGCTGTATGTGTAAAAGATGTGTCTTCTTTTTACTTTAATCACTCTTTCTAATCCATCAAAGTGAATGAATGCTAGTAATACATGTTTGTTTAACAAATGAAATACAATTAGCTTTTGTACATAACATTAAGCTTATACTTTTGTTTGATTATTTGAGAATAGAGCGGCATGGCAAGATAGTCAAGGCACTCGACTTGTAATCCAAGGGTCATGGATTCGAATTCCCGTCGCACCAAACATGCTCGACCTTTCAGTCGTAAAGGGCGTTATAATTTAACGGTCAGTCACACTATTCGTTAGTAAAAGAGTAGCCCAAGAGTTGGCGATGGGTGGTAATGATTAGCTGCTTTACCTCTAGTTTTACACTGCTAAAGTAAAGACGGCTAGCGCAGATAGCCCTTGTGAAGCTTTGCGCAAAATTCTAAAAAACCAACATACAAACATTTGATAATGTGAAGACACAAGGAAGAACTGAATTGTTTTTACAACATCAATACCAACCTCAGAAGCCCAAAGGTCCCAAGCCATGCCAGCTAGCATTTCATGCGTTTTACTCATACTATACAACACCCTCTTCTGGAGGTTTAAAACAAAAATTTAGTATGGCAATCCCACGAGGAGATTACAGAGAAAGTTCTAACCCTCTTTTGTTACCCCCAAGAAGCATAAGAAAGTACCTGTTGTTATGCATGACAAAATCAGTTTACTTCAATCCGTTAACAAGTCAAAAATGGATGTCTTCTGCCAAAAGATTCGACTCATTGAAAAAATAACATCCACTTAGGGACGAGATAGCCATTTTAATAGTGTTCACATTATAGCTAATAATTTAATCAACAGTGTTTCATTACGTTAGATGGTGAACAGTACATGATATTATATTTCAGGATGTTTTACTTTAATATATTCAATGGGGCAGCCTAACAGACTGGAACTTGGATAAACAGTAGCTAGGCACAACAGATGGTACCCTCGTGATCACGAGAAACCCACTTGAAATAAAAATGTATCTCCGAACGACTGGTATGGGTATCAATACTTTATGAAAATGTATCTCAGAACGACTGGTATGGGTATCAATACTTTATAAAAATGTATCTCAGAACGACTGGTATGGGTATCAATACTTTATAAAAATGTATCTCAGAACGACTGGTATGGGTATCAATACTTTATGAAAATGTATCTCAGAACGACTGGTATGGGTATCAATACTTTATGAAAATGTATCTCAGAACGACTGGTATGGGTATCAATACTTTCACTAATAATAAGGCAGGAAACAGCGTTTCGACCTTCTTAGTTCATCTTCAGGTTAACAAAAAGAAAATTTGCAACTGACCATTGCTGGGCGCATGCCTTAGAGACGAGAGTATAAACTGCTACGGAACTATAGGGGACGTTGAGTTAAATGCTAGGTTATTAATTAATATAGGTATAAAGGTTTTACTTTATATTGGTTTACTTTGGGATTTAATTGTTGTATAAGTAGGGCTTCTTTCATTTTGTGTTTGTTTATATTTGATTATCCACTTATTATCTGGGTATTTTCTATGGTCATGTTGTGTTTATTTGACTTGGAGTGTTCAAAAATGTGTAAAGGTGTTTTTTGTGTTCTTTGAATCTAGTTTCCATTTTTCTGCTTGTTTCTCCAATATAAAAGGGACCAGCATGGCAAAGTGCGTTGAGGCGTTCGACTCGTAATCTGAGAGTTGCGGGTTCGAATCCCGATCGTGCCAAACATGCTCGCCCTTTCAGCCGTGGGGGCGTTATAATTCAACAGTCAATACCACTATTCGTTAGTAAAAGAGTAGCCCAAGAGTTTGAAGTGGGTGGCATTGACTAGTTGCCTTCCCTCTAAATTAGGGACGGCTAACGCAGATAGCCCTCGAGAAGCTTTGCGCGAAATTCAAAAACAAACAAACAAGCCAATATAAAAGTCGTGGCACTTGTTGCATTATATTTTATAATTTGTGTTGGTGTTTGTCAGTGTAGTTTTTTTACATATCATGGACTTTAGTTTCATACCTGGTTTTTGAATAAATTTGGTGTTTACTGGAATGTGTTTTAAGTTTTTTTTCCAAATGATGGTTACCTTTTCGCTGATGTTGGGAATATACGGTATGCAGCAGTGTAAGGTTTTGTAGCTTATTGTATTGTGAGGTTTACTATTGTTTGTTTGTTGTTGATCTAGGTGTGTGCATATAATTGTTTTAACAGTTTTAGAGGAAATTTGTTGATGTTGATGAAGTATTGTTTCACTTTGTTGATTTCATTTTTAATTTTATCGGGAGAACATAGTTTTTTGGCTGTGTTTATTTGGTTTCATGTACTGAGTCCCAGGGAATGTATAGTCCAGTATGTGTGATTTTTCTGTGGATTTCTGTTTATCGTTGTGTATCGGTTCTTGTGATTTTGATGTTGAGAAATTCTATTTGGTTAGTTTTCTTCTGTTTACAGGTGAACTTAATGCTGGGGTGTATCGAGTTAACGTGGTTGAAAAAACAAAGTGTATGTTCTGTATCCTTTCCACAAGAGTTACCAGAAACAAAAGTGAACAAATACCAGACACCAATGTAAATACAGATTTCTGGGGTCTATGGACCATGTAGGGGATGAACCAGATACTTCTATGAAAGAGACTATTCTAACTGTAAATGCGATAAATCTAGTGTGTATCGAACATCCAAGCGCAGATTTTAAGGTTATGTAATCACTTAAGGCCTTATGATTACTTATTAAAGAACTACGTGTTTTCAAATATTCCTATTACAAATAATTTATAAAGAACAAATAACATATGTCATTAATTGTTATATTTACATTACATCTAAACTAAATTCAAAAAACATCCTAAAATATATTTTTTACCGCAGTTTTTTATTTAAAGTATATTTATTGTCAACTTGGCAATATCTTCAGTTGACAGTTTCAATAAAATGCCAATAGGTGCCGCGACTTCATTTCGTTCGCGGCATTTTACCGTCAACACTATCGTTCTAAACTATGCCTAAAATAGTTATTTCACAGTTATTTAAATAAACAAAAATAAAACAATCAATGTCCCTGAATTATTGTATTTAAAATGTCAAGCGAAAATAACAATAAATGTAGGAAGTTTATTTCAGGAGATTTTAAAAGGAAGAAGCGAGCCTGCTGATTTGGAAGAACCACAGTGAAATTGAAAGGATCTTTGAATAAATGATTGAAAAAGGAGGGCGATAATACTATTATAGTAGGCCCACTATCAATGAAATATGTGAAAATGAAGACCTTATTGATGACAAGTGTGAAAAGACAAATTACAAATTTGAACACCTCAACACAAATGTGTACAATAAAGCAGAAACTTGTATAAGTATTCCAGATGACCTCAGAAGGTGTGATGACTTTGACACTAGTGATTTATCAACCTCTTCTCAGGGCCGACGCAAGGGTATTTGGCGCCCTAGGCGATACCTTAGATGTGCGTCCCTAATAAATTTTGATAAGCTAATGTAAGAAATCCATTACTGTATTGTACATCTTAAGTCTCGATAAAAATATTTATAACATGTATATTTTCATCTTGTGGCTTCATATCTTCGTTCATGCAAATAACCAATTTATTGTTATAATTCAACGAAGAAAATATTAATGAAATACAATTTATTGTTAAGCTTTATTTTAAGATATTCTGTAAAAAACGTAAACATACATATTTAAGCATTTAGATAGCTCACTTAATCTATTATTATTATTATTACTTTATACACAGAGAACATGAGTCGCAGTTTATGCATGTATAGAGTAAGTTTCATTTTCAATGATGTTTGTTTTGTTTTTTGAATTTCGCGCAAAGCTACTCAAGGGCTATCTGCGCTAGCCGTCCCTAACTTAGCAGTGTAAAACTAGAGGGAAGGCAGCTTGTCATCACCACCCACCGCCAACTCTTGGGCTACTCTTTTACCAACAAATAGTGGGATAACATTATAACACCCCCACGGCTGAAAGGCGAGCATGTTTGGTGCGACCCTCGGATTACGAGTCGAATGCCTTAACCAGCCTGGCCATGCCTGGCCTCATTGTCAATGAACCCTGGTAGGCTGTGGGTCACCGCTAATTATAGATCACATGGTGGAAATGTTCAGGGGCTATAATTTTAAAGGTTCTTTAATACTACTATATTTACAGTTCTTCCATGTTTGATACATTAAATATATCATTCTATTTTCTTATAATAACAAATGAGAGCATTGTAGAGCACTGTACACAAAGGTAATATTCATATTGTTTCTTTAATAGTCTAGAGTACATAATTTAGATGAGTCTCTATTACGTCTTATGAAGGGTAAGTCATAAGTGTTGTATACTGCAGACAAGAATATCCTACCAAGAAGATGGAAACACTGACTGTAAGGTACTTCCATCTATATTTAATAAGTAATGTTACTATAGATATATGGTGATACAGTTCTCTCATCTCGAAAGAGGTAACTTGCAGATAAATAAGATTAATATTATAATTCATATTGCCGTAACTGTAAGGGATTGGCTGTAGATATACTGAATGAAAATTTATTTATTTATTATTTCGAGTGAAGTCTCTTTGATGCAGGTATGCTGATTTTCTGTCCTTCTTGGTCATCCTTGGGTGTTTCCTGCAAAACTTTGTTTGTAAAGCATTTACTGGTATTTTTATTTGTTTGCTCAGCAGCCAGTTTGATCATGGCACAGCTTACTGTCGTAGGCACGACAATATTACTAATATTATGTAACATCATTATCACTGTATTACATGCAGACGCGTGAATTTCTATTAAAACTTTACTTTTCGTGTTTTTGATCTGACAAATGCACAAAAAAGTTATTTCAAGTCAAGTTTCTCAGCAATTCATGTTCTATTAACAGAGTGGAAAGCCCAACAAGTCTTTCTTGCGTCATGGTTGACCGTAAATACGTTTTTATCAAATTTCGTTTGAAAAAATTTCTCTCCACCACTGGCCACAGACCCAGGGAGTGTCAAAAGAATACGCAGAGCAATAAATACATTTGGAACACTATCTGCTAGCTTGTTTTTACATATAAATTTCAAAATGTCATGAAGTGATGCACGCTTCTCGACCCGTCTTGCATGAATTGTAATTCGCTTCACAAATCTGCAGCATCACTATCTTTGTCATTACCATGTTGCAACACTTTTTCTAGTTTTAATAAATGTTCCATTAGTTCATTCAATGATAATGCCTGCCTTTTATGATTGTCATAAAGGAAGCTAAACAGAGAACCTACTTGACGTATGTGTATGTGAATCTTTGTTCAACTGATTTTATTGCTACGTCCAAGAAGGTAAAATAAAAATGTCCACTTTAAAATTTGGCTTGGTGTTCTGATTAGGTTTATTGTCTGCCTCGTTCGTGAACGGCTTTCTCACTCTTCTAATATGAACTGGTTCTGGTTATAACATTACTGATATTCCAAATTCCTCAGCAAGTTCCTGTGCATTTATTAATGTTTTCTCAAATTCTTTGTCTTTCCTGCAGTTTAGAAGACTCTTTTTTTCTTTCATTTGTTCAACTGCATCTTGTGTATCAAATTCCTTCTCTTTAATGTTTTTGCTAGCTATATTAACCTCAAACAGGATATCATACCAAGTAACAAGCGAAACAATAAACTTAAAATTGGAAGTTTTATTTGCAAGACCGCGTGTCTCAACTCGTGAAGAATTGCCAGAAGATCTCTTAAGGGAAACATCATGACACATTTCAATTAAGACATCAGGTATATTTCCTATCTGGTACCAGAGTTATTTCAAAGCTTTAATATGGTTTTCCCATCATGTGTCACTTAATGGTTTCATTGTCATATTTGGTACATGGCGTTTTAATACCTCCAAGCGACATGTCGAAGCTGAAAAGTACACATGAACATGCTTTACCAAATCAAAGAATGTTGTTGCCTCCAGACAACTTTTGGCAGCATCATTAACAACCAGATTTAAAGAAAGTGCACTGAAGGAATAAACAGTGCTCGTGAATTAATATCCAATATTCTCCTTTGTTCACCATTTTATTTTCCTTTCATGTTGCTTCCGTTATCGTAGCCTTGACCACGCATATCTTTGACCAGTAGTGACATCTGTAACTGATGAAGAATGGTGTCCGTCATATCAGCACCCGTTACGTCTTTACTTGGCACAAATCCCACAAAATATTCTTTGATGTGAGGCTCTGGCTCACAATTACCAGTGTCTGAAGTATGTCTACAAATTGAAGTATCATGGTCATTTTTTGTTCAACATGGCTTACATCAGGTGTAAAATCTAAGATTATCGAATAATATTTAGAAGCAAGAGCAGATGCTAGTATTTCTTTTTTTATCGCATTGGCTAAGAGCTGAGCCAGTTAATATTTTGTATATCTTTCCTAAGGTAGTGTACACATGTCTCACTGTCTTATATCTTACAAAGATGTTCATCTATCAAACAAACCAAGATATTCTACTAACTTTAAGAAGTTTCCATTGCCAGACCTGTGCAGGTTGTCATTTGATCCTCTAAAGAACTCTCACTAAAGCAATAAGTCGTTCTAAGATTCGTCATCAATATCTTTCTTGTTGTTTGATATTGCGCATGTTTGTTTCGTAATTTGTTTTCTTGCTGTTCAATCGTAGTTAAAGTTCTCTCCAGTTTACAAAGTTATTATTTCATGCAATGCTAGAATTGCAAATATGTTTTTCCAGTCTCAGCAACCTTGATAAGCAAGAGACGAAACAGTCTAGTAGGCAATAGTAACCAGTTTACAATAGAAGCAAAATACCAAGTCTTAGATTACTGTAACCATTTCCCATGCATTTGTTCGCCATTTTCCATTCTTCTTCTGTAACAAACTGATGAGAATCTTCTTTGTTTATGGTGTTTAGAAAATCGTAGAGCTGAAGTTGTTCTGATCCATGATCCACCAAGATTAGTCGAAGATGTTAATCACATTTGGGCCAAATAGCTGGGTCACTATAGTCCAGATTATGGTATTTTCACTTTTATATTTTTCCAAATCATGATTCTCACAATCACCAATCTTTTCTATTTCCTTATTCAAAAAATATTCACCTTTATTTTGAGAAACTGTGGTAAAAACTGGTATCTCATCATTTATGTCTGTTTGATCAGCTGAGTGTTCTACATCTGAGCATTGTAAACGAAGATGCTTCAAAAGTAAACCTGCTTTTTTTTAAATCGACATCTTTTTCTGCTTTCCTTTCACGATTCTGTGGTTCAAACAATTTTTTCATACGGCTTTCTCAAGCCATCAGGTAACTGTGTTATCTGATACAAAACTAATAAAACAAAATAACTTTTATCTTACTGTTTGGCAGGATTACTAATTCTTGATCCTTGTTCCACTGACCACTGCAAGACGAAGACTGAGGTGATAGGTGTCATGAAGTCTTGGATAGCTCGCATTTACCATTCCATTCCCACTCGCGCCAAATCACATGGCACGTTATACATGACACCACAAGACCCAACACCCCTTCTTCCAGCCCTCCCCAGTCTTACGCCATCTGTACCCTTCTCATCCACGGCTGACTTCATCATTTCCCATTCTTTGGTTGAGACAGCGAAATGTCATTTCAGTAAAACTCTTCCGAATCTTCCTCAAATTAGGGACGGCTAGAGCAAATAACCCTCAAACAAAGGCTCAAATATTTTTTAGTTTACTCCAGAGGCCCAATTCTCTATTTTTAGCATCCTATAACAGATGACAGGTATTAAACGAATGTATTATATATTGCCCTAAAACCACTTTCAGAAACTAGGGAAAAGTGACACAGAAAAGGTGTTAAACCTATTCAGTTTCAGCTCAAAAAGGTCTGTGACACTTTAGAAGAATTATCTACAAATTGTTAAGGTGATCTCAAACATTGCAGTGAATATAAATCTTACCTCCTATGATTTCCCAGTGCCTTTAATTATACGGCAGGCATTATAGTAAACAACTATCAGTATATATTACATGCAATGGGACAACACTGTCATGCACTTAGTTTTCTGAAATGGCTTATTGAACACAGGTCAACGTCGTTTGAGTCAGCACATTCTGCAATCAACGATCTGGCAGAAAATTTGAAGATTTAAAAAACTGTAACGTCGAAATAAGAAACAAATGGTTGGTTACAGAAGTATGGATGTATGTACCAATGATTCATTACTTTACTGCCATGTTGGTACAGTTATCATGCACACGAAAACCATGTTTTGAGGCCCTTAAAAATATACTGGTAGTTTTGGATTATATATAATGTACAGGTCCCGAAATGGCCAGGTGGGTTAAGACGTTCGACTCGTAATCTGAGGGTCGCGGGTTGGAATCCCCGTCTCGACAAACATGCTCGCCTTTTCAGCTGTGGTGGCGTTATAACGTGACGGTCAATATCACTATTCGTTGGTAATAGAGTATCCCAAGAGTTGGCGGTGGATGGTGATGACTAGCTGCCTTCCCTCTTGTCTTACACTGATAAATCATGGAGCTAAATCATGGAGCCCTTGTGTAGCTTTGCGTGAGATTCTAAAACAGACATGTAATGAACAGAAGAACTTTTGCAACATTGCAAACACCCTAAGGTAATACATAACTCAGTATGTTTTGCAGGATTCTCCACTCCCTTCACAAACCAAAATGAGACGTGCCTTGACACACATTAATGACAATGGTTCGTGTGGAATTTACCCTAACAAGTGTATGTAGCACTTCATATAATACTTACGGGCCCAGCATGACCAGGTGGTTAAGGCACTCGACTCGTAATCCGAGGGTCACGGGTTTGAATCCCCATCTGACCAAACACGCTCGCCCTTTCAACCATGGGGGCGTTATAATGAAAGGTCAATGCCACTATTCGTTGGTAAAAGAATGGCCCAAGTGTTGGAAGTGGGTAGTGATGACTAGCTGCCTTCCCTCCAGTCTTACACTGCTAAATTAGGAACGGCTAGCGCAGATAGCCCTCGTGTAGCTTTACGCGAAATTCGGAACAAAACAAACTAAATAATCGTTACGATACCAGTTACGGTTGCTTCGACAGAAATAACATTTTTCAACTTAAGCTCATCAAGACATCTGTGTTCTACCTCGTCTCAAGATAGATTGACATTGTTATCTGAAGAAAATGGTGTAGCAAACTTCCTAGATTATTATGATATAATAGCGAACTTTAGTGCTCAGAAGAGTAGGAGAGAATTGCTGTGAAATAAATGAAGCGTCGAATACGGATTATGCGCGTAGTGGTTGAATACGTAGTTGTAGTCGTAGAATCCCTGAAAAAGGTCAATCTAATATGTCCAAATATCGGGAACCTGAGTGAACCCAGCTGCCGCGGATCCCTTTGTAGAGCTCCGATTAACATAGGCCTCAAAAACCCGCAAACAAGAATTAGTGAAACACCCGTTTCTTGTGAAATTTTATTTTATGGATGTAAATATTTGTAATTGAAACGTAGTGAACAAATTTGAATTCAGTTTAGATAACAATTGTTGTTGTTGTTTCTAATCTAATGATTGAAAATGTATTTATGTACGTAAATTACGAATTTAAAAGCCAGTTTTCATGCTTAAAATTTTAATCATATATGTTCATGGGCCTAGTAAACCATAAATTCGCGCTTGCGGGTACCCCTTTGTAAGTAGAAACCATAATGATTAGCAAAATCTTAGAAAGATGCAGAGAACGTTTCATGCGTAAACATTACAAGCAATAGAATATCACATGGACAATATGAGCATGGATTTCTTGATGACGAGAAACCCACTTGAAATTAAAACGTATCTCAGATCGGCCGGTGGGGGTATTAACACTTTTACTAATAAGAACAACGTTAACCTGGAGATGACGTAAGAAGAACGAAACGATGCTCACTGCTTTATTTGTAAAAGTGTTAATATCGATGTTAGCCGTTCTGAGAGCACGCGGTTTTGAGCAGTGTGGATAGTTCATAACAATAAAACTTAACAGCCTTTTCACTAAACCTAGATTATTATTTGCCTGTGCATATCCTAAATACAATAAAAAGTGTAGTGAGAATATTATAAATGTCCAAAAGTAGATTTACTGACCTCCACAACGTCAATTTTGACACCAGTTAGGCCTTTCGTGTTACGTCTAGAGCCTAAAATAGTGACTTAAGAGTCATGAACATCAGCCATTTTGGTTTCTGGAGTTCTACGTAGGTGCCAGATAAAATTCAAGATAATCTGATTGTATTTTACACGCCTCTTGCTACAGCAGTAATTGTTATATTGTGAGCGTCGTTTCTAAACTGGAGAAGAATAGTTATAATTAATTATACTTGTCATAAAACATTACTATTAGGCCTACGTATTGTACACGTTTTCAAAACTTCGTTTTTTATTCAAGCAGAAGAGTATATAATACTACTCACTGCGGACTCGTTGCAGTTGAAATAATGTTACACATTATTTTTGAAAAATTCCCAAAGGAACTGAATAAACAAGGTAGTGTTAAAATATATAATTGACCTTATTTACTTACTTTAATTGGAAAACTTCGTATATCTTTGGTTTATACAGATCTGTCTATACATCCATATATCTTATGTATCCAGTGTATCTGTGTGCTGTCCCTCATTCTCGCTGCATAATATTATGCGACGCCATGTTCTGTGAGGCATTTTCCTCAACTTATCAGGGGTTATTGTTCCAAATACCACGATAACAGCTGCCTTCAACTCATCATTAGTATTATTGAATATAACATAATAACATATGGATGGGTAGGGACTTACGGGTCACCCTGTATTTAACTACCATATTAAAACATTCCACTTACGTTGTTATGTATATTATATTTGTCCGTGTTTATAATATTTTTTCACCATTAGATATACAGCAGAATTCATGTATCAATTACTAGATTGAGCAACAATACATGTGTAAACACTAAGAATATTACAATGCCTACACGTACTTTGTTGTGTTTGTTATACAACAATCTCACAAAAACCCTAAAAAAAAAGAAATTATTAACACGAGTAAATCTATAACTGTTTATTAAGTTATTGTGAGTCTCAAATAATGTTGTTTTGTTTTGTTGTGTTTTTGTTTCTTTTACATTAGCTTGAGTTTATTAACATGATAATACAGGCAGCACCTGCTGACAACGCAGTTCCAAAAACTACACTTTCTGTGCTCGAATTATTCATCCGAATTGATAGGAAGAGAAGACTTGGGGCGTATGTAGGCTTATTCGAGTTGTTGAACCTATGTCAGCTCTCGTTGCCATGTGGATGTTATTGTAAAAATTTCGCCAAATAGTTTTAGTCGTAAATTTTGAAGAGAAATAACTTTACCTGGATTTCCATATATATATACTGTATATTTTGCATCTAAACAACACCGAATAGCGACATTTAACGTGTTGCATATATTTTAAGTTTTCTAAGCAACTGCTCGAAATTAAAGCTAGGTTCAAATAAAATGAAAAATGGCGCACACTTTAGGAACACAAAAGTTCGTGATATGAAATCAATATATTCTTTAGTCTAGAAGTGACACTTGTCCCTCTCTAAGCGGTATGCCTTCGGATTTACAACGCTAAAATCAGAGGTTCGATTCCCCTCAGTGGGCTCAGCAGGTAACCCAATGTGGCTTTGTTATAAGAAAACACACACACACACTGAGCACTTTCCGCACTCAGTGCGTTGTTCGTAATAACCCTGTATTTCTCCAAATCCGTAAAACAAAATATCAGGTTTTAAATAATATTCTGAAGATAGTTTGTATTATGTTCATTTCACAATTTTTTATTTTTTGCCTTCATTTGATCAAGATTATTACGTCGTTCCTAGCCTTATGCTCTTTTATATTAAAGTAATAATGACTATAACACTGGTTTTTTGCTCAGCAAAATAAAATTGAAAATAGTTAAAATCAAATTATAAAATTTCTAGAAAAAATTTGAATTTAGCACTTAGTTATTCACAAATTCTGTTCCTACAATACCAGTTACCTTCTTCTATTGGCTCTGCATGGCCAAGCGCGTTAAGGAGTGCGACTCGTAATCCGAGGGTCGCGGGTTTGCGCCCGCGTCGCGCCAAACATGATCGCCCTCCCAATCGTGAGGGCGTTACAATGTTCACGGTCAATCCCACTTTTCGTTGGTAAAAGAGTAGCCCAAGAGTTGGCGGTGGGTGGTGATGACTAGCTGCCTTCCCTCTAGTCTTTCACTGCTAAATTAGGGACGGCTAGCACAGATAGGCCTCGAGTAGCTTTGTGCGAAATTCCAAACAAAACCTTTTTCTGTCTTTTGTATTTCGCGCCAAGTTACACGAGGGCTATCTACACTCGTTGTCACTAATTTAGTAATGCGAGACTAGAGGGAAGGCAGCTAATCATCACCACCCACCGCCACCTCTTGGGCTACCTTTTTTACCAATAAATAATGGGATTGACCATCACATTATGACATCACCGCAGCTGAAAGAACAAGCATGTTTGATACGGCAGGAATTCGAACCCGTTTTATTTAAAGAAGGTGACGTTTCGAGCTAGCGCTCTTCGTCAAATTGTACAGTTTACAATAAAGGCGCACGCGCAAAATTCTGAGAAAATTTACATCTTTTACATAAGAGTTACAAGTCATGAAAAGATAAGTAGATATATCCGAGCCCACACCCGTCCGAATACGTGTCTAGAGCCCTAACCACTTGACCATACCGAACTCTATTCTATCATTGTTAACTATTCACATCTAAATGGGTGTCGATAAACTTTTTTTTAACATTTTTTTAGGATCTGTCCCAGATCTCGTACATGTATATATATATGTATATAGCAAAGCTTATTAGCACACTTTTCTGGAGCTTCTAACAGGAATCACGAACTGAGCGCTAAGCACATATTTTCATGTGAGAACTGTTTTATTTAACCCAAAGTTCCGGCTACGAATTTTATTTTATCATAGTATACATTTGAAAGACGCTTTTAAATGTTATTTTATAAACACAAAAATCCCCTTTGTAGGGTTGAAATAATGTTTCTATCTGAAATTATATAAAGTTGAAATATTAATAGGGATTTGTTTGTTTTGACTTCATGAAAACTTAATGTTTCTTTTTGCGGTGTTCCCTGTTTTTACTTTAATTTTTTTCTGCCCTCTGTATTGGTTGAGTGGTTGGTTATTTTAAAGTAAAGCTATATTACAAGATTTACTGAAATAGTGTCCTCCGCGTTCAGTCGAACCCAGTATTTTAGCTTTGTAAGTCTGCAGACTTAACGTTGTCAAACCGCGGGACGCCTTCTTGGATATTTTTGTTCTTGAAATTTCACTTGAATCAAAGAAAAATTAAAACGTGATTATAAGGCATAACGACACCTCTAACAATGAGAAGCACCTTTTCCAATAATTTTTACAATAAAAATATTTTTCAGGAAAATCCAAGAGATGTTGGCTCTAATAGAAAAAACACAAAAAAAAGAGAACGAAGTCTGTGAGAAAAACAACAGTCATTAACCTCGTTTTGTTTTGGTAAAAAAGTAGAACTCCGTTATCTACTTGACAACAAGAATATGAAGAAATATTCTTTTATCTCCCATCTTGTCTTGCGGCTAATTACAGATCTCAGGTTCTTAGAACAAAAATTGCTTGATAAAAAAAAGACACGAAATTTCATAAACACTGATATTTCTGAGTGCAGAGTAGCATTTCAAGAAAAATTTCGGTGGTCATCCTAAAACTTTGATAAATGCTCAATTTGAAGAAAACTGACAAAGCTACACGAGGGCTATTTGCGCTAACCGTTCCTAATTTAGCAGTGTAAGACAAGAGGGAACGCACCTAGTCATCATCACCCACCGCCAACTCTTGAGCTACTCTTTAACCAACGAATAGTGGGATTAACGATCGTCACTTTATAGTTCTCTCACACCTGAAAGGGCCAGCATGTTTAGTGTGACAGGGCTTCGAACACGCGACCCTCGTATTACAAGTCGAGCGCCTTAACCACCTGGCCATTCCGGGCCTCGCGAAATACGTTATTCAAATAGCTTCACCTTTGCTTTTGTAACTGAGAACAAAATTGATTTTTTTGTTTCCTTTGCTTTGATATTCAGTTCTTATTCACTCATATTCCACGTGAGGAAACAATTAAAATAATTACTTAATGGATATTTCCAACCAAAATATCCTGCACTCTAAACGAAAACAGTGACAGTAGGTGCTACCGGTCGGTTATTTTCTCTTTAGTTAGTGGCTTAAAGTAATGAATGATGACAAATAACACTAATAGTTGTACCATAAAAAACAAATAAACAAATATTTAGTTTTACAACTGATAACGTCAAGTTTCTATTTGAATTATCTATAAAACAATACGCTTATAAACTTACAACTTTAAAATTCGGGCTTAGATTCTCAGCAGTGGAAAAAATCAGGCTTTGTTGTCATGCAGTTTTGCACTGAAAGATATCAGCACATCTAGCTGGTGTTTCAACCTGGTGTACTAATAATGAACAATTTGGTTTGTTTATTGTGAATTTCGCATAAAATTACACCAGAGCTGTCTGCGCTATCCGTCCCTAGATCAACAGAGAATGTCTAAAGAAAAGACAATTAATCACCACCACTCACCGCCAATTCTTAGGTTACTCTTTTTATCAATGATTAGTGGAAGCGGTAGTTACATTATAACGCTCCCACGGTTGAAAGGGCAAACATGTTTGGTTGAACGGGGATTCAAACCCGCGACCCTCAGATTGCAAATCAAGGGTCTTAACCACCAGGTTGTGGTGAAGCCAATAATGAAGAGATCAGAAGTAGAAGGTTATAGGTGTTACAGTTATTTTCTGTATGAGGTTCCAAGCTGTACTGACCCCTTGTGGCAGTGAACGCTATCGACTAGTTACTCTTTTATCGTCAACGAAAGCCTATATATGAATCTTAAGTGTTTCTGACAAAGCCGTTTATCTCATGTGTCGCTTAAGGTACTGTTCTTTGAAAATACCAAGTTCTAACTGGTAAACTCCTAGAAATACCCTTGTTTTCATTAGACACCGTGGTTTATTGCTACTTCTACTGTAATAGATATGAAAAATAAACATAACGCAGAAAATGGCCAGTTAAAATTAGATGTATGTTACTTTTCTTTCTTAAGGGCTTCTTTAGGTTTTTATATACCGACCTCCATTGAAAAAGAAAACGTAGATTTCTGATTAAACAATTTCATATTTTCCATTTTTATAAATACATATTTCATCACAAAATTGTAATTCCCATAACAGAATACGATGTGTCTATACAAGTAATCAACAAATATCTTTTTCAGTGATATGAAGTAGAAACGAGCGAAATGAAACTGACTACATATTATCCCGTTTAAGGACATTAAAAAGGAACAAAGAAATGACAGTCTCACATAGATCGTAACTCTGACCTAATTTTTGGTTTTTTTAAGGTTATCTAACTACCACGGATTTCAAAGTTCTATTTTTAGCGTCATAAGTCCTTAATTTACCGCTGAACCACTGTGAGTCTGAACTAATATATAGATAAGGAGCGAAGATAGCTTACATTCCGGTACTTGAAACTAGTATCCACCTTTCACTCGTTTATCTTCCCTCATAGTGAATTTTAGTGCGCGAATTTTGTATCTATTATTCACTGCAGTTACTATATTAATAGATAAAATAAAAAAAGTTAAAACTGTATTAGACACAGGGAAATTCGTTTATGCGTTTTAGAACCTGAAGTTAGGCTTATTTTGACTAGCAATAATTCTATGAGACTAGTAAAAATATATGTTTTTATAATTATTCATGATGTCTGAACAACATGTTGCTTTTCCCTTAAGAGTAGAAAAAAAAACTGAATTTACCATCAAGGATTTCCTTGCCTTTATTTCTACTGAGGCTCTTGATTCAACAATATGAGTTGGTTGACAGGATTTATTTAAACAAAAACGAGAGAACTGAGTATTCTTACTGTGATGAAACAGTTAACAACGAATTCATACATCATTATAACATACTTCTACGACATCAATGACATTTATGAAGGGAATGGTAGGCATTCGATTCCTCTAAAGTTTTCCAGTGATTGTTTTATTTGTATTATCAGATGCTCTGAATGTTTTATTTATTTATTTTTTTGCTCATCAAGTCGAGACAAAGAACGTTTTCAACTTTTACTCTAGAGATCTTTATGAATTTATTTGTGTTTAATTATATTGTATTTTAGTTCAAAGTAGGCAGATCAACTAAACCAATAAATCAAATTCAAATAAATATATTGTTTTCTCTGAACAGTTGGAAACAGTATATTAAAAAGTTTAGCTAGTTAAGGTTGCACTGCTTCCAATTCGTTATCTGCCCCTAGTGGCTCAGTGCGACGTTTACAAACCTATGATGCTAGTCTCCATACTTGTGAAAAGTCTATTATGCATTCAACTTTGTACTTAACTACAAACAAACAAGCAGGTAGACAAAGAACCAAAGAAACAAACTGTATTTCTTCAAGATTTCACTGAAATGGCGACACCCTTCTATTCGTTGTTTCTAATTTCGGTATTTAGGTCCTTTGGGTGGACCAGGGAGGGTTAGGTACAATCTTGTCCTCTTTTAAGTGAGAAAAAATGTTTTGTTTTGAATTTCACGCCAAGTTACACGAGGGCTATCTACGCTAGCTGTCCCGAATTTACTAGTGTAAGAGTAGAGGGAAGACAGCTAGTCATTATTGCTCATCGCCTACTCTTGAGCTACTCCTTTACCAACGATGTTGTTGTTGATTGTTGATTGAATTAAGCACAAAGCTATACAATGGGCTATCTGTGCTCTGCCCACCACGGGTATCGAAACTCAGGATTTTAGCTTGTAAGTCCGCAGAGCCACTGGGGGGCCCTTTACCAACGAATAGTGGGAATCAGTGATGTCGAGAAACCCACTTGTTGAGAATTTTATATGCAAAAACGAGTCGTTTTTGCAAATAGAATAGTGGGAATGACCGTCACATTATAACGCCCCCACAGCTGAAAGGGCTAGTATTTTAGTGTGACAGGGATTCGAACCCGCAATCTTCAGATGACGAGTCAAACGCCAGAAAAAAAGGTGTGTTCAATAATATATATGTACACAGTAAATATGATGGATTCGTCGTCGAAAGTTTTATAAGAATATCTGCGTGTACCGCGTTATGTAGGTTTGTAAAATTTTATGTGATCAAATTACCTTTTCGTTGAAACAAAACTGTAACTCTAGAAAGTACTGAGAATTAAAGATTAGGTATTTCCATTTTGAGGTCATTTGATTCGTGATTGTGTGAAACTGTCATCCTCCTTTTGGAGTCATTTACAAAGTTTATTATGACATGAAACTTGGTGTGTTCAACCTGAATGTCACATGAAGCAGGACGGAGACACCCCTAGGGTTCAGACATAAACACTCCTAATTTTAAACTACCGATCAGGGTGAAAGCAGCCAATCAGTATGAACTGCCGTCATAAGAGCTTTGTCAAGTCTTAATAACGACATCGACTGTTACTCTTATAATGCACCCTTAAATGTTGTTGTTTTATTTTGAATTAAGCACAAAGCTACACAATGGGCTATCTGTGCTCTGCCCACCACGGGTATCGAAACCCAGGATTTTAGCGTGTAAGTCCGCAGACATACCGCTGAGCCACTGGGGGGCGCACCCTTAAATGAAGCTAATACTCGCGTATATTGCATCACGTCGAGAATCCTTAGACTATTTAACGAAAAGCCTTAAACATTATTTACTATAGGCTGTTTGTTTTCTATAAGCTCTGTAATTCTTTTAAGTACATTAGTCGATATTAATTTTGCTCATTTCTAATCTGTTTCTTTCAAGTAAGAAGTGTTTCCATGCGATATTTTAAACGGTATAGTCTGTTTGTTTGTTTGTTTTTTTTAATTTCGCGCAAAGCTACTTGAGGGTTATCTGCGCTGAGCCGTTCCAAATTTAGTAGTGTAAGACTAGAGGGAAGGCAGCTAGTCATCACCATCCACCGCCAACTCTTGGTTTACTCTTTTACTAACGAATAGTGAGATTAACTGTAACTTATAACGCCCCCACGGCTGAAAGGGCGAGCATATTTGGTGCGATCGGTATTCAAACCCGTGACCCTTGAATTACGAGTTAAACGCCTTAACCCACCTGGCAAACTGTACAGTCAATGAGTTGATATGCATTCTTCATCCACATAAGCTACCAATCAGAAGTTTCAATTCCATATGTGGTCTTTAAAGATTTAATAAGAGCTTTAGTTTAAGCGCTATCATAAACGTTAAAGTGGGAAAATACGAGTTATAGTGAAACCAAATTTTGGTATCATGTACCCATTTTTCCCCGTGTATATTAAATACTAAGTACAACAAACCTGACCACTTCATGTACTTCATGGCAAAGTTAGCTGTCTGTGGACCTTGTTTTCTTCTTATTGTGCACCATTTCATAGCAGTCGACACTAAAACATAAATTAATATATTAATAAGTTTGAATTAAGGGAAAATCTGTACAAACAAATGTGAAAATGTTTATAACTGAAACTGTAGAAATGGGTTCATTAAAAAGTGGGGAAGCAAGGTAGGAATGGGCATGGAGATATGAACCTTTCTGTATACAACGTCACAAAAGGGTGTGTCTGTCATCCGGTCCATGTCTACTTCATTTAATGTTTCTATCTTTTATTCAATAAATCAGATGGGCTAAACTTATGAAATTTAGTTACGCTTATCACACAATGATTAAAGGTTTCTGTGAATCTGATTACTAGAGGCAATACAGGTACTGTATAGCCTATTTATATAACACCAGAATAATAAAATAATCGTGTGGATCCATCATTTTTACGTTTTTACTCACGGCGTAGCGGCTTATGGGATAGCTCTAAGTTGTTTTTCAAGAACAAACCTTTAGCCCGTAGCTCCATCTCTTAACCGGTTTCAAATCTATTACAGCCGCAGCTGTTGATAATTCCCCTTCTGTTTTTCTTTACAATTTGTCCCTCCTTTTGCAATCGTATAAGAAAGCAACAGGATTTTGTACATTAGCTGCGAAGGTGGATTAAAATGTAAATTTAAGAACTTCTAATAATTTTCTGTGTATCGACATCATGGATTCGTTACTGTCTATGAAAAATCATACACACACTTTTGTATGTGCCCATACATGGTATAATATCATGAACACGTTATAGCATAAATGATCATAAAACTGAAAAAGTAGAAAAATAGTAGTCCAAGCATTATATTTTCATGTAAATGTGGGCCCTTAAATCGTTGGTAAACGGTGCCAAGCGATGCGTCTCGGCCCTCACGTTTGCACATCTAAGCCCTTAGGGAATCCGGGTATTTTGCGAAAACACTTTCACAGGGAGTCTCCGAAAGTGGACCTCAAATTTGGCAACAGTTTACACTAGAACACGTAAATAAGTAGGCCTACTAATTAGAGTTTATAACCTGGTTAAAGCAATCAAGTTTGCATTATAGCAGCTATGCAACTATGTGAAAATACTTTAAGTACTTTGTAAACACATTTGTATTGTATTTAAATAGGAATTTATGGTTATGTAAATATCTAAACAAATAACGCGTTTATCGTTTTCGTTAAATGCAAAACTGCCCATTTGGCTAAGTGCGCAGCACCCTTTGCAAGGATCGAACATCGAATTTTTAATACTGTCAGCCCACAAATCAACAAAGAATCCTAAATAAATCTATATTGAAAATCGTCTATAAACTGTATTATTACCTAGTTATAAATATATGATTTACTTTTTCTGGATAATATTAATATGTCATATTAAAATTCTGTATAACACTCAGCTGTTAAATCACTGTGTGTGTTTTATTTGTTTGTTTTTTATACGTAAACTTCCTATGATGAACAAACGAATACGAAATTATTTTATTATTGTATTTATAAGCGTATGTTGATAGACTGAAGAGTACAGCTGTCCCAAGCACTCAATAAGCTTTAACATTGTGAAAATCCCACACAATTCCTGCTTCTCATTTAGTATCTGAAACATTATTCAAAATCTTCCTAAGTTTTTCTTT
This sequence comes from Carcinoscorpius rotundicauda, assembly GCA_011833715.1. Taxonomy (NCBI): domain Eukaryota; kingdom Metazoa; phylum Arthropoda; class Merostomata; order Xiphosura; family Limulidae; genus Carcinoscorpius; species Carcinoscorpius rotundicauda. Next base: position 36,657,681 of record CM022406.1, on the reverse strand, counting down.
GTATGTTTGAAATTAAGCACAAAACTACACAATTAACTGTCTATGCGTTGGTAACCACAAATATCGAAACCCTGTTTCTAGCGTTGTAATCAATATACATATCGCTATGCCACTGGGGGGGGCACTTCATAAGTTGGCTAAATATATTCTAAAACTATAGTGAGAAAACAATAAAGTATTTTAAGGTAACGAAAAAACAGCATATTTTCAAATCATATATTGTTAACATTTTCGAAATATTTGTTGAATAATTTGTAATATTTTTTTCAACATATCAAGAGCTTCGGTATTTAAATGTAATTCCTTATTAAGAATAATTTAAAACGTTTTCTATAATTAAACTGTACTTCCTTTATCTCTTCTCTTGTAAGTTCTTGTAAAACCAGTCAGTATTTTAAGGATCCTAAAAGGTATTTAAAATAAAAGCATTAACTTTTGTTGTTGTTACTTTGTAGTTAAGCATAAAGATACATTATGGGCTATCTCTGATTTTTTCACAGGCATCCTGCTGCACCACTTGTGAGGCAGAAAAGCTGCATTACATAGAAAAATTGAAAATAAAAAACACTTCTTTTTTATTTGTAATATTCGTGTGCTTTTTATTTACTGTTGTTATGATTTAAATGTGAACACGCAGCACAGTAATTTACGTGAAAATTCCATCCGATATAATTTGCGGTGTAAGGAAATGTATCAGAACTATATTTTAACGTTATTTGGCATTTTGTTGATGGTAAGATGCCGCCGAAAGGTGCTCGTTTTTTAAAAGAGTGTGTAATAATCCTCTCCTACAAAACATTTTCATACATCACAAATATGTATTCAGAATTTCCAAGATTTTACAGATTTTGGAGAAAAAAAAACTCGGATCATCTTAGGATATCGAGACCAACTAAAAAGGCTCTTGTAATAAGTCCTATTCCAGCCATGATAAGCAAAGTGCTGCATCTTGTAGTAGATGAGAATACACAAATAGAAACATCAATGGCAAAGGCTGTTTATTGCACCATGTAACATTACATAACATAATTTAAAAGAATTTTCGTCTGGGAAAGAGAAAATAGAGTGTGGGTACTCTAAGATCAAGGTTTCAAATCATACTTCATGTTAAACCAAGTAGATGGAGAATGAAACTGGTATTAATGTTACTCTGTGTGAAGACATATTGATCAAGTCGCTGAATGAAGCACTTATGGATTTCTGGAACATCATTGTTTTCAAATACTATATGGGTTATGTAAAGTTTGCAGAGTGGAGTGGTGTACTTTAGACATAACAGCTGTAGAAGGGAAAGCTATTACCAAGATGCACGACCATCAAATAGACAAATAAGTCAATAAAGACGTATCGACATGTACTGTAACTACAAAAAATATTTTTCTATCATGAACCACAAAAATTCTCATTGAACACTGATGTACAAAAAAGAAAAAGTAGCCTTGGTCTTGAAACAACACTGAAGATCAACTATTTGTTTGATTGTTTTTTAAATTTTGCGCAAAGTTACTCGAGGGCTATCTGCGCTAGCCGTCTTTAATTTAGCAGTGCAAGACTAGAGGTAAGACAGCTAGTCATCACTGCCCACACTTGGGCTACTTTTATCAACGAATAGTAAGACTGACCGTCACATTATAACGCCATCGCGGCTGAAAGGGCAAGCATGTTTGGTGCGATGGGGATTCGAACCCGCGCCCCTCGAATTACGAGTCGAACGCCTTAACACGCTTGGCCATGCCAGGCCTCAAGATCACCTCTCTCAATGCAGACTGATAAAATATTGATAACAGCAGAAAAGCTGATCTTCAGATTTTTAGACAATATTCATATTTGCATCCATTTGTTCTTCATATTATTATCACTATTCGTATTATTTTTGTACACAAGCCTACAGAAAAAACTGCCATGAATATTTTATTCAGATATGTGGCAAAACCTACAAAAGAGCTCTTACGCAGGTGAAATTACTATTTTTATGTTGATTCTTAAAAGAGAAGGAGAGATGTTATCAGTTTGTTTTTCATTGCTACTGAACAGGTTTCTCTTCAAAGTTATTCAAGCACCGAAGCCAACCGCCAAAACGGCTAGATATAGCTTGCCAAAACCTATGCACAACTACTAAACAAACTCCTGTGTAATGTTGCAGGGCTATTTCTAAATTAACTCTTGAGAGTCAAAATTTTCACCACTTTATATTTTTTAAGTTCTTTGTTACCAATGTTACTCTATGGAGTTATTCAAGAATCGCAGAAATATTGAAGCCATTTAAACACTATTATACTAGCCTGAAATGCTTCACTTTATTCTAGTCAGAAACGTCTGAAACGTTTCGTTTTATTGCAAGTAACAAGGTGTCCCCAATCTTATTATTACTGATTATGTTTTTACAAACCGCTATGGAAGAAACGGCTACGAATGTTTTACGTAAACCTGGACAATAGTAATGAGTGCAATATTGAATATGTCACAGGGTAGTTTTAAAATTAATTCAAGAACCTTCGCTTTTATGCCCTGAAGAATTTCTCTAAGTATTTCACTCTTCTCAGTTAAAAAATCCGGGGATTTTACTAGTACGCGTTAATTGGAAATTGATTAGCGCATTAATTAGGAACTGTTAGGTTGAGAATTTATCACTTTTGGAGTTCGTTGTTGAACTTTGTTTCCACGTGGTTTTCTTCGAGTATTTTAGTGATTTTTCTAACAGTAGATGATTACCATATTAAATTTCTCTACTCTTGTGAATGGTGATTTATTCTAGTGTTTTTCGTACCTCGCTTGTTAAACACCTATTTACACGAACCTTCAGACACAAAACCACCTGGCTCAGTAAACAATATTTGGGTGGGGAAAACAGCCAATACAGCAGTAAGCTGGTCAAATAATTTGACATTCAACTGAATGCGTGTGTATCTATGTAGCTTAAAATTTATTCCTTTATTATTCATCAATGGATATAAAAATTAACTTGAGAAACAAGACGATTAGAAACTGTTAATTTAAGAAGGAAAGTGAGGATAATCAAAAGATAATACAGAAATAACTTAAACCAAAATGCAAAGAATAAATTTTTAAGCCAAGGTCTAGCGATTCTAAAAAAGGTAAGCAAATTAGGCTGGAAATAGTGTCTACTTTATTTCCTCAAGTTACAAATCCCTATGTTGACTCCATATATATAGTACATATCAGTTTTATCTCTTCAACTTCCAGAGAGTTTGGAATTAAGGATAAAGGATTATATTTTCATCAGGCATCTAAACATCTTCCTTCAACAAAACCGCAAAGGTAAAAAAGGCTTATTCTCGAAATCTATATGGCTTTACCCTAAAATTTCTTTTTTCTTAAAGAGCTAAAGATAAACTCTGTAAATTGATTCTGTGTTATCTTAAATGCTAATCTTTTGTTTTTTACGAATAATAAATCATAGAGTCTTAATAAAAATAACAGAAATAATTAGAATCTACCATCACAAAAACAACAACCTTTGTAACTCAAGCTTTTATTTTTCTCGAACTCTAATTATCATTGTTGTTATGGTGGATTACTTTATCCAAAAACATGTAACGTCTTATGTTTATCTTTGTTAGATTTGTGTATTATTATTATACATTTTAACATAAAAACTGATAAGATTGGAATATCCGTAACAGTGACAAAGGCTCATTTCAAACACTTAAAAAAGACTTGGCCAAAATGTTTGCATACTGTTCTATGTTGATGTAATTCTCTACATGCATTAAGTAGTAATATAAGAGGTATCGTATTATTGGATAAATATGTACTTGTTGTTATTCTAGTCTATATATGTCATTTTGGGCATTTATTCATTGAAACATACACAAACACACCTGTTCTACATAAGAGGGCGTAATTTTAGTGTAATATTTTTCGAAACAGACCAAAGCTTTCTTCAAACAATTTCCCTGTATTTGGAGAAGATTCGTGGCTCGTCACGTGTTAGAAGTTGAAAGTACGTTAAATTTTTCAACAGTCCAGGGCTTGGTATGGCCACGGGAGCATTATAATGATACGGTCAATCCAACTATTTAGTAATCCAGGAGTTGGCGATGGGTGGTGTCGACTAGCTGCCTTTCTTCTAGTCTTAAAATTAGGGACGGCTAGCGAAGCTAGCTCTCGTGCAATTTTGCGCAAAATTCAAAAACAAACAAACAATCAGCTCTCCAGAAATGGTATCAAGCAAACGGACATTGCCAGAACAGTATAGTATCCCCTAGTGTGGTGTATCCATAGTCTTGAAACGTCATCGGACAACAAGAAATGTTGTTTCAGGAAAAGCTACTTGTGGATGTAAAAAAGCTAATGCCTGAAATGACAGTGTCTTGATTAGGTTAGCGCGTAAGATCGAAAGGAATTTTGCAACACCTTTGTTTTGTTTTGAATTTCGCGCAAAGCTACTTGAGGGCTATCTGCGCTAACTGTCCCTACTTTAGCAGTGTAAGACTAGAGGGAAGGCAGCTAGTCATCACTACTCACCGCCAACTCTTGGGCTACTCTTTTACCAACGTATAGTGGGACTGACCACACATTATAACGCCCCCACGGCTGAAAGGGCGAGCATGATTGGTGCGACCGGGATTCGAACCCGCAACCCTCGGATTACGAATGGAACTCCTTAACACGCTTGGCCAAGCCGGGGCAGCTTACGATAGATATGATATCAACACATTCATTCCAGTGTATTCAGAAGAACAGTGAATAGAAAACTGATCAATCATCGTTATTTTGCAAGAAGGGCTATCTATAAACAGACAACATGTTTTAATTTATAATTAATTATAAATAATTATTAATAATTTATAGTTTATAATTATTATTAATTATAAATAATGTTTTAATTTATAATTAAAACAATGACTATTTGTAATATTTCCAGGTAAGACCTGTTTCCTACTTGTCAAAGCTGATGGTAGGATTCGTATTCGCCATTTACCTAGAGAACAGATGAGGAAACGCTGTCTTTCCCCAAAGGAAAAACGCAGGAGGTGGAGCAGTACATGTTTGCGCAGTTATTCATCATAGTGAAAAACTGCTTTTTATTTCCTCCAGGAAAATGCCAATGGCGCCTACTACGGGCATCATGTGGAGGCGACATTATATGCTATATGTTATATATATAAGAGCATATATATGCTCTATGCTATATATATATTATATGCTGGAGCAAGGTTTGGAAGTAATTTTGTGCTTTAGGGTGACAACGCCACTACTTACACTGCTCGTATTCTACAGATTATCTCGGCCAGTACGATGTTGTAAGATTGCCATGGGCCATAAAAGTCTCAGATTGTAATCCAATTGAGAGCTGTTGGGCAGAACTGAGATGAGAAATTGTTGACCACCACCTTAAACCAGTTGTTGTAGCTGAGCTGCAGCACCTTCTAGTGACAAGTTGGAATAAAAGCACGGTGGATTACATCAGTAACCTCATCAACAGCATGCTGCGTTGCCTTGTAGAGATTATTAGAGTGAGAGGAGGACCAACCAACTATTGAATGTTTTATATGCACTCACTTGTTGTGGTAGGTAAAACACTGAATTACACATCTTTCTTCTTCAAGTGTCTGACTTATGATTGCGGTTAAATCTTTTCTTAAAGTTGACTTTGAAAACGTTCCCTTCATATATCGCCCCGTTAATTTAGTGCACACTAAAGTATGTGATTCGATACTAGTGGTGGCCACAGCACAGCTAACCCATTGTGTAGAGGCCCAGCATGGCCAGTTGGTTAAGGCATTCGACTCGTAATCTGAAGGTGGTGGGTTCGAATCCCCATCATACCAAACGTGTTCATTATTTCAGCCGTTGGGGCGTTATAATGTGATGGTCAATCCCATTATTCGTTGGTAAATTGGTAGCCCAAGAGTTGGCGGTGGGTAGGTGATAACTAGCTGCCTTCCCTCTAGTCTTACACAACTAAATTAGGGGCAGCTAGCACGGATAGGCCTCGTGTAGCTTTGCGCGAAATTCAAAACAAACCAAACCCATTGTGTTGTTCTGCGCTTAAATGCGAATTTCTTTATCAGTTTCAATCTTTACTTCCAAAGATGTTTGTATTTTCTGATAAATTCCAACTCTGCAGTGGCAAAAATAAATGTAATTCGAAAGATCTCACCTGTGGATATACAAACATATAATTTACATATATATAAACAGAAACGCATCAAACAGATGCGGCAAAAGAATAGAAAGAAAAATTCTATCATCAACACTGTAGTTGTGAAGTTAATGTTAATTTGTTTGTTTTAAAATTTTACCGTCACATTCTAATGACCCCACGGCTAAAAGGGCGAGCATGTTCTATGTGACGGGAATTCGAAACCGCAACCCTCAGATTATGAATCAAGTGCCTTTAACCACCTGTCCATGCTGGACGGAAGTCACTGTTAAACCTATAGTGATGGAAACACGTGTTGATGTTGTTTATATTTTTTTGTTGTCTTAAAGTAATATAACTAAGAATAATTATATGAAGTACTTTGACAGAGCATCAGTAGTCTATTATTCAAGTTCAACAAAGGTCAATTAGTTTTACATATTTCAGTTTGATAGAAAAACACACAAGAAAAATCATCTTATCTGATAGCAGCAATAATGAATTGGAAAAAAAATGTTTAACTGAACTGTTAAAACAGAGGGGAACAAAACCTTTTTCATCCATCTGCTGACTTGTACACATGTGAATCCATCTGCTGACTTGTACACATGTGGACAAGTGAGTTAAGTGATGCTTGACTGCAAAGCTTCCTGTTAATATTCTCCACTCATTTTTTCGAAATACATCTCTGTAACAACTGGCGTCGTGTGCCTGGCCTTGAGTCTGTTTCATGAGTTTAGATGTAATCATTGTGATACAGCAGCCAAGGTTGGGTCAAGGACTATATCCTTCAACTTTTGACGATGTGTGTGGAATGAAACAGATAGCCAGCATAGTTCTTGTCTGAGCTCACTATAGTTTTGATGAAAGTTTAAATTGAGATGGAAGGCCAACTACAAGGGGGAAAAAGTGTCATTTATTTTCTTTATTGAAAACAAATTACAAGCGAATAAAAAATATGGATTTATATAACATCCATTTGTTGTTTTTTATAAAGGTCGCAATGATATAAGTATTTTGATAATTAATAAAATATTTCATAGTGGTTTAACTTTCCTCTAAGTAATAATAAGTTAATAACCATAATATACATAACATAATAATGAGTCGTAGTGAAATGAACTTGTGATCTTGGAGATGTTTACCTCAAACGGACTTACGAAAAACTACTCGTATGAATCATCAGCTTTTCGGGCCACGCTTCAGTTTGGTATTAAAGACTTTAAGAAGTTTCAGGTGTTTTGTCACAGCTAGTTTCGACAGACATTCATGAGTTATTTCTGTTGTTTTCTGTAAACGATTAACAACGAAATGCATTCATTTTAAACAGATGTAGAGGTTTATTGGTATTTCCAATTTAAGCCGCACCTCGAGCGACACACGTTCTAAGTGGGCATGAACCCCAAAGTTTATAAATGCCATCTTTAAGTTAAAATTGCTGGAGAGTCGAATGTCAACCACTCAGTACCGCCTACACGGCTCCTTTTAACAAAACAGCGGGATTGACTGTTACTTATATAAAGCATATACAGAAATTCGGGCTTGAACCTTGGAACTTCCGATATCCAGCCCGCCATGTTAAGCACTATGACTGGTAACAGTAAAGAGAATAATGTTTCACAAGGCATATGACATTTAGGTGTGTATAATGAGAAGCATGAGGACATTTAGATGAAAACGGAGAGTAAAATTTGTTTTATGACAAGAACCTTAAAAAGGCTCAGCCAGAACCAATAAATATAAAAAGACCTACCTGAACAGCATGAAATCACTCATAATGTATCTTGATATTTGTAGATTTTGGATAACTTAATTATGGAGTCACATGATTTGTTTTCAGAGTATTATTTTGCCAGATCCTTTCACAATTGTAGGTGTGAGTTTTGTTGCATGTTATATGTAATATTGATATAATATGTTCCGTTTCTTCACGCTCTCTTTGTTGTATTCACAGTAACGAAGTGATAAATCATTAAATGTACATATAAGATAAATATCCTTCAAAGTTTGACACCACGTACACAGTTGATTTTTGTAGGAAATCGTTGGTATCGTTGTTGTTGTTTTGAATTAAGCACAAAGCTGCACAATGGGCTATCTGTGCTCTGCCCACCACGGGTATCGAAACCCGGATTTTAGCGTGTAAGTCCGCAGATATACCGCTGAGCCACTGGGGGGCTCGTCGGTATCGACAAGTAGGATAGAAAACTATACGGGATTGAGAACAGAGGGCGCTGTAAACATCGTAACGAATCTCAACGATTTGAATGGTACAACTTTAAATAGCTTTCTTGTCAGTATATATGTACAAACAATCTAGTCTACATGTATCATATTTCATAATCGATCAAAAGTATTTTAAAGGTATTGAACAGTAATATACTAAACTCTTTAAATTAGAAAACACTTTTTATCAGTTTTCTTAACCTATCATGTTCAAATTTATAGTTACAATTGACAATTTCTCTTAGGAGGTGGTAATTATTTTGTAACTGTACTATTACTTTGTTCTCGGCTCTTTCACTTATTACAACAGTTTAAACGGCAGGTCGTTTTATTGAAATAGAAAGCCAGTTCGTTCAACTAAAGAAAGTTAAATGAGATTCACAAGGTTGCGAGTCGCTCCCTAGATGTCCTTGAAGTTCGTGAGTTGTTGAACTTAAAACTGGATTCACCAGCCACTCGCCCAAGTTATTACTGGAAGAGATAACAATGAAGTGAAAGTAAGACGCAAGAGAAGGAAACCATGTTTCATTTTATCAGTTTTATAATTGGACCCGTGAGTTGGATGTTAAAATAAGCTGAATGCTTCCCACGTGTAAGTACAGAGCTATACGAATATTTACAGAATTCCAACACTGCCTGAAACAACTTTGTTGTAATTTCTAAAATGTAATAATTGCGGTTTAATATTCGCTTGTGGCCCTTGTAAAACTTTATTGTATTTCGGTAGCTGCGAAAATTCCCTACGTCTGTCATTTAATCCAAGAGAAATTTGAAATTTTTTTATAAAATAAATAAAAGGGCTGGAAAGTCGTTTTCTGTCTTTGGAAAACAATATTGAAATTTGATTTGTTTGTAAAAGTTGTATTGTACAAACCAATATCTACAGACTTAGAGGATTCCAAAACTGGAATTCTGTATGCTTAAGTTTTGTCTATTCACACATGAAAAACATAGATACACACACAAAAAATGCAAAAGCTCTATCATATTATGCACAAACACTTAGTGTAAACGAGTGCAAAGTCTATGAAATGAAACTAAAAACCTCTTGAACATCAGTATTGCTTTAAGGCCAATCCTTCGATGGCGAAAACACTGAGAACTGGACACGCCAAAAAATGTTGGTTTTGATAATCGCAATGACCACGCCAGTGGTAGCTCTTTCTGTGAATCTTTTTGTCTAACAAAATAAATTTGTTGTAACTTGAACACTGCAAAAAGAACTGAAACACGGCTTTAAAACATTCACTTATGTGCTATTTGTTTATTTGTGTATTTAAAACTGTTTTAGTCAGAAAGTCTTCACCAAGACCAGTGAATGTGTCATCATCCGTTGTTTTCAAGATGGGAATTCTGGTGGAGTGAAAACTAGGTTACAAAATGCCTTTAAATTGCATCAAGAGGCGTTAAATTAAATATAACAAAATTTCTTGAGCTTAGGGATTTTCTAAGGCAATCGTTTAGACCTGAAGTCATGTTTCTTCACGTGACTTGATGAAATCATAAATAACCTACGGAAATGTTACGTCACTTTGATAGATATCATCAACACCAATCAAAACCTCACTGTTGAAGAAGAGCATGGGTTTACACTAATCGCAACAGCGGAGCGAAATTAGGTTATTATGAAATGTTATCAAACTGCGCCCTCTATGTATCCCACGCTTACTCGCCTGCTTTCATCTCACGTGACTAACATTGGAAATACAAAAGGTTAGCTCTCGTGTTTCACACCGGTATTTTACGTAGAGCATTAGATTTTCAAGGCTGTTAACTGCCAGAGATGTGGTTCAGGTAAGCCTTTATATTTCATATTAAAGAGACTGAAACGTGTTTCAAATCCTAAGTTAAAATCATATTAGTTACAAACATTTTATGTACTTTTAAGCAAGATTGTCTGTTTTTGAATTTTGCGCAATTTGTTTGTTTGTTTAGAATTAAGCACAAAGCTACTCAATGGGCTATCTGTGCTCTGCCCACCACGGGTATCGAAACCCAGTTTTTAGTGTGTAAGTCCGCAGACATACCACTGTGCCACTGGGGGGCAATTTTGCGCAAAGCTACCGGAGGCTTATCTGCGCTAGCCGTCCCTAATTTAGCAATGCAAGACTAGAGGGAAGCAGCTAGTCATTACCACCCACCGCCAACTCTTGGCCTACTCTTTTACCAATGAAAAGTAGGATTGGCTGTTACATTATAACGTCCCTACGGCTGAAAGGGCAAGCATGTTAAAGCAAGATCGCATTACGGATCACAACAAAATTACCATATTCCGATGACGAACATCCAAGCTTTTGTTCCTCATATTCTAAACACGAAATGTGACTACGTGAAAAGCAATGTAGTTAATCCATTTAACTTAGCATTGTGATCTCAGTTCAGAACATTGGGATCCCAACTGAAAGTAATTATTTATTTGTAAGATTCTTTTAAATGGTTTTAATATATTCTGTTGACTTTGCATTCCATTGAGCAAGAAGATAATATATGTGTGAGTCTTTCTTTCCAAATCTATAAGCCTACCTTAAAATTTAAATTAATGTTAGGTAGGGTTAAAGTAAATTAATATGAGACCAGGGACGTGGTAATTATTCCAGACGAGTTTCCGATTTATTATGTTACGTATTACTGTTTTAAATAACTGGAAATTTAAAAGGTAATCAACTGTCAATATGCGTCACATCTCTGATATTTCCCAACAAGATTCATACAAACAATTTCCTTTTTCAACATAAATATATTTCAATATACAAACGAGTGTGTGTGTGTGTGTTTTCATTTAGCAAAGCCATCTCGGACTATCGAACCCCTGATTTTAACGTTTTAAATCCGTATACTTATCGCTGTACTAGCGGGGGACATGTACAAACGAAAAATAATACAGTTTGTAATAACAGTTATTACAAATGTTGGTTTGTATACAAGACATTTACAAACTTACAGAAAATAGTGAATCTTGTATCCGGTCTGCTGAATATTTTATCGACGATCTAAGTCCAAGAAGAACAAATTAATTCTGAGTTGATAATGTCACCTCGCTTAACTAAACGCTGACTTCTGGCCTGGCATGGCCGAGCGCGTTAAGGCGTGCGCTCGTAATCCGAGGGTCGCGGGTTCGCGCCCGCATCGCGCTAAACATGCTCGCCCTTCCAGCCGTGGGGGTGTATAATGTTACGGTCAATCCCACTATTCGTTGTTAAAGAGTAGCCCAAGAGTTGGCGGTGGGTGGTGATGACTAGCTGCCTTCCCTCTAGTCTTACACTGCAAAATTAGGGACGGCTAGCACAGATAGCCCTCGAGTAGCTTTGTGCGAAATTCCAAAACAAACAAACAAACAAACGCTGACTTCTTCCAGCTGAGATGTTTAATGTCCTCGTAGAAATAATAACGTCCGAAGTTATTTACTGCAGTTGAACGGTTTGCAATGTTCGAAACCCATAACCTTTCCTGGTTCAATTTTATAGTTTTCCAATTAATATTAATTCCAATTATAGCTTTCTAGGCCCATAGCACACTGACTGTAGCTGTCCAATAATATTCTTTTTTGTGTCTTGACGCGTCGGTTTTTATATACCAATCGCGTGTGTTTCTGGAACTTTTGACAATTATCTAGCACGTTTTCGTAAACAAATTTTGTACGTATTGTGAGAACAGGCAGGGCTTGTGCACTACACAGTTAATAATACAAATCGCATGCAAAAAAACCTGTAGAAACAAGCGTAGATACTAAAATAGATGCATAACTGAGAATCCGTTACAGTGGTCAAATAAATCAGGCTACAGTGTTTGACCTCGTGAGTCCACATCTATAATTATATTTTAAGTCAGCCAAGAGACGAAGGATCTAAGAGCTAACTGTTTATACTGGAAAACAAAACTGAGTCATTATGCGGGGGCTAAAATAGTGTATATAAGAAACGTAATTCTTAAAAATATGGGCATTGATTTCATAAACATGCAATTAATTTTAATATTACGTGATTAATAAAAATATCTTGCAGAAAACTATAAAATGTGTTTTTAAGTAATAGAAAAGAGCACCGGAAAGCAGAATGGGCAGCTAAGGACAAATTTTCCCAAACGGCATGACCAGGTGATTAAAACACTCGACTCGTGATCTAAAGGTCGCGGATTCGAATCCCTGTCACACCAAACATGCTCGCCCTTTCAGCCGTGGGGGCGTTATAATATGTGATGGTGAATGCCACTGTTCGTTGGTAAAAGAGTAGCCCAAGAGTTGGCGGTGGGTGCTAATGACTAGTTGCCTTTCCTCTAACCTTACACTGCTAAATTAGGAACGACTGGCGTGTAGCTTTGCGCGAAATTCAAACCAAACCAAACCAAACAGAACCTGTGGATATCAGGTGACGAACTGTGTCATAAATGAGAGAAAGCTTGCGTTGTTTTTCACTGAAAACTGAAACACTAAAGTTACCAGTACAGAGACACTGCGTTAACAGAACCTATGGTTCAATTAAACTAAAGGTAAAGTCAGATGAAGTATATATTTTTACATAATCACCTTGGTTTACAGTACCTATGTAGTAACTTGTAAACTCAGAGAAACTTTCCGTAAATATTAATGTGCCATTGTCCACCAGTGTTCCCACAACAGGTGATGCGATAAAGTTTATATTTTTCGCAATTATAAATTTGTTTGCATCGTAAATATGGAGCATTGAGCGTGAGGGTAGAGAAGCAAATTACCATTTGAAATCACTCAAGGTTCGATCCTTGTTCAAGCGACCTATTTCATATATATGTGTCATACAGAATTAGTCTTAAACTGAGAAAATACAACACCAGGACCCATCTTAATTATACCTGGCACCAAGAGATAAGTTAAGGAGCTTATGAGTTCTTTAGATAAAAGCTGTAGAAATTAGTGCTGCCAATGAAGGTCTTTCTGTCTACGTGAATAATCTTTATAGATAAGTTTATTTGCCTCTTTATAACGGCCTGGCATGGCCAAGCGCGTAAGGCGTGCGACTCGTAATCCGAGGGTCGCGGGTTCGCGCCCACGTCGCGTTAAACATGCTCGCTTTTCCAGCCATGGGGGTGTATAATGTGACGGTCAATCCCACTTTTCGTTGGTAAAAGAGTAGACCAAGAGTTGGCGGTAGGTGGTGATGACTAGCTGCCTTTCCTCTAGTCTTACACTGCTAAATTAGGGACGGCTAGCACAGATAGCCCTCGAGTAGCTTTGTGCGAAATTCCAAAACAAACAAACAAATGCCTCTTTATATAACATTAAAGTTATTTGATATATTTATATGTCAGCCTATGTGTCCTGAGGCAGACCTAGTAGGCTCGTAAATCCGTCGCCGAACATGCTCACCGTTTCATCTTATGGACGCTACAAAGCGACGGCCGGACTCACAATTTGTTAGAAAAAAGTAAATGAGGGGTTGGCTGTGGGTGGTGTCGATTAGTAACCTCCACTCTAGTATAGCACTTTAAAATTATGGACAATTAACACGACTGTAGTAAGTTTGCTGAAGTATTCAGCATTACCACTATCCTTGGATTAATATTAACAAATATATTATATACATATGCGTCTGTGTTGCTGTGTGTATGGTCACTGGCTCATAATTTCAGCTAAGTGAAAGTGTATTCGCGTATAATAACGTTTGAAACGTTTATGATATTTTTGTTCCAAAGATTTTTTTTAAATTGAACGTAACGTAAATAAGAACAACGTTACAGATTTCTCATTTTTACTGATAGTTGCAGAAATTGCTGTATATAAACTTCAATACTACGTGCTTTTGTGTGAAAGGGGGTTATAATGTGACGGTCAGTACCATTTTTCGTCGGTAAAGGAGTAGCCCAAAAATCGGCAGTGAGTAATGATGACTAGCTGCCTTTTCTCTAGTCTTGCATTCCTAACTTAGGGATAGCTCGCGCAGGTTGCCCTCGTGTAGCTTTGCGTGAAATTCAAAGTAAGCATTTATCTGTTTAAAAATATAATAATAACTGTGAATAAATGTCTGGCTATTTATTGACTAGTCTGAACTAATATAAATACACAAACTACTATTTTTTTAATTTGTTATTAAACACAAAAATACAGAACGAACTGTCTGTGCTGTACTCATCACAGGTTCCGAAGCCTGTAAACCTTCTTCCTTATTGCTAAGTCGCTGGGAAGATCGCACAAATTTATAAGAATAGATATATGATCTCTGCTCTAAAAACTTACTGTCATTTATAAATAATTTAATGTCTTTAGATGTAACTTAGGTTTAAATAACGTGTAATTTATGGAAAAGCTGGCCTTCGTAATCTGATGATTCTTAAATATAAATATTATAGTAGGTGTACAATATATTTTTATGGTAATTTCACTCAACACAGTGAGAGCTTTTGGTTGTTGTTCATGTTTAAAAATTATAGTTTAAATTATTGCTATATATATATAAATTTATTGACCAATTTAAGTTGTACTTCATATGTGAACAAATAGGACAATAAAGACTAAAGTGCCTTAACTTGTGAAGTTAAGTAACATGGTATAATAACATATTATTTTTCTTTTACTTCAAAACCTGTTGTCGTAGTAACAGTTAGTAGCCACTTAGAAACAGACCTGCTATTTGAAACTGTGAAATCTCGTATATAGACACATTACCTTAGGCTTTATAGACAATTTTATTAAAATAAGAAGTAAAGCATTTTTTTCTGAATGGTTTGGTTTGAATTTTGCGCAAAGCTACACGAGGACTACCTGTGCTAGTTGTCCCTAATGTAGCAGTATAAGACTAGAGAAAAGGCAGCTAGTCATCATCACCCATCGCCAACTCTTGGGCTACTCGTTTACCAACGACTAGTAGTATTCATCGTCATATTATAACGCTCCCACGGCTGAAAAGGCGAGCGTATTTGGTATGACGGAGATTCGAACCCGCGACCCTCAGATTACGAGTAGATTGCCCTAACTTACCACCTGGCCAAATAAGTCCATTTCTGAATAGAAAGGTTGTTACAATAAAAATTACAATGTCACTAAATTTGCATAATTGTTAGAACACGTTTTTTTGCCAAATTCCAGTAATGCAAGTCACCTCCTAACTGTTCCTTAGTGGATCACTGGTAAGTTTATGGATTTACAATGTTAAAATCCAGGATTCAATTCCCGTGGTGAACAAGGCGCAAGTAAGCCTATTGTGTAATTTTGCGCTCAACCAAAGAAACGAAATCCTATCTAACCTCAGGAAAGATTCCATGACACTATAGCACTATAATCAGAATTTTCGGGCACGACATAAAATATTATAATTAAACTGTGTGTTTCCTTTTTCACCCAGTTTCGTCATAATTCTGACAACAGCTTATGTTACACTTTCATGGAAACATCCTATATTTTGCTTAAGAATGCGTATAGACTATTCTCAAAAAGTCAAACGTTATCTTTGACTTTTACGGTGAATTTCTATTCAGAAATGTTTTTGAAGGACTTCAGAAAGAGCTTTCTGCAATTTAGACTATATTTGTCTAAAACCTAATTTGTCAATTTTTTCATAATAATTTTCTTTCAAACAAAAACGAACTTTTAAACGTAGATATAGATGAAAATCCAATAAATCTTGCTTGTTAGTTGTTAATGGGTTATATGTGTTATGTCTACCTCAGTAATCGAACCTAAAATTTTAGCATTATAAGTCCTCAGTCGTGCCACTGAACCATCGGGATATAAGGTGGAATAAATAAATACTCATGTTGTTTTTAATTGTTTGTTTGGTTTTGAATATCACACAAAGCTACGCGTGGGCTATCTGCGCTAGTCTTCTCTAATTTAGCAATGTAATACCAGAGGGAAGGCAGCAAATCATTACCACCCACTGCCAACTCTTGAGCTACTTATTTTTTACCAACGAATACTGGGAATGATTGTAACATAATAACGCCCCCACGGCTGAAAGGGCAACCATGTTTTGTGTGAAAGGGATTCGAACTCGTGACCCTTAGATTACAAGTCGAGTGCCTTGACCACCTGGCCATGCCGGTCCTTGTTTCTAATGGATTGCAGATTAAAATTATCTTTCGGTTCTTATTAATTTCGTCATTAGAAAATGCTACATGTTTTACTGAAAATTGCAGTTGAAACGGTTGAAAAGTTTTATTATTTAATAGAGTATTTTTGAGTGTTGTTATTGTATATCTTGTTTATAAAGATGATCCCTAAAATGTACAAAGTGGAACCTGTTGAACACCCAATATTTGGTGTGATAAACTTAGAATAATTCGCTTTTTGTATACGTTTTTCCCCTTCTAAAGAACAGCCATGAACTTCAAGCTTTCAAAAAAAATATTGTAATCATAATATCGTATCAGAAAGAAATAAAAAAAACTAAAGGTATTAGCTCTGTTCGTGTTGACTCATTTCTAAATCATCCCTTACTGCATCAAAAAAACATAATTTAAAAAAGAAACAAAAACTGCAGTTAGAAATGGCAGTAAAGATTGTAGTAGGCTTAGTGATCGTGACACTAGGTGACCGAGCTAACTAGGTTTACAGCATGCAGTTAACCTACATAAACGGCGCACGCGCAAAACGTTTCAATGCATAATTCTCGAAGTGGGTATTTCAGGTGGTTATGTTGCTGTGTTAGTATGAGAAGAATGATATGCCGGAAGCTCGTAGCCAGCTGATTTGACCTATATATTCTTGTTTATGTTGTTGCTGCAAAAGGATTTTCCAGTTTCTTTCCTTCCCACTTAAACTATTATCACGATATATCTAGTTTACATTTTGTCTAGCACCAAGGACGAATGGAAACCTAGGTTAAGCTAAACTGATACTAAAGTTTCCACCAACTTCCAAGGAATGTCTATCAGTAAATCACAGCACTGCAAACAACTTTTATTCAAGTATTTTCGAAGGACAGAATATTTTTTTTAATAAGAAGCGCAGAAACATAAGCATATATATAAAAACTTCGTGAATAGGTTAGTTTTTGTCGTCGTTATTGTTGTTGCTTATTCTACGTAACAGACTATTAACTCAGCAACGTACACTCACATTGTCATATTACTACGCAAGATTAAAATTTAACTTGCTCTGGCGTTTACGTTGTTCCTTTGTTGATATTCTGTTTCAATCTGGTCGAATCGCGTAAAGGGACATGCACGTGTTAAAATGCAGCCCTTTCGGTATGCAAAAAGATAGATAGATCGCTTATGTAAAATGGAACAAAAGTCAACTCTGTTTTCTACATTACCAAACAAACTGATGGCTGATTAGTGTTTTATTAATTGACAAAATTTCTGAATGGTGAACGATCGACTAATTAGAATTCTCAACAGTAGAAACAAAGTCACAGTCTAGTATACCGTGTTGAAGTATAGCTAAGTGTTTAAATGAAGTACTTTGCGTGTGCTCCTTAGCCCTTGAATTCAAACAACAGAATGGGTTTTGCAATTCGTTAAATGTGCGAACATTTTTATTCTTTTCCACATGAGCGCAAAATTTCATTTCTTTCGCGAAGAGCTGTAGAGAGAGAATAGTCCTGAGCACTCTATCTATTACCAGGTTATCAAACGCATGTATACATGATCATTTGTTTGTTTGTTTTGGAATTTCGCACAAAGCTACTCGAGGGCTATCAATGATCGACATGATTTATGCGTCATTGTTGATAATGGAAACAGCTTTTAATAATTTTAAGTTATGGAACCGTGACGTATGGAGAATATCAAAGAATATAACCGAACAGTTAAGTCGTTGAACTGAAATGGGTCTACGTAAGAAATGATTCGACTTAATACAAAAAAGCAGTATACCAATGTTGAGAGTCAAAAATATAGCAAGTTTCCTGGTGGGACAGAGGTGAGTCTACGGATTCGGAACGCTAAGATCAGCAGTTCGATTCCCCTCAGAGGACACCGCAGATAGACCGATATAGATTTGCTATAAATAACACAAACACAAAATTAATATACGCTTGATCATACATGAATAAAACAGACCCATGTTCTGTCGAAACACGTGGAATGCTTCACAAAAATAAATAACGTTTGTACTTAAAAAAAGCATTGTTTACTTGCATGTTAGGTTAATGAATAATTTACACACAGTTGGACATTCGCATTTTGATATAATATTTTTTTTAGTTTAATCTGTCACTAAACGGTGTAGGATATTTCTATAATTTGTTTTTATATCCGTTATCGGCTTATTTTGAATTTCATGCAAAGCTACACGAGAGTTATCTGTGCTAATTTGGCAGCAAAAAGACGAAATGGAAAGGAACTTACATATTCATCACCACCCACCGCTAACTCTTGGGCTACTATTTTACTTACGAACAGTGGAATTGATCGTCACATAATAACGTCACCACGGCTGAAAGAGCGAGCGTGTTTGGTGTGATGGGGATTCAAACCCTCATTCTTCTGAAGCGCCCTAACCACCTGGTCATGTCGGGTTTATTGGATGATAATGATCAATTTGTACTAATTTTGTGAACAAACGAAAAAAGAAGGGGCAAAACTATGGTTCACTCTGATGTGGTCCCGCATGGCCAAGTTGTTAAGACACTCAACTCGTAATCTCAGGGTTCAGGATAGTATCCCCGTCGCACCAAACATGCTCGTCGTGGGGGCGTTATAATGTGACGCTGAGTGGTGATAACTAGCTGCCTTCCCCATGGACAAGCGTGTTAAGGCGTGTGAGTCGTAATTTGATGGTCGCGGGTTCGCATCCCCATCGCGTCAAACATGCTCGCTCTTTCAGCCAGGAGGCGTTATAATTGCGACGGTCAATCCCACTATTCGTTGGTAAAAGAGTAGCCCAAGAGTTGGCGGTGGGTGGTGATGACTAGCTGCCTTCCCTCTAGTCTTACACTGCTAAATTAGGGACGGTTAGCACAGATAGCCCTCGAGTAGCTTTGTGCAATATTCAAAAACAAACAAACAAACCCTCTTAGTCTTACACTGCAAAATTATAGACGGCTAGTGGAGATAGCCCTCGTGTAGCTTTGCGCGAAATTCAAAACAAACCAAGCCACTCGGATATAATGAATGGTGTATATTTTTTGTTTTACTTCAATATCAGAAGACATTCATTATTTTTTGAGTAAGAATGAAGAGGTTAAAAAGAAATGTCGCTGTATGAAATAACAAAATATAATTCATATTTTATGTGTTTAACTGTTTTAATCAGAAATGTTATTTTATGAAGATAAATCCAATCAAAGGAATTCGTCATTTTATTTTTTATATTTTTGTACAGTTCACCTTCACTGGCGACATTGCTCCTCATTGTTTTTCACATTACCAGTGGTGAACAGAATGTGCGACGTAGAAGACAGCTATCGCCTCCACTTCCAGAAGAATATAGTGTTTATGTCAAACCGCTACCAGCTGACAACAAACAAACTCAACAAAACAAGCCTTTTTTTTCTTTTGCTCAAGAACAAAACCAACCATTTCATCTTCCAATGAAAAATCAAAACCAACCTCAAGAACGGTTAGAATTACCTCAACCGCAGTACCTTTTGCCTCTATCTCCTCAGTCCCAGACGAAGAAGTGGACACAGTCGTCTAGTGTTAAAGTTAGTTATATCTCTACTAAACCTCAGCTACAATATCAACTTCCCATCCAACCACTCCAGTCTCAAACACCACTAGCGTCCCAGACACAACCAACTCAGATTCGACCAAAGTATCTGATATCTTCTCTATCCTCCCATGTGTTACCATCTCAGTTTTACTCTCATAATGAGCCTCGGATTTCTTCTCATACAAAATCCCAGCTATATAATTTCCCTACACACACTTACTACCAACCCTCAGCTCACTCACGTCTTCAGCCACCTCTGCTGCAATCTCAAAATCAACAACCCAATAATTACCAACTAGAATTTCTCCAGTCCGGAGACTCGAAACAAATCAATAAAACCGAACGGGAAAACCCACAGATAGTGCTCATGAATGATCAAGCATTTGCAATGAACTCAAAACAAGCTCAAACACCAGAGTCATCACGAGAAAATCGTCAGTCGCATAGCTCTCATGCAATTTTGTCTTCTTCTACCACGGATGCAATATTTCAAGACAAGGTGCTTAGTTCTGTTAAGCCCCAGTTACAGTCTGTGATCCAGAAAGCTCCAGCATCAGAAATTGAACACAGTAAAGGCAGTCCTGCTAAAAATAAAGGCAACAGCGAAGATGGATATGTGATTTATTACTATTACTACTATGAAGATCCTGAAAAGGCAGCCAACAATACCAACTCCTCCTTGAAATTCGATGACATTCCTGATTTGAAAGATTACGATCAAGCCAAAAACGAGAGTAGTTTTGAAAAAGATGAGAAGATAAACAGCTCTACAGGGGCGGAAAATATGCCCACTACTCGAGAAAATAACACATTTTCGGATGCCTCTTCCCTTCGAGGTCATTTTTTGGGTCAAAAGGTTGGGTCATTAACTTTCAAAAATACCGACCAATCCCAAAATGTTGATGTTTCCCCAAGAAATTTCAAAGAGTCTGCTACACCGGTTCGTCCAATATCCAATGTGTATCGTTACGGTAATGATGTACCACGTTTTCCTTTAGCTCCAAACTTGGTTAATTACTCTAATATGAGGCAGAATTCATCTTTAAACGCAAATATTTCTGTTGAAGACAAAAAAGAGCAAGTTCCAGTGGATCTTAATACTCATAATGCTTCCAGTTTTACATCACCAGGTGAGGCGAACTTACTAGATTCTGTGCATGCTAATGATACGGTTGTTAAGAGCAATGAAATATTAGAAGTCAATACTGAACCATTAACAAAAATCATTGAACCCACAGAAACAGGAACTACGACAGAAACGGAGTCTACAATAAGAGAAGACACTATTGCAACGACGAAATCTGTTGCAACGCATTTCAACAATCGTATACATTTTGGGTCAGGAAGGCTGCCAGGGTCGTTACGATTACGTAAATCCCCAATATTAGCATTAAGTACAACAACCGCCCAAAAAGAACCAGAGAATGGAACAAATGATAACGAAGAAAGCACAACAACAGCGTCTAGAATCTCGAGGTTCAGACCCCGTTTTGGAAGTGGAAGAACAAGCATTATTTTTAGTCATCGACGTCCATCATTCGGAAACAAAAGTCGATTCGGAATATTCAAAAATGGCGACAGCAATAAGAAAGAAGATGGTGGTGAAAAAGATGAGCATAAAAATGAAAATGTAGAACCAGCTACCACCTTATCTTCAACTGTTGTAGATTATTCACAGTCTGTAACGAGAAGAAATTTCATAAACACTCATAGCACGACATCAAAACCAACTACCTTAATTTCTCGTATTTTACCAAGTAATATTTTTAATCGTTCCAGAAATCGACCCCGTCTACCATTCCTCCGAAGGGAACGAAACAGTTTCAAAAGTGGTAGAAAAATTGGAGAAATTAATGACGAAGACGAAGAACCTAAAGAAGAAGGAGGAAATGGAGAATCGGAAGAAGAAACATCCAAGACAGATAATAAAACAGCAGAAGAACAGACATTTAAAAGCGAAGATGATAAAGCAGTGAGAGAAGAAAATTCCAGAGAAAAAACGGATAAAGCAGAGAAAGGAGAAAATTCTAAGGAAGTAGGAGATCAAGCAAAGAAAGAGGAACACCAAAAAGAAGACATAATAGTGGAAGAAGGGAATAAAGCAATGGGAAGAGAACAATACAAAGAAGAAGGGAATAAAGCAGTAGAAGGAGGACAATACAAAGAAGAAGGGAATAAAGCAGTGGAAGGAGAAAAATACAAAGAAGAAGAGGATAAAGCAGTAGAAGGAGAAAAATACAAAGAAAAAGAGGATAAAACAGTGGAAGAAGAACAATACAAAGAAGAAGGGAATAAAGCAGTGGAAGGAGAACAATACGAAAAAGAAGATAAATCAGTTGAAGGAGAAAAATACAAAGAAGAGGATAAAGCAGTGGAAGGAGAACAATACAAAGAAGAAGGGAATAAAGCAGTGGAAGGAGAAAAATACAAAGAAGAAGAGGATAAAGCAGTAGAAGGAGAAAAATACAAAGAAAAAGAGGATAAAACAGTGGAAGAAGAACAATACAAAGAAGAAGGGAATAAAGCAGTGGAAGGAGAACAATACGAAAAAGAAGATAAATCAGTTGAAGGAGAAAAATACAAAGAAAAAGAGGATAAAACATTGGAAGGAGAAAAATACAAAGAAAAAGAGGATAAAACAGTGGGAGAAGAAAAACACAAAGAAGAAGGGAATAAAGCAGTGGAAGGAGAACAATACAAAGAAGAGGGGAATAAAGCAGTGGAAGAAGAACAATACAAAAAAGAAGATAAATCAGTTGAAGGAGAAAAATACAAAGAAAAAGAGGATAAAACATTGGAAGGAGAAAAATACAAAGAAAAAGAGGATAAAACAGTGGGAGAAGAAAAACACAAAGAAGAAGGGAATAAAGCAGTGGAAGGAGAACAATACAAAGAAGAGGATGAAGCATCAGAAGGAAAAGAATATAAAGAAGATGACAAGGAAGTGGAAGGAGAACAATACCAAGTAGAAGAGAATAAAGCAGTGGAAGGTAAAGAATATAAAAGAGAAGAGGATGAAGCATTAGAAGGAAAAGAATATAAAGAAGATGACAAGGAAGTGGAAGGAGAAAAATTCAAGAAAGATGATAGAATAGCGGAAGAAAAACAATTCAATGAAGAAGAGGATAAAGCAGTAGAAAAAGCTAATAAAGAAGAAGAAGAAGCAATGGAAAAAGAAAAGTATGAAGACCAAAAACCGTTAAAAATAGCACCGTCAATTTCCACAACAAGTGCTACAACAACTTTTACCTTATTCATTACTCCATCACACGAAGTAGAAACTACAACAGTCACCAAAGATCTAGATGAAACCGAAAACATACAGACTACAACAGAGACATTAACTACTACAACTGAAGGAAATAGGTTTTTGAGACTTTTCCGGAAAAGAAAACGCCCAACATTGTTCGGAAATCGGCCTCGTCTAACCATTTCTAACAGGTCACGTTAAGTCATCGTTCGTTTGCTTTTGCTTCCAAAAACTGGCCAGTGTCCAGCGATAAGTACGAAACATCTCAGCAATTCGTACAGTATACTCCATGATCTATTCCAAAAAGAAAAACAGATAAGTTCGTGTCTACCTTATACCTAGAGTTTCTGACTCTTGTTTCTAAGGTTTAATTTAAACACAGGTACACTGAGCATGTCTTTCTACTTCGTCACATGCAAGACTGTGATATACTAACATTAGTCATGAAAATGTGTCTTGCTATTATAATAAGAAATAAACATTTTTATGAGCATCTCTTGGTAGAAGGTGAAGTGTAATTTTGATGATTTACGTAATATCATTTATATCATGCTATTAAGAGCGAAGAAACCATTTTTAGTTAGCTGAGATATTTAAATAGCTTTTAGCCTAACACTGTTGAATCGTACTAACTATGGAAAATAATTCGATTTTTTTTCATGTAAATACATTAACGTAAACTTCCAATTGCCATAAATTGCAGCCAAAAATTTACCCTTCGTGCAAATTTTTTTTCTTTTTTCAATTTATAGAGGCACATATCTCTGAAATAGACAAGTGGTTTCTACTGGTTACCTCCATGAAACTGCTATATCTTGTAGTTTATGCTATTTCGTTGTGTAAAAAGTTTAATTTGTATTCCTTTTTTGTTGTTGTTGACGTATTGTAATCATTAAAAAAGAAGAAGCAATATAAAAATCATCGAATTTTATCGCAATTAATGAAGTAAATATGGTTTGCGATTTAAATATCTTGTTCATTTCCAATTCTTGTTTCTTTGACTGTTTGTTTATCTCTAAGCGATTAAAATAAAGTTTCTTTTATCGTTGATTCATTCATTGATTATTTGGAATTAAGCACAAAGCTACGCAGTGGGCTATTTGTGCTCTACCCACCACTGGTTTCCAAACCCGGTTTATAACAGTGAGAGTCCGCAGATATACCGCTGTGTCACTTAGGGACTACTTTTATAGAAGGAATAATTTGCCTTTGGTTGTATATTGTTAAATTCAGAACTGCATCATTACACATGAGCTCTAAACTTCCCTTATTTTGATGTTTAATTTGTATTTTGGATGTATTTGCAGCTTCAGTCAGAAGAAGGGCTCGTGACAGATTAAATAGGTTCATAAGAAGTTGTGACAGATAAAATAGGTTCGTAAGAAATTCTGGTAGATTAAATAGGTTTAGAAAGAGTTGTGATAGGCTCGTAAGTCAATAAACACCTTTCCTCCACTTCAATGCTAAGATTTTTTTTGAATTTCAACCCATCATAAGTAACTTTTTATGAAGCTTTAAAATTGCAGATTTTATTTCTGTACTTATAAGCTTGCTGTTTAGTTTATCAGTGTATTGAATTCGATTTATCGGAAGCCTCAAGTAAGCAATTTTTGTATTCAATGAAGAAAGAGTTGTTTAAACTGCTTTGCTCTTAAGTAATAATGTGTTTATTTCAATGTGAGTGAGTTAACGTTCTTCTTATAATCACAACTGTTATTATCTAGTAATCAAAACGCAAGAACAAATACATTAAATTTTACACATAGTTACATAACTTCTTAGACCAACTGGCGGAAAGAATAAAATCTTTATGTGAGTGAAATGGTAACGTTATTTGTTCTTTTGTAGTACAACATCTTACCTTTAATACATGGTATCAGCATAATTACCAAACAAAACAAAAAGGGAAGTTAACTCATTAGCTGGCCAACATACAAGATTGGATATCAATTGTTTAATAACGTTCAGAGCTACATCACTGAGGTTTCTTTACTTTTTCAATGTAAACATGAGATGACTCGCTATTCCTGTTTTAAAACCGTTTAAACTTGCATAGACTTATTGATTAATTAATGAACCAAATAAGTTCATGCAGTAAACGAATAGATTGCAATGGTCAGTCAAGGAACTAATTTCATGCAGTAAACTAACATATTCCATTGGTCAGCTAATGAACTAAATAAGTCCATGCAGATTTCATTGTCAGTTTGAAAATGGTTGAAACGACTAAAACCTTGAGATTATTAGAGTTGTCAAGAGCCAACAGTTTGATTGTTTGTTTGTTTGTTTTTAGGAATTTCGTGCAAAGCTACACGAGAGCTATCTGCGCTAGCCGTCCCTAATTTAGCAGTGTAAGACGAGAGGGAAGGCAGCTTGTTATTATTAACCATCGCCAACTTTTGGGCTACTCTTTTACCAACGAATAGTGGAATTGCTTGTCATATTATAACGCTCTCACATGAAAGAGCATATTTGGTGTGACGGGGATTCGAACCCGGGACCCTAGGATTACGAGTCGAGTACCCTGGCCACGCCGGGTCTAAGTTAATCGAATAAATATAATTAAACAAGCTTTAAACTCTATCCATTACAATGAAAATAGAAATAAAACAACAATAGAAATATCTTTTGAGTTTTTACGTCAAAATAGTTTTAAAAAACAACATATAAGTTTAATGTAATGTAAAGAAAATATCGAATGATACAATATAGTCATTTGTTTCTATATACGAGTCATGATACGGAAAACGTTTGACTTGATTCAGATAGTTCAAACGGTAATATATCTTACGTCACGCATAGTCTTGTCTTATCCAACGTATTATAAATTAGCTTCAAAATTACAACAGTAGGATGTGGTTATCCTGCCTGAACTGTGAATCCAAGCGCATCCCTTTACCTCAGAAACACTGCGCTCCAGAACCGTGGGTGTACTATAAAAGTGACTGTCAAAATCCACTATTCAGTCAGACACTAATTTGCAGTGGGTACTGTCAACTAGCTGCCTTCACTCCTGTCTACAAGCTATATAATAGGGACGATTGTGCGCAGATAGTTTTCGAGTATAGGTTTGCGCGAAATTCGATAAACAAATATCTATAGTGCTAATACTACCAAAAGCACTTGAACAGGAACAGTTATTAATGTGCATGTCGTCACTCGGAAAATGGTGTGAACTTTATACGTACAATAGTGAAGGGACTATGAATTGTCTCTGTTATTGTAACATACTTCACAATACTGCTACATTTGCACTGATGATATTCTATGTGAAAAAGTCGCGCTTTTTTCAGTAAAATAATGCAACCTGTGAAAACAAAAACAACACTGCGTCCAGCAATGGTTTAACACAAATGACGCCCTGAACCTGCCTTAGTCAGCCCACAGCTTAGGCTGATTTCAAATTCGCCATTGTGAGGTATTTTAAAATGATATCAAAGAAAGAAACAAACAGTTGGATTATGCTCAAAGCTATTCGAGGGTTACCTACATGATTCGTCCATAATTTTGAAGTGATGGAATAGATGGAGGGTCGCTATTCAACAGTGGGGGCCACCAAATATTGAGCTATTCTTTTGACAAAGAGTGGTGGTAGTGAATATCATTTTATAATGTTCACGGCTGAAAAGGCGACAGGTTTCGATCCAATGACCCAAAGCTTCAAAGTCAAATGTCTTAAACACTTTGCATAAAAAAAAAAGGAATACGACCAGAAAGAAGAAAAGTGAACCATTCACTGCGTATTAAATTTAAATCCTAGCGTCGAAACATAACCATAAACATGCCCTTTTAAAGGGTACATGTAGAGTGTATATACATACCAAAGTAATTAAATCAATTTAAAGAAATACAGGTTTTATAATCTGATCATCGCACGATTATCTTCAGACAGTTATTTGTAAGCATGCCTTCGTACATATACATACACAAATGTATTTAAAAAGTAAGAGTGTTGCTAATTTATCGAATGTTATAGTATAAATACTAAATTAGCATTCTGTTACTGTGAACAGGTCTATAAACTTCAAATAGGGCAAGCTTAGTTCAAACAAAAAGTAATTGAAAAGTGGATTACTGAGACGTGATACTAACTAACATCACAATAAAGCAGGTACACAGATTACGAACCTGAAAAGTGTAAGTTAACATTTCGATCTTATAAGCAAAGGGTTCGGCTGGCACATAGATCTATAAAACGTGAATCGTATAAGTCACCAATTATGTATTACACATAAAACATTCGGCTGATACGAGTACATGCGAACTTGAATCGTTTAATTTAGCATTTTAGCAAAATCAAAATATTTCCCGATATATCTGATATATAAAGATATCTGAACGGCTTTTAACAGCTTAATGTTTAGAGTGAATAAATAATTTTAAAAAGATTGTCATTACTAAAAATAATTAAACTGATGACATAAATTTTAAAACTTTTACCTTCGAAGCAGATGTATTTTCAAGATCTAGAAAAATGACTTTTATTGGTTCACTATTGCACCTTTCGATTTTACTAGACTAATGCCCCTACATCGCAATTTCCTTCACAAAATTCTTCTACAAGGATAAATTCGTCAATCATGGACCTTACATCTTCACACACACACACACAAAAAAAAGGCCCGGCATGGCCAAGCGCGTAAAGCGCGCGACTTGTAATCAGAGGGTCGCGCCAAACATGCTCTCCCTCCCAGTCGTGGGGGCGTTATAATGTTACGGTCAATCCCACTATTCGTTGGTAAAAGAGTAGCCCAAGAGTTGGCGGTGGGTGGTGATGACTAGCTGCCTTCCCTCTAGTCTTACACTGTAAATTAGGGACGGCTGGCACAGATAGCCCTCGAGTAGCTTTGTGCGAAATTCCAAAAACAAACTTCACAAAATTTCTGCCCCCTAGTGGCGCTTCGGTATGTTTGGGGAAATAGAAGGCTAGAAACCGGATTTCCATATCCGTAGTGAGTAGATCACAAATAGTCCTTTGAGTAAACTTGTACTTAATTACTAGCAAAATCCCTTTATTCTACATGAACATTAACTTCCAAGATAACAAATGTATTAAAGGATCAAATCCATTGAACCACATCGAAAAATCTGATGAATGTGCAGTTGAAAGGGGTTACTGTGGTCCCAGATTTTTCGCTATCTTTCTTATTAAAACAACTGTTGACTTCGAGGTGTAGCTGAAAACTTGCAAACGTTTGATTGGTCAGCCTTCGTCAACTTCAAGGCCTGGTTATCAGTTTGTTTTGTTAACGGTACCAGAAGCTATGCCTCGTTTCACAACAGTATCTGGTCTGATCATAGAGTTCTCTTTCATAAGGACAACCGTTACTTTACAAATGGGGGCATTACTTCGTTTTGGATTGAGGTGTGGTTTCGGAGCCCATTACTGCTCTGAATTCTCTGCTGAACGAGTTTGCCCCATTCTATGACTCTACCTCGTTTAACAGTTTCGCTATTTGAATATTCCTTCTTCGGAAGTGGTTGTGCACTATGTCTCTGAGTATAAAATTGTTGTGGCAGGACTGCGTTGTTGAATGACGAGAAAATCGTCTTGAACCAAAGCTAAACATATTGCGCGTATGTTGAGCGACACAACAATGCATTAATATATACAACACGTTTAAATATTAGTTAATTAACTCTCTTTATAATCTTAGCATTTGCAGATTAGAGATGAAATGTTGGACCATTAAAAAAATATTTATCCGAAGCTGAATATTGGTTTTCACTTTAAAGCTATGTACATGTTTTATAATTATTTTATGGTTAATCTTTTCAGTGTATTTAAATTATCATGTTATCATCCTGTACATCTTAAATCATTAACCATGGTCATTGATGCAAATTATTACTTTGAACATGATCACTCTCCACCACAACAATTTAAAAGCTTTCGTTCACCTTATAATAGTGGCCTGGCATGACCAGGTGGTTAAGGCGTTCAACTTGTAATCTGAGGGTCGCAGGTTCGAATCCCGGTCGCACCAAAGATGCTCGCCCTTTCAGCCGTGGGTGCGTTATAATATTACGCTAAATCCAACTATTTGTTAGTAAAATAGTAGCCCAAGAGTTGGCGGTGGGTGGTGATGACTAGCTTATTTCCCTCTAGCTTTACACTGCTAAATTAGGGACAGCTAACGGAGATAGAGATAGCCCTCAAGTAGCTTTGCGTAAAATTCAAAAACAAACCTTATAAAAGTTTGTAGATTTTGATGAAAGTATACAGCTATTAGACAAAAGAAAAAACTTTGAATATATATATTCTAACACGCCCTTCAAGGTAATGATGTCATAATTATTTAGTATTCTTATTTAAAAGGGGTTTGTTTGTTTGTTTTTTGTTGTTATTAACGGTATAGCTACAAAATAGGGTATCTGTACTGTGCCCACCATTAACATCAAGATCCGATTTTTAGCGTTATAAGCCCTCGAGCTTACCGGGGAGCAGTTTAATAGGAATGTTCACCACATACATACTCATATCAAATTGTGTTCATGGGTGTTAATTGGATATCACCATCGGAAAGATAGTGTAAGGACCAATAACGTTTACGGAATATTTTGTCGATATGCGTTATCAAGGTTTCATCAAATGTATATAATAATTTATTATTTAACGTTTGAAGAATCAATACTTAATGAAACAATTCTGCATTTATTTCAGAACTTCAAATGTTTGTATGTTAAAAGATTTACACGGACAAGTTAAATAGAATCCCATTTCAATCCTATTGGACATTGAATAGGTAAATGGAGTCATTTCACGAGGAACATGTGGTCTCTTCAGTGTAACAGCACGTGATCTAAATACATGTGATACCTCGTATATAACATCTGATCTTTTAAACACAGCATGTAATTTTTTTCAAATATAGCAGCATGTGGCCCCTTGAACATAACAACATTTGATCTTTCAAGCATAATGAGCATGCCATCTTTACACACGGCGGCATCTGTTAAACATAACAAGAATTACAATATAAACTTGTAGCTTTGTCTTAACGCTTTGCATCTGAATTCATTTGAGTCTCAATACAAATATTTTGATTATGTGTAGCAGATTTGTAGTCTAAATAAACTGGCACAAAATAAAAACAAAAAGCAGGCGCCTACGTGACCTCACTCGAAATAAACAGAAGTGACGTGGAAAAAATTGTGTCGAAAAATGTGACCAAACGACCCTACATAGTCTAATTGTATCAACAGACTTGTGACGAAAGTCCAGAAATAATACAACGAGAGTATCTGATCGATAATAAAGAAGAGCTTCCTTACACGGCTTTGCTTGTCATTCAAACTGTTAAGTCTGACGACAGAATATCTTATTTCATGAATATATTTAATACAAGTTATTGCTCAACGTTATTTTTCTGGCAGTGATTTGATCCAGTTTACTCACATGTGTCTAAAACCAGAAAGACACCATTTAAGGTCACTCATACACCGTCTATAGTTATTTAAACAAGCTTCATGTGTGGGTTTTTGTGCCCCCCCCCCAGTGGCTCAGCGGTATGTCTGCGGACTTACACGCTAAAATCCGGGTTTCGATACCCGTGGTGGGCAGAGCACAGATAGCCCATTGTGTAGCTTTGGGCTTAATTCAAAACAACGACAAAAACAACAAGGGTTTTTGTGTTTTTTTTAGATCTTTCAGAATACAGTAATAATTCTTATTCATTATTTTGTTTGATTTCTTTCGTGTATTTAAACTATTATTTCACAACAGTTTCTTGTATCTATCTGCTTATAACTAGCGAACCGCTAGACCACTTATCATGAAGTTTGAAGTGGTTAATATTCAGAACCCTAAAGTGATCTGCACCATGTTTGGTCTCGAATGGTACTGCTGCAATTTAAGCTTTATATATCATCCTCCTGAATCCCCTAAGTCTTCTTCGTGTGGTGGACGAGTACGCCAACTAGTAACTTTCTATAGAGTGAAAATAATGTTGGATATGTTTTCAGCCATCTTTGTCACAATACTGCAGGTTGCAACTACAGTGAGTTGAAATTTTGTACAATGTCGGCCTGGCATGGCCTAGCGCGTTAAGGCGTGCGCTTCGCAATCTGAGGGTCGCGGGTTCGCGCCCGAGTCGCGCCAAACATGCTCGCCCTCCCAGCCGTGGGGGCGTTATAATGTGACGGTCGTTTGTAAAAGAGTAGCCCAAGAGTTGGCTGTAGGTGGTGATGACTAGCTGCCTTCCCTCTAGTCTTACACTGCTAAATTAGGGACGGCTAGCACAGATAGCCCTCGAGTAGCTTTGTGCGAAATTCCAAAAATACAAACTGTACAATGTCAGATTCTCAATCGTATCAAACGGTTTTTGAAAGTAATTCCTCGTTAGTTGTTGTTTTATGATACTTGAGAATTCAAAAAGAAATTGTAAAGTTTATTACGTAATTTTCCTCAAATCTCAAAAATCATCAGCCAAACATTTCACATGTATCTGTCAATCTTTCCGCCAGAGTGCTTTTACAGTATGTCCTGTAGCCTCCTATCTTTTAGAGTTTTCGCGCATAACTACTCAAACGATGTCTGCGCTTCGCTATCCATAAGTTTTAACTGGCAGACCACAGAGAAGACAGAAGATCGATACCAACTGTTGAACCACTCTTGTCAGACCAAGTAGTAGGATTTCACTACCGCTTTTATAACGCAACTAGGGCTCCAAAGTTTAGAGCCAATTTTTAAGGTTAGCTGATCGCGAACCATAAACCCTCGAATTTACAGTCTGATTACTCTAATCTTGGGTCACGCCCGGCTCAACCGGAAAATGAAAGATGTGACAGTCTAAAAGACACTTTTAATATCATAAATCTCGAGAACGCCCCGATCTTTATGTTGTACCCACATACGCTTAACAACGCCCACTGATCGACTGATTAAAGCTTATAAATACTACTTAATTTAAAAGCTTGTTTTATTAATTTTATAAAAAAAAACAGTTTGGAAAATGGCGCTTGTGTGATATGATTTTTCAACTTCTGGTTTTCAATTTAACTCGTACAGACTTAGAATGGTTAACAAAATTACATTGAGAATTAAAATGTAATATTAATAAAGAAATAATTTTATATTCTCTCCTCAGTTTCTATTCCAATAAAAAAATGTATAAGGAAATTGAGACTCGTGTAGATTATTTTGAGGATTGTGGCAACATTAGGCCCTGATCTTGCTCGCGCATAATGTATCTTCCATGTAGTCAAAACCAGAAAAGCCATTTTAGCAGCTGAAACTGAGTCCTGACACTTCAAACGTTTAAAACTATAATTGTTTGTTTTTGAATTTCGCACAAAGCTACTCGAGGGCTCTCTGTGCTAGCCGTCCCTAATTTAGCAGTGTAAGACTAGAGGGAAGGAAGCTAGTCATCACCACCCACCGCCAACTCTTGGTCTATTCTTTTTACCAACGAATAGTGGGATTGACCGTCACATTATAACACCCCCACGGTTGGAAGGGCGAGCATGCTTGGCGCGACAGGGATTCGAATCCGCGACCCTCAGATTACGAGTCGCACGCCTTAACATGCTTGGCCATGCCGAACCTGAAAATATAATCATATACTTAGTTTATACTTTAAATTATATGCTTTCATAACCATACTCTTAAGATGTCAACTAAAATCTTTTTGTGATTACCTCGTGACCACTGCTATAACTTTTTCAGACGGTCCAGCATACACATTGTCACTCTTCTTCAGGGGCTAGCAATAGGCACCGCGCGACTGCCCAGTTCAATAACAGATGGCAGAGGTCTAAAATCGTCAAATGTTTTATTTCGTCATGTGGGTATTAAGACATAATGAATATGTCATTTTAACACTTAATAAAATACATTTTACAAGTGTATTCAGTGTTTAGAAATGCAGGACATGTTGACACCGTAGTGCAGTTGCAAATATTATAAATTAATACAATATACGGCCTGGTAGTAGGTGCGTTCGACTCCCATTCTCAGGATCACGAGTAAGAAACCTCGTCACACAACGTGCTCGTCCTATACGGTTGGTTGTTGACTGGGCCAGCCACCCGGACGTATAAATTCTTGGCTTACAAAATTATATATAGACCGACCCGAAAATAGTTTGAAATTAAGGTCGAAACTAGAAAAAAAAAGCTATGTGTTTTTCAAACTTCTTCAAATATTTGCCTTTTTTATGTTACCCAAATATTATTTTCCCTTGTTGCTGAACTTAAATGAATTAGAGTTTTCTCTCAGTTTAGTACTAACTAAGTAGTCTCAAATAACTACTCCTACATATATTTTCTTTATTTCAAATGGAAATTTGGATTATTTTCCTTATAGCGACCACTATTGGTCAAAAGGAAGTTTGGCCTGATCTTCCTAGTGAATATTGTAGATTTTCTATAAATAAAATGTACTTTGAACGAATATCTTAGAAACAGGTGTGAAACTGCTTTTTTTTTTCCTCTTTCATATGAAAATTTCTTTTGAACAATGGGAACAATTTGGTTTTACCTCCTGCGTACATCAGTGACCCAAGATTCTTTGAAGTGGAATATTTGGTTGATAAGCTGACGTTCACATCAAAATTTACGTCACTTAAAAACGTACTAAAAGCTCACATTAACCGACTTGATCTCTTACAACACGGTCTGAAAGTTAGGGTGCTAAAATTGCGTGCTAAGGTCGAAGGTTAGAGTCCCCGTCACACAACGTGCTTGCTCTTTCAGTCGTGAGGGCGTTATAATGCACAAACTAAAAGAAAACTGCATTATACTGCGATTTTTAATGAAATTAGTACATTTAGTTCTTTATCGTAGTTTTAATAAAAAATAAATATTTCCATTTGATAGATATATGGACTATCGACAATAGGTTTCATCAGCTTTCAATAGGCCTAACATGGAGAGATGGTCAGGGAGCTCGAGTTACAATCTAAATCCTCATCCCACCAAACATGCTCGTCCTCTCAGCCCTGGGGGTGTTATAATTTTAAGGCCAATCCCACTATATATTGGTAAAAGAGTAACGTTGGAAGTGTTGACCAGCTGCCTTCCATACAGACTTTCACTCTTAAATTAGGAAGGACTAGCGCAGATAGCTATCATGCAACTTCATGTGAAATTCAAATCATTTACAACGAAACATCAAATAATTTGTTTGTTTTGAATTTCGCGCAAAACCACACAAGGGCCATCTACACTAGCCGTCCTCAATTTAACAATGTAAGACTAGAGAGAAGGCAGTTAGACATCACCACTTACCGCCAACTTTTAGGCCACTCTTTTACCAATAAATAATAAAATTGAGCGTTACGCTATAACGCCCCCACGGCTAAAAGGATGATCATGTTTGGTGTGACGAGGATTCGCACACGCGAACCACAAATTACGAGTCGAGTACCTTAACCACTTGGCCATCCCGAGCCAACGATAGATAAAGATGTACGGATAACCGTGAAGAACTTAAGTAAAAAATATTCTATCCACCATTGCAAAAAGTAGAAGAGGATGTTGCTACGACTGATACCATTATTTTGCTAGGTCGGTGATCTCCTGTTATCGTTATCCTAAAGGATAGAACTACAAAAAACGACCTCTTTATGTTTTAAAAGATGCTCTAATTTTAACACTCAGACTAACCCTAAATCTTGCCATGATTAATTAGCTTTTTTAATCACGTCAATTGGAAGCTCGTTGGCTCGAATTTATATAGAGGAAGTTTCTAATATGCTAATTTGTCTCAATAATTATTTACTGTAATAGTAACCTATAATTGTACATTATTAATCTTATTTTTTTCTGTTTGCATTGAAGTATAAATGTAGTATACAAAGCTGCTATAAAGATAAATTTTTCGTTCTTTTTTAGAAACATGTTCCTCAAAGGACGTAGTTTTGATATTACTTGTTATTAAGCATAAAGTTGCACAAAGAGCTATCTATGCTCTGTTCACCACGAGTATCGAAACCTGGTCTAGCGGTATAAGTTCGCAGACATACCATTGTGCCACTGGGGAGGGGGCTTTTAAATACAACCATGAAGGAGTTGTTTGTTTGGAATCAAGAAGAAAGCTACACAAAGGGCTATCTGTGCTCTGCCCACCACGGGTATTGAAACCCGGTTTCTAGCGATGTGAATGTGCAAACATATTTCCTGTAAAAGTTTGGGAAGCGAGAACACTGTTGTTTCCACTCACACAATGTCTCGCATAGCTCAATGGCTAGGGTGGGTGCACGACTCACAACTGTGAATTGTGAGTTCAAACCCCCATCATCGAACGCGCTCGCTGCTTTAGCCGTGGGGATTTAACAATGTGAATTTATGTTATAAGTTTTACTATTCGTTGTGAGCGACCCAAGATATGGTGTTAAATAACTACCTTTCCCTGAGTATATTAATTATAAATTATAAATATTTATTTCGAATTCTAGTTATATTCTAGCTGACACTTTTATTTTAATTTGTAACAAATTTTACTCAAATTAGTGTAGTTTTTAATGCAGAATTACCTCACCGTCAATGCTTACAAATATTTAAAAACAACAAAGGCTCAGAGTAGGTTTTTATCCTGTCGTCACAATCTCTCTCTCTCTCTCTCCTGTGTGGGAATTTGGGTATTGATATTTATCTACCCAGGAAAATCGGGTTTCATTATCTTCTTCCTCCTTCCTGGAAATTTTGGTTTTACAACTGTCAAGTGTATTTATATATGGTGCACGAGGGCCAGAAAAACCCGCACATACTCAGGCTCCTTTCAAGGCAATGTCCATGCACGATCTACATATACATTTGGTGCATTTTGTGCAAATAAAACATTTCTCTTTATAGTTCCATAATTATTTGCACTTTCATGAGATAGGTATCAACTATAAAACGTTTACATAAAAACACCCTTTCAATTTTTAGTAATTAATCCCTAATCTTATGTGGAATCTAGTTTATAGGTGGCCTTTTATTTGTTTAGAAAATATATATTCACAAAGGAAAGGTGCTCAGGTCTATCTTTATCATGTAAACAATACCTGTAAAGTTTGCTTACTAGTTCATTTTTTTCTCCAATTTTGGTCAAAATAATTTATTGTACTATGTAGGAGTCTATCTACTATTGTTTCCACGTGTGCGTATTTATGCATGAATTCAGATGTTGTTCTGGGTACTTTATAAGCTGTTGTGAATAGTGTATTTTGTATTGTTTGTAGTTTTGTTTGAAGTAGTTTTTTTTTTTACTTATATCCATCCAGGGGCTGCATAGTCAATGACTGGTCTAATGTATGTTTGTATATTTTCATAATGTTGTCTACCATAGTTTCGTTGTTTTTGCCAGTTAGGCTCCTAGCATAGTTTTTTCTTCGCCAAATTTTTGTTCTAATGTTATTTATGTGGTTTGCCCACGTTAGTCTTGATTCGAACGTAAGTCTTAAAAATTTTGCAGGTGCACCAGTCTGAAGTAGTTCTCCATTCATATAGATTTTTGGTTGTGCTTTTTTTGTGTTTAGTTAACTTAGTGAGTACTGTTAGTTGTGTTTATTTTGATTCTGTATTTTTGGCAATATTCAATCATTCTATTTAATTGTGGTTGTATATTTGCGGCCACTATTGCTGTTGCTGGTGCACATTTCCAGATTGCCACATCATCAGCGAACTGTAATGAATATCCATTATTTGAATCTTTTAGAGGCATATTATTCACGTACATGATGAATAGGATAGGGCTAACTACCCTCTCCTTGAGAGACACCAGCTTCTGGAGTGAAACTCTCAGAGAGGGTCCTTTCAACATTTATTATACAAGATCTGTTTTCCAGAAAGTTTGACAAGCAGCGAATAGTACCCCACGGTAGTCCCATATCTTACATTCAGAACCGAAGACAGTTATGCTATACAGTGTCTAAAGCCTTCTCAATATCGAGAAAACAAGCGACAGTACATTCTCGTTTGTTGAAACTATCTACAATTGCTTCGGTTAATCTAACTAAATGGTCTGTAGTTTCTCTGAAGTTACTAAATCCATTTCGTTCTTCTAGCAATTTTGATGTTGTCTCCAGAACTGTGAAAAGTCTGTTACTGATTATTCTCTCAAGTATTCTGCATACACAGCTGGTCAGGCTGATTGGTCGGTAGCTATTTGGGTTATTAGCTGGCTTTCCTTCTTCATGGAACATTGCACGCTTCCAAGAAACCGGGATATAACCAGAGTATAATGATAAATTAAAAATTGTTGTGAGTTGATCAAATAATTTCGGAGTGCCTTTTTAAAGAAGAATGGCTTGTATACCATCTTCTCCTGGTGATTTACTTTTAGTGTTTGTTATTGCTTCTGTGAGTTTTTGTGCTGAAATTGTGTTTGTGTAGTCGTTTATGTTGTTGGTTTGATAATTATTTAAGTCTACTGGGCAGAGCGGTGTGAATAGTTCACTGCTATTCATTATAAAGTTGTTTACTTTGTTATAGTAGTATGTGTTCGTGTCTGGGTCGTTAAGTGTTTTAAACGTGTTTTGAATTTTTCGTTTGAATGCTTCGGCTTTTCCTGTATTTGTATGTGTTGTGGTATTATTGTGTTCTAGTGGTGGGTATTTTCTTGTTGCTGTGTCTCCATCTGTGAGTCTTTCAGGTGTATCCAAAATTGTTTTGGGTCTCTTTCTTCATCTAGTTGGGTGCAGAAATTGTCACATTTTTCTTGTTTTAATAATTTAGCTTCTGCTCTGATTTGGTTTCTTATTTTATTTATTTGTGTTTTTAAATCTCTGTCTCGTGTCTCCATGTATTGTCTTCTTAATTGTCGTCTGTGTTTGATTAGTGCTAACAGTTGTTTATGGAGTTTCCGTGTGTTATTTTTGGTTTTATGTTGTTGTTTCGGTGTTGCCTGATTTGCTGCGGTTTGTAGCCATTCCGTAATTATTAAACAGTAATTATCAATATCTATTTTATTTTTAGCTGTTGTTATAATTTTGTTTGACAGTCGATGGTCTAATTGTTTTTTGGTATTCTTTCCAATTTGCTTCTTTGTAATAACATTTTTTCTTTTCTATTTGTAGTATTTTTATGGTGGATGAGATCGAAGACACACCATACAGGTAAATGGTCGCTGTCTACATCTTTTCCCACATGAAATTTTATTAGCTTTCGGCTCATGCTATATGAGGCATACGTCTATTATGTCACTAGTATTGGCATACCTGGTATGAGTATGAGTATCGTCATTCAGGAAGGCTATTCGTCGCGCTAAACATGCTCGCCCTTCCAGCCGTGGGGGTGTATAAAGTTACGATCAATCCCACTATTTGTTGGTAAAAGAGTAGCCCAAGAGTTGGCGGTGGGTGGTGATGACTAGCTGCCTTCCCTCTAGTCTTACACTGCTAAATTATGGACGGCTAGCACAGATAGCCCTCGAGTGGCTTTGTGCGAAATTCCAAAATAAACAAACAAACAAACACATTTCAACAGCCTTTTAAAGAAATATACCTTCTGAAAAAATTTCCTGACTTTAGTTTATCAGAATGTAACAGTTTTAAATATGTGAATTTCTAAGAAAAAGATACAGCAGTAGTAGACTGAACTGACTCAAGGAAAAGTTGGTAAAGAGACCAGCTATAGGACGGATTATCTACTTGAA
Source organism: Carcinoscorpius rotundicauda (assembly GCA_011833715.1). Lineage (NCBI taxonomy): Eukaryota > Metazoa > Arthropoda > Merostomata > Xiphosura > Limulidae > Carcinoscorpius > Carcinoscorpius rotundicauda. The sequence continues at coordinate 36,618,950 of CM022406.1, read as the reverse complement.
AGAAAGAGTAATAATATCCAACCCTCAACAAGGCAGTGTAAACAGAAAGGAACTTGAAGTTCATGTTCACTGAACGCAATGCAATGATTTCAAATATACTGAAATCCATCGAATTTAACTAATCAAACATTTATTCATTTAGCAACTGACGCTGTTAACTTTTATGTATTTTTTGGTTTTGTGTAAGAGTAAGAGGTCACTATGTCAGATCTTAAGAAGTTAATGGTACAAAACTGAGGTATATGTGATGTGTAACACATAATGTTCATGAGATATATAAAAAAGTTCGGAAAAATGACAAGTATTCCATAATTTGATAGAAGCAGTCATGGGCAAGGTGGTAATGAACATTATGAGACCATTATTCATAACTACTATGGGCAAGAAATACTTGCCTACCGTGTTATTAATTGGGTGTACTTACTTTACTTAAACTATGTAAATTCATGATTAGTGAAAGGTTATCTTAGGACATGAAAAGTTATTTCATTGTTTTATAATTTTTAAAAAAAACGCCTGTAAAAACAGCAAAACACAAAATGTGAAACCGTAAATTTGCATGTATCTATTTTCTCTTGAACCCAACAAACCTTCGTGCAAATTTCTTGAAGATCCATCAACAGGAACGAAGTACTGGTTAAAAATACTCATAAAAACCGTGTCTTCCCTGGTACAGCGGTAAGTCTTCGAACTTACAACACTAAAATCATGGAGTCGATTCCTCTCGGTAAACTCACCAGATAGCCCAATGTGGCTTTGCTAAAAAAAACACACACACGTAAAAACCGCAAAATGCAAAATTGAAAATTAGTTTATGTTTCTCGATGGACCTAATGAACCTCTATACAAGTTTTGATGAAGATTTATTCATACCCTGCGAAGTATTTACGTGAATATACAACATACAATACTATTATATTCGTATAGGTAGTGACAATGTATTAAATCAACGTGTGACGTCTTCGTGACATAATATCGGCAGTCTGAGAATAGAGAAAAATAAAATTATCCGTGATGAGCAACGGATGCAAAACAGCAAAATCGTGACTACTATTGCAAATCTACATGCATACTGGATAAAAAATTCGCAAAATTGGGGTTGCACATCGCGTAATAAAAAGGTTTTTTTCCAGTATCATATGAGCAAGAGTTACATTATAGTATGAATATGATTGATTTAATTTTAAATGTAAAGATATACACTAAATTTGAAGCAGCAAAACCTTTATAATTAACTCAAGTCAGTAAATTGTTAATTAAAAAGTCCATTTTTAAAACATTTAATTAAAATTCTCCTTCAACAAACAAATATTTTGGTCAAGATCTCATAGAACAGATTTATGAAACATCCTATGTTCTGGGTTTCAGAAGTAGCGTAAAGAAGTTTTGTTGGACAAAGATTCATGGTATGTAAGTAAATCAAAGTGAAAAAAAATCCAGATTACGTCTAAATTACTGTTAAATTATGTGCGACATCACAAAGAAATTACAAAACTTTGCAGTGTACTAAAGAAAAGTAACATGGTATCTGTCAGTGAATAAATTCCCTTAACTATTGCGCAAACCAAAGAAATTTAGCTTTTTCAATTTAATTGGCTACTGAGCTTAGAGCAAATATTTTAACATGCAATTTAAGCTATGATTACTGTACGTTATAGTTGTTTTTAGTGTGAAAAAAGTGACTTTTTTTTCTCCTGGAACAAGAAATAGATATTTAAAAGACGCAACTAATAAAGGCTTAGCGATCCAAAATTGGGTAGTCAGAATGTGTTAAATGGTCATGAACACCCTTTGAAAATATATGATAGTTTATTTTTATGTATTTAGCAAGCGAGATGTTTTTTGTTTTTCACTAAAGCTAGTTACTAGGTCGCTTCTAGCCAGCAATATTTACATGTGGGTCCTGTACTAAAAAAGAGTTTAGAACCACTAACATTGAACATCTGACAACAGGAATCCAAATCAAGTTGGAAAAAAGCATTTAAAACAGTTTTCGTTTTATAGATTCACGCAAACCAATAAAAACCTATTTGTTCGCAGCCTTCCATAATTTTGAACTAATAAACTAAATGAAAGGTAGCTAATAAACAATACTCACTACCACCTTCCGGACTTTTCTTAACTGTTGAATGATTGAAATTTAACTGTCAATTTCATTACGCGCTAACAGCTCCAAAATGTCGAGCGTATTTTTTGGATATGGAGAGGGAATCCCAAATACTTGGATAAACATCCTAGATACGCTATTAAACCATAACCGGCCAATACAAAAGAACATGTTTGATCGTGAACAATTTTTTTGTTTGCATGTACAAAATTGCCTCTTTGAAATATTCCCGAAAAGCTATGCATTGAGCTATTACATCAGTCATCCTAATTTTAAACTGATAAGCCAGATGGAAGGCAGTCAACAACATCAACCGCTAACTTTCGAGCTAATCCTGTCTTACAGAAGAGTGAAATGTAACCATCGTTCTTATTATAGACCCATAGCCCCAAATTTCAGAACGCAATATTTTTTTTCGGTAACAAGATGCAAACTCTGTATCATGACGAAATTTATAAAGATTCTTTCTCTACCCGCTATATGTCCGAGAAATCCCATTTTTATGTACTCGAGTGTACATTATACAGGTCTCAATTTCATACCTGCTTCTTTTAGCTACTGGAATACCATTTGCGGATTTTCAGCCAAAGACTAAAACGTTTTATAATGTCTCCCACTTGGACAGCAGTATGCCTCAGGATTTACAAAACTAAAACCAAATCTTCAATTCCCCTCAGCAGACACAGCAGATAGTTTGATAAGGTTTTACTGTAAGAAAACACACATGCACACATGTTTTATATCTAGCTTATCTTCCTTCTCGAAAATGAAATTCGTGTTCGAAGGCCAGAATGGTTGCTTCACCTGATATACCAAAAGATCTGCCAATGTTTTGGCTACTCCTTTATTTATCGATGTCTCTTCTTGTTCGTGTATACCAAAAAGCAGCTGCCAGCACCCACCTAGCCCTTAAAGATTTAGACTGAATGAAAGTTTTTCATTGCACTTACCTAAGTCAGTGGCCAGATTCAACACGAACTTTAGTTTTGCTGGAATTACAGCTGCAATATTCAATGCTCGTTGCTTGCCATTAAAAACTTGCTGTCTTCTCAGTCGAATTTGGTAGCCAGACCACCATTTCTACATAGTAAGGGGCACAGGTGCCTATCAAAAGTATTCTAATTCCCCTGCAAGTAAAACATCCACTTCATCTCTCCTGCACAAAACACTGTCCTGTTTGATATACCAGCAGCCATTGTGATATGTATGTATATGCAGAAAGATTTAAGGGTGTAAAACAAGTGTTGTGTTTCTGTAGCTGGCGTTTGTTTAAACGTTCTATAAAAACATTTTCAAGCCCAATCTCCAACAGAAGACTTTTCCTAGATGTAAATACTACCCTCTCTAGGTCGTACATCTGTCAAACAGGAGATTCAAACAAAATTACGGCTATGCAAAATACTAAACTTTTACTGGCTAAGTTTAAACTAAGAAATAAATACATTAGACCCTATGCGTAATATCAGTGAAATAACCATTTATTTATAGATAAAGATAAGGACAAAGTGTGTATTTGCTTACACGATATTTCACAGTCGCGTTTTAGATTATTTTAAACCAGGAATCAAGGATCCTCACATTTACCTAGCACAATATGTGATAGCACGTGCTGTTACACAAGTTGGACTGTTATCTCTACGTCCCCCAGCGGCTCAGCGGTATGTCTGCGGACTTACATGATAAGATCCGGGTTTCGATACCCGTGGTGGACAGAGCACAGATAGCCCATTGTGGAGCTTTGTGCTTAATTCAAAACAACAACAACAACAACAACAATTAAAATCTACATATTATTTTCGCCCCCTATAGTATAGCGGTATGTCTTCGGATTTACAACGCTAAAATCAGGGGTTCGATTCCCCTCGGTGGGCTTAGCAGATAGCCCTTTGTGGGTTTGCTATACATAAAAACACACACGTTATCTCTATATATTATCTATACAAAAGAATACTACTGTCGTTTTCCTGGTATAAGGTTGTCGTAAACGATGTTCTCCATGAGCGATAACAGCTATTAACACCTTCGAAATTAACTAAGTAACAAATGTAATTTGAAAAAAATGAGGTCAAAGAATAAATTCAAAATAGATATTAATGCTACAGAAAGCAAATAGCCTGGCATGGCCGAGCGCGTTAAGGCGTGCGCTCGTAATCCGAGGGTCGCGGGTTCGCGCCCGGGTCGCGCTAAACATGCTCGCCCTCCCAGCCGTGGGGGTGTATAATGTTACGGTCAATCCCACTATTCGTTGGTAAAAGAGTAGCCCAAGAGTTGGCGGTAGGTGGTGATGACTAGCTGCCTTCCCTCCAGTCTTACACTGCTAAATTAGGGACGGCTAGCACAGATAGCCCTCGAGTAGCTTTGTGCGAAATTCCAAAACAAACAAGAAAGAAAATAACAAAAATTATAGTACATACCAATATCACGTTATCACAGCTTTTTAGTTTCTTATGCAGTATTTAGTGAGCGACGTTTAATTGGCACTAATTTTAAATTTTACTAAGATAAGGATCTAAAACTTACAACGTATTGAAGGACAGACATTGAATATTTCTGGAACCAAATAAAAAACAACAATAAAACCTATCATAACGAAAGGAAAATATCGGTTGACAGTCTCCGAACAGTAATAATACTTATATGTCTCAGTATCTTCGAAATTCAGGATAGAAGAAAACATGATAAATGTAGATTATTTTATTTGTTATGCACTAAGCTATTGCCTTCCTAGACAGTAAGATACATAAACATATTAAAGTTAATTGTCAGAATGTAGTAACCAGAAATATGCTTTACCACCTAACATTATTACGTAACGTTTTAGACACTTAATTAGACACAAAATGGCTCTGTTCACTACTTTCAATTTATTCTGATGATTAGTACGGTTTTTAACGAGGTGCCGCAATGAGACACTGTAATTATTCTCAGAAAGAAAAAAGTGAATGATCAATAGGTAATATTAAAAGCTATAACATATCGTCTCCCAAGTATTTTTATTTAAAGCAATGACACCTGCCTCGTATAAGTTTATCAGGTTTTGTATCTGGAAACTACTAGGACAAAAACGTGTCTTAAGCACCAGGATTTATTTTCGAAATTATTGGAAATTTAACGTTACCTCTGCCATGAGTGATACCTATCGACTTGAGTGCGCTCTCACTTTACGAAAATTATATGGTAACTGTGAAATAGGTAGTGTAGTAAATAAGTGTAGTAATTTTTCTGGTGAGCAGTATTTCAAAGGTTTACCAAATAAGATGTATTTACTTACAGCCCCATATCACTTTAATAAGTGGCTAACAGTAGTAAGCAACTTTCATCTCCACAATAATTTTGTAACGTTAATACATAGGAATTTGTGTATGCAGTCATTCTCCTATACCCCGATTAAAAAATGCATTACTCAGAATCAAGTACTAAAAGTAGGTAAAAGTTTTGCCAACCATCAGCAGTCAATGTTGTCCTTCAAAGATTCACAGAATGGTTTATTGTTAGAGAATTTGTCAGCTTTCGAAGAAGTTGTTGAAGGGACTTTGGAATCTCTTTGTGAATACTGTGAAGAAATACTACTTGATGGAGAAACAAGTGTATCTGACAATGATGTTACCTTGAATGATGGTGTACTGACTTTAAAGCTAGGAGAACATGGAACATATGTAATTAACAAACAAACACCAAACAGACAGATATGGTTATCCTCACCAACCAGTGGGCCAAAACGATATGATTTTGTTAACAAACAGTGGATTTATAAATATGATAATGTATCCCTTCATCAGCTTCTTTCCAGTGAACTGTCAAGTATTTTAAATACAAAAATAGATTTTACCAGTTGTTTATATGGAAAAGGAGATGGAAAGTAACAACTTTTTTCTTTAAACAGTACTGAAAAAAATATTTTGTAGACTTAAATGTATTAAAATCAGTATTTAAATAAAGTCTCTTGTTCAACAGTTTTAAAAGGTTATTTGGAATATTTTAAGGATTTTTACATAACACAAATTAAGGAAGGTTCAAAGAAGTTAATGTTAATCAGAAAAAAACTTGCAAATTATCTGAAAAACAGTGCATACTGATAGAAAATAGGGTAATAAACATAAATCAAAGATCCAGTAGGACTATTTTATAAGCATTATTCCTTTAAATAGCACTTATATTCTAGTGTCTCATAGATTTTCTGTTTAAATTACAACATTAATAAAGAGAATGAAATAGGTAGTATTGTATTTTCCATCTCTAAGTTGCAAAAGATTTTAATTCTGTAAATTGTAATATTTGTAGGTGTAAATAAAGGTATTGCAACTTATCTGCACTGTTTTTCAACTATCATATATAATGTGCTGTTAATATGTTATAAAAACTTGAGTGAAAACACAAGCGATATGAAAATGAGCAAGGTGACAGAAGACCATCCAGTTTATTTGGATCACGTGGCAATAAACTTAGTATTTTTTGTTTGTATCAGTATGCCTATCCACCATCATGTAGAATAAATTTAAACTCACACACTATATAATGGTACAAAATATTGCACATTTTTTTATATTTCACAAAACAATTGTTGAAGACTAAGTGTGATATGAACTTCCAATAATGAACATTTATTATACCTTATATTAAAACTCTCATGCCTGGCCTTGACATTTAACTTGGTCATCTAAATCTTTCATAGTTTGTCTAAGTCCCAACAATCATAATTATACAAATAAATGTACTTCCAGTTTTTCTGCAAATGTATAATAGGTTTTATATTGGATTATACTACTATCTTCTATACAATATTCTTGGCAAGGTTTATATTCATTATTTATAATACGTGGAGCCAGTTTAACACTGGAACATATTAATGAAATTATATCCAATTTTTTTGAAAGGGAAAGTAACAATCTTATCAGTACAAATTATATAAACCAAGAATTTTCATGTTATGGCTAGAGCAAGATAGAGTTTACTTACCAAGTTAGTTTTTGCTTGATTACTAATAATATACTGTATGGACAACAAGAAACCATGTGGTCCTTCAAGGCTTTTTCTACACACTAACCCTGAGAAAAAAAAATGTAAACCTTCTCTTTATTTTTCAGGAACTTATCAGTTGCACTCTTTAGCTCTTGCAAGATGTCATCCTCTGGTACTGATAATCTCATAAATTAATGACACTTTAAAAGAAAACTGGGTCCTATTATGTCTTTTGTTTTTAATCTTAACTCTGCACTTTCTCAGCCTGTTGTCTTTGAAGTATAACTTAAAGAAATCAAAGGTTTTTATTCTCTCAGTCTACTGAATTACCTTGTCAATTTCAGTAGATGATTTCTTCCCAAAAGGAAACAAGTTCAGGAGTCTTAATTTGTCACTCTAGGATTGATTATTTCAGATGTTCATGCAAGCACTATCTGTACTAGCCATCCCTAATTTTAAGCAGATAAATTGGTGGGGAAGGCATCTAGTCAAAGCACCTATCACCAACTGTTGGGTTACTCTTAATTGTTTAGTGTAATTTGACCATAAATTTTGTAACATGTTAATCATAACTGGTTTCTGTATTAATAAACAGCACATAGACATTGAAGCCTTAAATCTACAGCATGCTAATCATGAGGCCATGCTCAGCTGATATCTGTCGGACAACACTTCAATTCAACATAAATTGTTTTTGTTGTGGATGCTTGTTTTATTCAAATGAATAAAATGTTTTTAATAATTATCGATAGCAATTCTAGGTGTAATTAATATAATAAACTACTAAAAATTAAACTTATTTCTCATTTTCATCACACTTCAAGAACCCAAACTCTCACCCCATAGATATCTCTCTGAACATTTTGTATGTCTAACTACAAGGTATTTCTAACTATAAGCTTCACAAATGCCTCAGTATATCTACATAGCATGATGGCATCATTAAATTAAGAACTGATATAATCTAAAGTAATATTTTTTCAAGTTAGGTACATGTATTATAATAATATGCAGATAATCACCAAAAGAATATTTTAATATACTTGTGTTTTCTATCATTTAAAATGGACTTTTAGCTCTTTGAACAAGTAACTTGCACATAGGAATAATTTCTAAAACTTGAAGAAATGTAGGTTACTGTGAATTAAATATTATATAAGCATCAACATTGTGAGGCCTAATTGTATTTGTTCGATTTGTTGACCCAAGCATTGCTCATGAGCCTTGAATAAATGAAACTGTAGCCTGATATAAACTGATATATATATATATATCACATTTTCTTTTCTTACCAAAGGTAAAACTGAAAGGAAAGTGTGACACACAGACCTAATGCAATCCCTGATTAGTTGTACCCTCTGCCATGGGCTACATATATATATATATATATATCTGTATCATAAACCCCTTTAACTTAGCAGTTGACGGTAACAAAAACAAATGGATTGAGCACATGTATCTGTCTGCCTGTACAGAATAATAGTTCATAGACTAAAGTAATAATGATAATGTAGAATCTCTTATTTTGAAAGTTTAATTATTTTGTGAGACATTCTGAAATATTACAGATGATACCTGATTCAATTGAAATTTTATGCTACAACTTCAATTTATAAAGTTCAAAATTATGATCATAAAAAATTGGATTTCTCTAAATATATTGCTCCTCACATTAAACTAAGCATGAACTGCTTATTTATTTTCAGAGATACTACCTAGATTAGAACTTTAAATAAATTTATGTAGTGTGAATATGTAATTAAAGGTTTTAAATTTTGTAACACAGATGTATCGTAAATCCATAAATAAATTTTGGTTTTATGTCCTTATACCTCTTCTTAAGTTATAGGTTTAAACATAATATTGTCTTGTTTAATCTATTGCATGTACTGAGATAATAACACGTTATCAGTTTTATTTAATTGATCTGAAAATTCTATTGCATTAGTTTTTTCAAAATCAAAGTATTAACTATGCCATGTCAGCTATAAAATGGCAGATGTGGGTTTAGGTAAGATAAGACAATGGAATCTTCTTCCACTAAATCATGTATACAGTTTAATCACTATAAAAGACTTTCTAAATACTCTCAGAATGTTTTTCGAGCACTTTTTGTCAGCAAAAATCTACATCATTATCAACTGGATTACATTTAAATTGTATAAAATTCCAATATACTCGTTCAACATATGAATGTCAACGAAAAAAAAGAAAGACAATATTTATTTCATTTAACATTGCAACACGCATTAAAGTTAGTTGACTTAGTAATTAAAGATCTGATTAATTAAATGCCCAAAGATTCATTCTTTTTTCTCCAGTGTATTGATTAAAAGGTGTTTTTTAATTATGAATTACAATTCTTATTACTTGAAATTTTAGTTAATATTCAAAGTTTTATCTTTCTTATCTGTATTTTCTTAATTTCAAGAAAGAATGACACAATTTTTTTAACTTTCAGTTAGAACTCCTGATACAAATTATTATTTTTCTCCTTCATCAAATAGATTTCCTCTCTTAATCAAATTATGAGATTTTAGGACATGTTTCAAAGTCTGTGATATGGTTTCTTTGACAGGACTATTTTTTCGTTGTTTGGGTTTTGATATTTAAGCATTTTTCATCAATACAAAAATGGCAAAGGTCCAAGTACAATGTGCATAAAAAGACCTACTTTAACAAAAGAAAATTATTATATTTATATTTATTCTTTCCTTGAATTCACTTTTTGGATCTTTTTTTCATACAGTTCTTATATGCATGTTTCCCAAATCTTCCAACATTCTGATTCTTCTTCAGAACATTTGTCTTATTTTCTTTTAATGGAATTGTTAGCAGTTGTTTCTGAAACCACTTACTTCTCTTAACATAAAATTTTGGGACAACATGGAACTTAATGATTCATCTTGGCTGTTCCATCCTTTAAATTAAATATTAATACATATTTTTTTTTATCTTAAAACCAAGAATTATCATTCATATAGTTATCAAACTTTCTCATCTTTTGTATTGTAAGAGCTTGGATTTTACACTTTTTCCATCTGTGAATCCCACAAATTTTCTCTCAAAAGCTTCCTTTGTCATTCAGAGCTTACACATGTCTCTGTTTAACTGAGTTCTGGTACCATTAGCACAGTGGAGGCACTTGTTGGGTCTGCATTTCCATCACTATATAGACATTTGGTCATTTCTATCTGCCCTTGAAATATCATCTGCTTCATCCTCTCCATTCCTTTGGGAGTACGTTTTTGTTGTTTTATTTATTTTGTTTAGCTTGCTGGAAAGGTTTCTAAATCAGTACTGACTGCTATCCGTTTGCTTGGGGGGGGGGGCTCAACCTTCTATTTTTCCATGGCCCTCAAGTCACCTTTGTTATTACCTATGCATAAGGTTCTAACAGATAAGTGGAGTATACCTTTTATTACAGTGTTTCCTCTGGTTTCTTAATATCCTTTTTTTTCATATTCATTGTCATGGTTGTTCAGACATTTCCATACAGTTCTAAGTAGAGGGTGTGCTTAGATGTTGGATTATATTTATTAATATAGGTATAAAGGTGTTCCTTTGTATTGGTTTATTTTGGGCTTGAGTTGTTGTATAAATAAGGCTTCTTTAATTTTACATTTCTTTATGTTTGTTTCTTCATTTAGTATTTGGGTGTATTCTATGGTTATGTTGTGTTTATTTGATTTGCAATGTTCAAAAACATGTGAATCTGGTTTCCATTTTTCTACTTGTATCTCCAATATAGAAGTCGTGGCAGTTATCACATTGTATTTTATAAATAATGTTGATGTTGTGTTTGTCAGTGTAGTGCCTGTTTTTTGAATAAATTTGGCATTAATTGGAATGTCATATTTTGTTGCTAGTTTTTGCCAAATATTGGTTATTTTTCTGCTGATGTTGGGAATATATGGTATACAGCAGTATATGGTTTTGTGATTTTTTTTAAATCGTGGGCTATGTTTACTTTTGTTACTTGATTTTGCTTTTTGTCTAGATGTGTGCATATGTTTTTGTATGATTTGTGGAGGAAACTTATTGATGTTGATGAAGTATTGTTTTATTTTGTCTAATTCATCATTAATTTTATCTGGTGAGCATAGTTTTATGGCTGTGATTATTTGGTTTGGTTTCTTTGTATGTTGAGTTTTTGTTTTGTTTCATGTGCTGAGTCTCAAGGATTGTATAGTCCAGTGTGAGTGATTTTTTGGTGAATTTCGTTTTGAATTGTATATCTGTTCTTGTAATTTTGAGATTAAGAAATGATATTTGATTGCTTATTTTGCATTCACATATGAAGTTAATGTTGTGATGTATAGAATTAATGTGTTCTCTCCAATTTATGGCCCAGCGCATAAGGTGTGCGACTCGTAATCCGAGGGTCATGGGTTCGCGCTAAACATGCTCGCCCTCCCAGCCGTAGGGGTGTATAATGTGACGGTCAATCCCACTATTCATTGGTAAAAGAGTAGCCCAAGAGTTGGCAGCAGGTGGTGATGACTAGCTGCCTTTCCTCTAGTCTTACACTGCTATATTAGGGACGGCTAACACAAATAGCCCTCGAGTAGCTTTGTGCGAAATTCCAAAACAAACATACAAACTCTCCAGTTTAAAAAATATATATTTTTTTCTATAAATGGGTTTTCTCGTCATCGCAGAATATTACTGATGAATTGCCAATCTCACCCAGACCACATCCTGACAATGTAGTCTTTACATCTCCATATATTTTTGTAGATATATTAACACTCTGGGAGTCTTATGTTGGTGAATATGTAATTCTACTCTATGTTAAACTTTCACTTGTTTGATTATCAATTCCAGGCTGCACGGCCTACAAGTCTTGTTTGGTCCACCCTCTTCATTTTTACCTGCACTCTTATTTCTAGGATACTGACTTTAGTTTATTAGCATCCCTTGCCAAAATATTTTTATTGCACCCACTTTAGCCAGCTCATTTGTGATTTTCACTTCTTCATCTATTTAGAGACCTTGAGCATTTCCCTCTCAGAAACCCATTCAACACAAGTCTTGGATGTCCACCTTTCAACATGATGTTCCATTTCTTCATCTTCTCATGTAACTGCATAGCAGTCCTTTCCTTCATTTGTTCTTGTAAGCAATTTATCATCACAGGTGAATGATTTATTAATACTGGTTCATTCACCATTCCTTTCTTCCAGGTCATTCAACTTTACCAAATCTCACTTCCTTTTTCATCCGACTTTTAAGGGACGTCTATTTAATTTACTATTGCTGTTTAAAATGTGCTTCATCAGCAACTATTCACTATTTTCCCTGAGCATTCTCCTGTTCTAATAAACACGTGCTGAGTCTTTTGAATCATGCATACTTTTCACCTAGTTATGAACCAGTACCTCTGTATTGTCTTCAGGGCTCTTAAATGCCTTCATCCAAATCTTAATCCACCTATTTTCTGTACTATATTTCTTCTTACTTTAAAAATATATCACATCACTCTAATAATTTTCTTTTGAATGCCTCATGCATTATTTCCCATAGGGACAAGTTTTCTTTTCATACTGCACCAAGATATGTTCCAAGATATGGGCTGTTCAAAAAGGTAACTTAATATGTCCTCTCTTCCCCCTTTTTTTTATATTACTATTCAGAACCCAATCAACTTTTTTTAGCTGTTTGTCATAAAATGCTCCCTTTAAAGATAATTGAATCTTTCTTTGCTTTGAGATTTCTATTATTTTCTTATTTCCTTCTATTCAACTAGTTGTTAAACAGCTCCTCTCTTCCTAAGGGAGGTGACTCCTTTAGACTTTTTTCATGTCACCTCCCATTCAGTTCCTCATATCACAACTTCTTTAGAATGTTGCTGTCAACATATTCTTAACGTGATATTGCAGTTGAAAAATCTGGATAACCCCCAAAACCCTTTTTATCACATTACTTGTATTACAGTTCCTTTTCCTTCTAGGTTTTGTATTCATTTTCCAATCTTCCCAGAGACGTTAAATAGGTGACTGTTTATTATTATTTGCTTACAAATTCTGCAAAAACAAAAAAGCAAACAGCCTAACCTGTTATACATAAATAGATGGACATCAATTACAGACAGTATAACCCACCATGAGACCAGTATTACCTCATTTCATGAGTGGGAGATTGCAAAAATAATCTGCCCCAAATGGGTCTTTTGGAAAACTATTTTGGTATATATTTTACTTTCCAGGCCATACTTCACGAAAAGAGTACATAAAAACAAATATAATAATGCTCAGCATCCCTATTCATATTAACCCACTGCACAGTCTTTCAGTATGAAAGTCTATGCAAATGATAGAAAATTCCATTTTGATCCAGGCACCTTTCTACTGTTCTCCCCAATGCAAATTCCTCCTTCCTTTTTTTTTTTTCTTCTCTTCGTTGTTGTCAAGGAATAAATGAATCATTGTTTTTCTAGTCCTAAGTCATTGAGTATGGTAATAGGAATAGTACCCCTTTGAGTTGGTACGAGACTCTTCAGCCGCAAGTGAAGTTTGCGGTTTTGCATTTTCCTGCAGGTTTGAGATGATTCATCCCAGCATCTGCTAATTCTGGTATATAATTCACTTAAGTATGTCTCATATACTGTAAGATTTAATTTACTGTCCAAATTAACCTACACGTACATGTTTTGCAACCTCTTGAATATTTACAGGTCATACAAATAATCTTTATATCCCACCCACTTATGCAACATCAACATTATACAGGTTTTTTGAGAGTAACTTTTATTGGATAAGAAGTAATTTCTTTGTGAGATAGATTCCACTGAATTATGTCCACCCTAAGTCACATCCTCCATTAGTTGTTGCATTTCTGAAGGGATTTCACCTTTTAAAATTTTATTTATTTACATTAGTCGTTCCACCATCTTGTCAGCATGGAATTCTAGCTCTTTGTTCTGTGAAAGGATAAGTACATTTCTGAAGCTTACATTTTCCTCACTGGAAAATACATTTCAGAAAGATAAACAAATCTCCACAAAAACACCCACTCTTCTCCACTTCATAGCCCAGCATGGACATATGGTTAAGGCATTCAACTCCTAATCTAAGGATTGCGGATTTGAATACCTGTCACACCAAACATGCTTGCCCTTTCAGCTATGGGGGCATTGTAATGTGACAGTCAATCCAACTATTTGTTGGTAAGAGTAGCCCAAGAGTGGGCAGTGGGTTGTGATGATTAGCTGCCTTTCCTCTAGTCTTAAACTGCTAATTGAGGAATGGATAGTGCAGATAGCCCTCATGTAGTTTGTGAGAATTTTAAAACAAAACGAACCAAACCTCTCAACTTCCATTGTCTATCTTCAGTCTTCTTGAGCCAACATGCTCAAAGAGTACTCTACATAGGGGGTGTGTTACCTTCCTGTTTACGAAAGGCTATATTCCAATGCTGATTGCATTCTACACTTGTGTAGTAAATATTACATATAGAGGTGGAAGTTTATTTAAAGGCTTGGCTCATGAACAAGAATTATTTCTGTCATATTACCTCGGCTCTCGGTTCTATATATAAATACACATCTAAAATACATTTTCAGGCAAGGAAAATGTCAACTTTCAATAAACTTTTATTATTTCAATTTTTCTTGTTTTATTTTGTTTGTTACAGTTACACATCAGTTTGATACAAAAATTTTCCAAATTGAAATCTTATTTTAGTGTGATATCATATATTGCAACATTTCCACATGGCAAAATCTGAAAATTCTATAAATGTTTTCACCATGATCTCGCATGCAACTATATTTAAATCCACTAATGTGTAATGACTTGGAAGTTATCAGTGAAAAGAATGAACTTTACACTTGTACTGTATGAAATGAATTTCATCATTACTATGATCTTTGTGTGTGTGTGTGTGTGTGTGTGTCTTATTTGATTAACTAAAGTTAATAGAATTTCTATGAAAATTCAATTATTTCTGTTCTATTTTTTGTTCTTGTTGAAATCAGTTTCCTATAATTCCATCATTAAAAAGTTATTTGATTAAATAAGAGTTAAGTGTCATTATATAAAAAGTTAATTATCACAATGAAAGTTATGAATTGTAATGACACTCACAAGTTTCTACTAGCTAATTTTCTGTTAGTTTTAAATGAAATTGACTTTTCAAAAACAATGAAATGGACAAATATTTATTATCCACACTAGCTAAAAGAAAATAATAACACAATAGAATAGGGTATTGAAATTTTTTTGTAATTGTTGTTGTTTTTTAAATAACACAAATGACACTTATGACGATCACTGAAAATTTAAGTAACAAAATTTTCAATCTCTTGTAAGAAATTATTTGAATAAATGTACACCATATTCACATACAATATTCTCGATTTGTTTTAAACCAAAACTACTATCTTATAGTCTCTAAAGATTCTTTGCTTACCAGCTCTCGGCTGATTTTCAGTTTGTGTCCCTAATGTTTATGGTTGGTCTTATGGGATAAACTGTCATCTTTTACAGCAAAAAAAAAGTACATATTGATTTTCTATAATACTTACAGAAATATATCATTAAAAAAAAAAAAGAGCAAATACATTTTCCGTATATGATCTTGCCTATTTAGATATAATAAATTAAAATTAGTTACTTTAATTAAGAATTGTATGAAAAAAGATCAGTTTAAAAGATTGTACTTACAAAATACTTTAAAATGAAAAGATTCAGGCAGCTGGTGAGATCTCAACTAATGCTTTTTGACATTAATATATCTATTGGATTTGGTCAAACTCAACACATGAACAACTAACTGGTAAAAAGTGTTAACATTTACAACTTTATCAATCACTACTGCTGCTAGATATGATATGCACTCTTTTATCTGATGGCAGGTATGATGAACTTGAGGATGTTTAAAGTGTCTTAAAAACATCCTTCTCAACTGGCTTAGACTTGCACACTGTTGTAATGAACTAAAGACCCCCAGTTTGTTCTTGGTAAACTTCAATAACATCATCGTTTTCCATCTCCAGCTGAAACAAGTTTACAAAAATATGTTTACACCATTAATGTACATCTTAGATCCCACAAAAACATTAACTCTACATTAAAGTTTAGTTCAATGTGTAGAGAATGATGGTTAAAGAACTTATTCACTTGGTCATGAGTTTCTCTAATGTACAGGGAGGCCAGCAAGTCCTGACCCATCCATTTGTTATATTCAATTATGCATGTATTGTAAATTTCTTTCTTTTTTCAAAGAAATATGGCCGATATAAGTCCATTTACACTTGAAAAGCGTATTGTGACAAGTACACGGGAACACGAGCTCAGCGAAAATGAGGAACAGCACACAGATACACTGGACACATACGATATATGGATGGGTAGGGACTTACAGACCACCCTGTTGTATAACAGAAAAATCATAATCTGTATTTTCAGTATAAGATTACAGAAATCAGTGTATTTGTATATCAATTTCCAAGATTAAAAATAGAAATTGCATTTAGTTTTGTGCATAGTATATTATTTTATATTACAATATTAACCATATCAACACACTCATCAACTTCCATCAAAAATTTAATTGACCTATTTTAGAAATTTATGTCAATAAGTTTGGTTTGTATTACATTGTAGATAATAATTAACATTTTAGTGCTATGTTAGTTTATTCCTCAATTTGAAAGTAAGTGTTAAAGAACAAAACTAAATATCAAGTTTTTACAAGTCACATCATACATTAAATGCAGCACTGACTCAAATTCAATGTCTGTAAGACTAAGTCTACAGTTTCATATCAATTAGAAACTTAAATTACTACTATTGAAAAGCTAGAAGGTAAAGCACAAACCTCATATCTTTTCTATTTGTTGAGATATAGCTTTGTACTGAATCAATTTCAACCAACCAATTTTCATTTTTGGAAATGGTCCCTTTTATACACTTACTTCAATATGACATGTAAATAACCAACTGTAAGTTCAGAATTTACCCCTAGTAGCTTTTTCAATCATTTTAAAGTTCTGGGAAGCCACTGCATTTTTTCAAACTAAGATTTCAAACAGGTAGGTTGTGTCTTTATTTAGCCTGTTTGAAGTTTTTTTGTTCAAATACTCCTTGGTTACTACACTTGATAAATTTTAGTGGACTTCTATGGTATCAATATAATTACTTATAAATATTTTAAATTTTAAATGAATAAAATCTAAAAAGGTCTGTTTCAAATCCTCCACCTTCCAAAATTTGGAAAGGCTTAGCAATCTATTGCAAGCAACAAATAAATACAAAGGTAGCCACAATTAGAAGATATAATTGTTTGTTATACTTACTGTTTTATGTTTTAAGAAAAATAGGCTCAAGGACTTGTTTGTAAATAGTAATAACCTATATACATATATATAAAATATATAATAATTGAAATGCAAGTGTATGTTACAAAATACTATTTCACTAAAGCACAGCCAAGACAGATCACTTTGTAAAAACTGAAGATCAGTTTTATATTATTGGATAGAGTGCACAGACACCACATCAGTGCAACTTCTCTGATATTAGCCAGGCATGAGTGAAAGGTCAATATTATAAAAATAATAAACATACATAAATGTATAATGTTATGAAATTTAAGCTAACTGTATTAAAATTTGTAGTCATTATAGAACAAAAAAAGCATAATTTGTATTTCCTAAATTTTACGGTGGTTAAGAGTTCAGTCAAATTATCCAACTTTGTATAGAGTTAGAGTAGACAAAAATAACAGACAAAATATAAAGTTCTACTCAAACATCAAAATGTATTTAGGTTTCAGAAATTACACAAATAACATTCGAGATTTTGGGGACAAGGAATAGTTTTTAATTGTAACATGAAAATCACTTCACACTCAGATTAGTAACAGAACAGATACGATATTCCAAGAAACAAAAGAGTTGCAACCATTACGAAAAGTCTACCAAATTTTATGAAGGTACATAAACTGCATCATAAGTTATAGTACAAGTAGTTAATTTGTGTAACAGAACAAGCAACTGTGTTCTTGACTTAATTGTCCATGGCAGAATTTGAATAGTTTATTGAATTATTTTTTCTATCACTTAGCATATCAACATAAGAATCATGACCATGGTTTTAAATAACAACTTCAATTCAGAGACAGTTTCGAAGTATGTTGTAAATGGCGAAGATGTAGAGAAGGTTCATGAGATTCAATGTATATGCTTTGAACTGGAGAGGTACGGAAAGCCCCAGTGCAGAGTCGAAGTCCTTGGTGATGAATGAAATCCAGCATCTTTAAGGCCGAGGGTCTGGCAGAGCCATAGACCATTGATCCATAGTCAAGTTTCGATCTAATAAGAGCACGATATATCTTCAACATTGAACAGCGATCTGCCCCCCAACTGGTAGAAGAGAGGACACGGAGGATGTTCAGTGCTCTTGTGCATTTGACCCGAAGCTGCTTTAAGTGTGGTATAAAGGTCAGTTTACGATCAAAGATAAGCTCCAAGAACTTTGTCTCTAAGACCACTGGCAGCAAAACTTCACCGATATGAAGTTCAGGATCGGGGTGAATACCTCGTCGATGGCAAAAGTGCATGCATACAGTTTTGGAGAGAAAGAAATTAAAGCCGTTCGCCAGAGTCCACTTCCGTACACAATTGAAGGCAGTTTGTAGTTGCCGCTCAATATATCTCATGTTTGACGACTGACATGAGATGTGAAAGTCGTCGACATACAGCCCATTTGCCACAGTAAGAGGGAGTTGTTCAGTGATGGCATTTATCTTTACACTGAAGAGTGTGACACTCAATACACAGCCTTGAGGGACTCCAAGTTCCTGTACAAAAGAACGGAAAAGTGTCGAACCCACACAAACTTCAAATCTCCTGTCCATTAAAAAAATTTTAATAAACATGGGTAGATGGCCACGTAACCCATATGTATGGAGTTCTCGCAAAACGCCATACCTCCATGTTGTCTCGTAAGCCTTCTCTATGTCAAAGAATATTGATACAAGATGTTGGCGGTTGAGAAAGGCTTCTCTGATAAATGTTTCAAGACGAATTAGGTGGTCTGTAGTGGAGTGCTTTTGACGGAATCCACACTGGGTGGGCAAGAGGAGGGTGTTTGATTCAAGGAACCAAACAAGACGAGCATTAACCATCCTTTCTAAGGTCTTACAGAGACAACTTGTCAGAGCAATTGGACGATAGTTTGAAGGAATCTTCGGATCTTTCCCTGGCTTAGAGAAAGGTAAAATAATAGCCTTGTGCCAGGCATCAGGAAAAACATTCTCCTGCCAAATTTGGTTGAGGACAATCAGAAAGACATCAAGAGAAGCAGGAGATAGATGGTGCAGCATGTTATAATGAATATCATTAGGTCCAACAGATGTACTGGCAGACCGATGAAGGGCCATTTTTAGATCCACCAGGGTAAAGGGACAATTATAGTCAAAGAAACAGTCAGTTTGAAAGGAAAGAGGTGATCACTCTGCACGAGTCTTGATGGCCAGAAAGGTGGAGGAACAAGCAGAAGTGCTAGATACCTGGCAAAAGCTTTCACCTAGAGTGTTAGCGATGTTCTGGACATCAGTCACCTCCTGACCATCAGAGAGTAAGATCGAGAGGGGAACAGAATTGTAGTGCCCATTAACCTTTCGAATCCTGTCCCATATCATCTTGGAACTGGTGGTAGAAGATATGCTGGTTGTGAACTTAATCCAAGATTCCTTCTGGCTTCTACGTCTTACACACCTAGCATGTGCACGGGCCCGTTGGAAAGCAACCCGGTTTGAAAGTGTGGGATATCTACGAAAAGTATCCCAGGCTCGTTTTTGAGCCTTCCGTGCTAAGTGGCAAACAGGATTCCACCATGGACAAGGATATCATGGAAAACATGTCGAGGTTTTAGGAATACATTGATCAGCTGCATGTATATTACAGTCAGTTACCGCTGCTACACAATCGTCTATTGATGGCTGATTTACGATGGCAGGATCAAGTTCTGCGAGAGCAGTGAAAGGTGACCAGTCTGCCTGATCCAGCTTCCACCGGGGCATGCAGGTAGGGTGGCATCGACCACGGCCAGTCTCTCTCAAAAGGATTGGAAAATGATCACTGCCTAGTGGATTACTATCAACCCTCCATGAAAAATGGGAGAATAATGAAGGGGAGCAAACTGAGAGATCAATAGCGGTAAAGGACCGACTAGGTGCATGAAAGTAAGTGGAAGAACCAGTATTGAAAAGAGAAAGATTGTGATCAGAGAGCATCCGCTCTACAGATTGACCCCTCCCATCAATAACAGCACTTCCCCAGAGGGGATGATGGCCATTAAATTCCCCCAAGATTAGAAACGGAAATGGCAACTGTTCAATGAGAGCATCAAGTTCTGATTGATCATATGTCTCTCCAGGGGACAGGTACAGAGAACAAATAGTGATGGTATGACCCAAGGAAACATGGATGGCTACAGCCTCCAAGGGTGTGTTGAGTGACAAAGACAGGGTGGACACATGTTGATCAACCAACAGTGCCACCCCTCCATGTACTCGACCATCACACAACCTGTCATTTCTGTACAGAGAAAACTGCCGAATGGAGACTGTATAAGCAGATTTGAGAAATGTTTCTTGTAAAGAAAGACAAACAGGATGGTAGGAAGCAATCAGCATTTTGATGTCATCCAGATTAGAACATAAACCTTGACAGTTCCATTGTATCAAGGTGGCCATTTTTAAGAACGGGTAGGTGAAGTGGCTGGAGAACCCTTCGGTTTACGACCACGTCTTTTTTCCTGCTCTGGGTCGAGTGGGCAGGTTTTTGTTATTGGAAGAGAAATCCAGTGACTGAGGATGCGAATGAATAATTGTTTTGTCTCTTGTGGTGGGAGAAAACGATGCATCAGAAGAAATGCCTGTATTTGAAACTGAAGGACGTGGATCTTGAGGTTTGTTGGAAGGTATGGGAGGAACAGAGATGGGAGTGGAAGTCGATTCATCAACTTTTTTAATCATGGAGGTCAAAAGGCTTTTCAGCTGTTTTGAAAACGATTCTCTTGGAGGCACAGAGAGATCTGTCTGCACTCCCACTGTAGTTGTGGAATGAAGTGCAGCAGCATATGTCAGAGATGGAGTTGTGGATAGCAATTTCCGAGCCTCAGGATAACTAATGTCATGTGTCGTTTTCAAATGCTGCACATCTTTTTCCTCCAACCATTTTGGGTATGAATGAAAGTTAGAGGGGTGAGAACCATTGCAGTTTATGCAATGTGGGTTCATGTCACAGTCACTGTGGTCCTTGCCTCCACAACGAACACGTCAGGGAACCACGACAAGATGTCTTTGAGTGGCCGAAACTCTGACATTGGAAACATTGAAGAGGGTTTGGAATGTATGGCCAAACCCTGCAAATGAGATAACTTGCCTTGATGGTGGCAGGTGGACATGGTGAAGTAAATATTAAAACGAGGGTATTTGTTGGTAGTGTAACTCCATCTTTGCGAGTGGAGATGCGCCTCACTGCAGAAACTCCTTGAGTGGAGAGACCAGCGAGAATCTCTGACTCGGGAACGTTCTTCAAATCCCTTTCAACAATAACTCCTCGTGAAGAATTCAAAGTAGCATGGGGTGCAACCTCAATAGGTATATTCCCAATTGCCTTTGAATTCAAGAGGAGTTCAATGTGTTGGAATGTGGATGTTTCAACCAATATGTCACCAGATCGAAGCTTCTTTACTGACTTTGGAGAGCCAGAAAGTCCCTCTTGTCCCTTTTGAATGAAAAAAGGGGACATTTGCCCTAAAGGTTTTTCCAAAAGAGAATGTAATATAAAAAAATGAGGTACGTGTGTTACTGATGTTGAAGATTGCTGTTCTGAGTATTCAAGACGTGGTCACTTACCCATTGACTGTTTTTTACAATTTTATTTAAATTTTTTGGAGGATCCATAGGAAAGAGGAAATGTTTCGATACTTACTGACCCCACCCACCATGGAGCCCTACAAGGGGACGCACTACAAAGTCATGCAAGGACAATGCAGCAACGCCAGGGTTTCGTGAGCACTATACCCAAACACCAGCATCAGGCACAATGTCCACAACACCTGTTGAAACTTCCAACACTGGTACTTGGTTGGCTCTAGCCCAAGTGGACCAGCCGATTGACCCAAGGGTGGCCACCCAAAGGCCGCCTGTCTACAGGAATTCGAGGCCAAAGTGGTGTGTTCGGGTTGGACCCCTCAACCACCAGGATCCTCTCCTCCCCTTCACGGGTCATCACGCACGGCAAACACGTGGGTGGATGTTTAGATCCCAGAGAAGGTAACCAGACAGAACAGAACCTTCCCTGGGAAGTCCCCTCACCACATGCAGGAATCCACACCGAGGGGTCATGCAAGGACAATGCAGCAACGCAAGGGTTTTGTGAGCACCATACCCAAACACCAGCATCAGGCACAATGTCCACAACACCAGTTGAGAACTTCCAACACTTGAACTTGGTTGACTCTAGCCCAAGTGGACCAGCCAATTGACCCAAGGGGGGCCACACAAATGCTGCCCGTCTACAGGAATTCGAGGCCAAAGTGGTGTGTTAGGGTTGGACCCCTCAACAACCAGGATCCTCTCCTCCCCTTCACGGGTCACCATGCACAGCAAACACGTGGGTGGATGTTTAGATCCCAGAAAAGGTAACCAGACAGAACAGAACCTTCCCTCGGAGATCCCCTCACCACACACAGGAATCCACACCGAGGGGAAGTTGTTCTTCATTAAATCTCAAAGTACATTTAAATATGTACAAAAGTTTGTTACCCAACAGAAGCATAGGAGACAAATTAAAAGAGGGGCCCAAGGTTTATTTGATCAAGTACAGCAAGAGAGTGCAGTGCACTTATTACGATCAAGGTTAAAGGATCACTTAGAAACCTAGAAGATCTTGAGCTCCAAATTTAATATTATGCATTCTCCTGCTTTTCCCAAAAGTAATTTTTATAATTTTTATGCATTTTTACTGGGATAGATTAAAAGTGTGAGGATCAAAACCTCCTGCTTCCTACACCATTGCCAATATATTCACATTCAAAAATTGTTTCTAAATTTCAAGCAAAATTACACAAAACTAGCTGCATACAACTTTCCCTAACTTTCAACTAATAAATCAGAGGGAAGATAGTTAACATCTACTACCAAATCTTAACTATTATCTGATCAAATAGTGGAATTTAACCATAACTCTTAGAGCATAATCTCAAAGAGAAGACTACAGTTTTTGTAGAAACATGGACACAAAAGTTATTTGATTAACATTCCACGAACGTTACTTCTGCTATGCCACACACAGATTGTTTATAAAAATTTTATTTATATTTGGATATATAAGTAGTGAATAAAAAGGTGTTTTCCTAAGTGTAACAAAAATACATATTAAATATTACCATTATTTGTGCTTTTAATGTACTTAAATAATAAGAAAAAGTGAATGATAAATAATACATACGTACTTATGAACATGAGCAGGTTTTCACAATACGTAATCACAAAAAAAAGATTATAATCATACAACCTTTTGAATAACTTCAAGATATTTACTTCACATTGTGATTTACGTATATTCTGTTGTCAACTCTACTCCTACTGAGAAAGGTAACTTTAAATACAATCTATATGAAACACCAGTAAGTTTAAAGAAATCATTAATATCATTTTTTTGAATTACAAAATATAATAAAGTGTATAGTAAAAACACCATTAATTCCCTTGATCTTTCAAATTCTAGTAATATCAGAAAATTTTCATATTGCACAATTCAAGTGTTACACAAAATTGTGAAGTAAAGGTATATATCAGAACTACATTTTGACACTGTTTGGTGTTTTGAGGGTTGTGTTATGCCATTGAAAAATAGGATGTGTTAAAAAGCCCTTTATATCATGAACTATTCATCCACTCAGAATGGAAAGGTATGTTCAGATCAGGGATTTAAAATTTCTAAAATGGGGATGCTTCTTGTACTTAGTAGCATTGGTAGCCAAGGTAACCAAAGTGCAGCATCTTGTGACAGGTGATAATCAAAGAACACAAAAGTCAGTGGCAAAAGTCATCCATGTCTCAGGCAACAGTATGTAATACAATAAGAGCAGTTCTTTATCTGAAAAAAAAAAAATGCCAACAGAGTATGGGGGTTCACCAAAATAAGACTTGCAGTTGCACCTTTCATTCAGTCATCACGTGTAACACAAATGAAGAATGAAATACTATTCAGATTTCTGAATGCAGCACCTTTAGTTTTCTGTGCAATTTGACTGTTTGAAAAGCCAAGGAAAACTCTTATTTTTACAGTAACTGGATTGTTGTGGAAAGCATGCAAGAAAAAATAGTTTGATGTGGACTTGACAACCTTATGATAAAGTCTTTTGTAAGATGATAGTCAAGATGCATGATGGTCAGCTACAGTATGACCAAACAGAACATAGCAAGGCTCCAAAGTTATTTTACCACAACTTACTCAATCCTCTGTACTCTTATTTTAATTAAAATGCATGTAGTTTAATATAGTCCCAAAGTACATATGAAACTGACATTGTTCAACTTTTTACAAAGTGGGAAAACTTAACTAAGTACTCATACTTTTCCACCTACTCCAAAACACATTATCCATTGAGAATATTTCACAGGTTTAGTTTCTAACAAGATTTTCACATTCTTTCTCTGAATTTTATTAGTACAGTTTCTTGGTTTTATCCCTTTTATGACCTCATGACTGGTGATTGAACTACTAATTGTTTGCTCCCAGTTTGCCACTGAAGAAGAAGGGTTAACCTTTCACAAGCACTCGAGTTATAAGGTTCCAATTTCATTTTTGTCAAGAGTTCTTGAACCTAAGTGTTTTTAGAACATCATGAACTACTCATGAAACTCAGCTTTCAAAATATCTAAAAGGAAAAGTTCAAAATCAATACTTAAAAAGGAGCAATGTTATTGTTTCCCTCTACCAAACTTGGAAAATTTCACAAGATGAAAAATAAAAGTATATTAATCTTTTTAAGCCAAAACTAAGTTATTACTTAACAAGTTCTAAATTTATTGCAACTTTGTTAAATATTTACACCATGAAAGTAAAAATCAGTTCAGAAAAAACTAAATTACAAGTTAATTATTTTATATCATTTATAACTTTTTTTTCCCTCAACTCAATGTTATTATATATTTTCTGTCAAGCCTCCTATTATTCTGCAGAACCTGTTAATTACATTGGAGGGAAATCAGTGTACCTGAGTGAACAGTTAGTAACAGCAATAGATAAAAAGAAGAGGTTAGTAGAACAAAATTACAA
Organism: Carcinoscorpius rotundicauda; assembly: GCA_011833715.1. NCBI lineage: Eukaryota > Metazoa > Arthropoda > Merostomata > Xiphosura > Limulidae > Carcinoscorpius > Carcinoscorpius rotundicauda. The sequence goes on along the minus strand of CM022406.1, from coordinate 36,593,580 downwards.
TGTAACAAAATACCTAAATTTTTCAGAGGGTCAATCACAACAACTAAAATAAATTAAGTATTTTTGTACAGTACAATTAATTTTTCATCCTGGCAAATATGTTAGGAATCTTTATCCTATGGACCAGGTCAAAGGCCACATCACTGTGTTTGTTGACTTGCATTCCACTATTATATATTTTATAATTTTATTCATTTAATATTAAACTGTAGATGATTCAAATTTTAATGACAAAAAATAAAACACCTAATATCAATTTTTGTGTCATGTGGTATGTTGAATACAACATTGGTTGAAATTAGATATTTGTGATATCCAATTCTGCATTCAACATACCACATGACACAAAAATTGATATTAGATGTGTTTTATAAAATAAGAATCTTTTATTTTTTTCTATTTGCTGAGATATCACTACATTTACTGACTCAAACACAGTGGCCATGCCTACCTTTTTCCATTTTTGAAAATAAGTATGTACCTCTACTTCTGTCTCTGACATGTGAATAACCAATCCAAAGCTCAGAATGTCCCCCTAATGGCTTTCTCAACATTTTTAAAATATTCAGGCGACAAACACTTTCTTTTTATGTTAAATTCTGAGCAGGGAGATGAAATTTTAATGAGCACAAAATTTCATTCTTTCAGAATGCAACTTAGTTACTAAACTTGATAAATTATAGAGAAACTCTATGGTGTTGGTATAATTTATGAATTTTGTTTTTTTGTTGTTTTTTTTCAATTTATAAAACCTAAATAAATGCATTTCATTTCACATCCTCCACATGCAAAATTTGACAAGGCTTAGCAATCTATAGCAAGCAGCACACAATGTTTATTTTAAGAACTTATTTGTAAATGGTAATAATGTATATACATGTGTAACTTATCATAATTGAAATATGACTATTTTACAAAATACAAGTCCATTAAAACACAGTTAAGACATGTCACTTTGTACAGGCCAGTTTTATATTCTTGGATATGGTGACAGGACTGCACATACACCATATCATCATGCTTTGTGTAATATTAGCCCGACATAGCTAAAAAGGTCTACATAATAAAAATAATAAACAGGATCCTTTGTTCAATCTTCAAAAGCTGCATAGTTTGTATGCCAACAAATCACAAATTAACACTACAACCACTTTAACGTATATTTATATAGATAAATTAGAATATTTACTACCTAATAATTTTTAGCAATTGGCTATAGCTATTTTCAAAGCTGAATTTCATTAGTCTACATCATCCAATGAGACATTAAAAAAGGTGGTAACAGAAAACTGCAGCAAAATGTACCTGTGACAGGAAATTATTTGTTATATGAGGCATTAATCATATTTCCAAGGGATAATTGTTACTTAGCAATTATGTACTTACACTTTGCAATAAGCAGAAAAAATCTAAGTAAATCACTAAATGCATTGTCTCCAGACAACATTTCTTGAAGCTGTGCAGAAATTAAAGTTGGAACTTATCATTTTTTTATGAAATATGTTAAGTAAGTGTTGTATAATATCGAACTATCAATTACAAAATACTTTCTAGTAAAGAAACATTTAAGTAGAATTAGAATCCATTGTTTTCCCTCAAATTTTGAAAGTTGATATGCCAGTATGCACATCTGTCATGATAGGGTTAAAAGTACCTCATAATTAATTTTATGATTAATATTTTATAATGTAGCAACAAGTCCTGAACTAATTTAAATCTATTCTTACCTGCTTTGGTGTCTCATCATCATTTATTCTTCTTCCATCAAAGAGAAATCGTAAAGATGAGACAGGAACTCCCTAAACAATAGAAAGTACACATCAAAATCTCACATCATTGTGGTCACCTTGAGGAACAGTAGGGGCCAACTTTCAATACATTCACTAATTAAAAATAAAAAAATAAGCCAATCACTGCTACCCAATAATAATTCAAAATATTTTTTATGTTTGTAGTGGGCTGGATTGTTTTAACAAAATTCAAATGGATTAGTGTTGCTCCATTATTACATGTCAAGTTTTGGATTCCAGAAATATTTCATGCTCTTGGAACACTGTAGTTTTTTTTTGGAGAGTACATACCAATACACGTGTATTGGTTAGTGTTACTTAAAGCATCAGTGCTGGTGCATCTTCTGAAATGTATTTTTCAAAGTGAAAACAATTAAAGCCTACATGAAATTGTCCATATCTCAGTAATCCCAAAGCTGACCAGGCTGCCCATTGAAAGGGATGATGTAAGAATGTTTAGTTAACAGAAAAACATTAAACTTTTGTCAAAAGGAAATCTTTCACAACGAAATCACTATTTATAAAACATACAAATGCATAAATGTTTATTTTTAAGCAAGTACACCTAATTTCTCATCTTTGAACTAAATGTATACATTAAAATGGAAGTTACACTTTACATGGAGCCCCAACTTTTATTACAATAGTCCTGTTGCCAGTTCCTGGAAATGCAAATCAGAATTCATGCTGTAGCATTTGCAGACATCACCTATGGTTAACTATGCCATAGAAAGTTGTCCACACAAAGCTGATAGACTTTGGAAAATAATTAATGTGAAGAAAGGACATCGTTTATTTCAATGTATTGTGCAACAGTCTCCTGCAGTGGAAGTTATACTGTAGAGCAATTACACAGACAATTACTTGTGGTGGAAGAAGAGATAATAAGGTCTAGAACACATATCCTTGTATCATCACAACAAATAATGAACATTCAAGAAAATTCCATAATCTTGTAGAGCTTTTCAGTATTGCTTGATACCAACAAAATTGTAAATAATTATAATTTAATATTTTTTGTTACTTTTAATGTTCTAGTCAAAGAAAAGAGAACAACCTACTATACTGACTAATATTAACTGAAAATTTAAAACATCTTGCTGTCTGATTCTTAAAATTTTACACAACCCTGCCCCTCCTGTAAAGTTCCTATCTGAAATATAAGAATTTAGTGTTTCACAATATTTAGGTTCTCCCTGTACTGCAATTCCCATTGGCATGCAAATATTAATTTCTTTTCAAATGTAGTGCAAGTCATAATGCAAATTAAATTGAAAGAAACATCTCCAGCCTAACAAGTGTTTTGTGTGTTTGTTATTAAGCATAAAACTACACAAAGAGCCATCTGTGCTCTGCTCACCAAAAGTATCAAAATCATGTTTCTAACAGTATATATCCACACACATACCACTGTGCTACTGGAAAGGGGTAGTTAAATAAAACCTATGAGGTAGATTTAAATGTAGTTTGAAACAGAGTGAGACTGCCAAGTAGCTGTGTAAAAACAACTTAATGTAATTTCAGCTTCCTTGATAATTAAAAATAACAAACAAACATTTCTTAAAAACAAAACATATTTCTTTGGTATTTAATATTACGTGCCTCCCTAAATTACAAAACTTAAACTCTACTGGTCACTAAAAAAAACAACCACTAATGAAGGAAAATTGTGCTTCACATCAGTGAACTTTTCTTCTTCAAAGAATTTTTTCTTAAATTTGTTTATAATTTGGAAAGAAAGATCTCATTCACACACACCCACACACGCAGAGATACTTACCACTCTTTCACTGTATGATTTTTTCAGCTTTCCCATCTGTGTTGTCATCTTTACTCTGAAGTGAATTTCATTACTATCCTAAAACACCCAAGTTAAAATATTAAATAATTTTACGAGCTAAAAGGCAATTTACAGGCAGAATAGAATAGTGTATTCATTTTAAAACAAAAAACAAGCTTAAAAACTGTATTTCTTATGATTTTAAATTAAGTTTTAGTAATGTGACACTCAGTTATTCTAGGATACGAGGTCTGTTCAAAAAATACGCAGACTATATGAATTGCGCAGCTCCAATTAGTTCCAGGGGAATCCACTTGGTGTCACTAGGTTCGCACAGATCAGCTGATTACGACTCCATTTCCCGATTGCAGATATCTTCATTTGTGTATTAGCTACGCAGTTTTAAGTGAAGTGCGATTTTTTCGTTTAGCAGATTTCAGAATGAATGACCTGAAGAAGCAATGACTTGCTGTGAAATTTTGTGTTAAGCATGGAAAATCTGCGACTGAAACTTTGCTATGCTTAACAGGGCTTACAGTGATGTTGCTATGAAGCATACGAATGTTTCAAGTGGCATGAACGTTTTAAGGATGGTCGACAGTCCATTGAAGATGATGAACATCCTGGACATCCTTCCACGTCAACTGACGACCCACACGTCCACAAAATCAACACCCTGGTGTGGGCAAATTGATGTCTCACTGTCAGGGAGCTTGTGGAAGAGTGTTGGATATCAGTTGGATCTTGTTACGAGATTTTGACCGAAAAATTGAAGATGCACCGCGTTGCTACGAAATTTGTGCCTCAGAACTCGTGAGTTTTTGGCCAAACACTCGATCACTGTTTTCCCCCACCACCCTTACTGACCTGACCTTGCTCCTTGTGATTTTTTTGTTCCCCAAACTCAAAAGATCCTTGAAAGGGAGAAGATTTGAGACGATTCCCAAGATTAAAGCAAATGTGACAAAGGAGCTGGAGGACATCACAAAAGAAGCGTGCCAGGACTGTTTCAACAAGTAGAAACACCATTGGGATAAGTGTGTGCATTCAGTAGGAGAGTACTTTGAAGGGGTCCCAGACCTGTAACTTCTAAATAAGGTACATTTTGTTTTATGATGTCAGTCCGCGTATTTTTTGAACAGCCCTCGTATTCCTGGCATTAAAAAAAAACAATAGCAGGACCTATTCATATATAAACTACTAAGAAAGTTTTATCAAAACAAGTTGATTACACAGGTTAAAACCAAAAAATAGCCTGGTCAATAATGTACTCAACTTTATATACCAGGCTAACCAGAAACAAATTGCCATATGATAAATCACATTAAATAAAAATCATTAGAATGTCTTGACTAATAAAATTGGAAAAGGTTACAAAATTATAGCAGTCTGAATACATATTAAAATGGAAGTTTTTAATACTGAGAAATGTAGTAGTGTAGTAATAAAACTAAAAATGAGTGTGTGACAAAAGCAACTGCATTGTGGACAAGGAGAAGGATTTGGGTAAGATTACTTATGAATCTTAAATATTCTTGCATGCTTAGGTATGAACAAAAAAAAGAACTATGAATTTATTACATAAACTTTGAAACTAAGGACAAGATGGCTATTGTAGTCTAATATAAAAATTGATAAAGAAAAGTGCCTTGGGATAAGTTACTTGTACTTGAATTAAACCTTGTTTAACTCGTATAAGCTATGTAAAGGAAGTTACTGAAGGTTTTTGGACCTGTTTTCTCTGGAGTATAAGAGAGTAGAAATCTGATGCAGATATTGAAATGTACTAGGGTTTACAGTTTTCTTAGACCAACTATTTGAATAAAAGGATGAAGAAGTTAGAAAAGCTACTTAAATATTAGAAACAGTTGCTTTAAATTTTATAAGTATAAATATTGATCTATTATTTAAGAGATTATTTTTTTTACATTTAAGTTGGTTTAAATGATGTTTAGAAATTTTAAATAGTAGGAAGGGCTATATTTAATCTGTATTATTCTTATTGTTTTTGACAAATGAAAGGTGACCTTGATAAGCCAAACTGCATTCTATCAAAGCAGTTTTTCTTAAGATCTGTAGTAAATTCCACAAAGCTCAAAACATGTTTTCTTCCTTGCACCAGAATATTTTCAGAAACAGATTTCAATATCAATAGTTTTCGAGGAAATCAAATATTTCTGCATACTTTTTTCACTAAAAATAATAATTAGCAACTATTTTACTTAACTACATATCAACAGTATCTGGCAACATTGAAACTAAGAAATGTAATGGAGCTTGATAAATGGAAAGTTATCTCAATGCATATTCTTATTTTTCAAGCCAATTACCTTCATATTCAACCTAAATTTATGTCGATGTTCTGTTTTATAATGTTTGTGTTATGAGAAAGTTTTATGTGGCAGAAAAGCAAGTAGAATCTTATTAAATGATACAGATTTCAAATTATTACACAAAAGTTTCTTTCTGAGTAAAAGTAGCCACAGCAAACAGTTCAACTTGGAATAGCTAGAAAACAAAATGTAGTAGTTGTACAACTTAAAGGTTGTTAAGGATTCTTAACAATTTACTGATCTAAAGTTTAATATTTTTCAATGATACATCATGTAACTTTTAAGAGTAAAACTCTGAGAGAGATGCAAAAATTTTTGCCAGTAAGTTATAGCACTTGTTGGACAAAAGTCCACTCAGTTCAATGAGGCTGCCCCTAATACAGAAAAAAAAATGTCAGTCCAACTTCAATATCACATCTAAATATCCATATATCTAGCTACAAATCATCAGACAAAACATTTAACAAAATCACTAAAAAACTGTTTACAGCAAGTTGAATCTACACATTCTATTCTTGAACATATCACTAAAATTTCAAATTCACAATTCCAACTTCCCCATTTCACTACTCAAACAGCCCATGAAAAGGATAACCAAAACTTTAATTTTTAACGTCTGATTCAAATTCCTTTTGCTTTTGTGACCCAAAGATGAAAGGTCCAAAATTCACAATTTTATCCTCATGGCTTAAATAGTTTGAAATCAACAAACAATCAAGAAACTTTAAAAGTACAATCCACTCAACAAACGTTGAGACATTAACTAACAAACATACGAATTATTCATTTGTGAGGAACAGAATACTTCTCTTAATATATTTAAGTCTTATTTTTGAATATTTCCTTAACTAATGCTCATCAAATTTTAGAGTAAACATTAAAAAGGAAAGTGTAACTACACATATAATTTATTGAAAGACAACATTCTAAAACATAGGTTGTCTATATAATGTTCATAATACATGGTAGTATATGAAATTTTTGCAGTTTATGATCAGAACTAGAAATCATTTGACATTTTGTTGGCTACATTTACTGATTTAAAAATTTCATTTATATTATACAGATAATAGAATATTAATCTTTATTCATTTGACCTTCATTGTATTGCACATACTGTTTGGATCTTATTCTCAGAAATAATTTTAACTCTCAAATTTAACAATAGATGAATATTTGAAAAAATTTAGTATTTCTCTTGTATGAGAACATTTAAGTTAATATTATAATATTTTGATACAAACCTTTGATATTTATCAAAGTAATTATGAAGTGTGAATTTACAGAATTAACAAAAAAAAACTAGTAGAAAATTATAGTAGCAATATATAACATATTATTCTGAACTGAAATATATATATATATATATATATATTTATTGTATTATAGTAAGAGTTCCTTTCTGAAACCTTTGTTTTAAATAGCTTAATGGTAATTACTACTTATAAAAAAAACAATTATGACACTAAGATGTGCTAATATTGTTGAGTATGAGTCCTCTATTTTTAAAGAAACATATGAAGTCTTACTGGCTTAGCCAAAACAATTAATTTCAATATTAATAAGTATAAACAAATGCTGTTTATTCATAGAAATTGCATAAGAACCTATTGCTTTGGTGAATTAAAAAAAAATTGTTAAAAAAGATGGGCTAGATGCAACTGTCAATAAAAGCTTGAAGCCTACAAACAAATAATGGAAGGAGATACCCAGAAAGATATGAATTTAAAAATTAGAATGTTATTTTCTTTTTGTGTATAACTCTAGTATTTGTTTTTTAAACAGTGTTCACTTTGATAAGATGCTGCTCTTCCAAGGCTTGAGCAAATAAAATGGAAGTGTTGAAAGTTAAATATACAAGATTTAATATTGCACAGAACAGTTTCTCTGTCATCTGCTTTGACATGCGTTAATTACAGTCATTCAGTGTTTGTTGAAAGGACATACAGTTATGGAAAATTATACACAGTCTGTTACTGACCATAATGTTTGTTAAGATTTGCCTACCCGTTTTCACTTATAACACCTCATTGCTTTATTTCTAATATGACTAAACTGGGCATTTTTTCTTCATTTCAAAATGAAAATAAGCAACCTCTATAAACAAACTACAAAATTTCAATTTTAAAAGTTTCAGTCAATACAGGAGTAAAGTGCATAATAATATCATTATAATGGTTTTATATCACGCGTAACTTTAATTTTAATCAAAGTATTTTAGAAAATTAGAAGTTAACAAATTTTCACTGTGTGGTCAAATTCTCCGCATTATGTCAAACTATAAATGCCTATTACTTAAAATAAACTAGGAAATTATATATTAGGCTTAACATTAAGCCTAATTAGGCCTAGCTCACCTGACCAACTACTTTCAATTTTATGTATTCTGAACCGGAATCCCCTCCGTCTGGTTTCTGTACCTGCAAAAATAAACAACAACTGAACTTTGAAAAGCAAAAAACAACGCTTTAAAACCAGAAGTATAATACTGGCAGGATATTCAACCGAAAACTTTACCTGTTGTTGATCTGACATTCTTTACCGTGTTTGTTGATATTCGATGTTTTCTTGATATTCAGTTAACTTACACGAGGGCACTAAAGTCGCTACTTTAAAAAAACAACAAAACAAATGTTCCACAAATTGAGAATATTGATCTAAAACCAAACGATGTTAATGTTTGTTTGTTTTATTTGTCTTCTTTTCTTCCGAAACTTTTCTTTCATATTTTTCTTTTTGCCTTAAATCAAAATAAAATATAATAAACCAATTAAAACGTTCCTTAAATTATAAATGTTTCAAAACTACTTTATCTTACTAATTTCTATTGGTCGGTTTTTGGTTTCTTTTTTTTACGAGGCTCGTGTTGCCGGTAGGCATGTGATGACGTTTGTCGTACGATTAACGTATCGTCTCATTTAGGAGCAAAACGTTCATCAGTATTAGGTGGATGGTAAGTGATGTATAATGCAGAATTTTACTTATGAGTTTAAATATATATTACTTGTGTTTTTAAAACATAATTTGTTTAAAATAAACAATATAAGAGTGTAAACCAATTAAAAGCTCAAATTTAAATAATATTTTTATAGTGTTATTCTTACCTGATCTGAGTCCATGATACAGATTAATACCAACAACTTTACAGCTTCTGACAACCAGAAAAGAAGTCATAAATATTGAACTATTATTCATTTATTCAGCAGTGTCTGTAACTTTTTGAGTATGGATTTTCAGGCGATAACGTGACATTAATATTTTATAACCATGTATCTCTGTATAGTATTGTAAATAACGTGGAAAAAGGATATGAAAGACAAGTGTGATGTGAATGTATTAAGATACAGTCAGCCACGCTGTATTTAGTAGTTAATCATATTACTACTTGTACTATGGCTCTGAAGACTAATGTTGTATTACAGGTGTGCAGAAATAAATATTTTAACTGGTCAAGGATGATTCTGTGAAAAAAAAAAAAATTGCAAGGAGTCTTCGTGTTTCAATAGGTGTACACAAGACTATGAAGAAGGTATTTTAAATTATAAAAATATTAAAAAATAAGAAAAGTCATCAAAGCAAATAAACCAAAACTCACCCAAAATGATATTAAGAATCTGCAGGCACATTCAAGGAAGATAAAGAATGGTTGCCTGTGGCCATGACGTAAATATGGGCATGGCTGTTACACTGAGAGTATGCTCATTAGTACACAATGGTCTCAGTTGATATGTAACTGCTGAGAAATAGGTATTAGGTCACAAACAGTGTAATAAGTAAAGGTGAAGTTGGTTGCTTTTTACAGATGAATCCAAATTTAAATTACTTGGTGGTTGTCAAGGAGAATGTACACAACCTCTGCAGTGATGCACAATAGAAGATTAGTACTTGTTTGGAACTGCATACCTACCACATGTATCAGTGATCTGTGCAAGACTGAAAAATATGTCATCAGTATACCCAATGAATCATGAAGTCATCATGCATCAATTTTGGATGTACAGAGAATGAAGAAACATGGATATTTCTGAGTCATTATTAACTAAATGAATGTTGTAAAAAAAAAAAAAAAAAGCAAGTATAATGATTCCATTCATACCATTACTGGATTAGACATTAAAAATGACCAAGAGGTTGATGTGTTTGACTTGTAATCTGTTGGTTGCATGTTAGAATCCCCGTCACACCAAACATACTCACCATTTCAGCCATGGGGTATTATAATGTGACAGTTAACCCCATTATTTGTTGGTAAAAGAGTACCCCGAGAGTTGGCAGTAGGTGGTGATGACTAGCTGCTTTTCCTCTAGTCTTATACTGCTAAATTATGGATGGCTAGCACAGGTAGCCCTTGTGTAGCTTTGCACAAAATTCAGAAACAGACATTCTGTCTACAGGCAAGTACATATAGATTTTGATTTACCTTGTAGAAAGGTAGTGAATCCAAGCAAGACAGCTAAGAAGGTGAAATGATAATTTAATGTGTAAAGAGACTGGGAAATCTGATAACCATGACAGAGTTTTGATATCAGCATTTTTGATATCAGACACAGTGAGTAATACTTGTTCATGGTATTAGTCATTCTAGCTCTGTTAATGATGTTGGGAAACTTGAATCAATTATAAGTTGAACAGATATTGGATAAATAATTTTTAACTGTAGTAAGTTAAAGGTAGTGCATTTGACTTATAACGTGGGTTATATGTTTAGTATGAATGGAAACTAACTCAGTGGAGTAACTTGAGAAAAGGACCTATGTACAGTGGTAGACAGTTTACTCAAGCCATCAAAAGTCATAAAATACTTGCCAAAACAATCCCTGAGAATTACAACCAAACCATGTTTATGAATACACTGCACCTTTTATATTTCTTATAACATTTTTAAATATTTATTTTTGATTCATTATACTGCAGTTGCTTAAATCTCAAAAAATGTTTAAGGAATGTCAATAAATGAAAAAACTGAAATTTATCTAAATTTTAATAAAAAGATTACTAAAACAAATCAGATGTAATACTGTTTATACAACTTTTAATTTTTTCAATGAAATGATGTAAAAGGTGAAAAATAGGTGATTAATATACCTAGATATTTGTTGAGCTTCCCCCAAGAAAAATCTGGCTATGCCTCTGTTACAAGTTTTGAGAGATGAAATGTTGATAACTTGTGAGAAAATATGGCATCTTATTTTCTCAGAGTTTGTGTTTCACTTCTTAGATATCAAACATGTAACAAATTTTCCCAACCAAATTGGATCCCCTACTAGTACAGCAGTAAGTCTGGATTTAAATTGCTAAAATCAGGAATTTGATTCCATCGGTGGACTCAGCAGATAGCCCAATGTAGCTTTGCTATAAGAAAATACACACACACACACACCCAACAAAATTAAATACAGCACCAACTAAGGCTTGTTCTGGTTGTGGAGTTTTAAAGCTGATCTAGTTAACATATTTTGCATTATTATTTTATGAATTCAGATTAATGATGCATACAAAACTCTACAAATCCTCAAGCAATTTTGAGCTACTAGTTGAAACATTACTTGGGTTATTTATTTCATTCTCACTGTCAAATATTGTATCTTAGCTGTGCAGTAATTCAAATGGCCAAAAAATATAAGCCATCTCGATTTTCTTTGTTCTTCAATTTGGAAAAGAAACTATATATTTGTAATTGAATGTACTTTTCAATTTCAGTTACACTCGTGGTCACATCACTCTCTTTCTCAAAAATAAAATCTGCCAGTTGTACCATTTTATATCATGTAATAAAAATCTCTTACTATCTCTTATTTTACACACACAACTTTTAACAACAAAATAAAAATGGTGAGATGCCCCAGTTGTATACAAGTTTTGTATGAGAGCTGTTTCAAGAACATTTAGCTACACAATTAACATTTATTGATATGGTTAGATAAGAGAATGCAAGTTCTTACAGCTTGATGGTTGTAAATCAAAATTGTTACCTAGTTTTGATTTGGGAAGCTTTTAATTAATTGTCAAAGATTTCACTGACATATCCATAGTCACTATACATGTCCAAACTGCATACAAAAACTCTTCCAATATGCAGCCTTGATTGTTAAAATTTTATCCCATCTCTTCTTGAACTCCTTCAATAATTTTATAATTTCCTGAAAAATAAATGATTTTAAGATTTTAATTGTTTCTCAGTTGTTTTTCCTTGAACAACTAAGTTTTACCTTGATATTCACATGGCATCTAATATTAGAGGAAAAAATCACTTTTTATTGATGCTGAAGGACAACTTGACATTATTGAGAAAATATTTAAGGATAAAATAACATATGCTCTTTAGAAATGTATTATGGGGAAAAGTGTAAATAAAACTATTATAAAATATTGCTTGCAGAAAAACTAGAAGGAAAGTCTGATAAAGTTTAGACAGATTGTAACATTTGTTAAGGAAAAAAGAAGAAAAATCATTCATTGCGTGTTTGTGATGTGTTTTAAGATAAAGTTTTCCTTGATCATTATGTATGTTTTGAAACATACCAGTGTGCATTGGAGATGAAATTGCATAACTTCTGAAATGCAGTAGCTTGAGAATCAACCACTTAGTGTAGCCAATCATTTAAAAAAGAGAAATAGAGAAACATTATTAATAAGTGTGCTCTTTAACATCCAGTTTTGAATTTTGAAGAAATTATTTTGTCCTTTAATGACACCTACATTGTATGATTAAGTTTGAGATATATTTTTTCAAAACAGCTAAAATGGGTTAATAAAGTCAACATTTTCACTGAGTTGGAATATAAGACTTCAAATTTAATGGAATTTGTTTGTGAATGTTCAACATATTTGTGTATTAGTTCTTTTTTAAAAGAAAACAAGTGATTATAGTTTTACTTACATTGTTCTACTAGATCTCATAAAACAGTCTGTAATTCAAGTACAGAGTTTTTACAAGTTGCTATAGTATTTTAATCAGAAGAAAAAGAAAAAAATGCATCAAATTGACAAAGTTTAAAAGCATGGGCTGTGCAAGGGCTTGGTCGTACATATGGATTGGTTTTAATTTTCTATTACACATGTATGTGCTTAACTGTTGCACCTACACCAAATGCTATATTTTTTTTATCTGTATCTGATGTACTAATATTCAACTGCATGAAAAATAATGTGAACTGTTTTAAGTCATCTTGAAAGTAACTTGTTCCATTGGAGTTGGCCTGATGCTCACTGTAGCTGGTTTCCCAACCTATATATTGTAGTATGATAGAAATCAAATATTAAATAAATGTATTAACTGTTCATCAGTCTTTATGTATTGAAGTATGAATAGCAATAATGAAGGAAATGGAATATTGCCAGGGTAATGAGTTGTGTGTCTACATGTAAAATATGATATAATATGCAGTTTTTAAGATAATTTTTAGAACTTGTATATTCTTAAACATTACATTTATCACTGGCAAGATAAAAGTTGCTGTTTGATCTCGTGGGGAAAATAATGTATACACATTCTTCTCGATGATATTAGTAAGACGTATATCGAGGTTCTGAGTGAGGTCGAATTATAATATTCTTAAGTTAGATTCATTCTTCTCAGGTTAATTTGTGTGGCATTTAGATATGTCTACAATACTGGAGAGGTTCCAGGAATGTTATATAGAGTATGCTCATGAACAACAAGAGGTAAAACAAGCAAACACAGATCATTATATATATAATGTCAACAGTTCTTTTGTTTCTCAAATAATGCAGCATATTGCTGTTATTTCAATTAGATTAGACAGCATCTTTATTCAATACTGAACCTTACCTGGAGCTACAAAAAGATGGATCAAAAATCAGAAGAGTGATACAACAATGTTGCATTATATCAAAGTCCTGTTGCAGTATCTCACAATCAGAGGTTACCCACATCAATTTTTTTTTTTTTTTCTGTTTAAGGAAGATAAACCTCCAACTCTTATAAATGTGTACAAGTATGTACCACTCAAGTAGAAACAAGTACAATCCTTACAAAACCATTATTATAGTATGTGAATTTTGGTAGAATTAAAGGATTTGACCAAGTTTTCATCTTTCCTTTATTTATTTCATGAATACGCCAATACCTACCTTTTATAACATTTACATAAATGTTTAAAAAAAACAAACTATTTAGAGATATCTATACTTTCTAATTAAAGAAAAGGTAAAATCAGTAATTCATTCAGTTGCAACATAACATGATGTGCCCAATGTTTTTGTTGGTTCTGATGTATACTCTTCAAAAAAAGAAATTCAAAAGGGATATTTTTTATTTTAAAGAAAAATATATGTAATAATGTTTCAAGCTGCTGAGAGTATGTAATGTTGCACGTGTTAAGGCACTGATTGTCAGACCAAATTGACAATAAAAGTTGTGCACTTTGAAAACGGAGGAAAACAATGAATTTTTCACCAAAACACATTCGTGTCCAATAAATTTATTTGAGAGATCTGCAAGTGCAACATGTACAAAATCCATATAAAAGTGATGGGTTCTCGGTTTCCATAGCTCAGTGTTAAGCCACCGACATGCAATACAGTTACGCCAAGACTGACTGAAGCACAACGCAACAACGCCATTGGTCGCTTGGAAGCAGGCGAATCTCGATTATATGTTGCCAGAGCTGTGAATGTTCACCCAAGCACCATCACAAGGCTATGGAATTGCCACCAACATGGATCAACTCGTGACCATCCACGATCTGGCAGACCTCGTGTGACCACGCTCACACAAGATCACTACATCCGGTTACGTCACCTCCAGGATAGGACCACCACTGCAACGTCTACTGCCTCAACCATACTAGGGCTGCATAAGATTTCCAATCAGACCGTACGCAACCGTTGACGAGATTCTTAGGCCCCATGTGCAACCCATCATGGTGAACGTTAACGACGTTTTCCAACATGACAACGCCCATTCTCACACAGCCAGACTCACCACTGTCTTCTTGAGACACTACAACATCAACATTCTTCACTGGCCCTCCAGATCACCAGATTTAAACCCATTGAACATCTTTGGGATGGGTTGGACCGACGTCTGCGACAGCGACAACCTAAACTGCAGGCTCTACCTCAGCTTGCAGCAGCTTTGCAGGCTGAGTGGACAGCCATTCCACAGGATGTGATTTGTCATCTCATCGCTTCCATGGGCAGGAGATACCAAGCAGTTATTGATGCTCATAGGGGGCATACTCTTTATTGACGTTGAGTGACGTTAAACTTCAACTAGTGAGCGTGGACTTTACCTTTGCAAATGAAGATGCTTTCACTTTCATAGATGTTAATGATGAATTGATGAATTCAGTGATGGCAGTTGACAGCTCTTAGACTAGTATTATCTTTGATGATCATTGGCTCAGTCAGTGATTCTAAAGATTTACTTGGCGTGGATGTGAATGTGCAAAGTTTCCCACATGTCATACAGAACTACCCAGAATAAACTTGTTAACAATTTGTCTCAAATTTTACCTTTTGTGTTTCTCTTTGCGTTTTTGAAGAGTATAAATATTGAACTTGTACAAGTGAGTTATTCATTAGGTTATTTCTTGAATTGTAGTTTGAACACACATTGAGTGCTTTATTAATATAACATAAACTATAAATATTAACCTGTGCTTGGTATTACTTAATTTTTACCTTTATTAGCTTGTAACAAAATCAAGTTTTAGGTAATGGCTATGATACATCATCCTAGTACTTTTGTTCTTCCTAATTAGAACTGGAGCCCTACCAGTATATCTTATGTGAAGTATGTATCGTGTTTGCTTGTGTGGTTTACTGTAACAGGAAGTAGCCTGGAAAATGCTTTTGCTAAGGAAATATGTATTTTAATTTAGAGAATATTCATATCTATATTTGCTATTCTACTGTTATGCTACTGCCTTACATTTTTCCCAATATATTTTTAAGACAGATATGCATTTTATTGTGATCAACAAGCTTTCATGATTTAACCTTATGTTGCTTACTGAACTTCTGATTTTTTAAAGGTTAAATTTACATGGTATATTAAATTTGGACTTGTACTGTAAAAGGACAAATTTTAACAATTCCCTTAAACTTTATTTTCTTAAACTTTCCTGCTGTTCAATTGCCAGGAATGTTGTTGTGACAAAAGACAGTCTTCGTACATAGTTATGAAAATGAAACTTGATTGGACTTTTTTCCACGCCAAGTAAATCTTTAGAATCACTGACTGAGCCAATGATCATCAAAGATAATACTAGTCTAAGAGCTGTCAACTGCCATCACTGAATTCATCAATTCATCATTAACATCTATGAAAGTGAAAGCATCTTCATTTGCAGTACAACATCACATAACAAATGACTACAAAGATTACAACTTGTCCAGACATTTTTCCTGAATAAAATAATAGTGTTGTGCCACATAAAGGAATTGTGATGACCAACCTTCACTGTGAGCATTAATCTTCATTTGCAAAAATCAAAACTATAAAACAATAATGAGAAAACATCTCAATCTTCTAACACTCAGTAATGATCATTCAATAGATCTGTCACCATTCAGGCAGGTACCAACTTTCTCTGAGGCTACTACAACAGTCAAAACATCTGGCCAGAGTACCTACCCTCATAGCTAATTAGTATCAGCAGGGCTGAACCTTGAAAATAACAAAGCTACTCAGTAAACAGAGCCATGGTTTGTTGTTTGAAAAGAACAGGGTCATCTGTGAGATAGACATGAGGGGTGGGATAAGAGCATCAAGAAATGAAGAATTTTCAAGAGGAGCTAGTTAAGTTTTAAAATATTATTATGGAATCTAGTAGAACATTACGGTGTGTTTCGTCTGGAAACTTAAATTATGGTAATAATATGAAACTTGTTTACATGGTCAGTATTTACAATATTTAGATAGTTCATCCTTGAATTCTGTATTTTTATCACTTAATTTGAATCCTAGTGATGTTAGTTTCCTAAAAATAATCCTTTAAGTAAATTGTGGTACAAGTTCCAACTTTTGGTTTATATATGTATGTATGTATATATATATATACTTGTATAACCTTATTAACTTAATGATGTACTGTTGACATGTTGTATATATCATATTCAAGTACACTGGTGATCAGAGAAAGGTGTACCTGAAAAGCTTAGGTTCTGGAAATTTTTTCGGAGAATAATCATTAACTTGGACAATAAAGGAGATAACTTTATAAAAGTAGTAATACAGTGTGTGTAAACTGTTTCTTACTGGACAACTTAAGAATTTTTTTCACACACTGACTGGTCACTAGATTTCCAAAAATGTCTTCACAGGACAAGAATGATAAAATACTATACTGCAAGTCAAACCAAAATCCTAGTGGTGTCCTGTAACCTTGGATTAAATATGTCAACAATATACAAGGAAGAAAACTTCTCATACCAGCTTGTACAAGTCTCTGCATCACCATTTGAAATTGAATAAAATTCACAACAAGGAGTGATACATAAACAGGGCCAAACAGGTATAAGATGCACAAAATTATCATTGTAGCATGTAACTCAAGCAACAGAAGTATTACATGTTTAATGAGCATCATACATCCAGTTTGCCACAAAGATGCTTACTACATATAGAAGAACTGCGTGAATTTTTTTTTTTTTAATTCCGGATATATTATAAGAATACTCAATTTTGTCCGTACTGTATATGCACGTGCACTTCATTTCAATGAGTGTAAACAAAAGGTGGATATATGTATACGTCAGTATATGTTTTGAACTACATATTAATAGCCTGTCAGTGTTTTAAAAAAGGTATAACGTTATTTTACGAAATACGTTAAGTTTACTTAATGGTATTATTAAGTACGATGAAGTTTAGTGGTAACTAATTTAAGCAAAAAACTCGTATAAAATATAGTGTTTATGTATCTCTATCGAATACAGAGCGTATTTAATAAAGGCTGAACTAAGACCAGGCCTAAGAGATGAGGACTTGGTAAATTTTGGCATCTTCGATTAGAAGTATTTTGTATTTGAAAAAGTACGTTACAATCAAAATACTGTTTTGATCATAGGTGTCCTGCAAGTTTGTGCTATTAATGATGTAATCCAAACTAGTGATAGAAGAGCAAAATATTCATATTTAAAAAAAAAACAAATCAGAGGTACAAAGTAGGAACATATCAATTCGTGTGTCTACACATAGAACATGTGCGTAATTATTAAATTTATAATTACATGTAAATTTCAAATTTACGACCTTGACATTTCTGTGTTTGCTTGGTTGTTTTCAGCTGTAAAGCTATACAATAAGCTATTTACGGCATTGTCTGTCAATAAAGATTTCGTTTTAAACGTGTATATTTAAGGTTTTAATGTTACTATGTGCATGCGGAAAAGTTGCGTTGTGAGCAAAAATGCACTATAAATGAATTTAAATACAACGTATGGGGAATTACACGTGAAGATGGGAAGTTTGTTGTTTTTTTAATTTCTTGTAAAGCTACACTAGAGCTATCTGCGCTAGCCGTCCCTAATTTTGCAGCCTAAGACTAGAGGGAAGGCAATTATTTATCACCATCCAATGCCAACTCATGGGCTACTCTTTTACCAACGAATACTGAGTTTGACCGTACATTATAACGCCCGTACGGCTGAGAGGGCGAGCATGTGACGGGGATTCGAACCCGCGACCCTTGGAGATTACGAGTTGAGTGCTTTAACCACCTGGCCATGTTGGGCCGTGAGTATAAGAACTTTTAGTTTAATGTAGTGTATTATATGTAAAAATAATAATAATAAACTTTTGAAATGGTCTTTAAATACATGTAAAATGTAAAAGATATTAAACCATATAAATTCAGTTTTTTTATACTCAAGTTGTTTAAATTCAATGTCGTGCTGGTGTTACGGTATTAAATTCTTACTTTCAATCAAAACTACGAATTATTTGGGGAATATTTAATGTTGGCTGTGTTTTTATTTTATTTTCGTGTCTATCTGATGAAAGATGTAATATTTCGGTATTAAATATGTCAATATGTATCGAAAAAGTGCAAGATTGTTGTTTTTCCACAATATTACGCTTTTATTCTTTTACTAAGGTTATTTTATTTGGGTTCGGGGCCCAGCGTAGCCAAGTGATCAGGGCGCTCGACTCGTAAAATGAGTGTCGCAGGCTCGAATCCACGTCACACGCCAAACGTGCTCGCCCTTTCAGCCCTGGGTGTGTTATAATGGTACGGTCAATCCCACTGTTCGTTGGTAAGAGCAGCCTAAGAGTTAGTAGTGGGTGGTGATGACTAGCTGCCAAATTAGGGACAACCAGTGTAAATAGCCATCGTGTAACTTCAAAACAAACAAGCATTTGGGTCTAAATATATGTTTGTCCGTGCGCGTATCTCGAAAAAGAACTATTTACGTAACATTTTAACATGAGATAGGGTGTACCAGTCAAACTGTCATTCCTAAATTTATTTTGGAACTGGATTCAGATGCGGTTCACTTTTAATTTTTTACAGTAAATATATAGAGCATTTTCTTAGTTGTTTGATAATAACCACATAAAAAAGGATCAGATATGACCGGGATTCAGGCGCACATTAAAACCAATAACCCCATTTTTTTTATTTTTTTTTTTCTTGCGGACAAGGCGCATGTATGCAATTTATGATTGCTTTCGTTAGACTCTGATTTACTTCGGTAAGTTACAAATCCGTTTATTTATTACGTATTGATTTCCTTACGTATTCGGTGTAATCTAATATCGTTATTAATGAACACCCCCCGCTTGTACAGCGGTAAGTCGACGGACTTATAACGTCAAAATCACGGGTTCGATTCTTATCGGGAGGCTCAGCAGATAGCCCGATGTGGCTTTGCTATAAGAAAAAAACACTTATTAATGAAAATATATATTCATTGTCATCGTATGTAAGTGCCATGGAATTTGATGTAGTTTCGGCGCTTCAAGCATGGTCGGGGTTATAACATTTTGATTTAGAGTAGACGTAGAAATTAAAGACCATTTTTTCCGAGTAATAAACGTGTTTAAAAGCGTAAGTTCTGTGCTGTTGTTGTCGATATTGACTTATTTAATACTATGTAAACAAATTGCCCACACTTCCTGTTTTGCAGCTTTGACTGTTGAATTCTAGTTTTACGTGTAAATACGACAATATTATGTAGCTTTCAATGCTCAAACATAAGAGTGAAAATGTGATCTTAAGTACAATATGGGCCATGAAATTATTTCTATTGTTATTATTCTCGCACTGTTTTGTGTACGAGTGCGCGCGCGCTTTTAAATTATATTTGTTTTTTTGTTTTTTTTAAGTTAAGCACAAAGCTACACAATGGGCTATTATGCTTTTTTTTTAAATCACTTCAGAAGTTAATAGTGTAATTATCCGCTTGGTTTATTAGAAACAGGGTGACGTATTAAATCATTTGTAATTAGATATTCTTGTCTTATTTTTTTAACGAAAACAACTACTTTGGTTATACTTTTGCGCTCTTCTGTCTATCACGGAGGATCGCACCTCAAATTTTACCATTATATGTCATTAAACTTACACACTAGATCGGGGGGCAAATATTTTATGGGTTTCCTCCTTGGGTCAACAGCATGTTTCTGGACTTACATTTTTAAAATAGAGGGTTTGATTTGCCGCATTGTACAAGAACGCAGATAGCCCATTATGGAGCTTTCCACTAAATAAAAAAAAACAAAAATATTATGCAAGTGTATTACTATTTTCGTAATTAAGCAGGTCTATGTTTAAAATGTTTGACATAATCATCACACTTGAAAGGTTCATATGATTATTATCATACGCTGATGTTTCGTTGCGTATACTATTTTATATTTTAAATATGAAAACTGCAAACATTAAAAAAAATGTAAGATGGTTGCGAGAGGTTTTCTGAAATATTACCTTTTTATTTTTAAGGACCACACTAGTTTTTTATTCTCGACTTCCAACACCCATTATCACGTTTGACTCTTCTGGTGGTTCATACACTTGCAACGCACAAGCAGGTGTATTTTCCTTCAATATTGATCAGCGATCACTGAGGCTCCTGGCTTTGAAGTTGGAACGCACGTTCGAGCGGCTGTGCCGTGAGTATCGGCATATTAGAGAGGAACATACGCTTTGATTGATTCTCTTTCAGAATTTTCGGGTAGGAAGGTCAGGATCTGCAAATTAAAATGTCCGCTAAAGCTATTCGTGAAGCTACAGGGAAAGATCTGTTGAATAGATTCCTAAACAGCGGGAAGAGTGCTGTGAAGTGCCGGTTCGCTGCTGTTAATGAAGACACCGACTGGGAATCCCTTGTTCTAAATAATTTGTGGTTGAAATCAGAGGTAAGAAACAGATACCGTTTTCGATATAATACACTCTGATGTTGAAACCTGTGTGCAGTCAGATTTAGTTGAGTATATAACAGTTGTTTATAAATTTGAAAAAGGATTTTGTTACCATATCTGTTTCAAACGTAAGTGGTTTTTTTAAGTACAGTTTAATGCTATTAATTATTATTGCAGGCTGTGTAAGTTTAAAGAAACGTATGTGATATTATTATATGTGATTATTCGTTCATGATGTTAGAAAAACGTAGGTTCAAGAAGCCTTCTAAACATGAAATAAAAATCCTAGAACCCGATTGCTTTTTTTGAAAGTTTGCCCGTAAAGAAAAAAGCGCTCGGGTTATAAGGTTTTTATTTCGTGTCACTTTTTTATATAACACGTGAAATTCAAGGTTCGAAATATCCTTTCAATCTGCATTTATTTTTACTTCAATATTCGAGGAAATGTTAGTAATCGGGCTATTTAAAAAAGGAAGTAATCAGTATATGTTTCTCCTGTTATAAATTGTTTTTTGTATAATGATTAATTAGTTTCTTCCGTTTCTATTACAGTCCAGATTACACTTAGAAAAATTGCAATTAACAGATTTGTAAATTAAAGACAACAATAACGTTTGTGCATGGAGAAGAGTTGAACGTTTATATAACTGCTTAATCTGACATTAAATATATGGTATGAAAATAAATATTTTCCCCTGAAGTTTAGTATATACGACACAATTAGTACTTGATTCTATAATTCACTTGTGATAAAGAAGAACAAAAATGGTACTGTTATTGTTGAGGAAGGGGGATATTGTGGTCATCAAGGTTCTCCCAAATTCTAGTCAAAATTTCAGAAAACGTGCATTAAGCTCCCACGAGACAACCCTAGAACCACCCCTACTTTTAATGAAACTCAAATAAAAAATTACGTGGATTATTACGTTGTAAGTTAGTTACACAAGTGACTTGTTCGTTTCATTCTTTTTCAACTTCTGATTTGATACTCTGATAGGCTAACGTTACTTTTACGGGCTCGAGACGTTCCACGGGGAATGAGCGCAGCTAGTTGTGTAACTTTACGATTTAAAAAAACAAACAAAATGTTGATTTGATTTGGCATCTTGTTAAACAGTTTTCAGCGGTTTATCGTAGCACTTATCTATCAGTAATTTAGGGAGAAAATAAGTTGCCGACATAAATGGGCGTTGCGGAAGAAACCCCCTTGTTTGACATAAAGAAAGTACTGTGCTTGGGTGGTGTCCACCATGTTTAGGTTTCACAATTTTGTTAAATAGTCTTCAGCATTATTGCTATAAACGTTGTCCCAGTTTATAGCTTTTCGTGATGAAACATTTGTACGTTCTAGACGAAATATGATGATGTTAATAAAATGGAACAATAAATGGGCTAGTTGTGGCCTAGTGATAACCATCGGGAAGACTGTAGATGTTGGACAGAGTTACCCAGCCGATTTGCCAGACGACTTTTTTGTACCTGGGCTTTAGTCGAAGGGATCACCCCTCCCCTCAAATGTGTTCGAGACCCTCCCCCGAAAACACTGGTCTGTGTGTTCACAATTAGGGACACTTATGCTAAAGGTTTCTAACCTAGCATTTTAGCCCACACGAGTGTACTGTCCTTATTCTTGTTAGCAACATGACTTTGACGTTATATAATATATATCAATCATATCTAGAACTAGAATGGAAAATTATTTTAATAGTTTGTTTCGCTGGCTGTAACCAGGACTGTTTTTTTTATTACCTTCTGTGTAGCGATTAGTCGTTAAGCCAGATCAGCTGATCAAGAGACGTGGTAAACTTGGTCTCATCCACGTGAATTCCGACCTTGACGGTGTGCGTAAATGGGTGGACGAACGACGAGGTAAAGATGTGCAGGTGAGTGAAAACATCCTGAGAGAAGTAGTAGTATAATTGGGTATTTGTTGTTAAAGGAACAGTTTTTTCTTGTATATGGCATTGTATTCAGGCTCGTTCATAGTAGTTTGAAAGGAGGGGGTCTGAATTCTAAAATCAAAAGCCAACACATGTTGTGAGAAACATAAACATCGTGCTAATGCTACAGAGTTCTGGGACTATTCGAACTGTTTCGCACCAAAAAGTGCTGATGCTTCATCAGAAGAATGAAGATTGTGTAGAATATGATAAACGACCGAAGTTTCTTCACTATAACTCTATCCACTTTTTTTCTACATTCCCAAAATGGGGGGGTGTACGAACCTCTTTTCCTGCTCACGTGTGTAATACTAACATTATATCTCGTTTTCTGTTACTATTTGAAGCTGTACGAAGTGTGTTGAATCTTTAACAAAAACATTGTCTATGTGGAAAAAAGTTATAATGGAACTTTTGCTTATATGATACTGGAAAAACTTTAAATATGCGATGTGCAACCTCCAACTTCGCGAACTTTTCATCCTGTGTGCATGTAGACTTGGAATAGGGGTAATGATTTACCTGTTTCGCCTTCGTTTCCTGTCACGGAGAACTTTATTTTTCTCCTCACTTAGGGTGCAGATATGACGTCATGAATACGTCATGCGGCTCTAATGCACTTTCGCCATCTGTATAATTGTATTGTCTGTTATATGTCCATGTAAATATTTTGCAGTATGAGCCTGTATCTTTACCAATATTTGTATGGAGGGTCATAGGGAAATACACACGAATTTTCCAACTTGCGCGTTTTCTACCACTATTTCTTCTACCCTCTTGATGAATCTTAACCATGTTTGGCATGAAGGTTCGTTAAATCCATGAGCAGATAAATGCAAATGTACGGTTTTACATTTTGTGTTTCGCTGTTTTTATAGGCGTTTGGGGGGCTTTTTAAATTATATATAAAGGAAATAACTTTTAAAGTCCTAAGGTAACATTTCATTAATCGTGTATTTACACAACTTCCATTCAGGGTACGGGTACCCCAGCCAGTATTTATGTAAAGTCAATCTAGTAATATATTACAATAATATTACTATTATAAAATGTACAGCAACGATCAAAACGCAACTCACGTCATTTACCACTGGAATTAAACACATAAGGCCATTTAGAAGAAACAACCTTGGCTCACACCAGTCAGGAAAGCCGCAATTGTACAACTTGTGTAATCCAAGGTTACTCCAGTTGTTTCTTCGAACTTGTATTATGTGTTTGATTTCAGCGAATGAAGACAAAGTGTGGTTGAAAAGTTATGCACGTTCAATAAAAAGCGCCTTAAATTTTAAAATAAATTTCAAATGAGACTTTATTGCTTGATTACATAAAAGCCATGTACTTGTTTTGGAATAGATTGTGCAACATTCTTGTTATATTACTAAGTCATTCGGCCATCATCACGTAACGTTAAAATCTCTCGAAACAAAGAAACAATAAAGTAGTCCAAATTTGTCTTCAGTATCCTTGCGACGTTTGCACAGATTTGCAATCACCACTATCTTTCTCAAAGGAGAAGTATAGAAACATTTCAAGTAATTATAATGTAACAATAAATAACCTGAGAATAGTACGCGTGGCTGTACTATCTTTGCACTAGATGTTCGTTGCTTTTACCTGCTCTGTTAAGACTAATTTTAATTGTTTATTATATAAAAATTAATAATATGGTATAGTGAGTTATGTAAAATTTATTTTTTTCTGTGCTAGTTAAGCCTAATGAAGCTTAATGTCATTCGAAGTGTATATCGTTTTCTTTTTTAAAATATTAAAGTTGTTTCGAAATTTTGAATACAAATATAACTACATATTACTGTTATAAAAATACATGTTTATGATATGTATTGACGATTTAACAAAATAGTTATTTAACTCCCAGTCGTTATCAAGTTCAGCTGATTATGGTACGAGGTAGGAGTTTACATCGTAACCAGTATTTTAATTTTTAATGCATGGATAAACAAGTCGTTGTATCCAACTGTCGAAAAAGGTTTGTCTTGAGAGGTGTGAAGTTGTGGGTGGTATGACATAACACCTTTCATCATATCACACCGTACATATGATGAAACCTGAGTCAAGTTGCGATGAAAAAATGTACTTGAATTTGTGCTGCTTCAGTAAGTTTATATTAACGACTTTTAAGAACTCTTCAGCTTTCGCACTATGAATAAGGAAGTGATTTCAAAATCTCAACATCTGGAGTAAACTACGGCTGAAAAACACTTCAACTAATGGACAGGAAAATCGGTTAACTTTCATTTTGATATTTGGTTGAGCTGAATGAAGGTTGTCTGACTTAGAGCCAAAGGCATGTTATGTATATGAATTGCTGTCTGAAGGGATCACACTACAGTTGGTGGTGATAAAACACGTAATAGATGTATCCAAGTTTAGTAGTGTTAAAAACAAATGTAGTGCAGTAACAGGTAACAATTAAACAACCCCTGGCCTGGCCAAGCGTGTTAAGGCGTGCGACTCGTAATCTGAAGGTCGCGGGTTCGCATCCCCGTCGCGCCAAACATGCTCGCCCTTTCAGCCGTGGGGGTGTTATATTGTTACGGTCAATCGTTGGTAAAAAAAAGTAGCCCAAGAGTTGGCGGTGGGTGGTGATTACTAGCTGCCTTCCCTCTAGTCTTGCACTGCTAAATTAGGGACGGATAGCACAGATAACCCTTGAGTAGCTTTGTGCGAAATTGAAAACAAACAAATTAAACAACCCCCTATAGTCAAAGGTACTCAAACAATCTATATTGTTTTGAGCTACTCTTTTTTGTAAATTTTTTACCTGGTGGTTGACAGGCTGTCAGTTAAACAATCCAGAACAAACTTGTACTCCCTAACAAACTAGGAACGTAGGGGGGGACGTCACAATCTGAACATTTCTGTTTATAATTTTCTAAAGCTCATAGCAGTTGAATTATTTCTCTTGTTTATATAATGATGGACTTCATGTATGTCTGAAAAGCCCACTTGACTACACATTATATATATAAATATACTTATCAAGTTAAGAGACTATTTACATAGTGCTATGTGATCAAAACTCATTGCACTATGAACCGTAATGAAGAAATACGTAGATTAGATAACGTATTAGTAAATTCGGTATCTAATGTACAAAATGCAAGAGGTGAAAACCAGGATTGTAATCCGGACCGACCTGATGTGAGGGCAGGTTAGGCATCATGTTCTTCAGGTCAGATGTAAAAGCCGTGTTCTTCAGGTAGTGGCAAGCCGGACTGGCAGCCTTGTTCCTTATTTACTTGTATGTAGCATCAGTTATCAAAACTGTTTTAATTAATGTATGTATGCCAAACACTTTTAATATAATGTTACATATGTACCATGCTATTATTGCAATAAATAACAGACTTGAAAATATTTGTTCTTGTATTATTGTAATATTAAATTCATTTTTTTCCTAGCCAGAATCGACTTTTTCCTTGAGTTTATTTCCACCCACCATAACTAAATATCATTTCTGTATTTTTTATGTCCCAGTGATATATATCAATTACCTTTAAAAGTTCTCTTACCTGTCAGTATTTGGCCTGGCATGGCCAGGTGGTTAAGGCACTCGACATGTAATCTGAAGGTCACGGGTTCGAATCCCCATCACACCAAACATGCTCGCCCTTTCAGCTGTGGGGGTTTATAATGTGTACGGTCAATCACACTATTCGTTGGTAAAATAGTAACCCAAGAGTTGGCGGTGAGAGGTGATGATTGGGGACGGGTAACGCAGATACCCCTCGTGTAGATTTGCGCGAAATCCAAATTAAACCAAACTGTCAGTATTTGATTGTTTACCAGAAGTATATTAAAAATATACATTAATATACGTTTTAAAAATCGGTAACATTTACCTAGCACCCCCATAAAAAAACTTGAATTATATTTCCTAACTTCATGTTGCAGCGATAAAAATTCATATTAAAGCAACTAAAGAAGTTGAAGCTAAAAGAAACTGTAGTAACTGCTTGTAAAGCTGAGACCCCCAGTGATTCGTCATAATTCTGAAAACTTATAACGCTGAAAACCGGATTTCGATACTCGGTATCGGCACAACATAGATAGTCCGCTGTGTTGCTTTGTGCATAACAACAAACTGTGAATCCACACTCACATCTTTGGCGGCAGATTTTATTTTTTCTCAGTGTGTTACAAAAAACTCTTTTGAGCACAAGCTTTATAAGTATTCCTTATAAAACAAAGTGGTTTCTACAAAAATAAGAAGAGAAAAATAACTAACAGATCCTGTTTCAAATATATCGCTGAAGTGCTCGCCCCTTTTATAACTTAACAGTTTAAAGGTGGTAATTTCACTGACTTTATTTTGCTTCATACATTTAATTAAATATATTTTTAAAATTTTCTACTGAGAAATTATATAAATAACAAGTTAAGCCTTTGGAGGGGGTTTGCGTATAGTTTCGCTAATGCGTGACTCTCGAAAGATAATAGATATGTTGGAGAAAAATTGAACATATGTGAACTGCTGATAGAACCTCCAATAAATACTTGTTTTGTTATAGTTATGTTTGGATGGAAACGAAATAAATTGCCAAATTGCTCATTGATTATTAGAATTAAGAAATGTCTGTTGTGCCATAATTTATTATGCGGAAGTTGCAACATTTTTTCTTTACGTTCTGTATTTGAATGTAAAGTTGGCCTATATGATTGAACATAGATTATAACTACACGCGGAATATTCTATGAAATGTATGTGACCTGATAAAGCGAGCGTGATTTGAACAGAATAACAGGTCTGCAATGGAGTCATGGCGTTTTTTTGTTTGCTTTTTTAATTAAGTATTTGGTTTACAGTTTTAGCTCGTCTCTTTCGAAATTTAGTTTACGTCTCCAATTATAGTTTTTTTTTCTTAAATTCGTTAACCTATCAGTTTTCAGTGCTTCGATTTTGTTAACCACAAGCTGACATAAGAAAGTGTTTTAACAAAAGTTTAGCACCCATACCAATCGTCTTTAGAATACTGTCGCTTTTTCGTGTGACTGTGGTGTTATACGATCTGACGCACGCGCAAATTGCACAAGCTTAATAAAAAAAACAGGCCTAATTCACAAACAACGATTGTTACCAATTAAATTTCGTCTCGTATTTATAGTACAATATGAAATTCAGCTGACTAGCATACTCACTAACTCCGTACTCCATGTACGACACTAACAAACTCACAAATGAACTGACTAAATCTGATATTTTTTATGTTGCTATTTTATATTTCCTTGTTATTAATAAAATTCACGACGTAAAATGCTCGTCAACTCAAGACATTCCTGAAATTTCTAGACATCATACATCATTCCTACCTCATGCCAAACCTTCCTCGAACAAAAAAACACGTCTAAAGTATTAAAACATAGCTTACAACTAAAGTTTTAAGAAATTTTTCATTAATAAATTTTATTAAAGTTAAATATTTTGTATTTCGTTTAAGAAATCATAATTATTGTACCCATAATACCTTGGATTAGGTGAACTAGATGTTGTATTATGAATTTTATTTTTAATTACTGAATCATACAATAAAAATTGTTGCAACAGTATATCTAACTCATGTTTACAATTATTTTACTAGTCCAGCGTATTTGCCTTTCACTTCCTAGTACAAGTTTGTTGTTGTTTTTAAATCTCTACTCGTGTTAGCATAAAGGTAGAAACACTGGCATTTTCCCCCAATTTTAAACATAAAATAGTACTAAAACGCTGTTAAACGTATACAGTGTTCCCTCGTGTATCGCGGTAGATGCGTTCCAAACCCCCCCGCGAAGTGGGATCGCCGATTTTTACGTATATATTTATGTGCATTTAGACTTTTAAAACCCTCCCTGTACAACTGTTTAACCCTCCCATTACAATACTGTTCATTATTGCTGAAATAATAAGAACAATTATTAAGATATTAAGCCTTAAAATTAAAAATTACATATCTTCAGCAGGTGGTGTCTTTTCGGGGGACACCACTTCCTCTTCTGTTGAAGGTGAATCGGCAATTTCTTCGTCGGTCGTTACAACTTCAGGAACAGTACTTGCCACCGGTACCCTTTCTTTCTTGCTCGGCTGGAAAAACATTGTTATTGGCAGTTGTTTTCTTTGCCTCTTTAGCCTATCGAAAATCATTTGATAAGGAGTCATCAGTTCTTCTCTATTTTATTGCAAAATTGTACTGATCGAACCATATCGTTGTCCCATTCCTGTGAGCACTCCTTCACTTCGTTAATTAGTTTCATTAGTTTACCTAACCGCTATAACGACCATCCACTTTGCTCGATTGTTTCCTCGTCTTCCTCGGCAGCAGACTTCGTCAGTGCTTCTAAGTCTTGGTCGGCGAGTGGTTCGGATTCTAAGTCAATCAGTTCATCTACGTCTTCCTTCGTCATATCGGCAAATCCTTCACCTTTGATTAACGAAGTTAATTGCACAGCTTTTTGAACAGCCGAGTGTTGGATTTCTTCAGGCGTGAATCCCTTGTCGTCGTGCACAACCTCAGGTCACAACTTCTTCCAGCTTGCATTAACGGTGCAGGGCTTCATCTCTTGCAATGCCTTATGAACATTTTGAAGACATGTAGCAATGGTGAAAGACAATCAAAATGGGTAGCTGTCATTGACCGTCTTTCATTTCTGCACCAATCATAGCCCGTCTTGCACATCGCTACGCCATGAAGCTGATCTCGCGTAGCCTTCGCAGACCCACAATGCGTAAATCTATAGCCTTTCCAGTTGGTTCTGTTTCCATTTTTACGCTGTTATAAACTCAAATATATGTTTATCTCAAAATATACCTTTTTTTTTCTTTACACTATTAATTATATTTATTTTTAATATTTTAATGCTATTTAATGCTATATTTTAGATTTAATGTTTATTATTTTATATATATATGTGGGCTTCGCCGAGCCCGCGAAGTGGCGAGGGAACACTGTATTTAACTAACTGATTATTTGGCCAATTTACAATCCTTTCTGTTTATTTATCTTGCTTGAGTTTGTTATGACGTATGAAACTAATATACGCCCATCAGCGGTATGTCTGTGGAATCTAACCTCCATAAACCGGATTTCGATACCCGTGGTAGACAGAATATAGATAACCCATTGTGTAGCCGTATGCATAATTGCTTACAAACATTAAGTCTGTGCTGTCTGTTACGGTCATGCTCCATGTAGTAATATTGTAATACTGAGTGTATGTGTATTGTCACTTTTAATTATATTACGTATGTGCATATCTGCTGCTGACCAAAATATTGAGGCCAAAGAACATAAAAAATATGCATTTTGCGTTGTTAAACTCAACCAATTAGACGGCATCTACGAGAGAAAGGCTTTAAAAATCGTAAACGTCTTCGAAGGCCAAGCCTTCTTCCACACTACGAAACAGCTTAGTTAAACTTTACTGAGAAGCATCAAACATGGGACGTAGAAACGTGGAAGAAGGTTATGCTCTCTGATGAGAAAAAATTAACCTGGATGGTCTAGATGGCTTCCAACGTTACTGGCACGATAAGTATATCCCATCCGAGACATTTTCTGCACGACATAGTGGAGGAGTTTCCATCATGATCTGGGGTGCTTTCTCCTTCCATGGAATAATGAAGCCTCAAGTTATACAGGGGCGTCAAACAGCAGTTGGCTGTATTGGCATGTTGGAGAGAACATTCTTATTGACTGAAAACCCTCGCTTGTGTGGAAATGACTGGATTTTTCAGCAGGACAACGCTGCAATCCATTATGCCCGCAGGACAAAAGATTTGTTTTTTCATGGAGAATAACGTGATTCTTTTGGACCATCCAGCATGTTCGCCCGAACTGAACCCCATTGAAAATATTTGGGATGGATTGCAAGAGAAATCTATAGAAATGGACGTCAATTCCAAACAGTACATGATCTTCGTGAAGCCAACTTCACCATTTGGAATAACATTCCAGCCAGCCTTCTGGAAACGCTTATATCTACCATGCCAAAGCGAATGTTTGAAGTTACTCGCAATGATGGCCTTACAACTCACTACTGAGACCTTTTGTTGGGCACATTCCACCCTGTTTAGGACTTCGTTTTTGGTATGGTCTTAAACTTTTGACCAGCCAGTATTTAGGTTAATTTCATAGTGTTCACATTTTCCTTATTAAATACTACAAAAGTTTTTCATTTTTATTTTTGTTATTTTCATCTCTCAAAGCTCTACTCAAATAATTGGTTGAGTCTAACAACGCAAAATGCATATTTTTGCTTTGTTTATTGGCCTTAAAATTTTGGCCAGCAGTGTAAATAGGCATCACTTTACCATGTCGAATGAATTGATTTGAATATCCCCACTTTGGAACTTCTTATAAAAATGGAAATTGTCAAAAAGCGTTCACTTCCGTACTTATTTTTCTTGCACTTACTAAAATGGTAAGGAACAAGACATCCAGCGGGAAAAAAATTTCCGCGGCTACATAGAGAAACCGAGAGATATGTTGTTCAAAACCTAAACATAACTGCCAGTAATGCATTGCATTCTGTCTCCTTTGCCTAAAAACAAACGCAATGAGAATTTTATTGCTGAAATAACACATAATAACAAAACGATTTACCAGACAGTTATATTGTATATACGTTCTGTATATTGACTGTGCATTTTATATTTATTCGTCCCTATTTTAAAGGAAATAGGCACCTGCTACTGTTGTGATGTATGTGATAAATGTAAATATATTGTCTGTCCAGGTATGGTATGTTATACACGGTGGAAAGAAGACATTCATTGTTCAGATTTTGCACTAGAATACCTATATGGTGTGTGTTTCGGATTGAGATCTAGGGCAAAGTTTTAAATTTTTTCCAGTTTTATTGACACAATGTAATATATTTAGAAACGTGTTAAAATATTTTTTCTTTCTCACATAAACTAAAATAAGTTTAGTATTTAAGAAATTAAGGCATTGTATAGTAACAATTACGAGTACCATGTACCGAGTTAAGTAGCTGTAGTACTTTGTCCAAAAGGCCATATGGCAATTAGAATGTGTAGCAAGTTTAACATCTGCTGTATTTACTCTTCCAAACCATTAAACTTTTATATGAGAAACTATACACAACACTTTTTTGTAAAAAAACAAAACAAAAAAACGGAAACTGATTTTTCAGGCTATTAACCTTTTCAGTGCTGCAGACGGGATAACTCGTCCAAGCCGATCGGTAACACAGTGACACGGACGAGTCAATTCGTTCTCAATAATATCTAACTTCAACGCTAGATATCAGCACCATACATGCATTTGACTTACTTACAAATTGTTTCACTTTCGATCCAAAATGGCGTCACGAAAAAGTTGCAAAATGAAGAAGCATCAGAGTTGTATTGTAGCAGCTGAAATACTTTTCTGTCAGTGGGTTAAAGAATTTGAAAAGGTCTGTGTTATCAACATTTGAATTTCTGTTTCATTTAAAATCATTCAGAAAATAAAAAAGGAATCTTGTAGAAACAAGAATAAAGAAAAAGTAACGTAATATTTTAAAAATTGTGTAAGATTCCTGAAGCGAAAACGAATCCAAAAACAACATTAAGGCACGTAAAATGTTGAATGCAGAAGAAAAGTGTTTTGGTATTAAGTTTGGGATGATGCAATTTCATGTAGCTAGAACGTTCGCAAACAAGCCCAAAAATTTTTTCTTACGAGAAAGATAAAGACAAGCAAAACTGGAATACAAATAGAGATAAACGTAGTATTAACTTTCAGTAATCTTGATCGAAATTGAATGTCAGTTGTCATTCAAGTGAAAGGCGTGTCGTTTCTGTGTTAAACTTTTTATCTTGACATCCTTACATCTGTATTAAGCTCACCTAGAATGTTAATCGGGACGTACCAAAACGCAAACTGGTTCAGAAATATTAAAAGTTAAGTGGTGAAAAATAATGAGTAAGCACTTCCGTTTTCTTTCAATATTTAGATAACTTTTTGAAAACGCATTTTGCGTTTAAATTACTCCGCAATGAATTTATATGTTCAGGCTTTCATTATTAATATGTATTTAGTTGCAATAGTCCAGTATGGGACGTGAAAGGGGTTAAGAATAACCGTCAAACAAAACATGCTCATCATTTCAGCTGTAGGACATTATAATGTGACAGTCAATCCCATTATTTGTTGGTAAAAGAATTGGCAGTGGGTGATGATGACTAGCTGCTTTCTCTCTAGTCTTTCACTGCTAAATTAGGGATGGCTAGCTTAGATAGCCTTAGTGTAGCTTTGCGCGAAAAAAAACAAATAACAAACAATTAGACATATCTTCATACATTCAAACAAAATTCTACGTATCTTTGTCATTTATCGGTTTATTTTAATGCAATATTCGTTAAACATTTTGCGTTATATTATAATAAATTAGGTCAAATATTCTTTTGCAAATAAAAATACCCTCGTTTTAAGATATTTTTCAGTAGTTTTTAATAGTAAGTCATGGAAAATTTATCGAAACGTTTTACGCTTTTTACAATTTAACATTTGTAAATTTTTTCTTAAGTTACAAATTCGAGCCGTATCTAACTTGTGTTTTGAAGTTTCATTTCACTTTAGTTCGAAGAGTCTTGTCTAACGAACCGGGATTACTAGTCTGATATTGATTGTTTCAGCAATCCTGTTACCACTGTTTCACTTTATCTTTAATACTTTAGTTTTCGTTCTGTACATTCCTTTGACATTTCATTGGTAAGCGCGTGTTGTGGAGGCTAACTTTCCGAGTTCGTAACCCGTATAAATGATATATATCAATCAAGTCGAAATCTGGTGGTAAAAACAGGAACATTTTCTACTGCACAAGGACCACTAATGGCTCTATTAGGGTTAGTGCTGAATCAGCTAAGGTGTTCTTTTACGGATATACACTTTTGTGTCACAACCCTCCCCCTCCACGCACACACTCATAAATACATTGAACTGAAGAAATCATAAAATAAGATTAACCTAAATTTTAATGTAATTTTTATGATTAATATAGTAATTTACAGTTTTTACACATTTTAAATATTTAGTTTGTATGTTGCTAATATTTTTTTTAAATTTAATGCTAATTCTTACACTTATCTATGAACTAAACAGAACTTTCAAAAATAAATATTTTTCACTACGGGAAATTGAAAAAAACAAATAGTCATTTTATGGTGTAAATGTCACTAGAGGGCATACAATTACTATTAAAACAAACATTTAAACTGTGAGATAAAGAAGTTGTTAGCAGACTCAAAATGCCAAGGGAAACTTGATACTGATTTTGATAAAAGTGTTCTCCAACGATCCAGTGTTTTAACTTGGGGGTTTATAATGCTAGAATTTATATTTTGAGGCATAATTCCCGCAATGCAACTTTGTGTTGAAACAAAACATCTTACACGAAGGTCACCAACGTGGGTTAAACAAGTATCATATTTAGTGTATAACAAGAATGCAGTACTTTTATTGATCTCTGAATGTACTTCTATCTGTGTATTAACATTGAGCTGGAAAAGAAATAGCAACTGTTTCTTATAAAATATAAAATAACTGTAACAGATGAAGGAATGAAATTAAAAACAAAGCATGATATACAAAGTGCTTGCCAGTAGTTTGACACTAGAAATGAGTTATAGGAACAGGTTGTTTTCTACAAGGGACCAGGACAAAATGGTTTGTATCTGTTTGCTGCAGTACTCGCATCATATGTTCAGGTGAACTGAATATTTTGTGAGTTACAGGATAAATGCACTAAACATCAAATGTTCAAAGTAACAAGTACTGAATAATGATAAATCTCTCTGAGTCAACGCTAATTGAAATAATGGCACTGGACAGAAAAGTGCTAACAAAATGAACAGTCTTTGTTATATGCTGAACACACACACTATGTGTACACTTGCAGTTTGCTTATGTCAGACCACTGATTTTACTGAATCACTGGACTGACTGTTTAAGACCAAGTTGGAAACTGTTCAGTGATGTCCCAGATCAGACAGCACGTATGAGCTGCAACATGATTGGTCATTCTCATTACACATAGGTGAGGCTGTAACAAGCCTATAACCATGTAAGAAATTTTTAGAAAATGATAAGCATTTTACAAAAAGTTATACTTTAGTGCATTTGCTCTTCAGCAAAAAAAAATTCATTGTCTTAAGTGAGCCTGGTTGATACTTATTAACCTTTTTGGGGGCTTAAAAACAGATATTACAAACCTTGAACAAAGAAAAAAAATAAGTTTATAAGTTGTATATAATCCCCTTCATTAATAATTAAACTAAATCATGATATTACAAAAAACAAGAATAAACCCTTTGATACAGACACGGGAAAGTACACACATATCTAAAAGTCACATTTGAATGCAGAAATGTACCCCACTTCCAGAGACAAATCACTTAATCATATCAATGTTCTGCAGCTTCCTATTTTTAAATAAAAAATTCACTTTCTGTGGTATGTTAAGCTCTTAGCCTGAAGTTATGAAAACTGTAGTTACTTTTATATTCATTTTACATTACTAATCAGCTTCTGATGAAAGCTGCATATTAGCAGATCTTACGAGCAGAGTACCCTCCCATACTGGGTCAGAGTTAGCTGCAGTTAGGCCATGAGATCCTTAAAGATGTTTGTTGACACTTCAACATAGTCATTCATGTTATTGATGGTATTTACATACCCTTGGGAGTGCAGTGGGGACTTAAACACATAGTATTAGAAAATACAATTGGTCTCTTGAAGAAAGAGATCTAATAGGATTCAAATTTAATCTCTCTCAGCTAATTGATCAAAAGGTCAACCAGATTTGTAGGTTTGTAATTTGAAAAGGGTCAGTATTTGTCTGGTTATGAACATTATATCCATTTATAACTAATTCTAGATGCTCAGTAATATACTGATTACCTAAGTTAAACAACACTTCTACTCCATGAACTCGTACTAATGAGAAAATTGCCCACAGAACGTGCGTATCTGACAGTTGTGATTTGCATGATCCATAGGTTTCTTTAGTCTTCACGAGGCTAATATGTTCATACTTACTGCTTATTTTTTTATACCTATGACCATTAGTATCAGCAAAACTAGATCCTACTACCTATACAATGTGTTTTTCATAATGTTTTAGTACACATGCATAATTGAATATACTCTATCACAGCCCAATAAAATCATTGATACACTTGGTGTATATTTGTTATGATGTTTAAACTAATACCTGTTAATATAGGGTGTTGATAACCTCAGCTACTCAATCATTCTATTCAAAACAATTAAAATATCTTGCATTCCTCTGACCACAAAATCTGTTATTTCTAAAACCACATTTACACAAGTTAGATATTTGTTATTAAGAGATCTTTCAGAAATTAGTGATAGGAAGTAGTATTGATAGTTTTTAAAATAAGTGTGTTTATATGTACACTCACACACACACACACTGTATTTTTACAAATTCTCCCAAAGCTGTCAAGTACAGATTTTGTATGGAATACAAAGAAATAAAAGATAATTTGAAAAAAAGTACCATTGTAATTCTTTGGAAAATAAACTATCAAAGGTGCAAAACATTTTATCAAACTTTATAGATGGGATTAATGAGTAACCTTTTTCCTGATTTTCTGTAGTAAACAAAGCCTTTTCTCATGAATGTTTTGCACATTTTTTTCCAAAGCTTTGCAGGTGGTTAAGACACTCGACTCATAATCTTAGGTTGCGGGTTTGAATCCCCATCACATAAAACATGCTTGCCCTTTCTGCTGTGGAGCATTATAATGGGATAGTCAATCCCACTACTCATTGGTAAAAGAGTAGCCCAAGAGTTGGTGTTGGGTGGTGATGACCAGTTGCCTTCCCTCTAGTCTTACACTGCTAAATTAGGGATGGCTAGCACAGATAGCCCTTATGTAGCTTTGTGCAAAATTCAAAACAAACCAAAGGATTTGACTTTGGAGTGTATTGTATTAAAGAGCAGGCTGTGGTATCTTGGATGTTCAAATGTTTTGCCATTTTAGAAATTTCAGACATTTAGTGAATGTTATGATATGAATTTTGGGTCTTATCCTCATTTCTTACAATTTATGAAATTGGAGATGTTGTCCAGAATGACATGGTTTTAAATTAGAAGCCAATTTGCATCATAAACAAAGAGTAAAATAAGTTTGATAAGTAGAATACCCTAAATCACCTACAGCACTATTGGTGTATTTGTAAACAAACCAAAACATGTAATGCAGACAATGTCGAACTTCCATGTATCATATAAAGTCGTAATCCAGCAGAAACATCTTAAAATGTGTGCATCAAAGTTTGTGCACCAAATATTATCAGAATATGCATTGTGAGGACACAGAGCTGATGTACTCAGCAGTGGAAGGTACAAAATGAAGATCTTGAATTATGCCAAAGATCCAAAAACAGGTTTCCTTCAGAATCAAATAACACCTTAGGAGTTTCATGTATAATATTTCTAGCCAGTTTTTTTCCAAACGATTAAGATGACAAAAAGCTGACTAAAACTTTCAGAAGGTAAAAATAATTTGATTTCTACAACAACTAAATATTGAAGAGAGTTGTATGTGGAGAGTCTGGTATAAAGAATAAAAAAACTAGAGTGTGGAATGATAGGTGTAGCAGTTTGGAGGGCTGAAATTAAAGGAACAAAACTTGGTGTGAAGCTGGAGCAAATATAAGCACTGTGGAAGAAAGTAGGACAATAGCTGTTTTTACAGACTAAAACGTTGGCTATTACAATATGATGTAGTTGAAAATTAAAGTGAACTGTAAGGTGTTCATGGTCAGTTTTAGTTGGGTTTTTTTGTAGTAGGAAAATAAAAAATACAGATGTTAAGAATAAATATTCTAATGGCACTTTTGAAAATTATACAGTAAATACTGAGGCTAGTTTATCACATTGTAAGAATGTCTATATTCTTGTACTAATTTTCTTTTTAATGAATATTGTGGAAAAAATCCACACTTAAAAATATAACACAGTCCAAAATCATTTAAAGAGAGGTGTACATGTGGATAATTAAATGATAGCACAGTGTATAAAACTAGTGTTTTATATTGTAAATTGTACAAGAAAGTTCACTATTGAAATAAAGCTTGGAGGAAGAATTTTATAAAACTTGTAATAATGAATGTGATTTTTAACATAAATGATTTAACTCATACCAATCAGTGATGAATTATTTTTAGATTATAAGGTTGTATTTTTGTAGGTAGTTACAGTTGAAATAACTTTGAATTGTGCCTTTGTATAACTAACATGGAATATAATTTTAGTAAGATACATTCAGATAAACATTTTTTAAATTTTTATACAAGTATTTTTCCTACACCTAGGACATTCTTTTAAACCAAGTATCCAAAGGTCATACACGAGAACTAATAATTTTACTTGGGTGAACGTTAGATACTATAAGAACTATCTTGTAGAAACTTGTATTTGTTTGGCCATGTGTCTGTATCCACTTCTGGAACAATGTAAGCTCATCTGAAGTAGTGGCACAGGTATTTGTACAAGTTGTAGTTAATTCCCCTAAATATGTCACTTGGGAAAGATGGTGACATGGGTAATCCATGGGTTATGGAATATGTTTTATCAGAGACTTGAAAGTATTGCATACCCTAACTCCTTATACCTTGTGAAGATGTAAAATAATTCTTACTGTCCTTGTCTCATACATGCATGTATGAAAATTTTCTCTTCACTCATGACCCAGTATTGTCATAACAGAATTTAAGATTTCATCCAGTTTGATAAATATACAACATACTTGGTGTGAATAAGTAAAATTTTGTTTGTTTGCTCTTTATGTTTTATTTATTATTTGTATAACTTATCCAGAACCTGTTGTAATTTGGGTTAATGTTAACGTACCTGAATATCTTATGATCAATACAAAATTTAATGACAGAAAGACAATGGTCCATTCAAAATTGGCTGGCATGCTGTTAAAAAAAATAGAATGAAAATAAAAATGGCAATGTATATAAAACTTAAACAATCATAATTCATTTTGTTTCCTTCAAATATATTAAGATAACAAATGTGAAGCCATCTATTAAGCATTGTGCAAAACTATGAAAGCCTCTTACAAAATTCTGATGATTATTGGTATGTTATGAGAAATATTTTATTTTGCACAGTTTAATGTTTTTACTGCTTGGCAGTAAAGTTATTGAGATAAATTTGTGTTACCAAATTTGTTTTTGTGATATTTTTAAGGAAAAGGAAATTCAACTTCATTTTCAAGGAAAACTTCAAGTATGGTATTAATAAAAGTTTTTATTCTCAGTATTGATAATAATGAACAGTATTTTAAATTTTTTTGCATAATTGTATATATCTCAATAGTGGTGTACCTCCTGTATATATCTCAATAGTGGTGTATCTCCTGTATATATCTCAATAGTGGTGTATCTCCTGTTTTAGGTTGGTAGAGCAACAGGAAAACTTCGAAACTTTATAATTGAGCCATTTGTTCCTCATAAACAGGTAATTATTAACCATATGTGTTCCTCATAAACAGGTAATTATTAACCATATGTGTTCCTCATAAACAGGTAATTATTAACCATATGTTTCAGTAGATGAACATGGTGTATTTTTATGTCCTTGGACTTTTAGAGGTCAGTTTTGTTTTTAACTTGGTTCATCTACCGTTAAATTATCTGTTTCATTAGTTTTATGTACCGTATACTTTCTCCAAATCTTTGAACTTTGTGATCTCAAATAATATAAATGCAGGACTCTCTTTTTCTCTTTTTTTTGTTGTTGTTCATGTTAATTTGAAGAACGTATAATTGTCAAAAATTATTTCAAAAGCACAGCAACCTATACATAAAATTTAAACAAATTAGATCATTGTTTTCTTTAGTAATATATCAATTTAACTGTATAACAATATACTTTAATTAAGTCATAAAATTATTTAATTCCATTTGTTGATATCTGTTGCTTTTAATATAAACTAGTAAACAAGCATTCCTTTCAAAGCATCTAATCTGTTTTCTTTAAATTGGAATAGATTGATTTAGAAGTGAGGTAATCTGGTACATAAAATCTAAAAAACTTGTATTTTTACAATATTTGGGCTGTGAATATTTTATTCCTAAAAAAAAACTTTCAAAGATAGCTCTTCAATTTTGAAATAATCATCACTTTCAGAATTTTTGGCAAATTCGTATCTTTTGTACAAATAATATTTTACACACTTATCAACTGAAAAGTGGAGTGTAGTGTATTGTAAAGACTTAAGCAGCTTTGTAATAGTTACATATTTACTAAATTATTGTTATGTATTTTAATTTTGAACACCTTAAATCATACTATATTAGAAAAAACCAAAATGAATTTTTCAACACTTTTTTTTCTTTGCAATTCCTTTTAAATCTTGGCTTGTATATCAGATTTATTCCTTTTCTGTTCTAACATTTATTTCACTGAGGACTATTTTAGATATGAAATTTTAAAATAATATTTTTATATGATTAAGTTTACATTTGTTTAAAGTACAATTAAATGTGTACTACTCAGGATGAAGAAGCTTATGTCTGTGTTTATTCTCATCGTCATGGTGACACTATTCTCTTTCATCATGAAGGGGGAGTGGAGATAGGAGATGTTGATGCTAAGGTTAGTGCTGTTTAA
The DNA here is from genome assembly GCA_011833715.1 of Carcinoscorpius rotundicauda. NCBI lineage: Eukaryota > Metazoa > Arthropoda > Merostomata > Xiphosura > Limulidae > Carcinoscorpius > Carcinoscorpius rotundicauda. The sequence goes on along the minus strand of CM022406.1, from coordinate 36,552,742 downwards.
ATAAGAAAAATATTTTTTATTAGGATTTTATATTCTTAGAAAATAAAGGTATATATTTTTTTGTTACCAGAGATAGTCATGCGTAACTCTATAAACTTATTGCAAAGCTAATTTCCATTTGCTTTTCACTATGTATGTTGTAATTATTAATCATATATATTTTAATTAGTCAGTTTTTTTGTTTGAACCTTGTTATAATTATAATCTATGAAAGAAACAACAATAAAGCTATTCCTTTTCTTTCACTTAGTTTTTTTTATCTAATTAGTAGTTTTGGGGAAAGTTTGAATGTTAATTAATATATTTTAAGTAAAATATTGACAATTAATAATAATTATCTGAATTCAGATTAACTTTACCCTCAATACCATTTTCTGTCTCGGTACAAGTTAAGGATTTTTGCTGATTGTCTTAACTAGTAAAAGGTCCTCAGTAGCTACACAGTAAGTTTAAAGGGTTTTTAACATTAAAGGATTGGAATTTTAATACCTGTGGTTTGCAGAGTATTGATATCGACTGTATATCTTTCTGCATAACAGCAAATGGGAAAAAAGTTTTTTATGATCATCCAGTTTTAATGAATTAAAGGATGTTAGCAGTCTGTTAATTTTAGTTATTATTTTTCTTCTCTGGCTGTTTATGTGGCTTTGGTTCAGTTTGGTTTAAATTTCACATCAAGCTGTGTGAGGGATATCTGCACCAGCCATCCATAATTTTGCTGTGTAAGAGTGAGAGGAAGGCAGCTAGTCATCACTACCCACTGCAAAGTCTTGAGCTTCTCTTTTATCAATGGATAGTGAGATTTACCATCTCATTATAATGCCCTCAAAGCTGAAAGGGTGAGTATGATTGGCAGAATGTGGACTCAAACTCACAAACAAGTGAGTCCCTCTTATGGCGAGTCATGTCAAACTCACAAACAAGTGAGTCCCTCTTATAGCGAGTCATGTCAAACTCACAAACAAGTGAGTCCCTCTTATGGCGAGTCATGTCAAACTCACAAACGAGTCCCTCTTATGGCGAGTCATGTGCCTGAATCAGCTTTCTGTGCTGGACATGTGTTCTATGGAGTTTCGACCCCAAAATTTATTTTCTGGAAAGTATGATATGTAATATAAAAGTAGTACTTCATTGCTTTTTTATTTGCTAATTATTGTGTGTATTCAGAGAAGTAATCCTCATTTTTTACCTGAAAAATATTCCCCAACACTTTAATTTCTTAGTTTGTTTTAAGTATTTTGTCATTACTGAAATATATTGATAGATTTAAACTGTTTTTTAAGGATTTTCAACTATATGCTTAAAGATTTCTACTTTCCATTTATTAGGCACTAAAACTTGAAGTACCCATTGAGGGAAAGCCTTCTTTGGATGACATCAAAAGCAAACTTCTTAAGCACCTATCTGCCGAACAACAAATGTAAGAAGAAATTTTGTACCTTGCTAAAGTCTGAATTTTATGCAAATGTACAAACTTTTAATACTAAGACTACGTAAATTATAAAATTAATCAAAGAAGGCACTCGCATTGGGCAATGCCATAAGTATGTCCAGGTAGCAATAAATGCAATTAAATACCCTTCAGTAACTAATGATGTCTAGCAATATTTTACTGATTTGGGTAGAGAAGGCACTACGAAGAAGAGCAAACAACATTACAACCTTCTTCAGTTATCACTAGGTTCACAAAGAAAGAATTCTTAACAGTATTGTTTATCTTAATTTGCTAAAACCCAGCATATGGAAGGAAAAAATCTTTTAGCAAGAACTCCTTGTACATCAGTAGATAGTTTTGAGTGAGTGTAAAATTTTCAGAAAAGTAACTTTCATTAACAAAGAAAACAGGAACAGTATTCAGTAACAGGTACATAGTAATGGTTACAGTCTCCTCAAATATCCTTATCTCTTAAATATAACTATTTTGTCTTTGATATTTTGCTAAGTTGTTCTTTTTCTCTCTCTCTTTCTTATCTATATATCATTGTCTAATTCACACATTTTTGGTTTATTGTAGGTTTGTTGCAAAGTTTATTCAAGATTTGTATGAAGTGTATGTAGATTTGTTCTTCACTTATTTAGAGATCAATCCATTGGGTGAGTCTTGGCCCATAATTTTATACCATAAAACAATCCTGGCTAGAGATACTGGTTTTTAACTTGACAGGTTTTAAGTAAGAAGGTTTTTGTAAAAGCTTCATTTCTTCAGGTGTGTTGAGCACAACTGCATGTAAATAGGGAGGGGATATAGAACTAACCCTTATTTTCGTGATTAAAGAATATAAATTAATTCAGTCAAAAAAGAATAATCTCATTTAGTGGATTTAATAATTCTGTTAATACTGTAATGTAAAAATATTCAGATAAAGATCCACATAGTCCATTAGTTCTTTTGTCAAATACACTACATGTTTTTTTTATATTTCTATTTAGAACTATTAATGCAATTTTTATTATTAAAGTATCAGTGAAATGGGAAAATCTGCAAAATTCTTGTAAAATGCAGACAATCAAAAAGTTTAGTTTAATTATGAAATTATTCTACAATGTCCCCTCAATTTTTATGAATGAGAATTTTTTAAATCACTGGTTAGAAAAATAAAATCCATATTTCTACATAAAATGAAGATTTGTCATGGAAGAGAGTGTTTATTGAATTCATGAATTGTGTTAGTTTTGATATTTTATGTGGTATCATAGGCTAATCTTTGTATACTTTAAAAATAAATACATTTTAAATTTAAACATTCAACATTTAAAACTTGATTAGAAGAGCTATGTAAGTGATGTATATTTACTGTACTAACATGGCTTTGTTTTTGTTTTAATTTAGTTATTACACGAGACAAAATTTTTGTTCTTGATCTCGCTGCCAAATTGGATGCCACAGCTGAATTTATGTGTAAGCAAAAGTGGGGAGATATTGAATTTCCTCCTCCTTTTGGAAGGGATGCTTTTCCAGAGGTAAGTGCATTCATAAATTTTAACTTGTAACAGGTGCATTCTTGTACGTGTTCCTGTCCAGCTAGACAGTGGTACTTGTTAATTTATAAAAGTGAACTGCTCCAAATATCTGGTTGTGGAAGGCAGCTGAGTTTCTTATTATAATACCTCACCATCCCTGTGTGTCCCCTTTTCTTTTCAGTTTCATCTGTTAACATGTTTAATTCATTTTATAAATTGTTGCAGTTCTTCCAACATTTCTATTAAATTTCTTTCTTTCAAAAATAGTTTTCAGAGCTTAGATTTAAAAAGATTTGGCATTGATTATTGCCTATTTGTTTTATTTTACTTCACTATTGAGTAAACACGTTTGTGTGAGTAAATGGGTGTTGCATGTGAAATTCATTAAAAGTTACAAGTAGTTTCTCAACTGTGCAGGTTTAACCCTTTTGCAGTGGGTAGGTCAAAGTATGCATACCCATAAACTTTGGAGAGTTGCATTTAAAATTTAATTAAACTACTTCAATATAAATTTACACAAATAAACTTGACATCAAAACATTGATAATCAAATTTTAATTGTCACATAATTATAAAGTCAAAACAAATTATACTAATTATAGGGCATTGTGTGAAGTTTACATAGTATCATTCAGTGTTCTTAGCTGTACTGTTTGATTGATTAAACAAATCAATGTAGTATAAAAAAAAATAGGCTTAAGTTTCACTGATAATCAACAAAAACAAAAAAGGTAGTATTCTCTTTTGTTTTTTGTGTGTAATTTTTATTTATTATTATAAAAGTAACTAAAATGTAAAAAAATTATCTTAGATTAGGTAAGATAATGAAAATAATTAAAAGAAAAATTCTTCAGAAGGTATGCTCTCCAGAACGGCTTAATTCAATACTGTAACATGAGCTGTACATGTGCCATGTTATTTAAAACTTGTGTGGTAGGATTATTAGTTTGACATGCTTCAAAATGGATAAATAAACAATAAAATTAAAGATAATTATACTGTTACGACCTTTTAGCTATTTTGGAATAACATTTGTGGTTTCCTGTTATAGCTTGCAATAGTCATTCTAGAAAGAAACATATGGTAATTTACATTTATTTCACAACTTGTTATTATGGTTATGAGAGTGTGTGAATAAAGTTTTTCCTAAATGGTTTTAAAGTTTACCTAAACAAAATTTGAAAATTTTCAAATGAAAGAAAGTACTTTTTACTTTTAACATACAAAACATTTGCACTCAGAGCAGTCAACTCTGTAGTTCCATATATTTGCAGACAATGTTTTTGTAAAAATTCGGGTATCATATCTACAAAGGACTTAATGTTTACTGAAAACTTTGTAATCACCTTTTAACTTCTCAATATAGTTAACATTTTAATATAAATATTAAACAAAAAATTCTGCTGTTTGTTTTATACCTAACACAAATATATGAAACTGAATAATCTTCATAAGAATCTCTGTAAATGTAGAGGGCATTTAAATGACAATGAAGTAAAATTCAGTCACCAAGTTTTTAGTCGTGTTCCTACTATGTTTTGTATAAATTTTGTTATGATCATAAATAAATTTTTCAGTTTCAGTAATTTGTCTTTCAAACTGTGTACTGTGGTTTAACTTGAATTTGTCACAACTGATGAGAATCTTTCAAATGTCAGGAACATGTCTTTATACCACATTTGAAGTTTAAGAAGAAATAATAGTTATTTCAACAGTTTTGAACTCATAACTATTTTAAAATTGACATTTGATAATTTTGTAACTTAGTGTAATTTAAAATAACAATGAAAACAAAGATACAATTTTCATTTCTGCACAGCTCTAGCAGTGCATTTATTAATTTAGAAAAAACTATCCTAGAGTGTATGTATATATTTGTTAAGGAATTATCATTTCTTGAGAAAATAATTATCCTTTGTTGCTTCTATTATATTTTCGTTCATTTTGAATGGTTTTATTACTCTAGTCCATGTTTCAAAATAGTTGTAGGTAAAATTTAAATATGACTGGATAGAGCTGATTTTAAGCTATTTACTTCAGTGTGGATTGATTCAATGACCCGTTATTGATTTTTGTTTTTTTGTAATATTGACTAGCAGGATTCATTATAGTGGTGAAGAAACAAGTAGAATGTAAAGCTTAGAAGACTTAGGAAAATATCACTGATCTGGGATTTGTTTTCTACTCTTTCTTTAGACGTTACCTTATTTATGAAAATTCTTGTGTTAAATTATTTGAAAGTTATTGAAATTTTCCATTATGTCAAGTTATTGGGTAAGGCTTAGCTGGTATGATAGGTGATAGAAAAAGTATTTCAATGTCAAACCTTTTATAACCTGAAATAGTAGGTACTGCAAGTTATTGTTCGAAATGTTTTGTTCTTTGGCTCTAAATTAACAGCCTCTCTATAGGATATTTTATTTTTGTAAAGATCAATCACGTGCTCTTCAAGTGCAGTCAGTGTAGTTTGATTCTGTGATCATGTAACAGATGCTTGTATATCATATGATTATAGTTCTAGAACCCATCGTATTATTCACAAGACATCTTCAAGCCAGTCTTACATTCCTCTAGTGCAGTTAATGTGGTTTGTTTTTGTATACAGGACAGATGATTGTATATCATGTGACTACAGTTGTATGACCATCATACTATTTACAATCTCTTTGAGTGAGTTGGCTAACAATTCCATGAAATAAAATTATTATAAATTGAAGAAAAATACCATGCACTAATTTTAAATGTTTTTTAAGTTTATTTATTCAGTTATGTGTGTTTGTATTAGAGCACTAGTTTATTCCAATCAGTAAGCAGTAGGTTGTGTGTATTTTGTTAACATAACTAGCTAAAATACAGGTGCTTTTTGCTGTTTGTTTTTTATATCTACTTTTTATATCATATTTGATTGCTGTGAAATAGTATATGTCTTACAGTAATACTTTGATTTCAGGCTGTAAGATTAGTACATTAACTTTTATTACACTGTTTTATTTCATTTAAACCAAACAGTTAAATTCTGAATTAGTTATTTTTGTATAGTATTTAATTACTCTTTTCAGAGAAAGATTTTCTTTTCTTTTTTTTTTAAAAAAAAAAAATTAAAGTTTTATTTGAATTATAGGAAGCTTATATTGCTGATCTGGATTCCAAAAGTGGAGCTTCTCTGAAGCTTACAATCATTAATAAAGATGGATGCATCTGGACCATGGTTGCTGGTGGAGGAGCATCAGTGATATACAGGTGGAAGCCTTTTTTTGTTTTCTAAATAAAAGGGTGGTCAAACTATAACCCAAATAGTTGCACACGAATATCAATTTTATAGATACTTCTTGGCAATGGAGCAAACTTTATAAAGATATTATAACAGAAAATCTTCTGGTACAAATACATTTTAAGTGACTTTAAAAATTTATCTTTTGCAAAATGTGTCATAACACTGTTGTATCAAACTGTGAAGTAAATAACAATGGGGTATTTGTATTAAAATGGTGCCTGCTTTAGAGAGCTAGTGCTATTATGGTACTTTAATGTATGATAAATTAATTTGTTATGTGGATTTAGTTTGTCTCTAGACCAGCAGTGTATCTTTTATTAGTGACACTGTATGTGAGCTTGGTGGAGCTTCAGAGTTGGCCAACTATGGTGAATATTCTGGTGCCCCAAGCGAGCAGCAGACATATGAATATGCCAAAACCATTTTGAGTCTGATGACAAAAAAAGCCCATCCTGAGGGTAAGTGTGCAAGGAGAAAGAGTATGAAATTTGATTCTAATGCCAAATCATTCCTGTTTTGTTAGTCATTTCAAAAGGAACTTTTATACTTTGGGTAGAGTATCATTGAGTAGATGGGTTGACTAGAAATTTGTACATTTATGTAATAGTGTACATTTATGAAATAATTTTATCAATAGAAGATTTTATCAATGTAATAGGGTGATCAGTAGTGCATTCATAAGTTAAGTGGTTTAATGAGCATTAATGTAAGTTTGATAAATTAATTAATTTAAGTAATTGTATATTAATGAAATAGCTGTTGTTGTTTTTTAATTGCAAAGTGACCCTATTATTGTTGCTATATAACTTATCAGTTGGTGATATTTTTCAGTACTTAACTATTTAGTTTTATGTAGTTTAGTGAAGTTTTGCAGCTAATTTTATTGAAAGATGCAAACTCAAATCTTGCAGCATTTTTTGTTTCACTTTAGAAAGTTTTTATCACAATTTGGCATTTAATCACATCTGTATAGAAGTGTCTTTGGTAAAAATGTTATCAGGCAATAACAAATATATTTTAAAACTTTCTGGTACTGAAATGGTTAAATCAATATCAGAGTTTTGTGGGAAAATAAATTTATCTTTACATTTGCACTGTTGAATATCATTGGGTTACATAGTATATACAGCAATTACTTAAAATATATATTTATGTGTGTAAGTTTAGGAACGCTTTTAACAAAATACATAGGTTTATATATATATATAAAACCATCAGTTCTCTATGATAGTAAGTTTAAGTTATTTAATACATTGTGTCAAAACCCAGACACAATTTGAAAGGGATATAAATTAAGATAAGATAGAAACATTTCAGGTTTTTCTTTTGTTGTTGAATTTTTTGTAGTTACATGAACTGGAAGATATGGCAAACTTTTGTACATTTGAAATAAAGATTATTGACATTATTTGAATAGTTGAATCAAAATATAAGTACAATTTCTTTCTTTCTTCTTTTTTTTTTAGGAAAAGTGTTAATCATTGGTGGAGGTATTGCTAACTTCACTAATGTAGCTGCCACATTCAAGGTAAGACCTGATTGTTGAGTAAAAAATTGTCTCAAGAATGTTAAACTCAGAAAACTACTCTGCAATATTGCTGGGGAAAAAGTTGTGGTGCCTCAAATTTATACAGTTGAATTGTCACTTAAACACACAGTATGACATGAAATAAGTGTGTAACAAACAGAAAGAGTAATAGTACTGAAAAATAATAATATAAAAAACATAGACAGAACTCAGTATGTAACTATCTATTATTATTATTATCTTCATTTTTCATGTAATTATACAGCACTGTGCAAAAGTGTTAGGACTAAGACAAAAGTTATATTTTAGAATACTTTCAAAGACCAGTGGTAGGTAAATCACAGGTAAAACTTTAAAATTTTAATAACCTTCATGTTTAGTACAACAGAAACTCTGTAAATGCTTGACTTAAGCAAACAGTTGATATTTTGTTTTAATAAGTGCAGACAGTTTTTCAAGTGTTGTTTTCAACATATTTTTCAGTGTTCTTTGGGATTTTACTCTAAATGTCTCGCACATTTCTTTGGATGTGACTTTTGATTTACTGAATTTTTGATCAATTAAATCCCAGATTTGCTGAATTAGGTTGAGGTTGGGGGTCTGTAGTGGCTATTGCATCATTTGAATAATTCCAGTAACTTCTTTCTCAGCAAATTAATTTCTTTTCAGGTTGGATGAGTGTCTAGGTTCATTGTCTTTTTGTTAGTAGAATCCTTTACCAATAATGTGCAAACCATGTTTATATTGTGATGGGTCAGTATCTGATGATATGTGTGCTGCTCCACTAGTCCATCTATTTTGCAAATATTTCCTGTTACCTCAGGAGCAAAACACCCTTAAACCATCATATTGCCTCTCACATGCTTCTTTGTAGGTGCTATGCATTGAAGTAAATATTTTTCACCTTTCTTCTGCTGGGTTTACAACCTACACTTTGAACCAAATATTTCAGACTTATTCATCAATGACATCCTTTTCTAATAGGCAACAGTCCAGGTTTTGTACTATTTAGCAAATTCCAGTCTTTTGGCAGTATTTGGAGATCAAAGAAATGGTCAAAGAGTTTCTTAAATTTGCTGATTACAGAAAAGTGACTGGATGGAAGGAAACAGAAGGTTGTTGCAAATGGAGTTCAGTCAAACTGGATTGATATTGCAAGTGTGGTACCTCAGGACTCAGTCTTAGGACCTTTTATCATTTTGATTTAAATTAATGACATAAATGAAAGAATAGTCAAAGAATTACTTGAATTTGCCAATGATGTGCAGAGTCTTGGATTTGTTGGCTCTGAAAATGATGCTGCTGCTTTATAAATGGATTTGGATCATCTAGTGTATTGGGTAAATAAATGGCAGATGGATTTTAATTATGTTAAATGGAAGATATTGTATATGGGTTATCATAATTTGAATTATAATTATAATTTGGATGGGAATGACCTTAACTGTATCATGAAAGAAAACGATCTTGGTGTAATATTTGATTAGTCTCTGAAGCCATCTGAGGAATGTGCTGTTTCTAGTGGTGGGACAAATAATATTTTAGGTTGTGTATATAGAAATATTGAATACAAGTCTAAACAGGTTATAATCTCATTGTATAGACTACTGGTTAAGCCACATTTTGAGTATTGTATTCAGTCTTGGACTTACGTTAGGAAGGGCATTGAATTGTTGGGATGGAGGGGCTCTTATAGAAAGAGAACTTAACATTTTTAAAGTTGTTTTCACTTGAAAAAAGAAAAGTTATAGGAGATTTGACTAAAATTTTTAAGATTGTAGAACCAATTTATGATATTGATACATCAACATTTTTCATATTTAACAGTGAGGATTTTAGAACAAGGGAACACAAATATGGACTTAGGCAATGTACAAGTTGCCTTTAATTAAGAAAAGTTTATTTTTCAAATATGGTAGAGGGCCTCTAGAAATGGTTACCTTTGGAAGTTTTGGAGACAGTAAATTTGAATGAGTTTAAAACAAGAGCTTGATAGATATATGAATGATAAGGGTTGGCTTTAAAAAAAAAAATTATTTAATAATCCTCTGGCTTAGAGGATGGAACAGCCAAGATGGATTAACAGGTCACTTGTCCCTAAATATTATGTTATATGGTATTAAGTTCTCATCTGCTATATGACCAAATATTTCATTCTCGTTAAGTGTTTTTGACACTGAAGATCTGGACTTTTCTGTCATTTTGTATTTAGTTGTTTATCTCATGCTAGAAGTCAGTAATAGTTTTCCTTCTGTCCGAATGGCTGCCTAAATGAATACACTTTACATAAGTATCATTAAGTTTATGTGTTTTGCTGTTTCCTTTCCTATTTTCAAATTTATATTTCTTGGTTAAGGATGTACTTAACAGTGACTGGGATCTTTTAATTTTCCAGCAATTTCTCAGATTCCAACCAGTATCATTTAAAGTTTTCATGCAAACTCTGCTCAGCTGATAATTCTGTTTTTTTGGGCTGCAGCATGAGAAAAAAACTTAACATATAGTGTTAAACAATGTTTTTGATCAATGTATATTTGTGGAGTGCCAGCTTCCTTCTCTATAAAAATGTATCTCAGAATTGCTGGTATGGGTATTAACACTTTTATTGATAAGGAGAGAACAATATTTTGACCTTCCTTAGTCATCTTCAGGTTTCTTAACCTTATCAATAAAAATGTTAATGCCCATACCAGCTGTTCGGAGATGCATTTTATATTTCAAGTGGGTTTTTAATCATCAAGAATTTCTTCTATATAGTAAAGACACTGCATGGGGTTCCATGGCAGTTATTTCATATCCTAAATGTAATCAGTACATTCATTCAAGCAGAATACTTATGGCATGCCCTTGGTACAAGTATGTGGCAATTCTGAAGTGTTCTCCCCCTCTCATTCAGTTGTCAACATGGATCATAGAAACATTACCATAATACTGAAATTTACATTCTATAATGGCATGGAAGAACTTCCTTATAAAATTAATGAGTTACAAAATGTTCCATTGTCATAACACTTTTGCCAAACATTTTAAGTTTTGTACATTCTAACTGAAAAAAGACTAATTTTATTTCATATTTTGTAATTAATAATTTTATTAATTTTTTCAAGTTACATTTTAAATCATCATTATGTATGACATAATTTTGAGTTTGTTTCTATTAATTTTTGCATTTACAAAGATAATTTTATTTTTAGCTTTATACATGATTTTAGGACTAATTGTGGTATTTTTGTGTTAAACTGGTTTCTTCAAAGAATATCAGTGCAATCTGCTTTATAAAAAGAATATAAACAAGATATATTATGAAGTAATGCTCAGTTTATCTAAAACTGATTGAAATTATATTATGAAATAAATTTTTTGTATTCGATGTGTAACACACTTTATTAATTCAGAGACAGAACACGACGTGTGTATTTAATTCTGAATGCTGGATAATCATCTTTCATTCTATTCATTAATTGATTAAACTGAAATTTTCCCTTAAGATATTAACCTACTAATCATTTAGTTCAAGATATGGCACATAAATGTTTAAATAGAATATTTTTTACTAAAGACAAAATGTCAGGAAATACCATAGTGACTAATGCTATATAAGACTGTTTATACATATTTGTACATAGAGGAGGCTATAACTGTGAATTATCACTTGGCATACAATTGAAGGACACCACTGTCAACCTTTGTGCATGACACATTTAACAATAGTCATGCATTCCGTGGACAGAACAACTCTGACTTGGGTAGAATAAAAGGGAACAAACACAGCGAGAATGTCATCAACATAATGATTTTCTTGACCACATGTTATTGGAAAAATGTACATATTCAAATAAACAAAAATTATGAAAATTTTACATTGGCATGAGAAGAAAGAAAAGGCATGGTAACTCTACATACCATGTAATCAAAATTTCATAGTTTAACTGAGCCCACTGAGATATGATTAGCTTTACAGTAAAAAAATATTAATAACAGTAGGATCATCAAAAATAATGAATTATTACATTCTTATAATTATATATATTTTGTATTTTGGTTTATTACATTAATTAATTCTAATCTGTTCATTAATGAAGTACTTTTTTTTTACGGTCTATATAATTATCTTTTACATTAATTAAAATTTATTAGTAGAAATTTATGAAAACTAGAATATAATTTTTGGTGCAAAGGGTGTAATTAAGCTTTGGATGTTAAAGGTTGGCAACAACCCTTTCAGTGGAAAGGCCCTTGAAAATCATCTCTTTCCTTATTGAATAGCTATATAAATATTTTATGGAAGAAATATTTGTATCTCTGGTTTGGTTCTGGTGGTCGTATTATATGTTGTTCTGTAACAAGCAACAGAAAAGGTTGTCATTTCGAAAAGTGCTGGTTTTATTACGTTTATATGTGTGCTAAAGATTTACTTTCTGCTTTTAAGTAATAAAATATTTTTTTTATTTTTTACATTTATATGTATGTATGTATGTGTGTGTGTGTGAAATTTAATTTGTTCAAAAAGTAAGAGAATTACTTATTATTAAATGTTATTTTATTTTACTCAAAATAGTGAGTCCTAACATGGCCTGGTGTTTAGGAAGCTTAACTCACAAATGTTTGTTGCAGGATTAAAGTCCAGCATAAAAAAATACCTTTTCAGGAGTGAAGGCATTATAATATGGTTTTAAATGGTAACATATAGCATTAGAAGCTTTGTCATAAGTAAATAAACAATCAAGTCAATGTTATAACAAATTATTCAGCACATTAGTAAGGTTGCTTGATATGACTTAATGGTTAGCATGCTAGACAATAGATTGAAGGGTCCAAGGTTTGAGGTCTAATTCTACTGAACTTCTTGTATACTGTATCTTTGAGTTATAAAAGTAACAGTTCTGTTGCTTCATTCAAAGAGATGGACAAAGTCTTTTTTGTGGCATTTCTTCTGACTGACTGCTGTCTGTGTTGTCAGTTCATAATTAAAGAGGTTGTATCTCAATCATAGATGTTTTGACTTAGCCTTTTAGCCCATCTCTACACAAGATACTATATAAATTGAAATTATAAATTCCATGCAAGGCTCTCATACTGTTACTTGAAGACTTAATAATTTTATTTTTATTAACTGAAGGTTTACAAGGATATACATGAAACTTTGCATGTAACAATAATACTTCTCACACATCTGAATTTGTTTTCAATTACTTTTAAGAGAAACTGTGGCCGAAATATTGATTGATTAATTGCTGTCATAACATTAAACATTGTAATAACAGTATTAGTGTATGGAATGTTGAGAATGTTAATATAAATTTCAGTATGGGAGTTATTAAGTGATGTGAAAATGTTAAAATAGTTCAGTATCTTAATTTGAAATGTACCTTTAGATTCTTTTAGAATCTTTGTGTAGTTACCTTTGGAAAATAAACTGATGTTAGGGAGTGTGCTAAACTCATGTTATATGAACCATTTAAGTTTATTTATCATATTTTAGTATATTCATTGTTGATGGTGTTGTTATTACAGGGTATTGTAAAAGCTTTACAAGAGTTTCAACCTCGGCTCGTAGAACATAACGTTTCAATATTCGTCAGACGTGCAGGTCCCAACTATCAGGAAGGGTTGCGAGTAATGAGGGAAGTGGGTGAGTTAAGCCTAAATATTGTACTGAGTGTTCATGATTAGTTACTAAGAATTGACAGTATCTTTAAAGTTAATAGTTCACGTTAAAAACACCTCACTGAGCTTGTTGCATCTTGATTAAATTTTACTTTTTTTTCACACAGATACAAACTATTTTTGCTAACCATTAATTGTAAAGTAGAGGAAAATCAAAGCTGTCTTTCAATATTTATTCATTGGTTGTAAAAGTCTACAGAAGTTCAGGTTTATGACACTGAAAAATGAGCTTCAACCCATTACTATTACATTTTACTATTCCAAATAAGTTAAAGTTTGAATATTATTTTGTACAGTTTGAATGGTTCTTGCAGTTGCAACGTAAGTCTCTTTGGGCACTTGTTTAGTAGTATTAGAACTCAGGTTAGTGGCATAACATTAACTTTATTAAATAATTATTTTAATAACTAAAGATTTACTAATTTAAACTCAGAAGAATTAGAATAAAATGATAAATGTTAGCATTTTTAATCCAACAAACAAAGGAAGTACGATAATTATAGATAAAGAGGATTGTTTAAGAAAGGCTGAACATGTGTTTAATGATTGAGCTATGTTTGAGAAGTTACATCACAACTTTACTGTAACTAAAAGGTATGGGTTACAAAGATATTTTTAAAAGAGAAGAAAGTTAGTATATTAAATTAAAAACAGTATTTAAATATCAGATCATCACTTAGTCATCCAAGATTTTTTTTTAGTCTTTGTTAAATTTCAAATTGCAAAATTCCATTGTGACCTAGTTTCTAACACTGGAACTTGTAATCATACTCTAGTGAGATGTTTGATTGAATTTTTGTAAGATGTTTTCTTCCAAAGTAAAGAAAGTAATAATTTTGATTATATTATAAAATTGAGTTATGTAAATGCAAGTAATATGAAACATTAAGTTTAAATAAAGTTTCATGTAGGCAGTACTCTTGGAGTACCAATCCATGTGTTTGGCCCAGAAACCCACATGACAGCCATTGTTGCTATGGCAATGAAAAAAAAAGATATTCCAGAACTTCCAGAAGCCAGTTATACAACAGCTAATTTCCTTCTTCCTGATGGAATGCAGCAGGTATGTGTATTTTTTTGTGGTTTGTTAATTATCTCTTACCTTTGGATGCTGATAATAAAGAATGTCTGTAGATCTAATAGAATTATATGCTTTGCAATTTAAATAAAGAAAAGAAAGAATTAAAAAAAATAGCTATAGAAATAATCTAAAACCTAATTTTTAACCAGCTAGATTTGACAACATTGCAACAATTGTTCTAAAAGGTAACAGTCTGGCAATTGTTCATCTGACTGGTTTCAACTTCTTGTACAGGAATGTACCTTATAATGAAAATATGACAGTTAACACTGAAAAAAACTAGTGGTCTTTAGTTGAAAACCCTACTTTGTCCATATTCTGCAGTAACTTGCAGTATTCTAGGATAATCTGAAACAATCAGGCTAATATTATATTAATACTATGTCAGAATGAAATTTAACTGACCATCAGATTTCAAAAATGAGTTTTAAAGTAAAATCTGTAGGTATGACTGCACAAATTTTAACATTGGAGACTGAGAAAATTTCTTTAATGTGTTCTGGGGACACAAAATAAATTCCCCTCATGTTGCTGTTTTAATCTAATTCAGCATCATACATCTCTTTGAGTAACCTTGAGATATTTTTACTGTCTTACATTGATTCATCATTACAACAGTCATTCTGATTTAGATGGGAAAAGCTAGAAAATACCAAAGGCAAAAGAATTAAGTGCAGAAAATGTTCAAACGTTACTATTGTAGTTAAAAAAAATAATAAAGTAATAAAAAAATTAAAAGTTCTGATATTTCTACATTTTGTGTAAAAATATAGAAAAGCCCATTCTCTTTCCAAGTGACTTGTTCAAGAAGCTCAAAAAACTTTAAATGAATGTTGAAAATTAATGGATGATAAAATAAAAAACATTGAAACAAGTAAAAAAGGTGTAAAATTAAGTAATACAAGTTATTTTAAATTGTTTAGCAATTTGCTATAAAAGTAAGTAGAATTAGTTTGGTACCACAGAATGTGGGAGTTCTAGTTTTGTACTCTTTAAATAAACGTCAAATAACCAAGGACAAAAGTTTTTGCTTTTTTATTTGTTCATTTTTGCAAACTTTAAAGAAATATACTGCAAATACTTAGTTGATTTAGCAAAGATGTAGTATATTTCAAGCATGATGCCAACTGTTGTGATGCAGTAATTTGAATCACTGATGTTGTCGTGACAACACATTGTACCATTGTCAGTATTGATTATAATGTTTCAGTTTATTTGAAAATCTTTTCCACATGGCAGTGTAACACCAATAGCCATGTGAGAATGAGATGTGACATACATCCATGAGTAAAAAGAAAAGAGCAATGTGTACATCGTACTGTGTTTACTCAAACCACAAGTTATTAGCATGCACAAAAACTGTGTTTATGATGGAGTCAATCATTTGTTCTGATATAGAAAAAAATGTGAATACAGTTGTTTTCTTGATGAATAAACTGGTTATGGACAGCAGCTGCATACTGTAAACAAATACAAGTGTATGGGATTATGTTTTAAAAGCCTTTCATCTCTTGAAATGTCCACAACACACGTTTTTTTGCAGCTGACAGTTGCTGTTTTTCCAGTTTACTCACCATAAATACTCTGCCTGAACTATGTATCAAAGAATACAGTTTTTCTTAATCATTTTTTGTATTGTGAGATGTAACTGTAACATTTTATTGTATTATGAATCCTACTAGCAGGAAACATATAGAAAACCTTTGAAATGGTATATGTGGCTGATGTTCTTTTGACTGACTATATATATCAATTACTATGGCTGTATGGTGGTCTAAATAAATATTCATAAAGCAACAAAATTACAAAATGTGATGATTCATTTTTCAAGTGTCCAAATCAATTACAAACAACCCAAATTCAACTTAATGTTTAAAAGAACTTAAGAAACATATGGTGAATCAAAAACCTATGTTTCAAATACTGTCAATTTCTTAACATAATTCTGATTCATTGTATATTTAACTCTTAGGTTTTAGTTTTATTTTAGTTAAATATAAAACTTTTGCAGTCAACTACCCCCCCAAGACGGACGTCGTTTAACAGTTCTGAGGAGAAACACAAGTCAGCTTCATCAAGTGTTGCTTCTGGTGATGACAGCACTGTAAAACCCTTATTTTCAACGGTATGTGTCTTAATGTTAACTTGCTTGATTATTCTTTTGTTTGTTTTTACTTCACTGTATTTTTTTTTTTCTGTTCTCGAACTTATTTAAACTTGTAGTCACATAGATTGTTTTTTTTTTATAACTTACTCAGTAAACATAACTTTGAATACATAAATCTACATGAAGAACAATTGTCAATATTGGTTTACTGTTTTAGAGGCTCATCAGTTTTTTTATTATTGGCAGGGCACAAAAGCCATTATTTGGGGTATGCAAGTCAGGGCAGTTCAGAGTATGCTGGATTTTGATTTTGTATGTTCTCGTAATGAATGGTCAGTGGTAGCCATGGTATATCCTTTTACTGGAGATCACAAGCAAAAGTTTTACTGGGGCCACAAAGAAATACTGATTCCCAGTAAGTTGTGTTTGAAAATCGTTAGTTATGCTTGGAAGCATAAAATGTGTGTTTTGGGGAGAAAATATTTGCATATTAAACATGCTTTGTGAATGATTGAAATAAGAGAAACATAAAAATGAGTGTTTAGGACTAAAAGATTCACTTTCTAAAATAATTAGTTTATCTTCATATATTAGCTGTTCATACATAGTTGAACAAGGTGTGGCATATGTTATAATATTATATACATAGGCATTGATTTCAAATAGGTTTCTGTTATATCTTAGGGCAATGTTTATTAAATAACTTTGTACTGATGAATTATATAAGCTTGATACAGTTTTTAAGTTGTATATCTGTTATGAACATTTGTAAGGCTTACAGGAACTGGTAGTTTTTAGGAAATGTTTTGAATTTAAAAAAAAATTAATAATAATTCAATAATGTGTAATAATGAGATAATTTATGACTGAAACTCTGTCATTTTCAGTGTATAAAAATATGGCAGATGCCATGAAAAAACACCCTGAAGCAGACGTATTAATCAACTTTGCATCCTTGAGATCAGCATATGAAAGTACCTTAGAGACATTACAGTATCCACAGGTAATGTAATTTTATGTATGGATTTAAAGTTGTTTCTGCAAGTAAAGCTTTTCTGCCCCATTTATATATATATATATATATATATAGCAGAGATAATATTAATAGTAAAAGGTTTTTACTATAAAAATTCTGTTTTTTTCCTGCACCATAATTCTTCATAATCAAATTGACTTTATCTACTTGGAATTTTGTACTTTAATTTTTATATGTTTCATTGAGCAAAGCATTTGCAGTTAAATTGATTTTACTTTGGAGTTTAGTTTTTTGATGAAATTGAATTTGAATTTTTTATCTTTTGTATTATAAGTTGAGCATAAGGAAATTCAATTAAAAAAATCAGGTGATTGAATCATAGATACTTTGCTGTGGTATGTTTTCACTTGACTCTAAACCACTTTGTAAGAGTAAAAATATAATATTTAAATGTACTATGAACCTTCTTGAAGTAGAGCATAATTTTGTTTCTTTTAAAATGTTCACACTTGTGAAATATTTTAAACAACATACTTATATACTTTAAAATATTGTATTTATTGTAATTGGATAAAAGTTTTAAAATAGTTGAGATTTATTCATTTTTGTAAATTATATTAGGAATTATTGGAGTAAAATCTAAGAGTTATTAAAATATGATAAAAGTGTAAATAATGACTCGTGAGCTCATATCTCTTAATAAACTGCTCATGTATTGAACACCGCTGCATGTATAATTAGTTCATCAAAAAAGAGATTTAATTGTTAATTCAGTGTGTTTGAAAACTAGTTATTTTGGAGTTTACGACTTGGTAAAGATAATATGAGCAATCGCAGGTGTTTAAATGTCATTTGTGGATACAGTCTGGATTTTTCATGATACACAAGTAAACTGGCTAAAAAAAGGGCATGGTAGTTGTAAATACCTGATAACTTTTATATCCTATTTCATTAGAGTAATTGCTTTTAAGTTGATTGAGTTGAAGTAACAATAATATTTGGGGATATACATTTTCAAATATTTCAGTGAAATCTGATCTAATAAAAATAAACATATAATGAAATGTTAAGAACATCAAAGTGCAGTGGTGTTAGCATGAAGTTTAAAAATTATGGGAGAAATATTTATTCCTTTTTAATATATTCATGTGTAAAACTTGATTAATGAAGATAATTACACTTTAGCTGAAAATAATTTTGTTTGAGCTTACTGATGGAATGTTTTACGTGTTATTTCATGGTGTTTCTGAAAAGCAACACCATTTTATTTTGCTAATAATGCTCAACTTTTCAAGCAATGGAATCAACACTTTCATCACTTGCAGAGCAAATCTGAATATAGCTTGTCAGTAAGATGTTCCACCACTGTTTAACAACATTAGGTAGAAGCATGCCTATTTATGGTTCATCTTTTGCTATTAAACTGTATTCCTCTGTGTGTTTTCTTTTGTTCTGAGCAGTGAAACATTAACAAAAACACAAATGAAACATTGCCTTCCAGTCTCCTACAAAGTTTATCTTTACAAATCGAATGTATTTTATTAGAAATAACTTTATGTTCTTTTCATGTTTCTTTCAGATGATTAAGTAAATGGCTTTCCTTGTTGTAGTACAACAAACAGTTTATTTTTATTCGGCATATGTTTATATTTATTTATATATCAAAAAAGAATTAAATATGGTCAAAAGAATGTACAATGTTACTACATTAACATGATATCAATCCATATCTTCATATTACCTTGAGCTGTTAATTTTATTATGGAACACAAATTGTTGACTTTCTTTAAAAATTAAACAAGAAATTGGTGGGAATGTCTTTTTCTCTGCTCTGTAAGTTAGAAGTTTTCTGTGTTCAGTAGTCTGAAGCATTATGAAATGTTTACTTTCTTTCCCCCTTGTTCATGTAAATCGCAAAAACGTAAATCTATATCATGTATTTGCAATGTTTCACAGCATTCACCAGTTTTATTTTGTAAAGTAGATATAAAGCTTTCAGCATAGCTTTTGCATCATCATTGTTCTGATTTTAATTGTAAGTCCTGTTTGTTTTTATTTCTTTGAAATCCACAAATCATATTGCCTCATGCAAAATTTTCATATATTTTTGTTTCTGCTAAAACTGCTAATGAAACTTTGCCTTCTACTCTTTATCATTATGTCAGGATTTCTGACGATTGAGACCTCAAGTTGACTTGTTTTGTTGAAAGGCTTGAACACCTTTTTCTACTCAACCTTTATATGCTAACTGAAATATTCTATGTTAAAAGTAAAAGCCAGTGTTACGATAAAAGCTAATTATTATGACCCTGCTTTGTACTGTACAAATTTGTACTGATGTACATATAATAATTTTTACTGAGTGCTTTTATGTTTAGTGTCATCAGTGTTGGTACTGTGTGTCATGTAATATATACTGTAACAAATTGTGGCATTTACTGTGTATTATTATTTTTAAGTTGTTTGTATCATATGTTAAATAGAAAGTTTTCATAAAACAGATGTTTGTTGTATATTAAAAAAATTATATTTATATAGACACACATCACACACATATAGGAATTTTTTTATCTCATTACTATACAATTTATTACTTTGTTAATGTAAATAGATGAGGTAAACGTGGTCTTATGTTTTTTTTTCAAATGCACCAAATGATACATTTATAATAACAAACAAATGAGAAAGTAGAGATCACGTTTTTTCATATTTGTTGCAAAAGTTTGACATAACTGTAGGATCTGCCATACTTGCAAATACATCTGCATAAATCAGAAATTAATCCAGTATTGATGTAAACTGGTTGAAATTCTGTAAATTATTTACTTTCCTACTATCTGCTTGCAGATTAGGTGTATTTCCATTATTGCTGAAGGCATTCCAGAGAATATGACCAGAATGATGATCAAAAGAGCAAATGATAAAGGAGTGACAATTATAGGCCCAGCAACAGTGAGGAACTTGTTCATAACTTTTGTAATAAGTGATACAAAGAAGAACCAAAATTTGGTCTTCTTTAATTTCAATGTTTGTGACCTTTTTTTCTATAATGTGTAGTATAAGTAATTTTGAATTATATGTGAAAAACTGATTCATAACTCAATGCTTACAAACATTTTGGTTTCCTGCTTTCTGTTGTTCAAAAGCCACAGGAAGTAGTTTGGCAGAAACAATTGTTGCAGGATAATTGTAAATATTAAACCAGTTATTTTTTAATAAAAAATGTATATTATATGAATATATATAATTTATTGGTTACAAAAGTTCATATTGTAGTAGTAATTTCAAGTTTTTATTAATTGCAATGTCTCAACTTTGTAGGTGGGAGGCATTAAACCAGGCTGCTTTAAGATTGGTAACACTGGTGGAATGATGGATAATATTTTATCATCCAAACTCTATAGGCCTGGAAAGTATGTATATATTTTAAAATGCCTGGGGAGCTCTTGTGAGGGGTTGCATAAGCTATTGAGAAAACTGATATTCAAAGTTGAATTATTTCATTGTATTCTAAATTGTTAGTTTTTTATTATTGTATTGTGTAATATGTAAATTTTGACTCTTTTACTGGTCATAATGTATGTATTCTAATACAAATTAATTAGTATGTATAATTAAGTGAACAAAACTTGGAACACAGCCCTATTATAAAAGCAAGCTAACAAATTCATATATTAGATGCATTATAAGTGTGTATAGTGATGTTTGTTTCTTGCTTCCTTTCAAAGTATATTTTTATAGCATGTTTAAAAATAGTATTATAAATATTTTTTAGTGTGGCATATGTATCACGCTCTGGTGGGATGTCCAATGAGCTGAACAACATCATTTCTCGTGCAACCAATGGTGTTTATGAAGGAGTGGCTATTGGAGGAGACAGGTAGGATCAGATATGAAATGTTCCTAATTGTAAAATCTTATAGAATTATATAATGTAACTTACGTTTATCAACTTAATTAGTTGTTTTTTATAATTTCTTTCATTTTGTTTACATAGGTACCCAGGCACTACTTTTATGGATCACTTGTTACGATATGAAAAGGAAATAGATGTTAAAATGATGGTGTTACTGGGAGAGGTAAGTTTATCATCAGTATATTAGAAATTGTAGGATTTAAGTTATCTTTAACTGTTCCATGGGCTGTGCATTCTATATTATTGCTACTTTTAAAATTGATAGTATAAACTGTCCTTCCTTCCCATTGGTCATTGTTTTTCTTGACAATGTGCAATGTGCTGCCAATTATTCTGATGATTACCTGACACTTTTGGGCCTGGCAAGAGCTCAACTTGCAACATTTGTATATCTGTGATGCCCTTTCTCCGGTAGTGTTTGAGTTTTTCTGGTTTTGTAAGAGGAACTTGAAATTCTATTTTTTGCTCCACCTCTCTTGTCCCATATACCCGTTTCCCTTCTCTTTAGGATCTCAGCATCTATCAGAAAGGGAACAAAACCTCCTCACCAAACAAACTATTAATCCTGATCTACATCCTTCTTAGAGGTTTTGCTTTCATCTGTTTGTAATTTCCAAAAATATTGGAGAATGTAGGCCTGCCATCAGTCTGTACTGCCTCAGTTGTTTTGTTCACCTCCTATTTTTTTACTATGGAATCATACATCATGCTTCTGTGTCCATTTTATCAGGTCTACAGTTGACCAAGTTGGATGTCTCCAATGCTGCATATTTCCATCTAAGTACAGTTTTGTTCTTATCTATGGTCATTCATTAATAGCTAGCTTTTGCTCCTTATGTTTTTGTCAGGTAGTGAGAGCTTTTGTTCTTCTTCATCATCATAACCTGAGGTTATGTTTCCATTTTCACCTGAACAGTCTAGCTCGTCATATTTATCCGCTTCTTCTCAAAACTAGTCGGGTGAGCTGATTGACCAACTTAGAGAGGTTCTTCCAATGTCTCATCTAATAACTTGTACATTCAGATGTCTCTTTCAACACTTACCTCAGTTGGGCATAGCCTTCTTTCTCCTCTTTGACTCTGTTCTATGGAAATTTTAGTTCACCACATCCTGTCTGTTCCCTCTCTTTCTGTACACAAGATTCTGTCACTTTTAAGGATGTGGTCTTCTGTGGCATCTCTCATCCCCCTTGGCCATGCACACATGCATTCACTTCAGTAGACTCTACACAATGAGTGGAATCTTCCTTGGGATACCTTAAATGATTTTTTTTTGATAGTTGGAGAAGACTCGCACTCCTCCTCCTCACCTGAACTTGTATCTATTTATGGATGCACACCTTCAGGGCTGGAGTGTGTGGGTTGATCACCAGGAGGCTTTGTATTATTGGTCTGTAAATGAATAATCTTTACATATCAACATCCCAGAGATCCTAGCCATTCGCCGCACGTTGATTCACTTTTTTCCCATTGCCTGACATTTTCTGATGATTATCCATAATGACAATATCAATCACTAAGGTGGCACCTGGTTGAGATCCCTACATCTTCATGCATTGGATTTCATGTATTGAGTTCATACCCAGTACATTTAACTGAATGTCACGTCCTGGATGCTTTCAACTTCGTAGTAGATCATCCATCCTGCCCCAACACAATTTACCTGATAAAGTAGTCTGTTTATCCTTTTGTTTTCAGATGGCTTTGCAATATGTTTGGTTTTCCTCACATTGATGCTTTTGCTACTGTCCTCAATCACCTGTTAACTCTCTTTTAGCTTCTGGTACCTCATCATCAGGCTTTAGCAATAGATGTCGCTAGCCAAGATTGGTCCCACAAATTTTTACATGTTTATCCTCTCATTTGGTTGCTTGATCGGGTAGTTTTTCTTATGCCCCTTTATGTCAGTCCTTCTGATCATTCTCTACTGGCCATCTCAAACATGGTTTCTTTGTTTACTGCAACTCCAATTACTCCCTCCTGAACCACTTTACTTGTTAGCCATCATCATTCGTAAACTCCAGTCACTGGTTCTGCATCTCCTACTTCACATTGTCCAGCTTCATGCTTGGCATTTGTCTGGTCCTTGACAAGGATATCTGGTTTATCTAGTGGTTAGGCCTTTCATTTAGTTCAATCCATATGCTCTTCCTCCATAGAAGTGTATCAGTGTGAGTGGAAGACCTTTCATACCTGGGCCCTGGCTAAGAGATCTCACACTGCTCGTCCTACTTATTGCTGGTGTCCAAGTTTTTCACATTTCTTTTCCACCAGGTATCTTTTGATTTTCTGTTGATGTGTGTTAAGCTTTATAATGAATAGTCAAAAACAGGAAGGAAAAATAAAACATAAAAATAATCCATAAGTGAAAAGAAAAAGACATAAAATTACATATATGACCTGAATAAGATATTTTAAGACTATTTGATGAACCATTAAAAGGTATGTACATACTTCTGTTTTTTAATTTTAAACATTTCATTGCACTGCATGTTGATAAATGCTGCAGTTGATAACATGATAGATAAAAATAAAATATAAACATTTGCTTTTAAAAACTTGATATTTATTTAGAAGGTTCTAAAGTATATACAAATGAAATTTTAAACCCATAATATAAAATAATTATTTTTATACTTAACTTGAAAATCGCCTTATACTTGAACTGTGCAATTAACCACTTTAACGAATTTTTAGTAGAAATTACAGAAAAAATTTAAGTAAATATTTTATTCATCTGAAATTATATATCTTTAGAAAAGTCCCTGTCAAATTTCATCCACTAGGTTTATTATTTGAATGAAATATGATAATTACATTATGTCCTTGCAGATGAGGTAATCAGAGAGATAATACAGAATGTTAAAATATGTATTTGATCAGGTTGGAGGAGTAGAAGAATATGAGGTTTGTACAGCTCTAAAGGATGGAAGGATCACTAAACCACTCGTGGCTTGGTGTATTGGAACTTGTGCTGACATGTTTGCATCTGAAGTCCAGTTTGGTCATGCTGGAGCATGTGCTAACAGTGACAGAGAAACAGCAGTCTCAAAGAATAAAGCTTTAGCCGAAGCTGGAGTACATGTACCACCTACATTTGATGAATTAGGCATAACAATTCAGTAAGTTTTGAACAACTGTTGTTTGTAAAAAATGGGTTTTTAGAATGGTAATAAATATTTTTCTTCTATAGTATTTTGAAAACTAACTATAAACTTTTTCTAATGAGTAAACGTTATAATTATAGGCTGAGGATGCATAATATTTGTAATAACACTATGTAACAAAATTTTTTATTTCTTGTTCCTGGGCAGAAAGTGTTATTTCCCAATTGCTTATTCCTAAAGTAATTGGAAAAGACATATTTTTATCTTTAAACTTTGCTTTTGTGTCCTGGGAATGTACAACAAAAACATGATGGCAGACTGTATTTGGGGGCTGATATGTGAAAGTGATTTAGATTACAGTTGCAAATCTCGAAAGACTACTCACTTCTAAACATTTTTGTATAACTTTAGTATAAATATGTGTAAATCTTGATTCATATGTTTCATTCAGACCTTATGTAAATGAAAATGTGCAAATTTGCCCGTTTTTACATAGAAAATAGGTTAATTTCTAAATTTCATTATTCACGTTACAAAAGCAAAGTTTGAAGGGAATAATGGCCATTTTCTGTACTTTTACAACATAAGCAATTAATAAATAACACGTACTATCCAGGAACAAAATTTGTGTTACATAATATTATCAGTTTATACAGCATTCAGATATCAGAACAGAAAATGGTCAAGTGGAAAAATATTTAATTTCACAACACTCTTGAAACACTTTTTAAGGTGATTTGACTTATATTCCCCAATTACTGCTATAAGTAGTGTGCTGTATAATGTTTAATAAAACTAACTTTTTCATAAATCTAATCTGATTGAATTTTTGAGTTTTCTGGTAAGTTTTGTTTATGTTGGATCGTCAAGTCTTATTCTCAGTACAGTCGTATAACCTTTTAACATTTCTTACTTATCCTGCTTCTTGTATTATACTGTTTTTAAATAAGTCAGACTACAATGCTTCTCACAGTAACTACTATGGTTATTAGCTAATTTAGTAACTCTTTCGTGACAACATTTAAATGGTAGAAAAAAAGTCATAAGATAATCTAGATGTTGCTGAAATTAAATTTACACAAAAGGAAACTAATTTTAAACTACTGGTACAATGACTGGTAATTCATTAAATCTAGTCTGAAAACCATATTGATATATATGAAATGTTTCTGGTACTACTACATGAAACAAAGTACAAACTGATTTTCAAAAAGTCAAATTTAAGAAAGAATACACAAATATGTAACTTATGATCTGTCTGAGACATTATATATAATTTTTAAGGCTTGGTAGTTGCTGTCTTATAATTATTTTTTTATTTATAGCCAAGCATCAGTCTATGATGACAATTCTTCATGGCTAAATCTTCAGATAATGATGAATCATTTAGTCCAAGCTGTTTATGAATTAAAGAGGTTGTGAACTTGTTTAGGGAAAATTGTTCAGAAGTCACTTTATATTCATGACATTTTTTTTTAAATCATTAAAATGCTACAAAGAATAACTTTTCAGAATTGTAGTTGAAAAACTCCCTACTGTGATAAACATTGGAAAAGGAAAACTATGAAGTGCTTTGTAAGATAATTCCCAAATAATTCTTTTTACTCTTTTTGTTTCAACTTTTTTACAGAGTTTACTATTCAAGTCCTCCCCCTAAAAACATGATTTTGTTTACTGAAGAATAACATACTAATTAGAAATAATTGCTCATTGCACCGTATTCAACTTGAAATACTTTTAGTTTTTAGATGGTTCACTCTTCAATGTTTAAAATAAAGTAGTAAAGAATAATAACTACATGCATCTTAGTTCTTAGCCTGCTCAACTGCAAAATTGTCCATATATATTTTTAAGTATAACATTGATATTAAACTATTTATAAAATATGAAAATAAGAATAGAATTGAAAAAATGACTCAAAGAAAGAAAAATTGCACAATATTTACAGCCAATCTGCATTCAACCCCAGTGTTTCATTGGTAAGTTTATTAACTTATAGTCCCAAAATCTGGGGGTTGATTTCTTGAGATGGACAGATGACTGGGTAGCTTTGTAGATGAAAAAAACAACAACAATTGCATTCAAATAAAATTTGTTACATAACTTGGAACTATACTCTACATTCTTATTCTACATTTCAGACGTGTTTATGAAGATCTGGTAAGCAAAGGATCCATTGTTCCAAAACCAGAAGTTCCACCTCCAACCGTTCCTATGGATTATAGCTGGGCAAGAGTGAGTTCTTAAAGTGGTTCATAAATTATCTGAATAAGAAATTGTGTTTATTTTAAGTACTTCTAACAGTACGTTTGGTGGTAAAAAATTGTAGTAGGGTTTGTTGCAGTTTCAATGTAATGTTTTTTAACCCTCTTGCCTGAGGTATCCTTTAGTGTACATGAAACAATGTTTGTGTCTCACATTCAAAATTTTATCAAATTATTCTTTTTATATTATATCAATTAGTATAGCATAAAACCCTAGCTAATAATCCATATTTTAATAGTATAAAAGTTTTCAGTTCTTAACACTGCAAGGCTTTTTTTTAATCCTGAATTTCCCCTTGTGTGCCACACGACACATTTTCTCTTCTCTATTTTATGTAGTGCCCCTTCAAAAAGTACAAAAGTAAACATAAGTTACTCACTTTAAAATCATCATTGCTCAAACAAACCCTAATATTTTTTATAATCTTCAATTTTGTTTGGTTACAGAGCAATGAAATAGAAAATTACTTTTTTCATATTCTCTCTTTCAGGATTTGTTACTAGTTCTCTCTTACATTTAATTATATATTATAAATAAACCAATAGAAAGTCAAGATTTTCTTCTTTCAAATGCCATGTTTATTGTGATGTATTTTGAACAGATGAGCATCAATTTCACTTATAATTAAATTTTGGTTTCCACAGGAATCGCAACAGCTAGCTTGGATGAATTTGTGACTGCTGTTGTTACATGGTTAGAGATCCATAAAAATTGTTATTGTTAAAGAAAATTATCTGCTTTTTGCATGTTATTAGTCTACATTCTTTGAATTATTTTATGTACTACCACCATTGGTATTAAAAGTAGGCTTACAAAATTGACTTTAAATGAGTACAAAAGAAGTCACACGAATGATCACGTTGGCCAAGCCCACCTCGAGAGAATTAATTGAATAGTAAAAATATAAAAATTGAGGTTATATCAGTAGATAAAATATACACTTAACATATTTAAATATTAATAAAATGTCTTTTACTTTCAGGAACTTGGATTAATTAGAAAACCTGCTTCCTTCATGACAAGTATTTGTGATGAACGAGGTCAGGAACTCCTTTATGCTGGTATTCCCATAACCAAGGTAATCAAAGGAGAACTTGGGATTGGGGGTGTACTTAGTTTGTTGTGGTTTCAACGTCAACTACCCAAGTATGCTTGCAAATTTTTGGAAATGGTACTGATGATTACTGCTGATCATGGTCCAGCTGTTTCTGGAGCTCACAACACCATTGTATGCGCAAGAGCAGGAAAAGACCTTGTATCATCACTAGTTTCTGGCCTGCTTACAATTGTATGTTAATGTTTTTGTAATTGCTATATTCAAACAGATTTAAAAACTAATTGAAAAAGCATTTCGCCGTACGTGATTGTTCATATTAGTATTTAAAGAAATTACATAAATCTGTTTGTCTACTGTGATTTGGAGTGTTTGTAGTGCAAAGCATCTTGAGTTATTATGACAGTTTTGAGTAACAAACAGTTTTATGGATTATACAAAATGTTTTTAAGCTTATCTCTCACCTTGTTTAAATTAAAACTGAAAGTGTTTTTTATTTAGAATTTGTTCCTATTTCACCACTCAGAAAAAGGGAATTATTATTATTATTATTATATGTAGTTTTAAGCATTCCATCAGAAATATAATATTCTATTTTTATTTTGAAGCTTGATTTTACTGTTAATATATCATTAATTTGATATTTTCTAATTGACTATAGGGAGATCGATTTGGTGGAGCATTAGATGGAGCAGCAAAACAATTCTCTCATGGATACGACAGTGGAATGATCCCCATGGAGTTTGTGAATACAATGAGAAAGAAAGGACAGCTGATCATGGGGATTGGCCACAGAGTGAAGTCGGTATGTGGGTGTAGGACAGTAAATACTATAAAGAAATTTACAATATTCATGAATGAGGTAAAATGCTCGAGATACATCGTATTGGAAAACACTGTAAAAGTTCTTTTTTGTTATTTTGTGAAAAACCTTTTGAGAAATTCTAAGGTTTATCTTATATATTTTTGTCTCGTACACTGCAGCTGAATAACCCAGACATGAGAGTACAGCTTCTAAAGGAATATGTAAAGGAACATTTTCCAGCAACACCTGTATTAGACTATGCTCTTGAAGTTGAAAAAATTACAACTTCAAAGGTAAGGTGTATCAGGTCTTTTTCTTTTCTTTCAGATACTTTTCTGGGCCTTAAATTTGAATTTTATAAATATGTATCATCAGCATGATGATATGTTGATGTCATGGATAATTTAATTCTGTTCCATAAGAATTAAAAACAAAACAGTAACATTCTTCTGAAATACTGCTGGTTAAATGTTCTTAAAAACTGCTCCTTTTTCAGTCCTAAAACAAAAGTCTTAACATATTTTTAATTATAACATGTTGTTGAAAATCTTTAAATCGTAGGTAATGTTACATGTCCTTCACTAAATTTAAAAGTATCCAATATAAAAAAACTCTGCTCAAACATGATAGATTTGAGGCTTAATTTGGTATTTTTTATGTATGTGAGTTAGATTTTTGTGTTTTTGAATAAATTAAAAATTATTAATGTTTTTTATGATTGTTATAATTTTATAATATTAAATATCATAAAATGTAAATGATGAAATTTGCTACCAGTAAATGAGTAAAAGTAATAGTATTAAAAAAAGACTTTTTATTTTCCAATGTACAAGTAGTTTGGTGTTTTTTGTATGGGTGAAGCAGATTTAAAATGTGCTACTCTAAACAAAATTTTCTCATGTGGTGTAATGAATATAATCAGTATTTATTAACTTACACACTGTTTTGATTTTACTGATCAGAAACCAAACCTGATTCTTAATGTGGATGGGGTCACAGCAACAGCAGTAGTGGACTTGCTGAGAAATAGTGGTTGTTTCACTCAAGAAGAAGCACAAGAATACATTGATATTGGAGTTTTGAATGGACTTTTTGTTCTTGGACGCTCAATTGGTTTCGTTGGTGAGTGTTTGTGAACATTTTAAAATTGGTGTGTGTGATGTCAGGCATTCCTTTTAGTTGCATATCTTCCAATTCCAGTTCATTTTGCACAGAGGCTTAACATATAGCAAGACAGAAATCCACTCAGTTTTGACCATAACAGAACCAGTATGAGAAATTTTCATGGAACAAACCACAAAATTAATTTTTGGACTTGTTTCATCTGGTGCTTTTTGTTGTTCCATTTCACACTCAAATCACTTTCTTAAATGTACCTATTCATCTGCACATTCATTTATTCTGTAAGACTATTTTGATTATGATAATGGAATTGATGGCAAAGTTGGAGGAAAAGACTTGTTTCTTATATTTTGAATATTACAACAGTGGGAAACATTTTTTACTCCTCGAGGTGGATTCCTGCACATGGTATGGGGACCTCCTAAGGTAGGTTCTGTATTCTCAGTTTACCTCTTTTGGGATCTGAACATTTACTTGTGTATTCACAATGCGTGATGACCCATAAAGGGGAGGAAGGGATCCTGGTGGTTGGGTGGTATCTGGTGCACTACAACACACCACTTTGGCTTTGAATTCCTATAGATGGATAGCTTTGGGGTGGTCCCCTAGGGTCAACTGCATACCAGTGTTGACCCTCCTCAATGGGTATAGTGCTTACAAAGCCCTTGCATTGCTGCAGTGTTTTTGTTTGGCATTATAGTGTGTTCCCTCATAGGACTTCATGTCAAGGGATGGTGTCTGTGATGATGATAGTGACACTGTCCAATTTTATTGTATTTTCAAATTTTTATGGATCAATGCCATTTGTAATTCCAAATGAGTCTTATCTGATTTTTTGCATATTGTTTAGTTTTAACTCTATTCATTTTTACATTTTATTAAGTTTTACTTTTTAAGATTTTTATTTGTTGTTTGTCTCATATCCATGTTGGTTTGCACCAAAGAATGCCAACCAACCAACTTATGTGTTCTAATTAGTAAACCTGTATTTATCATTTGACTTAAAATTATTTCTCTGATTATTTATGCAATATGAACCCCTTAGAGACTGAATGTAGAAGAAGCTTGCTAATCTGTATGTTAAAATAATTATTGTATTCAAGGACATTGAGTGACACAGAAATTGATACTTTACCAGAAAGTTAACTTTACCTATTGTGGGAAAAAGTAAGCAGATATTGAGAGCCCCTGGAAGCTAAGGGTTTGAAAGTGCTATAAAACTAAATCTGAGGCTCTCCATGACTTAAATGTTTTTGAAATGAAACTAATATTTTTACCTTTTTGTGCTTCTGAATTATTGAAGAAGATACTTAAAAGCCAATGAAAAAGAAACTCAACTTCACAAGTTAAAAAAAGAAAATATATCACACACACACACAAGCATACACACATACTATTTTTACCTTTTTCAAAATTTAATATTTCATAGTGATAAATTTAAAAAGTTATACATGATAAAGGTTTACTGTTTTGAGAGCAGATTAAATTAACTATAATAACTAAATTTTGTTTTACGTATATGGCTTCTCTATGCTGCTTATTGAGTTACTACCTGAAAAATAACTTATTTATAGGTGATAAAAAGTTTTCTGATTGGCCAAGTTTGTGTATATAATACTAGCTCAGCAAATAACAATTCCAAGAAACACATATGACTAGTAATAACATTAGCTAAACTTTCATAATTGCAATAGGTCAATTGGATAAGTGGAAATATGCTTACACAGCATTCATGCAACAGAACAGTTTTAGGAACAGGCACAAAGTATTGGTAGAGCATATGAAACGTTTTTGTTAAAGTTGGTGGTAATTCTTTTATTAAGAAAGAGACAGAATTTTGTGTGTTGGTACACCCCTTGAGTCTACGTCTTAAGACTGTTTTCAGTGTAACTGTTACTTTTGATTAGAGGAATTGCCTTAGAATCACCTATTTTTCTTGTAACATTTTCCTTTTTGGATCACTATGTAGATTCACATGCAGTTATTGGAATAAGTAATTTTCAAATTAAATTGTGGTTATGCCTTCTCTTACGAAATTGTTGCAAATCCTTCAAGACATTGAGGAGAAACAAATTTTTATTCTGTACTGTTTGTAAGATGAGTAGTGTTGTAAGCCTGTAGCTAATAAGTATATCCTAAATTTGTATGAACTCAAACGAATAAAACTAATTAATGGAACAACTGAATGGAGATGTGCAAGTTGGAGCAAAGTGAAAGTCGGTGAGTATACCGTAGAAATTGTATTGAGGCTAAATGTTCAAGAGTATTAATGTATTGCTCAACTATATCGTATTTTTGTATAGTTTGATAAAACTTATTGTGTATGGATCATAATTATATGTCAAAATCAGAATTAGATCACATTTTATATTTTAAATTTGGCTTGTATATTGTACAAATTCATAAAATTTGTAAAAGTATGATTCTGTAAAATTCATTTGTTCATAAGAAAACTGACTTTTTTGATAAGTTTGACAAAATATTAGCATGGGATATTACTAAAGAAGATATATTGAACTTTCAGAACTTCTAAAACAAAAGTTTAAATATACATATTATTTTGTTTACAATTTTATTGTGAAAGTGATCTATTAAAGACACTACTTAAGTTTGTTTTTTTAACCTTTGTTATGTTTTAGGACACTACTTAGATCAACGACGATTGAGGCAAGGGTTGTACCGTCACCCGTGGGATGATATTTCCTATGTTTTACCAGAATCCCTCATGGATAATAGATAAAACTGCTTTGTCTCTCATTCCCTTGAAATTTTGAGGATTACACAAAATAAAAGAAGTAATAAAAAAGTTATCTATAGACACATACATAAATGAACACCTGTGTTTGTATGAAAATTCAACTGGTAACTGGTATTTGCTTGTAGTGCACTCTAAAAAACGAATATTTACATAGTCCTTTAAAATCAAATTGTTATCCTGGTTTGAAATTTAATGTAGTTAATGAAACAAAGTAATAAATACCTTAAAACCTGGCATACAAACCCACTAGACCAGGACACCTTGAAAGATACTGATTTCATTATTGCCTAATACTTCCCTAATGTTTTTCTTATCGGTCTGCTTATTGTATGTTAAATTTATGTTTATTCTATTAGATCTTAAATCTCCACAGATTACATTCCTCACCAACACTTATATTCTTAGAGAGAAATTAATACATATTGTGTTTATATATGCTTCACACAGTTGGATGGTTGTCTGAATGTAGAACATCAGATTTACACGTTTGTTAATTCTTTTAGTAAGGTATTTCAGTTTAGTGTTTTGGAAAAGTAAGAAATTAAATACATAAATTTTAATAGATTTCAATTTGGTAGGAAAATAAAGGATAAAGCATATTGTGTACTATTTGTCTTTCAGTATTTGTCTGATATGTCCCAGAAATGTTAGATATCTGTCTGATTTAACCAGAAACAGCAGGAATGTTGTAGGTAGCAGCATCAGTTGATGATGGCTGTTGTTTAAAAGTTAAGACATCATTTCTGGAAAAATCAGTTGCTTATTCTAAAAAGAACTTAGCCTTTCTGAACAAAGCTGGCATTTTTCTGAAAAGTGTCACATTGTGTTAATTCCTTGTGTCTCCAAAATTAACCAGGAAGCTGTGTATGAACCTTGTTAATTCAAAATTGCTGAAAAAGTTTTTACAGAATTAACATAATGTTAATTTGCAGAAGTTAATCACATGCATTGCTTAACTACAGTTAAACCTGCTTATATCACTGCCTTGCATATACTTAGTAACACTGAATAAGTTCATTGCTGTTTATTGTTTCGTAAGTTAGTTTGTATAAGATATCAAAATTTTTGGTGCACAATTTTCAGGAGCATGATTCTCTTCCCCTTAATGTTTCCTAGCAATTAGTTAATTTTTTTTCTCTCTCTGTCTTTATACCAAGATGTAGTCTTTACCCACTCTCATAAAACTAAAATGGAATCATGCATGATTCTCTCTCTCCCACCCCCCAGTTTTTCCTTGCAATTAATTTTTTTCCTCTCTCTGTCTTTATATTAAGATAGTCTTTCTCCACTCTCATAAAACTAAAATAGAATCGTAGAAGAGCATTTCAAATGTGGTTGCAAAGTGATGCTTAATCTTCAGAGTGAAAAATATAAGGAAACTAAAAGGAGAATATATCTAAACTTAACCAGAAGAGTAAAGGTAGTCCAAGATACATTAGAGCACCAACAACAGAAACAGCAACAAATAGAGAACAAAACTTAAGTAAATACGTGAAAAAGAAAACTATATAAATATCAAAAGGAATACTCAGCGTGATGTGCTGTTCAGTAAAGTTAACTTGGATACATTAAAGAGAAAAGGAAAGTCGAGGCACAACTGGAAAATGGGCAAACAAGAAAAACTAATCTTTGTGGAGAATAAAATCTTATCAGATGAGCTAACCATTGGACATGACAGGAGGGGAAAATAGGATAATGGTTTTGATGTTGATGTGATTGAACTGTATAGCAATAGTTGGACATGTTTAAATGAAGGAATGAGAAATTTGACATGAGGTGTCTCAGCCTTGTGTTGGAAACATTGAACACAGAATTAAAAAAGAACAGAAACTTGATTTTCGTAATTCAAGGGTTGTGGGTTCGAATCCCTGTGACACCAAGCATGCTCGCTCTCTCAGCCATGGGGACATTACAGTGTGATGGTCAATCTCTATTTGTTGGTAAAAGAATAGCCCAAAAGTTGGCAGTGGGTGATTATAACTAACTGCCATTCCTCTAATCTTGCACTGCTAAGTTATGGACGGCTAGTGCAGATAGCCCTCGTGTAGCTTTTCGCAAAATTCAAAAACATACAAACAAACATCCAAAGACAGACAATAAACGTGCAGAATATTTTTGCACAAGAGAGGATGTACTTTATACAGTTCACGTAACAAGTTTGTTATGTTGTATGCTGCTTTCACTGAGACTTACGATACGTTCTTGTGTATATATACACAGATCATAAATCTACAGAGGAAAGGGCCTGTCATAGCCAGCTGGTTAGGACGCTTTGTACGTAATCTGAGGATCGTGTGTTCGAATCCCCGTCCTACCAAACATGCTCGCCCTTTCAGGCGTGGGTGCATTATAATGCAAGATCAATACCACTGTTCGTTGATACGAGAGTAGCCCAAGAGTTGGCATGGATGTTGATGACGAGAAAACCCACTTGTAGAGAAAATTATATAAAATGGCTGGTATGGGTAGATATGTACATATCGTTTTCTCTACCCATGCCAGCCGTTTATACACATATAATGGCTGTTGATGACTACTTGGCTTCTCTCTGGGCTTATCCTGGTAATCTAGGGATGGTTAACGCACCGTGAAAGAACGAGTGAATGGTGTAAAGTCTTGTTAAGGAAATTTATATTAATGTGTTTACAACTAAAAATAATGCTGTAAGATATAGTTAGTAGATACGAAGAGGATAACACGTGTAAAGGTTTGGGAAAACGCGGCAAAGAAATATTAGTTCAGATACAACCACACAGAACAATCAAAGGTGTGAAGGTCATATCCTAATGTTCCTACTTCAACCACATCTGGCAACACCTATACAAAGCAGAAGAACAGTTACTGTACGGATTGTTACCATGGTTGAGAAGTGGCGCCTAGTTATTTTAAAACAACAGCGCTGGTTTATAGCTTCGTGAAAGCTGAGCAGTACCAAAGTAATATTTTGCTACGAAAATGAAACTTCGAGGTGTTAAAATTATGAACCGCGAGATTGTAATGCGATAACTCTGATTTTAAAGAAGCCAGTAGATGTCGCAATGAATTAGATGGAAAATTGTTAAAAGGGTTCTAAGAAACCCTTAACACATAACTTTACTACTTCCATAACATTCAACGTACTCTTTATTTACACAGTGCGTACTTGTCCCATGCTGGTACAGCGGTAAGTCTGTGGATTTACGACGCAAAAATCAGTGGCTTGATTCCATCAGTGGACACAGAAGATAGCTTGATGTGGCTTTGCTATAAGAAAACAAATTTTCACATCTTAAAACTCGCTCCTCCTTTTTCCTTTTTGAGAAAATTATAAATCATTTAAATAAATAACAAATATCAGTACGTAACAACGTCTTTATTTACACTATTGTTGGTACGTGTTTCTCTCTGTCTTCTAATAACTTAAAGATGGGCAAATGTTTGTTATTAGTTTCGAGCAATTGCATTTATATCCACCCTGAAATTACTTAAATAACTTGAAAATAGAACACTGGTTGTGAGTGGCGCCTTTTATCTGCGTTCAACTGTCTTTCTTTATTTTGGTTCTAATGTAAAATATTCACGCGTAAGTGATAAAGTTTTTGAGAAAACAATTTCGGTTGCTGAAGTATCTATTTGGTGAAATTAATGTTCACAGATTCAAAAACAAAAAATTCAGGTGATCTGACTGTCAGACTTCACAACTGTTTCTAATTATTTAGTTTGTAAGTGGGATTGTATTTTAATTTCCCACATTAGTGATCAATTTGTAATCCTATGTGTTATGGTAACTTTGTCATTCATAGCTTCAATTCATGTCTATTGTTCTAGCTTTACAGCGGACATTTATAGCATGTGTGTGTGTATTTTTCATTAACTCGATGCTAAAAACACAAAACAGTACTTTTAACACTTCCTTATATCAATAAAGCTCTCCGGCATTTCTTCTATGGGTCTCTACTACAAAGTACACTTTACTTTGGATAATGATGATACCCTCTGTACCAGTGAAATGATCAATAACCTTTTGAGTTTGATCATGTTTTTTAAAACTTACTAATTCTGTAAACTGATTGTCACTCACATCATACTCCTTTAAACTTCTGGTAACGTTATTTCTTCTTCCTCATGACTATTTAAGCCAATTATATAACATTTTTAAATGTGGAATTTTTTTCCAATTTTTAAAGAATCACGTTTAAAACTCACTAACATTTAGGAGCAGGAGTCGTATTGAAAGTTTGCGATTCTGGGAAACACCTCTGAAATTAAAGTAAACAGATGGTCGGCCAGTGTTACTTCTACACTGGTATTAAGTGTGTTCAAGTTTTATTATGTAATGAAATAAACATTATGTCAACGCGTAAACATTGGTTTGCTTTTCTTTTCTTTAATACATCATGGATTACCGCAATTACTGAATATGTGGAAAAAACTACACTGTTTGTTTCTAATTAAATTTTACGCAAAATCGAAATGATACTGTAGGGAAGGCAACTACTAAACACCATCCACCACTAACGTTTGAGCTACTTGAATCGAAAAGTGGGTTTGCTGTCACAGCATAACGCTCCATGAGTGAAAGGGCAAGAATGTCCAGTCATGGGTTTCTAATCTGCGAATAGCAGATTGTAAGTAGAGAGTTCTACTGACCAGGCTGACACACACACTACAATTCATACAGTACAGTACAAAAATGTTAGGACAAGATAATATTTCTATCCCCACTCTCGTTTCATATGGTTAATTCTTCCATGCCAATACAGAATATAAATTTCCACACTATTGTAGGGTGAGAACAGTTATCATTCTTGTAAACTCCTATACTTGTACCAAGGGCGTGTCATAAACGTTCTGCTTCATTGTACACACTGATCAAATTTAAGGCCTGAAATAACTGTCACGGTACCCAATGAATGTGTCTGAAACTATACAGAAAAAAGCTAGAATAAATCAATTTAAAAGCGTTCCACAAATAAACCTTGATAATAACAGTATTTAATACTATATATTAAGTTTTACTGTCATGTCACGTCCCAAAAAGCGTGGAGAGCTGTCAGTATAACAGAGAGCTCGCTTAAAAGCTTTATGTAATGCTTATTGGACTCTCTGACAAATTGATGCAGACTTGAAATGCCTTCCAAACACTGTTAAGTGTACACTACATCGTGAGACCGAGACAGATAAATTTTAAAATAGGAAGGAAAAACCAAAACACTGAAGTTCAGTAATACTGATGTTAAGTGTCTTCGTTCATGTAGCTTTTAGGACAGAAGAAAGACTTCTAAAATTCGTATTGAAAATTATTGATTTCCTCTAGTTTTCTAAATATTATAGACATATCTAACGCATTCTTATGTATCGTAAAAATAATGTTTTCTTTAATAAGATTATTTACTCATTAGAAATTGAATTTAAGAGTGTTCAAAAACAATACATAATACCAGTAACGATGAATATAATAAGATTACATAGTATAAATACCTATGTGGCCAAGCGTGTTAAGGTGTGCGACTCGTAATCCGAGGGTTACGGGTTCGCATCCTAGTCGCGCTAAACATACTCGCCCTTTTAGTTGTGGGGGCGTTATAATGTTACGGTCAATCCCCCTATTCGTTGATAAAATAGTAGCCCAAGAGTTGGCGGTGGGCGGTGATAACTAGCTGCCTTCCCTCTAGTCCTGGTTGGGGGTTGTGCAGTAGGCTAACATTCTACTCACTTAATGAATCCGCAAGCGATTGCGGCCCTATGTTCCTTCATGGAATCGAGAGGCATAATAATATTGTACATATTCAGAGATACAAGAAGCAACAGCATTTGTTATATTCACTCTAAAGTTATATAATAACTTTTAGATTACCACATACGTTGCAATAATTATATTTGATGGACTCAAGTATATTCCGCATACTCTGATAAGTTTCTTTCGTGTTCAAAGCATAAGCAACAAGAATCAATGTCTTAATGTTTACAGTGTGCAAAAGTACAGCTATCACCTCAACTTTAGACGGGGTATCCAGTGTGTAAAAGTACAGCTTTTAGTTTAACTTTAGACGGGTTTACATTGTGCAAAAGCACAGCTTTTAGCTCAACTTTAGACTAGTCCATAAAACGTATCCATTTTTGAGAATGATGTTCAATCCCTAATTCTTCTATCGTTGCATCGACATTTATGCAAAAACACAAAGTATTTTGTATGTTCTAGTAAGAAGCATGATTTCGATGGCTGCTTTGGTAAATTGAAACATTTGTTCCTGGAGTTAATAAATTCCCCATGCTGTTTTAATAGATGCCTCCAGCTGTTCTGTAATTAGATGAGGCAACTTACGTTAGCATGCCACAGGAAAGAATTACTAGATGAAGATAATTCATAGCCTTCTTTGCAGGATAATTCTCCTGGTTCCCAAGTCTCTGGTGGCTACTGCAATGGAACCCTATCCCCATGAGGTAGTAGTTTTATTACAGTTACACTACTGACATATAATGTATTGTTTAGTTTCGCCCAAATATTCAGAAACATTAATCATACAAAACTAACAGTCAGTAAGAAGAAGGGTTCCCAAACTTTTCAGACCAACAGAGCTTCGCATCAAAAACAAAAAACATTTCGGAGCCTTGATGAAAAAAATTACACTAAAAATAGAAACAATCGTTTACTAGCCCCAAATAGTTTACTTCGAGCTTTTAGAATAAAAATTTAATAAAATATTAATATTTAAAGAAAAAATGTATTTCTACTTACTTGCTCAAAATTTTCTGCTTGCAATATTTATAACAGTAAAAGTACAATGTACTTATTTATTTATTGGTGGCTCGGATGGGCTTGCTTTTGTTCACAAAGTACTTTAATATTTGGAGTTATGGTTATTACTTGTAACCGCAAATCATCTTCAGTATTTAGCCTGTTTCTAAATTTGGTCTTTGTAGCTGTATACATTGAAAATGTTTGCTCACAAGGATGTGTTGTTGAAAAATGCATCAACATTTTCAAAGCTCTGTTACTTATATCAAAGTATTCCATGGCCATTTGAATCCAGAACTGTGTGACCTCTTCCTGCTGAAATTTTGTTTTTAGGGTGTTATCAGTTCAAATTTCTATAAGCTGTTCTTTCTCTTTCAAAGACCAATCGTTGGTATTTGCAGAGTCAACACAAGGATTTTGATTGTTTGTTTGTTTTCAGTTTCGCACAAAGCTACTCGAGGGCTATCTGTGCTAGCCGTCCTTAATTTAGCAGTGTAGAGGGAAGGCAGCTAGTCATCACCACCCACCGCCAACTCTTGGGCTACTCTTTTATCAACAAATAGTGGGATTGACCGTTACATTATACGCCCCCACGGCTGGGAGGGCGAGCATGTTTAGCGCGACGCGGGCGCGAACCCTCGGATTACGAGTCGCACGCCTTACGCACTTGGCCATGTCAGGCCTTTCCAAATGAGGAAGGAAGTACTCTCCAATAGCTGTGCACAAATCAGATAGGAGCTGCAAGACTGAAACTTTTGCATTTTTACTTAAGGAAAGCTCATTCATACGTAAAAAACACTGAGATTTTCGAAGCCATCAAGTTCTTCCATAATTATACTTTCACCCAAAGTTTTAGCTTACGTTGAAGCGCTTCCATTTTACTCTGAGCTTTAAAGTACGTTACCATAGTACCCTACACTGTAGCATTCACTTCATTTAGATAGGCAAATACTTCCCAAAGGTAAGCTACTTTTTGTGTCCAGCATTTGTCCCTTAATTTGTATGCAAATTGAAAATGGCATTCAGATAAAAAGAAACCTACCTCCTCACGTAATTCGTAAAACCAAAGAAGCACTTTTTCCCGAGAAATACATTGAACTTCAGTATGAAGCAACAACTCTTTTTTGCAGACTTCCCATATCCTCACAGAGTACAGTGAAGATCTTCGCATCGAGCAGTCTTGATTTTATAAAATTAACTATTTTTATGACATCACCCGATACCTCTTTTAAGTTTTCTGGCATTCATTTCATTGCAAGTGGATGTCGATGAAGACAGCAATGGATACTCTCGATTTCTGGGTTTTTCATTTTCATGCGTGCCACTGCGTCTGAAAACTTTCCAATCATAGGTGCAGCCTCATCAAAGCAAATACTTGAGCAAAGCTGCCATTGGATCTCATGTTCTTCCATAAATAAATCGACCAATTAAAATATTCCTTCGCCTGTTGTTTGAGTAGGCAAAGGTTTGTAAATTAGCTTCGTAAATACAACTAACAGACACAAGCAACATCGTGTAACCTGCGACATCTGTTGTTTAATCCATCTGAAGCCAAAAAGTTGGACTCCTTGTTATTCACATTATTAACTCCGTTAAGCAATTTGCTGACATATTCT
The DNA here is from genome assembly GCA_011833715.1 of Carcinoscorpius rotundicauda. Taxonomy (NCBI): domain Eukaryota; kingdom Metazoa; phylum Arthropoda; class Merostomata; order Xiphosura; family Limulidae; genus Carcinoscorpius; species Carcinoscorpius rotundicauda. The sequence continues at coordinate 36,511,788 of CM022406.1, read as the reverse complement.
TGATTCTACGAGAAACCGAGTTTTCAGAAAGAGGCACAGAGTTATTTTAAAAGAAATTTCTCATCATTCGTGCAATCTACCAAATATTTTGCGCATGGTTCTGCAATTGTTTGAGCTTTACCTGCTTTTGCAATACAGTAACTAACACGACATAAAGCACTGAAAGCACCTTTGTTGTCCTAATGGATAAACGAACAAAATATAGCTTTCCTTGCATTTAATTGCAAACATTTTCTTTTAAAATACTCGGAAGTTGGATTTTTGATTTAGGAGTGTTTGGTTTCTAGATGCCGTTTCTACTTTGCTTGATGCAAACAACTGTTTTACAACACTGTTCCACATTCAACACATAACCCACTAGGTTTATCTTCATTACCTGTCCATGTAAAACTGTATTCAATAAAACTATCATAAAACTTTTTTCTTTCTTGTTTCTGTGCTTGTTGCATCATTCTGCGTTGAAGTATTTGCACGATACGGTAACGCCGATGAACTTGTATTTAACCTAGGCCTAGGAAGATTTTTACTGATATTCAGCCATTTACCCATTATAAGGGCGACAAGTAATTATTAATTTGTCTCAAAACGTATTTTCATATCTTTGGCACTTTAAATGTATTTTCACGGACACAAATATCTTCTTGATAAAAACTCTTTCAATGACATCCCGACCAAATATCAGTTTTGCCATAACGAAATCAGAAATAAAAAAAAAAATCGTGGAAAAAAGACAAGGCCGTTTGAGTAATATATTTTTCTACAGAAAAGGCCCCCAGTGGCTCAGCGGTATGTCTGCGGACTTACACGCTAAAATCCGGGTTTCGATACCCGTGGTGGGCAGAGCACAGATAGCCCATTGTGTAGCTTTGTGCTTAATTCAAAACAACAACAACAACTACAGGAAAAGGTTAACCTATTATTAATATTTTTTGTTTTTAACAGAAATTTTAAGCCATATCTGACGTACGTTTAAATCTTGAACAAAATAAAACAAAATGACACATGACATCATGTGGACATCATGCAAGAAAATGAAATTGTATCCAGTTGCATCACAATGTTTCAAATTTGGACAAGTTTCAGTTATGACATCTATGTTTCATTTTGTTTCGTTTCGTTCGAGATTTAGCTGCTAATCCAGATCTGGATTTTAAAAGGCAGTTGGCATCACTATCCAGGGTTGATCAATGTTTCATACAAACATTACTAGAATATCTTGCATCTCCAATGACGCATGCAATCTTGAGATGGTGGCGTATCTACCAAAAACCAGTAGATATGAGATTGTACTACCACTTTCACCATGACAACTTCCCCTGAGTTAAATAAAATCGTCTGGCGTTAGGCAGGATAAAATATTAAAAGGCCCAATACATAATAAACGTGTTATATTAAAGATATATTTTACTTTTTTGTACAACGTATTCTGATTCAATTTTATAGTTTTAGGAAAAAATATTAACATTCTAAAATTTCCTCGCGGAGCCAAAGGGTTCCGCAGAGCATAGTTTCAAAAACCATGAGTTGGAATATCTTTGGGCTCATATCACATGATGGTAACTACAAATTGTTTATTTGCTCTCTTTTAATTCAACCATTATGTCAAGAGAGATGTGCAAGGTGTACAACAAACGTATAGAACTCAATTTGTTTCTTGTTCACCAATTTTACACCCAAAATATTACCCGTAAGCTACCTTTACTTTGTGCGTGATGTTTTCGTTATTTTTTTCCTTTCATTAAACTATAATATATTCTTCACAAATGTAACAGAATCTGTTTGTGTTATATTTTTTACTTTCATACTTTACTTGATGTTGCTGAGATTCTAAATGATTTTCTAAAAAAAATATATGTTTACATATCTAGAACTTGAAAGAACTTAAAAGTGAAGTTTCGCATAATTTTATTATATTATCTATATGATGCAAGAAAGAAGATCGGACTTTGTTTTGGGTGTGTGTGGAGAAAGGTGAAATGACCAACTGAGTAAGTGAGAGGTAAATTACAGAGAAGCGTCTGACTGTGCTAGTTTTATGCTCATTCGAGGGTCTTCTTGAATATTTAATAAAATGAGTATGTAAGAGTTTCATGATTCTCGAAGAAGCAATTGCCAATGAGGATTAAGCAAAAATGGTGCAGTTGCTTCAATTATACAGAGAACAAATAGCATACACGAAGAATATATTTGCATTTTACACCAATACAATGCAGTTGGTGTTTAATATTATCACATTCTATTCATTAACTTGTCCGAATAAATTTATTTTCACAGCATAAATCTATTGTACTGAGTTGGTTGCATGGTGTATCATATAGTACTAATAAAATGTTATGATATTACAATAACTCAAAGTCATATTCTGGCTACATTTTCTTTTAAATCAACACCATTAAATTACCCCCAATCACATGAGTTTTCTCCAGTGGTAAATTTTTTGTTGACATAATATACTATTTTAATAGATGTTATAGACTTTTACATGGGAATTTTAAAATGCTCCCTTACATTGTTAAAGAACGTGGCGCTTGGGTGCAGACGTTGACTATTATTTCGGCGCGTAGAAGGAAGTTATTACGATATAAACTGAGGGATAAATGTAGAAGTGCCTTGACCTTGTGGGATTGGTCCATTCATGTTTTGTGTTCCAGTAGGTATTGAGTAAGTTAGGGTATGAATTAGAGATAATATGTATGTTATTATGTTTCTGGTCGTATAAGGCTGAATATGATGTGAGCCGTCCAATGCTGTGTATGAGTTTAAGGAAATAAAAGTAAAGGCTGAAACGAGTCATAATAAAATAGCTCAAACGAAGTTTTTTTAAAAGCTTCACAGTACAGTAGCGTAGTACATCTACAAGCCTTAGACTGATCGTGCGAATCATTCGGAAACCAAGAGTTGTATAGAAGTCGACCCAACGTCAAGTAACGTTATGTTTGTTGCCTGGCGACGTAGCGTCAGATCTGTAAAAAAAATTGTCTGCTTCGAAGTTTACGCTTTAAGTAGGTTTTTGTAACTTGGTGCTGTTGTAAGAAGGATTATTTGTCATTTAATCTACTTAACGTTAATTGTGGATATAAAGTGAGACTTATATTTATATTTGTCCACAAAAATATATCGAAGGAATACGGAGTCGAATAGGTAAAACTAAACATATAACTCGGAAAAAATCAAGAGCAAGATTTCTTCACTTGTTACTGGCCTTTATTTTAGGCTAACTCCGTCTAAGGTGAATAACGGTGTTTGGTTTGGAAAGCTTGCAGAAGTTGTGGGCTTCTTCAGCTTTGACAATTATTATTGAGTGCCACAGTTAATCTGAAAGTATCACTAACAGTGTCATTGTATCAGTAAACGACAGTTGGTTCTCTGCCATGAAGGTGAGTAAAATTCACATAATCGCAAGTATAATTATTGTATTACTGTTCCCAAAAATGTTAAAAATCTGTGTAAATAAAAGGATACCCTTTTTGTTTTTAATAACAGTGAGATGATTTGTGTTATCAATGTTAATAATTTAAATAGATAATGTGTCAGCAGTCCTATGAAATTTTATTATTAAATACCAGTTACGAAGTACAGACTACGGTTAGAAAGTATACTGCCTTGAAAGTAATATGTATTGTGAAAAAAACCCAAAAAACATTGCTTGGTTGATTTCATATCTGGTACTTTCCTAGCAACCATAATCATAATAATTGTGAGTTGTTTCACTATGTTAGCAACAAACACATTCCTTAGAAAAAAGTGTGAACTATATGATTAATTTTACAGTTGTGGATGCATTATTTTCAATAAGTATCAGACCTGTAATCTTGAATATAATACTGGGAAGGATTCTACAGTAGAACTGAAGTTGAGATAGTTTAAAATGGGTGAAACATTTTATTATTGAAAAGGACTAAACAACATTTTGATCCACTGGACAGTACCACTTTTTGGCTAAGCCCAAATATGGCATGGGTGGTTTAAGCATTAAACTTCCATTTTTAAATAAAGCCTTGTTTACACAGCTTAAGTTGTTTCATCATGCATCTTATGAACCACAATATTAAGATGTAAGTATGAAAATTGGGCACTTGTATGACTAGGTTGTTTCTAAATGGTGGAAGGAAAAGGTCAGAAATAACTGTTATATAGTTTGAAATTTTGAAATCTAATGTAATGCTGGTCCTTACCAGATTTTGTTTCTCTTTTCATATAAAGAAATTCATTCATTTTGTGTTGTTGTAAATTGTAATTTGTACTTTCAGATGTAAATGTTTGCTGATTAGGTGCTTAAACATGAAGAATTACATTACATTTGTTTTTAAGGCATTCTCTGTTAGAGAGTTTCAGAGGAGGATGGAAATTTTGTCATATGAGGACAGGCTAAGATTTCTTAACATTTTTTCTTGAAAAAGAACAATGGGGTTTAATTCGGGCATTCAAGATTATTAAGGAAATTAATAATACTGATGTGTCCTGTCTGCAAGGTAAGAATTATTTTCAGCAAAGGCAGTTTTGTTTTTCTAACAGGATGGTTGGCTTTTGAAATGGGCTGCTTTTGGATGTAATAAATACAGTAATCTTAAGGGAGTTTATAGGGTAGACCAATAAATACATGAATAATTATGGCTGGATATAAATTTTGTCTGTGAATTGGATGGAATTGTCTTGGTGAATTAGCAAGCTCTTTGATATCCTTAAATTTGAAATTTATCATCATTTTATATATTCACATGTTAAATCTTCAGATTAAGATATGATAAGTTGAAGTAAAATTACTATTTTTCCAAAATTTATACAATAATTAATATGTTTTGGGACAACATGTGACCTACTTGTCCATCTTTGCTGTCCCATCCTCTAAACTAAATTAAAATAATTAATAGAAAAATATTAAAGCCAGCACTTATCACGCACATACTTATCAAGGTTTTTCTTAAACTCAAGTTTACTGCTTCTACAACATCTGAAGGCAACCCATTCCAAGGCTAACAACCCAGTTGGAAAAATGAAACTGTCTTAATTGAAGATGACTCCTACCTTGCTAAAATTTATACTCACGTATCCTAGGCCTAATTTTCTCTGTTAAATATGTAAAAAGATGATGTATCAATGCTGTCATTCCTTTTACAGTCTTAAACACATCAATCAGATCCTCCATAACTCTTCTTTATCAAGAGAAAACAATTTGAGAGATTTTAGTCTCTCATCATATGAAAATCCCTATATCTCGGGCACCCTCATAGTAACTGAACTATTTACAACTATTTAATGTCTTTACTTAGGTAAGGAGTTCAGGACTCAACACAGTATTCCAAATGTGGCCTAATCAGCAACATGTACAATAAAAGTATAACCTCTTTTGACTTGTATTTCTGTAGATATGACCTAAAATTCTATTTATCTTGCTGCTAACAACAGACTTTAGAGACTGATCATCTATCATACCAAGATCCCTTTCCTCCATAATGCTATTAAGGTTATTCCAATCTAGTTTATACATATAATTTAAGATATGGTAACCCAAATGCATTATCTTCCATTTATTATAATTAAAACCCATCTGCCATTTATCTGTCTAACTCATTAAATGATCTATATCCTTCTGAAAATTGGCAGTATCGTCTTCATAGCAAGCAATACCCAAGACCTTGATATCATCTGGAAGTGTAAGTAATTTATGGGATATTCTTACATCTATGTCATTGATGTAAATCAAAAAGAGCAATGGTCCTAAGACTAAGCCCTGAGGTACATCATTTGTAACATTAATCCAGTTTGATTGAACTTCATTTGCAACCATCTGCTTTCTTCCACCCAGCCACTCTTCTATCCAGTTTGCTGATTTATCCACCATGTCTGTAATGTTTTTACAGGTCTGGTATGTGGCACCTTGCCAAATGCTTGTTGAAAATCCAGATACACCAAATCTCTACAACCTTACCCTAATCTCTGTTAGCAATAACCTTTCAAAGAATGTCAAAAGATTGGTAAGGCAAGATTTTCCCTTGATGAAACTATTTTGACTATCCAATAAAATTCTAAACTTTGATAAATGAGTTTGCAAAGCATCTCCCAACTGACGTAAAAACTAGCGGGCTGATAATTACAATTTTTATCACCTTCTCTTAAAATAGAGGAGTTGTATTAGCTAACTTCCCATCATCTGGTACCTTCCAACTATTTTTGGAGTGGAAAAAATAGTGGTAAGTGGCTAATATATCTAATCTTTAACCACCTTTAAAACTCCAAAAATGTTATCTAGTCCAATAGCCTTATCATCATTTTTTAAACTTTCCAATTCTTTCTTTACCAATTCAGAATTAATGCAATCATCTTGTTTGTTCTCAACTGATCAAGATGTGAAATACTGCTTAAATCTTTGTTAAAAATGAAAGAAAAAGCAAAACTTATAACCCAGCCATTTCATAATCATAAAATACTAGCCTTTCTTTACTCAGGGGTCCTTTCCCCGTTCTATGGGAGATTTAACTTGACACACATTGATCAGATTTGTTTGGTGGCAATCAGTGAGGGTGATAGATTTTTTTTTTTTTTTTAGTGGTTCAGGGTTGTTACTAAATTGTCAGAAATTCAGGGTTAAATTGACATGCAAGTTAGAATATTTACAGAGTTATAGGAAGACTGGATACTTGTTTAAAAAAATACCAAAAAATGGAAAAAGATTTATGAAAGACATATAGCTAATAATGTTAAAACTATTATTAAGATGATTTTTTTTTGTTAAAGTTAGCAAAATGTGAGAATGGAAACTAGGCCCTCAAAGGCTGCTGATATGACTAGGTTATTTTTTAAGGTCATGAAATAGCTGAACTTTGAAGTTTCTTTTTTTCTGTACTTGACAGAAAAAGTATTTGCTTTATTCCTGACCCAGAGCATTCTAAGTTAGTTATTGGAATAGACCTGAATCACCTAGCTGTTAGTCCTTTATTGTTAAGTAGAAATAATGAGGGTTTAAAAATAAATAAAACCATACACAGGCAAGGTTTCCCCAGGGTTTTAAAATAGGTCAAAGATAATCAGATATTTGAGTTTCTTCATTTTTAATAGGTCAACAGATAAATTAGCATATGCTTTAGGAATGAGGAATTTCTTCTGTTACTGCAATGTTTAAAAGGGATGATAATAGTTGCTTTGGAATTTATAAGCCAGTTAGTCTTATTTTTGTTGAAGGAAAAGTTGTAGATAGTCTGATAACATACAATTTAGGGACAACAAGGGATCTGTTGGGCCATCTTCGCCATCACTTCTATTAACATGAACTAAATGTTATAAAATAAAAATTCCCTCAAAGCTATCCCACATCATTGAAATATTTGTTATACATCCTTTTAAAATCCCTCAAATTCACAACATCAACCATATCTGAAGGCAACCCATAGCATGGCCAACTTCCATGTAAGAGAACTAAAACTGTTGTAATTGAATATTTATTTGTTGTTCATAGTTCTACTCTTCTTACTTTCAGTATGAAAAATGATGATTTATTGACAATGTCAATTCCCCTAATAATCTTAAACATCTCGGTCAGATCCCCTTTAATGGTAGTTTTCTTAAGAGAAAACAATTTCAAATATCTTTACCTGATGCCTTTCCATCCAAGGTATTGCCCGAGAATCCCCCATCTGAACTGTTTTTCCAGAACTTCAATGCTCTTTGTAAGGTTAGGATTTCAAAACTAAAGACAATATGACCTAACTAGTGACCTTACACAATGAAATTATAACTTCTTTAGACTTTTTTCAATAGTTTTGTAGATCCAATGTAAAAAATCTGCTTATCTTACCACTAGAACAGAATAATGCTCAGATATCTTAAGAAAGTGATGAATGAGAACATTGATATATTTTTCTTCCACATCATAATTCCAATTAAAAATAATTAAGTTGCCAATTAGCCAGTTCATTTATATGTGTAGTTTGAACAGGATAAACATAAAAATAATGTTCAATAAAGATCCGAGTTAAAAATATTTTTTGCGATCAGTGATGTCGAGAAACCCACTTGTTGAGAATTTTATATGCAAAAACGGCTCGTTGGGTTGAGAAAATATTTTACATAGAAGAGCGAACAAAGTTTCAACCTTATTCGGTCATCATCAGGTTCATGATCTAGAAAGTCTGATTGAGAAATCTTTATTAAATCATTTAGTAAAATATGACATCATAAAGTAAGCCAACATGAAATTACTAAAAGGGAATATTAGTTTACTAGTCAACATAATTTTTTTATGATGTTAGTTGCTACCTAAATTACTGAAAGTTTGTGGATTTGGTGTATTTAAATTTTCAGGTTTAGATAAACAGGTCACACAGAAGATTATTTAAGAAACTCTCATCGGTAAAAGCTGGAAAAACGTTTATATTTTTAAAGTACCTTTTGGTTTAACTATTTTAAGAATTTAATTCAATAATAGACTCTGACTTACACTTCATGACAACATATGTATTGGAAAAAGTATAAATGTTGGTTGTAAAAGTTTAGTTTGTTTTATTGTATACATACCTATACACCATTATTACTTAAAATATAGATGATACCTATGCTCTATCAAATATATTTTCTTCACTGCATATTTGACATCAGTTTGGATACAAATATTTATTTTTGTACAATATGGCCAGAGACAATACAAATTCAGTTATTAAACTTGGCAATTTTGGCACAAAATAGCAATTTTTGCTATTATCTCACCCATTTTTAACTTAATTGTAGTTTGTATTAATTAAATGATAAATGAATAGGATTTGTAACTTTTGATATTCATAATTGGTGAGGGTAATGTTGTACCATCTTCCTCTAGATGAATAAAAACCTAAATCTTTGAAGTATTTGAAATACATTAAACAAGACAAAATGAAAATTCAGGAGAATGTATAAAAAATGTTAAAAATTAATTCTGATAACTGGTATCTCAGCCATTTCAATAACTTTAGGATGTTTGAACTTATCCTTTAGTATATAATTGACTAGTCACTTCTCCATCATTCTGAATTTTACTCTTTTATAAATTGTATGTCACTAATTTTAAAACTTAGTCAGTGGTTTAACCAATAAAGCAAAACTTGTCTTTTTTTCTACAATTGGGCTACAAAATACCTTGTTACTTTTTTCCAACCTCAAATAATATTGAAGAACTGTGTAATAAGCTTTGGTGTTTAGGTATGAAGTAACAAAAGGAGTTTTTACATAATTTAAGATTTACAAAGTGTTTTGACATGAAATATTGCAATGTTACATTAAATATTCCAACAAGTATTGAAGCACATATTGAAAACGTCTGTTCAAATTTTGTATGTAAATATGTGGGTTGTTATGAAATATATTAGTGAAAGTAACTCTTTTAGTGAATTAATTAACCGTTTCTGTTAAATAAAGTATTTTATTAATTATTATAAGTTATTATGAAATTTTGTAAATATTGAAAGAAAAGTTAATCATTATAGTACCTTAACTATTTGTATAATGCTTGTTGGTTAACAAAAAAACAAAACTATGAATTACAAGCTCACTACTTGTTTTTCCAAATTAACCTTATGTGAGGGCTCCATTTAAATACATAATTATTGTTTAATAGGTATTAGCATTCTGGAAGACATTTTTAGTGTATAACTGCTGAAGTATTTAAGGTTTTGATGAGAAATTGGGAGGTAAATACATATGTATTAAATTAGTGTTTTGCAGATGATAGGTTGTGACCCCAGGGGGGTCAAGAGACAGTTTCCAGGAAGGTTACATGGTGTCCTTTCTGAGTCAACATTCTTTTTAGTTCTCAAGGTGTCTGAGAGATGCACATACCAACTTTGTTATGAACCATGACAAACTCTATCAAGAAACCACAACAATTGTTTTCATCCTTGTATAAATTAATGGGGGAGCCACAGTGGCCATCTGGCAAATTCAGTTGAGAAACACTGTATTAAGTAAAAATAATTCAATACACATGTAAAGTGAATGCACATGTTACTTTTTTCCTTGTCTTTGTAAGACAAAAAGACTGCTTGATAGACTTTGGACAAAGAGCTATGAAAGAATTAAAGATGAGAAATACAAAGATGGCATGTTTTAAAAATATTATGTATTTATGCTCATCTGTTAATCATCTCAGTTTTGGAAATTATGATGTCTATGAATTTTGAGTATGCTTAAAAAATAATTTACTTCATTATCACTAATGAAAATTTAAGTGCTTTGGGTGATTCATGTACTTCTATTAACATAACATTTTGGAATAACATAGGACCTATTGGTCCATCTTGGCTGTCTCCTCCTCTAAATTAAATTAAAATAATTGTAAAAAAATCAATAAAATATCTTAAACCTTGCATTTAATTCATGTGACCATTAAGCTTTCATTTAAACTCGCTCAAATTTACTGTCTCCAAAACATACAAAGACAACCATTCAGTAGGCAGACAACTATATTTTTGTAAAATGAAATTCTCTTACCTGAAGACAGCTTCTAACTTGCCTAAATCTGTATTTGTGTTCCCTAATTCTATAGTTCTCACTGTTAAGTTTTAAAAATGTTGGTGGATCAACTTCATTAATTCATTTTATCTTAAACACTTCAATCAGATCCCATCAAACTTTTTTTTTAAGGATCTTAATCTTTCCTCATATGGCATTTAATTCATCCCAGGTACCAGTTTAGTAACCCTTCTCTAACCATTTCCAACAATTTATTGTCTTTCTTTAGGTAAGGAGCTCAAGACTGAACACATTATTCCAAATATGGCCTAACCAGTGACCTGTAGAATGAAATTATAACCTCTTTAGACTGGTATTGAATATTTCTGTAAATACAACCTAGAATCCAATTTGACCTACCACTAACACACAAACAGCACATACTGCTTGGGTGACTTTAAGAGACTGATCAGTTATATCGAGATCCCTTTCTGTCATAACACAGTTAAGGTTAACCCTATCCAAATTATATTTGCAATTTAAATTATGATACTCCATGTGCATTACCTTGCATTTATAATAAATATAACCCATCTGCCATTTATTTGCTTAATTCACAAAAACCTAAATCGTTTTGTGTATCAAGATTGTTCTCTTTACAGCCAGCAACACCTAAGATATTGATGTCATCAACAAATTTATTGACCATTCCTTTATTTAATGTGATTGATGTAAAACAAAACAAGCAATGGTAGAATGACATCAATCCAGTTTGACTGAACTCTTTATAACAGCTGTTTGCTTTCTTCTATTATTTTTCTATCCAATTTGGTAGCATATCTGCCATACCAGTAATGCTTTTCACAAGCCTTTTATATGGCACCTTGCCAAATCTTTTCTGAAAATCTATACATACGAACTTTATACTTTATACGTAAACAGTATACTTTTCAAAGAATGCGAAAAGATGTGTAAGGCATATTTTTTCTTAATTAAACCATTTTCACTATCCAGTGAAATTATAAACTTTGTTAAATGTCTTTGCAAAGCATGTTTTAACAAACTTCCCAAAACTTCTCTTCTAGCTAATGTAAGACTGATGGGTCTATAATTACTGGCACAATTTTTATCACATCCCTTGTAAAGAGGGGTTACAATAGTTAACTTTCAATCCTCCACAGTTCAAGGATTAATACAAAATAGTAGTGAGTTATTGTTATTCCTTGGCAGGCATAACTAATGTATAAATGTATTTAAAGTGGTTTCAACACAGACCTGGTAAACATGAATTATTGAGGAAATACAAACTGCTAATTTTCAAGAACAGACATTTTTTTCAATGAAGAAAGGATAAAAAGTTACTTAAATAACAGAGCTATAACACCATGTAACAACATTTTCACTTTTTCTTGTTCCTAGGAAGAAAGTGTTATTTCTCAATTGCTTATACCCAAAGTAAATTGAAAAGACCTATTTTTCTCTTCAAACTTTGCTTTTGTGACCTGGGAACATATAATGAAAACATGAAGGGAGACTATATTTGGGGGCTGATATGTGAAAGGAATTTACATTACAGTCACATCTTAAAAAAAAAAAAACTACCTACTTCTAAACATGTTTGTTCACTTTTGTATAACATTAGTATAAATACATGTAAGTCTTGATTCATTTTTACATATATAATAGGCTACTTTCTAAATGTCAGTATCCAAATCACAAAAGCAAAGTTTGAAGGGAATAATGACCATTTTCTATACTTTTACAACATAAGTAATCAAGAAATAACATGTACTGTTCAGGAACAAAATTTGTGTTACATAGTGTTATACTGCTTACCTCTTTTTTTTAAATGTAATAAAATAAGCAGTAAATAAATTACCTGTTGATTTTTATTTGAGAGTAGCTATGTTTGTGAAGTTATGTAATAAGTTTAAATATTTTATTTTAGTGTACTCTTATGTTAATTACCAGACAGTTAAGGTTTAAATTTGTACTTTAAGAAACATCATCCATTGTGTTCTGTATCTTAAGATAAACTACATTGACCTTTCTAAGATGCTTCTTTTGGAAAGTGCGAGTGAACTTCCTATGTGTTGTTTACTTCACAGTTAGTTTTTTTCACTCTTGTTTCATTTTTGTAGTTGATTGACTTCATTACATTTGAAAGTACACCACATTTGTTTTTGTCACTTATTTCACATTTAGTTATTGTAAAGAGTACAGTGTCTGTGGTTTGAATTTGGAAATTATTAAGTTGGTAAAAAAGGGCGTAAAATAAAAGTAACTGTCATAAATATCATAGTCTTAAACTATAGTTCAGTAATATTAATCATGGTGTAAGAAGGATCTGTAAAACATTAACTTGTTTTATTATGTAGTTTGAAGGATATCTGGTTTTTAAGTTCTGTTTTATACAAGTCCATGTGATAGTAAGCAAATATAGTAGTGAGCTGAGTTTTCAAGGTTTTAATTTAGATTTTAGGTGGGGATACATGAGGTTAAGATATTTTGACTAATGTTTAGATAAGAGCACATTGTTTATGAATACAAGTAATCGGTGAATGACAAGTTAATTTACCGAGTTCATTGAAGTATTTATTGAAAATTTATGAAGTAATGACTAAATATTCAGTGTATGAAAGATTAAGTAGTTATTGATGAGTAAAGTTAATCAGTATGCCAGTCAGGCTTGTTACCAGTTAAGCAAATTTATGCTAAACGTTATTAGTTTACTAGGCCTACAGTAGTTCAGTTTTTATTGAAAAGTTTGTGAAATTAGGCTTACTGCTTGTGTTAAAAGTGAACACTTTTTAAAACTGCAGAAAACGTGATTACTCTATAAATTGTATCAAACTGTATGCATATATCATCGATCTATATCTAACTTGAGTAAAACAAATTGGGGAAAAGACTACCATTAGTTGTGACTGTGCAACGACCAACAACAAAAGAGCCCACTTCTTTCGTACAATTGTATTATAGTTACATCATTAGCAAAACGTACAGGATGATTTATTTAATTGGAAACACATGTTCTCAAAGCAGTAAGAATATTTTTAGCGAGATTTATTTAACTTCCTTTCTCATGTTAAATATTTAAGTCATAGTTCCTGTGACAAAAAGACGATACGAGTAAATATTTTTCTCTCTTGACAATGGGGAGACTACGTTTGTCCGTGTTCATAAAATATTGCGCTTGCAAGTAAAGTTGGTTTCGGTTTTATTATGATAAACAACACTAACGGCGTACTTACTGCGTTTATAAAGAGTTTCTCATAAGAGCAACGTGCGTGATTCAGCACAATGTAATGTTTTGTAGTTGTTGTTGTTAAGCTACGCAGTGATTTGTCTGTACTCCGCCTATCGCGGGTACGGAAATCCGATCTTTAGTATTGTAAGACCTCGCACGACTGTTGTACGGAGGGCGTGTCTTCAATTGCATCATACTTGTATACAGCTTCACTTAAAGATATGAATTTATGGATTATTATCATAGAAACACTTTGCTAAATTATTATACTATTTTCCGCTGACGAAGATGCACAGTTCTGTGCATTAAGCTTCTTTACTGTTACAAATGGAGATGGTAAAGATCAACCTCACAGTGGTTGTACGTGAGGGGGGAGGGCGTTTACTTAGTTCCTGCACGAAAATAAAGCTATGGGGTGAATGAACTCTGGTGTCAGGGGGTAAAGGTTGACATATAAAGTCACGTAGAAGCTTAAAATACGAGAGATTTCGTCCCTCAAGGGAGTTGTGTTGCACATGATAAATTCTGAGTTCCTGAAATGAATCGCACATCTAATTATCTATTATTATAATCCATGTGTGGTTAAAATATAAACTTTTCTTTCGCATTCGTATAAGAACAGTTATAATTAGCATCTCGACATATTCTTCAGCTAAATGTGGGGATCAAAATAATTGTATAGCGTCTTTCTCGTAAAGTCACTGGAGCATAGCAGAATTGAAACGCATGCACGCGCGCATATATCATATACATATATAAAAAAAACAGCGCATGCAATAAAAAATCGCAGCTTTAATGCAACTTATTTGAAAGGGAAAATATTTGTACAAGATAGCAATGCGACTGGAATCACTATAAGGACAATGTCTCGCCATCAGTAAAATTTGGTATTTTTTGTTCACACCCACCCACCCACTGTTCATATAAATTTAAGTCATTTATTCTCCCTCCTCCAATAAAAAGAAGGGGGTCTTGGCTATGGCACTAGTTCTTACCCATGAGATAAGCCGTACCCTTTTCACCCATTATCAACCCATACTATTTCGTGAAATCAGTCTTGGATAGAAACTTTAAATATATATAAATGTATTGCACAAGTCTAAATAAAATGGCTGTGTCTAACTACGTAATTAAGCAATACATATATTTTGGTTTGTCGAGTAAAGCGGACTTCAACATATGTAAAATCTTATCAACAAAGTTTTCTTCAGTGCAATGATTACTTGATTTTTATCTCTTAAGGTGTTTGAGGTATTTTAAAGTTTCATTATGTATATGTATTGAGGAAAAATGAAAGGCCTAACCGTATAAGGATAAATAAGTGTTGTGTGTTTTTGCTTTATCAAATCTCAAAACTTTTCACAGGATCGTGTTTAATTTTATAAAAAACAGGTGTGTCACCTGAGTTTTAGAGTAACAAGAAAAAGAAACAAAATAGGGAGCCTGGTTGTTGTTTGCTATTAAACACAATGCTCTGCCCACTATAGATATCGAAACCCGGTTATTTAACAGTACAACTCAGCTGAGAACTCCTGGGGCGGAGAGTCTGGAATTCTTATCCAGCAGGAGTAGCCCAAAAGAGCTGAGCCCAACCCCTTGTCTGCTGAAAAACGATTACACGACTTGATAGGATGTATTTGGTAAGCTAGTTGGTGGTACTGCATAAGCTGATAGTGGAATAGAAATATTAATCCGCCCTTGTGTATAGAGAGCACGAATACCTATGGCTAACTTTGGTTTTAGTAGCACAACTGTATAAGAACATACACATTTTCTCTGGATAGAATGGTAGGTAGACCCTCGGGTATTAACTGTTGTCTCATTTTAGAGGCAGGAGAAGCTTTGAATCCCCTAACTTTTCAGTTATTAATCCAAATTATTTAACTGCTGGGTTATGCTATTCTGTGCAAGATTAATTAATAAAATCGTAATTAATCGCAAGGAACAGTACCACATTTTGGAATAGAAATGTCTTGGATTGTTCAGTTTCAGCAGTAGTTTAATTCTATTTTCTGCTAGTAGTTCTTTATCAATTTTTTACTATTAAGGTGGTCAAATATGATCCACCCAAACTACTTATTTGTTCCGACAAGAGCTCTGTTAACTGCTGTTTTGTCTGGAAATATTTACGGTTTCAAACAGCTGCAATGTTCTTCATTTCACCTATATTAAATTATGTAAAGTGATAATCTTTGCAATCAAAATATTTATTTGCGTCTCTACCTCTCAAAGGCATGGCCTAATGGTTAAGTCGCTTGACTCACAATCTGAGGGTTGCAGGTTCGAATTCCCTCCACCGAATATGGTCACCCTTTCAGCTTGAAACCACTATGTGATTGCCAATTTTATTATTCTTTAATAAAATAGTAGCCCAAGAGTCAGCAGGGGGTGATGTCGACTAGCTGTCTTCCCTGAAGTGAATCACTGTTATTATTATTATTTTTATTATTATTAGTCTACTGGAAACTGCTAACCCAGATAGCATCCGTGTAATTTTGTGCGAAATTTAGAATAATTTTCCGAAGAAAGCTTTATAATTGTGTACATATTTCATGTTTTTTCCTTCTTATTGTAGAAATTATATCAGGTATTAACAAGTATGTATATGGAGAGTTGATTTAGAATGAGTTGATGTAATTAGTATTGATATATTCACGTAAAAGAAGTTTCACACAAAAATATGAGTCGTGAGAGCTCATCAGTGAAATAATTCGCAAACTCAGATCACAGAAGGAACTGGCTAGACAGTCCACCAAAATTTTACCCAGCAGCAATCCATTATATGTTGGAGAACTTGCCACCATGACAGTGAGGAATGTGTCAATTACGTTGCTTTATTAAACAAACCAATACTTCGAAACAAAAATACAACGAAGTTATATATTACTGTACGTTTGTTACAAACGATTATTGTTCGATTAATCGGTAAATGTTTTTTGTTATTATTATATAAGCCCCCCATTGGCTCAGCGGTATGTCTGCGGACTTACACGCTAAAATCCGGGTTTCGATACCCTTGGTGGGCAGAGCACAGATAGCCCATTGTGTAGCTTTGTGCTTAATTCAAAACAACAACAATTATTATATACTGTTTTAGAGACTCATTTCTCAAAAATTGGGTTTTATTAGAAAATACCATTATTTGCTATTTGTTGTTTTCAATGAAATATTATAGATTTGTTATTGGAATAGACAGAAAACATTTAATTCTCTTTAATTGATTGCATGGATGAAATGAACGTCACTAAAGTTTGAGTTCTAAAAATGTATCTCAAAGTGAAGGATTTTCCCCCACCCCCAAGAAAAAACAAATTTCTAATTATAAACCACTTTTAAAAATTACGAATAATTATTTACCAGTACCAGAGCAGTTAAATTATTTTTAAAGTATTTTATATTATCTAAAAAACATTAAGGAGTTCACCCGTAATGACATCTGAAAACAAACAAACGTTTAAATGCAATTCAAAAACAAAAATCATTTGCAAAACTGTATAGTTGTATCTTGCAGATATTAGGCCCCTGAAAAAACTTGAAGCATCACAACCACTTTTAGGTTCAGATTTGATGATTTACTGCTTCATAATTGCTTCAGTTGGTTTATTGTTTCTTTACACTGGCAAATGTCATGATATTTTATTTTTCCTAACTAGATGAAATAATCTGGTGTATTAGGTATTTTCATTAAGCTCACATGGATATGTTTGGTATATAGTTAGGGCCGTATTTATAAAATGAGCGAGTCAAAATTAGGAAGGTTGTGTAACAAGTATCTCAACTGTCGCACTTAGCGAGTTTCTTATTGGTGGGCAGTTACAGGCACTTACCACAAAAACTACAAACTGCTCCGTGATTTCCCCAATAATTCCCAAACCTTCCATAACCCCCGAGAAACTTCAAGCGACCCCCAGGTTAAGAACCACTGCCGTAGAGTGAGTTTATTTTAATGTAAATGGATGGAGGGTTGATATTTATCTGTGTTGTATATGTTTGTTGAAATAACCGTTGATAAAAATAATCTAAACATTTTTAGATCCTGGTCAGATTTGAAAGTGTGACTATTTTATTGTTTCTGTTTTGGTTCTTGTTTTCTATGGATGTCGTAGGAAATTCTTCACTCAAAGAGTTAACTGTAGTCATTCTATGAAACAGAGATCGGTCATTTAAATAACAGAATATTATCATTTTTACTACTATATTAATTAAAAATACGTTTCATTTGTACATAAGAGTATTTCTGTTCTCTTGTTGTCCGAGTTAATTACTTCTTTCTGCCTAACATTTCTCGAACCTGTGCATTACATACACTTAACTTTCAATGAAACATTGATATACTTAAATACTTTATGGCGTAGTAGAAAAGTTAGATTTATTATCAGACTACTGGTCTGGTTAGACGTTATGGATATTTTAGGTAAAAATCAACTACATTACGAAATGTCAGCTACCTGCAAAGTTTTTGATTTTGTGCAAAGCTACTCAAGGGCTATGTGTGCTAGCCATTCCTAATTTTGCAATGTAAGACAAGAGGGAAGACAGCTAGTCATAGCCACCCACCGCCAGAGTTGGCGTATTCCTTTGCCAACGAATAGTGAGATTGATAGCAACATTATAATGTCCCCATGGCTGGAAAGATGAGCATGTTTGGTGTGACAAGAATTTGAACTCGCGACCCTCGGACAACGAGTCGAGTGTCTTGCCAGGCCACCTGCCAAGCAAGTCTTTGTGAATTGTCACTTTACCGTTCATGGGCTCCAAAACAACAAGTAAAGTAGTTATTAGTGATTGAACACTAAGGAACAGTTGTGTGAGCTTAACTTTAAAAAAAAAAGTTGTTCACCTGATTGTATAGTTTATTTATTCTTTTATCAAGATAGCTATAACTGGCAATAATGTTCTTAACTGTACTTATCTGTAGCCAGTTGAAGACGTTATTAAATGTGGTGGTTGGTTGTGTGCGTTCCAAGAAATGGTTTTTACTATTAATATTTAAAATAAATTCCAAAAGATGATATACTTAGTGTGACATCAGTGAATGTGAACATTTCGGTGATTGTTTAATTAAGTATGTAAAGACATTAAGATGACTCTTTGTTTTGTTTGAATTTTGTGCAAAGTAACACCAGGGCTATCTATGCAAGCCACCCCTGATTTAGCAGTGTAAGACAAGAGGATGCACGTAGTCATCACTATCACCTGCCAACTCTTGGGCTACTCTTTTACCAATGAACAGTGGGATTGACCATCACATTATAATGCCCCCACAGCAGAAAGGGCGAGCATATTTGGTGTAATGAGGATTTGAACATGTGACCCTCAAATTACAACTGGCCTAAGATAACTGTGCTCTGGAAGAAAATTTTACCATTTGATCAATTTTATTGAACCCTGTTGTTCAGTCCATAGAAATGGAGAAGATTTTCTTTTTTAAAAGATAAATAATAATAAAAAACAAGGTTATGAATTTGTCCTGATATAATCCAAATGTCAAAGAACAATCCTAGGGGTTTGATGGTTAGATTTTTTTCTTTTATATAGTTTATTTAAATACAATTTATTTAACTTTGACTACTGGTCTTTCTTTTGAAGTCTAATGTTGAGTTATTCAAATTTATAATCACCATCATAAATCAAAAGAATTTTTAACTTGGCACAAAGCTCTGTCTGTAAAAAGAAAACATTTTATTTTAAACCAAACATAAAGTCATATTCAATCAGCCATGTAAATACAAAAGGAATTCTTTTTATGTATAAAATCTTTATTTATCCTTAAATTACAAGCTGTTTGGTAATGTAATCTGTGGAATTGTACAGACTATGAGCAAGTCAGGCCTGCTCACAACAAGAAACTCTCCAATCTTGGGCTTTGAGGTGTATTTCTTTTCAACTAAATTACAGATAAAGAGAAATAACACAAGTTTACACAAATAAATGTTATGTCACCTCTCATGATTTACAAAACAATATAGTAGAAGAGTCAAGTGATTTGTGTGTATAGAATTGGCAAGAGTTAAGAAGACCACTTGTATCCTGTAAGATTCTTCTTGGTTTATGTATTCTCTCCTTACAAGTTATACTGAAAACAAAAGAAAATACTAAATGAAAAACAAACCCAGGATAAGTTAAACCAGTAAAACAAGCCCTTTTTAAGATTTCTATTTGTAAAATCCTACTTGGATTCCACTACAACTACTATACTTTATAAGCATTGCCACTGTGTAAGAACTTTGTTCTCAACTTGAATCAAATGTTATATTAACTAGGCGAGATACACTGGGGATTCGTATGGACTCTTGTTTAAATAGAAATGAAAATAGATTTGGTATACAAACAGATAGATGTGTTGATGTTGATAAGGTGGTGAAATAGAGGTTACTTATTCTCCAAAATGTGTACATCCCTGCTATGTTAAAGTAATGTATGTATCATAATGAAATTGATTGAATCTCCTCTGTAGATTTATTTAGTGTGTTGGTTATGTTACTTTGTGAAGGTATTTCAGTTTTGAGGTCCATTCAGTTAATTTATTTAAAAGACAGTAAGTTGCTCATAAAATGTTACAAGTTATAGATTCCCCATACATCATTTTAAAACGGACTAGGTTTGCTAGTATTGTACCATTTACAATTTGTCATTAGAAGTAGAAACATTTTTACTTCCTTTTGTCTCATTTGCAAGTACTTGTAGGATTTCAGACCAGTTTGATCATCATATCTATAACTGCATAAAGAAAACAGAAA
Organism: Carcinoscorpius rotundicauda; assembly: GCA_011833715.1. NCBI lineage: Eukaryota > Metazoa > Arthropoda > Merostomata > Xiphosura > Limulidae > Carcinoscorpius > Carcinoscorpius rotundicauda. The sequence goes on along the minus strand of CM022406.1, from coordinate 36,491,382 downwards.
AGCAAATAAGAAGCTGAATACTCCAAAACTCATTTTTATTATTTTATTGGTTTGGAGAAGATTAGAAAAAAATCAACATTTCTTTGTGTTATGACATTTTGTATGTGAGGAGAGTTATAAATAGTGTAGTTTTTTCTCTTGCTGATTGGCAGATTGGATAAACACCAACTTGTATGATGTTGGTTTGTTGTGGGTTTTGAAATATGGAGTAATTCTTGTAGTTTGTAGAGAACACCCATGATTATGGATTATGAAATATATGTAGTTCTCATTAATGTTGTACAAGTATGTAATTACAGTTATAATTTGTTTTATAAAATGTTTTAATGTTTATTAAATGCCACAGATGGTCAGCAATAGAAAATATACTTAAGATTCATTCAACCATAGGGTGGGTCTTGGTCAGCAGGTAATCCACAGTTCTTTCCCAGTTGCTTCAAAAATGGACTCTGCACAAAATGCACATTTTGAGATAGCGTAATATTTAAGGTAAAATGTGGGCTGCTCTGAGTAACCTAAGAGTTGGTGCTAGGTTCTATTGACTAGTTGCATTTTATTTAGCCTAACAGTTTAAAATTAGAACTGCTATACCCTTTGCATTATGTGAACATTGTAAAATAAATAATTTTTTTTTTTATGCATGGATTGATGTTATACAGTTGAATTGAATGATTCCAAAACAGCTTCAAATGTCATAAAAATTTGTGCAATTTTAAGCTAGTTCATTGAAAAAGTTTATAATTTCAGCTGAGAAAGAGGTATAAAGAAAAGGATATCCTTTTTCAGAAACTTGTAAGGAACTACCACCTCATTAAAAATGTTAACTATTCACTTATTCACATTAATAAGTAGGGCACTAGTTTATTAATTCTGTGCTACTTGTGCCCTGTAAGTGAGATTTGAAGAAATGTTTTATATGTCCATTTATGGCCAACTTGTTTGTCATAAAAGAATCATAATAGGGTCTGTGTCTCTTGTTCTGGTGAAGTTACTGACCAAGCTTACATGGAGAATAACGCATGTTTTTCCATCAGATTGGAATGTTCATAATGTCCACAAAAGTGGCCAGTACAAGGCAGATGTTTTTGGGTTCATGTTGAAGAACAGAGCCCTTATGTGCTGACTTCAGACTAGGCATGTTACCACTAGTATTTGGAAGTCTTCATTACTCTTTACAGTACTAAAAATAGGACAAAAAGACTTTGTGGTGAACTTGGAAGATTAAAACTAATGAAAGATGAATGAGATGTTGAAAATCATAGAAATGGCATCACAATATGTGAACCATCTTGATCTTGGAACAGTTCCACCAGTGTTGATAAACATTGTGAAAATGCAAGTGGCATCATCAGAGTTGAAAAAATGTTACATGATTTTGTCTCAGTCCTGTCTTTTCTCTGGTATGACATTTCTGCAAGCACTACATGAGCCACTTTTCAACACATTCAACTTGTGTCCTCAAGCACCAAGAAAGAGTAAAGAGGGAGTCAGCTAATTGTGATCAAAGGTGGATGTGCTATATCAGGTTATAGAAGCTCTATGAAGAATGCAAGAAACAAATCAGTACTAGCAGAGTTTATTTCAGAACCTGTCATATTGGTTGGTGCTAACTTTCTCCCATATAACAAGTACATGACTCATACTGGAAACTTGTTTGACAGCCATCTGGCAGAAATGGTTTGTGAGACCAATATCGTAGTTGTGTACTATGTCCTCCATTCATGAAGAAGCGTCCAGTCATTTCTCATCAACATTTAGTGTGTTATGCCAAGATACAATGATACTTATGTGGTTGTTTCTTTTGTATACGTTGCAGAGGGGGCATGCAGCAAAATTCACAAATACAGAATGGTAGATTATTACTAGATAACTGATGGAAATGTAGGACAAGAATTGTATGAAACTTTGCTGGAAGTACATGTGCTTACTTGATGTGATAGTACCAACAGTCATCAAGATTGTTAAATGCAGTGCTTGCATAAAACATATGAACCATCTCAAAGTAATGCTAATTACTGAATATTTTTGGCCTTAATGATGATGTGGAAAATGACATTAATGAATAATCAAGCAGCATCATATGGCACTAGACACAGTACATGTGAAACATTGACAAATTATGAGGAATATTGGCTTTGACGACAAATAAATCGTCTTTCATCCATAGAGGATGCTTTCAGACAACACATGATACAAAATAGGTTTTAAAAAATAGTTACTGTTGGAATCGCACTGGAAATCTTTCACTGTAGTCACTTCTAGAACAGTTGGCATTTGGCAGAAGAGAAAAACTCTTGATCCAGTCTTATACATCAGAGAAACAGATCTGATTGATGTATGAAAGCTCATTAATTTGTTCTGTAGAGACAGTGCATATGATGTAAGTAGGACTGCAGTATACTGAGTTTTGAAACAGTACTTTTGTAATGGATTCTGATAGTGGTGATCATAGTGAAGGAAACTAACTGCATAACTACATTTAGTTGCTTCTAGGACTTGCTACTTATCTAAGTATTTTGTTGAGCAATTATATAATGCACAGTGTAGGCAAGAGTTCACTCTAGATCTCTGTTAGCAACATAGAGCTCCATGTATTCTGATTGTTGTACAGTTACGACAGAAAGTGTTTGAACCCCTGCGTCATGAGTAGTTTTTGCTCATAACTTAAAAAAATATTAAGATTAGGCTAATAGACATAATATATTATAAATATTATACTAACACATATCTTGATAATTTTTTATGTAAATTAAACAACAAATAAACTGTTTATAAAGAAATAACCCAAAATAGGAGGAGCAGAAAGTGTTTGTACAGTTCATAATGTGTGAAAAAACTGATATTCCTGTAAAAAAAAGTAAAAACTGAATTATTGTAAAATACAAGTCTTGTGTGTCTCTTTTTGGTATTGCTACACAGCTTAATGTGCGGAAATCTACTGTTCAAAGCATAATTGCCAAGTTTAAGCTTACAGGATCAACTGCTAACCTCCTTTGTTCTGGATGCTCCACCAAAATTCCAGAGAGAACCAAGAGGAAGGTTTTCAGAGAAGTGAGTAGAAACCCTCATTTAACACGTAATGATGTACAGAAACTGGTAATGGAAGCTGTGGCTGAAGTAAGCACCTCTATATTTATGAACATGTTACACTTTTTTAGGTTCATGCCGTCCTTGTAGAACTCCATATTTAAAGCCTGTTCATTTAGAAGCATGATTGAGGTATGTAAAAAAAAATGTAGATAAATCCTTTACCTATTGGAAGAGTATTCTTTGGTTAGATGAGGCTAAAATCGAGCTTTTTGGCTACAATGATATTTGCAATATTTTCCGTAAGAAGGGGCAAAGAAATCTTCCAAAGAACACCGTCCCAACAGTCAAACATGAAGGTGGCTTGATCATGCTGTGGGGGTTCCTTCAGCTTTTCTGGTGTAGGCAACCTTCAACACGTCAACAAAATCATGAAAAAAGAAGAGTATGATGATATATTAGGCACTTTTATATCAAGAATGATGCTTAGAACTTGCGGCTATGGGTGTCATTGGATCTTCCAGCACGACAATAACCCCAAGCACACATCAAAATATGTGCAATCCCGGTTGCAGAGGAACCATATAAGTGTTCTGGAGTGGCCATCGCAGACACCCGATCTCAACCCAATTGAAAACATTTGTCGTGAGTTGAAGACCAGGGCTCATCAATGTTATCCGAAAAACTTGCAAGAGTTGGAGGCATTCTGTAAAGAAGAATGGAAGAAAATACCAGCCGAGTACTGTCAAACGATCATGGAGGGCTATGAGAAGAGATTGTGCCATGTACTTCACCTGAAAGGCTTCACAACTGATCATTAAAGTAGATGCACCAACACTTTCTGCCCTTCCTATGCTTGGTTATTTGTTTATAAACAATTTATTTGTTGTTCAATTTACATAAAACTTTATGCTGAGGTGTGTTAGTATAATATTTATAATATTATGAGGAAAAAACTACTCACAATGCAGGGATAGGAACACTTTCTGTTGTAACTGTACTTGTATAGTATAACATTAGTGAGGTTTTTACAAATCTTTTATGAGCAAAGTCTGGTGTTTAACAAAAGCATTCTGTTGGTTTTATTTCTTTGATATATTCCATACAAAACTGCTAGAGGGTTATGTGTATTAATTGTCCCTAATTTAGAAGTGATAGTTTATAGAGAAAGTAGCTCTTCAACATCCCCCATCTTCAACTCTTGGTCTGTTTGAATCAAATGAAGAGACTGACAATAATATTGTTGTGTCACCATATTTGGGGATGTGATCTCCCATATTGTAAATCAAGCATCCTAACCACCAAGCCCTCATTATATTGGAAAGTGCTTGATATGTATCACAAATTACATGTTTTTATATGGAATCTTTATAGGTTTCAGAAAGTTCTAAAGTAAGGATATTTTCTTCTAGACTCTTGTCCACCTTTTCAGAGATCTTTGACATGCTGTAGTATGTGTTGGTCAAAACTAGTTTGCTTTTGTACACACAAAATGTAAAAGAAATTTTATAAAATATCATTTCTGTTACTAATGCAAGTTTTTGGCTACTGTCTTGGAAAGGTTTCCTTTGTAGGATCTGTACTATCTAGAGGTTAGTAAAATCCCTCTTGGGAATTTTGTTTAATGGTAGAAAAGATTTCATCTTTTTGAGAGGATTATCAAGAAACCATTTTGAATATAAATACTTAAAACTAAAATGATTGATTATAATGCAAGTTAAAAGTTTAAAAACATAACTAATGACATTTTGAAATTCTTTGGGTGTGAGAGTATCTAATTACCCTGAAAGTGTTACTATGTCTCTTTGTTTTTCTTTTGAGGAGGCTTTTAAAAAAGGTATAAATTAGTCTTGCATTTTATTTTCATTTCTTCTGTTTGTAACTTTGTGAAAAGTTTTAATTCTTTTGTCAATACTATTTCTAAATATATATATTGAAAACTAGATTTTAACTAAAATAAGCCAGTTTAGTCTCAGGAGAGAAGCCTTGTTGCGAATGAATGCTAAATGTTGAACTCTAATGTTGTCATTTATCTTTACTATCAAGAGTTTTAATAAAGTGCTTCATAATGTTAACATTTTACACAGAAAAATGGTTTGTTTATTTTATTATCAAAATGTGGTTCTGAGCTTTTTGACTGAATGAATCATGTGATGTTCCTCGTTTTAATGAAGTGAGAGTTAATATATTAACATAAGTAATCCATCTTCAGAGTTGTTCAGTAATTCATTCCTTTGAAGAATATTTGGTTGATGTTATTTTTTTTCATTGCATTTATGAAAGTATGTAAGATAGATATGACAGAAATATTTCAACACACATTTATAGAATGACAGTAATGTAGAGAAATGAATAAAAACCCTATAATCCAAGTGCTGTTGAAAGGTGTACCTTCCTTCTTGAGGGGCAGACTGGTAATCTGAAGATGCAATATCCACCTTTCAACAGCACTTGGGTTTTAGGGTTTTTATTTATTTCTGTCAAGACTTCTTGAACCCATGTTGTTGTTTTTTTCTAGCATCAGTAATCAAGAGAAAATGATCATGTTAAGAGAACAAGAAACAACTGATATTCTGGAGTTAATGTGGCTGTGAAAATATCTCGTAAGAGATAAATAAATTACATATATTAGTGAATCAGTATTTGTTCTTGTTATCATGAAAACCTTTCAAAAAGAAGTTTTACTGAAGCATGTTGTAATTGCTGAAAATACAAGACTTCCAGTTAGCATGAGTGTACGTGGATCAATGCATAGTTTTTGCATTTTCCAATATTTTCAACATTAAAAGCTTTAATTTCCCTGTTTGTTTCCACATTTTGTAACAAGAGAGTAGATGAGAAAGGACAATATTGTTAAAAAAGAATGGGTAAAGTCCTCATCCTTGGTACCGTTTAAAAATTATGAAGCTGATTTTACTTACTTTTAATAATCTGTTTTATTTTGTAATTTTCTGATTCAAGGACGACGAAAAAGTTATGGTCAAACTTCAGACAAATGGCCTCTCAGCAGAAGGTGAGAACTGTGAAGTGGGTAAAACAAATACCTCTGAATCTGCTTCATCTGTTACCTGTACAAAGTCAGAAAATGGAAGTTCAACCAAACACTGTGGAAAATCTGGCCAAACCGAATTTGGTGCTGGAGACTGTGGTGTTGATGGACAAAAGGTACAAAATTTTTTACATCTTAGCTTACCAGACTCTTTAATACTATTCACATATTGCATCATATTAATTGTATTTGTGTATTTGCCAATTAAACTACTCAATGAAAAGAACTTAAGTAACTAAGTGGGAATTCTTAATGTTTTGCATATAATGCATAAAGAAACATTAGCAGTAATTAGTGTAATTAACTGCAATATTAGTGGTGTTTTTTTTTACTTTTTGTGACTTTGTGTTATTAAAGACACTGCAACTATGGGCCCACAAGCAATATGGTAGCTGATATAAATGTGTTTTGGAGAAACCCAGTAGGGTACATGCAGGCCACATAAGTAATTTTATGTTCTCGCTGTACTTTCTCTTTTAGTACACTACTTATTAATTATTTTTCAACAACATACTATTCCATTTTGAAATATTTTAATTCAAGCCACAAATGTGTTTATGAAAATAACTTATTCAGAATAATGCAATTTAAAAAATGTTTTTGTGTTAAAACACCATGCTTGTACATATTAATATCTAGTATGAACAGAGTTAATAGATTTTTAGTAGAATTATCCTTTAATTATACTATGTAACAATTTTTTTTACTTTCTCTTGTTCGTGGGCAGAAAGTGTTATTTCCCAATTGCTTATGCCTAAAGTAAATTGAAAAGACCTATTTTTCTCTTCAAACTTTGCTTTTGTGATTTGGGAATGTATAACAAAAGCAAAAGAGGTATTATAAGTTGTATTTTTTTTTTTGCTTGTTAATAACTTTAGCCTGAAATAACTCAAGACACACACACACACACACACACACACACACACACACACACACACACACACACACACACACACACACACACACACCTATATATATATATATATATTTGTTTGTTTATTTTTTATAGAAAAACAGTAGCGAGAAAAGTGAAACTGGAAATACAAAGACAACTGTTAACAGGCCCATGAATAATATGTACAGAAATGTAAGTAATACTGTTGTTTGATAACATTATTATTTCACTGTGTGTGTTTTTAACAGTTTTTAGACAAATCTGATCCTTTCTTATTTTTACAGCAACATTAATTACGTGTGAAACACTCGGTATATCAAACAAAACCTGTTTACCTTTCTTTAGCTTTAAGTCCTTATTTATAGTCAGTGTTGCAGTTTGTATCCTGAAAACTATTTTATACATATTTATGAAGTAAAAGAGAAACTTTTCAGTAGAAATCTACATAGGTCTGCAATTTTAGAAACACCTGTGGTGGGTATCATTTGGATCACAAAATATATGATATAACAATAGTTGTTACTTAAGTCAGTTTTGTCATATTTTCTCTCAGTTATGCTCTATATGAATATAGATTAGTTAATAAACACTTTATTTTGAACCGTAAAGAATTTTTATGACAATTACTTATGTAGTACAAGATCGGCCAACGAAATCGAGAACCTGATGCACTAGTTACTGAAAAAAAATGGAATTTCTGATCTGATTTACTGTGGAAATATAGGGAACCACAGAAGAAAGGGGTTTAACTGTGAACAGTGGACACATTTACATGTCCAGCTCTCCCCAGGTCGTGTCTTTTGTTACCGGTTCTCAGTAACTTTTCCAATCATACATTTTGTGCTTTTAAACATTGTTTTTACGCGTGCTTAAAATTTTCCGTTTCTGAATTTCCTGTATTAAACAATTTCACCTTTAACTTAGTGAGTAATACGTGAGAAAATGTCTCAAACGAGAATCGCATCAGGCTTGGGAAACAGTACTGGTGCACGAGGCCAAAGGAAATGGCCTGTTATACTCGCATTGTGAAATCTCTAGGTTCTTGACATATTAACAAATTATTTAATAAATACCAAAACAAGTATCATAATAACATTAATGACTTTAGCTCATTAAATAAAATGCAACTTAACATGAGATGATAAAAAAAAAAATTGAACGTTACCAGACAAGCATTGATATTCTAGTATTTATTTTAGTGTTAAGTTTCTATTTAAAACGTATCGTATTATCTGATAACTCATACTCTTATTAAATCTTCCTACTTCTTGACTAGCTAGCTGTCCCTAATTTTGAAGGCTTATAATAGAAGGGAGGCAGCTGGTCAACGTAAATCATAGTCAATACTCGGGCAACTTGTAACCGATGAATAGTAAGGCTGACGTAACGTTATAACATCCCCACGGTTGAAAGTGCAAGCATGTTTGAGGGGATTCGATCAGGTGACCGCATGTTACCGCCTTGTATGAATGAGTGTACCATTACTACTTTATCATCACATGTTTATGTTGAAATATTGAAAACCAATACATGTTATTATTTAAATTGAGTAACTGTGCCTGAGAGCTCGAGGATTTACGACGAAACGCCAGTTATATTTATGTAGCAAGTGTTATTAATACGTTATTTTCATGCGCATTGACCTCTGTACGTATTTAATGTAAACGAACTTTGCAGGGTACACAAGTACTAATTGAAATTTGAGTTATCACAAAACATTACTTAATAGTTGTTTAATATAGTAATCTGAAGGTACAAGAACATTGTTAAAAAAAATGTGTTTATATCTTCCTCCGAGATCTTATATCGCTAAGACGGCCCCCTGGTCTCCAGTAGTGTGTGTGTAATCAGGCTAACTGCAGCGCTTCAAGTGGCAGGTTTGACAGAAAGCAGCTGCTTGGTCATGCTTAAACAAGGTGCCATATTAATTAGAGTTGAAAAATGTATATACGTATAACACGTTTACCACTTATGTGAACATGGCTTCCCGGTTTTGGTTTATATATTTATTAAACATACTAATTATCCGATGAAATATGTTTTTTTCCGTTTTAATTCGAAAACATTACTTTGTTTGCTCCTAAATTTTCCTACACACTTTACTTTCCCAGCAGTTCCCCAAATCTACGAAACTTGTTTTCAAGGGATTAACACGATATCTCAATTTTAAGGTCTTAAAACGTTGGTTATCAAGGGGGAATATAACTCGCAACAGTCTTCCCTATTCCTGTCTACTCAGTCGTTCTCTTATTATCTCTGCTGTTACATGCTTCTGAGGAGGGTAAATATTAACTAAATATTGAGTGGAAGAAATGCTTCAAAAATATTATCACCTATACGAAAGTGAGGTTGTATTTTCCTAGATTTACTTATCGTATTCTTCGGTGTATAAGACCTACATTTTTTCATTCCAAAAAAGGGTCTCAAAACGCCCCTGCGTCCAATACACCAAAGGTAAAAAAATGTATACTTTTGAATCACGAGTCAAACGCCTTAACTCACCTGGCCATGCCAGACCCACGAGTTCTATGAAACGGAATGAATACCAAATATTCAACACAAATTACACAATCTTCCCTAATATAATAATTATTAAGATCGCTTGTTTGTAGTTAAGCACAAGGCTTTACATGTGCTCTGTCCATCACGGGTATCGAAACCAGGTTTCTAACATTATAAGTCTGGAGACCTACTACTCCGCTACATGACAGTTTTAGTAACAGTTTAACAGCATTTATAGCATTGCTTGTTTTGTAATTACCATTAACATGTAGATACAGTAGCTAATTCGGTCCCCTTACCCGTATCTAATTTGAGACAGTAGGTGCCTCATAACAATGAAAGCCATATTTCACTATTTCATGACAGTTGCCCAAGATTTGGTGGTAGGCGTTATTGACTAATTTCCTGCCCATTAGTCTTTCAGTTCAGAGTTAAGGCTGACCAGTGAAGATAGCACCTGTATAGCTATGCACGCGTGTTAACGAAATAAAAAGAAAAAAATGTACAAGTTTAATAAAATTCGAACCGCGCCATCTTGAAGGTGGTTTTATAACACTTATCAAGTCGAGTATTTAACAGTACACATGTTTAGAAGTTTATAGTTTACAATTAGGAATGATTTTTGTTTTTTCGTTTTTAGCAGAAACTTGTATTGATGGGGAAAAAACAATCTGATATTTGTGAAGCATTCATGCTTTAATGTGTATTAATTCACTCAAGTGACCATAATTAATTATAATGTTTTTATAAAGTTTATAGATCATTACATAAATACTTGTAAACATACCCAGCTAGAGGGTAAAGAGGCTAGGACCCAAGAAAATTATTACTGCCTTCCAGCGGCGTAACAGTATGTCTGCGGACTCGTACTGTTAAAACCGGGATTTGATACCCGTGGTGGGCAGAGCAAAGATAGCTCACTGTGTAGCTTTGAGCTCGATTCCAAATAATCAATAATCAACCTGTGTTATCATGACAATTGAACACAATGAAATCCACGCGCTCTAAATTATTTGCACTAACTACAAGAGACCGATCAAAGTATTATTACGTATCAGATCGGATAAGGACCCACATGGCCAGGTTGGTTAAGGCGTTTGATTCGTAATCTGAGAGTCGCGGGTTCGAATTCTCATCACACCAAACATGCTCGTCCTTTCAGCAGTGGGGGCGTTATAATTTCCAGTCAATCCCATTATTAGTTGATAAAAGAGTAGCCCAAGAGTTGGCGGTGGGTGGTGATGACTAGCTACCTTCCCACTTGTCTTATACTGCTAAATTGGAGACGGCTAACGCAGATAGCCCTAGTGTAACTTAAAAAACAAATTTAAAAACAAACAAACAAACGCAGAACTAGTACATTCATTTAGCCTTTTCCTTTTTTAAAGAGTAAAATGAAATGATAACAGGTTTATGTTTGACCACTACTAATTAGTAGTAATTAATCTTAATTATCACAAAAACATCGCAGAATTAATTTTTAATGACAGTTTCAACAGAGTACGATATTAGTTCAGTTATACTCCCAATTCATTTGGGTACAAAACTAATTTGCCTAAAATAATACCACCTGAGAAAGGCTGTGATTGGCCTATTGATAAGTGAAGCCTTATTTCGCAGTGTTTTTAATTTTCGAATCCCAAATCCTTTCATGCTCGTTGGTTTTAGTTGCATAGTGTATTTTATTGTGAGATTCTAAATACTACAAGACGAAATTGGTGAAGTGTCGAACATGGCCTGGCGATTATGCAGGTCGCAGTGGACGAAAAATATCACCGTGAAGACGTTAAAATGTTCGGTAAATCCCATTGTTCGAAGATAGCCCTTGAGTGGCACTGCGCGAAAATTTGACAAAGTTGATGAGAGCCGTCAACACAGTTTACGTGGCAAGTGTGTATAAGTACCTTCTGAAACCAAGTGAAAGAACAGCTTTAATTCACATGCGAATGTTAGCACCTAAAAGTGTTTGAAATAAATAATAATATGTACGCTTAAGCTAAAACTATCTGAAGATTTTTAATCATACTTAGTCTTTAAGGCAAATACATTCTTTTTGCGCACGTTCATAGTATATTGCAACCAGACTTAATTTATGCAAGAAAGGTTTGTTTGTTTTTGAATTTAGCGCAAAGCTACTGGAGGGCTATCAGCGCTAGCCGTCCCTAATTTAGCAGTGTAAGTCTAGAGGGAAAGCTGCTGGTCATCACCACCCACCTCTAACTCTTGGGCTGCTCTTTTCAGAACGGCTGAAAGGGCGAGCATGTTTGGTGCGACGGAATTCGAACCCGCAACCCTGGGATTACGAGTCAAGCGCCTTAACCACCTGGCCATGCTGGGCCCATCACTGTTATATCGACTTAAGAAATGCATTTGCTAATATTTCATTTCTGAATCAAAAACTTTTTGTTAATGAAAATATAACTAAATAGGACTTAATATTTCTCAGTTCTTCTCAAATAAATTTTAATTTATCTCATACTTGTTTGTCTCTAATCAAATAATGCCATTTCTGCAGTGCCATTGAATAACTATGGACATTATTGTTTATGAGGAATAAATGATTCTCCACTGCTTGCTTGTGTTTCATTAAAACAGTGATTCTTAAAATTTGATCCGCTGACTGATCCAAAATGCAAGTCACTGATATGGAATACCAAAGGTGAGACAGGACAGATGGGGTAGGACCGGTAGATAGTCTTTTTCCCCGATGTACGGAAGTTCGAGAACCACCTATTTTAAGGTTTTTTTTTTTTTTTTTGCATTTTGTACTCGATTAGTGTTTTTTATTTTGCTTCCTTACGTTTCTTTGTATAAATACTTTTTAATTTTATGAACGTTTTATTGGCTTAACCCTTTGTTTTCAGCTTGTATCAATCTGTCACACTTCATTCATAAAGATTCGCGAATTTTTGCGACGGGACATTCAGAATGTTGCGCACAACACATTTGCGTTGTATGATGCCAACCGCAGTCAAGTTTTATTCCGTGTTTTCCAGCAATGCAATTTATTTAATACTCTTGCCAACTCGTACCCTGGTTCTCTACTTCGTGTTTGGTCTAATGATTAGCGTGCAGACCGTGAACCAAAGTTTCTATGCTTCGTGTTCCATTACAGAAAAAGTTCGCGCATCTCACTTTGGAAACTGTCGAGGATGTGCTGGTAGTGATGGTCAAATCCTTCTTATTATTAACTTAAGAATAGCCCAGTCAGTTAAGAATTAAAGTCGGTTAGCGAAGACAGTTCTCGTGTAACTATTATCCTAAACGGCAACTCATTACAGTGCGCGAAATATTTTTTTACACTGCGCAAATAATTTCTTTTTACCATTCTTACAGATTTCCCAATATTTTGTTTTTCATTCTGATGTATCCTATACTATTACAATTTTTACACCAGCAGGATGATACTGTATGGCATAACTAATTACGTGAAAATTAGAATATCAGACTTTTATTTTATGTTTATCAAACACACTCACACATATATGTTTTAGTGTGAAAATTAAACTAAAAACTTGAAAGAATAATATAATGAAAATATATGCTTCGGAAAAGTATTGTCTTAGCTTTTTGCAATAAACCGTTTTCTAAAAAAAATTGTGAATAATGTACTTATGGAAACACGTTCTTAAAATATATCGTTATAAGTATGAGTTGGCGTATTATCGCATGTTTATCAGTTATGTAGGTATTATACAAGTTGGCAAATAAACAACATTGATGTTTTTGGTTAATTTCAAACAGCTTTCAGAGATATAAATGGCAGTTCGCAGAAATGTTTCTGGGGTGGTGTCGGGAGATACAAGTGGTGTGATGTTGTGGACTAAATGAAAATATCGCATACACATGTTGAATAAATAAATAATAAATATACTCATTTTCCCATAGAGACGCATTGATATTTCATTTTCCTATAGCGTATTCTGCGTATTCACAAAATTGTCTTAAATGGAAAATTCTAAATCCATATAGGTCAATGAAGCTAGCTGCGTACTGTGTATCGTGGAATGGTTGTATTGTGTTTTACGTTACTTTGTGTATTAGGGGGTTGCTTCAAGGTTATCACTCAGGGCAGATTTGTTTCTGAATACTTGTAAACTAATATCTGGTCAGCTAGAGATAGAATGCGAATTAAGAGATTAGTTTTGTCACTTTCGTTGTTGAAATAACCATAAGATATATAAAGTGCTGTGTTTTCGTGAAGGGTAGTTACTATATACGCTGTCCCGGGATTATGAAACATGTATGTTTCACTTCATTTTAATTTCGCTATAACATCATGTGAGACGTGCAAAATAGTTGTATAATATAAAAATAGTATTAATTTAAACGGATTTGTTTCCTCTCTCATGACACTGACATTCCATTCAAGCAAATCTTGTCAGATTAATAACTGTTAATTTGCTAAATATTTTATGATGATTTTGTTTTTGCGAACGGGCGATAACAATATTAGAACAAAACAGTTATTAAAATAATCTTAACACGAAAACTCGCTCGAAATATAGTTCTGTGTCCATTGTAGTAAAAATCTACAGAAGGTTTAACTAGTTGGTTGGTTGGTTATGGCGCAAAGTAACTAGGCTATTTTCGCCAGTTTAACAAGTAACTGCGGTAAAACCACAAAAAAAAATGTTATGAAATTATGTCAATTTCCATTTGGTTTACTGAATGCTAAATTGTTTGCAGCTAAGCATAAAATTATACAAAGGGCTATCTGTGCTCTGTCCACAAAAAAACAAAAATCCGTGGCAGGTATTTATTTTTACAGGAAGAAGAACCTCCCAAGTGGGGGTGTTCAAGAATATTGATATCCTTCTTCGCCCACTGTCCACTACGAGTATCGAAATCCGGTTTATAGCGTTGGATGTCTGCAGATAACACACGACACTGCGGCTGGGGGACATATTTAGTAAATATAATCTAATTTATAACATTTTCTTACATCCAACAGAATCTTACTTTACCAAACTTCGTGTAAAAATATAATATAAATATAAAACTGTTGCTTAAGCGAAAATTTAATTTTCACATTGTATCTAAATTACTTCGTGTCCACTGTTTAAATAGCAAGAAGAGTATGCAGAATATTATAGTGAAAGAGTAGGTGCTTACATTTGCTAAAACCACGATGTGAAACAAAAACTTACTTTACCCAAAGGCAAAAACGTACACAGCAGATTGTGATGCATCGGCAGGTTTGTGATGTGTATTTCTGTTGACTCAGCTTTTCGTTGACCGTAAACCGAATATCTCGTATGGTAACGAGAAAGGACTGAGGGTAATGGTTAATTTGGTGAAATTCTGAGAAAAACAAATATAAGTGTAACATCAACTCGTTGGATGTGTGTATCATTTCGCCCGATTTTATCATTGCGAGTTATGAAACAGTTTTTACTTCTTCTTGAGTACGCATAAAAATAGAGTGCGAATTGACCTGAACGTCATCACCGTAGGACAGTGATTAAAAATAATCAACTTACAAAAAGTAAATTCCTGTTAAAGTCTGTTTAACCTGGAATGTGTATTGTTCTTATTGACCCGTATCGTCAGACTTGAAAAATCTCAAAGATTATAAGTGACATAGACAGGGGGTGAAATGCAGGTGTTTCAACATACAAGATCACGAGTACACTTGTCTTCTGTTCACAATCCGCTGCAAGTTGTTTTAATAAGAACTTCCAAGGGAAAGTAAAGAAGATTGAATAATAGTAATAAATATGTCATCCAGCAATCACTCTATCAACGTCATGTAACAGGCGTTGTAATAGAATAATCATGTCAGTATAGTGTTCTAACGCATTATTTTACCTTTTGTTCTGGCGCCCCCAGTGGCTGAAATGTGCAACTAATTTGAAGCCTGAAAGAGTAAACTGTCGAAGAAGAAAATCTCATTCTTGATTAGTAATTATAATAAACAAATGAACACTAGAGCAGCGTGATATGTCTTGTCTACTTTGTGTTATTTTTCCTCAATTTTAATTTTTAATCATATGCTCTTGTTTGTTGTTAAGAGCAAAACTGAATGGTTGGTTATCTGTATCTATTACTGGTATCGAAACCCAATTTTTAACGAATAAGCTATAGATTTAACACTGAGCTCTCGAGGGTATAGATATGTATGTATATGTGTGCGAGTCGACTGTATATTAAAACATGTAGAAACTAAATATTGAGATTTGGTAAAAATGCAGCTCATTAAAGACACGATAGTATAGGTCGTTATTTTGTTGTCACGTCAGTAATTATGCAGAATTTTGAAATACCGTAAAGGTAGAAATTTCGCTTGACTTTGACTGATACATACTCTTGCATATGTAGAACGTGCCGAACTACTTTCACTGTAGGAGTTGGGTACGTGATGTGTCATATTACTCATCGCTCGCGATGTGCATGTGATCACGTGCCCAGTACCAGAGACAGAGTCCACCAGTCACTGGAGTCATAGCCGTTAAACGAGGGTGATATTCAAGGTCTCGTACACGACCATGGATTTTGTGAACTTTTCTCCTGGATCTTGTAATCTTGCTTATGTTATTTATTTTAAATTTATTCAATTCTACCTCTGTTTATTTATCTTGATTATATAATTTTTATAACTGGTTGATGCATCCAAGTTTTTCTGTTGTTTTTTTTTCATTGAAGACCCTAATTTCAGCGTTGCGAATGGTTGTATGTTGACTTCACTGGCATATATCAGCAAACCGCACCCGTAGCGAGGTAACGAACAACATATAACATCGAAGTTGATTGTGTAGAAATTTTCTTTCTGCGAGCCGTATAAATAAACGTTTATGTACAGAACCATTTCTGTGGACATATGTTACAGAAACTCTCGTGTCTTGTTCAGTATTAACCTAAGATAAAACAAGTATTGATTTGCTCTGGGATAGTTGTTTTAGGTTATTGCAACGTTCATCTGAAAACGATCCTCGAGACAACTTTTAACTTTCTATTCTTGTATATGATATATACTGTAATTTGTTAAGCCTTAAATTGCAGAATGGCTTTACGTTTGGATAGCGCAAGACCTCTAAGGAATGATCAGAAAACATCGGTAAGTTACAATATTTATGTACTTATGTTGTGTTTATGGTTTGTAGTATAAATATTAAAAATAATAATAAAAAACAAACAAACTGGAATGGACACTGAGGAAAATAATGTTATAAATATTTATTGCATTCTGGAGACGTTCCTGCTCAAGATTTCAGGTGATGGCGAGCCGGGTTTGTGATAACACCAAACATTTCTCACCCTTTCAAGGTGTGGATGCGTAATAAAAGTGAGGTGGTGGGTGGATAAGGTCGTGTGACACTACTGACACAATTCCTCCCCTCTGGTCAGTAATTCAAAATAGTGACGTTGGTAGGTAATCTTGGCAAACAGAAAAGAAAAAGTTACAATCTGAATACATGGACCATTGTATTGTTGGTTTGATGACAGGCATCGCAAAATTTCAACCCTTCCACAGGTATCTATAATGATTTGAATATAGTTTGGTTCTCAGCATTATCTGTTTCTCATGAACTTGTTTAAGTATTTCAGTATTCGTATTTATTGTTAAACTGTCGTGCATGTGTTCATTTTGTAACTTTTAAGTATGTGGGATTCAGGAACAGTGATCTGACCATTCTAACAAATGTTTTTGTTTGTATTTTTGTGTAAACATATTTAGGGTTAATGATAAAATAAATAAAAGTACATCTCAAAAATACTCTTAAGTAACTAAAATTATAAGAACAGAAAGATAATCTCTATCTTCTATGCTGAGTTATTTTAAGATGTTCGGGCCTGGTACGGCCAGGTTGGTTAACGCGTTCGACTCGTAATCTGAAGGTCGCGAGTTCGCATCCCCGTCGCGCCAAACATGCTCGCCCTTTCAGCCGTGGAGACGTTATAAGGTCACGGTCAATCCCACTATTAGTTGATAAAAGAGTAGCCCAACAATTGGCGATGGGTGGTAATGACTAGCTGCCTTCCTTCTAGTATTGCACTGCTAAATTAGGGACGGCTAGCGCGGATAGCCCTCGTGTAGCTTTGCGCGGAATTCCAAAACAAGTACCTTTTAATTTCATTTTTGACAAGACTGTTCACAACACTGTTGGTCTGGCATGGCCAAGCGCGTAAGGCGTGCGACTCGTAATCCGAGGGTCGCGGGTTCGCGCCCGCGTCGCGCTAAACATGCTCGCCCTCCCAGCCGTGGGGGCGTATAATGTGACGGTCAATCCCACTATTCGTTGGTAAAAGAGTTGGCGGTGGGTGGTGATGACTAGCTGCCTTCCCTCTAGTCTTGCACTGCAAAATTAGGGACGGCAAGCACAGATAGCCCTCGAGTAGCTTTGTGCGAAATCCCAAAAACAAACCCAACACAACACTGTTTCAGCTGTAGATGAATTTTGCTTGTCCTTCTAATAGTTATTGTACTAATTCTATTAACATGAGTAAGAAACGTGTATACTGGAATCTTAGTATGACTAATACGGAATTTAATTGTACTGAAGAAATACTACTGGCAAAAAAAACCGATTTGACCAACAGATAAAATCGGACAGTATCAAAGTATTCTTTTGTTACACGAAAACAAGTATATTTTGAACATATTTGCAAGAAACACGTTTTATCACCTTCAGTGCTCACTTGATTCTTCTCGTGGACTATGGCTCAATGTCTTGGACACATTTGGAACGGCATATGGTTTTTAAAATAAAAATGCATGTCTGTTACTTTTATAATATTTACTGACAACCACTTTCCAAGCGTAATATGTGGTAAGTATTATTGAAAGATTAACCTGTATAAAGTGTCATGCTTTACACAGGACCATAAAAATAATTTGGTAGACCAAGCTTAACTAAATGGAACATGATGGGGGGATGTACTTTAAAAATGAAAATTTAAAACTTAATGTAAAACGGTTATGAAATAGGAATAATTTTAGAAAAAACGTTTAAATGAAAAGCAGAATTATTGAAAATTTTATTAAACATAGGCCTAACACATCTAGTTTCAGATACGTATGTGTCATACACGAAGTGATCACGACAAACAACAACTCGGTTTCCACTACCACGATCTGAAAGCACATAGCGACGTTTTAGACAATTCAAGATTTGAAGGCTACATTTGACCACACTTTAGAACACCCAGATACACAACAATTCGTTTGATGTCTTCTTCTGAGTTATTAAATGAAACAAACGGAAGGCAAGATAACATGGCGAGACAAAGAAGATAAATAACAGGAACATCTTGTGCCTCTATTGTTATATCTAACACGGCCCCTCGTTAAAAACTACCAAATGTCTTTCGTATTGTCCTTCAGAAACTGGCTAATGAATAACATGGAGTTACGAAACAAAACGACCCATCTGTTTTGTTTTTATCTCTCCTGATAATTTGCGACAGTAACAGAACTTTGAGTTCTTGAAACATATGTTATGTTTAATAGGGACATATAACCTAAAACCAATTAGAACTGACGAATGAAAATTGAAAGCTTGATGATTTACCTTGGGTTTTAGAATAATCTTGATCTAAACTCGTACTTAACCCTGAGTTACTGAAATATATCTTGAATAAGGGATATGTTACGACCTTAAAAACAACATAACACCCATTAAATTGTTGAATGAAAATTAAAAGCTTGATGATTTATCTCCAGATTCCAGAGCTTTTAGAGATAAATTATTCGCGTTTCAACTTAACCGGTGTCTTCTAACATAACACCTGTTTTTGAATCTTTCAGACACATAATGAAAAGTTAGAAGACCAGAAATCTAAAAGGTACTTTATTTGCTTTTGTATACTGTTCTGATGGCGGTCATTATTATAAACAGTAGGTTATAGTCTCGATTTTCTGTTTGCACGGCAATCATTGAGGCAGGATTATAGTTTTAAGAGTCGGTTATATGTTTTACACCCACCCGAGAGCTCTCTCACACACGCACGCACATTTTAGGTCAGCAACGAATATTCTTCCTCTTCCTTTCAAGACCATATACAATTATCATATCCTGAAAATATTATTTTAGGGTTTAAAGGTTAAGGTTGAGCCTGTTGATTGAGAATTAAAAGCATTATAACCATGACTATGTAGATTATCCCCTCCAGTTGCTTATCGGCGAGTCTGAGGGTCTATTACCATAAAAAATTTTGGTTTGAATACCAGTGCTAGGCAGTGTACAGATAGCCCATTCTCCAGCTTTGTGCTTAACAACAAAAGAACATTTTTAATGAAGATTCTCTATTTAAACCATTTATTTTGAAATATATTGGAAATTACGCTTAAAATGCAACATTTTAATGCATTTCTGTGATATGTATAGCGACTAGTAAACATACTTGGATTCATTAATAGAATGTGTCGTGGTCAGTAATTCGTGGTAGGTCTTTTTTTCTTTTCATTTGAAAGCAGTTTTCTTCGCTCTACACCAAATGTTCGCTCACGTATTTCACGATTTCATCCATTTAAGACTGAAACCTCTCAAAACACAGACTAATGATATTACCCTTCAAGATATTGAGCGTAAAACTAGGGAGTTATAACGCTAGAATTGGAGTTTGATCCTTGTTGGCACGCCGCGTAGCTTATTGCTTAAGAACAGAACCTGAACCATCAGTGTTTGATAACTAGGATTTGTTCTTTCTACAGCAGATTAGTTTAAAAAACCCTTTCTTGTCCAGCTAATGACTGCCTTCTGCTGTACGCAGAGATGAATGTTATTTCATCATTCACTTATCGCGAATGTTATGTGTTTGCCTGAACTTGCTCCTGTGGACACGTGCGGTATTCATTGCCATCATGCTAAATACATCTGGTACTCATCGATAGTACTTTTACTGTCACTGGTTATATGACGATGAAATTCTTGACAGTTGACTTAAACAGGGTTCTATTAGTATATCCAGTGGTCGTGACTGCTTAGTTTTTATTTTACCCAAGTCATCATATAGCATGGTGATTGATCAAAGCGACATTGGGTTGTGCGTAAATTCTAATTTTAGACGTGACGAACACAGTTTTGTATAAAAAGATAGCTCTAAGACACATTTAGGTAGTTGATATTTTTTACTTATATTTTGGAAGATAAATTTTTCAGAAAACTAAATCTTTCAGAACAGATTGTAAACTTTTCAACGTATTTTGTATGCCACTCTGAGGATATTTTCTTTGTGGATTGTAAAACGAAAGGGAACAGAATTTATGAGGAAGATTTCTGTGTGTAAATCGGTGAAAGTGCTGTTTTCAGATCCCGTATATAAGTTAAATACAAGTTATTGCTCTGAATACGCAAGAAAAGGTGCTGTTACCAAAGGAAAATACCGTAGATTTCAGCTTAATAAAATTTTGACGAGTTCAGAGTTATTGTTTCTTCTTAATTAACTGGACCACATGCGGCCGGTCCTTTGGTGAGTTAGCGGTAAGATTTACATCGCTGAAAAACCACGGTTCGGTTCTCCATGAGCCACACAGCAGATAACCCAATGTGGTTTCACCCAAAAAGGAACATTCAAAGCATGTGACCATGTCGTTAGTGTGGTGAGCTGCGTTCGGAAGGTCTAAAGTTCGAGCTACGAAATGACCTCGAAAGCTTTGCGCTTTCAACTGTTGAGGTGTTATAACTTAAACTATTCTTTACTGGTGCTTAGTACAGCTAATAGGTTGCCCTCCTTCTGGTTAACAGCTCTAATTTAAGACTATGACTATGTCTGAGACTTCGGGGTCTTTGACATGGTCGTTTAGAGTATATGTCATACAAAGTGTTCCGGCTGAAAATGGCATGTCATTTCATATAAAATTTAACATAAAGTGGTACTCTTGAAGTAAACAGCTACTATTGAAGAAGATACTTAGGTTAAAATAGCTTACAGTGACGTCTCTCATTCCTTATCATTGCTAATGAAAATATCAAAATGGTGTGTGTGTGTATTTTTCGTATAGCAAAGCCACAACGGGCTATCTGCTCAGCCCACCGAGGGGAATCGAACCCCTGATATTAGCGTTGTAAATCCGGAAACATATCACTGTACTAGCGGGGGCATCAAAATGGACTTTGACTTGTTGAGTTTTAGGCTTGCTATATGAACTGAGTTCTATACTTTCTGGTCAAAATGTTTAGTGAATAACAACGTCTGAGGTGACATGCAAATGAAGTTGAGAAGACTTTTACAAATATATATGGGTATTTTGTCAGATAGGTCAAAACTACTTGTTAAACTGTTTGTTAAGATATCTAAGTTAAATCACCTATAGACTTCTGGGCAGAACTTTGGAAGAAACTGCTGCATGAGTCATTTCTCAGTTCTGCTTATCTCAAGACACATCATTCCACTGCAGGCTGGGCATGAGTCAACAGTAGGTCACTAGATTCAAAAGAATTTTTGAAAGATGTGATACTGCTTGTAGGATATCTCTTAAGCTGTAGAGTCTTTGGTTAAAGTTCAACTGCTGGCTCTTCACTATAACTACTAACTTACCCTAAACTCAAAACCACAATCTGTGGGTTTTGATGCATGATATTAAAACTCACGGGCTTCGATGCAAGACATTGAAATTCGTGCGTTGTTTAAACCTGTAACACGTGATTCAGATCATCCATGGAAACATTATCTATAATTTTTGCAGTCTCCTTTGCATCTATCTCTTCTCCTTTCTGCTATTCCAGTAAAATGTAAAATTTCAGTTAAAAGTTCCTTCAAACTGAGTAATGTAAGGTTAGGATTTATCTGCATCTCCAGTTCTCATTTAAGTGTTGTGAGTTACACAGCGGAATGTAGTATCCTTTTTTAGTAGTTGTTACATCACTTTTGGAACCAATCATAACAGCTGCACCATCAAATGTAAAAGCTTTAATGTTGGACCTGGTTTTCCTGGATATTTCATTTCTGCCAAATCCTAAAACGCCTACATATAAATTATTAAACAGTATTGATAGTCTCTGTTTTTCCAACTCCTTCAGTTTGTGCACTGTTTGCACGGTAAGAGTTACCCCTAAAATATTTTTTGTACAATTGCGAAACACTTGCCTCTGTAACAACAGTTGTACCAAAAATTAATCTGATTGTATCATGACACACATGCCAAGTGAGCTTTTCTGATTTTTATATGTATGTAAACATCACCGATTATTTTCTGATTCATTGTTGTGCTCTGACTGGCTCAGTATGGAAGTGATCAAATCCGTTTAATAAGGCATTTCTTCCTGCACCAGAGTGACTAACTGTTGTTATAGAATATATCAAGCAAACCTCATAATACATTTTGGAAACTGGTTCTCCCTGGGACTGGCCTTCCTCAAGAGCTAAACAGGTCAAGTGTCCTTCCAGTGAGATGGAAAGAAAAAAAACGTTTCTATCATGTTTTTTTCGTATTCCATAGGAGCTGCTACTGGGGTACCGTCACCAGTATCCAGTTTACAGGACTCTTTTTTTTTTCTTCCTTTTTAAGCCTCATTATTCTTGCTTTTTTTAACGAAATGTTTTAAAAGGATCCGAGACCTTGCCTTTTCTTTCCCACTCAAGGTTGAGGTTTAATGTTTGGGCTTGTACTGCTATACCGTGCTTTTTAATCTCGTTTAGAGAATGCGATTTGTGTATCCTAATTGATTTAAACAGTTACATGCTGATGAAATAAACGTAGAATTAATTGTACAAGTAGTTTTCTAAATAGGATCAGTTATTTAAATGCAATTCAGCACGGGATACAAAACATGCATTTTGCACGAAAGCTTTCGAACTTTTCTGATTGTTAGTTGGTTTCTATACCGTAGCAATTTATTTATAAATTACGTGTAAGACCAGTTATTTTGCTCAGTTTTAAATTCGGTACAGAACTATACATTGTATTTCACTTTGTCTTACCTCTGATTGTTTTTCTCGTTGTTGTTTACGTATAACTCGTGGAATGTAACGTGGTAGAAAATGTTTTAAGGTTCAGATTAACACTGCATTATTTTATAATGTAACTTACCAAACAGAAGGTTTTGAAGCGCTGACCTTATGCGGCACCAGCAATAAAAAAATCGCCGTTTAATTCTTGTCTTTAACTACTGGAAAATACCCTGTTTAACATGTTAAAACCAAACATAAACACTCTTCCCCCCATTCAAAAAATAAAACGTGTAGATCTGATCAGTAAACAGTACATACTTAAAACTTAGGGACAGGAAACTTTTATTAATAAACCAGTTGACAAGACGAATTATTTCTTCTCTTTCATTACAGTGCAGTAATGACAAGTTTACCTGTGGATTACCACAGCTGTATTCAGAACTTCATGTAATTGTCTCTGTTAAAGTCCTGGCCATCTGGTTAGAGCACTGAACTCGTAATCTGACGTTGGTAGGTTCGAACCCCCGCCACACCAAACGTGTCGTTGGGGGCGTTATAAGTGACGGTCAATCCCTCTATTCGTTAGTAAAAGAGCAGCCGAAGAGTTGGCGGTGGATGGTGATGATTAGATTTTTACCTTCTAGTCTTACACTACTAAATTAGGAACGGCTATCGCAGATAGCCCTCGTTTAGTTTTACGAGAAATTAAAAAAAACTAAAACCATTAAAATCCACACAGGCAGGTTCAATTACTCTTAGAACATCCTTTGACAAAATAAATTATCTTTTTATCTGTATCATCACAGTTCTACTGTGAAACGCACTTTAAATAAAGTGTGTTAATCCGTTAAACTAACAATATCGAGGTTTAGGTTCATTAACTTAACATTTTCCTTTTTATTAATTTTAAAAATCATCCGTCACAGCTAAGCTTTAACCACTCAGTTTACATCTGCATTAAGTATCTATCATTTAATTTGCTTTTTATTTTACTTCTACGTGCCCCCCGCTAGTACAGCGGTATGTCTTCGGATTTACAACGCTAAAATCAGGGGTTCGATTCCCCTCGGTGGGCTCAGCAGATAGCCCAATGTGGCTTTGATATAAGAAAACACAAACAAACACATTTACTTCTGGACGCCTATTTGTATTTCGACTTAAGGTTCTAGAACTTCCTAGCCCTCTCAGAAACTAAGGTGACGGTAACAATATTAGTAAAGCCCCATAGAACAGTTAAACTGCTTACACTGCATTCGAATCCTACCAAGGTACGTAACTAAACTTGCCACAATCATCACTTTTAAAATAATTAACGTTCAGAACCTTTACTACTAAAAATAAATAGTTATCAGATGTTATTAAACCACAAAATGAAGTCGGTAATAACTGTTTAACTAAATAGTCGTGTATAGCCAATATGCAGCAATACTATTGTAGTTGTACAGCGTGCTGACTCTGTGATATCAAAGTATTCAAGAAGAAAGATAGATTTAATTCAAATAAAAAACAAAAAACATTTGTTTGACGGACAAAGAGGAACGGAAAACGTGTCCCTGACGCCATCTTATTTTCCCAGGTGTTCTATTGTGGGACAGCACGAAGTCTGTGGACTTACAACCCTAAAATACGAGTTTGACGCTTCAGTATGATTTTATGTATAATAAACAAACAATAAATTTTTGTCTATCAGTTAAAATTTGGTCCTATATTACACCTTTGGTGAAATAGTCGCATCTTTATTTGCCTACTGTAATCCAATGATTTTTTTTTATGAATCTGATTGTTTATTTGTTTTTGCAATTATGCACAAGGCTACCTGTGCCCTGCCCACCATTGGTATCGAAACCCGGTTTCTAGCGATGTGAGTACGCAGACATGCCGCCCTGCCATTGGGGCACATGAATCTGATAATGCATCTAGGCCTGAAACTTATAGTGTTAACATATTTTATGAATAATTTCTCTTTTTTTTTTTATTCATTTGTAACTGAACGACCTCACGTTCGGTACCGGTTTTTTTTAGGTCATTGAGGGCATGGGAAGGATCAAGCACAATTTGACCTCTTCTTCCTCCCTCCTGAATTAATTATTTAAGAACTGCCACATGCTACTGATAGTATTCTAACACAAAACACTGATTTATTTGTTTTTTCAGGGCTCTGCCATTGAATATGTTGCTAGTAACATTTAAAATAATTTAAAATTTTTCGCTTAATTTGTTCACAAATAGTTCTCACCGTGGTATTTCGCTTCAGATGTTTGTGTAATGTCACAAACAGTTCCGGAAACAAATCACATTTGTTCACAAGAGATATTCTTTAGCGCGTTTTTTTGCACAAAATACCCATTTTAAAGACAACGGTGATATTTAACTCTTGGTAAAATAATTTTAATGTCAAGTACACGTGGTCTTATTTCCGTTATAGAAATTTAATGGTGAGAGGCACTTAACTATCAATATGATGCATGATATAGCGATATATTTCTGTTAACAGATTATTTTTGTATATATTTTCACTGCAGTAGCATAACGAGCAATCTGTAATTTAGTTGAAATAGGTTGTATAATTATGTAGAAATGTTTATATTGTGGTTTTTAGTATTTTGAAGCTGTGTTGAGAATTAAATTTTGTATTAGTTGCCGTTCCTTAAGATTTGTTTTTGCTACATTTAACCATGCTGGGTATGCATTCTCCATTACTGGTCTAACAAATTGGTTTTAAATTTTAACCGTTTTCTGTGTATATTCTTGTATTAGCCTTTTAGGATACATTGTTCCTTGCCAGACATTTTTCGTAATTTCGATTTCATATTTCAAGTTAATTTAGAATCGTACGTTACGCCTGAAAGGCTTGCTGACGACTGAGTTTCTCGAAGCGCTCCGTTCAGGTATAACTTAGTGTTTCTACGCAATGTGTTTTTTGTGAATAATATTGTTTTCAATATATTAATTTTATTTTTGTATTCCTAACAGTACTCTACTGTTTAGTTTTAAACTGGTTGTAAACTGTTTGATGCTATTGAGGGTGTGTTTGAGCTCTTCTAGATGGCCAACATCATCAGCGAACTGTGAAATTAAACTACAGTTAATATCGTTTATACCATTTTGCTTGCATACATGATGTATAGGATATGACTATTACTTTCTGAGGAACACCCGAGTAACGTAGGTGCCCTCAACATTTACTCTGCATTTTCTGTGGTCAAGAAACTTGGTAATTAATTTTTTTAGTTGAATCTTAAGCCATATAGCATCGACTTAATTACTTTGTTTACGTTTCAAGTGTGGTTTGAATTCCGCTCAAAGCTATACAAGGCCTGTTTTTGCTCGCCGTCCCTAATTTAGTAGGGAAAGACTAGAGAGAAGGCACCTAGTCATCGCCACCCACCGCTAACTCTTGAGCCACTCTTTTTACCAACAAATACTGGGATTCACTGTAACATTATAACGCCCCCACGGTTTAAAGGGCGAGCATGTTTGATGTGACGGAGATCCGAACCTGCGACCCTCAGATTGAGTCGATCTCCGTAATCACCTAGCCATGCCGGGCCATAGCAGTGTATGTATTAATATGAACGTAATGCATTGGCAAGTTAGAATTTTCTGTCTCTGGCCATTTCGCTGAAAGATTCCCCCTTTAGGGTAGCGGTTAGTTTATGGTCTTACAACTAATGTCCGAACTTCGATTCCCGCGGTGGACATAGCAGATAAAACAGTGCGGTTTTGCTTTAAACCAAACAAACGTATGCTTTAAGAATAAAAATTGACAAAGCAGCATATATGCTATAAAACATATTTTTGTAATTTATTTACACTTGTAATGTACGTGATTTAAACCATAATATGAATAAATATATAACAACGAAATTAAAATGAAACGACCATATATTACTGAAACATTATTCAGGATTTCAGGTGAAGGTTTGCAACCGTCAAGTCTTTTATCACTTGTGGCCGCAAAAGAAAAAATAGTTTGCAATCTCATCAGGAGTACGACTAAATAAAAACTTATTTTTGAAACTTGAAATATGTATTCACCATTTTAGTATCTGTCTGTAGGAACTGATGGATGTTGTGGTGAAAGGTTTTGATGCGAAGGATTCAAATGTTGAGAACCTTAATATGCAAAACAAGTATTTAAGAGAAGTATGCGAAAATAGCATTTATAGCACCTTAGGAAATTTGGCGAAGGAATGGAAAGTAGTAGGCCTAACATTTGTAATACAGATCGTTAGTGTTGATGGGATTTTTTTCACATTTCTCTCAATTTGTTCGTTGTGGATTCAGAATCAGAGGTGTTTGAAATAAATAGCATTTCAGATCTGTTTTTTTGTCTCCCACTCACAAGTAACTATCGAAGATAAACTCGTTGGGCTTTACAATGAGAGACAAAAGTCTGTCACTCTTGCTTGGATTTACTGTAGGTCCCACTTGTTTAAAATGCTATACAGTTTGATTTCTCAAATGTTCTTAATTTAGTGCGTGCGTGTACCAAAATATGAAGAAGAGAGGGGAAGACAGTTGAAAACAAATAACAGAAGTAACTGTTTCCTGAACGGAAGTTTTGTGAATTCATGATTAATTAAAGGTTACCTTAAGACATGAAAATTTGCTTCCTTTTTTACGAAGTTGTAAAAAACGCAATTCGCATCTAAAAATTACAGGCCACAAAAATGTGAAACCGCAATTTTGCACTATCTTCATACAGACCCAACAAATCATTCCAAATTTGGTAATGTCCATCGACAAGAGATGAATTAGTTATGAAAAAAAATACCTTAAAAGCATCAACACTTAAATTTTTTTATGTACCCCCATGGACCTAATGAAGCTTCATACCAGTTTTGATGAAGATCCATCAACACCCTGCGAGTCAAGCCTTTGATTTTAGCGTTGTAAGTGTCGAGTTTACTGTTGAACTTCAGTAGTGCTCAGTATTTTTTTAAAATAATATAGTAATCAAATGCGTACTCATCACTTTTGTATTGATTGTTATTTTGTATTACGTAGTCGTGGAAATATTTTTATATTATCATATTTCAGAGTATAAGGGGAGTGTATAATATAACGAGGTTTTACGATATGGCCATATGGTTTACATTGGTAGAAGTAGAAGATTAGTGAAGTACTGTAGTTATTTTTTGTTTTCTCATTCCATAGAATGTCTTTCTTGTTAATATTCGGGATGTTGCATCAGTGATGTGCTGGTGTTTGTGAGACAGTTTGTTTCTTTTGCTTTAAACATCATATTCCCAAAGCAACATTAAGTTTTATCCATCACTTATCCACATTCATAGAGAAACTCGGTGTGACACTTTTAAGAATTTAGCTGCTAAAACAAACCTGAAAATTAATGAGCAAGTAAAAACCCTGGATTTTACAGAAAAAAATACACGATCAAAAATAAATTGATTCTTTTGACTAATATTTCAAAGGCGTCATAGTTTCATATATGTTGACCAAAAATATGAAATCCTATTATCGTTGTTTTAAGAAATTGAATGTCGTCAATACACATCTGACCAATAGATGGCGACACAATACTAGTTATGAATATGTGCTAACTAGTTTTTATTTCTTATTATTGTTGGCTTCTCATTCTTAGAAGGTCGCCAATATTAAAATTGGTTAATTATATAATGGAAAACCAACGGTCTCAAATCTGTACTGTCTTTGTTTTGTCTGTTAATAAGCGGAAAGATACAACACGAGTTCTACCCGGATTTTAGTGTTACGAAACCCCAGTATTCTTGTATTGTTACCGGGTTTACTTAGTTAATTGTATTAGGTGAAGATTTGATTGACAGGCCAATTAGAGTTAAGATGGAAATTAACATCCATCAAACTGGTAAGTGAGCATGTAGGAAGTTTAATAAATTATCACGCAAAGACAAATGAAAAAAAACTCATTAAGTGAATACAAAAAGATTAATTGCTATGTATCTCGTATAATGGTCCGAACACCGCTTGTGTTACTACACACAAACGAACACAGAAATTTGCGCTCCGTTGTTATTGCATTATTTAAGAACAGTAAAATCCCACTTTTTTTACATGCAATAACGGCTCGTATGGGTTGAGAATGACGATGACCGAAGAAGGTTGAAACGTTGTTCGCTCTTCTATGTAAAATATTTTCTCAACCCAAACAAGCCGTTTTTGCATATAAAATTCTCAACAAGTGGGTTTCTCGACATCACTGATAGTAAAATCCCATCTATTCGTTATGACAAAAGTAACCCGAGAGTTGACGGATGAGCGTTGGTTGACTAGGTATTTCCTTCATAGTCTCACTTGATTAAGGGCTTAGATAATTTTTATGTGACTTTGCATGAAATTAAACAAAATCAAAGATGTACAAATTCAAATAGGATCCTATAGGAGTGGAATCTCGCCTTTCTTTAAGCATTCAGTTAAGATAAAGCCCCAATATTAATTATCTCTTGGTATTAGTGCTTTAAAGAACAGTTTTATCAGCTAAAAGCATTTGCTTCCTGAATTTTGCTGTACAGCATTTCACATTTCATAATTTTTAAAATATTCAACTATTAAGAACTGTTTTCAAATATAAACATGAATTCGAAATATCTCTACCAGATGACATCATGATAATGCGCGAAATACAAATTTGTATCTTCAGAGAAAAAAGATTTCAGGCATAAAAAATGAAAGAAAAATATGAATGGGCATTATCCCGAAAAGGACCAGTTTAAAGTTGATATTATTACATATTAATCAGTCCATTTCAACAATGTAATGGAAGGAGGAAGAGGTCTGGTGTACATGACCCTCCGGGGTATACAGTATACCCAAACACCATAGAAAGAGAGGATTTCCGGTAAAAATTAAGGTATATCACTTGATAATATAATAAAAATATACAAAACCTGCATTATGCGTATTATAGAATACGCATCTCCTGCCTGGATAAACATTACACAAACTACAAAGAATACAAAATTAAATTCTATCTTCAGCTTATAAAGTACACGAAGTACTTCATAAACATTCATGTACAAGTATGCAAATATAAAGACAATATCTGTAAGACTCTTGCATAATGCACTAAATTATATTGATAAGAATTGGCATAAAAGTGACTTAATGTGTGATCGCGACAGATACTACGTACATGATGAACATAGTCCTAAGTACCTCTCTCCTATAAATATATATTTAAGAATTATAAATCAGGCACCATGCACTAGACATTTAAAACTAGTTTTTTTGTTTTTTTTCTTTTATGTTATTTTACTTTTATTATTATTTTATTTTTCCAATAAACATATATGGAAAAAAGGAATACACACACACACACGCACGTGTGTGTGTGTGTGTGGAAAAAGAAATATATACTAATAAAAAAAAAAAGGAATAAAAGAGGGGGAAAATAATAAATGGATAAAGGAAAAGGGGGGACAAATCAATTATAATATGTGGACATTGCCCTGAAAAGGGTTGGAGTTCTGTGCAATACTTTGGCCCCAAACCACTGCAACAACAACAAATTCTTACTAGTAGCCGACATGAAAGCTAGGGATGAAGGAAGAGGTCTTGTGCACCTGATCCTCCAGGGTATTTAAAAATTAAACATACCCAAATATCCACAAAGCAGAAGCGAAGCGGATCTTTCTTTGTTATAGTCTGATAATCATAGAGTGCCAATTGAAAGCAGCAACGGATGCTATACCAAAGTAAGAACATAAAACGATAAATAACGCGTGGAAACCAAACAACCAATTAACAACACTGATAAAGCAAGGAAAACAGTTCAAAAGACAGTACATAGCAACAAGAAATAAAGAAATAAAAACGCAAATTAACAGTATCAGAAATAAAATCAGATTAAATTGTTAAAACAAGAAAAATGGGACAACTTCTGCTGCAAAATTAATGAAAAACAGATCCTGGAAAGTTTGGGTCACATCTAAAATAACTCGCCAACATACCCATAAGACGAAACTACACAACATTAGAACATAACACCTCAGCTCACACTAACAAAGAAAAAGCAGAAGCCTTCAGACAACAACTACAGAACTCTTTCAAAACACCGTAACGACCCATTAAACAATCACGTAACAATTAGCCCAGAATTATACAAACCGTATTTACCAGTCAATATCAACACCAATAACACAAATGATTATAATATTTACTGCTTACCAAAAAATCACACTAACAGAACTTCAACAAGCAAATCAAAAACTTAAACAACAAATCACCAGGAAATGACGGCATACAAGCAATTCTTATCAAAAAAGCCACTCCGAAATTATTTGACCATCCATTAGCAATCTTTAATTTGTCATTTTACTCTGACTGCATCCCAGTTTATTAGAAGTAAGCCAATATATACTAATGTCCCATAAAAAAGGTAAGCTAACCAATAAACCAAACAGTTATCGACCAGTCAGCCTGACCAGCAAAATTGCCAAAATTATTGGAAGAATAATAAGTAATAGACTCCACACATTTATGGAGGTAACATCAAAATTACTTGAAGAACAAAACGGATTCAGAAAATTTAGACAAACAACAGATCATTTAGTTAGGTTAACTGAAACAGTAATAAAT
Organism: Carcinoscorpius rotundicauda; assembly: GCA_011833715.1. Taxonomy (NCBI): domain Eukaryota; kingdom Metazoa; phylum Arthropoda; class Merostomata; order Xiphosura; family Limulidae; genus Carcinoscorpius; species Carcinoscorpius rotundicauda. The sequence goes on along the minus strand of CM022406.1, from coordinate 36,459,499 downwards.
GCCTTTAAAAAAGGCTCGGCATGGCCAGGTGGGTTAAGGCACTCAACTTGTATTCCGAGGGCTACGGGTTTGAATCCCCGTCGCACCAAGCATGCTCGCCCTTTCAGCCGTGAGGGCGTTATAATGTGACGTTCAATCCCACATTTCGATGGTAAAAGAGTAGCTTAAAAGTTGGCGGTGGGTGGTGATGATTAGCTGCCTTCGCTCTAGTCTTACACTGCAAAATTAGGGACGGCTAGCGCAGAAAGCCCTCGTTTAGCTTTGCGCGAAATTCGAAAACAAACCTTAATAAAAAAGAATGTACTGACGCTCGGTATCGAGAAAGCATTCTACATTGTATGGCACAATGGTCTCCGGTTCCGTATGTATGAAATGGGACTATCGCGTGGAAGTATTCGCTGGCTCTTCACCTTTTTGGAAAACAGAAAATGTTCTTCACTCCAGAAGCCGGCGTCCCTCAGGGGAGGAGTGGTTTTCCCTATTCTCTTCATCATGTATGTGAACAATATGCCACTTAAAGATCCAAATCATAAATATTTTTCGCAGTTCGCTGACGATGTAGCAATCTCGAAAAGTGCCCCCACACCAGAAACTAGCAACCACAAATATACAACCACAATCAAACAGCATATGAGAATACTGCCAAAATTATCTAATCAAAATAAACACAGCAGAAACCTAACTAGTAATATTTTAAAGTCAACGAAACATCAAAAAACACTACCAACAGATTTACGTGAATGGAACACTTCTCCAGACTGCTACATCCGCAAAATTTTTCGGATTAACGTAATTTGACGAAGAATAAACTATGCTAGGAGTCTAACTGGTAAAAACAGTGGAGCAACACCTGAGCACATCCTCAAAATATACAAAACATGTATATGCAGCTCCAGCATGAATTAATGTAAGCAAAGAACAATTGGAAACCAAACTACAGCCATTACAAAATACACTACTTACGACAGCATATAGAGTACCTAGAAACGCCTCAAAGTTTATGCATAAACACACTAACAATAGCAGATAGACTCCTACACAGTACAATGAAATATTTTGATAAAATTTGAGATAAAATGATCAGTTATGCGAACTCGACAGGTACTGCATATGTGTTGAAGATGATCCTAAGCACCTCCCTCCGATTAATTTACATATTAAGATAAAATTACCAAATAATTAAAAATACATACATATACACAGGCCACCTATGAGCTAGAGTTCAGCGAAGGAATTGATGGTGCAAAATACATGGATTGGAATGTTCAGGCCCTAGTAAATTAATATACTAAGCAGTGATGACGAGAAAACCCACTTGTAGAGAAAAATATCTATGTAAAAATGGCTGGAATGGGACAGATTTTTTTTATGTAGAGGAGCGAACAGCCTTTCGACCTTCTTATACAACAACTCAAGCCTAAAATAAACCAATACAAACGAAACACCTTTTATACCTATATTCATAAATATAATCAAACATCTAATCACGCCCTCTACATTCCTACACTCAGTTACACAACCTCCTTCAAACATGTGGTCAGCTTTCTTTGTGAACTTGACGTTTTTACGTATATAATATACCAAGCAGTTCACACCAACAAGGAAGGAGGAAGAGGTCAAGAGTACCTGACCCTCCTGGGTGTACACACACACACACACACGTGGAAACCCTCTATAGCAGCCACCTTCGGGACTGAGACAAACTGGCCTGATTAGAGGGGGTTTCACTGTACATAATTAGGGATTATGTAAACAAAACAAGGGACTGATTAAATGACTGCTTTCAAGGGGTAATCGAATCTGAGGGGTGGCCGCTTGGAGGGGTTCCATTGTGTACCCAATCAATGAGATAGAGAGGATCTTTTGTTTTTTGGAGGAAGAGGTCCAAGCGAACCTGACCATCCCTAGTCTTTTAGATCAAAAACCCGACAAGTAGAAAAAAATATCTTCTAAATATGTAAATTGCATTCATTTTGCTTTTTAAATTAATTATTTGTTATTCTTTTATTATTTGGTAACTCAGTATGCAAACAGTGCGTGTGTTCAGCTTGTTTATAGTAAATTATTAATTTATCCATTTAATTTCGTATATTCATCAGATTTTAACTTTAATTACTTGTTTGTAGTACAAAGCAATACAATAGGCTAATTGTGTTCTGTCCACCAGGACTGTTGAAACCTTGTTTTCGGTGTTGCGCATCTGCAGACATACCGTTTTACCACTAGAGAGCCTTTACATTGAGTAGTATTTGTTTTTGAAATGTTGGAAAGGCGTAGCGAGGTGGTTAGCGTGCCCCGGGGTGTAAATCCAAGGGTTCGTGCTTCTTGTCCAGTTTCGTAAAAAACTCATCTGACATTTAAGGATGCGTGGGTACGATGTAAGTGTGACGGTGAAATTTTACAATTTGGTCAGACAGTTGGCGGTGAGTGTTGTTGACTAGTTGTCTTCCCTCTAATTTATCAAGTCACAATTAGAGATGGCTTTGTTCATGCTATGCTCAAATGGCCCTTATGGATATATCTTCACTTTATATATTACATGAATTATTTTATTTCAGCAATGCTAGAAAAAATATTATAATCCAGCTTGAAACAAAAAGTATTGGAACTAAGACTGTGTGGTAAAACTACGAATTGCAGTTTGGGTAGTCGTGATATTGTCACTATTCTTAGGTAAACGTATCTTTGTAAAATGAAAAATCAGTGATAACTGAAACGTCATATGTGGTCTGTTAATGGAAAGATAGATACCTGGAAGTTTCAATTGTAGTTGATAATGGACAGATGAAATGGAGTTCACAAAATTGTCTTATATCTCCGGTACAATGGTCATTAAAAACATGCTACCCAGTGCCCCCCCCCCTGGTGTATCTGTCGTCTTACAACGCTAGAAATCGGGTTTCGATACCCATGGTGGGCAGAGCACTGGTTGTTCATTGTGTAGGTTTGTTCTTAGCTACGAACAAACAATAGAAACTAACTCTCCAGTCGTGCCAGCTGATGACCATTTTCCATCAGTCTGTTAAAGTGGTTGTAATTATTACTTCAGAACTGAATTCGAATTACATTGAAATAAAAATTTCGTTTCTTAATAGTGTTGGTATTATTATTTGTTAATTCCCGTGTACTTTTTCAGAAGTGTGAATCGATGTAAAACGTTGTGATAAAACTAGCCTATTTTGTACAGAATTACGCATAAAGGATAAACTTTTTCTATTAGACGAATTTACGGTTATTTGTTCAGTCAGTTCTTACTTAAACTGTTCTAAAATTTGCCATTTTGGAAACTAGTTTTGTATGTAGTTATTCGGTGCTGTTGATGTATGTTTGTAACATATGCTAGCACGCGTCATTTGTGCAAGGTCCGTGAAGCCTAATTTTATCCTATTTTTACACATTTTTCAAGTGTGAAACTTGAAAAAATGTTCAAATTACGGCAGGAAGTTTTTCGCGTTTGCTCTGTCGCACACACTGGACCACTGACTTCTGAACATCTCCGCCTAAGTGCAAGTTAACGTTTAACAGATGGCGTCTGTCTCTTTCTTTCTCTCTATTTATATATAGCTTTTAGGTTCAACAACGTTCACTTTCCACCTCACAACAGTGTGAAGCATAGAAATTTGGTAAATTAACGTTCAGACACACTTGCACTTTTAATACATCAAATAATGACTACGTTGCTGCTGAGTAATGTAATTGCTCCGTCAACAACAACAAAAATAATATTTTCCATGCTTGTGTTTTAATATTTTTCCTTCCTTATTGTTTAAAACTGTTGTAATAATATTTTCCACGTGTAATTATTTCTTTGTTTTCTTTTTCTGAAATACAACCATTGTATTTGCATATGAGTTTTTGAACAGTTAAATACCTAGATTTTCCTCTATGCTGTAATAGGTTTAACTCTGTAAAAAGAAAGAAAATTTCGTTTTAAGTGTTTTAAACATAACATTTTTCATTTTGTAGTCAGCTCCCTCTTTCGTAAAAAATGCAAAATTTAATTATTGTTAAAATTGTTGCATTGATTACCAGTCTAAATATGTTCCTTGTGCGTCTTAACAGGTTATTTGACTCGCACGTATTTATGAGAGTGATTTAAAATTACGCACTACTTTATTTAAGTCTTTCCTTACAGGCCGTAGGAAGTATCCAACATTAATATCATGGCACAGTATTGCAGCATAATCGCTTTCACACGTTTGTCAGGGTGAACGATAACTGAACCACTTCATAAAGGAAAATACACAGAGAGCACTGAAACACACGTGTACACGAATACATATCGTTATCTCACTGCTAGTTTATGACGATGTATTTATCTTTATCGCTAAGGTAATTGATGAAATAGTTACCCCAGAATTTTTTGGGTATATATACCATATCCTTAACCTATTGTATGTGTAAAACGGTAACCCTTCCTGATGTTAACTACATAATATAATAGCTCGTGAAGTACAAGTAATTACTATTTATATATATCTTACAGTACCGTTACAAAACTGAGCTAATCTCAAAGTATGTATGAGACTTTAATTATCAGGAAGACGCACTAAACTGATGGCTGGGCACACTATAAAACAATACAAGCTTCTATAGTATTTAATAAACTAAAGGTATGTTAGTTGCGGAAGCTGTAAAACATTAAGTTCGAATAAACATTTTCCACGTGTATTGAAACTGCAAACATAACAGACTGCTACTAACTTTTTAAACACTGCTGTTGTAAATGATCCAGTGAGGATATAATGACATTTCTGTTGATTAAATGCCCGACATTTTGGTAAGCTAATGAAGCTCGGTGCTCGATATTGAAGACAGTACAAACGTTGAGCTTATAATTCTTTTTGAAATTGCTATGTAAGATCTAGAAAACACATTATTTTTTTCTTTTTAGTGTCCATGTAGTACAAGTTTTCAGAGGTCCAGCGTTGCCAGGTGGTTAAGGCACTCAACTCGTATTCCGAGGGTTACGGGTTTGAATCCCCGTCACACCAAACATGCTCGCACTTTCAGCCGTGGGAGCATTATATAATGTACGGTCAATCCCACTATTCTTTGGTAAAAGAGTAGCCCAAGATTTGGCGGTGGGTGGTGATAATTAGCTGTCTTCCCTCTAGCAAAATTAGGGACGGCTAGCGTAGATAGCTCTCGAGTACCTTTGCACGAAATTCAAACCAAACCAAACCATTGCTTTTGTCGGGGGACTTTTTGTTGAACAGTGTAGTGCACAGACATCGAAATTGTATGTTTCCTATATAATATAATGTTGTGATATTCTTTTATTCTTACGAATGCGCCTGTTTGTACATTATTTTAGGAGGGCTGTATGTTACTGTCATGTCATTATTATCATGTGTTTCTTTATTTCGATGAAACTCTCTATCTTTCTGAAGTCTTCATTCCGTTTTTATTCTGGACAGCTACATATGAAATGTAAGTAGTTCTACCTTTCTGAAGTCTTCATTCCGTTTTTATACCAGTCAGCTACATATGAAACGTAAGTAGTTCTACCTTTCTGAAGTCTTCATTCCGTTTTTATTCTAGTCAGCTACATATGAAACGTAAGTAGCTCTACCTTTCTGAAGTCTTCATTCCGTTTTTATTCTTGACAGCTACATATGAAACGTAAGTAGCTCTACCTTTCTGAAGTCTTCATTCCGTTTTTGTTCTGGTCAGCTACATATGAAACGTAAGTAGTTCTACCTTTCTGAAGTCTTCATTCCGTTTTTATTCTAGTCAGCTACATATGAAACGTAAGTAGCTCTACCTTTCTGATATTACTGATCGGTACTGAAACAGATTGTGTAGAAGTTCTGTAATTCTTCGGGTAGAGAAACAAGCGTGTCAATAAGTTACGTGACTTTCAAACTTCCATAATGTTACATTGGGAAAAGACAAATGATTCTGATATATTTAGTTCATAAGGTTTCTGAGAATCAGAAAGACTTGAATGTTTAAAGGTGGCAGTTCTTAAAGTAACTAGGATTTTATTTGTGTTTTTTAATCAGGTATTCAGTCAATTTTATATGAGAATTTTATGGTAAAATATAACTATAAAATGTGGACTTATTTACAACAGTTTCATAAAGTTGTTTAAAATGCTTGTGAAAATATCAAAGTTATATTACACTATGTAACAAAATGTTTACTTTTTCTTGTTCCTGGGCAGAAAGTGTTATTTCTTAATTGCTTATCACCTAAAGTGTATGGAAAAGACCTATTTTCTCTTCAAACTTTGCTTTTGTGACCTGGGAGCGTATAATGAAAACATATATATTTGTATATATATACACGTGAAAGTGATTTACATTACAGTCGCAAATCTCGAAAAATTACTCACTTCTAAACATTTTTGTCCCCTTTTGTATAACCTTAGTGCAAATACATGTAAAGCTTGATTTATATTGTTTCATTCAGACCTTATGTTAATGAAAATGTTGCCCGTTTTTACATAGAAAATAGGTTGATTTCTAAATTTCATTATCCAGGTCGCAAAATCAAAGTTTTGAAGGGAATATTGGTATTTTCTGTAATTTTATAACATAAGCAATTGAGAAATAACACATACTATCCAGGATCAAAATTTGTGTTACATTGTGTTATCAGAACTAAAATTTTCAAATTTATATGTTTCAAAATATGAAACATATAGTTGTCATTTTAACACATTGAGATTTTTGTCTCGGACTTAGAATGTATTTAAGATTAAACCACAAACGTAATTATTTAATTAATTGTTTCAGTAAACTCACGAAATACGTGATTTTAATCATTAATATGTAATTATTTTCATCGCCCATTCTTCTGTACTGAATTGCTTATGTGCCAGTGTTTTTGTCACAACCATAATCACCGATTTGCTGTTGTTGATGCTTTTGTGAAAACCATAAATCAGCATGTTAGACATGAAATAACTCAAGTGTGTAGCGTTCGTGGTCTAGAAAAGCATCAATTGTTTTTTCAGTTACCTCGTTTAAGTAGAAATATGATAGACAACTGTACACTTGCCTGTATGAAAATTTTATTTTATCACCGAAAAGCTTCCACGTGTGTATTATTTACGTGAAGGTCTTGCTGTGCAAGGCCACATTATTTTTACTGGAACATTTATTAGATGGTTCATACTACCAGTGAAGGCTGCACTTGCTGTTTCATTAACAATGGCTTTGAAGCAACTATCGTGCTTTCTTGGAACACAGCCATCTTGTTTTACTGCTTGTATAGCTAACCGTAATGTATTTGTTCTATAACCTTCAAGCAATATTTAAGCAGATTAAAGACTCAAAAATGAATTGAACCTCCAAAAGGCAATTTCTGTGTACACGTGGTTGAATAGGATCGCTGTGATTTGTTTGATTTTTTTTTGGCCATTTTTCTCACGAAAACAATTCTTGGTTTTGAGTTGTGGCTGGAAGATTATGAGTGGTTACCAGCTTCAAGTCTATTTTGTAAATGTGTCCAGCTTCATCATGGTGAAGTTTTGGTTGGAGGATTCTGTCACATAAAGTCTTCATTTTCCGAAACTGAAAGCTATTGTTGATTGGCTTTTGGGAGGTTTCGTTTCCCATTGGTGTTTTAAATAGTTTTATTTAAGGATTTTTCTACTTTGGCTGATAATTGTATTTGAAGATTTTTGAAAAGGACACGCGCTCGGATCTATTGTTAATCAGTAATATTTCATTAAGCACCTCCAGTTGAAGATATTGATCAGTTACTCTTCAGCCACCGATCCAGTTTTAGAGACATTTTAAGAGCCTGGTCAGCACATTTTACTTTAACTTATCAAACAGTCAGGTGCTTAGCAGAGGACCGTAGTCTTTAACTGTTCTTTTATTTGAAACGAAATGAAATATGTGCTTAATTTTTATGTAAACCTCTCTACTCCTGAATAAAGCTCTAAAACTCGCGAAAAAGGTATTTGTTCCACCTGTATGGATTTCCTATAGGATTATAATTACATTTAAAGTAGTTGATAGAAAGTTGGAATATTTTTCCTGAATTAGGAGATTATCCTATCAGATTACATAAATATTTATGTGCATAAGTAATGTTGCAACAAGAAATTCACAAGATATCAAATTATATTGACGATACTTGAACGATCTGCTTAGATGTGCAGTTTCAAAATATAAATTATAGAAAATAGATCTATGTTTATCGTCGTGAAAGTTCATTTCCTTTCTTCTCTTAAACATACATAAAAATTAATATGCATATTTTTTTCAAACTGAAGGATAAAAACAAGTCCCGTTTCAGGAGTTTTTCGAGAATTTTCCTGATGCATTTATTTCTATAATGGTATGGCGCAAGCACGAAATTTTAGAGGAATCTTGTGTCACGGGCCAGCTGCAAAAATTAAAATTTATTGTCATTTTGTTTGTTTTTGAATTTCCTGCAAAGTTACGCCATGGCTATATGCGTCAGTTCTCCCTAATTTTGCATTGTACTACCCACCGCCAACTTTTGAGCTACTCTTTTACCAACAAATAGTGGGATTGATCGTTACATTACAACGCCCCTACGACTGAAATGACAAGTATGTTTGGTGCGACCGCGATTCGAACCCGGGACCCTCAGATTATGAGTCGAACGCATTAACCCACCTGGCCATGCCGGGCCTTATCATTTTGAGCGTTTGAGAATGTTTCATTAGTTCATATGTTAAGTTTGAGAAACACAAGTCAGACGTAATTTTATGTTTTCGTTTCCCGTAAATATCTTTTCCAAATACATTGGAAATCAAATCCACATAGTTTTCTTTAAGGATTTTTCTACTTTGGCTGATAATTGTATTTGAAGATTTAATTTATTTATTTTATTTAATTTAATTTCTTCATTTAATTTCCTTTTGGTGTTTTGTATCATCCCAAGTGGATATAAAGAACTTCATATTAAGTAAAGGTTTGTTTGTTGATAGTTTAACTGTTAACTGCATGGTTAAGTTTAGAAGAACAAAACATTGAAATATGTCAAACTAAGTTTCATTAGGGCCTGGCCGCTAAGGTACTCGACTCGTAATCCGAGGGTCTCGAGTTCGAAGTCGTGTCGCACCAAACATGCTTACCCTTTCAATTGTGGCGACGTTATAATGTCACGATAAATCACACTATTCGTTGTAAAAGAGTAGCCCAAGAGTTTACGGTAGGTGGTGATGACTTAGATACCTTCCCTCTAGTCTTACACTGCTAAATTAGGGACGGCTAGCGCAGATAGTCCTCAAGTAGCTTTGCGCGAAATTCAAAACAAACAAAGTTTTATTAGTTTTACATTGCAGGTAGTCTGTTGGGCGCGAACAACATATTTTATTTCGCATCTACCATACCTTCATAAGTTTTGTGTTGGTGTGTGTTTGTAACACTGTTAAAACATACGAAATATACTCTATAGTTCGCTTTTAACGTTCACAAGGCTTTTTCAACTGTAATATGCGTTTTATGAATCATCTTAAATAGCGAATCGTGTGACATGTTCATTGTTAGTATTATCATCCTCCCGAGGTGAATTCGAGTACTAGTGAATGGACTTCTCACAGGAGGTAAGCTAAAAATACACAATCTTCTTTGGTTGTGGTGTGTTGGAGTTGGATCTTTCAACCATCTGGATCCTTTCGTCCACTTCAAGGTCACCCATGTGTTTGCCGTGCGTGGCTACCGTGAAAGGGAGAAGAGGATCCTGATGGTTGAGGAGTCCAACTCCAACACACCATTTAGCCTGGAATTCATGTATATAGGCGGCCTTGGGGTGGCCTTCCTAGTGTCAGTCGGCTGGTCCACTTGCGCTAGGTTCAACTGAGTACTAGAGTTGGACGTTCTTAATGAGTCTTGTGGACTTTGTGTCTGATACTGATATTCAGATATAGTGCTTACGAAACCCTGGCGTTGCTGCAGTCTTCTTGTTTGGTACTGTAGTGCTCCATGGTGAGAGAGATCAGTGGACACTGAAATGAACCTGACGATGACCGAAGAAGGTCGAAATGTTGTTCACTTCTCAATGTAAAAATATTTTCTCAACTCAAACGAGCCGTTTTTACATATATATTACTGAAATATAACATCCATATTAATCGATACCCCCATTTACGAAAAAAAATAAAAATGAAAACAGTTGAAAAAATACACTATTGAAAATGACCACTCATGGACGACTCTGTTGTACAGTCAATATTACAGTCGGATTGTGTGTCTCGATTTCTAATTATCCATTCACTATCCGAGAAATCCTTTGGGCAGGTGCCCCCTTTTTTATGTAAAATTGATTAGAGGGACTTACTGGCTCCTCTAAGTCAGTAAAGAAGTTGCACTCTGAAGACATTTTGTTGGAAACATCTCCACAACATAACAAACTCCTGTTGAAATCGAAGGACATTGGAGATATATCCATCGAGATTACTCCCTATGAAACTTTGAATTCTTCCAAAATAGTTATAATTGAGAGGAATATAAAGAACATTCCTGATTCGGAGATCCTTGCTAGTTTTTCAGCTATGTCGTTTCTGTGGTGTGCCACTTGTAAATTAACAGTGTCAATGGTGGTTCAGTCATTCAAAAAAATTTTATATTGCGGTTCTTTAACAGGTGCTTGTTGTGGTGGCAATGCCCACGACGTTTACAAGTGCAAATTAGTACCACGTTGTATTAACTGTAGAGGTCCTCACCCCTCTTATTCTATTTCTTGCCCTAAATAGGTGGAGGAGAAAGAGTTGTAATGCTTGAAGACTATAAATAAGATTTCCCACCTAGAGGCTCCGAAATTATCTTCTCCAACTTCACCTTGAACATATGTTGCTGCACTCCATTCCACTGCCACAGTGGGAGTACAGACAGAGCTCTCTGTGCCTACAGCAGAGTCGTTTGCCAAACATCTTATGAATATTTTACCCTCCATCATTAAAAGAGTTAACAAATCTACATCTACTTCCATCTCTGCCCTTGCCATTCCTTCCAGTGACCCCCCGAGTCCATCCTTTTCTGCAGCCCCGAGAAGTAAAATGACCATTCGTTCATTCCTTCAATTGCTGGAATCTTTGTCCACAGACAGAGACCTGCCTATTCGAATCAGTAGAGGCTGATAGAACTTCATCCAACAAAGAAACAAAGGGCTCCCCGCCACGTTCTCCTCCACGTAAATAAAAAATGGCCACTGATCTAGATTTCTGAAACTGTCGGAGTTTTCGTTGAAATATAGATGGCATTAAGGATTTGTTTGATTCTTACTATCCTGAATCTCTCCTGACAGGAAACGTTTCTGAAACCTACCGATACAGTCAACTTTCAGCAGTTTCTTTTTTCAGGGAAGTGACAAGTTGTGTGATAGATGAGTGCATGGTGGGTAGGCGCTGCTGATTGATCAGCATGTGCCCATCCTGTCTTTGCCACTTGATACACCCTTGGAGGCTGGAACCATTTGTGCTTCCTTGGGTCGTACAATCACTATTTGTTGTTTCTACCTGGTTCCTGAAGAGACTCGTGATCAGTAAGACCCTGATGCCCTCATTGAGCAGTTTCTGTCTCCATTTTTGAGTTAACTATTGTCTTGATGGCTACCGGTTGTCGTATAAGATCCACTTATCGTCGTAGGTAACAATTCCCTTCAATAATGACTCCCTCTGGTTTCTAACCAGTTTATGCCCTTCTATCAATTTGCGCGGTACCCCTTTGTCCAATTTTTTTAACCTTTCTGACTGCAGCCAGGTGATGAGAAATAGTTACACTGGAAATTTCTAAGTCTGCTGCAAGTGCCCGAACTGTCGTTTGTGGGTTAGCTTCCACAATAGCTCTTACTTTTTCTTCATTCACAACAGATTAAGGCCTTCCTTGGGATTCATTCTCGAGTTCGTATAACCAGAACCAAGTTTCTGGAATCAACGCCGAATAGTCCCGTTGAGAAGCATTCCCTTATTCAAACACCAGATTGGTGTTTTTAGCTGCCTCGGTTGCATTTTTATAGGGTTCTAAAGAGACACAAAAACATTTGTAATACAACTTGGCACGACAGACATAAAAACAACACTCTCGTCAGTACTAAGTAGCATACAGTCAAAGTACCGTATCCAATTTTTTCTAATCGCAGTCACTCTTCAACTAAGCGAAAGTCGGCCATTTTGTATGAAACGACCTTAATGCATTGGTTGTACTCACAAGTCAGTTTGAAGGTTGACCTTTTCGAAGTAAGAATCTCAGTAAGATTAAACCTAGCAAGTGGCTAACTTAAAGCATGCACTTCAAAATATCACTAAATACGTAAATATAGCAAGCATTTCCTTGAATGTGTAAAGAGAGTAAATTCGCAAAGTTGATAAACAATCTAAACCACCCTGTACATCTGTTAGCTGCGTTACGATGCTAATAACGTCATTGTAATGTATGATTTACATCAGTTTAATTAACAAGAAGTGGCGCTGCTTATTATGCAAACAAAGATTATAAAGGCTTATATAAGTTAATTTATTTGTAACCTCAATTGTTTGGAAACTAAAGATTTTGCAACACGTAGATTTTATTTGACATGAATTATAGACCAACTTTTGTGTAGACCCCCTCTGCCAGAAAATATTAATTATTTGATTTGTAAGCCTGCATATTTATTATAATTAAACATAATTATTTTAGATGCTGCTGCTAATAATATAATTAAAACAGTTTTTTGCAAAAAAATGTTTAACAACAAGGTCCTAAAATCTGAATTTTTTTAGCCAACATGGCCACTATATTGGATTGAATATGGGAACATAATAATAATAAATTTGAAATGGTTACATTCAAAATCTTCATTGTAGAATGTATTTGGTTTTGGTATTTCAAGAAGCAGAGATATGATCAAACTCATATTTTAGCAGCCATTATGAATATCTTGAAACCCGAGGGATGCAAAAGTGGCATCATCCAGATTAGGAATTGGTACATCCAAACTGTATAAGAACTATTGAAAAACGTTTGCTGGACACTACTTCTAGGTTGAAGCCTTAAATTAGCCGTTGCATCTTAACTAACATGCCCGAGCATGTCGATCATTGTTCTACAACAGAACTTTGTCATAATGGGATACAGTTAGAAGAAATAAATTAATGTTACACTCATGGAGCCTAAACATAAATCATTATATTTTGCCTTCAAAACTGAAAATATGAGCTGTCATCGTCAAGTTGTAACAACATATCTTAGAGTATGAATACATGAAGTAATGATACTGGGGAAAAAAAAACAGATCTGCTACGGACGTCGCAAGATTTTTTTTCTCATCTTTGGAGTGGGTGGAGTGTTTGTGAAATTAAGAATACAAGTAAGCCGTAGTTAGAAGCAGTATATTACATATTCTGTAACAATGTTCTTGTCAGGTTGAAGAAACACATTAGCATAGAAAAGAGGTAATGAGAATATAGAACTATAATGCTGCTCTTGCATTATTATCCAGCTCTTGTAGTATTATATTTAATTTTCCGTGACCAAAAAATGCAAAATGCAATGAAGGCTCACGAGAGGTGCCCCCAATGTCGACATTACTTTCTTTCTGCGACGTCTATGCCAGTGTACTTTTACTACGTGTGTGTGTGTGTGTGTTCATTCCATTATATCAAATATCTAATTAATAATTTTCGAGGTAATTAGTCAGATGTTTATCATATTCATTTACAATGGACCTTGTCAATTTGTACCATATTTGCAAAATTATATCTGTAATTTTGTTTTGCCTTGAATGAAGTTTATCACATAGCTGATTAACTGTGGAAAGCAGACATCAAGGGGAATTTTTTTTTTTTCTGGTGCAAAACTATCTAGCTACAATGTACTTTGAATGGAAAGGGGAGTTTACTATTTGACAAATTATGTTCAGTAGTGAAGTGTTTAGAACAATTATAACATTTTGTGCATCATACATTAATAGCCTAGGATGGCCAGATGGTGAGGGCATTTGACTCGCAATCTGATGGTCGCGGGTTCATCGCTGTTCCACCAAATATACTCATCCTTTCAGCTGTGATGGTGATATGTGAAGGCCAATCTCACTATTTGTTGTTAAAAGAGTTGGCAGTGGGTAGTGATGACTAGGTGCCTTCCCTCTAATTTTTTCACCTTGGGACAGCAGTAAGTCTATGGATTTACAACAGACAGCCTGACATGGCTTTGCTATAAGGAAAAACACAAACCCTCTAGTCTTTCTTTGTGTAGCTGTGTGCAAAATTCAAACCAATCAATTTGTGTATCCTGTCCTCCAAGTGAAACAACAGCAAGTCTACCGATTTACAATGTTAAAATAAAGAGTTCAGTTTCTCTCGGTGGACACAGCAGATAGCCTGATGAGGCTTTGCTGTGAAAAACACTTGTGCACCCCCTACCTTTTTGTTTTAAAAGAGAAAAAGAGTGTTGTAGTAGTTATTATCTTCATCAATAAAATATATATTTAAAAGCTTAATTTTGTATCGTTTTACTGTTGACTCTACTCTAATTGCTTGTATTTCACCAAGAAATCAATTGAACCCCCTGGTTGAATCTAACATTTGTAAAAACTCTGCACTGGAGAAGGGGGAGATAAAATGTTTCTAGATTTTGTTTTTACTTGCATTGTGCACATGAAATCTTACCAAAGAATCTGTTGATACTTTGGCTTGTATTTACACAACTGTATTAACAAGAACTATTTTGACAATTTAGAATCCTACATTTTCAGTGAACTCTTGGCTGTACGAGTTATTTCATTCCATTCTCACTGTTCAAGGCACTTTGGATTTCAAGATGCTGACTGACATTGACTTTCATTTTTAATAAATCATATGTATTTGTTTATTGTCTCCCACGTTTGTTTTAGGGCTAAGCCACATTAGGCTATCTGCTGTTTATACCACAAGGAATCAAACCCTAGGTTTAAGTATTGTAAGCCCATTGCCTCAGCAGCACTATCCCACTGGAGGACAATGTTTTTGTGTCACATTATTTCATAGTTCACATGTAACCTTTAGTTCACAGAGTTTTGCACTGTATAGACATAATAAAGTAGGAATAATATCAGTAGTATATCATATTAACAAAAATAAATACACTTGGAAATTATTAAAAATAATTATTCTAACTCTTCCTTGTCACAAAGTATGTTGGGTAGTAGTCCTTCCTAGATGAACAGTTAAATTCAGTAGTATAAAGTCCTTTGGTGAACATCATTGTGGATATGGCAGTAAGGAATGGAGGTTGAGACACATAATCAATTAAATATTCTTCAATAGACAGTTTTCTCTATTGTTTTTTGCATTTAAATATTTTTAATTCAGACAATACTGTGAACTCTGAGATTACATAATTTGAAAACATTGATATAAAGTGATTTGATACATTCTAAAAGTACTGTACACAAAAATCAAATGAAATATAAGTTTGATAACATTAATAACTTACATATTAAATTTTACTTATCAGTAGTCCATGGAATATGTACATTATACTGCATGTTCAGTGATGCATTCTTATAATAATTCTATTGTTACTTTCCACCAATATAAATATAGATGAGAACATTATTCTTTATCTAGATAACTGTTTGTGCTTAAAGTATTTCTTGGTATGATTACAAATAATTTCCTTTTACATACCATATTATAACTTATTTTAAAAGCTGTTAGCTTGCAAAATTATATTTGATATGTATGTGTGTGTGAGTACATCACTACTTTGTTCTGACTTGTTCTTGTTAAGTTGAAGATTTCTGTAAATTTGACACTTCTTCATCCTCAGGTTTTTATTCTTTTGTAAAACTAGTTATGCATAAATTTAGTTTTGATTTTTGTTTTCATTGTGAAAGATTCCTGTTTCAGTCTGTACCTCTGTAGATTGACTGTCGTTGCTACATAGGTTAATAATGGCAGTTGATAGATTTTGTAGAGAATTTTAGTAAACCTTTTCACAAAGAGTTATTGAAAATGTATTGTAGATTTATCTTCAACTCATGCCATGCTAATTTTGTGAAATTACTGTATGTATGGAGGAGGGGACACCTGTCAAGTAATAACTTCCAAACAATAAACTGTATAAAATGTTGTTGTTACTGTGTTGGTGTTTTAAAAGTGAAGAAACATCATATATGGTAGCGTGACATTTGGTTGGTCTAAATATACATTATAATAATATACACTGGATTTCACCTAACTGAAACTACATTAATAATTTATGTCAGTATATAAAAACAAGTCATTATTTACTTTGTTGTGGATCATGTATAATGCATATTTTGCAAGAACTGCATTTTGAAATATTGAAATTAAAATACTTTGTGGTTATTGTAAAGTGTATTCTAATGTTGTATTTTTTAGCAAATCCAGGCAATGGTATCATTTTGAAACAAACTTACGTATGCGTGCATACACACACACACACCTTCTAAGTGCTTAAATTTTTATATATTATAATCACTTAAATATGTTGTTTTTGTCGGAAGGTAAGGTATAGCATACGTATGTATTATATATGTGTGTGTGTATCTTGGTGGTTGAATTTGTATTATGAGTATAATCAATGAGGCTTTAACAACACAACTGAAAAAAAATGTTATGAACTGGGAACTTTTACTGCACCCTTCCTGAATGATACAAAAAGTCTTTTAACAGCCTTGTAATAAGAAAGGTGAAAGAAAAAAGGAGATCATTGTTGTGACACTGCTAAATCAGGGATGACTAGTGCAGATAGCCCTCATGTATGTTTTAATGCTAAATTACTTTGTTCAGTTGAATAGTTCAGATATCAATGAGCAGAAATATATATATATTTCATTTTATTTAACAGCCTCGCCCATCATACAGTGCCAAGCCTCGTGGTTGGTCAACCACCGGTCTTTCAGGTCCACCTCATTTTAGACCACAGCTAACCTCTTACTTCCCTGGTCGCTATCCTGTGCAGATGCCACCAGCGTATGGAGCGTATTCTCATCAGCATGTAAGTTATATTATTAAAAAAAAATGCATATTTAGTTCTTAGAAAATGATGTTTGAATAATTCAATGTTTAAAATTAAGAAATATACATTTTTTTCTAGGAAAGTATAACATATAAATGAGTGACTGTCTTTTACTAGTAAAATTACTTAGAGAAAGGATTTTATGCCTCTTTTTTCTTTTAATCATCTGTTTACCACATGGAATTAAACCCTGAAATTACAGTGTTGTAAGTCTGTAAAGTTACTTCTTACCCAAAAGGGTAAGCAAGTTATCATGTTTTACCTCATTGTGAGGGAAAGATCATAAAGTGAGTGAAATAAGGAGAAAAGGAGATCAAAATGTAGTTAATGCAGGTGCAATCTATTTTAAGTGCACCACTTATGATGGTGCACTGCTAACCTCTCTCACTGTCTAAATATTGTCCCTATAATCACAATGTGTGTGTGTGTTTGATGTGAAGTTCGGTGTTTTAAATTAATAACATAAGTCTCTAGTGTAGCATGTCATCTTTACTTGGCTGTCTTTAAGATTAATAATCTAGTCAGTTGATAAGTTCATTTTGTTTGTCTTTAAAATTAGAAAGAACAGGTGATTTTTAATGTCCCCATGTGGCTCAGTGATAAGCTTGAGAGTTTTTCATGCTAAAAATCAAGTTTTGATTCCTACCAGTTGATACAGTCCATACAGCCTATTGTGTAGCTTTGAGTATGAAAACAACTAGGGTTCAGAAGAGGGATAAGCGTGACATACTTTTGTGATTGTTCACTACTGCAAGCAGGTTATAAACATGAAACTTTTTGTGTGTTTTTGAACAAGCATGATACGTGTATGGTAATCCTGAAACAAATGTAACTTTATATCGGGCATAGTTTTATCTAAACAAGATTCTGTACAATCAAGGTTGCATAAGTATGTATGTAATCCAGGGCCAAAAACAGTACCTGATTAGGAATTGGGGGCTTTTTGGTAGGGGACTTTCTCTCTTCCTACAAAAGCAGAAACTTCTCTCATAAGTAAATTTTGCAGGAACTGCTTTACTTTGGGCCAAACCTATATTGTGTTTGAATGAAATATACTAGAATACTTTTGGTTTCTTTGCTGTATATATAATTCACATTTTCTTATTTAAATTTTTATCACTTAAGACCATTTTTGGGCCCCTTGGCAGGTTTACATCACTTATCACTCACCAAATACGTGACTACGTAATAATTACTTTGCAAGTAGTTAACAGAGACAGCAAAAAAGATTGAAAAGGAAGTTTTTATCATAAATAAATATTATCAAAAAGTTTCAATAGAAAACTTAAATGCATATTCCATGTTTAAAGCAAATGTCATACAAAATGTGTTTTTTAAAAACTAAGTACCCAGAAATATTAAGTGCGAGTGTTGTGATTTTTGTTTCCATATAATTAATTATAAAGTGTTTTATTATTGTGTACATATATGTTTTTACCAACTCATAATCTGAGGGTTGCAGACTTAAATTGCAGTCACCCCAAACATGCTTACCCTTTCGACCATGGGAGTGTTATAATGTGGCAGTCAAACCCACTATTTGATGTTAAAAAAGCAGCTCAAGAGTTGGTGTGGGTGGTGATGACTATTTGCTTTCCTTCTGGTCTTATATTGCTAAATTGGGGATGGCTAGTGCAGAAAGCCCTTGTGTGGCTTTGTGTGAAATTCAAAAAACATTTTTTACCTGTTTTGCAGGTGAATTGGATAACATTTTGTACTGGTTGATAAGCTTACCAGATATTGGTCTTAGAATTAGATTGTGGAAATGATACTAAAGTACTAAGGGTAAAGGTTTCTTTTTTTTAGGGCAAAATATAAAGTGTAGATTGAAATATGGCTGCATAAAGATTCATGTATCAAAATAATATACATGCTATATGTTAGGAATGCTAGATAACTAACACTTCAAATTTAAAGTCTTTATCAGAATGCACTCACAAGATAGTGTTTAAAGCTAGAATATTTTTTATATCAAATTTACACAGACAAAATTTTTGACATTGTGTTGTGAAACTTGCAAAGAAACTCCTAACACTGTTCACTAGATAGAATGCAGTGGACATTTGAATTGTATTTAAATTTCATCTTTCTTAAACTTGTTACAGAGTATGATTTGTTTGTGTTATGAGGTAGAGCATATTTACTTTAATACAGAAATGCTTAGGATAATCATATGACTTGCTTTATCAGTAGAATTAAAGGATCCACTTTCACATAAGTTTGTATTTGATAATTTTTTTATCAAAGAAGCATTTATTCCAAGAACATCTCTAATATTGTATACCTTTGTGAATTACTCCATGATGTATTCATTTTCTTTGTTATCATCACCATCTTCATTTAAGGCCAAAATATTATCATCAATAATATCCATATCATGTTCAACTTCATCATTGATGTTTACAACATGCTGACTGTAATTTGACTATTGTCATTTTTTTCATCAGTTTCTTGCATTATTAGTACTTCCCAATAAAATTTTTAGCTGATCCCTTTCATGTACAAGCACAACAAAGCATGGTAAGCATTTTGAACATCTAAACCTGTTACATATATAAGGTAAAGGTTCTGTTTTGAACCAGAACTGCAATTTATTTCAACTCTTGTTGAAACAGTCATCAGTGATTTCAGTCTATAGATTTAAAACAACCACTGGTCTATTGAAGTTAAAAAGAGGCAAAATTGTCTTTTTTGTTTGTTTGATAATATTATTCAAAAGAGAAACTGAAATAAAAATTTCTCACATTGTGTTTTGCTTTTGTTTTCTGATCAACATGAGTTTATCCAATTTGTATGTTATGGACAGTTTTAGGTAGACTAATATACTAGTATTTGTTTTTATTAAAAACATCTAACTTAAAAATTAATTTGTTTCTTTTTTTAACAGCAGTTACAGTAATTCATGACTTTTTCTGAATATTATCTGTGATTGAAATTATTCAGTTTACAAACAGTAATAAACACTGATATTATTGTTTATACTATCTAGAATTCAGAATTTCTTTAGCTTAAAGGCTGAATAAATAGCAAGGGTAACCCTTGAAATGTAACGAAGAAAACATTATATAATGATCGGGAGGTTATTGACTTTGTATATAAAAATATGTAAAGGTAAATTGGTAAGATGTTATATTTTTATTAGTCTTTTTTTTAATTACTTAAATATTTTTAACCTGCAAAAACTTTTAAGATTCTACCAGTGTTATGTGGTACAAGATGGAATTATTTTATAGTTCTAACTTAATACTTATAATTTTTATTCAATCTAAATTTGAATAAAAAGGGGGCATCCAATTATCATGGTAATGAAAAAAAAACATTTATGTTAAATTTGATGGACTAATGAATTACAAAAATAAAAACATGCAATTTAGTATGAACTGTATCATTCAAACATTTGAATGGACTCGTGGAGTTTTATTAGTGTTTTTTGACCAACTCTCAGTTGATAAAATATTAAAGCTCATGAAAGAAGAATCTCAAAGCAGTAAACTTAACCAACCCCATAAGAATATCATATCCTTATCAGCTATGTAATTATTCTTTATTTAGTTGCCAATGTTACAACATTAATCTCAATGATAAAGAAATACCATCAAATAGTTTTAAAATGTTTTTGAGAGATGAAAGAAAAAAGAACAAATTACTTAAGTAAGACACATAACTTGTATTTACAGTCACCTTGCAAACAAAATGGAGAAGCACCCCTTGAAATCTGCAACTGGTTCTACATTGTAGTTAAGGTGGAGGAATTTGTGGAGACTTAATTTAATTTTTCTTGGTTTTAGAGTTTCATGTTTTTAGTTCAGTACTTGGATGTAGTTGTCACTGTTGTGGGTTTCATTCAGTGTAAAAGCACCTCTATACATGTCCATAACCTGTTGTACATTATGGTCAAGGTGATGACACATTTGGAAAATTAATCTGTTCTTGTTTCTTTAGTGTGATCTTTTTTACATCAGTAGTTGAATATAACTATCACTGTTATGGGTTTCATTTGTTCTTTTCTGACGTAATTTAAGTGTTGTTTGTTGGTTATTTCCAACACTATCCTCTTACTTCCTCTACTGGTTACAGTATATTGATTTCACACGTGCAAATTAAATTCTACAATAAATAATGGTATTCTTGTCACTCAATGCAATCTAAATATCTTAAACTTTTCAAAATGTATTAAAAGTACCTTAGGCCCATCAAGGGCAGAAAAACTGAATATTAACAAAAAATTGAACTAAGTGTGTTTTGGGTGAATTCTATCAGAAAGAAACATAATTGGCATTATTATTTTATTTGTTTATACATAATGGTTTTATGAAGAGAGTGGTAATAAAGTTGTCACTGCCTCATACAAACTTCAATAATCTGATGGCAACTATGTAGATTTAGCCTTTGAAAGTGTTATAGTTGTACTAGTTTAAAGTGCTTTTGATTTCTCAAAATGCATCTGATGAGATCAAATATCTTTGAAACTTTTATATTGTGGTAATCCTTGTAACAGTTTCACCTATATGAAAATGTAACACTGTATATTCCTTGTACGAACCAACGTACAGCTACAACATGTCTGACCGACTAAAAGTTGTGGAAGGGTGTGAAAGTGAAACTAAGGTAGTTAAGCACAGTTAAAGTTGTCGTCTATCATCAAGTAAAGTAAAATAATTTTGATAAACGTGTTGAGCAACCATATTTCACCTGACATTAACCGTGTTCTGAAGTTCATTTTTTATGGAGTACAAGACAGCCCACAAGTGACATAAACTGAACATAGTATTCTTGTGATGAAAAACAATGTTAGAAAAACTAAAAACAATAAAGACTGCAATTCTTTTTCAGTCTCAAAAATTGTTATGAAATGTCCAACTAAATATACTGTAAAGTTTAAGCAGAAGTAAATGATACTGATTCAAAAAAGAGAAAAGACTCACTTATACAACTGAATCCAAGAGTAAATAGCTTAAGTAATGGTTATAGTAACAGAATTTTTAAAATAATTTAAAGTTTTGTCAATTTAGGAAAGTGTTTGTATTTAAAAGAATTCAAAGCCAGAAATTATGCTTTGCAGAAAAAAAGATAAAAATTTATCAATTTCTTTGGGGGCCACATAAATTTCATATTAAACTGTTAATAAGAACATTTTGGCTAGATTGCAAAATTAGTATATGTTTAAAAATATGTACAAACAAATAAGCAACACGAATTACAACAGCAGACAAATACAGTAATAATGTCTGTGCATACAATGAATGTTAAAATATCATTGAAACTGCAGAGAGAAGGCTTAAAATACAAAGTTACAAACCAACCTTTTCATCGGATATTAAATAATGCTAGGAATGTATATTTTGACAAGTGTTTACAAAAATGATTTTATCGTAGTGCATCAATCCAATATCATAGACTGAATGGCTATTTTAAATTAAAGATGAACAAAATAATTGGGTTCTTGCACTCTTAGTAAATAATACTCTTGATGTGCAAATGTCTTCGTAATCACCTTCGTTGTTGTTTTATTAACACTTCTAGCAAAATAATTTTGATCTCACCATCATTTTAGAATCCATGATTCACTGCACAACCATTTTTAACAACTAAATTAATTTAACCCTTTATACAGTTTTAGTGCTAGTAAACAGCATGTTTGTTTTGAAATATTGAAGAAAGAATTAAAAGTATGATTTATACACATGTTAAAAGTAAAAGACACAGTCAGCTGCTGTTCTTCCATTTGTTACAGAATATATTTTACCAGCCATTTTTAATAAGAATAGATGTTGCTCGAATTTTCAACATATTTATTTATGAATGAGAAGAACAATTATTTCTTTATTCATTTAGCATGTGGATATAAATTTTATATTAAATTCATTACTTTACACCTCCACCCCCAGAAAAAATGTTAGAGAACATATTCTACCAGCCATATGTATAATAAGGTATTTAAAAAAGAAAAGGTGTTGAACTTTCAAACTCACCACTTTGCACCCCACCCCCAAAACAATGTATTCTCCCCCCATCCAATCAGCAACTGTTATATAAACTTTGGTTTTACATCATGATCCATTCAGATTCTTCATCTTACTTGTATGTTTTCTACTGATGAACTTCCAGATATTAACTATTTATTAAAACAAATTCACAAAACAGTCACCAAACATGCTCATCCTTTCAGCCATGGGGGTTTTATAATGTGAGGATCAATCCCACTATTCGTTGATGAGAGTATCCCAAGAGTTGCTGGTGGATGGTGGTGATGACTAGCTGCCTTCCCTCTTGTCTCCCCCCCCAGTGGTTCAGCGGTATGTCTGCGGACTTACAACGCTAAAATCCAGGTTTCGATACCCGTGATGGGCAGAGCACAGATAGCCCTCGTGTAGCTTTGCGCGACATTCAAAACAAACCCAAGCAGTTTGATATATAATTTACATCTATTAATTTAGTTGGTTAATCTTTAATTCGTTATACATTAATTAACATATAGTTTTCATATTAATTCCACCTGCATAATTTACTTTCTACATAATATGATTGTCAGACAAAAGCACTGTAGATTTATATGAAACATGTTTTAGTTAATAAACAAAACTGCTCAAGATAAATAATTTGTAGTTCAGGTACGTTAAGAAGAGAAGAGAAGATAGGATCTTCTCAGTACGTTTTATTCTCACCAATCCTTTATTACAGTAGAATTGTTTGTTTGTTTTGGAATTTCGCACAAAGCTACTCGAGGGCTATCTGTGCTAGCCGCCCCTAATTTAGCAGTGTAAGACTAGAGGGAAGGCAGCTAGTCATCACCACCCACCGCCAACTCTTGGGCTACTCTTTTACCAACGAATAGTGGGATTGACCGTCACATTATATACCCCCACGGCTGGGAGGGCGAGCATGTTTAGCGCGACGCGGGCGCGAACCCGCGACCCTCGGATTACGAGCGCACGCCTTAACGCTCTCGGCCATGCCAGTCCGTATTTTTGTAGAAAGTAAAGCAATGTGACCCAAGACTAATATTATGTTTTTATAAATGTTTGATGAGTGTTTCTGTCACTAATCGCTAAACAACTGTTCTCACAAAACTTTTTATAGACAAAAATTAACCTCCTGCCTACATTAAATAACCATGGATTAAACGGGAGATATCTTCTGAGTATCTGGATAATATTTTGCCCGAGATATCTTGTTTAAATAGTAAATGCATTCTTTTGGATATCATGCTTTTTAGCCCCTCCCTTTTAAAAATACTGGACCTGTCTCTCAAGAACAGTTAAAACATGATGCATATTAATAATATTTATTTCAGAATCGTACATATTTCAACAGTATGTTTACAATAAATTTGATATGGGAGTTAGTGAAAATTGTTTTCCTCATATATACTGTCATTAAAATTTCAGTGTCTTTTACTGCACAGATGGAATAGCGCTTCGTTCGATAGTTTGTAATAAAGGATCATGTAATTAACGTCTTCATAATTATACTATTTACAAAGAAAGCGACGTTCTTTTCAATAAGTGAAATCACTTTTGTGTGTTTGTACATATATTGTTCAGAAGGTATGGGATATACTCTCTTCACCCGCGGTTTTTCTCGTGTTTTTATTGATTATTTCTTTTTCTACACATTTTCGTCTGTATTCAGTCGCATTACGAACAGCGTATACTTTGTTAACAACATTACATGAATAGAGAGTGTTGCGCTGTTTAAAAGTCAAGTTTGTTACGCGAGTCATCCGGTTAGTGGTAAAATAATTTCGCTACAGGCTCCATCTGTTGAATCACACAAGAAAATTTAAAATTAACGTTAAATATTTTTAACGCTCCTTTGTTGAAATATTTTTGAATATAAATTTAATAGGGGTGGATTGTGAAATAAAAATTGTGAAGCCTAATTAAAAAAACTTAATTTTTCTTTTTCAGTTTAGCGAATTACTGTTGACAGTCTTTCAGGCAGTAAGCAAGAACACCAGGTAATTTGTTGAATTAAAGAAAACCCATAAAGATACCGAGATGGATATGCGTGTGATACTAAAAATAACAACATACATTTAGATGGAAATGTTTATGAAAGTGGAAACTTAATTCCTTTGAATAGCCTAATCGCCGGCACTCAGCATACGATTTTATTTTTAGCCACCACCCCCTCTGTTTTGTTCGCTACAAAGCTGAAAGAATATGAGATTGAAACCACTTTAAAGAAAAAACTGGTAATAGAAATTATACCATCTTTCTTTCTTTTTTTACGTAAGATTGACAAAGAAGCTTTAAACCCTTATTTGTGTTTATGTTATGCGTAACGGTTGATAATAACAGTACCTATACATTTCTTATGCTATTAGTTTGATTTTTAAAAATTGGAGCTCCTTTAAGGCAAAGAAAGTAAGGCAGCTGCCTAAGGTTCCTAACCTACATGGGTACTTTTAGGAGTGATTTTTATAGATGAAGCTGTAATCTCATTTCCCTTTAAAAAAACAAAACACACACAAACAAACAAACAAACACGAATTGCATATAAAAAAACACGAATTATGTTGGCCTCACACTTTGGGCCCCGTAGAAGATAAGATCGACATTTAATAAGTGCGTATATAGTTTAACTATAGTTTGCATTTATTGCATTAATTTTACTTTTAACTACACAGTTTCATATTATGACGAAATTGTAGGTGAAAGTGTTTGAGGTTTTGTTTCAGAAACGACATATGTATTTCTCTATGTTCATGTACTTCTCTTTTAACAAACTACTTGGAAAGTGAACGAGAGAATGAGTACTGTTAAGAATATTTAGATCGTGTTTTAAGCATATGAACATTCTAGGCCACAGCTTTTAAAACAGATGAACATTTGTATCTTTCTGAACAACAGAATTCCTGAACCTCCAGGTACTTTAGTTATACATCAATAGCTAATTTCTCTGTCATAAATATTTGTGTACATTATCAATAGGTGGCGCTGCATCAGCCCGACACGCACTCGTTATGCTATTGGATGCAGTCGCTTTAAAATCTGATTATCACGTGGTTTAAGCAATGTAGAATTTAGAGTGGCACGGGAAGTTGGACCTGACTGACCTCACTATTCTCAAGTTAGTGCTGTGTCGTGTGTTCGTGTACTGTGGCAAGTTTTTCTAGAGTTCTTCAGCCTTGAGCTTTGACGTATTTAGTGTTAAGTGAAAAGAAAACGAGAGAGCAGGTTGATCATTTTAGCTTAGTTATCACTTTACGCGGGATATTTATATATATGTTTAGTAAATAACATTGTCACTTCACTTCTAGGGGTTGGTGGGTTATTTGACGGAGCACGGAAAGTGATCTACCGATAAGCATTTTTCAAAGGACATCGTTAGTTAACCAACTATACGTGTAGTTTGTTACTACTGTATTAAAAACGATTTTCACAGAAGTTAGAAGAGAAAGTCACCGTTTTGTGGATAAAGTAACTGAGTAAAATAAATGGTCAAACAAGGTTTAAGTTTAACAGTGACTGTCTGATAAATACTATAGCGAATTTCCTAAGCTTGTTCGTTCGTTATCTTCTATTGCTTGTATTGACGTTCGCTCAAAATGCAGTCTTGTCAAAACAGAAGTGGATACCGGGAAACCAACGTACATATACAAGGTCGAAAGGGCTCAAATAATTACAGTTTTTATCAGAAGAAGGTAAGCTAGTCTCGTACAGATAAGACTAACATTACCAGTTGTTTGCGATATTAACTTCTGTTTTTAAGTTGATTAACTCACCATCTTTTGCGATAAGTAGTTCGTCGTTTGATTTAGGTCGTAGTCACAAAATAATATTCAACAGAAGTAATTTTTATCTGATTTGATATACCGAGAAACCTTCTCGCTGTGTTAAAACATTCTAGAAGTGGGTCTTGTGGTAGTGTTAGGGCGTGGTTCTTTGTGGACAATCCATTCACGCCGGGAGCCCTTGATTATGTGCGAACGTAGCCGTGATTTATTTTTTATTTTTTTTCCCCCGCTTTCGAACACCACCATGTGTAAAAAGGTTATGATTACGAATACACAGTTGGCTGTTTGTAATTCTCAGGATGGCAAGTTGATTGAAATTGTGTATTCGTAAATTTACGTAATAACAATAATAATACCAGAAAAGTTTAGTATTACTAATAATATAGTGGAAGTTCTTACATTATACGCAACGTTGTTACTTGCTAATGTATTGTTTCGTTTACTGATCTATCCACATTTTATATTAGGGTTTGTAAACGTGGAATGGGTGTGGGGTTAAGGTAGAGCTTTTAAAAATGTTTGCTTTATATGTGTATATAAATCGTGTTTTAAAAACCACTTTTTTCTGTTGGTATTACGTTCTAAAATCTTCGAAGCATACAAAACTAAAACCTAAAGAATATGTTCTGTCTGAAATTTCATTTTTTGATTGTTTTTATTGTCTTTAAGTTTTACGTTTTCTACAGTCACTCCGGTACGCTGAATCGGAAAATGGTAGTCATTTTTCTCCCGCACGGACAGATTTTTGACAAAACGTCATATACTCGTTATTTATATAAATGAATTATTTTCATCGAAATCGATGACATTTCGTTATGCTTAAAATATTGATAACCACTGGTATAGTATACATTTCTCTAGACCAGCCGCGACGCGAGTCTTATCGATCGTTCATTGTAGAAAATGAAATAATTTGATGTATGAATTGTTTGCTGATTTGTATTTAAAAAAAAAAAAAAAGTGAGGGGGGAAATGAATAATATTTTTTGAAATCTTTGTACTAATATTATAGAATTTCTGTTAAAGAAAATTTAAATTCCCAGGACTGTACAATAATTAAGGTAATGTGTGATCAATATATTTTCTTTGTCCGATGTGTCATAGAGAAGGTATCGACGGGAACTTTTATTTTGAGCAGCGACAGTTCTTTCATTATTATTTTGTAAGCTAAGTACTTCAGAACTACTGTTGTGTGTGGTGTCCTTCACGTGTAACCAATGGTATCTGGAGTAAAGCAGAAAAAATGTAACGAAGTACGTAAGCACTCGCAACTACACTGTGGTTTACACTTGGTTTCATTTTTCAAATCACCTTGTTGCAGAAAACTTATTACCACACGAGATTTGATTTTTGATGGGAAGTACGCATTATAAGGTGGTTGTAATAATAATGCTAATAATTATACGTATTACTACTAGCATTATATTGATCTACGAGAAGTAAAAAGCAATTTTGCTATCTGAATTACTTATTTTTCGTGTTTTAATTATAGGTTATTTTGATGTGCCAAGTGAATTAGAAGGAATAATTTGTGGAAGAGTTGCACGTGCTTATTGGAATATTTTCATCTCTTGATTGAACCATTTACTCTTAAGGTTTCTAAAGTCGAAGTGATGAATAGGTAAATCGAAATAGGCAAGATGTGACTTTCAGAATTGTGTCCCTAAGTGACGAGAGAATCCACGAATTGGATCCCTACATGCATACATTTTTTACACGTACAAAATTAACCAAGCTCTTTCTTTTTCTATTTAATTAAGCAGTTGTTAATAATAAAAAAAAAACCCGCTATTAACTGGCTAATATATACATGTTATTCCACAACAAAAGCATCTGCTATATAAATACCGTTAAGCCTTTTTTATCCTTGGCTATTATGGCTTAAGAGTTTGGTAACGTGTAATGTTCACGTTAAAATAATTTGTATTTACACGGAAATGATTTATTATCTCAACAAAACGATTACCATTCAGACAGTTTTAATATGACAGACATGAAAGAAATGTACAGGTCTAATGTGATATTTCATCAATTGCACTCAGGTCACAGAACAACGTGTCATATCGTTGACGTCATTGGGAAGTTGTCAAGTGACGCAAGACAAACTGGCGCGAAATGGAAGTACACATTATTGCATGAATATGAAAGTGATGCATTTAGTATGCCTGATGTAAATACGTGGGTAGGCTAAGTTTAACAGTGATGGAATGTGGAATACGAGCAGATTGTTCATACATATTATCCAGATTAAATTCGTAAGTGGTGTACAGTCACGTATTTTGATTTCTATAAACTTTTTGTAATACCTTTGTAGTCGGGGGAGACTGTTTCCTGAACCACCTTCTGTAAAAGTGAGCTTGTAAGTATATGTACTACAAATGCTCACAAGGAGGAGGGGGGGTAGTGTACTTCAGCTCACCTTAATATAAAATCAATTAACGGTGGATGCCTTAGTCCTTACGCCATCACCTGGGTCTGTCTGCATCTTAACATAACTTCCACTTTCCAAACCACGTACGTGGCATTTGCTTGTGCCATATAATATTACGTAACACCAAAATATCCTTACTACTCCCACAAAACCGAACGACACGGTTAGAAAGGGTAATGTGATCTTATGAAAATTGTTAGTTTCATTTATTGCATAAATTTTGCAAATTCTTTGCATAAAAATGCACAATCTAGTTCATATTTTTCGTAAATCTTCGCCTATGGTGTTTCCAACCGCATTTATATATTGTTGTTGTTTAGAATTAAGCACAAAGCAACACAAAGGGCTATCTGTGCTCTGCCCACCACGGGTATCGAAACCCAGATTTTAGCGTGTAAGTCCGCAGACATACCGCTGAGCCACTGGGGGGCGCATTTATATATATAGAAAACAACAACGTAGTGATGGATTTATTACTTATCAGAATAGTGATTTGAAGAAATGCTTTCCATGGTGTTTATCAAAAGTCTTGTCTAAATTTAATTATCTAAGGTATAAATTTGGGATAATATATAAATTACAAACGACATTTTTTATCCCTATTTAACATACCTTTATTTAAACATAATTTTTAGTAGATATTACTCAATAAATGGCTGAAATAGTTGTCTCGTGGTGAGGGATATGTAGGTTTCGATAGACCATCAGAATAGTAATCTTTTCTCTTAAGGTTCCAATGAAGGTCTTTTGGTTGAGAACATTGGTTAGAAATGTATTCGAATTTCAAACGTTTATTTTGAAGTATGTGAATAGTTCTCAGAAAATCTGAGAGAAGATACTAATTTTACACGTGTTTTCGTTGTAATTTTTAGGTACTTTAACTGATATTTTTTTTTATACCGAAACCATTGCAAACCTGTACATGCGGGACGTATTATTCTGAAAAGTTTTCATTTCTACTCTATATACTCCTGGATGCACTCGCGCTGTGTATAGTGAGAGGTTTATATTTGACTTTTACTTGCAGTCAATCTTTATATTGTCACTGGTATATTAAAAAAACAACTAATTATTCGTGTCTATTAGAGTTATTACTTATGACGTAAGTGGGATGTTTTTTTTTATCGAACGTTTGTATAAATTGTGTGGAAAAGAAATACCTCAAATGAATTATTGAAATACAATTGTAGGGTTAATGTTTTACCTGCTGTGAATGCAAATTATATTTGTTTTTCTCGTATATGAGTAGTGATTGATAAAGTAGACTCCATTAATTACCACATGTAAGGTAACTGGGTAAATCCCATCAGTATCACAACGAACACCCCTCAGTAACTGATTTAAATTTAACCGTCACTGAAACAGTGAAATGTATACACTTAAAAAAAAACTTATTCACACATTTCGAATCATTTCTAGTTTAAACCATAACTGACAATTCAAAATGCAAAGGCCTAGGAGGTGTAGCTAAGTTATCAAATTATAGTAGGATTTATCTATTTATTGGTATAACTTCTGTATATTTTGTACATAGGTGAACAAAATGTCTACGGTTTATTTACCTACATTGTGTTATTTACCAGTGTACAGTTCTGCACTCAAAACTGGTACACTTAAACACGTGTTTTGTACAACTTTTTGTCAGCTCGAGAAATTCTGAAGGTTCTTCGTGATTGAATTTTTATGTAGTAACACAAAAAGGGAAGGCTTAGTGTAGTTTACTTTGTTAGTGAATAGCTAGTGCTAAAGCCTCTAAGTATATTTTAATAACATATTATGCAATTTTTGTTTTACCAAAAAGTTCATTTTAAATATATCTTAGTGTATAATTCATTTTATGGCAGTCATTACGTTATCAGTGTTCGTGACAGAGCCTAGCACTGTATATGTACTGGTACAGTCATACAGGTAGCTATGTTAAGCTGTTGATGGTCAGGTTAGGCCTTTTGGAGTGTATAAGCATGAAGCGATTATTCTGGAATGTACCCTCCTCTGCATAGCCTCAGGGTGGTGGTTAAGGGCTTGTTCGTTACTTGCTAAGAATCATTTGAAGTGTAACGACGCTTTATGTGTGTATAAAGGGTCTATAGCTTTGTGATCTAAACACCACAACATGCAGATTTTCAGTTTTAAAGAAAAATAGCAAATTTAGGTCAAGTGGGTACTGAGTACATGAACCACACATGAGGTGAAAATATCTTCGTGCAATTTAAACGCGATATACACGAATTTAATAAAATGACAGAAATAGCTCGAATAAGTTCCAACGAGTTTGTGATAAAATCTGAAGACAGTTCGAGTTGGAAACGAATTGGTTTGATGCTGTATGTTTACAACGTTCCTAATGGTAAAAACGTCATATCAAACTTGTAATAACGTTTCCTTCGTCATTCAATTACACCGTCTTCAAACTTAATTAAAGCATAGCCTGGCCTAATAATTAAGGACCTAGTCGGTTCAGCCGTGGAAATGTTAGTGTGATGGTCAGAACTAACGATTCGTTGGTGAAAGATTAAGTCTACAAGAATTGGTGGGTGGTGTTGACCAACGGCCTCCCCTCTAATCTTATCACTACTCAGTTAGGGACGGCTAGTGCAGATAACCCTCGTGTAGCTTTGCACAAATTTCAAACCAGATTTTCTGGTCTCGAAGTTGGTTCCACACCATCAAATTTAAAGCCTGCTTCTATATGGAGTTTATCTGTAGAGAATGAAAAATCATTTTGAAGTTATTCAGAACTTTTCTAGCGAGTATTCTTAAATTCACCAATGTTATAAATCCTACTCTTCAGCATCAATATTGAGACATCACTTCACGAGCAAGCAGTGATGGATGACGGTTACAAGTTATGCCAGTGAGGAGACCAAATGTACATAGTTATATTGATCAAATGTCAAGAGTTTTTGAAATGTTTGTTTGGAATTTGTCGTCTCTCTCTCCATTTTTGCAGTTGTTAGGCTAGTCTCTTTATGGACGTTTTAATGGCGCAACAAGCCTGTCTGTGGACTTAAACGTTAGAAACCGGGTTTCGATACCCGTAGTGGTTAGAGAACAGATAGTCCATTACGTAGATTTGTGCTTTTAATTTCAAACAGTATTACAGGTTACGTTCTTTGCTTACTAACAAATGGTTTTATAAAGGGAGCTACAGGGAAAGTTCTTCATTTTCTGTTCTAAACCGTAAATTTGTGTATGGATGAAACACACCTGTACGCAATACAAAGCTTGTGTCGATAGATACTCACACAAACTAGTTTTCGTGACATTTTCCTTGAAATTGTGTTAACATAAACTCGTCAAGGTCACACTAAAAAGAATCGCTGTAGGAAATAACTACGAAACTATACAAGGAAAACACTAAGGTAGTGCCTTCTTATTTACTATAAAATGGAATTACCAGTAGCTTCTTTATATCAATACCTTTATTTTATTAATTATCGCAAGACATAAGTATGCACTACAAAGCAGAACTGTCGTTACACCGTGTAATAAACTTTGAACTTTTCCAGTAAGTTCACGACCTCTGAATCAACAAGGTTCAGTGGACTGGTACAAACAGAAATGACGTAATTTGCATTTATTAGAAGCATTAAACGTTATAAAAGTTTCGTTCTTAGTAAACTAAAAATTCCAGAAGTTCTGTCCGATGTTACATGCAAAAAATATCTTAAGCATGTAACACTGGGTGTTATAATACTAATACAGCATACTAAACTTTGCATAATTTGCATCATTCCTTTAAATATAATCTACAATTACCGTTTGTTTTCGTACAAAGTTCTGGTTGTCGATAGTGTTTAATGTTACGAAGATTTTGAAGTATTTTCAAAAGTGAATAGACAAAATATATTCATAGTCGAAAGAAGGCGCTGTTTGTTTTCTTCATTTTCAGGGGGTAAAAAAAACGTGAACGCTTGCTTTCTAAACAAATCGTTTAAGTGTTATGGAATAATTATTTGTATAAAAATGAGGTAGGCTCCTATCTTTCACAAAATATAAAAAAGAAAAAAAATAAAGTAGTAAGGAGAACGGAGAAGATCAAATGCTGTTTTATTGGGGGGTGGGGCCAGCCGTGGTTAAACTGATTTATATGTGTATGCGAGGATGTACTCTATAACCTTTTTTTTTTTCGTTTTCTTCTTGTAACCCTCATGTATGGGGTGGAGCAGAGGGGTTTTGATTTTCTTTCGTCCGATATATAAATGAAAACAGACGTGGACACGGTTCACACTGTTCAAAGTACCTGCGTTTAGAATTTCGAAATTTTTGTGCTGAGGCCACAAATGGGGTTCAATATTTTCTCTGCGTGTGGAGGGGAAACTCCCAAGATTGCTTGCTGAGATTTACACGAAAATGATGTTTTTTTCCCCTGTTGGTGGTTCCCCAGAATTTTCGTGTTTAATCTACTACTACTTGTGTTGTAATTAAAATTATTCTCAAAATAATTTGTATAGACAGTTAGAAACGCGAACTTGTAAAACTGGATAGTCTGTTTTTCGCAGATATGCTGCATATATTAAAGAAAAATGCGTGGATCTTAAAAGTAGTAAGCAGTCGGTAACTAACCATAAACTAGCTCCCCCAGTGGCCCAGCAGTAAGTTAAAATTTATAAGGTTTAAAACCAGGTTTCAACATCCGTGGTGAAAACAACACAGCCTATTGTGTAGCTTTGCGCTTAATAACATAAACTAGTACACAATATGCATTCATTGTAACGTGAAGTATTTCGTATGTTTGTGTTCTGTTAAAGCAAAGCCACCTGGAACTGTGTGCTGAGCCCGCCGAGGGGAATTGAACCCTTGAATTTAGCATTGTAAATTCGTAGACATACCGCTGTACTAGCGGGGGGCAAAGTACTTCGTATTTCAGAAACGTTCCATAGTGGAACAGCGGTAAGTCTTTGGATTTAGAACCTTGAAATCAGGGGTTCGATTTCCCCTTAGAGGATGTAGGAGATAGTTCGATGTGGCTTTGCTATAACAAAAGTTTCGATTGTGGCGCCACTGTTGAAAAATTAGATAAATCGTGAAAATTGCAATAGCTTTTTTTTTTTTTTAATTATATCGCGAACTAAAGTTTTCAGTGATGGAACTTCAGTGAGACTTTGCAAAACAAAACAAATCACAAAACCTGGGCACGCATAGACAAACCCTCAGGGTCCATGTATTATTAGTAACATCAGAATGCTTTCGTGATGTTATTCCCTAGTTCACGAAATGTATCACTAAGTTAAAACACCTTTGTCCCTATTTGTAAAAGGACCTTGTTTTTTGCAATACCAAGCCTCATTTCTCGATATTTTAGTACTCTAATGATTATATGAGGCCGTAGTTGTAATGGTTCAGTGGTTGCTCGGCATGGTTGAAGTTTAGTATTATATTTCATGGTACCGTCCAGCTGTCCAGATAAGAGTTCATAAGCTCATCCGGGATCAAAGATCTCACAACGTGGACCTTGCATGTGTATGTAACCGTGAGAGTGTTGCCTTTCACGGTTCACCAAGCCTGAGATATGAGAACTGATGTGTGAAACGTTAAGTAACCTCTTAAATTTTGATTGTTACGGTTCGAGCTATTGATTGGCTGTAAGAAATAAAATAATTCACGTTTTTGTACATTTTACTGTCTTGTCTCCACTAATTTAAAACCGATGAGTTGTAGATGCTCGTTTCTAAATATGGTAATGTACTTTAAATATAAACCTTCCAACGAGGCATACAATTAAACGAAGTTTCCCAACAATTACCTGAAGTTCGCTATGTACTCAGGAAGTTGTATTTAAATTAATCTGTGAAGAGCAGGTGTTATATTAGGAAACCACACAAAAGGTTACTCATTTGTCTACTAGCTACTAAACTCTACGTATAAGATGACATTTTTTGTTTATTTTGTAGGTTGTTGCAAATTACGAACTGAAGTTTTTTGTTGTTCAATGTTTTCAACCAGTTATAAATTCTGAAATTGTATTTTGGTGGGTTTTTTTCGGTGTTACGTATGAATCAAGTCAAATATTATGGAAAAGGAAAATTAGCGCACATGAAAAGGCACTCTTTCCACATCGCTTTAAAGCCTAGCGGCATCGTGAGAATTAGGTTAAATTTTGCAATTCGGTCTGACAGAGTTGGCAGGTAGTGCCGTCTTCCGTCAAGTGACTTCAGAAGTATAAAAACCTTCGTAGAACTTTGTGCGAAATTAAACAAATTTTCCACTATACTTTCTCCGTCAAGAACGTGTTGCATCATTTCCGGTATGTTCGTAACACTAGAAATGTAGTGGTCGCGGGGTTAAACTGTTATAACACCAAACATACTTGCCCCTTTAACTCGTTGGAGTATTATAATGTTTTGAATAATCCCACTATTTGTTGGTAAAAGAGTAGCACAAAAACTGGTGTTGGTCTGTCACTACTGAATTAGGTACAACTGACGTAGATAGTCTTCGTGTAGCTTTACACGAAATTCCGAGACCAGTCATGGTGTTGTACTCATAACTGTGTCGTACCTTTTGTACAATTCCCAGTATTGTGTTCTACCCGTTTGTTTAACCGAAACATTCATCTCTCCACAGGTGTTTCGCTGTTAGATTATTTTATGTTTTGACGTGAACATATTCTGTTATTTTTATGTATGGTAATTTTTCCGACGGATATATTTTTATCATCTCATGGGAAATACATGAACATACGATAATGATTACGTAACCTGATATTACATTTTGTGTAAGTTTCTGCAAAATATGTAACGTTTTTCTAAAACGTAGTTATGGAAAATCGAAATCGTGTGTGTGTAGATAGTAATACTTTGTTTTCTTAATGATGTTATGCAACGTATTCGCGCACATTTTTTGAGACTATCGGTTATATTAATAGTACGCAATTTCAATAAATGGTAGCGTTACTTACTCTGTTCAGTTGCTAATTCATTTTTCACATTCTTGTCAGATTCACTCATGATAAAATATTTCGATTGTGCATTTAGTGACCCTCAATCATGTTTTTTTTTCTTTTTTTTCACGTGATGTTGAATCCACTTGGAATTTCAATAAAAAGCTATTTTGCTGAATTGGCTTTCTATAGTTGCGGAGTTTGCTTGTTTGCTGAGAGTAGTGTTTTAAAACGTCGAAGTTCATAACAAAAGCTTTCGATCCCCCCTCGATGCTATAGTTAAAGAAATTGGTGTCGGAATATGTTTTACAGAAGTTCAGCGACACCTGTATCGTAGACTTTGAAAGTAATTATGCCGTTGGTTCGACTTCATTTAGTTTAACAAAAGTCATTTTAGCTTCACGTTGGTCTTTGATAATATTTGACGCCGACTATTGTTCGAAGTACTGGTAAGTGTGTATTAAAAACAAAATTGTGAGCGAAATTATAACATACATGCACGTGCTATTTTAAATCACGTTGTATGTATATTTATGAATTTGTTTTTGTTCGTCTGCAGCAAACACCTCCCAAAGTTTAGTGATCTAGCAACACTTTAACTGCCAGGCGTACTTAGGGGCTGTCCTTATCTATGTGACGTAACCCCGGAAGGTCACTATCTCTTGATGGGGTTTAGTAGCGTATGTTAGGGTCAATGAAACCGAATCTGATGTTTCTGGCCCCATCAAGGACCCCACCCTGGGGAGCTCGATTAAAATCGTGATGGTGCCCCTACTTACGACGGTTGGTTATCTTTGTCGTAAACCCCCTTCTGGTTGTTTTAGAAATGGGGATAACAAGAGAGGTTGATTCGTTAATTGGGGCCCATATGAATCGCTAAGGGAGTTTTGGGGCCTCGCAGCCCTGAATGAGTTATTTTGTTTTATATCGTAAGCATGCTTCCGACGTTGTTTTCTCTGAAGGCTTCTTTCCCACGTCGTCGTAACGTCTACGTAACAAGTTGTTTTCGTCTTTCAGCAAATTGTGATAAGTTATCCGTTTATTGATGTGATATATACACACACACACACACACACACACACACACACACACACACACACACACACACACACACACACACACACACACACAAGCTTTAATTAAGTATAAATATAAGACAGTATTTTATACTCTTTGACATATCAAATAAGTAACGGACAGCTTGTTTCAGCTTGTATGCCATGTTTTGTTTTAAAGACCAGTAACACACAGTGTCAGATATAAATAAATGTCGGGTATCAGTTTC
Organism: Carcinoscorpius rotundicauda; assembly: GCA_011833715.1. Classification (NCBI taxonomy): domain Eukaryota; kingdom Metazoa; phylum Arthropoda; class Merostomata; order Xiphosura; family Limulidae; genus Carcinoscorpius; species Carcinoscorpius rotundicauda. Next base: position 36,422,224 of record CM022406.1, on the reverse strand, counting down.
AGTGTCACTATTATCAGTTTGAACAAGTTGTGTGTTAATGCCACAAAGAAGGAAATTAAACTTGTATATTTGTAATATTTGAGGAGTACGGTACTTTTATAATAATAATAATAATAATAATATGTGCGTAAGTGATAAGTGTAAATTTAGAAAATCGTTTTGATGTGTATATAGCCATTTCAACGACACGCCCACATAGCTATTACAACATGATTTACAAGGATGACGCTTCTAGTAACCAAGGGAACGTGTAGGTGGAAATTGACCGGTTACAAAATTTGTCCTGTATCTCTACTCTACCACAGAGTAGGAGTATAGAAGGTTATGGAGAACAACAGTAATAAAAATGTATTCTATAACTGATAGTTCTATTTAATTTGATAAAATATAAAATTGAGTTTTAAATTTCTTTTTTGCATAATAATAATAATACCGGTGAAACATGATTTTTTATAGAAATTTTGAAATGCCACTTAAACCAATCTAGGTATCATTTTTGCTATGAAAAGTGGACTTGAAATAAACGTCATCCGTAGATAAACCCAGAGAAATATCTTTTTTCAATCAGATGACCACCTGTTGATTTTAACCAGTCAGATTGTTTGTTTTAAACTAGTTGTATAAAGTTTTAAATAATTCGTTATCTACTGTTGTTTCTCTGACCGTTTATCTGTTTCTTTACTCTGTTCCTTATCATTCAGCTAATAGGTTATGGCACATAACGAAAGCCTTGGTAGCAGCGATAAATGAGACATAAAACAGCTGCTGTTTTGAAGTCCATAGTGAATTAACACGAATGTAACGAAGAGCCTAAGTGAAAAGTTTGATTTTGTCAGGTGTTACTCCTGATGAGATTTCTTGCTGTTACACCCGAAGTAACGAGTTATAATTCTGGAGAAATATTTCAGGTTTAAATGGTAGCTTTTCGTTGGTAATGACGCCTGAAAAAAACACCACAGAAGAATTGGGACAAAACAGCTTGTTGTATGTTATTTATCCATGAATAAGGGTCCACTTTTCGAAAGCACTCATAGTTGAAAGGTTTACTTTATTGAACTTTATAATTATTTATTATTTAATTATCATTAGTAATTATTTTTGTTCTGACATTTAAATTGTCACTTGTTACTTGATCATAATTCTCGAACGATTATTAGAAAACAAGTGTCACGTATTTGTTTGCGTTTGTTCATTTATTATTATCACCTTTCCAAAATATTCCATGTTCTATGTTAGAGTATGTTTTAAAATGTTACGCTTGCATGATCTGTGTAATTTACAAAAGTCTGTTCTTAAGTGGGCTTCCCGGTAAAAGAACGTAATTATTCCATACAGGCGACAGGCAACGGTTTGTTGTTATTCGTGGCAATTTTGTATTTTATAAACAAGTCCGGTTCATAAACACAATCATCTAGGCTAGGTTCGGTTCTAGTGGATGACGTCACTGATTTTTCAACCTGTTTAAGACGATATATCGGAAGCTGTCACACTTTGCCATACATATTTCAAAAATTACGTAAGAGGTTGAGTTAATCAGTTATTTACATATTTAAGTAATTTTTCCACGCTGCTGTTAAATTTCGCAACAGTACGCGTTAATATTAACTATTTCGCGGTTGGCCCAGCACTGCCAGGTAGTTAAGGCACTCGACTCGTAATCTGTGTCGCGGGGTCGAATCCCCATCACGCCAAACACGCTCGCCCTTTCAGCGTTGGGGGCGATATAATGTAACGATCAATACCACTATTGGCTGGTAATAGAGTAGCCCACGAGTTGTGGGTGGGTGATGATAACTAGCTGCCTTCCCTCTAGCCATTGTTGAATTAGGGACGGCTAGCGCAGATAGCCCTCGTGTAACTTTACACGAAATTTAAAACAGAAACCAAAAACTTCCGCGGTTGACGACGTAGCGGTCTGGGGAAGTGACCCCACTCCTTCAATAGCAGCAACAAACCTCCAACCAGTCCTGAATAACTTAGAAAAATACTGCTATAAATATAGAATAAAAATAAATATTCTGAAAAACCAAGTAATAATATTCACCAGCTTAAATAAACTGGAAAAAGATCCACCCATGTTATACATTAACGGTTTTACAGACTAGTACTTCGGTTAAATTTTTGAGATTAACGTGGATACAGCACACTAACAATAACCTGACTAGAATCTGGAAAAGATCAAATTGTGCAAGAAAAATTGGGTAAAAATCTAGGCTCATCAACTAATAAAAATTCTACGAAACATACATTATAGTTATTATAAAATACGCAGGTCTAGCCTGGATAAACATAACAGAAAAACAATTACACAAACTTAAAAATACAAAATTCAATCTTAACCACAGCTTATAAAGTACCACTCAGTACTTCATTCACATTTGTGTACAAGTTGCAAGCATAGGAACAGTACCCGATACTCTTGCATAATACACTAAATTATTTTTGTAAGAATTTGCATAAAAATATATATTTAAGAAATATAAATCAAGATGGACTCCATGCACAAGACGTTTAAAACTAGTATAATGTTCATAGTTTTTTTTCTTCGTTAAATGTGTGTGTGTGTAGATTAAAAATGATAGTAAGAAAAAAGAAAATACAAAAACCATAAAAGAAAGGCAACTGAAGACAATAGCTGGGCATTGCCCTGAAAATGACCAGAGTACTGTAAGTTACTCTGGCCCTAAAGCAGTGCAAGTACTATATAGTAGAAGCCGATATGAAAGTTAGGATGGAGGAAGAGATCTTTTGCACCTGGCCCTACTGGGTATCTAAAATTTAACATACCCAAGCACTAAGAAGCAAAGCTGTTGATGAGGGGCGTTACAAAGTAGAGACTGGAAAATGAACGAGTACATGTAATTTGAGCAGAATTTTTGATGATTAATGTATAATAAACTCGTTCATACTGGTTGTTTATGGTTTATTTTCAATGTTGGTGATAGTGGTTAGTGTTCCATCACCTGTTGCTGGTGCTCGAATTGAGACGTATGGTGTAATGTATTGAGAGTACTTACGTATGGTGTAATGTATTACAAGTTCAAGTTCAGCGTAGTTCGATTCCGTTGTATTGCAGCAGTCGTATTCAAACACACGCACGAATTTGTACGTTAACGAAAGTTGTGCTGTTTACTACATACGTCTTATAAAATATGGCATTAAATACAACAGGAAAGCATTATGTGTACGTGCTCTGGTTTGTTTTTACGCGCTATGTCACTTAACTTTACGATGATGACATTACATTAGGTTATACTTTTTTCTCAATCTTTCCAGAAATGTGACGTTTTGTACTTCTATAGACGAACAGCTGTGGCCATGATCAGACTTCACCACTGACATACGCATGTGAAAGGTTTACTAGCAGTTTTGAAAGCGTCGTGTGCTCAGCCGTGCTCGTGTAATTATGTGGGAGAGAATGTCAAACAGAATTTTTATACCTTTGTTTCTAAAAAGAAGGAAATAAAGAACTACACGATTTTTATCCTTTCGCTTTGTGTTGTCACTTGTCATCTGTAATTTTCGTTATGTCTCTCCCTCTTTACATAAATACAGGTGTTATAAAAGGATACAATTTTTTGTTGGAAGCTGGTTTTGAGATCATTTCAAGATAGCTAGATTGAAATAATATCAGTTTCTTTTCAAAGGAGTAGTCAGTTTTTCAATACCAACCTTTTTTACCGAATGAATTGGTAAAGTAACTGTAAAAGGTTTAAAGATCTTTAGGAGTCAATAGGCCAGTTCTATAGCATATGACTTGTTGCTCTAAAGTAGACAGAATGTGGATTGTGATCCACAATTTTAAAATCAATGATTTACAGTTTTAATGGTATTAATATTTATTTGGTAAAAAAAATTACTCTTGCATTTGTTATGGTTATGGACCTTGTTCTTGGAAACTTCATTGTAAAAGTACATATTTTTAAACCAAAAAGCTGCTCAGTCATTGTATTTTTTTGAAAGAATTGTTCTAAGAAATAAATAGCCCAGGTGGGTCGAGGTGTTTGATTTGTAAATTGAGGGTTGCAGGTTTAAATCTCCGTTGCACCAAACATGCTTGCCCTTTCAGCTGTGGCGGCATTATAATGTGACAGTCAATCCCACTATTTGTTGGTAAAAGAGTAGCCCAAGAGTTGGCAATGGGTAGTGATGACTAGCTGCCTTCCTCTGATCTTACACTACTACATTAAGGATGGTATTGCAGATAGCCCCTTGTGTAGTCCTAGAATGTAGATCAATATACTTACCATGCATATTTTACTAAGTGTCATGGTATCAACCTGAGTGCTTTGTTTGTAGATTTTCTTGACGACAGATAATCATAATATGAATACTGATTGCATCCATTTGGGTGCATAATAAAAGCGATTTTGTTAAATGTTGATTAGAGTAGCTATTTTCATTTTGGAGTGCAGGACAGGTAGAATATTCGGCACGTTTTATGGTAGTGTGTTTTCTCTGTTATCGAACACATACATATGCACATGAAATTCCTTGGCACTCTTGGATATTCATTTTACCCCAGCCACTAAGTGACTGTTTATTGTGACATGTTTTGTTGTGTGTTGTTGCCTGTCAAATCTTCAAATCTGCCAAATTAGTAGATATGAATTAATTCTAAAATTTCTTTTAATCCCATAAACTTAACAATTTCCTTTTCATTGAGTGGAGTGGAGGGATTATCAAAATTCCCGAATACTGCAGTTTTGGTAAGTTTCTTTTCTTTAAAAAACTAAATACCTGCCACGGTTTTTTTGTTTGTTATTTGATTAGAGTAACATACAAGTTGGAGATGGGTTCTGTTGTCGACTCGTTGCTACTTTTCCTCTAATTGACACAGATTATTCAAGTTTGCTTGGTTCTACGTGTGATATTTAAATAATGCATCCTTCTGAAAAAGAATTACAATTATTTGGTGAAGTTCATTTGCTTAACATAAATCATGTAGCATTTTTTATTTCCTTTTCTTTCAGAGTATTTCCTTACATGCAGTTTTTTATTATTTTAGTTTCACAAATTTGCATGTGATTGAACAGCCTTCACTTGCTTCCAGTGAAGGTTGTTTGGGAACATTAACTGAGTTTTGTTATGTCTTCCTCTTGCTATATTTATCAAACAAGGAACATTACACACACTGACATACAATGCATATAAACGTTTCAGCCAAATATGTTGAACCAGTTACACCTCGTAACTGGTTCTGCTTGACTGGTGAACAATCATGGAATGTTTGGAATGCCACAGCTTTTTACTGTTTCTCATTTGTGCCTGATAAAGATAGTAAGGGGATAACTTCAAATTTTGGTATATTTTGCACACGAAGTATTAATTTATATGGTCCTGTGTACAGTTATTTTGTTTTTTTTGCCTGGTTACACTAGTTTGGACATGAGTAGGTACACATTTCCACAGTGCATTTTTGCATGTTTTATGCTGGAAACATATATATTCATACATAATATTTTATGGATGGTTCGTACTGGAAACCCTAGTATTTTGTACAGGTTATTAAAAGTAGTTATGTACTTATTGTTAGCTGTAAGTTTAATTGTCATTGCAAGCTCACCTCTTAAACCATAAAGTATTAAATTTTATCTTAGTTACAATGACCTTACAATTAGCTTGTTGCTGACCAACCAATGGGACATTTCATCTGGAGATTTTTTTTGTCAAAGCAGGATGGTTGCTTCAAAATAGAAGGAACACAATGGTACAAGTGTACAACTTTTACAACACTGTTGGATTTTATTCAAAATTGCATCAAGGCTGTAAACACAGATCATCCATAGATCTTAAGTGAGTCAGCGTTAACTATAACTATTGGGCTACTCTTGTCTTAGAAATTTCAAACAATTCTCAAACAGCTGTAGTTAAAGATACTTTTGGTATTACTATATTTCTGACATTATTCCAACTAGTTTAGAAAGTTGAGTTACCATTGTACATTGTGTTAACGTACTTCGATCTTAAACATCAGTAGTGCTTTTGCAGGCTGGTACTAAACTTAGCGTAGCAAACAAATTAAAGTCCTGAGTTAAGGGTTAAGGATGTTATTTCTCTATCTTTTAGTAAATGGTTTTAAAATGGAAGAGGAAATACTGTGACAGGCAATATAAACTAACAGATATTGGTCTTGGAGAGAAATGGGTGCCTAACTCTAGAGTGCCAGCGATTTAGTTTGATATCCACATCTAACACTATAGAGTCAGTGACTCAATACTGGTATTCTAGAGTTAAACTGTACAATAATGTCTTGCAACCTGTGCTGTGAAAAGGGGTCACGTTTGAGATACAACTTTAAGTTCCTGTTAATATTTTTAATCAAAGGTTAACAGATTTATTGTGATAGTTATACAGTACTTTGCTATGTGATTGATAGCACATGCTTGTCTGATCTGAATGTAGAAATTAATATTTCAAAATCTTTTCAATTAGTTTGCATTGAAATTTAAATTTCCAATTAACATATAAATATTTACCTTCTCTTGACCCTTCAATCATGAATATACTAATTAGGCTTAATCATCTCATGTTTAGCTGTAAACTAAAATATCTGTTTAAAATGCCTATCTTGGCATTGATGAAGATGTGTCAGAGTAAATTTAAACAAGATGAAAACACTAGAAAGGTAGCTTTCATAGTATATACTTTCTTGAAACGTGGCCAGGATAACTAATGGTAAGAATAAACAAACACTGTATGCAGTAAGTTGCAGAGCTCAATTTTTGTTAAAGGTGTTATTATATAAACAGACTTGAAAGAATTTCGTGCAACTTGGTTCATGTGTAGGAAAGTTATATGTAGCAGTTAATGGTATCTTTAACAGTTTATCATAGTTTAAAAAGCATGCCTGCACATATAAAGTTATTATACTTCTATAAGTAAATCACAACATAGATTTTGCACAGTGGGTGTGTGCAGAAATGTTAAAACTGGTGCTTTTGTGACCCAAAAATTATTAATCCAATTATGTTTGTAAAGTTAGGTTATGTATTTCAACTTGAATAAAGCTGTGATTATTAAAAATATAAATTTTAAGGTTGCTGCGGTGATGAAAAAACTAATTGCCTGAAAGTAAAGAATATTTCTGGTAGCTGCAGTTATACTTCTATTAAAAATCATGGTAAATAGCAGAAACTTAATGAAATTAACTAAAGTAACTAGAGTTGAATTAGTGTGAGCTGAGCTGAATATCCTGTTGACATAGATTATAGATTATGCTTAATTATAATTTGACTATTGAGATAATTATCCATTATAATACAGGGTATGAATTTAAGATTCACTATTTTTCATCATAATGTATTTTCATGACCTGTTATGTACAAAGAATATTTAAACATCATAGGTTATCTGTACAAGTTGAATTATCCATTAAATTACCTTAGCATACAAGTAAGAGCTTTAAGTTTGTGTCAGTAAACAATATAACCTCATTTGCCCAAAGTTGTAATTAGGTAACCAGATTAGCACACCATGTTGAAGGTGGTATTTTAAATGGTTACAAGAGTAGCTTATTCTGATATAAGGATACATTTCAGTAGAAATCACATGAACCATCCTCTTGCAGTGGACAGAATGATATTCACACATTTGGTTTTTGCAGTGTACATCAAAATTCAATAAATTTTATAGGTCTGTAATAAATTAATGCAATCTTTGTTGTGGTTTGGGGACAAGCTGACTCGAATGGACTGCTCTCATTTTAAATACAAAAACTAAAATATTTGAATTCACATTGTTGTGTACATCTCATTGCATTGGCTTTGTGTTAATATTATTGTATTTTGTAGAAGCATTTCAGACATTGTTTTCAGTATGCTTAAATGTTGAACCATTTTACAATAATTGTAAGCAAAAAATACATTAAAAAACTGATAATTTACAAGATATCCACACTTATGGAAACAAACCATTTATTGCATACTATTTACAGTTAAGAATGTGTTGGATTGTCTTATCTCATTTGAAAAACAGTGGTTGAGTATGTTATTTTAAATGACCTTTAAGCCTTACCAAAGTGTGACAGTCTTTAATGGTTCTTGTTTTCCTTTATCTGATTGTGCATTTTGACAATAACCTGCCAAACAGTTTTCATTTTAAAACAGTTGTGTCCAAAGTACATCGCCTCACTGATTGCTTTCTACAAGTCAACTATTAGTTGAATGGCTGTTACTAGTGTACATTTCAACAGTCTATGGCATAAAATCCAATTAAAGCTGGTTGAATCATTCAATATAATTTATTACCTTTTAGCAATAATTAAATCAGTTAGTGTCTTATAAGCTAATCAGTTAATCAGAATTATAGTTGATTAACATTGCAAATATATGTAAGTAATACTATATAACTTGAACAAAAAGAAATACCTCTGCTTGTATGAGACTTAGTTGTGGGTTCAAAGTCTTGTAAGATGTTGAGTGTTTCAGTTTATTAATCTCTGCTTGTTATGTTTTTACACTTATTTGTAATTCCTTTTTTTATGTTCAAAATCTTAGATGCACCTCTCAACAGTAATTTCATATACTTTTTTTACAGGGATATTCAAATGCTTGGATTCCTTCCACTTCACCTCCTGTCTCAGGGAGCAGTACTGGAGGATCTGGTTCTCATTCCAGCTCTGTGTCTGGCTCTGGATCAGGTGGTGGAGGATCAAACAGTGCTGATCAGCTTAGTAAGACCAATTTGTACATTCGAGGACTTACTCAGAGTACAACTGACAAAGACTTGTTAAATATGTGTGCCCCGTAAGTATTTTCAGTATATGAATTGTCAGTAGCTCTTATCATTGTTTTTATTCTTAGTATTCCATTAATATTATCTTTATATTTGTCAGAGCATCAAGTTTTTAGTTAATGTTGATCACACTCAACAAACATCAAAGGGAATGTTTGTTATTAATATCACTTGATGTTTCTAAGCATAGGTTTACATATAGAATCTATTAACATAATGTATTCTACATTTATTAAAATTTTTTTGTAATGCACACTTTTCATCACTTTGCTCTTAATTTTCTGGTATTTGATATAACTATTTATGTTGGTTTAGTATCAGTGCTGATGTAGCTAAGTTGGATACAAAACCTAAGTGTTTAAATAAAACTTAAAATGGTTAAGTATTTGTAAATTCAAGATTATTAACCACATACGTTAAGTATGGTACAACGACCTTCTCATACTTTCAGTCTGTTTTCTTGTACATTTGAAGTTTATTTTTCATGAGGTTAGTGAAACAATATAAAATTCACTAAAGTTTTGTTTATTATAAGCTACCATAAATAAAGCCTTTCAAACAGTACTAGAAATTACCATGGATATTAGATTACATGTAAAATTTATACAGTTGCTTGTAAAGAATCTTACGTTTTAGATTGTTAAATATAAGGATTAATAACCAGAGTTCCTCTGAGAACTGTGGATGTAGACTACAAGTCAAAAATAGAAGTTTTATAATACATTAAGTTTTAAAATTAAGTTTTTAACAAGGTTTCAGTTAAAGCTCAAAAGAACTTAATTTTAAAACATTATGAATATTTTAGCCACAAATATTACATAGTGCACATATTAGTACTAAATAAAAGTAACTTTTTAAGTGTTTCTAAAGTATCTTAAAATGGTGGTCTTTGGTTGACTTTGTTTTCATCTTCATGATGTCATGTAATAGTATAACTGTTTGTTGACAACTTCAGTACGTTAAAAGTAATAATTGATGTTGGCAGTATTTGATGTGATGATGGTTGTTGCAACCTATTAAAAGTTCCACATCTTTTGATATTTTCTTTGCCATGTTGTCATCAGGTGCTTAACATTAAGTTTCTAGCACCTGTGTATCAGCATTGGCAGAGAGGGATATTTATATATGTTTTCATTACCTTTTGTACCCAACTTTGACTTTTAAACACCATTAACTATGTAAAGGTTTTATTAAAGATAGAAGCATCTGAAGACCATTTGATCACACTTGAATTTTTTTTTACAAACACTTGTCAGAAATCAAAGCCTGTGTCAGTGAAGAATTTTCTCAAGTTACAGTTGAATACATCCAGTGATCAACTGTTCTATTAAGTTTTGTGAAACTCAATATCTTGATTTTAGAAGTGAATGTAACAAAATATCAGTCTGAACCTCTCAAACAAAACCTTGCCAGAATTTAAATGTAATAGTTTGGAAAGGATCAATAAGACCAAATCATAGTAATTCAGGTAATAAATCCTGAAAAAAATACACAATTAGCTATTTATAGAAAGTAAATTATCTAGTTCCTGTGTTTTTGGAAAATGTAAATTAAAAAGTCAAGGTTTATTTATCTCAGTCTGAAATGATTTCACAAGAAGCTACCAGGGTAACCTAAAAGTTTAAAGGCAAAATTGTTGTTTAGGATTTTGGTTGAATACAGCTTTTTAAAAAGGTTTCAGTAAAAATAGTTTGGGTTATATGCGACCAAAACACATCTGAATGTTTAAAATATGCAACTAGTAAGTAGACATAGTTGAATGTTTTTTAATTGTGCAATGAACATATCCCTTTTTTAAGATTAAAAAGTACATGAACATTAAATTGTAATGTATTGCCATTTATAAAATGTAAAGAAAGTCTGATCATAAAATAAATCATCACCAAAATTAAAAAAAAAAAAAATTGTATTAGTAAGTTAATACAGTGTTGGTCCACTCTAACTTTTATTTTCCAAATGTTAGAGAAATTTGTTTAAACATGTAGTTATTAATGAAAAACTTAAATGGCTTCATTGGAACATTGATATTAGGCAAAACTCAAATCAGTTGTATATTTAAGTATGAATTCTAAATATATACAAGTCATTAAAGTTTTAGGCTTACCAGTATATTTCATTTTGTTGTCTTTGCTACAAAAATTAAGTTACTTTAGAGCTCTTCTTGAAACACATTATCAATTTTGATATTTTATATGAATAACGCTTAATGTAGATACTTGTGAATGATTTCTAACATAATTTCTCTGCAGATGGTTGAAAGTACACCTAATGACACTATAGATAACATTGTGAACACATGCTAAAGTTTGTTTCTTTTCTGTCCATATTTTAAACTTATCACTAAATTGTTTAGCTTGTAACTTTCTTTTCTATACTGGCCAATTACTATTGAAAGAAGATTGCTTGGTTTTTCTGATCTGTAGCATTTATTTCTAAAATACAAGTGACTTGTATTCTGATATTTTATTAAAATACATTGCTAAAATAGTCTAGAATCTGTTTTAACCAGTTGAAAGGAATGTTTTTTTTTTCAGAAGCACAGCCATGTCATTCTTATATAATTAATACTGTAACATTTAAAAGAAAATTTGTATTAGGAAAAAATAGTGTTTTGTGTATGTTAGTGACCTGTTGCAAACAGTTAATGTATATTTAACAATACAGTATTTTTCACACCATTTACTTATTTGCTAAAGGGGCTACTGTGCTATTGAAATCTACACTGTAAACCTAACGTTATTTTAAGAACAAAAAAATGTATTAAAATTCAATTTCTACATGTCTGTAAATGGTTACCTAGGATTCTAAGATGTGATGAGTTGTAAGATTATTTTTATAATATTTAGAAATTATAATTCCAAACTAATAATAATTTAGTTTAATACTGTATGTTTTAATAATATTTCATGTGTATATGTCTATTTACTCATTTTTAGATGTATTTATGTATATTGTTTTTCAGCTATGGCACAATTATTTCCACAAAAGCAATACTGGATAAAACTACGAATCAGTGCAAAGGTACGAGATAAACCATACAAGTTGTTTGCATGATAGATAATAAATGGCTTTGTAAATTACTAAAGACACTTATCGAAATATACTGAACATAAAGTAATAAAGCTTCTTTAGTTTATGTATTTATTCACAGACATTATTTCCACAATGTTTGGTTTATTATTTTGAAGCTAACTTACTGATTGTTAAGTTACTCTTGTTGGTTTAACTGTAAGAAACATTTAAAAAATTTTTTTTGTACAGATAATTATAAACTTGTGTTATTTGTTTCAGAGTTTAAGGTTTATGTTTTGACAAATCTTTAGGTTATGGATTTGTGGATTTTGAATCTCCATTGGAAGCAGAAAATGCTGTTAAATTACTTCAAGCACAAGGGGTACAAGCTCAAATGGCGAAGGTAGGTCTTTCAGTTAAATAGTAAACAGTTTGCTTAAAGCTTTTTCAGGTTTTGTTTATGCAGTTGCAAAATACAAAATCTACTATTACTTAGTGAATCATACTGAAAATTAAACTTTCTGTTTGTGCAGCACAGAACAATGTTGTATGGAACTAATATCTTTTTATGGTTGGTCAGCTTGGAAATCAGTTTTAAGGTATTAGAACCAGCCTAATAAAATGCAGTTAAATACTATTTAGGATCTAACACAAACATCTTCGTTGTATTTGGATAAAGGTTATTTCCAGTTCAATCAATTTTTTAGCACAACTCAGTTAGTTTCAGATTTCTCAGGAAATCAATTTAACAGAAGGTTCCACATCACATTCTAGCTTTCTTCCTGACTTAGATTTTTAACTTGATATTCAGGACCTTTATTTTTTAATTTGAGTAGTTTTTTTTAATAGTTAAATTACTTTCTTATTAGAGCATTCTTTTTCTTTCTATTGTTTTGATACTAATTAGTTGATTTTATATTTAAACCAGTGTTTTCTTTCATTAACTTTTCGAAGTTCAGGAGAAAATTACATTTTTGTTGTTATCAAGAATTATTTTTATTTTAATAGATTACACATTACTGTGTAGCTTCTCAGTCTCCATAATTAGTTCTCTACTACTCTGGTTTGAATTATTTGTAGCCACTAATTATCAGTACAGAGATACTTGGTAAAGACCCTTCAAGTTTGATATTTTTACAACATATTTTGTTGCTGTATCCCATCGACATTTTTACACCAGTTTAATTTTAAATTATTTCATTTGCATTCTCTATCACTGTTTGTTCTTGTTATGGTCATGAAAATTCATGCTGCTTGACCTTTGAGTGAATTAACTTGTGTATTTCTTCTTGTATCTTATCCTCTGGGTCAAATTGTTTTTAATAACTGTTAGATTCCCACCCATGATGCAGATATTATGTTGATGGTATCGCTATGTAACACAAATTTTGTTCCTGGATAGTATGTTATTTCTTAATTGCTTATGTTGTAAAAGTACAGAAAATGGCCATTATTCCTTTCGAACTTTGCTTTTGTGATCTGGTTAATGAAATTTAGAAATTAACCTATTTTCTATGTAAAAATGGGGAAATTTGCACATTTTCATTTGCATAAGGTCTGAATAAAACATGAATCAAGGTTTACATGTATTTATACTGAAATTATACAAAAGTGTTTAAAAGTAAGTAGTTTTTTCGAGATATGCGACTAATGTTAATCACTTTCACATATCAGCCCCCAGTCTCCTATCATGTTTTCATCATACACTCTTTGGTAGCAGGGTTCAAAGTCCAGTATATCTTGGAAGAAGTGCTTACCTTGCTCCTCTGAGTATCTCATGTTCTCCTTGAATTTATCAAGATGAGCATCAAGGATATGGACTTTCAGGGACATCCTGCAGCCCATTTTGCTGCAGTTCTTAACCAAAGACTCAACCAGTATTGCATAATTTCAGCCTTGTGATTGTCCAAGAAGTCCCGAACTACTGTGACAGCTGCCTCAAGCTTTTTTTTTTACTTCCTACTGAGCTTCTTGGGGAATTCTGTGCACTCTAGCATTTTCTTTATTTGTGGTCCTAAGAAGACACTAGTTTTGACCTTTGTCTGAGACAGCTTAGGGAAAAAGTCTCAAAGGTATTTGAAGGCTGCAAACTGTTTAAGACCCAGTTTTATGTGTGATGGTGGGACCACCACCTTCTGGATGTTCAATTATGGCTCACACTTGACATTGAGTCTTCCTCCACAGAGAACTTGGTTTGTTGAAGCCAGTGCTTCCTGTTGTAGTGTGCTGCAGTGTCCCTGCTATTCCAAAGGCAAAGATAACATGGTAAAGCCTCCTTGGAGATCTGTGAGGAATTCCACCATTTTGAAGTCTCCAATAACCTCCGAGCTATACTTATCATACTTCAGGGTCTTGATGCTATTGTATTCCTCTTTGAGGTGCTCCAAAAGATATTTAAATTTTAAAAGGTCTAAATGTGTATCATATAAAATCTTACTATTCAAGCAAGCAATAGTTGTCCATTTTAACTTTTAATTGTTTTCAGTGTTTGCAGGTAAAATGGGGTGCCCAGGGTTTGTCTTGATCCTGTGTGTGTGTGTGTAATTATTATTATTATTATTATTATGGAAAGTTCTAGAAAATTCTTAAATTCTCAAGCTCAAGAAAATTCTCTATTGGGTGCTCAGAACTGAATCCACCTAGAATGTTCTGGGAAATGGGTACATTTGAAAATGTCATTGTGGTGCTCATAAAAACAAAGTTTGAAGAGAAAAATAGGTACTTTTCATTTATTTTAGACAAGTAATTGGGAAATAACACTTTCTGCCCAAGAAAAAAAGTAAAAATTGTTACATAATGTAATTTTACTTTTCCAGTACTATGCATTCTCTTCATTTAATATCTTTAGTACTCATTAGTATATTGAATACATTTTAATACAAAAATAAGTAACTTTATTTCTGGTATTAACAAAACTTTGCATAATCCATTTCATAAGAATGTGATGTGGAGGCTTTCAGTATTTATATGTATGTAGTATGTTTCCCATATCAGTAGTTTTATAATTTGTGGAACCCTGTGTATTCCAGTTAATTGGGTTTTGAATCATTCCTTCAGCTTTCAATGTTTTATTTCAAAATCGTTAGTTTTATAACCATCCAGTAATGGATGGTCATGTCTTATTATGATTACAAATTGTATTATAGTTTATGGTGAGTTGACAGTAAGTAATATGAAGCAAAGAAATGGAGAAGAGATATAAATTTCTTTGACCACCCAGCTAGAACATGATGGTCGTTGTTCCTTGTATTTGTTACCAGTTCTTTTATCAAGAAGCAAGTTATATTTGATAGTGTGAAGAACAAAGTTCTTATTCTGTTTGTTTCTCTGAACCAACTTCATGAGTTATGTCGCAGATAATCTACTAAGTATGCAGGTATGTGTGGAGACTAAGTAATGAAGGAAGACTTCATGTCATGACCCCCGATTCATAATTCATAAGTGAAAGTATAATGATTTTATCTTAAAAAAAAGAAAAGAAAAAAAAAGATGAGAGTGAGGTTTACATAACACATGAATATTTAGTTTCATATCTTCCAGAGTTTAGGTAATATTTATTCCACTTCATTTCTTTCTTTTAGTTTCTTTCCAAACCAAAATATCATTAATGGAATGTAATAACTTGGGGTATATAGATTTAAGTGCATTTAAATACTTTAAGCACAGTATATAAGGAGACCACCTTTATTTTGTTCAATCTCTTAGATGATTCCAAGTGAACTGACACGTGCACACCCACAGACAGACAGACAGAGATGCATCACTGTGTTACCCATATGTATTTCATTAATGAAGTATACCACATCAATTGCAAAATATCATTTTATGTTCCATAATCTTTCCTCAACCAATAACAATTCCATGTTACACATCTTTGAACCCTTTCCTACAACTCTGTATCATTTGTTAAAGTAGGAACCAGGAGCGAAAACAGTACTCCTCGTGTGTTCTAATCATGCATTTAAAATTCCCATATATAAACCTAGAATCTTATTTGCTGAAAAGCAGAAGAGACAGTAACAAAAAGACAAACTTATTTCACAATGCAGTTAAGTTGCTTCTCATCATTTCCACTAAACATATTTAATTCTATAATTTGTAGGGTTAAGTTAGAAGTGCTTCATGTTTAAAATATGGACAGTTTATAAACAGTTCCTATTAAATAGCTCATGTAGACTTAGCAACTCCTTTCCAGTTGTAGTTTGTAAAGGGTTTTACTTGACCCTACAGCTGCAAGGCCTGAATAAGGCCACCTCTTTAAAAGAGGAATTAGGTTCACAGGGAGACTTGATTGGATCACTACGGAAAGTTTAAAATGTGTATGAAGGGTTTAAGATAAAACATTTACTGTAGAAAATTGATATATCATCACACTTTTCAGTGTATTAAGTTATAATTAAGATTCTTTGTTTTACTCAATAAAAATTATTGGAGAAATGGTTAAGCTTACTGTAATTTGAAACATACATTTTTTTATAGTTCTACAAATAAACTAATTTCTATGTTTGAACATTTGTCTGATACTATGACACTGCTGAAATCTATCTGGTCAGCACTTTAAAAATAAGTAATTATAAAGTATGAAATTGTCTGGTAACAGTACTAAATTTTACCTGCAAAAAAAATAAATCGGGTTTATGATCATGTCATGTGGCTCTTGTTTCAACAGAAAGTTAAAATGGGTAATAATTGCATAAAGGTAATAGTTTATAACAAAATTTGTTTAGTCATGCATTGTTAAACACTGAACTATTGGTTTTACAAAGTGTTCATTAGGATTTAGTACAGAGAATAGAGGTAGATGTGATTAATGGAAGTTTCTGCAATTTGTAGTTATATTCCAATATTACTGTGAAAGTGTTAGCATGACAAAGCAAGCAAGCTGAAATTTCAAAACATGAATGTTTTTATAAAGTCATGATATGTGTTTAAAGTAAGATGTCATCTAGAAGAGATAATCATCATGACAAGGTCTAATCTGTGGTCAATGTGTTTAGATGTGAACTTATCTGGTTGATGTGTTTGATAGATAAGTGCTCAAAACTATTTAATAAATATGTCACCACAACTGTATGGGTCATACTTGGATAATTACCTCATTCTGTATTTAACAGAATTCAACTATTTCTTGTGTTTTAAAAAACAACAATTGGTGTTTGTGGAATGGTTTTTATACATCTTTTTTTCTTTATTGTAATGAGTACATTGTAAGTAAGTGACATAAGTTGAAGTGCAATTGCTGAGACATTGATACTAAAACTTATTTGCATAATGTCTGTTTTTACACAGTGGCTATGAGCTTTTTTGTTTTTAAAAAAATGCTGTTTGATCCATCTTGCGTACACAAATTTCTGATATGAAAATTATGACTATTAGATTAATGTATTAAGAACTTGCTATTTTGAATTGTCAAATGAATTTGAAATATAAAACCTCAATGACATCGAGAAAACCCACTTGTAGAGAAAAATATACATGTAAAAACGGCTCTTGAAAAATTCACTCCTCTACGTAAAAAAAACCTTCACAACCTAAATGAGCTGTTTTTACATATATACTAATATAAAACCTGTTAATTTTGCACATTTTGAAGTGCAGACTCTGTACTTGTATGGATTTTTTAGTAATATATTCTGAATCAACAATATATGCAAATATTTTAGTTGAATTATTGTGCTTTCCGGTTCATAGCTTGTAGCCTGAAATATGCTTTTTTCTATTTGTCTTTGAATTTATTTTTTCAGTTTTTTTTTTTAGAGGATAAGACTACCACAAAATTTCTCCAGTCTAATAAACATTGATCTACTAAGCCCAAGACCTTCATATTATATTTGAATAATCTGATACCTTATTTATACACTTGCTGAATAGATACCAGTACATCCCAGGAAAGAGGCTCTCATTCTATTTCTTAACCCAAAGTTTTTGTAATGCATTTTTTGGTTGATACCACACTTGAGTTATTGTCCGATAAAAAAATCTATAAAATATGTGATGCGCAGTTGTTCTACTGAGATAATTACTGCTTAAGCAAACAATTGTTAGAAATTTATCAAAATCATGTATTGAATATATGGACTTGCATTACAAAGTGCTAGAGTTTTAGCAAACTATTTCATAATGCTTAATCTCAAATTACTTTATTAACACTAAAGCATTGTCTGTTTGTTATCGATGGTTTTAAAGAAGTGAGATTTGTATATAAAAAAATTTGTATTGCCCAACAGTATAAAAGAAAATTGAGTATTTTGTATGAAGTGATTTTTTTGCTCTATGGCAGTAATATGTATTAGTTTCTTATTAATTTGACTTAATTATAGTTTAATTAAGATAATAGTCTATTTTTGTTTGTAACTGAAGTTAGAATAGCTGCATCCATAAAGGATTGCAAAAAGTTTGAAGTAGTAAGTTCGTGTTATGTTGTAACATTTATGTTGTAACTGGATGTTTTTTGGAAAATAATTTCTTGTGTTGAAAGGTGTTGATCCATGACACATTTATTGTATGTGTATTTGTGTTTACATTTAATTGTGTTATAACCTTTTGATTAATTTGCATTTAGCTGTGTTTTTCAGCAAAGGTTTTTTATCAAGAGCAAGAATAACTAGCTCAGTTTATAAAGTCTCATAAAATTTAGAATGTTTTTTAAAATTCTACAATGCAGATGATAGTTTATTGAGAATCATTTTTCTCATCATAATATATATAGAAAGCCATCAATCATGTAGTGAGTTTTATTGGTCACATAGGAGTACAGACTTAATGAATTAGGTTAGTTTCTGTGGAATTTCAAATTGGAGGTAGATATTAAGATATTCTTTGAATGTGGCTTTACTTAAACAAATTACATTGTTGTATGTGAATAAATTAATTGGATGAAACTACTGAGATTTAAAAGAATTATAAAAACTAATTTCAGCAAATCGTGTTAAATTATAAATTTTTTAACACTTGAATTATTATATTAATTAACACACATTCAAATCATTGCTTCTTTTGAAATTTCTGAGATTTCATTCTTTCAAAAAGAATCCCATCACTGATCAACATAATGTTAAAAGGTTGGCTTTCACTGCATTACTTTTTGAGGATTTCTAAAGAATACAGACAAACATACTAACTTATTAGTAAAATCCAAATACATCAGGTCCAGTTTACTGTACTTTAGTGAATTAAAAAGAGTTCATTGCTTTTCTGATATTAAAGTATTTAAGTTATTTTGCATTGCATACAATTCTTAAATTGATTTAATTATATAACTTAGATTATTTATTTGCAATGCATTAAAGTGCTAATTGTGCGATAACTATGCCTTTACCCTTACTTACAGCAAAATGTTTTATCAGACTTTTTTGCTTTGAGCTAAACAGAATTGTATGAATGTTCAGCTTTGAAAACTCTTTAATATGAACTGACAAATTTCACAAATTTAATACCTTTTTGTTTATTTTTTGTCCAAAATAGTCTCAAAGTTTAGAAATGTGCTCAAAACAAACAAGTACATTAAAACAATTCTGTATATTAACAAATCTTTCAGCACAGTAAAGAAATTTATTAGACATAATTTGTAATTTAGAGTGCAGTATAAAGAAGATGGATAAAAAGCAGTCATGGCTTCTTGAAAATCACTTTACTTTGTTGCTTGGTGATATTTTCTTATGTCCATAAGTCAGATTTATGAAAATCTTTTGCAGCAACAGGAACAGGATCCCACTAATCTTTACATTGCAAATTTACCACTGGAGCTCACAGAAACAGACCTTGAAAAGATATTATCCACATATGGTACTGTTATTTCTACCAGAATCCTTCGGGACAGCAACATGTTTTCACGGGGTGTGGGTTTTGCAAGGTAACTGTTTAAAACTTGTATACTGTTTTGTAAAGTGTGCTGTAAAAAAACCAACCAGAATTTCTTTGTAAATGTAAATTAAAAAGTTTTATTTTTTGTGGAGAATAAATTTATGTTGCAGGTTTTTGGATTTTTTTTCATTTGTTTGAACACGACATAGCAGATGTGTAAGTAAAACAACTGACATTCGTGTTTTTTTTATTAGACCAAACAAATCAAAATCTAATTGTAGGATACAGTTGTAAAATTTGATAAACTGTAGAAAAAAATATTTAGTAAAAATTGTGATTTCTGTTAATTTTGAAATCATGAATATTATTACTGTAGTCTTAAATTAATAAGTTTTCTTTATCATATTCTGCCAGACATGGAAAAATCTGAACATATTTTTGTTTAATTATACTTTTATTTTGAAATACAATATAATATTTAAAAAAATATATAACTTTTTCTTCAGGATGGAATCCAAAGAAAAATGTGATCACATCATACTTGTGCTTAATGGAAAATATCTACATGGTAAGAATACAACATCTAATAATTCAACAGCAAGTGGTATATTAAGTTCTGTGATGGGGTTATATTAATTAATCTTTTATTCAGTTTAATTCTTTCATATAAGAGATGGTTCAGATGCGAATGCATAGATATTCATGTGTGTCCTGTTTAGGTCCCTCATGTAAGAAATTGTTCACACAAAACTGCTAAGTTTTCTGTACTGTCTAATTTAGTTCCCTGGTTAATTGTTCATTTAGGAAGCTAAACCAGTAGTATGTGAGAAGTGGAGATAGTTTTGATGTGATTTGATTTGTAAAAAGATTAATAATGTATGTATTCATTATTAGTTTTTCTTTTGAACACGTGTATGAGTAAACATCTTTTACATTCTGCAGCAGTATTCAGATGGTACACTTGTACATGCATATATGATTAGAAAAATTTTAAATATTTCCATATGACTTTTTTTAAAATTTTGCTGAAAAGTATTTTCAAAAAATTTTTACAAGGAAAGAATAAGATGGGCAGTTCTTGAAATGATTATTTCTTTTAAAGGGTCCAGAAAGTCTGAAACCAGAGGCACTTTTTACAAAATTTGTTCCATGTGCTGTTCATGTAATTCAATACAAGGGTGGATGAACCTAACACTAATGATTTAGCACTACTATTGTCAATTAAAAATATGAAACGCTGCAAATCATCTATGATTTTGGAGTTTTCAAATGCCCTGAAATGTGATTTAGTTCTCTCTACAGAATTGTTTCTTCTTATACACTATGCATAGTGTATAAAATGGAAAGAGAGGATAACATGGAAACTTTATTACCCGAGAAATTTGTATTTAGTTATAATTATACGTTTCCTTATACCTGACAGTGTACTGAGCATTTTTGCTCTTTCTGTTAATTCATATTTGTAAAAAATTTCTTTTTTTAGGCTCTAAGGATCCTCTACTAGTGAAGTTTGCTGATGGTGGAAATAAAAAGAGGCATCAGTACAAAACTCAGGACCAACAGGTATGTAAAAATGTGAACTTGAGTTATTGAAACTTAAGTGCAAACTTAGACAGAAGCATTTAAAATTACTGGACTTTGTACGTTTCAGAAGCTGTTGCTTTTTTCTCATATATTCATGTATAAAATCAACATACTTGTTTTGTCATAATGAAATTTTTATGTGCAGGATTATTCCAAGCATATTCCATCACTAGGGCAGGTAAAGAACTTTAATATTTAACAATAAGAAGAATGATTTATAGCAGTTGGCTACTGGTTCTTTATGAACAGTCAATCACAGAGTACTGTGCTTATAAGATGATTATAATTGTTGTTTAGAGCATTTTTCACTGTCTTTATAGAAAACTAAAAGCACACTGTTCTATTGTGTCACTTGCATGACAACTGGATCATTATGAAAGTCAAGTTGTCAAGAAGGATTATGCACTAATTGTGTAATGGCAAAAGTAATTAGCAGTGTCCTGGATAGCAGTATTCATTATTCCAGAGATTAAATATATTTTAGTAATTCACCATTATTAGAGTGTAGCACTGATTAAAAGGTAAATTTAAAGCAAATATCAACACATTAGATTCAACACTGTTGTAACTCTGCAGTATCAGTCCACGTGTTGGTATGTCTGAGCTTATCGATAGTCAAGACTGCAATCAATAAATGATGCTTTCCCTTCCCTATGGTGATTTCTTTGGTGTTTTCTATGTACTTGTGACAGTGGTTAATAATTTGTACTTACAGTACCACGTTCCTGGTAACTCTCTTCTAAAAACAACAAAATTATTTAAAAATTAGTTGTCCATTTCTGAAGCAAGTTATGAAAGAAGTAATAACTGATAAAAAGCAAGTGTTATATTTTAGGTAGTATAAAGGTTATAGACTTTATTATTATACTAATTAAAGCCATCACCCCCACCCACCCATTTGTTTTGTTTTTTCTTCAAGGGTATTCCATTGCCTTATGATCAGTCAACAGTGTCACAAAATGGGTAAGTATTACAGTGCATAACATCTAATTTTCATAGTGTGTAAATACAAAATCAGTATTATATTGAGCCTAGTTTAAAATGGGTATGTTGTGTAATAAGTTCTTTTAAGTTTAGAAATAAATGGGTAAGAATGGGAATTTTCTTTGTAAAAATTTGGAAAGATAAAATGTGGACTTTTTTTATTTACATAAACCCAGATCAAATAAAAAATTAGTTTATAAGTTGCACGAAGAGAGCTGAAAGGATTCTTACACTGAAAGAGATGCCTGAGTTACATGATCTAGCAATGTGCTTATAAGTTACATTTATACCATATTTTACTGTCATTGTTCATAGATTTTTGTTTAATATAAACAAAGATAATTTGCTGAAACCTTCCCTTCTCCCCCAAGTAGAGTTAGATTTGGGTAGTTTAATATTTAACATGGATATTTAAAATGTGATAAGACGGTTAGTGTCTTAAATAACAGTGGTAGAAGAAATATTAATTCTTTGAGGGTTGCAGTTATATTTTAGAAGAAAAGATAATTATTTTTTACATTATTTTATGCATTAAATAGGGTGATGACTCAACTAATCACTCCCATGGGTAACTACCAAAGGGCATATCCTGCCCCTGTCAGTACTTACCCAGTGCAGCCAGGTACAACATGGGTTCATCCAACACCATATATTATTCAACCTCATATGACTCAGGTGAGTAAGAGTTTGTTTTAACTGTGCTGCAAGGCTTGGTTTTAACATTTTGAATGCTTTGTATAACTTTTAGGTTTTTGGAAATATTTCTTTCATATTACTTGTTTTGGATTAAGCCAGGACCCTTCAATAAGTGGTGTAATAGTTTAGAAAATGTTCTAGTAGTTGTATAAGAAATAAATTCTTGATCAGTTTTGAAGGTTTCTAAATTAGTATATTAATTTGGAGTTTGCCCATATTAGCTAGAACAAATTACTGTTTCAAATAGAAATTACTTGTAAAATGCCCTGTTTGTGTGGTAAATATTTGAAAACTGAAGTGTAAAATATTGTTAACATGTTTTTTGAAAACTGCATAAAAGTCATTGCTAAAGAAAATTTGCCACAGTTACTGTACACATCTCTGTGGTTCTAACAGTTATGAGTTACATTTTATTGCGATTTTTATTGGTGCTGTTAAAATATAATTTTAAACTTCTAAGTATTTCATTTTATTGAGTATTTTTTGAAATAGTCACTTAATACTTTGTATGAACTTAATCTTTTTATATTTTTCACATAAGTATCAATTAATTAAATCCCACAGTGCTTAAAAACATCTTAAATGTTTATTTTATTGAACATTTTGAAGTATTTATTTTCAAAGAAACACTTTTTCCCAGGGTAATTAATTAACATTCTACAGTTAGATCCTTGTCTACTTTTTTTTACTATATGCAATCATTTAAAACTGTTTAAGAATGTTTTGTTTCTTTTTCCAGATGATTCCATCATCTCTAGACCCCAACACACTGCAGTATGGTACACTCATGTCTCACCTCTCTGCACAGATGTCTCAACTGCAGCTAGCCAACACTTCTGTGAGAATTTTTCTGTTTTAAGCTGGAAGGTTCTGAAACATTGAAATCATTAAATTGTAGGTTATTTTAATTGTCATGAGGAACCTGGAACATTCCAGCTTTTAAAGGTCATTCAGTGTAGTGAAAAACACCAGCAGTAAAATATAAGGACTGCTGTATTTCAAAGCCAGTCTTTATGTCCAGAGAGAAGTGGAATAATGACTAATAATATTAATCTATTTTATTGTCTTTGCTTTTGATTTAAAAAAACAAGAAAATAACTTAAGAAATGAGGAGTTGGAATCTATTATTCAGTACTAATGCTGAGTTATGTCGAATATTTTACAATTAAATGTTTAGAATAACTGTTGATTTGAACTTGCAGTATGTACCAGGGACTCCCCAACCATATGGTGGAGCAGGAACACACATATATCCTCAAGCAGCTCATGTTATTCACCCTATAACTCTACCAGAGGTAACATCACTATCCTGTGTTTCATGAACATCGTTTTTTGTTTCTCAGATCTACTATTTTGTATGAATAAAGTTCGATAATTAGTAAATAGATGGTGAAAACATTAATTTTGTTATAGAATATCCAAAATGGTACTTTATAATTCTGTCTAGTCAAAGAACAAATACAAGGGTTTACTGTAGATATTAATTAACATATTTCAGTATTGTTATTCCTTAAATAGGTTGAATTCAAAGCCTTTTCTTTTCTGTTTTCATCTTGGATGACTAGTCAAAAGTCCAGGTTTTTACATGTTCATTCTCTAAACATTAAGTTGTCTTGTAGCATACATTTCTGGTGTGGAGTAAATATTTTCATTAAAATCAAATTTTTTAAGGATTTCAGAAATATTTACTACTAAGTTAAGAGGTAATACAATGTTAATAATTAAGTACAATAATGAGCCAGTAAAAAAAGAGGTATTCAAGTTTTTATGTCAAGATATTCAGTAACATTTGAATAACTTTCAATAATAGTCATACCATAAAGTTTCATTAGTCAAAACTCCTCTTACAAAATCTATGGTGAAGGCACTTGGCTCGTAATCTGAGGGTCAAGGGTTCAAATCCATGTCACACAAAACACACTTGTCCTTTTAGCTGTGAGGGCATTATAATGTGACTGTCAATCCCACTATTCATTGGTAAAAGAGTAGCCCAAAAGTTGGTGGGTGGTGATGACTAGCTGCCTTCCCTCTAGTCTTACACTGCTAAATTAGGATTGCTAGCACAGTTAGCCCTCGAGTAGCTTTGTGAGAAATTCAAACCAAAAACAAAAGATCTGTAATTGTTAAGTAAAACTATGTATGTATAGTACTTCTGTCACCGATAAGTAAAACAGTCACTTAATATAGTACCTTTGTCACTGATAAGTAAAACAGTCACTTAATATAGTACCTTTGTCACCGATAAGTAAAACAGTCACTTAATATAGTACCTTTGTCACCGATAAGCGAAACAGTCATTTAATATAGTACCTCTGCCACAGATGGGTAAAGAAAGTAGTCAAATTAATATAATACCCCTGTCATAGATGGGTAAGACCTACTCGTGTATGTATTAGTACCCCTGTCACAGACAGGTAAGACCTACTCGTGTATGTATTAGTACCCCTGTCACAGACAGGTAAGACCTACTCGTGTATGTATTAGTACCCCTGTCACAGACAGGTAAGACCTACTCGTGTATGTATTAGTACCCCTGTCACAGACAGGTAAAGCAAGCAGTCATGTGTGTGGCCTCTAGATATAGCTCTCAAGTACATGATTATGCTAAGCACTTATTTACAAAAATACCAAAACCTGCACAAAAGATCTATTTTCTTCTCTGAAATCATTATTTTTATGTAGATTTTACACTTTCATTTTTCATACTATTTGTTTATATATTTAGTTTAAATGGATGATTCGTATATCATGAGACATCTGTAGTCTCTTAATTTTAGTAGTGGTTGTTTGAATGCATGAAGTAGTTATTTTTATAGAACAAGTAGCATTGGAACCATAACTGTTTTAACACAAGATTTATAAGATTGTAAAATGTAACTTTGCAAGTGTTATTGCTCATATTAGGATCCTATAAATGTTGGAGTGCCAGTAACAGTTGCTACCAGTGGACAAGATGTTTATCATGGATATAGCCCAAATTAACCATACTAATGGTGAGATTAGCTTTTAATAATTTTTTTACCTAGGATTGTATTATGTGAAGCAAGTTTATACATGTAATCGTGTTTTTAAGGGTTGGCTAAAAACCAAGGAATTAGTTTTAAATTTGTCCAAGCTAATCTGTTTTCTTTGTTCAGCAGTAGCTTATTTAGATATGAGCTAAAGGGGGGTGCAGCCCCAAGGCCCATGATCTTAATGGGGGTTCGTGGATAATTTTATTCCATGTAAAGTTAAATGGGGTGTAGAGCCCACACAACCTTAAATCCATAACTGCTGGTCAGTTTGTGTGTGTGTGTGTGTGCTTTTGAGGTCAAAATAATTTGCTGTAAATCAACATCAACATTATGACAGCTTCCAGGCTTGTTTACTTTTTCAGATTTTTTAAAACTATTTATCTCTGCTACTGTTCAAACATATTTGTGTTTATGGCATGATGTTTCAACCAATTGAAGGCTTTCCAAGCTTGGATAAGTCCTGACATGTACTAATACTTTTGAAGAAAGGATGTACAGTTAGTAAACTGAAATTGTTTGTTTTTTTTGTTAGTTAATGCATTTACAGGGTTTGTATCTGTCAGGTATGTAATATTGTGATTTGTTTTTGGTTTACTTTATTCATTTTAATAGTGAATAAGAAACTGTTAGCAAGTGTTTTTTTTTGGTTTTTTTTAGATGGTTTGATACAGACCTGTGTACTGTTTGTTACCTCATCACCTAGGAAACTCTTACATATTTAGGCTTACTAATAAGTTAATACAGTGGATTTCCTTAAGCTGGTTTCTAAATTTGGACAAATTGAATTAGGAAATAAGATATCTAAGTTGACTTGTTTAAGAGTAGGCAAAAATGTTTTAGATTACAGAATTGATTGAAAACAAACTAGTTGAAGTTATAATGTTTCAACTGTTAAACATTTGATCTCTGTATTGGTTTAAGTTCACAAACTTTATTCACTTTGGCCATCGTGCATTCTCCACTGATCTCGTGAGTTAAGAGAAATGGAAGCAAGGACTTGTTATGTGGAAGAAATTTTGCTTTAGAAAATAATAAAAAATCACCCAGAAATGGTTATTATATTTGGAAATTGTAAAGATACTGTAGTCAAAAACCAGTCTTTTCAAAGTAATGAAATACATAGATTAAAATGAGTGTTAGAAGAATCCCACAGAACCTGTCGTGTGGACACTTAGTTCAAAATACAAGAGCCTCTCATTTCTGGGAAGGCATTGTGTGCATGTGTGTATACACACACATTTAATTTTAAATTCCTGTCACTTCCTATAAGATGACAAAAATCTGATATCCATTTTCCAAAGAGCATGGATAATAAGCAGGTAGATAACATATGCTAGGAGTTTCAACCCATCAGTATATTGGGAAATTTCAGCTGGTGTGCAAATGAGCATTATAAGAAAAAGCTACTGAAATATTGTCTTAAAGGTATCTTAAGTCCAATATTTTATCAAGTAGTTTGAATCCATTCAAGCTGTTTCAACTACAAGTCTTCTGCAAACATCAGGAAAATTCTTCTTTGAGAAACATGCCCTGAGCATTCTTTCAGGTGTATACACCATTTGGTCAGCAAAGCTGAATTTGATAATAGAAGTAAAATTTCATCCAAAAATATTATAAATTACAATCATTTTTTTGTGAGTTTGCTAACATTCAGCTATTTAACATGTACCCCATGAAATTTATTGTTAGAGAAACAAATAAGTTCCAATAATTAAGCTACAATATTTGTTTTGTTTTTTTATTTATGATAGAATAGTTTGTAATTTTTTGCTTTACCACATTTTTTGTACTCTTTCATCCCAAAAAGAGTGATATTATTTAGGTTTTCCAACTAAAATTATCACTCACGTTTACTTTGCTTTCCTATAAGTTGTAACTGAAACGTAGAATCTCTTTCAGTAATAAAATGTATACTGAAAGTTGTTGAGAAATGGGCTCACTATTTTCTTATGTTCACAGCTGCAGATCTTGGATTGTGTGTTTTATAGACCATTCTTCCCCTCCCTCAGCATAACTAACAAATTAAATATAACAACTCCACATAGTTATGTTGGTGACGTATATTTCACATTTACAATGTGTTGCATCCTTTTTCTTTCAGATTTGAATTAACAGGAACAAATATTCTCCATTTTCTGATTGTTCCACATATCAAGTGGGGGAGATCGACGATCCTAAAATCCTCTCTTGATCCCCTCTATTGATCCAGAAGTTGAAGACTGAAACATTGTTACTTTATTTTTATTTTTAAAGTGGAATTCCTTAGCACCTGTAAAGAAAACAGTTTTACACTTTTCAAAGAAGTACTATTATTTTACTATTGATCCCAAAGGCTATTTTTAAAAGCAGAGAGAACGTTATTTGTCGAGATTCTATATCTGGACATACCTGATTTGGGTAGGTGTCCGTTGTTATTAACTTAAAAGAAATGAGAGCTGAGTGAATGCAGTTTGGAGTTTTTTTCATTGATAAATGGCTGCCACGTCCCTGTTGGCAGAGATTGAAGTAACATGTTTTGAAGAGCATTGCTCCCTAGTAATATTATATTGAAAAAGAACTTTTGGGTATGGCAGCCATTTAATTTGTAACTTAAACTGTTCATTAGGATTTTAGTTTTCTTTCTTTTTTGTTGAATGGATACTGAAATAAGATTGTTATATGTGATTTTTTTGTGATGTATAAATTTTTGACTTTAAGTCAAATATGCACTGAGTCAAGAATTTGTTTTTTCTCAATGTTTTCCCATTTCATGTGTTCATTCAGTGTTTGTACATCGTCATTGCTGGTCTTAAGAAAACTTTCTGCTGTGGAGTCCTGTGTCTGTTTTTAGGCTTAGCTGTAGGTTTTTAGACATAGTTTGATAGATTGTAGTATAAGAAAAATACATTTTTGATTGTGTCAAAGTGTAATTAGAAGTAGAGGTTCAGAATAAGCCACAATTGAGTGTTTCACTTAACATATTTACAAACTAGCAAAAACAAAAAAGAGAGAGAAAATCAAACTTACAAATTTGCAGCTGTCACTTGAATGCCTTAAAGTGAATGTTCTTTGAGTCGTGCCTTCGTTGCAAGCTTTTTATTGTTTTGAAAAAGATTTGTCAAGTTTGAGGGTTCTCTGTCTTAAATTTTTGTTTGAGAAATGAAACACTAAAACTGCATGTTTTACTTGTGTAAGTTATTGGTGGTAAGTAAGGTCTTTTCAAGAAAGGCAAAGAAATGATTTTAAGATACAAGACAACAAATTAGTGTATTGAAAGCAAGTATCGATACTTTAACAGACAAGAGATAATACCTTTTAGGTTGTTTTTGTTTATTTTGTATGTAATATGCAACTAGAACTGATGATGGTTTGTATTGTCTTGAGATAAGAGCCAAAAATAACATCAGTTCTCACACATTCCCTAGTGTCCATTTTTTATCCAAGTACAATGTGTTGCTTCTTTTTTCAGAGTTGCATTTTGCTAATAATTGCTCAGTAAAATAAGAGATGTACAAGGATATACCCTTCACTTTTTATTTTGCATTCTCATTAATTTCTTGGTACTTGAAATGCTATTATTTTCATTGCTAGTATTATTTTAAAGCAGTGACAGAACTAGTTTTAATGTCCATCTTCAAAGCAAAGCATGTTTAAGCAGTTAAAGAAATGTGTGACATGGTTAAGATGTCAGTATGGTAATTTGCCTCACGACCAGAGGTTTCTAGCAAAAGTAAAATAATAACACAGTGAATGGCGTATCTTGTGACAAGTCATTCTACCTACTGAATTATGCAACTGAGTTCAACATGTTGAAAACATTCCAAGTTCAATATTCCTTTAGGATCCTAATCCATCTGTGTGACCAAGGAAGTACCAGGATGCAGGATTTAATAACTGAATGATTAGTGGGAGAAAGTCTCGTAAAGTTTTGCACCTGTTAAAAGTTTACCCATAGTGTGCACTGAAGCTTATATAACTTCCAGTAGGGGCTACTAGCAACATTATAGTGTCCTCTGTATTTCTATTTTATAAAGAAAATTTGCATACGAAACAGCTCTTGCTGCTTGAACGTTTTTATGCAACAAAGTTACTTAAACAAGTGGCAATTACATATAAATTGCCATGGTATCAAAATGTTTATTTTTGGAATTTTAACCCTTTCTCTAGTTGTCCTTTTCTTTTCTAGTAATGCCTTTCAAAATATGCAGTGTACATAAAGTGTAAAAAAAAATAGAAAATCCTGGAAAATGTTCCAAAACTAGTAGTTAATGATTAGGACTAAACTTTTTTTAATTCTTTATAATGACAGTTTGTCACCTTTCTTCTTATGCTAAAGTATTTAGAATAATTTTTTTGTAAACAACCTATATTTTCTTCAACTCGATAAGCAACACAAGAAAGAAATTACCAAAAAATCCAGTAATTAAACTATTTTTTTACAACAATTTTGTACATGTATATACTTAGTAAAAGTTAGGGTAGGAAGAAATTTCTGTCATGAACTGTAGATTTTTAAGTATTTGTTTGTTTTACTGACAATAATGTTCAGCTGGAAGAATCGGTAGATCTGCTGGGAATTTGGATGAAGTTTGTATTTATTTGTCCAAATAGCTGAAGGTTTGTTTTAAGACATAATTTGGTTTAAAGAAGAAACTGTTGGGGTAGAGGGGAACAGTTTAAATTTTTTTTAATGCACAGTTTGTTCAGGTATAAAAAAAATTACTGTTGAGAAGAGTATTACTCTAGGGTAAAGATTGAAATTAAAGTAAAACTAAGGAGGTTCTTAAGACCTGAAGATTTTGAATGTCATGAGTTTGTCTCTTTATTTGAAAATTTATTTCTTACAAATGCATGTCTTTGTTGGAAACAAAAAGAGGTTTAATATACCATACTTATATTATTACAATGAGATGGAAGTTTTTATTTTCACCCTTGTTGTGCCTTTTAGAGCATTATGTATGTCAGCACAGTTGTCTTAGACATTCCGGGGGTAAAAAATTAAAGTGTAAGTTTGCTGTTTTTGTTACTATTTACTATTATTTTTAAAGGCACATTGTAAGTGCAGTGAATATTTTGTTTCTGTAGTTATTATTACTTATTAGTTTCTTATATGAGGGAAAAAAAAGTAAAATTGATGGTGGTGGGGAACATTCCAGTTTCTACTGCACATATCAAATCAAAGTGATAATCTGTTTCAAGAAAAAAAAAATGTCCATTTTGTAAACATACACAACTCAGTTTCCGGTTGAAGTTTATGAATAAAACTGATGTTTACATGCAAAAAAAAAAGTAGTTAAGATTTCCAAGTGAATAACTGTCAACTTTAGCGAATAGCAACTTGATTACTGAACAGAAAAAAAATGCTGGAAATAACCACTTGTAGAATGTGTTAGAGTGCCTTCCATTACAAAAATAAATGTATTTAGTTAGTTTGGTAGAGATAGAGGATTTGCTGGTTTAAAAACAAGTCTTGTTTATTGTATTGGTTTCATTTGTGTGTGTACTTATTGTGTCCTGTAATTCACCATGGTTCATGTAGCTGTAGCTATCTGTCAGTGTTGTCACTAACTTTATTAGTTATTTTCTCCAACTGAATTCAGTGTGTCTGGTTTAAATTCAAAAGTAACACTCATCTGGATGTAGTCAAGGTTTTTTCAGGTTGATAGCTTTGAATTCATGTGTAAAATTAAATTGTGAAATTATCCCAGCCAGTCAGAAGTATATGAAGTAACACATTTTAATCAAGTGATGGCTGAATGTACTGCTTGAATTTGATGGTCTTTGTGGAGTCTTCTGACATTTAACCCATTGTATGTTGGTTAAACAAATTCAATAGAAAGTTTGTTCATTTCTCGTGAAATAGCTACTTCATCCTCACCCCACGTTTTAAATACACATCTCAAGGACATTTCATAATATCTAATATTATTTAACAGTTTTATACTTAAATTTCTTTTCTAAAACAACCTATTGGGTATGACTTCAGGTACTTTGATCACAAATACCATGGATCTACTAATGTCAGAAGAATCTACAGTTTTATCTGTTAATGTTGTAAGTTTGAAGTTGAATTTGAGTGTAATGGGAAAACAATTTCTCAACTGTATCATGTAATTTTTGTGTTAAAGAACCATCAGTTTAAGAAAATGTGGACTAAACAAAATTATGCTGTTGAATATCACACATAAACCAAAGGATGAGTTTGATTCTTTTGAATTTGAGTGAGTAAAAGATGTAGAAATTAAAAGTATGAAGCAAAACATATCTGAATTTACAGTAGGATAAAATTTGATTTTAATCATTTTTTGTTAAATATAAAATGTTTATGAAAAATTTTAATTTTTTGAGATATTTAATAATTTATGTCAGAGATTAATAAAACTCAAATCAAACTATGATAACATGGTAAATGTCATGAACTTAATTTATTGAATTTTAACTTGTCTTTCTACCATCTGAATAAGGGTTGCAAGTTACTATTATATGGTCATACTGATACTGTTTTGGAAAGGGCAAGTATGTCAAGATAAGTATTTTTGAAATGGGATGTACATTGTATGCAAATCTTTTTTTTTTTCTTTATATTCTCTCAAAATAGCTTTTAAATATTTTATTTGTTAAAAATGGACAAACCTGAAGTGGAAAAAATGGAAGATAAAATGATAGTGTGCATGGTAAAATGCTAAACTGTGAACCCTACTTTTGAAGTGATGGAATGTTTTGAGCTTCTGCAAACAGTTGCAGCTTTTGTGTTTTTCTCCATGAAAGAAACTTTTAATCAACCCCTTAATACTCAGACCAACTGAGAAATGTGGCTGTGAGCAAGGACCTCCCTGTGGTTTCTATAACATTTGTTTTCTTGTTTCTGGCCTAGTTTAACAATGCCACAAACATGAGCTTTGTGGCTACTTGGTAGTGTTACTTGAAATAAGAATATGAACTCTTAGTGTCATATTAAAGAGTCATTTGAATAGTTTTTACTGGCATCAAACCAGTTTTTTTATTTAAGGACGTGAAAGGACTAAAGGTGATGAAATTTGCATCTTACATAATGACTTCATATTTTGGTACACTCCTCACAATTTTCAACTTGCTACAATTTAGAGGTATAGTGTGGATCTAAGGATTTTGTGGATGTCCAGAAGTACTTTTCTACATCTTTATTTGATCAGAAACACCCTATGGAAAATTGTAGTGATACCTCTATTTTTGGATCTTCACTTATTCTATAGTCACTTAACTTGGAAGTTGGACAGGTTGATGAAGACCAGATCCCAGGTGGTTATCAGTTTTATTTCCAATCAGAGTGAGAAAAAAAAACTTTGTATATGTATGTGTGTGTGCATGCATGGTTAGAAATATATGGCCACTGAGATTTTTCAAGTGACCAAGCAAAGACCAATAAAAAATTTTAAAACAAAGATGTGGTTGTCTTCACTTAGTGGTGCTTTTTAAATTGTGATCATAGTTTAAATTTAATATTAGTAAGGTGGCAAGGCACTCCATGAGGGTTTAATTAGTAAATAACCCCCATCTAACGTTTCTTCCAGGGTTCTTCCTCATGTTTGCTCCACCGACAAGCACAGAAATTTCATTGTTGCTGCCCTGTTAACAATAGATCTTTTATATATTTCACCTCTACACCAAGCCAAATTATTTGAACCTGCACTGAACATTGTGTAAAACAAAAATTATACACCTGTCTTTATAAAACTAGTTTTTGTATACTTCGACTACTGCATTGTTAAATAACTAGCACCAGAAGTTCAATGAAGTCCATGATGTACTTTCTTAATTTTAACTGTAAAATGTATAGAATATATTACAAAAACTGTTATTGTGAGATAATTATACAGATGTAGAAATAAGTGCCCCACTTAACTTTAAATATACAATGCTGAAATCATGGAGTTCAATTCTCTGCTGTGGGCATCCCTCTGTGACCCACACAAGTATTTCCTCTCAAAGCTTAAAAGCAATGAATATTCATATCTAGACTTTTCATTTTTTTAAATGCAAGTTCAAAATACACGAGTGACCTTTTTCCTTACCTCCTGTAAGTAGCATTTATTTACTACTGATGCAGTTCCATGGATAGTTATGAAAGAAAAATTGATTATGCCTTCATAAACAGTAATTAAGGAAACGTTCCAAAACATTGGGAATAGTTCAATGTAAATTACAAAAAATTTTTTTTACTGATAGGAAGTGAGATTTTTAAACTGGAAATTGGAAGAATATTCATATCGCACGTTCTGTACCATATATCGTTAACTTTTTATATCATGTAATGCAAGAGATTGCTGTAGGGTAAGTTGGATTTACTGAATTAGCTATGGAACATTTTCTTTAAAATTAGAAGGAAATACTGCCCACTGAACCAAAAGATGCTGAAATGCAATACACGACAAATTAACATTCAGATTTAATTGCACAATAAAAATAGTAAAAACCTACATTTTTTAAACAAAATTACTCTTCATTACAATAAAGGCTGTAACATATAATTAGTTTCAGATCCCTGGTTGGAGGCAAATACCTCCCCTGGATGTATTTAATAACTGTTTTTGTAAAAAAACTTGTGCTACAAAATCAGATATTTTCTTTTATGTTAATAGTGATATAGCAATGAAGTTTCAATAACCACTCGTATCTTTACATAATATTCTCTTGTTAAAAGTAATATGTTGGAAAAACTAAAAACTTGCATGTTATAAAATAGTATAAAAAACTATAAAAATAACTTAAATCCTGGATGCTTCTGAAAGACTACAATGCTAAATGGCTTTGCAACTATGCAGGACAAAGGGTTTAAACCATTTAGATTTTACTAATCTGCAAAACAAAAGGAACTGAATCAAAACAGATCTAACACTTTTTTTTTTTTGAATGAATGATTAATAATATGCACTTTATCAACGGTGAAGTAAAGTTTATTACGTTTGTTCTCAATTTTAAAATTAAGTAACTGGCACGACGATTAAAGAAATCAACACATAAAATTTACATACATTTCACATTCTAGAATAAAAATACAGCGTGAGAGTCCAGCCATACAAATCTTGAAGTAAATATTCAGGTATAAACATGCAACGTTCACTCATGAACTAATTTATTTTCAGAAATTAGGTTAATAAATATGAAAATCATCCCAAAATAAAGCTTTTAGATTTTAAAATTTTGCAAGTTATATTTTTCAAATAAAATTAATGTGCATGGGGGAAAAAAATCCAATTCCACTGAAATTACCTTTAAAATGAAGGTAAAATTTAACAGGATATTTAGGATACAGTATTAGTTAATTTAGAAGCATTAATATATGTTGTTTTTCAACAAAAAAGTTTTAGCCTATGTAACTACTTCACCTGAGTTGGAGTAAGGGACAACACATTATTTGGCAGGAGTAATATGTATGTACATTCAGTGGGTCACTGTGTAAACAGTTGATGATATGACATTAACAATGTAGCTCAATGCTTAACAGTTTTATTGCATCTACAGTTAGAGTGTAAAACTGTTAAGATTTTGCTATTGCTAATTTTATATTAAACATACACATACAGTGTACTAGGTCAGATGCTCTTTCACAGTTCAAATGGAAATAATTACCTAATTTTTAAAGAATTAGGTCAGTGGGAGAGAAATGTATTGGGTCCAAACACTTTCAAGCACCCCCTTGGTTTATGACTGTGCCAGCTCAGATCTATTTAGTTTCAATTACCTTTAGCTCAACAAACTCTTTCTTAAATCAAAAGTGATCTGAAGTATTCCTGAGACCATAGAAAACTTTGCCAAGACTTAACAACAGCCTGTAAGTTAATATAGTATGCAATGGTGATGTGGTCCATGTCTAAATACAAAAGCTAAGCTACAAAATTCAGAAGAAAAAATAAGTTCACACATTTCTTTTCAAAGCAGGTCTGACTGTGAGCCAAGAGAGTGTGCTGATAATCGTGAAACTATTTGCAAATAACTGAGGTATGATAAACAAAGTATATTGAAAATACCCCAAGGAACCAACAAAAAATCCTGCTCAGGTAAGTCACTGTACATCAATCTTGTAAAAATGTTACCCACTGATGTTTTATTTCCAAAATACATATTTTGTTGGGGATATAATAGGCAATATTATCAGCTTTAGCAACATTATAAATAGTGTCGGCATCAAATGTGTGAACAGTTTTGGTACTGTTTTTAACCCTATTAGTAACAGTATCTGTTACAGAATGATCACTTCCCAAAGTCAAGCTAATTAAAAAGTTCTTATGCTCTTCAATGGGCGAAGAGAGACTGAGGGAAAATGAAAAAAAGTAAACTTCACCTGGTATTACTTATCAATGAAATTGTGAAAAGACAGGCAAGAAAATAATTTATAATAAGTCAAGGGTACATTAAACACTAACTTTATAAGCCATTAATACTTAAAATCAAATTTTTTTAGTTATAAAGGATCATTTCAAAAAAAAATCACAATTCTATTATAATAATATTTTAAGCCTTACACATTACTCTGATAGTTGATGTATAGCAAAGTTTGGCACTAGAACCCATAAAACGTTTTTTTCTCTACCACTAAACTAAGCCTTTATAGTAATAATTCAATAGCATTAAGAACTGCTTGAGAGTGAAGAATGCCATCATATTACATATAAATCTATAAGTTGTTTTTGTTGCTGGGATGTTATATAATGGTTATCACAGTTTCTGCAGCCAAATAAAGAAGTTGTTTCAAGAACATAGAACTGGTATTTTTATCAAAGAGATTATGGCTTAAACAATGCATGATTAATGCTTACTACCTTCTACAATGGTTTGGTAGATGTATACAAATATATACTAGTAGCAAAGGTTCAGATGAGTCTGTAGGTCATGGTCTCTTCACCTCCTCTTAATCAGTCTGACATTTCCTATGTCCACATGGTTCTTACACTGCTTCCTGGAACTTGTCACCAAGAGTCTGTATGCCTTCTGCTCATCAACAGTAACTCCATGTCCATCCAAAATGTCATACAGGGAACCACTAAGACATGCATACATAAAAAAAAAAGTTTCTAATTGGCTAAGCTAGTAAACAAATTGCATATGTATTAAACTTTAGTTCCAGGACCTTGTTCATATTGTACTGACTTTCTGTGTGATAAAAGCAAAGTACTATCTGACAAATAGTCTGAAACACATTGCAATTTGGCAGAACCAGTGGAAACACTGGGCCTGTGTAATGAATGAATTTCCACTGACTGTAAGGGAAGGGTTTGGTGGCTTTTATAGTATTGAGTTTGACCAGATGGTGAAGACTGTTTCTGTGGATGACTGAGTAGACTGGAATGACGGGGTAAAGAGTTAGTGATGGGCTCCATATTCTGCTCAAACCCAACTTGCTGATGAATCTGCATGCTGTCATATTCAAAGAAATTAGATATTGGCCTATCTCTTCGATCCACAGGAGAAGGTTTAGTATTCTGGAGTTTACGAGATAGATTCTGTGGTCGATTTTGTCTAAACTCCTGTAGATGCTGTTGAATTTCTTTGTAGTTCATGTAATGGACATATTTGCTTGGATCTGCAAAGCCCATCCTGCTTCCTGGTCTATAAGAAAACATGACAACTTCAATACCTTAAAGCAAAATATATTCCAAGTAACTAGATTATTTGCTAAGGTTTCTAACTGTTAACTGCAGATATATCCCACTACAAACCAATTCACTCACCAGTGTGTACGTAATAGTTAACTACAAAATGGTAAGGTTGTGACAATCAGATATCAATCCCTGGTATGTTAGCCTGTATTAGTATAGATGTAACAAGTATAAATATTAACTATATCCAAAGCACATCACAAAAACACTCCACAAACTAAGATATAAATGTTTTTAACAATAACATCATTAGAAACCACTATCAACACATGAATCTGAAATACCATTGAAACAAAGCACTGCTTCAACATAGGTATAATTCACTTTAAACTTAAACTAGCTTGATGTAAACAGAAGTATTATTTTCAACAAAGACATGAAACTAGAACCAAGCCAACAACAGTTAAAAACACCATTTACTTTATTTACAAATAAATTAACGTCTTTCCATTAAATTACACCACTCTGAATAACAAACATGAAAGTATGTTTACATAAATATGAGCATTTATTTGAAATGAGAAAAAAATTAATTTCCTTTGATGAAAGTTCTAGTTATGAAAACATTAAAAAATATCAGAAATAAAAGTTCTTATTGGACATTTGTATAAAATCATATAAAATGAATGGTTTACAGTTTCAAATAAAATGCATTTTATTGTGCAAACTAAAAAAAAAAGTTTTTAACTATTATTCATTTAATATAAAAAAACTTCAAGTTTTAATACATCAACTTGCTTGCATATTTTTAAAGACATTTACACTGTTTTGTCCCTTAACAAAATCACAAGTTATCAGAATTTAAAATCATATAATTTACACTGGATACTGTACCTTCCCATTTCCTTGAAGATGCCAAGACTCTTGAACCTACCATGCTGGGCTTCAGTCTCTTGTCTCTGGAAAAAAAACAGTAGTGAAGCAAATACCTTAATATTTTAATATATCTTAAGTATTTATTACTTAAATGCTAATTACATAATTATGTATGTTCAATTTCAAACAATTAGCACTCATACAAAAAGTGAATCATTGACCTATGTTAAAGTTTCTATATTTTAAAACAATTTTACCTGGTACCAATTCTTTTCAGCAATATTTTGTTTTAATTTTTACTAGAAGTGAATCATTTTAATACATTTTTTCAGTGTTTTATGCAAGCTACAATCATTAGAATGCATCACAGTTCTAGAATTCTACTTGCCACTAAGAACTTAAAAGAATCACACTGATACTAAGAGTTAAATACATTTTGTTTTTCATTTTACAATTTAATTCTCAGAGAAGGTTACTAAAGTATTTCAATATTATGCTGATTTTCATGATAGGCCACTCAACAGCTACTTGCACTAGTTTAGAAACAATAGACCAGGAGGACAAAAGCTAGTCAACACTTAGTTCTTCTCTTTTTACTGATGAAAATAAAACTGTCACATTATACTGCCTTCATGGCTAAAATAGTATGCACTTGCAGTGAAGGTACTCAAAACTGGAACTTGCAGACTACAAGTTAAGTGCTCTAACCATCAGGCCATTAATAAGCTCTTCAGTTTACTGCAGTAAAATTTGTAAAAATGTGAAGAAAAAAATCATGAAATTCTGTGGAAGAACATGACTTTCTGTGGTATCCATTTTTCAACTATGGTGAATATTTTAGTTTCCTTAACTTTCAACAGTTATGTTCAATGACTGGAAACCTGGACTTCTCCAACAGATGTACAAAGTTACAATTCATCACCAGGTTTAAATATGTGGAGTGGACTAAAATCACAAAATAGTTTATTTTTTTAGATCATCTATTAAAACTTGTAATTAAAATGTAGTTCTTGAGTAGTGAATACATTGAAACAGATTGATCTAAAAGTGACATATTTACCACTAAGGTTAAAACAGTTTGTTGCATTTTTTTAAAAATTATATTCCAAGTGTTACTGAATTTTGATAAAAGTTGCACAATGCACAAATATCAGGGCAAGGCCTCACAATCAGTCTGTCTGGACTACATATGGTTCAACATTTACATTCTGTTCTCACAAAAACCTTGCTCCAATCTTCATGACTGTGGATGTATTATAAGAAAAACAGTCAAGTTCCCCCACTCCCTCAGATGATAACAATAGCCCAAGAGTTGGTAGTGGGTGCTGTTTATTTTGTGTAGCTCAAAATTAGGGACATTATCTGCAGAGAGCTCTTATTTATTTTTGCACAAAAAATTATAAAGTAAACAAAGTTTTTCTGGAATGGTCAAAACACGTATTCCTTGGTGCTCAAGAAGCAATACCAGTCAATGGAAAGAATTTTTGTTCAAACATTTTACACTACTGGAAAATCCATATGTCAGCACTCAGTTCACTGAGTATGACCTGACACCACAAGTGACTACTTACACTTTACCACAGCTGTACCTTCAATTATTGTATATAAATTACTTTCAGTTACTTAAAAATGTCAACACTTACACATTACACACACACACGTGAGTATATGTTTAAATGAACATTGGATCTTTCAGTGAATATAACCATACTGACTGAGGATAGCCATTGTGTGTCTAAACTATTACAGATCAGTGATCTAATTCCCTCCTAAGACTGCACTGTTCTTCCACAAACTCAGTGTAACATCTAATCATTATTGTGTGCAGAAGGTTTGATATACTTACTTCACTTTAATAACAACAAAAATCTTTCCTTGCTAAAAAGATAATTTAAAAACAAATAAACTGGCAAGCACTACCCATTCAGCTCGAAAGACGTGTGAAATTGATCGAGGCTAATCTTAAACAAACAATATATGAACCTATAAATACTTGCATCAACTTTATTTATTACACAGTTTAGGAAAAGTTGTGTAACTTCAGAATGATAATTATTTCTTTGTTTTGTTGCTAAGCACAAAACTACACAATGGGTTATCTATGCTCAACCAATCACACATTGAAACCAAATATTTAGTATTATTAGCTTTGAAATTATTAATTTTTCACCATTTGGTTTTATTCCATCAGCAATCTGTAAGGATCTGCAGCATGCTTATATTACATATCTTACTCTCCTATATATTAAAGCAACTATATTTTGTAAACCAAAATCGGGACATTTGTATAAGAGTGTTTATTGTAATCACCATAATTCCAGAAACAGGCAGCAGTGAAAATGCCTGCTGTATTAGTGACAATGACATTTCTATAAAGATATCTGTATCAGGATTTATCGTTTTACAAAGAGCATGAAAATTTTCTGTGACATACTCAAAGTTGTGGCTATGGTTACTGCACCAGTGTCAACATACATTACTATAATTAATCTAATAATGATAAAAAAAAAAAACATAACAAATACAAGAATTAAAATTGAAAAGTATTTCAGGATAAGTTTTTGATTTTGTTTTGTTAAATTGTGATGCTTTTAAAGATACATTCTTTCATGGGCAACATTCTCCATCCCAAAGTTTTAGTTAATCTTAAATTATCAATTGTTTCCTAAGCCTGTAATATAACTTCAAAAAGTGACTGAGATTAATGAAAACCTCAAAACTTGGAATTTAAACTATAAACTTAAACACTTTGCCAGCTTTTGGTGTGTAAAAAATAACTCAAAGTATCATACTACATATAGAACATTCAATACAATTTTTTCCCATTCTTATAGTGCAGTTTAACCAAATACATCTTGGTATTCACAGAAATTCTATTCAGTGGTGACTTGTGGGAGACAAAAGAAAAACCTGATACTGCTCCTGATTTTGATTCTACGATGGACAAATTAAGAGAAATGTTGAAAAAAAAATGTTGACAGTTAAAGTAATTTATCAAAAAGTTTACCCTCAGGTTTGTTTATTTTAGCATGTATCAACAATAAAGATGAAAATACATACTTTTTGAGAGTCACATTGTTTTAATAAACATGTGGGATTAATTACTATAAATACAATATTTCGTAAGTTATGTGCAAATTAATAATTTCAGGTACTTACAAAAATACTAATTAATAGTTTGATCGTGATTATTCCTGCACATCTTCAATAATACTTCAAGTAGAACCCACGTATTTGTAACACCAATGCAAATTATATGAGATATAGGAAATAAAAAAGATATACAGTGATATAAAATAAGCTCATATCCCTTTATTTTAATTAACTGAAAGTTAAAAAGGGAATCAGGTGGCATAATTAAAACTTCCATTAGTGCTGAAATAAATATTTAAATGGTAGAATTAGGACATAAAACAACACACCTGAATTGATAATTTGCATTAAAATATTCATCAGTTGACTTTTCACAATATCCACAAAACTATTCACAAGGTTATCCTTTTTTTGTCACTTTGCTT
This sequence comes from Carcinoscorpius rotundicauda, assembly GCA_011833715.1. Taxonomy (NCBI): domain Eukaryota; kingdom Metazoa; phylum Arthropoda; class Merostomata; order Xiphosura; family Limulidae; genus Carcinoscorpius; species Carcinoscorpius rotundicauda. The sequence goes on along the minus strand of CM022406.1, from coordinate 36,380,446 downwards.
ACCATTCACTGTTTTAAATTAAGGCAATCCTTGTATCCTATGTATTCACCACAGATGTTCTTTTTTGGATGTCTGGTAATAAATATTTCTACAACACTGATAGATGTAACAGTATTTCAGAACACTTTAAAATCTTAAAAAAAATGTGGGTGACACAATATAGATAACCCACTGTGTTTATTTATTAAGCATAAAGCTGCAATGTGAATTTGTCACATCAGGGTATACTAAATAAATGACAAACCAGCACTTTTGTCTTGATCATCAGTTTGTCATTCATTACTTATAGCATAAGTATTCCAATTTTTGAATCAACAAAAGATGGTAATGACAAATGTTTAGGGACAGATTGAGAAAATTATTGTTCCTTTTTTGTTTTAAAGTAGGATTTGATGATAACTATTACTACCAAATTTGTATCTTTTTGAAAATAACCACATATTCCTGTGAAACATAAGAACTAAGAAAGCTAAAAAAAATATCCAACTGTTTTTATACAAAAATGAAACGTCAAATTTATTAGGTTGTTTTACAACCCATGCTTCAAGAATGTCGGCAAAATAGGTTCTTAGTAATTTGAGTTACTATCTTTGCTTTTCTATTACTGGCTGATAATAACCTGTTCAAATTAAATATAAATTAGCTACTGATGTTTTGACAACTGAACTTAATAAGAAACATTCTATTCAAAATAAGTTTATTAATAAACTTGTTCTCAATAAGTAAATCAGTAAACCACATTTTGTTTCTTTAGTTTTTTTATTTTTCACAATGACAGACACATTCCACCTAAAAAAATTTCAATGACAATAGCAGATAATCATCTGAATGTCATTGGAATAGGTAGTCTGAATATTGAAATAATAAAAGAAGGCACTGTTTTCAACATTATTTTCATCAAATTTGCTTACTTAGTTGATAAACAGAATTAAATGCAAACAGTAAAAAACTTACAGGCTGATGATGAATGGCATCCATTATCTCTTTCTCGTAAACCTCTTCTTCTTTATCTTTGGGATAATGGCCCTGCAGCTCTTCGTGTTGTCTCTGGATTTGAGCTCTGAGTTGGAGCATCCGTTCTTGCCTAGTCTGAAGTGGAATTTGATTGACTGGTACCAAGGATTCATTGATACATGTCTGTTGTTTTTGCTGTTCTTGTTTCTGTTTTTCTACTAGCTTTCTATACTGTTCTTGTATCCTATGCAAAGCCTTTGAAATGTTAATTCTGAACAACTAGAAAGCTGCATACTAAATATACAAACTACACAGTCTGTATCAAACAGCAACCCAACTGCTGTAGTATTCAGAAAGAAACATTTATTTTGTATTTTACATTAGACAAGTAAAACATCCTATATCACATGTGGACTGTCTTAACTCACTGTAGAGTACACACGTGTGATTCATGCACCCAACAATTCTATAATGCATGAACAATTAATGTATTGCATAGCACTAGGTATACTGGTTTATTTATTTGGTGATAAACTGATTTTAGGATGTTGATTTAATCACCCTTTTTCCTATTTAATAAATTTTCTATTCAGGAATATTCTACCACATTGGTATGCTGGTTTTTAGCCTAGCTAGCTATTATTTGCCAGTCACTTAAATATCCTACTTCAGTTTATAAAAGGGTTATTCACAATAGTTCAAGATGCCTAACCTGTTGAGTCACTATTGATTTTCAGCACACTATTAAAAAATAGCAAAACGTAGTAAGAGTTGAGACACTGGGTGTTAGAACTTAACTCCATACTTTTAACTTATTTTTCCATGACAGCTGACTAGTTTAACATCAGTGTTCAGATACTGTCTGGTAAATGAGATATCCTCAATGCATTTGGGTACTATTACCTGTTATTATATGAAACTGACAATTAGGATCAACAATGGTAATGCTTATTCTACACAAATTGTTCATTACTTTTCTGAAAGTGTTGACTGAATTGTCTGTTAACATTTAATATAACTAGCACCATTACAGCTATTTATATATATTAATGACAAATAATTCCCATACTTTCTATAACCCACCATGATATGAATATTTTTATATGTAATCTACACCTAAATGTATCATGAACTTAATTTATTCCTGTACTACACCTAACAAATATGTCAACTTTACACAACTGTGCTACGTCTAACACGTCAACTTTATAAAACTGTACTAAACCTAACAAATATATCAACTTTATACAACTGTACTACATCTAACATTAGTTTAAACCTGTGTCCCTCACCAATTTCTTATATTCACCTTTCTTCTTCCTCCTGAGCAGCTTGTCTTGCTTGCAACTGTTCTTCCACTTCTTTAGTTTCTTTTCTAGATAATTTATTTCCTTGTTCCTGTTGTGACTTTTTGTTTTTCCCAAACCTTTTGAGTAGAAAAGTATCCAAAATTAATAATTAAACACCTATAATAATAATAACAACTCTAAACCGAATTCTTTAAAACCAATAATCAGAGAAACAGCTATACATTCATTAGTATTTTTAGAAATAAAGATATTAAATTAAAATATGAATTGAGAAAAAAATCTATGAAAAATGTATAATTTACAGAATTAGGTAATAAATTACTTACCAAATTACAAAATTGGTACATAACCTTTCATGTTCCCAAAGAGACATGAATGAAAAATTACCATGAACAATCTGTTATGTGAAGAGTGGATAGTTACCATTTCATCACAGATCAAAAAAGCAAAAGTACCAATTCATATCACTCCACAACCTCAATAATTTTCAAAAGTACAAACATTCATAAGTTCTCTATCATTAAGAATGACACTGACACTTACTTAAAAACTGAGCCTAGCCCTTTCAGCAGTCCTTTTTTCTTTGCTGTTTTTCCCGAGTTTTGTTGTTCATTTGCAGCATGAGTACTGACAGTGGTCTGTTCGATGTTTCTAGTAGTTGATACTTGTGTGTGAATTTCCTGCCCAACAGATCTGTTGCTCTCTCTGTCTTCATCCACTAAATCATCATTAGTACTTAAGACTGGATGATAAACTAACTAATCGTTCTTGTTTATATTCATATATAGGTGAATATACAAAAAAATGTTTCTGCAAAACCTTTCACTTTAATTAAAGCACTAAAAGTTATTAAATCAAAATTATTAATGCCAGCAATTATTCAACAAAGTCTGAATTACTTCTGACTTTTGAATTAAAAAAAAAGTTTTGATTTTGTTTTGTGTTGTTTTTTCACATGGAGGGCACAGATGTTGCAACGTTCAAAATGAAATGTACTTGTAATTAATGACAATGGATTACTTGAATATTTATAGATTTTACCTGTTTTTTCTTTGTTGTAAGACTGTTCAATTCTTTTTTTTGGTACATTGCTTATTATTGTAACACTAAGTACAAGGGATAAAAAATATTTTCTAGTAATAAACATTTACTTTACTTTTTGTTTTAACATTATTTATTTGCTAACATTTATTCACCACTTTTATAAACACTACAAATAGACACACCATTACTAACGTTATAAAGTTATTCTAATTTATAATTTAAACATTAGGCCTAATGCATAAATGTACCATAAGGCTCAGTTGAAATACTATTTTACAAATTTTATTTTGCTTCTGGCTACAACTCAATGTCATAAAACTTCTTCATTAAACCATTTTATATATAGAATACCTCTTTTCAGCACTAAATTATTCAATATATATTGAATTTGGGAGAATGTTAAAATGACAGTAAACCATTGTTGAATGACTAAGGAAATTACAGAATTTAACTAAAATGAATTTGTCTGTACCTCCAAAATGCACTTATCCTTCCCTTATTTCATCATTCACAAAGTCTTAATCACCACAAAAAATAAGAATAACAGAGCAAACCTTTCAAACAAACTAACATAAATGTCATGGTTGGCCTAAAAACAATCAGATGATAGTTTTGCTTCCAAACAATTTATATTTTTGAAAATTACCAAAAATACAGCATGAATGCATTCTTGACAGATATGCAAAGGGAATAAGCCTTTGGCTATTACTGATTTAAGAACAACAAAAAACAAATTTATTAAATATCTTTCCTATTGAAAAATAAAACTATTTCATTGTATGGCTTGGCATGGCCGAGCACGTAAGGCGTGTGACTCGTAATCTGAGGGTCGCAGGTTTGCGCCCCGGTCACGCTAAACATGCTCGCCCTCCCAGCCGTGGGGGTGTATAATGTGACGGTCAATCCCACTATTCGTTGGTAAAAGAGTAGCCCAAGAGTTGGTGGTGGGTGGTGATGACTAGCTGCCTTCCCTCTAGTCTTACACTGCTAAATTAGGGACAGCTAGCACAGATAGCCCTCGGGTAGCTTTGTGCAAAATTCCAAAACAAACAAACAAACAATTTCATTATATTTCTATTACAGCTTAACCAAGAACAAAGTACACATCTATCCTATAGTTTTACTACATTTTGACACATATAGTGCTTTATTAAGCAAGATGATGTGCTAGTGTAGAAAGTTAGACTCGTGGTATAAAGATCATTTATCTGAATATTTGTGGAAATAAAAGTACCACTCAATTCTTACAAGTTTCCATGGTTTCAATGATAGGTCCTTCATAGGAGTGGTCAACTGCAGTTCTAAAACTCTCTTTGGAGCCACATCCTCGAGTAGTTTTGCCTGTGGAACAACTAGAGAAACTAACTTCACTATATTCTTCTTTCTGAAGTTCTTGAATGACGGTCTGAAGATTTTCCAAACTGCTAGACTTTCTCAGACCAAGAGAAGAACCACCTTGCACCTGTGGTTCCATGTTATTGAAATTATCTCCACCAGAGGATACTAAATAACAAAAAGAATCCAGTGACTGAAAGCTCCCTATAGGTGTTCTGTGATCTTAAAAGGTAAAAGAAGAGAGGGTTATGAGGAAAGACAGTCATGGTGTTGGTTAGTAAAAGGACTAGTGTGACTCCTATATCTAAAAAGAACAAGAACGTTTCTAGCAAATGTCATTAGCACATGGTGTTAAATACAGGAGTAAAGGTAACACATAAACTGGAGCCTTTTCACACAGTCACATATAACAGAACAAATATATCATTATTTTTAAATATTTAAAATGAACCTATAAGATCAGAGTTGTGGCATTCTTTATTAAATATTTTAAAGTATTCTTCAGGTCGGACAACAAAAAAAATTATATTTTGGTTAATTTTGGGGATCTTTAAGTTATATAAACTGAATAACTAATCAAATAAACTAAAACTGTTAGGACCACAGACTTAATCCTACATACATATAGCCATGTTGAATGTTGTCTTATCTCTAATTGCAAGAGAAAACTCTGGACACACCTTTGAAAAGATGACTTATAAAATGAATCTTTTCTTAGTATGGCAGGACCAGATACCATTTTGAAATAATAATATTTTGGAAAATAATAACTAAGTAATAAAACAATTTTTACTCTATTAATATGTGAAAGAGAATTAAAACAAAGCATAAATTTTGTATGGACACTAACATGTTGATAACATCCAACATCTTTAATTTTTGTCTTTCATCACAGTTTTTAGCCTGAAACATGTCTACACTTATGTTTTCAAAAAGACATGATAGAAAGCATGTACTGTTAACTGATTCTTACAGAACACTTTCAAAGAATTATAAACTCATTATTAAATTAAAGTTCAATAAATATTTTAAATATTCATGTGGATTTTATATTTTATTTCTACAAAATATAACCACAAGATTAATGAATCATAGGTTTCAGCAAAAGAGAACAATAAAATGTCACTAAAATAGATGTAATTAAAAATTAATTAAATATTTACAAACAAATATCTTTAAATGAATGATAAGTTAATTTTTCAAGGAATTATTATTATATTTTCTGTATTATATCACCTTATAATAGATCAATTCTTATTTATTGGACATTCTACAAGTCATATTTTAATAGGAAATAACCATGATCATAACCACAGATAATCCTGGTAGGGATTAACATATAACATGATCTATCCTGAAAGAGTCTCATAATCTGCAATAGGCACTAAGAAGTGTCAGTATGAATCAAGTTTTCAGGAAATGGGCCTGGCATAGCCATACTTGACTCACAATCTGAGGATCGTGGGTTCGAATCCGCATCACACCAAACATGCTCACCCTTTCAGCCATGGGGCCATTATAATGTGACAGTCAATCCCACTATTCATTGGTAAAAGAGTAGCGAGCTCAAGAGTTGGTGCTTAGTAGTAATGACTACTTGCCTTTCCTCTAGTCTTATACTGCAAAACTAGGGATGGCTAGAGCTGATAGTCCTCGTGTAGCTTTCCACAAAATTAAAAACAAAACAAACCAAACCAATAAAGGAAATGTAGAGCACAGAGCAGTGAAATCTATGCAGCCACAAAAGACCATGAGAAGCTGAAGACAGAATGATTAAATAATATGTTGTATCACCTTTCAAATTTGGCCAAATTTTGAGAAGAACAAAACTCATAATATAAAAGTAATATTCTGAAAACAATCTCTATAATAACACTGGTTTACAAAAAAAATATTTTTTGTCTGAGGCAAGAATGTGAATAGGTGTTTTTTACTAATTTGGGTGTGCTGAATTCAAATTTATAAACAGTTTTGCTCTATCACCTCTAGTTTTCTGGCTTTTAAATATTCTCATTGTAGTATATACAGAGTATATACGTGCTTATTTCAACAGTTGCAGCAGCTTATTACAGATAAAACAGGATAGATAAAGAACATTGACGGAATAAATATACTTGGATGACACAATGTACACAATTCATAGTACCGCAGACAGTTAAAAGTGTGTTTTCTTAGATGATCTGGTGTATTTTGCCCCCGGGATGTCACGCAAGAGCATCCAGCAGAAGTCTCCCATCATGCTGGGGTTCCACTTGCCTTGGTAGTTGCTCTCCATCTTTGTAATGTCTTGGTGGAATCTTTCTCCATGCTCATCACTCACTGCTCCAAGGTTTGGAGGGAAGAAGTTGAGGTGGGAATGGAGAAAATGAATTTTGAGTGACATTCGGCATCCCATATCCTCATAAGTCTTTAGCAACTTCTCAATACAGGCTTGGTAATTTAGTACGCGTGTGTTACCAAGGAAGCCATTACAGACTGACTTAAATGCTTCCCATGCTCTCAGTTCCTTTAAGGTAAGAAGCTCCTCAAAATCAGTATCCTTCAGCACTTCTTGGATTTGAGGTCTGACAAAGATGCCCTCTTGGAGCTTAGCAGCACTGAGACCTGGGAACACAGTAGACAAGTGTTGGAAGGCAGCACCATTTTTGTCCATGGCCTTCACGAAATTCTTCATCAAACCAAGCTTGATGTGAAGAGGAGGAAGAAGCACCTTCTTCATGTCAACCAGAGGATTCTCCTTGAAGCTGTGTTCGCCAGGAACGAAAGTGCTTCTAGACCCCCAGTCTTTCTACTTGTAATGCTGGGATACAGCTCGACTATCCCAGAGACAGAGAAAGCAACAGTACTTTGTGAAGCCCGATTGCATACCCATAAGAAGACCAATCACCTTGAGGTCCCCACACAGACTCCACTGGTACTGGTTGTACTTCTAAAAGAAGCTCCATATTGTCATAGGACTCCTTTAGATGGACAGAGTGTGCAGTGGGAATGCTGGGATATTTATTCCCGTTGTGCAGAAGCACAGCCTTGAGACTTCGCTTGGAAGATTCTATGAAAAGACGCCAGTCTGAAGGATTATGTGGCAAACCAAGGAAAGTGAACAGGCCAGGTACATTTGTGCAGTAGCACAACTTGTTTTCCATGTCGAAAAATGAAGCAAGGTCTTTGTTCCGATTCCTGAAACTGGTGATCCAACTTGATATATAGCTATATATATAATATAATGCTATCACTTACATTTATTGCATAATAACTAAATAAGAAGACATAAGTCACACAATATTAGAAATTAACCCTGAATGCATATACGCCTTTATGTACAGTATGCATATCTAAAAAACTAGAGGTAGTGAGTAAAAACGGATTTCAAATCTGAATTCTGCACCCCCAAATTAGGTTAAAACAGCTATTTTTGTGCTTGCCTCAATTTCTTTGTAAACCAGTGTTATAATAGCAAATCCAAAAGACCCTGACCCAAGGTACAAAGAAATATAAAATAAAAGTTTACACAAAACTCTAAATTAAGACAAAAACAAAGTGATTTAGAGAAAGGTAATGCTAGAGCTTTTGAAAGCAAATGCAAATGTTGAAATGAGTGCTAGGAGACCATGTTTGTACCTTTAATGGATTATGGAAAGCAAGCAGAAAGATATCATACATTCTAAACAAGAAAGATCAGTGAAGTTTTTTGTAATGGAGCTTTGCTAAAGAGCTATTGTCAAGAGGCACAAAATAGAATTAATGGATCTACCAATATGAACTGTACTGATTTGGTGAAATCATTTTGATCATATTCAAACTTGTTTACCTTATTTGCTTAATAAACAACTTTAAGATGTTATTTCCAACTGCCTGAACAGCACTTTTTGCCTACATGGGCTAAATGCTCAGGTCAAAAATGCTTAAAGCTCAAATATAGTTTGACTTAATTTTGGACAACTAGCCATAGGGAAAGGAGCCAATCAGCATCACTCAATGCCACAAGTGATTATGTCAACAAATCACTCTTTGAATGCACTCACAATTAAAAATTCAGGCTCTTTAGTGAGAAATTTGATGCAAATGTTAGACCACTCAATGTGCAATCTAGCATAATAACCAATAGGCCACAACAGGTTCTGTAATGGTGAGATTAGAAGAATATTAGAAGCTTTGTAACATTAATTGTATTTAACAAATATCTATACAAAATTAAATGTTTCATGAGTAAGAAACTTTTTACATGTTTAAAGAAAAGTGAAACAGATATTACAATCCATACAATATTTACCATTTAAAAATAATTTAAGTTGAACAACTGTTATTTAGTTACTTCTTCTATATGACAACTAGAGGTAGATGAAGCTTTTTAACCTCCTAGGAGGCTTTTTGAGGTTTAGAATACACATCGTGTATTTACTTTTAAAGTGTATCTGTTTTGTAAAAATTTGGAAAGCCCTATGCAGAGGTGCTTTATCGTTGTAATGTTGGCATATTAAAACAAGATGGCACTTAAAACAAGCCTTAACATATAATACCAACACCAACAACTTTAAATACTTCCAGTACTTTGGCAAAAAAGTAAGGGAATATTCTTACAAGTTACCATTTTTTCATCAACTTTGTAAAAAACTACTTAACTGTTTAAAAATCATACAATTTTTTCCACTTAATTCTTTTAAACAAATACATTTAACTATTTTTTGTCTTGCTGTTTAATTTAAGTGCTGTTGAAAAGTAAAAGCTCTATTTTTTTTAATGTAAATCATGTCTTGCGAAAACTTCTAAAAGAGTAAGTTCTTTAGCATAGATATTTATCTGATATTATTTGCAATTGTGTTGTACGGTTTGAATAACGACATTAATGATGTAACATCTGTTTCATGTCAGCTTCAGTCATGGAAAAACTTTTCTGGAGTTATAATACTTCTCTAATTATTAAAGAATGTTTAGGTAATCCAAGAAGAATGTAGTTTAAAATATACAAACCTGCATTTCAATGTCTTAGAATAATCCAAAAGTAAAGACAGTCTAATAACTCAGATTAGCTTGTCATCATTTAAAGTGAGAAATGAGCAGAGGCTGTGTTATAATTCAAGACAGATTTGAAGAGATCATACAATATAAAATAAAGAGAGACATGGTTAGAACTAAATAGTTATATCAAAATGAAGTAATTTTGTGACTATTTTGTGATAAAGAGCTTTCTTTACTTCCAGGAAGAAATAGAAATTTAGAACACATGGATGGCTGGTATTTGTGTCACAATTACAATGAAATAAATAATAAAAATTTTGTTTTCTGTACAAAATTAAAACAGATGTAATGAAGCCATTAGTGGTCTCTTAAAAAATGTTTTGATGTAACTGTGTCAAAATGCAATGTTTGTTTTTTCTAAATGAGGCCCTTAATGGCTCCAAAAAATTTGACTCAATTATGCAGAGACAAATGTTGTATTTTAACCATATATTTGATTAAAACTGTAATAAGTCAATCTTTAGAATTGCAGAATATTTGTGCAGCTTAGATGTTACAGCTTAATTATTTATAAATATTTATCATCAATTTATCATCATTTATGAATATTTAATGTAAAAATGATAATTATATTCCAGAAATTTTATTTTATTTTGAAATTTACCAACATAGCCAACAAACAAACAATTTGGTACTGGGGAAAAACTACAAAATGTAATTAACAAATGACTGCTTCTTTATTTTTAAATTATTCCTGCATTTAAATCTATCCGATATATAATTGTGACAATTTCATAAAAAGGTTACACAAGACAAGATGCAAATTAAAAGTTACAGCCTAATGAGCATGTTGAAAAATGTTTTAAAATGCAAATTATAGAACAGGTAGCTTAGCTTATGTAGCATTTTAAGTATTATTTATGTAAAAATGTGTCTGTTAAGCATATAATTTGAAATAAATACAAATTATAAATCACAATAATTTTTATTTTAAAACCTAAAACCTTTCATATCAGGGGACAAAAATCTCATGACTGCTTAGTTCTTACAATTTTTTTAAAGTAAATTTAAATCCTAGATGATTTTGTCAAAGATTAAGATCTCAACTTATCAGTCAAATTATTTTTATCTATGAGTAATAAAACAATTATCTATTTTGTCAATGATGCATTATTTTAAAGATAACCATAAAATGTGAATTTGCATGCCCTATTTTACTGAGTGAAAAATTTAAACCTATCATTCCTCCTCTGAGATTTGGATTCAGAACACTTATTGAAGTGAAATACAAGTACACACAGCATGTTATTTTTTTGTTGCTGTTAGTACATTTTTGTGAAAAGCTACTCAAAGGCTATTTGATTTAGCTGTCCCTAATTTAGAAGTGATAGACTAGAGATAAGGCAGCTAGTTAACACTACTTACTGCTAATTCTTGGGTTATATGTAACACAAATGGAATTGACTGCCTCATTATAATGTCCCTATGGCAGAAAAGGCAAGCACGTTTGATAATGGCATTCAAACCTGTAATCAAAAGATTACAGATAAAGATACCTAACCACCAGGTCATGCCAAGCCCCATTACGTCAGTAAAACTCACACAACTTAATTATTGTTAAGTTGAAGAAGAACAACTTAAATAACAACTTATAATACACATCGCAGTGTATGATATTTTAATTTTCACAAAGATCAAACTAATACAATACTAATTTGTTATGGTTAATTACAAACTAACTCTAGTAAACCAAAATAAATGAATAAAACGTACAATTCTGAGGTCACTTACACTGTTAAGAATCTAATCAGTGGGGGGCAAAATATAAGGAAAAGCTTAATGGTTTTATTCAATAGTTTGAGAAATAAACAAAATCACAAGCCTTTATCAAAAGGACCAAATACTACATGCAACTAAATTCAGACTCAGTAAATGGCATTTCTTGCATTTTTGGAAAGTTTCAAATATCACTTGAAATTTCAAATTCCTTGTGACTGGGAGTTTATCACAACAACCACAATTAAAAAACACGAATGCAGGGAGTTGTACGTACTGTTTACCTATTCATTTGATTTGCTAGTTAAAAAATTATTGAAGTCTTATGTGAGAATTCATTTTTAAAAGCAGTTGAGATTCTGTAGAAAATGCTCAGCATGGTTTTTTAAAAATGCTTTTTCATTTGCTTAACCAGTTTATTTAAATTTTTAATAGGGTTCATTCTTTAAGAAAGTTTTAGTTGGTAGAACAGTGACTGAGATAAAAAGGGTCTGCATATTGGCTTGGTCATTTTCACATTCTTAGGTCCAAGGAGTCTTAACTGCTTCTCTAGTTTAGTATATGTTACTTTGAGAATTACTTCTTATATACAAAGGCACAAGTAACAAATTTCAAAAGAAGTTGCCGATAACCTCCAAAGTGTTAAGCTAATTAAAAATATTTAATCATTAGTGATTTCCAAAGATAAAAAATGAGACTTAACTTTGAGAAGAAAAATCAGATTACATATCTGAAACAGTAGTCATAATATGTTAATAAAAATTTAGTTCCTATCAAAGCAGAATTTAATCACTAATTAAATTTTATGTTTATAATTAGTTTTTAGAATGCTCACAAAATTATTTATGTTTTGAATTTCGAGCAAAGCTACATGAGAGTTATCTGCAGTAGCCCTCCCTAATCTTGCAGTTCTGTACAAATGAATGTCCAAGTTCTACCATCTTCATAAAAAAAAATATATAATCTAATAAAACCTGAAAATGTAATTCGTAGTCATTAGTGTGTCCAGATAGAATGCTGTACCACTACTACAGTTAAATATTTTAATTACAACTAGGAAAACCAGGAGTACAAAAACAAGTATGGATTTACGATAGCCTTAACATTATTAATCAGAGCCTACAGAAAATCAGATTTTTCTCAACATGTAGGCTCATTCCTTTTTCATTCCTCTTTTAAAAAATAGAAAAGTAGCTTGTGAAAGTTGAAACCTTGTTCTGTACTTCATTTTAATTAAAGTTCTAATATCCATACCAGCCATCTTGTGAATATTTAATTTCCTTTTTTTTTGTATTTATCAAACTAAGAGAAAGGCAAACATAAAAAAAATATAAGTTGATGAAATTATCCAAGCATATAAAGGTAAGAAAACAAAACTAAAAATACAGCTTAAAAGTAGCACACGATAAAATTTGTATCAAATAATTTCATAAAAAGAATACATTTTTTTAGACTTACCATTCTTTTGTTCTTTACTAATGAATACTCCTCGAGGCTGATGGTTTTCTTGCTCCTCAGATTCCTGCTGCTCTTCACGGGCTTGCTTGTTACGCTGAAACGTGTCGGTGTTACGAGCATCCAGCTGGGCGTGTCGTTTTTCTGACATACTTTGGCGGCCAAGTCCATCTCGGGATAGGGTAAACTGACTTTCATCATCCAATGAAAGCCTGCATAATCAGGATTAAAAAAAAAAAGAATTATACAAAAATAAAATGGTTTCTCAATTAATTGAAGTAGGAGAACAGAAGTACACTTTTGTATCCTTAAAAAAAAAAATAATATAATATTCATTACTACCCACCCGTAAATTAACTTTAAAATTCATTTACTTCAATAACTTTGATACTGGGACGCCTATCATACCTGATAAAATATTATAGTGTAACTAAACTTTTGACATAAAACCAAATTAATTTCTACCTAATAAAAAGAACTAATAGCAACAACTGAAGACTCAATTATAAAAAAAAGTTGTTCTTTTTAATACCAAGCTCACCACAAAAATACAACTTCACACAATAGCTCAAATCATTACAAAAGTGTGATTAACGAGATGAAAGTTAACTAGCTTTGATGTTCACTCGAACAATGTCATGAGAGATATTCAGGACATATTAGTTGCAAAAAATAACAAGTTGCATGTGAAAATTAGACAAATCAAAATTAATAAGCTATAAATAAATGTAAAATAAATTGTATGTGTTGTAAATGTGTGCATAAGAAGAAACAATCTTTATACAAGTCAAGGATTCACTGAAGTACATTGTTCTACTTACTGGCTTGTTACCAGTGTAGTTTGCTCTTCACTGTCTACAGTTTTACTTCCTTCTGTGTGACTTGTGTTTTTTGCAGAAGCTGAGTGTAGGTTGTTTAACATGGAAGATCTGTAGAAAGATTTGGGCTGAACTGGATTTTCATATAATCCTTCAATAATTACAGATTCAGACGTTGGAAGATTAACTGTTGGAGAGAAAGTTGGATCATTTTTAAGACTATCCTGTCTGGTAATCTCCCCATGTAATGTAAGAAATTGATTATTATCCCAATTCTCATGGCTCTTCTGAAAGTACAAGTGACTGCCAAGTGCACTGGTTTTAGTATCTTGGCCTGTTAATTTGTCAATAACAGGGTTTCTACCCAATAGTTTGGTTTCTTGCATATCCATGTTTACATTTTCTGAATCAAAATTTCCAACAGCTCTTGATCTGGGAACCAATATTACTGTGTTTTCTAAACTTTCACTGGTAGAATTATCTGGCATAGACAGTTCATTTTCCAGCAGACTTGTGGAGTTCTCCTGCACGTCTCCAGTAGAACAATTACCACTGCGATAAAATGTTGAACTGTTCTGACTAAACGATGAGAGGAATGAAACACTATTTTCCAAATCCTGAAAAGGGAACGATGTTTGTCGAGCAATGGTAAGAGTAATGGCTTCAGGAGTACTACAAAAGCCTTCCTTTTTAATGACAGCACAACGAAGCATTTCCATGGCTTCCGTATTTTTCATTCTTAACAAAGAAATGCCATTAATTTTAACAAGTTGATCATTGACGTGAAGTCGGCCATCCTGAACAAAGCAGAGATAAACAGAAAGTCAGTTAAAACACAAATGAATTTAACACTTTTAGGATTTTATCTATTTACAAATAAAAATCTAATCAGAATGAAGAAATTCTAATTATTTAATTATTCGTGGATTTTTTTGTTAGTATGTAAAATTTGAGAAATCAAAATTCTAAATAAACAAGTAGTTTTTCTATTGATAAAAATTTCTAGTTGTTTTATTTTCTGAGCTGATGTTTTGATCGTTGTATAGAGGTTACTTTATTTATAGTTTCCCGCATGCTGTCATTAGAATTATACATGAAGTTTTGTATTATATCTCATGCTATTAATTTTCTTCGTATGTATAGTACAAAATAATCTATTTTATTACAGCTTCTTGATAATATCCACCACTCAACTTAGTATTATGGCTTTGTGCAAAGGTTTTAGTAGTGCTACTATGTGATCAAAAACACCAGGTGTCAAAAAAGAAATGAGCATGTGACTTAAAGGAATGAAATTACCTTCCATAATTCCCATGGTTGAACAAAAAACATGGTCAGGCTGACCAGTGAATGAATATTTGCCATAACATTATAACGAATGCCATAAGTGTAACTACTGGTTTGGTCACCAATTTTAATTTCATTCCCTTAAGTTGCTCAATCGCTTTTTCGGCTGTACTTTTTTTTTCCCACTTTAAAAGTTGGAAATGAATAGTAACTGTTCAGCCATATGGTTCTTCTGAAAACTTGAGGTGTTTTTAATGAGATGTCATGACTTTCTGTCAATACATGCTAACAAACAGCAGCAAGTAAGAAGATAGCATTTGAAAGTAACTGACATTTCCTACAGAATTGCAACCCCATTATTCGGAAAAGACCTTTACTTTATAAAACCAATCAGAATCTTTAAAATATATGATGGTAGTTTTTACTCTCTGAAACAGTGTTAATAACTTCCTTCATAAAAATGACATAGAATGTACATTAACAGTTTCTTATCATCATTCACATGCACTTGGTACAGATGTATTAAGGATCATTATTTATATTAATTGATAAGCTAATATCATATTATTTTAAATGATTTAATGAGGAGAACTTCATAAAATTTAACAAATTTGTGCTTAAAAGTTGGCAATGAATAGTAACTGTTCAGCCATATGATTCTTCTGAAAACTTGAGCTAGAAACTAATATATATATATATATATACACACACACACACACACATATATGTTTGTGCTTTCCTTATAGCAAAGCCACATCAAGCTGATTCCACTTTGTGGAATCGAATGCTTGATCTTATCATTGTAAATCCATAGACTAACTACTGTATCCACAGAGGACTAGAAAGTGATAAAGTAGTTTACTTGATCTAGCTAATATTTATGTATGTGCATCTCCTTTCATCCTATTCTTTAATGCTCTAAAGAAGCCATATTTAACTTGATTGATGAAAAACAAAACAAAATTAGTGCATTATTATTATTATTAGCTGAAGCAATATTTCAGACCAATAACTCACAGGACCTTTTGTGAAGACATGTACAAACATTTTTTGTTGAATGTGAGCAGTTTATGTTGAACAACTCTGTGCATACGACTTATAGTTGATGCCTAACTGTAGGTTGTAAAGATCTATATATGTACCAAGTTTAAGAAATCTATAAAAGTTAAATGTTTTTCTAGGAAATATAGTTTCCACACTTTCCATACAAAGAAAAAAAAGGAAAAATTCAATCAAAATTGAAGATTTTATATCGTGTGTATTTCTTAATGGATACTTTTGAAATTTAGCATATGAAATAAGTTTCAGTAGAGCATATCCACTGACAATATGCCATAGTTTGGACTACCACAGTCTTAGCTACAGAAGGTGGAAAAAATTAGTAAACTATCACTCATGTTAATAACACACAGTGCATCCTGCAGGCTGTTTCGATCACACACAAACTACCATGGGTCTGGATTCCTCATATTATGGTTTTAACTATTAAGGGTTCAGTAGAGCTACTATCATATATTACTCTACTTGATACCATGGCTCTTTTGTGTGCCAAAATTTCTGCAGTGTCAATGTTTTTATTCCTTTGGGATAATACATGGCCTTCTTACAAAGAATTTAGTAATTAAATAATAGCTAAAAACTTTACCATTAACTGTATTCTTTTTAAATCTAAAATTTCTTCAACTAATACTAGTTTCTCATTTGTAAAAAAGATTTTTTTTAAATTTCATTAATGAATTATTAATCATCATCTATATTCAAGCTTCAACTGATATTCAGCATGGACAGAAGGTGCCACAAAAATAACTTCAGCATCAAGTTAAGTGTTTCAGTTGTGTGTGACTGTTATTATTACTGTTTACTAGTTTTTGAACCTAATATTTGATGTGATACATTTATTTATACCTTTTTAATTAAGTGTGTAGCAAACCTTGGATATTTGAATTAATAGCATCTGAAATAATGCAATAAAAATATTTTAATTTATGGGTAATTATATCACAAAGATATGAACATCTCCAACATGCATCATGATAATGTCAATTTTATAAAGTTCACTCACCTTAGATGCAGCACCTCCATGAATAATGGATTTAACAAAGATACCCAAATCTACTGAACCATCCTGAGTTGTACCAGTTTTGCCTTTCACACTGACACCTAAACCTACTAATTCCGTGTCATTTAATGGAATGTCAAAGGTCATTATTTCTTTGTGTTTCAAAGGATAGATGCCTAATTCATCTTCATCCTTATCTGGGAGCTGAAAAACAAAAACAAGATGTACAATGAAATGTATAGTCATATGTAATATGTAATCCAAAATTGGATTTATTGAGTAATGAAGATAATTTCATGGTTTTGACATAAGACTAACCATAATCATAAAACTTTATATCAAATAAAAAATTACTTCATCATTACAAACTTTAATTTCATGACATTTCCTGCAGTTATTATTTCAAAGTAGATAAAGCTAGAACAAAACATTACTGATAATCAGATGATCCAGTAACTAACAGTTTTTAGTTATGCTGAATTCCTTCTTTCATTTGTGTAAATGTTTGTGATGATTTAAATGATGTAACAAGTAATATAATCTTGAACAATACGATTTGGGTAGAAACAGCTTAGAAATCTCACTGGAGTTAAATTTATTAATCAAAGATTATGATAATTTGTGTACAATTTAAGCAATAATTGAAATCAGTTTTCAAACAAGAGATGCAATCTACAAAAACATAAGAAAATTAAAAAAATCTAACAAAATATATAGATCACATTTTAACCCAGAACCTAATCAAATAAATGTTAATATCACCTTCTAAACAAGCAGTTTAATCACAAGTGCAGAATGTTTACTTCCAGCACCTAGTGGTGATTGGGTGAAAGTAGCTTCAGTAGTGCTTTAGAAGGTGATTTACCATACAAATACAAAATGGTTGTAATTTTGTCGCTGTCTCTTATTCTGTTTTAGTACACAATACTATATATTAATATCATAGTGCCATCTCATACACAGATTTTTACATCAAAAATTCAGAAAATTTGTTTTTTTACACCAAGCTACATGCTACAGTGCTTTTTATTACATAAATGTAGAATATTTACAATGTGAATATCACTTTTTATAGTATTATTACATGACTAGTAAACACATTATTTGATCATAATGTTATTTCATGGCTTTTCCATCACACAAATGTAGTGTGGTTGCAGTTGTAGTGTTAATAGCTAGATAATAATCCAAGATACAAATAGAGTTCAGTGTTTTATGTTTGTTAAGTACAAAGCTACACACAGGACTATCTGTGCTCTGCCCACTACAGGTATCTAAACTCACTCCCTAGCAGTAGCAGTTCACAGACATAGCACTGTGCCATTGGTGAGCATACAAATAGAGATACTGGCATGCAAAGGAATTTTTAACCTGCAGAACTTGTGCATGAAAATATGAAAAATAAAATAAAAGCAGGAAGTTTCTAATGAACCAATAATAATAGAAATACAGTTTTATAATATATATTATTGTTTCTATTCCTCAGTAAGACATGAAGGAAATCTGGCCAAACATAAAACCCTAAACCTTAATGAATTAAGTAATCTGAATATTAACCAACCGTTTCTTGAGGTAGGTCAGAACTAGATGTAGGATTGATTTCTTGTCGAGAAACCACCAGATTCACAGTTCCTCCCAGTGGAATATTTCTCAAAATTTCAACAGCTTCTGTCTGTGATAAACCAGTCATTTCTTCTTCATTAACCTGCAATTTGTTTATATATATATTGTATTTAATATCTGTAGATATTTACATTTCACAAGTATAAAATAAATTTAGTTTCCAATTTGTATTTCTTTAGGGATGCTATTAAAAGCCACTGAATTCATATGTTATTTTACACTTGAAAAGACTTGTCATATATTTGACCTATGACCATTGAGCTGAATAATTTCAAACAATTTAAGATATTTGAAGACACAACTTCCACATTTGTCTTAAATAACTAAGGTTAGATTCTTACTTTTTTTTAAGTTCTCATTTTAAACAATCATCTCAAATATTAACTTAGTAAAAAGTAAACAATCCAAACAAGGTACAAAACACAAGGTGAAAAAGAATCAATATTTTAAGTCATAAAGTAATAAGGGAATAATAAAAAAAAATCTTTGTTATAATTTTTGGCTTTGAATAACATAACAATTAATTGCAAGCTTTGACACTAACAACACATCATTTTCTCTATATTGTGCAAGTTTATGAATTAATTTCCTTATAACATTGTGAACTTTAATTCAACTCTATTGATCTCCTATAAAAAATAAAATAATAAACTTACAGTTTTTTAAATGTTATCTATGTAGAGCTTTACATCATAAGTTAGGTTAGCTTCACAGAGAGTTAAAACAAGAAACTTGTAATTCAAATATTTTCAGAATCTAGGCCCTCTTTCTTCAAGAGTAAAATGTCGATTTGTGAAGAACTCTACCTCTTCACTTCTATATAAATTTGTGGAGACCATTGAAAGAATAATACATAAAAACACATCAAAATCAACAAAATAAATATAAAAAAAATAGTTATAAATAAACTACTCATGTTATATTTAATACGTGGGAATGAAGGTTAAACAAAACTAACCAACATGCTGGAAAATTACTTCCAAAAAGCTTTCGATTCTTTCTGTATTCATGAATAAGTCTTCACACAACTAAGAAATTTCTATAAAACTTATTTATATCAGAAAAACACACTTTTTTCTCAACTGGACCTCACATTTTACTTCAAGATTATACCATTTTCACCACACTGAAGAAATATTAATTCATTTATTCTTACCTTTCACAGTGTGATTCATAAGTTTCCACAAAGCAAAATATTTCACAGCACAAAGAGAAATATAAATTTACTGGTTTAGCACCTGAAGATCCACATACCTTCACAGTCAATGGACTACAGCTTTATAGATTTCATTATGTGTTTTCCATAGACATGTGATAAAATTACTTCAGTCTCTTTATCAAGTAATGAGCCATAGCATCTTGCATAACTTAATTTGAATCATATACATAAACAGATGCGATTAATATTTACAGTAATATAATGAAAATCACACACATAATCTAAATAACCATTGTGACTTTCAGGGAATTTTTTTATTTTGAAGCCCACATAATAATGTAAAATATTTTCCTGGAATTTGTTTCTTCAGAGTCTGAGGCATTGCAATAGACCTCTGAATTCCCCAGCAAGAAACTTAAAACAACCAATAAATGTATACCGTGTTTCTTACTTTTAAAAGCCTATCTCCTGGTTTCAGTCTACCATCTTGAATTGCAGCACCTCTTGGTAGAATGTTTTTAACGTAAATAGGACAATTCCCACCAGCAGGATTATCTCTTGTTGTTATACTGAAACCAAAGCCATCTTGTCCTAGAACAAGTTTTCACATGGATTATACAACTTAGCCAGTATACTTCTGATACTCTTAAATAATTGAAACAAAAACACACATACTGTTTAACAAAAATGTATAAATCATAACAAAATGTGACAATTAAAACTTTTAATTCAATAATGTTTTATAGCAAATTATAATTATTTTAGAAATTGTTTCTTGTGTGAAGTTTTTTAAAAATTATGTTGTTTCAGGGTATAAATATTTGATAATTGAATATTATGTTACAGTTTATCCATGATGTTAAAAAAACAACAACATGAAACTTCATGAAGTCTTTACAAAAATTAAATAAAAACCCAACAACCCAACTACTGTCAAAAGGAGGACTTTTCTTCTTCAGAGGCAAATTGGGAGTGTTCATGTAATCAATGTAGCCAATGGCAAAAGTATGTAAAAAGGTGTTAGGGATATCTTAATTTAGAAATGGCTAAACGTGCATATATTTAAAACTATACATAGGTGTTTAAGTAAAATAAAGGTGACACCGAGAGACTGACTGAAAAAAGATATGTTTGGCTAATCATTTTATAAAAACAAGTATGGAAAATTATCTTAAAGAAACAGCAAGTTTAGAAAATTCAGCTTTCACATTATATCAAAAAATAAGCAAAGATTTTTTTTTCTTTCCCTAACAGAGATGAAACCAATGAATGGAGAACACCGATTCCAAGTTACAGATTAATTCCAAAAGGTTGAACAGTGTTTAGATTATCAATCCAGTAAACTTGTTTTATTTCTCTATATGTTTTAGTTTTAAATCCTGCCTCAATACTAGTGAGAGTAATATTATAACTGAAATTACCAGGCTGGTTATGAAAGTTTTGAGCAACAGGGATTTTTTTTTTTTTTTTTTTTTTGTGATGCTTATGGCCAACCCATGGTATTTCCTGTACCCTCTTACATAAAGGATACAATCCACTTTCTTAACATCAAATAATATATTAATACTGAGAGACAGTTTCCTCCTAACAGTCTTCTTTACACAATAAATGTTTCTTTCCTTTATACCAACATTCCACGTGATAAAGGGCTAGAAACTTTAAAGTCCACATTAAACCTTTCTGATCCATAAGAATCTCAAACGATAACTGATCTTACCAACCTGGTTTTAATTCTGAACAACTTTAAATTTAGTGACGAATGTTATATTCAAGTTAATAGCACTGCAACAGGTACCAAAATGACTTCCAATTATACCAACATTTTTGTGGGTCATATTGAAAGCCAGCTTTTACAACTCATCCCTGTAAAATCTCATATAGAAATATCACAAAGATAACATTTTCATTTGGACAGCCAATCTTAAATCACTCAAAAGAATTTTCCAAATGTGTAAAGTCCTTTCACAAAACAATTAAGTTTGCCTGCGATTACTTGCTTAAACAGATTAACTTTCTTAACATCACAGTTTTTAAATAACAGAATTTTACACACAGATTTGTACAAAAAACCTACCTACCACAATACCTTAACCATAAAATCTGTCAACCTTCTCACACAAAATGAAATATTACCTTCAGTTAAGCTCTTAGAATAAAGAAAATATGCTCAAATGAAACAGACTACAGAAAACACACTAAGAATATAAAAGAAACCGTGTATCTCTGGATGGCTGGTATGGGTACTAACACTTTTACTAATAAAGCTGAGAACAACGTTTGGGCCTTCTTAGATCATCTTCAGGTTAACAAACCTTGTCACAAAGAGGATAAAAAAATACCAAAATTGACAAACAAACTGAAAAGGCTAACAACACTCAGTGGAGAAACATCCTTAATCAGAGTAATACTAAACTTTCAAATAGAATTCCTCTTATTATTACCCACGAATTTAAACTCAGAAATATCTCATGAATTCTGAAATAAACATTTTCATCTCTTACAGCTCAATGTTCATCTTAAACAGATATTTCCCGAAGTTCCCATTGTCTCATTCCACAAAAGGAGAACCCTAAAAGATATCCTTTTTCACACAAAAGTGAATTACGTCCCACCCCAAAATGTTTATCATTTATGCAATAAAGCCTCTTTTCAAATCTGCAAATTCATAAAAATACAACCATTGACTCATTTTCTAACAAGTACAATCAAAGAAACTTTAAAAAATCCAAAGAAATCACTCATGAAACAAATAAACATAATTCATCTTACAGTGTAAAAAAAATGCAATCATCGACATATAGAACACACAAAATTTTCAGAGAACGTTTTAACAATCATAAATCTTCTGGTTGGTTGGTTGGCTGATTTAGTGTTTTATGAGCATAAAGCAGCTAGGCTATCTGCGTCAAACGTCCAGTAAAAAGATAAAAATAAATTAAATGTAGTAAAATACATAAAAGGAAATGAAGGTAAAACAAAACATCATTGAAAAACAGAAAAAACAAAAAAGCCAATGTTGTCACCTAGTCTACAATGTCCCTCGGTCTGTTGTAGCCAGGGCTTCCTGTTGTAGTGCGCTGTGGTGTCCCTGCTGTCCCAAAGGCAAAGATGACAGGAAAATTTGGTAAAGCCTCCTTGGAGATCCATCAGAAGTGCCACAATTTTGAAGTCCCCACTAACCTCCCAACCATACTAATCATATTTTAAGGCTTTCAGCAAGATCTTGACGCTGTTGTATTCCTCTTTGATTGATTTAGTGTTTTATGGCACAAAGCGGCTAGGCTATTCTCTGCCAAACGTCCAGTAAAAATAATTATATGTGGTAATATACATAAAAGGGAATGAAGGTAAAACATTATTGAAAAACAGAAAAGTATAAAATCAATGTTGATACCTAGTCTACAAGGTTAAGAGAGAAAGCAGAGTAAGAAAAGCTATAAAGGACTTTCTCTAGCAAAATGGTAATGATCATAAGCCACCAGGAAGACTAACAGGTAAGTACAAGAACCTCCGTCAGTCACCTGAAGTTGGCCTTTCTAGTCTTGGTTCTGGGTTATGTTGACATAACAGCCATTATCAAAAGGTAAAATAAGAAAAGTGTTAAAAGACATGTAGCAAAATCGTATTAATAATGAGCCAAATATCCAGTAAAAAGGTAAAAGTAAAGTAAATGTAGTAAAATTCATAAAAGGAAATGAAGGTCAAAACAGCAACTGAAAACATAAAATGACATAAAACCAATATTGACATCCAGTTTACAAAGTTGTAAAGGACTCTCTATAGCATAACGGTAATGATCATAAACTGCCAGGAAGACAGGTGAGTACAAGAACCACCGGCAGTCACTTGAAGTTGGTCTTTCCAGTCCTGATTCCAGGTTGTGTGTCATTTTGGCCAGTACCAAAAGGTAATGTAATAAAAGTGTTAAAAGACATGCAGCAAAATCGTAATAACAACTTGCCAGGACATCTAACGACAAGTTCAAACAACAGCCTTAGTCACCTGAAGTTGGCGTTTCCAGTCCTGGTGTCGACTTATTTAATGTTCTGGCCATTTTCCAATTTCAGATTGAACTAAAGAAATTGAAACTCTCAAAATGAAACCAAAATTAAAAAGGTGTAATGAATAAATATCAAACACTAAAATGAGATTAAAAAGATAAATAATGATTAAAAAACTAAAAACTTTTACAAAGTGGACAGTGTCACCATCACCAATAACACTGTCCAATGTTACAAACTCTGGGACAGAACATGTTTAAAGTAGTGCCGTCGTTGAGTGTCGTACAGATGGCAAGAAAGTAAAATATGGCTTACAGTGATTTGGATGTTACACAAACTACACACTGGTGCAACAGTTCCAGATAAAAGAAAATGATAAGTTAAAAAGCTGTGACCAATGCTTAGTCTAGTTAGAACAACTTCCTCCTTTTGAACCTTATGGAAGCTAGATGGCCAAAGCCCAATAAAAGGTTTTATTTGAAAAAGCTTGTTGTTGCATTGCTCACTCCAAGTGGACTGCCAGCTGGCATGGAGCCGAGCCTTGAATACACGACCATAGTCCATGTACAGAGTAGGCACAGTGGTGATAGTGCCAGAGCAGATAGATTTAGCTGCTGGGTCTGCAAGCTCATTCCCATAAATACCAACGTGGCCTGGTTTCAAGAAAAACTGGATAGAAGTAAATGTTAATGAGAAATGGGTCAGTCGGTTTTGAATATCAACGAGAACAGGGTGTGAGCCAACGTGAAGTGATTCCAAGGCCAGCAGAGAACTAAGGAAGTCATAATAAATAGTGCAATCAGAGTACTGCACAGCTTCAATATGATCAAGGGCAAGAGGTATGGTGTACAGTTCAGCTGTGAACACAGAAACTGTAGTGGGGATTCTGAATGCAACCACCAAACTGCAACAAACCACGGCAGAGCCCACAGAATTACTGATTTGGAACCATCTGTATAAATTGCAATGGAATGATTGTTCGAAAGATGTTCAGTAAATAAGAGACGGTACTTCCAATCAGGAGTATCTGCCTTTCTCAGATGACTTAAAGAAAGGTCACATTTGGGGACTGTAATAAGCCATGGTGGGATGGGCTTATCAGTGGATTCTAAGGACAGACCCAATTCATCCAACTGCGCTTGGATGTGAAGGCCAAAAGGAGCAGTGGCAGATCGTCTCTTCTGATAAAGTATGGCCCACTGAAGAAGGAAAACACATCCTCAGGAGGGATGCTTTGGTAAGGAATGAAGTTTTGAAGAATATAGTAAAGACAGTTGCAAACGGCGAAGGTGCAGAGAAGGTTCTTGAGATTCTACAAAAAGCTTTGAACTGGAGAGGTGCGTAATGCCCCAGTGCAGAGTGAAAGTCCTTGATGATGAATGGGGTCCAGCATCTTTAAGGCCAAGGGTCTGACATAGCCATAGACCATTGATCCATAGTTGAGTGTTGTCTAATAAGAGCACAATATATCTTTAACATAGAACATTAATCTGCTCCCCAATTGGTGGTAGAGAGAACACAGAGGATGTTCAGTGTTCTTGTGCATTTGACCCGTAGCTGCTTTAAGTGTGGTATAAAGGTCAGCTTACAGTCAAAAATAAGCCCCAAGAACTTGGTCTCAGGGACTACTAGCAGTGAAACTTCACTGATACGGAATTCAGGATCACAATAAATACCCTGTTGGCAGCAAAAGTCCATGCAAACGGTTTCAGAGAGAGAAAAATTAAGGCCATTTGCAATATTTCACTTCAGTATATGATTGATGGCAGATTGATATTGTGTCTCAATATATCTCATGTTCGACGACTGACATCAAATGTGAAAGACATCAACATAGAGCCAATTTACAACAGTGAGAGGGAGTTGTTCAGTGATGGCATTTATCTTTATACTGAAAAGTGTGACACTCAAAACACAGCCCTGAGGGACCCCAAGTTTCTGTGGAAAAGAAAGGGAAAGCGTCAAACTCACACGAACTTGGAATCTCCTGTTCATGAAAATTTTAATAAACATGTGGAAATGGCCACATAACCCATATATATGGAGGTCTTGCAAAATGCCATACCTTCATTTTGTGTCACAAGCCTTCTCAATGTCAAAGAATATTGATACAAGATGTCGTTTGAGAAAAGCTTCTCTGATTGATGTTTCAAGTCAAATTAGGTGGCCCATGGTGAAGTGCTGTCGTCGGAACCCACACTGGGTTCGAGGAACCAAACAAGACTAGCATTAACCATCCTCTCTAAGGTCTTACAGAGACAGATCGTCAAAACAATTGGATGGTAGTTTGAAGGAATCTTAGGACCTTTCCCAGGTTTAGAGAAAGGTAAGATAATAGCCTGACACCAGGCATAAGCAAAACATTCTCCTGCCAGATCCAGTTAAAAACAATTAGAAGAATATCAAGAAAAGCAGGAAAGAGATAGCGCAGCATATCATAGTGTACATCATCAGGTCCAACAGATGTACTGCCAAACCAATGAAGGGCCATTTTCAGTTCTACAAATGTAAAGGGACAATTATAGTCAAAGAGACACTTAGTTCAAAAGGAAAGAAGTTGAGCGCTCTGCCCGAGTCTTGATGGCCAAGAAGATGGAGGAACAAGCAGAAGTGCTAGATAACTTAGCAAAAGCTTTCACCTAGAGTATCAGCGATGCTCCAGACATCATTTACCTCTTGGCCATCAGGGAGTAAGATGAATAGGAGACTGAATTGTAGTGCCCACTGACCTTTCAAATCCAGTCCCATAGTGGTAGAAGATATACTAGTGTGAACTTAATCCAAGATTCTTCTGAATTTGATGTGTTACCCACCTAGCAGTTCGAAAGTGTGGGATATCTACGGAAAGTATTCCAGGCCTGTTTTTGAGCTTTCCGTGCCATGTGGCAGGCAGGATTCCACCATGGATGAGGATATCATGGAAAACGTGTCAAGGTTTAAGGAATATGCTGAGCAGCTGCTTGTATAATACAGTCAGCTACTGCTGCCACACAGTAGTATGTTGATGGCTGACTCACGATGGCAGGATCAAGTTCTGCGAGAGCAGTGAAAGTGGACCAGTCTGCCTGATCCAGCTTCCACCAGGGCACGTGGGTAGGATGGCATTGATCCCGACCAGTCTTTCTCAAAAGAATATGAAAATGATCACTGCCTAATGGATTATTGTTAACCCTCCATGAAAAATGGTAAAATAATGAATGAGAGCAAACTGAGAGATCGATAGCGATAAAGAACTGACTAGGTGCATGAAAATAAGTGGAAGAACTAGTATTAAAAAGAGAATAATAACAATAACTCCTCGTGGAGAATTCAAGGTAGCATGAGGGATAACCTCAGTATGTACATCCCCAATTGCCTTTGAATTCAACAGGAGTTCACTGTGTTGGGATGTGGATGTTTCAACCAATATGTCTCCAGATCAAAGATTCTTTACTGACTCTAAAAAGCCAGCAAGTCCCTCCAGTCCCTTCTGAATAAAAAAGAAGGACATTTGACCTAAAGATTTTTCTGAAAGAGAATGTGATATTAGAAATTGAGGTACGTGCGTTACAGATGTTGAAGATTGCTGCTCATATTCTTTTACCTATTGACTGTGTTTTCACTATTTTAATTTCATTTTTCATTGGAGGATCCATAGGAAAGAAGGAAAATTTTTGTACCCAATTACCCCACCCCCATGGAGCCATATGAGGGGATGCACTACAATGTCATGCAAGGACATTTCAGCAACACCAGGATTTCGTGAGCACTATACCCAAACACCAGCATCAGAAACAATATCCACAACACCCATTGAGAACTTCCAACACTGGTACTTGGTTGATCAGCCAAATGACCCAAGGGGGTCCACCCAAAGGCTGCCCATTTACAGGAATTCAAGGCCAAAGTGGTGTGTTGAGGTTAGACCCCTCAACCACCAGGATCCTCTCCTCCCCTTCACGGGTTGCCACGCACTGCAAACACCTGGGTGGATGTTTAGATCCCAGAGGAGGTAACCAGAAAGAACAGAACCTTCCCTGGGAGGTCCCCTTACAATGTACAGGAATCCACACCGAGTGGACATAAATCTTCTAATAACACCAAAAAAAATCTATGTTTCCCAACACTTTAACCAACCTGGTCACTCCATTAACAATATTACTCTCACTGGCATTGAAATAGGATTCAAAACTAAAGCAGATGGAGAAAAAAAAGATTATTGGATTGCTAATCTAAACACTGTTCAACCTTTCAGAATTAATCTTGAACCTGGAATCAGTGATCACTATTCATTGGTTTCATCTCTGTCAGAAAAAAAAAATATTTGTTTATTTTTTTCATGTAATATGAGAGATACATTTTATTAATAGAAGTCCACTGATAATTTTATTCTATGTAAAATTACACAGGATAAGCCCATAAAAATTAGATTGCTGGGTCTATTCAACCTTAAATCCATCAATGGCCCCGAAAAAAGAAAGGTCCTCTTTTAGGAAGTGCTTGGGTCACGTTACAGTTCATATATGGATGCTATGCATGGCTATGTGATGCTGTTGTTTGATTTAGTATATGAATAACTCAATCATTGTTTACATCCAAAGTTCCAAAATAATGTTCAGTTACAACAAAACATATTGTTACTCTGTAAATATTTGTTTACTGTACTTTTAAAACATAGCAATGTTGGTTTGTAATGTAAATATTTATTGATCATTCTTTACAATCACATTTTACAAAATTTTGCATTTTATCACAACACTGTTTGCTAAACATTTACCACTCAAAACTTTATTAGAACAGGAGAGGTTTACCTTTTGTCAGCTTTATCACAATTTTTTGCCCAATCTTCCTTGTGTTTGAGGTGAGAGAAATATTCTTTTGATTTAATGTTACAGATAAACAAGTATTTTTTGTTGATGTTACTGTGACAACTTTAGAATTTGAACCTTAAAGAGAAAAGAAAACAAAAAATGATCAGGTATGTGTGGTCTTCACCACAATTATGAACATTAACAGTAAGTTAAATTTCTCAAAATCAGTTTTAGATATTACATAATCAATAAAGGTTCAGTTTTGAAACATTGTTTCATTAATAAATGAAGTTCCAAAGATAATTCTGTATATTTCCAATGTCCAGTTTCTTATTAATATCCTAATATTTTAAGAATTTAATTAAAAAACAATCTCAAGATGTTTTGAATAGTTGACTCTTGATGACAAGAAACTCACTTGAAATACAAATGTATCTCGGAATGTTTGTTAATTTGGAAGATGACCAAGGAAGGTCGAAACGTTGTTCTCTGCTTATTAATAAAAGTGTCAATACCAATAACCAGCTGTTCTGAGGTGCATAAATAGTTAACTGTTTCTTTATCATCTTGAAATAACTCAAGTTTGTGATATTTTTTTGAAAATTCATTGTGTGCTCATGTGCTGTATGTTTACTTGTTGTTATGTTTTTTTTATGTTTTTTTATGTGGACTGAATGCAACAGACATAGATAACAGCTTATATAATTTATTATAATAAACTATTATATATGTGACAGATATAAAATAAATTACATAACAACAATGACAGATATTCAATTTCAACCTTCAAATTTAATTACAATACAAAATGGTACTGGCCTGTGTCCAATATAATTATCTAGAATGAAAGTCCAAAAGTCCAGATAAGAAATCCAAAATTCCAAAGTTGAATAAACACACAGCAAACATTTAAACTTTCTCAAACGAATGACTGACTCTTCTTTTTCTTCTCCTCGCGTCACCATCTGTTTTTATACCAGTAAGCTTACTGTCTCCTCTAACAATCGCGTAACTTCCACAGAGTTCCAGAGTAATCTGCGCATATTTGTTTTTGCACGAGACTCGTCGTCTAGACACCAGGCCACCATACATTTTACTTACAGACAAATGATCGATCTACCTAATTCTAGAAATTTCTACATGAATAACAACATATTTTATTCGTTTGAACTTCAAAACAATAATATAAATATGGAAATATAAATAATAGATATGGAAATCCAAACACAACATGACATGGTTGTTGTTTACATAACATTTACATAACACTCTCCCTTTAAAAGCAAAAAAAAAAAAAAAAAGTTTGAACTTGTGAATTTTTATTTTTTTTTTAAACTAAATAAGGTTCAAATTTTTTAACTTGAAGTGAAGTGAAGTGATGTGGGCAACAAGACTAGTACTTGGTCACCAACATTAAAAGATCGCTTCCTGGCCCTTTTGTCATACCAAGTTTTCATCTCTTCCTGAGAAGACTTCAGGTTTTCCCTGGCAACATTAAAAGAATTGTGCAATCTGGTTTTGAAATCAGAGACATAGTTCAACAAGCTAATTTGTAAGTTATTATCCTTCAACCATTTCTCCTTAACCAACTTCAATGGACCGCGAAGTGAGTGACCATAAACCAACTCAAAAGGGCTAAATCCAGTAGACTCTTGAACAACCTCACGAACTGCAAACAACAACAAGGAAACACCCTCATCCCAGTCCTTTGAGTACTTGTGGCAGTAATTTCTAAGCATGGCTTACAGAGTTTGATGGAAACATTCAAGGACACCTTGTGACTCAGAACGGTATGAACTGGATGAAACTTGATGGATGTTTAGTTCATGCATGGCTTGTTGAAATAGTTTGGACATAAAATTTGAGCCTTGATCTGATTGCACAACTTTTGGAATCCCGAACATGGTAAAGAATTTGACAAGAGCCTTGACAATGTTGGGAACAGTGATTTTTCTCAAAGGGATAGCCTCAGGGAAACGTGTAGAAGCACACATGATTGTCAAGAGGTATTCATTTCCTGCTTTGCTTTTTGGCATTGGGCCAACACAGTCGATAATGACCCTTGAGAACGGTTCTTCAAAGACAGGAATAGGCTGCAGTGGTGCTTTGAGAATCCCTTGATTTGGTTTTCCAGTCATTTGGCAAGAATGGCATGTCTTACAATAGTCAACAACATCTTGGCGCATCTTTGGCCAATAGAAATGTCGTCAGATACGATCTAGGGTCTTTCTTACACCTAAGTGTCCTGACAACACATGATCATGAGCAAGACTAAGAATATCATTCCGATAGCATTTTGGAATGACGATTTGGTGAATAACATTCCACTCTTCATCAGCAGCAACGTCAGGAGGTCTGTATTTTCTCATTAACACACCTGACTTCTGGTAATAACAAATAGGGACAGTTCCTATTTCATTTTCATCAATGGCCAGTTGTAGAAGAAAACAAGTTTCAGGATCATTGTCCTGTTCCTCAACAAGTTTGTTACGATGAAGAGAGTTGAAAAATGACTTGGAGTCATCAGTAGAATTCAAAGTTGAGTCAGAAATCTCATTGATGTGAGACATGAACATATCAGATAAAGGGAAATCCTCTTTGGACTACTGAGAACATGTTTGAGAACGAGTAACAGCACAGGCGGGGAAAACATCAGGAAACTCTTCAAGGAGTTGCTCTGCACTGGGACTAACAACAGGTGCTTCAACAACACGAACCTCTGGTACCACCTTACTACCAGCCAAATCATTTCCCAAAAGCATAGACACATCTTCAACAGGCAATGAAGATTTAATACCCACAGTCACTGGGCCCGAAACTAAGTCCGAATGCAAATTCAATCTATGAAGAGGGATAGAAACAACGCCACCTTCTACACCAGAAATGAGCACATTGGCCCCAACGGATGACTTTTCAGAAAATAGAAGTACACTTCTAATCAATCTCTGAAAAGCTCCAGTATCCCGCAGGATCTTAACTGGTTGTAGATGTGAATTGCCAACAAAAGAAACAAAACCTTCAGTGATGAAAGGCTTAAATTTGTCCTCAACAAGATCTTCAAATACATCAAGAATATTGGACTTGGAATCCACAGTGGACTGGACAGGGTCAAAATCATTGGGAACCAATGATGTATCCAACGAGGGTGAAATGAAACTATGGGGTGATGGCTTGTTTTTGATCTTATAGCACTCAGAAATCAGATGGCCAGGTTTCTTACAATAAGCACATGTTTTGGATGAAAATGACACATTTTTGGTAGATGATGAGCTTTGAGAATGAGATGAAGTCTTTGTTTGAGAATTAGAAGTTTGCTCTTTTCTGTATTTGTTGACATTTGCATAATGCTTGAATGAGTCATTGGGTTTCTTTGCTGTGTAATTTGTTTTGCTTTTGTATGACAAGTCTTTGTGAGTCAAAGCATACTCGTCTGCCAAGACAGCAGCATCATGAATTTTGGAAGCTTTTTGTTAATCAATGTAAGTTTTGAGCTCTACAAAAATACATCTTTTAAACTCTTCAACTAACATGAGTTCTCTGAGTTTTGTGTAATCATCTTTGATTTCTTTGGAATCACACCACCTGTCGAACAGAGTTTCTTTTTCACGAGAAAATTCAACATAAGTTTGGCTGTCAAACTTTTTGTAACCACGAAATTTTTGTCTGTATGCCTCTGGCACCAATTCATAAGCATTCAAAATGCATTTTTTGACGTGCTCGTAATCATAACTCTGCTCAGCCATGAGTTTGGAAAATACTTCCTGAGCTTTACCTTTGAGAACACTCTGAAGTGATATTGTCCAATATTCAGTAGGCCATTTTAGCCTAAGAGCCAATTTTTCAAATTGTTGAAAATATTTATCTACAGCCTTCTCATTGAATGGAGGCACTAAACAAATTTGTTTGGAAGCATAAAAATTATCCAACCACATTTGGACAACCTTTTCTTCCATCAGTGCATTTCTCATACTGATTTCCTTATCAGCTTTAATCTTTTTCTGCTTCAAGATGTTTGTTTTCCTGTTCTGCCTCAATACGTTTTTGTTCTACCTCAAGATGTTTGCTTTCAATTTCTAAAGGAAATTTCATTTCCATTTCCATTCTTTTCAATTCAAAATCTGGGTCAAAATGAGCGGCAGGCAATTGTTGTACAACTTTTTGAGGCAAAACTTTTTGGCTGACCAAATGTTCAACAACAATTCATTTGATATCTGCTTTCTTCATTACTTGCTTCACTTCCAAATTGAAATGTTTTCCAACATCAAGCAATTCAGATTTTTTTAATTCACTGATCAATTCGAAAGAGGGATTTTGATTAAATTTGTCTATAAAATCTTCGAAATGGAATGCCATTTTGAATATACAAGCTGTCGATCTGAATAGAATATAAATCTAATTTTGGAATAGAATTAAATTGTTTGATCAATCCCGGCTGAGCCCCCAATTTTCTGTTACGTTTTTTATTTATGTAGACTGAACGCAACAGAAAGACACAGATAACAGCTTATATAATTTATTACAATAAATTATTATAACTGTAACAGATATAACATAAATTATATAATAACAATGACAGATATTCAGTTTCAACCTTCAAAATTAATTACAATACAAAAATGGTACTGGCCTGTGTCCAATATAATGATCTAGAATGAAAGTCCAAAAGTCCAGATAAGAAATCCAAAAATTCAGTCTAGAGTGTAAATTTGGTCCCACGGAGAACTTCCGAAGTTTGCTCCGGTCTCCCCTAAACAGTCTTGTACATGTTGACTTTCAGTATCACCACTAATTCGAATGAATCGTAAAGATTGACGAAATAAAATCACAGTTTTTGTAGATCTAGCTCCAGTCACAAATCCAAGTTGAATAAACACACAGCAAACATTTAAACTTTCTGAAATGAATGACTGACTCTTCTTTTTCTTCTCCTCGCATCACCTTCTTTTTTTATACTAGTAGGCTTACTGTGTTCTCGAACAATCGCGTAACTTCCACAGAGTTCCAGAGTAATCTGCGCATGTCTGTTTTTGCACGAGACTCGTCTAGACACCAGGCCACCATACATTTTATTTACAGACAAATGATCGATCTACCTAATTCTAGAAATTTCTACATGTATAACAACATATTTTATTGGTTTGAACTTCAAAACAATAATATAAATTTGGAAATATAAATAATAGATATGGAAATCCAAACACAACACGACATGGTTGTCGTTTACATAGCATTTACATAACACGTGTCTAACTAATTGCAAGCAGTGCATAGAAAATTATTTGCTGTAATCTTTGAAAGAATAACCATAACAAATGCTATAGTAGACAAATTTTCTTCAGAGAGAATTTTGTTTGATTTTTGAAATCTTCTAACTCTCTCAATGAAAATACTGACTTAAAGAATGTTTGTATGGATGTACTACCCACATCCGCAGTTGTAGAAAAATTGAACAAGACGTTTGTGTCTCTTGTGAGTATGAAATATCTTATTTGTGCTTTACCCCACAACTCAGAATTGCTATGTACACACAATAGTTTTAAATTATTCTTTTAACTGAACTGTAGACTACACTAGCTTTGTTACTTGATAAAACACTGATAAGTTTTCCATAAATGTATTTTGAAATATAGATTATAAGAACTATTTCCTTGCATTAAATGGTGAAATGCATCTTCACAAGGTAAGCAAACTGAAGTACTTTAATTATTGTTATTTTTATTATATCTTGTTTTATCTTGAATTGTAATAAATTTATCTTCTAAAGATGTTGCTCCTAACACTTTGAACAAATAGACTTCTTCTAGTTTGTGTTTGGAAAAAGACAGTTATACAGTTTAATTCCTTATTTATTTTCACTTTAGGTCCATATTTTTTTCTTTTAAAATAAGGCCAGTAAGTTTATTGTTTCAGAAAATCCAATGGGTGCCACAATTGTCTTCATGTATCCTCTTTCCAATAACTTGCTTCTTAAATTTGTTTTTCATACATATTAACAAATTACAGATTCATTTTCTTTATTAATAATAAAAAGCAATGATCACATTAACACATTTCTACCTATCCTTCTCAGCATTTTGAATACAAAATGGTATGTAATGCTTAAACTCAGCAGTTTAGCAAGTTCATGTTTACATAGTGGTTATGTTTTAAATGTGTTATTGTATACTAAAAAATATTATAATCTGTAAAAATTATCAATGAATGTGGTCAAGTAAATCAGACTTGTATGTAGAACAAAAGATTTTTTAATGTAAACATTAAGTGTGAATATATAGGAAATAAAGTATGTAAAAATTAGATATTTTTGCATGTTACAACACTCACCCTCAGTGAAGATGATAAACTAATGTCTTTAACATAAGTTAGTTTTCTGACACATTTGTTTCAACAGTTAAATACAGATTTAAAAATAAAATAAAGTGGTAACATTACTTCATGTTTAGCTGTTACAACAAGTTATTATATAAGAAAGTGAAGGTTTGAAGGTGTTCATTGATAATCTACCTCTATTATTTTTAATAAATTACCATTAACAAACACACCTTTTTCTTGTCCTTCCACCAACTCTGCTCTTTCACTTTCATTTTTTGGTTTCTCTTTTTTGACCACAGGTTTCGGATAAACAGGAGGAGGTGGCTTTTTATAGTTTTGGACAGAGCATGTAGACAATGGACTTTTTGCGAAGCGTATCCTAAGTTCTGGTTCTCGTAATGCATCTTTAAATATCTCCTGAGCTTTCTGAAAGCTAACATGAAGTAAACTTTGCCCATTGATGTCAATGATGCGATCTCCAACATGAAGCTGTCCATCTTGGTCAACTCTGCCACCAGGTTCAACACCATGCACAACTAGCCCCATATTTCTACAAAAGTTTATAATTTATGAAAATAATTTATGTGAGATAAAGGACAAATAAAATACTGCTTTTCTTACACTTTCAATTTAGAGTATAAATGTCTTTAATCAGACCATGGATAATAAATTTCAAAAATGATTTATTAGAATAATAAAATATATTTTTCAGACATGATCTACAGCTATGAATACATGTTTATGTTATGTACTTTACAATTTTATAACATGTATGTTTATATACATGGAGTGGACAAAAAAAATTGGCCATTGCTGAAAATATCATTAATTTCTTAAATCTTTCATAAAGATACCAAAAGCTATAAAAAACTACATGTTCTTAGATTGCACTTTACAAGATCTGTTCAAATATGATCTCAAATTGTAACTTTAACACTGGCTTTCATAAATACATTAAACTTTTCATGATCTAATTACATTTTCCCATAAAGAGTGTTATGTGCCTACTGTAGTTGTTTTTAGATCTTATTCCGATTAGCCTAAAAATGTTGAAACAAGTTTCTCTGTAATAATCGAACATAAATATGAAACTCAAAATAACACAAACAAGTTTTACAAGTTAATATCTAGTCAACATTCCCTTGGATTTCAGTATTGCTTCACACTTACATGCCATGCATTCAATTAATTTGTCCAGATATTTCTAAGTGATTGGCTGCCATTCTTCGAGTACTTCAAAACGTTCATCTCCATGTTTTGCAAGCAATCTTTTATTAATCAGTTTAACTCAGCCCATAAATTTTCAATTGGACTGATAAAACATGACAGACCTGGTCATTCTAATAATATTAGTTTTTTTACTTCTAAGGTATATTTTAATGACACCACAATTGCAAAGAAACTTGTTTGATCATTTTGTAGGCTAATTGTAATTGTAATACAAAAATCTAAGAAACTACAGCAGGTGCACAACACTTTTCATAAGAAAATACAACTAAAATCATAAAAAGTTCAGGTATATATAAAAGTTAGTGTTAAAATTAGGATTTGATATCATATTTGAATATATCTTATCAGGTACATTCCATAAACATTTACACACATTTCTATTATGTAATGAAAAGATACAGCAAATAAACAACATTTTCAAGGTAGTCCACTTTTTTTGTCCACTCCTTGAATATTATAACACTGTAAAGTACAAAGACAAAAGATACAAAGGTTTAATGTCAAGGAATGTTGTCACCTAGTGACATTAAATTACACCAAGTCTTTGGATCATTTTGTAACTGTACTTTATAATTTTGAATATAAAACTGTACGTTTAGCTATAAATCATACCTGAAGGCAGACAGAATGCTTCTACAGGACCATGTTATATGCTCCTCAAAAATAAAACAATTTTGTTAAGCTTATAAGTTGTTGGCTGTCAATTTACTATTATATTAGCTTAATGTAATTTCATGTTCAAACAGTTCATAAATATTAAATTCTTAATGTTTGCTGTTTGTTTTGTTGGTAGGATAAAGGGTTGTCATCAAAGGAAGTAATAGTTTTCTTCATTATTTAAAAATTAATTTGACAAAAATGTTGAACTCTTATGCATTAATCAAAAAAGTGTGATGTTTAATTTCTTTAAATTAAGACTCACTATAAAATTAGCGAGTGCACTAATCTTTTATAACATTATATTTTGAAAGTTTTCAAATGAGTATCCTACTCTACCTTCCATTGGAATCATAGTCTGGAATAACATGAATGCCTAAAGGACCAGATACATTCTTTAAAGTAACTGGATTTTCTCTGTAAAAAAAAAGTGAGAAAGAGAGAGTTTAAAAGATGAAAATGTGCCATAAATAATTTCTAGAAACATCATTCCAAAGCAACATTCAACAGTCCATGTAAGTTTCTGTTTATAGTTTAACTATTTGACATTTGGGTTTGATTGATGTCATTCTTTGGCACTTTAAATAACAGTAAAAGTATCATAAAGTATAGAGGGAAATTAAGTTAAAGCAAAAAACCAATGCCAGATAAAAACTTAAATAGAATTAAAAAGGCCAATGGTTCTAAAAAATTAAAAACATTTGTTAGGTAGACACAGCATCACCATCATCATTGACACTGTCCAATGTCAGGGTTAAAACTCATGGTAAAATATGTTTAAAATGGTACCACTGCTCATGATCATAACAACAATATCATAGTAAAATGGAGACTATTGTTACTTAAATGTCACACAGACCAAACATTTGTGCATCAGTCCCAGACAAAAGAAAATGATGGGTTAATAAACTGTGACCAATGCGTAGCCTAGTTAGGATAACTTCCTCCTTCCAATCCTTATGGAAACAATATGACCAAAAACTAACAGAAGCTTTTATCTGGAAAAGCTTGTTAATACATTGCTCACTTCAAGTCGATTGCCAAATGGCATGAAGCTAAGTCTTGAATACAGAGCTGTAGTCCACATATGGAATAGGTATGGTAGTGATAGCACCAGAGCAAACAGACTTAGTTGCAGTGTCAGTGAGCTCATTCTCATGAATACCAATGTAGCCTGGTATTCAGAAAAACTGGATACAAGTAGATGATAGAGAGAAATGGGTCAGTCGGTTTAGAATATTGATGAAAATAGGGTGAGAACTAACATGAAGCAATTCCAGAGTCAATAGAGAGCTAAGACAGTAAGTATAAGTGGTATAGTTTGTGTACTGAATAGCTCCTACATGATCCATGGCAAGAGAAATTGGCATACAGTTCAGCAGTAAGCACAGAAAGTGTAAAAGGAATCCTGTGTGCAACCATCGAATCACAACAAGCCATGACAGAGCCCACAGAGTCACCTGATTTTCAAACATCCATATAAATTGGACTGGAAGGAGAGTTGGAAAGATATTACACAAATAAAAGATGGTACTTCCAATCAGGAGTACCTGCCTTCTTCGGTTGACTTAATGAAAGATCACACTTGCAGATGGCAACAAGCCATGGTGGGATGGACTGACCTGTAAAGATGGCAACATCATCCAAGAAAAGACCCAATTCATCCAACTGTGTGTTGATATAAAGGCCAGTAGGAACAATGGTACACTGTCTATTCCAAAAAAACATTGCCAACTGGAGAAGGAAAACACAACCCCAAGTTAGATGCTGTGGTAAGAATTGAAGTTTTGAATCATACCATAAAGACAGTTGTAAATAGCAGAGGTAGAGAGGAGATTCCCAAGACTCAGAATACAAACTCTGGACTGGAGATGTGCTGAAAGCCCCTGTACAGACCCAAATCCCCAGATAGTGAATGGGATCCAACATCTTCAAGGCAAAAATTCTGGCAGTGTTGTAGACCAGAAACCCATAGGCTAGTTTCAATCAAATAAGGGCATGATAGATCTTGAGCACAGAACATCAGTCCACTCCCCAAGAAATGAAATAGAAAATATAGAGAATATTCAGTGTCCTTGCATACTTGACACATTCCTGCTTGATGTGTGGAATAAAAGTCAGCTTACAGCCAAATTTAAGTCCCGAAAATTTTGCCTCAAGAACCACAGGAAGTTCAATTTCACCGAGATAGAGTTCTGGATCAGGGTAAATAACCTGTTGGCTAGCAATAGTGCATGCAGATGGTTTTAGAATGAAAAAAGATAAAACCTTTTGCTATGGTCCCCTTCAGTAAATGATTGTGAGCAGTCTGTAGCTGCCAGCCATTCAATAAACCTTGACAACTGACTTGAAATGTGTAAGTCATCAACATAGAGTCTATTTGTAACTGTAGGGGTAACTTGTCCAGTAATAAACTTAATATTTATAATGAAAAGTTAACACTCAAGACATCTGAGAGACTCCAATTTCCTGTGGGAAAGTTGATTGGTTGGTTTGATGTTTTATGGCACAGAGCAGCTAGGCATCAAACACCTGGTAAAAAGGTAAAGTAAATTTAGTAAAATTCATAAAAGGAAATTAAGGTAAAACAAAACAAAGTTAAAAAAACATAAATAGCATTAAAACCAATGTTTACATCTAGTCTACAGTGGTAACAGAAAAAAATACAATAATACAAGTTGTAAAGGACTTTCTGTAGCATAATTGTATTTATTATAACTTGCTAGGAAGACTAACAGGTAAGTACAAAAACCATAGTCAGTCACCTGAAGTTGGTCTTTCCCGTCTTGATTTTGAGTAATTTGATGTTATGGCTATTTTCTAATTTCAAATTGAACTTGATGAACTTTGATTCTTAAAAGATAATTGCATTTAAAAAGGTTATTGACCTTTAAAAAACTAAAAACATTTCCAAGGTGGACAATGTCACCATCACCAATAACATTATCTAATGTTATGGATAAACCTTGGGGCAGAACATGTTTAAAATGGTGCCATCATTCAGTCATAATCACAGCAAGACAGTAAAGTGTCATTTATTGTGACCCAACATTGGGGCATAAGTCCCAGATAAAAGAAAACGATGAGTTAGAAAACTGACCAATGCATAGTTTAGTTAGAACAACTTCCTCTTTTTAATTCTTACAGAATCATAACATCCAAA
The DNA here is from genome assembly GCA_011833715.1 of Carcinoscorpius rotundicauda. NCBI lineage: Eukaryota > Metazoa > Arthropoda > Merostomata > Xiphosura > Limulidae > Carcinoscorpius > Carcinoscorpius rotundicauda. The sequence goes on along the minus strand of CM022406.1, from coordinate 36,340,517 downwards.
GTCCAATTAAAGGTTTTATTTGAAAAAGCTTATTTTCACATTGCTCACTCCAAGTCGGCTGCCAACTGGCATGGAGCCTAGCCTTGAATATAAGACCATAGTCCATTATGGAACAGGCACAGTAGTGACAGTACCAAAGCAAACAGATTTAGTTGCAGTGTCGGCAATCTCATTCCCACATTACCAGTATGGACCAGTATTCAGAAAAACTGGATAGAAGTAGATGTAAAAGAGAAATGGGCCAGTCTGTATTGAATATTGGAGAGAACAGGGTGTGAACTAACATGAAGCGATTACAGGGCTAGTAGAGAATTTAGAGAATCAGTATGAACAATGCAGTTTGAGTACTACTTGGCTTCTAGAGACATGGCATGCAGTCCATCAGTAAACACAGACAATGTAAATGGGATTCTGCATGCAACCACCAATCCACAAAAAACCATGGCAGAGCCCACACAGTCACCTGATTTTGAACCACCTATATAAATTGGAATGGAAGGATAGTTCAAAAGATGTTCAGCAAATAACAGACAGTATTTCCAATTACGAGTGTCTGCTTTTCTCAGACGACTTAAAGATAGGTCACATTTGGAGACTGAAAGAAGCCATGGTGGAATGGGCTGACCAGTGTATACAGCAATGTTATCCAAGGATAGACCCAAATCATCCAACTACACCTGGATATGAAGACCAAAAGGAGCAATGGCAGATCGTCTGTTCTGAAAAAGTATGGCTCACCGAGAAAGGAAAACACAACTCCAGGTGAGATGCTTTGGCAATGAATAAAGTTTTAAAGCATTTGGTAAAGACAGTTGCACACAGCAGAGGTGCAAAAAAGTTGATGAGACTCTAGTTATAAGCTCTGAACTGGGAAAGTGTGGAAAGCCCCAGCATAGAGCTGAAGTACGTGATGATGAACGGGGTCCAGCATGTTTAAGGCCGAGATCCTGGCAGAGCTATAGACCAGTTATCTATAGGCAAGTTTTGATCAAATAGGAATACAACATATCTTTAGCACAGAACATCGATCAGCTCCTCACATGATGGAAGAGAGGAACACAGAATGTTCAGTACTCTTGTACATTTGACCCATAACTGCTTGATGTGTGGTATAAAGGTCAACTTACTGTCAAAGATAAGCCCAAAGAAGTTTATTTCAAGTACCACAGGCAGCACCACATCACCGATACTGAGTTCAGGATCTGAGTGAATACCCTGTTAGCTGCAAAAGTGCATGCAAATGGTTTTAGAGAGAAAAAAAGGGAAAACCATTTCCTGAGGTCCACTTCAATAAACAATTGAGGGCAGTCTGTAGCTGCCACTCAATATACCTCATGTTCGATGACTGACATGAGATGTGAAAGTTGTTGACATAGAGCCTGTTTGCAACAGTATGAGGGAGTTATTTAGTGATGGCATTAATCTTTATACTGAAAAGTGTGATACTTAAAACATAGCCTTGAGGAACTCCAAGTTCTAGTAGAAAAGAATGGGAAAGTGTCAAACCTACACGGACTTGGAATCTCCTATCCATTAGAATTTTTTAAAATAAAAATAGGCAAATAGCCATGTAACCAATATACATGAAGGTCTCTCCAAATGCCATACCTTCATGTTGTATCTTAAGCCTTCTCAATGTCAAAAAATATTGATAAAAAATCTTGTTTGAGAAAGGCTTCTCTGATTGATGTTTCAAGATGAATCAGGTGGCCCATGGTGAAGTGCTGTCATCAGAATCCACACTGGGTGGAAGAGAGGAGGTTGTTTGATTCAAGGAGCCAAACAAGACAAGCATTAACCATCCTCTCTAAGGTCTTACAAAGACAAGTTGTCAAAGCAATTGGATGGTAGTTTGAAGGAATCATGGGATCCTTTCCAGGTTTAGAGAAAGCGAGGACAAAAGCCTGATGCCAGGCATCAGAAAAAACATTCTCCTGCAAGATCCAGTTGAAAACAATCAAAAGAATAGTGAGAGAAGCAGGAGATAAGATGGCACAGCATTTCATAGTGTACATCACCAAATCCAACTGACGTATTGCCATACCGATAATGAGCCAGCTTGAGTTCCAGTGTACACGGATGATTACAATTATAGAGACAATCAGCTCAAAGGAAAGAGGTGATCGCTCTACCTTAGTCTTGATAGAAAAGAAGGTGAAGGAAGAAGCAGAAGTTGTACATATCCAACAAAAGCTTTCACCTAGAGTATTGGCAATGCTCAGAGTATCAGCTAATTCCTGATCATCAGAGAGCAAGATCAAGAGGGTGACAGAATTATGCTGCCCACTGACCTTTCAAATCTTGTCCCATATGACTTTGGAACTAATGGTAGAAGATATGCTGGTTGTGAACTTAATCCAAGATTCCTCTGGTTTTGACATATTATCCACTGAGCATATGCACGGGCCTGCTGGAAAGCAATGTGGTGCGAGAGTGTGGAACACCTATGAAAAGTATCCCAGGCCTGTTTTTGAGCCTTCGATGAAATGTAGCAGGTAGGATTCCACCACGAATGAGAATATCGTGGAAAGCATGTCAAGGTTTTAGTAATACATTGAGCAGCTGCCTGTATAATACAGTCAGTTACTGCTGCCACATAGTTATCTATTGATGGCTTACAGACGATGATAAGATCAAGTTCTGAGAGAGCAGTGAAAGAAGGCCAATTTGCTTGATCCAGCTTACACCCAGGTACGCATGTCGGGTGGCATCAATCATGACCAGTCTCTCTCAAAATTATAGGAAAATGATTACTACTTTGTGGATTATTGTCAACCCTCCATGAAAAATGGGATAATAGTGAAGGGGAACAAACTCAGAGATCAACAGCAGTAAAGAACTTACTAGGTGCATGAAAATAAGTAAAAGAACCAGTACTGAAAAGAGAAAGGTTGTGATCAGAGAGCATATTCTCTACAGAACAACCCCTCCTATCAATATCAGCACTTCCACAGAGGAGATGATGTTCATTAAAGAGTGAGATGGTAATTGTTCAATGAGAGCATCAAAGTCTGATTCATCACATGTCTCTCCAAGCACAGGTAGAGAAAACAAACAGTGATGGTACAACCTAAGGAAACACAGATGGCTATGGCCTCCAAGGGTGTGTGAAGTGGAAAAGACAGGGTGGGCACATGCTAATCAACCAACAGTACCACCCCTCCATGCACTTGTCCATCACACAGCCTGTCATTTCTATACAATGAAAACTGCTATAACGTGACAGTATCAGCAGGTTTCAGAAATATTTCCTGTAAGAAAAGACATACATGATAAGAAGCAATCAGTGCTTTGATGTCATCCAGATTACAACATAAGTCTTGACAGTTCCATAGTATCAAGGTGACCATCTTTATTTATGTGTGGGCAAAATGGGTGGAGAGCCCTTTCTGTTTACGACCACATCTTTTTCTTTACTGTCTTTATTTGAGAGAAGTCTATCGACCTCCATCAATCCTGCCTTGGGTTGATTGGACAGGTCTTTGCTGTTGGAAGAAGATTCCAGCGACTGAGGACATGAAGAAATTATTGCTCTGAATCTTAGAGAAAGTATACCCAAGGAAATGCCCATACCCAGAACAAAAGGAAGTGGATCTTGGCATTTGCTGGAATGTATGTTAGGGATAGAGATGGGTGTTGAAGTTCATTCGTCAACTTTCTTAACTATGGAGGTCAAAAACTTTTCATTTGATTTGAAAATAATTATTTTGGAGGCACAGATAAATCTGTCTGCACTCCCACTGCAGTAGTGGAATGAAGTGCAGCAGCATACTTCTGAGATACTGTGGTGGACATAAATTTTTAAATGCTGCACCTCTTTTTCTTCCAAACATTTAAGGCAAGAATGAAAGTAGGACGAGTGAGAGCCATCACAATTTATGCAATGAGGGTCTATTTCACAATCATAAGCACGTGGTCCTTACCACCCCAATAAGTACACATCAAGGAACCAAGACATGATGTCTTTGAGTGACTGAACCACTGACAATGGAAACATCTGAAATGGTTTGGAATGTATAGCCTTACGTTGCAATTAAAATAACCTGCCTTGATGGTGGCAGGTGGATGTGGTGATGTAAATGTCAATACTGGTTGGCATCATAATTTCATCTTTGAGGGTGGAGATATGCCTCATTGCAGAAACCCCTTGGATGGAGAAACCAGTGAGAATCCCTGACTTGAAGATGTTCTTCAAATCCTTCTCAACAATAACTCCTCATGATAAATTCAAAGTAGCATAAGGTGTAACCTCAATAGGTATATCTGCAATCACCTTTGAATGAAAGAGGGGTTTACTGTGTTGAGATGTGGATGTTTCCACCAATGTCATCAGATTAAAGCTTCTTTAATGACTTTGGAGAGCCAGCAACTTCCTTCAGTCCCTTCTCAATGAAAAAGGAAGACATTTGCCCATAATGTTTGTCTGAAAGAGAATGTAGTATAAGAAAATGAAGTACAACAAATGTTACAGATGTTGAAGGTTGCTGCTCAAAATCTTTAAGATGTGGTCGTTTACCAAGGGACTGTTTTTTTGCTAGTTTATTTTTTTATTTGAAAGATCCAAAATAAAAAGGAATATTTCAGTGCCCACTGTCCCCACCCACCATGAAGTCCTACAATGCAAAACAAGGACATTGCAGCAACATCAAGGTTTCATGGGCACTATACCCAGACACCAGCATCAGATACAACACCAGTTGAGGACATCCAACACTGTTACTTGGCTGACTCTAGACCTACTGGAGCAGCCAACTGATCCAAGGATGGCCACTCCAAGGCTGCCTGTCTACAGGAATTCAATGCCAAAGTGGTATGTTAGGGTTGGACCCATCAACCACCAGGATCCTCTTTCCTCCCCTTCATGGGTCACCACACATGGCAAACATGTGGGTGGATGCTTACATCCCAAAGAAGGTAAACTGAAAGAACAGAACCTTCCACCCTGGGATGTCCTCTAACCATGCACAGGAATCCACACAAAGGGGTGCTGTGGGGAAAAACAAGAAATTTTTGAACCAACACAAATTTGGAATCACCATTCTATTAAAAAATTGATAAAAAAGGACACGTGTCTATATAACCCATATGAGTGGAGGTCTTGCAAAATGACATACCTCCAAGTCGTATGATAAGCTTTCTCAAGGTAAAAACCCCAACAAAAACATGAAGTTGTCACTTGAGAAAGGCTTTCCTGATTGACATTTCAAGTCAAATCAGGTGGTCTATAGTGGAGTGCTATAATCAAAAACCACATTGGGTGTGTAAGAAGAGATTGTTTGATTCAAGGAACAAAACAAGATAAGCACTAACCATTCTCTCTAAGATCTTACAAAAGACTGCTTGTCAAAGCAACTGGACAGTAGTTTCAAGAAATCATGGGATTCTTCCTGGGCTTGGAAAAAGGGAGGACAATAACCCAGTACCAAGCATCAGCAAAAACGTTCTCCTGCCAGTTAAACACAACCAGAAGAGTAGCAAGAAAGGCAGGAGAGAGATGGCACATTAGAAGTACCAGATGCACTAGAAAAGTTTTTGCCAAGAGTATTGCCAATGATCTGGGTATTAGCAACTTCCTGATCATCAGAGAGCAAATCAAAAGGAGAGCAGAAGTATACTGCCCAATGACCTTCAAAATCTTGTCCAATCTGAATTTCTACTGGTGGTAGAAAAGATGCTAGCTGTGTACAAAATCCAAAATTCCTTCTGGCTTTGATATCTGACCTGCTAAGTAGGTGAATGGACCTGCTGAAAAGCAATGTGGTTTAAAAGTGCAAGATACATACAAAGATGTCCCAAGCCCATTTTTGAGCCTTTTGTGCCAGTGGCAGCAGGATTCCATCATGGATGAAAATAACTGTGAAAAACGTGAAGTTTCAGAAATACCTTGAGCAGCTGCCTAAACAATACAGTCAGTCACTGCTGTCACAAAGTTGTCTTTCAATGGCTCACAAAAGATGGCAGGATCAATTTCCAAGAGATCAGTGAAAGAGGGCCATTTAGTCTAGTCCAGCTTCCACTAAGGCATGTTGGTTGGATGGCACTGATCATGATCAGTCTCTCTCAAAATGACAGGAAAATAATCAATGTCCCATAGGTTACTGTCATCCCACCAATAAAAGTAAAAGAAAGGTGACAGGGAACAAATAAAGAAATCATTAGCAGTAAAATACTGACTAGATGCATGAAAATAAGTATAATAACCAGTGTTGAAGGGAGAAACGTCATGAGAAAGCTTATGTTCTATGAAATCAACCCTCCCCATTAATATCAACACCACCTCAGAGGGGATTACGTTCATTAAAATTCCAAGATCAAAAACGGAGACAGTTACTGCTCAATGAGGGTATCAAGGTATAACTGAACACAGGTCTCTTCAAGACACAGGTAAAGAGAATAAATAGTGATGGTACAACCCAGAAAAGCACAGATGGCTACAGCCTTCAGGGGTGTACCAAGTGGTAAAGACAAAGTGGGTACATGCTGATCAACCAGTAGTACCAACCCACATTGCACTCATCCATCACCAACAACCTGTCATTTCTGTACATAGAAAACTGCTGAAGGGTGACTGTACTGGCAAATTTTAGAAACATTTCTTGTAAGGAGAGACACGCTATATGGGATGGTAAGTATCAATCAAAACTTTAATGTCATCTATATATGAACAAAAAACTCAACAGTTCCTCTGGATTAAAGTGGCCATTTTTATTTATGTGGAGGATAATTGAGCAAGGATCATTCTGTTCTCAACCACATATTTTTTTTTTCTTTATTAGATGGAGGTCTATCAGCCTCAAAGGATCCTGCCCAGATAAAGTAAGAAAGTCTCTATCTTTAGATGAAGATTACATCAACTAAGGGTGTGAACAAATAATTGTTTTGCATGTCAAAGATGGAGAAAAAGATGGATCTGAGGATATACCTAAGCTCAAAGGAAATGGGCTTGGGCAACCACCAGAAGGAATGGTGGTGACAGAGATAGGAGGAGACACAGACTCATCAACTCCTTTAATCATGGAGGGCAAAAGACTCTTCAGATGTTTTGTAAACTACTCTGCTGAAGGCAAGAAGAGATCTGTTTGCACTCCCACTTGGGCATTGGAACAGAGTGCATCAGCATATGTCCAAAATGGAGTTGGAGAAATAACTTCTGAGCCTCTGGGTAGGAGATTTTGTTTGTTTGTTTTGAATTAAGCACAAAGCTACACAATGGGCTATCTGTGCTCTGCCCACCACGGGTATCAAAACCCGGATTTTAGCGTGTAAGTCCGCAGACATACCGCTGAGCCACTGGGGGGCCTGGGTAGGAGATATTGTTTATATTCAAGCATTGCACCTCAATCTCCTCCACCCACTTAGTGCAAGAAATAGAGTAAGAGCAGTGTGAATCACTACAGTTAACACAGTGTGATTCCAGTTTGCACTTGTAAGCATAGTGGTCTTTGCCAACATAAAGAGCACACGTTTTTGAGTGACCAAATGACTGACAGGGTTGGGAATATATGGTCATTCCTTACAGTTCAGATAACCACCTTGACTGTTCCAGATGTACATGGTGATTTTAATGTCAATATCGGGAAGTTATGTAGGCATCATAATTCTGTCTTTGCAAGTGGAGATTTGGCACACCATAGAAATGCCTTGGCTGGAAAAATCACCAAGAATCTCAACTCAACAATGTTCCTTAAGAGACCCTCAACAATAACTCCTCTTGAGAAATTCATGGTAGCATGGGGAGGAACTTCAATGGGTATATTCCCAATGCTCTTTGAACTCTGGAGGAGTTTGATGTGTTGTGGTGAAGATGTTTCCACTAAGACATCTGAACACAGCTTCCTTACTGACTTGGGGGAGCCAGCAAGCCCCTGTATTCCCTTTTGAATGAAAAAGGGAGACATCTGCCCTAAAGATTTCTCAGATAATGAATGCAGAATGAGGTCTCAAAATGTTCAGTCTGACTTTGATGGTGATATAACAGAGCTATCCATATGTAATCATTTTTTCTGTTTTTTATTTTTATTTTTTGTTCATGAATGGAAATATCCATAATAAAATAACACCTTCAAAACTCACCCAAAGAGAATCCAGAGAGCATGACAAACTATATCATGAAAGTACTGCAGCACACCCATAAAAGACTGCATCCTTCCTGTACAAGAGTGTGTATATATATTCAAATGTAGTGAAGAAATGTGTCACTAAAAAAAAAGCATGTCTAGAAACACTGTATGGAAAAATGGATGCACTTTGTGGTGTAGTGTAGCTATAGCATAGATTTTACATGGAAAGTCAATTTCAGTCCAAAATCAGGCAGCTCTGGGTATATTTCGTCCCTTTTGTGGTATAAGGAGGATCTCCAACCATCTTCATCTCCACACCAGGAAGCAGAAGGGAAAATGAGCATCCATTCCAGCATTCTCGGTGTTGCTGATGTTTGCAAACTCTGAGCACATCAACAATTAGTCACCCAGCAACCTAACATTCTGGTAGTGTTAGGATAGGAAAGAACAAAATATGATGGTTCAACCAATTGTCCAAAACCAAGCAGCACTAGGAATATTTTATCCGGTCTACAAGTGGAAGCAGTTCCTGACCAACCAAAAGAATAAGGACTTATGCTGGCTGGTCCAACACCAATCCAAAACTAAATTTACCAGAAACTGACATCCAGGTAGTGAAAAAATAGGAGAGTCCAGGTTTATTTAACTAAGACCAGAGGGATGGGCAACAATCTTAACATTACTTTATTCATGATAATCTAGGAGCAGGTAGAGTCTGGATCAGGCCTTTATTAGTAAAATAATATACTTCAGAAAACCTCTAGCAACCTTCTGGAATACCTTAATTCCTTTGTTAGCATTTCAGACCTGAAAGGTCACATGGTACAGATTTAAATATAAACATACACCAACAGGCACCACCTGCCACTCAGTGGGATCCTTAGAGAGAGAGAATACTTAGTCAGAGACAGTCAGGTGAGTGTAGAATGGTGATGGAAGAAGCTTAATATCTTGAAGAAGAAGAGATGGTCAGATGAAGATAATGTGTGACAAATGTATGCAGGGTAATTCATACCATCTCCTCCAATGGATGATAGAAGTAAGAACCAGAGAAAGTTTGAAGTTTCAAATTAGATTAAAGAAGACCAGAAAGAGTCAACATGAATCTACATCCAATGAAACATAGGCTAAATGGATGAGCTGCTGTGAGGGTAATGGGAAAAATGCCTCAAGGAAATGAGGTATTCCAAAAAAGAGAGAAACTGAAACATGAGCTGTATAAAGGACCAGTGCACAGGCCAAATAACAATGAACTAAATGAATGGACCAAAGAAAATAATTAGAATAAGAATAAAAACTGAGAACTAGAAAGAAAGAAAACAGGAGTGAATGCACTGTCCCCTTTATGAGCCATGAGAAAGAGAAAGCACAAGCAGGATAAAGAATACGGGAAGCATCAACAGCACTCAGATCCCCTACAGATACAGGCAGAATGTAAGAAATGGGAATCAAGCAAGTTTTTTTTTGTTTTGCTTTTTACTTACTTACTTACAGCAAAGCCACACCGAGCCATCTGTCAAGGGGAATCGAACCTCTGATTTAAGTGTACATCCATAAACTTACCACTGGACCAGCGGGAAACAGGAAATCAAGCAAAATAATAAGGTACAAGGAACAAGAGGCTAAAACCTTGAAGAGAAGAATGGTAAAGGCATGGAGAACCACATTCAGGTTCCAATTAGGAAGAACCACAGAAGGAGAAAAATAAAGTGGCAAAAAGAATGAAAGAGCATACAAAGGACAGGAGAAAATAAACTCTCAAAATGTCATGTTTATTATCTCAGGGCACATTCTTTACAAGATAAACAATGTTTATACTGAAAATAGGTAATCATACTAAAAGGTTGAAATGAGAATAAGGTCACAATCAAAAGAACAAAATAAACAAATTGTAGATGTGCATTTTTTTTTCAGATGAATCCAAGTTCAACAGCATGGAGCAGTATCATAGTTAACATACAACTACAGCATACGTACCTTTGCTGTAGGTGACTATGCTGTAGTTACAGCTTATATAAGTAAAGTGTAATTTAATGTATATAAAAATCTTTCATGACACACAATGAAAAACTAGAATGATTAGTTAATGATCATCCTAAAGTAAGTTTAAAATTCTTTAAATTAGGTCACTTTTTGTTATTTGAATAATTCAAATAACACAGTGAATGAACATATACACAATAAAACAATGTATTTAAACTTTTATTTATACTTAATAAAAACAGTAAACATTTTTTTGGCTTAGAGTTTCATTATTTAAGATCTGTTTGTTTTGTTAGAAGTACAAAGCTAAACAGTCCAAATTCAACAGCAAGGAGAAGTACCATAACTAATATACAATATCTACAGTAAAGCATGGCGAGGATAAGTAACAGTGTGAGCTGAGTCTCAGGCAACGATACTGATGGTATCCATGAGACTAATGACACCCTGAGTACTTGCAAGCATAATCAGACTGATCCATTATGCCATTCCCTTAGAAACACAAATGAAACAGGAAATTCAATTTTGAGCAAGACAATGACTACAAGCATACAGCAAACATACTGAAATAATATCTTGACAGTAAAGAGATCAAAAGAGATCCTTTGCAGCAGGATTCTCTAATGATTCACAGAGGTCTCAGTGTACCCTTGAAGCATCTCAATTATCTTAACTACTTCTGTAGCTATGCAACCAATTCTTTAACTAATTTATCTGCTGATATTTCCCAAATTTAACAAAATTTAACTCTGTTTTTTTAAAAGCAAATAGCTTTTATTTTCTTCTCAAATTTTTATCTAATTCTTTTCACTCTATAAATTCTCCAATATTTTTCGTTTCTTGCCTGTTTCATGAACCTTACATGTCTAAACCTTTTCTTGTATTCTGAAAGTCTGTTGCACGGGTTTTACGAAGTCCTGGTGTCTTTGTTTTGCTCCATGTTGCATTTGACTGGCTAAAAAATGTTTGAATTTTGTTCAATTTTAATAAAATATATTCATTTTTTCCCAGTTTTTTGTCAGCTGTTTCTTTTAACATTTTGTTCCTTTTGCACAGTATTTGAGCAAAAAAATCTCCCTGTATTTTACATTCAGTAAGTAAAAATTAAAAAGAAAAAGAAATATACATTTCTGTAAACCTTCAGGAAGCAGAATTATGAGTCTTAAGGGAAAAAACATGAGCAAAAAATTGGTCAAGGTTTTTTTAAAAATTAAAACATAATACCTAGATATCATTTTTAACAACACTGTACCCTAAGATCTTTCTTATTACAGATTAAAGGTGATTTTATCAACACTTCTATTGCTAAAAATTGGATTATTCCTCAAACCACTAGATCTTGTACAAGCTCAAATGAATTTCAATAATTAGCTTGAATATAATGCATGCAGCTGAGAATATATGCACCATAGTTTAATGTAATTTTCATTAGTGAGACTTTTTTCAAATGTGAGTCAAACTGTAATACACTGAATATATAATTAATCAAAAAGATTAGTATAACAACAGCTCATGATAGAGGAAAAGTACACAAGTTAATAATATTCCATGACATGATCAAAGGTTACCAGAAAAATATGGATTAATAAATATTCTTAAAAATGTTACAAACTTGAAAGTACTTACAGGGAATACAAAACTGTTGCAATATAATACACATAAGAGTTACTGAATGCAGAAAAGTATATGTGTATTATATCAGAGACTGTTTAACAAGTCATTATATTTGAATAAAAAGTTGTTTAATGATTTTTTAAGTTCATGAGTTAAAAAAAACCCAATGAAAACCAAAAAGTCACCAGGCCAGGATTATGTTTTAAAGTTAAAAAATGTTTACATAAACTATTAATGATAATACTGATTAATTCATAACTGGTATAGGAATACTGTTAAATTCTATGACAATTTCTGTACAAGTTGCTCAGAAAAAGGCAAACTCCAAGATGAAGTAAAGTTTAATAAATGTTATTTTTCTCTATTATTATTAAGATTAATCAATAAGGTTAAAAATGAAAGCAACAAAGATTTAAAATTAGTATACTTTTCTAAGGGTTTTAAAATATATAAATAATTTTTAATCGTAAAATTATTTTTTTACAGTTTAAGTTTGATAAATGCATTTGTTTACGGAGAACTTTTATGAATTAGCAAATGAGATCATATCAATCAAAACGTATTTTAAATGTTAGGTATACTTAAAAATTGTAAACATGTTAAGCATAGAACTTCAAGATTTATGATTTATTTGTTTGTTTGAAGTTAACCACAAAGTTGTACAATGAGCCATCTGTGCTTTCTTGGCCATTGGTTCTGAAACTCAATTTCTATCATTCTAAGTCTGCAGATATACCACTGTGCCACTAAGGGGCCAAGATTTATGAAAAGCTTTCTTGTGTTATGCAATCATAACAAGTTATACCTAAATGAAATTCAACCCAACCTGTCACCACTGACACTTAAAGATTCACTGTCTCTGTCTCTTGACTGGTCAGATGATACACCTGATCCACCAAGCGGTTCTTTCCTGGTATCCTGGTTCTAAAAACACAAAGAATGAAACACCCTATTCTTTACAGTGGTAACCATTATATTTTTATACAGAATATAAATCGTTTAATAATTTGTATACATTAATAAAAGTGATCATACAGGGATCTTTCCATGCCAACTTACTCAGAGAAAAAGAACTTTTCCCAGTTTATGTCATAGATTTTTCTTGAAAAGAAATTTAAGCAAAAACTTCATTTTGATTTATTCAGCTATACTGTACAGCTTTAGGATTTTACATGGCTGAATAAATCAAAATGAAGTTTTTGCTTAAATTTTTTTCAATGAAATCTATGGTATGAACTGGGAAGCCCTGGGCAAGTTGGCATAGAATGACCCATAGATTACTAACAACGACCATAGCTGGTGCTAAAGGGGGAGGGCTAAAGCTGCTCAAACCAGTATGTCCAACACACTGGTTGGATACACATATGAACAGCGGAGCACTTCTATGTTCTATTTGGTCCACTTCAGCACCCAAAACTAGAAAAGGCTGGCACCAAACTTGATCATGACAATGATTTATACTTTATCACCACAATCATACTGCAAGTGCTTATAATGAGTTCTTAAAATATGACTTTCAACAATGTTACAATTGCAGAGCTACTTATTCATAATGCAAACATAAAATATGACTTTCAACAATGTTACAATTGCAGAGCTACTTATTCATAATGCAAACATAAAATACGACTTTCAACAATGTTACAATTGCAGAGTTACTTATTCATAATGCAAACATAAAATATGACATTTAAATAGCTATACACTTGCAGAGCTACTTATTCATAATGCAAACATAAAATATGACATTTAAATAACTATACACGACTATCATTAAAGCCCTAAATACCTCCAAACACAAAGGACTTTCATGAACTTAATCAAAAGTATGTTAGTCCCAAGCCATATTTTCAGCATCTCTCTGTTCTTAAATCAATATCTTGGGGTATTGGTTTGTTTATTTGTAGTTTATTCTAAATACTGTAGTTTTACATGTTGTCACCATTTCACATTAAATTTACTGTAAACAGACCCAGCAGCAAAAAGAATCCATCAAACTTTTACATACTCTAAGAAGCTGCCTGTCTGCTGCTTCTTCCCAAGACAGAACATTGGAGCCACTGCCCAAGATGGACAGTCTTCTTGGTCCCTGACTGACTCTTGTAAAACCATAGTCTTCTTGACAAGCTTCAACTTCCTTAAGAGAATGACCCAGGTCCTCATTCTATAAAAGCATTGCAAAATAAGTTATTAATCAGCAGCCATGTGTTACAAAAAATCATAAACTATTAGATGAAAAAAAAGTATTTTGTGTGTGAAAGATGTTTGATAGTATAGTATTAATATAGAAATAAGGAATTGTTTTTTTAACTTTTTTTTGTAATAACACTTATGGGGTTCAAATATCAAGAGTTTGACTGTTAAGCACCAGTATCTTAGTCCAAAATCATTTAAATACTGGGCATATAAATCATGGATTCACACATTTCAATTCTACTTGTTCAATAGCTTTCTTAGTTCTTCAATTCAAAATCATTTAAAATATATTTTATAACTCCAGTTTTGACATCCAGATCATGACAAAATGTTAATAAAATGTCGACTCTTAAAACTTACAGTTATGCTTTTCAGTAACATAAAAAAATATTTTTCTACTTACTTATTTTAACTTCCAACTAATTTTTCTTACTGTTTTTAATCAACTTTAACATGAAGTTTACTGAAGCACTGATCAACAGTATTTTCCCTAATCATTAAGAAAAACCCCAAAAGTTGGATACCCATAACAAATTTAAATCAATATTAGGTTCTAGCTGAGAATGCCAGTCAATACTAAACCAACAGAAACCAAAATTTCTCATTAGCCAACTAGAGAAAAGAAAAACTTAAATATCTAAGGTTTCATGTAGTCTTGACTTTTAGCTAAAATGTATAAAACAGGTTGAAAACAATAAGTCACGAGATGTGATATGCCATATGAATATCAGAACAGTATACATACTGGAGATGACTTTGATGTCCCACATGGGCCATCATCTATGATAACTGCAGCAGACCATCTTTTACTTGGATCAAGATTGGTAGAAATGGATGAAAGACAATTAAGAGCCGACTCGCTTCCCCTTCGTACGTGGAGAGCCGTTAGACCTAAAAATGTAACACCATTAACTAAGGAAGAGAACATTACTGTCAATAATTATAGGACATCTGAATATGGGATATTTTTGTAATAATTATGTTCTTGGACAAAAAAAGTACCCAAATATAGACTACAATAAAAAGGTAACAGTTTCTAATTATTCATACACCATTTACAAAAAAAAATGTTAATAATTCTGGTCATTTATTTCTATCAAGAGGAATGGAAGGTTCAAAGAGTATTAAAGACTTACATGTAATGCTCTATGTTCATCATCAAGACTTACATGTAATGCTCTATGTTCATCATCAAGACTTACATCTAATGCTCTATGTTCATCATCAAGACTTACATGTAATGCTCTATGTTCATCATCAAGACTTACATGTAATGCTCTATGTTCATCATCAAAGTAAGTGTAAATTACATATCATTTTAATAATTCAGAACTGAAATCTAATACACTTTCAAACAAAATTTTGGGAATGTGCTAGCATCTTTGCCTCATGACAAAAATGAAATTAATCATGTTTTATAAATATAGAGGAATAGAAAAATATATAACAATGTTTTAAGTTATTTATTGATAGTATTAATTGGAAAAATAGGCAACAGAAATAAAGCACCAATTTGCCACAGGTCAATAGCAGTTTCACTGTATGGCAAATGATGACTGTGTGAAACATTGTGGTATTAAAGCCTATTCTTAAATAACTTTCAACATTTAAATGAGAAGAAATAACACTACCATTAGAAATACAGTCAGCAGTGATTTCCACATCATTTTCAGGAAATGGCTCTTTCGCTTGTTCACTTCCCCTGAAGATGTCAGGACTTTCTGTTCCCACAGAACTAGCACTGGTACCATCTCCTTCATTATGTGGTGGAAAGAGAGAACCTTGCTCTTCGTAGACTGCAATTATCTGTAATGATTATGAACATAATTGTGATATACCAAAACATTATCATTGTATAAATTCCTTTTGCTTAAATTCTGTTCATTTTTTAGAATAACTCCATGCAAATCTTTACATTTCAAACAAAATAAATCTCACACCACAACTGATGAAACAAAATATTAGTTTCTTATAAAGACAAGCAAGTTCAATACTCAGTGAAGTGAATATTTCCTTCCCATGAACTCAGTTACAAAGAACTATTTTCTGATAAATATCTTCTGTTATTCTGCAAACAATCTGGTCATTTAAGGGAAATTCTCTTCAACTTGAAGATGTCACAATAAAAATACACTTATAATAATCTGAAACTCAGATGCCAAACAAGATGCATGAAATATATTATGAGGAAAGTAAACACACATCCTTTAACTAAATATTTAATTCCTTACTTGTTCTCTGTCATCAGCCACATCATTCAACTGATCATCAGGATCAAGAATACCACCATCACAGGAAAGTTTAAGGTTGTGAATGGTTATCCAAGCATCTGGTGGCTTTAAAACAAAATTTAAAAAAGGCTTAAAAATGGCAAATAAACATCTACAATGACAGAATGCAATGAAAAGCTCATATGTTGAATATTATTTTAACGTATTCTTAATTTTATCAGGATTAATGCTTAACAATCCAACTGTAAAAAACACAAATTGATTACAACCTACAGATA
The DNA here is from genome assembly GCA_011833715.1 of Carcinoscorpius rotundicauda. NCBI lineage: Eukaryota > Metazoa > Arthropoda > Merostomata > Xiphosura > Limulidae > Carcinoscorpius > Carcinoscorpius rotundicauda. The sequence goes on along the minus strand of CM022406.1, from coordinate 36,324,155 downwards.
CATTGGTTGTATGTGCCGTTACAAATTTATTTTGATATTCTTATTTGTGTTCTGTTGTTAGGATGTTAAAACAGTGGTATTCCAAACATATCATCTTAGGACTGACAGCTATTAAGATTAATTTGTTTTCTTAGTCAATCATTCCTAAAGTTCAACAAAACAAACCAATGGCTTGTCTTGCAATACACTATTACAAAATATGACAGCACAATATACATTAATAAAAATATAATAAAAAGCCAGTTCATAATGCTGCATTTATAAAAGCCAAAATTACATGAACAAATAGTGTTGAGATATAAGAAATAAGTCATCACCTCTGCGTGTATTATTCCCGATTTGTTTACAAACTCCATGGATGGAAATTATTTTCAATGAATCAGAAATTTCAAAAACAAAAAAATATATACATAGAATTCTAAGCATTAAATGATATTTAACAACAGCAAAAAATAATTAGATGTAAGGCCAATAGTGTTTGATCAGAGCAGAGAGGTTTAAATTGTAAAAGCATTTATCTTGTGTCAACTGTACTGTACTGTACTGCATAAAGTAAATTTGTTCATCTAAGGGCTCTGTGTTTTGTTTATTTCTATCGATCTCTTGCAAGTTTAATTATCAAACAATGTGCTTGCTTAAAAATATGCAGTAAAGCCAGCCAACAATCTAACCTAAAGAACAACAACAACAACATAAATTTAAATAGCAATTTTCAAAATTACAATTTATTTTATCTCATGGTATCAAACCAAAACTGCCCTGCAAGAATTGCCCAAAACAGGTCACAACCATTGGTTGTACCATAAAACAGCTGTAAAATTTGCAGTTAGTAATGTTCATATTAACTTTTATTCATACAAAATTTCTTAATTTAATTTAGTTGGTTATAATTAAAACTAAAAATCACTGGTGGTCTCAGGGTTGAAAAATTTGCAATATTTTGACCATAACCACACACAGATTTCTGGTGTTAAGCCATAATTTAGTGACAGAAAAAGTGTAATATGAAAATGGAAATTAACAAATTTCAAAATAATTTATTTGGTACAACTTTACAAATCTCTCACACATTTTCACTTTTACTCTTAAATGTATTTGTTTCCCCACTTATTTCATTCTCCCTATGAATATGTGATATGCTCTTTTTCCCTCCATAACTTTCCAACTTAAATTTAAAAAGAACAAATTATTGTCAGTTTGTACTTACTGTAAATAAAAATTCACAAAATAAGTAGAAAATTTTTCATAAGGCATATGTTTTTTTTTCAATAAAAACAGTTTATTTTGTTTCTAAGTTTCATATGGATATATTCCTGCAGGCTGTATCTAGATTTACATACTTCCTAAAAGTATCAACAATAGTTACTCATTGTATTCATAAATTGTATTGTTTTTTCTAAGCTTCCCCCATTGGGTCAATGGTCAATTTACATACCTACTAGGCTAATGTTGGGGGTTAGATTCCTCATAATAGACATAGCAGATAGCACAATGTGGCTTTGTTCTAAAACACAACGTAGATGTTAAGCTGTATTAATAAAACATATTAGGTCCATATAATTAAGTCTATTTTGCAAAACATAGCTCTGTTCTGTTACTTAAAATTCAAATGTTTAAATCTTAAGGCAGTTGTTTTTGCTACTGTTCGTTTTACGTATATGACATAGTCTTAAGTACCTCTCTCCTATGAATATATATTTAAGAAACAGAAATCAAGCTGGCTATCATGCATTAGATGTTTAAAACTTGTTTGATGTTCATAGCTTTTTTTCTTTCTCTTTTTTTCTTCGTTAAATATATACATATATGTACATATATATATATATATATACATACACACACATATATATATATATACATGTAGATTAAAAATAATAATTATGAAAAAATAAAAAACATAAAAGAAAGGCAACTCAAAACAATATATGGACATTGCCTTAAAAAGGACCAGAGTACTGAGGTAGTGCTTTAGGGCCAGAGTAGCCAACACGAAAGTTAGGGATGGAGGAAGAGGTCTTTTAACACCTGGCCCTACTGGGCATATAAAATCCAACGTACCCAAATACCCACAAAGAAGAAGCGACCCATAATCAAACAAAATCAGGATATATCAAGTTTACCTATTTTATGTCAATATACTGTTTATAATTTTTGCTTTCCACAAATAATTTCACCTCACTTTTATTTCAGCTTGTCGATATTCACAGATCAAACTACGTATTCCCTGCAAGTGTTGTTTGAACCTCTCAATCTAGTAACTGATTTCAGAAAATACAATACCTGTAGACTGTTTCAAACCAAAACATTCACAAAAGCAGTAATGAAAAACAAACTCAAATAACTTGATCCATCTTTCAGATCAAAATAGCATCCTCACTCTGGTGGTCTTCATTCTTTGTTCAGTTCTCAGTTACTGATTAGTTTCTATTGACAAGCACTTATGTACGACTGTGTAGTTTCACACGCACATACTACACATAATCATAAGGGTATACCTACATACACACAAGGCTCCAACTTCTTTAACTTCTGTACATTATCATATACTCCAGTAACCTTTTAGGTTTGCCTCAGACTTGTGTGCCATTAACACAGTAACCTACATGTACAACTTCAACAATGGTTGTTACGATTTGGTAGCATGCCTGCACGAAGCAACTTTCACGAGTCAGTCTAAATTCCCACATGCTAATAATGTTATTTTTATTGTATTTACTTTATACATCATTTACTTATTCTCCCCTTCCCTTTTCGACACATATGGCCACAATAAATGGACATTCGCTGTTCCAATTGCATACTGTGGAACCATTTTATTTCTATTATGAATTGTATCATAGGATGTTGTGTAGGTCAGGTGCGTAATTTTTTACACCCGATGGCAGGATGATTTTTGCAAACACTTATGTGAACTGTTCAATTTGCAAATTGGTAATCTCTGATTACTTGAACCTGAAAGCTGTAAACATGCAGTCACAGAGTAATCTTGTTGTCACGATACTTGGATTATACTTGGGCCTACTGACTGATACTTACGAACTATAACTTAGATCGAAAAGCTTAGAAGCAAGTCTATATTAAAGACGTACCTTTTGGCTACTGAAAAAGCCTACATCTAGGCCTAATTATGTAATTCGATTGGTAAGAACAAGAGAATCACAAGAATAAACACACAATTTGTAGGTTAGTGATGCAATAAAATAATTCAACAGACCAAACTGTAGAGGGGAAAGATTGTATGCACCATACCCCCACCTAAAATGAAGGGGGATGTATACACTCTATCCCCCCAGCATCTACGCCCCTTGTGTAGGTAATTCATGAATTATAAAATACCATTGGCAATGTGCATCATAATCACATGCATCAGTGAATTTTGGATCCCACAGCTTCATTTATGAAGGAACTATCTTTAAAGTGTTTCATCTATAGAACTTGTAATATGCTAGGCCTGCTTGGTCATGGTAATGGTAGTATTTAACTTCATGTTGGAAGTAGGCTGTGCTGATAGAGAAAATTGTTTGTCCTGTTGAGTGTGGTCCTCAAGACCTCTTATGATTTATGCTGTTGGTGCAGTTCTTATAATACATCTCATAAACAGATATTTCATTAAACAGGCCGGATATACTGAAGCTGATAATCGTGTCTCGTGAGATTATTACTGTGGTTGCTTTCATAATCTCTACAAAACATAGTAAGTTATAAACACATAAGGATTCTTTACCTGTTAATGGTGATATTATTTCCACAAGAAGTTATTTGATGAATCTCTACAAATATGGAACTCTGAGGGTAGCATTGCTAATATGATAATATTAGATAAGACCACATTTGTTTGACTATTTCTCATTCAAATTATTTTTGATGTTTCTAGACATAGAATAAATTTTGTTTTTCTCTGTCAGCCTTTTGGGTTATATTAGATATTCTTTAAACATAATTTTGAGCTATTGGAAGCTTTGCCTCCATATAATGACTGGTGTTTTTGTCATTCTTTAACTTCCTGAGGACAGTTTTTCCTTTAGGATATTACATAAATTGAATTTACATTCAACTGTTTTCTGGCTTGTAAACTCGTTTTAAATCTATTCATTTTACTACATACGATAGGTATTTTGTTGTGCTTGGGCGAGATTTATTTATAGCAGATTTTATTGATTCTGCAAATTACGGTTGTTTCTTTATAGTCACTACGTGTTTGTGTCTATAGTGTTACGAAGTTTAGCAGTTTGAGGGTTCTCGCAATCTGCATGTCGAGAGTTTAAACAACTTTACCAAATATGCACGTCCTTTGAGCCGTGGAAGCGTTATAATGTGACGGTCGATCTTACTATTCATTATTACAAGAGTAACCTAAGACTTGGCAGTGGGTAGTGTTGACCAACTGCCTTCCTTCTAGGCAATCACTTCAAAACTAGAGACGACCAGCACAGATAACCCTCGTGTAGTTTTTCGCGAAATTTGGTAAAAAAAAAAAACAGAAAACATTGAAAATTAATGAGTGATTATTAGTTTCTTAATATGTATTTCCTTATTACGTGAAAAGGTATGTTAATATAAAGTTTGAATAGTTGTGGGCATTTTGTTATAACCTATGATGTATGTGTTACCTATGTTTTAATACAGGTTGCTCGTACTATGCTGTTTACTGTGTTTAATTTGGTGATCTTGTGTGACATGTTTACGTACCATGCATTTTATGCCTGTTTCAGTCAGAAATTTTAAATTTTTTCCAGTTGTTTACGTTTCCATGCTGTAATGTCAAATCCTCAGGTAGGAGATGGTTGAACAAATATTTCGTGCAAACAACTTGTAGATAGGTGGCTTGTGTCGCTCTGTCAGAGTTCTTTCTCGAGTATATTGTGTGCTGTTATCCGAGGCATGATTGATTGTTTTTGCAATCGATTTTGAAGTTCGAGGATTATCAGTTTATTACAAAACACCACACTTTGCTTACAACGGCTGGGGTACGACTTGATGTAGGTATCAAATTTCTGGACGGTCCTGGAATCCCAAGTTGATTCAGATTATTTTCTTTCCACTTCTATTAAATAAAAGGAATATCCCTGTCTTGAAATTTCTAAATTCCCAAAATGAATACATTTGTGATAAAAATGAATCAATATTTTCCTTAAGAAAGCACTGTTACGTAGTCTGACAAAAAGATCATACAATCTACGAATCGTTGAACGTAATCGAAATGCATTTCGGAATCATTTCAGCGCGACTTTATCTCGGCCGCGATTGGCACGTGACTTGGTGATACACAGTGCAATTATCCGTCGATGTGGTTTTGAATATATTTGCTACTAATACGTGTTACAAGATTATGGAGGGCATTTTTTGCTACACAGGCTACAATTAGATTTACCTTATACACTACTAAAAGATAAATAAAAAAGGAACTATGTTCATGATGCATGAAATAGTTGATTTACGGTAAATTAAAAACCACATGACGATTCAAAAAAGTGGAAAATATTAAAGTTGACAGCAATCCCTACTTCATTTTGTTTTATACACGTGCATTCAGGCTTGTATTAGGTCTTTCCTTTAACTTCGTAGTTTCAAAACACCGATTATAATAATAAATCCCATAACAACTATTTTGAAAAATGTATACCAGTCGAATTCACCCAGTAAGTGTACATGTATGAAAAACAAAACTTTTACGCCTGCTACTTAAATATCAAATTGAACTTGTAAGATCAGCAACGTGCACATCCAGCTGTTGATAATGATTAGGGCTGTGGCACTACTTAAATTCATTTTCGACGATGTTGTACTACGCCCTTGGAAAACTTGTAAATTTCAAACATTCAAGTTACAGGAAGGTAATGATGCATAATGGTACAAAATTAAACGACGTGATCTCCTCGTTTTCAGGCAAAATATCCGATTGAATATTTACATGAACGTTTTAAGACATTGAGTAATAAATGCAGTAGCCTTTCAACTAGAAATCGACAGCACTACGAAAATGTGTTTGGAGATGAAACACTGCAATTATATATCCAACATTTGACAGTTAAAATCATATTTATGTGATTAACGTAACTACAAGTTTGATGGTACATGAAGCAACTGTATTACAAAGTGAGTACATGTTTTCACCATCAGTGGAAATTGTAAACTAGTAAACGTCTGCTTAACGTTTCTTAATTAGAAGAAACCGAATTAAACTTTAACTTCTTAAAAAAAATAAAAATAAAACCAACCTCAAACGATTCATGGTTAATGTCCGCTCTTGATATCTAACTCTGACAGTCAAAATAACGTCAACGACTTTTAACCCTTAAAGGAGCGGGAATGTTGTAGATAGCATCAATTGATGACAGTCGCCGTTAAAGGGTTAATGCATTTTTTTAAACCTTCAACTATCGATATTTGATTTCATTATTATCTGTACATAATAAAAAGAAAAATAGCGGGTACTGTATATAAATTTAGTACGATTTCTTATATCCTTGTATTATGAATAAAACTGGTAATACCATCAAAAGTACCTAATACAACACATTTAATGCCATGAATTATATTTAAAAATATTATATATTGTGAAACCTGTGAAACAGTTTAAACGTATATGCTGCTAACCATGACAACGGTATCGTCACAATTTTTTTTTAATACCATTCCCATCTGGATATTGATTTCGCTTTAAGATTTCCTTCTTTCTATACAAATATGTACATCTTTCAAACTCATACAGTGAAAAATAGTAATATCAAACTTTCCTGTTTCAACCACCAGGTAACACTACAAAATCAACAATACTCAAAAAACTCTATTTTAGACAAATTAAGCCTATACAGTTTTATCAGAATAAATAAAGCAGCCAGTTACTTTTAAGTCAATACAGGTAAATATGACACTAACTACCAAGGGCAATACCAGTTAAAAACACCAAATCGGTTATTATGCTTCTGGCATCTAGAAAGTTACTACAAGAGGAAAGGTTCTTAGACAAACCAGATCCAGAAAAGGATCTAGATTCCGATTCATACATCCGTTTAATTATTACAATCTAACAACAAAACTATATAAAGCCACTCTATGTCCATTGGCGTAAATAATGAAAAGCAATTAAGGTTTGACACAATTTTGTACTGACACACAAACTCCCATATGATAAACGTTTCTCAAATATACAACAACCATCCTTCTCTTACAGAAACCGTGCATTTATTTCTAACTTTAACTTAAAGCTTTTGCTTGGTGAAATTTAAAATTTCGGTTGTTAGACCTTGCTCTTAACGTCTTAACATTAAGATACAAAACTATCTAGGAGTTTGTTTTTTATATTCTGCTGTATACCATATATTCCTGACATCAGCAAACAAATAACCAACATTTGGCAAAAACTAGTAACAAAATATAACATTCCAGTTAATACTAAATTTATTCAAAAACCAGGCACAAAACTAAGGTCTATACTATGTAAGAACTACACTGACAAACACCACACCAACATTATTTATAAAATACAATGTGATAACTGCCACGACTTCTATATTGGAGAAACAAGTAGAAAAATGGAAACCAGATTCAAAGAACATAAAAAGTCACCTTCACACGTTTTCGAACACTGCAAGTCAAATGGACACAACATAACCATAGAAAACACTAAAATACTAAATAAAGAAACAAACATAAACAAACGCAAAATTAAAGAAGCCTTACTTATACAACAACTTAAACCCAAAATAAACCAATATAAAGGAACGCCATTATACCTATATTAATAGCACTAACATTATATTGTACAAAAGTCATGTTATCTAGTCTTAGCTATTTACACGGCGTAAGTTTACAAGCTTGCAAAGTAGTTTCTACTAAAACCCTCAACATGCCGCATTTGACAGATAATAGTGTATCATCGTTTCAACTTTCTGTAATTTCTATTCAAAAATAGTTTATTCCTATTTAATAGTTGATTTTGTTTTTTTCTATGTGGATTATTTACATCTCCTGTGCTGTTAACGACTGGATTAAATGAAACACTGTTTTACAATACATTATATTTAATAAATCCATGTAGATGGGACGAAAAGTGAAAAATTCATACGTAATACATTTGTCACGAATATCGATCATGCAAGCCCAGCATGGCCAGGTGGTTAAGGCACTCGACTCGTAATCCGAGGGTCGCTGGTTCTAATCCCTGTCATACCAAACATGTTCGCCCTTTCAGCCGTGGTGGCATCATAATGTTACAGTCAATCCCACTATTCGTTGGTAAAAGAGTAGCCCAAGAGTTGGCGGTGTGTGGTGATGACTCAAGTTCTACAATACCCCTTGTGTGGCTTTGCGCTAAATTCAAAAAACAAACAAATAATCGATCAGGCAAAAATATAACGGTAACCTGATGTTTTTAAAGATTTTAACCATTTCTTAATTACTTATTATAATAATAATTCTCGAGCTTACCCGTATAAAGTCCAGCTTTACAGCAAGTAAACCAACTTTAAATATACTTATTTCATGCCACAATACTCTGTATATGCAAGTAATCGCAGTTTCTTTTCTCCCTCCGAACGAACTAGATTGTGGTTCAGAAACTGGTACTCAGCTGATAATAAAGCGTTATTTTACCTGAATCTCACTTCCAAACGCCAGTCTCTAATACTTGTGGGCTTATCCACCGATGGGACAGCGGTAAGCCTAAAGAGTTTCAACGTTAAAATCAAGGTTCGATTTCTCCATGGTTAACACTGCAGATAGCCCAATATGGCTTTGCTCTAAAAACAAACACATATTTACGTATTTATGGGAAATAGATGTACTTTCGTAATGTTCCTGATGTTTAGATGTATCGTGTGCAGCTACCTTTTGGTGCAAACTTCAGATGCATAGTTTTGATATCTGCTTTTCGACATCAGGCTTAGAGTTCCAAGGTAACACACAGAAGAAACATGTCATTCATACAGAGATCCACAAAAGTTCATGTTTTACTATATTATTATGTGAAATAAGAAGAATAATCTTTAGGTACATTCTATGGCTTCACGAAACTATAGGTGCACCTTTTGGCACACGACAACAGTGGATAGGTTAATCCTTCCAGCAGTGGAGGCCCGGCATGGCCACGTGAATTAAGGCGTGCGACTCGTAATCCGAGGATCGCGGGCTCACATCCCCATCGCGCTAAACATGCTCGCTCATTCAGCCGTGAGAGCGTTATAATGTTACGGTCAATCCCACTATTCGTTAGTAAAAGAGTAGCTCAAGAGTTGGCGGTGGGTGGTGATGACCAGCTGCCTTCCCTCTAGTCCAGTGGTTCTTAACCTGGGGGTCGTTTGAAGTTTCTCGGGGGGTCATGGGAGGTTTGGGAATTATTGGGGAAACCATGGAGCAGTTTGTAGTTGTTGTTGTAACTGTCCACCAATGAAAAACACGCTGAAGTGCGACAGTTAAACCGCATCGAAATGCTTGTTGCGCAACCACCTGTCTAATTTTGAGTAAAATTTTTATATATTACAACATTTTGAACTGCCTAAATTTTTAACTACATATTATTAATACATTGAACTTAAAATTTAAATATCAGTTTCCATAGTATTTAGTATATTTTCTCAGTATATATCAACCCTGATACAGAGTGAATAAGTGAGTTTTGTGTGATGTTCAGTAATTCCACGGATTTTGCATGTTTAGCACTTGTAGTATTTCTCAAGGTCATTTATTTGTAACATTTTCAATAAATTAGGATCTTCATATAGTTTTGTTTTATTCTACCTTCAAGCAAAGTTCACCACTACAAAAATTGTTATAGAGGTCACGGTAATACCGTGGAGAGTCTCAAGGGGTAAGACGATGAAAAAAGTTAAGAACCACTGCTCCAATCTTACACTACTAAATTAGGGACGGCTAGCGCAGATAGCCCTCGAGTAGCTTTGCACGAAATTCAAAACAAACAAACAAACATCCAGCCGTGGAAGCACTATAATGTTATACGAGATATAAAAAACACACAGGACAAGTTGTGGTCACACATGTAATTCACCCATTTGATTTTCCCAACTTCAAAATGCCTGTATTTCCACTTCGGTGATCGTTTGTCTTCCACGCGTGAATACGAATATGATCACAATTAAACTAAGTACCCACCTCCTAGTGGGAGTAAACAAAGAGGTGCCAACACTGGTGTAATGGTACACTGAAAAGTGGGAGACGTCTCTTGTGATCAAGCTCCAAAGCTACCACTGAACCATGGTGTTCAAGTGTCACAGTGAACTGTATGAAAACCCGTAACTTAAATAGCTGCACGTGAAGTAAACCTGACACGTGAATAGTGCAAACACTACGTTAAGACGAGGTTCGAAGTGTTATAAACGAGAAGAGATAAGGTAGAATTACATAGAACACATGGTTAAGAGCATGGATTTTGTTATAGTGTATTTACCAGTAGTTTTTCTTTTAGCCAAACTCGCAAGATCTTTCAGGAAGTAACAGCTCTTATTCTAGAATTAGCAAAATGAAGTAATTCATGATAACGAGAAATCCACTTGAAGTAACAATGTATTCTAAAGACATTTAGTATGTGTATTAAAACTTAAATTTAAAGAAAGTACAGAACAACGTCAACAATCTGAGAACATTTTCAGTCGTTCTGTACTTTATTTTGAAGTTCTAATACTCATTTCAGCTGTTTTTAGAATATTAGTTAGCAAGATAATAAAAGAACCACAAACATAAAGAAGTTGTTTGTTCTTGTTTGTTTTTTCCTTTCTGTACAATAAAACAGTTTCAGTCTCTTGAAACAGCTCTCTATTAACCAACAACTGGAGGCTAAGCCTCTGGATTTCAACATTTATAAAAATTTACAGCAATTTTTCTTCAAATATTTCAAGTTGCTATTCTTAGAAACTTCCGAGCAAGACAGCTATCTCACGCTTTAAATGTTAGAGTACGCTAAAGGTGTTCCTCTAATGCAAGTTAAGTTGAATACGATGTTTTCCTGCAGAAATCGACTTGATGTAGCAAGGTGGTTAGGGCGTTTGACTTACAGTCTGCGAGTTTGAAACCATATCACGTCGAACACGTTCGTCATTTCAGCCGTGCGAGCATTATAACGTTACGCTCAATATTAATATATGATGGTAGCCTCAGAGTAAATTGACTTCACGGATAATTTTCGGTTACAGCACAGAACATTTGTCTGAAGGGTCAGTATCACGAACCTACCTTTACCTTCCGTAACTGCAAATTGTTTGGTCTTCACAAAAGTTGACAAATAAACTTTGCTGTTTCTGACTAAATAGTATATGCTATATCAAACAACAAACTACTCAATAAATAAAACCATTTTGTATAAAATTACTTCACAGATATAACGATAAAAGATTACTTGTTGCAAGCTCAATTCTGAACAGACTTATCTTAGTTTATCTTAGACCCCAGTGGCTCAGCGGTATGCCTGCGGACTTACACGCTAAAATCCGGGTTTCGATACCCGTGGTGGGCAGAGCACAGATAGCCCATTGTGTAGCTTTGTGCTTAATTCAAAACAACAAACAACTAGTTTATCTCGACAGCGGTAACTAAGTTTTCATTCTGGTTTTTGTGCGTTTTGAGCTAAGTAACACTACTCATTCGCTTTTAAGATATGTATTAAGAGACGCTTCTCTTTTTTAAATTTTGCGAGCTTCAGTTCGAAATTTAAAATGACAAAAATCACGATTTCACTATACTTATAAACACATTGTGCAACAATGGAGGTTAATGTTTTTCTAATAATCTAGGGAAATACAAATAAAATGTCTTGTAGTTCACACAAAAAGCGTTGTTTAACAAATAACACAATATTATACCCTCATTCAAGCTTCTGTATTTATTAATGCATTACACAGCTACGAGGACAACACGCTGCCGTCCCTAAATGAGAGCTGTAAACCAGATGAAAGTCAGTCAGAAGCACTTTGCTGTACACTCTAAGGGATTTGCTACCATTTTTATAACGCACCCACACCTTATTGTACAGCTTCGAAATACAGAGCTCTGCAACGTGGGCAATCCGTGCTCTCTCATTTAAAAAAGGTACGTTAATCGATAGTTGAGGTCCGTTCGAAACACCAACTAACATAATCTACAAATGATATTTAATGCGTTTTACCTGGAAATATTGTAATATAAGAGCAGTGTTATAATAACGAGGCTCGACATTTTGTTTTTGACATTACTGAGTCTGACAAACATACTGGGCACCAACAGATGTCTGAAAGGAAGACAGATATTACCATAAAAAAATTCCCGATGCAGGAAGTGGCGACTAATGCCACATTAGCACTTTCCAAACGAGTACAAGGTGATCGTGGGTGTGGATACACATATACGAATGGAAACAAACGGCGAGAATATCCGTTACGGAATGTGTAACTAATTCTCAGTCGTGCTTTTCGAGCATCTGGAATATGATTGTTTATGTTCTTGTTAACCGAATTATATACATTATGACTGTCTCTTCGAAGAAGTAGTTGATGAAATTGAATACACAGTCCTTTGTTTGTTTGTTTGATGTTGGTTTTTCTAAATCGAAAAACTTGAGTTTGATTCATATAAAAAAAAGTGCATTACATGTTATTCAGGTTAAACGAAGGATTGATCGAGGTGGTTAACAATCCCTATGGTTTTTATTTGTAAAAACAAGTATCCTTTACATATTATTCAGGTTAAATATAGAATCGATCGAGAGGGTTAATAACCCCCAAAGTTTTCTTTTTCTTTTAAAGTCTACATAACACATTATTTAGATCAAATGTAGGATCAATCAAGATGGTTAATAGACCCCGAGATTTTCATTAAAAGAGGTTATCCCCTCACCCCACAACTACGTACGATACGATACGATGTAAGTAAGCTGAGAACTGGATTTTTAGGTACATCGCACAATGTAATCGGTGCTTTAGTTGACTTATAACAAAACATGATACACTTGAGATTTTGATGTTTTATATTTCCGATAAACACTTTTACTTAAGCCTTTCTTATACAACATGAAAAACAAACCTCAACACAGAAGCCACTGATTTTTAACACGAAATAAATAAATAAATCTACAATTAAAAACACTTGGGTGCGCCAGATGCTTAGAAGCGGTTTCAAAGTTTGGAGCATGTCAGAGCATTGACGTCACGTGTTATTGCAAACCAAGTACATGAAGTATCATTAAAGAATGCAGTGCGAAAGAAGGTGTAGGTCATTGTGTTATCTTTCGTATGTACGAAAGTTAAAAAAAAACAAAAACATGTCATGTGTAAGTAACAAGGTAAATACCAGGTGGTGGCGCTGCTATCGTGACCGATGCTAACTATTTTTCATAAAGTTTACACATCTGGATCCGATGTTGTTGTTGTTGTTGTTTTGAATTAAGCACAAAGTTACACAATGGGCTATCTGTGCTCTGCCCACCACGGGTATCGAAACCCGGATTTTAGCGTGTAAGTCCGCAGACATCTGGATCCGAGCTTATGACAGTCCAAGTAACACTTAGTCGAAGTGGCTATCATCTCCTGTTCAGTCCTTATCACTTGTACTTTTTTAAAAAAAATCAACAAGTTTTACCAGTTTTGACCGTTAAGATTTCTCTGTTTTTAAATAAAACACAAAGCTACACAATGGGCTATCTGTGCTCTACCAACCACGAGTATCGAAACCCGGTTTTTAGTGTGCAAGTCCGCAGACATACCACTGTGCCACTGAGGGACGACCGTTAGGATTTGTTTGTTGTTAAGAGCAAAGCTACACAATGGAATATTTGTCCTGTGCAAACCGCGGGTATCGAAACCGGATATTTAGCATTATATGCCCTGAGAATTACCTCTGATACATGGGAAGGGAGGGCTGGCCATTAGAATAAAACTTAGATATATAAGAAAAAAAATACCGTGCTCTTACTATCAGATATTTTGGTGGTCGCTTTCTTAAGTTTCAAAACTACTGACAAACTACACTAGCATTTCCTAACTCAAGTTCGTGTTTGAATACATATGATGTAACATATAACCAGGTGCAAAATACTAAGCGCGTGGTATCCCCTAACAGAGATTTTCTCCGTCTACCACGGGTGGTGGTGTTACAAGTCGATTATTTAGCCTAATGAATATTTATCCGCATGAACTAGTTGGACTATGTACAACATTACGTATCAGAAAACATTACGGTTACACAACTAGGCCACACCGAAGCAACTAAGCATTAGCAGCGAAGCGCAAAATTCATTACCACCGGCTAAATGAAAATAATAGTAACTTAAAAGAGAGAGAAGGAAAAATATAAAGCTAAATCAAAGTTACATAAAATGCACCAAGAAATGACATTACAAACATTATGAGGGGAACTAACCAATCTTTACTTCTGTTGTAATTCGGACATGTTTGGCTTAAATGCAGTGTGAAACTATTCGTGTGGTTAACATTTGAATTATTTGCGAAAACAGATTTAACTGAAGCACAACTAACTTTGTAGAAAATAGTTACATCCAAGAATGGGCAGTTACATATCAAGCTATATAATGCTGTAACTGCATAGGAATTGTATATTCATCAACGATATAAATTATTTTAACACAAAACATAATCGATGTATTTCAGACTGAAAAAAAGAACACCAACGAGAGTCTAATAGCTTTCTAATAGGGACGTCTCTTGGGTTTAGCTTCTAGCGACTGACTATAATTGTAGCAAAAGAAATACACGTCATAAATTTAACGATCAGCTAGGACTATTTTATTAAAATACCGCCATATTGGTTTTTTAAGTGTGGCATAACTTTGAAAATAAATCAAGTCTATTCAATGAGTGAGTGATTTGTAAATCAATTATTAAAATAAAAAGTATTTCCCACTTACAATTTATAACTAGAAAATAATTACTTTTATTTCTTTAACCAAACATAAACAGAAAAGGCTTAACGTTAAGCACGATAATGAACACCTCTCAACAAACAATGTGAAACCTTTAATTCATATTTAAATATGTTAACTCAATGGCATATTTACAAGTTTGAAAATCGAAACTTTTCAACTTGCACTCTGGTATTATTCATTCAGAAATTTAAGATATTTTATAACAAAGTTATTAGATATTGACAAGCAAATGTTATTAAAATAATGAGGTGTTTTGCATGGCGAGAATGCAGTGTTTCAGTTATATGTATAATTTGACATTTAATATCAATAGTAACGGAGCATAGAAGGTAACTAAATGTACTGACAGATGAAAAATTTTTCTTAATTTAAATTTTAAAGCAGTAAAACTACTGTGTTGTAAAGCGAATGTTAAACATTCGTGTTTTTAAAGGTACGGTATAGATTACATTTTCCGTTTGGTTGTAATCTTAGGTAAATACATAATACCATGCAAGTTAATCCAAGATAAAATTTAAATCAACAATAACGAAACAATGACAAATTTATGTTTTGACATATTCACCTGTACTCTTTAGTGCAACGCTTTGTTTTTGTTAGTAAAACATATCAAAGTGTGAAAACTTGTATCCATATAGATTTGTTGTTCCATTAGTGTGGATTTAAGTTCTACTTTTCCCATTTGGCACCTAGTTTACGTTCAATCATGTTGTTTTTTTTATTGAGTACAAATTTATTACTTTCGTGTTATAAAAACAGAATGTTTTGCTTGCATAGGTTGTTATACACACTATTTGCACAACTTTTATGAGCTTTTAGTTATAGTTTTAGTAACTATAACTTGTGTAACTTACAACCTATTAAAATGTTCTTTTCATTGGCGTAACTACAAAAGATGTGCCTTTCCCTACATAAACAATAACTGGGTCCCTTACATTTATTTTCCTATGATTGTTTGTGTTACCATTCTGGCTGATTAATATCATTATATCAACAGAACAGTACAATCGCTTTTCACTATAATTAAATTATAGGTCTCTTCCCCTTGTCAGCAATTACTGAGTTTGCCTGGACCTCCTGTTCCCTCCCCCCTTTAGCTCGGGCACCCCCGCAATTACGGGGACAATACTTAAGCTACTGGTTCTGCTAAACATTGGAATAACAAATATTTGATCTTACTTAATATCATAGACACTATAGGAGCGATCATCTCGGTCACTGATGGAAAATAATAAAAGAGAACTTGTAATAATCTTAAACAAAATCAGTTGTTTTAGAACTGAAAAGATGATCTTAAAATACTTTACGCTTAATTCTCTTACATCTACAGGCAGTTGAGAGTCACAAAATCACAGTTAGTGAATTATATGAAGATTTAAAAATATACTGTTCACATTATCTAGCGTTCAGTGTGCAAACTTGGGTAGCAAGTGATTGGCGGTTCTTTTGGCACATTTACAGTGTGTGCGACAAAAGTTGGAGCTACAAACTAATACATCGACTTAACAGAACGAGTGCTATTCGTTCGAGGATATACATGATTTGCACACATAGAACAAATTAATATACCGATTACTGAACAAAATTTAATTATTTGCTGATGCACTAACACTCGTGCACTTATTTCCATGACAGTCTCGTGAAGGGTGAAGTATCTGTTACACTTTATGACTGCATCATCAGGCTGTACTTTTACATTACGGTATACAGATCGTAACTTCGAAGTAAATAAAGAAGGTATTTATTTACACTATATTGACGTAGTGACATTGAGATAATACGGTTTATAGGTCAAAAGTAAAATTAGGAAATTTTTACATGACGGTACGACTCGTGGCTCTAAGACAAGTAATTAATCTAGGTACTTATTACCTCCGCTACTCTATGTGTAAAAGTGTTTTTGCGCACGGGCAAGATTTCTCGAAAACGACTGAATGGATTTAGATTAAAGTTAGTATACACTTGGGCTACGAACCAACTTAGAAGCGATTAGTTTTTGGGGTAGTCGAAGTTCAAAGTTAGGAAAATAAAAAATCCACACTTGCTGACCATTGGACTGAATTTCCACACTAGTTTTGACCTATAATTCAGTCAAACATTATTGGATTTTGATGAAACTTGGTGGAAATGTGTAAAATATTATTCCCCATTATCTTGCCTTAAATTGTCCGTGTCTGGTTGTGACAACGAATATACGGATACATTTTCCTACTTTCTTGAGAGCCGAATACGCCCAGTATTGCCGCCCACTAACTAATAAAGCGGTAAGTCTACGGATTTACAACGCTACAATCAGGGGTTCGATTGCCCTCGGTGGACTCAGGAGATGTGGCTTTGGTATAAGAAAACACACACGATCAATATTGCGTGGCGGAGGCAGATGCCCTACTGAGTTCCCCCTCTAGTTTACAATACATTTATGCAACGACGTTTATATAATCAGTTTGCAAGAACAATTTAAAAGCAAGAAAAATAACTGATCTTAAAATTGAAAATATATCATTGATACGAAACGGATATTGACGTATAAAACGTTAGAACTCAACTCTTGAAAAATAACGAGGTTATAACTGTTCAACTATAACCTTTATCACAAAAATAACAAGTGCACGTTTCACAACTACATTCTCATTTATATAATCTGTAATTTCCTGATTATCCAAGGTATAAACATGAAGCAAAAACACTTTCCGGTCCGTTTACCTGACTACGGGAAGTTACAACTTGCTTGTTCGTAAACAAGCGTTAATTATGTAAAGACATAATAGATGAATACAACATTTGAAAACAGAGAAAACAGCGGCGAGAAGTATTAGCTTTTCAAACTGGGAAAAGTTCAGGCGGTTAATTAACGTTCCATTAAAATTGTTTTGAATTTGCAAATCATCGAGTAGCGTAATAAACACAGCCGATATAGAGACATATATTACTGTTACTATTGTTTAAAGCTTTTTAATCTGGTGTAAAAAAAATGAAAGCCAAAATTCTCATATTATAGAAGCACGATGAATAATCTGAATAAGAATAAACAAATTATAGTACCAGTGGCGGGAACTTTATGAAATATCTAATTTTTTTTAGAATATCGATATCTCCATGTTTAAAGCAATATGAAGACGGAAAATAAGCCACCAAATAACATCTTATCGAGCTGTACACAGACATTCATCCACACACACACGGATACAGGTCTAAACTCTCGCATGTAAGCCTAACATGAGTGTTTTGTTGTGGATTTTGTGCATAAATAAAGCCTTAGCGGTCAATAGTAAAGGTCTTACATCGTTGTTTGATTTGTTTGTTTGTTTTTTGGAATTTCGCACAAAGCTACTCGAGGGCTATCTGTGCTAGCCGTCCCTAATTTTGCAGTGTAAGACTAGAGGGAAGGCAGCTAGTCATCACCACCCACCGCCAACTCTTGGGCTACTCTTTTACTAACGAATAGTGGGATTGACCGTCACATTATACACCCCCACGGCTGGGAGGGCGAGCATGTTTAGCGCGACGCGGACGCGAACCCGCGACCCTCGAATTACGAGTGCACGCCTTAACGTGCTCGGCCATGCCAGGCCCTCGTTGTTTGAACTGAATCTTTACTGTTTAAGGTGTTTCGTTTTTGTTGTTTTTTGCCGAACGTTCTATTGCAGTGCACTTGATAGTAATAATCACAAACTATTTTAAAGTATTTAATATAGATGTTTATTATAATATCTTGCTGTAGAATGGGTATTTTCTTTATTTTTTTTACCTCTGAACTGACTTCACACGTGGTGATAACGTGGCGTCAGGCGAGCACGCATGTATTTTAACGTATCTGTAGGCTAAAAGCGGTAAATAATTTGTAAAAATATTCTTTAACAAAATATAGAAATTAACCCAGACATTCATATTTTTTACACTCTTGTAACTGCAGTTGTTAAAAAGACATTAAACTGATATTGTAGTTATTAATTTAACAAGACGAAAATAAGCTTTGACTTGTAGTACTTAAAACTTGGATGACAACTAACACTGACGAGTTTGTATTTTTTGCTGAGCGCAAAGCTATACGATGTGCAATCTGTTTTATGATTATCAACGGTATCGAAGCCCGGTTTCTTGACTTATAATGCTAGGTGCTTAGTTTTACAGAAACTTCCCAACTGGGGTGTTCAGGGATATTGAGATTCCCCCTTCGCCCTGCTCGCCATTGAATTTTGATGCGAACATTCGAAATTTAGATTTACTTTTTCGGTCTGGTTTGTTTTTATTTTACTCAGTTGATACTGAAGACTGAAACAGTTTCAGAGAAGAGCGAACGTAGGAGTCCGGTTGGATCAAAGTTCCAAACAAAACACATTGTCGGTTGAATACAATTAAGACATTTCCATCTCAAACCATAAACAACTCTACGTCCGGCCCAGCCACGAGGGTGTGTCTGCATCTTTCTGTCTTAGCGAAAGAAGACCCACAATTCAGGCTACAAAAGGCTTACAGCTGTGCTAGCATGATGTCTGTTGCTATAGTTACCCCGCTACGTGTCAAGTTGGCTATACTATTACATTTCAGGAGTTTTGGAGTGTATATGAGCGATCGAGGGCAATATCCTTTCAAACTTGATATTGGGAGACACGAGTTCCAATTATAAAAAAACAAAACAAAAAATAACAGCATGGTTTACACAAGTATTTGAACTTGTGAACATACTTAATGTGAATAATCTTTCTACGACCAATGTATTGCATTACATTAGATAATTTGTAATTTAGCAAAATATCATCAATTCTTACCAGTGCTTCATAAAATCTTTTACTGGCTACGAGAAAACGTGTATTCACAAAGTGGAAAATAGGGCTAGTTTCATCAAGTGACATCGTGGTCCCAAATAAAAACATATTTCATAAGGATTAGAAGTTAAACTTTTCTTTTTGGTTGGTTTTTAGCGTAAAGCTTCAAATAAACTACTTACGTTCTGCTCGCCGAGAGAGATCGAGCCCGGAATTTAACGTTGCAAGTCTGTAAACTTACCGTTGACCCAACACGAGGGTAAGGGGACAGAAGTTTATATTAACCCTTGTTTTGTTTTTGAATTTCGCACAAAACTACTCGAGGGCTATCTGAGCTAGCCGTCCCTAATTTAGCAGTGTAAGACCAGAGGGAAAGCAGCTAGTCATCACCACTCATCGCCGACTCTTGTGCTACTCTTTTACCAACGAATAGTAAGATTGACCGTCATATTATAACGCCCCCATAGCTAAAAGGGCGAGCATGTTTGGTGCGACGGGGATACGAACCCGCGATCCTCAGATTACGAGTCGCACGCCTTAACCCACCTGGCCATGCTGGGTCATCTGACCCATGTTGAACCAAACGAAATAAATTGCAGTGACCTAATACAAAAAATAAGAGAAAGAGACAAATTAGGAGTTTGGATGGCAGTAAAAGGAGAATAAGTTAACAACAGAAATGTTGATTTTCTTTAAATTACTTTACAAAATTTACTGAGAAGTTTATGAAAAAGCCTATAAAAATACTACGTACATTAACTTGATTTTCAGCCCAACTGTTATTGAGGGGTAAATTTCTCTTTCTAACATCAGTTTTGTTTCTTATAACTAAAAAACAAACAGAGACAATGTTTATCAAATCAATCACACTCCTTACAACTGTAATAATCAAACAGTTTGAGTTCTTAACAAATGATTTACTAGCAAAAGCTAACAATTAACAACTGCTCAAAGGCGTGGTGGTTAGAGCGATCGGGTCGCAGGTTCGAATTTCTTTCACCAAACGTGTCAGCCCTTTCAGGTGCAATGACGTTATAGCATGATGATCATCCAACCATTTGTTGGTAAAATAAATCTAAGAGTTGGCGGTGGGTGATGTTGACCAGCTGCCTTCTCTGTAGGCAATCACTAAGACAAACCACCCACTCAGAATTTAGAATATTTGCTTAATGCGGAACAATAAAATATTACCACTAGAAAAGCAGCCTTTACAAATAAAACATGTACTTCTAAAACATTTCTTTAAATAAACTTTCGTGTCTTTTAAAGTAATTTTTCCAGAAATGAGTGTCATAAAATTTAATATTATATATTTTGTTTTTTTACACTAACTTCATATATAAGAGTTGACTTCCTAAAGACACCGATTATACAGTACACAAAGCTTTGAGTATCTATACGCTACAGTCGTTTACTGTTCTATTACTGGCTGGTAATCCCAGTTTCACCTCACACTTAAGCTTCTTAAGGAAACTCCATACCAACTCCAAGAGTTAACATTTTTTACACTAGAATATATGATGTTTTTTAGCTTAAGTAACGTAAAGAAGAAACAAATATATTTTTCAATACACATACGACATTCTTGGTATCTTATGTAGGTTTGAGCGCAATTCATCAAACCGTTTCTTTTGTAGGTTGGCAAGAGAATAATACAAACATTACAAATTGGAAGTTTCAGTAAGTTTTCTTTTCCTTAAGCCTAACATTGTGCTTTGTTGTGCATTTTGTGTGTGTATAAAGCCTTAGCGGTCAACAGTAAAGGTTTCACATTGTTATTTGAACTGAATCTTTATTGTTTAAGATGTTTTTCCCGAACGTTCTATTTCAGTTTTGTGCAATTCCTTGGGATTCTCACCCCGTTATATGAGTCACTGTCGTAGTTCACAATATATATTGTACGTTTTTCTTTTTGTAGGGCAAGGCAAATGTCCGAAATTTATTACTTAAAAGTTAATATTAAAATACTTTCAGCATGTTTACATTTTCTGTTCGTTACTACTAAACCAACGTATTAATGTAGAAAATACTAAAAAATAAAAGCTATAAATGTTGAAATTCAAGCGCATTAAGGTACTTCGGCCTGTACAAGATAATTTCCTCAAACACAATAATTTTCACTGAAATACCTTTTTAAGTTCAGCTACATGCAACAAACTTACACCTCAGTTTTTGATGCGTTTCAACAGGAAACTACATTCTATTCTTTCTTTGAAAAAAAATGTAAAGAAACGTCACATTTTCTGGAATCATTTCTCTTCTGCACTTTATTACTTCCTGTCTTATTAGTGAGAGGTCCTAAAGGAAGTGTTTTCATCCCTTTGCTTTATTAAGTTCTAATTCAAATCACGGGCCACAACTGGAACTACTTCCTTTGGCGTTGAGTTTTCTGAACATCAACGTTTTAGGTCAATACGTCACACCAGAGAACTTGAGCTCGGGGTTGTACTGACTGAAGAATGGAATAAGGTCCATATACCATTACTGCATACCCGAAGGACCAGAAAAACACCCCACAGTATATAAAATACTGAAAGGGGCGGGTAAGCCATACTGGTGATAGCAACTCTTTCTGTCATATTACTTCTGCCTTAAAAACAGACTTTGGGTTTTTAATAAACAAATGCTTCACCTAAAGTATTCTCTCGTCCCATCTCCGTTGTTGAACAACAAATTAACGTTGTACGCACGTGTGTATATATTTTGATATCCAATCCAATCCTTGGCAGTAATTTTGATTTTAAATCTTCCAGGACCTTGAAGCAGGATTTAAAGTAAATGGCTTGTAAGTGTTACGACACAGATTTTGTTTTCTATCCATACAAGCTGCGAATACATTCAGTTACCATTTATTATTTTTATTACATGAAATTTACAGAGCTTCCCTAAAGAATAAAATCAGCAGGAGTTAGAATATATAGATCGAAACTTTTACTTTGTACAATACGAAACTACGTAAAATATCATTAGAATAAGATGGTTTAATGTAAAAAATATATATGTGTGGTGAAAATGGCTACACGATACACGATAACTTTTAGAAAGTTTCACAAAACTGCCGATTCTTCTTCTTACGAGGAACACTAAATAAGATACGTATGTTATACATGACGCAGACAAACTCCAGCCGATCAGCTCAGTGCCCAAGTTCAAAGATGCTGGTAACAAGACACTGAACTTTGTCTGTTTTTGAGGCGTGTAATGTATTGGTTTCACTCAGACTAAATGCATAAATATATCTAATGAAAGTGTCAAAGTCCTTCCGACAACGCTATAAGACTTAAACACACATGGGAGCTTGAAAAGGATCAGAGTCCATTTCGTCTTAAGAATAAATGTCACTGACACTTACATCTTGATAAGTCAGACTGAACTTTACGTGAAGCTCAGTACTGGAAAAGCAGTTGTTGTTTTTTACAGTTATATACGTATATATCAGTAAGTACAATGCTATGCGATACATTAATTGTTCATAAGCAATTACAATCAGCATTATAAAACAATAAAGAATTTCATATAAACCAAAAACACGTCTCCGTATCATTTCTTACCGTCGTCCTTAAGTTGTAAATCACAACACTCAAATGCGTTGGAGATATTCCATCTATCAGGCAACATCCAAACGCTGGTGAAATACTTGTCAGTAGCTAAGAAGAATCAGTTAAGGGTTAGGAGTTGAGTGCTTCAACCCACAACGTCTCAACTCCAACCGCCTTTCGCTGTTTGCAGCCAGTTGTAGGAATGCAGTGACCCTTAATATTTACAAATAACTCTGAAACTACACCAACCCAATAAAAATTCGATAATAAATTCTACAAAGTAAAATACCAAAGTTCCACCTTTTCAGCTGATGTGGAGCTTGTGAGTTTTGTAGAAATTAAGGGTTGGTTAGTTCTTCCATGAATTGCATTTTGTCTTGTTTCAAAGAACATTAAGCAGTATTACAAAACTATTAAAGGGATTCTAGTGTTACTTGGTCAGTAAGGATCCTCAACTAAAAGAGATTTTGTACTCGTGTTCTTTATAAACCTTTTTTATCATACTTGAAAACGAGGTTGACGTCTAAACTTTCAAACAAGTTTCTTAGATTATCGCAAAATGTTGGGTTGGAAAGATAAGTCCAAGTCATTCAGGTGTATATGGCAAAATAATCTAACGAAAACTGGCTGGTAGATAAACAATAAAAATGAATATATAATATTAATACTCAACAGTTAAGTAAATCGAGATCAGAAGGAATGGCCGCGTTAAAAACGTAAAATCCAAATTTCCGACTAATGATATTTATAAGATAAAAACTAGCCCAAACAAAAATGTTTGCAAATACGCTGAACAAATCAAAAGGATCCCCGGGGTATGACATAAAATGTATCTTAGTTTTTTAGATGGCTACGGAAGAACCCACATTGCGATGAGGATATCGTAAGTTTATCTGACTTACCCAACTACACTTCATTTCGTTTTCTTCTTCTTTACTTTGGACAGCAATCAACTTCCGTAACCGTATGCATGTAATGAAAGGTTATATTGATGTGGGACGTTGTGGACTTGAGCACCTACATTTTGGTCTTCTAATTTCTATTTCCTTTGATTATTTTTATAATATATCAATGTAAGACTGGCAAGATAAAGTTAAGACTGATATACGATGTATCCCCACCGCAATGTGGGTCCTTCTTCAACAGTCACCTCCAAAACCTAGGGCACATTTTATATCTCACATAAAACCTTGTATCCTGAGGATCCTTTTGATTTGTGCAGCGCCTTTATTTAACACAAATTTGTGGATGATAAAATCTACAACAGCACTTAAATAGGATTCTTACTATGATTAGTACGTGTTTAACACTCTTACGAAAATTGGGGCCTAATAGGCCCCAGAGCATCTTAAAAGGTTATTAATATTAGGCTAATAATTTTGTATTTAAATGAAATTGCTATTAACTGACTCTATCCCTTTATATTTTAAGGAGCAATAATATTTTGACTTTTCAGACATTTGCGAAATAATATTAAAACAAAAATTTAAAACATTCACTAAGGGTATTTTGGGGCCTATTAGGCCCCAGATCAAAAAACATAAAAATGACTATTTATTTCCCGAATGATTCTAGAACAGGCCTGGGCAACCGAAAAAAGCAAATTATAGTAAAATATATTAATTTTACAACTTCTTTTCAAAAGATGGATATTTAAGATAATAACTCTACTCCAACAATAATTTTAGACGGTCCTGATTATTGCCTAGTTTGACCACGCCTGTTCTAGAACATTCTAGAAACTTTACAGAAGTATCTAGAATAATCTAGAATATTCTAGAAGAAACCACAAATCCTATATATATAGGAGCTGAAATCTTCAAATCGTGTCAAAAATGATACCTCTTGATGAAGCTGTACATTTACTGACAAAACCATCCGACGATGAAAGTGAACATGATAATGTCGAAGACTACTCGTAAAGTTGTGATGATGATCCTTCTGAAGCCGAAAATGATGAACAAATCGCGCCGTACCCTTCTAAAAGTGAAGAAAGTAATCAAGAAGATCTTACTACGATGCCAGTGAACGAACTTCTGTCCAAAGATAAGAATCTTAGTTATTCAACAACACCTTCAAGGATCAACAGGAGAACCGCAGCTCTCAATATATTCAATGGGAACCCAGGCATTACAAGGCAAGCTGCTCTGAGAGTCTCTACACCATTCGAAACATTCAAAATTTTCATTTCTGATAATATGATGGAACAGATCATTCACTCAACAAACACCGTCATGAAAAAACCAATTTTTGAAGAAGACTTCTGGAAATGGATCGCAGCTAATCTTTTCGTTGGAATAAGCAAATCCAAAAATGCATCGATAGACGAAATGTTTTCAACCGAATTCGCTTTGCCATTTTTGCGAAAACTGGTTACACAAGACAAATTCAAAAAAATGTGCTAAAAATCAGATTTGACATCCACTCTCAAAGAAATGGAGAAATCAAAGATGCCGCTATCTCTGGAGTCTGGAATTTTTTCATTGAAAATTGCAAAAACATTTACAACCCAAGCGAATACCTGACAGTGGATGAACAACTATGTAACTTCAAAGGAAGAGTTGGCTTCAGAACATACATTCCGACAAAGCCAGGCAAATACGGAATAAAGATTTGGTGCCTAACAGATGCAAAGACAAGTTACCTCCTCAACGCTTAAATTTATACTGGAGAGGTCGGAAATACGACAGAAACAAATCAAGGAGAAAGAATAGTCAGAGAACTGAGTCAGCTATTTCTTGGAAAAGAAAGGACAATAACGAAAGATAATTTCTTCACAACAATGACACTTGCCAAGTACCTACGAACAAAAGGAACAGGACTTGTTGGAACCATACGGAAATCAAGAACCTTCCTGCCTCCTGAAATAAATGCAAAATCTAGAGAGTTATCACCAAAGTTTTTCTACCATGACGACATCACTCTTCTCAGGCACTCAGACAAACCAGGAAAATATGTTCTACTACTGAGTTCTCAGCATCAGTCTGGTGAAGTAGAAGAGAATGGAAAGCCCGAAATCGTCAATCTTTTAAATGCAACGAAGGCAGGTGTCAAAACTCTCGATCAACTGGTGAGATATTTATCCAACAAAAAGGCGATCAAAGCGCTGGTCAGTCTGCACATTCTATAACATTCTAGATCTTGCTGCGTACAATGCTTTCATTATATACTCGACAAAACATGCAGAACTTCTTCGCCAACATAAATCAAGAGCCAGCAGAGAATTTATACGGCAATTGGTGCTTGAAATCAAAGAAATTTACTGCAAAGATAATGACAAAACAACCTCATGTGAACCGCCTGCAAAGAGGGCAAAAAGAGGACGATGCCATTTGTGCGGCAGATCAAAAGATAGACAGTCGAAAATTCTTTGCTCAAATTGTAAAAAAAATGTTTGTCACAGCCATTCTAAAGTTGTTTGTAATGAATGTTTCTAAATCACCGTGTTTCTACTGGAAAAATATACGGGGCCTGATAGGCCCCAAAATCACTTAAGTGGATGTAAATATTTTTTTTCGTAGGAGTGTTCATTTTGAACGATCTTGAAAAACGTTCCAAATAATCTGTGATACATTTTAGTACATAGCATGTGACGTTTAAAGTATTGAAACATTTGTTCTTATTGAAGAATTTAATTATTAAACGAAAAGGTGAATGGGATGGATGAAATTAAGATAAGTAATTAAAATGTTTATGAACGTTCGGTAGAGGGCTAATAGTAGTGGTTTTTATTAAAAAGTTTAACTGAAACCGAAGAAGATTACACATGCCTGCAAATTTATATTTCATAAAGGTTTAGGTTTTAACAAGGAATTTTCCATAATTCAGCTGCATAGGTTTCGAAACTATTTTTTCTACTATGTAAGGATTTTTTTAATACAAATCATGAAAAAATCTACTAAGATCAAATTATTATTTATTTTACCCCAATAAACATTTATTATTATTACTAGCCGATTACCATGGCGCCAGTACAGTAATCTTTGTTGAATTTTTCTCTTTATTGCCCAAAGACGAAAACGTACCAAATATTCAGTAAATGTCGAATCTGTATGCGACCTCTTCACCTTTGTTTTGTTCCACCACGCGCAGAAAATTCAGCTGCCCAATTTTCCTGTACCTTCGAATGGGGCCTGGCATGGCCTAGCGCGTTAAGGCGTGCGCTTCGTTATCTGAGGGTTGCGGATTCGCGCCCGAGTCGCGCCAAACATGCTCGCCCTCCCAGCCGTGGGGGCGTTATAATATGACGGTCAATCCCAATTTTCGTTGGTAAAAGAGTAGCCCAAGAGTTGGCGGTGGGTGGTGATGACTAGCTGCCTTTCCTCTAGTCTTACGCTGCTAAATTAGGGACGGCTAGCACAGATAGCCCTCGAGTAGGTTTGTACGAAATTCCAAAACAATCTTTCAAAACAACCTTCGAGTGGAGAAAAAAGTTCTCCGTGACGAGAAACGGGAAAATCGTGATTCCTATTGCAAATCTACATCCACACAGGAAAAACATTTTACGAAGTTGGAGATTGCATATCGCATAATAAAGTTTTTCCAGTATCATATGGCCCTGCTTGGCCAAGAGTGTTAAGGCATTCGACTCGTAATCCGAGGGTTGCAGGTTCGAATTCCGGTCGCACCAAACATGCTCGCCCTATCAGCCGTGGGGGCGTTATAATATTTCGGTAAATCCACTATTCATTGGTAAAAGAGTTGCCCAAAAGTTGGCGGTGGGTGGCGATGACTAGCTGCCTTCCATCTAGTCTTATGCTGCTAAATTAGGGACGCTAGCGCAGATAACCCTCGAGTAGCTTTGCGCGAAATTCAAAAACAACAAAACAACCAGCATCATACTTATAAACAAAAGTTTCATTTTTGTACAACGTTTGGATTCTAGAACGATCATTTGTTTGTTTTGAATTATTTCGCGCACAACTACACGAGGGCTAGCCATCCCCAATTTAGCAGTATTAGACAAGAGAGAGGGAAGCAAGTCATCATCACACACCGCCAATTATTGGGCTACTCTTTCACGAACGAACAGTGGAATGGAACAGACTTAATAGCGTCTCCACGGCTGAAAGGGCTAGAATGTTTGGCGTGACGAGAATTTGAACCCGCGACCCTCTAGTTTAGAATCAAGAACCCTAACTTCCTGGTCATGTTGAGCCTCCTAAAATGATAAATAAAAGCTCTCATATCGCGATTGGTCTAAAAGACAGTAAATTTGAATTAGCTGAGTGCCTACAGTCAGAGACTTCACTGCATGTACTGTTATACGTTCTTATTGACGTGCATCACTGAAAGAACGTACTAAATATTGAGCAAAAGGTACTAACAAGTAGTTTACTTTTTTGTTTGTGTGTGTTCTTATAAAGATGTGCTTCACCTCTTAACAAATGGCCAAGAAACTGACGAGGATTAAAATGTTATACAACCGGGTCATTAAAATTCAGAAAACTGCGAAAGTAATTGATGAGGTATAATTTGAAGGTATACTGTTTATATCTTCCTATCTTCATACCTCTGCTAGAAAGTGAACATTATAAAGTGTTGCTACGTACAGACGTGACTCTTACTTTATTCGTATGTTTCTGGTTGCAAGTTTTTTGGACTATTGTGCTGAATGACACAATGAACAATCTTAAGTCTTCATCTACAAAACTGTCGAGAACCTCTCCAAACTCCTGTTGATATTTTCTATGTGTGTTCTTTGGGATTTCTCTTTAAAAACGAGGAAGTCCAGTAAACTACAGACTGCAATAGTTTCATTACAATACTGTTTTGACCAGTATTATAACTATTGCTTGATCAGCAAATAGATCACTCCTGACACATTCAAAAAGTTGGATACACGCAGCGACATCTTCATCCTCTGAATTCTTTGAAGTTAGTTCCGTAGTTATTTGTTGTTTATTCCTGGTACAGACCACCTGTGGCCAAATGGTTTGCGTCACAAAATAATATTACTTCGCACTCCACGTTTTGGGACTCCATTACTTTTGGACAAAAAAAATCCACACAAAAAAAGCATTGTTTGTTTGTTTGTTTTGGAATTTCGCACAAAGCTACTCGCGGACTATCTGTGCTAGCCGTCCCTAATTTAGCAGTGTAAGACTAGAGGGATGGCAGCTAGTCATCACCACCCACCGCCAACTCTTGGGCTACTCTTTTACCAACGAAAAGTGGGACTGACCGTCACATTATACACCCCCACTCG
Organism: Carcinoscorpius rotundicauda; assembly: GCA_011833715.1. NCBI lineage: Eukaryota > Metazoa > Arthropoda > Merostomata > Xiphosura > Limulidae > Carcinoscorpius > Carcinoscorpius rotundicauda. The sequence continues at coordinate 36,294,776 of CM022406.1, read as the reverse complement.
ATTACGAGTCACACGCCTTACGCGTTTGGCCATGCCAGGCCTCAAAAAAAAAAAAGAAGAGCAATTTGTGATACTAGCCTTAAAGCATGATTTATTATAATGCCCTGAAGACAACCACCATTTCTTTATTCCCAACTGAAAGAAGTTTTTCGTCCGTCTTTTCCACAAGCAACACCATTTCTTTTTTGTTAACAGTTTGATAAATTTCAAACCCAAATATTTAAGATCTCTTGTACGAACTCCTTTCACGTGCTTCGTGGAATACGCACTCTGCATGTTACACTGCAGTGTTAATGGTGCATACCCAACTCCGGTAAATTTAATGACTCGCTTCTAGTTTAATGAAGCTTTTCTTTAGTTTTTCACAGGGAAGTGTTTGCTTAAAAAAAAACAATGGAAAAACAAAGCCACATTGCGTTATCTACTATACATCGCGGGGGATCAAACCGCAGATTTTAGCGTTTCAAGTCCATAGACTTACTACTCTCCTGCCGAGACTTCTTGTCCACTGCAGAGAATCGAACCTGGAATTTTAGCTTTGTAAGTGCATAAACTTATCGCTGATCCTCCGAAGGAACTCGCAAAGAAGAGTTACCAACCATTCTTAACTTTAAAGGTAGAATAAGTTAGTTTGAATGTCATAATCATATGTACATATATTTTCCTCAAATAATAAAAGATGCGTCATATGAACTCTTGTTTGACTACTTTTAAACGTTTGTGTAGTACGTTCATGCCTTGCGAATCATAACCGTCAAATTCAAGTTATCTAAATACTGCTTCCTCGGTTACCTATAGTTTGTTTTTTGAATCTCGCACAGCTACTCAAGGGCTATCTGCGCTAGCAGTCTCCAATTAGCAGTGTGAGACTAGAGGGAAGGCAGCTAGTCATCCCCACCCATCGCCAACTCTTGAGCTAGTCTTTTACCAACAAATAGTGGAACTGACCGTAACTTTATAACGCCCCCACGGCTGTATGGTGCAACGGGAAATATGAAAATAATGTTAACACTATTTCAAGTTTTGTTAATTTACTTTGAGTTCCTAGTTGTAGGCTTGAAAATACAATACATGCATTTTGATTTATCTTGTGTGTTTTTTACTATACTTATTACTGTTCCCTTTTTTGAACCGAGTTTTAGTTACATTGTTTCTGAAGTTGTTATAAACAGTAAATGAATAAATTAAGTTATACACGTTCATATGCATTCAGTTGAATATTTCATGTTTTTCAGCAGTTTACTGCAGCCTTGGTTTTTTTCCACCCAACCATTATTTTTAATGAGATGGGTAATTTTATGCCCAAGGTTTCTTATAAACAAGCGTTTAAAAAGCATCGAGTACAAAGGAAGCTACTCGCAACAACATCGTATATAGGTTGTGTATATAAATAGACACGTAAATCAACTTCTTAAATAGGTCATGGACATTCGTGGTGTTTGATATGTCTGTCTATGATTTGGTGCAAATAACCCAGCCCATTTTGATGCAAGTTAGCGAAACAAAAATACGAATAATAATAAAACATGCACTCACAATATCAGTGAAATACGAGAAGCTGCAGAATGAATCCCCACTCACAGGAGTACAGAAATCTACATTTGTAATCATCTGACGTTAGACGACTCATCGAAATAATCGCAGAAAACCACGTGGAGACAAATCTCAACAGTAAACTTAAGAAATAATGAATCCTCAGCTTGTCAATTTCCAATTTTTACGCCATAAATTGCACGACTTATTTTCCAATCAACGCATATTATTAAAACCCAAAGATTTTTGTAGTGGCTGAAAGTGAAAGACTTAAAAGTTCTACAGGGATAAATAGTAAAAACGTTCTAATTAACTTCAGAATTACGCTATGACAATTCATTACTATTACCCAGATTTCAGTAAAATGTTCATAACCATTTTCTCTGTTGCAGCTTGTAAAACTATAAACGATGATGATAACCCTGGAAATTGTTAAGATACACACACTGTTTACTGTAATAAAACAAAGCGTTTCCGACTAGTATAACGGTTCTTAAATGGCTTCTACATTTCTGCGATGCTTGAAGGTCTTCAAAGAAGAACTTGGAAAATTTTAGAGGGTGGAAATGTCGACTTTCAAGAATCAACTTTAAATAAAATAGCCCTACAACCTTCGCAGAAGTTTGTTCACCAGCTGTGCATAGATTTTGGTATATTACACGTACTCCTTTTTGCTGTAAGTTCCGGTGTTTAAATGGTTTTGAAGAGAAACTTTGTCAACAGCAGTGACAAACAGGTAAAATATCTCCTTTTTCAAAATTAGATGTAAAAATGGTCCTATAATCTGAACAGTTGTTGTTTTAGTAGGGCTGCTCAAGTTAGAACAAAATATTCATAGTGTATTATTTTTGTAGGCTTGTAAACAAGAATAATATGAAGAACAAATAGATGACTTTCAAATTTTATTAACAACTGGAAGAAAACTTTTTTTGCCATTATGAATATTTTAAAAGCCTTAGACATTGAGGAAGGTCTTGAATGTTGTTTGAAGAACTCTGCTTTTTAAGGTGGTTTTCTTCCATACGTTATCTTAGAGATTTTGTAAAATTCCTGGACGATCCATATTATGAATCACTATTGTGGTTCGTGATAATAGTGCACAACGTGTTTAACGAAACAAACAAAAAAACTTCGGATATGCATATCAGCTGTAATTCTAGTAATCATTACAATGTCTTGTTTGAGGAATTAAATACAATGTATGTTCTAGTTTTATACATGTTCAATTCTTGTAAACAGTCTAGGAGTTGGTGGTGGACGATGTTGAGCACTTGCCTTACTTCTTGTCTACCACCTGAAAATGAGAAGTAGACAGCAGGGCAACCCTCAAGTAGATTTGCACTAAATTCAACAAAACAAACAGTACGAAGATTAAAAAAATTAACACATTTCAACAATCAATTACACTAAACGATTGTGTATACTTTTAACAATTAATAATAATTACACAGACTTTTCAAACAATTATACATATATGATTCATAACGTGCTTCTTGGCAAAACTAAATTTCATCTGGGTTTGGTTTTGTTAACACCGTATTCGAAGATAACCACTTCATATAATCTGAAAAATGAAGTCAAAGGCGTACGAGATGATAGAAGCTACTGAAACAGACAAGACATCGAATATTTTTTATTTCGATCGATAATAAAATGTTGCGTGTATTATATTTCCAATAAAAAAGCACTTGTCCTAACACCATGAAAGAAAGACCATATTATTATGACACTCACGCAATGAAGTTATTGATATGCTGTTTCCTTAATATCAATTATTCGAGCATTTCAAATCTTTAATTTTAAAAAAAAATTATTGAAAGCAAGCCAAATTTATTATAATGTAAAACCTGGTATCGATTATCAATTATATGGTAACTCCGGTAGTAGGAGGCGATTTGTTAATGGGATATGTGAACTATGTATCATTAAGATATAAAAGAGACAGATGTCCATTAAAACAATGGTATTGTTCCTACAGTGAGCCATGTAAAATCGTCTTTTCTCATTAACTGCATTACTTCAGAAATGGAAATTGCATTGCATTTGTTTTTAAGCAACTACGACCGACTATAATACACGGTTGGCAAAAATCTTCGAGTTTCGATGCAGTGAATACATAACGTACAATATAGCGCTGAGGTTTGCGTAGCAGCCACAGGGATTTTATTATTTAATTTAGTCTTCAGTGTCGTTGTTTGTTTGAGCCTGTTCTGTTCTTTAAAATTATATACTTAATGCACCACCAGGATTAAATTACGATTCATTTTTATCATGGGTTTGGTTGGTTGGTTGGTTGCACTTTCACAGCTTTAAAGCTGCTCTTCAGCCATCGTCTGTTTTATTGGTGTTAAATATAGAGCATGGAAACAGAGTTGCATAATTATTAAAAAGTAAACCTGGGATATTAATAATAACGACTGGTGACACTTTAAGTCTGATTCTGAGCTTTGAGGGGGTAGGGGATTTTTTTCCCACTAAGAACCAGAAAATATCTTACAAATTTCGTACATTTGAAATAAATAGAACACAAAATTCAATAACGCGAGATATTTATAATGTTATTAGTATTCTACACATACAGGGTGGCCCATCCATATCTTATGTTATATTCAATAATATTAATGATGAGTTGAAGGCAGCTGTTACCGCGGCATTTGGAACAATAACCCCTGACAAGTTGAGGAAAATGTCTCTAAGAACATGGCATCACATAATATTACGCAGCGAGAATGAGGAACACCACATAGATACACTGGATACATAAGATATACGGATGGGTTGGGACTTACGGGCCACCCTGTATGTGTAATAATCCAAAAACAGCACAAGCATGAAAAAATATCAGCACGATAACGTGATTTATCATGAATTTTAAGCACATTTCTTTCCAACGCTTCGCAAGCTTTCCGCGTTCAAACCGTAACACAATATTTTTTTTCCGTTTGTTTTAGTTAATCTTATCTATAGTATTGAGACATTCTATTATAACAGTTTAACAATAACATAAAAGTAAATACCAGTATGGGTACAAATTGCATATTTATTACCAGTCTCACTTGTATCACTATTACAATTATGATGAAAATTAAATAGTAAACCTACAAGCCGAACGCTTTCAAAAGGTGGGTATTTCTTTTTCGGTGGCGAATTGTGCAAATTATTACAATTGAATATTCTGACTTAAATTTGTTAATACAGTTAAAAAAAATTAACTGAAGTTCAAATGAATATTTCTCCAGCGAAAATAAACCAACACTATAAGAAAGCAGTTTTTAACCTTTTTCAATAATAAACAAATTACATCTTATATGTAAAAACGGGTCGTTTTGGGTTGAAAAAAATCTTTTACGTAAATTACATCTTACAAATTTAGTCTACAATAATGTCAACACTGTACAAATTAGGGAAGAAAAAACAACACCCAATTGTATTCAGCATTCATGAAAACTAATATTTATAGTTTATAAGCTCCATAAACAGCTTATATGATTTTCAATTAATAAAAAAACAGTTTGAATTTCCTCTCTTGTTCAGAGTTGATAATAAAAATGAATACTGCTTTCGCAGCGTATTTTTTTCTGATACAAGTAGGTATGACTGGCGACTGGATTATTTTTGACTAACAATATTGATTTATTTTTCGTGCAACGAGCTTATTAACACCCGGATATTGAGATTTTCTTTTCTGTTTCAACGACTTAATTCGCCGTTTCAGATCTACAGATTTCCTGTTCTTTAACTTATTAAATTTCTCAGCCATTTGGCGCCGCTAAACTCATGTACCAGTTTTTATCTCCTCGTGTAAAAGAGTAAATTTAACAGCTTGACTGTGAAACGTGCGATACTGTGATCCACTTTTTTTTACCCCTTCCACCTACAGAAGCGCTTATATATCTTAGCACATTAAATGATTAAAAATAATAAATTGCAACACCCATCAGGTTTTTCTTGTCACTTGTAGTATTGTCATATACACCGATTTTTCTCAAGAATAACTGGGTGGGAGATCTGTAAAATACAGGAGGTTAAAACAGAAGAAAGTGTTTTCTTATAGCAAAGCCACATCGGGCTATCTTCGGAGCCCATCGAGGGAGATCAAACCCGTGATTTTAGCGTTGTAAATCCGTAGACATACCGCTGTCCTAGCGGAGGAGTAAGACAAAAGAAATGTCAAAGACAAACTGTAAAGTGTAAATAAAGAATTATGTCTTTATTGGAGGCTGAAAACTCAGAACCAGCCAAGAAAAACATATCCTAAGTTAACGAAAATATGCTCCAGACTGAGAAAGCACATTATTCACATAAAACTATTTTTCTCAAAGAGCATGCACGTTATTGTTGGCCATTCCTCTGAAAAATAAAGATTTAATTCCTCAAGGTATCATTTGATCCACTAGCGGAGCAGATTACTATATACTTTTACACGTGTTAAACTGAACAGAAACCTTGTAAAGCATACATGATCACATAGGTTAATGGCTGTGTGCAGCACAGGACGTCTCGGTTGCTGATTTACTTTCGAAGCTTGACCATGACATTTTGTTGTCAATTTGGGTGGGCAAGGTATCAGAGACATAGCCACAAGCTTTTCCCCCTTTCTCATGGGACCTATAAGCAGTTACAGTACAAAATTTCAATGCAACAGAAACTGCCTTCATCAGAGCGAGAAAATCTCCCGTACCTTAGTAGTACCTCATTTCCTCACTAGGTGTCCACCCCTCTCCTAATAAACTTGTCTTTGATGATATCCTCATAACCTGCCAAGACCAATGCAGGGTACATCTCCCCGTGCAAATGACACAGATTAACAATGTAAGATGGCAGCATCTCTTTTTGAAGCTTTGAAGTCGGGCCAGTGGATAGCTATTCTCCACTAGCCAAAGCATTACTGCAACTTCATACCATCTTTACCAGTTCCTGCTCAGCGTCCATCACAGTAATACCTTCAGTCATTCTCAACTGATGTTTCAGCCTCCTCAGGTTCCAAGTCACTGCAATAATATCCAGTTAGGAAAAACTTTATAGACAGTTCCGAGTGCACCACATTCTGGCAGTCCTTCCCCAGTGTGCAACTGTAACGAAAATGAAATTACAAACATTTGTAGAATTGGCAAAAATCAACATCCAGTAAGGCCCTACTACTCTCTCGGACCCAAAGTGACCAACTCTTCCTCTTGGTTACACGTCCGTTAACTCGCTGAAAATGTCATTTTCATCACCAAAATCTTCACTTTAATAATATCAGTGAATACTTTATTGGTTAAGGTTTAATTGAAAGACAACAGCGAGTAAAATATTAGAAATAAACAGTCCTGGAATTTGTGGTAAAAATCACTAACCGTATACAAGTTGTCTTCCAAAAGATCTGCAGAATAACAAAGTTCGAATATTTTATTCAGGACAAATAATGTCTAATAATGTGAAACAATATTTTTGTTCTATAAAACAATCAAAACTGACAAGTAAACAAAGGTGGCGCCTTTACTCGAACTTGGAACCTGAAAGATCTCTGCATCTTTTGTGAGAAAAAAAAGTTACAAACCGAAAGCAAACGCAACATTAACTTTATGGAAATGTTGATAATCTGCCTTGAAAACTAATGGAGATTGAATCCTTAAGGTACCGTATTATATGCCATTGTCAAGTCTCAATAAAACAGGAAAGTTGAAAACAGTGTGAATTTCACACATATATTCTCTTCCCGAATTAGAAATTGCATAACACTAATCATAAAAAACTTACCTTTCCTAATGCTTTTTTGTAACGAGTAACAGACAAGTCCATCAACTTTCGGACCAAGATGTCTCCATTTCCACATGGCACTATCACCCGCACATTACCAAAATTCACAGTGACCTTCATTTCAGCACATCCAATACTTATATTTTCTTATAAAAATGTCAGTGCAAGGGATAATTGTCATCTGGTACTGGTAATGTGCTCTCATTTGAACTAACTGTATATGAGTTTCGGTTTAAAATTTACGACTTAGAACAGGTAAAACACTGAGTTCAAAACAGACTAACGACTTAAGTCATATCATTCTTAGTTGAGAATTAATACCGTGTTTAACGAATCATCAGTTGTTTTCCCTTCTCTTACGTAGTTTAGTTTACATTATTGGCAATTCTCTCGGTACGCCAAGTACAACATTGTTTTCGAACTAGGCGGCCGAATCCGATTTTTTAATAGGCCTACCAGATGACAATATCTTCTAGCTAACTCGGAAAATCACTAATCTTCAGTATAAATTTACCTATTGATGTTATCTTCTACGATTCAGTCTTTCTTCCTAGTAAAGCTATAAGTAAGCTAAGCGATAAAAAAAAAAAAAATTACTAAATTATTCATAGTAGTGTAAAGTTAATAACATTAATGATTCACAATTGAGATAAATTAAGTTCGTGCATTGTTTTCATACGTCATAATTATAAGATAAAATCATTACACTCGCAGTAACACGAACAGTCAATTATCGTTCCTTTCTTTTCCATCATTGACACAAAATACGATATGGACAAGCATTAAAGAAATCAAAGACTGCAATACTTCATGACAAAAGAAATGTATACAGTAATCGGTATACGTATACATTGTAAAATTTAATTTTAGGCTTAGCCGAGATTCACTTTACGTTTGTGTTGTGGAAAACAGTATATAAAAATAACAGCGTGCACCGAGCAAACCTGAACAACGTTAACGAAGGCCACACCGTAGGCGATCAGCGTCCCTCGAATATACCCTTCTCTCCATTTTTTGATAATTCGAAGTTTTAGTGTAGCAATTCCAACAAAACATCTTACTTTCTCCAATTTAATTTTTCAATTTAAATATCCCATTAGAAATTTAGCTCCCAAACCTGCAAGTTACTTATTAATTTATTACACAACAAATCACTATCACGACGGACAAATTGACTTTCGCGCGTCGACTCTTTACACACATAACTGACATGGCCTCAATTACATCAATAACACGGAGCAACACGGACTGTTATGCTAAACTAAGAAACTGAAAGCAAGTTTGACCTCCAGAGAACAAGCACGGTGCGAGAAAAGGTTTTGATTGGTAGAAACATGGTAACTAATTCGATTGTTTTATCCAATTGCGAAAGTAACAGTTTTAACTGAAGGCAGATGGCGTATAGCGTCACATTTGAAACAGGGATGACAAAAACGTGGAACAAATTTGAAAATGCAGCATTGTAACCTGGTGGGTGGGAAAGGTTTATATGGCATCTGACACACCCAGAACACAAGTCAAGAAACAAATGAATAATTTAGATGCTGTTCAGAACAAACGATTAAACCGGTAAATTCTTTTTCGACACAGATGTATAATAAAAATTTGAAGTGGCAAAAAAAGTGTCTTCATGTAAACGCCTGTCACCAAATCTAAAAAGTATTTTTCTTTTTCAAAGCAGTGGCAAGTTGGGCATTGCGGATTCGTTTAAACTAGTACTGTGCTGATACTAACATTATAATTATTGCACAAAAATAAATATTTATAAACGTTCCTAACCGATAGATAAATAAAAGTTTTTTGTTTGTTTTTTTTCTAATCAAATAGACGCCGAGTTTATTTACTTTTCCTGCATGTTGAAGACTTACCTTAGGCCTTTGTCATATGTCAGGTGTTTTCAAGAAGGGGCGATACTCTAAATAAGGACAAGTAAACATTTTAGTTGTAACGAAAGAGTTAGGTGTCTCAGTAAAGCCATCCCCGTGAGGCGGGTAGTATCGTGACTTGTGACACTAAAAACCGGGTTTCGATATCCATGTTGGGGAGAATAGAAACAGCTTATCACGCAGTTTTGCGCTAAACTACAAACTCTGTGGTCTCGTGGTATACTCGTCAGTGTTGAAATCTGAAAATTGCGAAGAGCAGAAGACGTGTATTATGACAAGGTCTCCTCGTGTTTACTGCAGTAACTTTTCTAGTGTTTACCTTTATTTTATTTTTATGTTTAAGAATGGATGAATGTTTCTGTAACGTATGGCATCCTGTTCGTGGATTGAGAAATCCTTTGTACAGAAAGAATTACATCTGCACACGAGAGATCGCTTTTATCTGCATTTTATGTTTAGTAAGGTCTCGAATAAGATCAAAAGTATACAAGTATTTTTAATAAGGTTTTATTTGATACTTAGTTTTTGATTTAGAAGTGATGTGACGTCTACAATTTCTAGAAGATCCATACAACAATACTACTTATTAAATACTTAATAATGGTTGGTTAAAAGAATTAAAAGGTAAAACAAAGAACCAGAATAAATGAAACTCGTGAACCTTAATCTAAATAATCTAGTCATAATATTCCACAAGCCTGTGATTGCCTCACCTCTTAACTACTAATAGGTGGCCTTACTAACGCTTGAACATAATGTTATCAAATTTCTTATCGGGGGGGTCCAATTTATACCGTCCAGTCAAAATTGTAGGCATAGATGAGTTTGCACAAACATTTTTTCGGATACTTATTTATAAAATGGAGGAAGAGATAGTTGAAACAACAAAATTTATTGGATAAATTTTGTGACAAAGTTGTATGCAATATGGACATCTATCTAGCCTAAGTACATGGTCCATTTAACCTTTTACGAAGGACCTCCAAACTGGACGATAACCTCTCTTTCTCTTTGGTCAAAATGTATTTTCATGGTTGAAGGCGAAATGCAAGGTCAATGTTATTGATGACAACAGAATAAAAAGTGTATGTTATTTAGACTATTCGAATACATAAATTTGAAATACACTGATTTCTGAATTTCACTCTAAGGAACGGCGATTTTTTGTCCTGTTTGGCAGCTTCCTGTAAGCATACTTTTAAGCACATAGTAAGCCAATTTACCTAGAGACGTTTAACCAGATATTCACAAAAGTTTTAATTCTGTAAATTAATTTTTGTTGTTGTTGTTTTGAATTAAGCACAAAGCTACACAATGGGCTATCTGTGCTCTGCCCACCACAGGTATCGAAACCCGGATTTTAGCGTGTAAGTCCGCAGACATACCGCTCAACCACTGGGGGACTGTAAATTCATAAAAATGCAATAACAAGCAACAACAAAAATAAATTAAAAAAGTGGACTGAAATAAGTTACAATGGCATTACGCTGTAACAATAAATTATAAAAATTCTTAAATGAAAGCAAGACAAATTATGTTCTGTGTGTTAACCACATCACATCTCTTAAACCCAGTGCCAACAAGGCCTTTCCCCTTAATACCAGAACTATAAAGTCGGTTGGGATAACCCGGTTTATAGAAGTGCGATCTCACAGACATGCTGCTGTGCCTCTGGGGGCGTTTTGTGGGTTTATAAATTCACTATGATAGCTTGAAATAAATAAAAAATGTGTTCGTTTTAAATAAAACACAGTTGTGTGAATTCTTTCTCTCTGACTTAAAGATACACAGTTAAAGAAAAATCGATTAATTATTATATTATTTTCTAAGAATTTTATTTGTATAAAAGTATAGTGTTTACCGATCTAGACATCTTTATAATATACATGAATATTAATTTAAACATACACTCTACTGATAATCGGTGTCGTGGCGAGATTTTCCACTACGGGCAGAAAATTTTAAAGAGGGCCAATAAATGAAAAAGCTAAAATTGATTTAAAGTTTAATAAAATAATTATTGAAACAAATTACATCAAAATGTAACAGTGTTTATGGATAATTTATCGTCTATTAAATGATACAAAACGAGTTAATTGTGTATAAAAGTTAAAAAATATATATATGTGTGATCACTGTGCCTGTATTTTTCAGGGACGTTGGTCTCCCCGGCTACACTTCTGCATCAGAATGAATTATTTTAATGTAAAATGTCTTACCTATCTGTTTTTCTTTTCTCTTTCAACAGCAGCACTTATCTTACTGGGGTCTGGTAGCGCCAGGTGGTTAGGACGCCTGACTCCCAATCTAAGGGTCGCGAGTTTGAATCCCCGTGCCCTCAAACATGGATGCACTTTTAGTCTTTGAGACGTTATTATGTAACAGTCAGTCCCACTATTTGTAGGAAAGAATGCCAGCGAGAGATGGTGGTTGGTTGCCTTCCTTCTAGTTTTTCTCGACTAAATTAAGGATGGCTAGCGCAAACAGCCCTGTATAACTTGGAGGGAAATTCTAAACAAACAATACTTCAGCTGTGAATAGTAGTTTCAGTTGTGGCACGTTATAGCTTTAAATACCTGGATATGTTCATAATATTTAGTTTTTATTTATTAATTATGGTTTCCTTTCATATGCAAGACTAAATATAAATAATACAAGTTAAATCTTATATTCAGTGTATACCGAATGTGTCTTAAGTAATATCGTACGTTCCATACATTGTCGTTTTTGCAGCTTTATTTATTTTTTACGTCCAACTTAAAAGATGAATAAAACTCGAGCTTGAATGTAAAATTAAAATATTGTTAATTTATACTACCATTTATTTAGCTATTAGATTTAATATTACTTATTGTTGTGTTACTTTTACATGCCCACGCCCGTACAACTTTGATAAGTATCTTTGAACACTTACTATGTAAGAACTAAATAACCGATTTAGCTTAGATAAAGGTGGATTAATACTGGATATTAAAAATAGAACTTTAAATTAGAGTTTTCACATATAAAAAAACGTTTAATTATCAATTAAAAAACGACAAAATTCAATTAGATAATAGTATTGAATTTCCGAGAGAACATTAATCGTGTATGGTTCATTTTGTATAACCACCCATATTAAGTGTAAAAAGGAACAATAACTTACAAGTTTCAAATATATGACGTTATTACTACGGAATGTTCCATAACTCAGCAGATGTTGTAACGATGCATCTATTCATTGTTACTCGTCTCATACAAAGTCGGATATCGTTGTAACGTACAGTTATTTATACAGGGTGGACCGTAAGTCCCTACCCATCCACATGTTATTATGTTATATTCAATTACGCATGAATTATAAATGTTTCTTTTTTTTCAGAGAAATATGGCCGATGTAAGCCCATTTACACTTGAAGAGCGTGTCGTGACAAGTACGTGGGTACATGAGCGCATGGTAACAGCACACAGTTACACTGGTTACATAAGTTATATGGATGGGTAAAGACTTACGGGTCACCCTGTATAAAATTCCAGCACTATTAAAACAGGAGAGTTTTGTAATTAGTGAGGTAATTTTAGGTCCTTCCATGTCCAAATAAACAATCCTTTAAATCGTAGACCGAGAACGTAAATTTCTATACTTGCGCCGGTAAGACACACAAGCATGTTTGTTTGTTTTACATTTTGTGCAAAGCTACACGAGGGATGACTGCGCTGGCCGTTACAAATCTATCAGCGTAAGATTAGAGAGAAGGCAGCTAGTCATCATCACCCAACGTCAACTCTTGGGCTTCTCTTTTACCAACTACCGTGACATAATGACGCCTCTACGGCTGAAAGGATGAGCATGTTTCGTGTGACGGGGTTATGACCCGCGACTCTCATATTATGACTTGAGCAGCTTGACTACCTGACCATGCCGGGATTAAGCATGCTAATCCTTGATATTTTAACTTTTTATTTTAAAAATAATGTGACACCTTCAATGTTTTATTACAGGTGTGCATTTGTGATTTTTTGATGCTATCACACTTGAAGTAAGTGTGATAACGCAATAAGAACACTTGAATTAACAACTTCACTGATGTGATGATAGCTCATTTTAATTAAAATTTATCTAATTAAAATTGCAAATAATAAGCAAATAAATAAATATATATATACACACAGGGGCGTAGATTTTTTTACACCCGATAGGAGGGATGATTTTTGCAACCACTTACGTGAACTGTTCAATTTGCAAATTGGTAATCTCCGATTACGTGAACCTGAAAGCTGTAAACATGCAGTCACAGAGTAATCTTGTTGTCACGATACTTAGAGGCTTCCATGTAGGTTTGTATAAGTGAGGTGTTGTAAACAGTTTTCAAAATGTTAATATAATAAAGACAAATGTGTCACAAATTAATTGCCACAAATTTATTCCTGCACACTGCACAGTATAAAAGATGGCCATTACACTTGACAAGATTACAAACAATCGAATGTTGTATTATTAAATTAGCCTTGTGTGCTCCGCAGTGAAAAAACAAAGCTGACGGTTGCTTTACTCTTATTTTTGCCTGGCATCCACTGTACGCACCACTTATGTTAGCGACTCCATCATAAATTTGTGCTCTTAATCCTGACAGTGGTAAATTGTCTAGTTATAGTCTAGGATATTGTTTCACCAGTTGTATTGGAAACACTGTACAAACCAAGAAATGTCTCATGGACGTCAAGGTTCTCATCTACGTATCGTACACATATTGCTTCCTGTTCGGCACTTGTAACATCTTGAGTGCCATCAACCATTAATGCAAAGATTTTACTTTGCTGCACTTCGTATGCTATGTTTCTCAGTATTTGATGGCTGAAAATCTCCATTATTTCATTCTGAACCTGGAGTGCTGTGAATGTAGTTTTCTTTGACAAGTAGGCCGTCAACTCAGGATCTTCCTCTTCCAGGAGCTTCATTAACTGCAGGAAGTTCCCCTCCATATCAGTATGTCCACGTAATGACGCAGTAAGAAACGTAAACTACTGAATATTTTGGCTAGACTTCTTTTGCATTCTTCCTGCTGCTTCTTTTACCATCATGTAGCTGGACAGTCACTGAAGTTGCATCAAGTGAACCTTCTGGAGATGTAGGGAATCTGTGTTGAGAGGAGGATTGGTGTTCGTTGAATTTCTGTTGCAAAAACCGGTGGATGTGAAAGTATACACCAATGGCCTCGACACTGTATCTGTGGAGTGTCAGATTTTTCATTACTGCACAAACTTGGTTCACAACTATCTGGTGGTTCATGATGTGCAATAGTTTCACAAGCATTTTCAGACTCGTCCTCTAATGAACTTTGTATTTCCTCTAAATGGCAAGTTTATATTCCTTTGCTTGAGGTTGTTGGATTATCTTCATCTGCATTGTCACTTGTACTACTAGTAACTGTCTTACAGAACTGTCTAATATCGGAAAGTTTCAGACCCATGCTTGTCATAATTGGAGTCTGTTTCACAGATGACTCAACAGGATAAAATACAGTCTTTACTGAAAAACTCTAACGTACAACGAAAGAAGATAGAACAGAATGGAATTGGGACTGAACTGTACAATGTGTTTAAGTTGAACGAGCGAACCTCACAGTGACTATCGAGCCGACTAACCGCCTGGGCATCGCTGGGACAATAATGTGTGCTGGTTACAACACAAGTAATTCCACGTTTCTCGAAAAATACTTAAACAATTACAAATAAATTATATATTCCTGTTAAAGCTCATCCAAAGGCAAACACGTTGTGATATAATGTCTATAAGCACGTCTATTAAATTAAAAAAAACAACAAAAAACTAGCAATACAATTCGAGTAGAGGCTTCAGGCCGTTCAAATCGCTCCTTTTGTGTTCTAATTACACAAGAAAATACAATATTTTTACTATCTATGACAAGAGAATATATTGATCTTTTACCATAAAGCACCAGCACCTTATTAGAGGGTGGTGATAATCTGAAATTTATGGATTAATGAGGGCCACAAACACAAGTCTAAGGAACTCTGTTGTAAAATCGAGGCTCAGACTAAAGGATGCGGAGGGGGTGATGTAGGGCGCGTCTGGATCCGAGCGGCCCGAACCTGTCGTTAAATATACACTAAACGAACACTACGGTCAGCGAATTCGGCAGCTATGGGAGAGTAAGACGTTCGACAATAAAACCAGCTACAGAACAAATGGCACAGGAAAACCGCACAATATACAGATAAGATTGATGCAGCTACAAGCTACAAATGGCCTGCCAGATCTTGATCACAGGAGTTAACGCTTGAGAGTATTTTCGAATTTCATGCTCTGTTCAGTCTGTTGTGATTAAAATTTTACTTAATCTTACACTACGTACAAGATAGCTCTTGCAAGCCTTGCATGTATACTGAGGCCTACTGACTGATACTTACGAACTATTGCTTAGATCGAAAAACTAAGAAAAACGCATACATTTCGGCTACTGTAAACGCCTACATCTAGGCCTAATTATGCAATTCGATTGGTTAGAACACGAGAATCACAAGAACAAACACAATTTGTAGGCCTGTGATGCAATAAAACAATTTAACAGACCAAACTGTAAGGGGGGAAGATTGTATGCACCATCCCCCACCTAAAATGAAGGAGGGAATGTATACCCTCCATCCCCCGCAGGATCTACGCTCCTGTATATACAGTTTGTTTACACGCTAAATACGGTGTGTTTTTTTTCTCTTTAATATCGCGCAAAGCTACACGAGGGCAGTCTGCGTTAAACGTCTCTAATTTATCAGCGTGAGCCATCACCTAGGCTTGGCATGGCCAAGCGTGTTTAGGCGTACGACTCGTAATTTGAGGATCGCGGGTTCGCATCCCCGTCGCGCGAAACGTGATCGCCCTTTTAAGCCGTGGGGGCGTTATAATGTGCGAGCAATCCCCCTATATGTTGGTAAAAGAGTTGCCCAATAGTTGGTGGTGGGTGGTGATTACTAGCGTGCACTCGTAATCCGAGGGTCACTCTGGTTCGCGCCCGCGTCGCGCTAAACATGCTCGCCCTCCCAGCCGTGGGGGTGTATTATGTGACGGTCAATCCCACTATTCGTTGGTAAAAGAGTAGCCAAAGAGTTGGCGGTGGGTGGTGATGACTAGCTGCCTTCCCTCTTGTCTTACACTGCTAAATTAGGAACGGCTAGCACAGATAGCCCTCGAGTAGCTTTGTGCGAAATTCCAAAACAAACAAACAAACCCTCTAGTCTTACACTGCTAAATTATGGACGGCTAGCACAGATAGCCCTCGAGTAGCTTTGTGCGAAATTCAAAAAAGCAAAAACAAACGTGACATCACCACCCGCCGATAACTTCTAGGGCACTCTCCTAAGAACGAAAGGAAAAGCATGACTGGCGGGACGGGGATTTGAAGATTTCGGGTTGAGCACCCAAACCACAAGACCATGCCAAAGTCTGATTTCATAAAAAGAAATATTTCATGTGTTGCTACAATTCGTTTGACGAATAAACAAATACGAGAACATGGACAATGTCTTTTATGATGAAAATTTTTTTATTGAGAAATTACAGTATAATCTACAAAAGCTAGAAACATTAATCCACTATAACCGAGGGCACTGTTACAAAGCTACTTCTTCATAGTTAAACAAACACGTGTATATTCCTGAAGAAAATTATCTTTTTATATCCTGCATTCATATACAAGGGAGTAAATCTTTCGACAGAAAAAAATTCATATCCAAAATAATAATTACACACTGACTGATTCTGTGATCGTTTTGTTCCTGTACAGTGTCTTTATTTTTCATATTTTAAATTGTTAGGTATCTTTTTTTAATAACAATAAAAAAGAATTTTTTAAAAAAAATTTGGCCTTTGATTTTCTAGTCTTTTTTTTTTAATTGTTTATTGAAGAGGCCTGGATCCAGTTTTTATTAATTTTTAGATTTAACGATACATATACAAATGCCAAAATAATGGTTAAAAATGAATCTGAGTTTGAACCAATGTACATATAGAAGCCTGGCTTGATGGAAGCAGAGGGTTGTCATAAATGGATTAATGTTGTAAGAAGTGCACCTTAAGGCTCAGCCTCAGGACTATTGTTCTGTTTGATATACATTGATGGCATAGATTAAGGAATGGTTAATAAATTATTTAAGCATGCTGATGATATCAAGGTCTTGGGTGTTACTGGATGTGAAGAGGATGTTGCTGCTTTATAACTGGATTTGGATCATTTAGTGAATTGGGCAAATAAATAGCAGATGGGTTTTATTTATTATAAATGTGAGATACTGCATGTGGGTTATCATAATTTCAATTATAAGTATAATTTGGACAGACATAACCTTAACGGTGTTATGAAGGAAAGGGATCTTAACATAAGAGTAGATTACTCTTCAAAACCATCCAAGCAGTGTGTTGTTGTGCTAGTGGCAAGGCAAATAGGATTATAGGTTGTATCTACAGAAATACTGAATACAAGTCTATAGAAGTTATAATTTCATGGTGTAGGTCAGTGGTTTGGCCAGAGTATTGGGTTCAGTCTTGGGCTCCTTATCTTACAAAAGATATGAATTGTTGGAAATAGTTGAGAGAAGGGTTACTTGAATGGTACTTGGGATAGAGATATTGTCATATGAGATCCTTAAAATTTTATTTTCTCTTGAAAAAAGAATTAGTTAGAGGAGATCTGCTTGAAGTGTTTAAGATTGTAAAAGGAATTGTTAATATTGATGGATCAACATTTTTCACACATAACAGCAAGCATAATAGAACTAAGGGACACATAAATTTAGACAAAGTAGGAACTATATTCAGCTAAGACAATTTTATTTCTCAAATAGGGTACCTGGTCAATGGAATAGGTTGCCCTTTGATATTGTGACAACAGTAAATTTGAGTGACATTAAAAGAAAACTTGATAGATATATGAATGATAAGGGGTGGCTTTAATTCTTTTTAAATTTATTTATTTAACAGTTTTAGTTAGGCTTAGAGGATGGGACATCTGAGACGGGCTCTCGTTGTCCCTAAACATTATGTTACCTTAAACGACTCAGATAAAATAAATGGCTGATGTGAAAGCAGAAGCTATACAAACTGTTAATTTTCTTTATGATTCATATACCTGTTGTTGAGCTCTCCAGTGATACAGTGGTGCATCTGCTAAAATCCTGGTTTCGATATTTGTGGTAGCAGAACAGATAGCCCATTGTGTAGCTTTGAGCTTAATTCTAAACAAACAAATAAAACCTGTTTTTTACTAATTTTCAAGCCATCTATTTATATTCGGATAGAATTGAAAGAGTAATTTGATTTTCCTTGTAACAAAGAACACTACATTATATGCTATGCACTATAAAAGCAAATAACCCAAACTCTTTATTGGACCCAGGCCTGTTAGTAGAATAATTTAAAAATCTATTAATCAAACTGGGCATTTTTTACGTTTTATAACTGTGATAATAGTTTCCTCTTTACATGCAGAATTATTAATGCCAAAGATAATCTAATTATGAAAAAACAACTTACGTTTATTATGAATGACACATCGAAACAGGTATTGATAAAGACCAAAATATGGCAAAAGGCAAAATGATGCACCTCTGTAAAGTTTCTGTTTAAATAACATTAAACATACAATAAACATTACAGTCAAAACCTGTATTAACATTTTTGTTATGAAGTTAAATAATTTCCTACGTGCCATATTATCAGTAATACTTCATAAATACAGAAAATTTCTAAAAATTCAGCAGGACCTACTTTTAAAGTTCTAGATAAAACCCAGAAATTCTGACAAATTACAAACACATAAAAAGGATAATACACTGAAAACATGTGAAAAACCAACAAACCAGAATGAATGATTCTTAGAAACATTAGTTAATTTCAAGAAAAATTCATTCTCCTACTAATGACAATTTGAGCAAACAAAAGCATTGTAGAAAATCTAGGGATATAAAGTGAAGAAAAACATTCCATATCACACAGCAGTGTTATCTCAGAGTATGCATTTATAATTAGTAAAATATTTACACATGAATATACACTTTACATGTTTACACACTGTCTTTAAGGCAGTTCATGTTTTGTGACTTTCTCAACAGAAATACAAAAGTGTATACAGCAAACTCTTTCTTTTCATTAATTGTAAATTCAACAATAAAATATTCAATGCCACTGCTAAACTAAATCCATATTACATAAACAAGTTTTTGCTATTAATAATAATACATACTATTCTCACAATATTCATTCCAGCAATGCATGCTTTTCTTGTCCAACACTCAAAACATGTACCTAACATCATTAAGCAATACCTTCATATCCAAACTAACCAAAAATAGTAAATATATTTTAATAGACTTTTTAAATTACTCTCACAGATAATTTATGCCACTGTAATACTTATATGTTAATATGTAGTTTTTGAATAAAATATGAACTACATAGTAAAGTACATGAAGTAAATGAAAAACATGATTTTTTAATCTTAAAATTCTTGAAGGTTATTCTTCAGATAAAATATAGTAACTAAAGAAACATTCCAATATTTTTTAACCTTTCCAGTTTATTTTACAATGAAACTGATAAGTTTTCTAGTTAAAATAAGCAGTATGTTCTTGGTAAAATACCTGCTTTTAATATAAGAAAACTAAGTCTGAACTGAATGTGTAATTTTTCTACAACATTTATGTTGCTAAGTACAAAGTAAGTTTTCTGTCCAAAAAAATCAAATATTTTGTTAATTGTTCAGATTTAAATTTACTTGTTTAAAGACAAATTTAGGAATACAAACACTGCAAGGCAATGTTACTGTCAACCTTTTGTCACGTGTAAACAATTTTGTAGATAAATACAAAATTTCTATGTTTTTAAAAAATTGAACATGTAATATTCCTGCTTTAGATAGTTTTACTGACTTGAATAGTAAGCTAACAGACAATCCACACAGAAACTCTCTTTGACAAAGCATTAAGCTCTCACTTCATAATATAAGTATACTTGCATCTTAGTATAAATGAAGCTTAGTATCTTAAATATCTTTTTATGAATACTTTCAAATTGTACAACCTTCATAAATATTTAGTGTTCAAAGGTTCATTTAGACATCAGTATTTCTGAGCTTGTTAAAATCTCTTAACTTTCAGTTTCAAGAAGCAACAATCAAATGATAAACACTGTACAAAAAAAACCAGTATAAATACAATGAGAAAAAAGGCTATTCAATTTAGCCTCTTACAATATTCATGGAAGTACCTAAACTGATTTGCTCATATTCTAGAATATTCTATTTGTTTGTGCCTGAGAAAGAATTTAAAGCAACAGGTTAACATGTATACCAAACCTTGATGTACTAATCAGCCTTAGAAAATTAGTATCCTGTTTAAATAGTCATATGGTTCACCTTTATTTCAAGCATTACAGTTTGTACTGTTACTGAGCAACTGTTATTTCATAATGTTTACTTATTAAATGCAAAACAGTATAATGGGCTAGCAGCACTTTACCCACTAGAAGTATCAAAACTTGATTCTTGTTACTACAAGTCCTTAAACTTACCATTGAGACACCAAGAAGCTTTTAATAACGAAGATTTGGTCTACTCTAAGTTATAAAAGCATAGGTTACTGGATCTACAGGGCCCATTGATATTAATTACACTACAATGGTCTATTGCATTATATTAAACAATGTAAACTCCAAGCAATGATTTTTTTTATCCAGTGCTATTTACTAATAATTTTCTGCTAAGATACTTTTTATATTTATATATCATACAAATATCATGAAACAGTCAGTATACTGTTTTTTCAGGGAGGAAACATGTATATGTTGGATAGAAACAGCTAATAACGTAAGGAGAAATAAACGAATCAAATTTCTAGTGTTCAGAAGTTTGTTTTTTGTAGTTAATATTCACAAGGAGTTGAGTTAACTGTGCTTTAACGAAAAGGAAAAAAATTGAATAGCATTAACACCTATTTTTTTATTAGCAAAAAGAACAGTAACAGTTTTCTACTGTTTGTGAAATGGTTGAAGTAAAAACTTTTAACTTTTTAAAATATCTTGAACTCAGAAGAAACTGAAACAAGGCATTTTATTACTACTTCCTGTAGATGTTCTCTTACACGAGTCAGACAATTTAAAAGTTTTACTAATTGATAGATAATACACAATAGTGTAATATAAGAATCTATAAACATTCTAGCTAAAAAAATGCTTTCACACATGGGTATACCCATGGGAGAGTGTTTGATGTTGATTCCATAAATAAAAGTTTACTGACTAAAAACACCAACAAAATGTAAAAAAAAAAGTATTTCATCTTTTAAAATAACAAGAGAAAATTAGTTGAAATAAAACAAAATGTTACTTCAGATTTACCTATGGAAATAAACATATTTTGTAGTTAGTGCCCTCTGGTGAAATTTTGTTGAAAATTGTAATAATTTAGAAATGTGGCAATTTGGTGCTGAAATACCAAAAAGGTGGAAATCCAATAAACACACAGTTGAAAGAGAGATTAATTCAATTACAGATAAGAGGAAAGAAAAGACTTTTGTACAGGTTTCATTGGCACTAATTATTATTTGTGCTACTGAAAGTATTTGCATGTCTAAAGACCAATACCTAAATTATTATTATTTAATTTTAGAATTAATTGAGTGCAAATTAAGAGTTATTTAATTAGGTATTAACTTTTAAATTATATTCTTCCCATATATTTAAATTTAGATATTTTACATTTTTAGTGGAAATATGTTACATAAAACAGTGTTGAATGAACAGCATATTTACAAGTATAATAGGAAGTGTTTTGTATCGACCAAATAATACATTATTAAAATATTTTTAAATGCATCCTTTTTGTTGACATTCTACTAAGTAGTTTACTGAAAAGTAAACAAGAACAAAAAGAGAGAGCATGTGTTGTACCTACCACGTTGGTAGTTAGGAAAAAGAACTCACTTAGTGATTATAAGAAACCTGCTGACAGGATATTTGAAATGTCAATGTCACATATCTGATGAGTCAAAATCATTTTGATAGTTGACTCAAATGAGTCCATTTTCATGGAAATTTTAATATGGATTATAAACAATGGAGTTTCATTCTCATGTAACAAAAACTATTGGAATTTATATGTTTTTCTTCTCTCCTTTTTTAAAATGTAATCAATAAATATACAACTTTCTTGCAAGTTTAGCTTTACAAACTATAAAACAAGACAAAATGTTTGCCTAATCACATAGATTTGAGAAATACAGAGAATGTGTAGACAAAAATTGTGGATTATATATAAAAAAGTACTCTTTCCTCAGAAAAGCACACAATACATCTATAACAAAATTTAGCAAGCCATAATACACAGAGTATATTTTTCTTAAAAAAAATATCGATGTACGATTCATTAAATATTCTGCATGTACTGAGAATGTATATTTATTTATTTTTGCTATTATTTATATTATTAGTTTAACCTAAAAATGCAAATTTCATGTTGCTCTTTCCATTGATTGAGATAATATCCATTTCAATAACAGATTTCTCATTTCAGGAAGATCTAATAAAAAGAGAGAGAAACTGCTAATTAAAACTATTATACATATACCAGAAACACACACACACACACATATATATACATTCACCAGCACATAAAATTTCATGAAATTGTACACATAATAAAAGTATCAAAGTTATAATTTTCTTCTTCTGAAAATGTCTTTCTAATAATTACTTTCTCCCTCTCAACAAAATCAGCTTTACTGCCCTCTACACAATTTTTTTTTTTAAATATACACATGCCTCAAGCCTGCTGCTCCCTTCTATTGAAATTAAATGATTAAAATGTGTCTCATGCAATCATCATGCATCACCTTTCCACCAACAAGAGGATAGCATACTCACATGATGCTTGTGACTGCCTCTATTGGCTTCTGTCTACTGAGCTGGTACTTACTGTTTAGCAGCATTTGATCTCAGATGTGTTACTTTTCACTTGTTTAAAGTTTCATGTTAGTTTTTAGAATATTCACAAAGTGGTTTTTATTTATTTCACTTCTAGTGTTTACTGAGGATGTTTATTAACTTCACTTTAATGTCAGTTCATTACAGCTGCATTGTTTCATAAAACTTTGTTATTGGTTGACTCCTTCTCAACATAAAATACACACTTTACTTTAAAAACTTTATTACATCTAATAATAACTAATTACATTAGTTTGTGTACTCACATCCACATAAGTATATTTACTACTTAGTCATTTTTAATATAATTCAATATATTACAGGGTATTAGTATATTATTGATAAAGATGTTAATTTGCGCAGAGTTTGCGCAGCTATGGCAATGGATACTTAAAAAAATCTATAATTTATCTTACTTTTGGTTTAACTTGTACACCTGGTGAGGCCTATGAACAGAAAGTGCCTAGGCCCAACAATCAATTTGATTCGGCACTGACTAGGGCACAGTAGACCATACTCAGTAAGTCAATTACATTTCAAGACTTCTTCACAAAGTACTGACACCTGCAGGAGGGAAGAATGAGGATCATACTGCCTTCACCTCAAACTAAGAAACTGGGAATTGAGCACCACAAAAGGATGAGCTCTGAACTATCAACCCAGAAACAAGACATCCATTATCAAAAGGATATTTAATGCATACAATCAACTCCCCCAACCATGAAACAGACCAAAACCACCCAAATGGCCAAAATATTCCTGTAAGAACAGAGAATGAGAGACAGCCAGGGACAGAACCGAGACAATCCCACACACCACTGCTGTGAACCACAATACAGATGAAGAAAATCAAAGGAGGAAGATAAATAATCTAAAACCTGTGGGAGGATTTGTGATGATTTGTTCACTATAAATCCAAAACCAGCACATGGAATACTGATATTCATGTGAGGATGAGGATAGTACTGATTATTTCAAATTGGAGGATATTACTTCATCTACAACCACTGCCTTAATTTCCACTGAATGGTTATAGTTATCTTTGTGTGGAACCCATTCAGGAAGGTGCTTTCTATGGTCAACCACATCAACAGCTTGAAACTGCGAGGGGTAATGAGTCCCATAATTCACTAAAAGGGTGGGGTGAAAATAAAATGAAGCGTAAAGAAGAAAGTCTTCACCTGAGAAAGTGTAATAGATGATCATGAAACCCTATTTTTAAACTCAGACTATACCAATTAATTCAAATGAGGTTTGGTAGGGATGAACAGCTATCCCCTTCTACTTTATCTATGAGATCCATAGGTGGTATGATTTGAAACATACATATTTATGAAACAAAAATCATGAGATTATTCCCCTACATGCAATCCTGTGAGACACTTCATCTCAACAGTGAGTATGCAAAGCCAAAGAAGAAAGCGAGAACCAACATTACTGTATAGTGCTATAGTGAGATCCTAAAAGGACTGTATGGAGGAAGGACCCCTGAAATAAAATAAAACATTAAGAGTGACTCACCCAGTCTTAGAGTCACACCAAAGTTTAAAGAACAGTCATGGGTGGAAGGCAAAAACCCAATGAAGCCACAACAGCAATATGGTGTACATTATGGGAGATGAAGATGTTAGGGGTGGTCCTAATGCTCAATTGCAGAATATTTTCTAAAAGTAGATGAAGACAAGAATCAAGGGAAAAAGGTTAGGTGTAAGATTTTGTGAGAAGTTACTTGGAATAAATTCTGTTGCAAAGGGGACAAAGAGGAATAAGCCAGATTGTATCAAACAATTAACCCAATTGATGAGGGTAGAAGGGGATAGATTTCTGGAAGAAGAAGACTGCCATAGGATAAAGAGATAGGAATCAAGAAAGGAAGCCATTTGGGCAGTATAGTATTAAAAAAAAGGCATGCATTAAACACAGAAGTTTATTTGGATTGGAACAAGGAGAGAAATAAATAGAGGGAAGGGAAACTGGCAAAAAAAGGAGGAGTTAGCCTCCTTTGCTACTGAGGTTTTAGAAGGAAGGAACAAGTCAGAAGGTCAATGACCACAATCTAAAAGAAGAAGAAAATACACTTTAAAGAAAAGGCAAAACACAGAACACAAGGGAAGAGGTTCTAACAGAGATAAGGTATGAGAATAGAGAACCACATTAATATCCCAGTCTGCAAAAGTAGGCTGATGGGGAAGACAACAAATCTGTAATGAACAAATTAATACAGTAAGGATGAGTGAAGTAAAGGGCTCTACGGTAATAGAAAAAACAAAAGGTATAGGACAAGGTTGTCCAGTAAGCTGACACTGAGGAGATCAAAGCCCACCCCTCTCCAAGCCAACGAGCTACACAACAAACTTGGAGACATCAACCAAATTAGGTCAACCAGCTAGAAATCCTTTACCATGAGACCATGTATGAAATACCTTCCACTTCAACTGATAGATTCCCATGAAAGAATCTATGGAGACAGCCAAATGTAAAGTTACATGACGAGAGAAACCAGACTGCCTCATCAACAACCAGACAAAAGTCAGGTGTGAAGAGTGGGATGTAGAGCTGGTGGCTGGGGTTCAGTAAGGAGAATGCAGAGTAATGGAGTAGGTGTGATTTCTCAAATATGATTAACCAGCCTGTCCAAGCAGCTACATCAAATAATTGAGGAGTGTGATTAGCCAACTCCTGTTTGGAATGTGCCAGAAGATGCCAGTAATCCATGTAATAGTTAAAACTCAGCTCTTGAACAAAAGATGATGAATAAATCCTTCTGACAAAACTTGAAGATTCTAAACACCTCGAAGAAAAGGGCATCATTGATGAAGGAATACCACAAGTTAAACTCCCACTGGCACACTGAGTAGCCAGGATAGGTAAAGATTTGGAAGAGAAAGAATGGAAAACCATAATTGTTATCAACCTTGGCTCTGGCTGAGAAAAACAGACTATCAAATGTGAAAGGGTAAACTGTTGCTGGACTGAAGCCACCTGAGACTCCAAAACTTCTGGGATCATATCGAAGATATAATGCTGCAAAAATGAAGCCATATGTAAATTCTGAAGATGCAGATAAATGGATCCACAATAACACAGCATTCTGAACCAGAATCAACAAAAAAAAAACATACATGTTAAGCCAGTGCCAAAGACAACAAATGAGCCAATGTTTAGGTAAGGAGGGAGAGGATGTCTACAGAAAACCCTTCAGGATTTCTGTGAAAAGCCTCAACCATAAGATGAATCATGTAAAGATACTGAAAAAAAGTTGTGAGGGTAAGACATAGGTAAAAAAAAATTGGCATTGGTTAAAATAAGAAGGAATTTGGGGCTCATCCCCCCAAACTGGTTGAACAAAACCCAACAGTTGCTAGTTGAGATAAGTGTTCATACCCCTCTATCCCAATTGGTTTTTGCTCATAACTGAAAAAGTATCACAAATAGGCTAATAGAAGTATAACATATTATAAATATTATACTAATACACATTTACATATATTTTTTATGTAAATTAAATGGCAAATAAACAAATAACGAAAAATAGGTGGAGTAAAAAGTGTTCGTACAGTTCAGAATGTGTGAAAAAACTGATATTCCCATAAAAATCCAGCTTGGGCGTCATTGGATCTTCCAGCATGATAATAACCCTAAGCACACATCAAAATATGTGCAATCCCGGTTGCAGAGGAACCATATAAGCATTCTGGAGTGACCATCGCAGTCACTCAATTTCAACCCAATTGAAAACGTTTGGCATGAGTTGAAGACCAGGGTTCATCAGCATCATCCGAGAAACTTGCAAGAGTTGGAGGTCTTCTGTAAAGAAGAATGAAAGAAAATACCAGTCGAGTACTGTCAAACAATCATGGAGGGCTATGAGGAGAGATTGTGCCAAGTAATTCACCTGAAAGCTACACAACTGACCATTAAAGTAGATGCACGAAAACTTTCTGCCACTCCTATGTTTGGTTATTTGTTTATAAACAGTTTATTTGTCATTCAATTTACATAAAAATTTATGTAGATTTGTGTTAGTATAATATTTATAATATACTATACATTCATTACCCTAATCATGATACTTAAGTTATGAGGAAAAAACTACTCACGATGCAGGAGTACGAACACTTTCTGTCGTAACTGTATGTGAGGGCATACTGACCTGAGTCTGTGGAGGATGCAATATGATAATACTGCCATGTAACTGAGAGGTGAATTGCTCAGCATAAACCCAAATATCAGGGGAAGAGAGAAAAATCAAATAGGCTTATGGGGAATTTTCATACATTAAGGAAAGATGTAGACCATATGAAATAGGAGCAAGAGGTAAAACATTACATATCTGAGAAATAAAGTTCAAGAAAATTGTAGAAGGCCAAATGGAATTCTTGTCATGGAAAGTTTAGAAGCTGAAAATTGTTAATCAAAGTCCTCATCAGCCTACAGATTGAGAGTAGGTTCAAAAGGAAGTTGAGCAATATCTAGAGATAAAAGTTGACCAGAGTAACATTTAACCTCCATTAAAATAAATGTAAACAAACCTCCCAGTGGGTCACCTTTACTTGAAACCTGTGATAAAGCAGCTGCCAAAGTTGAGACACCTAAACTGGTGACATTTACTTTGGAATTTATGTTTAAATAAGCATAAAAGATAAATATCTTAAATAAAGGTGACTAGAATTGAAAGAAGTAATGTAACATTTGAGAAAAACTGGGTATGTTAAAAAGTATAATCACTTCTAAAAACAACTGTAGCACAAATGCTGCCAAATGAAAAGTGACAGTTTGATAGAGATACAGAGAGGAAGTCACATGCATCATGTGAGTATATACTATGCTTGTGTCTCATGTAAACCACTGTTCGTCATCTTTCCACCAATACATGTTGGAATAATTTGATTCTAGTAAGGGGTAGAAGACTTATAGCACATAAAAAAAAAAATGTGTGTGTATAGAAGGCAGCAATGAATGAGAATGGCTATTCTTTTGTACAGAGGAAAGTACCATATCAGAAGTTAAAATATGTAATCCATCATTTATACAGAAAGGATTAAAAAAATAGTGTAACACAGCTAGCCAGACTTGAAGAAACCACAATAATTTTATTCGCTGCAGCAGATCTTGCATTCAAACTAATTCTATTTTTCAACTCAATGTGTTTGGCTATAGCAGTTTACAAGCCTCATTATTCTTAACCTACAAAAACACAAATTATACTGATCAATGGATCTGTTTATCCTTTATGGATTGAAACAACCAAACATAACTACCCAGATGTGCTAAAGTGTAGTCAACAATCCACATGTTACATAGATCTAGTCATTTTATATCACCCAGGATAACCCCCTGAAGCTCAACAGATTAACATTTTATTACATCAAAAATGTATTTCCAGTAATAATTACTTGTGCTCACACTACAGTTATTCTTAATTACTTGGATTTCCTTTCTTTGCCCATCTGAGCTTCAGTCTGATTTTTTTCACTTGTTTCAGTCATTTATTTCCTATTTCATTACCCTTTGCTATGTGTCTTTTGACACTGTCCATCTGTGTCAATATCCCTTCAATTCTGGTGTTCAGATTGACTTAATCTGAAGTCTCTAACACTGGCTCTTAGTAGGGAGTAAAAGTAAAAGAGTGTAAGGAGGGAAGTCATATGGGAAATACATTTCCAATTATGAAAATGTTATCTTCAAAAAACATGCTTATCACTACTCACTCACACTAAAAGTATAATCCCACATTGATAAAGTGGAGAAGATGGTGAGGGCATCATCCATACAGAATGCATCTGCATAGGTTATGGACATACCAACAAAAGACTAGCATCCTAGTAGGGGAACAATACCACGTCCAGAACAGGTATGCTTTTCATCCATAATCTAATTCGTGCACTGTGGGTGGAAGGTGACGTGATCTGTTTTCACTGTTGGTCAAGATTCCAATTTTCAGGTTTGGAATTATGGGGTCATGGTTCCTATATCCCATGTTGGTGGCTAAGGTATTTAAACTGCATTACATATACTTGTGATTGGATTCCTATCTGTAGCCATACAGTGATACATTCTGAGCCACCAAAATCATGACAAGAAGGTAAACAACACAAAAATGGATAAACCTTCTTCTGAAAGATTACACAACAAATTTAGAATGACAGGATCCTGTATGCTATACTGAACTTAAGGAAACAGAACTCAACCAGTTTGGAATTATGAATATTCTCACCTTCACTTGTCCTTATAACAATAGGAAGGATGTGAAATAAATTGTGCTCAACCTAGGACCCAGGATGGGACCACTATATATTCAGAATTATGAGAAAAGAATGGACCTTCTTCCATGAACAATGTACTGAACCACTATTGATCAGCAAGAAGGGCCACACTCAACCCAACCAAAAGCATCAAATGTGAACCAGCATTATGAGTAGGCTTCCATTAGGGTTGGTGCCTCTCATAACAACATCTGGGAGAAAAACCATCTAGTGTCCAGCATAGTAGAGTTCCAAACTTTACCTTCTTCTCCAAAAGTGAAGATATAACTCCTGTTTACTACCTTAGTGACTGTAAATGTTGGCTCCATTTGTAGAATATGTTGGGAAGGGGGATTAATGCACATTAACAAGCCATGAGAAACAACACAATAGGTGAACAAGTTTCCTAAATTTTTAAGAGCAAACTGACCATTATTTATTCAACCTAGAATTAGTGCAGTAATACCATCTTGTCTACCTCTAGGTGGTCTTATGAAACACCTAATTTCTACAGAGACTGTTGCAACCTGGATAAAGTATACTCTGTTAATAGTTGATAGTGCAGAAGGACCAGTCTGGGTATAGAATATGTAGGTAGAATGATAATGTGTGTGCACATGCAGTGCAAACAACTCCAAGGATCTTTGAAATCCAGCAGTAACAACAAATAAACCTTAAGAGAAAGATGACACATGGTACCCGAGTCTAAAGGATGAAACAGATACTGAGAAGAAGGATTTAAAACCAGTAATACTCCAGTTAGGTAACTGAAGTGGTCATTTAGGACAAAGGACCCAAAATATTTTGAGGAGGTTGAACAGCATCAAGGACTCAAATAGTTTTGATATCAAGTGTATAAAGGTAGTCAGTCAGACTATCAGATGATTGTAGAAAATATAAAAGCATTGTCAGAGATCCAAGTCATAAAAGGAGTTATAGGTGGCACTTCTGGATGTTGTAGTTTCAATATCTTCATTATACACCAATGTCAATATTTGTGATATTTCTATTGATAAATATTCATTGTGGGACATGCATAGATTGAGACAGATACATGGCAATCTTACAAATTAAACGATGATGACACAAAGGGCCAGATAAATCTTGAACTGCATAACAATTTAGTATATAATTCCGGGTTATGGCTGCCTCAGCAGGAGATGGCCAAAGAAGTGGAAGGAATGGGTACATCTAAAGGTATTGCAGAAGAAGAAATAAGAGTTGAGTCAGTCAATACAATATGCTCTCAGAAAAACGTGAAAAAGGGTTGAACAAATCATAAAAGCACCCTTGGTAACATACAAAATGGTGGGAAGTACAAAGGCACAACCCTATCCAATTCTGACTAAATGCATGTATTGCTAATGCCAAAGGGTGAGGTACCAAATGCAAAAATGCCGAGAGTTGAGCATTCCAATGAATGGCAAGTGATCATCAAGATCTAAACCAAGAGAAAATTCAAAGGAAAACTATGAAATGCAAGATTCGTTCTGTTGGGAGAATCCAGTTGGGTTGAGATAACTGAGCTGCCACTGAATTGATTACCCTTGGAAAATGGCAAGCTGATAGGATGATATGATGGGAGTGGGGCCCTCAAAAAGAGATCCAAGGCTAAAATATAAAGATTCCTGGACCAAATGCCCCCTAGATGGGAAAAGAAATACACATATGTTGAACTGAAGCACGACAATATTTCTTTTTAATACATCCAGACCTTCAGAGATCACCCTTTGAACAGCAAGAAGTTCTGAAACATTGTATACGAAAACCTCATCATCCATCCACAGGCCCTGGAATTCTTCACTGTTGAGATATGTATTCTATTACCAAAACATAGCATCCATAAATAGATGAATCTCTGAACAAGGTGGTGACAGAGGAACACCTATTGTAGTGATGTTCCAATCTTACCGTCACTTGAGATTGAAGATGCTGATCCTGAATAAGAAGACTGCTGTTCATTATACATTGGTTGAATGAAAACTACTAATGGGATTTCACATGCACTCATTTCAATGGAATGAGAGGCTCAAGTGATGCTTATACCCCACAAAAAAGGAAAGAACAATCTGTGCAGTGGGAGCAAGAGAGGCGAGTAAAAGTCGGACTGCCTGTTCCATAGAGTAGAGCTGGATGGGAGTTGACTCATTCTGATAGAAATGCATGTTGAAAAATACACTGAGATAGACAATATACTGCTACAATTGAATCATAAGCCTAATTACCTTAACTATATTTAAATAACCCATAACAGTCACTTACAGTTGATACACAAGCCTGATCATTTTAACTGTATTCAAACAATCCAAGATAATCTACAAAATCTACAGATGTGGTTTATTTACCAAACTTACAATGCAACCCAACATAAACTACACTGACATAAAGGGTGCATTCATTAACAGTAATGAATACAATAGTAAATGCACACACACACACACACACACACACAAACAAACAAAAGCTTCTCATTATACATCTTTTATTTCAAGGATTATTTTGCAATGCTAATTGGTACAGACTTTGAACTAATCTGATTCTAATAGGCTGAGTGAGCCTTGTGAAATACTACTGGTATTATGCCAACAATACTGTTAACAACAAGGGTATTTAAATGACGAAGCAATGGTTTCTAATAATTAAAAATGTACATTAAATTAGTTGTATTACATAATAGGTTAGTTTTCTGTTGAGATACATGTAGACAGACTGCTGTGATCAGAAGTTACTGATAATTACCTCAGATACATTCATACAACTTAGTGGTCTACAGACAATGCTACATCAGCAACATTCTCTTTCTGTGCTAGATAGGTTTGATTTTTGATGTTTCAAACTGACAACTTATAGATATTCTAGTAGAACATATCCTATTTCATTTTTCTATATAAGTAACATAAACTTATGAAATTACTCTCTTGTGTTAATTAAGACACATCAAAAATCACCAAAAACAATTACTGATAGTTATTATAACATGTTTACACTTACACATTTATAGAAATTATAAAAAAAAAAACATTAACTGTTCATGTATTACAACAGTAAAGATTAATTAACAGTCTTCTGGATAAAGCTGTTAACCAAGAGTAATTACTTGACCTTGGCAACTAAATTCAAGGAAAACATCAACAAATAAAGATGAAACCTGCAGAAAATCTTACAAGTTCCTTACACAATAGTACAAGTAACATACATATCAAATAATGGTAATGGTTGTTTTTATTCCGGGTTTTCTTTGAATTCACAGTTAAAAATAAATAAAAAGTATTCTAACCTGTCAAGCAAATACACAGAACAAATGACTGTTCATTCCATTAGTTGCAAAGTTTAAAACTAGAAGAAAGAAGAAGACATCTACCTGATTATACGCGTGTCCACTAAAAGTGGTTGTTCTTCATCTTGCTGTTCTAACTGACCTTCCTGTGGAGATTCCAAAATCTCTGGCATGTCAACAAGAGGGCGCTGCCATACTGTTCGAATATTAGAGGTTGTAATTCCTTTTTGTCGTAAAGTACGAGAGTGAAGCTGAAAGAAAAACCATTCTTTTTTAAGTATTATTTTAAGCATTTATTGGATAAAATGCTTCTTTTCTGGAAGGAAAAAAAGGTTTAATATAATGTTTTCAGTGAAATTTTAATAACTTTAAAGAACCTCACCTCGTGCATATAGATTGTGCTGAGACTCATGTTAACGGCAGTCAACTCTAAAGGGACTTCATGAGACAAGACTTGACTAGAGTGAAGTGGAAGGTTACAGTCATCTAGTTGAGTTTGGATAGGATGTATGCTACAAGAAGAGAATGTTCTCAATTGAGAATTAAATATATTATGAAGAAATTAAATCATCATGAAAAACCATTAAAAATTCTTATTGTCAACAATATCTGTATCAGAGCCGTGTACGAAAGCTAAAAACACGTTAGAGACAGGTATAAGTTTTTAAATGTATAATATTCTAAACCTTCAATGCATAAGATAGTCATAACTAAAACATGACAGCTAGATAAATAATCTAAAATTCATTCTAATTTCTCTGTGGCATACTTAAACTGAAGATGTGGGAGGTGAAAATAATTTGTACTTTGGTTATAATTGGTTTATTTGGGCATGTTGATTTCATTTTTTTGTTCTTTATGAGGAAAAATGAAAATTGTATCAAATCAGGCATCTTCTGATATCTATCACTTTCTTTTGGCATCTATGGATAAGCTTTTATTTCATTAATATGATTTGAACATGTACTTTTTATTGTAAATGTAGCACAGTTGAAATTCCACAAAACTATCTAACTAATACAATTTAATCCACAATGTCAATAACTCGATGGAATTAAATAACACATTCAACTTATCCATGTATGGTTAGAATGATGAATCATTCACCTTGCCAATAATCCTGCTTGACTGGAGTGCAGGGGTCCTTCTGCTTGATTCAGTCCACCTCTAATGGTGGAAGAAACCCCACCTGTTCTTGTAAAACCAGCACCAGAGGTCCTGGAATCTGAAGCGTAGAAGCTTGTTCCCAGTCCAGTACTTGAAGCTTCCCGCACAGGGTGAAGAATGCTGTTTACTAAGTCAGCATACTAACAAATAAAATATTACCAAATTTTACATTTAACATAATGTTAATTAAATCATTTATAACAAAAACACGTAACACAAATTCATATTTCAAGCATTTTATCAGTGTAACATCGTCTAAATATATTTTTTTTATATATAAATCTGTTTTGAAAGGAAGCAAGTTACATGTAATATTTGTGGTTTCATATAAACTGCATGATTTTTCTCAGTTAATGCAATTTTCATAAATATGAAAAATGTTAAGCACTTCTTTGTATCAGTTCTCAGAGGATCAACTTCCTATTTATGATTACAGTTCCTATGCCTAGCAGTGTTCTAAATGCCTATCAAAACTTGTGTGTATTTCAAGTCAAATCATTCTTACATAAAATATTCATAAATGTTTTGTAATTTCTAATCGTTTGGTATTAGTTGGAAACTTCAGGAAACTATACAATATTTTATTAGCTGTTTTTATATCAGAAACCCATGGATATTTTCCAACTATTGATTCACCTTCGGTTAACGTTTCAGATTGTCAACTTTGTTCAGTAACTTGACTCTGGAAAATATTACTAAATATTAGTGTGTTCTATCAACTGATAATGTGATCAAAATTTTGTTTTGACAATTAGCCAAGTTTTGGAGTTGTAATTACTTTAATACCTTGAATGGTCATTTTGCAACCTGCTTGAAATCTATACGTACACACAAAACAAATTTTATAAACATGCATTAGAAATTTACTAATTTCATGAATTCACTGAAGGAATAATGTAGATTATGAAGCTATTCCAACCAATACCAGATTATTTACCATCTTTAAGAAAGAAAATTATGTTGAAGCATTAGAACAAAGTAATTTTATTATAATTTACAGCTTTTACAGGAAGTGAAATTAGTTTTTAGAAAAGGTAGGACATTTTGATAACCAGTGCAATGAATACCAAGTACTAATGATCGACCTGTGATCGAAACGTAGTACCTGTTATAAAAACTAATGTTATTCACTGTAAAAACTGTAAATTGTAAAATTATTTTATCAGCATGTAAAATTAAAGTAAAACCCGATGATTCAGTAGTTAACCCGGCAACATCAAGACAAGTCAGTTACAATAGCAAAGATTTTTTTTGGTAAATTTTAAACTTGGTGAAATGTTGATGCCCTTCATGTATTTTCTCTTATATTTCTTTTTTAGCTACTTCTCATTCACTTCCATTATTTGGTAAATATCTCCAGAACATTAAATATTAAAACATTTACCTACACATTTGTTAACAACAGTGAACTAGGCACATATTTTTAGTTCTGATGTGTGTAGTTTACTTTGATCAGAGGCTAGTTAAAAGTAAAAACTAAATTTTTACCCCTCCTCCTAGTGATGATACAGAGTGAAGAGAGTAATAAAGAGCATTATCTTCACTGAACAGTTTTCCAGCATCTCTCTGAGCTATGAAAAACACAACAATCACACATTTATAAAATAAAGAGAAAGCAATCACTGTAATTTACTTAATATTTGCAGGAATTATCTTTTGCAGTTTTGCATTAAAACCTGTTTCATTGGTTTTAAGTTTTGTGAAAAAATGAAACTGAAAATGCATTAATGTTCAATTAAATAAGTTCAGAAAAAAACAAATGTTTTTAAGACATCATTCTCTTTTCCTCAGCAACACATTTCAGTCATGTGCAATCATGCTGTGTAACTGAGCTGATATGTTGGTAATCAACTTATTGAAAGCAATGAACTTGTCTGGACATGTTATGTAAATGCTGTATTAACTGATTACAGCTTACATCCCCTTGTTGTTTGCTTTCTCCACATTACAAGCTATTATCTGCATATAGCATGTTGAGAACAGTTATTCAAATAGCTTTGCAGGTATAAAATTGCTTTAAATTTTTAGCAATATCAAACAGTGAAGAGTTTCAACTTTATTATGAACCTATTTAAAAATGTCTTTGTAGAAACAAAAAATTGACCAATCCTCTAAAAACAGCTGATCCAGAAAAGATGACTGTATGCCTGCTGATGAAATCAAATGACTCACCCCTACTCCTTCAAGAAAAGTGTGACATATTAATAAGAGATTGCTCAATGGTGTATTGATTAACCAGCTTTATATTTCACTGGAACTATTACTCCTGGAAATGCATATACTACAAAGACAGCAAAAGTTAATTCCACACAAATAATAAGCAACTACAGTATTAAAGACAATCAAGCATTAAAAGATGACAAACAAGATGCTACTACTGTCCAATTTCAAACAAACATTAGTTTTACCAAAAGCATTTTTGAAAGTACAGAAGAAAGCTGAAGGCAGATTTCTTAAAAACTTGTACAACTGATGGAACTGTTTGCAATATGGAAAAACAAAACAAAACACAAAAACCTAAGATACCGACTAATGTGGATCACAAATTCTTTTCTGTACTTCAGAATAAGCAACAAAAAATTATTTCCAAAAGAACATCAATAAAGTGATTTAAATATCAGACTTCTTTGAAAATGGAGCAAATTTTGCTTAACTCAAATATCTTTTAAAACTGGTTGATTTTTTTGTGATAAACAATAAAATATACAAACATTTATTTCCATAAACAAGCAAGGATACTGTAAATAAAAGAAACTGAGTGAAATAATTTTGTGTTCAGCATAAGTAAAATCCTTACCTAATTCTTTCAGATTGTTCAAGAACATGTGAGATTGTTCAGGAGGGATCCAGTTGGGATTGGTTAACTAAATAATAGAGACAAACATCTTACAATAACCTGTTAATCACCATTACACACAAAAAAAACAACCCTCAACTTATTTTCTGTTGAATAGTTTTTGTTATACTTGTGCTATGCAGTAAAACACCATAAAAAGTGATGGCATGATTTGTTTGTTTGCAGAATTTTGCTCAAAATTACTCAAGGTCTATCTGTTGTAGCTTTTCATGACTTTGAAGTGACATATTAAAGGAAAATGCACCTAGTCAAAACCACCCACTACCAAACTGTCAGCTAATCATTCTTATAATAAATTCATAAACCTACAGTATAAAACCTCAGATCTAAAGTCCAGCACTACAGTGGTGTAGTGGCCAAAAAGAGTAGGTAAACTAACCTCAATTGAAAGAAATTCTGTCTGTCACTAAATGTGCCTCTATTACCTTATACTAAATTCAGATATATCCAGAACCTGCTTAACATTTGTTAGGTAAGTATGAATAGATGCTCCTAAAATAAAAAGTGGATATTACTAAGCTATATATATATATTTCTTAATTATTCTTCATAATTATCTGTTACAAGCTGTAACTGCTTAATGTAATGCTTTATTGAAATGAGTATTTGTAATTTCAGCCTACTTGAAGTAATTCTAGACTATAGCATCACCACAACAGATCATAACTGAAAAGAGAGAATTTATAAGGTTTTGGGGACAAATTTACATCATAAACAACCTTTCTTGTCCAAAGTCATAATGTCAAAACACTAAAAATCTATTTTCAACAGGTACTTACTTTGTCCCACAAGACTAGCTATTCTCATTCAGTGCTGTCCTCTAACCGTAAATTTTTTTTAGTAACGCATGCCTCGCTGTTGGAATTTGAAGATTCAAAGATGTCTCTCATGCAAATCCTCATGTATTACTTGCTAACCTTCTACACTCCTCGACCTAAACCTCTTTATAGTTTGGCAGAAGGAGTGAGCACTGGCAATAATGGGGCAGAGGGCAGAAATATCAAAAGAGTTTGGGGAAGAACGGTGATAAGAAGCAAGTACATATCAGAAGTATATTTCTAGTACAGGAAAATTATAACTTCTAATATGGTATGTACCTCCTCTCACAAGATTAGCTAGAATCCCACACTGAAATGTAGGAGGGACCATTGGGTAGAGGAAACAGCAGAAAGAAAGAAAAGCAAGGACATAGTAGGGAAGATCTGTTAAACAAAAACATAGCATAAGTGTTGCAGAGTGGGACAAACATGACACCAGAGAAGAAGGGGTGGAAAATTGATGGAATGAACAAACTAGACACCAAGAATTCTGGAAATATGATAGATAGGTAATTCTGCAAAAATGGGGACATGTAGAAAAGGAAATAAGGAATCACAACCTAAAATGCCTTACCAACAAAGAAAGCAGGGTCAGAGCCAAAGATGACAGGTGGGCAAATGGAAAAGTAAGGATGAAGAAGATGTCCCAAGGAAATCCTTCTGGGATCCCTATATAAATTTCAGACATGGAGAAAAGTAAATAAGTGAATTTGCAATAATCAGCATAAGAAATTAAAGACAAGAAATTAGTGCCCCAGTTAGACAAACAATAATTTTGGGACATCTCCCACAAATCGAAAAAATGAACTCAGTATACGTAGGGTCCATTAAGGATGGGCCATCCAACAATGAGAACTAGCATATTAATTTGAAGTCTGTGGGGAACAAGGGAAATTAATAGTTTCCTCAGCTGAAAGCAAAACTCAAAGTGGGAACCTGATAATCAGGGAACAGGCAAGAATGAGGGTCATAAAATTAAATTTTAAATTTGTCAAGCAAGTTAAAGGTTTTTTAGCAAAACCGAGAAAGAGAAATGTATTCAAAATTAAAGTGAAATTAATAAAATAAAATGGAAGTAAAATAAAGGGAAACCACTTCAAGCACAAACTGAAACTAAAGAAAGACATCTGCACTTGAATATCAGTAAGGTTGAGGAGAGTAGAGGATGACACAAGCATCACGTAAGCACATCATGCACCTGTTGGTTAGCAAGTGGTGCATGATGATTTGGTTTAGAGAGGTATTGAAATTTTCAAATTCCAACAGAGGGGAGTATAAGGTTTGTAGCATGCCTCAGTAAAAAAGTTTACAGTTGGAGAGCAGCACCAAACAAGAACAACTAATCTCGTGATTGAAAGTACCATATCAGAAGATAGGATTGTCTACTTGGCTTGACTTTTGTGCAAAGCTACACAAGGACTATCTGCACTAACTATTCATAATTTAGCAGTGATAGGTGCAAGCCAGCTAGTTAACACCACCTAATACCAACTCTTGTGCAACTTTTTTACCAACAAATAGTGGGACTGACCATCATATTGTAATGCTTCCATAGCTGAAAAGGCAAGTATTTTCTACAACAAGAATTTTATTTCATGACCCACAGATTGTGAGTTGAGCACCCTAAACCAGTAAATAAAGGATTTTATGAATTTTCTGTTACCTACTTCATAGCTAGAATTCAGTGTGAAACAAGTATGTGAAATATAGAATAAATTTTCTTTTTTTTTTATCACTCTAAGATATTTATGGAAAAGAAAAACTTGGAACTTTTCACTAACATGAATAACAATAAAATCAATGGTTTCCATTATATACACAAGAATTCACAATTTAAAATTTTAATATTACTGTTTTATTTTACTAACGAAAAAAAAAGACTATTCCAGTTGTTGTTGTAATGTTAGCTCCAAACCACTGCTGATGGATAATATATGCATACATTCAAAAATGAATCATCATTATCTACAACTTAAACCTTTTTCAAACACCATCAGACTGGTGGTACAGAAAGGTTATTTATTACTTCCTGAAGCTAGAATATATATATATATATATAAAATACACTTGCATTTGTCTGCCTGAAACATTCCTTGCAAATTTTTCTGTCAAACTCTTAAAACCCTTATATCATTAGAAAAACCTTTGTCCAAGGAGTTCAGATTGTACATTTACTTTTCCGTTCAGAATCACCTTACTGTTTTTCCTTAGTCAAACTTGAGTATGTTACACAATGGCATAATTTCAATCTCATTATATAATGACTGGCTTTTATTTAAACTTTTTTTAATTTATAAAGTGTTTCAAACAA
The DNA here is from genome assembly GCA_011833715.1 of Carcinoscorpius rotundicauda. Classification (NCBI taxonomy): domain Eukaryota; kingdom Metazoa; phylum Arthropoda; class Merostomata; order Xiphosura; family Limulidae; genus Carcinoscorpius; species Carcinoscorpius rotundicauda. Next base: position 36,254,971 of record CM022406.1, on the reverse strand, counting down.
ATAACACTTAGGACACATGTAATTTCAAAATATGAACATTACACTAAACACAATTTTTATGGGCTTTCTTGATTTATTTAGGCCTAAAATACATGTGCACTTCACTTAAAACTTTTGCTTATTACTTTGTAAGCATACATTGAGAAGTTTCTGTGTATTCAGCTAAGTTTGCCATCATTCAACACTACATTCAATTTATTTCACAATAATTTAGCTTCTGTTTCTTTCACAGACTGCTATAAATACATTTTACCTTTTTTCTTCACAACACATTTCACTGTGTTTTCTTTAGTTTCTTTAAAACCATGTCATACACTGAACACTCATAATTATTTCACATTTTGCACACTATCATAAATACCATTACTTTGTTTATTTTACTGAATTAAGTTATGCACACATAACTTTATTAAATAAAATTACATTTACTTAAGTCTTTTTTGTATGACTGTATGATTTTTTTTCCACACAGATCAAGATTTTTGATATATATATACACACACACACACACACACAAAATTTAAAATCCTTATTCTATTTCTTAGCTCACTATTTGCAAAATTGAACTCTATTAAATTCATTGAGTAAATTTTTTTTATTTATGTACAGTTAATCCTTAAATAGAATTTTATGTTATGTACTAAAAATATAAATTTCAATAAAGCTGTGCTTGTATAAATCACTTTGTTCTTTAAAGTTCCTTTAACATTATATATATGCATGCATGCACATTAAAAGAAAGCTATATTATTTCAGAATTACATTTTGAGAAATTATATTTAAGTTATATGTTGATGCAAAGGTAACTTTAAAATTCTGAAGAGCTTTAACTAAATCAGTAGTGTAACACAATCTGTTTCTAGTTAAAGATACAACTAGAAACTTACAGTAAAATGCATTAGCGACAATTCTGTTTTTCCATTTTCTGCCTGCTCATACTGATTAGCCTGGGTTTGTCCATCACTCAACCACTGAAACAAAATATTTGTATTTTTCACATGAAATATGAAACTTCAAACCTAAGCTCACACAAGTATGTATCAGTTGACAAAAAAACAAAAAATGCATGCCCAAGCTGAAAACAATTATACAACAGCTTACAAAATAATAATAAAAACAAAATACACACTCAAGGCAAAAATAATAAACTACAACTACATGTTGCTGGCATGTTGAAATATTTTAACCTAAAAACATATTGGGTAAAGGTCTGTCCATGACAGATTAAATGAGAAACAGTGACAAAATATTTTTTTGTCTTTCTTCCACTGAATCCCCAATATATTAAAAAACAACAACTCATTTTTATTAGACTGAGCAGTCCATTGGATCTGCAAGCAGTATTACCAAACTTTAATTTGCTTTTGCTTTACTACAGTTACTTTTAAAACAATTGTATAAAATAAAAACATAGCCCTAATTTCCCCCAACATATTTATGAACAAAGAAAATATTCTTTAGCATTCAGAGGTAACATTATGAACTACAGAATTTTATCTTTCTCTTGTACAGATATGCCAACTGAGTGTGATGAAGATAATCACTTCTATACATTCAAAACAATACACTACCACCATAAATAACAATGAAAAACAAGAGAATAATAATACATAAACAACTATGTATGATTTTATAGAAAATTGTTTTACATCCAAATATCCAGATCTTTACATTTATGAAAAGCTGTGACTTCTAAAAGTCTAAAAATAACAACAAGATAACAACCTATCATAACAAGGAAATATCTTGTCGCACATTTTCATTTATTGGTAACAGAAACATTACCTTCAAGCAGAAATCTGTAAAATAATTAAATTCAATGACACAACAAACATACATAAGGATGTCCATGTCGTCGCACATCCATCTGTGCAAAGGAACAGACATCGCCAACCCCAATAACATCAACTGTAAAGTTTCTATAGAAGTCTACAATGTCCATGGCTCGATGTCTCAAGTAGAAACACAGAATAAATGGTGTAATAATAGGACTTAATAGTTCTTCAATCAGGTAAGCCTAGAGGTACCATGTGAAAAAAAATATTGCTTTTTTTTTAAAGATAAATAACAATAAAACAGTGTTTACATTTTTAATAACTATTTACCTTACTGTTAACTTTTAAGTCACTGTTAGGTCATATGAATACTGGGTTGTGACAGTACATTCTTATGGACATAAGAATTAGGTTCTTTTCTTCATACAAATAATTTCAAGTTGACTCAACACAAGAAGTCATTAAAAGAACATAAATTCACACATTTAACATGTTTACTAAGATATGCAAATGAAGAGGCTGTGAGAATAAATAATTAGAACCACTTAAATACTTCACCTCCAGATATCGTGCCCTTATACGTGAAAATGACAACATCAAGTTTTTAAAATTATATCTGATCTCTACTCTTTTATCACTTACAAAATAACTTGCAACATAAACATTCAGACTTAGATCTTTTGTTTTAATAAGTTCTATTAATGTTTGCTTTGCTCTGTAAGCTGTCACTTCCAAAATAAATGTGTGAAAAAAATCTGGTTCATAGAAATACACATCAAGTAATATAGAATATTAATGTGAAACACTGGCTTAAAGAACAAGTAATAACAGGCAATATACAGGGTGTCAAAAAAGAAGAAGAGAAATGCATGATCTTATTGCAAACTTACACCACAAAAAGAACAGTAAGAGTTACCAGTTTGTGAGGTGGAAAAAGGGCACATCCATGTATTTTCTTTTTACACATTACTTCCCATCAGTACACCTTCAAATGTGCTCTCTATTTAATACTCTCTAGATATTAAGCTAACGTTTAATTTCTATTTGCATATTGGTCAGCAGGTTGATCATCACAATAGTTACTGCACCAGTGTTTAATTTATGTTGCATTCCCAGATTAGTGACCTTTGTCCTGTAGACAATGTATTTCACACAACCCCAAAGGAGAGAAATCTGCCCTTTTCTTGCATAATACACTCACTCTCTAACCCTTAAAACTGTTGTCAGTACCACTTTATGACAAGTTTCTTTAAGTGTGTATTTTCTATACACTCTACAATATAGTTGTTATACAATAACAGTCAATTTCATCTCTACTAACCACATGATGCACACACACTTCTCTTGAAATACAGCCTTGTGTGTTTCTACATATTTAGTGACTATTCACGTAAACTTCCTCCATTATAAACCACACATTCATAGTTATTAGTCTTATCACAGTTTCAATTGGTAATAATTTTCAGACAAGTTGTATTATCTTTAAAAATGAAAAATTTATTATACAGATAAAAGCCTTACATAGTGTCTTGCTAGTTACTTATAACCAACATATCTTTACAAACGATCTAAATAGAATCTTATATGATGACTGTAAAGCTAATTATACCATATTTACAAATAATCCAGACAAAATCTTTTTTTAGTTAATCACAGGAAAATAATTTCTATACATAAAGTAATCATGCAGATAATGTGTTTTGCTGTTAGATTTCTCTCAAAGCTAGACTGACATGTGATTTTAGTTATTATTAGAATTTACAGAACAAAAATTGAACTTTGTGAATAATGTGTGAAATTTCCATATATTAAAACAATGTTAACACATTTAGCACAAATTAAAAAGATTGACTACTTAATGCAAACAACTTAAAAAGTTACTGTAACTGGCTGATGTTACTTTAAAACAGAACCACACAGAAACTGATTTTTAAAGTTGAGTACTGAAAGACTCAAATTTCAACCATGTTCTACAACATTCAGAATCAGATCAATAGGATTCAACACATTTTTCATGGCTGACTTGGGTAAAAATCTGGGTTTCATTCATTCAGAAATTTAGAATACTAGTAAGCTATTAATAACAGTTCACCTTTTTAGCTAGAATAAAATGTATTAAAATATTTTGGTGACATGATAGCTTTTCTTCAATTTAACAAAAACATAATTCTGAATTATACCCTTAAAAAGTATTTAAATATGCACATGAAAAACACAACTTACAACAATTTTGTAACCACATACAGCTATAGCTATAGACATTTGTATACATAAATAACATACTGCTTTGTACTGAAACAGTTGGGCAAACTCATCCCGGACCTTATACATGTGTGCATGACCTTTCCAATGGTCAGGTATATAGTGAATGTGGGCCAGAATGTTTAACATTAGCTTCTCTGGACACCAAACCAAGTGCTGAAACATAAAAATAACTTCACATTACTTTATATACTTTAACTGAAAATCAAACTTAATTTTCGTGAGTAGAATTACACGTCTGTTGGTAAATGATTTTAAATAACATATACACATGCAATTTTCAAGAATTAGAGACTTATCTGAGTTTATAGCTATTTAAAGCACACATTAAGTTTTTGTAACCAGTATTTAGAATTTAGTTTCTCCTCATTATAATTTTGTAACTATGTCTATCAGTATGTTTAATATCCATGCTGAAAACAAAAGGAACAATTTTAATGAATTATGCACTTCATACATTTTTTGTATAAATAAGTAAAACCATATTTATGCCTCATTATCAATAAATTGTAGACAAGAAATGTGTCATTACTAATGATCAGAAGTTTATTATGAGATAACAGCAAATTTAGTTTTCAGTTTTGAATAACACTTGCAATGTTAATGAAAAAAACAAACACTATTTACTTGTCAGATTTGGTGCATTTGAAATTTTGTGCAGAGCAACATGAAGGCCATCTAACTGTCTCTAATTTAGCAGCAATAGACCTGAGTGAAAGCAACTAATCAACACCATCCACTACTAACTCTTGGGCTACTCTTACCAATGAATAGTAAAGACTGATTATCAATTGTAACATCCCCATGTCTGCTAAAAGAGCAAGCATGAGTGGTGTGATACTCATCAGAAAACATAACCACAACTTACACTCTATGTAATGAAACTATTTATATCTATGAAAGCATAGAGAAACATAGCATACTTTAAAAATACTTTAATAATGTAAAATAACTAAAAAATTTAAGAGACTGTTTAAATTATTTCTCATTATAACTTTATAAGTTCCAAGTATACGTTCTACATTACTTTAAAATATTAAGTACTCAATACATAGTCTGAGAATCAAAACATCTGCACACCTTGTCTGTCACAGTACAACGTGCCGTTTTTCATTTCTTTATAAAATTTTATGCTACTTATATTAGAAAACAAATATGAATGTTTATTTTGGCTTTTAAAGTGTAAAAATCTTGACAGGCAGCTACATATTTTGAATAAAATTGATCTACATAATAAATATAAAAAAAATTAACAGTTTCAGAGATGTCTTAATTCAAAATTAGTTTTATTTCTTTGCTTATGATTGGCTAAACTGTATCAAACTAAGCCATTGTCACTTCAAAAATGGCAATAAGTTACATCAAATAAATTTTAATAAATATCTTCTCCAATTTATCACTGTAAAATAAGATATTTTTTCTTATTAAGCTGCATTCCTAAAATATAAAATAACTCTGAAGAAACAACTGACTTATGTAAAACTGTACAAGATGTAATCTGTTAAGGTAATGGAAATTCATTCTTTAAAAATATATTCTAAAATGTGGAACACATGGTGCCATTTTCTACCATTAATACACACACATAACACCAAACATAAAGTATTTTTATCTTTCTTATTCTGAATAAATTTTCAAAATTCAAGATTATATTTTGTTTATTCTAAAATAAATTTTTTAATTTAAAAATTTAACAAGTTTGGTTACTTATCACTAATGTAACAAAGAAACCACACACAAAGGAAAAATTTTTTTGTGACAATTCATGTCTGAGAATAGACTCCATAAAAGGTAAGATTCCATTAATCTTTTGAGTATTGGAAAACTCTGAACTCTATTTCCCCATATCTGCTAAGCTAATGAAAATCCTTGAAATAACTTTAATGGCATATTTTATGATGTACAACCATATTTCAGCAAATCATAGAATTTCTATGACTTTTAAGACCCAACATATTTTTAATATGTATATAAACAAATTATAGTTCAGGCTACCAGACTGTGAATGTGTAAGTCTACATATCAGTTGTAATAGCAGTAAAGCAGTTTCTGCAGCCAGTTACACTGGCACTAACAACTACAAAGTATCCAATGACAAGAAGTTTACCTTAAGCATGTAAGTAGTAAGTACTTGTTTTGTGATGTGTTAAATAAAAATGAACATGATTCACCTAGTCTGTGGAGGTAAATGTTTGTTAAATTGATCTGAATCATTAATAATGTGGATATCTGGGGAAGAATTACAATGTGATGATAACAAAGAAACGAAGACAAGTATGCTATTTATATTACTTTCCTATATTTTATTAGCAGTGGTTACAAAGAACAAAATTCAAAATATGAAAAATACAAGGAGACAGTAAAAGTAGGTATTTGTGGGAATACAAATACAAATGTGTGATCTCATTATTGGAGAAGATTCTATTTAGAAACTCCATAATGAAATGTAAAGTGTATCTCATGCTTGAAACTCGTGACTGACAACATCAATTACTTTCAAGCAAAATCTTATATTGTGACTTCAGGGCTTATCATTGCCACTATACCATACTTACAAATAAACCAATCTGTATAAAGAACCAACACAGAAAATTCAGATGTTATCAGACTTAAAAAAGAAAAACAAATACTGCTATTGTGAGAAGGTAAAGTTGTAATTTTTCTCACAACCTCAGTGGAAAAATTTTATTCTGAATAATTAAAGTTAATAAACTTCAATTTAACAAAGATAGAAACAAAAAGATTCTCAACAAAATTTACAATCAGTATAACAGGTGCAATTTTTAGATTCCAGCTTGTTATCATGTTTGTTTTTCTAAGTGATTAGAAGTTCCGGTAATATATTTTTGAAGTTAGAGAAACCTGATAGGGAAAAATCAGAATTCACACACATAATATGACAAAGAAGAAAGAAAATAATGTTTCAATATATCTTTTTCAAATTAAAAATTAAAACGTATATAAACTTAGAATTTGAATTTTAACATACATGTCCATGCCAAGTTCACTGATGTACACTGAAAAGAGAGTTGTTTAAAGTAACTCTGTAAAAGTTCATGATGTGGAATTAAACCCAAGTGTAGTAAAAAGAGTTAATATATATTCTATTTATTCTGGAGATAATAGCATTTTTAATTCATCATAAAGTCTAACTACAAAGTAACAGTGTTTATATTTCTGTTGTAATGATCTTACAATTACCTCATCTGGGATAAATACACGGCAAGCAGCAACAAGCATTCCTAAGGTTGTAATAGCTGTGAGAACATGTTCCACAGTTAGCACATCTTCATCATAGACAGTTAAGCCAACTAGAACTGCTAAAATTGACCCAGCAAAGAATGCCACATTTCTGATTAAAAACAAAAAGTAACAGAAAATTAAAATTCCAGACAATTCATAATTCTCCTGATTTTCAAATATTAGAAAAGTTTATTTTTACAATATTTGTACTGATATTATTTCATAAAGTTAAAAGAGTAACTCCTTCAATATGAGTTAATACATTTTGTATCACTAAATTTAAGTGGGGAAGAACATATATGCAAAAACATATGGTTACTCTAAGTGTCACTCATAAAACCTTGCAAGATTTTGTTAAAGTTTGAGTATTTTGTACAAAAATAATTACATTTATTTTAATTATTTCATTCAAATAAAAATGTTAATTATCTATAATAGTTATTTGTACTCAAATTGTTTAAATAGTTTGAGATGCTATTCAGTTTAAGTGTACAAATACTTTTATCTTACAGTTTCATATTTCATTTGCATATCCTTTAGAACATCCTAAAATGTGTTGAACATAAATGTTTATATTTTATATTTCATTTTCTCTACCATATCACTAACTCTAGTTATTATTATCAACATACAATGCAATGAAATAAAATTAGGAAGCAGAAAACAAATACATAACTTGACTTTTTTTGTAAAATATTTTTGAATATTTTTCTTTTGATTAATTCATAATTTTAGATATTTTCCTTTTCATATATACTTTATTTTTTTATTTTTTTTCTTGGCTTTCTTTGACTACTTATTACTTATTTTCACACAAGTCAACAATACCCTCAAGAGATATTTCAGTTTTTTGGGAGACATATGCAACTATTTGGTAAAGTTTTCCTTCAGTGTGTATTATTGTAATCCTTAAGAATGAACACAAAGTGTATTGTATATTTTAAAAATGTTTAATCATTTTAATTACACATTTTAAAACATATCTAGTACATAATTAACCAAAATATAATAGTAAGACCTTAAATACAATTTGAACTGTATATAACTATAACATATTTAAGTAAGAAACAACTGCTACAGTTAATCAAGTAGCCAAATAAGTCTACAGTCAATTATATATAACCTGTGAAGACAACTGCACATGAATTTCAAGATGACTGTTCTTAGATTATATCGTAAAATTAATTATTTCTGATGAGTATACATGTGGATGTAACATGTACATGCAGGCTATAAAGTTCAAACAAATCTGTTGAAAGTGAGCAGGGCAGCTGTCAAGAGTTGAGAAAATTTATTATTTATTTCAACTGTATTCATTCAGAAAACTGTGAGCAAAATAAATTATGTATAGTATTGTCCAGACATACCTTTACTCAACCACTATTGCATTAATGAAGATACACAGAGTCAAAGTAGAGAATTTTCATTGCTCATTAACCACATGACAATACATCTGAAGATACAAGTATTATTATAAAAAAAACAATGTATATTAGCAATAAAATCAATGAAAGTATAGGGAAATTAAGATGAATGACATGATTAACAAATTGTTTCTTTGCAAAATCTCAAATGAAATAATCCTACTGTTTTAGTAATAAGATTTTAAACAGCTACATGTTACTGCATTGAAATCTATACACACACACACACACCAAAGATATATTATAAAATAAACGAATGTTTCTACTTACGTAGCAATTACCGAGAGGAAATGTGACGTGAAGATATTCATATACTGAGTGGCTGGTTTGTATCCTCTGCTTAATCTGTGGGATTTAAACAATTTTATAAAAGTGCACAAAAAATACTTTTACCTTCATTCAAATGCTTAATATTTAGAATTTCTTTTGCATCAATGCTTAATAAATGTTGTTTTAAATTAAAGTTACTTAATTAGACTTTTGTTAACTCAAAAGAAAACCCAAAGAAACAACAACTTCCTTTAAAGTTATTATGTAAGATAAGGAGACCTGGTAAACCAACCACACAAAAAAATTGGGTGAGGTTTGTTTAATGTGGACAATTATACTGATGGTTAGAAACCTACAGTTCTCATTCCTATCCACAGCACACTAGGAATTATGTGGTTAATGTTTTTTTTTTTATTGCACAATACACTACCCTGTGTCCTGATACATACTTTTATTGTTGTTGTTCAAATACTTTATATGAAGTAATATTTCCAATACAACTCAATCATACCTTGCATTTAGCTCGTGATCTAGTTCATTGAAGTGTCGCAAGTATAACCTTCCATAATGTGACCATCGACGAGCTCCTAAAATACTGGGGTCGCGTTTGATGACTTCAGCATAGTTGAAGAAGGAATACAACACTTGCCATAGCAGCACAATGGGACAAAGAATAAAATTGGCTAATCCAATCCATAATATATGCTTGGACAGTCTGTTTAAAAGAGAAATCCATGAGAGTAAATTGTGTTTCCAATTTGATTAAAAGTCCAAATAAGATTAAAGATAGCAGTATAATAGCATTATTTTATTAGCCTTTTAATTAAATTTTAAACATAATTAAACAACTTAATGCCAATTTTTATAAACTTGAAAATGTACTATTAAAAACAAAGTTTTACCATTAAGTCCACTACAGCTAATGGCTCATCCAGTAAAGTAACCACCCACTTCTCAAAGAGAAAAAGAATCTTTGCATCCTTAAACTTTCATCTACATTTTCTAAAGAAATACACCTACCCTTAAACAAATAAATATTGAAAGAGAAAAAAGAAATTGAGATCTATTTCATGTTAGCAAGTTTTTGAAGTCCTAAACAGAGTGAGAAAACAATTTTCTCAATCTAATGTAAGAATGCTCTCAAAAAACCAGATCATAACAATCACTACAATTTTAATATACAAATAGTTAAATACTGTAAGAAGAACTAACTAAATTTATTTCACACTTCTAACAAAAAAGTATCAGTTAAAACACACAGAATATGCACTCAATGACTACTACACAAGTTACCTTAACGGAACTTACATGAGACATCAGAATTTAGAAACTACAATCTCCTGCTAAAAACACATTAATCAATAACTAAAAAATCAATTTATAACTGACATTTTTCCTTTGTTATTTCTAGTTGAATTTTATTTCATAATTTTCTGTGGGAATTCATATCATTACTACTACATTACTGAACAACAATTTACATTAAAATTACACCTTGTTCCATATTCTAGCAAAGAAAGTGTAACAAATTCTAGACTTGTCTGGTGCAAAGTCTTTGGTAAGAGGTTGAAATAAAGGCTTTGATTAAATGTCATGGGTTATATACTATCAGTACTTCCAGCTCAGGTTTGGTTTGTTTCCAATTTTGCCCAAACCTACATGAGGGCTTTTTGCTCTAGCCATCCCTAATTTTGCAGGGTAAGACAAGAGGGAGAGCAGCTAGTCATCACTACCCACCACCAACTCTTTGGCTACTTTTTTACCAATGAATAGTGGGACTGACTATCACATTATAACATCCCCATGGCTGAAAGGGCATGTTTGGTATGTGCTTTTACAGAACTTCTGGAAATCTTCCAACATGATCACATGTTCATCAGTTTTAACTTACTTTACTTGTGCTATCCTTGTGATTCCTTAACATCCACCTCATGAGAGTTTGGCAAACAATTTACAGGACCATTATAGTCCCATTAGGATATTAACTTACATATCTATGATATCTGAATTACCCTCAAGTATGTTACCTTCCAGCTTAACTTAGAAATCATGATAATAATCATTATACTTGCTTTTCTCTGTCAGGATAGTAGACAGTGTAAGCGATTTTTTTTTCCATCTAAAACATGCAAGCAGACTTCCTGAAACTATCACATAAATTAAGTTTTTTCACTAACTTGAGACTGAGAACTCTTACTCATAAATATCTTTTCATTAAACTTTTAGCTAATAGAATGAGTTTAATTTATATCTTTTTCATATATTTTACTTTACTATCTTACAGATTATTATTTTTCAAACTGAAGTAACATAAGCATGTAAATCTCCATTGTGTTACAAGGTTAAAACAAGTGCAAGGTGTAACAATTTCTCAACATAACACTTGTGACTGACCTTGTTGTAAACAGAATCTTCTTTTACTTTTATACGACACTCAATACAATAGCTTGTTATATTCAGACTTAATTATATAAAAACCTATTTAAATAAAAACTTCGCTTCTAATTTACTCACTTCTTTGCAACCTCTTTTCGTTTTCCAACTTTTTTGAAATCTTCTTTCAAATGCCAGCTATTTTCAAATGGAGCCCATGGTCCCCCTTTTGAAAAGATGTTAAAAAAAAAATCAAATCAACCGTTAAAAATCCCAACAGTTATTACACAACATCTAACTGTTGTAACACTACAACTCATAATGATCACATTTACAAAAGAATAACCTATGTAACAGTGAGAAATAGGTTTGTTTCAAGATAAAAATGTTGAAAATAGTCTTGCTTATTTTGATATAAAGATCAACTATTTAAACTTCCATTATGTGGCTCGTGCACACATATGGCGACTGTAAAGTCATGTACACTGGCAAAATAAACTAGTCTGTGAACATTCAGAAGTATTAAACAGAACTAACCATCTACTACTTAAAAACTGCCACTCAACAATTTGTTCACATGCTGAAACTGTAGGTCACATTTTAATTAACAATTTCTCGATTATTACTACAAGATCTTTTGACCTTGAACTCCATATTAAAATATATTTTACTCATAACTAAAGACTGACCTACTTTTAATAACTTACAAATCTCTTTAGATTTAAAATTACTTTACATTTTTCTTTTAATCTTCTGTTTACCACTTTATTTAATAACCAAGTCAACTACTGATTAACACTAACTTTAGTTAATAAATATATTTGCAACACTTATTTTTATATATTTTGCCAAATATACAGGGTGTTCAGAAAGTCACTGTGCACTTATATATTTATTAACAGACATGTTTCAGTACAAAATACAGAAGGTAAATATGAATGACAATTATAAACTATTGAAAGTGATCCCTGTTTGCATCAATACAGACTTGGATTCTTCTTGTTTTGTTTCTAAACACTGCTATCAGTTGCTGGCTTGAAATAGACTTAATGAATGCTGTTATCACTGCTTTCAAAACTGCTCAGTGACTTTCCAAAGACCCTGTAGAAGGAATGTATTCTAGAATGTTGAAATACTGTGTGTAATGGTTTGTGTTTTGAGTGTATTCCAGGATGTTCAAACAGTATACGTAATATGTTTTGCATTTTTTCAGCCATCTTCATCACTAACCTTGCTTAATTCTGAATTAAATATTAGGTTGTTTGAAAAATAACAGTGGATTTAAAAGTTTAATTGTAATAAGAAATAAAAAAATTCAAAAGCAACTTTATTAATCAAAATAGGAACCCAGTGAATCTATGTACTTTTGCCAATGAGAAACAAGATTATTTATGTGCTATGATAAAACCCTTAAGTCCTAGATCTCAAAAATTCTTTAAAGCCATTCTCTGCTACTGCTCTGTTGTTGAACCTCTTGTCTTGTAAAGAGTTGTACAAATGCTTGAAAAAGTGGTATTCAATAAGCAACAGGTCTGGGGAGTAAAGAAGATGAGACAATGTTTCACAGCCCGTTTTGTTAAGCTTCTGCAGTGTCATTTAAGTATTGTGTGGCCAAACATTATTATGAAGCAAGATTGGTAATCTTCGATTTACTAGTACTGGCATTTTTTATACAACTTTCTGTGAATTTCCTCCAATTCTTAACAGTAAACATATTCACTGATATTTTGGCCCTGGTTGAGCAGGATGTAATTAATAATTCTGGCCACAGATCACCAAAATCTTCTATTAGTGTAACTGTGGCTTTGGGAAGTGTTTTGGAGCCTCGTCACGGTTGAGCCAGCATGCAGATCACTTTCTCTTGTTGTGAAAGATCCACTTATTGTTGCAATTGACAAAATCAATGAATAAATTGATCACTTTTCTTGTGCAAAATTAACATAGATCACAGTTCAAAATGGTTAATTTTCTGATTTTCACCGAGTTATTGTGGAACCCACTTGTCAAACTTTTTCACTTTTCCAATTTGTTTTCCAAGATGGTCCAGAATTGTGGAAGTGCCAACATCCAATCCTTGTGCCATTTCTCAAACAGTTTGGCATGGGTTTCGTTACACTAATGCTCTCAATTGGTCGTTTTCGACAGCAGAAGGACATCCTTTGCCATTCTTATCTTCAAGACTTGCATCTCCATTACTAAACGTTCAGAGCCAATGCTATACTATATGTTTGAAGGTGGTTCCTTCACCTCCATGCCTCTTTAATATTGTGAGCTGTTTATAATGTATTATGACCAAGTTTTAATTCATGCTAAAATATGATGCACAACATTTTTTTCCATCATTAATTGTAAGGGTCATAAATATTGAAAATAAAATTTTAGAAAAAAATAAAAGCACTACTAAAGAGAAGGAAGCTTTAGTTTTTCAACAGTAAATTATTACATTGAATTCTGTTTTACTGTAGTAACTTTTTTTCATCTGTGTTATTCTGTAATGTTTTACACTTTTGTAGTGGGTTTAGGTCATGTTTCTCATGTGCTTACAATGCTTCATTGGTAGTGTTTATGACATTACAGTTAAGTAATACTGAAGATTTCTATTAAAGATCTTTCTGACTGACCCTATAATATAAGTTTCCAATAAAACAAAATAGAATAGAATCTCAGCTAAAACATTCCACAAGACAATGTCAGTGATACCTTTTGATCAATACCAGAGCTAAAAGAATGTCACAAATACAGTTTAGATTAAAACAGTATTTATTCCAAGTGTACTGATACCATTAGTAGAAAAAGTAAGCTTAAATTTCACTGACAGAAACAAAAACACAAGAGGACAGGAATAGTAAATTTGTGCAATTGTTGTTGAGCAAAGTAAAATTTCTAGTATTTCTTTTATGCATCTCAGTATTGCAACACCATTTCTATTAACAAAAGTTTAGAAATTATTTATATACTTACAAAACAATATCATTTCTAGGTTGTACTTAAGTCCTTTAGTAAAGAATATTCTGAAAAGAAAAGTTAAATCTATATTACTTACATTACTGATTATTTGGGAACAAAATTTTTATAAATGAATACTTGCAAGTTTTAAAAGTAATTCAAATATCTTATTTCAGTGATGTGTCTCACAGATGCAAACTTTGGTGTAAAGGATGATATACATCTTATAAATTTAGTCCTAAAAACTTAAGACCATTCAATGGCATAATGACACTAGCATAGACATATGACTACAAGATATATAACAGGACTCAAATTCAGCATCAGCAAACTCCTGTGTTGTAGTACTGCTAGTAAAATTTAAAAGCCACTAGAAAAAAATGTTTGTACAGATTTTAGTCATTTATATTGTAAAATTATGAATACACAAGGTTACCAAAATTGTGCTTATCAAGACTATTTCATTGACCAATGCCATGCTGATTTTGAAATACCCATTTCAGATGCATGGCACAACCAGATTAACTTCCAGTACAGTTTTGCAATGGGATTATATTTACCATGATTGCTCAAGTGGTAGGCAATAATAATACAGAAATCATGTGAACTGTTGTTATTTTCTTCCAGATTCCTCATAATTGGTTAAAGATTAACAAAAATGTTAGTTTCTAATGTTTTGCCAGTATTCAGCATTTAACCCTAAAGTTTTAATAGTAAAATAACCTTCTAATTCAGAAAGCCATAAGCAGCATGATTCTACATACTTTGTCGATCCAGGTGCTCATGGCCAAGGTGCTTCATTTTCCACACTCAAATTAAGTATCTTAAGTAGCAACATTACATGCTGCTGAAACAAATTTCAATATTTAAATATACTTTAAAAGAAAACATTACACATAAGATTCATGAAATATGATTATATATATATAACACACACACACAGCTTGACATTTAATATATGATATAATTCATTATTGTTGCTAATGGAAGTCATGAATATGATACTGCAGTGATTCTCATATTCTTTGTTAGTAGGTCGCTTGAAGTGCTTTTGTTTACATCTCAAAAAATGCATAAATAAATCAATGGATAATGCTGCTATTTCATTTCTGTAATTATAGAACCTTTCCACAGACCATAGGTAGAGAACTGCTGTGCTATTGGTGAAAAACTTGAACTAAAAACCACCTGTTAGGCCTTTCAAAATTGAAAGTCAAGGCCTGTATATTAACATTTGTTACCAAGAGAAATATTTTAAAACATTATTTTTGAGTGTAAAGTTAAATGATACATTTTGAAAAAGGAAGCTCTTGATGCTTCCATGAAAGTTGATGAGCCTTCAGAGTAGGATATTTAGGATAGTACAAGACTCCAAAATCTGATCATGGTATCAGATGGACATGTATAGTGAAGAATTTGTGGAAAATCTGCCAAAATGAACGGTCCAAGTTTGATCTCAATTTCCTTTAAAGATGTTTCAAAGAATAAAAATTGTGGTGTTAGACAAAAGATTCTAACCATCATTACCAAAACAAGCATGACTGACAAACAAAGTTGTTTCAAAACCAGCAGACTTAAAATAGTTCTTAAAGTGTAATTAAATCTTTAAGTACAAACAGTGCATTTTTTTTTTTCACTTTTACTTCCTCCAAAAAAATACAATACCACATAATGAATTATATCATTAAATGTAAGAATGATTCTCCTTACTCTTCTTATAATATTTTTGGATTTGCCTAACACATTTTTTACATCTGAGACATCATTCTACATTCAATAGTTACGTGAATCAAAACACCACAACAGTAATTCTGATTAAACTTGTAAAACATGATTTTAAAAAAAGAACAAACAACAAGTATTTGCAATTCAGAAAAACACTTTGAACTTTTACATTATTCATAAAAGCATATCAAATATTCCACTGTATTATAATTCTTTATATAGAGCAGTTGGCCATCTTTTTATGTGTCATTAAATAGTAAATTCACGTGAGGATATGGCTGAAACAGTTCTGATGAAGTTTGGAAGATAAACTCGAGTAGGCCCCCAAATACTGAGTTTACATGAACCTGATGCCACAAGCAATGTTTTGAGTAGTACCGGTTCTTTTACTGGTTGTCTGTAATCGGACATTTATAACAAATGATACACGTACACATACCATGCCATCACTGTGCAGTTCCAGTTGCAAGTACATTTGTTAGTAAGGCATATTACTGTCATATTATGGTATACAGGCAAACTATCATTTTATACCTTCTCATTATAATGTGAACATTTTGAAAATGTATGTTTAAGTCTGTACTGTTTGACAAAAGTAGTCAAAAAAGTCATTAAGGTAATTTCACTCTAACCAGCCTCTGTTTCCTTTTGTCACCCTCTGAAAATAATACTGTTTTGGGGGAGGATCATGGGTGTTACTCTGTGCAAAGTGTCGTTTAACGACAGATCAGATAAAAACATTGCAAAGAAAATCAGCTAACTTACCAGTCCAGTGAAAGGCAACTGTTTTACGAGCAAGTGCAAGTAAGCATATTATGTTTTTGTCTTTGTTAATAAAATAAAATTGTTTTCATTTTGTATTACATGTCACATACAGTTTCTTTAGACTCAGTCAGATTTGTTGACTTCAGTATCACTATGTGAATTATCTTGTCAATCTTCTTATTATAAAGTGAAACCACTTAATACCTTCTGCAGAAATCACTTTTAGCCTGAGAATACCCCAATACCATAATACTGCCTTAAGCAAAATCTTTTAGTGGTAAAAAGAATTACTGCAATGCATCCAAGTTTAGTAGCTAGATGAGGGGGTGTAGGTAAATAAAATATTAAACAAGTTCCAATGTATGCATACATTTCTGTGACCATAACTACTTCTCACAGTTAAAACTGTATTTTGAAAGACCAGATATAAGAACATTTTAATAAAATAAAAGGGGTGTATCTGATGTTCACACACTTACACATATACATGTTAATTTTAATATACTTACACTTCTCCAAGAACAGGCAAGTTAAATTTGAGTGGCAGGAGATCTTTGTTCATCATAGAAATCATATAATTCTTGAATCTTAGAATTCTATGATAAATATCTAAAGAAATGAGAAACTAAATTACTCTTTTCACCTTCTAAATCCCATAAACATATTTTCATATAAATCATATTTAACAAAAAACATAACGGGAAAAAGCTAGATTAATATAAAAATATTCACATCATCAACTTGTACACACAAAAGTTAACATTTTTTAACAATGAAAATGTATTCCTGATGGGTACTTATCTCTCTTTTCACCCAAAGCTATCTCAATATTAATTTGCCTTCTAAGCATTGTTAAAATTTTCAACAATACACCAGTCTATTATATCCTTTCTTTTTGTGTCATCACACCAACATGCACTGATCATGTGACTACCTTCCACCAATTACACTGCACCATCTATACTCGTACAGGTAGCTTTCTCTATTATTGCAGCACAATCTTCACTTTCTCACTGTAATGCCCAAGCATGTGTTTTAACTTGTTCTCAATGGGAACACAAAATTTTAATAGTGATCTATCACAAACTTACATCAGTTTTTACTTCTTGTGTTTCATTTCCATTGTTGCTACTTGTCTGTTTTAAAAATGTTTATGTTTTTCAAATTTTAAATATGGATTTAATATGACAATGATAAAATTCCCACCATAATTAAACAACAATTCCAAAAACAGTCCTAAACCTCAAAGTCAACAGCGTCTGCTGAAAAAGCACAAGTTTTAGGTTGCAGGGAGTTCTTATCTTAGATTTGTCTCATGATTTTTACTTTCAAGTTACTTTTTTTTGTGCAGAGGGATATAACTACTGTTTGGAAGTTGTCTTTCTGTGGCATTTTCCAACTAATATCATGCATCATGTAATCTGTTGGATTTGGTATTGTTCTTTTTTTCAAGGAGATCTGTGGTAAGGTTTCAATGTGTATTTCTCAATCACTGTAGGTATACACATGCTCAGTGAGTTGATGCAAGTTAGTGTGGTTGGTTGGTTTGGTTTTAAAAGTTTAAAAAATAAATAAACAGCATAAAACCAATGTTTACATCTAGTCTACAATGTCATAAGAAAAACTACAATAATTCAAGTTGTAAAGGACTTTATATGGCATGACTGTAATAATCATAATTTGCCAGGAATACTAACTGATAAGTACAAAAACCACCAGTCACTGGAAGTTATCCTTTCCAGTCCTGGTTTCGAGTTACTTAATGTTATGACCAGTTTCTAATTTCAAATTGAACTAGATGAACCGATTTTTAAAAGGGAGCCACATTAAAAAGGTGTGATATATAAATTAAAGAAACTTGAATGGCATTAAAAAGATTAATGGCCTTTAAAAAACTAAAAACATTACCAAAGTGGACAGTGTTACCATCATCAATAGCACTGTCTAATGTTATGGACAAACCTTGGGACAGAACATGCTTAAAATGGTGCCGTTGTTGTAAATCGTAACAATGACAAGAAAGTAAAATGTGGCTTATTGTGATCTGAGCGTTACACAAACTACAGACTGGTGCATCAGTTCCAGATAAAACAAAATGATAAGTTAAAAAACTGTGACCAATGCCTAGTCTAGTTAGAACAACTTCCTCTTTTCGATCCTTACAGAAGCAAGACAGCCAAAGTACAATACAGGAATTTATTTGGAAAAGCTTGTTTTTGCATTGCTCACTCCAAGCAGACTGCCAGCTGGCGTGGATTCAAGCCTTGAATACAGGATCATAGTCCATGTATGAGGCAGGCACAGTGGTGATAATGCCAGAGCAGATAGACTTAGCTGCAGTGTCAGCAAGCTTGTTCCCACAAATACCAACGTGGCCTGGTATCCAGAAAAACTGGATAGAAGTAGATGTTAGAGAAAGATGAGCTAGTTGGTTTTGAATATTGGCAAGAACAGGGCCAGTAGAGAACTAAGGGAGTCAGTATAAGTAGTGCAATTTGAATACTACTTAGCTTCTTCCAGGGCAAGAGAAATGGTACACAGCTCAGCAGTGAACACAGAAGCTGTAAAAAAGATTCTCTCTGCAACCACCAAACCAAAACAAACCATGACAGAGCCCACACAGTCATCTGATTTCAAACCATTTGTATAAATTATTTAAGGAAAGAACAAAAGAAAGCATCATGGTCCTTCCTACCCCAATAAGCACACATCAAGGAACCACTACATGATGTCTTCGAGTGACTGAACTGCTGACACTGGAAACATCCGAGAGGGTTTGGAATGTATGACCTTATGTTACAATTAAGATAACCTGCCTTGACAGTGGCAGATGAACGTGGTGATGTAAATGTCATAATGAGAACATCATAATTCCATCTCTCTGAGAGGAGATACACCTGACTGCAGAAACTCAAGTGAAGAAACTTGCAAGAATCTCTGACTTGGTGATGCTCTCTAAACCCCTCTCAACAATAACTCTTCATGATGAATTCAAAGTAGTATGTAATGTAATGTAACCTCAATAGGTATATTCCCAATCTCCTTTGAATGCAAGAGAAATTCAGTGTGTTGAGATGTGGATGTTTCCACCAATGTCACCAGAGTGAAGCGTCTTTACTGACTTTGGAGAGCCAACAAGTCTCTCTAGTCCATTTTAAATGAAAAAGGGAGACATCTGCCCTAAATGTTTATCCGAAAGAGAATGTAGTATAAGAAAATGAGGTACAACAGGTGTTTCAGATGTTGAAGATTGGTGTTCAGAATCTCCAAAACATGGTCATTTACCTTTGAACTGTTTTTTCACTATTTTATTTAAGTTTTTATTTGGAGGATCCATAATAAGAAAAAAAGAATATTTTGGTGCCCACTGACCCCACCCACCATACAGCTATACGAGTGGACGCACTACAGTGCCAAACATAGACACTGCAGCAACATCAGGGTTTTGTGCACACTATACCCAAACACCAGCATCAGATACAATGTCCACAATACCTGTTGAAAACATCGAACAATGGTAATTGGTTGACCCTAGCCCAACATGGACCAGCTGACAGACCCAAGGGGAGCCACCCCAAGGCTGCCCATTTCCAGGAATTCAAGGGCAAAGTGGTGTGTTGGCATTGGACCCCTCAACCACCAGGATCCTATTCTCCCCTTCACAGGTCACCACGCATGGCAAACATGTAGGTAGATATTTAGATTCCAGAGAAGGTAAACTGAAAGAAAAGAACCTTACCCTTCACCACATACAGGAATCTGCACTAAGGGGAGCAGATGCAGAAAGTTTAAAAGCTAAATTTGTGTCTTGTTTCCCAGTATCTACAACATTCTATTTACAACAAAACTGATACTTTTGATTATTATTAAAAAGAATCACACAGTAACTTGCTTTATATTTAATGATTACCTAATTCAGAAAGTTCACTTTTATGTATGCACATCTGTTGTTCAGTCTGCACTTCCAAAAGTTTCTGCTGGACCTCATGCCATGTCATACTGTCCAGTTCATCCTACAAAATTATGTAACAGCTGCATTTTTCATATACAAACATCATTTCCTGAATAACTAATAATATTTTTAAGGTAATATTTAAGCATTTTAGTGCACTTTACAAAAATACACAATTTACAACATACACATAAGCACAAAATACAAAGACATGTAACTATCCTATACAGCTTCCATCATATTGCAACTATTTAAACAAAAAGGCGCAGGGTTCTTTGTCCTGCATAACGTACTTTTATGGTGATGATTAAATGGTTACAGCCAACATAAAACATTTTGTCTAATGCAATCTGGTAATTGGCATGTATAAAAATTTAAAGGAAATCTCTATGTTTCTTTGAAAACTCTATGTTTTGAAAGTTAGAATAAGAATATTTATGATTTTAGTTTTTGTACACTAGTATTGCAATAAAATTTATTAAGAGTCATACTTACAGCAGTAATCTTTAAGGCAGAGCTATAAAAGGCTCGAATCTCCATGTACTGAAAAAAGTGGTATACTACTTTAACTACTCGTAGTAGCCAGAAGACAAGAGATACGAGCAGACAGAACACAATAGTAGGACTGAAACTGTAAAGTAAGTTTAAATAATTCAGTAATATCTATCACTTTTAAAAGGGTAAAAAAAACAACTTTGTGTATATATACATTACTCTTATGACTAAATAATGGCTAACATTTCAGCAGTGACAAAAAACAAAAGTGGCTTTAAATTCAATGTATAATTATATGCTCCCATGAGCAACAAAAGTTAATTGACAAGAGATATCAGTATTATATCACTGTTATAAAATTTTTTTAAATTGTCAAATAAATCACTTTTTTCTTATTTGATAAATTAATTCTGAAAATTAATATATCCTGTTTAAATAGATTGATCTTTCATACACATTCTGTACAGGTCAGAATGACCTGATCTGAAGTGACACAGATGAACAAACTGTTATAGGAAGACTGATGGGATAAGAAAAACTAAAGTTATAAACTGGATCTAACCCTGTCTAAATGTATTGATAGCCAGGTCAAATGGATGATGAACCAGAGACCAAAAACAAAAAAATTTAACTTGGAATCAAGAAAGGAGACAAAAACTTCACATGGAAGAGAGTACCTCACAGAAGATTGCATAACTGAAAATTTGAGGATTAAGAAACCACAAGAGAGAAAACATGTCAGAACTGTAAATGCCATCAGTAAGAGGTCAAGAGGACCCTGAATGCAACATTCAAGTGTGTTTGAAAATGGATATATACTGTTTACCACAAAGGGAAGAATAATAAGTACCCCTTGGTAAGTGATATAAATCACCCCCATCAAATAGTTGGAATGACACATGATTAGTTAAATCCAGAGAAAAAATGTAAATTAAAACATGTTGGATTGCCAGAAGTAACAGGGCATTAGCATAACAAAATTTCTTCTCTGTATACCATTGTTCTACACCCTCCTTCTGATCAAACCACCCATCTTTGAAGATGTGCATCAGGAAAGAGAAAAAAATTAAGATGAGGGGGAAGAAATAGTAAAACTAATGCCATGAGCAATATGTTCAGCTACAAATACATAGTCAATGAGGAATGGATAAAAGTTAAGAGAAAAATCTAAAGAAATCCTAGCTAGAGACCAAGGATTGTGCAGCATGCAAAAAAATGTTTCACACAGAATGCAGCATTGAACAAGAACAGTTGTTTGCGTGAGTGTAAGTAATGTACAATATCAAAAAACAAGTAAATATAACTAAATACAGGGGAAAAAGTGTTCATTTATGCTTTCAACAAAAATATTCTTAGTTTCTGATTTGGAAAAAGAAATCAAAACAAATTTTAACATTAAGTTTTTTTAAACATTACAGTCAAAATGATCTGATTACCATCAGATTAAAAAATGCAAGATTTCTGACATGGCACAGGTAATTTCATCAATGATAGGCATACATAATCAATATTATAGCTAATGGGATAGATACATATAAAACCAGATTACTGTTATTTATATGCAGACTAAAACCTTAACATTTCTTTTCTTTGTTATTTATGTAGAGAAGTAATGAAAAAAATGACGTGGTAACATATACAAATTTTGAATATTTTTTCAAGATATTAAAGAAGGAAAGCTTTTAAAATATAAATTAAGCATGGAAATAAATCCTTAAACAAACAGATATTTTGGTATTTCTTACCCTGCAATACATTGACCTGCAGGAACAATGGCATCAGCAAGGGTGACCTTGTTTCCAACTGTGATATTGTGTTTTGGTTGTACATCTTTGAAAAGCACTGAGTATTCCACACATTCCATCAGGAACACAGAAAACATAACCACAAAAATGAACTGACTATAGTAGGTAGAAAAAAATAAAAAGATATAATTTGTTGAGTAAATATTAAAGTATATAAACAGATTCTAAACAAATGAAAGTACATCACATTTTCCCAACCCACCCTAACATTATAATATAGTTTTAAAAAATTAAAAAAAAGATGTTAAAAGTTATTAAGACTTTCCAAAAATGAGACTAGACTCTATGACCATGATGAAAAAAGAATGTCAGAAGCTATATATGGATATATAAAGTCTTTAGAATGAAATAATGGGAGAAAACCTTCCTACGCTAACAAGTGCAATTCAATGTAAATACAGCTTTATTATCTGGATCAACAGACCATAATAGTTAATAAAGAGTATAATGCTAGTCATTAGATAAATCCAGAATTGCATATGAATATCTTGTATCATGAAACAGTATAGCTAGAAACAGAAAATACAAAAACCCGGTGGTTACAAAATAGATTATGGAAGTTGCATTATACACATTACAAACTTATGTCCACTACCATCTGAAATTTAAAACACAAATTTTGAATAACATATGTTAGTTCAGTTATACCAGTTACTTGAAGTATAATGATAGTTTTGTTTGTGCTTAGATTTAATGTTGTTGTTTTTTCTTGATAAATCCAAAAATAATTAATATTTCAACAATATATGAGAATAATTTATCAAATTGATTATTCTGTTCGGTCAAACTGATATCTGTAAAAACAAGTGCTTTTGCTTTCTGTTCACTTTCTTCTTTTTCTCTGTCTTTACATCCTTCTCTTAATAATAATAATCAAAATTTAAGTTTAAAAATAAGAAAGTATTGTCTTAATTGAGTCTTTATAATAATTTTGTTCTTTTCCATGTTCAAAATAACAATAAGTGTCTTTCTTTTTCATTCCTGAGTTTTCTAAGTGTGGAAGCTAAACAACCCTATCAAATACTCTTTCTCTGTGGAGACACAACTTCCCCTGAAGTTAAGAATGTGACTAGGAAACTCAAAACTACTTAATAGTTGTTAAACATTGTACTCCACTTTTATTGTTCTATTTAACAGTTCTTGTTTTTCAATTGACATCATCTTTATTAGCTGACTTTTTCCCCACATTTTATTGTCACCCAAAAAACCAAATAATTTAGCTAGTAGTTAAAAGAAAGTTAGTTTAGTACCATGAAATAATGCATGAGAGTGCTGCTATGTTTGATTCTTTGGTTATGAGCTTCATAAAAAAAATGATATTTTTTAAACTGATTATTAGTTTATAACAGAAAATGTAATAAAAATACTATAACTTGGTACAAGACTGAAAGAAAACTCCGATAGAGATAATCCAAATGAATTGTAAACCTGAGTGACCATCCTACTCAGCTATGATCAGAGGAATGGAAGATTACTTCATCATGCTAAAATACCTCAAGCTGAGAAACACTAATCTAAATTATCTTTAAAACTTATTAATATCAGAATAAATTACAAATATTATTATTATTATATTAATTCAAAACAGCAATGTTCTCTCAAAAAATTTGCTTTTCGAATGGTAATAAATTAAGTAAATTTTATCTACAAAACAAATGCAGTTTAAATTAATAAATAAACCTAATATGATAATACTCAAATTACAGAAAAATATTTATTTTCAATAAAGGACAAACATTTAACAAATTTTATTCTTTATAAACAATTTGAGATTTGATCCCAGAGAGATTAATCGACTTTGTATATCAATAAATTTAATTTTACTCTTTAGATTTTTCTGGAAGACTTAATTAAAGTAATTTTGAAATGTTTCATGTATTTAACACAGTGGTTCCCAACCAGGGGTATGAGATAATGTTTGTTTTGGCCACCTTCATCTTTATTCTTAAATAAATAATTACTATGAGGGGTACAAGAACATATTAAGATTTTTTAGGGGTGCAGGGCATAAAAAAGGTTGGGAACCACTGATTTAACATATTATAATACTGAATACTGATCAATAACAAACAAAGAACATAATGAAATTAAAGACAAACTAACAAAACATTCTCTGTAATATCCTAACAGCTTAAGTTATTCCTGCAGGAGTATCTTTAAACCTTAATAAATATTGTTTTTGAAAATGCTTTCGGACACCCAGGTTTTGAACCATTCATTATTTCAAACTGGAACACAACAACAAAGAAAATAACAACTTACATTAACTCCAGCACTTCCTGTAACATCATACAGGAAAATCCATGTTTTTGATGATAATGATACACTTGGAATAGTTAAGGAAAAACAATGGAGATATAATGACAAAATACTATTCAAATAACATTTCTAGGACCTTTATACAAAACTCACAAGAGAAAATATTAATTACATCTTTCTTTAAGTTTCTCTTTACTATTAGATTAAGCTTTAGAAAAACTTAAGATATTTACTCTTTATGAGAAGTCATAAGTGGAAAAAAGAAGTAATAAACACTTGTGTTATAAATAATCAACAAAAATAGTAGTGTTTAATAGCTTTGCTGAAATAAGCTGTAAACAAAAGGTTAGTTTCTGGTTTTGGTATGCTGCAAAAGTGACTATTAGTCATACAGGATTTGAAAAGAGAAAAAAAATGAATAAAAATATCTTAAAAAGATGCAAATAACATTGACATATTTGATAACTCCAATGTTATGATAAATACAGAGAGAATACAAAGTATATTTAATATTCTGTGTAAAGTTGTGTACACAATCGCAGTTAGTGTGGATGGAGGAAAGCAATACATCAGAATGTGCATTCGTCTATTTCAAATATCAGATGTTTCTCAAAATATATTATTAATGCATAATTTATTTAAACTTATTTAAATACCTTTTTCTGAAATAGTTGTGATGCATAGCAAACATATTTAAACATGTCACTGCAAAAGCTTCAGTGCACAGTCATACAACTGATTACAAAAAGATCATGTTATGGGACAGCTTATCTAGGAGAACTGTATAATAGACTGCAGATTGAAAATTTGAAAAAACAACAACAATCATTTTGCAGTTTCATGAAAATACAAAAACACTTTCATATAAGAGTAATGATTAACATTAGGTTTTAAAAACCAGCCTTTGAACGTTTCTTAAAAATTGTGAATAAACATAAGTTGACAATTTCTCATACAAGTTTGTAAACAAGTAAAACGGTTCTTTTTTTTGGTCAAAATTACACATTATAATTTTGCTTGACTATTGAAGGAAGGTTATGATTTTGTTAATAACTATTTTCCAGGAAAATTCAAATAAAAGGATATTCTCGTAAAAAAAGAATCCAAGTCTTCTATATGATTCCATCGTGCTGATTCAAAAAAACAACAACAAAAATATTATTTACACACTTAAACACTTTACGTGGAGAATGCTTAATGTGAATACATGAACCATACCTAATTTAAAAACATGTAATACATAAAATTCTAAAGTCAAAGCAATAAATAACTGCAAATTCAAATATTATTCATGATTTTCACATTCAGTTTTTTTAACAAAACGTACTAAAAATGTTGAATTTAACCTTTGTACAACTTGTTAAGCCTTAATGTACTTTCATAAGGCTACTACAAGGTTTTACTGGATTCTGGGAGACCAAACCTTGAGTACTTCCTTTTCATTCTCTTACTAAAGGAAGATTATCAAATCATTAAAAAAGATTGTAGAACAGATTTATACAGCCTTTCTGCTAGCAAAACCATCACTTCTGCTCAGAGTGATTCATTTTTCTACTGATCACAACACAAAATTAAATGACCATTGCCAATAACTTTATTAAATTTAATAAACTGATAAGCACGTATATATTTATTACTTATACAATCCCTTCTACATAAATTTCAAATCTTTTCCACAACTGTTTCTTTTTAATGATGATTTTTATTGCTGTAATACTCATATCAAAAGTAATGTCTAAAAGTGGGAGCCCATCAGCTTATGTAAAACACAACATGACTGCCAAGTGTAATGCTTTACATAATGCTCTAGATCATGACATTTTGTACATTTTACTTGTTTTTGTTTCATTGAAGTTCCTCAGTTTAAGAAATTTCTAATTTTTTACACTTTAGTTACTTCTACTGAAAAACATAAATTTGTATATACATTGAAACACAGATTTTTAGCACTTGTTGCTTGCTCGAGATCATTTAGACTCGAGTATAGGTTTGAGTGTCTACAAAAGTTTTATTGTAGCTTTCAACATGCATATTACATCATAAAACAATACATCAGTCATTAGAAAAACAGTTTCAAAACTACTATAATTTATCCATAACCAAACTATAAATAAGTTTAAAAATTCATATACAAAGCAATTCTGGCAACTAATGGTTTACAACACACAAACAAAACAATGACTTGTAAGACTTATGTAGAAAAGAACACACTTTTTCTTTTGGTTGTAAACATCCATTAGTCATAAAATGTTCTTGAGCAGATAAGCTCAACAGTCAGGAAAAGAGGGGGGGCTTTCATGGGAGGGGAACAAACTAACTGATATATCAGCAAATAGAGAATGTAAGAGATTCATGTTTAAGGTTATTATTTATAGTCTGATCTAACTGGTTGGAAAATGCAGCAGCACACACATATGTGACACACAAAAATAAATGTTAAGAATTTTTTAAACATTACCCTTTAAAATTAAGACAAACTTAAAATATCTGTGCTAAGAGGTTTTCAGCCTGTTATATTAATTCAAAGTTTCCATCTTTGCTAATCAACTAGATTTTGGAACAGTCTCTGACTGGCATGAGAATATTAACACTTTTACTGATAAAGCAGACAAAAATGATATGACCTTCTTATGTCATCTTCAGGTTAACTCTTTGATAACCTGAAGATGACCTAAGTAGGTTAAAACATTTTCTGCTTTATTAGTAAAAATGTTAATACCCATAACAGTTGTCCTGAGATATATTTTTATTTCAAGTGGGTTTCTTGTTATTATGAATCACTCTCTAATATTTACCAGTTAAAGGAAATGCTTCAATGTATATAACAGTTAGTTTAAGTTATTAAAATGGGTTTAAAACTGTCTTTTCACAGGTGATAAGTTCAACTGGTGGAGTAAAATGCTGGAAATACAAACCTGAGCATTTGAGACAACAGGTTTGAGATTTGGAAGACAGATGTGCACACTATCTTCAGAATAATTTTTCAATATTTTTTTCAATATAATAATAAACTTATGGAATAGTTTGCATGGTATGTGAAGTGTGCAGCTGGATGAGTTACTTGGTAATTTTGGTCTAAATGTTAATGGTTGTGAAAGCCTATACCAGCTTCGATTGACATGCATTTCCGCTTGGTTTTGTTGAAAAATGGCAACCTTGATAAGCTTAATAGCCTTCTGCCACCTACCTTTTTTTTAAAACAATTTTAAAATGAGTTCAATTCAAATTTAATCTACAAGGAGTAAGATATTTGGTTGTTTCTTAACTACTTGTTTACACATGTTCAGATCATGAGCTGATATTTTTAAACATTGGTAAAAGAGATAGAGTTCTTAATTTCCCCTATTTTTAACTGTATTGTACATTTTCAAAAAAAGAGTTTGTCTATGTATGTAGATACATTGATGAGTGATACTTACACATGCAAGTGTATCAAATGCCAGGACTCAATGGAATATTTTATTAAGTTATTAATAAAGAAAACCATTACATGTTCCACATGTTCAAAACTAAGTGCATTAGTGAACACTGTATTTTGTTTTTTAAATACTAAACAGATACAATACACATCAACATACCTATAAAATCTACTTACATTGCACATAATTGTTTACTTTTGTTATATTACATCACTAAAATTGTAAGCTGATATTAAAGAATGGCTATATGTATTCAGCTCTTCTACAGCATTGTAAGATAAACATAGGTAATGCCAAGAAAAAGTACAAAGTAAGACGGGCAATCAAACATAAAACTTTTTTTTTTTTTTTTACACATAAGATATATATGAACAAAACTACATAAAAATTATACACAAATTAATTTTTGAACTTTTTTACCTTTATGTAAAAATAAATGTTATGGAAAATTATTTACTTTAATAGAAAGTATACATTTGGAGCAAAACAAGTGGAAACAAACCATTGGTAGTTTAAATACTGGGCAGGACTCACCAGTCCCCATTTAACTCTTTCAACCCTGGTATTCTTTACTACAGATGACAGAACGTTTTAGTGTCTTACATTCAAAATTTCATTAAATTACTTTTTGTTTATGTTACACCATTTAGCATAACACAAAACCTTAGTTATCAACCAAATTTTTAATAGTATACAAGTTTTAAATGCGTAATTCTACAATAAAATACTTTTTAAAAATCTTAAATTTCACCTAGTGTGACGCACGTTACATCTTTTTTTTTTTTTACACCGTTTCTTGAAAGAGTAAGAAATTAAATGTAAATTACTTACTATAGAATTGTTATCATTCAGACAAACCATAAATTTTATAGACTTCAATTTAATTTGGTCAAAGAGCAATTTATAGAAAATCACACACTTCCCATCATATTCTCTCTTTCAGGTTATGTTTATAGTTCTTCTTTCTCACAGTTATTTAGATATTACACATAACTGATAGAAAGTCAAGTTTTCATCTATCAAATAATGAAACATTCTAATGAGAAACTTAATAACTAGCTTAGTTGAATCTGTAATTGCTCTTGTCACATAGTTAAAAAGCCAGAAAATTTATAAGAAGTAGAGAAAATTGTTTACTTCTTGCATGTTATTAGTCTGTTTTATTTGGTGCATTATTTAACTGAAAAAACAATTATTTAGTGCAATACTACCATTAATATAAAAAAGTAGGCTTAAATGTCTTTGACAATCAATGGCAAAAAAATATTATGTAAACACTTTACTTCTTGCTTTTCATGTTTATTCTTTACTTACTATTATAAAAGTAACTAAAATGTAAAAAGAGGAATTAAAATTAGATCAGATAAATAATAAAAATGTTGCATGCATGTGAGCAGCATATGAGATGCACGTGTATAAGTGATTTGCAACTTATAATTGTGTAAATGGTAGATAGACATTTAAATTGTAATAAAATAATAGAATTTAATTATAAATAAATGTACACTGTTACAAGCATAAAGCCATTTAGGATAAATGAATGTAGTTTCATGTTACAATATGAAGTCATTCTGGAACAAAAAAAGGGGTTATTTAGATTTACGTTTTTTTGGTGGTTACAAGGTCAGTCAAAGCAACCAATCCTGTTTGGAGATAGGTTAGAAAAATAACACAAACTATCAAGTTTTAATGGAAAAAAAACAACAAAAAACGTTTGAAATGTATTTATGGTTTTTAGAGACTACACAAAAGAAATTTGAGATTTTTGAGATGAGAAAAAACATTTTGTCTTAACATGAAAATTACTTTGTATATGGACTATTAAAAACAAATACTCAATCTGTTAATGGACAAATCTCTAAGTTAATTTATTAAAAATACTTCACTAAAAATATAATTTTTTTGGATGTGAAAGATTTATAATGTTAATTGAAAAACTTGCAGATTTTGTGAAGATACAAACATATACTATATTAAAAATGAGAAATACAGGGTGTTCAGAAAGTCACTGTGCAGTTTTGTTATCATGTTATTATATTTCAGATTTTGATCCCAATAGGTTTTAACAACTGAAGAACATGAATAGCTCATCAAACACGTATTCTGAGAAGGTGATAGATACACAGATAAGGAGCAACAGCGATTTACTGAAAAGTTCCCAGATACACCTGTTCCACATTGCAATAAATATACAAGTGCACAGAGACTTTCCAGACACCCTGTATTAAATCTATAGATTTTAAATGAGTACACAGATCATGTGATAAGTTGACCAAGCCTACGTTAAAAAGAGTTAATTATGTTACATGTATTTAAATTTAAAAGGTATCCTCACAGGGACAAGACAGCTACATCATCATCACAATTTCATGCTCATCACTTACATTTTGCACTGTCAGGAACAACGTGGATCAACATCCCACCTTCCTGAGGGGTATCTGCCTCACTATCATTGTATGGTGTCAAGGCTTGATAGCCAGTCTGAAGTGGTGTTGTCATAGCAGTGGTTCACAAATGTCATTCACAGTTCTGGTCACTATACAGATGCTCAAATTGAAAAGTTTCCATCAGTAGGAACCAAAATACAAGTGTTTTTTCGCCTGTAAGAAATTGATCAAAACCATTTAACCAACTTGGTAAGCATACAGACCTATAAAATACATTATCAACGAGAATGTTAATAGCAAAGCTCTATACATTTTGGATATATTGCCCATTTTAATTGTAATATAATTTGTAATGCTAACAACACAGTAATTTTATAATTCTCACTTCTTACAGTTCGACTTTTAACTGTTTCAGAATCCTTATGATGTAGGAAGGTAGTCTGACCTACACTGGCAAAACAAAACACCACTTAAAAACTAGAGTCTGTTAACAGTTAGGAGTATCCAATAGAACTGCCTGTCCACTACTTAAACCTAGCCAGTCTTTCACGTTCTGACACCACAAGCCACAGTACTTCCTTTAATGATTTATCTGTTATTACTACGGAATCTTCAGATCTTGAACTGCATATTAAAAAAAGCTTACTCATAGCTAAAGACTACCTGACTCTTAATGACCCACAAAGTAACTTAAATCTAAAATTGTTTCAAGTTTTATACTTAAACTTAACTATTGTGAAATATATAAAATAATTTTATATCAATGTACAACTTCACTTAACAGCTAAGTAAGCTAGTGATTACTATATTATAACTTCAGTTAATAATACTCTTTGTATCATGATTTTTAGATTTTGCTAAAGATGGAATTAGTGTATTCCAATAATGTTCAAACCTTGTGAATAAAATCTTTTGTGTTTTATCAACTGTCTTTGTCTTCATTATTAGACTTTGGTTCTTCCATCATGAATGCACTGCTAGTTTGAAGTACTTTAATCTTTTGTTAACTATATACTTAGATATGGAAAGTTACGTGTGCAAATTAAAATTTGATATTTTATTTCATTGTTTTCACAGGCTATGGTTGACATGAATGAGTCAAATGACCTTCTAGCTATGGGTGGGTTAAACAGTTGAATAAAAATATAAGGATTTAAAACTTGAATACTTGGGGTAATAAGGTTAGTCTACATGCCAAGGACTATATTTATACACAGTTTTAATAATTTTGTTTGTAGGTTTTGAAAGGCAGGAGATAACATCAACATACTGACAAAGAACATGACACTGGTTTCTGGAATGATAAGCAGTTTAAGAAATTTGAGCCATAGAAGAACTGGATGTAACTAGATTCACATTTATAACTATCAGAGAATTGGCTTATGTCTTATTTATATGATCCAAGTAAATATTTCTCTTATAGTAATAAGTTAAAACACTAAAAGATCGAAAACAGATGAAGCATCACAATTAGATAATGTTCTACTCAGATTTTAAACTTGACTAATCATTTAACATACAAACTTTGTTGGTCATATTTAGCAGTACAGTAGATAGAAATGGCCACTAGAAAAGAAAGACATTGCTACTACAATACGCTTGGTGTTGAATGTCTTTTGCTAAGATAGTAATATTGTATTTGTATAAAATTTCAATAATATACAACATTGATGCTAATTAAACAAGCTGTTCAAAATACTTGAAAATGAAAATAAAGCCCAATCTCACATTTGTTTCTCCAAGTTATAATGGTCATTGGGAATTCCAACCCTAGTTATTTAACCTAAATAACGGCAAATTGAATGAATAAAAATAACCAATCAAAACTGAATATTCGGCCAATAAAATATGCTCTAGAGGGCCTTTAGAAACTAAAAATCCCCTCTGACAATTTCGCTGTTAAGAGTATTCACTCCTCCTCCAAAAGTCTGAATTAGATATCCACATTTTTGCACTTGAAAGAAATTTTAACACATCAACAAAATGTCAGAAAATTACATACCAAACTTATTCAGACCTAAAATGAAAAATAATTTCAAACATGCTTATTGCACATGCTCTTTCTTTAAAATATAAAAATGTATTATTTGTATTAGTATAATATGACAATGTTTTAAAAATTGCATTTTAAAATGTCATTTTGATGCACTATATGCAAATGATGATCTGTAAATTTTGCAAAACAAAAAATGTTTTTGTTAAATCTTAACAACAAAGAAATTAACAGGCACCTACAAGTCTCTTTCAGGAGGTCTTACACCTGTACATAGTTGTTTTCTGCACATTTCTTTTTTGCCTTTTTTTTTTAATATATATATATATATTTATATATATTCACAAGTAATGAATAGACAATGATATGGTTTCCAAAATGATATTATTCTGCTGGTAGAAACTGTCAACATGTGATAAAATACATAGAACTGTGGTATTTCAAGCCCAAGCCTAAATCTAAGTGCAATCAAATTAAACATGAAAATCTGTTTATAAAACTTTGTTGTAAACAACATTTTCAATATTTGCATTATAACCAACTTTAACTGTAATCTGGTTAGAGCTATGAAGGACTGATTGTGAGAAAACACTGGTTCAGCTAAGTGTAACACTGATGGACATAAATCTATTTTTCCCTAAATTAAATTACAGGATTATTATTAACAGTCCACTAACATTGGACCTTTCTTACTAGTTACATGCCTAGGGTTACCACCTGTTATGTCTTTTAAGGAACCATCCCGTTATCAGAATTCAGTTTCAAATAAATTTGAACATAATCTGTTCTTTATTTTATCCTAAGATGCATTAGTTTCTCTTTTTAAACCTTAATTTATAACTTCATGATAACACTAAAAATGATCAAGCACAAACCAATGTTCCTTTGTTTCACAGCTGTTAATGTAGCAATTTTAAGTGTGGTTCACAATTCATTCCTTTGGAAAGTGACTTTTATTATACTCACTGGTTATACTGATAATGGTATAATCAGTTTACTAGTAAATTTTGTTAATAATAATAAACTAATAGGTATTTCTAATTGTGCAAAGAATATTGACATACTCAAAATAAGTTGGACTGGCTGGTTAGTTCAATATATACTTCGTAAATAACTTTATTTTGTGAGTGTAGACACACACGACATTCATAATAATTAAGTTTGACTTTGACATGCCACAGCATTATCATTTACTAAGTTCCAAAGCGTGTGGAACCAAACATGGATTTATAGACATTTCCTTAACAGCAGTTACGGTCATATGAATATCAAATGACATAACTGGTCACCTATGTCTCTTTTCGGAAAACATAAGATACGGGATCCAATTAACGTTATTTGATAACAGCACTTACGTGATTTCACGAATTTACAAAACAGAAACTCTACTAATTATTCAACTTTTCTGAGCAGCATGTTCCAGTTTTACGGGTTACAATAACTGCAATAACGCATAAGGCTGTCTATCCTCATTTTAAATGCTTGTTGGAATTAATAAAATCATGAAGCATAAAGTACAGTTACCACAGTAGTAATATTACAAAATTTATTTAAAACTAGCTGAACGTTTGAAATTAAATTTAAAAAAATGAAAGGTGTATCTTTCGCTGTAAAACTTATATGTTGCAGTCGCATAAGTACAAGCCTACATCTGTCAGTCATAACGACGTTAATCTTACTTACACAAGGAACACAATCATGAAAACACAAAAAGTAAATAAATTTGCATCGCAACATTAGCTTACTGATAATATTAAAATTCTTATGGTTAAATATTAATTGCTGACACTAAAAGTGAGGTAAACAAAATGAACTGTAAATTAATTGATGGAATACTGGATAAAATAATTACCTTATGATAAATAACTAGAGCAGTATTTAAACTTCTGCTAATAATCGTTCTATTTACAAATGACATAGATAAGCTATCAGCACGACACCTATAGCTTGGTGTAACCCACTATTCAAAAGTTTTTCAACTCAATGATTAAAGTTAAAGCCAATTTGACTTTTGATTAAAACAGTCTTCAAAATGAAGGATAAAACCAGGTATAAGATGGAATTACTTTTAACTTTCTTTGTAATGCATGTATATTCAACAAAAACAATTTTCAACCACTTCAACATTACGAATAAAATAGGTAGCCATCTTGCGGTGTCCTTCGAAATATATTTACAGTTTGATACTTTGATACCAAGGTCAGACGTTTGGAAAGAAAGTGATTGGATGAAAAGTAAAATCAACTACTTATCTTTTGTCCAGATTTGCTAAATATATTAGTTATAATAGTACTTACCATTAACATGTGATTTTTATATAATTCTACACAAATGTTTGAAAAATATGTTGTTTTTTATGTTTGAAGTTATTAAGCGCAAAGTTACATTTTTATGTTTTGTCCACCACGAGCATCGAAACCTGGTTTCTAGCGTTGCAAGTCCGCAGATAGTATTTAAACTTCTGATAATAAACGTTCTATTTACAAGCCACCATCTGTCAGTCATAACGACGATAAACTTAAATATAAAAGGAACACAACCATGAAAACACAAACAGCGCCATTAGGGGTAGGAGGAAGGGCTTGATAAACCTAAATGACAAGAAAAAAAAGAAGCTGTACAGTGAAATTTTACAGTTTGTGATAAACAATAGTAGCATTCCAAAATTAAATGTAATGAAAATGATATGATGTTAACAACAAACTTTTAAGTAACAGGTTCAAAGAGTACAATTGCTAACATTAGCTTGACTGACAATCAACGAAAGAAATTGGCAAAATCCGTTGTAATAATTAATTCAGATTGGAAACAATTTCAGTGTTGCCCTTTAATCCATCTCAGTATAGAACTGGATCTGAATATAACTCAATTGTTACTGTCTAGTGCTAAGAAACTTTCCTAATTAATATCTGTTTTAAACGCATTTGAGTATTGCACATCTTTTTTTATTTATTTAAAACTAATTTTGCAATTAATATATTTTGGTTCTTCTTTACTGTTTTGCAAGAAACTTTAGTACAGTTGTTAAGTTACTATAACAAATAAACTTAATACACCGATAATTGTTTAATCTCGAAGTCCAAGTTTAAAGAAGGTGACCACAAAGCACGTTCACACCAACACCGTTTGGCATTTTTCAACATAATACAAGGTCCAGCTTATCTCTCTCTCTCTCTTAACTTGTGTTGGAGATTACTGATGAATGTAATTTTCCGAAACTAGTATAACCTAGAAACACATGTTGACTGAAATATACCTACCTTGAAATTAGACTTCAAGAATAAAGTTTTTGGAATACTAAATTTGTTTATATCATGTAGCGTGCAGTTATATTATGTAAAATATCGAATACTGCTCAATGGCACTTTTCTTAACTTTATCCAGTGCATAGGTTTTTCTCACACCAGTGTGTTTGCTAAGTTACTATATTATCTATACTTTCCTTTTTTTCTTTTTCTGTAAAAAATAAACTGGGTAGCCCTTTGTGACTGTCCAATTCATTGAAGTAAACACTATTTACCTATTGTCAGTTCTGATTCCTCAAGTAATCGTTATGATATCCCTCTTTTTTGAATTATCTTAATTATTTTATATTTACTATATCTGAAAACAACACGTTTCTGATCTTGACCACGACGTTAATTAAGAGTATCTAATTTTCAGCCATCTTTTATATCGTCAAATGGGAAATTTATGCCCCCAAATTCAGTTGGTGTTCTAGTTAAACATGAAGAAATATGATGCATTAATTTTATCTTAAAACTTTCAGTGTGTTTTTTTTATAGCAAAGACACAACGCGCTGTCTTCTGAGCCCACCGAGGGGAATTGAACCCCTAATTTTCGCGTTGTAAATCCGGAGACACATAACGCTGTAATAGTAGAAGGCGTAAAGCCTTCAGAAAAAATAACTGTAGTTTGTTACCTCTCCTTATACCATAATCCTTCCACCTAAGTGGTCTTTCTAGTAGCCTTCTTTGAATTGTTTCCAACAACTCAATGTTCTTAAAAACTAACACAGTACGCTAAACGATGCTTAATCAGAGATAGTATAATGAAACAATATTCTTTAACTTATATTCATTACTACAGTAGATACCCTCCAAAATCCTATCTTCTTTCCCCTTAATAGCAAAACACTGCCCAGAGAGCTTAAGAAATTTAGTCAAACCCTTAAAATCCTTTCCTTTCATAAAACTATTCAGTTGCTTTCTAGCATAATGATAATTATAGTAATCGACATTCATTACATGTTATCATAACTGAATGCTATCTCCTATTTGTCTTATCTGCTAAATATTTAAAATATCTTTCTAAAACAACAGCATTTTCATTACAACCAACCAAACTATGAATTTCAAAATCAACAAACTTGGCTTCCTTTGTCACTATTGAATTGTAATATGTTCTTGTTATGCTTCATTTATAAGGATTGTATGTTGTGAAATAGTTACCATAAAAAACATGATCAGAGATTAGGTAAACATATACATACAGCATAAATACCATGTTATTGCATAGTTAGGAAGAATGTTTATGTCACTGCTCAACTTCCCATTGAGAAAATCCAGTGAAAAGGTGTCAAATTTATGGAAGATAAGAAATTTATATCCTCCTGGCAGAAGAATCAATGACAGCTAATTAATCAATGGTAACTAACAAAATTTCCAATGACGCTAATAAAAATTTGACGAAAAGTCAGTATAATGCCAGCTAAAATTAAATGTACACGATTGTAACAACATTCAAGCTCATTCTGAATCTGTTTTATTCAACTCATATACGATTATAAAGTTTTAAAAGAACAAACAGGATTGAAAAGTTTATTAGAAAATTAGAAGAAAACCATAATCTTCTGCACAGAAAAAAATTAAAATGTTATAAAACTAATAACCTAACCTATGCTTTTCCATTTAAAACATTTTTTTACTGTTACACCATATAACACAAATTTTGTTCCTAGACAGTATGTGTTATTTCTAAATTGCTGATGTTGTAAAAGTACAGAAAATGGCCATTCTTCTCTTCAAACTTTGCTTTTGTGACCTGGATAATGAAATTTAGAAATTTACCTATTTTCTATGTAAAAACGTGCAAATTTGCACGATTTCATTTACACAAGGCCTGAATAAAAACAATATTTACATGCAATTTATACTGAAGTTATACAAAAATGTTCAGAAGTGAGTAGTTTTTCGAGATTTGCAACTGTAACGTAAATCATTTCCACGAATAAGCCCCCAAATATAGTTTCTCATCATGTTTTCGTTGTTTTTTGTTTTTTTAATTAAGCACAAAGCTACACAATGGGCTATCTGTGCTCTGCCCACCACGGGTATCGAAACCCGGATTTTATCGTGTAAGTCCGCAGACATACCGCTGAGCCACTGGGAGGCTCATGTTTTCGTTATACGCTCCTTGGTAGCGGCGTTCAAAGTCCAGTAAATCTTGGTGGAAGCGCTCGTCTTGCTTCTCTGGGCATGCTCCCATGTTCTCATTGAATTTATCAAGATGAGCATCAAGGATATGGACTTTAATGGACTTCCTGCAGCCCATTTTGCCATAGTTCTTCACCAGAACCTTAACCAGTTCCACATAATTTTCGGCCTTGTGGTTGTTCAAGAAACCCTGAACCACTGCAACAAAGCTGCCCCCAGCTTTTCTTTTTCCTTCCTACTGAGCTTCTTGGGGAATTCTGTGCACTCCAGGATCTTCTTTATTTGTGGTCCAATGAAGACACTAGCTTCAATCTTTGCCTTAAACAGCTTAGAAAAGAAGTATTCTAGGTACTTGAAGGCTGCAGACTCTTTACTGAGAGCTGCAACAAATTGTATCTTAAGCCTTAATTTTATGTACAATGGTGGAAACATCATCTTCTGGAATGTCACTAGTGGCTCACGCTTGAAATGTCAAGTGCGTTGTCCCAAAGGCAAAGATAACAGGGAAATTTGGTAAGACCTCCTTGAAAACCCATCAGGAGTACCACCAATTTGAAGTCTCCAATAACCTCCCAGTCATACTAATCATATTTCAAGGCTTCCAGCAAGGTGTTGACGCTGTTGTATTCCTCTTCAATTGATTGATTAATTTAGTGTTTTATGGCACAAAGCAGCTATTTTTTCTCCGCCAAAAGTCCAGTAAAAAGTAAAAATAATTAAATGTGGTACTTTACATAAAAGGGAATGAAGGTGAAACAAAACATCATTGAAAAACAGAAAAAAAAATCAATGTTGAGCCCTAGTCTACAATTTTGAGAGAGAAAGCAAAGTAAGAGAAGTTGTAAAGGACTTTCTCCAGCAAAATGGTAATGATCATAACCCGTCAGGAAGACAAACAGGTAAGTACAAGAACCAACGTCAGTCACCTGAAGTTGGCCTTTCCAGTCCTGGTTCTGGGTTGTCATAACAGCCATTATCAAAAGATAAAATAAGGAAAGTGTTAAAAGACACACAAAAATCGTAATAATGAGTAGCCAAATGTCCAGTAAAAAGGTAAAAGTAAAGTAAATGTAGGAAAATTCGTAAAAAGAAACAAAGGTATAAACAAAACAGCAATTAAAACATAAAATGGAGTAAAACCAATGTTGACATCTAGTCTAAAAAGTTGTAAAGGACTTCCTGCAGCAGAATGGTAATGATCATGAACCGCCAGGAAGACAAACAGTTAAGTACAAGAACCACCGTCAGTCACATGAAGTTGGTATTTCCAGTCCTGGTTACGGTTATGTGTCATTATGGCCAGTACCAAAGGGTAAAGTAATTAGTGTTAAATGACATGCAGCAAAAGTGTAAAATAACAGCTCGACAGGACAACTTACGAGTGGTTCAAACAGCAGCGTTAGTCACCTGAAGTTGACCTTTACAGTCCTGGTGTCGAGTTATTTAATGTTCTGGACATTTTCCAATGTCATATTGAACGAGAGAGATTGAGACTCTGAAAATGAAACTACAATTAAAAATGTGTAATGAATAAATATCAAACACTTAAGTGAGGTTAAAAAGATTAATGGGCATTAAAAAACAAAATCTTCATCAAAATGGACAGTGTCACCATTACCAATAACGTTGTCCAATGTAACAGACAAACCCTGGGATAAAACATGTTTAAAATAGTGCCGTGGTTGAGAGTCGTAACGATGGCACGAAAGTAAAACGTGGCTTACAGTGATTTGAATGTTACACAAACTGCACACTGGTGCATCAGTTCCAGATAAAAGAAAATGATGAGTTAAAAAACTGTGACCAATGCATAGTCTAGTTAGAACAACTTCCTCCTTTCGAACCTTATGGAAGCTAGATGGCCAAAGCCCAATAAAAGGTTTTATTTGAAAAAACTTGTTGTCGCATTGCTCACTCCAAGTGGACTGCCAGCTGGCACGGAGCCGAGCCTTGAATACACGACCATAGTCCATGTACAGAGTAGGCACAGTGGTGATAGTGCCAGAGCAGATAGATTTAGTTGCCGTGTCTGCAAGCTCATTCCCATGAATACCAACGTGGCCTGGTATCCAGAAAAACTGGATAAAAGTAGATGTTAATGAGAAATGGGCCAGTCAGTTTTGAATATCAGCGAGCCAAAGTGAAGTGATTCCAAGGCCAGCAGAGAACTAAAGGAGTCAGTATAAATAGTGCAGTCAGAGTACTGCACAGCTTCAACATGATCGAGGGCAAGAGGTATGGCATACAGTTCAGCAGTGAACACATGAGGTATAGAGGGGAAACTGCTTGCAACCACCAAACTGCAACAAATCATGGCAGATCCTACAGTCACCTGATTTTGAACCATCTGTATAAATTGAAATAGAAAGGTTGTCCGAAAGATGTTCAGTAAATAAAAGACGGTACTTCCAATTGGGAGTATCTGTCTTTTTCAGATGACTTAAAGAAAGGTCACATTTGGGGGCTGTAATAAGCCATGGGGGGATGGGCTGACCAATGGATTCTGCAATGTTTTCCAAGAACGGACCTAATTCATCCAATTGCAAAGGCCAAAAGGAGCAATGGCAGATCGTCTGTTTTGAAAAAGGTCCACTTAAAAAAGGAAAACATATCCCCAAGTAGAATGATTTTGTAATGAGCAAAGTTTCGAAGAAAACAGTAAAGACAGTTACAAACAGCGAAAATTCGTGAGATTCATATATAAAGCTCTGAACTGGGGAAGTTCAAAAAGCCCCAATGGCGAGTTAAAGTCCTTGGTGATGAATGGGGTCCAGCATCTTTAAGGCTGAGCCATAGACCATTGATCCATGGTCAACTTTTGAACAAACAAGAGCACGATACATCTTTAATATAGAACATCGACCCACTCCCCAACTGGCAGTAGAGAGGACACGGAGGATGTTCAGTGTTCCTGTGAATTTGACCCGTAGCTCCTTTAAGTGTGGTATAAAAGTCAGTTTACAATCAAAGATTAGCCCCAAGAACTTGGACTCAGGGACCACTGGCAGCAAAACTTCACTGATACGGAGTTGAGGATCATGGTGAATACCCCGTTGCAGCAAAAGTGCATGAAAACAGTTTTAGAGATAAAAATTAAAGCCGTTTGCTGTAGTCCACGATTGAGGGCAGTTTGTAGTTGCCGTTCAATATATCTCACGTTCGAAGACTGACACGAGATGTGAAAGTCGTCAACAAAGAGCCTGTTTGCAACAGTGAGAGGGAGTTGTTCAGTGATGGCATTTATCTTTATATTGAAAAGTGTGACACTCAGAACACAACCTTGAGGGACCCCAAGTTCCTGTACAAAAGAACGGGTAAGTGTCGAACCCACATGAACTTGGAATCTCCTGTCCATTAAAATGTTTTTAATAAACATGGGTAGATGGCCACGTAACCCACATATATGGAGGTCTCGCAAAATGCCATACCTCCATGTTGTGTCATAAGCCTTCTCAATGTCAAAGAATACTGAACCAAGATGTTGGCATTTAAGAAAGGCTTCTCTGATTGATGTTTCAAGTCAAATTAGGTGGTCTGTGGTGAAGTGCTGTCGTCGGAACCCACATTAGGTGGGCGAGAGGAGGTTGTTTGATTCGAGAAACCAAACAAGACGAGCATTAACCATCCTCTCTAAGGTCTTACAGAGACAACTCGTCAAAGCAATTGGACGGTAGTGTGAAAGAAATCTTTGGACCTTTCCCAGGTTTAGAGTATGACAATAGCTTGGCGCCAGGTATCAGGAAGAACATTTTCCTGCCAGATCTGGTTAAAAACAATAAGAATATCAAGAGAAGCAGGAGAAAGATAGCGCAACATATCATAGTGTACATCATCAGGTCCAACAGATGTACTGCCAAACTGATGAAGGGCGATTTTCAGATCCACCAGGGTAAAGGGCAATTACAGTAAAAAAAAAAAAAGATAGTCAGTTTGAAAGGAAAGAGGTGAACGCTATGCTCGAGTCTTGATGGCCAAGGTGGAGGAACAAGAAATGCTAGATACCCGATAAAAGCTTTCACCTAGAGTACTGGCGATGCTCCAGACATCAGCTACCTCTTGGCCATCAGAGAGTAAGATGAAGAGGGTTACAGAATTGTAGTGCCCTCTGACCTTTCAAATTCTTTCCTATATGATCTTGAAACTGGTAGTAGAAGATATGCTAGTTGTGAACTTAATCCAAGATTCCTTCTGGTTTTGACGTCTTATCCACTTTGCATGTGCACGAGCCCGTTGGAAAGCGATGCGGTTCGAGAGTGTGGAGTATCTACAGAAAGTATCCCACGACCGTTTTTAATCCTACCGTGTCAAGCGGCAAGTTGGATTCCACC
Source organism: Carcinoscorpius rotundicauda (assembly GCA_011833715.1). Classification (NCBI taxonomy): domain Eukaryota; kingdom Metazoa; phylum Arthropoda; class Merostomata; order Xiphosura; family Limulidae; genus Carcinoscorpius; species Carcinoscorpius rotundicauda. The sequence goes on along the minus strand of CM022406.1, from coordinate 36,212,114 downwards.
ACGGACGAAGATATCGTGTCGAGGTTTTAGGGACACACTGAGCACCTGCTTGTATAATACAGTCAGTTACCACTGCCACACAGTCATCTATTGATGTCTGATTCACGATGGCAGGACCAAGTTCTGTAGTTGTGGAATGAAGTGCAGCATCGTATGTCTGAGACGGAGTGGAGAACAACAATTTCCGAGCCTCAGGATAATTAATGTTATGGGTCGTTTTCAAACGCTACACCTCTTTTTCCTCCAACCATTCTGGGCAAAAATGAAGGTTGGAAGGGTGGGAACCATTTCAGTTTACACAATATGGGTCCGTGTGACACTCATAGGTATCGTGATCCTTGCCACCACAACGAGCACATGTCAGGGAACCACGACAGGACGTCTTTGAGTGGCCAATCCTTTGACATTGGAAACATAAGTGATCGGAATGTATGGCTGTACTCTGCAAATTAGATAACCTATCTTAATGGTGGCAGGTGCATGTGGTGATGTAAATGTCAAAACGAGGATATTTGTCGGTAGTGTAACTCTGTCTTTGCGAGTGGAAATGCAGAAACTCCTTGAGTGGAGAGACCAGCAAGAATCTCTGATTACGGGACGTTCTTCTAGTCTCTCTCAACAACTCCTCGTGATGAATTCAAGATAGCATGAGGGGTAACCTCAGTAGGTACATCCCCAATTGCCTTTGAATTCAAGAGTTCAGTGTTGGGATGTGGATGTTTTAACCAATATGTTTCAAAATCAAAGCTTCTTTACTGACTTTGGAGAGCTACCAAGTCCCTTCTGAATAAAAAAAAAGGGGGACATTTGCCCTAAAGGTTTGTTTGTTTTGGAATTTCGCACAAAGCTACTCGAGGGCTGACTGTGCCAGCCGTCTCTAATTTAGCAGTGTAAGACTAGAGGGAAGGCAGCTAGTCATCACCACCCACCGCCAACTCTTGGGCTACTTCTTTACCAATGAATAGTGGGATTGACCGTCACATTATACGCCCCCACGGCTGGGAAGGCGAGCATGTTTAGTGCGACGTAGGCACGAACTCGCGACCCTCGGATTACGATTCACACACCTTACGCGCTTGGCCATTGCCCTAAAGGTTTTTCTGGAAGAGAATGTTATATAAGAAAATGGGGTACAGGTGTCGAAGGTTGCTACTCAGTCTTCAAGACGTGGTCGTTTACCTATTTACTGTTTTTTCACTTTTAAACTTTTTATTCGAGGATCCATAGGAAAAAAACAAAATTTCGGTACCCACTGACTCCACCCACCATGGAGCCCTACGAGAGGATGCACTGCAATGTCATGCAAGGACACTGCAGCAACGTCAGGGTTTCGTGAGCACTATACCAAATTCCAGCATCAGGCACAATGTCCACAACATCCATTGAGAACTTCCAACACTGATACTTGGTTGACTCCAACACCAGTGGACCATCCGATTGACCCAACGGCCGCCAGTCTTCATGAATTTAAGGCCACCAGGATCCTCCCCTCCTCTTCACGGGTCGCCATGCACGGCAAACATGTGGGTGGATGTTTAGGTCCCAGAGGTCGTAAACTGAAAGAACAGAACTTTTCCTAAGAGGTCCCCTCACCACGTACAGGAATCCACACCAATGGGAATTCCTCTCAAGGTGCACCGAATGAGTCAGGGGAAGAGACAGATACTTATTCGCATTATGAAGCAGCACAACTTTGATGCTTCTGGACGAGTTATCAATGAAGAGGCGCTACTCGTTCGGGTTACAGGAATTCCAATTGTCTCGCACAGACCAGATACACTGTGGCAGAAGTAGAGCCCATTTTGACGAGTGAAGTTCTACAACATTCTATATAATGTTCTTCAAAATTTTTTTATTAGCCACTCAGCACTGAATCCACCTGGAATGTTCCGAAAAAATTAGTAAATTTAAAAATTTCATTTCTCAGGTGACAAAAGCAAAGTTTGAGAAAAATAGGTCTTTTCCATTTACTTTAGGCCTAAGCAATTGGGAAATAAAGGAACAAGAAAAAAGTAAAAGTTTTGTTACGTGGTGTTATTGGCTGTAAAAATAGTTTTTATGGCTTTGAACAGTACCCTAGGAAATAATTGTTCTTTGACTACTTTTGAAAGAACTGGTCAATCACAGTAACTTCCAAAATTTCATACGTTAGGAGCTTTTTTCTTTTACCTTTCACCAACAGTTTTATTAGTTTTTTCTTGTGACACGTGCTTTCTTTTTATCACCATTGATAACTAAATTAAAACTGAAACCAGTTGTTGCAAGATAGTTTGGGTAAAGGAAACTAAATTTATCTTGTAATGCTTTTCATTACTTCATCCATTATGGCATAAAAATAGTAGTTAATATTTATCACATTTTAGATTTGACCTCTGAATTCTTCTATACTGACCCTTAAAAGTAACCATTGAAAATAAAACTGAGTTAGTAGCATTCGTAAATCAAATGTGTTCGGAAGAAAATTTGATATAATTATGCATTACAACTTCATGCAAGTTTTGGGGAAATTTATTTAGTCAAAAAATTATTTTATTTACCTATGAGAAAATATACACATTGTTGTTCCATAGAAATTACTCGCAGAAAAGCAACAAGTGACCAGGACTTATGTTAACATTCAGATTAACAGATGACCAAACATTTTGAATCTCATGTTTTCCACTTGTTTAAAAGTTGGTTTTGCCTTAAAATAAATTATTTACATGACCTAATTAAGTTAAACAAATATACAGTTAAACTTTTTTTTAAAAATTAAATCAGGTATACATACACAATTAAGTTCAATATAGATTTACCTGGTATGTATATCGAATTAATGATTAAGTTTATGTTTGGTATTACATAATACAAAGAGTTAAGAATGTTGTAATAATTAGTACCTCGCATATACAGAACATAAATTGGAAGGATAGCAATAAAACACTTCAACAAATCGCTTATAACACATTACCAAACAGCAGCTGTGAATTAATAAGTGAAATATATTTAAACATCCAACACATTAGATCTCTAGTTTAGAAGTCTCCTTGCAACTTTTTTTAAATACAGTTGATGACATTAACAATGTGGAAACTATTCCAAGTTATACTGAATATTTTATGGAAATTAGGAGTGATCTTCCACTAACCAGGAAAGTTAAACTTCTGAGATTGAACCATTCTTTTCAAACTACTCCTAAATGAAACCATTTATCCATGTTCTAACCTTATGTGTACCTAGAGTGAAATTGTACACAATGAAACTACAAGGTATTTTTTACAATACTTATGTTCGGCAACAAAACAATCACATTTCATGTTCAACGACAAAATCTGTAAACAGTTTGATAAAGTGACTCGGGCTCCACCTTTATTCCCAACCCTCCCAATTTGCTTCTAAATTTTCGTGAAAAAATTTGGTTATAAGCCTGTTCTGCACCTTATAATCCTGCATACTACAAAATTTGTTGATGACACTTGATATTTAAGGTTCAGTCAGTTAATGAATATTTTCAATATTTACACAACATAATCCTAATGTAAGGTTCAATACTAAAGATCAACAGAAAGACAAACTGGGTTTTAAATGTTCATGCTTAAACAACTATGATATACTTTCTACTAAAGTGTTTCAAATCTGTTTTCACTGATTGTTATTCTTATTTAGAGTTACATTTTTAAAGGTAAACCTTATTATAGACTTTGGAATATAAGGAAATCAAAACTTTTTTTGATGCAGAAACTGAGAACATTAAACAAATGCTCAGAAGAAATTATCTGTTGGCATTGTTAACCCTGGAATACCAGTGTGGGGTTGTTATAATCCCGTATCAATTAGTGTTTGAGGTTCAACATTTAATGCTGTCATTTTAGAATTAACTAACCCACGCCAAAACTAATCACATTTGCTCAAAGAATACTGTTTTAGTTCTAACCCTACTTTAAACACTATTTCTACACATGAGAAATTGATGAAAGTTATCAAACGACTATATCCTCAAGTCAGTTGTGATGGGTATTTAAAAACAGTTGTACAAAATGACCTTTCAGCATTAACTTTTTCATTGTGACAATGAATGTTACAACTGGGATAACTACAAACATCCAAGAAATACCTTTCTAGTGGTATACAAGTTCAATGCACATGGTTCAACCACTAGAATACAGTAGAATTAATAAAGACTAGTACTAAAACCTACAACACCAGTCACTTTAAATAGATGTGGTTTGCTTATCACCTGGTTTTTTCCCACATTCTCCCACAATGAAATACTGGAATATCTTGACATTAAGTTCAGAAAAGCAGATGTTAACCAGAAGATGAATGCATTGCCACAACATTCTTGAATGTGAGTATGTAAATAGAGAACACAAATGTGACAATTGAATAAGGAGTAGACTAATAATCAAATTTTTATTGAAATGTTTCATGAACACCAAACAAGACAAAAAAAAAGAAGCTTTCTTTAACTGTATGTTTAGTTTTTCATTCATTAAAAAGTGCTTATTCAAGTTTATCAGGCAGCAACAAATACAAGTAAATGAAAACATGATGTCACTTTGTCAGAAAACTTTATTTCATTAGTTAGTTTACATGAATGCCTACACAGCGAAAATGAACAAGATTATCAGTTTACATCATGACTGGAAAATGACTGAAACTGAAAATGTTTTCATCTATCATAACAATGACTCAAAAGACCAGCAACACGGATTTGTTCCCAGAGCAATGACTGAACATACAAGGATAAGAAAAAACTGTCAAATGCTGCAAACTATTCATTTCAATAACCTAACATTTCACCTTTCATCACAATAAAAAAATGTTCCAATTCCATGTGGATCTTAAACTTCAGTTGTTTTATGTCACTAAATTTTAATCAGTATTCACTGCAGTGTAAGAATGAGTTATCTGAAACTAAAATGCATCATTAAAAGAAGATAACACTGACTATCCATTATTATTTTTTAACCATCTTCACAACTTCACATACCCATTCCACCCATACCTCCCATGCCCCCCATTCCACCCATACCTCCCATTGGATCACCTTTGTCTTCTTTAGGTTGTTCTACAACAACAGCCTCAGCTGTTGTTAAAAGAGATGCAACACCAGCAGCATCCATAAGTGCTGTTCTTACAACCTAAAAAAAGAAAAATAAGGCTCTTAATCAAATCAATGCAAATAATTTAGTTTATTGATCAATAATTGTTTCAAAAAAATCCTAAGGGCTTTTTGGATTACTGTTGCAGCCTTTAATTCACAATTCTGGTTTTACCCTAAGTAATGAGTTTGTTTATTACAACTATTATTATTGCATTTTCATTAATTATTTTAAAAATATTTTTAGAGTAACGAAATATTGAATTCAGTTTAACTTTTGTTACAGGTGTAAGATTCAACATAATGCTTTTTTCACACATTTTCATAATGCTTTTGCAATGGGCTTGGTATATTATTTACTGAAGTGATCCTGTTTTGGCTATGTTTTAGTTGACTAGTACTTTTGTAACGTAGTCCTATTTCCATAATTATATATTATGTATACAGATTATTACTGTTTAGAAATTAAACTTATTTTTCTTAAAACATTGAGCAATAAATAAAGAATTACAGTAAACAATGTCTTCTGGCTACGATCTCTAAATTCAGATGCTACTGGACATAGGTTACTATGTCTTAAAATTCACGTGGAGTTTGTTTTGTTTATTAGATGTTATAAATATAGTTGAATAAAAAAAAAATTCATAAATAACTATTGGTATCATAGAAACCAATTAAGCTTAGTAACTAAGCTGTATTTAGGTCTACAAAAAATATATAACTGACTAGACTAAAAGACAACCTATATACTTGAAATTTTGGTTCGAAAAAGGACGATAGCCTCTTCATAGGTTAAGATAGCTGAAAAAAGTCACTATGGAAACATTATAATCTATCAATTGGTTATTTGTGTGACATATTGAAGTAAGCTTAAATAAGGGACCATTTCCAAAATTACGAGGTTCTTATTTTTATATAAGCTTGTCAATATTTGTAATTTGAGTTTCTAATTTGTACAAAACTAGACTTAGTATTTGATATCACAAATAACTAATTTTAAACAGTGCTGCAATCAACATGCCATGACTCCCTAAAATCTATATTTAGATGGGTTCTTTTAATATTTACTTTCAAATCAAGAAATTAACTCATATGTAATATTAAAGTTCAAATGGTAATCTAAAATTTGATTCCAAACTTATTGATATAGTAGTTCTATGAAACATTAAATGCAAACCAACAAAATGCGATGATATGGCCTACAAAATCTGTGATTGTCAAGAGTAAAAGAAACAAAAAAGTAAATAAATTAAATGTATATAGAACTCTTGTCCTGGCCTAACTGAGGTGATCTAAACTAACAATACTACAAATGTCAGAGTAATTATCTTTTATGCATGGTACGAACTAATACCAATTATGTAAAAACACAAACAAAACAAACGTCTGAAATAAGAACAAGAAACAACATATTTGTATATATTCCAAAAATAAGTTTAAAGAACAATAAACTGTTTTAAATGAGATATTGACTGAATACATGTTAAAACTTATAAATCTTTACCTTTGTGGGATCAATTATGCCCGCTTCAATCATGTTGACATACTTGTTATTCAAAGCATCATATCCTACATCACGGTCAGAGTCTATAACCTTCTGAACAACTACTGCTGCATCTACTCCAGCATTTTCTATAATTTGTTTGCAAGGCATTTTTAATGCTTTCTTCACAATTTCAATGCCTGAAAATAATTGTCATCATACACTTTTAATATTCTGTGCAAGAAGACCCATTGATTTCAGTTCTAACTATCACCTACAAACTTGTCTCTTAGTATTTTAATACGGAAATAAATTTAAGCTACCTGTTGAAAGAAAGAAAAACAGAAATAAAACTGTAAAGCTATATAAAAGAAATTCAGCCATTTTAATATGTTTACCTATTTGTTGATCACTGTTGTCTCCTTGTAACTGTTCTAAGATGGGTAAACACCTAAGAAGTGCTGTTCCCCCACCTGTTACAATACCTTCCTCAACAGCTGCTCTAGTAGCATTTAATGCATCATTAACACGATCTTTCTTTTCATTAACTTCCACTTCACTGGAACCACCAACCTGGAATTATTATAAATAATTTTCCATGACATTTGACACTTCTTTACATTTTGTGATCTTGCATTATCTCTCTTATCTTTCTTACCATCATGCCTTTTTTCATCTATTAATATTTTATTTAACAAAATACATTTTAATTTATTTGTTAAATAACAGTCAGTTTTTCATAACTTTTCAGGTCTGGAAATTAACTTTGAAATTTGATGTTTCCAGGATGAACTTGTAATATTAAAAAACTAATTTTATCTTTAATAACATTATGTACAAGATATAACAGAAAAGTTTAACTATTTACCTTCAATACAGCTTAACTATTTACCTTCAATACAGCTACACCACTGGCCAACCTTGCTAGTCTTTCGCTCAACTTTTCCTTCTCATAATCTGAGTTGGTTGTGTCAATTTCATCCTTAATTTGGTCTATTCTACGATCAATGTCTTCCTTCTTTCCCTTCCCCTGCAAAAGTTAAAAAACAAACTTGTTTCACAATTAGTTCATCTCATTTATTATACTTAATTGCATTACATGGTGAACAAGTTTATTTTATGATAACCCTTTCTCCTAAGCACAAATATAAGACTCCATAACACTAAACACAAATACTTAAAAAATAAAATAAAAACTGTATAAAGGATTTATACATCAGTCTTTTCTGGTGGCATATGCTTTCAGAGTATCTTTATTGCTCTTCAGTCTATAATAAATTTAGATGTGTTGTAAACTACAAAAAAAAATCTAAGGGAAACTAATACCAACTGAATATCAGTAGGTTACTACTTGCAATAATTATTGTTGTTTTGGAATTAAGCACAAAGCTACACAAAGAGCTATCCGTGCTCTGCCCACCACGGGTATCAAAACCCAGATTTTAGCGTGCAAGTCCGCAGACATACCGCTGAGCCACTGGGGGGCAACTTGCAATAATAAATAATTTCCCTGTATTTTAACTAACTACATAATAAGCCTATTTAAATCAGAACCAAGTTTTACTTCTGAAACAAAGTGTAATTGGCTTCGACAGGACAACTTGCTGAGGCACAGGGAGGGAGGAGGTTAGTGATTTAGACCTGCATTTAAAAGAAATCTTTTTGGATGAGAATTGCACAGCATACATTGAAAGGGCACCCAAAGTTGGTTAATAATGATGCTTGACTGGACATTTCATAAATTTTTTTACAGCATTGCATTTTATGATAAATCCAGAAATCCAATATTTTGCATCATTTCTCAACAGCTGATTGCTGACCACTACTGCTTAGTAAGAAGAATTTATTTGTACGTACTTTTAACCAATAAATGAAGCATGCAGTAAGTGATGAAATACTATTTAATCCAAGAATAAATACAAACTAGCATAAACAGACAATTCACATAAAATTGATTGCACTTCAGTATTAAGTTATATACCTTAAGCAGCAAGGTATCATCTTTTGTAATGGTAACTTCACCAACTTCTCCCAAGTCTGATATTTGAACTTCTTCCATTTTGATAAGATTAGCATCATCACCAAACACAAGTCCACCAGTAGCAACAGCCATGTCATGCATAGTATTCTTCCTGTTATCTCCAAATCCAGGTGCTTTCACTGCTACAACCTGGAGACCTACTTTTAACCTATAATCAAGTTCTTTATTGTGAGAATTTCAAACTCTTGCTACACCCAATTTTTACAGAATTCTTAGTTGCATTTTATATTTCAACATTAAGTCTTTTATGCAGAAAAGTTAATTTGTAAAATACTTTTATTGTACCAAAGTTTTGTTTTTTTAACTAATACTTAAAAAGCAACTTTCAGTTATGTTGTTCACGTAGATGGCATTCTATTACTTCACATGCACACAAAGAGCAAATACAAGTTTTTATCTCTACTGCTATATTGATACCTCAAGAAGCACAACATGTAGATGTCATACAAACTGAATCATCTGAAAAATAACATACAATTAACCCAATGAGCATGAAAAGATTAAATTTCACTGACAATTAACAACAACAAAAAAAACATCAAATGCAAAACATGCATTTCTTGTTTTTCATGTATATTTATTGTTAAGAATAATTAAACTAAAATTTAAAAACTTGTTATGTTTGATAAGATAACGAAAAATCTTCAAAGTACACCTGTGAGCAGTTCCTGTTTCATTTTATTCAACATGGAAACGTGTACTTTCTTGTAAAGTGATTTACAATTTGTGGGGGAGAATTACTAATTATAATTAGACATAGTTTAAAGAACAGAATGTGTGTGTGTTTTTCTTATAGCAAAGACACATTGGGCTACCTGCTCAGCCCACCGAGGGAAATTGAACCCCTGATTTTAGAATTGTAAATCCGGAGACATATTGCTGTACTAGCAGGGGCAAAGAACAGAATGTATAAATAAGTGCATACAGATGTTGACTGTTATAACACTAAACTTAAGGTTTTTGTTAGAATCTGTAGTCATTCTATAAAGGAATTATGGGGAACTTAAATTTCTTTTTATGGTGGTTACAAAAATCAGTCAAATCGACCAAGTCTACATGGAGTAAGATATAAAAGTATGCTAAAAAAACAACACAGAAAACGTTTATTTAGGAGGTTTTAGAGTTTACAAAGGAAAATGAAACTCACAATTTTCAGGTAAAGAATAGTATTTTAAGATCTTAACATGAAAAATATTTTGCTCTTAAAGCTGTCAGCATCTTCAGTCCATGTATCCACAAGAAATTTTCAGTAAAAAAATACTTAATTGAGAACTGAACCCCCCTCTATGACTTATAACAAGTTGTCAAAATTTCATAATGAGATTAAAAGCAAATTACATCTGAACACTTGGCACATGGACTGGCCCCATATTGGAGAAAAATTTACTAATTTCAAGTTTGCTACATGACATGTAATACAAAGAATTTCAGATGTGTTACCAAAATATTTGTATTTAAGATATGTCTGAATTAGCTCAATATAGAGTTTGATGAGAAAAAGTTGGGGAGTTGTTCACATGAAAGATACCACTACTCTTGAATATCTTGCAGCTTGACTAGCATCTAGAAACTGCCTGAAGTTTTTTTTTCCCTCAGTATTTCTACATACTGTATCTAGTATTTACTTTCCTATATCACGAACTGTTACTAAGTCGGCAATGTAGGGTAAAGTGAATATTCAGTAACAAAGATCAAATACACAGTACTAAAGTCAAATGGCACTCTTTCAAATATCATGTAGTATGCACACTTTAACCCACACATGAGAACACAGTTACAACATAATGAGCACATTAGATATTGCAAAACAAAGTGGCATTAGCATTTTTTGAAGTCTTATGTTTAAAAAGGTTTAATTATTCTCAAGGCAAACAAAGAATTGCACTCAACTGACTGTGGTAGGATAAAAAAAAACGAAGTTGCAAAAAGTATTCAAAACAATTACAACAGAAGGAAAATGACAAACCTATTTAGCACTAGAGTGCTCAGAGCCTCTCCATCCACATCTTCTGCAATTATTACCAGAGGGCGACGTTGTGCATTTGCAAGCTCAAGTGCTGGAATTATGGACTGAATGTTTGAAATTTTTTTCTCACTAAATAATACCAAAGCATCTTGGAATTCAACTTTGGCTCCTGTAAGGTTTAAAGCACTATATTAGTTATTTACCCAGACAGAAATACACATTTCATTCTTTCACACAGTGATATTCAAATTTAACTTTATATATATAAAGCTTTATTACCAATGTTTAAAATTTTCATATTACCTAAATTATAAATTGTTAATTTCCTAAGATTTTTAAATAGACTCCCCTTCTTTAATTCTGTACATCACATGAATGTCTCGTCTCTTAATCCTCCTCTTTTAGCTTTTCTTTTTTACTCTGATATAGGATTCAGAGTGTCTACCAATAAGATGCGTAAACTATAATTACCGACACTAGAGTATAAAAGAACCTTTCACCTGAAATGTTAATATTTATCACACCCACCACAGAAATTATTCAAGCTTCATACTTTTAAATTAGTTACTTCCTCTTGCCTACTTGTCAGTGACACATATTTATAACCAACATTATGTGAACTAAACAACTCTTTACAATACTTCATTTTACATCCATGAAGAAAGAAATTATTTTGTAAATAAATTTCAATATATATAGACTGAAGTTTGTGATCTAAAGGGTAATCCTTTGTTTATTTTGAAGCATAAAGCAACACAATGGATTATCTGTGCTTTGTCCACAAAGGGTACAAAAATCCAGTTTCTAGCAGCATAAGATCCCAGACATACCACTGTGCCATTTGAGATCCAAAGGGTTTTTTAAATTATCTTAATAAAAAATAAAAACAAGTAACTTGTACCAGTTTTAAGACAAGAAAAAAAGTTCACAAAAATCACAATTCTGAGTGCAAAGACAGAACTAAGGAAAGTAAAAATTTTTAACAAAACTAATAAATGAAAACTTGCAAGATTATACAAAAATGTGAAAATTGTCATTGCTACTTCAAGAACACAAAAAATATACACAGTCAGTAACCTGAAAATGTGTATGTACTTTTTGCTGCATTAGTTAAAACACAGGTCAACAAAAAATGAAACAAGACTGATGACAGCAGCTGTGAAAAGTTAGACCTAAAGTTCTTTAGTAGTTCTGATTGTGTTAATCTGCAATCATTCTAATTCTATAAAAAGGTATTTGATATATTTAACCTTTGCTATATTTTGGGTGAAAGAAAACAGCCTTTCTAAAGAACCAAAATAAAAACATTTATTGAAAAACAGTTTTTGTGTACAACAAAATTATGCTGACTAGAAGCTTTCAAAATTTTATGAAGAGATACTTCATGCATTTAGGATTGTTTCTTGATATTCTAACTTTACTATTATTTAAAAAAATTACCTTTTGCTGTATTAATAAAATAAGGAGAGATGTAACCTCTGTCAAACTTCATGCCTTCAATAACTTCTAGTTCATCATGAAGTGTTTTTCCATCCTACAAACCAAAAAATCAGATTTTACAGAGTCAAACCTAAATATACACATGTTCAAACACAGTAGGTTAGCATGGAAATTAATAAATGGGAAGAGTTATGAAATATTTTATATCTTCCAGTCTTTTAGTAGCAAAATACATGATAAATTATCAGTTGTTATGAGACTGCACAGTTTCAACAACAGGGACTACATTTTTTCTCCAAACAAATTTTTGAATATTTGTCATGATGGTTCTTTAGATCTTTAATAAAGTCATAGAAAGTTTTTAACAGTTATATCAAAAGTTAAGCCTGAATTTCACTGTAAAATAAATTCCAAACCAAAAGAACTGATTTATGTATTCTGATGTATATTATACTCCAAAATAACACACACAAGCCAACTCTTATTCAAATAATTATCAAGCCCTCCCAAAATAACCACATCTGAAGACAACCCACTGCAAAGAGAGAAAACACTTAGAAAAATAAAGCTGTCTTAGCTGAAGCTAAATCTTACTCTGCCATTTTCTATACTAAAAATGAAAAAAAAGACTGAAGTCTTATGCCCTTTTTGAAAATAGTATGGCAAGCTATTTTTATCATTCATTGAAAATATTTTTTTCAAATCCATGTGTCGCATTACAGTGAATAAAACAAACTATACACTTGAAAATTCAAAATTTTACAAACTGTTGACATGTCAGAAATATAATCCAATCAATCAAATACAGCTACATGCAAGAAAAATAATTAGACTAGCTTGAAGATCAAAAACTAGTTTCACTTAACTTGTAGTTCAGAAATTTGCTATTTGTGTGAACATCTGAAATAGTTTATTAATTATAATGCTCTGAACAGTTCTCTTTTTACACAGTCTGTCATTGCAACTGACCCTATAACAAAAACTACAATTTCCACAACTTGTTTATCTCCATGAAATATGGCAAGTTTTTTCACACAAAAACAAAATTACTTTTTAATAAAGCATTTTTAACTAAAGAATTGTTAGTGGCTAAATGGAGTCAGTTTTGAAAATTCTGTATGCAAAGTGATTTTCATGTTAGTTTTAAAAATACTTTTCTTCAACTCAGAACTTTGAAATTTCATCTGCATAATCCCTAAAATCTAAATAAATACCAAATGCTTTTTCTCAGAAAAAGTTTACATTTTATTCATTACTTATTCAACCTGACTCTACATGAACTCGTTTCATTTAATCAACTTTAACCTCTCTCTCTCTCTCACACACACACAACCAAGTTTTTTCTTCTTCTTTCAAGAATGCATATTAGGAAAGAAAACGGCAATTATCTTAAATAGCTTAAGGTTCAAAACAACATTCAAATGTTCATGATAATTTTATAACTACTTTAATCATGTCAAATTAATAATTAACCTGACACAATTTGTACTGTGAACACTGAACTCATACTACCACACTGAAAGACATAATGGACAAGTAAGTTACTCACGTGCACAACTTGTGAAAACTTTCTACTGCTATCATTTTTTCCCCCATTATCTTAACTATCTCATTCTGATATTTTAGTTATTTTTATAACAATAAATAAATATACATGAAAAACAAATTAAACACAGTTGATTTGTTGTTGCTGGTGGTGATTGCAAATAAAAGCCTTTTTTTTAAATGCTTATAAGCACTACTAGTATTCCCACCATGATGTGTTGCTTTTCATGGATGAATAGAGTATGCCATACTGTTTATTAATTTTTGAAAAAAGGGCTGTGGACCCTTTTAATTTACATTTACTTATCAAACACTTACTAATACAATTATTAATTTCTTCCAGGAAGAGGGAGGTAAAAAAAGAAAGGAGGATGTCAGATATCTTTGATTCTTCCATGCATCCATTCCTTACACAATTATTAATTTCTTGAAAAGGTGAAATGATTCAGCCCTCCTGTACACCCCACAATAATGGCTTGAAACACAACATAAATTAAAAATTTCTGGAAAAACGGACAGGAGGATCTAGATTCCCTGAACCCCTCACCCTTCTACATAAGTGCCCACTCGTATGAAACTAAACAATAATACAGTTATCAGATTGCAAGTTAGAAACAAAAATAAAAAACTGTAAATTTACACTTCACTTAAAAAAACTTAGGTAGCGGGGGAATTGTTGGTGGATACAATTTAGTCAGTTACTTGTCCGTAGACAGTACTTCAAAATTAAAGAATTAGTAGGTTTGTAATAACCACTTCATAAAAAATTTAGTTTGAAAGAATTTCACACTTGAACTCTCACCTCAAATCATGAATTGTATAATGTTCACGAGTGTTAGAACAATCGTTTGCAAAAGACTGACCTACCTTAAATTTATTGAAGAAAAATAAATTTAGCATTGAAAATGTTGAATATTATGTTAATAATATGTTAACTATTAGAAACCTTCTGATTGGTCAATGTTATGTAAAAAAAAAGTAGTGATAAATCTCACCTTGACTGTAATAACTCCATCTTTTCCAACTTTTTTCATTGCACTTGAGATCAACTCTCCAATTTGCTTATCTCCATTTGCTGATATAGTTGCAACCTAACAACAGAGTACACATTATAACAGCACTATTAAATAAAAGTTATGGTCCATATTTCCTTTTCATACTGATAAAACTTTTGATTAGACTGTTCTCTAAAGGAAAAGATGAACTTAACTTTCATATTTAATATATCACTAAAGATTTCACTAATCAAAAAACTTGCTGTTCAAAAGCATGTTTACTGTAGTTAACGGCAAAGAAAACAGTTAAATGCACCTTAAAACCTGGACACTTAAAATATGTATAAATAACATCTATTTTTGTTTGTACATTTTAATATACATTACCTGCATATTTTTTTAAGCCAAAGATTACTTATGTATAGGTGGCAAATATTTTTCATAAACTGTAATTCTTAGAAGTACAACTAATGACAGTGAGTGACTTTTTATAACACAGTAAGTGTAGACAAGTATATTTAATGAGACAAACAAAATTCAAAACTTAGTTTAATGTCAGATGTAGAATTGCTCTATGCCAAACCTATGAAAACATAGCTGTTACAAAAATTTTGTTTCCACCATGAATTACAAATGTATTCATTTTTACACCACTGATAAAAACCAAAAATTTTGTGAAAAGGAAACTAGTTACAAATATTTTATAAAAAAACAACTTAGCAGTTAAAAAAATTCAACAATCTCACCTGGGCTATTTCTTCTGGAGTTGTCACGTTCTTAGATAATTTCTTTAAATGTTCAACTACGTTTTCAACTGCTGTCATTACTCCTATGGGAACAAAATAAATATTAAATGTTATAAAAAACTTTACTGACTCAGACGTGCACTGAGAAAAACATTTATTCTTACCTATGAAATAATTTAGTGCTCCTCTTACCACTAAACACGAGCTCTCTCAATTTAACTGACCACTTTATTTAGTCTTTATAGATTTGATACTTCTAACTTTCAATATGATAATATTCACAAAATTTGGCAGTCTTTCCATAAACAAGTCTTTCACACTCATATTTTATTAAAAATATTTCACTCAAAAGTAGAAACTTAAATATAAAATGCTCCATCAATGTAGTGAGTATTTGTTTTGAATAGTCTATGTAAAAAATAATTTACGATAAGATTAAAAATACTTTTTCTACCTCAAAATCTAATTTCCTTTGTTTTAACAACTAACATCTCCCAAACACATTTCAAAGATATTTTTCTTCAATAAGACTACATCTGTTTTTAATCTTTCCTAAATTAAAATAGAAATGGCTACTTTTACAATAAAACTTAAATTACTAATGTTTTCTTTCTAGAGATGGCTTCAGATTGTAACATGATGTATCTTAAAGCTTGTAATAGTACACATCAATTTATAATTTATTTTATTTTAACCAAACTTAGCAAACCTAAAATGATTTATTTTTTATATTTTAATTACTTCTGTAATAAGGAATAAACAAAAAAAGTATTTACCTAATCTTTTTTTTTTATATATACTAATGGTATAATTAAATAATGCACCAAAGGACAGACTAATTACATGCAAAAAGTATATAATTTCCTCTGTCTCACATTTTTCTGGATTTACAACTATGTTACAGAAGCAGCTAAAAAGTTTCTCACTGGAACACTGATTGTACTGCAAGCAATATTGACTCATCTGTTCAGAACACAATGCTATGCAATGTTATTTGCCTTGTATCATTTACGTGCAATATATAATTAAAGGCAAGAGAGGACTATAAACATATCTAAAACAAGACGATGCGACAGGTGGGTGAGGAAGGAAAGATCCAATTTTCTATTGATAGCTCTCTAATCAAACTAAATTGAAGGCAATAAAACTTTGGTTTGTTTGAGAAATGAAAATTCTATAGTGAGTAATGTACATTTAATTTCTTACCCTTTTCAAGGGTTGGTGTAAAAAAATAGACAAGATGTGAAAGAGTTAAATGAACAGGTTTTTCTATTTCCAATGTGGAAATATAGCTGGCATATTCTATCTGCATCATTTTGTTTCACTAAGTTATTCTTACATAATGGAAAAATATTAACCCTTTTGCAACAAACTCGATATAACATACATGAATTCATCTACACATTTCAAATCACATTTCTAATGCAATATTTTTACCAAAAGTTTGTAAAAATAGTCTGTTTTGGTTACCAGTCTGAGTGAAAAGTGATTTCACATTATGATTAAAAATATTCATCCTTAAAATTGCATTTTCATAATTTCTGAAACCATCTAATTACATTTCGTATTTTTTTTTCCAGTAAGACTATATTTTATGTTATTTTCTATACTCTTTGTGAGAGGCATGTCACTAACCAAAGTTGTACCCATCATAAAAACATTTGGAAAATATGGTAAGTTATGCTTATTTGTGCAAGCATGACTACATATTACTACACAGAAATACAATTGTTTAGTCTGAATAGCATAATTCTCATAATGTTACATATATTATACTGACTCTCCAGTAGTGCCCAGCTAACATTACATAACTTGCACTAATATACTGCATGTGCATTTATGTTAATGTATTCAATAATATATCACGGACCTTTTGTGTTATTAAAATGACTGTCTTGACTGTTTTAGTGGACTAGTATTTTGTAATATACATTTTAATTATCATACATTATATACAGGTATATAGATTATTTAGAAATAAGCTAAACATTTTTTTCTAAAACTATAAAGCAATAAATAAAGAAGTAAAGCAAACAATTATCTCTTCTAGCTTGACTTTAAAAGTCTTATGGCTTGACATAGATTGCTAAGCCTTTATCAGGTTTATACACACACAGTCGAATAGCAAAATTATAACTACAATGATACCATAAAAATCCACTATAAGATTAGAAATAAAGCTGTATTTAGATCTAAAAAATATGAAACTTCAAAATAGACTAAAGTCAGCTCACTTCCTTGCAATATTGGTTCAAAAGAACAAAGCAGCCTTCAACTGATTGATATAGCTGAAAAACCACTAGAGGGCTATTTTAAGCTGTTGAGTGGTTATTCACATCAAAAACTGAAGTGTATACAAGGGAATATTTCCAGAAAATGGAAAGAGGCAAATGTTTGATTTGGTACACAAGCCATTTCTCAGTAAAATAAAAAATTACAAGATTCTTATCTTATATTCCAGCTTATTAATTAATTTGAGTTCCTAATTTGTACAAATCTATAGATTTAGTTTTTTTTATGTCATGAACATTAATTTTAACTGATGCTGTATTCAACATACCATGTAACTCACTAAAATCTATATTTGAATGTTTTTTGATATTTACATTTAAATTACGGAATTAACTTATAAAGCTTGAATTATGGTCTACAATTTGATTCCAAACTTGTTTACATAAAGTAACAGTTCAATAAAATTTTGAATGCATGTTAAACAATGACATGGCCTTTGAACTCTGACTCATAACAAGAAGAGTTAAAAATGATTAGAAAAAGTTTTAACACACACTAATACCATTTTCAAAAGTAACTTGGATTAAACCATAAAGATTATTAAGAGTAGTTTTATTTTGAAGTGCATAACAACCAGCCCTACACTTTCACCTTTCAAGTAAAATCATTAATGATGAAATGCTAATAAAACCAAACCTTTTCTTATTTCAATTGGATTTGCACCCTTGCTGATTTTTTCAAAACCTTCCTTTGCAATTGAACGTGCTAAAATTGTGGCAGTTGTAGTTCCATCTCCTGCCTCTTCATTTGTATTGTTAGCAACATCCTGAACAAGCTTAGCACCAATATTATGAAACTTGTCTTTCAGTTCAATGGCTTTAGCTACAGTTACACCATCTTTAGTTATTTTAGGACCACCCCAGGACTGTTCAAGTATAACATTTCTTCCCTAAATCAAGAAAGTATCTTTGAATGAAATTATCTAGTTCAAGTTGTTAATCCTAGTTTCTAAAAAACCCTCAAAAAATATTAAAAATTGCACATTCTATATTTTCAAAGCGTATGTACGTATACACACACACACACACACACAAAGCTCTAAATAAGACTAATCTTTTGTTGCTTTTTATTTCCAACAAATGTTAATGTATACTTAACTGAAGATCGTAGTAGTAGTATACTACTAATACAAATTGCTATTTTAAAAAACGCACACTTTTCTCATATTAAAATATTAATGTTAAAACAATATTTATTTCAGTTTTATAGAACATTCATAGTAACTTTATTAATTATTTGAAAATTTAATTTCGTATATCTTTAATAATATTGTGGAAGTTACAAGTAACTTTCCAAAACTCTCACAAGATCAGCCACTTTTGTAAACAAATAATTACAACATCTCTCTTGCATAAATAATCACACAACAGTTCACCACCAATAGCAGCATGACACACTAGAGTGTACATATGCCTCTAACAAATCATCGCTCTGAAGTGTGGAAGATATAAACACCACAGAAAGGATGAAAGTGCAAGAGGCAAGTACCTATCAGAAATACATTTTTGATATGGGAAAATAACCTCCAATACAATATGTACCTCCTCCCACAAGATTTGCTAGTATCCTGTATTGAAAAGAACACAAGACTGGTGCAAAAAACAACAACAAAAAAAACTCCTTAAAAGCATCCAAAGGACACCTACTAAAATGAAAGATCCAGATTTGCAGACCTTACAAGGGGATTCACTCCACTTCCAAAACAGATATACTCTTTACACGTTCATGAAATGTTCAGAAGATGAAGGTAGAAAAAAAAAAGAGTACACCCAAGTAAGAGAGAACTGTGGCAAAATAATGATCCTAAATGTGTAAATATAGATTTAACATTCTCACACAGTATAAAAGCAGATAAATCAATGGATGTGTCCATAAGTGAAGACTGGCTAGGATCTGACCATACTTAGTAAACCAACTACACCCAAATCCTATGTTGCTTGGAAGTAACATCCATATGGAGGGTAGGATGAAGATCATACTGTCTTTATTTCAAGAATTCGGAAGAAATCTAGAACCACTCCAACTCTTAAACCTGACACAACATCTCTGATCTATAAATACAGGTATCAGAGATATGGTTCCAAAAAGATGTCTGTATAATGTAAATCAACTTTTCCAACAATGAAATTGACCAAAACTTTCCAAAAATAACATCCTCAACAGGTGCTAGAATGAGGTATAACAAAAATTACAGAACCAAAAAACTTTTTACCTCCACTATAAACAACACACGAATGCAAATACCACAAAAACGAGAACTTGTGTTTACTAATTTTACATAACTCCAAAATCCAGTCATAGGGTACCAACATCTAGTCAAGGAGGTAAAATGAGAGCTCCAAATTGAAAAAGTGTGCAGCAATTTGTCATTCTTTTCAGATTGTGTAATTATATATCTGAGGATAACATACCACCTACACTCACAAAACACCATTATCTTACTCTGCACTGAATGGTTATAGTCATCTTTGTGTGGAACCTATTTAGAAGGGGAGCTCCACAGTCAGCAATTCCAGTTAAAGAAAGACAGAGTGAAAAAGTTTTGGAGAGTCCAGAAGAACCTCATCATCTGAGGCAGTGCAATGGCTGACCCTGAAATCCTATTTTGAAAAGCAGACTGCACTGAATTATTTAATACAAGGCAAGCGACAGATGGGCAACTAGCTCCTCCTGTTTTACCTAGCAGTTTATGACTGTTACAATCTAGAATTGACAAGTTCATGAAGCAGAGAGAAACTAAACAGTGATGGAAATAAACAGTCATGCAGTAAGGAAGAACATGATGATTTCTAGAAAATAGAGCAAAGGGATGAAACATCACATACCTAAGGTCATGGGAAGGCATGACAAAAATCAGAAGGAAGAAAGAGGTCCAAAGATAAAAATTTACCCATGCAATGTCCAATTTCCTGATAAATAAATAATAAATTTACTGCTTAGGTCTCCTGTACCTAAAGTTTGTGACGTAACACAAGTTGCACGTGTGACTACTGAAGTAGTAGTATGAACTTCAAAATTCATGAAAACTGAACCAAAATTGAAATTATAAGCAATGTAATAGTAATAACAAGGGTTTAAATTAAGGTGAAAAAACAGTCTGAAAAATTGTGGAAGCAACATAAATGAAAACCACTTCACAAGTATATCAAAAACAAAACCTTGAAATAAACAGAACACATCTCTGAACACAAGTGCTGCCAAATTGGAAGTGATAGTTTGGTAAAGGTGAATAGGAGGAGTCACGTGCATCATCTCTATTCTATTGGTGGAGAAGTAATGCAAAACAAATCACATGACAAAGTGTACATATATAATAGCTAATATTGCAAGTGGAGGTAAGTACATCAACATCAGAATAAAGTTTCCTAAAGAAATTGTATGAATTTTCTTAGGCAAATTTGAATACATACCTGTGTTCTTTACTTCTTAACTGCACTGCCTGATACAACATATAGAATTTTTAAATTTTAAAATCCTTGTAAAATTGCAATAAAATGTTTTTGCAATGTTTATTACACACATTTTAGTCGTGATGAATTGTCATGACATCTGGTAGTTGATAAAAGCCTAATTTTTGCCATATACTCTTTTCAAAGCTTTGAAATACATGCATAAACAATTAAACACTTTGTTAAAGATATGCTTCAGATCTTTTTTATACATTTTCTTAGAATGACAAAAATATTTTTTTTAAACCCACCAAATGACAAAACAAAATACCATTCTGGAGATCATGCTTAATAATATTTCATGTACACACACACAATTATGGCAGTTGTTTTCAAGAAGGTCAATATTCCCCAGGGGAGCCCGAAGAAAAAACATTCTTCCTTCAACTCCGTACTTTGTAGAAGTTAAAAATTTTGACTACATGGCTATGGATAATTTTGGACTGATAAGTTTAGCATGAATCTGGTGGTACGAGTCGGGTAGGCATAGCAACTGACAAAGTGGAGGCAAATGCATTGATTGATTGATTTAGTGTTTAATGGCAAAAAGAAGCTAGGCTATCTGCACCAAACATCCAGTAAAAATAAATGTAGTAAAATACATAAAAAGAAATGAAGGTGAAACAAAAATGTATAAAACCAATGTTGACACCTAGTCTACAACATTAAGAGAGAAAGCACAGTAAAACAATTGTAAAGTACTTATTCTAGCAAAATGGTAAAGAACATAACCTGCCAGGAAGACAAACAGGTAAGTTCAAGAACCACCGTCAGTCACCTAAAGTTAGTCTTTCCAGTCCTGGTTCCAGGTTATGTGTCATTATGGTCAGTACTAAAAGGTAAAGTAGTAAAAGTGTGAAATGATATGCAGCAAAAGTGTAAAAACAACTCGCCAGGATTACTAACGAGTAGTTCAAACAGCAGTGTTAGTCACCTGAAGTTGGCATTTCCAGTCCTGGTGTCAAGTTATTTAATGTTCTGGCCATTTTCCAATGTCAAATTGAACGAGAAAATAAAACTGTAAAAAAAATGAACCACAATTAAAAAGGTGTAATGAAGAAATATCCAACACTTGAATGAGATTAAAAAGATCAATGGCCATTAAGAAATTAAAAACGTTATCAAGGTAGACAGTGTCACCATCACCAATAACATCGTCCAATGTTACAGATAAACCCTGGGAAAAAAATATGTTTAAAATATTGCCATCATTGAGAATTGTAACAATGGCAAGAAAGTAAAACGTGGCTGATAGTGATTTGAGTGTCACACAAACTACACATTGGTGCATCAGTTCCAGATAAAAGAAAATGATGAGTTAAAAAACTGTGACAATTGCGTAGTCTACTTAGAACAACTTCCTCCTTCCGAACTTTAAGGAAGTTAGATGGCCAAAGTCCAATATAGGGTTTGATTTGAAAAAGCTTGTTGTCGCATTGCTCACAGAGTAGGCACAGTGGTAATAGTGCCGGAGCAGATAGATTTAGCTACCATGTCTGCAAGCTTATTCCCGCGAATACCAACATGGCCTGGTATCCAGGAAAACTGGATAGAAGTAGCTGTTAATGAGAAATGGGCCAGTCAGATTTGAATATCAGTGAGAACAGGATGTGAGCCAATGTGAAGTGATTCCAAGGCCAGTATAGAACAAAGCGAATCAGTATAAATAGTGCAGTTGGAGTACTGCTCAGCTGCAATATGATCCAGGGCAAGAGATATGGTATACAGTTCAGCAGTGAATATAGAAGCTGTAGAGGGGATGCAGCGAGCAACCACTGAACCACAGCAAATCATAGCAGAGCCCACTGAATTACCCGATTTGGAACCATCTGTATAAACGAGAACTGAATGATCGTTCAAAAAATGTTCATTAAATAAAACATGGTACTTTCAATCTGGAGTATCTGCCTTTTTCAGATGACTGAAAGAAAGGACACATTTGGGGGCTGTAATAAGCCATAAGGAAATGGGCTGACAAGTGGATTCTGCAATGTTATCAAAGGACAGACCCAATTCATCCAATTGCACCCACATGCGAAAGCCAAATGGAGCAATGACAAATCGTCTCTTCTGGAAAAGTACGGCCCACCGAGGAAGGAAAACATAGTCCCAAGTGGGATGCTTTGTTAAGGAACGAAGTTTTGAAGTATACTGTAAAGATAGTTGCAAACAACGAATGTGCAGAGAAGGTTCATGAGATTCAACGTACAAGTTTTGAACTGGAAAGGTACGGATAGCCCCAGTGCAGAGTCGAAGTCCTTGGTGATGAATGGGGTCCAGCATCTTTAAGGCCAAGGGTCTTGCAGAGACCTAGACCATTGATCCATAGTCGAGTTTTGATCGAATAAAAGCATGATATACCTTTAACATTTAACATCGATCTGCTCTCCAACTGGCAGAAGAGAGGACAAGGAGGATGTTCAGTGCTCTTGTGCATTTGATCTGAAGCTGCTTTAAGTGTGGTATAAAGGTCAGCTTATGATCAAAGATAAGCCCCAAGAACTTGGTCTCTGGGACCACTGGCAGCAAAACTTCATCAATATGAAGTTCAGGATCAGGGTGGATACCCCATTGATGGCAAAAGTGCATTCATAAGGTTTTAGAGCGAGAGAAATTAAAGCCATTTACCATTGTCCACTTCAGTAAACAATTGAGAGCAGTTTTGTAGTTGCCACTCAATATATCTCATGTTCGACGACTGACATGAAATGTGAAAGTCATCAACATAGAGCCTCTTTGCAACAGTTAAAGGGAGCTATTCAGCGATAGCATTTATCTTTATACTGAAAAGTGTGACACTCAAAACACAGCCTTGAGGGACTCCAAGTTCCAGTACAAAAGAACGGGAAAGTGTCGAACCCACACAAACTTGGAATCTTCTGTCCATTAAAAAATTTTTTGATAAACATGGGTAAATGGCCACATAAACCATTATGTATGGAGGTCTCACAAAATGTCATACCTCCATGTTGTGTCGTATACCTTCTCAATGTCATAAAATATTGATACAAGATGTTTGCGTTTGTTCAAGAAGAATTAAGTGGTCTGTGGTGGAGTGCTGTTGTCGGAACCCACACTGGGTGGGCAAGAGAAAGTTGTTTGATTCAAGGAACCAAACAAGACTAGCATTAACCATCCTCTCTAAGGTCTTACAGACACAGCTTGTCAAAACAATTGGACGGTAGTGTGAAAGAATCTTTGGACCTTTCCCAGGTTTAAAGTAAGATAATAGGCTGGTGCCAGGCATCAGGGAAAACATTCTCCTGCCAGATCCAGTTAAAGACAATCAGAAGGACATCAAGAGAAGCAGGAGATAGATGGTGCAGCATGTCATAGTGTACATCAGGTCCAACAGATGTACTGGCAGACCAATGAAGGGCCATTTTCAGTTTCACCAGTGTAAAGGGACAATTATAGTCAAAGAAACAGTTCGAAAGGAAAGAGGTGAACGCTCTGCCCGAGTCTTGATGGCCAAGAAAGTGGAGGGACAAGCAGAAGTGCTAGATACCCGGCAAAAGCTTTCATCAAGGGTATCAGCGATGCTCCAGACATAAGCCACCTCCTGACCATTAGAGTAAGATCGAGAAGGGGACAGAATTGTAGTGCCCACTGACCTTTCAATTCCTGTCCCATATGATCTTGGAACTGGTGGTAGAAGACATGCTAGTTGTGAACTTAATCCAAGATTCCTTATGGCTTTGACGTCTTACCCACCAAACATGTGCACAGGCCCGTTGGAAAGCAACACGGTTTGTAAGTGTGGGATATCTTCGAAAAGTATCCCAGGCCCGTTGTTGAGCCTTCCGTGAAAGGTGGCAAGCAGGATTCCACCACGGACAAGGATATCGTGGAAACTGTGTCGAGGTTTTAGGAATACACTGAGCAGCTACTTGTATAATACAGCCACTTACCTCTGCCACACAGTCTATTGATGGCTGATTTACCATGGCAGAATCACGTTCTGCGAGAGCAGTGAAAGTAAACCAGTCTGGATGATCTAGCATCCACCAGGGCACACAGGTAGAGTAGCATCAACCACAGCCAGTCTCTTTTAAAAAGATAGGAAAATGATCACTGCCTAGTGGATTACTGTCAACTCTCCATGAAAAATGGGAGAATAATGAAGGGGAGCAAACTGAGAGATCAATAGCGGTGAAGGACTTGGTGCATGAAAGTAAGTGGAAGAACCAGTATTGAAAAGAGAAAGATTGTGATCAGAGAGCATCCTCTCTACAGATCAACCCCTCCCATCAATAACAGCATTTCCCCAGAGTAGATGATGTCCATTAAAATCCCCCAGGAATAGAAAAGGAGACAGCAACTGTTCAACGAGAGCATCAAGATCTGATTGATCATATGTCTCTCCAGGACACAGGTAGAGAGAACAAACAGTGATAGTATGACCCAAGGAAACACAGATGGCTACAGCCTCCAAGGGTGTGTTGAGTGACAAAGACAGCGTGGGCAGATACTGATCAACCAATAGTGCCACACCTCCATCACACAGCCTGCCATTTCTGTACAGAGAAAACTGCCGAATGGAGACTGTATCAGCAGATTTGAGAAATGTTTCTTGTAAAGAAAGACAAATAGGATGGTAGGAAGCAATCAGTGTTTTGATGTCATCCAGATTAGAACGTAAACCTCAACAGTTCCATTGTATCAAAGTGGCCATTTTTAAGAACAGGTAGATGAAGTGGCTGAAGAACCCTTCAGTTTACAACCATGTCGTTTTTCATTTCTGTCCTTAGTTGGAGGAGGTCTATCAACCTCCGTGGATCATGTACTGGGCCGAGTGGGCAGGTCATTGTCATTGGAAGGGGATTCCAATGACTGAAGATGTTAACGAATGATTGTTTTGCTACATGGGGTGGGAGAAAAAGATGTATCAGAAGAAATGCCTGTATCTGAAACTGAAGGATGTAGATCTTAAGGTTTGTTGGAACAGAGATGTGTGTGGAAGTTGATTTATCAACCTTTTCAGCCACAGAGGTCAAAATGCTTTTCAGTTGTTTTGAAAACAATTCTCTTGAAGGCACAGAGAGATCTGTTTGCACTCTCACTGTAGTTGTGGAATGAAATGCAGCAACATATGTCCGAGATTGAGTGGTGGGCAGCAATTTCCAAGCCTCAGAATAACTAATATTATGTATCGTTTTCAAATGCTGCACCTCTTTTTCCTCCAACCATTTTGGGCAAGAATGAAAGTAAGAGGGGTGAGAACCATTGCAGTTGATGCAATGTGGGTGCATGACACATTCATATGCATTGTGGTCCTTTCTCCCACAAGGAACACATGTCAGAGAATCACAACATGATGTCTTTGAGTGGCCAAATCTCTGACATTGGAAACATCGGAGAGGGTTTGGAACATATGGCCGAATCCTGCAAATGAGATAACCTGCCTTGATGGTGGTAGGTGGATGTGATGAAGTAAATGTCAAAACGAGTGTAACTCCATCTTTGCAAGTGGAGATGTGCCTCACTGCAGAAACTCCTTGAGTGGAGAGACCAGCAAGAATCTCTGACTCTGAGACATTCTTCAAATCTCTCTCAACAATAACTCCTCGTGATGAATTCAAACATGAGGTGTAACCTCAATAGGTATATCCCCAATTGCCTTTGAATTCAAGAGTAGTTTACTGTGTGAGGATGTGAATGTTTCAACCAATATGTCTCCAGATCGAAGTTTCTTTACCGACTTTGGAGAACCAGCGAGTCCCTCTAGTCCCTTCTGAATAAAAAAGGGGGACAATTCCCTAAAGGATTTTCTGAAAGAAAATGTAATTCAAGAAAATGAGCTACGTGTGTTACAGATGTTGAAAATTGCTGTTCAGAGTCTTCAAGATGTGGTTGCTTACCCAGTGACTGTTTTTTCAGAATTTTATTTAATTTTTTTGAAGGAGGATCCATGGGAAAAAGGAAAAAATTTCGGTACCCATTGACCCCACCCACCATGGAACCCTACAAGGGGACGCACGACAAAGTCATGCAAGGACAATGTCCACAACACCCATTGAGAACTTCCAACACGGGTACTTGGTTGATTTTTGCCCAAGTGGACAGCCAATTGACCCAAGGGGAGCCACCCAAAGGCTGCCCGTCTACAGGAATTCAAGGCCAAAGTGGTGCGTTTGAGTTGGACCCCTCAACCACCAGGATCCTCTCCTCCCCTTCACAGGTCGCCACTCACAGCAAACACGTGGGTGGATGTTTAGATCCCAGAGAAGGTAACCAGACAGAACAGAACCTTTCCTGGAAGGTCCCCTGACCACGAACAGGAATCCACATCGAGAAGAGGCAAATGCAACATCAGATTAAAGAAGCAATAAGTGACTTGCTGGCAGACTGGATAAAATATTAACTCAACACAATTCAGGGCTGGGCATGGATGTTGCCTGGGCAGGGATCTAGAAAAGCAATGCCTTGGATTTAGGTGTGGGGGAAAGTGGAAGTGCTCCTAAAAAAGCCACTTTCACGGCCTGGGTGCCAAATAATCTACCCAGACTATGCCCAGGAAGTAGCTGAAGGAAAAGAAAATCTTGGTTTATAATGCATGGAGGATTAAAACATACAAGGCTTAAGGCAGAACTGTAGAAGTATCTGGTTTGTTGTCAGCTTGGATGAATCACTTGTATACCTTTAAGGAAATTCAGCATGGACAGAAATGCATGGAACATGAATCTTTCATGCAACAGCATGTCATGTCATTTATTTAAATATTGCAGTTGCAATTCTCCACCTCCAGTGGATTAAAACCAACTAATTTAAGTTGCATCAAAATATGTAGGGTGAGCCTCTCAGTGACAATTGCTTCTGTTACTAAAGTTTTTGTTTGTTCTTTTTAAACCATAGAGCATACAAGTTTCTGGTGCACTGATTTCAAAATAAAGTTTTCTGCTTTCTGGTACTCTCTCTAGGTTATTGGAGGTTTCAGTTACTTACAATGTGATTTGCCCACCAGCATGCTTAAACTTGCATTAATTTACAGGACATGGAAGAATAAAACTCATGCCCTCACTCACAAAACATCATAGAGGTCTCACATTATGCAACAAAAAATCCAATTCCTCAGTGGTCTAGCTTCATTAGAAAAGGTCAGGGCTATAATGCTACATGTAGAGTCACCATTATCTCCATCATAATGACATCTGCTCAAAATCACAAAGTACTCAAAGTTAGTTGCAAGAGCTAATCCAGTAAGCAAAGGTGACAGATGACACTGCAATAGCAGAGCAACACAAGTAACAGATTTAGTAAAAGCACCAGGGCAGCATCACAGGTATGGAACATGAAAAAAATAGAAACCAAATCAACAGTACTTACCTCTTTTTTGGAACAATGAAAACTAATTACTCACAAGTGCTTCTTATACTAAATTGCAGTATACAAAAAACTATTCTGTGCAAGAGGAACACAGTACAGCTAACCTCCTAAACTAAATATTCATGACCAAACATTACTGAAGGAATTTATTTGTAATTTTTTTTGTCATTAACACCTTTATCAGAGTGCATTTTATTTGCTTTAATTTTAATACCAGAAACCATGACACCCAATCCAAATTTGGTCTCATGGACTGGATGATAAATTGAAATTACAACTTTACTCTTTTTCTAAGCTATAAAATTATGTTTGTCATATCATGCAAGAGTTAAAACTGTCAAGGAAAAAAAAAATTGAATTGTTATTACAGTTCATACTCATATTTTCAAAAGTAACATGGTTACCTTGGGTCCCATTGTCACAGCAACAGCATCAGCAAGAACATCCACACCCTGTAGCATTAAAGCACGAACATCTGCACCGAATTTGATATCTTTTGCAAACCCCCTCCTTAAAGCTGGTGAAACATGACGAGCAGCTGACGATTTCAGTATGGTTGGCAAACGGTACATGTTATTTCTAAAAACAAATAAAGTTTTAAAACAAAAGTAAATATATATCTTTGATTCATACGATGTTGTGGATTTTAATTTATACAACTAAGACTTTTTTTTTTTTTGCTGGCATATGATGTTTCAGTGAATCAAGGAAACACTGAAGAACATGAAACATCATAATGACTTTCATCTTTAAAAAATTTACCCTTCTCACATTCTTAAATGTGATTATCTACACAAGTTAAATCAGTTTGTGAAATAAAAAACATCTGATTGAATGTTCTGTTTCCAATCTTACATACACAAATTTC
Source organism: Carcinoscorpius rotundicauda (assembly GCA_011833715.1). NCBI lineage: Eukaryota > Metazoa > Arthropoda > Merostomata > Xiphosura > Limulidae > Carcinoscorpius > Carcinoscorpius rotundicauda. The sequence goes on along the minus strand of CM022406.1, from coordinate 36,182,880 downwards.
AGTACATGCGTGTTTTATTAAAATTTGATCTATGGGTTATGGACAATATGAGAAGTTGCACATCAAACGGTTACTTCATTATTTACAAGAACTCAAGAAAGATCGCAATTATTATTCTTAATACCATTTTAGTAACAATAATGCTAACATTACCTATTAGTAGCGAAGTATTATTCTTTAATCTAAGTTAAGCCTAATTTCACATAACAGTAATACATTAAACTCTCACTCACACTAATATTAACAACCGATGGTTACACTTTCAACGAATTAGTATCGTATTATTTAATTTACTATTAACATCCATACTACAGTACAATGAATTATTATTCACTTGTAATATTATTTCTAATTGCATCAGTTGTAGCTTGTGGTACTTTCTTGGAATAGAGTTGGTCGGTTACAACTTCGTGTAGCTCACGTGCGATTTCTTTCAGGAAACATCTTAACACTAAGAAATAGCATAATTACACATTACATTACCTTCTTTATATAATTATAATGTATCGAAATAAAATTCGATTTTCCTAACAAATAAAATATATGAAAAAAGTTACGATTACCACGAAAATGACGACCAGAACCTCAAAGTAGAAAACGAAACAAATTCCGACAAAGATACACAACTAGCCGACAAGCTCGCTAAATTTTACAATGACGAAAATGCCCGAGCCACATGTCTACTTAAAATCAAGGGCCAGAAATAGGAATAATATATTATTCATTCTTTAAAAACGTAATTTTCTCAGAAATATATACTCAGTATTAAACTTTAAAAAGCGACATAAATACAAACAATAATTTCGACATTATTATTATAATTTATAATCTCAAATATTAGTGAAAACCGTTTTAAAAATTCAAGGTCGTATGAAATATATGAACTATGCAGGTTACGGGGCAACTCGTTCTAGAACTTACTATTGTGCAGTTAAGGAAGCACGTGCTCACTTTAGCCGTTATATTAAAATAAGAACAAGTATTAATAGAAATAGGATACTTTATTTGCATACTTTATTAACTGCATTTTAATTAATGGTAAGTCTAAGAATAAGTCCTAACATCAATAAAAAGTATTTCTCTTAACGTTATCCGATTCGTTTGTTATATTCTCCTTACATCACTCTTTGGTATTCCTACGAGTTACGATTGTGTAATCAGGCAGTAGCGTTATTGCAACTTTGGTGTGTAGATTGGAAAACTAATTTTGAACCTGTATTTCTCAAAACGTCGTTTATAAATTAAAAAGGGGATCAGTTAACATGGTAATTATTCAAATTCTTCTGTTGTATGCATAGATAGATGCGTTTTTTTGTTTTTAAAATTAGCAGATTTCTAACCGCATTAAATGTGAACACAAAAATCAAAGATATATGTTGGGTAATAGCACATTGCCAGTAATTCTAAATTTTAAAGTGTTAATCATTGGCATTAATAATTAGTTTAATGGCATTAATATTAATAGTAGGACTTTTGGTTCAAGAAGTTGTACAAATTACAGTTACAAATGCAATGTGCATTTAATGTTTATTGTTTTCACAGTGATTAGGGAATGATAGTGGTCAACTGTTCCAATTAGAGGTTGAAAGCAAACTAAATACTATTAAACCTCAAGGTTTCTTCAGTATGCTAATATTAATTAATCTTTATACCATACGTTTCATAAATATCTATACTCTTATTTCTAATGTGTCAATATCCTTCTAGTAACTTGTATGACTCAGAAGACCAGAATTTGTATACATTATTCCATGTATATATATATATAATATTTGTAAAGGAGGTTAAATAACCATCTTAATTGATATTTGTTCAGAATTCTTATAAAGAGAATTGAAAATATTTATTTATCTATTTGTTTTGCTTCTCCCTAATAAATAAAATGACTGAATCACCATTTTTTCTTGATAGTATTGCCAATTTTTTTTCCACGTTTATACATAGTGGCTATTTCACGAAAAACATGCTGTTGTGCATGTTTTCTGTCTTGATAAACGTAGCCACATGCAATAAGAGTTATCTTTTGTGAACTGGGCAGCTGAGTTATTTGGAGATACTAAGCAAATGTTAAAAGAAAGATTTGTAAATGTTAAAAAAAAAAGTCCTTACGTAAAGAAAATGGTAGCTGCAAGTAAAAAAGATGAGGTTGGCACTCAAACGTAATAAGAGATAAAATTTAGGAAAAGCTTCACAAATTTAAGACATTTAAATTGATGGGTATTATAGGAGATTTAGAAGATGAAGAAAGTTGTTGAAACAGTAAATTAGGACATCCAAAAGGATGTATGAAAAACAGTTGTCTGACAACAAAACTGACAGAAAGGATTTCTCAAAGTACATTATGTATAAACAAAATATTAGAATAGGGATAGAACCCTCAGGGATGATAAAGGATGACTTGTATCTGTTTATGAAATGGCTAGGTTATTAAATTTTGCTTTATCTTTAATTTTTACTAATAAGACTTAGGAAGTATTTCATCGTGTTGAGCAACTGAGAGATGAAAACAAAGCTGAATAAGACAATCACATGAATTCTGAGCTTCTTAAAATAAAATTGTGGAATGTGAAGAATGATTAGGCTCCTGGACCAGGTAATATTTCCCTGAGGGTTTTAAAACTGAAGGTCAAGGATTGGATATGTGAGCCACTTACCTTTTTTGTATTTTTATTTTTGTAATAGTGGACAGGGAACAACAGATTGGAAATTAGCTAATGTTGCTCCTCTTGTCATGGGAAGTAATAAAACTGTTCCAGTAAATAAGGTCTATTAGTTTTCCGTGTGTTGTGGGAAAAGTTTTGAAAATTCTAATAAAAGATACTTTGTGAAGTCATTCAATAAAATTTTTGAATTTTATTTGATAGTCAACAGGATTTCACGAAGAGAAAATTTTTGCCTTACAGACTCTTTGACATGCTTTTAAAATGTTATTGTATATGTATTTGAGGGTAAGTGTGTAGATTTGGTGTATCTGAATTTCCAAAAAGCATTTGACAAGGTCCGACTTAAAAGTTTTATAAAAAAACTTATCTCTACATTAAATTATCGCATTCCTTGAAATTTTGAAGGCCTTGTTCATATGTTCTTGTATGTTTGGGATCCCATGACTATGTCACCAGTTTTTAGTGACCAGCATAGCAAAACTGTTAATGCCAAATCATCTGTTAGTGTTCTATTAAGGTTTCCAGAATGTGTTAATGTTAAATGTGCGCAACGTACACATTTTTTATGCTAATGAACAAGTCCAATCTTTGGCTAAGACTTTTTATTCCATGGTTTACAAAGGCCTTTGAATTTGATCAAAGTTGGTTTTTATTGTTCAGTCAGTTATTAAAGAGTCCAAATTCCTCTGTTTCTGTGTGTTAATTTCACACAATATCTTATGGAGGTGGTGCTTGTAATAATCCCTATCCCATCCATCTCATGAAATTCATCTTTGTCTTGTACATGGATTTGATTAAACTTCCTCTGAAGCTGGTCATACTCTTTCCTTATCTGGAACTTTTCACTCCGATAAGTTTTTTCCGTTTTTCACAGATCTCTTCAGAAATTTTCATCTATAACAGTTTTCCAAACTTTTTTGAATTTGTGGCACCTGTACATCAGTTCATATAGGAGGCCAAGTAGCACCCCTCCATTGTCAAGAGAGACAGAAACTACTGTTATGCTGTGTTTCAAGGAGAAAATAAATTGAATTTATTAAATTAATAATAAATTTACATTACTACATGAGATTCACTTAACTGCAAAAATTCTGTGGCACACTTTTTTTTTTTTTACTTGCATATGGCTGGAGCAATCAAGGTATCTATGCCTTTATTAAATATATTCTTGGTTCTGTTGTATTTTTATACAGCCTTCTCACGTGAGACATAAGGTGTGAGGAATAGTAACTGCTGTTTCTCTTCTGTTGTGTTACCTGTCATAATTTCATGATTGACCTGAATTCTCTTCAAAGGATTGCATGTTTATGTCCTTCTTGTTTTATCTTGCATCATCAACTTGTTCATGGTTCATGTGGAAGAGGTTATCAGGTTGAATCCTGATGACTAACCACAATTTTTTTCGCGCTTGTAAACTTGTTTATTTAATGGATACTCATTTATCACCATATATCTTTATCTTTTAGAGCTACCCTGTAATTACCTGTTATTTCCCATTATTAGTTTGTTTAGCATATAAATGGAGATTTTGCCTATGTGTTTGAATGGCCAGAATATGACTTGTGCAGAATGGAGGAGAATATTATTTGCATTTGTTTTTATTTGTCTTTTCGACATAAACTATCAACTAAAAGTTCTAATATCAGTTTACTGAAATGTTTTTTTTCAATATTAGGTTCATTTTCCCCAGAAAGTTTATTTCTAAACTAACTTCTTAAAATTTTAGAAGTACAGTGTGGTTGATTTTTCTTCTCATTTTAGGCATCTCTTGGAAGACGTCTTATTCCTTTGTTGGATAGAGTTCTTGTTGAAAGGTTTGCTGCAGAGACACAAACAAAAGGTGGAATAATGATACCTGAGAAAGCTGTTGCAAAGGTACAGAGTGGTACTATCATAGCTGTAGGTCCTGGAGGCAGGAATGAAGTAAGCGTGATCAGATTATTGAAAACGACATTAGATGCAGAAATAATTATTTCATAGGTCTTTGAAATCACATGAGTGTCATATCATTTGTTCATCATGTGTTGATAAAATCTTAAAATGGGTTGTAGAATCGAAAACTACTTAAGGACCACTTGGAGCACACATATAATAAAGTTAGTTTTGGCACAAGCACATTACATTTCTACTTGTTTTTAAAAGATAGAATGAAGAAAAATGACATGAAATTATCATTTTGAATTTACTCAGTAGGCTTTAAAGTGAATCTGTAAACAATTAAGGAAGTCCTTTCCTTTTTGCACTTAGAAATACTTTCAAATCTGATTCTCTTTTAGTTGACTTAATTGCACTCTTTGACTTTGTCATGTGCTTGTAGCATGAACCTAAGTACTTTGCATAAATATGCAGTTTATCATACTCAAATGTATATGTGTGGTACTTAACAGATAAAACATTTTATTTGGTTTATACCTAACCTTCCTAACAGTTTTCTGTGCAAGAACAAAGTTTTTCTTAAGAACTTTAAAGAAGTTTGTAGAAAAGTACCTAAACAACAGGAACTTCTATGGAAAAAAAATAACTTGTGCATTTTCACGTATGTTTAACTATTTCTATAATAGGTGCAACATACTGAAACACTGGTTGTCATCTCTTCAAAAGCTATGTAGTTGTGGGTATAGGGTACTTAATTAGCAGCAAATATTACATGATTTTAAGCATGTTAGGTTTTCTTAAGATATACAAGAACTGATGTAAGGTTATTGTACACAAGTTTGTATTATGTATATAGGCAAATTTGTACATGAAAAGCAAACAGAAAATGATCAGTTATCTTTTGTTATCACTTAAGTTATTGGTTTTTAATTTATTTAACATAGTTTTGTTGTATACGATATGAAAACTGCCAGAAGTTTATAGTTTGAATATGGAAATATAAGATGAGAAAATAACACTGTGGCACAAATAAATTAGTTGAAATAATTTAGATCTAGTGAAAACTATTATTTAGGGATGGAAAGATCGTTTTTATCTGTAATGTTTCTTTCATAAGAAGTTTATTATCATGTTTGGCTGTTTAGAGAATTTTAAGTTTTCTTATATTGTATATTCAAATTGTTTACTCTTGTATATATTTCTGTTGTAGTTACAAATATTGTTTTTGTACCTTAAGTTTGTTACAAAATCTCATCTTCCTTTAAACACACAGACAAAAACTTTTTATCTGTAAAAAGATGATTGATATAAACTCAATGTCTGCAAGTTTACAATAGACACAAGATTTTAACCTAAGAATTTTTTTGTTTATATATACAGAACATATATGCTATGTAAGACATGCATTGTGTGTGTTTAAATCTTATATGTACTTTTGTTATTACTAATTTCAACTTCTGTTAACAGAAAGGAGAAACCATTCCTGTGAGTGTTAAAGTTGGTGACAAGGTCTTGCTTCCTGACTGGGGAGGAACAAAAGTTGAAGTCGAAGAAAAGGTAATGGTTATGTCTTTCATAACAAACGTGTAATGGTTATAGAATGAAAGGATTTTTATAGTTGTATAAAGAAAATGTTTAAAATATAGATTAATCAAATTATTTATAACATTTATTAGCTAAATGAATATTCTTTAGAAAAATATGTCATTACTAGTGAGTGAAAAGCTGAATATTTAAAGTTACAGTTTAAATGCCAGAGACTGGGAAAGCATTAAAAACCAGTTGAACTAATGTTTATTATTGTTAAAAAAAAAATTAAAATGCATGATCACCATGTACAAACATGTTATAATTTTTCCATTATGGTGATCAAACCTAAGGAATAACTAGACAGGTCTCAAAAGGTATTTTTACATATCCCTAACATGAAATTAGGAAAAAACACATTAAGATGAATGTGAAAAGATGTGCAGTGCAGCGTAATTATTTTTTAAAACAAGTAACAGAACATTTTGTTTGTAATACAGCAAGTAAACAAAAGTAAACACATCCTCCTCTGTGTGTTTATGTATATATAATTTAATCTCAAGTTATTTAATAACGTAAAAAAAATGTAAACACAGTTTAGATTTATTCATAATTATGAATTAAACACTTCTTTTTCTTTTCTAGGAGTATTACTTGTTTCGTGATGCTGACATCGTAGGAAAATGGGAAAGTTGAAGAATAAGCAACGTAGCTATGTATTTTATACAATACAACAAACAAAAGATAAATGTAAATATTAAGTTTCATGAGATAAATATGAAATTTTTTACTAAACCTTAAGAATAAAGCCAGCAAACTAGTCCATATAAGCTGTAGACATATGTGATCCATACTCCCAACATTTGTTAGAAAAGTTGTATTCAGCAGTTACTTAATTATGCTAATCAGTTTACTTTTACATTTTGAATAAAATTCTATAATGTAGTATGGATGAGAAATATTTTTTTTTGGTATGGCTTTTATATATACACGCACTTAATGTTTCACAAAATTTTGATACCATAAACAACACAATTCCTTCCTGTGTTTTTTAACTTGCTTAAGCACAAATTTTAATGTTTGTTTCATTTCTTTAGTTTGACAGGAATGAATTTTTCAGACTTGGTTTAAAACATGCTTCATTGAAGTAAAGTATCCTACACATTTACCAATTAACTTGACTTCTTATATCCAAATCTGTAGTTATAATCTTTCCCACAGTTTTGTATTTAGTAAACCAAAGTACACATAAAAAAACAGAACAAAGATTCTAAAACAGGGGCAGCTGAGTGAAGCTAGTGAAAATTCAAAATTACAAAATATCATCCTTAATATAAATTACTACAATGTATTTTTTACTGTGAAAAGTGTGTTCCCACCTGAAGGTGGCCATAGGTGTGGTTGTAAAATTCAGGTATCATGCTTGATCGGTGAATTTCATTGTATAAGGTATGATTCAATGTGTAGAAAATGTTCACTATATTGATCCACATCATGAGAGAGAATCATGTAATTTGCATGTGAAGTAATCATGGAAAATAATGATTGAGATGTATATGTGAGAAGTGCATTGATATTTAATTGCAAATATCCACATTTTACTGACCAATTCCTAGAGAAGTAATTTGTTATGCATTCCTATTTCCATTGTTCTCTTTTCTTTGATTACATGCATCTTTCTTACACAATTTGTGTTCTTTCTTTGTCTTGGTAACATAAAAATACTTAGTTGTAACAAGGAGACCCATGGCTCAGTGTTAAATAAGTTTGGATTCACCCTGAAAGAAATTATTTTGTTATTGGCTCATATCGCTTTTATTATTATTGGAATTAGAAAGTGAGGTATTGACATTTTTTTGAAGTTTATAGTAATTTACATAAGATTAGAGTTTAATATATTAGCTCAAAATCTCACTATTAAAGCTGACCCTCACAGCCTTTGTTTTAGCCAATTGTTGCACACACCACTCCTAATATGACAGCCTTGAGAGCAAGAACGCACGTGCAAAACAGAGAAGTGTCATTCATACGTACCCTTGCTCCAAGAACATATTATTGGACTAAGTAGCTTATGTTTCCTTCAACATCTACCAAAGAAACTTCAATGGGTATTACAATTGCAACTAGAGTATATGGAAACATTTATTATATGGTTCAAAGTTGCTCTCGTCCAATAAACGTTGTAGGTTCTAAGCCTCGCCAATCTATTTACATTGCAGATGTTTCAGTACTACTGTTTATCTGATTGATGGCTGTCGAATTTTGCAGCATATGTGCATGAAGGTATTATTTGGGCACATAGTTATAACTTATAAAATTTACTACCCTCTTGTTTTAAAGTTGTCAAATTTCGAATGTGGTTTTAAGTTTACCTCAATTTAGACAATTAGAATAACACAAATACAGCAGATGTAACTATTTATAGACTTCCAAAAGTACACTTTCAGCTAACATACGTTACACATGTATACACATGTCACTATTTACTCATAAATGTTTAAATTTTAGTTATTTCTTGAAACATATAAACAAAATGAGAAATACATTGATTTTGAGTATTTTAGTAGACAAATATTTTGTAGCACAATCACACTAAAATTATTATACATTATATACGTATGTATATTATTACTGTTTGGAAATATGTCACAAAACTTTTCTTAAAATAAAGAACAATAAATAACGAATAAATACACACCCTTTAAAACTCAATTGCTGCTGGACATAGGTTGGTAAGCCTTTTAACATTTCATAGTACAAGATATGAAAAAACGTTTTTTTAGGCTTTATATATAAAGTTGAGTAACCAAAAAAATCAAATTACTGTACAGATACAATAGAATTTTACTATAATTTATTAAGGTTAATAACTAAGTTTTATTTAAGTGAAGAAAAAATGAAATTTGGAGCAGACTGAAGACACAACCTAACTCTGAAATTTTGATTTGAAAGAACATAGTAGCATTTTAATGTATTAAAATGGCCGAGAGAAGCCAGAGGGGGAGATTTTAAGCTACTGATTGGTTATTCACATGTCATATATTGAAGTTAGAGTATATAAGGGGCCATTTCAAATAATGGAACGAGGTCACCGAATCGTGCTGATTTATCTGCCATCGTGCTCTTCAAGACACAAAGATCAACTATGTCAGTCACTGTCACACCTTTCACCACGTTCATCGCCCAAGCCAAGCCAGAAGTAACTATCGAACCCTCCTTCACAGAGGCGGAATTCTCATCCAATCCACTACTCCTGCTGATTAAGTTTATCTCTGTCGACCATGGAACACTTAAAGTGAGTTGTTCCCCAACTAAAAGTGCTGTCAGCCTTTTCTCTGTATTCCACAGTGACGTCAAACCAACCAGAAGAAATCAAACAAGCTGTAGAATCTCAAATCCAGACCAAGCTACATGATGTACATCAAATTTTCTCCAGGCATAGAAACCTACCTACGTACTTCATGAAGATAGTGATAATGTCATAGTATAGTGCTGATTGTATTTTAAGTAATGGGTGTGACTATCACATTTCAGAGCCGAACATCTACATCGCTGACCCTTCAACTCCTGGTCAAACAAATTGCCCAGACAGGATATACAACAAACGGATACGGTTAACTACAGAAATACCAGAACCAGCCAGAAAAAACACAAAAACAGGTTCAGACAACTCAACTTCCACTGCTAACATGTCAAGACTTAACAATCCAAAGAAGACAAGTGATAGTTCCTGCCAGACCTCAGTTTCACAGAATACAACCACTAGCCAGACTTGGACCATTCATATGACAACTATCGACACATCAGTTCAAACAGAGAACTAGTCCACAATAACTCAGAAGACATAAACGAAAATTACAAGAAAAAAAGCATCCCAGACCAAATAAGAACAATTCACCAAAGAAGAACAGCCAATCGATTCACCACCATGCTCACGTTTTCCTCCATAATCAATGAGCATCAGGTGTGAATGCAAGTTTGACCTGTTCTACACGATGCAGCTAGCAGTTTTCCTAGTTACCAGCCATGTGTATACTATTGGTGTAATCCTGTATTTTTCTTTTTCATTCCAATATGCATTAATAACCACAATATTCTTCCCAGCTACTTCCGGACACAATCTGGTTAGATTTTTAGGCACCCACACACACTTAAAATCTCTGGCATTGAATCTCTAGATCCCATCCTGGGCAACATTCTTGCCTGGTCCTGAAAGGAGCTGTTTGAATTAATGTTTCATAATCATCAGCTGTCACGCTATGCTGGTCAGGTTTGCTTTCCCTATGTCCAGCTCTTCCTTCTTATGTGTCACTTTCATACTCTCCACCTCACTTCATTTTTAACAAGTTAAAACAAAATAAAGACAAAACACTTAAGTTCAATAATCTTTCACGAGAGGGGACAAAGAGGAACCACCCCTGAATTCTTCAGACTTCTCTCTCTAAACTAACCCCCCAAGTTAGTTTACGTGTGTGGGAACAGGTGACCACAGACGTTTGACTCGGAACATGAGCCATATCATGGTGAAACAAGTTTTTATTTTATTTTTATATTGGTAATATGAGTTCCTGCTTCATAATAAACTAGATTTAGTATTTTGACATCCAATTTCAAACAGTGCTGCATTCAGCATACTGTGCATCTCGCTCAAATTTAGATACATTCTTTTACTACCTACTTGTGTATAATATGAAAGTTTGAATTATAATCTACAATTTGATACCTAACATATTAACAAATTCATAAAATAGTATTTTAATAAAATACTGAATGTACAATGGAAGAACCTTAAGCCCGTGATGAAAGGATTAAAGGTCTGTAATGTTACTGAGATATGACTAAAGGTCAATATATGTTCAATGTAAAGATTTTAGTATGAAGTATGATGGGCTGCATAGGTGAATCTCATTGAGATGACTAATTCTAATTCCTAGTCTAGGTACTGTTTCCTTTGATTTGGTTGTTATTTATGATTATGGTAATTTGAAAGGACGTGTCTGCTACTTTTAGGGGTATTTGATTTATACTAGGGTATTTTTGCTAGAATGACAACAAATTGTTTTTTGTTTTTTTACAAGGGTGGTCAATTTCACAGAATTATGGCAAAGAACATAAGAAAAATCCAGTCTTACTGCAAATGTTTGAAATATGTAGGAGGTTTTAAGATATCACAAACATATTCGAGATTTATGTGGGTAAAAAACAACTTATAACATAAAACCACTTTACACTTGGACTGGTAATGAAAGATTTTTTGGGTACAGAATCTTTTAATAATTACTAAAGGTCTACCAATTTCTGTAAAGATATACATACTGCATCAAAAGTTATAAATATGTAACGTGTGTACATGAACTTGTGTCTATAATACTGAGCCTATTGGGAGAGGGTTAATTTAAAACAACCAGAGGCTGTTTACTGCAAGTTATTTTTTGAATGCAATCAAAATTATCACCATACTGCTACTTCACTAGCTTGGCTGTGGTTTCACTCAATTGTTAAAGAGAATTACAATTAACTACACAAAAAGTGACATAAAAAAGTTTATTTCATTAAAATACAGGTCTACAGTCCAGAAGAAAAAGAATGTATTTATATACAATGGCCGTATTGAATCATACCTATATCCATGGTTTATGGTAACAAATAGAAGATCTTGTGAAGGCTTTATCACAAAGAAATGGGACTGCCACGAAAACTGTCTTTAGAGAATATATATCCAATTGGTACAAAACACATCATTTGACAGTTAAGCCTTCTGCATGCATGTTCAACAATCAGAAGTGGAAAGAATTAATAAACTAAGACTAATCAGGTAAAACAATCTGATGGCTTTAAATTTTTTTTAAATCTTTTTATATTTATTGAAACAATTTAAATCTGTTTTTAAACACACATGTATTATTTTAGTCTGGTAACTAACATTGTAAATGTTGATCCACTCCAACCATGTGAGTAACCACAGTTGTTACTAAAGTTTTAAAGGATAAGGATTACACAATACAAGGGTTAGATTTAGGATTAATAAAAGTTTAAAGTGTGTATAGGAGCTTCTGTCAGACAACAAAAATAAATTACATAAAATCTAAAAGGGTTGTGAGTTTTTAAACGTTTTGATACATTTAAACTTGTCAAGAATAAAGTACGATGAAAATGGAGTATAGTTACAAAACAAACTTAAGAAGTATTAAATATGTAATGTAGTTAGAAAGCAACAAATTCGCTAAAAATCACAGTAACTGAGTTTTCATATCACTCTGGAGATTCACATATCTATGTCAAAAGACTGAATAAATGATAATACTTTTCAACCAGGTAACATACATACATAACCAATTACCATATTTCATATACCATGAGGCAAAAAAATATAAAACCTTCAGATTTATCAGTGAAACGAGTTTAGATTTGAAATAAAGATTTACAGAGAGTAAAGCACTTGTTACTAAAAAAACTAATTACAAATGGATTATTAAACAGCTACAATGCACGCTTAGAAAGTGAAAACTGAAACCTTTGTTAAAATCTTCCACTTTTTACAAAAATATCACATGTATTATATAGAAAACCTTTTGTTTATAAATTGCTTAACACTAACTGTAAAGTTTCACCTCAAAGAATATAGATTATAGTAGTTCATGCACTATGATAAGGGATGTTACTATAATTCTCACTGTACATTGTAGTTGCACACTTCTGTCAAAATAAAATAAATAAACAAAAACTAACTTTAATTGATCTCACAAGATCCATCACTACCAAAAGCCCTGGATGGTTGTTTCAACACAGTTTTATCTTGTACTATTGTTTTTCAAAGGTATCAATGGCAGAAATACTTATTACACTATTCAACAAAATTTTTACTTTTTCTTGTTTCTGGGAAGAAAGTGTTATTTCCCAATTGCTTATGCTTAAAGAAAATGGAAAAGACCTATTTTTTTCTTCAAGCTTTGCTTTTGTGACCTGGGAGCATACAATGAAAACATGATGGGAGACTGTATAAGGTGGCTGATACGTGAAAGTGGTTTACATTACAGTTGCACACCTTGAAAAATTACTCATTTCTAAACCATTTTTGTACAATTTTAGTATAAATACACATAAATCTTGATTCATATGTTGTTTTATTCAGACCTTATGTAAATGAAAATGTGTAAATTTGCCCATTTTTACATAGAAAATGGGTTAATTTCATTATCCAGGTCACACAAGCAAAGTTAGAAGAGAATAATTGCCATTTTCTGTACTTTTATAACATAAGGAATTAAGAAATAACACATACTATCCAGAAACAAAATTTGTGTTGCACAGTGTAATCGATACAAACCAAATAACTGTACTGATTAGTTCTCTGAATAAAAATTTTCTCTGAATACAAAGTCTGCCAGTTTAAAAAAAAAAGCAAACTTAAAACTACCACCATAGTATTTAAGTTCTCCAATACTACATTTCCTCAATTTTGATGACGATGAAACATCAACAAACTACAGATTCCACAGTACTGAGTCAGTGATTAGATAGCACCAACAAGCTTCATCAGTCCCTCTGTTGTCATTGACTTGGGTCGTTCAATAGGTAAGCCAAGAGCACGGTCCCACACCAGAGAAGATGTTGTTCCCAGAGCACGAGAAACACCAAACAGAACAGTGTAGTATTGCATTTCTGTCATGCCATAATACTGAAAGATACATTGACAGCAGTTTTAGATGTTTCATCAGTATATTAAGTGTATATAACTTAAAGAAAAGCAGTTTGAATCCATTTAAATGGAACAATGTCGTATTGCAGTTTTATGTAACTTTTAGTCTTAATGCAGAAGTAAAAATTTTTAGACTATAAAACTGGTTGTAAAAACAGTTGATATATATTTAATGCAAACAAACTGATTACAAAAATGAAAAAACCTTAAAACAACAAAATTCTAACTTAAACAATACCTGCACACTATTATACAATATAATCACTGAAAAATGAGGATGGAGATAAAAGCTTAGGGTAGAGAAAAGAACAAACAAAATATAAAGTATTATTGTACATTTTTTCTGCTCTTTTCTCTACCCTAATTGTAAAATTGACCAATCTTATAACTTGTACAAAAAATTAGGAAATATAAATTATGATTTTTGTTTTTGAATGATAACAGCTTGTAATACAGAAAGACAAATGTGTAGTCTAAATAGCTTAAAACTTTTAGCATTATACATTTATATATATTATACTAACCTTCCAGACGTGTAGCTGACATTACAGAACTTGCATTGATGATGTGTACGTGCACTCATGTTACCACATCCAATAATATAAAACTAACCTTTTATCTTTACAAAGTTACCTGTCTTGATTGTGCTTTAGTGGACTAGCATTTGGTAACATACAATCACATTTCAATTATACATTATTATTTACAAATACATTAAACATATTTTTCTCAAAACATATAACAGTAAATAAAGAAGTGTAGCAAACCACTATATTTTCTAACTACAATGACCTTTGTATTCAATAGTTGTTTGCAATAGGTTGCTAAGCCTTTAACTTTCACTTGTGGAGGATGTCACATGTGATTAGATGGAATAATTTTTTTTAATATATACATTTGGAATAATCAAAAAATCATAAATAACTACACTGATACTACAGAATTCCACTATAATTTAAGCTTAGTAACTAAACTGTACTTTGGCTAAAAAAATATGAAATTTTGAACAGAATAAAGATATAACCTACATTTTTGAAAATCTTTGTTCAAAAGAATAAGATGGCTTCCAAGCACTTTAAAACAACTAAGAAAGTGACTACGGGGACATTCGGTTTGATTAATTAACATGTCATGTATTGACGTTAGTATATATAAGGAACCATTAAAACAAAAACACACAAGAGAAGATGGCCACACCATGGTTGATCTGGTACATATGCAAAATTCTAGCTTGTCAATACCACTAATTTAAGTTTCTGGTTTGTAAGAAACTAGGAACTTGACATCATGAACATCTAATCTGAAGCAACAAGTCTCAAAAATTGATATTTTGGTGTGTTCTTTTTAAATACTTACTTTTAAATTACAAAATTAACTAACATAACACTAAAATTTCAATTATAATCAACAAATTTGGTACCAAACTTAACATGTTCATAAAACAGTAGTTCAATAAAATTTCGAATGCAAGTCAAGAAACAAGTTGACATGGCCTTTGACCTGTAGTGATAGGGTTAAATATAGTTTACCTATTATCCCCAATTTCTCAACTTTAGAAAATTGTATAAAATAACTTAAAGTTATTCTGCCAGTTAAAACTGTTGAAAATTGAAAGAGTTGAACATTTTAAAATAAAAACAAGTTAATTTTATATAACTTTTATATAATTTTATATAACTTGTTTTCAGTATTTTGCTTCAGTGTTGGTTTTAGTGCTCTAAATGAAATCATTAAAAGACAATCCAAAACTGGTTTAAACCAAATAGCACTCATTTGAACCTTGTAACTTCAATAAAAGGGTAGTTTTATTTTATTAAATCAATTACTACTTTTCAACCTTAGTTGTCATTCTGATGTAATTGCATGTATATATCTTTGAGAGGTCATATGTTTGTGATCTAAATGCATAACAAAAGCTCTTTTTACTGTTCATCTTAATGGTATGATATGGCTTTCAATTCAGGAATGACTTGTGTAGAAAGTAGAACAAAATTAAATAAACTTAGCTTGAAGATACGTTACTAATAGGAATGATGTTTATAATTAAGTATGACCACAAGTGCAGTCTTACTTTTTCTAAAGCTTCTATAAACTTCCTTTATAATTTCACGTTTAATATCTTTTATGATGTTTCAGTATGACAGCAAATGTTTTTCATTAAAAAAATGTGGTAGGATTAACTGAATCATTTTTCACTCAATCATATTAAGTTTCATTTAACCTCGTAAGCCTTATTGGCCAGAGTAACTGCCTTAATGAGCTGAGAAAGATAACAGAAAAGTTAATATATAAATGAATATAAAACAGGTTCAAAATATAATTATTACATATAGAGAATAAAATTATTCTAGCTAACAATTTAAGAAATATATTTGCTTATAAAATTAATATGGTAAAAAGTTATATGCTTGTGATCATAAACACAGCAAAACCATGCAAGTTTTTTGAATCAAAACAATTAAGCAATTGTATGTAATAAAACATAGGAATAGTTTTACAATAAACAAAAAACTAGTAATTATATGTTACCATAAAACAAAATATTAGTTAATGGAAATATTTGATTTTTTTAAAGTTTTCAATTGTTTCAAATATTGGATACAAAAGTAAAATAAGAAGTTATATAGAACTCATAGAAAGTACAAGTCAAGTTCAAAACTGTTTCATCCAGTCTTTGCTTTTGCAAAGCTATTAAACAAATGATACAACTGCATCTCAAATCAATGCACTCGGGCATTTTAGAGATAAACCCACATTCAATGTGCATAAGAAATATCAGTTAAATAACTTTTGGCATAAAAATTACTAAACCTTTTCATGTATACATTTTTAATAAAGTTCAAAATCATCTTGTTGGAAAAATGGATATCAATGTCACAAAGAAAAAGAATACCTGTAACAAGACTCCACTGTGGGCATCAACATTTGGCCAGGGGTTTTTCACTTTTCCCAGCTCAAGCAGAATCTGGGGGACAATTTTGTACAGCTGAGATACAAGCTTGAACAATGGGTCATCAGGAAGGTGTTTCATTGCAAATTCTCTTTGAACAACGTAACGAGGATCAGTCCTTCTTAGAACAGCATGTCCGTAGCCTGGTATAACCTGGGTAAGGAAGGAAATAATTGAATTATGATACAACATGTAGCTAAACTAATAGCAATGAAAACTAACTTTCAGTAAAAAAAGTCTTTAAACCTCTAACTGCTTTAGTGGGCATTTTAAGTGAAAAAGGACTGTGTATAGTAATTACATTTATGCGATAACCATGCTCAACAAAATTAGGAAAGCTACCTGTTTACATTGTACCATATATAACTTTCAGCCAATTTAAATTTTTAATTTTATTTCCACTGAATTCATTGCAGGATATGTGCAGCAATACAAAAATTAAATAAGCAGTTGAAGCTGGGATAATTAAATAGTGATTCTGTTGTAACATCAACACCTGTAACTTAGAATAAATACAAATATAAAGACAAGTTACATAACAAACGAACATTTTAAGTTGCACATAGTAAACAGGAATGTAATACATTCAGAAGAGTCATTAATGAAATATTAAACAAGGCATTGATTTTTATCAAACTGAATTTCCCACTGACGTCTGAATGAAACCTTCTGCTTCAAGGAAATCAATGGACACAAATTTGCTTCACAAATTTACAAATAAACTTGGACTACAAGTCTGAGAATTAAATAAAATGTTAAAACACTGATTTGATACTAAAATGTATGTGAAAACTGAATGAAAGTAATCCAAAGAAAAGCATTTTATGGTCTTTACACACAGAGAATCTAATACAATTTTTATTGCAAATCTGATCTGTCTAAATTGCTAAGGGACTAGATGGCACTGTTTTATTTTGTTGTCTTAAAAACTATATTTTTAACCTGTAAAGTTATGGGAAAGAAAGAAAAAAAGAAAATTCTAATTGATTTTATTTCAACATTAATATCAAACTTTTTTCTTCACAACTGTTGAAATCATTACATAAGGTAGTTCTCAAAAAACACAATCCTGCAGCAAAGTTTGTTTTTCATAATAAAAAAATTAAAACAATTACATCTTACATAATAGCATGAATATACTAAAATGAGATATTTTAAGTTTGAACATTTATCATAACACAAATCATGACAAAGTTCTTTCTTAATGATTTGTATGTCTGCATAATAGCAGCAAAACATGCAACTTTCGATGTGAAATCAATTTAATAACCCACAATATATGAAGTGTCTTAATATTTTTGCTGATAAATGAAAAGGTCCCGTTTTCTAATGTATTAGTTTCCCAACTTACCTGTCCAGACTTCAATGTTTTCCAAACAAATTCTTTTACCAGCTCTTCACTGGGATCAGGACCCAAATCTTTCTGCAGCTTAGTAAGCCATACAAGAACTTCCTAAAAACAAAACAACTTAGTTTACATATTTTTATCTTCAATAGTTTACCTGACTCTCCACTTAACATAAGCATTTTTATCTTGGTGTACATATTTCCAGGGCTTTTTATTTTTTTTGAGTTGGCGTGCACCCGTATTTAGTATTGCACACTTTTTCGTTATCCAAAATAGAGGGAAAAGTGATATAACTTGGGTAATGTAAATGAATGTGTAAATTATCACATTTGAACAAAGCTTTTGTTCACAAGAAGACCAAAAAGAAACCTAGAAGTGTTACAAATGCAAAGTTTAAAGGAATGTGAAAGCACTGTTTGTTAGATTGCATGTGTCATTACGCAGTATTCAGTGTAGTATGAAGTTTGAAGCATCAGGTAGGATTATTGAATTGTGTCATTAATAGGAAACATCAACAGTCATGGTTGCTATCAGTTGATGAATTGTAGTAGCCTCAGTCTAGCAGGCTGTACTTAAGCAGTGACAGCCAGCGTGGGTGGACACAATACTGAGCCAAAAAGACTGCTTGGAGCTTGGAAACAAGTGACCAAACACCAAGTTCACCTACATGTAGGTCTGAATTGTATGCTATTTCAAATAAGTCAAAAGTAAAGAAAAACAACCAATTTCAATGACACATCTTCTCAGGTACAAGTGGGTTTGGTCTGACATGCTCACGATGGTGGCACCTACTTGAACATGCTTGTGCTTTTCTCTTTACCAAGTCTTCTTAACTGTGACCAGCAGTGTATGTTGAAAACCCAAGAACAGGAATTACTGGCTTCAGTGACAGTTTCTGTTCCATCTAGTGTCAGTAAATAATCTGACAACAGGCCTAGCTGCTAGACTGTGGATCAAAAATGATTTTTCTTTACAGGTAGTGAACTGACTAAATATCAGAAGAAACTTGGTTGTACACACCTTGCCATAAAATTGGAGCTTCTGGAGTAGAAATGAAGGCAAGAATCAAAGTTTCTAAAGAATGGGCCAACGATAGGATAACTTATTTTGGTGAAAGTTAACAGTAATGTGGTTTCAATTACAAGACAATCAGGGGACATAAAGCTACAGTAAAATTGTTAGCTCAAACTGAGAAAGACACCACTGAGAAAAATGTGTGGTTGAAAGCATTGTCTCATTAAAAACAACTGCAAGAAATCTCAAAATATAAGGTAGCAAATGAAAACGAATCATTTCATAATTTCAAATCTAGAAAAGGTTTACCAGAACTAAGTGGAATTTACATGAACCATATCTTTCAATAAGTTTATTAATAAAATTGGCTCATATCAGTGATGAAATGAAAAAGAAAACAGTTACTATATTAAATAGTATAATTTCATTCACAATCAATGAATTAATTTCTTCAACTAAAAAAAAATCTACCTTTATAATAAGCTTACGTTCAAAGATGTATTCCAGATAATAGAACAAACTCGTAAATTTATTTCTTGATTGGATTGAGCTTAAAAATGATATGGCAAAAGAAATTTGATTCTTTGATTTCTTTCAGTCTTATAGAGTGAATGAAGGCTACCCAAAGAGTTATTTCTTTTGTGTGGCATGTGATGGTGCAGTCCTGCTGTTGTATTTGTGAGTAAAAGTGGAGTTAAGAAACATACAAAAGACAACTTTCTTTAATCATGTAGCCCTTTGCTAATTATAGATTAAACTTGTTGGTCAATGACACTGTAAAAGTCTCAAGAATCAACACATTTTAAAGTGTTTATTAATAAACTATTTCTTGTTTCACACATTACCTGAAAATAGTATAAAATAAAGTGTGTAATCTTGCTGAAGACAACTTTTAAAAACTGACTAAATTTTCAGCACTCAATAGGTGACATCTAAATTCAGCTGTATGGGAAATTATGAAACATTCATGCAACTTTTTGAAGAAGCAAAGTATGATTCAACAAGATAAAAAAAAGAGGAATGTGTACATGAGGGCTTACAGTAAAAAACTAGAGAATTTCTATTAGATCTGGGACTGATGTATGATGATCTCCAAAAGTTGTCCAAACTGAGTTCAGACTTACAAGAACATGATACAGACTTGTACAAGGACGATCGAAAGATAAAAGCTTTTGTACAAAAATTATTATGATAAACAATTAATTCCAGGTCCACATCATAAAAATTTGAAAAACCTTCACTGCACAACAAGAATAGCAAAAAGGATCCTCTGATTAATTTGATGGAATACAGGTTGCTTGATAGTGAAGATGGCGATACAGCACAGTGTGCACATATGCTTGACATAAGACACTGGTCCGAAAACGTTGATGCTCATTTAACATTTGACGAGATGGAGATCAGACAATTATTAATAAGACTTCAGCTAAATGAAAGATACAATATGTGGATTTCATTAGCATATGATCGAAAAGACTGTAGCATTTAAAACACTCTGAGACCCATTCCCCTTTCTTCAAGTGAACGTGAACAAGAGTTTTTGCAGATGAATTTAACTGTAGTCCCAATCAGAGCTTTGTTGATGACAAAAAAAAAACATTTTGCCATTTTTCTTTGTTAAACTTGTTGGATTGACATTTCCATGCCTTAATCCCAAAAAGTATATACACTCATGGTTGTTTCAAAAACATCACTCAGCAGTAGGCACCACAAGCACAGAACAAAGCCACGATATTGCATCAGATGAGAACATAATGAATATTTGGAATTTTCTTTTTATAAAAGAAAGCACTGCATATTTTTGTCTACAAGCCTTTATCTGGCTTTACATCTGGTGTGTGTATTTGTGCATGCGTGCACGTGTTTACCGAATGACATGAAGAGGTAACTTAATGTTGCAACTTAGTATACCTATTTTATAGTAGTTTATCTAGGCGTCAATATATGCATTGTTATATTAAAAACAAACAAACAATTACCGATATGAAGTGGTAACTTATTGATGCTAGAATTTGGTATACACGTTTATCTACAGCAGTTTATCTGACTCTTTACTTCGGTATATGTATTGTAATATTTATTAATAAATTGGTAATATCTTGCAACTTTGCATACAAAAAATGTAGTTTAAAAATTTTCCTGTATCATAAGTTAGTTTATTTAGAACTGCTTTAAGCAATTTTAACCAAATCAGACTTGTGTTCCTTTCCTTCTTTGAAAGTTGGGATAGTTTCACCTCAGGGCAAGAATTTAAGCAACTTACTAGAAGCTATCCCTAACTTGGTTAAAAAAAGTTACACATTTAAGAGAAAAAGAAATGTTCTCTAAAGTAGCAGTTCTTGTTTTTTTTTTGCAAAAATACAGAATTTTTTTAAATACAAGTAAAACTTTTAGTATGAAACACATAATTACATTATTTTCAAAACTGGCAACAGCTGTAATATGAAAATTTTGTTTGATTATAAAAGGTTTAAAAATCATGTATACACTTCATTTTTTTTCAGTACTCTTATATTTGCCATTTTGGAATTAAAATTAGTGTTTGTTTTTGAATTTTGTACAAAGCTACATGAGGGCTATCTATGCTAACCATCCCTAATTTAGCAGTGTAAGACTATAGAGAAGGTCACACCACTCACTGCCAACTTTTGAGCTATTCTTTTACCAATGAATAGTAGGATTGATTGTCACATTATAATGCCTTCATGGTTAAAAGGCTGAGCATATTTGGTGGGACAGGGATTTAAACTTGCAACCCTCAGATTATAAGCCAAGTGCCTTATCCACCTGGGTATGCTAGGCTTCAGAAGTGTGTAGAAATAGCATTTACAACTTATCTGAATATAATGCAAAATTGAAACATATAATAAGGCAGTTTCTTACAATCATTCAGCTGACAATTACTTCTCTTTTCACAATTGAAAAAGTATTTGTATTCACAAATATGAAGCTAATTCAATATTCATAATTGATTAGTTCTATACCGAATCAGTACATTTTTTTTTAATTTTACAATCAAGGCAGCTGAGCATAAAATCTCTGAAATTGTAGAATCAAGTTTACATTCATAAAGAACTGTTTTATATTCTATTACAGGGGTCACCAAACTATGGCCCTCGATGTCATTTTATCCAGCCTGCCGGAAGCTAGCTGCTTGGAAATAAAAAGTGACATTTCGTCAAATGTCTGACTTTCATGACAAAGTAAATCACACCGATGGTCATTTTAAGCTGGCAAACACAAGACATTATGGAAAAAAAAACAAAAAACAAGGCTGCCACATGCATTTTTAACCAATAGGAAAATTCTTCTTTCATCCTTGCTGCCTGTTTATTCATATCGAGGCACATATCTATGAGAGCATTAGGATTTCGAAAACACGTACACACTTAACCCTCGTCCTATCAACTTGTTTTGTAAATTCAGTGGCCTAGGGTTACCGCTTCCGCAAGCTCATTTCTCATAGCAGTCTGGTTATGTGTTTTTCATAACTTGTTCTTAGACAAGTGTTGTGGCAAATGTATATTTCAATATATTTTGTTTATGTGTTCATGGACCAGTACAATACTTTTCTCACAGCGTTCTGTATTTTTCATTTTCCGATCCTGTTTTTTTTTTTTTTTCACCCATCATTATGGCTGCTTTTAAAAGAAAAGTGGACTCTGAGTGTTGTTCTTTCAATGAAGAATGGGGAGAAAAGTACTTCTTTGTGGAAACAAAAAACCAGAAAGCTACTTGTGTGATATGCACCAAAAGTGTTGCCGTTTTAAAAGAGTACAATCTTCAGCATCACTATGAAACAAAACATCTATCAACATATTTAAAATTTTCAGGAAAGTTCTGTTCTGAGAAATCTGAATCCATGAAATGTGTTTTTGAATCTCAAAAGAATCTCTTCATGAGAAAGTTTGCTGAAAATGAATCTATCACTCATACAAGTTACAAAATAGTGCATAGGATGGCAGAGCGAGGAAAACATTTTACTGACAGCAATTTCACAGAGTGTATGATGGAAGCAGCAAATGAGCTGTGTCCTGAAAAAGTCAATTTCTTTGAAAGCATTAGCCTTTTAGCAACTTCAGCTGTATGGAGAGCAGAAGAACTTGGAGGGAACATTGCATTACAGATACACCAAAAAGCCAGAAACTTTCCAAGGTATTTTCTGACACTGGATGAGTCTACTGATCTCATCGAGTACGTTACAACTTTTCGTGTTCATTTGTGGAGTTAATTTGGACTTTAAGATCATGGAAGAGTTGGCATCAGTTTGCATCATGCACGAAAGAACAACTGGAGAAGACGTTTTCATGAATGTGCATAAAACTTTGCAAGACTATAACCTTCAGTGGAATCAGCTTAAAGGTGTACAGTTGATGCAGGAAGAAACATGGCTGGAGTAAAGAAGGGTCTGGTGGGGCTGATCAGGAAACAGTTGGAAGATCTTCAACTCCAAAGCACTGTGTTCACATACTGCATCATACATCAGCAATCACTCTGTGGAAAAGACTTAGATATATCTTGCATGCTGAAACCACTCATTTCTGCAGTGAACTTCAATTGGGGTCATGCGCTTAATCATCGCCAGTTCAAGGCATTTCTTGAAGAAATTGATTTGGATTTCTGTGACTTGCCTTATCACACAGCGGTGAGGTGGCTCAGCTATGATAAAGTTTTGTCTTGTTTTTATAAGCTGAGAAGAGAAATCAATATATTTCTTATTGAGAAACATAGAGCCAATCCACTTCTGTTGGATCCAACCTGGTTGTCAAAGTTATTTTTGGTTGACATCACATCCCACGTGAATGAATTGAACTTGAAACTTCAGGTGAAGAATAACCTTGTCTGTGATCTCTATAAAATCATTAAAGGATTTTGGAGAAAGCTACCATTGTTTATAGCACATCAGGAAGGAGGAAAATTCTCTAATTTTCAGTGTTTCAACGAGTTTCATTCTGGAATCACAGAAGATGTCAACCAGGAGTTTCAGTGAAAGATTATTGGTGATTTAAATGAGCATTTTTAGAGAGAATTTTGGATCTCGACAGAATAGAAAGTGACATTCTCCTTTTTCAGAATTCTTTTGATTGTGCCAGTAGAACTTCAGCTGGAGGTCGTTGATTTGCAAGGAAATGACTTATTGAAAGCAAAACACAGAGAAGGGCAACTTGTTGAATTTTATAAAGCTGAAGCAGATTGCATCTGGTATGGCATCAGAGTTCGGAACAACTTATGTCTGTGAACAAGCATTTTCAAAAATGAAGAATGTGAAGTCAGTACATCGATCAAGGTTGATTGATGAATATTTGAAAGCAATTCTAATGATTGGATGCAGCAATTCTAAACTGAACATTGAAGATATTTTGAAAGCTAAATGACAATTTCATAAATCTCACTAACTTTTTTGCAGCTTAGTGAAATTCAGATATGTACTCACTATGTGCAATGTGACAACTGTTTTTGCTATGTCACCTTCTTTGAAAACCTTCTGGTAAATAAAAATGTTGGTTGTATTTCTGTTTAATTTTTATTATGTGTGTGTATTGTATGCTAGTCCCACATGGCTAATGTGGCATCCTAAACTTAGTGTTAAGTCTTTTACTGAGAACTTTCAGTGTAGCTTACGAATATTTAACATAATGATCAGTAATCTGGCCCCCTGTGAAAAATGTTTGGTGACCCCTGTTCTAGTAGAACAAAACACAAATGAAACTCGTTTTAAAAGTTGATAAATAACTGTTAAAAATGAGATAAAAGATGTGACTTTTCATCTGGCAAATCAAGATAATTTTAAATTTTAACTCACTTGGTTTGCAAGTCCATGAAGAGGTCCTGCCAGACCATTCATACCAGCTGAAAATGCCAAGTAAGGATCAGAGAGAGCACTTCCAACAAGATGTACAGAATGAGCACTAACATTTCCTCCTTCATGGTCACTGAAGACAGAAATCAAACTGTTACGTATAATACATCTACAGAGCTGACATTCAGTATATACTTGTCTGCAAAGTATTTCCTAATCTTCTGGGGTTTAAGTATCTTTAAGAATATTAGTGTTTTAAAATTCTTTTCACATTACAAAACTGTCAGAAATATTCATGATCTGTAATAATACCTTATTCCTACAGGCAAAACACAATCTGCCCCAGTGATAAAACAACTAAAGAGCCACATTTTCATATTTTGGGTATTTTGTTTTCATTTTTATGTAAAAACTACATACCTTGTTAATTAGAAAAATCTTCAGTTTGCAGAATTTAATATTTTTAAAATCAAATTCATACTTTAGGAAGACTTCTGAATTCAAAGAAACATTTTTTAAACCTATAAACACATTCAATGAAAGTTATGACCGTTGACCATTATTTATCAATCCAATTGGGCAGTTCATTAGTTACTGGCTACTACACACTATGAACTCTCTCAGTATGGACTCAGCAAGTTTGACTAACAACTTAAATTCTTTGTACTTATTTAGTCTTTTTACATTTAATACATCTAATTTTCAATACAGCATGTATATCTACAGAAAATTTTGCAGCCTTTTAGTTAATATTACAAGTCTTTCACAGACTTGACAAATATACTGAGTATATCATAATGTCTTAGTACAAAGTTATGTTCATTAGTAAGCTGGTAATTAATACAACAGTCATACCTGTTTGTATAAAAATATTACAATAAATATAGACAAACAATAAACAATGTTGTATTATACATCCCTATTTTCCTTTCCATACTGTTTGTACTGGGTATCAAGGGCAAGATTTCAAAAAAGCTAAAATTAAAACAGAAGTGTTTTTAAACCTAAAATTATCAACTGGTGACCAAAGAATCTCATTGACCTGTTTTTCAAACATGTTCTTCTGAGACATTTATGTACCAACATGGCTGTTGTCTACAATGTTGTTAGATGTACCTTAGTAAAACACAAATCACACAAATATAAACATAATACAACCAAAATTTTCAAGTCAATCCTGATTATTCCAGTTGGAGATGGTGTGTTTTGCAACATAAAAAAAAATGAGAGAGAAACATTTCACTCAACATTTATGTCTGCTTTTCAGGCTCGGTATTGATAAAGAAAAACAAAATAATCAGTAAAATACCTGGATGACACTGATGGTAAATCATATGAAGGTAAGTTAGTATTTTGATAGTAATATACAATGATTTTAAATATACTACATATATATTTATGCATACTGTATTTTGTAATTTTAACCAAGTTAAAGCCACTCGCTCAATACAATTTCAGAAAGTATTTTAAAATTTTAAAAGAATTACCTGGTCAAAAACACCAATTTAACTTAATCTGTAATTTCTTTCATTGGGAACTAAAGACAACTGGATGATATTCTGCATCATTACCCTTCCTCATTATTACTATTTTTCTACATAGAAATTATGCATAGCTTTACCTGAACCTAAATAACTTACAATGTTCAAAAACTTTAACAGCAATAAAGAAAAATGATATATCCCCAATTCTCTTGTTATATGCAGTTCATGGCAACTTTTTGACAGTACAGTTAGTTACCTGTGAATAGCAAGGTAGAGTCGCATTAATTCTGTGAAGTTAGGGTCATCATAGCCAAGCATAGATGTAAAATTTGCTGACCAGTCCTTATTAACATCAATAGCACCAATACTGCTTCCATCTCTGTACAAGTTTCTGTAGATAGTGGCAGCAATTGGTGGTAGTTTGGCAATCAAGTCCATGGAATCTTCAAATGTGTACTAAAGTCAAAATAAAACAGAAAAACTTAAAATTAATGTGGCATGGTACCAGAGTAAATATGTTTGACAGAAAAGAGAACATTATCTGTGAAAAGCTTGCTACTTTCATGCATTTCCTTCAGGAAGATCAAAACTACCAATCATAGTAGTAGCCTCAGAAAAGTTACTACTTAAATTTAATGACCATTAACATGTTTCTTTAGATGATCTAGGACATAAACACATTCAAACAACAAAGCGTAACTGAACTGTTGTGGAGTACCTGTCAACAAAAATAAGTACTTTGGTACATCAATACTTTCAATTTGACATACCTCTCTTAAAACAAAAAATAATAGCATTTCAAAATATTATTAGACTATTGAAAAATAGCAAATGATACAAACTAAAATAACCAATGTTTTCAATTTTACATATTCACTTATAAAACAAGTACTTTTACTTTTAATGCTAATTTGATAAATAATTCTCAATAAATAAAAAATAAGTCTAAATACAAACAAAGAAACAGAATTCCTGAATGCCATTTTATCTTGTCATGGAATGCAAGATCAGACCTACAGGGATTTGTACTTTCTATGAAGAACACTATTGTGCTTTCTGCATCTTAATGGGGAAAAAGTTACCAGACAGTGGTCACCAATGTTTGTCAATAAAATGTCCTGCAACAGTATTCACCTTGCATCACAGTGGCCTCTAGATGTTTCATTCAACAAAACCCAAAATAAGCTCCCAGTTTCTCCAACATAGATTTTACCACATCCTGCATTTCATACTGCACTTTACAGAAAAATAAGCTTATTTATCACAACCATCAACAGTTTTAAATATTAATACCAAATGGTTCTAAAGAGACTATCTGCATTTATATTTGTCACTAATTTATACCTTTAAATAGTTTTATCACAGCCATCCTCAAATCTTAAAATTGATAAATGGTATATGAAATGTACTTACAGGATATTTGTAAGCAATTAAGTTCTAAAGTTAAGAAATAAACATTGTACTTGTGTTACTTTCAGAAAAATATGCAAAAATATCTTTAATTTCTCTTTCTCAGGCTACAAAATACAAGTTATGCACCATACTTTCAGAACAACTGACAGTGTTTCTTGACATCAGATTAACATCCAGATACACTGGATAGATAAACATAACTGAGTAGCTGTAGCTTTAGTAGCAAACAATTAAGAAGTTGCTATCCAGTTGTATTAAACTGACAATACACGGCTTTTAAAACCACAATTGTAACACTAATTTTCTTCCATTACATTCTAACTGGCATCCAGGAAAACAAATGTTTTACTCTTGGAGATACTTTGACCACTGAATGGCTGTTTTTAAGAATCATCCAAAACTATAATGAACAGTAATTTAAAAACTAATCTTTACCAATCACCTTTTAAGAAATGTTTTCTCCTATACAACTTTTCCCATCATCCCTGCTCATTATTTTTCTTGCAAGTGACAAAAATTACCCTTATTTGTAACAATTCTATTAATTCAATTGATTCACACAATTATGAAATCCAATGGTCATTCTGAAAGAACTATAAATAGGTAAAATTATATAAGATATCCCCATAAAGTAAAATAGACCACAACAACCTATAGATACATTTTAGATACTGTTCATCATCCATAAGGTTTATAGCATGTTGAGAAAAGCAGCAAGAGAATCATATCAGACTATATTGGCAGTACAAATATCCTACATAATCCCTTGTGTTGATGATTGTAACAAATAATAAGTTGTGTTATCTATAACTTAAGATTCATGAAAAAATGTAATGTACAGTACTAAATGTAATTCATGTGACAAAAACTATGATGGACAAGCACAACACATTCCAGTGTATGGAACAATTGAGGGCTTAATGTAATTAAAGAGGGTGAAAATGATGTTACAGCAGCACATTTCACTGGAAAACAGTTTACTATAAACCAATCACCTTTACATTATTATTGGAAAGAGAAAGTGCTATAGTGTATGATTATCATAGAAAACAAGTTCTTCGTAATGTAAAATTACGCTCTTACACTGTTCATTTGGACAGGAATATGTAAATTTGAAAATACTGTTTACAATGGTCTATAGACTTTTATTAACACTTTATAACAATGCTACATACTTCTATTGTTTGAATGTGCTTAAAACTAAATGGATATATAGGAACACACAGTTTTGACAACTTGTAATGCATATTGTCTGCACCAGAGAGACCACTTGGATGTTAAAGAAAACAAAGTCAGGGCCACAAGTTCTGCACAAACAAATAAAAGGATTTTTGTTTCCTACAGAAATAAAATGTCAATACATATGAGGTTGTACAAACAAGACACTACTAAACTATTTCATTATAAAAAATATCATACCATAAACAAACATCTAGCAATTTTTTGGCTGTAAAATATGCAATTCACTAAATAGGTAGGTACTGTACTTTTGTGTTCTATTGTGTTTTTACTCTTGCTCTGTGAGGGTAATGTGTTCAGGTCTGTGTGTGCATGTATCTACATTCCTGCATGCATATCTTAAAAACTAGTAAGCCAGTGTTTATAAAAATTCTGCAAAAGATGCAAAGTCCTTCCAAATCTGATCTGAATCTGGTGCCTCATTCACTTTAAAGCCTTTTTTGTAATGGGAAAACAAAGGTATTTTACTATTTTTCTGTAAAATCTGTGAAGCGTGATCTGATTTCTATAAAATTTCATGAATACATTAGGTTTAGGTTCCTTTTCAGACTACAAAAAATTATCCAGAACTTTGATCACTCTGAATTTGAGAAGGATTTCCTGAGTTTTTATGGATGAAATTTGACATTATCCAACATTTTAAATAATTCTATACTGTATGTTTTGTATATTTAACAACGATGGCACCAGTGATTAAAATGTAATACAAATAAATAGGTATCAGAAAAACTTGTAATTTCTTCAAAAGATATGAAAGTTTGTCATAATCTGTATAATAAATGTGTTATATTTCAATGCTTTCTAATGATTATGGGTTTTTGTTTCATTTTGTTCAGAGTTATGACATTCTAATTTCTAATAATGTTAGTGTACAAACATTATAAGCATTCCAATAATTAGAATCCCAAGTGTTACATCTAATGATACAATTTTCAATCAGGTAATAATCATCACAACATGATTTACAACACAGATAATAGCAACAAGACGATTAGCCTGGAATCATACAAACTGAATATATGATGTTTCATCGAACATTCAAGTTATAAAAAATTTTTAAAATATCAAAAATTTGGTGAAAAAAACAACAAAAAACAAGGAAGTAAAATCATTCCTTGTAAACACACAATTTTGAGTTTATGAACTCTCCAGTTAGGTTCAAAATAAAATGTTAGTATTCAAAGTATTTTTTAATTGTATATATTGACATCAAAAGATTACCTCCCAATAAGTACTTTTATGAACTCCTTCAGCATATGCCTTAGCAAATTTGCTTTCTGTGTTGCATGCTGTAATAGCTGCACTAAACTGAGACATGGGATGCAAGTGTGATGGAAAATTGTTCAACATGGTTACAACATGTGAGGGAAGGTCTGCTCTCTCAGCCCAAGCTCTTGACACAGATTTTACCTAAAATAAAATGTTTCTCACATGAAACAGTGTATTCAAAACATAACACAAGTTCTAGGAAATAAAATATAACTTCCACTGACAGTACCATAATCTGTTTACAGTAAAAATACAAAATGTAAACAGTGTATACACCATTCCATTCTTATCTATTGATTAATTTGTTTTTGATCAACATCACCAGGAGCCTTGCAGATCCTTGAGACAATTATACATTGTTTGCAATCAAATACATGAAAGATTAACATTACAACAATGAACCACAAAATTACATGGATATTAAACATGAGAAAATGCAAGAAAGTGAACATGCACACTAAAATTAAAACTAATTCACAGTACTGTATCATTCTGATTCATTTTGTTTACATAGGATCGTGATCTACATATTCAACTTACCACAATTTATAGTGGTGATTTTTTTGTCATGATGTTCTGTATGAAGGAAGATGAGTTTGTTAAAAACAAATTCAAACAATTAACAACTTTGAATTTTTCATTACAAATTATAAGTTTGTCATTTTGATTATCTCAATGACCTGAGCATATTAAAAGTTTTATTTCTTATATGTATTTAAATGAGTACTATCTCTGACAATCATTTTTTATTATGAAGTCTTTTTGCATACACTTTTTACATCCATAGAACATGGACAAGAAAACATTTTTGAAACAGTCTGAGGTCCTACAGAGGGGATTAAGAAGAATTATGTTTGTCTCGTCAGTCTACAATACAATATTCAACTTTAAATTTTAGAAAATTTCAAAAATGAACCTCAAATAAGAATTAAAATGTTTCTAGGTCTACTATGGTATAAAACTGGCATGAATGCATTAGGGTTCATTTAGCATAAATATTCAGGTTTTTTTATTTTTCATACTGAGGTGCTTAAATGGTAGAACACAGGCTATCAGAATTAATTACACTGATTTATGAGAAGATTAGCATTACATGTAATAAATGTTTGAAAAATGAGCATTTAGATTTAGTTTTTTCAAACTGTAAGAGATTTGGAGGCTTTCATAATTGATGAAACAACTAATTTAAATCTGATATGTCATTGGCAGTTGAAAAAATGGTGTGCAAATTTCTACCATTTGTTTTCTGTGCATATCCGGATGCAAATTCACTAGTGTGCGTGTGAACTCTTGTATACATAGAAATGATAGAACCTAATCTTTAAATGCAGATAATCTAGGATAAAAAAGTGAGCAAAACAGACTGACAATAAGAAAAAGCCAGCATATGAGGTATAACAGTTGTAAACACACTTGGAACATTTCAGTATTTGTTGTTATATACATAAAAAATATTTTTTACACTGTTTTGTTACTAATAATTCAAATCATATAGCTATTGTGATAACAACAAATGTTTTGTTAGGATTAACTTCATAACACCACTAATTACCCGTACTGGATTAAACAAAAACTGTTACAAAGATTTATCAACTTGCACCACCTCATGAAAATAACCAAATAAACTAAAGATAATTTAGCATCAATACAAAGCTAGACTAGACTTAACAGATTAACCAAAAGTTTAAGACCTTGATACAAATACTACTTGCATATATTTGTTTTGAAATTTTGCATAAAGCTACACAAGGGCCTTCAGTGCTATAATGTCTTAAAATTTGATCAGAAAGATAAGAAAGAAACCATTTAACATCCACTATTCTTGTCTGATGAAATACTAAGAGTTGACTGACTTGCCAGAGTGCAATTAATTTGTGTGGTGAAAGGACAAACTAAGAACACTTGGATTTACAGTCTGAGCACACTAACAAAAAAATCCACAGCCTTTATATATCTGAACACTTATTTACTTTAAATTCATATATTTAAAATAATTATTTCTGTTTGCATAATTGAGCTGTAAAATGTTTAGTTACTCTTGTCATTCAACAGATGGACCTTAACATGAAACCTTTTCAGCCCTGGAAGAACAGTATTCTAAATGAAATGAAGTTCGTTTAGACTATAAACTTCTACACAACATAAGGTGATTTTATCACTTTCTCTCATATATACACAGTGTATTCTCCACATCATATTAAAAAAAACATCCAAAGCTCTAGTCATACAAGTTAAATACCTCGTTAAATTTTATTTGGTTATACACTTGCAGTCAAATCTACAAAAAAAAAACTGTTTAAGTTTTAATACCAACCTGTTCTGCTGTGGGCACCTCTCCAGTTAACAGCAACCAATACAAACCCTCTGGAAGAGGCTCCCCTCCACCAGGAGCTTTAGCAAGTAACTTTCTGATTTGAGGAATGGTAAAATCACGAAATTCAATGCCATCTTCAGGATCCAGGTGTGAAGTTTCTGTTACAAGACCTCTGATACCACGCATTCCTCCATAAACCTACATGATGAGAAAGCAGTAAAACTACAGCTATAATGCAGTAAGCTATGAAGGATAAAATAACATTTACAAAGTGTGTTTAACCTTAAAACAATAACACATTTATTGTACAAAAAATATTGTAGCTGGAACACCTTAATTGTCCTAAAAGTTGCAAAATTCTGAATACTGCATTTAAACGAGAAAACTGTAATAGATTCATTTTCATGACAGACTTTGTTACAACTATATTATATATATATTAGTAAGTGAAATATTAAATTCTATAAACAAAATGTTTATCATAAACAACTACATATCTTACCTGGTCAACTGTCACCTCTCCTATAACTTTGCTGCCATATTGCTCCCTGAAACTCTTTACATTCTTCTGTTCTTCCTTGATTTTTTCTGCTAATAAAGCTTTCAATTCCTAAGTAAGGAAAGATAAAACAAAACTTTTCAGATTCAATAGTATAACATACAAAGTAGGCTTACATCACATTAACTCTTTCATACTGTAACTTTTAATACAGTAAGTGCATTTTCATGAGATTCTGTACTTTATCATTAAATATTATCAGGCTTTAGTAGACTAAGTATCAGAACTTTTTATTGGTTAGTTGGTTGTTTAGCATATGTTGGTGCAAAGCAACTAAGCTATCTGCACTAAAGTAAAAAGGAGTCATACTGCAACAAAACAATCCAATATTCAAAATAAAATCTTATATAGATTTAAAAAACATGTTTAAAATGGTGCCATCGTTCTTGACTGTAATGGCAGCATGACAGTAAAATGTGGACTATTGTGACCTGAGTCACACAGACCACACATGTTGGCATCAGTACCAGATAAAAGAAAGCAACAAGTTAAAACACTGTGACCAATACCTAGCCTGAACAACTTCCTCCTTCTAATCCTAACAGGGCACGATGGCCAAAGAACAATGGAAAAGCTTGTTATCATATTGCTCACTTCAAGTTGATTACCAACTGGTGTGAAGCCAAGTCTTGAATACAGGACCATAGTCCATATAAGAGGCAGACATGGTGGTGATATTACCAGAGCAGACAGATTTAGCTGTGATGTCAGTGAGCTCACTCCAGCAAATACGGACTTAGCTTGGTATCCAGGAAAACTGAATCAAAGCAGTTGATACAGAGAAATGAGCCAGTTGGTTTTGAATATTGACAAGAATAGGGTGAGAACCAATATGAAGTGATTCTATGGTCAATAGAGTTAAGCAACCCATTATAAATAGTGCAGTTCATGTACTGCATGTCTTCTACATGACCCAGGGCAAGGGAAATGGTGTACAATTCAGCAATGAACAGAAAAACTGCAGATGGGATTCTGCATGTAACAACCAAATCAAAATAAACCATGGCAGAGCTCTCAGAGTTGCCTGATTTCTAACCATCTGTATAAATGGAAATGGAAGGATGGTTTGAAAAACGTTCAACAAATAGAAGGCGATATTTCCAGTCAGGAATATCTGCCTTCTTCAGATGACTCAAAAAAATGTCACATCTGAAAATGGCAATTAGCCATGGTGAGATGGGCTGATCAGTGGACACAGCTATGTTACCCAAGGACAGATCCAATTCATCCTCAGTGGGCCATGTTTTTTCAAAATAAATGGCCTGCCATTGTTACTTTTGGCCTTCATACCCAAGTGCCAATTGCAACTGTCTTTATTGCATGCTTCAAAACTTCAGAGGCATAGAAAGAGGTTTATGAAATTCAGTGTACAAACTCTGAACTGGAGAAGTGCAGAAAGCCCCTGTGCAGAGCCAAAGCCCTTGATGGTGAACAGGGTCCAACATTTTCAAGGCTGAGGTCTTGGCAGAGACCTAGACCACAGACCCATATTCCAGTTTTTATCAACTATGGGCAGGATAGATTTCTAGCATAGAACAACGATCTACTCCCCAAGAGATGAAAGAAATCATGGAAGATGTTTAATGCTCTTGTACACTTGACACATAGTTGCTTGATGTGTGGAATAAAAGATCAGCTTACAACCAAAGATAAGCCCCAAGAACTATGCCTCAAGGACCACAGGAAGCACAATTTCACTAAAAATTAGCTTGGGACCTGAATCAATACCCCCCTTGGTGGCAGAAGTGCATGAAAATGGCTTTGGAGCAAGAAAATGTAAAACCTTTTGCTGTGATCTAAAAGGGAGTTGTCCACTGATGATATTAATCTTTATTATGAAAAGAACAACACTCAAGACACAGTCCTGAGGAACTTAAAGCTCATGTGATTTTTAACACTTTCCTGTTCTTTCTCATAGGAACTTGGAGTCCTAAAAATGGGCAAAAATACATGCAATCTGCATGAGTGGAGGTCTCATAGGATGCTATACTCCTACTTAGTATCTTAAACTATCTCAAGGTAGAGAAATACAGAAACAAGCGTCACTTGAGAAAGGCTTCTCTGATTAATGTTTCAAATCAAATTCAGGTGTTCCACTGTAGACCAATGTCACCTAAACCCACACTGAGTGGGTGAGACAAGCATTAACCAACTTCTTTAAACTTGTATTCAGTATTTCTGTAGATACAATCTAAAACTATTTGCCTTACCACTAGAAACAGCACACTGCTTGGATGGATTTAGTGACTGATCAACAATTACACCATGATCCTTTTTTTTTTCCCAACACTGTTTAGGTTATGCACACCCAAATTATACTTGTATTTCAAATTATGATAACACATACGTCTCACGTGCATCATACTTAAAACCCATATGACAACATTTGCCCAATCGCTAACTGATCCAAATCCTTTTGTGAAGCAGCAGAAGCTTCACATCCAAAAACACCCAAGACCTTCATATCATCAGTAAACTGAAGTAATGTATTGACCATTCCTTCAACAATGTCATTAATGTTGATAAGAGCAACAATCTCAAGATTGTGTCCTGAGGTACACCACTAGTAACATTCATCCAGTTCAACTGAACTCCATTTTTAACCCTCTGCTTTCTTCCATCAAACAACTCTTCTATCCAATTAGTTAACATATGTGGCTTCACATCTACAAGACTTTAATGCAGCACTCCTTCAAATGCTTTCCGAAAATCCAGATAAACCAAATCTACACCTCTACCCTCACCTACATGTGCAACATTTACAAAGCATGTCAAAAAAATTTTCCTTCAGTGAAACCATGTTGACAATCTGATAAAATTATAAAGTTTTTTAAACCTTTTGCAATGGGTTACAGGTCAAAGGCCATGCCAGAGCATTTGCCATCTTGCATTCACAATTTCATTGAACTATTTTATAAATTTGTCTAAGTTTAATCTAAATTATAGATTGTAATTCAAACTTTAATATTATACACAAGTTATTTTCTTAAAAGTAAATATTAAAAGAATATATCTAAATATAGATTTTAGTGAACCACGTGGCATGTTGAATGCAGCATTGTTTAAAATTAGGAACACAAATTAATATTAGCAAGCTAAAATATAAATGTCTCATATCTTCTTATTTTGCTGAGATATGGCTTATGTAGTGAATCATACAAGGTGGGTGCCCCATTAAACCCTTTTATGAAATAATCCCTTATATATACACTTACTTCAATATGTGATACATGAATAATCAAATAACAGCTCAGAATGTCCCCAGTGGTTTTTACCTGCCATTTTAATATTTGAAAATGCTACAATATTCTTTCAATCCAAGATTTCAATGAGATAAAGTGTGTCTTTAGTCTGCTTTAATCAAACTTTCATGTTTGTTTTGTGTAAATAGATTTTGGTTATTAAGGTTAATAAAATCAGAGAAATTCTATGGCATCAGTGTAATTATTTGATTCTTTGATTATTCAACTGTATGTACAAAGCTTAAAAAATTTGCTTGATATCCTCAATGTGCAAAATTCTAAAAGACTTAGCAACCTATGTCCAGCAGCAATTGAGTACAAAGGTCAAACTGAGAAGAGATAATTGTTTGCCTTACTTCTTGATTTATTATTCTGTATTAAACAAAATAGTTTAATAATTTATTCTAAATAGTAATAATCTGTACACGTATATAATGTATAATAACTGAAATGTGACTATATTAAATACCAGTCCACTAAAACACAGCCAACAGAGGGAAAACTAATGGTCAGTTTTGTATTACTGGGTACTTGACCTAAGCATACAAGCACCATGCCATTGGAAGTTATCTAATGTTAGCTAGGCATGACTGGAAAGTCAATATAAAAATAAAATAAATGTGTAAATATGTATCATTGAGTCTTAAACTATTTAGACTAAATGTGTATTTTTGTGTTATAATATGTAGTCATTCTAATACAAAATTTATTTCCTAATTTGATAATGTTTGAGGTCGGTCAAGTAATAGACTCCATATATTTAAGAGAAGAGAAAATAATAAAAAGTATTACTGAAAACAAACATTTGAAATGTATTTGGAAAGTTTTACGGATTACACAAATGAGATTTTTGGGATGGAGAATAATTTTTTAAAAACCACAACACAAAATCATAACACTCAGATTAGTAACAAAACTATTTTTTTTCACAAACAAATTTTAGTTTTTGTTATATGAAATACTTATCTTTACTAAACGTCTACCAAAATTTGAGGTGCACATGCTGTATCAAAATACTTAACATGTGCAAGTGTGTAGATGAACATGTATATTATACTGAGCTTGTTGCAGAAGGGTTAAATACTTTGCAAAGTATCTTTTATCAGACTTTCTAAAACTTTTCGCACAACTCACATGAGGATAGTAGACTTGAATTACCGAGACTTTATTACCTCTCTCGAAGATAGGAGTGAATTTCCAATCTATTGATACTTGCTTGCTCATTATTCAAAAACTTGCAAAAAGTGGAAAGTGGCTCACATATCCAGTATTTGACCTCCTTTGAAACCCTTGAGAAAATATGTTGCTCAGAAGCCTTATTGTTCTTTAAACTTTTCAATTTTACTAAAACAATATCAGAATTTATGAAACTGTCTTGCTAAACTTTGTTTTCATCTATCAATTGCTCATTATGAAGTATACTTAAGTCTTATTAGTAAAAACTGAAAATAAAGCAGAATTTAATAACCTAGCCATTTCATAAACAGATACAAGTCATCCTTTATCATTCCTGAGGGTTCTATCCCTATTCTAATATTTTGTTTATACATAATGTACTTGGAAAAATCCTTACTGTCAGTTTTGTTGTTAGCCAACTTTTTTCATACGTCCTTTTGGATGTTCTAATTTACTGTTTCAACAACTTTCTTCATCTTCTAGATCTCCTATAATACCCGTCAATTTAAATGTCTTAAAAATTTGTGATGCTTTTCCTAAATTTTATCTCTTATTACCTTTGTGAGTCAACCTCATCAAACCTGATACAGCAGTGATTGTTTGTACTTAGGTATTCTCCAGTTTCCACCCTCTTAACCATTTCTATATTAGAAGTTACTAATAATTCTAACATAGCAATATTTATAGTAGGTTCCACGAAAAATTGGTTAAGAATTCTATCTTTAACAGTTCCCAAAAATTTTGCTCTTTCATAGTTTGACTCTAGCATTTCCCAATAAGTATGTTTGAAATATTAATCCCACTCTGAAGTTTCTCACTAATTTCATCAGTTTCACCTAGTGATCTGTAACAAATTCTTACTGAGCCTTTGCTCTTGATATCCACAAACAAAAACTCAATTGAATTCAATCTGTGCTATTATCTATAATATTCTCAACTTCAACATAATGTAACTCACACATCCCCCTCTCTTCACTACTAAATAGCCTGTGACCATGAATTCCAAAAGAAATTTTTCATCAATATCATTATCATATAACCATTTTTCAGTTATTCCCATAACATCAAAACCTTATATTCCCACCAGTGCCCTAAAGTTATCTATTTTATTTCTTGTACTTCTAGCATTATAACAGTAACAATCAAGTTTATTCATAACTACTTTTATATTGGTTTCCTATGCTAAACTTTCCTCCATCTCAATTTTGTTTTATTTAATTTCTTTGCCCTGACTGCTATCTGGTTCTAAATGTAAAGCTTCCCTAACAGCTGAGTTAATACCCTTTGTAAATATGCCAGGCCCTTTCCTACTTGAGTGTAAACCATCCATTCCAAAAAGTTCATTCACTCCACTGAAATGATTAAGTCCAACCAGCTAATCTGCTTATCCTTACCTACTAATTATAGCATTGCATTTGGTCTTAGTGATGTACTCAGAATTTCATCTCCACAATTAATTATTGACAGTATTCCTGACACAATTTATGACCTTTATTGACTATTTGTACTTATTAGTTAGCTCCTCTGATTTCTTCTTCCCTACATTGTTATCCCCTATGTGCATAACAAATACTACATTGTGGCCAGTCTCCATTGTATCTCTTACTCTGTCAGTTATGTCTTCCAACCATGCCCCTAGTTAGCATAATCTGTTTTCTCCCTATTTACTCCACAGACTATTCTATCTGCATGTAGTATCACAGGTTAAGTGTCTGCATTATAACTTTTGACACAGTATATTTTGTGTATCTTCACAAATTTTGATAGACTTTTATTAAATATTACAAGTATTTGGTATTCAAAATATTAGATTTTTAAATGAAATATTTTTCACTTAAGATTTGCTTGTGAAAATAGTAAGTTTTGATAGTGGTGTGAAATCAAAGTGATTTCATGTTATGATTAGAAACAATTCTTCATCCCCAAAATCTCAAGTGTTATTTGTATAATCTCTAAAACATCCTAAATACATTTCAAACATTTGTTTTCAGTAAGATTTTATATCTTATTATTTTCTATACTCTATATATGTGGAGTCTGTCACCTGACTAACCTCGTAGCAATTATAAGAAAATTATGAAATAAATATGAATTACTTTTTTTTCATGTTAGAAAGACCACACACTGTAACAAGAAATTGAGTGTTTAATCTAAGTAGCTTAAGTCGTATAACACTATGTATTTACATATTTTTTTTATTATATTAACCTAGTTGTGCCTAGCTAACATTACATAACTTGCACTGATGTTGTGCATGTGCACTTGTATGTTCATGCCCAGTAAAACAAAACTGACCTTTAGTCTTCCATGTCTCAGCTCTGTTTTAGTGGACTAGTATTCTGTAAGTCATTTAAATTATTATGCATTATATGTGTGTGTATATAAATTGCTATTTAAAAATTATTGTTTTTCTTAAAATATAAAACAATATATCAAGAAATAAAACAAAATTCTCTTCTCACAATGAACTTTGTACTCAGTTGCTGTTGAACATAGGTTGCTAAACCTTTTAAATTTTGTACATGGAGGATTTTAAATAACATTTAAGTGTTGTATATAAAACTGAATAACCAAAAAGTTTAGATAACTTCAATGATACTAAAGAATTCTACTACAATTTATTAAGCTTAATAACTAAGATTTATTTAGATTTAAAAAAAATGAAACTTTGATCAAACTAAATACAAGAAGGTGTAAATAACAAATAAACAGCTTCCAGGGTTTCCAGAGAGGTCTTTACAGTCATTTTAATCTGTGAAAGGTCTGCCACATTCTTTCAATCCAATATTGAAGTGTATATAAGGACCTGTTTACAAAAATGGAAAGAGGTAAATGGGGTCAGTGTTTGATTCAGTATGTAAACCATATCTTGGCAAAATAAAACTATACGAGGATCTTATTTTGTATTTTAACTTGATAATGTTAATTTGAATTCCTAATTAGTACAAAACAAACATGATGACATGGCCTTTCACCAGTGACTTATTGTAAAAGGGTTAAAAGAATAGGATCTTTACAATTAATTTCACTACTTTTAACCACAATACTACCCATTTTAACTTAATTTCATTGTTAATCTCAGCTGATGCTTCTGTTGCATGTAAAAGCTTGAGCTCTTCTTGAAATCCTGTTGTCATTTCCCACAGTTTATACTTCCTTAACTTTAGTTCAGATAGCCTTCTATTTTTCCTCCAACTTACAAATTCTACATATAAATTTAATATCTTCACCACTGGCTTCCATAAAAGGTACATAGAAGTCCAAGGTTCTTGAAAAGCAACCAATTCATTGCACCTAACAAACTAAATGTTTTACCCCCAAGATAGTTTTAACCATAGTATTATTTGCAGAATTAAAATAAACACTTGATACACTGATTAAATACCAGTAGTTTGCTGTTAAAACTGTTAAACCTAAATTTAACAATCACTTAATTTTTAAGATTGTATTTATTAAACAAAGCAATGCATGTCTTACAATCTCACTACAAATTAATAACTAAGCCTAAAGAACCATTATACATACTGTGCTGAATGTAACATTATACATGTTACACAACAAAAACCTAAATCTAAAGCTTAATACTTACTATTTTAGTTCTCAATCTTACTAAATATACATTTCTTTGCTATTTAACCACAATTTCTGAAGATGAAAATAGTTCAATCATTTTTTTTGTTATATTACTACAAAAAACATCTCTCAAACCTCAATTATCCCACTCTTTTGTTGTTACTTCATTACCTAATAAGTAAACAAAAGTTCTTGGTACTTTTGACTGAGTATATACGTTTACAAACCAAGAGTCAGACTACGATATACTACTTAAAAAAATAACTTAAAGTGGCTATCAATTCTTTCTGGCATTTAACTTTCAACATTAATAAAAATCACAATGTTCAATTTTATCATCCACATACTCCACTAACTTTGAAGTCATCTATTAATCAAAGAAAAATAAAATCAGGATTCTATAATCTTAGTTTATCTTACCATAAATACTTTCATTTTCATTTAATCTAGTTATATACATTAATAAAATTTTTATATCCAATAGTTTATATTTTCTTGAATTTTCCTAATAAAGAACTTGCACTCCATAAATTTGTACGCATGACCCCTTCCAAATGTTTTAATTTTCTAAATATTTACTTCTTCTAATTACATTTTAAATGAAGTATACATTTTATCACAACTTTTTGGCACTTCTGACTTGATTTTTGTTCTCAGTTAACTGAAAATTGTAATTCTCATACCTCACTGTAGACCACACACACACACCGTACAAGTTCCACCAAAAAAAAGTAAATACTGGATTTTTTAATGTCTCATCTCTGCTACCATGACAAATGTTAAATCTTTCAATAATAATTTTTCTTTACTTACCATAAGCTATATACGCATTTTTTGCTTGTTTATTATCAATAGTATCCATACCTTAGATTTTAACAATTATTCTTATCATACTGGTCTGAACCTTTACCTCCTTATGCTTTATTTTGATCATCTTATTTTCAACAGATGGATTGGATTGTTTCCTTTAATTCATTAACTTCAGTACTTAAATCACTCAGAACTTGTAACATGAAGTTATTCTCAAGATAAACATAAAGTGCTAAGAAACTTATTTTCATGTAGTGGAAACCCGTTTTATGTGTCTTGCATATTTTGTTCTTTCCTACGTTTCAAGAAAAATCAATAAATGTTTTTCTTTCAACACTGACTAGTTACACTACACTAACCTAACAGAAATTTAGCACTTTGATAAGATCAAACCTAGAATGAGAAGTACAAAATACAATTACATTTGTTGAAGAAATAAGAAAAACATTGTGAAAGAAAACATTTAAAATGTTCATACCAGTATTACTCTTCAGAACATGTACTTACGCTTGCATCAGAGGAATTTCTTGAAACAACAGATAATGCTGGAATAGTTTTCTGTGGGACAATAAAATAAGAAACCATAAAACTTGTGTTCTAACCTAAAAATACTAAACATTTTTTAAAGTCAAATATAGAATATGATCTTAATAGCGTAAACTTTGGAAAGTTAAAATGTGCAGTGAACTAAACCCTTAACATGGTCCTAGTATTTGAGAATTGCAGCTTTTTTTTAAAGTTATACATAAAGTTTTATCTGTTATATAACAAGTTATTCATTATAAAAGTAACATTATCCAATTTTACCTTCACCTGAGACATTATGTTTGCAGCACAGAGTAAAACAAAACCCAAACCTACTTAAAGCTACAAACATACAACTGTTCATCATATTTTAGTCATGCCATTGAGCTGATATAGTTCTTTTAAGAATGTCAGCCAAGACAACTATGACTAATTTGTTTTGTTTGACATTACTTTAAACAGTAATGTCCAATTTCAAATGTGATTTAATACTAATCTCAATTTAATATTTAGAGATCTTTAGATATAAAATGCAGTTTGAATTACATTTACAAATGCATCTCAACTTCATTAATTATTTCCATTTTCAATATTACATGGAGATTTTGACAGTAATAATCATTCATGAAAAAATTTTTAGAATACGGAATTACTTAAACATCCTTTTTAAAGTTCCAAACTAAAAACCTTCAGTTGAAGCCTCAAATAACAACTGATACAAACATTACACAAATAGTTACTTTTTTCATATAGCT
Organism: Carcinoscorpius rotundicauda; assembly: GCA_011833715.1. Taxonomy (NCBI): domain Eukaryota; kingdom Metazoa; phylum Arthropoda; class Merostomata; order Xiphosura; family Limulidae; genus Carcinoscorpius; species Carcinoscorpius rotundicauda. The sequence goes on along the minus strand of CM022406.1, from coordinate 36,139,645 downwards.
AGGACTGACAAATTCATTTGAATATTAAGTCACAATAAAATGTTGAAAATTAATAGATTTAACTTTGGAAGCATATGGCATTACACACAATTTGGGAAAATAATATATTTTTAACTTTGGGAGTACATGCTATTAGACATAAGAAATAAAAATATCTAATATCTAGAAACAACCATGATGAAATCGTATTACATGTATGAATTATTGTTATTGCCTAAATTCGACACTAGAATGCATAATGTTTGGAAATTTTTATACACGTAGGTGAGCTTTAAGACCATAAAAGAAAGTGCATTTGTCCATTGAAGCAGTGGTGTGAAATTGATACTGTTTAATGTTTGGTATATAAACTTTTGCCACTATACCTTCTTCATTTAAACAAGTAGCTGTTTTTCCTTTCACATCACTCATTCTTTCATAATAGACAGATAAACAATGATTTATACACAAAGCATTTTATTGATAGCAAAACATACATTTTGTCAGAACATTGGTCTGCTGAAACATAATATATTCCACAACCAATAAAATTCTTCCTTATGCTTTTATACCATTGTTTGCCTGCCTACTATTATATTATTATAATGTGCTTTCTCACTCAAACATTCATTCTATTGGTAGAAAACCATCCAAATTCTTACAAACTCTGAACAGTTGAAGTGTAGCAAATAAAACATACCTCTAAACCTTAGCTCAATGTTAATAGATGATTAAAATTATCACTATAAAACAATTATGAACTTAATATAAGTAAAAAGAAGTTCTTTTAGTAAATAATTCATTGTCAGTCCAAGTTGTCACTTTAAAGTTACAACACATATACTGCCTGTGGTAAAAGCTTGCAAATGCATTGAGGGTATCTCATCTACACGACAAAATCCAAAGGCTAATGTTAAACTAGCTCTCAAGCATGAAAAAATCAATTAAAGGTAAGAAATCAGGTGCTCAACTATGTTTTACTGTCTACAGCCAGTTACTCTTAAAAATTCTTAAGAGTAGAAATCAAACAATCCTAACATTTCTACTCCATATATCTCCCAATGTCCACCCTTATAAGAGAAATAAAATAGAAGTTTCCACCATAACAAATAAAATTATAAATTTACCAACTTAAAAGTCACTAACAACCTCTAGAAAAAGTAGGCTGTAGAAGTTGAGAAGCTGTGGGTGTAAACACTCAACTTTGTACCCTAAATTCATTTTTTGTGCTTCATGGCCAGTTTAATAACAGTTTGGATTTCGTCTGGTACAAGGGGTATCTCAAACATATTTAGAAGTTACTACCAACATACACACACACACACACACACACATACATTGTTTAAAATTAAGTCAATTTTTCAAGTATTATTCAGATAATTGCATTTAAAGCTGTATTTTACTACAAGTTTCTTTTAAAATTGTAAGTATTAACACTGAATTACAATACAATGACTAAGAATGTGTAACATACATGAAAAATATAATTGGCTAATGTGCATTATTTCGAATACCATATGTATCAATCATGTTATAATGTACACTGATTAGTTAATACTTTCTTTTTTAAAGGAATTTCTTGCAGTAATTTAGTTTATGCTTTCTGCAATGCACAAAAATACAATACGATTTTTAGCATGGTACAAAAAAGTAGCCTCGAACATTTCAGAGTCATTTCATAAAACTTCTGTTACACAATTATGTAGCTTCTAGGTCTGACTTAAAATCTTTTAAGTTAAAAGAAAATACAGAAACCTTAATTGAAAAAAAACCTCATTTCTCATTTCTAATATAGAAAGCTAACAATTAAAATTATAATAAATTTATTTTAAATAAACAAATAAAACTACAGAGTAAAATAGTCAAGAGGATAGTTACAACAAACTATTCATAAACATACAAAGCCAAAGCACAAAATAAGTGAAGTATTAATAATAATATTGACAGAATATCATACTTGCCAATTCATCTTTAACTATATTTTCCATTACAAACAACCACAAAAAAAGAACTTCTATGTATCTCACACTGTAAACATAATCTAATGTTTTAAAAGTTCTATTATTTACCATCAACAAATAATCCTTTTAACCCATACACATTTAGGGCAATCTCTTCTATAACTTACAAAATTTTAATTTTAATTCTATAGGTTTGACTTGTTGGTACATTTAGCAGCCTTTATAATAAAAAATCCAATATTTGCAATGAACAGGAAGTTTATTTTCAGGCTAGATTATGTTCATGATAACAAAACCAGAAGCAGGAGTATTCTCAAACTTAACATTCTCCTCACCTAAAAATGTACTTGGAATACCTTTCCACAAAACAAATTGTCAACACCTTAGAACTACTGACAAAGTTTCTGCTCATTTTCCAAGCCTTTGTAAAGGCTTCATTCCTATATATAATTACATGAACTGTGCTGGCCTAAAATGGAGTAACAACTACACCACACTCTACTAACATAAATTTCACATATTCACTTTGCACAATACACCCCTTGAGTACTTTGTGTAAACCAAAAACTCTAAAACTCTATCATAAAAACATACATTGAAAGTGAAGAGGGAGGGTGGGTGGTTATGTGGAGAGGCAAGCATCTGTATGAAGTTCAATTTCAATCAAAGAAAAATGTTAATTCCAGACTGTGCTAGTCATCTCTTTACTCACTCACACAAAAAAACTGGAACTTCACACTGAGAATATGGTGGAAGAACTGATATGAAGAAATAAATGAAAACAGGTGAGCTCTCTAGGAGATTATATCAACATAAAGGGAAAACACAAGAGAGGAGGAAAAGATTGATTGATTTAGTGTTTTATGGCACAAAGCAACGAGGCTATCTGCACCAGACATTTGGTAAAAAAGTAAAAAAAAATAAATGTAGTAAAAGACATAAATGGAAATGAAGGTAAAACAAAAAAGTATAAAACCAATGTTGATGCCTAGTCTACAACGTTAAGATAGAAGGCAGAGTATAAAAAGTTGTAAGATATTTACTCTAGCAAAATGGTAATGATCATAACCCGCCAGAAACACTAACAGGTAAGTTCAAGACTCACCGTCAGTCACCTGAAGTTGGTCTTTCCAATCCTGGTTCCGGGTTATGTGTCATAGCAACCAGTATCAAAATGTAAAAGAATAAAAGTTTTAAAAGACACATAGCAAAATTGCAACAATTAGTAGCCAATTGTCCAGTAAAAAGATAAAAGTCAAGTAAATGGAGTAAAATTTGTAAAAGTAAATGAAGGTAAAAACAAAACAGCAATTAAAACAGAAAATGGTGTAAAAACCAATGGTGGCATCCAGTCTTCAAAGTTATATACTATTTACTCTAGCAAAATGGTAATGATCATAACCCGCCAGGAAGACTAACAGGTAAGTCCAAGACTCACCGTCAGTTACCTGAAGTTGGTCTTTCCAGTCCTGGTTCCAGGTTATGTGTCATAGCAACCAGTATCGAAATGTAAAAGAATAAAAGTTTTAAAAGACACTCAGCAAAATCGTAATAATGAGTAGCCAAATGTTCAGTAAAAAGATAAAACTCAAGTAAATGGAGTAAAATTTGTAAAAGTAATTGAAGATAAAAGCAAAACGACAATTAAAACAGAAAATGGTGCAAAAATCAATGTTGACATCCAGTCAACAAAGATATAAAAAACTACCTGTAGCAGAATGTTAATGATCATAACCCGCCAGGAAGACTAATAGGTAAGAATAAAAACCACCGTCAGTCACCTGAAGTTGGTCTTTCCAGTCCTGGTTATGGGTTATGTGTCAATATGGCCAGTACTAAAAAATAAAGTAGTAAAAGTGTGAAATGATATGCAGCAAAAGTATAATAACAACTCGCCAGGACGACTAACGAGAAGTTCAAAGAGTAGCGTTAGTCACCTGAAGTTGGGCTTTCCAGTCCTGGTGTTGAGTTATTTATTGTTCTGGCCATTGTCCAATGTCAAATTGAATGAGAGAGATTAAAACTGTAAAAAAGGAGCCACAATTAAAAAGGTGTAATGAATAAATATGCAACACAAATTAAAAACGTTATCAAGGTGGACAGAGTCACCATCACCAATAACTCTGTCCAATGTAACAGACTGACCCTGGGAAAAAATATGTTTAAAATACTGCTGTCGTTGAGAATTGTAACGATGGCAAGAAAGTAAAACGTGGCTGATAGTGATTTGAATGTTACACAAACTACACATTGGTGCATCAGTTCCAGATAAAAGAAAATGACGAGTTAAAAAACTGTGACCAATGCATAGTCTAGTGAGAACAACTTCCTCCTTCCGAACTTTACGGAAGCTGGATGGCCAAACTCCAATTTTGGGTTTGATTTGATAAAGTTTGTTGTTGCGTTGCTCAATCCAAGTGGACTGCCAACTGGCACGGAGCCGAGCCTTGAAGAAAACACCATAGTCCATGTACGGAATAGGCATAGGGGTGACAGTGCTGAAGCAGACATATTTAGCTGCCATGTCTGCAAGCTTGTTCCCGCGAATACCAACATGGCCTGGAATCCAGAAAAACTGGATTGAAGTAGCTGTTAATGAGAAATGGGCCAGTCAGTTTCGAATATCAGCAAGAATAGGATGTGAGCTAATGTTTAGCGATTCCAAGGCAAGTATAGAACTAAGCGAATCAGTATAAATAGTGCAGTTGGAGTACTGCTCAGCTGCAATATGATCCAGGAAAAGAGATATGGCATACAGTTCAGCAGTGAACACAGAAGCTGTAGAGGGCATTCTGCACGCAACTACTGACCCACAGCAAACCATAGCAGAGGCCACTGAATTACCTGATTTGGAACCATCTGTATAAATGGGAACTGAATGATTGTTTGAAAGATATTCATTGAATAAAAGACGGTACTTCCAATCTGGAGTATCTGCCTTTTTTAGGTGACTGAATGAAAGGTCACATTTGGGGGCTGTAATAAGCCATGGTGGGATGGGCTGACCTGTGGAATCTGCAATGTTATCCAAGGACAGACCCAATTCATCCAATTGTGCCCGAATGCGAAGGCCAAACGGAGCAATGACAGATCGTCTGTTCTGAAAACGTACTGCCCACCGAGGAAGGAAAACACATTCCCAGGTGGGATGCTTTGGTAAGGAACAAAGTTTTGAAGTATATCATAAAGATAGTTGCAAATGGCAAAGGTGTAGAGAAGGTTCATGAGATTCAATGTATATGCTTTGAACTGGAGAGGTACGGAAAGCCCCAGTGCAGAGTTGAAGTCCTTGGTGATGAATGTGATCCAGCATTTTTAAGGCCAAGGGTCTGGCAGAGCCATAGACCATTGATCCAAAGTAGAGTTTCGATCTGATAAGAGCATGATATATCTTCAACATTGAACAGCAATCTGCCCCTCAACTGGTAGAAGAGAGGACACAGAGGATGTTCAGTGCTCTTGTGCATTTGACCCGAAGCTGCTTTAACTGTGGTATAAAGGTCAGTTTACGATCAAAGATAAGCCCCAAGAACTTTGTCTCTGGGACCACTGGCAGCAAAACTTCACCGATATAAAGTTCAGGATCAGGGTGAATACCTTGTCAATGGCAAAAGTGCATGCATACAGTTTTGGAGAGAGAGAAATTAAAGGCGTTCGCCAGAGTCCACTTCCGTACACAATTGAGGGCAGTTTGTAGTTGCCGCTCAATATATCTCATGTTTGACGACTGACATGAGATGTGAAAGTTGTCGACATACAGTCCATTCGCAACAGTGAGAGGGAGTTGTCCAGTGATGGCATTTATCTATATACTGAAGAGTGTGACACTCAATACACAGCCTTGAGGGACTCCAAGTTCCTGTACAAAAGAATGGGAAAGTGTCAAACCCACATGAACTTGGAATCTCCTGTCCATTAAAAACTTTTTGATAAGCATGGGTAGATGGCCACGTAACCCATATGTATGGAGGTCTCGCAAAACGCCATACCTCCATGTTGTGTCGTAAGCCTTCTCTATGTCAAAGAATATTGATACAAGATGTTGGCAGTTGAGAAAGGCTTCTCTGATAGATGTTTCAAGACGAATTAGATGGTCTGTGGTGGAGTGCTGTCAACAGAACTCACACTGGGTGGGCGAGATGAGGTTGTTTGATTCAAGGAACCAAACAAGACGAGCATTAACCATCCTTTCTAAGGTCTTACAGAGACAGCTCGTCAAAGCAATTGGACAATGGTTTGAAGGAATCTTCAGATCTTTCCCTGGCTTAGAGAAAGGTAAAATAATAGCCTTACACCAGGCATCAGGAAAAACATTCTCCTGCCAAATCTGGTTGAAGACACTCAGAAGGACATCAAGAGAAGCAGGAGATAGATGGTGCAGCATGTCATAATGAATATCATCAGGTCCAACAGATGTACTGGCAGACCGATGAAGGGCCATTTTTAGTTCCACCAGGGTAAAGGGACAACTATAGTCAAAGAAACAGTCAGTTTGAAAGGAAAGAGGTGATCGCTCTGCCCGAGTCTTGATGGCCAGGAAGGTGGAGTAATAAGCAGAAGTGCTTGATACCTGGCGAAAGCTTTCACCTAGAGTGTTAGCGATGTTCCAGATATCAGTCACCTCCTGACTATCAGAGAGTAAGATCGAGAGGAGGACAAAATTATAGTGCCCATTAACCTTTCGAATCTTGTCCCATATGATCTTGGAACTGGTGGTAGAAGATATGCTGGCTGTGAACTTAATCCAAGATTCCTTCTGGCTGAAGTGGCTGGAGAACCCTACGGTTTACGGCCACGTCTTTTTTCTTTACTGTCTTTAATCAGAGGAGGTCTATCAACCTCCATGGATCCTGCTCTGGGTCGAGTAGGCAAGTTTTTGTATTGGAAGAGGAATCCAGTGACTGAGGACATGATCAAATAATTGTTTTGTCTCTTGTGGTTGGAGAAAACAATGTATCAGAAGAAATGCCTGTATTTGAAACTGAAGGATGTGGATCTTGAGGTTTATTTGAAGGTATGGGAGGAACAGAGATGGGAGTGGAAGTCAATTCATCAACTTTTTTAACCAACGAGGTCAAAAGGCTTTTCATTTGTTTTGAAAACGATTCTCTTGGAGGCACAGAGAGATCTGTCTGCACTCCCACTGTAGTTGTGGAATGAAGTGCAGAAGCATATGTCCGAGATGGAGTTGTGGACAGCAATGTCATTTGTCGTTTTCAAATGCTGCACCTCTTTTTCCTCCAACCATTTTGGGCAAGAATGAAAGTATGAGGGGTGAGAACCATTGCAGTTTACACAATGCGGGTTCATGTCACAGTCACAGGCATCGTGGTCCTTGCCTCCACAACGAGCACATGTCAGGGAACCATGACAAGATGTCTTTGAGTGGCCGAATCTCTGACATTGGAAACATTGAAGAGGGTTTGGAATGTATGGCCAAACCCTGCAAATGAGAAAACCTGCCTTGATGGTGGCTGGTGCACGTGGTGAAGTAAATGTTAAAATGAGGGTATTTGTTGGCAGTGTAACTCCATCTTTGTGAGTGGAGATGCACCTCACTGCAGAAACTCCTTGAGTGGAAAGACCAGCGAGAATCTCTGACTCGGGAACGTTCTTCAAATCCCTTTCAACAATAACTCCTCGTGAAGAATTCAGAGTAGCATGGGGTGTAACCTCAATAGGTATATCCCCAATTGCCTTTGAATTCAAGAGGAGTTCACTCTGTTGGGATGTGGATGTTTCAACCAATATGTCACCAGATCAAAGCTTCTTAACTGACTTTGAAGAGCCAGCAAGTCCCTCTAGTCCCTTTTGAATAGAAAAAGAAGACATTTGTCCTAAAGGTTTTCCCAAAAGAGAATGCAATATAAGAACATGAGGTATGTGTGTTACTGATGTTGAAGATTGCTGTTCTGAGTATTCAAGACGTGGTCGCTGACCCATTGACTGTTTTTTTTACAATTTTATTTAAATTTTTTGTAGGATCCATAGGAAAGAGGAAAAGTTTCGGTACCCACTGACCCCACCCACCATGGAGCCCTACAAGGGGACACACTACAAAGTCATGCAAGGACAATGCAGCAATGCCAGGGTTTCGTGAGCACTATACCCAAACACCAGCATCAGGCACAATGTCCACAACACCCATTGAGAACTTCCAACACTGGTACTTGGTTGGCTCTAGCCCAAGTGGACCAGCCGATTGACCCAAGGGGGGCCACCCAAAGGCTGCCCGTCTACAGGAATTCAAGGCCAAAGTGGTGTGTTAGGGTTGGATCCCTCAACCACCAGGATCCTCTCCTCCCCTTCACAGGTCGCCACGCAAGGCAAACACGTGGGTAGATGTTTAGATCCCAGAGAAGGTAACCAGACAAAACAGAACCTTCCCTCGGAGGTCCCCTCACCACGTACAGGAATCCAAACCAAGGGGGGAGGAGAAGAACAGAAATAGACTCAGAGAGAGACTAAATCCATCTCTAGCAGGGAATTCTCTCCAAACTACAATCAACCCAAAAAGATGTATATTAACAGGAACAAGAATGGACAAGGTGAGAAAATATGGATGCTCAGTAATCAATCAATCACAGGGCATGATCTATTGATATGCCAGAGGCAACTGAAGAGAATGCAAATAGGAATGCTCTGAGGAATTGGGGACTCTAGAGAGGCCCCAAGAGACTGGAATCTATCATGTAGGGAAAAAAGATAAAGTCTTGTAACTCAGACTCTTCATATCTCAGATGTAAAGAAAACAACTTATACCATCTACTAAGGATATTAATAGACCCCCAAACTAACCTCATAATGGCTGGGAGTCAAAACTCTTTTAAAAACTGAAGAGCCAAACTAAACCAAACAGACTCAAGAGAGCTTGCAGAAGAGAATAATTCCCAAGAAGGGACGAGAAGGAACAAGTCATCCATGTAGTTGTTAAAATGCAGAGGAAACGAGTGCATTCTCTATTCAAAATACTGCATGACTTGGTTAAAACGAGAAGAAAAGGAAGGCTGTGGGGAGAGCTCTTCAAAGTTGTCCAAAGACCCAGAAGATGCATCAGTAGCCATGTATATATAAAAGCAGGAGGTTGCAAACTGTGTTTGAGATAAAAAAACACATGACAGAACCAACCACATGATGTACAATGGTGGTGACATTGCTTTTTCAGAGTACCTTTAGTCATAATGAAGTGTGAAAATGTTGAGAAATGTATAGACCTCAGGAGTCAAAAGAAATGCAAAGACAAAAACATAACAAATCTGCTTACACAATCTTAAAATATATTTGATAGATACTTACTTCTCCATAGAAAAACTGACTAGCATCTAGATACTACTGCTTAAAAGTTTGTGAAAAAGTCGTTCTGAAAATTCTGCAGAATTGACGTATGAATAACCTAAATTTTAATAACAAGAGTAATACCAAAAATCGGTGATAGTTTTCTCTTGTACATATTGTAGGAATAATTAGAAATAACTTAAAATATTACTGGGGAAAAATATGTTGATGGCAAAAACACAGCTTTAATAAAAAAAACATGATGTATGTTTTACACCAGTGAATTATTTTAATAAAGCAATTGCCAGGTTAGTAACTAATAAATAACACAATGTATGGAAAACAAGGGACCATAATGCCTTACAAGGGTTTCCTTGGACATCCATCCTTGAGAAAAGTAAAAATTCATGCCCACCCTTTATTTCTAAGGAAATCAATTTTCCTCTAAAATTGGTGGCCTTCACTACTGCTGATGGTAAACTTCCATGAGCCAGTCATCCTCTTGGGAAAACGTCTTAAATGGAGCTTAACTTGCCTTTTCCAAATATTGAACTTAAATCCTCTCATCCTGTTGTCTTCATAACACAGCACAAAGAAATGCGCCTTTATCCAATCAATCCTTTGAATTATCTTTTAAGTTTAAATAAGGTCACCTCTAACCTTATTTTCCCAAGAAAAATTACAAGTTTTGAACCTGTTCCTATGAGATATTCCATTTATACCTGAAACCATTCTGATAGCTTTCCCCTAAGTCCTTACAGAACATCACCTCTTCTTAAATAATGACACCAATACTACACACAATATTCCAATAATGGCCTTAAGAACGAATTATAAAGAAATAATCATTTATTTTCACACAAAATAGATATGGCTACAAGTACCTCAAAACTTGAATTGAATTTCCTACCATCAACAATATTGCAGCTACTTGAAACATTTTGCAGGATAATCTTCTAATACATGGTGTGGTTCAAATAAATGAACATGCGATTTTAGCTACCAGAAGTAACTGGTTTAACTTCAGAAACCTAAATCCAGATTTGTTTGTTATGACTTTGTTAACTCTTTCACTACAGGCTTGGAATAACACAAGTCGTTCTACACATTTGCACATGTTAAGTACATGTACTATAGCTTTGATACATGTGCATCTTCACAACATTCAGTAGACTTTTAGTAAAAATTACAGGTACTTTGTATACAAAAAGATTTTAATGATATATTTATACAAAAGATTTGCTTGCAAAAATAGTGTTTTGTTACTAGTCTAAGTGTAAAGTGGCTTCCTGTTATAATTAAAAGTTTAGAAAAAATTTGATTCTTTGCCCCCAAAATCTCATTTGTGTAATATCAAAACTCTCAACTAAATGGTGTGGTTCAAATGAAGGAAAACATTTTAGCTACTATTACTATAAGTAGTTAGGTAGGTATTCAATGTTTATTGGCACAAAGCTACAAGGCTATCTGTGCCAGACAGGATGTGGTACAGTATAGGTATAGGGCAATTAAGGTAAAAAGTAAAATATGTAAAATTTGGAACTACCAGGAAAACTGAAGCAAGAAGTACACCCTTCCTGTCAGTCTCCTGAAGTTGGCCTTTCCAGTCCTGGGTTCAGTTCAAAAGAAAAAGAAAAACTAAAATGTGTAAAATCAAGACATGCCAGGAAGACTGAAGCATCAAGATCAAATTTGCAGTCAGTTACTTGAAGTTGGCCTCTCCAGTCTTGGGTTCAAGTAAAAAAAAAAAATTGAAATGTGTAAAAGAAATCATGCTAAAACACTATATAGTCCAATAAAAAAACTTTAAATTAAGTGTGAAAGACCATTGGCTCTTAAAAATGTAAAAACACGAGAGATGTATAGTGTCACCTATAACATGGGCCAAAGTCAAGGTCAAACCTGCCTTACAAATATCTTTAAAATAGTGTTGTTGTTATAGGTTGTAACAATGATATGGTAATAAAATGTAAATGTAAATCTCCTCTCTTCGATCCTTATAGAAGCAAGAGGGCCAAAGACCTAGAGAAAGTTTGATTTGAAAATGCTAGTTATTGTGTTGCTCATTCCAGGTTGCCTGTCATCTGGTGTGGTTTGGATTTAATAACTGGACCACAGTCCATGTGTGGGATGGTTACTGAATCGATAGATCCAGAACTGATAGACTTTGCTGCTCTGTCAGCCAGCTCATTCCCACAAATACCAACATGACCTGGTATCCAAAAGAATTGGATGGAGACAGATGATAGAGAAAGATGGGCCAGTTTGTTTTTGATATTGATGAGCAGAGAGTGGTGACTATCATGGAATGATTCCAGGGCCAACAGACAATTATGGACAAGAGATGGCATACAATTCAGCAGTGAAAACAAACTGTAGGGGGAGTCTGTGTGTCACAGTTGAACTATCACAAACCATGGCAGAGTCCACTGAGTCACCTGATTTAGAACCATCTGTATATATATAGGAATGGATGGATCATATGAAAAATGTTCAGCAAAGAAAGAGCGATATTTCCAGTTGGGTGTATCTGCTTTCCTTAGATGGCTCAAAGATAGGTTACAATTGGGGACAATAATTTGCCATGGTGAAACAGGCTAATTTGTAGAAACTGCAATTTTATTCAAGGATAAATTCAATTCTTCTAATTGTGCCTGAATACAGAGACTAAAAGGAACAATGACAGATGTAATTAAAAAGTATGGTCTGTTGTGGTTGGAAAACATAACTCCAGGTAAGATGCTGTGGCAAAGATCAAAGTTTGGAAGCATACAGTAGAGACAGTTGCAAATGGCAAATATATAGAGAAGGTTCATGAGATTCCACATACAGACTTTGCACAGGAGAAGTACGAAAAGCTCCAATGCAAAGCTGAAGCCCCTAGTGATGGACTGGATCCAACATGGCAGAACCATAAACCACAGGCCCATAGTGAAGTTTGAATTGGATGAGGGCACGATAAATTTTGAGCATAGAGTATTGATCTGCTCCCTAAAAAGTAGGAGAGGACACAGAGAATGGTTTTAAACATTTGATATAAAATTGCTTGATATGCAATATAAAATTTAACTCAGAATCAAATACAAGCCCTTAGAACTTTGCCTCAGGGACGACAGGAAGTACATCACCACAACAGAGTTCTGGATCTTGATGGATTCCCTGTTTGTTGCAGAAATGCATACAAACAGTTTTAGAAAGTGAAAGTTTAAAACCATTTACTGTGGTTCTTTTCAGTATCTGATTGATTGTAGTTTGTAGCTGCTGTTCAATAAACCTTATGTTTGACAACTGACATAAGATGTGAAAGTCATCAACAAAAAAACCATTTACAACTGTAGGAGGTAGCTGTTCACTGATGGCTTTAATCTTTATAATAAAAAGTGTGACACTCAGTACACAGCCTTGAGGAACTCGAAGTTCCTAATGGAAAAAAATGAAAGCATTAAGCCCACACAGATTTGAAATTGGCATTTCATTAAGAATTGCATGATGAAAAGTGGTAAGTTGCCATGCAATCCATACGAGTGAAGGTCTCGTAAGATCTCCACATTGTATTGTAAGCTGTTTCTAAATCGAAAAAACAGTAACAAGATGTTGTCACCTTAAAAAGGCTTCTCTGATTGCTGTTTCAAGGAGAATTAAGCGGTCTATCACAGAGAGTTGTCTTCGGAAGACACACACAGTAGGTGAGAGGAGGATGTTCTATTCAAGAAACCAAACAAGACGAGCATTGATTATCCTATCTAAGACCTTACTGAAACAACATGTCAAAGCAACTGGGCAGTAATTCAAAGGAATCACTGGAGCCTTTCTGGGTTTCAGAATAGGGAGTATGATAGCTTGTCGCCAAGCATCAGGATAGAAATTTTCCTGCCACATCTGATTAAAGGCAGCTAGGAGAATAGTAGGAGAATTCTGGGAAAGATGGCATAACTCATAATGTATATTATCAGGTCTGACTGATGTAATGCCAGACTGATAAAGTGCAAGTTTGAGTTCCATCAGTGAAAGAGGGTGATTGTAGCCATAGGAATGGTAAGTTAAAAATGAAAGAGGCAGATACTCTACCTGTATTTTAATAGCTAAAAAGGAAAGGAATAACTTCAAAGAGCTAGATACATGAGAGAAGTCCCCAAGAGTATTGGTAATGCTCTGTGCATCTGCAACTTCGTAGCCATCAGATATTAAGATAGAGAGAGGGGTAGAAGTATATCTTCCACTCACCCACCAAACCTTGTCCTATATAACTTTTGTGCTGGTGGTTGAAGAAATGCTGTAGGTGTATTTAATCCAAGATTCCTTCTGGCTTTGACGTCTGATTTGTTGAGTGTGTGCACGGGCTTGCTGAAATGCAATGCAGTTTGTAAGTGTGGGATATCTTCGAAATTTATCCCAAGCATGTTCGAGTTTTTCCTGTCATAGAACAGGCATAATTCCACCAAGGATGGGGATGCCGTGAGGAACATGTCGAGATTTTAGGGATGCAGCATGTAGCAGCTTGTGTAATATTGTTAGTTATTGCTGCTATATAATCATCTATAGATGGTTTACATAAAATGGCAGGATCAAGTTCTGAGAGAGTAATGAAAGAAGGCCAGTTGGCCTGGGCCAATTTCCACCGAGGTACATGGGTCAGGTGGTATTGATTACAGCCAATCTCTTGTAATATGATGGGAAAATGATCACTACCTCATGGATTAATGTAAACTTCCCAGGAAAAGCAAGTGAGTAGCAAAGGGGAACAGAAAGAAAGATCTATAGCTGTAAATGACTGACTGGGTGCATAAAAATATGTGTAAGACCCAGGTTGTGGTTCAGGAGCATATGCTCTATAGCACTCCCTCTCATATCAATACGGGAGCCACCACAGAGGGGATTATGCTCATTGAAATCTCCCAAATTCAAAAGGAGAATGGCAGTTGCTCAACGAGGATACAAAAGTCTAAGTGATTATAATCCATTTCAAGCGTACAGTATAGAGAGCAAATTTTGATGGTACAACTCAAAGAGATACAGATGGCTACAGCTGCCAAGGGTGTGGTCAATGACAGAAACTGGATGGGCATATGCTGATCAACCAGCAATGCAACTCCCCCGTGTCCCCATCCTACACATAGCATGTCATTTTGGTATAATAAATAGTGTCAGATAGTATTTGTAGGCTGTAGAAATGTTTGCTGCAAAAAGGCATATGGGATGATAAAAGACAATCTGATCTTTGATGTCAAGCATATCTGATTGGAAACCTCGATAGTTCCATTGAATTTGTGCAGCTATGTGTAATTATTTCAGCGGAGAAAATGGTAAAGAGTCCTTCTGCTTACAACTGCATTTTTTCTTTATTGGATGTGGGTCTATCGCTCTCTGTGGATTCTGTTCTAGATCGAATGGTCAGGTCTGAATGTATCAGTACACGTACTAATGATTGAGGGTGCAGACAAGTAGTTTAATTTTTGGGTATCATGAGAGACAAACCCCATGGAAACATCTCGACTTGAAGAAGGTGAAGTTCAGCAATGACTGGAAGGTGTGGTCAGGACAGAGATGGAAGAAGACACTGATTTGTGAACTGGGTTGATTTTGGGAAGTGTTCCATTAAGATGTGCTGATGAAGACTGTGTAGGGGATAGGGTAAGGTCTGTTTGGACTCCTACTGTAGTAGTATAACGGGTTACAGCAGCATAAGTTCTAAGTGAGATTGTCAGCTGTCTTGAGATGTACTTTTTCTTCTACCCATTTAGGGCAAGAGGTAAAATAAGGAGGAAGCATACCACTACGCTTTTTACAATGTATTTTGAGTTAGCATTCAGTGGCATAATGGTCTTTACCACCACAACAAGCACAGGTCAAGGAACCACAGCAAGATTGTTTTGAATGACCAAATCATTGACTATGGAAACATTGTATTGGATTTGGAATATAAGGTCGCACCTTATAATTCAGATATCCTGCTTTTATTGTGGTGGGAGTACGTGGTACTATTAATGCTAGTATTAAAACATTTGTTGATTCCAGAGTTCCATCTTTTCAAGTAAAGATTCGGCATACTGCTGTAACACCTTGGCTGGTGAGACCTGCAAGGATCTCCAATTTGGGGACAGTCCTTAAATCTCTTTCAACTATAACTACTCTGGAAGTATTCTGTATAGAATAAGGAGTAACCTCAATGGGTATGTCCCCCAAGGCCTTTGATGTCAGGAGTTTGGAATGCTGTGATGAAGATGTTTCCACTAAGATGTCTCCCAAAAACAGCTTTTTTACCAATTTAAGGGAGCCAGCAAGCCCTTCTAAATAAAAAATGGGGACATCTGCCCTAGAAAATTGTCACTAAAGGAATACAAAATTAAGAATCATGGGACAGATTCAAGTGGTGAGTTAGGCTGTATAGATTCATCAATGCATGGTCGTTTTCCAGTAGTTGGGTTTTTCTCGATTGTTTCAAGTTGTGTTATTTTTTTCGTTTTAGGAGTATCCAAAATAGAAAATTTTTTGGTGCTCAACTGACCCCACCCACCATGGAGCCCTACAAGGGAATGCACTGCAATGCCTTTAGGGCACTGTAGTAATGTCAGGGTTTTGTGAGCACTATACCCAAACACCAGTGTCAGACACAATGTCCACAACACCCATTATAGATGTCCTATGCTGGTACTCCGTTGACCATGGCCCAATTGGACAAGCTGATTGATGTGGGGGGCTGCCCCAAAATTGCCCATTTACAGGAATTCAAGGACAAAATAATATGTTGGAGTTGGACTCCTCAACCACCAGGATTTTCTCTTCCCCTTCATGGGTTACCATGCATGGCAAACATGCAGGTAAATGTTTAGATTGTAGAGAAAGTAAACTTTAAGAGCAGAGCCTTCTCTAAGAGGTCCCTTCACCACATACAGGAATCCACATCAAGGGGACTAGAAGTAACTGGTTAAAGTTCTAAAACCTAAATTTATTTAACATGAGCTCATCTACACATTTGCAACTAGTAAGTATATGTACTACAAAACATTTGATATACCATGTATATCTTCAGAACATTTAATAGGTTTTTAGTAAAGATTACAAGTATTGTGTGTACAAAAAAAACAGAATATTTAACAAAATATTTTTCCAATAATTTGTTTGTAAAAATAGTGTTTCATTACTAGTCTGAGTGTAGAGTGATTTCCTGTTATGATTAAAAAATTAATTTTGTCCCAAAAATCTCACATATTCATGTAATATCTAAAACCTCTCAAATACATTTCAAATGTTTGTTTTCAGCAAGACTATATTATGTTCTTTTCTATATCCTAACTATATGATGTTTGTCAACTGACCGACCTCATAACCATCATAAAAAACAAAAACTGGAAAATATAAATTATGCTTTTCTCATGCTAAAATCACTATTTATTGCTTTGTTTTTTTAATATCATGCAAAGCTGCATGAGGTCCATCTGTGCTAGCCATCCCTAATTTAGCAGTGCAAGACTAGAGAAGGCAGCTAGTCATCACTACTCAATGCCAAGTTTTAGGCTACTCTTTCACCAATGATTAGTGGGATTAACAGCCACATTATAACACCCTCACAGCTGAAAGGACAAGCATGTTGGTATGACAGGGATTCAAACCTGTGACCTTTGGATTACAAGTCGAGTGCCTAAACCACCAGACCAACTACATAATCTTCAAAAGAAACATAAAAGGGATATTTTTGTTATTTTAAAGAGAAATATACATAATAACGTTACAAGATCAGAGTATGTGATATCACACGTGTTAAGGCACTGACTGTCAGACCAAAATGACAATAAAAGTCATGCAGGAAAATGGAGGAAAACATTGGATTTTTCGCCCAAACGCATTCATGTCCAATAAATTTGTTTGAGAGATTTGCATGTTCTGCAAGTGCAACATATGCAAAATCCCTGTAAAAGTGATGGGTTCTCGGTTTCCATAGCTCAGTGTTACGCCACCAACACGCAATACAGTTATGCCAAGACTGACTGAAGCACAATGCAACAATGCCACTGGTCGCTTGGGAACAGGAAAATCTCAATCAGATGTTGCCAGAGCTGTGAATGTCCACCCAAGCACCATCACAAGGCTATGAAATTGCCACCAACATGGATCAACTCGTGACCGTCCACGATCTGGCAGACCTCGTGTGACCACGCCCGCACATGATTGCTACATCCAGTTATGTCACCTTCAGGATAGGACCACCACTGCAACGTCTACTGCCTCAACCATACCATGGCTGCATAGGATTTCTAATCAGACCGTATGCGACTGT
This sequence comes from Carcinoscorpius rotundicauda, assembly GCA_011833715.1. Taxonomy (NCBI): domain Eukaryota; kingdom Metazoa; phylum Arthropoda; class Merostomata; order Xiphosura; family Limulidae; genus Carcinoscorpius; species Carcinoscorpius rotundicauda. Next base: position 36,122,155 of record CM022406.1, on the reverse strand, counting down.
CAACAAGATTCTTAGGCCCCGTGTGCAACCCATCATGATGACAATCAACAACGTTTTTCAACTTGACAACGCCCGTCCTAATACAACCCGACTCACCACTGTCTTCTTGAGACACCACAACATCAACGTTCTTCCCTGGCCCTCCAGATCACCAAATTTAAACCCCATCTAACATCTTTGGGACGAGTTGGACCGACGTCTGTGACGACGACAACCTCAACTGCAGACTTTGGATGTTCAGCAGTGAATGTACAAAGTTTCACACATGTCATACAGAACTACCTGGAATTAACTTGTTAACAATATGTCTCAAATTTTGCCTTTTGCATTTCTTTTTTTGAAGAGTATATTATAATATGAAAATACAAATGTTTAGCCCAATTATCTTCAGTCTTATAATGCTCTATATTTATATACAAATTTAATTTTTATTATACTAACCTTCTAACAGTGCCAAGCTAGTATTGCATAACTTCCACTTATATGGTGCATGCAAATTCATGTTACTGTATTCAATAATATAAAACTGACCTTCAGTTTTTCCCCCTCTTGGCTGTGTTTTACCAGACCAGTATTTTGTAATATACAGTCACATTTCAATTATTACACATTATATATTTTTTCTTATAATTTATTTCTAAACAGTCATAATCTGTATTAAACTTATTTTTCTTAAAATATTGAACAATAAATCAAGTATAGCAGAAAATTCTCTTCTCACTACAATCTCTGTACTCAAAGTTGCAGCTGGACAAAGGTTATTAAGCCTTTTAAAATCCTACACATGAAGGATAACCAAAATATCATAAATAACTATAATGATACCACCCAATTCCACTATAATTTACAAAGCATGGTAACTAAGATGTATTTAGATAAAAAAAAAAAAAACACTTCTCACAGACTACAGACAACCTACCTCCTTAAAATGACTACAAAAACGACTCTAAGTTCTAAGCTGTTGATTGGTTATTCATGTCATATATTGGAGTAAATGTATATAAATGACCATTTTTAAAAATTAAAAGTGAAAAGGGCCACAGTGTTTGATTCAGTACATAGCCTGCATCTCAGGAAGATGAAAAGACACAAAGTTTGTATTTTCTATTCTACCTTGATAACATTAGTAATTTGAGTTCCTAATTAGCACAAAACTTAAAGACTTAGTATTTTGACATCACAAACATGTAATTTTTAAACAGTGCTGAATTCAATATACCATATGACTCATAAAAATCTATATTTAGATGCATTATTTTAATATTTACTTTCAAATTAAGAAATTAACTCATATATAACATTAAAGTTTGAAATATAATCTGCAATTTAATTCCTAACTTATTAACATAAATTATAAAATAGTAGTTCAATAAAATTCTGAATGCAAATCAACACATGTGATGAAACGACCTCTGACCCATAACCCATCACAAAAGGGTTAATTAGGCAGATGGAAGTGGAAATTATTTTGGTTTAATGCTTCCAAATGCAACTTAGATGGCATTCTTTTTAAAACATCTTGTGACTTGTCAGAGTTGAAATACATTATTTGAGGGAGACAAAGGTTTTTAGTCATCTCATTGAATTAATAAAAATGTTCAAAACATCATAATTCTTTTCCTACTTAGGTTAGCCACTTAGATAAAACATTCTTATTACATATTTAATAATTTGTAGAAACCATTTTTTTAAAGATGATAACCAGAACCTGGCAATCAATTTGTTTATGTTTGAGCATTGACTAACTTCACATAACTAATTAATCTAAGTTATGATTAAATCAATTAATTTAATCAAAATATTGCAATTAGATTTCTCATTACTTACCAGTTAATTCAAGGCTGTTCAGCTTATTTAACCTCACAACTAACAAAAATTATCCACTAATCTAGATTGCTTCCTTCTGTCCAAGTCTCATGAGACAATAATCAATTTAGCCTAATGTTCAATCAAATTCCATAAAATCTCTTCTTATCATACTCATTTTTGTTTATCAAAACTAGCTGAAAATGACATAGGAAGGTCTATTACAAAATTTGTAAATCATTCAGTAGCTACTAAGGCAAACACGATTTTAGGTTGTATACTAAAACACTGAATATAACTCAAAGAAGCCCTACTTATACAGCAATAAAACCAAAATTAAACCAAAATAAAGAAACAACTTTATACCTATACTAATTAATAACTTAACATCCACCTGCAATGCCTCCTACAATCCGGGACCCATTTATACTCTCATCCTTAAGACTTGTCCATCAAAAATCACATTCAAATACTCTCTCTTTCTTAACCTGAAGATGACCTAGAAAGGTCAAAACGTTGTTCTCTCCTTACCAGTAAAAGTGTTAATACCCATACCAGCCATTTTGACATGTATGAATATAGCTCAGTTCAATGGTTCACTAAACGATATACTAGTTAGACCTCATTTTGATCATTGTTTTTAGATTGGGTAACTTTTTTAAAGAAAGAATACTGAATTGTTGGAAAGAGTTCAGAAGCAAATCTTCAGAATAAATTCAAGATTGAAGGGGGTTGCTGTATGGGAGCAGATTTAAATCTCCTAACATATTTTCACTGTAGTTTTTTTGTTTTTTTTGGTTTTTGAATTTCATGCAAAACTACAAAAGGGCTATCTGCACTAGCTATCCCTAATTTAGCAGTGTAAAACCAGAGGGAAGGCAGCTAGTCATCACCACCCACTGCCAATTCTTGGGCTACTCTTTTACCAATGAATAGTGGGATTGACAATCACATTATAATGTCCCCACAACTGAAAAGGCGAGCATGTTTGGTGCAACAAGGATGTGAACCCACGACCCTCAGATTACAAGTCACACGCCTCAACCCACCTAGCCATGCTGGGCCTTTTTCACTAAAGAAGAAAGGGACCGGAAAAAACACAGTTGAAATTTTTTAAGACTATTGGAGGTTTGGAATCCATAAATACTTTCATACAAGCTGTGTAGGAAGCTAAAATACACAACATAGTATTAAGAAAAGCAATATCAGCTAAAACAATGTTATTTTTCTATAAGAAATGATAAAGCTAAAGGAGTTTAGGAGACTGTGTATTTTAAGTGATCAGAGTTGAGTATTAGAAATTTTTGTATATGTAGTTTTCACTGGGATAAGTGTATAAAAATGGACTAGGACACATGGATCAAATAACCTTTCATGATGAAATTCTAAGTACCATACTTCTGGATGAAAACTGAAATAATCTCACAAATGAAAGATATTATTCACCACTTCAAAATTCACCCAATTACTTTCCTTAACAAACTTGTTCATTATAAAATTCTCTTAAATGGTACAACTACAAGTATGCAACATTTTTAGTTTTAAGCATTACATAACGTAAAGAATAAAATGCAAGAGTTATAAGTATATTGCAGTATTATTTATTAATAAACATCTAACTGTCTTAATACAGTGCACAAACTTTGAGAAAAAAACTCTCTATCTGGTGTTCGGGTATACAAATATGTATACCCAGGAGGATCACGTACACTAGAACTCTTACTCTATAAAAAAAAAAAACAACTATTACTAATAACAATTAATTTTTAAATTTAAGCGCTAGAATATGTATAGATCAATGTCTTGCACAAATATTACAGCGATAATACTAAGTTAATAACATATTACTGTTTCATGCAGTATATACTATAACTATTAGTAAGTGGGCCATCTGAACCAAGCCTAAAGTCATAAAGGTTGTAACTCCTAACGAAGCTAGGCCCTAAAGCAAAAAAACAAACAAAAAAGAGTTGAGTCTTACCATAATTCTAATTTATTTATGAAGTGAAACTATTATGGAAAAAAAATAATGATGTATGTTTGCTACCTGAGAGTAATTGCTCAGTCTGCAAAAGCAACTCCTAATAAGAGCCATGATGATTTCAGTGAAAGAATCTAATACGACTCACAACCGTTCATTAACAAACTCACGAATCAAGATATTGAAGGTTACCCGGTCTGTCTATACACGACAGCATTAGTATTACAATATGAAAAATAATAACAAAATTAAAAAAGTGCACAAATGTTTTTCAAAATTACATTTTATGTTGTTTTTAAAGAAAAAAATATAAATTTATTATTATTATATCGTTTTCATTTTTGAAATAAAATACGAATTTTTAACAATACAAATTTGGTTCGTTTTTTTTTTTGTTTTTTTTAACTTTTAAATGCTCTTGGTCATAATAAATTACCAAAACATTATATTACACAAATCACACATATGGTTAATATTTGGCTTGTTAGTGGAAAATAAATATTGAGCAACACATTGAATAAAGAAAATATTTTTACACGACGTTATAATAAGGGCGTGTCATAAGTGTTTTGCTTGAATGAACATATTGATCAAATTTAAGATCTGAAATGAGTGTCATAGTATCCCGTTCAGTCAGTGTCTTAACTATATAATAAGAAGTTTTGTGGTCATGCCACAGCCCAAAAAGAGTAGAGAATTATCAGTAGAGCAGATAGTTCGTATAAAAGCTTTGTAGTGATGCTAGTTAGACTCTCCGACAAATTGGTGCAGACTTGCAATAATCCCTAAACACTGTTAAGTATACCTTAGATAGTGAGACTGAGGCAGATAAATTTGAAAACAGAAGAGGAATAGGTACACCACTTAAGCTCAATAACACTGATATTAAGTGTGTTCGTTTATGCAGCTTTCGGGACAGAAGAAAGATTACCGCTGATTTCAAGCATTAGATAAATGATCATGTGACAAAAAATCGTCTTAACGTTCAGTGTCAAGAAGACTCAATGATTGGAATATTTGGTTCTGCAGCAGTTGAAATAACCTTTATTTCAATCTCCAATTATTGTCCATAGACTGAAAATTCTTAAAATATACAGAAAATTAGACTGTTCATTATTGGAAAAATGGTGTTATGGACGTATGGGTCTATATTTGAAATATTTATTTGGTTCAACTCAAAGAGACTTATTTCAATGCGTGGCAGTGTGATAGTTTATGGATGTTTTCTGCTGAGGCGACAAGAGATATTAGCAAACTAGATATAATAATGGACAAGCGCAAGCAGCATCAGATACCGATACGTCATGGTATACTCAGTGATTTACATATTATGGGTAAAGAATTCCACTATCATCAAGAAGATAATGAGCCCAAACACTCATCCAGCCTTTGCAGAAATGACTTAGATAAGAAAAAAGTTTCTGGAGTCATCCAAATGATGTAATGGCTCTCCAACAGAGACACGATTTCAACCCAACTAAGCGGATCTGGTATTTATCAGATCAAAAACTTAAAAATTCAAAAGGTATTTCTAAAGAAATTTCATGGGAATGTATTAGAGATGTTTGGAGTAAATCTCTGTTTGTTTTGGAATTTCGCACAAAGCTACTCGAGGGCTATTTGTGCTAGCCGTCCCTAATTTAGCAGTGTAAGACTAGAGGGAAGGCAGCTAGTCATCACCACCCACCGCCAACTCTTGGGCTACTCTTTTACCAACGAATAGTGGGATTGACCGTCACATTATACGCCCCCACGGCTGGGAGTGCGAGCATTTTTACCGCGACCCTCGGATTACGAGTCGCACGCCTTATGCGCTTGGCCATGCCAGGCCGATGGAGTAAATCTAAACAAATATTTTGATTAAGTATGTTGCAACAGTATGTGAAAGACTGTCTGCGGTTATTAAAGCAAAAAGGGGACACACAAAATATTAACTGTTTTCTGAACTCAAACACTTCCACAGAATTTCTATTACACTAAATATGAAGATTAATAAACTTTTAATGCTTTACCTGAGAACTACCTACCATTATTCTGTGAAAGTTGTCTGAAATCTATTTTTTGACTTTGTCCTTACGCTTTTGCACAGTAGCATAAGTGTGTTTGAATAGCACTTATACTTACTAAGAATTCTGATAAACAAAATCATTCCTGTTTAATCAATTAAAATACTCAATTTGAAAAATAATTGCCTTGAAAACTTTTTAACGAATAACACTTGTTTGTTTATCGAATTTCGAGCAAACCTATACGAGGGCTACCTGTGTTAACCGTTCCTAATTTAAAAGTGATAAACTAAAGGGAAAGCAACTAGTAAATACCACTGACCGCCTGCTCTTGAATTACTCTTATACTTACAGAAAGTGAAATTAATTGCCACATTATAATATTTCAACGTGAAAGGTGGGGTAAGTTTGGCGACGGAACTGTTCAAACAGTATTTGTGCTTATCTTACAGCAAAGCCATATCGAGTTATCTGCTGTGTCTACTGAGGGGATCGAACCCTTGGTTTTAGTATTGAAAATTGATAGACGTACTGCTCTCCCAGCGAGGGACTATACATAAAGAATAAGCAACAAATATTTATATTAAACATATATTTTAATTTTTAGGCCATAACTAAGAAAAATATCACAAATATACTTTATTCCTAAAACCAGGGAAGAAACTTCAGTTTAGTTTGTCTTTATCAATTGTTTGACGTCATCTTATATTAGTAATAAAATAAACCAATAAACTAAAATGAAAAGTTTCGAAATAATAAAGCGTTTAACAAAAATAAAATTAAAGAATATCGAAATTAATGTTAATGAAAAATAAAGTAACTGTGAATAGACAAATAACATAAATAAAGATGGTTACGTAAAACTACTTAAATCTGGAACAATAAAAATATTGCATTTCACGCAAAACTACTCGAGGGCTATCTGCGCTAACCATCCTTAATTTAGCAGTGTAAGGCTAGAGGTAAGGCAGCTAGTCATTACCACCCACTGCCAACTCTTTTACCAACGAATAGTAGAATTGACCATCACATTATAACGATCCCACAGCTGAAAGGACAAGCATGTTTGATGTGACTGGAATTCGAACCCGTGACCCTCGGATAACGAGTCGAGTGCCTTAACCTCCTGGCCATGCCTAGCTCGTTAAAGACTAAAAATATTATTAATAAACGCAGTGTACTATTTTGCTTGTTCAATCCTCGTTTAAATAAAATGTTCGATAAAATTTACTTTACATACAGTTATAGTTTTCTCTTTAGCTTTTTGAGGGTTTTAAATTGTGCTCTACTTATGAGTTCATTAAACTCATTCAACATTTGTTTTATATGCTTGAAAGTGACTTGTTTTTGATTTGGTGTGTTCTTGTTTGCGAATTGTTTACCACTTAGTAATAGGTTTAGTATAAAAAAGTTTAACACATTTATATTTATATACTACATAAGATATTTTGAAGATAAGCAGGCATTCGATCCTTATAACTGCAGAAATAGTTTACTCTGCATGAAAACTTAAAAACACATCTTAGTTTGACTTGAGGATATGGCATAGTGTGGGTAAATGGTTCATAATTAGAATATCCTGTTTTTATATATATGGCTGGATTAAATAATTTTTCATTTGTTGGGTAACTTTCCAGTTAGGCTGCATAGAGATATTTTCATAATGTAAATAGTTTTGAATAACATTGTTCATAATTATTACTGAAAAGGCGTTTTTTATTTATTTAAACGTTTGTTTATTATTAAATACGTGAGCGTTATCAATGTTTTAAATATGAGAAAAATTATGAAGAAAAATTTATTACGGTATAAAAACTTCAAAAACCTAGCTCAGTGGTATGTATGCTGATCTTCAGATTTCGTATTTCGATATTTTCTATTGATCCTAAATCGCATCACATTTTTATATACACAGGGAGTTGTCGTACGATGTCAAAATTGGTTCAAAAATCTTTTTTTAAATCTCACGTAAGTTTGACACTTAGTGCAGTTTGTGGTTTTTCACTATTATCCACATGTGCACACGATATCGTTTATCAAAGAAAAACTACTTCCTAATCATGATAATTTGTAAATTAGTCTACCTAGGTAGTTTTATGTGATCAGGAGTTAGTATTAAAAAAAATACATTTTTTAAGTGAAACAGTATCTAAAGGATTTGCATTTGCTCTTATCACATGAAAATCTGAATGTTGTGTCTCTATCAACTCAACCAATGTTCATTATTACCTAAAGGAATTTTGAGCCTTTGAAAGGAATGTTCATTAACATTTCAAACTGATCACATCGTTTTGCCCCTGATGTGAAGCGTATTAGTTGGGCAAGCACCATTTTGATTACTGGAAAGACAAAACCTTATCAAAATATCAATTGAGAAATAAAATTCACTCCAATAGCTTAACCACCTAGACTACCTCGTTCACGCAAGTATAAGCCAGTGTGAAAGCTTACCTCGGATTAAAAAAAATATTAATCAATGAATAATCTAACACCAGAAAAAACTAAGAGTAAGAAAAGTACATAACATAGTGGGAGAGTGCTTGACATCAGTAAGTGATTTCAAAATAAAGTGTTTGTTAAATTAAAAACAATGTAACTTCTAGAAGAAATGTCACATTATATATAAACTCCAAGATATTTTGTAATAATAGATATGATAAAAAAGATGTTTTAATTATAGATGTGATAGATTACATACACATTTTAATTAATCACTCATTTCATGATTTTTATTTTCCTTTTATGTATCATATTATGTCTTTCAAATGGTCGAGCGATGTTGGTTGTTACTGTGGATCCGGGGGTTCAGGGTTCACCTTTCTTTATTAAACACAAAATCTATACTCCACACCATGTAGCCGTGAGTGTGTTATAGTATTAATGGCCAAGTTCCTTTAACCAACTAGAGTAATCGAAGAATGGTGGTAGGTTCTGTTGACTAGCTGCTTTGTCTCTAGTCTACCAGTCCAAAGTAATAAATTGGAAAGTGTAAATAATTAATTAATTCCTTCCCTACAAAAGGCTTATTATATACATATCTTGTATGCAGGCGTGTAACTGTCATTCCTTATATTTTATAGAGAGTAAGGTGAACATTTGTAGTTCATCAATAGTACAGAATTCTTGTCACACGAACGGACTTCTAGCTACGTATATGGTTTTGACAATAGTGTGTTGGTTAAGGAATGTAGCAAAGCTCCGTTTATTTATTTATCTTTTGTTCTGGGCATTCATATATGGCACCGTGTACACTTTCATGTTGAAAAGATTGATTTAAGACGAAATGCACAAATTATGTAAATGTGAATAATAATTTTTCCCATTGGCTCTTGAAAGTACATCACATATATTTTCTAGGGGAATAAACATGCACTGAACAGTTTTAAACAAACCGTGAGATGCACATCAAATACTTCTTCATTATTTTATTTTAAAAAATCATACTGATATAATTCAAGGACTGTATGTGTATTTTCTTATAGTAAAGTAACATCGAGCTATCTGCTGTGTCTACCAACGGGAATCAATGCTTGATTTTAACGTTGTAAATCCGTAGACTTACCGCTGTCCGCATGGAGATTCTTCAAGAACTGATATAAAGCTATTTCAGACCGGCATAGCCAGGCCGTTAGGGGCATTTACTTCGCAATCTGAAGGTCATGGGTTCGAATGCACGTTCCACCAACCATGCTCGCCCTTTCAGCCGTGGGACCGTTGTAATGGTAATATTTAATCTCACTATTCGTTGGTAAAAGAAGAGTTAGCAGTGTTGTAATGATGACTAGCTGCCTACTCCATAGTTTTTCACTATTCAATTAGGGACGGCTAGCGTAGATAGCCCTCGTGTAGCTTTGCGCGAAATTCAAATAAAAATAAAGTTATTTATGCTATTTGATGTTGATTTTAAATGGTTAAAATATTCTTTGATCAAATATATCATTCATGAAATGTCTCCATGTTACTTGGCAACTCAAAAGTCATTCTATTTTGTAACAAGAGCACCGACTGTAAATAATCAGTTCTGATAAACCCTTTGCAAGCAGTTTTTTCCCGTTTTTTTTTTACTTCTTAACTATAATCTTAGTCTTACCATTCACAACAAACAAAGATCACTTCGATTTTTAACTAGATAGTAACAATTAAGTATTTTAACGTCGTGATTCGCGAAGTTCATTTACCTTAGTTATGAAAAAAAAGAAAAATAGTGTATCCACAAAGCCAAACAATAATTTGGAAAAATGTCAAACAGAAACCTTTATGGCTGTCGATATAACGAAATCGCCCCTCTAATACAGCGGTATGTCTACGGATTTATAACTCTAAGATTATAGGTTCGATTCCCTTCGGTGGGCTCAGTAGACAATCCGATGTGGCTTTACTATAAGAAAAACATACACACACGCACACGACGAAATGGAGTAAGGCCCTTTACCCAGGTTAAAATGCGCCATTTGCTAAAGGTTTTATTTATACAGTCTTTCATTTGTTGTCCCCCAGTGGCTCAGCGGTATGTCTGCGGACTTACACGCTAAAATCCGCGTTTCGATACCCGTGGTGGGCAGAGCACAGATAGCCCATTGTGTAGCTTTGTGCTTAATTCTAAACAACTTTCATTTGTTTGTTTTGATGTTAAAATTAAAAAGGTATAATTTATTATCTTTATAAATAATGTGAGGTTTGTTTTTTACTTAAAAGTAACGTGCATGAACGATTTTTTAGAGATATTAGAACATAAAAAGATAACGTTTCGAACTGCCTACTGGGAAGTTACCACAATGTAACAAATATAGGATCGATTCAGTGTAGTTACGTTACTTTAAGTAAAATGTTGGAAAGAATATTCTTCAACTCCAACAGTGAAGATTAAATAATATTTTTAAACAATAAAGCTATCATTTTCGCTCAGAACCTACTCACACAGATAACTTAGTAGATTTGTTTTGTTTTTTTGGAATTTCGCACAAAGCTACTCGAGGGCTATCTGTGCTAGCCGTCCCTAATTTAAAAGTGTAAGACTAGAGGGAAGGTAGCTAATCATCACCACCCACCGCCAACTCTTGGGCTACTCTTTTACCAACGTATAGTGGGATTGACCGTCACAATATAACGCCCCACAGCTGGGAGGGCGAGCATGTTTGGCGCGCCTCGGGCGCGAACCCGCGACTGTCAGATTACGAAGCACACGCCATAACGCACCAAACAGGTTTTACTGTAAATATGATACCGCATATTAATTTTATTTAAATACATTTTAATAGATTTTACACCATAAATATTTTAGAACAGAAAAATAAAACAGAAAAAAAAATTACTGTCACAGGTTTTTGTGTGCTCTCTTTGAAACCTGGTCTCTAAAAATAATGAGTGATAATGGTTCGTTCAATTTGTCATACAAAAAATGAGCACATATGTTGTTATCACGGAAAAACTAGGATATTTAATAGCATATTATTTAAGTCGAATACATTTAATAATAAAAATTTACGATCATACTATAATTACAGTAATTTGCCAATACCAAAAACATGGGCGGATTTGCTTCTCGTGTTTAATGTTTATGTTACAGAAAAAAATAAAAAGGAAAGAAAGGAAATTGATGCACGCATGGTTGTTTTGTTTGTTTTTTGAATTTCGCACAAAGCTACTCGAGGGCTATCTGTGCCAGCCGTCCCTAATTTAGCAGTGTAAGACTAGAGGGAAGGCAGCTAGTCATGTAGGACAATATAAAATCTTTCTTTTACTCATGTTTAACACCCCAATGCCTAACTTTAGTAATTATATCGTTTGTTCTAAATGAAAAAAGACAGTCTCTTTGTGATAAAATCGTTAAAAGCATTTAGGCCAATATGCAGTATATTTGAAAGTGGGAGTCCTAAGTTATGAGACTAAAAGTCAACATGCATTGCGCAAAGCGTGTTACTTCTAGGGGAGTCAGAGGGTATGCGACTATTTCAAGTCACAAATGCAAGTGCTTCATCAGAAAAATGTAAGCTACATAAAAGAGTATTAAATACCATAAGCATCTGAGTTATAACTATATAAACATAAATTATTTACATTACAGAAATAGGGGGTTCGGGCGAACACCCGCTGGATACGTACGTTGTCTTTGGTTTAGTTAATTTAAACCATATCGGTGTATCTCAGGACAACTGATATGAGTATTATCACTTTTACTAATAAAGCAGACAACAACGTTTCGACCTTCTTAAGTCATCTTCAGGTTCACAGAAAATCGGGTTATCTACTTTGTTCACCGCGGAAGAGCGAATCTTGAATTTTTGCATTGAAAATCCGTAGGTCTACTCTTACCCGAGAGAAGACCAATTTGGTATGTTTTGAATTTCGTGCAAAGCTAAACGAGGGTTATCTGCGCTAGTCGTCCGTACTTTAGTAGTGTAAGACTACTTAGGCTACTATTTTACCAACGAATAGTGCAACTGACCGCCACATTATAATGCCTTCACGGCTGAAAGGGCAAATATGTTTAATGTGACGACGGAGACTATCAAATGCTTTTAATCAGTAAATTTAGTTTCACGAAAACATTTCACTCAAGAGCAATAAACGTTTACATTTATCATTATTATTGTTTTTTGTAAGAGCAAAGCCACATTGGGTTATCTGCTATTCCCATCGCACGGAATCGAAACTCCGATTTTAGCATTGCATATCCGTGGATTTACTACTTGTTTTGTTTGCTTTTTTTTTAAATTTTGCGCAAAGCTACTCAAGGGCTATCTGCGCTAGCCATCCCTACTTTCGCAGTGTAAGACTAGAGGAAAGGCAGCTAGTCATCACCATCCACCGCCAACTCTTGGGCTACTCTTTTACCAAAGAATAGTGGGATTGACCGTCACATTATAACGCCCCCATGAACATGTTTGGCGCGACCCTCAGATTACGGGTTGCATGCTTTAACCCACCTGTCCGGACTTACTACTGTCACACCTTAACCCACCTGGCCGGACTTACTACTGTCACACCGACAGAATACCATAATTGTCACTGAGTCATTGTTCCGTGACCAAACATCCTTCCTATCTCTTTGTGATTGAAGATTTGCATTGTACCATGACATTACGCTTTATCAATTAACCGTTTATGAATAACATTAATTTATTTTATTTTTACTTTAATATTATTAAAAACAAAATATCAAGAAAATAGTAAAATGTTTAAAGTTGTTCGGAAATTATTTAAAAACAAACAAATATCACATTAATAAAATATTAACCTGTTACCCAAAGTACAACTGTTGTAGTTCACTACATGTACTTTATATTTTCCTTCCTTAGGCAAACAAGGGCGAAACATTTACAGTACATTCTTATGTATACCAGTTGATACTAAAAACGGCACGCTAACTTAAATATCGTCTTGTCAGCCTCAGATCTATATATAGGACACAAGAGAGGAAGTTAGTACAAGGAGACAACTTCACGTGAAAACTGTTCATAAACACCATATGCCCACCACTTTTCACAGATAGCTTATACATATCGATCTATATAACCGTTTTATATTTACATGAAGAACACAAACTTTAAAAATATAAAAATATTTTTCAACAATTTATGAAATAAAAACAAAAACTTTTTTGCTTGCAATAACTTCACAAAATGTACATAGAATTACTTACTGTGCTTTCAGCTTTATTTAAATTTTTTAGCGCTGAGTGGCTGAAATCTAGATTATATTATAAATTTTTAAGCTCGTATTCACAAATGAAAGAATTTCATCATGTTTAGCCCCCCAGTGGCTCAGCGGTAGGTCTGCGGACTTACACGCTAAAATCGGGGTTTCGATACCCGTGGTGAGCAGAGCACAGATAGCCCATTGTGTAGCTTTGTGCTTAATTCAAAACAACAACAAATCATTGTTTATTTTTAAGTCTTATTATTTTTTCCTTTATTGTGTTTTTATAGTCGTCTTTGCAATAAAACGACCTGTTTTGCTGTTTCTTTCAATTTTTGTTATTTATAGTTCAAATTATTTTTTATTCGTATTCGGTAATTGAAAAGAAACTATTTATGCGCGGTGTGGCTTGGAAAATGCCATATTTTACCGTACTAAAATTAGAAATAAAATTTATTTTTATTCAGGCATATTCAGAAATATATTTAAAAATATTTATAGAATTTCCTCTTTGTTTGTTTGTAGCTAATGGCAAAGTTGCACAATGGACCATCTGCGCTGTGCCCACAACCGGTATTGAAACCCAATTTTTAGTGTTATACGCCCACATACTTACCACTGAGGGAGTTCTCTACGTTTAATAAATGCTTTTGTGTGTGAATAATACGTCAGGCATCGTGAACTTACTTTAATCACAACCTAAGCCTCAGTTTATATATTACAGCAGTCTATAGATTTACAACCCTGAAATCAAGAGTTCGAGTCCCTCGGTGAACTCAGCAGATAGCCCGATGTGGCTTTGCTATAAGAAAACGCACATTTTCTTAACCTAAGGCTCAGAATATATTCCATAATGATCATTTAAAAGATCTTTGATTTTCTTGGTCAAGTCTCTTTTCACCTGAGATATAGATAATGCCCAAGTCGCAGGATAGTGTAGAGATGTTTTTCGATGAAGTATGCTACGATTAGTAATTACTAACGCAAACAGCTACCCGTATGGCGATATTTCTTCTAGCACTACTACTACTAATAATAATAGCATTCTTCCAGTGTGTCGGCATTACCAACGTCACCGACTATCATTTTCGCCCTCTACACTGTGTTCGACATTACAAAAGCCGTACACGTAACATACTTGTTGATTGACCTAGTTATTTAAGTAATTAGGGTTAGAGCAACGAAGTGGCTACCTCCACCGACTATTTTAAGTACGAAAGACCGAATATGTAGTTGTGTTGAATATATATACATTAACTAAGGGTGCAGAAAACCCACAATATACCCCTGCATCACAACATATCTCATAAGACGATTCTTAACACAAGTTCTGAATCGTATCCTTCTCATAAAATATGTACAAGTTGAAGCTCGTGAAATTATATTTTTGGATGTAAGATTTGTTGTTTTGCGATCTAAATTAGGGAACATGTCTTTGTTATACCATGGTCTCTCTCTCTCTCACACACATACGTGTGCGTTGATCTAATTTGTAATGCCTCTGTGTAATGGTATAAACTTCCTTAGTTGTTTTTATGCCTCAACTCGTACGTGTATTTCAACACATTATTAATAACGAAAATGTGTTGTATACAAGTATTATTTTACAACAAATTAGTTTACTAATTATAATTGTTCTCACTTATCTTACTGCGTTAAAGTCCTTCGCTTCATAACAGATTTTGGGTACACATTTATAGAATTCTGATAAAATTTTAATCTCTTCACTATTTCCTGAAAGGTGTCACTGTCTCTCTCTGTTACCCATATGTAAAGTTTTGTTAGAGTAATGACCTTCTAAAGGTAGATAACTTCTCCTTTATGGAGATAATTAGGTTACACTTAACCACATGTCAGATTTTCGTTTACTAATATAAGCTACGTTTCCACAACTCTTTACAAACTTGAAAGAAGTTCATACTTTGGTTTTCTCATTCTCTCTGTTGTGCGTTTTTATGTTTATAACTTAATATTTACTTAAAAAGTCTTAGATAAACTCTTCTTTGCATATTCTTAAGACTGACTTGACAGAAACCTACTCAAACAAAATTTCTTTTACCGAGAGCGTGCATTTTAAAAATTAAAAATTGAGATGCAGTCAAAAGAACTTGGAAGCTACATTTTCCATTTGATCTCTTCATGATTTCAAATAGATTCAGCTAATGAAACATTAAAGGATTTATATGTAAAAAAACAAAATATTTATTGTTTATTAAGTAATCCTTATAACACTATAATGATATAATACTTTCAGACCTGTCAATAACAACACAGTAAAAAATAAAATATACATGATGCTAAAACTTTGTACATAGTTTAATTTTAGTCCTAGCATTTTTGTATACAAGTTAAAGTGGCCAATATCTTAACAATATTTTTTTTATATAAATAAGAAAAATGTAACAGCTTTGTCAACTCCTTATTCAATGTTATTTTAAAGCATGTGATGTATAAATATCCATGTTTAAATGCATGAAACTAAATATATAAATACATTTCAGCTAAAAAATGTTAGTATGTATATATATATACATATATGTTAGAAAAGATTATAAACGTTTTCAACATAAACATGTTAAAGCCTTTAGTAACAAAAACACAAGTTTGGAAATCAGAAGTTAATTGTAACCATTGGTGAAAACATGACATATATAACAGTCTGCTTAAGCAAAAAAGTTCTAATACCACATCATCAACATTCATAACTCGCAGAATCCACTGTGACATCTTACAAATTCTTGAAGTTTGTTACAATCTAACTTTCAGACAGAAGCCTTTCAAATACTGTTCAATCCAATTTAGTTTTCTTAGTTGAATACAATTCTTAAAATGCTTCTATTAAGTGATACTATCTTAGCAACACAGTTGGTGCTAACTGTATTGTTGTTTATGAATACACATCTTAAATCATTAACTGAATAAAATATTTAGTCATTTAAATGTGCTGCTTCTAAATGATACTTCAATGTTTGAAAGAAAAATGGAGGTAACACTTCACATCCTGCATGACTGCACCTTGCTTCACCATTCCAGGCTGTTAACTTGAAGTGTTGTATTTGGATTGGATGCTTGTACCAAGCCCAGTCCTTCAAATTCTGGATTGCTCGTGCCTTACTGTCTTTTCCACTACCAGTTAATTTATCTGGAATTGTAGGGTCAATGACATCCAAAGGAATACCAACTAGTTTCAAGAACCAAGTGGCAAAATCCTGACAGTTCCAAAAGAAAATGAAATACCGTCCAAAGTTAAGGATAATATCTGCTGCTAATTCAAACAAACATCTGAAACTCAACTTTTTAAAATGTTGGGGAAAAAATTTAACACTCTTTGTATCCATGAACTTATCATACTTGTCCTCAAAAATCTTTTCAAAGTTTAACGTTACAGACTTAAAATTTTTGTGAGTTTCATAAACATGAGCACAAAAACTTTCAAACACTTCAAATTTTTGATTACAACATTGGTGTTTTATGTTATCACCTTGGGGAAGTCTATGATTTTCTAAGTGATGATGAGCCAATGCAGCAAATGAATTAGTTACAATATCACAGCTGAGATCAGGACATTTGAAACTTCCAGCTATATATTCTTTCTCTTCATTCTCGAGGTCTACTTCCAGCTCTAGTCGAAAAGCCACTTTTTCTACATTTTTTACTTTGATAATAACTGCTCTGTGAGATCCTCGAACCAATGGCCATTGCTTCAGGCCAAACACAAGATCAATTCTGTCATCTGTGCTGAAACCTGATTTCTCAAGTTCTTCTTTACTCTTCTGAAAAAACATTACAACTGCATCTGGAGAAGCAGCAGCAGCATACAATGTATTGTTTGCCATCACCTCTTTAGCCATCTTGATATTCTCAAATCTAAAAATACACAGATACATAATGTAATATCAAGATAAGCTTTTATGTATTTTATTCAAAAAATGTTGTCTCCTGGTGGGAAAGTGGTATGTTTAAGGACTTAAACTAAAAGTGAAAGTTTGATTCTCTACAGTGAGTGCATCAGATAACCCACATTAATTTTGTTCAAAAACAAACAAAACAGAAAAGGCAGTGCATGTATTCATGGTTTTATTATATTTGTCATGAAACATTATAGAAACATTTCATATTTTAAATATACTACTACTTAACACACAACTGGTATGTTAAAACATTTGTATGGTAAGTAGTAAAGTGGGTTTAAATGATCCCTGTGTTGTTAACTTCAAAAATATTATCTTTATAATATAGTGGGGTCAGAATGACCCTTAAACAGTAAGAAAGAGAACCACAACAGCACAACAGTGTTCTGCTCAACACTCAAGAACTGATGGAGAACAAACCAAGGTAGAAAAATAATCACGAAAATAACAGCATTTGCTAAGTTGGAATATCAACTTGAAAAATCAGTGTGTCATTCTAACTCCACCCTGTTAGCTAAGCATTAAAAAAATTACACAAAAAAATTGAAATCAATACCATCAATATGATAACAGTTCACCATAAATTACCTTGCATGTCCTGAATGTACAAGATAATCATGTATTAGTGAATGTAAAAAATTATCTATTTTAATAATATCTACTTCTATGCTTGGAAAGGAAATTTGTCTGTCATTCATGGCAAGTTTTAAATCTTCCATTTTTTAATGAAATAAAACTATTCCACAGATACAGACATTTTAAATGTCACCAGCATAATCCATTTAACTGTGCATGTACAGAAAAGCATGAATGAATCTTGTATTCAAAAGGTCATTTATATATAATATGTATACTGGTGCTAAGTTCTGGATCAAATAATTATTTCCCAATATGGAAGGTAGTTATCACTTGTTTTATGTTAATGCAAACCAACAGTCAGTAAACTGAGGCAGAAAAATTTTACATTTTCAATGATGAACAAGGAGTCTACAAAGATTACAAAGTGTAACATATTATACAGTATAATTTTTTTTTATTTGTGCATGTGCAAAGTTACACTATTTGCACTATTTTTTCAATGCAGGGAACCAAATCTTGTAATTAAGTGTTGAAAGTCCAAACATTCACCACTTATTCACCAGTAGATGGCTCATAAGGTAGTCCACTCATATTATTGGTGTATGTGAATTTATTCTGGAAATTCAAACTTGGAGAAAAATGCAATTAAATTCCCAAAACATAGAATTGCCTACAACATAATATACATCTTGGCAAATGATTCTGCCATTGGATCACCTACAATTAGTTTCAAAAGAATTAAAATATATGACTGCACATCAGAGGAGTTATGTAATTTTTTTAAAAAACTAGCAAAAATTGCAAATAAAATAAAATAAGAATATCAAAGAGTTAATAAACAAAGATGTATCAAAATTAAGTAACAATATAATATTTGTAATAAGGAATGTAATTTGTACAAATCTGGAGATGTGACAATTTACAACAATGAAATGATAAAAATTACAGATGTCCAAAGAATGAAGGTAAAAAATACCAAATTAAGAGTTCTATTGAATGGTACAGACGTGTAGTACCTGCTATGTTGCTTAACAGTCTCCAAGATTTGATACAAAACTTAAAAAAATCCAAATGAAACTATGATAAGAAAATAATAGCATTACCAATTAAAATCTACTTATCCAATATAGTCAGAAAACTGTCCAAAACCATAGTTATTAAAACAAAAAAAATTAACAATAAAAAATTCTGTTAATAGACGAACATGCATTGTGGTTATAAATATCTTTTAAAAGTTAATAATTACAATCAATACCATTCTTAACAGGTTGGCTCCCACACAACCCACTGATGAGTTGTGCTCTATTTTCTTTTTAAAGGGCCACTAACTGGTTGGGACACAATGGCTACATATACACTTTTCTTAAAAAAGTAATTGTAAAATGATTAGTGAGGCCCTGGAAAATATTGACAAATTAGTGAGCCAAAATGTTAAAGCATTAGTCTTACAAAATGATAACATGAAAATGACAAGAGACCATTTAGTCCTTCATGAGAATTCTTGGTCATCCACCTTATATATTTATGGAAAGAGCCAATTCCACTTCTTAAACTTTCATAAAGAACCAGCTGCCACTACTGTCAGTAAAAACTTATTCCATAAATTGTTTAAAAATAGTCATAACTAGATACTAGCCTGTCTTTTCAAAATTTTATATGCAAAAAACGGCTCTTTTGGGCTCAGAAAACACTTCAAATAGAAGAGCGAACAACGTTTCGACCTTCTTCGGTCATCGTCAGGTTCACAAAGAAAGAGGTAACTGGCCGGAAGCTGACCACATGTTTGGAAGGCCAGTTACCTCTTTCTTTGTGAACCTGACGATGACCGAAGAAGGTCAAAACGTTGTTCGCTCTTCTATTTGAAGTGTTTTCTGAGCCCAAAAGAGCCGTTTTTTGCATATAAAATTCTCAACAAGTGGGTTTCTCGACATCACTGATTGTCTTTTCAAAACTTTTGATTTTCCATCCTTTTGTCTTCAGAATACAGCACAGAGAAATGAGGCCATAATATTGTCATTTCTCCAAATAATCTTTTAGATTTTAACGAAATCACCTCTTACTTTCCTTTCTCAAGAAAAAATAAGTTAAGAAATCTTAAGATATTACTATAAAATAATCTGTCCATGAAGTCATCTTAGCAGATCTCCTCTGAACCTTTTCCAACAATTGGAATAATAAGTTTTGATTTTATAGCTTCTTAAAACTACATTAAAAACTTGGACACCATAGGATCAATAGTTAATCGATTTTCAAGTATTTTGCAAACCTCATATATATCACAAATACAATTCAATGTTCTCAAATGTGTTAATCTGGAAGATTCTCCTTTATGTTTTGTCATGGTGAAATTAAAAATGACAAGAGTTCTACATCACAATGCTATTTGTAATTGTTGTGGTTGTTTTTATATCTTTATCATCTAGCTATTAAACATTCTTCTGTGTTTCTCATTGTGTTCTTGATTTGTTTTTTTAATATTGTGGCATTAGCTTTGAACACAGGTTTTTCATGTGTTAAGTTAATCACAGATTGTGCACCTGTAACAATATTTCTACAGTTATACAAGTTCAAGATAAATATTTAAAAGCATATTTAAGATTATAAAATTCCATTCCAGATTTGATCAATATACATATTTATTCATTTTTAAAAAAATCATTTGTTACTATGTATATACAAGGTAAAATAACATTATGTATTTAAAAATCATGAAGTTTTTTCTTTTAATTCCATGCAAAGCTACAAGAGGGCTATCTATATTAGTCATCCCTAATTTAGCAATGAAAGACGAGAGGGAAGGCAGCTTGTCATCATCACCTATCACCAACTCTTGGGTTACTTTTATCAGTGAATATTGGGATTGACTGAAACTTCATAATGCTCTCATGGCTGATAGAGTGAGCATGTTTATTGGTGAGATGTGGAGTTGAACTTATGACCCTCAGCTGCCTCTAACTACCTGGCTTTGCTGGGCCAATCATGCACTTGAAATATAACTTGTGCAGTTGAAAAAATCCTGTGGTTGAGTCCCAATATACTAGTGATGTAACATGTTATATTTTTTCTTATTATTGTGTAACAACTGTTTGAGCTATTCTTACACTTATGGTTATCTTTTAAATAGTAAACTTAGTCATAGGTTTTTCATTATTTTGTTTCAATTTCTTTGTTGTAAGGATTGTATATTGATTTGAAACTCTTTTCATACATAAACTTTGAACTGAAATATTATTAATACTAACCCAGAAAATTATGTGTTCTCTCTTATTTTGAGATTAGATTCTTGGTCTTATAAGTTGCCCTT
Source organism: Carcinoscorpius rotundicauda (assembly GCA_011833715.1). Classification (NCBI taxonomy): domain Eukaryota; kingdom Metazoa; phylum Arthropoda; class Merostomata; order Xiphosura; family Limulidae; genus Carcinoscorpius; species Carcinoscorpius rotundicauda. The sequence continues at coordinate 36,100,930 of CM022406.1, read as the reverse complement.
GAAGAATGAAGGTCACCATCCAAAAGCACTCAGGTTTGTTATGCTTTCTCTTTTCCCTTATTTTAATTTTGTTTTTCAAGAAAAAAGTTAGTACTTTCTTGCATGTAAACAGTCTAGTGGGCCTTCCTAATGTTTTGCTCATGTAATTGTACTATTTAGCTACTCTGAACATAAAAAAAACTAAGGCTGTGTGATTTTTAATAAGATCTGGGGATTCAGAATCATCTAGCAATGCATATAAACAACCTGTACTATCAGCTGTTGAGCTCAAAACTAGTTTTTCTGTTTAAATAATGTTCTTACACCATACATTAATAATAATACTAATAGTAGTATTAGTAATAGTTTAAGGGTTGAGTACTTGGTATCATAATCACTATAAAGCACTAATCTGCAGTTTATAGATATTGGAAATTTAGAGCCCATTTATTAAAACCCTTATTTTATTGATGTTGATATAAATATAAATTATGAGGGAGACTAGCAGAAAAAATGACGCCGTTTTCTTTGAGTTGTATTCTGACAATTGTGTTTTTTTAAGAGGATAATTGACTTACAAAATGAGTAGCCGACTAATCGCTAACACCAACGATGTAAACACTTCACACAGAAGTTGAGCCTCGAGGAAAATTGACAACTTTCTGAAAATAAAGATAGGTTAACACTTTTAGTTGTTGTTCACATGCTATTGATATCCTTCAGTAATCGCTTAACAATCTGATGATTTACTTTTCTCAAAGCCGCTTTAGAATATTTCAGTTATCTCTTTCAATTTTAACTTCAATGCTCCCAACTCTCTCGACTTACAAGACTTCAACTACTGTTAAGACGATGCTCCCTCTCATGGTGGCATTTTCTTGTTAATGTTAAGTGATTTGCTAAAAAACAACAACAAATAAACAAACTAATTTGTCGTTTTTTAATTCTTTTGTTTTGTTTTAAATTATTATTCCATGCTTTAAATTTTATCATTTAATTATTTATAAAGGTATATCTATATTTTTAAAGCTATGAGCTAGTAGTAACTGCAATATTTTGTGCTTTATAATTTATCTTGAAACTGAAAATATCGTTCAGTTATTCTTGCCATCGTGAAGCTTTGCGCTAAATTCCAAAACAAACAAAGTGTTGTCTGAAAATTTTCTAGAAAGTTTTTGTGTACCAACAAAAAGTAATTGTTCTGTAGACGTCGCCCTTACTTTCCCCAGAAAGTTTGAAGATTAGTCTTCTCAATTTGTTACAGAGAGTTACATAATGCAACATGAACTAATCGATAAGTAGATCGCCGATCTAAATATCATAAATAAGACTCTTACAGGTCAAACAGTGCAAGGCTAACATAATCCAAGAAACAAACGTAGCTTTATTTTAAAAGGATTTCGTATGTAAAATACGATTACGCGTTTGTGTGTATGACTACTAAGTGGAACTGTATTGTGAATACGAACCGATAGTGCGGTCATATACATTGCTGGCCAAAATCTTAAGGACAATGAACATAAAGAAGAAATATGCATCCAAAGCTCGCGTTTGTTTTTGTTTTTTGGAATTTCGCACATAGCTACTCGAGAGCTATCTGTGCTAGCCGTCCTTAATTTAGCAGTATAAGACTGGAGGGAAGGCAGCTAGTCATCACCACCCACTGCCAACTCTTAGGCTACTCTTTTACCAACAAAAAGTGGGACTCACCGTCACATTATAACGCCCCCACGGCTGGGAGGGCGAGCATGTTTAGCGCGAGGCGGGCGCGAACCCGTGACCCTCGAATTACGAGTCGCGCGCCTTACGCACTTGGCCATGCCGGGCCCCCGAAGATCGCGGGTTCGAATTCCCGTCGCACCAAACATACTCGCACTTTCAGCCGTGAGGCCGTTATAAATGACGATCAATCCCACTATTCGTTGGTAAAAGTGTAGCCGAAGAGTTGGCGGTGGGTGGTGATGACTATCTGCCTTCCCTCTGGTCTCTAGGAACGGCTAGTGCAGATACCCCTCAAGTCGCTTTGCACGATATTCAAAACAAAACCCTTAAATTTTTATATGCAAAAACGGCTGTTCTGGGCCCAGAAAACACTTCAAATAGGGCCCAGAACAGCCGTTTTTGCATATAAAAGTTCTCAACAAGTGGGTTTCTCGACATCACTGAAAACCCTTAAATACATTTATCTACCCTTACAAACCTCACATGTTTAGTCACGTAGTGTAAAACTGACCTTTAAACTAAAACACCGTATCTCAATAGGTTGTGTTATTTTCTTCATTAGCTTTAAACTACAATAACAAACATCAAAGGTTATCTCAGTATACTGACATATGTAATTTTGAAATGAAATAATAATACTGATTTTATTTCATAGGGTTATTTAGTGACCGATTAAGTTCTATGATGATATTTTAAATAGTATATTTAGGGTTACTGATATTTTGCTTTAACCGATAAACAACCCCGATACGAAAAAGTATTTTTCCAATGAACATCGGAATTGTTATTCAGTTTATTGAACATTCAAAGTATTTCTGCTTTTATCACAACAGTGACTTGGAATATTATTTTGAAGAAAAAGAACACCTTTCCTCCGTTCGTGGATTTTTTAAAAATAATTTCGAATAAAATATTAGCTACTGTTACGAAACTTTAACATAAATAGAACTATGCTTTGTACCTGTTATTACTCTAACAAGAGGCAGTGTCTTGAGAACATACAGTATTTGCACTTATTACAGTATTAAAAGAGAAAACTAAGAAAATCACCGATTTTAAGATATTTAAATAAAAGATAAAACAGCTAGATAGAAACACCGATTTTTAAAAATAAAATAAAATAGACAAGCCCTTAATATATTTAAGCTCAAAAAGTATTTCCAAGTTTATTTACTGCATGAAAGGAAATGCGTCTAAATTATGTTTTACAGAACGGCCACCTCCTTGGAATACGAATTGAAACGACTTTCAAGATAACAAACAGAATAAAAAATAACCAAATGATAAAAACCAAAAAAATTCTGTTATCGTTAGTGTAAACTTTTATAGCGTATGTTTACAATCATTTATGACTGTGCTATGTACCGTTTTATATTCATCATGCGTTTTTTGTGTGCATACTCAAAACTATCTTTAATTAACCGACAGAAAAACTGAACATGTTTTCATCAGGTAACTAAAGATAGTTTTGAGTATACATCCAAAGAACAATTTCGACCTTCCTAGGTCATCAACTTAACCTGAAGATGACATAGAAATGTTAAAACGTTGTTCTTTCCTTATCAATAAAAGTGTTAATATCCATACCCGCCGTTCTGAGATACATTTTTAAGTGGGTTTTTGATCATTAAAGAAGATTACGTCTGTTTTAACTGTTTATGAACAGTTAATATTTAACGATTATATTGTTAATATTTCGTCACTTATGAATGTCAATGTTCTGGATTATCTAGTTCAAATAAAATCAGTTGGCTGTGAGATTGCAAAAGGAACGATGAATATTGTATACAGGCAGTAGGATATTTTTGAAACTTAATGTGTTGCGTAATGTGTAGAAGCAGTACCAAGACTTATAATCAGCGTGAAAGATAATATATGTACCATATTAAGACGTAAAAGATATTTTATTTTCTTAGGAGTTTCTCTGTAAATATGATTTATTCTAATTCAACAAGATTAACACTATTTTCAATATCAATATTAACTTCTGCACACAAAAAAGGCATACTCACTTTAAAGGGAGATGTTTCTCAAGTATTAAGTTATAATAATAAAAGTGTGTATAATACAAAAGTTAGAAATTATTATCTTTAAATATATATGTGTACAAGAATAATGATAAAATGTTAATATTTACATAAGTATATATAAAATAATCTATGATAAATAAAACTTAATCTAATTTAGAGTTAATCTGCCTCTTTCATCAAATCCTGCCTTCTGACTTCCACATCTGACATTAAAACCACCAATGTGAGCACTTAATCTTTTATCTCCTCGTCTAACAAAGAAGTATCTTTCCGATTCACACCCAACTGCCATGTGAACAAAAGGTGTGGATACGGATATGTTTCCAGAAGTCGGAGATGTCCGAAGTACACGACTGCCATAGTCCTTTGTTACTCTAACATCACCCCATGAATTTTGTTTAATGCGAACTCCAGCAATGTTCCACACTTCATCTCCATTTCGAAAGGCACGATGGTACGCCCCAACTAACGCATCGAAACAATCATTTAGTGCAACTGTTCCGTAAAAAGAACTCAGATAAAATATATCTATGGAAAAGTCGTAATCAAGATCCTGAAATCTTTCGGTGGTAGACTTCGTTCCTGATGGGTCAACAAGGTACACCAAACTGTGTTCCGTTGAGGTAAATGTTATCCCGCGTTTAGTTATTTTGGCTAGTGTTTTACCCGTCTCTGCACTGACAGTGATACCTTCTTGCAGAATACGACCACTTGGGTGTAGAATGGCGCTATAATCACCAGCATTATTTATAGAAGCGATGCAATTAGCAGGAAAATTAACCATCCTGATAGCACGATCGACTGTGATGTCCACTCGAACGCAGTGTCTTAAAATAATTGACAAGGTCCCACATGAAGTTACAAATGGACCACCAAAAGGGAATTTGTTAACATCTTGAAAATAGAAATCTTCAAAATTGAATTCTGATTCATCTCCATATCCGTCATGCAATGAAGTATATGGCATTGGAAATATGGGAAATGACGTCATCTCATAGTATGGGTAAGCGAATGGCTGCTGAGGTTCTCCCCATCCATCTTGCTCATAGAGAAACGGACCATCTTGAACGTCAAATTCATTGTTGTTTGAATCGGTTTCTGGAAAGTAATTGTACAAATAAGGTTCAGTAGCAATCAAGGGGTCTTCAAATGGCTGTGAATAATAAGGTTGGTAACTGGGTAAATACGAATAGTTACACCAATTAAGGTACCGATCAAGAGGGTTACTAGCCCAATGGTTTTGCGACATTTGAAGTGTCAATAGCTCATATTCTGACAGTCCATCAAAGCCCGGGTGCAAATTTAAGTCATCAGGAATACAACACATGTAATTACATTTTTGCCTTCTCCACATAATCTTAACTTTCTAGACAGAAAAAAAAGAGAAAAAGTGAATGTAAATTAGTAAACAAATTTAGCTAAGTTTAGATGCTATTTTATGCCTATATTAATTAAATAAATGTTTAAGTTTCATAAAAACTAAGAGCAATGCACCCAGGAAAATTGAAAATTCTACATTATCATGTCATTAAATACAATTTACGATAAAACAAAATGTTATTCTAAATGTATATTTTCAAATAAAATAAAATAAACGAATTTACAAACAACATACATGTTGTTCCAATCAGTTCACTGCAAAAAATTAAGATACATAAAATTATGAAAGCGTCTGTAACAGAAATGTTTGAAAAATTGTTTTTATGTCTTAATGCTTTGGATTTTTCTCATGCGTAATTTGGTTTTTAAGTGTTAGAAAGTGATGGAAAAGAAAATTAAATCAAAACATAACACTGAAATTACGACTGCTGCTGATAATTATTTTAAAGAGGGAAATTAACTTTAAAGATAGTTGAATACGTTACTACTACGCTTGCAGTAATCTATTTTCCTAATTCCTTTTGTTCTCTAACGGGTAAGCGGCAATCTTACAGACTTTAAACGCTAAAATCCACAGTGGACAGAGAGTGTTTAGCCCACTGTGTAGCCTTGCGCTAAAATAAAGAATCTAATTATTTTACTGATCGAATTGTAAGAGCTTTTTGGAAGCAATTTACTTAGACAATTTCTGTACTGACGAAATAACTTGATTTAAAAATGACATATATATTCATGTTTTTAGTTTTTTTTTGCTGGTATAAATATCTGTAAATCAAATAAACAATAGCATCAAAACTCCTTTACTTGCCAGGCCCGGCATGGCCAGGTGGTTAAGGCACTCGACTCGTAGTCGAAAGTCACGGGTTTGAATTCATATTACACCAAACATGCTTGCACTTTTAGCCGTGGGAGCATTATATAATGTGACGGCTAATCCCACTATTCGCTGGCGGTGGGTGGTGATGACTAGCTGCCTTCCCTCTAGTCTTACACTACTAAATTAAGGGCGGCTAGCGCGAATAAATCTCGTGTCGCTTTGCGTGAAATTCAAAACAAACCAATCAAACAAAACATTTAACTGCACATTAGTTTAGGAATGTGTTAGGACTGTTCAATGACTGAAATACATTGTAATAGCACTCAAATGCACATTTCTTTATGGGATTGTTGTTAAAAAACGTTCAAGAAATATGTATTCACGACGTTAAGAAAACACGCAGGACTTCTAAAGCTGGAAATACGGTGAAGCGTACTGCACTTCTTTTTGACGTCCCTATTAGCTCAGCGGCAAGTTTGAGGCTTTACACATTAAGAATCTGGTTACAATGCCTGCTGTAGAAATAGCATACCCGTGGTGGGCAGAGCACAGATAGCCCATTGTGTAGCTTTGTGCTTAATTCAAAAAACAACAACAAACAACAGAAAGAGCAAGGAGAGCTCATTGTGCAGCTTTGTGCTTAGCAGAGAAAGGACTATTATTATGAATACAATAGACCACCATCCTCCAAATGGTAAAAATGTTCAGTTATTTGAAATAATCATTTAGTAACTTAAACTTAATATTTTATTTTTGAGTTTATTTATGATTAAGTATTACTTTATTACAAGTTAGAGCTTTAGTGTAAGTTTCGATCACGATACTAGTGCGATCATTCTTAAGTACAAGTCATAACAGCAAAGGTTGTAGTATTTAAATCAACGTTCAATAATCTAACAATGCATTTGATGAATTTGTGTACTTGTAAATGATCGTAAGAGTAATCGAAACGTCGACCTCTGCTAAAAACAATCTTTTAGGTATATGGAAAAGCTGTAAGTTGTAATAAAATAAAACTCCAAATTAGCTCGACTATATGTCGTAATACATTTTTAATTGTATTACTAGGCCTTAGGCCTATACTTTATTAGCGTTACAATATTTGGGCTTAATTTATATTCCAACTTAGGCCTCATTATAGACAAAATTTTTCTGACATTAATTTACAGTAAAAGTACATAAAAATAAAATAAAATTAAAATGGGTGCCTTGTACGAAGTTTGATTTTAAAACATTGAAAAACATATCTCGTGAAAAATAAACCTTTAATAACAAAATGAGGTAAGTAATTGACTTTTCTCAACGTGGTGTTAAGTCACTACGTACACTTTCCAACATAGATCAGTTACAATTCGATTTAGGAATCGCATGTACTCGTGCACTTAACGTGTTAACAAGGAAAGAATGACATGAAAGAGGAGAAATAACTGTCGGTTTCTTAAATATATATATATATACTTTGGTATATGCTTTTACATTTATTCTGTCTTTTATTGCGAAAAGATATTTCAGGTTATTAAGTTCGTTTTCACATTCAGTACCAAATGACTTCCATGACAATAATAAGTTGTGTGTTCTAAAAGAATACCTCATTATATATATACTATATGTTATAATTGTCCTAGTTTTCATTGCTGGAATTTACGTCATTCTCATTATATGTATCCACAAAACATTAATTAATGGTATTTTGTACTTTATTAGTTTTAAAGCGTTATTTATTATAAATGTGTCAATTGCAAATGAACTAAAGTTAAAACTGACTATGATAGTATCTGTGTAGACCACACGTTATAGTTGCGCCGTTTATTTTCTTAGCATCCAATAATAGGTTTTTATTCGTCTTAATTTATTTTAAGCTGAAATATTTAAATTGTACTTAAAGTTTATTTGATTGTTTTTATATTTGCGAAATTCTGTTTAATCTTGTAGTTCCAAATGAGTGAATTTTTATTTCATTACTCAAAATAATATATGATATATCTGATGTGTTATCGGATTAAAATGCTTACATTTATTCAAATTATGTAAATATGTTTGCACTTAAATTATCTCGTTAAATTTAAGAGTGAAACAAACTTAAGGAGAATTAATATATTATTAAGTCTGGGGATCGGGGGTTAGGATACTCCACTTGCAGATTGGAAATGGAGAGAAAGAAACCTGTCATCGAACATTCTTGCTCTTTTAACATGGGGAGGATTTGAAATCTAATGTTTTTTTTATTGTGAAGATTGCTACCCTTATCAAAGAATGGCTGCAGTTTTTCTGAAGTGGAAACGTAGTTCCTTTTGAAAAGTAATTGCCTGTGCCTTTAACTGAATATGACATATCATAGAAGACTTGATGAATGCCCATTTACTGACCTTATTAATTTAGCTAGTGTTGGAAATGGAGTATATTAACGTAGAAAGTGGAGACAAAGTGAGTAATAATTCTCGTACATTGGCTGAATAGTCAATTTCATCTCAATTCTCCAGGAAGTATTTATTTTTTGAGGTTTTCACAGATGTTCTGTTGCACCATTTCAGTTGGCAAGACATTACTAAACTGTAACTACACCTACTTATTCTTCTGAAGAAATCTGTGTAGATTGTCATGACAATGATGTACATGCGTGAAGCAATCTGTGAAAAGCTAGTTTTGTTAGCGATGATATGTAGAAGTTGAAACCTAATGTTCGTGCAAGTATGCAATATCAATTATATTTTGGGTAGGTGTGATATCGGTGTATGAAACTCTGCACAAAATCATTCATAACAGGAGGCTCACATCACTCTTGCAGGAAATGTTTTGTTTGTTGGTTAGCAAAAGGTTAGTCAGATCAAAGTGAAAAGTAAGTAGGCGAGTTTAAACATTGAGGAGAATGAAATTCAGAAACAATGCAACTGGCAAAACAAATGTAAGTCTTGTTTGATTTTGATGGAATACTTTCTACCTGAGATTGCAATACTCTGTAAGAATCCAGTTCAGAATAATTTTGAGCATTCATTAACAATGCAAGATCAGTCATAGCATATGAAAATACTGACTGTGCTTCAATGATGGAGATGAAAAGAAAAATCGTTCAGTTAGGTGTAGAAATTCTCTATTGTGTAGCTTGAATAAGATAGAGATAGAAGAAAGGTATTGCTGTCAAAGAGCTTCAATGTTGGAGTAATTAGGCCATTGTCTGAATGGTTTTGGCCACTTGTGTAGGTAAAAACACTGTAGGCTCACACCATTTCTTTTCTCCTGGATTTGAGCTCTGTTAGTTCAGTGGAAATAATATGGCACATTACATGATACTTGTTAACCATTGTCATGGTCATAACAACCCCAGTTACAGCTAATTTAGGTCAAGCTTGAGACCTGAGGATGCCCGCATTAATCACTATATCACAAGTCTTGTGGATTGCGCTCAATAGGCAGGTTAGGCGTGAGCACACGTAAACGTGCAGAAAGGAGCTTGACAGATATTATATTTTCATTTTTCACATTTTGGTTCTGATGGCATATTTCAGGAAGAAATGTTTTGGATACAGACTCCTACAAAAATCCTCCAATCTTGACAGAGTTCCCCCAACTTGTTGAAATTATTTTTAATTAATATTTTGAATTCTGGTTTTTTCTAATTCAGATTGAACGTGAATACATTCTGGGAATTTTGCTCATTCACTCTTATAATTGACATGTCTCACTCTTCTGCTTTGTGAAGCCCAGAATCTACTAGAAAATTGTGGATGGAGTCAAAGATGATTTTTTTTATTTAGTGTTTTAATGTTTACATGTTTCAGAAATTAGGGTTAACACCCTTATACTGTATATATTTATTTTTATTTACAATTGTTTGTGTTCAGAATTATGATTTTATACACATTTATGGTGCATAGATGTTTACGTATAAGAATATTCTTTCTACGTAATTTATATATACATTTTTGTGCTTAGTTTGAATTCTTTTGTATGCAAGTATTATGCAGGGTGGTCGCTAGAAAAGCGGAAAATTTGTCAAACAGCTAGTTATTTTTACAAAGAATAACTTTTACAAAGATTTTCAAAGGCATATGTTATATTACACTCATAGATGCTCAAAATTATTAAAATCATGCATTTTATTCATGATGTAAAGAAATCAAAATAGAAATGAGTAAGCACGCATTTTATTCATGATCTCATCTAACCCTCAAATTTCCCGCTTTTCTAGCGACGACCCTGTAGTTCAATCCTCAATGCATACGTAAAGTGTGTTTCGTCTTTGTCCGTGCCTTTTGTTTTAGTACTTAAAACCAGGTTTGCTCTTTTAATAGAATATTTTGAGAATCTAGATTCAAGAATTATTATAGTAGTTTCAGTGGTGCAACATAGCAAGACCTAATGTTAACCTTTAGGTTTATTGACCTCTTAACTTAAGTGAACGGATAGTGCCTTAACTTAACTAGATAAAGTAAATCGTTTATTTACATTAAAGAAAGGAATTTAAGTATTTGAATTTTGTTTCAATGTATAATCTGGTTAGGATTTGAACTGCAGTTTAAATATTGGTTTTAATTTTGTTAAAATGGTGAAGTAACTTTTGTACGTTAATTTTATTTATTAGTTGTTAATTTTTACTTCAAGTTTAACGTTACCAGTTGTGGAGCGAAGAAGATCATAATATCACAGTCTTGTAAAATACCTCACAATCTTATAAAAATGAACAACATATAAGGCTTTGTTTGTTTGTTTGTTTTTGGAAATTCGCACAAAGCTACTCGAGGGCTATCTGTGCTAGCCGTCCCTAATTTTGCAGTGTAAGACTAGAGAGAAGGCAGCTAGTCATCACCACCCACCGCCAACTCTTGGGCTACTCTTTTACCAACGAAAAGTGGGATTGACCGTAACATTATACACCCACACGGCTGGGAGGGCGAGCATGTTTAGCGCGACGTGGGCGCGAACCCGCGACCCTCGGATTACGAGTGCACGCCTTAACGCGCTCGGCCATGCCAGGCCATACATATAAGGCCTAAATGCTTTAACTCGTGAAAACGAGTTGTTGAAGCGTAGTTAGATGAGTCTATCAACTCACGGTGTGTTATGCATCGAACTTGAATAACAGTCACATCAATGAATATATATTTGAAAAGGTGAAGTAACTGGACCAGCTGTCGTATCATGTAAATATTGCATAGTTTTCAACTTGTTATCCATTATGTTTCTTTTGTGATCCTTTTATGTTTGTATTGTGCTTAGTTATTAATAAACCGTATGATAAATATCGTTTGGTGTTTTGAAATTTCGTTTGTATTGTGTAAATTCTATTTATTTTACTAAAATCGATCTGTAATACAATTGGCTAGTATTAATAAATCGTCTCATAGTTGACATTTCAAAATATTGCACTATTTAAGTTTAAATTAGTAATATGATTTTATTTTGATGTATTTTTGGTTTAATTTGGGCTTTGTATTGTTCATTATTAATTATAATGTTTTTATTTAAGTAATATTTTTTACTTTATTGTAATGTCGATTCGAGGATCTTGAAAGTAAGGAGGGGAATACTTTTTTTTACTTTTAAGGATAAATGGAAGGATTTGTTTTCTGTTTTTGTTTTTTATGAATTTCGCACAAAGCTACTCGAGGGCTATCAGCGCTAGCCCTCCCTAATTTAGTAGTGTAAGACTAGAGGGAAGGCAGCTGGTCATCACCATCCACTGCCAACTCTTGGGCTACTCTTTTACCAACAAATAGTGAGATTGACCGTAACATTATAATGTCCCCACTGCTGAGAGGGCGAGCATGTTTGGTGCGACCGGGATTCGAACCCGCGACCCTCGGATTACGAGTCGTACGCCTTAACGCTCTTGGCCATGTTGGGCCTTTTCATAAGATATCAGTCTAACTCTGCAAATTAATTAAATTAACATTAACATTTTAAGATTAAAAAAAGTTTTGCGAAGTAGCTTTTACAAGCCCGTAACAGAGATATGTAAAATAAATAAATGCATTAATAAATTGTAAACGGGTTTCATTTAATATTACAGGCACCTTCTTTAGTAAGTGTCGAGACCTACAATTTCAAATTAATTTTTGGTTGCATTTGGGTTCTCACGTTTTAATCTGTCTGAGTAATATCGAACTCCTTTTATTTAGAACTATGTTGACCCGGCATGGCCAGGTGGGTTATGGCACTCTTCTCGCAATCTGAAGGTCGCGGGTTTGAATCCCGGTGGTATGAAACATGCTCACCCTTTCAGCCGTGGGGACATTATAATGTTACGGTCAATCCCACTATTCGTTGGTAAAAGAGTAGCCCAAGAGTTGGCCGGTTGGTGATGATGACTAGCTGCCTTCCCTCTAGTCTTAAACTGCTAAATTAGGGACTACTAGCGCAGATAGCCCTCGAGTAGCTTTGCAAGAAATTCAGAAACAAAAACAAACAAACAATTAGAACTATGTTTGGCTGCAAAGAAAATAGGGCTAACTAGAGATTAGATAATGTTTCGTTGGATGGTGATTCCTTGTGCAGGGGTTGTTTAGTAACCGAAGACATTGTAATCTGGGAAATGTAGCTTTTACTAAACTATTTTAGATATAAAAGACGACACCTGTCACACATCCTTTCCTCTTGGCGTCACCACTGTCAGATTGGGTGGGTGTGTTATTTGGTAATCTATTTTATCTTTGTTTTGTCGTGGATTCGTATGTGTCATTTAAGTGAAAATAAATACTATTTTATGCAACCTATGTGAAATTTTATGATTCAAACATTGGCGTTAATTTTGAAACCAGAATTGTTATACTTTAATAAAATCTGAAATAATCGTGAAGTTCATCATTTTGTAACTAAAAGAAAAAATTACTTTATTGAGGTATATTCGCGCGCAATATTTTTTTTAAGTTTCCATGCTATTTCTGTGTGTAGTTAATCACGTTTATATCTCAAGACGGCTAGTGTGGGTATTAAAACTTTTATGAAAATAGAAAACAACGTTTCGACCGTTTTAGGTCATCTTCAGGTTTTATGATGGCCATATGTTTCAAGGTCGTCAACAATTGCTGACCCCCGCTAGCGTCTGTGGATTTAAAACCCTAAAATCAGGGGATAGATTCTCCTCAGTGGACTCAGCAGATACCCCGATGTGGCTTTGTTATAAGAAAAACAAACAGTTGCTAAACCTTTTAAACAAATAAAGGCTACATGTTCCAACCTTTGTTCTTAAATTTCCGTGTGGACTACTTGGAAAGTAGCCAATTCAAACAGGCAATATAAAAACACGTACAGCTAACTTGTAGTACAGGAAAGAATGAAACCTAGAGACTATTAAAGAGAGAATAACCACCCTAGCAACAATTTATGACAAAAAAAATCCAAACATTGTAATTTATTGTTTTCAAAATCACCATAATTGCAGATTCAATGGAAACGTGGAACACATATACTATACCATATAAGCACTTTGAACATTTACCTTTTCCGACTCTCAAACTTTTTCTTTTCTTTTTGACAGGTAAATGACCCAGCAGGCACTCGAACGACAGTTTTTCTCGAACTGTATGAGCTCATATCTTGTTCGCCATTTCATCTATGTTCATGTTTTGTATACAGTGCTAAATGTCAATCAGTTGTTTTATTTGTATACATTGTCTCTTCTTTAGCTTATTTCTGTTGTTTAGCCCGGTATGGTCAGGTAATCAGGGCGTTCGAATCGTCAATCGTTTGAGTTAATGGTTCGACAAGATCCTGTCGTCTTGCTTCTTTTTTTTCAACTCCATTGATGTCTTGGAAGTCGTCACTGAAAGCCTGTGCCTTCTCTTCCCCTGAAGCTTTGTAGGGATTTACTTAATGCCATCAAATCTTGCAATAGGTAGTAACAGAACTTTGTACAGAACGTGAAAAACGAAATTCCTTAGCTTTTTTAAACATTTATTCTCGAGCGGGGCGAAGGGGGATAATCTAAGTACCCGAACATCCCAGGTGGGAAAGTGGAATACCTTTCCTCAAAACTAGATAACTGTCATCGTTTTTTTTAACAGAAAAGTTACCATTACTGAACTAAAAATCAGAATAAAACTACTTAAAAATTAAAAACTCGGGCATCATGGAATTATAAATATCGTTATAATGTGACGATCAATTTTACTGTTCGTTAGTAAAAAGCGTAGTCTAAGAGCTGGCGGTGGTGGTGATGACTAGTAGCCTTCCCTCTAATCTTTCACTGAGATGCCTTCGTGTAGATTTGTACGAAAATCAAACCAAACCACGATCTGCGATACACATCAAAAATTTGTACGAACCACATCTAATAACATCTTCTCTCTAAGAATTATGTAAAGAACTTGTAATCTCTATTATATTTTATATCATATTTTAATTTCTGACTTAAAGGTAATTTGAAAAATTACATTTTGGACATTAAAAATACTAGCATTTTTTTCAATATAATTTTTCGGGCCGGCATAACCAAGCGTGTTGAGGCGTGCGAATCTAATCTGAGGATCGCAGGTTTGCATCCCCGCCGCGCCAAACATGCTCGCCCTTTTAGCCGTGGGGGCGTTATAAGGTTACAGTCAATCCCACTATGTGTTGGTAAAAGAGTAGCCCAAGAGTTGGCGGTGGGTGGTGATAATTACCTGCCTTCCCTCTGGTCTTACACTCCTAAATTTGGGACGGCTTGCAAAGATAGCCCTCGAGTAACTTTGTGGGAAATTCAAACAATCAATATAATTTTTAGAACAAAAACGATTGTAAGAAATTAATTGTACTATCTATACTTTTATTTATCTATGCCGAAAAAATCAAAACTAGCTTTGTTAATTTGTAATACATTGGCTAAAGTTGCTAAAAGTTTTAAAATAATGTAAGTAAAAAATACTGCAAACCTAAACCATTTTCAATGCAATTTGTTCCTTTAATCATTACCAGTTTAGCTATTCGTACGATTTTAAAATTTTAGACACAATTCTTATACACGGAAATCTTATTCGTTTCAATGCAGACGTAATTAACACAAATATATTCTACTACATTCAACAAAAACAGATCTGTTTCGTATAAGGATAAAAACGTAAATAATGAGAACATTAAAATCACAGAAGTGACGAAGACACAACACATTTATTGAATACTTCAGGATATACATACTTCATCTTCAGTAAACTATAATGACACATAATCATCTTACTGTTAAACAAAGCTTACGTACGATAATAAATATTTGTAAGGACAATTTTAAGACCCAAAGGGGAGGGGCATTGTAAAACCAGTGAGTGAACTTGGATATAAATTACACTCACACTCAATGAATCAGTATTTATGTAGCTAGTGAAAGTGCTATTTAAGCTGGGGTTATTTTGTTCAATAAATGTTTCACATAATTATCTCTGTCTGTGTGATCCGTAACTAAAACTTTAAAGGAAGTTAGAGAGAGTTTGTGCCTATCAGTTTAACTGTGTGTATGTGGAGATGATAAAAAATGACTGGTTTTATGAGAAATGGTGTTGGCAAGGAAGGCCTTGAGCATCAACATCATTCCTACAAATGTTTACTATAACACATACAATTTTATTTAACATTTAGTTGATAACACTGTGCAATACAAAGTTTGTTCCTGGATAATATGTGTTATTTCTTAATTTCTTATGTTGTAAAAGTATTGAAAATGTTCATTATTCCCTTCAGGCTTTGCTTTTATGACCTGGATAATGAAATTTAAAAATTAACCTATTTTCTATGGAAAAACGGGCAAATTTGCACGTTTATTTACATAAGGTCTGAATAAAACAACATATGAATCAAGATTTGCATATATTTATTGTAAAATTGTACAAAAATGTTTAGAAATGAGTAATTTTTCGAGATTTACGACTGTAATATAAATCACTTTCACGTATCAACCCCCAAATATAGTCTCCCATTATGTTTTCGTTTTACATTCCCAGATCACAAAAGCAAAGTTTGAAGAGTAAAATAGGTCTTTTCCATTTACTTTAGGCATAAGCAATTGGGAAATAACACTTTCTGCCCAGGAACAAGAAAAAAGTAAACATTTTGTTACATAGTGTTATTTATAATTATAACTTTTGTGTTTACTATAAGGACTAAATGTGTAAATTCTGAAAAATTCAATAAAAGTTTTGTTGTTCATCGTAATTGTAGTTTTATTGTTCAACATAAGACTTCGTTTTCCACGTCACGAATCTAAATACTTTACAACAGTTTTACATTCAAGGCAATTAAGTTTAACTTAGCATTAAAATTAATAAACAATTTAAGCGCATTTTGAAAGAAGTAAACTTTAATCCCAGCTAGGTAAATACTTAATAGCTGTACAGTGAATGTTATCTGATGGCTATCTGCGCTAGCCATCTTTAATTTAGAAGTGATAGATGAGAGGGAAGACATTTAGTCAACACAACCGATCACCAACTTATTGATTACTCTTTACCAAATAATAATGGGATTGGCTGTCACATTATACCCCTCTCCAACGGCTGAAAGATCGAGCATGTTTGGTGATAAGATCCGAACTCTTGATTCTTGATCAACATAATGCATGTCGATCACCCTCATCTGGCCTAAATGGAACTTAAGATAATCAATTACAGTGACATTTCTAAAGATTTTAATGTTTACTGTTGTTTTATCGATGACATTTTGTAATTTGGCAATTTAATTGCTGTACTGGACATCAATGGAGTGCATCGTGTCCTCATAAGCGTTAGAAAAGACGTAACGCTTTTGCTAAACAGCTAAAATTTGTATATCAACATCGTAGATTACGAGTTTATTTTTAAGTTAAGAATTGTCTGTGAAAGTATGATTTAAATCTCCAACTATCTGATCGTCTTTTGTTTCTTCCATTGTCCCAGAAGGAATAGTCAAACGTGATTTGGATATTAGTGTATCGAGCTATGAATTTGAAGGCCATTTAAAACATTCCGTAATTTCAGCAGTAGTAATTCTAAATTATGGATGGTAATCTTGAATCTTAGAGCTCTCTGAGCTGGCTATTTCGCCCATGTATCACATGAGATGCTATTTAGGTTGAAAGTATTAAATACCTTGAAGAGCTTGGACAAAGTGTCTCAATTTTATAATTTCTTATATTTACATCTTGTTGTTTTGGAATTGGTATTTTCAATCCGAAAGACATCTCATGCGATATACTGGTAAGCAACTATGTCAGAGAATTCTGAGGCTCAGGCTAAAGAAACAGTAAATAGTGAGTAGGACTGGTTGATTAGTATGTATTTGTTTTAAATTAGATTACAGCATTAACTGTCCAAACTATACACCCCTTACCCATTCAGCTCAGCGTGTTTATCAGTATACCACATCTCAGATGTTAGTGGGTTTTACTGATACAAAGTTCAACAGTTTATTCAGTACTTCAGCGCCAAACTAGCCAATGGACAGTCTCAGTTACTGCTGATATTCATGCTGACGAATCAACAGTCATCAGTGTTTACATTTTGCTTGATTTGATCATTCAAACTTAGAGTATAAACAAAAATCAATATTACTTTTAAATGATTTAAACAAAATGTTTGTGGAAAGTATATTGACTCGTGGATATATCTATCTATACACAATATAGGATATTTAGCATGATAGTGTTTGTTTGTTTGTTTTGTACGGAAAGCTACACGAGGACTATTTGCCCCAGTTGTCCCTAACAGTGTAAGACTAGAGGGAAGTCAGATATTCATCACCACTCACTACCAACTCGTGGGCTACTCTTTTACCAACAAGTAATAGGATTGACCGCTGATGAAAGGACGAACATGTTTGGTGTGACTGGGATTCGAAGCTGCTATTCTCGGATTACGACTAGAGTGGCTTAACCACCTGGCTATGCCTGGCCGCGTAACATTTTATCACATTAATTTATAACATTGAATGCAAAACTACGGTGTACCAGAATGATTGGAACCAGAGTAGGCTCAGATTAAAAACCAACTGTTTTATTCTGATATTGGCCACATCTGGTTCTATGACTAGTTGATTAAACACGAGAACTTATTTGTTATGTAATTTAATTCTCCGATAAACGTTAAACACGAGAGTTATATCTTGTTTGTACTAAATCTGAGAAACTTAATATCTAGTAACTGATCTGAAAATTTAAAAAATGTCATTATAAGCAAAGAAATTATTTTACTAATTCAATAAATATTAAGAAACGTAAATGTATACATTTTAAATGATATGGAAAAATGAAACGGGAAAATGTACAATGGCTACGTTTTAAGATTAGAAAAGTGTTTCAAGAGATAGCAGCACGTTTGACTTAAACTGTAAGAAGGTGTGTGTGTGTGTTTTCTTGCGGCAAAGCCACATCGGGCTATTTGCTGAGCCCACCGAGGGGAATCTAACCCCTGATTTTAGTATTGTAAATCCGTATACTTTCTCCTGTGCTAGCTGGGGGGCTATACTGTAAGAACACTACTTACGATATTCAACCCAAAAATTAAATTCTTGCATAGATTTAACGTTTTTATAGTGGTATGCTGTTGTTTTGAATTAAGCACATAACTAGACAATGGGCTATTAATGCTCTGCTCACCACGAGTATCGAAACCCGGTTTTTAGCGTTGTAAGTCCGCAGACATACCGCTGAGTCACTGGGGAGCTTACAGTAGTAAAAGCTGTTTTTTGTTTTTGAATTTCGCACAAAGCTACTCGAGGGCTATCTGTGCTAGCCGTCCCTAATTTAGCAATGTAAGACAGCTAGTCATCACCGCCCACCGCCAACTGTTGGGCTACTCTTTGACCATTGGATAGTTGGATTGACCGTCACATTATAACGCCCCACGGCTGAAAGGGCTAGCATGTTTGGTATCACGGGGATTCGAATCCGCGACCCTCAGATTACGAGTAAAGTGTCTTAACTACTTGGCCATGCCGGACCTAATTAATATTGAAAATATGCTTTCAAATGATTTATGTTTAGAAATCAAGTAATATAATTTTGTCAAATTGAAGGTGTAACCATTACATTTGGCTTCATTACAATTCATATGTTTGTTTGATTTGTGATTCAAACTGTGTTTTTGTGTGTAATGCAGAAAAGGAAAGTATAGATATTAAATACTATTTGCAAGCGTTTGAATAAAGACGTATGCAGTCTGATAGTGGCCCAGTGTCTAGCTTTTTTCGGAATTGATTTTTAAAGTCCAAGTTTTCCATCGCGATGCCGTTTAACACGCCATGCACTTTCAACTGTGAATGTTGAATAAGAATGACAGCTATTACCTTTTCTTCGACGAGTTCTGCAAACTAGTTGTTTTGTTTGTGATCTATTTGTCAAAACTTGAGACGGTTACATAAATCTTAAGTGTAACTGACATGGCAATTTAGCTAATACATACCGACCTCCAGCGGTGACTACTAAGACTTAAAAAAAAAAGAGAGAGTAATATCCAAAGAAATGTGTTCGGGTAAAAGTTGCTTACACATGCAGAATTTGTGATGTGAATGTAATCTTCACTCTTGCAGTGCCCTCTGGTTGTTTATAAGTAAGCTAGAAAATTGATAACACTAAAATCGGCAATTGATCTCGGGAGTTATCATAGTACAGATGGCATAGCTTAGTGTGCAGCTTTGCGTCATAAAACAAACTTTCTTGTGGGTTGTTGGAGGAATGTTCATCATGGTATACGTACTACGCACAGTACTGCATGCATTTATCAGCACATGTGACGCACACAAAGTTGCATAACATCAAACTGTTTCATTTTAAAGCCCATTCTAAGAGATTAGACATACATAGATTAATAACTAAACTGTAAAAATATTATTTCCACAATAAGCACAACGCAAGATTATATGATAATATTTTAACTTGTAGCATATTAAACATTTTCTTATGAAATGAAGAAAAATTGTTAGTTATGAAATAGAACATATTAACACATTCGATATTTTGTCCTCGAAATGCTTAGTCTACAATTTATTTGTATGAGATATAGTTATTTCGTAATCCTTACTGGATAAAATTATTACAACAGCGTATACGTGTACATATATTTAGTATGAATAGTCCAAATTAATGCATACGCAATATAGTTTCGACTTTGTTAATACAAGAAACAGAATGTTTAATTTAGATAAGTCAAGCATTAAAATATTATTTTACTATCTATCTTCTTTTTGTTATTTTATTTGATTTCGTAAAGGAATAAAAATGGAGTTTTCCTTTAGTATTTTTAAAACAACCTTCGAGATACCTGCTTTATGTATTCCGTTTACAAAGTGTTGAACGACACGTTCTACTGTTTTTATTATTTTTAATGATTTATATATTTTCGGTAAGAAATAAATAACATTTCTTATTGGTATCGGATAGAACGATTTGGTGACGAACTACCATAGATGTTTATGGTGAGTGTTACTAAGTCACTAACGACACGTATATTCTTACAAACAAAAATAAATCACTTAAAAATAACAGCAATAAGAGGGAACCCTCAATAGCTGCAGCACTTAAAATTATTTTTCATCTTTTATTAGTTATATTTTTGAACATCAGTAATGCCAGGGGTGGGGCGCGCGTATATCCAATTCAGTTTGATTGCTCATCAGGATCTCTTCCAGCCTACCCTTAAAATGAAATTCTTTTAGGCAGAGATAGAGTAAATTACTCTATGAGACCTTCGACATGGTCAAATAATAAATTAAAAGTGTTCGCCTTCCCAAGTCCAAAACTGTAATTAGATATCAAATCTGTCGAGAGATAAGGGAGATATGAGCTAAATATTTGAACTTGACAAACTCAGAGCCAATCTATGAATTGTTATGCACAATAAACAAAATGTGTTTTTTTTGTGTGTAAAAACTTGCAATGACGTGAGAAGCATAACAGTGGAAATAGGTATCGTATGTTGTTTTGTTTTTAATTTGCAACCTTAACATCACTTTATACCACACAAAGGTTAATCGGGTATCTCAGAGACACCCAAAGTTCAGCTCTCGTTGTCTCTAATTTTGAACTACTGACCCGTAGGAACGCAGCAGATCAGTAGTATGCGCCGTTGTAAGGACTTTGAATCAAATCACTCTACTGACAGTATCTCCTTAAAGTGTACTCACAGATGAGTTGATGGCTTATCGGTACAAACCTTGGCCTTTTCTATCTGCAGCCCTGTACTTTTTTCATTAGGACACATCAACCCCGTCTATGTTACGATGTACAAAGGTTGTAAGCGCTTATTACCTTTACTTAACATCTGCTCTTTTTTTTCCCTCGTTAAAAATAATTTCACCACAATCATGGTTTCCTATTTGAAAAATAATTTAGCCATAATTATGGCTTCCTATTTGCTTTATTTATCGTCATAAAGATAAAATATTTTTAAAGTGATAAAAATGTATTTTGTTGTCTGCTTTTTGAAGTGCAGTTTTAGTACTAGTACTTTTAAATTTAAATTAATTTTCAGTAGCAACGATGTTTCTTAATGAAATATGGCTGATGTAAAGAGGTAGAATGTGAAACTTAAAACTACAATATTATAATTAATCCATACCTCATCAAGAACTTTGTCAGTAAAAAGTCTGACATTTCACATTGCTAGTCCTCTTCTAGTGACTTCTTTCAGAATTAAAAGGAATAGTGATCCTTTTCTATGAATAAATTAAAACAATCACTTGATATTAACAGTCTTTTTTTTCCTTTTCCCAGACGTTATGAGTTATTAATTGTGAACCATTCACCCAAGAGAATATCTGTTACGTAGTGTGTAGCAGTCTTTATTTATAAGTTTTTTATGTTAATGATTTTGTTTTGAATTTTATTAAGCAAGGCATAGGAGTAGAATATATTTTTAAGTAAAATGGCACAAATTTTAATATGGTTTTATTAGATAAATTAACATTCTTGACCAAAAATAAAAAGCCTATAAAAGCTAACACTGATCAACTTTCTACGATATTGAATACATAATAGCTTTAAGGTTATCACAACAAAATTAATTGTGGTGCTTTTGTTTTTTGTTTCTGAATTTTGCTCACAGCTACAGGAGTGCTATCTGCGATAGCCATCCCTAATTTAGCAGTGTAAGACTAGAGGGAAGGCAGGTAGTCATCACCACCCACCACCAACTCTTGGGCTTCTCTTTTACCAACGAAGAGTGGGATTGACTGTCACATTATATAACACTCCCACGACTAAAAGGTACGAGCGTGTTTAGTGCGACGGGGATTCGAACCCACGACCGTCAGATTAGGAATCGAACGCCTTAACCCACCTGGCTATGCCATGCCGAATCGTGTGGTATCTGTGACGAAACATTGAGGTAGTTTTGAAGCTATGACCTACAGATTGTGTGACACGATAAGTCTTTGACTCTTATAACTTAAGTTTGAATTTGAAAAAACAACAAAAACAAAACAACCCAAAAAACCCGTTATGGTGGAATATTTAGATATTTTCAGAAGTTTCAAAATTGATAAGTCGAGACGAAAGGTAAATGAATACCAGAATAACAGCTTAATTATCGGTTTCTTCATCCACTGATGCACTGCATTGTCATTATGTGGGAGAATTTTTAATTTTTTTTAATTGTTTATGATCCAATCAATTAAACGGATCGAAATAATAGTTTTGAAAGTCCACTACATAATTTCTAACAAAGTTACCACTCAGACGCTTGCGAAAGGTGAACCCTTCTTCTTCGTTGGCATTCCCAGTTTGATCCTGAAGAAGCAGAAAAGTCCAGAAGCGCCTACATTATAGAATTTTTCTCATTTTGTATCAAGGTTTTTAAACCTACATGTTTTCTGACATCATAAACGTTACCACTAGATGGCGATACAAGCAAAGTGATGCTGTGAAAAATCTATTTAAACTGTTATATTTGTAATCATGTGTGTTTTCTTATAGCAAAGCCACATCGGACTATCTGCTGAGTCCATCGAGGGGAATCGAATTCCTGATTTTAGCGTTGTAAGTCCGTAGACTTACCGCTGTACCAGCGGGGAACACTTGTGTATGAAAAGGAACTAAATCTTCATCACTAACGTTTACAAAATGATTTATTGAGTTGTTCATTACAGGAACATTAATGTGCTGTACCACTTTATCAAACGAATAACTATAAATTCATTTTTGTTACCCAAAGTTTCTTTAGATTTTAATATACAAAATAATTGTTTACTAATGTCATCAATTTTTTTGCAAACACGAAGAAATTTTAAAATTGAAGATGGTTTGCTCTGATTATAATGAATTTTGTATATATGCATATAATTCGTAGATTTTTCGAGAAAATATTCTGAAACATATTTGGATGGATTTTATACTAGTTTGAATGTACGACGATTTAAAACGGATTTATTTATTGTGCAAGAAGCGATCATATACGAAACCAAACCTTGAATAGAAGGATCAAAATTTCCTATAGATCAAATCCATCGTCCCATGAGTTACATTACATGGAAGATAAATTCGATAGACAAAATTCCGAAAGGAATAATTTGTCATCTCAGGGCCGTCTGAGATGTTCTCCTTCAGTACAATGTTGTTTTTCTTGTCTTTCATTTTTTTGAAGCATGCCAAGGCTTGGATATTCAGATGGTTTCATTGCGAATTTTCTTGAAACTATTCGCCAGCGTAAGTTTTCGTTTTACTTCTTTCATTCTTTCTATTTATATTTATTGAAGTAGAAATTTGATACTGGTATCCATCCATAACATTTTGAATAGATTCGTAATATCTCTACCATAATGGGAACAAGCACTTCCCAAGATCTTTATCTCAAACCGAGTTGTCTCTTCCTGGCTCAGAAGTAGTATTGTCAGCTAATAACTTTAAAATTCAGGGTTTCATCTCTGCGTTGTGAACAGCACAGCTAGCTCATTGTGTATCTTTGCGCTTAACAATAATAAAAATTTAACTTTTCTTTCGTAAACTGAAAAACACGTTAAATTATTATTTTTTTTCTCTGTGTGCCTCACCCCTGTGGCACATCGTTTTGCCTTCAGACTTAAAATGCTAGAAACTGGGTGGGCAGAGCACAGACAGACCGTTGTATGTATTTAACTTCAGAAAGAAATAGAATTTCTCAACCATTGAACCTGTCTCGTTACTTCAAACTAAATGAACGATATAATCCATTAGCGAGTCCCCATTAATTTAGTATCTCGACCAGTTGTAGTTTTGATCATTAGTTGTTGTTTAGAATTAAGCACAAAGCTACACAATGGGCTATCTGTGCTCTTCCCACCACAGGTATCGAAACCCGGATTTTAGCGTGTAAGTCCGCAGACATACCGCTGAGCCACTGGGGGGCTTGATCATTAGTGTTAACTCTTATCTGTATTCATTGTTTTAGTAATGGAAGTTGGTCTTACTGAACATCGTGTCGATGTTTCAATTCAAACGTTAATAGGTGAAACTCATGCTTTCCTATTCATTCGTAGCAGTATCTTAGTAATACTATATATATTTTTCTCCCCAAGTAAAAGACATATTTTTGTTTTTACGTCAAACTATATGCACTTGACACCCAAACAATTTCTTTTTTTTTTTTTTTGCAAAACTGTCTTCCAATATCCCTAATTTTGAATAACTGACCAGTTAACAGTACATCACTATCCACGCTAAGGTGTTGAATGCAGTTCTAATAAAATATTGTCAGCTTAAAGCGCGAGGAATATTTTGTGGCAACGCAAAGACTGGAATTCGGCTCCAAAATGCACATTTCTACCACAGAACCAAACCACGTCGATATTCAAATTCACAGAACAGAAAATTTCAAATGTAAATGTAAACCAACGTACTCCTTAAACCCACATTTAACACAAGTATAACATTTAGCCTAACCTTAATCAAAGTTTGGAGACAGTTTACATTAACAGTAAAAAGTGGGTTGTTTCGAATTAAGCACAAAGCTACACAATGGGCTATCTGTGCTCTGCCCACCACGGGTATCGAAACCCGGATTTTAGCGTGGAAGACCACAGACATACCGCTGAGCCACTGGGGGGCTAAAGTGGGCTCTTCACCATAAATACTGAATGAATTTTAAATATGTACTGTGAAATATTGAAAGTTTTATAAAACATCCAGATGGATTTACAGGATTCAAGAAAAGATATTTAAAGTCTGGAATTCTCTTTGAAAATAATTGTGAATATAAGACGGTTTTATCGTTTTTTCTTCTTGAGTACTTTCTTTAGCTATACCTCTGTCTGGCTGTCAGTTGAAGGATCCTTTCACAAGTTGTTGTAATAAGAAATTACAAACCAAAATTTGCTGCTGTTTTGATTTCGTTACAATGCACCTAGCGTCGAAATTACTATGGCGCTTTAACCATCTTTCTGATCTCACGTGGGCTCGCTCTCTGAAGAGTAATAAATATCTATAATCAAGGTTTTATACTATGTAATATATCGTTTTGCACATGAACGTGTAATTAAGGACTGCAGTTTTGTTTCACATTATCATGCACGAGTTCAAAAGACGACAAGAGCCACGATATTATTATCATAAGCACTGAAATAAACATAACTATAAATCCTACGGCAATGCGTTTAGGCAAGAAATGCATTTTATCTACTAAGAACAGATAAGGTAGCGCTAATCCTTACGTCATTCGAATTATATCTGATTCTACAGTGGAGCGCTGTACAAGGCAAATATTTAGGATTAAAACTTTAAATTACAGCAGAATTTGTTTTAGAAATTCTCGTTGATTAGGCTTACCGTAAGTGAATATAACAAAATCCGTTGTTACTGTTCGTGTGGAAGTTAATTTTTCGAGTGAATACAGTTAACTATCTTTTGTTGAAAGTGACACATTGGGTGGCATTTACACGAAAATCGATTATTTTATTCCTGGTGACATGTAGGCCAGTCATCAAGAATCAACAGTTTTCCCGCCCATTTATCAAGACGGTAAAGTAACGGTGTCTGATGTACAGGGTGACCCAAAATTATCTTTCCCATTTTAAAATGTAATAATTAACTAAGGAAATATAATAATGCAGTTTTCAACATCTTATAGCCCAACTTGACCACTTTTTATTGATATATTAGTAGACGTTTATGTGAGCACTGTTAGTGGCTCTCAGCACGTTTAATCGATATTCGATTACAGCTCACGTTCGCTTCAACATGTTCACAGTTACAATGGCAATGGCGTTTATATTATTTTGGTATTTAGCTCCGTGATGTTTGCTATAGGTATGCGATATACGATATCATTAACACACCCCCATACTTCTTGCTGTACTGCAGTCTGTAATTACCTTGCACTTCAGTCACAGACGTGGTTTCTGCAAGCCAGACGATACATTTTACGTCTTTCTTATACGATTGATATTTTGTGGAATAATACTACTCACTAGAGTGAAAACAAAAACATGATAATAAAAACTGTTTGAAATGAGCTACAAGGTGTTTAAAACTATTTTGTAATATTTCCTTAGCTACTCAGTTCTTAACTTTTATAACAGGAAAGATAATTTTGTGCTACCTTGTACGTTTGGGTGGTAACATTTTATGGAATTTCAAGCAGAAATGATGTGTTATGACATTTATTTGTTGGTTTCGTTCGGATGTTGTACAAGTCTTCACAAAGGCTATTTTGTTAACTGATAGAACACCTGCGAATCAAAGTGCGGAGCCCCGCATGGCCAGGTGGGTTAAGGCGTTCAATTCGTAATTGGAAGGTCGCGGGTTCGAATCCCAGTACCACCAAACATGCTCGCCCTTTTAGCCGTGGGGCGTTATAATGTGACGGTCAATCCCACTATTCGTTGGTAAAAAGAGTAGCCCAAGAGTTGGCGGTGGGTGGTGATGACTAGGTGCCTTCCCTAACCATCTGGCCATGCTGGACCACATCTACAATCATCAATATATATCTGAAACATTTTAGAAGCATATATATCAATGTATTAAGGTATTAAAAATTACCATATCTACATGTTGTTGTTTCTATAGCTACACACTAGACTATCAGTGTTCGGCTCATCGTGTGAATCGAACCCCGGATTTTAACGTTGTACATTTGGAAATTCATCGCTGGAAAACTAGCCAAAATTTACACTAAAATAAATTACATATATTATTAGACTTTTTATTCAAAAATAAGTGTATGTGTTTCCGGAAGTGTAGTTTTTAAAGTTTAGAGTGTGCTTGCGAAATAATACTTTGTAGCATCATTTCTTTGTGTTTTTATTTCTAAGCACATAGCCAAAAAAATGGGCTACCACGATTATTTAGCATCATAAGTCCAGAAACATACCTCTGAGCTACTGGGGGCATAGCATCATTTTAAATTCTATGGCCCAGAAAATTAACGACAACTGAATAGATAGATCATTTTCTTTCAAACTGAAGTTTATCCGTATATAAATGTTATCTTACTAGCAAAGGTATCCGGCAATGTTAAATAAGTAATGTTGTGAATAGGGACGTGACTCGTTTCACACGATTCATTCGACCAATGTACAGGCAATCATACTATGCGTGACATGAAAGGAGATTTCATTTGGCACCGGTTTCACTAATTTTGTCATGAACCTATTAGCAGGCTGAACACTTAATTGTAGTATTAAAGTAGTAAAAATGAAATGGCTATCAGTGTAAAAATTATACCAGGTATTCCGATTTAACACTTAGCATGACAATAAGAGAAGCAAAGCAATCGAGGGCGCTCAGAAGAGTCCTTTTCTTCGCCTCACTTGCAAAGTTAAATTTTAATGGGTTAGTGGTTAATAGCTAAACCGACAAGATTTAAAGTTAACGAGATTAACTGGCTATCAAACCTGATTGTTAGTTTGTTTTTGAATTTTGCGCCAAAGCTACACGTGGGCTATCTGGGCTAGCCGTCCCTAATTTAGCAGTGTAAGACTAAAGGGAAGGGAGCTGGTCATCAACTCCCACCATCAACTCTTGGGCTAATCTTTTACTAACGAATAGTGGGATTGATCGTCACATTATAACGCTTCCACGGCTGAAAAGGCGAGTATGTTTGGTGTGACGGGGATTCGAACCCACGACCCTCGGATTACGAGTCGAGTGCCTTAATCACCTGGCCATGCCGACCCGTCAAACCTGAACCGTAGGAGTAATGTTAATATATATATTAGAAATAATCTTAGAAATAAATATCTAACAAGGCCACCTATCGCCAGACAATAAAACTCACACAATTTTGGACAAATATGATGACATTAAAGAAAAAACATATGTAAAATATTTTTCTGTTAGTTGATAACCAGTAAAGCGTATTGCTTGTATATACTGAACTGTTTGTTTAAGTGTAAGACTCTCCAGAGCTGAACATCAGCGACATTATACGCAACACAAGAATGTTAATGCGAATACATACATGAACTTTTGCTCTGGAAGGGACCGGAGTAAGCGCAGATTACTTCGAACCTCATGTTGTATCATCATAAACATTCACCAGTTAGCACAGAGAGGAGAAAGAGGTCCAGGTGAGTCTAACCCTTGGTTTATTAAGCCCAAAAGCCCAATAATGAGAAGAAGCGTAGGAGGAACAGATCAAATGCACTTGACCTTCCCAGCTCACCAAAGACCAAATCCTGACGAAGATGTAAGAAGAGAGAGTATTTGTCCGATTGTTCATTTATTTAAACTCAAGCTTGGAAGGATCCACCCGAGTTTCTTTACCGAGTGCCATCAAAAGTGAACCAATCTATTTCTCTGAACAATTTGTGACACCAGACAAACAGATGGAAAATTCTTCTTTGGATATATTCAGAGAGATTGAATGTTATTTGTGCTTCTCTTAATGTCATAAAAGGTACTCATGAAAGCTATATATTTAAATAGTTTATTCAACATTTACAAAATAAATGATACATACCTGCCCAATAAAGGGCGATGTGAAACTGGTAATTAATGTTTTATAGTAATTAAAAATAAATATTGTTAAAATTGTGCTGAAGAAACGACGAAAGTTTTGGTCAAAAGTTTGACATTTATATTTTAATGTCTTTTATCGCTTACTGTTTGCTTGTTGTTAAGCTTAAAATCTCATAAAGGCTATCTGTGTTCTGTTCACTGCAGTATCGAAATTAGATTTATTATTATTATAACCTCTCAGACTAAATTACTGGGGGCGTATTGCAGATTGATAATTCGAAATTGCGTCATATGTAAATCATAGTTTATTGCGAACCAACTCTCCATGAGCCTAGAACTTATAATATCGTGACAGATATAAAAACTCAAATTACACGTTACACTGATATTGAGCATCATACGTCGTAAACAGCTGGAAAATGTTGGAAGTTTTTTTTCTCCGCTTACAATACCACATTTCATTGTCACTTAAGAAACCTCTGGCTGCTCGACACAAGCATTTAAGCACCAGAAACATCTGGCTACTTGTCAAAAGTTTCTAAGCACCTCCGTTGTGACATAAGAAACAGATGACTGTTTGACACGAATGTCTAAGCACCTTCGTTGTCACGTGAGAAACCTCTGGCTACTTGACACAAGTGTCTAAGCACCTTTGTTGTCACGTGAGAAACCTCTGGCTGTTTGACACGAATGTCTAAGCACCTTTGTTGTCACGTGAGAAACCTCTGGCTGTTTGACACGAAAGTCTAAGCACCTTCGTTGTCACGTGAGAAACCTCTGGCTACTTGACACAAGTGTCTAAGCACCTTCGTTGTCACGTGAGAAACCTCTGGCTACTTGACACAAGTGTCTAAGCACCTGTCTGTTTCGAATATTGTAAAGCTCCAAGACAGTGAGCGCAGCTTTTTTGTAATTTAATTTTGTTTTTTTGTTTCCCTTAAACTAAACACATATTTTTTTAAGCTAAGAGAATCACATTTTAGGAATTTGATTTGTGAGTTACGTTCGTTTTTGTTAAAGGAAAGCGGGTTTATTGCTCAAGTTATGTGTTATTTGGTGACTTTAAGACAAAAAATAAAATAATAATCACGCATACCCATATAGAGAAAAACACAAAACAATGTAACTGGTTAAGTTTAGAGTCTTGGTTTGTTTTGAATTTCGTGCAAAGCTACTCGAGGGCTGTCTGCGCTAACCGTCCCTAATTTAGCAGTGTAAGACTAGAGGGAAGGCAGTTAGTCATCACCACCCACCGCCAACTCTTGGGCTACTCTTTTACCTGTGAATAGTGGGATTGATCGTTGATCGTCACATTATAACGCCCCCACGGCTGAAAGGGGGCATGTTTGGTGTGATGGTGATTCGAACCTATGATCCTCTAGCACCCTAATCACCCGGCTATGCTTGGCCTTGATTTGTGTCGAATTTAATTCGCTATCTTTTTAGCGGACATTATTTTGCTTCATAGACCGTGTCTTATTTTTTTAAAGTAAAATTTTGTTTATATGATAATATCTTTCTGCTTCTTAATAGCAATTGAACAAGTTTTAAAAAAAGCTTTGTGATATTTGTTCCCTAAAAATTTGGGGAACTCAGAACAATTTCTCAAAATTACGTGATATTTAGTCGGTACCAACAGTTGATTGCAAAAGAGATAAACTTATAAATATATTTACTTCTTTTACTGAATACACATTTCATTTGTACAATTAATATTTTATGAATTTAAAATTATTTGCGTTTTGACTTTCGGATTTGGAAAAGAATGGAACAGCAAACAAATTCTTCAATCGGTTATTTATTAAAACTTTAAATGGAACTATTGTATTTTGTATCTTTGAATGTTATTTCCTCTTACTGCATACTTCTGCAAGACGAGCATCTATGCGACAAACATCTTTCTAGTACCAGTCGGTTTTAAAGCCTGAACATATCTCTCACTGGTATTTAATTAAAATGTAACAGACCGTAAAAGGAAGATCACGTTATGCGTGGGGGTTTGTTTAGGTTCGAATTCCGGACGTGTTTGTTTTTGTAGCTTTTGTTATGATGCAGGTTTATTGCGACGCGTAAGGTCGTGTTGTTATGTCTTAACGATATGTTAACATTTACGACAATCCATTTTCACCAGTAAAATAAATTAGAGGCCGTCCTATGTTATAATCGGTAATTTAAACGTTGAGATTGATGCTTTATAACGATATATACGTAACAATGTGCACAAACACAAAGCATTATTTAAACAGAAACGATACAATATCTTAGAGAAATTAAAGAGTGAAGTGTCTTCAGATATATTTAGTCTTCAGTGAAGATTTCGTGTACTCGTTTCACATAAAGAAACTGCACTCGCTTACTTTGACATTATGAATACCATGAAACCTGGTAACAGTTACAGTGTAATTGTACGCGACCTAAACTGTTTGGATACAATTTATACATTGTTTAACACGATAAAGTTTGTTTTAACCCTTCACATCTTTTAATTACTGTAGTCGTTACATTTCACGTGATTACAGCCTTCTACTTTACACGTGAACCAATTATTTTTTCATTATCTCATGACATTATTTTCCTTTGAACGCAATTAATCGTTATCAGTATTTAATTTCTCTGTTTTTTGACTGATTTAATTCTAGTTGTTTTTTTTTACTTTATATCTTTTAATTAACCAGTAACAAGCTTAATTAATTAATTACCAATTAAAATACATTATAAATCGTACAGTTCAAAATATTAATCAAATTTCAAATGAAGGAATTTCGTACTTTTAAACAAAACAAGAATAACATATTTTCAGTATCCAAGTTACCGACACACACCTGTTTAAAGGAAAACACGTTAGGGTATCCTGGTTAGTAAAATATTCTTGTTTAAGAAACAACATATTTATCAGTGTTGTGCTTAGTGAAATATTTGTTTAAGAAGCAATGTATTTATTAGTATTCTAGTTATTGAAGTACGCTTACAGTCATATGAAAAAATTAGGACACCCTATGAAAGCCTGTGTATTTTTGTAACATTTTTGGATATACAAATAGTTAAACTAAATTTTAACAATACTGAGAGGTTATAGGAATATAACTACACAAAAGACTTTTCAAGAACTTCTGTAAAATGTAATCCGACAAAAATGCATATTCTAACTGAGGAAATAGTTACGACAGACCCACATTTAAACCGACGTAAAATAGCTCAACTTACACACAGGTGTATCACATCAGGTGCACGTGTGCGTTTGCACATGAAGACGCCGGTTCCGAACTTCGTGTCCATTAACCTATTCACATTACCCGGGTATGCAACGGCTGTGTCGCTGCTGTGGCCTCGAGGGCCACATATTAGCAGGGTGCCAGACCCCATGGTGCGGGATATGTCTGGCCTACGGACATGTAAACAGTGCCTGTAGTGTCGCCGACGATTTCGCGGCCCAAGAGGGCGAAGCGGACGGGGGCGGCGGCTCGTCCTCCCACGTTGTTCGCCGCGGCTGTGTGTGGGATCCCCGAGGAGGCGCCTGTCCCGTCGGCTGCTGTGTCCGGGGAGGGGGTGTCACGGTCCCCTGAGGGGGGGCTACGTCTTGCCCGCCAAGGACGTGGAGACCACATCATCTGGAGAGGTAGGTGACTCTTTGGGTGATGTTTTGGTGGATAGAACTCTGTGCAGGCTTCGTCCCATCCTTCGGGCTCTGGTTTGTTCGGAGTCCCTGTGGGCGCTCTGAGGAGTCCCCTGTCTCTGTGGAGGTTCAGGCCTCGCTGTCGGGTGGTGTGGGGGTTGGGGGCTATGTGGTCGCCCACGATCCTGCTACTCCTGTGTATGTTGGGGAGAGTCTGTCTGAGGAGGGTTTCGTCCCCCTATCAGTGTTGGGGTAGTTCCCTCTAAGAAGGGTCCTGCTCCCCCTGTTTGGGTTGGGTTGGTAGAGATTGTTGGAAACTTCGAGGAGCCCTCGGCACTGGACCTGGGGTTGGTAGATGTTCCGTCCCCCCTCCCTGAGGCTGTGCGGGCGCCGACCCCGACTCTGGACGAGCTGGAGCTGCCGTCTCCAAGCTCATTCGTGAGTTTTTTAGGCTTTCCCAGTCTTTCCTGTTTGTGACGGTGGGGAGGTACGGAGGCCTTGCAGCTCCGTTTTTTTTGTCGGACTTTCCTGTAGTGCAGCGGCGATGGTCGGATGTCGCCTGCCGCTGCTGCGATGATGGGGTGGGGTTGGGTAGTCTCAAGAGGCCCACACCCCCTGCCTCCGTCAACTTTGACAAAGCAGCAGCGTCACTGACTTCTTCTCCCTAATTGGTTGATGGGTTTTTTCTGCATTACATTTAATATCCAGGGGATGCGTAGCGTTGTTAAGCAATTCTACGCATTCTCCATGTTCAACGCTTTGCAATTGATGCTGTAATTTCGCAGGAGGCCCAGTTTGCTTCTCAGAGGGACCATTTTTCCTTTTCCTCCCGTTACCCTGTCCGTACCTTCTGGTCGTTTGGCACTGCAGGTTCGCGTGGGGTGGGGATCCTTTTCCACCCGCATTTTCATGGACCATCCTCACATCAGAAAGTGATGCTGAGGGGCAGGTGGTGTACGTTGATGTTGTCACTGCTGGTCGTAAGATTCGGCTTGTCACTGTCTATGTCCCTGCCCGGCCTGAGGAGCGGGAAGCCTTCTTCGTGGGCTTGGATAGGTTCATTGTGACACACAGGCCGATATCGTCCTTGGTGGCGACTTCAACTGCATCTTGGATCCTCGCCTCGACAAAATTGGGATGATCCTCTTTCTGGTGATCGGAATACACGGTCTCTGCATGCAGTGCTGTCGGAATTGGACTTTTTCGATGTCTGGCGTGCACTGCATGGGTCCGCTTTTGTGGCTACCTCGACTGGTCAGGGCGTTTCTTGTCGCTTTGACAGATTCTATGTGACACCTGGCCTTTGGCAGAGCCTCAGCGGGGCTGCTGTTCATCGGGTTGGGGATGTCTCATTCGTGTCTGACAATCGGGCGTTCCTCGCCACATTCCGGGATATTGTCCCCGTTTTTCGGGGGCCCGATGAATGGAGGCTCAACGTCTACCTCCTTGCCGAGGATGAGGTTGGGGACGCTTTGCTTGCCTTTCTTGGGGAGCTCTGTTCTGTCGAGTCTGTCGCCGGGTCTTGGTGGGCGGGTCTCAAGGAAGTCTGTGCCTCCTTGCTGCGGCAAGCTGGCAAGCAGGACACCTTGGTTCGTGGCAGACCGACGGATCACTTGGTTCTCTCGAACATTGAGACACTACATCGGGACATTGATTTGCACTATTCCAAACTGTTCCGTGCTGCGAGCGTCTCTAGACTGATTGAGTTGCTCGATCCCAGAACTGCCACCAGAATTCCACTATGCAAGGCACGGGAGTTGTCTGAGACCAGCCACATCTCCAGTCTGGTGTTGGAGAATGGTCAATCGTCATCTGATATCTCCAACATTTTGGACGCGTGCCTTGGCTATTAACGCCGTTTATTTTCGGCTTATCACGTGGACGAGGGGTTGTGGGACGACAATGCTCGACTTTTGCCCTCTCTCGACTCTTCCTTTCATGAACAGCTGGTGAAGCCCATCAGCTTGGGTAAGTGTTGGTCGGCCATTTGGCCCATGCTGCTTGGTATGTGTCCTGGGCCAGATGGGCTGCCAGTGGAATTTTACAGCCCCGTGTGGCATGTCATTGGACCCTCTTTCGTCAGACGTTTTAACGCCTGTCTAGCTACGGGGTCTCTGCCACCGAGAATGCTGGATTGGCTAATTACACTCGTCTGTAAGGATCCCAGCCAGTCAGAAGATCTTTCCTTGTGGCATCCCATTTCTCTTCTGAATGTGGATGTAAAGATTGTTTCTAAGGTCCTGTGTGCATTTATGCCTTCTTTGGTTCACTGCACTCAGACGTGCGTCATGCGGGGCAGGAGTATTCAACAAAATCTGATGTTTCTCACGGACCTGTTCCTCTACATCATGGATTGGGATATCCTTACTGTCTTTGTGTCCCTCGATCTGTGGTTCGTTCTAGGGAGGTGTGGCTACATGCAAGCCTTGTACACGACTGTTTCGAGCAGACTCTTGGTTAAAGGGAACCTGAAGTTCTCCTTTCCCATTTTACAGTGCTGTTCGTTGTCCCCAACACTTTACGTGGTGGTTATCAAGTGCCTGCTCTCTCATCTGTACCATCGGTCTCGGTGCATGGCCTCGAGATGTCGTGGGCTTCGTGCGTGACGTACGTCGCGCATACGGACGATGTGAACCTGTTCCTCAAGAACTTCCCATCCTTAGGTTCAGCGCTGGCTATCGTCCATCGTTACTCTCGGGTCAATGCCGCCCAACTGAATATTCCCAAGTATCGTGCGTGGGGCTTTGGCAAATGGGCCTCGTCTGCCGACTCCCCGTTTTGTCTGGATTGGACCCCCTCCCCGATCACCTGCTTCGGGGTTAGTTTTCTCGCGGGCCCTGGGGCTGCTTGGGATGGGGTGGTTCAGCGTGTTGGTTCGGCCACGTACGATTACCGCTACTGGCCTGTCGACTTGTTTGACAGGGCAGGGGTTGTGAGGAGTATGATTCTCCCCTTGGTCTGGTACCTGGGGGCCGTCTTGCACTGCTCGAGTCATCGAGTGCCATGTTCATGCTTTTCTGTGGGGTGGCAAGCCTGAGGCGGTGTCTCTTTGACGCTGCCGCCTCGTAGGGGTGATGTGGGCATCCCATGTGTCCGGACCCAGTGTCTTTCCCTTTTTCTTTCCATTAACTTTTGCTGTCTATCTTTGGAGGGTCACCTCTGTTGCCACCTCGCGAGATTTTTGGTTGGCACAGGGCACAGGCTCTTTGGTGTTCCTTTGAGCCTGCAGACACCTATGTGTTTTGACCCTCCTATTTGGTGCGATGTAGGAATGTATGTGTGTAAGTCTTTGTGTATGTGCGCGTGTGCTGTGAAGGGCCAGATGTCGGCTGTTACTCCGCCTAGAGGCGGACTATCAGCGCCTGGGTTTTGGGACGTTTTACTATCTTTAGCGGCCGGACGTCTCGCCCCTTTGTGCGTTTGTGGGGGGTCGGGTGAAGGTCAGCTTCTGAGCTGCCATGCCTTCACTCTCGTTTCTTGTGTTTTGTTTGTTTGTATATATTTCATGCTTTTTTCATTTGTAAATATTCATGTTTGAATATATTTCATGTTTTTTCCATTTGTAAATATTCATGTTTGAATATATTTCATGTTTTTTCCATTTGTAAATATTCATGTTTGTATATATTTCGTGTGATTTTTTTCCATTTGTAAATATTCATGTTTGTAATATTTCGTGTGATTTTTTCCATTTGTAAATATTCATGCTTTTTGCTTGTTTATATTTCACGTCTTGCCTTTTTGTCCTGTTTTCTTTGTTGTAAATAATTTCAAAATGAGAGCAAAAGAGCTGTCTGCAGCCTTCAGAAATAAAATTGTAGCAGCTTAGGAGTCTGGTAAGGGATTTAAAAATATCTCAAAATAGTTTGAAATCAGCCATTCCTACTGTCCGGAAAATAGTCAACAAGTGGAGGGCTTTCGAAACAACTGCCAATATGCTCAGGTCTGGTCGTCCAACAAGTTCACCGCGAGAGCAGACCGCAAGATGCTAAAAGAGGTCTCCAAACACCCTAACATGTCATCACGGGACCTACAGCAGTTTCTGGCTACTGTTGTTGTGAAAGTGATATTTCTCTGCAATCAGAAAGAAACTGCACAAGTTTAACTTGCGTGGGAGGTGTGCAAGGAGGAATCCTTTGCTCTCTAAGAGAAACTTCAAGGCCAGACTGAAGTTTGCCAGAGAGAATGCTGACAAAGACCAGAATTTCTGAAATAATGTTCTTTGGACAGATGGGTCCAAAATTGAATTATTTGTATACAGAACAGAGGACATGTTTGGCGTCAACCAAATACAGCATTCCAGGAAAAGAACCTCATACCAACTGTGAAGCATGGAGGTGGAAGTGTCATGGTTTGATCTGTACAGCTCACAATCATAGAATCCACCATGAATTCTACTGTGTATCAGAGGGTGCTTGAAGATCATGTGAGACCATCTGAAGCGGAACTGGACCTTGCGACACAAAAATGACCCAAAACATACCAGTAAATCCACCAAGGACTGGCTGAAAATTAAGAAATGGAGAGTCCTGGAATGGCCGAGTCAAAGCCCATATCTTAATCCCATTGAGATGCTGTGGGGTGACTTTAAACGGGCTGTACATGCAAAGAAAAACCCCTCAAACATCTCACAGCTGACAGAATTCTGCATTAAGAAGTGAGGCAAACTTTCTTCAGACCGATGTCAGAGACTGGTAGATGGCTACAAGAAGCGTCTCACTACAGTTATTTCAGCCAAAGCGGGTAACACTTAGTTAAAATATGCATTTTTGTAGAATTATATTTACAGAAGATCTTGAAAAGTCTTTTCTTTAGTTTTAATTGTGGGCCTGGCATGGCCGAGCGCGTTAAGGCGTGCACTCGTAATCCGAGGGTCGCGGGTTCGCGCCCGCGTCGCGCTAAACATGCTCACCCTCCCAGCCGTGGGGGTGTATAATGTGACGGTCAATCCCACTATTCGTTGGTAAAAGAGTAGCCCAAGAGTTGGCGGTGGGTGGTGTTGACTAGCTGCCTTCCCTCTAGTCTTACACTGCTAAATTAGGGACGGCTAGCACAGATAGCCCTCGAGTAGCTTTGTGCGAAATTCCAAAACAAACAAACAAACAAACAGTTATAATTGTTTAGTTATATTCATATAGTCTATCAGTATTGTTAAAATTGAGATTAAATATTTATATATCCAAAAATGTTACAAAAATACACAGGCTCTCATAGGGTGTCCTAATTTTTTCACACGACTATATATGAAAAAAACAACAATAAATGTTTCAGTATCCGAGCTGCTAAAATACATCCATTTAAATTACATATATTTTGAAGCAACGATGTATGTAAGTTTTCTGTAATTAGTTTTAAAAAGTTCAAACTAGCTTATCCATCTACGATGTTGATTGACACTGACTTTAACTTGCCCCCCAATGGCTCAGCGGTATTTCTGCGGAATTACACGCTAAAATCCGGGTTTCGATACCCGTGGTGGGCAGAGCACAGATAGCCCATTGTGTAGCTTTGTGCTTAATTCAAAACAAAACAACAACGACTTTAACTTACATAAATTGTTTATTAAAACAATACAGCTGAAATTATATTTGTATAAAAGTAAATGTAAAAACGTGTTTATAAAATCAGTATTTAAAAGAACAACTTGATGCAATTCTTTATAATGTTGTTTTTTTACAGAGATCGAAAAAGCCACATAATGGTGTTTTTTCCTGAGGCTAATTAAACGAAATATTGAATTAATACATTATAGAAAATACTGAAAATAAAACGAAAAAAACACACAAAAGATTACTACTGTTTAGTTAAGAGACCAAAACAAATCTAATAAGTCAGACAGTGAAGTAATACAAAAGTAGCGTCCAGTTTCCAGGCGATGATGATGTATCGACTGGAACCTAGAACGACTGATAGATAAATCCTCAGAAGCAAATATAACAAATAGATAAAACCAAGATTGGCGTTCCTCAAGTGAATCGTGTCAGATTTAATACTTAATCTTCTAAGCATTACAAAGTTTCACTATGGACATTAGAGTAAATAATTGAATTTATTTACCAATTTCAAATATTAGTCATGTCAGTGGTTTGAATTTCGCGTAAAGCTACACACGGGCTATCTGCTCCAGCCGTCAGTAATTTAGTAGTGTAAGATTAAAGGTAAGTCAACCAGTCTGTTTGTTTTGAACTTCGCGCAAAGCTACTCGAGGGCTATTTGCGCTAGCCGTTCCTAATGTAGAAGTGTAAGACTAGAGGGAAGGCAGCTAGTCATCACCATCCACTGCCAACTTTTGGGCTACTCTTTTACCAACGAATAGTGGGATTGACCGTCACATTATAACGCCCCCACGACTGAGAGGGCGAGCATGTTTGGCGCGACCGGGATTTGAACCCGCGACCCTTAGATTACGAGTCGAACGCCTTAACACCCTTGGCAATGTCGGGACCTAAAAGGGCGAGCATGTTTGGTATGACAGGGTTTCGAACCCTCAGATTATGATTCGAGTGCCTTAATCTACACACATATCGCTATACTACTTAGGGTCCGTAGGTAACGAATCACCACCAAATTCGACTAATGTTTTCAATTTCAATATGTTCTTACGTGATTCATCTTCATTCTGTCCTGTCTCATCTGTCTCAAACATCCCCTACCGGCGATTACCTTTATTCTCGTGTTTGTTTTTTTGTCTCCGCCTGTTTGTTTTATTCACTTTGTTTTTAAACCTATTTACTTTTATTTATTCGCTCCTACTATACTTTGTGATGAGACCTCCATCTATTCGGCCAAGAAGTCCTTTTAAACACAGTTTTCTCATTATGAAAACTCAGTTAGGTTCTTTTGGTTTATTTTTCTACCATTATGTGATCATCACCTGTTTCTTAGTGCTATATGTAAGGTTTTATATGGATGTTTTCTTATTTTAAGTTGACACCTCTTTTCTTTCCTTTGAGATTAAAGAACGCCGATAACCATAAAGAAATCATACGACAGCATTTTGGGGTAAAACCATAACCATAAAGAAACCAAATTATAACAATTTACGAAACTATATAGCATAAGGAAACCAAGTGAGAACAGTTTGTAGAAAACCGATAACCATAAAGAGACCAAATTACCACAATTTACGAAACCATATAACATAAGGAAACCAAGTGAGAACAGTTTGTAGAAAACCGACAACCATAAAGAGACCAAATTACAACAATTTACGAAATCATATAGCATGAGGAAACCAAGTGAGAACACTTTGTAGAAAACCGAGAACCATAAAGAAACCAAATTACAACAATTTATGAAACCATATAGGATAAGGAAACCAAGTAAGAACAGTTTGTAAAAAACCGAGAACCATAAAGAAACGAAATTACAACAATTTATGAAATCCTATAGCACTCAGGAAACCAAGTGAGAACAGTTTGTAGAGAACCGATAACCGCAAATAAACCAAATGACAGTATTTTACTGAAACCTATAACTTTAAAATAGCGAATGACAACAATTTATTGAAAACCTGTAGCCATAAATAAAGCAAATGACATTAGTTTATTGAAAACTACGAGTATGAAGCAAAGGAAGTGACAACAGTTCACAGAAGACATACGACCATAAATAAATCATGTGCCAACATTTGCAACTTTCTCTTTAAATTTCGACCTTTTTACACTGAATTTCTTCTGCTTTTCATGTGCCATATTCATTGCTTTAGAAATAGCGCTTTTCAACCTCCCCGCCTCTAATTCTGGTTTGAAGTTTACACTGTATAACATCACATAATTTATGGTTTTATAAATTTATCATCAAACATTAAATGTCAAGTTACTTCATTCTGCTCCTTCACTAAGCATGTGAAAGTTGTAGTTAACCGAGAATAATATATAAAACGTATACAAAAAAGATAAAAAACAATACCACTAGCTCAAGGGTAAGACTGAAGGTTTCAATACCTCGTGGTTTCCACAATACAGATAGCCTGTGGCTCAGCTTTGTGCTTAATAACCAGAAATGAGACAACATATTATTGCCGAGAGACAGTATATGTTACTGGTTTGCTACAGTTGGTATGCTTTACATTTCGGAAGGTATAACTGATTAACGCTTATTAATCAAAAACTTCAGATATATTGACCAGGAACGTTTATAGATTTCGAACATTACAAATTATTTAACTTCAGTGGATTCGTATCGGATACTAATAGTTTTACGAAAGTATTACATAACATCATCGGTGGAAAAACTCGACGCGTGACCAGCGAAAAAAGAACACAGAGCTGTCTAGCTTCTCGTTTATTGAATTGTATCTATACCAACCAGAAATTAATTCGCTCATGTGAACCCTCGATAAAACACCATTGAAGTTCCAGACCAGGTAGAAGACTCGGTATTGTTTGTAAGTTTGTAAAACTTTCGCATATAGATCAATTTTGCTAAAAAAAAGAAAATGTATGTGTCAATCTTCTAAGTAAATGTCATAAATTGGATACATATTAACATTTATTTAACTTCTAAATCTCAGTTACAGTTGAATTCTGTTTTAGGTTGTTTGAAATTGTAATACGTAACAGTTAGTAAAACCAAAGCTAAAAACAGACTGTCTAATTATGTAAGAAAAAATGTATCGAAGTTTTATGTTACACTTAAAGAATATAATAAAGATGGGATAATAAGAAAAAAAATATGTTAATGATGTAATGAGAGTGAATGAGTGTAGTAATATCGTTACAAACTAAGGTATGTACAAGTAATGTTTAAGAAATATATGATTATGATAACAATGAGAGAAAAAGAGAAATAAAAGAAGGTATGGATACATATCATACTCAGTATCTCTGTACTTTTCTTGGTACAGTAACTAATTGCAAAGGCCAATATTAAAGACTGTTTAAAAAAAGAGCTAATCCAGAAATTTTTGTGATAAGCAAACAAAGAAAAATAAGAATAAATCGAGAAATAAAAACATGAAAATGATACACAATAGTAAATAATACAGTTAAAATATTTATATAATAAGAATTGCTGTTTTGAATTGAGTACAAAGCTACACAATGGGCTATCTGGGCTCTGCTGATCACGGATATCGAAACCCGGTTTTTAGCGTTGTAAATCCGCAGGCATACCACTGAAACACTGGGAGGTGTTGATGTTGCATTTTAACAATAAAAATAAAACTTTTTTCCAAACCTTATTGCAATGTTGTTTTTTTTACAACACAATTATAACAATGTAGTGAAAGATGTTTGTGTATGCTGGGAAATTATGCTGGACCGTTTATGTAATAAAAAGGTAAAATAAATAATTAATCAAAGAACAACTGATAATAAGTGATACAAACAGTATTAACGGATAATTCACACGATATATAGTTCAGTAAATGTAGGCTCGGCATGGCTAGGTGGTTAAGGCACTCGACTCGTAATCCGAGGGTCGCGGGTTTGAATCCCAGTTACGCCAAACATGCTCGCCCTTTCAGCTGTGGGTGCGTTATAATGTTACGGTCAGTTCCATTATTCGTTGGTAAAAGAGTAGCCCAAGAGTTGGCGGTGAGTGGTGATGACTAGCTGCATTCCCTCTAGTCTTACGCTGTTAAATTACGGACTGTAGCGCAGATAGCCCTCGTGTCGCTTTACGCGAAATTCGAAACAAACCCAAGCAAACGAAAAGTGTCCTCTCTTTTAATTTTGTGCAGTTTATGTGCAAATTAGAGATTATCTAATTTTGGGTGTATGAAAACAACTTTTTAACCGTTTATGTTTTGACGTTCAGGGTAGACAGATAAGTCATCTGAAACCTTGTCATTTCAAGATGCCGTTGGCGATCTGTATACAAGCATAGTGATGAAAGTATAAGCAATTATTTTATTTTATTTTATTAAGTTAATGCTTTTCAATATCCATTAATTAGTTTTAGTGGAAAAATAAAAGATCCTTAGAATTGTGAAAATGGACTTTTAGTTGGGTTTTTTTCAACGCGTTCGTGCGGTACTTTAACATACACGAATAAGGAATTATAAATGACTTTCCTGAACTGAATTATTTATTTATTTATTTTTGGGTGGAAAATATTATCATAAACTACTTGTGCTCCGATGAGTGTAAATTGAAGTTCAAAGAGTATTTTTGTTAGTTTGTGAAACTACCTATCTGTGGGAAATTCGTTATACAAGTTTGTTTTAAGAATTTGGATATCAGTTGTTGTACTGGTTATGTTATCTAAGATCTAATTATTTGGTGCCAATAGTTCCTGGTGAAAGGTACACCTATTATGTTTTCAAATATTGCTGTGAAATATAAATATGTAGATGAAACTAAAATGCTAATTGTAGATTAACGAGATCAGTCCTGCCTGAGAACCACCAGGAAGTACCTAATAATAAATCAACATATCACTAAATTATAAACTACTATAATTAAGGTGCGTTAAATCATCATCTGGGTGAGATATGCCTAAAGACTCAGAATTATATCGTCAAATGTATTGTTAAGCCTAATGCAGTAACATACCTCCGCCAGTTTGACAGTTGCATCTAAAATGCTGCACATTGATTAAAGTAGGTAGTTTTAAATGATATACCAGTCATTTATTTAATCAATTCTAGGGGAAAAAAATGCACAATTTATTAGTATC
Organism: Carcinoscorpius rotundicauda; assembly: GCA_011833715.1. Taxonomy (NCBI): domain Eukaryota; kingdom Metazoa; phylum Arthropoda; class Merostomata; order Xiphosura; family Limulidae; genus Carcinoscorpius; species Carcinoscorpius rotundicauda. The sequence goes on along the minus strand of CM022406.1, from coordinate 36,057,965 downwards.
CATACCATTTATATAAAAAAACATACATTTTTATATTACTGAAGAAAAATGACGCATTTTCTTTTTCAATATTTGCAACCACCTGGGGTCTGTACCGATAAAACAAACTGCATAGTTTGGTAATCTGTTTTAACTGATAGAAACGGAAGCAAAGTATGAATTTTATTTTGTTCCTTTTTACTGATTGTATGATATTTTCGTTAGTTTTTGCTGAACACGCATCCAACCAAAGAAAATAATGTTAACCTTTCCCCGACTGCTCCAGGCTAATCTGAGTCTTCAATTGGTTTTCTGCGTTTTCCGACGGCAATCGATCATGGATGCGGAAGTTAATCTTAGAACAATACTGATGTTACGAAGAGCTTGGTCAGCTGTGCTGACCTGTTAAAGTAACCAGATCACAGAGCTGTAGGGGCGAGGCTTAGTGCCTAATGTTACGTAATGAATCTCTAATCTACAAACTTCGTTGCCTGTCATATTTTGTGTATTAATGGTCGATTTCAATATATTTATAACTAACACTGATTTTTTCTATGTGTATAAAATTGTGCAAAACTTCTGCTAAACCAAAATATAAAATACAAGATAAACTATCCCGGACAAATTAGTTTTAGTTATTCTGTTCAAAAGTGCCTTAAAATTTTTATAAAAAACATTCATGTTTATTAATTTCTTTTCATAGAATACTGCTGAGACCCATTTCTGAACTTATGGTCTTGCATGTGGTTTAATCTAGAGATATCAATTAAATTACAATACCAAAACGAACCAAGCTGGAACGGACAAGACTCTAAATAATTTAGCTTAGATTAGATAATTAAACAATAAACCCTTTACAGCATTGTATAAAATATTCTTAACGCTAAAACTGTAAAACTGATAAGAATGCTATTTATTAGTCGTTTTGGCAACAAGTATATAACACCTAGCATATTAAATATTAAAAAAAGTGAATTTTTCAAGTAATTTTTATTTCTTTCATCTCGTGCCTAATTAAAAATATGTAAGATAAATCATTAAAGGAAAATTAATAAATTTCAACAAAAGGTTTGACATCAAAACTTTTTAGTGAACAAATACTAATTCACGAGAGAGTATATACGTATATATAAATTATATTTAGCGTATATTGTTAAAAAATGTTACCGAAGGGTTTTAAAAAAATCCATCGTTATGTTTTAACGTGTAAAGTAAAATTGCTACAGGTATAATAATCACTTGGAAAACATTTAAATAACGGCTTTTGATGCACTATAGAAGCACAATTTAAAATATGTATTTCGTGTGTGAATATTCTGAAAGGGATTGAACAATTCTTTGTTGTTTTTTATACCTATAGATAACGAATAATTCTTGACTAAATTCGCACTACTTCTGCAGCATCTGTCAACGATTTTATTTCGTCTCATATGGAATATTTCAAAGATGAAGGAAAATAAGTTGATTTGATTAAAACTAGTTTTCAATGTATGCATTTAATGAAAAATTACGACAAAAGCACAAACTTTACTGATTAAGTTAATGATATTAGCGTCATAAAGAGGACGCCACTGCCACTGACATATTAAATTATATATATAATTAATTACACGTAAAACTATATTGGTGTTAGCATTTTCACATTTGTATTGCAAGAAAAATTTCGAAGATATCAATTATCCACAATAATATATTCCAAAGTAGGATATAGAACTTCAATAAAAGCATAATACATCAAATTATTATTACTTAAATCGATAAAAAAAATTGTGCCCGTTATTAAAACTTTGATTCCCTTCCGTGATATATTGCAAGCAACTGAGTTTCAGAGCAAATATCTTAATTATCAATTAGAAGACAGCGGGAAACATGATTGCTTTATTATATCAAAAACATCACGGAAAAGAAAGAACATTGTCTAGAACAAATCATCTAACCTCCCCATACAAATAAATTACATGTACATTGTATGAGATAAAGGAAAAGTAAAGTTCAATCGTTTAACAAGATTTACAGCATACATTTTATATATCTAAAATTTGAAAGTATAATGTGATTCAAAGTTTTGGTGCTATTCTTTTCTTTGTCAAATTATGGTAGAAACATTATAACCTTCTGTTATCGTAGTTTATGGTATTAGGACGAAAAATTAGGTACAACGTATTTCAACGTATATTTAAAGAATATGTCAGTAACACGAGCTCAAATTTTTATTAGGAGCGGCATGACGGCCTATACAATGGATGATTTTTTTTGAAATACAAACAATTAGTTCATAGGTCATTATCTCTTGACCGATTAGAGATTTAATTATATTTTTGGACTCAGGAGGTCAGACACTTTCGACTGATGAAACTAAACACCCTCAAGATAATTTATTTCAATTCTGCCTAAACGAATTTCAAGCTCCACGGTTATTGTGCATTCCATCTTGTTTTTAATTTTAAAACTAAAGCATGGGAAAATCACAATTCAAGTAATTTGTAAAGAAAAAATTGCGTTTCTTAATGTTACAACATTTGATTTTACAATTTCTTTCTTTACCAACGGCCACCTTATGTTTAAACTGTAAGAAAAGAACTGTTGTTTTGTTGTTACACCATTTATGGACTCGACATGCCCAGATGGTAAGGCACTCGACTCGTAATCCGAGGGTCGCAAGTTCAAATTCCCGTTGCACCAAACATGCTCGTCCTTTCAGCCGTGGGGGCGTTATAAAGTTACGGTCAATCCCACTATTCATTTGTAAAAGAGTAGACCAAGAGTTGGCGGTGGGTGGTGATGACTAGATGACTTCCCTCTGGTCTTATATTTCAAAATTAGGGACGGCTAGAGCAAATAGTCCTCGTTCAGCCTTGCGCGAAATTTAAAAACAAACAAATTAACATTTTCCTTATCACCTTTGGATGCGATGTAACACATAACATTATATTAAAAAACGAATGGAGTTATGCTAACCTTCCTATTGTAATCTATTACTCAATACCTCAGAACGGCTTGTATGGGCATTAACACTTACTATTAAAACATAGAACAACGTTTCGATCTTCTTAGGTCATCGCCATGTTAGTTCTCTAAGTCTATTACTCAGCAGCTGCATTCATGAAATTGCTCACATGTCACGTCCTTTAGGTTTAGAAATATTTTTATGGACTTTATTTGTATTTGTTCAAAAATTATTCCTCGTTTTTAATAACAGCATGACTTGGTTTGGTTTGTACACGAGAATTTTCTGCGCTAGCCGTTCCTAATTTAGTAGTGTAAGACTGGAGGGAAGGCAGCTAGTCACCACTACCCACCGCCAACTCTTGGGCAACTCTTTTCCCAACAAAAAGTGAGATGAACCGTCACATTATACCGCCTCCACAGTTGAAAGGGCGAGCATGTTTGGTGTGACAAGGATTCAAACCCGCGACCCTCAGATTACAAGTCGAATGTCTTAACCACCTAGCCATTCGGGACCTAATAATAGCATTTACAGAAAACAAAACTGACTTTTCGAAGCAGTTATATTTCATGGTCATCATAATTTTATATTTGTTTTACTCTTATATTGTAGGCCTAATTTATTTAAGTGCTCATAATCACTCTGTTATTAGATTGACCTTTTTCATCATTTAAAGAAAAATTCAAATTTAAACTAAAGTGATTTAAAAGTTAGAATTATAATAAAGGTTGCTATATATTTCATCAACATACCATGAAAATGAAAACAAAGAAGCTTCTCCCAAATATATAAATTTTGATTATACTAAAATTTATCTACTCTTGTTTTAGTTTTAATAGGTTTTTGTCTAATTTCTTTTTAAATCAGTAGTTTAGTAGCATAAAAATGAAATAAAATATTTTGTTGAATAATGCATAAGAAAAGTTGGTACTTCATACATAACCGGTTAACTTGATACCGAAAAATAAAAAATCACACACAAATTTAGAGTTTATTAATTTCAAATGAGAAATGTATTTTTATTTTGAAACTAATATTTCAACCTTTATATCTTTACTTACTACTTCGATATATATACACTACATGGCCAAAAGAATGTGGACACCCGACCATCATACCCACATGTGCTTGTTGAACAACTCATTCCAAACCCATGGGCATTAATGTGGATTTGGTTCCCCTTTTCCTGCTATAACAGCCTCCACTCTTCTCGGAAGGATTTTCACTAGATTTTAAAATATGGCTGCGGGGATTCGCTTCTATTCAGCCACGAGAGCATTTGTGAGGTCGGGCGAAAAGGCCTGCCTCGTAGTCGGAGTTCCAACTTATCCCAAAGGTGTTCGATGGAGTTGAGGTCAGGGCTCTGTGCAGATCAGTCTAGCTATTCCACATCAACCTCAACAAACCATGTCTTTATGGACCTCGCTTAGTGCACGGGGGCAAATTCATGCTGAAACAAAAAATGGACTTTCCCAAACTGTTGCCACAAAGTTGGAAGCACACAATTCTCTAGAATGTCATTGTATGCTGTAGCACTAAGATTTCCTTTCACTGGAACTAAAGAGTTCAACCTAAACCATACAAAACAGTCCCAGACCATTCTCCTGGCATCCGCCAAACCCAGATTCGTCCGTTAGACTGCCAAATAGTGAAGCGGGATTCAGAGAATGCGTTTCCATTAGTCCAGAGTCCAATGGTGGTGTGCTTTACACCACTTCAGTCAACGCTTGGCATTGCGGATGGTGATCTTAGGCTTGTATGCTGCTTCTCGGTTGGAAACCCATTTCATGAAGCTCCAGACGAACAGTTTTTGTGCTAACGTTGATTTTAGAAGCAGTTTGGAACTCGGTAGCGAGTGTTTCAACTATGGACAGACGATTTTTACGCGATTTGCGCTTTAGCACTCGGCGGTTCCGTTCTGTTAGCTTGTGAGGTTTACCGCTGAGCTCTGATTGTTTCTAAACATTTCCACTTCACAATGACAGCATTTACAGTTGACCAGGCAGCTGTAACAGGGCAGAAATTTGCGAACTGACTTGTTAGAAAGGTGGCATCCTATGAAAGTGTCACGTTAAAAGTCATTGAGCTTTTCAGCACCATCAATTCTACTGCCAATGCATGTCAATGGAGATTTCATGTTTGTATGCTCGATTTTATGCACCTGTTAGCAATGGATGTGGTTGAAATAGCCGAACCCACTAATTAAAAGGGGTGTCCACATACCTTTGGCCATGTACTGTAAGTTATCAAAGAGTTTCTTCTAATATGAGAATACAAATCTTCAATTTTTCTATTGAATTTTTCTGAAGCAATTTATTCAACATTAATATGCTGAAAAGCGCAAAGAAAACATAAAATGTTCTTAATTTCTATGTTGATGTCATTATTGTATTATATAATTATATTTGATAGAAATTTTTGTTTGTTTGGTTTTGAATTTCGCGCAAAGCCACATGAGAGTTATCTGCGCTAGCCGTCCCTAATTTAGCAGTGTAACACACGAGGGAAGGCAACTAGTCATCACTACCCACCGTCAACTCTTGGGCTACTCTTTTACCAACGAATAGTTGGATTGACTGTCATATTATAACGCCCCCGCGGTTGAAAAGGCGAACATATTTGGTGTGACGGGGATTCGAAACCGCGATCTTCGGATTGCGAGTCGAGTAGCTTAACCACCTGGCCATGCTGGGCCTGATAAAAATAAAATAAGGTTGCACACAAACAATATATCATCTTCATAATAAGCTGAAAAGTTAGTTACTTTATGAATCACTAATAAAATATTTTTGAAGCTATTTTAATCATTTGATGCTTTTATTTTGATGACTAAACGTTACGGGGTTCAATACTCCAAAAATGAGTGTTTGATACGCTCGCAGTGGGAACTGCACAGATAGACAATTGTGTGGTTTAGCGCTCAAACACAAATACTTACAAAGAAAAAAACACCTTCCTATATTTTTCGTACGCTCTGATTATTATGAAATTTAATTTTGTTAGAGAATTACAAAAAATAAAAATAAAATTTCCCACTGTGAAAACCGAAGTAATTTAATCACGCGCTGAAATGAAAAAAAATAAAATAAAATTTAAACGAAGTGTGTTCGAAGTCTTGTCTTTTTGTTTCAAGTAAAGATGGAAATCGTACACTGCAAGTAAAAATGTAATAAATGTGAAGGCTCATTAACTTACCATCCAGCCAGAAAAAGAAAGCTTTATCTGTAAGTGACAAGAATGTTCATCCATCCATCTGTCAACAATTCATTGCTGGATGTTCAGAATTAACAGTGTGTGTGTGGGGGGGGGAGTTCATTGTACCCTCCGGTCTTTCAATGTCTTTCTTTTTTTCGCCTTTTTTGTTACACCTCACTCTTATCGTTTCTCTCTCTCTCTTGAACATTCATCTGCTTTTACTAATAAAACCATTTAATGTAAAATATACCCAAGAAGCATGTAATTCAAATATTCAAAGCCCCTCAGTGGCTCAGCGGTATGCCTGCGGACTTACACCCTAAAATCCGGGTTTCGATACCCGTGGTGGGCAGAGCACAGATAGCCCATTGTGTAGCTTTGTGCTTAATTCAAAACAACAACAACAACAAATATTCAGAATGTACATTTGGAGATTACAAGTTATCACAAGAGACACAATATCTAAATACTGTTACATTTACTTATGTTTATGTGGTTTAAATAGAGATATTTGATTGAACAAGTGAACAACAAGACACGAATATTTTATCCTGATTAGTAACGAGACACATTGCACACCTGTTTGTCCTAGTTTGAATTTGGACAACTGCTTAATCGTATCGCTGTATTATTTATCCTTTTTACAGTTCCAGCCAATAGTGTTTGAACTTCGCTGAGAGAAAATAGTTTTTTTTTAAAGTTAGTCTACGTGAGACTTGGAGTCTGAATGAAATACAGGCCCTTTCTTCATACAGCAGTTTTATCACTTGAGATTTGTGTTCTTTTAAACGCCCGTGTCCCTTTTATTCGAAATAAGCCAGACATAAAGTGAGATAGATATATTTTCCAACGTCTCAGATGTCGTGGCTTTAAAAGTTTGCTGACAACGATAATAATGCTCCAATGTATAAGCACACAGTTTACTTGTTGTTGTTTTTACATGGAGGCATCCCTGACACCGATGTTATTTGGTTATCGCCTGCGGGTTATAAGTTTAGAGTTTTCTTTCTTCAGAGAATATAATCTATAAAAAATGTCAACACAAAGCATTTTTTTTTCAGGATATCGTCAACCTAAAGGTTGGTTGGTTCTCAGTACAACTTGGATGTTTCTGAATGTATTTCTCAACGTCTGGTGAACTGAGTAGGTTCGTTAGGAAAACTTTGATATATTTTTCAACGTTTAGAACGTCTTGTGAACTGGAAAGACTGGTTTATTTCTAAAAGTTTGTAACGTCTGGTGAAATGGGTAGGTTCGTTGGGAAACGTTCGTATATATCTAAACATTTGAAGCGTTTAGTGAATTTGATGTGTTTACTACGAAACATTAGTGTATTTCTAAACGTTTGGAATGTTTGGCGAACTTAGTATTTTTCTTCGGAAAGGGCCTGGCATGGCCGAGCGCGTAAGGCGTGCGACTCGTAATCCGAGGGTCGCGGGTTCGCGCTAAACATGCTCGCCCTCCCAGCCGTGGGGGTGTATAATGTTACGGTCAATCCCAGTTGGCGGTCGATGGTGATGACTAGCTGCCTTCCACTGCTAAATTAGGGACGGCTAGCACAGATAGCACTCGAGTAGCTTTGTGCGAAATTTCAAAACAAACAAATCTTCGGAAAGATTATGCATTTTTATATCTCTGGTACACACTTGGTAAGTTTACTAACCAAGACGAATGTATTTCTCACATCTGGTGAACTGGATAAGTTACCATTAACGATTGATTATTTCTAAATGTCTGATGAACTGTGTAGGTTTACTGGGAAAGACTGCTGTGTTTTCAGTGAACTGAGTGGGATTACAAGCAATGATGGTATAGTTTTAACTTCTAGTGAACTGGGTGGGTAACTAACAATAATGGTATAGTTTTAACATCTAGAGAACTGGGTAGGTTTACTAACAATAATGGTATAGTTTTAACATCTAGAGAACTGGGTAGGTTTACTAACAATAATGGTATAGTTTTAACATCTAGAGAACTGGGTAGGTTTACTAACAATAATGGTATAGTTTTAACATCTAGAGAACTGGGTAGGTTTACTAACAATGATGATATAGTTTTAACGTCTGGAAAACTGGGTAGGTTTATTAACAACGACTGACATATTTTTAAAATTTAACTGACATGATGTTTAGATTTTTGTCTTTACAGTTATGAAGACAATTTGAAGCCACAAATGACTTGTCGTTCTTTTTAAACTGGATAAAACATCAGGAATCACTAAGAAATGTTTATCAGTTCTTGTAGATTTTAATGAAAGGAAGCAAATGGGCAGACTTTTTCCTCGGTCCTTCTAGAGTCAAGATTTGCAGTTTTTTAATTGTTTTGAAAACTCATTAATCTTGAGAGCCTAAAGTTCTTTGGGTATTCTCTCATTGACAGATGAGCTTCCAACAGTGAAGAGAAAATACCCGAATTTCTCCCATGGATTATGTGGATTTTACTTACCTATAGATGGAGTTGTGGTAAAAATAAAAAGGGAAGAAAAAAAATAATAAAAGAAAGACATATAAAAAAATATGCTCGAAATAAAAATTGAGTAGAAAAAATATAACGGATGTATTTATATGGTTCGTACATTCACCTAAAAACGTTTGAAAATATTAAAAACAGTACCGTGGAATCAGAACACAGTTAATAACACAGCATTCTAGTTCCTGAACTGACAATAAATCATGACACAAGTTACTATCAACACAATACTCTTTGCTCATTCGGTTTCAGTTCATTTTACTTCCGAAAAATTCATTGTAATTTTGTAAATACATGAAAGTTTAAAAATCCAAAAACTGATGGAAGGGGTTGTTTTTGATTGCGCGTAAATAACGTACAGTTGGTGGTTAGTCCACTTTTATAAAGCTTTGCGCTTATAATATAAATTAAATGTATGAAGTATCATTAAAGAAAAACACGTACAACTTTGTGTATTTAATAACTTGATGTATATTTCTTTAAATCGGTTTACTTCCAGTTGTGTAAGCAATTCATACTTTATGTAAGAAGAAAACAAATATGCTCGTAGATTTAGGTCTAAATTACAGTTTTTGTTTTTGACAGACAGTAGAGCTTATTTAAAAATATTTTTCGAAGAATTAATCAATATTCTTTAGTTTAGGAACGGTTCAGATTGTCTAGAGCGTATTGTAGTTTAGAAACGGTTTAGATTGTTTGGAGTGTATTGTATTTTAGGAAGGGTTTAGATTGTCTGGAGTGTATTGTTGTTTAGGAAGGGTTTAGATTGTCTGGAGTGTATTGTAGTTTAGGAAGGGTTTAGATTGTTTGGAGTGTATTGTAGTTTAGGAATGGTTTAGATTTTTGCGATACATTGTAGTTTAGGAACAGTCGATTTGTTTAAGTAATGGCCAGATAGTTAAGGCACCTCGACCTGTAAATCGCGGGTTCGAATCCACGTCATACCAAACATGCTTGCCCTTTCAGCTGTGTGGCGTTATAATGTTACGGTCAATCTCACTATTCATTAGTAAAAGAGTAGCCCAAGATTTGGCGGTGGATGGTAATGACTAGCTGCTTTTCCTCTAGTCTTACACTGTTAAATTAGTGATGGCTAGCGCGATAACTCTCTTTTAGCTTTGCGCGAATTTCAAACCAAAGTCGCTCAGATTTTTTAAAATCGAGATAAACAAGATAGACGTACCTTGTTTCTCTACTTTAAATACATCTTGTAAGAGCAGCAGTCAATTCAGCACCGTCCTAAAAAGAAAATTTAACCAGCTGCTACCTATTTTGACTTCTGGTGATGGAGATATTGACGAAGTTGAGAGCCAGCAAATGGCAATCCCAAGCACAAGCCATGCTTCAGGAAAAACTAGTTTGATGATTACTGATAGAATTTCAGAACACTCAAACAAGCTGACCACAACGTCTGATTGACGACGCACTGAAAATGAAAGAAAAGAAGAAAATCAAAATGCAAAAAAAGATCACGAAACAACACGAGAGCTCGAAGATGGAAATCACGAAACGCTTCAGAACATGAATAATGTGCACTAACACGAACACTAAAGAAACACGAATAATAACATAACTATAAACAAACTCAAATACTACATAAAGAAGCACACAAGAACATACAAGAACAAAAACTAAGACAGAAAATAACAAAACAAAGAGAATAAAAAATCACACAAGAAGAAGATACGAATTACTTCATCCTGGTAATACCCTAGAAAATAAATAAACAAATGACATCACAAAAACCGAACACATTTACAGAAACAAACACATCACATAATAAATCTCCACAATTTTCAAACATAGTACAGAAAATCCCAGCCAAATACAGAAAATCTCAAGTAGCAGCAGAAATCAAAAGACATAAACCTAAAGTTAACATTACTGCTATCAATCATCTAGCCAAGGGCGCGTCCTCGTCAAATGGTCAGCGGCCACTAACCTCAACCAATTACTGGAAGAATGTCCGTAAAACGTTTTTATACCAGAAAATATTAACATACACATACCAAAAAGTAAAATTGAACCTAACATCTTTTTTTATAAAAGATTTATACTTGTATCACAAGGGAAAACACAGAACTAGAACTCACACAATCGCATAAAATACATTAAAGGTGAAAGTATTTTCTCCAATAGAATACAGAAACTCAGAACTTCAGTTAAAATGTATGTACACGATAACCAAAATATCCAGACCATGGTGTCAACTTTTATCATTCTTTGGTATCGAAAATACACGGCTACACCACCTAAAATGCCAGTGGTAGCTGCAACCCAGTGTAACAACTGCCAACCTTATGGACACGTGGCAGCCACATTTAAAAATCCCACGATGCTTCGTGTTTTGGGGAGGTCACAAAATCTCAAAATACCCTTGTAAAAGCCCACAACCATACTGCTGTGACTACCAACAGTCAGGGGGTTCGGTTCCACACGGAGGTTTTTCGCACTTTTTCAATCCAGAGTTTGTACACAATAACATCTTGAAAATTCGCTGTTCGCAACTGTCTTTACTGTATGCTTCAAAACTTCAACCCTTACTGCAACATACAATCTGAGATTATGTTTCCCTTCCTCAGTCTTTTCAGAACAGACGATCTGCCTTTGTTCTTTTAGGCGCAGGTGGATGAATTGGGTCTGTTCTTGGATGACATTACCGTATCCATTGGTCAGCCCATCCAACCTTGGCTTAATACCATCCCCAGCTGTAACTTACTTTGAGTCATCTGAAAACAGTAGATACTCCCGATTGGAAGTACCATCTCTTATTTGCTGAATATCTTTCGCACCATCCTTCCATTTCCATCTATACGGATGGTTCGAAATCAGGTGACTGTGTGGGCTCTGCCATGGTTTGTTGTGATTCAACTGCTGCTCACAGAATTCTCTCTGTAGTTTCTGTGTTCACTGTCAAACTCTACGTCATTTCTCTCGCCCTGCCTGTATCACATAAAAGATATGTAGTACACGAACTGTACAATTTATACTGACTCGCTTAGCTCTCTATCGGCCCTTAAACCACTTCATGTTAGTTTTTCACCCTATTATCGTCGATATTCAGAATCAACTGGCCCATTTTTCTCTATCATCTTTTTCTATTTAATATTCTCTGAAAACCAGGCCACGTCGGTTTTCACTGGAACAAGCTTACTGACATCACAGCTAAGTCTGTCTGCTCTGGTACTATCACCACCATGACTTTCCTTTACATGGACTACGGTCCTGTATTCAAGACTTGACTCCGCACCACTTGACTTAAAGTGAGCAATATGATAACAAGCTTCTCCAGATCAAATCTTCTGTTGCTCTTTGGCCATATTTCTTCTGTTAGGATCGGAAGGAGGAAGACGTTCAGGTTAGGCATTGGTCATAGTGTTTTAACATGTTGCTTTCTTTTATCTGGTACTAATGCCACAATGTGTGGTCTGTGTGACACTTAGGTCACAATGGCTTACATTTTACTGTCGTGCAATCATTACAGCCGAGAGTAATGACACTATTGTTACCATGAGCTGGAATATGTCATGGGAGATGGTGACATTGTTCACCTTACAAATGGTTTTAGTTTTTAATAAGGGCCATTGACCTTTTCAGCGCTATTTAAGTTTTAATTCAAAAACTGAACTTTGGTCTATTTTAACACGATTACTTTTACGAATTGTAACAATTTTACTTTATTTTTAAAGCTTTTTTACTGGTTGTTTGGTGCAGATAGCGCCCTCGTCGCACTAAACATGCTCGCCCTCTCAGTCGTGAGGGCGTATAATGTGATGGTCAATCCCACTATTCGTTGGTAAAAGAGTAGCCCAAGAGTTGGCGGTGGGTGGTGATGACTAGCTGCCTTCCCTCTAGTCTTACACTGCTATATTAGGGACGGCGAGCACAGATAGCCCTGCAGTAGCTTTGTGCGAAATTACAAAACAAACAAGCAGTTCTGTTGTAAAGATGCACGGACGTCAGACTGTGCATGACCGAACGTGAGGAAATAGAGTAAGGAAGTAGTGAGACCTGAAAAGTGTTTTCATATTATGTACTCAACGTCTTGCATTTGAGACACCTATTAATCTGATGCACTTTGAGGTTGTTTGTGGGAAAACTCTGTGTGAGGTGAGTCCGGCTAAAACAACGATCTTAACGTTGAAGGAAACAAAACAAAAATCATATAAATAAATAAACTACCACTACAACGAGATTAACAGACTACGGAAAAGTTATGGTAAAAAACACTTAAATCGAATCAAAACATCCAGAATTTTAACTTTTATATTGTATCGGAAATACTTATCACAGTGATTGGATTTCGAAGCTATCGAGCGGACTTGAATCCGTGAGATAACAGGAAAAATTTCATTCAGCTTAAGCTTTGGGTACATAATAAAAGTAGTGAATTCCTTAATGTGGTTGGTGGGTGGTAAATTGCTTCTGTCTTTGGTGGCCCAGCGTCTTAAGGCTCATAATCTGAGGGTCGCGGGTTCGCATCCCCGTCGCACCAAACATGCTCACCCTTTTAGCCGTAGGGCTGAAACACTGAATCTGCATAATAGGTAAGGCTGTGTATGCGTTAGGGTCGAGCACCACTGTTTATTTTTATTTGTGTTGTTTTCTGGTAAGACATGTAAGTTTAATATCATATAATTAAATCATTTTAGTTAGCTATGAAACACTCGATTTATAGCCAAGGCATCGATGTTAGTCTGTTTGTTTTTAACTACTCGCAAAGCTACACGAGGTCTTTCTGTGATAGTCGTCCCTACTTTAGTAGTGTCAGACTAGAGGGAAGACAACTAGTCATCATCATCCACCGCCAGCACTTGGTTTAATCTTTTACCAACGAATAATGTGATTGATCGTAACATTACAATGCCGCCACGGCTGAAAGGGCGAGCATGTTTGGTGGAACGGAGATTCAAACCCGCGACCCTCCGATAACTAGTTGAGTGTCTTAACCACCGAGCCATGCTGGACGAAAGTATTTATACCTAAAATGCAGAAAAACTAAAACAATGAAACAACAGTTGTCCTTTGTATTTTTAACTGAATACATATTGATCTACAGAGATGTTTAGAGTTAAAAATAACGTTTTATAATATTTTGTGCTATTATTTTCGCATACAGTCTAACTGTTGATATTTTTATTTGTTAAACAGCTGAAAGATCCAATAAGAGTTGATATCGGAAAATTCTACAATCACGTGATCAACAATTCCGAGCCAGAAAATTAAAAGTAATTTGTTACCAACTTATATTTTTTATTTATATAAAGCTTCACTTCAATTAATCTTACAGTGACTCAGCTAACAAGAGCTGATCGACTCATAATTTGAGGGTCACGGGTTCGAATTCCCGTCACACCAAACATACTCGACCTTTCAGCTGTGGTGTCGTTATATTCTTACGATCAATCCCACTATTCGTTGATAGAAGAGTAGCCCAAGATTTGGCGGTGGGTGGTGATGACTAGCTCCCTTCCCTTACACTGTTAAATTAGAGATACCTAGCGCAGATGGATCTCGTGTACCTTTGTACAAAATTCAAAATACAAACTGTATAACAGGGTAAAGTTTAAAAAAAGTTCAAAAGTATATTTCTCACGAGGCGTAGTCGCCCAATACATCGGATAGAAGAAACACTCGTACCTCATGTTTTCTAGTTATCGTACACACAGTGTCATTAACAATTGCGTTAGACTGTCTTATTTTTTCATTTTCCTCCTCCCACCTTGTTACAAAATTAGGCAATTATGATTTGACACAATCTATAGCGGTGGTTGATTAGTGCATTATTAGTTAAAGTATCAGTGTAAGTAAAAAAAAATAATTTATTAGTGTTCTACAAGGAATTTTTTCTAACAGTCTTAAGATTAGATATTTACCAACGTTTCATAATTTAAATACATTTGTCTTTTCCAAATCACAATAAAAATATAGTGTTCAATAGTAATGTATGTTTCAGCTCAAAACAAAACTATAATAAAAACACACGTCTGATGGCTGTACGTGTCCACTACAAAATTAAAATATTGTTTTAGTCATAACATTCCTGCATGAAAGAGATTATTCGTATGTTAACAACTAATGTATCTCAATTAAGGTTTAATTGATAAATAAAATACACCAACTTATTATTAAGCAAGCTGTTTAATCTCGAAGTCCAAGTTGAATGAAGGTACAGTTCAACCTTTGCTTTCATCAATCTGTGTTCTTGGGTTATACCAGTTTCCGAGAATTCCTCTATTCATCAGTAACTTCGAACACAAGAGAGATAATCTGGACGAATCTATATCGTAGTGAAAAGTGAACATACTTCATAGTCACGATAAGAGAAACCGTTGAACCTTGGGGGATCATATACTCTTTGTATTGTGTGAAATTGCTTCTGCGTGTGTAAAAGTGTGAGATTAAGATACTGATAAAAGCCAAATTTTGTTATTGCTAACACTGCTATTAAGCATGTAGTTTTTACTGTCTCTCAGGCCTGGTATGGCCAGGTGGTTAAGGTTCTCCAATCGTAATCTGAGGGTCGCTGGTTTGAATCCCCGTCACACCAGACATTCTCACCCTTTCAGCCATTCTACTATTCGTTGGTAAAAGAGTAGCCCATGGGTTGACGGTAGGTGGTGTTGAGTAGCTGTCTTCCCTTTAGACTTACACTGCTAAATTAGGGATGGCTAGCGTAGATAGCTCTTGTGTAGCTTTGCGCAAAATTCGTAAACATAGAAACAAACATATTTTCTTTCGACCTCGAGTCAAATGTGTAACATTTCATGGTGTATATTACTGGATGAAAATCGTTTGTACAAACTAAGTGAAACTTGTTTCCCGTCTTGTAATTCCCACAGCGGGTTATTATTAAGCTGACGGATTTATAAGACTAGAATCCGGGATTCGATTCCTCAGGCTACACAGAGTAGATATGTTCCATTCAGTAGTTTTACTTCAGTCAAATAAGCAAGTATACGAGCGGTGTAAAGAAGATGAGATATTCTTCATACCAAAGGGAGCGCTCGGGTTATAGCACACATACGAATGTTCAAAACTGGTGTTTGTCAGGCTCTGGTGCAAATGTTTCTTTGTTCCATCTTATTACACAATCACATGCCTACAGTAATATCTTCATTCTGCGGTCCTATTTTTCCCCACATAATAATCTAACAAGATATTTTGTTTAACCAATAAATGGCCAAGAACTGAAGTGATGGTGAGCCGGCAATGGTTGAAGTTACCATTACTCGAAGCTTTTTTTCCGTGCCTTCCACTATACAAATATATTAGTGGTTGTTTTGGAGTCAATTTCTCTTACCTCTCAACTGCCATTGACATGGTTAAAAATATTGTGATAATAACTGTTTTCAATAAACTGTCAGTGGCGACGTTTGATAATTTTTGCACAAGCTACACGAGGACTATCTGTACTAGTCGTCTGTAATTTTGAAATGTTAGACTAGAAGGAAGACTGCTAAGCAACGCCAACTACCGCTAACTTGTTAGCTACGCTTATCAAATAGTTAAGTTTGAGTACCACCCTTATAGCCCTCCCCCCAGTACAGAAGTAAGTCTAAAGATTTACAGCGCTAAAAGCAGGGGGTTTGTTTCTACTCTGTGGACTTAGCAGATAGCGCCGATGTGGTTTTGTAACAAGGAAAACATCACCCTTATAACCCATACTAGTCCCAAAGTGTAAAGCACTTTCATCGTTTTGGGAGGGGGAGGTAAAGGATACGTAGTTATACACGCTAATGTTTGAACAGCACTCAGCTTGACAGTGAGTGTACAGTCTTTACGATTGAAAATATTTCGTTAGAAATAAGTTGGAGTTCCTCTTTTCAATTTTGACACGTTTTCCTTGTTTGTAATGTGATACCTATTGATTAATAATAATAATGAGGACAAGGTAACAATTAAGATAATAATAACAATAGGAACAAATTAATGGTTAAAACAATCATAATTGTGATTGGTTTGTTTTGTTTCGATAATTAAGATACTTATAATGTAGACCTATTAATGATAAAAATAACAATAATTTGGATAAACTAATTATTAAAATAATAATAATTCAGTAATGTTTATATATTCACCTTTAACATTCCAAATCGATTTTTCTCTGTGATATTAAAGCGGTGGTTAGAATACCGATAACCTCGGAAGTACTAAACACCAGTAGACCCGATACTTGTGGTAAATGACACTAGATTGATTTTTTTATTATTTTTGTTCCTCATAATTTACACAGCATAATGTTTAAGCCAGAGGTAATACGTAAAAACAATATTTCAGATCTATCTTTTGTATGTCATAAGCTGATGCCCAAGGGGCTTTTTGCTCAATACTGAACTTGTCAGCTGTGTTTGGAAAGACGAGTTACAATTGTTTATTGGATAATATATACTAAAGTTTCCCAGCAGTCTTTTAAAAAATGATTTTTGACGAATGAGGGAAAACAAACATTGAGTGTGCATTATAAATAGTGAAGTGTAGGCCCATTTGATGGAGCTGTATGTTTTAAAGACAAGTAAAATGATTATCGAAGATCGAAAGAATTCGCTACAAGGACAAACTTATGTGTCGATAAAAACGTATGATTTTAGAGTTCTTCCGCTAAGTCGCTACTAGAAATCAAAACTTTACAGGTTCCTTCGAATAACATTGAATCGAATACACAAACATTGGACAAAAATGTAAGCCAACCAAAAGTAGGTAGAAAAACATTTTTCTGATTGTAGAACATAAAACAACGCTCAAAGCTACACGTTTTTTAAGTTGGAGTATAGGAAGCAATCATCCATTACGAAATTGCCTAAGTGTAACTTAAAAACGCATTTGTTAATTTTCAGTGTATTGTTTACGAATAAAATTTTGTTGTAAAATTGTAGCATAACCTACTTTTGCTAAGTAAACATATTCACAATTTCAACAATTTTTACTTCAGCCTCGTCGAAAACAAAATAAAACCTTTCAGAAATATTTTAGGTAATTTTCTTTAGATATTATTTGCTTGTCTGTTTGTAATTAAGCACAATTTTATCTTTCTACTTTTGATTTGCTTGTTTTTGAATTTCCTGCAAAGCTACACAAGGGCTATCTGCACCAGTTGTCCCTAATTTAACACTGTAAGACTATAGTGTGGCCTGGCATGGCCAAGCGCTTAAGGTGTGCGACTCGTAATCCGAGGGTCGCGGGTTCGCATCCCGGTAGCGCCAAACATGCTCGCCCTTTTACGCGTGTGGGAGTTATAATGTTACGGTCAATCCCACTATTCGTTGGTAAAAGAGTAGCCCAAGAGTTGGCGGTGGGTGGTGATGACTAGCTGCCTTCCCTCTAGTCTTACACTGCTAAATTAGGGACGGCTAGTACAGATAGCCTTCGAGTAGCTTTGTGCGAAATTCCAAAACAAACCCTTGGTCAAAACAAAAGATAATTAGTTTTTTGGACGAGTTACATTTTTTTTCCAGTTTTCATGTGGACTTCTTCCGATTTGATATCTTTTTACAGCCCGATTTTCAAGAACGAATTTCAACAGAAACCGCAGGGGTTCGGTTGTTGACGTAAATTGTGGATTTAAAACTTAATTTGACAGAAATTGTATAATTATAAGTTAAACAGAGAAATAAAAAAAATCATGGAAATAATATTGACATTCTTGTTGAAAAACTGAAACATTTTGTTTTGACAATAACGTTAAAGCTTCTGCCTGCTGACTTGTTAGCTTGAGTACAACAGTTAGCGTGCTGGTATGTTAGCTGAGGTTCCGTGATTTGAATCCTTTTACTCATAAAAGTAGAATATTGCGCTCTGCAGGATAGAATGTGGATGTGTTGTAAGGGCGACAGTGTTACGAAAATAACTCAACCATTGGTGATGGGTAGTACTGACTTTGATTAATTTACTTCTCTCTAGTCAATCACTTCAAAATTATGAAAGATAACCCTCGTGAAGCTTTGAGAGAAACTCAGCAAACAAGAGACCTAAACTTAAATAAAAATTAAACCTATCAATGGATATTAAAAGCATTATTTTTTATGAATATTTTGTGATACTTAGGTTTTGTTGTCTGCTAGAAGGACTAATACGAGCTTACTTCCATTCAACTCAAAGACTCATGTCTAGACTTGTTTAAGGAAGCAAATTATGTGATATAATAATAAAATAATAACAAAGAGTTATAATTATAATGAAGCAATTATCTTTTATTTGTGCTTGTAAACCATTGTTTGCCTATTAACGTCGAGTTTTCACTTCTTTGAAAATCTTGTATATTTGTTATCCTTGAGGCAATCATTATATGAACTACTCGTAATCCACCTAGACGTGTTTTATAAATGTATGTGCCACATAGTGGCTCAGCGGCATGTCTGCGGATGTACATCGCTAGAAACTGAGTTTCGGTACCCGTGGTGGGCAGAGCTCAAATAGCCCCTTGTGTAGCTTTGTGCTTAATTACAAACACACAAATAAATGTTTATAACTGTAATTTGTTTTATTTACGTAGAAAAAGGGTTTATCCGCAAACAAGTTTTTTAGTAATTTTAAAATGTATTATAATTTATTGTCATACAGTTCATAAATACAAAATATCAGTGTATACCGTGTTAACCAGGCGACATTAATGATCAGTGCTGAACGGTATGTATGAAAAGGTTTCTGTTAATACCCATACCAGCCGGCTTGAGATACATTTTCACTTCAAGTGGGTTTCTCGTCATCACGAAAAAAACAACAAACTTAGTTAGAATAAAATATATTATGTGAAAAACAAATGAAAGTTCAATAGTATTCTTGTTCTTTGAGTTTTAGCACTTTGGCTGATTTTCATCAAAAATATCCAGTTTTTAATGTAATACTGTAAGCCTAAAAGTAGAAGTAACATTTTTTTTGTTCTAATTTAAAGGTTTGGAATGTTGAAAAAGAAAGTTTTAATTGACACATTATGTTCACAGTCAGGTTTTGGAACTGACGGTCATTTCTTGGGTAAGTTATTTTATAGTTTCTTATTTAAAATGTTTTTCGTTAAATGCGTTTAATTTTTTTATGCCCTACCAATGCGGACGAAGGATTAATCTATTTTAAGATCGTCTGGAAAAATTGTTTTTAATTGCCCTTAAATTATTGCGATAGAATAAGAAAATCTGAAAACGGCCTCTTAAGGGATCTTCTAATCATATAAACAAACATATTATTTCAAATGGATCTTGTTTAAAGGGGTCGATTATTATTTACATCTGTCAATTTCCTTTTTGAACATAATTGCAGTTTAATTAAATTCAACCTCAATGTACTGAATTATCAACAGCATCCGAAATATTCAATATTGACAAAAATATTTGAGTCATTAATATATGTTCTGTTCTTTCATTACAAACTTCCTACACTTCCAAACTAATATAAAACTCACGTTAAAAAGAAATTCTTTGCACTTCTTTCCACAAATACCTATTCGTTTTTCATTCCGAAATGTAGTTTGGAAAATGGGTTTTGATTAAACGTACCTAATGTTACATAATTTTCCTGCTCTCAGTGGCTCAGCGGCATGTCTGCGGACTAACAATGCTAAAATTCGGGTTTTGATACCCGTGGTGGGCAGAGCACAGTTAGCCCATTGTGTAGCTTTGTGCTTAATTCAAAACAACAACGACATAATTTCTCAAGTTTCGTTATTTGACCCAAATGATAAATGTGAAATAAAAACAGCCTAACGCAAACATCACAACGAATGTCAAAAACTTGTGTGAAGTTAATGTGAAACAGAAGTACAATGAACAACGGTGATAGTACAGACAGTACGATTTCATCTTTTACAATAGTTAGCTGAATTATACTGTTTATTTCGGTACATGTCATCGGGTATCATACTGCTTGTATGTTGAAACAAAATAAAAGATACAGTTATAACAGAACTAGAGAAAAGTTTGCTTGGTAGTTCGCACAAAGCTACACGAGGGGTATCTGCGCTGGTAGCGAAGGGCTAGAGGGAAGGTAACTAGTCATCACCGCCAACTCTTTCGCTTAATTTGTTTTGCCAACGAATAATGAGATTAATCGTCACAAAATGATAAACAGTAATGTATATAAACCACCCGGGTTTTACTGTTATTAAACATAAAAGCTGAATACATTCTAAACCTATCCAACATAAACTTGTTAATAAATAACTTGATATTAATAAATACAAGCCCATTATGTTTGGATTTTTTGTTTATAATTAAGCACAAAGCAACACAATATTTTATATGTGGTCTGAACGCCACAGGCATCGAAACTCGCTTTCTAGCGTTGTAAGTCCGCAGACATGCCGCCGTGTCACCCTGAGGTATAAACATTTATAAAACAGGTCCGAGAAAATTGTTTTTTTTTAATTAAGCATAAAGCTACACAATGGTCTATCTGTACTCTGCCCACCACGGGTATCGAAACCCGGATTTTAGCGTGTAAGCCCGCAGACATACAGCTGAGCCACTGGGGGCCGTCTGAGAAAATTACAAGGAGTTCACAAAATATAACAAATATACAAGTTCTTGAAAGAAGGCAAGACTCGATAATAATAGGCAAACAATAGGCATGCATAATAAAGTGATAACCACTTATGCTCATTATACTTACAAATTATTATCTTGTTATTATTATCTCACATAATGTGCTTCCTTAAACATGTCTGAACTTGATTAATCCCAACTTTAAGCTGAATGCTATTGAGTTGTTACCGTCCGTTCTAGTAGATAACAAAAAGCTATGACTTAACCCTATTAGTAAATCAATCTAATTAAGAACACTGTGGTCTCTCGATATTAATAAAAAATATTTTTAAGAATTTAGTATAAAAAATAACCGGTAACTCAATAGTGTAAAGGGAAGGTTATAATTATTTGTTGTATTTTATACAGTGCGAAGATTGTGGGTTTAATTTCCTGTCACACCAAACATGCTTGCCCTTTCAGCCGTGGGGACGTTATAATATGATGGATAATCCCACTATTTTTTTGGTGAAAGAGTAGTCTAAGTGTTGGTGGTGGGTTGTGATGACTAACTGCCTTCCTTCTAGTCTTACACTGCCAAATTAGAGACGGCTAGCGCAGATAGCCCTTGAGTAACTTTGCGAGAAATTCAAAACAAAATAAAAAATATACCTTGTATATATTTCATAATATTAGTGTACTGTTTTTATTATCATAGACGAGTCATGTGTGAATGTATGTTTGATTTAAAGTTTTATTTCTGATCATGTTTGTTTGTTTGGTTTTTAGAATTTCGCGCTAAGCTACTCGAGGGCTATCTGCGCTAGCCGTCCCTAATTTAGCAGTGTAAGACTAAAGGGAAGGCAGCTAGTCATCACCACTCACCGACAACTCTTGGGCTACTCTTTTACCAACGAACAGTGGTATTGACAGTCACATTATAACGCACCCACAGCTGAAAAGGCGAGCATGTTTGATGCGACGTGGATGCAAACCCACGACCCCTGGACATGCCGGGCTATTACTGATAAACCCACACTGATAAATGGAGAGAAAATATAGGCATATTGATCACATACTATTTTCCAGTTTTTTAGTAAATTCGTTTTGTATTATTTAATAAAGAAAAATAATAAAACTTTTATAAACATCATTACATTTGATTTACTTTAATGATCATAAAATTGAATTTTTCTACCAATTACAGCTTATTAATTTATCTTTTCTCTCTTAAACTTTTACGCCCCAACCCTTTGAATAGGAAATCTGGCTATGTCACTGAAAATATTCGTAATTGAATCTATGTTATGTTTATTCTGAGTCAGGGATCTTTTGTTTTATAATGTAAGTTGTAAATTGCATTAGCTAATCGACCATTAATCTAAAATAAAACTGCCAAGGGTGAACTGTGTTCAGACGGTGTATTTTACTGACAGGTTTGTGTACTTTATAATTAGAAAAACAACGCCAAAAACGAACACGTAGCTTGGTTGATGAAATGTGTAAATACTCACAACTATTCAGAACTAGGTTCTTTTCTGTTAAAGTTTGGGTTATGTAACAAGAACAAATGATTTGTGTAAAATTAAGGTACTGTTTTCACACCTTTATAACTTACTATTTGCTTATTTTGTCGTAAAGTTGAAAAATGTTATGTCTGCGTTCTGTTTACCTACCGGAATCGAACTCTGGATTTTACCGTTGTAAGTCCGTAAACTTTGTGCCGACACACTGAGAACTCCTCTTTCCATCTTCTGATGATGTGAAAATAAACATTAATGATAAGTTAATGTACTAGCAAGTGAGCTTACTCTGGTTGTACAAACTTAAACGTTTCTATTAATTGCGACAGTAACAACGACCATATTATTAAGAGGGCATGTTGGAGGAGAGTTAATACCTCTAAATTCTAAAAATAACGATCTTTTTAAAGATTTTTCTTGTGCTAAGTAAAAGTCCAAACTTGTACTGTATAAAGAGTGCTGAGACATGTGTAGCATACATAGTTTGCTATTTGTCAAGTTATTGCCGAAATCATTGACACTTTATAGCTGTCTGATTAATGTATGTAGTTCGTTATATAATATTCTGATATTTAATAGAACTATAATTTCTTGCCAGTGAGGCAAAAATCACAGAATGTTAGGAAATTAACATTCATATATAACCTTATTTCCTTTTCAAAATATTTATCAATTTTTGGCATGTGTATAAAGAGACATTTTATTATAGGAAACTAACAGATCTTAAATTCAGCAATTTTGTCACAGGATGTGTTTAAAAAATATATATATCATTAGAAACTGAGGGAAAAACTGAAAATCCAAGCACCATTTTGAGTCAGCTCGAATAATGACATTGCGCCAAATCGTATTAAGACATATCTTAAGCTCGTAAGCTCGTCTTTAAAATTGAAAAGGGTATAATGCAGTTTTATAAACACATACATTTCCCGGGCGTGTGGTGTATGTGAAATACAGGTTTAAAAAATAACACTTCCACTTCCGTTAAAGACAACTTTTAAACCATTTGGAAATGTTCCAGTTTTTCTTGAAAGGCTTTTAGTTGATATATAGAACTACTTGATTCAGTGGCATTTATATGGCATTAAAGTCGAATGACAGGAGCATAAATCAAAGGATATATACATACAGGAGTAAAATGCTTTTTTTAAAAGGTTTCACACAAAGTAAATATTCCATTGGTAAAAAAATATATATACGATTTTTTCGCATAATTTTCCGATTTAAGTTTCATTATGATTGATTTTGTTGTTTAAAGATGAGTTATTTGTGCTGCATCACCAGTACGATCGAACCATAAATTTTATGGTCATAATCTTCCACAATTACCAATGAACTACACTATTCTGTTATAAAATATCTTGTTGTTTTATAGAACTAATAATATATTTATTTAGTTTTTTCTGTACTAGAATGTGATTTAATTAAATATTTAATAATATGATCTACGCGTTAGCTAATTGAGAGCTCAGGGTTCGTTGCTGTTGAAATAAGTCACATAATAACGAACGTTAGGCTTGTTTGTTTGTTTGTCTGTTTTGTAATTTCGCACAAAGCTACTCTAGGGCTATCTGTGCTAGCCGTCCCTAATTTAGCAGTGTAAGACTAGAGGGAAGGCAGCTAGTCATCACCACCCTCTGCCAACTCTTGGGCTACTCTTTTACCAACGAATAGTGGGATTAACCGTCACATTATAACGCCCCACGGCTTGGAGGGCGAGCATGTTTGGCGCGACTCGGGCGCGAACCCGCGACCCTCAGATTACGGAGCGCACACCTTAAGGCGCTAGACCATGCCGGGCCTTGAACGTTAGGCTACACATGAGGAAAAACAACTGTTGATACCACATACCCCAGAACGATTGTACAACGTACAAAATTTTGGTATTTGGAATACCACAGATCCAGAATTTAACGTACAAAATTTTAGCGTATGGAACAAGAACTTATTGATGCTAGTAGTACCACAAACCTTAGAATAAACATTTAATGTATAAAATTTTAGTATTTGGAATAAGAAACTGGTGGCGTCAGTGAGACCATTAGAAGTTACTGTGAAATCAATAGGTGAACATATTTAAAATTATTAGAGAGTCAGGTTCAAGTTGTTGAACAAATGGTAAAAATAATCAACTAAAACTCGGATAGAACTAAATAATTCAGAACACGAACAGCAGAAAATTATGTATCATATACGACAGAGGAAATTATAGAAACTAAAAATAGTAAAAAAAAAGGAATTGAACTGTGAATAAAAAGAGTTATGTTCCTCATTACCATAAATAACCAAAAACGGTCGCTTCTCTTTCCTTGAATGCTAAGTAAAAGGAAGCGCGCCAATGAAAGAGTACCCTGTAATCTATTATAATAAGAAAACCTAATTAAAACACAGTAAAATATGAGATATGTTTAACCAAACATGGGCAGACCGAACTAACCTATGGCCTTATATAAGTTTAAATTTCCTGCCCCACGTACTTGTATTTTTAAGTAAAATAGATAAAGAAATTCAAAACAAAGATAAGCACATAACAACACAACACCTGTTGTTCAGGATATAAAACAAATAGAATTAACCGAAAAAGGAATTATAGTATAAGGAATTACATTAATAATTAATTTATTATTGTAACAGAGGAAGATTGTGTATATGGAATTTAAATTCGTTTATTTAACCATAAATACTCAGGTTGAAATTGCTATAAATGAGATATTTGAGTAACAAAATGACAACAATTTCTTATTTCATTGGCAGTTTAAGTTTCAGTTCCACAGATTAAATGGAAGCGATTGTTAGTTCAAAGCCTGAATTGGCGAAAAAAATTCGAAGAGTAGGACGATGTTGATCCGGATTTGGTGGTTCTAAGATGAATAAATCTTGGTCAGAAAAGACAGAAAATACATACTAGATAAATTCGATGAGTATTATAACGCATTGGAATTTCTATTTTTTGTTTATAAACGTCATGGTTAAGTGTAATATTTGAATATATAGTAACTGAAAATATTCTTACAACCTTCACAAGTTAAATAAACATTTTACAGGTATCATTCAAATAACGATGGAAAATAAAGTTTGATACTTCAGTAAGATTCACTAGGGGTATATTAGTAAAAAATAATAATCTAATTATCCCTTTGTTGTTTTGAATTTCGCACCAAGCTACACAAGGTCTATCTGCAATGGCCGTCTCTAATTTAGGAGTGTAAAACTAGATGGAAGGCAGTTAGTCATCACCACTCATCGTCAACTCCTGAGCTACTTTTTTTACTAGCAAATAGTGGTATTGACCGTTACTTTATAACGGCTGAAAGAGCAAGCATGTTTGGTGTGACGGGGATTCGAACCCGCGACTCTCATATAACAAGTCGAGCGCCCTAACCACCTGAGCATGCCAGGCTATTGTTGTTTTGAAAAATGTTTTTGCTAGGGTTTCTCGAGAAGTTTTCAAAGTAAAGGACAATATTGAAGAGGTGTCACTCAGCATTTCAACTGTCGTGTTCCCAAGCTTATTTAAAATTAGTTGTTATTATTTTCTAATATACCAGAAATTCTGAGTAGATATTAAGGCTTCGCTAAAGAAGGTATATTCAATATATGTGTGTAATTAAAACTTATTGTTTTCCTTGCTACGACCTAAAATATGCAAATGATAAATCATAAGAATAAGTAGTCTATTAAAAGAAATCTAAGTTGAAAAGCTTGATATAAACCTATAAGAATTTTAATGGGATTATTTCTTATCGTGTAATTACACGTCGTCAGAAGATATTGTCTTCACGTATTTTTTAAAATTTCAGTTGTATCTGAATTACTGCAATTTGACGTTATTTAGTCTTCTACAGACATAATAATTGAATTATCTTTTTGCTACAGATGGGTGGTTTCACTTGTTAATGACTTGGACTAGCAAATATAATTATATACAGATTAGAAAACTAATTGAAGAGCACTTATTTTAATAAGTAAGTTATCTCATTTTATTTAAAGTTATACCCATCTATTTTGTCATGCCTCTTATGTTAATAATTGTTTCACGTTGAAAATCGGAAAAGTAACTAAAATCTTCTTGAAAACAGACTTTTAGTTTTAGATATAACAGTTATTTTAGCTTAAAGTAAGTGGAGAAAAATGTAGGTAAACTAGGAGTGTATTTACTCGTTTATTTTAGGTAATAATACCTTTAAGTGAACAACAGAAATAGTAGTAAAACACTTATAGTTCAGCACAGTAACATCCGTTAAAATGTAAAGTTTTAACACTTTTGTATAAAATAACACGAGTCTGTTTCTTAATTGAATAAAAAAATCTTTTATTTAGCTTTTCCATGTGACGTTTTATATTTAATTACATATATTAAGATAAATATCTCTTTAGAATATTCTGCAGTAATAAATACTTAAAAAAACAGCTGCAATTGGTCTTAACACAGGTTTTATAACAGTCGAGTTGAAATTTATATCTGAAAATATCGATCTAGCAGAATGATTTCTATAAAATTACTTAAAGCAGCTACTCTCAGTGACTCAGCGGAAAGTCTAAAGTTTATAATACTAAAAATTGTGTTTTGACACTCAGTGTAGGTAAAGCATGGAAAACACATTGTGTAGCCTTGCGTTTAAGAACAAAAATTTAGGGTAGGCAACTGTTCTTTGGAGAAAAGTTCATACTCAGAGAGTAATGTATGGTACATGGGTGGAGTCAACTGATTCCAAAATTAGCTTATGTTCTTACTTACAGGCGATAACTCTCTGTGTTTGAAATACTTACTTAAAACGATCATTTTTATAAGATCAACAATAGTTCTCGACCACTGAGTCTAAACTATCCCATTACAGTCCACAGACTTTTCAATTCTGGAATAATTCTACTGATTTACTCTGACTAGATTAATTAAGGAAGGCTAGCGGATATAGTCTAAAGAAGCCTTGCACGAAATTCAACAAAACAAACAAAAATTAATGGTTTTTTTTGCGTCTATTTCAACAGTCGAATCGCACAGAATACACAGGCGACTTGACAAGTGTATCTTTCTGTAGAATAGCACGAATGTTCATTTCATTCTCTCGCTGCTTGAAGTATGCGATATTTGAGCGGATGTGTTGTTTAAACAGCTATAAGTCTCTTTTTCCATACGAAGATTCTTATTAATGATGCTGCGTGCATGGGACACATGAACGACTTTTGCCACTGACCTTTGTGGTCATTGATTCTCACTTGTTACAAGACGTCACACTTTTATTGCGACAGCTGGGTACGACTTGTTCTGAATAGTCCTGTAACCCGATGTTTAACGAATGACATAGTAATAGGGATATAAAACTTATTTAGAAATTCATTGTTTCCGATTTCAACACATCTTTATTACTGTGTGTTTTCTCATAGCAAAGGCACAATGGACTATCTGCTGATACCAGCGAGGGGAATCGAACCCCTGATTTTAGTATTGTAAATCCAAAGACTTACCACTGTACCAGCGGGGGACTTATCTACCTGTACGAGTATTTTACGCGAAAAATGGTATTTACATACCCTTTCCTGAAGCCTTATAAGGCTAAGAACCGAAATTCAATATTCGTGGTCGGCACAACATACTTAGTTCATTGTGTTGTGTTACGTTTTTTATGTATGTAGACTGAACGCAACAGAAAGACACAGATAACAGCTTATATAATTTATTACAATAAACTATTATATATGTAACAGATATAACATAAATTATATAATAACAATGACAGATATACAGTTTCAACCTTCAAAATTAATTACAATACAAAATGGTACCTGCCTGTGTCCAATATAATGATCTAGAATGAAAGTCCAAAAGTCCAGATCTGAAATCCAAAATTCCAGTCTAGGGAGTGAATTTGGTCCCACGAAGAAATTCCGAAGTTTGAATGGAGAAGTCCAGAAACAATTCACATTCCAATAAATTTGACAAAGTTCTTTTTACGATGTTTTTGACGAATGTCTCAAAGTTGCCGTTCTCCCACTTTTCCGGTCTCCCCTAAACAGTTCTACACGTGTTGACTTTCAGCACAACCACTAATTCGAATGAATCGTAAAGATTGACGAAATAAAATCACAGCTTTCGTAGATCTAGCTCTAGTCACAAATCCAAGTTGAATAAACACACAGCAAACGTTGAAAATTTCTCGAACAAAGACAATATCTCTTGAATCGAAATAAAAAAACGAATGACTGACTGATTTCTCTTGCATCGCCGTCTGCTTATATACTAGTAGGCCTACTCTTCTCGAACAATCGCGTAACTTCCCAGCATTTCAGAGTAATCTAGATTCGTTTCGTACAGACACCAGGCCATTACAAATGATCGATCTACCTAATTCTAAAAATTTCTACATGAATAACAACGTATATACATAACGCTTTATACATAACACAGAGTAATCTCGATTGGTCTCGTACAGACACCAGGCCATTACAAATGATCGATCTACCTAATTCTAAAAATTTCTACATGAATAACACCGTATATACATAACGCTTTATACATAACACTAGTTTTGAACTTAACAAAGTAACAAACACCCCTTTTCAAATGTTATCTATTCAGGTGGCCACGTACTATAAAATATAGTTCTAATACATTCCATCCAACAGCTACTTTATATGGGCCATTGTTGTCATGTGACGTGAGGATTTACAAATTTAATATTACGTATTGAATATTCTGCATGTATATAAATATATAGGATAATGATACTGAAAAGCCGATGGTATTATGATTAATAAAGTTTTATATATTGATTAAACGTAAAGAACCTTGTCAAAGCAGGGCAAGGATTTCAATTAGCTCCAACTCTTAAAATATCCTTTTCAACTATGTAGATTCCGTGACCATATGTAATTTTCTTTATGTGCTGGGCGTGGCCTTGGGATTAGCGTGTTCATGTGATTCGTGTCCTGTTGCCACGAAAACTTTGAGCTCGTGCGTGCGCTGTACGCGTGAAGATCAAATCCCGCTATTCCATTAAACAAAAATAGCCAAACAGTTGGCGGTGGTCATGTTAACTATTTGTCTTCTCTCTAGTCTATCAGTGCAAAATTAGGGACGTCTATACGCAGATAGCCCTTGTTTAAGTGTGGATGAAAATTCTAAAGACAAGAAAAAACAAAGTTTATTGTGGTTATTGTAACATTTAGAAGAGCAAATACATTTTTGTCCTGACTAAGAGTTGTTCTTCATAACTTTAATTTCTTTTTTACTAATTACAGTAATTGAATTTCTTATCTATTACTTCTTATTCTTGGAGTTGTTTAAGTCCTTTGGAGGATCAACCGTGACAAAAAACAAACAAACAAGGCCAACTACAAAAAAAACACATAAAAAAACCCGATAACACTAGAAGTCCGAGAAGTAACGCAGAACTTGCTAGTAATCGTAGCTGTAATATTTTCCTCAGAACGTATTCGTTCAGTCTAGATTTATTAATAAGATTACATCACTTCGTCATAAAAATTTCTCACTTTTTAAATGCAGTGGCATTGACGTAGTTAAATTAGCATTTTCTAGTTATATGACTATAAAGATGTGTGTGTGTGTGTTTTTTGTATAGCAAAGCCACAACGGGCTATCTGTTGAGCCCACCGAGGGGAATCGAACCCCTGATTTTAGCATTATAAATTTGTAGACTTACTGCTGTACTAGCGGGGGGCAAAGGTGCGTCACAACTAAATTTTACCTTTTAAAATTATAATGACTTTCACTATACCGAAAAGTGTGTTGTGACGGAATTCTTAATATTAAACAGTGTTGTGCATACCGACAAAAGAGTACTGATTATGTATCGAATACTGAATGAAATGAAGCGAAAAGATGTTGAATATTGAAAAACAAGTTGTGACTAGATTCTGAATGCCAATATAACTGTAGTGATATATTGTATATTTTCACTGGTATAATGCCCAGATGCTGCACACTGACAGATACGTGTTGACACGGGTATAGCGACTAGGTACTGAATGTTGTTGACAGGTGCATGGTAAGAGTATAATTTACGCTGGCAGGTTACTGAAAATTTGTTTTGTAATTCACAAACTCTTTTTTGGTTTCCGAAAAAAATAAACATTTATCACGTACACGAGAGTTCCAGGATTGGTTTTAGATGCTCAATGAGGTTAAGTGAATGACGTCTATATTTTATCTTCTAACACTAAACATGAAGTTAATAACCAGGTAGGGCCCAGCATGACAAGGTGGTTTAGTCATTTGACTCGTTATCCGAGGGCTGCGGGTTCGAATCTCCTTCACCTCAAATATGCCTGCCCATCAGCTGTGGGGGCGTTGTAATGTTACGGTCAATTCCATTATTCGTTGGTTAAAAAATAGCCCAAGAGTTGGAGGTGGGTGGAGATGACTAGCTAGCTGCCTTCCCTCTAACCTTACACTGCGTAATTAGGGACGGCTGGCGCAAATAGCCCTCGTGTAGTTTTGCGCGAAATTCAAAACCAAACAACCAAATAAGTAACCAGGTAGAATAGCTAAAGACCAACTGAACTACAAAAAGGCTAATTGGCCAGTTTTTCAATCTATTTTAAATGAAACCTTACCTCCCGAGGTACTGCATATAGCCACGGACGCATCAGATATAGATGCATACTGTCATATCATTTCTGAGTGTCTAAAAAATGCAGCAAACAGCTCAATACCGAAACAAAAACACTTCACAGCATCTCATTCATGGCAACTGCATAAAGACATAATGCACTTAATTAAAAACAGACGTATACTACGCAGATAGTACATTCAAAATCGCAACCCCACACTCAAAACTCAGATAAACACAATAAGGAATAAAATACGAAACTTGATCAGACAACAAAAACAAGAAAACTGGGATAACTTCTGTTCCGATCTAAATCACAAAACTGATCCTAAACAATTCTGGACACATTTGAAAAGATTTACAAATACAGGAACAACAAACACAGTATATCCACCACTGGAACTGGATGGTGAAACAGCATACACTAACACAGAAAAAGCCGAGTTATTTAAAAAACACCTGGTCAACACGTTCAAGACATATCATGAACCACACATGAACAGGTATTTTTATAATACAGTTACAAACTTTATTGATCAAAACAGAAGCATTTTTACACCTGTATTTCCAGTCAACACAATTACACACCAAGAAAAAGCAAAAGACTGGAGCACTCAACGATTGATAAAACATATCACTGTAACAGAAGTCGTAACAGCTATTAAGAACACAAAAAACAAAGCCCCTGGAGAAGATGGTATTCAAGCTATCCTCCTAAAACAAGGCATTCAGAGATTATATGAACACCTAACAGCATTATTTAATCTCTCACTATCAGCTGGATATATCCCCGTTTCTCGGAAGGAAGCAACAATATTAATGTTCCAGAAAGAAGGAAAGCCAGCGAATAAACCAAACAGCTACCTCCCAATTAGTTTAACTAGTTGTATTGGCAAAGTATTAGAGAGGATAATTAGTAATCGTCTGTCAGTTTACTTAGAAGAAAATTCAAAATTACCAGAAATACAAAACGGATTTCGAAAATTCCGTCAAACAACAGACCACCTGATTCGACTAACAGAATCAATTACTGACAGCTTCAATAAAAATTAATGCACTGTAGCTTGCTTTCTCGACATTGAGAAAGCATTTGACACAGTGTGGCATAACGGTTTACGACATAGACTACTGGAAATGAAATTACCCCAGGAAACTATTCGCTGGCTCTCCAGCTTCCTGGATAACAGAATGTGTAAAGTTAATGTAAATGGGGCCCACTCAGGGACCTTTTTACCCGAAGCAGGAGTTCCACAGGGAGGGGTGGTTAGCCCTATACTATTTATCATGTACGTGAGCAATATGCCTCTGTCGGACCTAAATTTAGGTTATGCATCACAGTTCGCTGACGATGTAGCAGTCTGGAAAAGTGCTTCCACTCCATCGATAGCAGCAACGAACCTGCAGCCAGTCCTAAATAGCATTGAAGAATACTGCCAGAAATACCGAATCAAAATCAATATTCCAAAAACCCAAGTTATATTATTCAGCAGACGGAATAAGCTAAAAAAAGATCCACCAAAGCTATATATGAATGGATCACTTTTACTGACTGCTGCTTCTGCTAAATTTCTAGGTCTAACTATGACTCAAAATTAACGTGGATACCACACATCAAAAATGTACTGACACGAATCTGGAAAAGAGCAAATTATGTAAGAAGTATTTCAGGAAAAATCCAAGGAACATCACTAACAAACATACTTAAAATCTACAAAACGTACATTAGACCAACAACAGAATATGCATCACCTGCATGGATTAACATAGCACCTACACATGTGCAGAAACTTCAACGTATACAAAATTCAGTACTAACTTCAGCTTATAAAGTACCACGTAGCACCTCAACCACATTCATGCACAAGTATGCAAACATTGACACAATATCTGAAAGACTCTTGCATAACACTTTAAAATATTTCAGTAAGAATTGGCATAAAAATGAATTAATGTGTGATCTCGACAGATATCACGTACATGATGTAAATAGTCCTAAATACCTCTCCCCTTTTAACATATATTTAAGTAATGTAACTCAAGCTGGCCACTATGCACTAGACTCTTAGTCCTTGATTACTATTTATCAAACTATTATTGAATAATAATTATTAATATACTTACTTTTATTTGTGTGTGCGTGCGTGTTACTACACGTAGTAGTAGTGGCATTCTTTCTTTAAAAAAAAAAATTCTTGTTCGTCCATGCATGGTCTGAGCCCTGAAATGGGCCTGAGCATCAAGTTATACTTTTACTCTGGCCCAAAGCTATAAAAAAATAATAATAAAAAATAAATAAATTATAATAATAATAATAAAAATATTTGTTTTGATGCTATGAATGTTCGGGAAGGAGGAAGAGGTCAAATGTACCTGACCCTCCTGGGTATTTAACAACAATACTCAAATACCAACACATCGGGACGGAACCAGGTAGAAAGCTACTATAACTGCTGGCAGGTCTGTATAGCACCACCTACTCAATTTAGAACCAAATTAGTTCAGTCGATGCAAACCACATTTATACATTTTAATGTGATACAGTTATGACGGCATTCAGCTAAAATTACCGGTGTTTTCCTCACATCTTGACGGACAAAATAATGTAAATGAGTTGTAACAGCGTTCGAATTCTTTTTGTTAGATATAGTACGTAAAAAATAGTTTTTGTTAACCCTTGTTACCTGATTGGGATCTTCATCACAAATGCAATTTACTCTTGCAAAAAAGTTGAAGTTAAAAGCGCTCCAGAATGGTAGAAATAAAGAAATGACATACTTTAGTTTAATTTAATACGCTTTTCTTTGGATTTGGTTGTTGTTAAGCGTAAAGTTACACTATGAGCTATCTCTGCTCAGCCCACCTCGGGTAAATATAATTACAATTGCTAATAACTTTCCATGATTTTTGAGTGAATTCTTCTATTTGTTAATCTAAAGTGAAAGTGTTTTAATTTACATTAAAATTACTCAATTATAATCTGTCTTTACTAAAAAAATATACAAGTTTTAGCTTGCTTCTAATACAATACAGCATTCAAAAACATTCGTTTTTTTACGTTGCTATTTAGGTGTCATTCTGAAAATAATTTCCACACCAGCGTTGTTACTTACTGACATACAGGATGAAGTTTTCGTTTATTACTGCTTTTACATCAACATATTTCGTACGAACTCTTCAGCTACTTTTTTTACCAACGATTATTGGGTATGACTACATCATTATCCCTCATGGTTGAAAGAACGAGCATATTTGGTGTTACCGGGAATCGAACCAGGGATTCTCAGATTACACGTTGAGCGCCCTATCCTACTGCCCATGCCGGGATTTTTAAGTTCGTATTATTCAATACAAGAAAGGAGGGCTTTATTTTCTTTTCTAAAAATAGTTTAAGCGTATTATCTTGGTAATACAGACAAGAATTTATTTTGGAATTTCGCACAAAGCTACTCTAGGGCTATCTGTGCTAGCCGTTTCTAATTTAGCAGTGTAAGACTAGAGGGAAGGCAGCTAGTCATCACAACCCACCGCCAACTCTTGGGCTACTCTTTTACCAACGAATAGTGGGATTGACCGTCACATTACACACCCCCACAGCTGGGAGGGCGAGCATGTTTAGCGCGACGCGGGCGCGAACCCGCGAATTACGAGTCGCACGCAATACGCGCTTGGCCATGCCAGGCCACACAAACAAGAAAGAAAGTTTATTATATAGAACAGAAGAGAAACGTGTTTGGTCTTCAATAAAAAAACAATCTGTATTTGATTATGTGTTGCTAATTTAAATAGGAAATAAGATTTATTATTTGATTTCTTAACATGCAACATGCAAAAAATAAAATAAAAATAAAAGCTCACTAAAATAAACATAGGTTTGTAATAGCTGAAAGCACGATTTATATTACAGAACAAAACAGTCTATTGTCGACATTACAACTTAGGTTTTTTTCTTGGTATACTCACTTTTCATGTGAGTAATAATACAAAATGCTGGTTATTGGCTTGGTTTGAAGGTATCTATTGGAGGGTTATTTATCTGCGTTAGCCGTCCATAATTTGCCAGTGATTAACTAGAAGGAAAGCCACCTCCTGCGAGGTATTGAGCTATTCTTTTACCAACAAATAATAGGATAGACAACCGCATAATAATAACCAATGGCTAGAAGAGCAAGCATATTCAGTAATGGGGATTTTAACTCCAGACTCATAGATTGCGAGTCGAGCGTCCTAACCACGAGGCCAAGATAGTCATTAGAGGAAAACATTTGGCAATAAACATAACTTTAAACGTAATACGACACACTGCATATAGTTTGTTTGTTTGTTTTTGAATTTCGCGCAAAGCAGCACATGGGCAATTTGCATTAGCCATTTCTAATTTTGCACTGTACGATTAGAGAGAAGACATCTAGTCATCATCACCCACCGCCAACTCTTAAGCTACTATTTTATCAACGAATAGTGGGATTGACCATGACATTATAACGCCCTCACAGCTAAAAGGGCGAGCATGTTTCTTGTGATGGGAATTCGAATCTGCGGCACTCGGATTACGTGTCGAGTGCCATAACCACCAGACCATGTCGGGCCCAAAACAGGTAATGTTTTTATAAATGTTAAAAGGAAGTCAAATGAAACAAATTCAAAACTGGGTGAAATAACAAAAGAATCGACAGAATGGAAACATTAGGTACACAGGCTAACTTACTGGTAACGCGGTAAGTCTACAGATTTACAACGCTACTATCATGGGTTCGATTCCTTTCGCTGGACTCCGCAGATAGCTCAATGCAACTTGGCTCTAAGGAAACACACGCGCTAACAAAAATCCAAAAATTCCAAGTAATCATTGAACTTGAAGGAAAAGTTTTTATAAGATGAAATTAGCTTATCACAGAAAAACGAACAAAAGGTAATTTGAAGCGGTAAGTCTTTGTATCTACTGATTTATATGATGCAGTGAGTAAAGCTTTGTTATTTTCTGTCAATAAGATATTTAAATGAATCATTAACTGAATGTTTTCCGTCCATAAAACTGACAATTTCCAACTATGGTGATTTTTATTGCAGTGGTTGATCCTCGTGTTTCAGTGTATACATTAGCTTTTAATGTTTACCAATATAATTGTTTCTTATTTCACATGTAATGTGATAAAGAAAACATAGAAAAAATAACATTTTGACAATACTTTCTATTGGTGAGGAGTCGAGGGTCCAGTATACAACGAATTGCACTTTACCGAAGGATTATTTTAAAGGTCACTACCAACATAAGGCGACAGTTAGTTTTATCTTATCTTTACGTGGTATATTATTAATTTACTCGTGAGGTGTCACAGGTCTAGTGGATTGTAAACAACCTTATATTTGGACGTCAAAATATCTTCCTTTTTATTTACCCCTGCGTTTTAATATTTATTTGAAAGTGTTGTGTAACTTTTGAGAAGTGACCGTTTTCTTCCTTGTGCACAGTCCAAGTTGCTCTTTGGAGAAGTTTATTAAAGATGGATGCCAGTTCCAATCCATCTCGGTTGTTTCCGCGTTTCCCCTTGAGCTTTATACCAATAACTTCAGTAAAACTGAATGACAAAGTGTATATATGTATATATATAATGTAACAACTACACGAAGTTTATAACCTAATATCAACAGTATTTCATACCTTAAAAGAGATAACAGAAAGTAATCGCAACGAACTTCTGAAAATTTGAATTAAGTTGACGAAATATCTTTAAAAGACACATACTTACTGAAATCTATCTTTGGCTAAGAGAAGCATTACATCTGACTGCATTGTAGTTAGCGGTGATTAATTTGTCACCATAAACTACAGAAATAAGTGTCGCGAGAGGAATCTTCAATATATTTACAAAGAGAGATTAAGCCATTAATGCTAATTACATTGTGAATTTCATCTCAATGGGCAGCTTGGTGCTGAACGGGTTCGAGAAGCAACTTAGAGGAACATCACACACGCCTAGAGGTTTAAATTTAAATAAAGTTTCTGGTTCCCAGGAGGTTGAAGATGGAGACAAGAACTTGGAATTATGTAGAAAATATATCACTACATGCCAAAATAATGTTTGTACACTAAGATTTACATCTGATGTATCATCAGATCAGACAAATTCATGTTTATGCAAACTAAACTCGACACTTTTAGAACACCACTTTCAGACTCGTTGCTATAGCGACAGCATTTTCAATACTTATCACTATGGAAATTCAAATCACGTTGGAAATTGTATGTTGCAGTCTGTGTAGGTAGGGTAATGTTATATTATTACACATTTATTTAACAATCTTTTCCGTATAAGATGAAATGGTAACCGAGATAGTTGTGTTAATAATATATTTTGAATATCTGTAATAATAATAGAGATCAAAATAATTAATATAAATATATCATCACATGCAATACATATAATAACATTGCTAATGATATGGGTATATAGTCAAATAAGCTCAAATATGACAGTTGTAAGATAAATATATAGACGTAAAAATCTTATGGTAAATAGATTTAACCTACCATGTCTCTTGATTGTTCGAGAATAACAACATAGATTTAAATGCGAAGATAACTTTAAAAAACAACAACTTGTGATAGGTTGTTCGGCCATAAGTTGGTACCATTTGCCATGCATATCGTCTGGTAATAATGGCGCCGGTAAATATATTTATGAGTTCTATTTCGTAATTTTTCTTTGCGTTATCATTGATGCCATTTTAACCGGTTGTATTATCACCAGAACAGTTTTTACTGTTATAAATTCTCCTAGAATCCATTACACGTCTCGTTGATAAAGGAACATACTAATTTTTCTTCACACGACCAACATGTAGGTGTAAGTGGGAAATATGAAAAAAAAATGTCACAAATGCGAGTAAATCGTTGAAAAAAGGATTTTGTGGTTGCTATGCAACCACATTTTATAAAATATTTTTATAGACTTTTTTTTTTCTCAGCAAAAGCAGATATGCTTCTGCAATGATTGTAGCTCACTGTACACCTGCAAAGTCAAAATCATCCGAAGGTCGTGGCAGAGAAGAGAGAGAGGATGTTTTTTCTTAGTTTTGTTGTGGTCAGGTTTTCCTTTAGTCATTCTTTTAGTGATGGGAACTACATATTGTCTCACATTTATCTAATGATGGGAACTACATATTGTCTCACACTTACCTAATGATGGGAACTACATATTGTCTCACACTTATCTAATGATGGAAACTACATATTGTCTCACACTTATCTAATGATGAGAGCAACATATTGTATAACATTTATCTAATGATGGGAACTACATATTGTATAACATTTATCTAATGATGGGAACTACATATTGTATAACATTTATCTAATGATGGGAACTACATATTGT
The DNA here is from genome assembly GCA_011833715.1 of Carcinoscorpius rotundicauda. Classification (NCBI taxonomy): domain Eukaryota; kingdom Metazoa; phylum Arthropoda; class Merostomata; order Xiphosura; family Limulidae; genus Carcinoscorpius; species Carcinoscorpius rotundicauda. Next base: position 36,019,454 of record CM022406.1, on the reverse strand, counting down.
ATAACATTTATCTAATGATGGGAACTACATATTGTATAACATTTATCTAGTGATGGGAGCTACATATTGTATAACATTTATCTAATAACGGAAGCTACATATTGTCTCACATTTAATAAATTTATTTTTTGCTTGCTTGGACATTCAGTATAAAGAATTGACCACAAAACTTGGATGAAACTACTAATCATCTAAAACTTACCAGGACTTAACAGCTTTTGTCGAAATGTCGATGCTCTTTGTACTTAAGTTTTGTGTGCAACTCACATCTTAATTAGGTTTTTGTTTTGCTTGCAAAGCTGTTAAAGCTATTTACTCTCTCCCTAATAGCTTTCGACTAGGAGCACCCACTTCCAAAATCTTGGGCTACTCCTTTATTAATGAAAAGTAGAATTGACCGTCACATCATAATAGATGTAAAAATCGTTTCTTCTATTGTAAGTATATTTAACCTATTTAGCCTATTGGTTGCTTAGCAGTAACAGCATATATTTTAATATGAAGAAGATAGTTTTTAAAAACTTGTGAGAAGTTGCTATTATTCGGATGATTTATTAAGAATAAGAGCTGTCGGCGCCGGGTTTAGATTCCGCAACACGCAGACTGCGAGTCGAGCGCCCTAATCATCAAGCTCATAATGGTTCCTACAAGCAACAAAACAGTTCGATCAACAAATAGTTTAGAAAAAAATGTTTAAATAAATCATAGTTCTGAGCCTGTTAGAAACTCGAATCTAGGGTTAAGAAATATTTCTACATAACTGATGTAACAGATACTAATGTTAGAACAAACAAGTTATAACAGAGGATTATCAATAGAAATATTATTATTTCTCACCGATTTTTTTAACTGGTATATACCGATTTGGATCTGTGCAAATACAAACCCGGATGTTTTTAAACATAGAAGGATTGATACATTTGTCAGTATCGGATTCTAGGAGACAGCTGTTGCTATGGGTGTCACGTTCGTCAAGAACGTCTTACTTTTATATAGCTTCAACTTACATTCAGTGTATGATCCATTACTAAGTGTGTAAAACTAACACAGAAAACAAAAGAAAACAATTTTATTTCCTGTACTTACGAATACATAACTGTAGGTATTAGAAACCAAGTGACTTAAACACGCATAACACTATATAGTGTTATATATATATCTACATTTATGCATGGATGCAATACTGGAAATAATTACAGTAAGGCTAAGAAATAAAAAGTATGAAAGACAAGCACTACGAGAATGCCACTTTTTATCGTGTAAAAATCTACCACTGCACCAAAGAAAAGTCACATGTTGATAGTTTAAACTTTAATTAGTTTGTATATAACCAATAAAAACTGCCACATCGATACGAAGCTCATAAAATTACAGTAAGTTATATTACTCCTAGCTGTATTAATGCGGTTCCAGTTTCGACTCTTAAGAATTGAAGTATTTCAAGAAAAGCGCTTAGAAGTACAAGTCTTGGTTTGTTAAGGATACTCCATGTTTCTGTTGGAGGTTTATCAAATACTCTGAAGAGAATATATATATTACTGGAGCATGTTAGCGATAAAAGTTGTCGAGATAGAAGAGAGATACTTTTTAAAATTAATGTTAAGATAGTTTTGTTTTTACACTAGATAGATGACGGTCGAGTACAGAACTTATCAATCATCTTGATGTAAATAAAGATGTTAGTGTTACTTCTTGAATAGTAAGATACCAAATTATCACACGTATACCTCAATGGATGTGTAGCTAGACTTTTACAGCTGTTGAAAATAGGTAATAAATTTAAGGGACTAAAATTAGTATAGGAACAAAAACGGTGGAATGAGAAAAGGTGGAGACGTGTGCGTTTTACAGACGATTTCAAGTCTGAATTGTTCGATACAACACGTTAGTTTGTTTAGGAATACAATGAGAGCAGTAGCAAAAACAGCGGTCAACACTGAAGAATTGGGGGAGATCAATACATCTTCCTGGCTGCATCTCGGCCTCTGATGTCAATGATCTATACAGAATTAATGGCACCCTGACTGCTGATAAATAAAGACAGATTCCTATCCATCATGTCAATTCCTCAGGATTAAAACTTATTGGCTGAAAACAAACAAACAAACACAACCTGATGTGAACATTTTTGAAACCGTTTCGTTTTATGTGGAACAATTTTCCACATCTTACGTTCATAAACTGTATGGAAACATAAACACAACGTTTAATTCTCTGCATAGAGGAAGCGAGTTAAAAAACGCTAATGTGATAAACAACTTACTAATTTTTCCTTTTGCATTTTATGTACCATTAATAAACTCACTATTTGTTTGTCATTACTTATTGTTAGAGACTTCTGAATACATAACTTTTATGGGTCCATAATTACTTACATTGTTATACACATATTAATGAACTCATAGGATGACTTAATAATGTTTATTCGCATGAGAAGAAAAATATGAGGATAAACATAAAACAGTTTTCATTGAAGAACAGTTTAAAATACCATGTGTGAGTTTCTCCTTGTTTGAGAACGAAGAGTAGAATGTAACTTAATAGCCGAGTCAAACTTGTATACAGTTATAAACAAGTTTCGGTATCAGTGGTTTGTTTCTTTCGAATTTCGTGCATAGCTACACGAGGGCTATCTGACATAGCGATAGGCAGATTGAAAGTTTAATATCTTAACCACCAAGCTATGTCAGTTCTCCGGTATCTAAATACGCGATAAGAATCTTTAAACAGCTAACTTCCAAAATATTCTTCAACACTTAAAGTAACTAAATTTTTTGGTTCATTAACTCATGCACTGTACGTTTGTCGAGACAAACCAAAATTTCACTTCGATAAATGCACATTCAGCATTTTATCTGTAAACTTTGCAGTGGTCATATCCTAAATGAATACGCCTGGTTTATTCAGTTGTCACAGGAGATATTATCGAACTTTTTGATTTGTGGGAATTTATGATTTTATAACAAATTATTTCTTATTCAGGACAATTATGAACTAAGTTTGACTCACCCTTCCACCGTGGCTTAGCGGTCTAAAGGCATATTATGTTAAAAACCAAAATTCGATATCCAAGAAAGGTAAAGTATAAATAGTTTACTGCGTATGTAGCTTTGTGTTTGAACAACAAACAAACTGGCTTTGTAGTCCTGCGTGTTCATGACATGTGCGTTACTGAATGCAAAGAAAAAAAGATTGTATTTTACTCTAATATTTCTGCGTTGAGATGTTTTAGTTTTAAATAAACTACAAAAAGCTATCTGTACTTCAGTGTTTTTGGAGAAATATAGTATTTTCGGAAAAAAAGTTTTTCTTACAAAACAAAAAACAAAAAAGAACATACAACATTTTCCATACCAGCTAGGAGAGGAATCATCTGAATTAGTCTTAAAAACTAATTTTAGTTTCCATTAGGTACAGACGAAATTATTTGTATATGTTTTAATTTTAAGGTTTTTAGTTTAGTACATACACAAGTAATTCCATATAAAGTTTATGCAAATTTCCATGTCTGAAAAATAATTCGCTTCGTACCCTGTGATAAACACGAAATATTTGCCGTAGTTTTTTTCCCCATTCTGCTTTTAGTTTCACTGTCTGATCACAGATGTTTTTATGAAACTAAATAGCAGTTGAAACGCCCATCCATACAGGATATCTTAAAAAGCCACACCTCCGAGTTTGTTTTTTTAGGGGTACCGCTAGTTCGTCTTTGTAATTAAAGTCACGCAAGAGCATTTTCAAAATAGTATAGATTGAAGACAAATGAAATGATTATATTTTAATAATAAACGAAGCTATCAGAGACATGCAAGGTTAAAATAAAGTAATGTATCTAATCCTCTTTAACGAACGCAGATTTAGTTTTAATAATGGATACATTTAAAACTTTTATACTGGTTTTTATACCTTTTAGATATTTAATAATCCAGCACACATTCTATTTAAAAAGCAACGACTTCATTTGGTTCAGTGCTCTGTTTTTTATTACTTATTTTTGTGAAAACAGTGTATTTATAAACACGTATAAATTGAAGTTAAGCATATTGGTTTTTAAATTTTCTAATTTCTAGTACAAGAAAGAAAAATGACTACATCAAAACTGTATTTTAAGTTTCACGCAAGAAAATGAATAAGTACTTAAAAGATAAAAACTTAATTATATGTATATATATTTTAACACAACGATGGTGTTAAACTACTGTAATCATAAGTATGTAGTGCTTACAGTACCCATCCAGTAGCACAACGGTATGTCTGCGGACTTACAATGATAAAAATCAGGTTTCGATACCTGTTGTGGGTAGAGCGTAGGAAACCTATTGTTTTTTTCTGTGTGTTTAACTTCAAACAAACAAGCACTTATAGTAAGAATGGTAAATATTCACAAAAAATTAACTAAAAATTTGATAAGTTTAGCCCAACTGGCTTATTGTATACAGACTATAAAAAATAAATGAAATAGGTATGGATCGGATATTGAACACCTTCCCTTGTGAGGTTGTATAGAGGAAGTTTTATAACAACATGCCCATTCCTGCCTTGTTTTCTCATTTGTTGATGCACAATTTTCTACAACTTTAGTTTTTTTAATATATTTTCCAACTACAACTATGGGTATCTTAAACAACCTGGCTTTAGACTGAAACTACATCTGAATTTGATACAACAGTAGTATTGAGCTATTGTAATCACAGCTGTGTATGTCCTAAATACCCATGCTTTGCATTATAACCACGTGTGAACGACTGTACAATAATAGTAAGTTATCATAATTATAACTGTGTGCGTAACTAAATCAACCGGCTCTGAATTGAAACTACATATAAAATGGACTTACAGATAAATTATTAAAATGTTTATTTAGATCCAAGATATAACAAACTGTTGGAAGTTGTCGTTAGTTTGACATACTCACATAACTTGTTTTAGGCTCAAAACAACTTACATTTTCCTGTTAAAGCTGTGATAAAGTCCAATAACATATTATTTGCGTTTGCTGTGCACTTAACCCATGGACAGTAACATCATCATATAGGTATTCCAGATCACACGCTAGATGCACGAGGTTCTCATAGAATTGACAACATAAATTGATAAGCCTAAAGATGAAGATGACAGTTGCTGCTCTCCTCGGGAAAATTTCCTGGAAAAGACATGTGTCCCCTTGACAGATAATTTAGAGGTCGTCACCGAAAGTGTTTGGAGCTATCAAGAGGCGGCTGCCGATGGCACAGAAAGATTTACTCATTCAGCTCACAACGATTACCGAGTGCATTTACGACACAAAGTCGTTTTGCAGATGAAGCATGGTTATGAGCGTAAGAATTAGTTATGTTAAATCGCTTGACTGCATCTTAGTCATCTTGTTGTTGTTATCTCATGACAAAGTTTAAAATTACGCAGGATATCAATAACATATTTGTTTTGTGAGCAAAAATAATTTTTTGAGGGAAGTAACTAAAGATCTAAGTTTTTTATTTGATGGATGTGAACCACAGCCATATTAAATCATTCCGGACACTACCACACAAAATGATACTCACTCTAGTGATAGATATAATTAAGTTACAAGTATTGCGAAAAACAAACAAAACGAAAGCACACCGATATTCTAGAACTAGATGTACTTTCGTAGGGTCCACGAAAGTGTTATCTTTCAAGTATAAAAACCAAAATCAAAAGTAACAAATATTTTTTGTTTCTTAATTTTCAAGCTCAGATGTCATGATATGTTGTAGCCTATAACATCTGGTCCATGCTTATTTTATATTTTTCTCGGTTCATAATATTACACAATTTATGTGTCCATACAAGAGCGGTGAGAGCATTATAATGTGATGGCCAATCTCGCTATTCGTTGGTTAAAGAAGAGTGCATGATTCTTCTCGTAATCCATGGCATGTGCACGCTTTACTAACATCACGGCAGTACAGACTGCAACGTTAAAAAGCGTCTTTTATGTGATGTTATTTCAATGTCTACTGACCGACTTACAGACAACACAGTAATGCGAGTGATTTCGAGGATACATGTCACAAGAGATATAACCATGAATGGTTTGAGGTGTAAAGCCAAACTAATCTAACATTTCAACAAATAATTACCATTTCATTAGCTTCCTATTGTTTTATGTTGTAAGCATAAAAGTTACCCTATTTAGGAAGTGATGCACTTCAGAGAAAATTACCTTAATATCACAGGTAGGAAGTGTCAGCCACACTATCTGCTATATCCAGTGTCAACAAGGATCATGCCGGTTGGGTTACGACTGACACATTAGGGTTAATCGTCATTTATCGCTTGACAACAAACCTTTCAGTGAAAACTAGATTCACCTGGTGAACTATAATTTTAATAAAATTTATTTACTACATCATATACCAGAATTAGGCTAAGGATCGTTTTGACACTACATTATTGTAAGTCATGCTGTAAATATTCAGCGTTATACATTTTATTATTAGAAACTCATTAATGTGAAATATACTCTTCAAAGAAAGAAACGCAAAAGGTAAAATATGAGACAAATTGTTAACAAGTTTTTTCCGGGTAGTTCTGTATGACATGTGTGAAATTTTGCATATTCACTGCTGAACATCCAAAGTCTGCAAAGGCGAAGTCCACGCTCACTAGTTGAAGTTTAACGTCAATAACAAGTATACCCCTCGTGAGCATCAATAACTGCTTGGCATCTCCTGCCCATGGAAGCGATGAGATGACGAATCACATCCTGTAGAATGGCTGTCCACTCAGCCTGCAAAGCTGCTGCAAGTTGAGGTAGAGTCTGCGGTTGAGGTTATCGCCGTCGCAAACGTCGGTCCAACTCGTCCCAAAGATGTTCGATGGGGTTTAAATCTGGTGATCTGGAGGGCCAGGGAAGAACGTTGATGTTGTAGTGTCTCAAGAAGACAGTGGTGAGTCGGGGTGTGTGAGGTCGGCGTTGTCATGTTGAAAAACGTCGTTGACGTTCACCATGATGGGTTGCACATGGGGCTTAAGAATCTCGTCGACGGTTGCGTATGGTCTGATTGAAAATCCTACGTAGCCCTGGTATGGTTGAGGCAGTAGACGTCGCAGTGGTGGCCCTATCCCAAAGGTGACATAACCGGATGTAGCGGTCTTGAGCGGGCGTAGTCACACGAGGTTTGCCAGATCGTGGACGGCCACGAGTTGATCCATGTTATTGGTGACGATTCCATAGCCTTGTGATGGTACTTGGGTGGATATTCACAGCCCTGGCAACATTTAATCGAGATTCGCCTGCTTCCAAGCGCCCAATAGCGTTGTTGCGTTGTGCTTCAGTCAGTCTTGGCGTAACTGTATTGCGTGTTGATGGCTTAACACTGAGCTATGGAAACCGAGAACCCATCACTTTTTTGCACTTGCAGAACATGCAGATTTCTTAAACAAATTTATTGGACACGAATGCGTTTTGGCAAAAAATCCGATGTTTTCCTCCGTTTTTAAAGTGCACAACTTTTATTGTCAGTTTGGTCTTAACACGTGTAAAATCACATACTCTGAGCTTGTAACGTTATTGAATATATTTCTCTTTAAAATAAAAAAAATATCCCTTTTGCGCTTCTTGTTTTGAAGAGTATATATTTGTATTTTAAACAAAAACTCACTGTCTACACTTCCAGCATTCCACTACAGTATAACTTTGTCGCATTATGAGCAATACACCAGTGTTAGATGTGATGTTAGATCACATTACGTAAGATTAGAAATAATTTTAATCACATCTCTAGAACTTATAATAATTTCTTCTTCACAACATTTTGTCTCCCCTGTGGTACAGCGTTTAGTCTACAGATTTACAACGCTAAAATCAAGGGCTCGATTCCCCTCTATGAAATCAGCAGATAGTTCGATATGGCTTTGCCAAAAGAAAGCACACACATATACACCACACTTTAGCTGTTTTACGCTGTGGCTACACTTCACCTGTAAACACTGTACGTTATCGTTATACAATGCTGGTGTACGCCATGAATACGTTTTATCTGTTGTACACTGTGGCTACGCTTTACTTGTATACACTGTGGTCACACTTCCACCTATTCTACTCTTTGGTAATCTTTACCTTTGTACATTGTGGTCATACTTTCACCTATTCTACTCTTTGGTAATCTTTACCTTTGTACATTCTGGTCATACTTTCACCTATTCTACTCTTTGGTAATCTTTACCTTTGTACATTCTGGTCATACTTCCAGCTATTCTACTATTTAGTAATCATTACCTTTGTACACTGTAGTTATAAGTTATATGTGAACACTGTGGCTACGTTTTATCTGTTGTACGTTGTGACTACAGTTTACTTTTACCTGTTGTACATTGTGACTACAGTTTACTTTTACCTGTTGTACGTTGTGACTACAATTTACTTTTACCTGTTGTACGTTGTGATTACAATTTACTTTTACTTGTTGTACGTTGTGACTACAGTTTACTTTTACTTGTTGTACGTTGTGACTACAGATTACTTGTACGTTTTTAGACGTTTTTAATCGCACACAAATTAGGCATCAAAATGTACGCGTCATTCTGTTGATTCAGTGGTATTAAGCCTGGTACGTAATTAAATTGTGAATTTCTGTTCTGGCTAATTAAGCCTTGGTTGTTAATTTAAAAATTTGACACAAAATTACACAAAGGATATGTGCGCCTATATGTTCCTAATTTTAATCTGATCGACCAAAAGTAGAGTAGCTAGTTAACAGTACCTACCGCCAACTCCTTGGCTACTCTTAGTTGTTGACCGGAAAAATGCGATTCAACCGTTACTCTTAAATCGTACTTACGGGTCTAAAGCGCGGAGTGCGTTTTTGCGACAACAGATCGCGAATTCATATGTTATCAACTTCACAGTCCGAGCACGATAACCAGTAGGCTACTGCAAGACTGTTTTTCTAGTTAATTAATTTTCTTGTAAATACAGTATCTTACTTATCTAGATGACCGAAAAATTCAATCTAGTCAAATGAGGTTTCATGAACGTGGGTGATCGAATAGCTGATTTGACACACAAAAAACCCTTTATTTTTGTTTTTTATTACCTAAGAAGTTAAGAGTGTTATTTGTTATTTTCAATTTCGCGCAAAGCTACTCAAGGACTCTCTGCGCTACCGTCTCTAATTTAGTAGTATAAGACCACAGGGAAGGCAGGTAGTCATGACCATCGCCAACTTCTTGGGTTACTCTTTTACTAACGAATTGACTGTCACATTATAACGTCTCCATGGCTGAAAGGGTGAGCATGTTTGGTGCGACCGGAATTCGAACCCAAACCCTCGGATTATGAGTCGAACGCCTTAACCACCTGGCCATGCCGGGCCAGTTAAGAGTGAAAGTAAAGAGGAGTTTATAACAATACATGATCACAACATATCTCTATAGTTATTGCTTAAGAGGTCATTCGCTTAACACCAACAACACTCAACAATGATAAAATTTCATAGTTTTTGGTTATATTTGAACTTTGGTATTAAACTTTCTGCTATTTTTTTTCAATTTCCACATTTTTTCGTCATTGGATAAATAATCATATCAGTCAACATTCATGTGTTGAAATCGTCTCCACTCCGAATACTGACCGTATTAACATACCTGAGAGTAATTCTTGATGACGAGAAACCTACTTGAAGTAAAAATGTATCTCAGAACGGCTTGTATGAGTATTGACACTTTTATTGATAAGCAGAGAATATCCAACTGCAACGCCCCCTAAAATCTCGTACCCGTTTATAATATCGTCTCTATGACATGTGTTCGGGAACATGTCAGGTGCAAACTCTCTTTGTTAACCGAAGATGGCCTAAGAAGCTCGAAACGTTGTTCTCTGCTTATCGATAAGAGTGTTAATACCCATACTAGCCGAACTGGGATACATTACTGACAGTAACAGTACCACAGTATACACTATTTAGAATTTCCTGACACAAAAGTGGACCCCGTCACACCAGAAATGCTCGCTACTTCAGTCGTGGGATCGTTATTAGGTGATGGTCAATCCTACTCTTCGTTGGTAAAAGAATAGCCCAAGAGTTGGCGGTGGGTGGTGATGACTAGCTGTTTTCCCTCTAGTCTTACACTTCAAAATTAGGGACGGCTAGCTCAGATATCCCTCGTGTAGTTTTACGCGAAATTCAAACCAAACAAACTAAACCAAACTAAATGATGATACTTCATTGATTATCGAATATGATATTTTAATAGCCATCTGTAGTTGCTTGATGAACTAAGTGATATATAGTTCCGACATTTTATCAGTGTTTGTTTTTTAATCTGAATCTAAAAAAATACCATATTTTAACAGTTATATCTGCTTTATCTATTTAAATTAATGAAAAAAACAAACAAACTAGCACTCTTTTAATGACGTGTCAAAAGTTCCTTGCTCCTTTCTAATGGAAATACAGAGACATCTCGTGCCGGAAATGACATCGTTTAGTCATGGGACATTATCTTCAAATATTCGCTCTTTGATAAGCAGTTTATTTGATAAATTATACTTGTGTATTTTTTGGTTTTTCTTCTTTTTTAATTTCTGTCGCTAAGTTTATCTCATATTACATTATTCAGCTAATGCTGTTTTTTACCCCTTTCCTCATTTATCGTACTTTCTAAGACAGATGTGCTTTAGATGGACCATTCAAGCAATTTCTGAGTCTATTATGACACATGGATTTTTATCGATTAGATTACGGTTAGAATGGGTGTCTCAGCGAATATATTTGCTTGTACTTTGAATTATTAAAAACTGTATCGAGAAAGCGTAGTCTCAGGTAAAACTTATTGTTTATTTCAATTATTTAAAGTTACCCTGTGACACAGCGGCATTTTTTCGAACTCACATCGCTAGAAACTGATTTCGATACCCATGGTGAGCAAAGCACAGATAGCCTATTATGTAGCTTTGTACTTAATTGCAAACAAACAAACAAAAGAAAAACAACAACAAAGCCACCCCCAGTGGCACAGTGTCATGTCTGCATACTTATAACTCTATAGACCGAGTTTCTGTATCCTTAGCGGGTAGAGTACAGACAGCTTATTGTGCAACTTTGTGCGTCACTTTAAAAGAAATTAACCAGTATTAAAAATGCATTGATGGAATAAATCAGTTAACCTGATGTTCATAAGCGTAAGCTATATTAGTGTTAATAATTTCTTGGTAATATGTTGTTACATAAACGGTTCATGAATTTTGATTCGCATTGAGTACTCGTACTATTTTTATACACCGTTGAAATTAATTTAAACTTTTAATATCCCAGACTTACCATTCATACTTTCCTCGTGTCTGTCACCAAAGTGATTCTTAGGTTATTATGTTACTGCCTGTTGAGTACTTAACAAACAAAACAAAAACGATTTTGTGTTACTTTGCTCTTTTCATCATCAGGATATCTCTAGCTTTATGCTAACAGTCGAGTGAGGTTTTATTAGCGGAAAACTAAGTTGCCTTTTAATATATCTCAGTACTTACAGCATTGTATACCACTTATCGGATTTGGATGTTGAAGTTATCATTTGTCCAAGACTTGCCAAAGATCGAACATTTATAACGTTAGAGAGATCTACCTTTTTCTTTTGTTTGGGTATTAGACGAACAAACAGGGAAATGCACAAATGGGTCCTCATCTTCATAGTCAGAAACAGCTTTAGTATGGCTCATGTATACAGCAAAAAAAAAGAAAGTAAGTAGTCATATTCTTCGAGCCAATAAAAAGTAAAAATGTTTGCCAAATGATATTGATCGATTAAAGATGAAAGTGACAGGATATTTATCACGAAGCCGACGTCATTTGTAGCTGCTATAATGGAAGTGAAATAAACTGTTTACTTTCTCGATACAATAAAAATTATATTGGGTCTCTATAATTTTAACTAACAGCGTCAGTCATCACATTGATTTTATAAACAAAATAAATATATTTAGTCTTAATACACAAGCCGTATGTTACTACTTCAGTTTTAATTGAAAACTACACTTTGTTAAACTACACGAGGCTATCTGTGCTCTGTACATCCGGGTGTCGAAACCCAGATTTTAATGTTCGCAAACATTCCACTCTTCCACTGGGGGCGAATATACTTGTAAATAAATAGAACAACACTTTTGAACACAGTTTCACATTTTCTTATAATGAAAACTTACAAGAAAATGTTCTCAATAAAATACTGTCAAATAATATTAAACCCATAATATAAATTTTTCATTACATATCTCAACAAAAATAACATTTGTAATATAATAAACTAGTAAAAAGTGATGAAGAAAGGAAATATTTCGCTTTCTGGTTAATTATTCAGCCTATAAATTAAAGGTACATTACTATGTTTAGTACACATCGTTCACGCTTTAGACATAACACTGATGATATGAAAGGCAAATATAACTTAATAAGCTTAACCTTAAGTAACAAACTGAACCTGAGATATTCAATCTCAAAGGATTAGTGGTCATTATAGGATTCAAGTATAACCATCCTTAATTTTGGATTATTAACCAGAAGGAAAACAGCTGGTAAACAATATCCGCGGGCCCATTGGTTTTATTAAAAGTTGAGTGTCAAATACCTTCAGGGTTGAACGTAAAGAATATTGTCAACAGTATGATGTCTCGAGCCTGGGACCCTTGATACGTGGTCCGAGACGCTAACCATAAGGCCATGTCCGGCTTAACTCTTTCAATGTAAAATATAAGGCCTGTCTGGGATGTGTTGAATGCTCTGAAGAGATGTGGAGTCTTTAACAAATGTAAAACGTTTACAACATTTTACGAAATAGTCAATTAGCATTAAAAGAGTCTGCGAATTTGGAATGTTAAGAACACGTATTTTTTTAAATAATCGTTATATTCTGTAGTTTTACGCGAAGACAAATAGTCAGACTACCTAACTGTGGAGATTTACTATTAGTTAACTCCATTTTATTCCGTCTCGAATGACCTGAGAAACAAGTGTGACACGACTCCATTACCACAGTCGTTATTACTCCCTTGCGGATGTTGGGCAGAACACAGAATGCCAATTGTGTAGCTTTGTGCTTTACTTCAAACAAGAGAACAAACATTTTTTTTGTTTTATTTTGTAACCGATTAAAATGTGATAACGGTTCACGTTTTGTGTGTTCGTTCAAAAGAGAGCATGCATTGATTGTGGATTAGTTAATTATGAACCCCAGAAGGGGGAGGGTTGACTGTGAGTCACATTTAGCAACCACGTGACTTTATGTAACTCATTTTTCTTTTCAGAAATATTTATGACGTTCGATTGTTGTTTGGAATTAGGCACAAAGCTACACAATGGGCTATCTGTGATATGCCCACCACGGGTATCGCAACCCGGTTTTTAGCGTTGTAAGTCCACAGACATACCGCTGAGCCACTCGGGAGCATGCTGTTCGAGTCAACTGGATTTCAAATACGGAAAGAGTTTATATGGTTTTATGTTAGTTTGAAGAGAGATTGCAAGACTTTTAGGTATCTTGTTACTGTGTTGAGAAGAGCTGATTCTGCTTGAGTAACTTCGAGAAGAACTGTTATCTCTACAGTATAAGCTCAAACATTTATTTTATGTGATCAATAAATAAGAAAACTTTTCTCTTGGTAAACGTTTTTTAATATAATTTTACCACAACTATGATTCGTTAATGGGTGCATAATTCTAAGAACTTTTGAGTGAAAGCAGAGATGGATATGTAGTAACATATCATCCGTGCTACATGTGTCACACTTCCAGGTGCCGACAAGGCCTTTCCAATGATGCTAGAAATCATCACGACAGGCAGAACAGGGGTCGGACCGATCTTATGAAGAACTGTTATGATGTAAGTTAGGTTAGATGAATTATAATACAGCATTGGTGTCGCAAAGAGGTTTCCATGGGGGTGAGGAACAAGCTATCTGCGAAGAGTAACATTTATTTTAGTCCTCGATGTTGTAAGAGGTGCGTATATTATTTTTCTTATGAAATATGGTAAGCTGCGCCGATAAACACCACTGACACAAATAAACTGAAAAATGCACTAATTCGTTAGTTTTCATTCTTTACTAGCGAGGATTTTCACATTTGTTGAACTTTAAGATAGATAATTGATGTGAATGTTTCATGTAGTTGGTGTTGTAATCATCAAAGACGCACAGTTGGCAACGAGATCAACATACCATTTTCATGTGATGTGTGTTTGTAATTCTCATAAATCAGATTTAAGCTTTTATTTAGGAATCTCTGAGTGAAAGTTAATAGTAAGTATTATATAAGAGAGATAAAAAAGTACTTACCTCAAAAACGCGCGTGTGGTACATGGGAAAGGTAAAGGTGGTTACCGCTGTTATATTATGCTTGGTATGGAATAGTAATAAAAGTTACTTATTATTATTACAGTATCTTAGTTTGATAACTTTGGTTTCGTTTGTTTGCAATTAAGCATAAAACTACATAATGGACTTTCTGTGCTGCCCTTACGAAGGGTATCGAAACTTGGATTTTAGCGTTATATGTTTGGTAACAAACACAGTATTATACCTGGTGTGAAATAACAGTTGAGTGATTTAGCTGCTGTTTGTGAAAATTTAATTTAAATATTATTGATTATTTTTAACCTTAAATGTCATCTAATGCAACAAACGGTCTAAGCTGTCAAGTTAAAGATCCCTGAGGCTCAGTCAGTCATAGCTAATCGTAATTTAGAATTTCTGATGATAGATAGAGAGCAACTCATAAAAATACATTACTTCTCATGAGACTACTCTTAATCGGAAAGCGAGAATGACTGTTATATAACTATAAAGCTCACAAAGAGGAAAGTGTGTCGCGATTCAAGCCTTGGAGCTCCTGATTTACAGTTCAGTAAGCTAATCACTAGGCGTGTGTCATATAAAAATATATTCTCAAGAAGCTGGTACGGGTATTAACATTTTAATTAAAATAAAGTAGAGGACAACGTTTCGACCTTCTTGGGTCATCTTCAGGTTAACAGAGAGAGTCTGCAAATGTTGCTAACTCTTTTTGTTAACCTGAAGATGACTTAAGAATGTCGAAACGTTGTTCTCTACTTTATTTTAATTAAAGTTTTAATACCCATACCAGCCGTCTTGAAAATAATTTTTTATTTCAAGTGAGTTTTTAGTCATCACGAATTGGGTCGTATAAGTTGCTCTTTTAGGTCAGTTCCCGGTGGAACTGCGGTAAGTAATCAAATTTATGTTAAAATCAAGGGTTTGAGTCCCTTCCATAGATACAGCAGGTAGTTCATTTTGGTTGAAAATTATCAAATGCTATCTAAAATGTATTGAAACACTTTTACGAGTTCGCCTATAGATGTATATACATATTTAAAAAGGACCAAAACTACACGAAAAACAAAAACTGACAAGCTAAACAAGGCATGACATTCTGACACAATAAAAGAAATAATTAAATTTTGGTCTCCTTTGTTACATGTTATTAAGTATAAAAAGTAGATTTTGCTGTTAGGCTAACAATAGTTATTCAGTCAAGCGCAGACTGGAGATTTCCCTTGAAAATTGGCTTAAATAGGATTTACGAACGACTTCGATTGCGCGTGTTTACTTACATACATTTTTATTCGTCTTGCTTATTAGTAATTTTATACGAGGGTTTATTTTTATCGCTCACTGCCTTCTTTGTCAATGCCGATTTAAGATCACCAGAAAATGTCATTTAGCGACAGTTACGTCTCAAATGGGCGAGTGTTAAGTTTATGGATTACAAAGCAAAAATCCTTTGATATATTACCCGAGTTGGAATGAGCGTAAATGGTCCGTTGTGTTACTTTGTGTTAAGAAAATAACAAAATATAGCTACAGCTAAAAATTAATAACATAAAACTCATTTATTATTGGATATATAGAGCATACTACCTATGGTTACAAAGTTTTACAAAGTTAACCTGCTTTCATCAGGTACAAAAACTACAATGTGTGAACTCCTGATTTCGATAATACGAAAAACTAGCGGATGGATACATCGATATTTGGTTGATTGAGTTTAACAAAGTACAGAACGAAAAAGATAATGTTAACC
The DNA here is from genome assembly GCA_011833715.1 of Carcinoscorpius rotundicauda. NCBI lineage: Eukaryota > Metazoa > Arthropoda > Merostomata > Xiphosura > Limulidae > Carcinoscorpius > Carcinoscorpius rotundicauda. The sequence continues at coordinate 36,003,396 of CM022406.1, read as the reverse complement.
TGTAACCATAGGTATTATACTCCATACATTTGACAATAAACAATTTTAAGTTTTACATAATATGATAAGTCATTGAATTGTTTAATAATAAAAATATTGCAATGTTTATATGACACATTCCTTTTTATGTTTTAACTGATGTGGTGTGAAGCTTATGGTCCTAAAAAATACAAACCAATTACATTTTATAATGGTGTGTTATCTCAACGTGTTATTCACATTGCTCCATGTGACACATATTCTAAAATAAATAATAATTTTAATTAAAAACATTTTATGCTTTAAAGTTAATGAAAAATGACGTTACTCTGAAGTTACTAAGGAACATACAATATTATTACTATGCATACCACCTGACTTCCGCTTGTATATATGGTAAAAGTGCCAATTACACTGGTTTACAAAGAAATTGAGGCAAGAACAAAAATAACTGTTTTAACCTAATTTGGGGGTGCTGAATTCAGATTTGAAATCCGTTTTTACTCATCACCTCTAGTTTTTTAGATATGCATACTGTACATTTTGTACACATACTGTACATAAAGGCGTATATGCATTCAGGGTTAATTTCTAATATTGTGTGACTTATGTCTTCTTTTTTAGTTATTATGCAATAAATGTAAGTGATAGCATTACATTATATATATATATAGCTATATATCAAGACGGATCACCAGTTTCAGGAATCGGAACAAAGACTTTGCTTTAATTTTCGACATGGAAAACAAGTTGTGCTACTGCACAAATGTACCTGGCTTGTTAACTTTTCTTGGTTTGCCACATAATCCTTCAGACTGGCGTCTTTTCATAGATTCTTCCAAGCGAAGTCTCAAGGCTGTGCTTCTGCACAACGGGAATAAATATCCCAGCATTCCCACTGCACACTCTGTCCATCTAAAGGAGTCCTATGACAATGTGGAGCTTCTTTTAGAAGCTGTTAAGTACAACCAGTACCAGTGAAGTCTGTATGGGGACCTCAAGGTCATTGGTCTTCTTATGGGTATGCAAGCGGGCTTCACAAAGTACTGTTGCTTTCTCTGTCTCTGGGATAGTTGAGCTGTATCCCAGCATTACAAGCAGAAAGACTGGGGGTCTAGAAGTACTTTCGTTCCTGGCGAACACAGCGTCAAGGAGAATCCTCTGGTTGACATGAAGAAGGTGCATCTTCCTCCTCTTCACATCAAGCTTGGTTTGATGAAGAATTTCGTGAAGGTCATGGACAAAAATGGTGCTGCCTTCCAACACTTGTCTACTGTGTTCCCAGGTCTCAGTGCTGCTAAGCTCAAAGAGGGCATCTTTGTCGGACCTCAAATCCGAGAAGTGCTGAAGGATACTGAATTTGAGGAGCTTCTTACCTTAAAGGAACTGAGAGCATGGGAAGCATTTAAGTCAGTCTGTAGTGGCTTCCTTGGTAACACACGCATACCAAATTACCAAGCCTGTATTGAGAAGTTGCTAAAGACTTATGAGGATATGGGATGCCGAATGTCACTCAAAATTCATTTTCTCCATTCCCACCTCAACTTCTTTCCTCCAAACTTTGGAGCAGTGAGTGATGAGCACGGAGAAAGATTCCACCAAGACATTACGAAGATGGAGAGCAACTACCAAGGCAAGTGGAACCCCAGCATGATGGGAGACTTTTGCTGGATGCTCTTGCGTGACATCCCGGAGGCAAAATACACCAGATCATCTAAGAAAACACACTTCTAACACACTTCTGCGGTACTATGAATTGTGTACATTGTGTCATCCAAGTATATTTATTCTGTCAATGTTCTTTATCTATCCTGTTTTATCTGTAATAAGCTGCTGCAACTGTTGAAATAAGCACGTATATACTCTGTATATACTAAAATGAGACTATTTAAAAGCCAGAAAACTAGAGGTGATAGAGGAAAACTGTTTATAAATTTGAATTCAGCACACCCAAATTAGTAAAAAACACCGATTCACATTCTTGCCTCAGACAAAAAATATTTTTTTTGTAAACCAGTGTTATCATGATAAACTATCGTTATATTTACCAGAATATTGACTCTGTTGTAAGGAACGAAACATTCTCGTTAAAAGGACAACCTGGTGGTACTTGTGAAATTTCTTTGTTTTGAGTAATTGGTTAAGATTAACATGGCCTAATTATAACATGTTTAAAATTCATAATATTGTCATTATTATTTACAGGCTGTGATAAATTTGGTGTAGTTATGACTTTAATAAGTATTAAAATATTATCCTTATAATATATACGACCAGGACAACAGTACACATGGCACACAGTATTGCCATTACGTTTACACACTATATTGACAGTGAGGTAATTTGGAGATTACAACCAGGCCGTCAGTACCGTACTGATTTAGGACATTTATATGGCACATAATAATAAAATCATTATGTTTACAGTAAAATTTGTGTAGTTAGGATGCTAGTGTGTTACGTGTAATAGTTTAGTTTTGCATACTGACATGCAAGTCGAAGAATTTTGTTACTGTAAAGCAAAAATACGGTTTATATTATTTCAATATGAAAATGAACAGTTCCAAAGGTAAAATAATAATGTCTAATTTATCTGGGGCAGACGTTTTAGAAACATTCTAACATCTTCTGTTTCAAATGCTATACGTGCTCGTATAATACATTGTTTCTCGAAGCAAAAACAGCGTTCACCAAAATTACGAAAATCTATAGAATTTAGCAAATGTGAACTTACATATCGCTAAATAGAACGTTAACTGCTAAAATAAGACATAAAAAGAAACTTTTCAGTAGATAAAAATAATTACGAAGATATCTCCAAGCCTCAATTTGAAGTACTATAAAATCTCAAACCTCAATGATATTAAAAACATTTCATATTGAGGATTTTATACAATGCCTTGGCACTATGTATATATATAGCTTACAATATAACACTGACAGATTTCCATTTACCAAGCTTGCCTTTTGCTCTTTCAAATATCTGAAATGACGAGAAAAATAATTGGAATAGTGCTTCGTGATTTGTCATTGCTTACTGAGTGAAAGCGCTTAAGATTTTATTCATTTTACTTCAACGTGACAAAATATATTACCAATCCACATTCTCAGTAGGTTGGTGTTTGCTCAGTATAATACTTCTTTTTTTTTACCATAAGTGTAAGGGAGGGAAGAGGTAATAATGATGAGCTCTCATTAAGTATCTGTTTAGTCTGAAGGAGGAGGAGTGATGTGGATTTGATTCGGAAGAGGATCTCCATCCATTCTACTGGTGCTACGTGCTAGAACAACTAATTCTTCATTCTGTCAGTTTGCCAATACTGTCATGTCTTCTAGAAATGTTTTTTCTCTTTCCTTCCAAATAAAACGGGTTCATCGTGGGATTTGCAGCCGCCAAAATATGCAAGAGACGCTAACGATTTTTAGATTCTATAAAAGGAATTTGTCTGACGTTTCTCGAAGGGAATTAGAAATTATTCAGAAACGAAAACTACTGAGAAAGAAAAGAAAAGATCCAAGTGGAACCATCTCTCATGCGTTTTTATTTTTTACCTTTCTATTTTAAGCGATCTAAGTATTAATATTACTGAACATAACATTTTAGTTTTATGTCTAGTAGTTGATTTCACAGCCACTTGTTTGTGCCTTTGCATGATATAACCACAGAGTTGGAACAAGGGAATTTTCCTCAGAAACAACTGCAAAGAAAGAGGTACTGCAAGATTTCATTACACACACTTATTACGTGTTGCCTTTAAACTTGTGGGATCATCAACTCTTCAACTATTCAGTTCTTCCCCGAAATTAAAACAGTTTAACATTAATCATTCGTTACAGGGTTTATAATTTATAATACTTTAATAATAAAAAATAAAAGCTGCGTTTCTAGTCTCCTTTCCAAAAGTTTCTTTTACGTTTTCGATGCACTTATCTATCTGTATGCCGTACACTTTTAACACGCCAGCATGAAGAAAGTCTTAACAAAAGTTTGGTTTGATAAGAGTGAACATTGCAGATAAGGTGCAGTCTTGCGAATATTTTTTTACAAGCGGATGTACCCATCCTTTGTCTGGTTTGTAAACTTACAAAACATATGGGTGGAAGCCATAATGAATAAAAATCCTAACTTTCACGCAGTTCATTTGTATCACAATATATTATTACAGCATTCGTTATTAACTCACCAAAGGTTTTGTATAAACTTTGAGAATTCAATATGTATATACTTAAAATATGGTTTACACTGTGTGATGGTAAGGATAACTTTGTAAGAAGAGGTAGCGGACAAAGGAGTTAGTAGTAGTAGGGTATACTCCTATTGCGTTCAGCACCATGCTTTTATTGTTTCTCCACAGTGTTTCGCGTGATTAAATAATCGATGGTCATTGATCACAGGAGTGTCTTTTGGGCCAGAGTTGAAACATTACTGGTTAAAGTAGAAAGTGAGTATGTCTGAAGTAACAGTTCTTCATATCATAGTTATGGTGGTTATTGGAGTGAAAAACCTCAGCTGAGTTTAAGTATTATTGCAACATCGGGGGCCTACTTTTCCATTGCATTTCTTCCAAAGAGAGAGGGCTAGCGCACTCTCTGAAGTATATATATGAGAAGTTTGTGTGTCCATACTGTATGTATGTTGTGGCAGTTGCTAAGTAATGGCTGTAAGGATATTTTCTGTTACTTGTTTTTCAACGCCTATCTCTTAATGTCCTTCCAAAGTGTTTCACGTGATTAGTTAATTGACGGTCATTGACTGCAGATTACGGACTGAAGTTGGAAGGTCACTTGTCAAAGAAGAAACGGCTCGTAATGCCAGCCTTTTGGTGTTTGTTGGAGGAGAAACTTCAGTTGATTTTATGTAGTATTTGTGTAGTGGCAGCCATTTTGTCATTGCATTTCTCCATAGAAAATGCTAATGCACTCTCTGAAGTACACAAGACTGTTATGCACACTTTCTCTTCAAACTGTGTATATGTTGTTTTATAGAAAATTTAACAAAGTTTTTGTTTTGGTGCATGAACGTCGCGCAATCTATGATTGTAGTTAATGTACGTCACAGATAATAAATGCTCAATAACATAAATAATCGAATTGAGAGATTTTGAACTCCATTAAAATGTTGCTTACTTGAAAATACTATCCTAGAAATTTGGAATGAGATTGGCTCAGCGACCTAGGAATTGTTAGATAACGGACAAACAGACAGACGCACACGTAGATAGATAAAGTATTCATAAGTATTTCATATCTATAGGGTCCATCACTAGTGCAAAATCATGCTACACATTGTGTGGTGTGGCCGAGTGTGCATTATTGTAAGTGTGGCGGTCAGTTCTCTCTGTTCGATAACAGCAACACAAGATAAAATAGAAATAGTTAGTGTTGTTGGCTGCTTTCCCTCTATCTTACCATTCAAAAATTAGAGACGGCTATAGCAGGTAGCTCTTGTAGAGGTTTGCGAGAATATTCTGAACAAATAAATAACTCATAAAGAAATGATGATACATGAAGTGAGGGTGCGTGAAACTGAGAAAAAGTTAAGGAGAGCTGTCCTTCCTAGCTATTATGAAATTAGGGGCTAAAGGAAGCTAAAACAATATTATAGGAAACTTGAAAGTTTATGGAGGAAATACAATGAAAAGCACACAATTATACGCAAAAAATGGTCTAAACCGGTCTGAATTCAAATTGCTGGCACTATTCACAATTAGACGGAACTGAGAACGATGGGCGTGAGAGAGTTTTTATATGATCACTTGGAGTTATGGAAGGTAGTAAGGTTCTGGTTGCCGTCAAAAATTACGATGAATTTTTATTCTTTAATACACAGTATATACTTCAGAAAATATTTTAAAAGGTAGTCTAATTTTTACAAGTTTTTCTAAAAGTTAGAATGTGACCTCAAACATGGCTCCAAATTTCCACTTTACCCACTAATGAAATTTGTTATCTTAAAAGACTATGAGTAGATTATCGTAGCTTTAAGGTTTCATTTTAAAGCAATAATATTTTATCTGACTAAAATAAATCTAACGTTTTACTAAAAAAGACCAGAAGAAATACATAAATATTGCAAGATCATAAGTCATCTTAATAAAAAACATTTGCAAATGAAGATATGGTGTGTAATTAAGTTTCAGTAACAAAATATATTTAGATAGAAATTGTGTATAGCTTTCTTATACCTAATTGTAAATAAAAAAAGTGTACAATTTCTATTTTGGTTTTCCTTGTACTTCACGAATGAATAAATGTAAGTGAGATCTGTTAAACTGATTAAAGAAGGACTTAGCACGTACAGAAATAGTTTATTTAAAACTTCCTGTTTCCCAGTGGCCCAACGGGTTTTGTAATTCGCGGCGCCACAGCACAAATAGCCCATTTTGTATATTTGTGCTGACAATGTACATTTGTACTCAGAGAAAAGTTTATTTACTTAACAAGTGTGATCACAGAAAGGGGTGTTTTTCAAAATAATAGATTGTAACGCAAGGAAGGTACCTCAGAGTGGGGTCTTTAGTCACGATGTGTAAAGTTTGGGGATCTCAAACTAAAAATGATTTAGTAGTTAACTTGCAGGGGCATAACTCGATAATTGCAAGGTTTGAATCACGATGACACATAACACTTTTCACGTTTCAAATATGGGCGAGTTATAAAAAGTGACAATGAAATTAGTTACTTTTTCAGGACTGGGACCACGTCTTTGTGGCGGTGGATTGAAGTTACTTATTGTTTTCCTTATGGCCCGTAGGTTAAAATCAAGGATAGCTATGCCTTAACTTTGGGAAGTATTCTTTGATCTGGTTGTTTCATCCATATTATCATAGGTTGTCATTCAGATTGAAAACATCAACAACAATCCTCTTGTCTTTTTCTACCTTTCATAGAATGAAGAGATACCTGAAAATTAGATAAAACGTAATTATTCTTGTTATGGAATTAAAATAATGATCTTTATTCTATTAGCTATATTGCGGGCCCGGCCAAGCGTGTTAAGGCGTGCGACTCGTAATCTGAAGGTCGCGGGTTCGCATCACCGTCGCGCCAAATATGCTCACCTATTCAGCCGTGGGGGCGTTATAAAGTTGACGGTCAATCCCACTATTCGTTGGTAAAAGAGTAGCCCAACAGTTGGCGGTGGGTGGTGATGACTAGCTGCCTTCCCTTTAGTCTTACACTGCTAAATTAGGGACGGCTAGCACAGATAGCGTCAAGTAGCTTTATGTGGAATTCAAAACCCAAAAAACAAACTATTGCGTTTGAAAGTTGGATTGGTAAGTTTGTATTTAGCACATGCTGAATGACAAGTTATTTACATTTTTATATCCTTTGAACAGTTGCTAATCATTAACTGAATTGTTCATCCTTCGCTCCAATTTGATTATGTTTACGGATTAATTTATCGGTTATTATTTCAGTTTATCTTCTATTGTACGCGGAGGACATAAAACTCATCTACTTGAGAACTTTGTGAATGCATTTCGAAATCCAGAAGATATTTTTTTCGAGATGCTTTATTATTATGGCAAAATATGTGGTTGATTGAGAGAAAGTATGGAAATAAAAATGTTGATAAAAATGTTTTGGATCTTTTTTGGAAAAGAAGAGAGAGAGAATGGGGGTATAAATGTTTGGACGGCTAGCACAGATAGTCTGATATGCAGCCAGTGATGCTAGCTGCTGAACCACGCCTGGCCCTAACTTTCTAAATATATAAACCAAGTAGAAATCCCTTCAAATTAAAAATTTTATATCACATTACAGTGTTATATCCCTACTGAATATTTTCCTGAAAACATAATGCTAATGTAATCAATAAAAACAAATAACCCTTATAGGGAATTGTTTTGTTTTGAGTTAAACACAAAGCTACAGAATAGGCTATCTCTGCTCTGCCCCCCCACAGATATCGAAATCCGGTTTCTAGGGGTATAAGTCTGCAGACATACCATTGCGACACTGGGGGACATGTAGGGTATTTGTATTAACAATAAGTTGATACTTTAAAAATACTGTATTTTTTAAAGCTATATTTGTTGTTAATTTCTCAAATAAGCAAATATTGAAAGACAAGCTAAGAAAATTAGTTGTAGCTGAATTAACTAATTAATATCACGTAGATAGTTGTAAGCAGTTATGTTTTTTACACCATGAGGGTAATTAAATACTACGGTAGAGAATACATTCATTATGACCCTTGAGAGAAATCAAACAATGAGATAAACGACTGTAAAGGTTGTAATTAAAGTTTTATTCATGCGTTCATTACAGCCTCTTGTGTCTGACACCATAAATGAAGAAAATATTCATTAGTAGAGAACTAGTCGCTATTTAATCATGGAGCCTTTGTAATTACTTTGTTACAAGTAACTCAGAAGTTCGTTTCATTTTGTTTTCACCACTTGCGTAACAAAAGTTTCACCTCGCTTATCGAATACAGCCAGCTTCGACCAATTTATGATACTGCCACATAGCGTACTTTACGTGGCGCTATTTTGTTTGTTTGTTTTTCGAATTTCGCACAAAGCTACTCGAGGGCTATCTGTGCTAGCCGTCCCTAATTTAGCAGTGTAAGACTAGAAGAAAGGCAGCTAGTCATCACCACCCACCGCCAACTCTTGGGCTACTCTTTTACCAACGAATAGTGGGATTGACTGTAAATTATAACGCCTCCACGGCTGATAGGGCGAACATATTTGGCGCGACTCGGGCGCGAACCCACGACCTTTGGATTACGAAGCGCACACCTTAACTCGCTAGGCCATGCCAGGCCATTATAACGGCTGAAACGGCGAGAATGTTTGTTGTGACGGGGATGCGAACCCGCGACCCTGAGATTCCCAGTCGCACGTCTTTACACACTAAGCCATGCCAGGCCAACACGCTATTTTATACTTAAATTTATATTTTGGGAAACATATTCCTGGTGAAAACAACAATAGAAACATTTGATTTTTTTAAACAATTTTTACAGACGAAGGATGAATTATAGGAACTTGAAATAAGTGTATGGTCAAGTAATTGTTTATTGTTTGTTGTTAAGCACAAAGCTACACAATGGGCTATTCGTACTCTGCCCACTACGGGTATCGAAACCCGGTTTTTAGCGTTATATGTCTGCATATCCTTCTGTAGAACTTTAAATTTTGTAGCTGGCAAGTCGCGTTTGATTCCGTGCTATACTGCAAAATATTCCCCGCAGTTTAAATTGATGGATGGTGGGTTATACGGTGCTGTTGACTAGTTCGAAATTAAGAACAGGCAATTGAAGGGCGATATAAATGGGGGACGTTGTGGGCTTGAACAAACACATCTCGCTCTCCTAATTTCTATTTCTATTCCGATGATTATTTAACTATTCTTCATGTGAGACTGGTGAACGGAGATTAAAAGTCATAAACGGTGTATCTCCATTGCAACGTTGGTCCTACTTCAGAGTCACCTCCACAACCTAGAGTACATTTTACATCCCACATTATAGCCTGTACCCTAAGAATCCTTTCAACTGGTGCAGCACTTTTGAATTTGTTTTTGGTAATAGGAATCTATATATGCACATACACACTCACAAAGAAGTAATCTTATATGTTCTTGTTTATTTCGTAGGGCACTATTCTTCCAAGTTTTGCCTCTATTGTGATCTCGCGTTACGTGTCACACAAGCAATGTTTTTTTCGTATACAGCAAGAATAAGTTGAAGAGGATCGAATCTATATTAATTTGTTTATAGATATTATTTATGGTTTCAAATACAATTAATCTGATTTCATTTTGTCATGTTATTTGGTAATTCGGTTAATTTGTCATTTGATTACTCAATCGCGAAACTTGTGTTTTTATTATTTTTAATAAACCTGTGTTCATAACCACATAGTTCTAACAAGAACAAGAGCCATTAACAATAGGGTAAACGAAATTTTACCGTTTATGTTGTCCCGTCATGGCTAGGTGGTTAGAGCGCTCGACTCGTAACCTGAGGATTGCTGGTTGGAATCCCCGTCATATAAAACATGCTCACCCTATCAGCCGTGGGGCGTTATAATGTGACGGTCAATCCAACTAAAGAGTAGCCAAAGAGTTGGGAGTGGGTAGTGATGACTAGTTGCCTTCCCTCTTGTCTTACATTGTTAAATTAAGGATGGATAGCGCAGATAGCCCTCCTGTATCTTTACTCGAGATTCAAAAATCAAATATTTTAAGTTCTCTTTTATTATAGCGATTACCAGAGATGACCTATCCTAATTGGCCTCTTGAGAATAGCTCAAATATAATATCTTAGTCTCTCAGTATATCTTAATATATCTCTCCAGAATGGCTTTAACATAAGTATTGTTGTAATATTGTGTCTTAATTAGTATTTTCGGAATAGTTCTAATAGAGTATCTTAGTTAATTTTTCCAGAATGACAATAATATGATATTTTACTCAGCTATTTCACAATAACTCCAATAAAATATCCCAGCAATGTTGTAATAGTTCTGTAATATAATGTAATTCAGATTAAAGTCAATTTTCACAGTGGTCATATGCACATAATAGCTTGGAAGATTCATAAATAAAGAAATATTTCTTTGTATAATTTAATTAAAAAATACATTTCGTAACCATAAGCTGGTACGATAAAAACAAAATATTTATACACGTCGTAGTAGTTTCTCAGAGTAACATTCTGGTTGTTACATATAACAATGAGTTAGAAATAGAGTAACAAGACAGGAGTCTTATTAATTGGATCAAACGTTGATTCTATAACAATGAGACGAGTTAACGTGACTAAACATTGACAATAGAGTAGCAAAACAAGTAACTCTAGTTATTAGACAAACGTTAAGACAAGGGTAACAGGACAGTAACTATAATTAACTGGACGAAATGTTGAGATTACAGTAATAGTATTGTAGTTACAATACAATGGTGAGTTTAAGGTAATAGAACAAGCAACTATAATTTACTGGACCAAATGTTCCAATTACAATAATAATACCGGTAACTGTAGTAATAAGACAAACGGCATAATTATAATTAACTGGATTAAGTGTTGAAATTAATGTAATGAAATGGCTAATTATAGTTAAATGGCTCAATATATTGAGACTACAATAATACAGAAATAAATATTTAACTAGATCCAGTACAGTAAAAGGACAAGGAACTGTGGGTAATTAAACAAGACAAGACCATACTACAAACAGAGTTATCACCATGGGCACAAAAGATGACAAAACCAGATCACTTTCAAAATTGTCATTACTATTACAGATTGTGATAAGACAAAACTACAAGCAAACTTGTTATTACTATTGAGAAATTCCTGCATATTTCTTAAATTTGTACAAGATTCTTTAGTGTAAGAATGAACAATTTATATTTTACGAAAACGCTTGCATTTCTTCAAATATTGTTGCCAACTGAACTTTCGAAAACCTTTCCTTAAAACTTATAAAAGGTAACTAACGCAACGTGGAGAGGCAGTTTTATATATTGTTGATTTTCTACAGCTTGTATACTATAAATATCGGAAGCTATAACTTTGATAAAAATCGTGAAGTTATGGATATTTGACCAGAAATGTTTGTAGATTTTGAACATTGGTATTTCTACGAAAACATTATCTTCCTCTCGTAAAACATCAGTTTGAAAACCGCGTTAGGCCAAACAAGAATAGGACTAGCTAGCTTTTAGTGAAGTGAACTGTACCTGTGTATCAACATAGAATTAATTCACTCATCGTGAACCGTCAATAAAATATTCACTTCCAGACCAGATAGAAGACTCAGTTGCTTATAAAATTTTTGTATATAAACCATTATTTTTAATAACTATTTCTAGTAATCGTTATCATAAATTTTATTGTTGTTTGTGTATTGAAATATATTTATGTTAAGGAAGAAACTTGTGTGCATCAATCTTATTGGAAAATGTCATATATTTGTTAAATATCGACATTTAATTAATTTCTAAATTCAAATTTCAGGCTATTTTAAATCGTAATACGTAACATAATAAACTTGTCCGAGATAAATTATAATATGTAACAATGATTAAACCATACCATAAGCTAAGCTATCATTATTGTTAAGATGGTAATAAAACCAAAAATATTACAAACCGTGAAACTGTATACCTTGTAAGTTGTGAAAACTACGTGTAATTTTGAATGAGTTGCATGAGAACAGTTAGAAAAAAATGAAATGTTATGTAACTAAATAAGGCTTTTTGCTACTCCAAAAGCTTTAATTACAATGAAACAATCTGATGTAATGCAGAACATATAATATGTTCTATTGTTTCAGATTCATATTGTGAAAGTCAATTCTGTGCAGTATTAACAAATTTCTTGAATATAAAACTGTAAAATGATATTTTATATAAGAAATGAAGGAAGAATTAAGATATGTCGATTGGGTTCCTTGAACGAACTGTTGCTACAGCACAAGTCAGAGAACTGGTATGAACATAAATCACGTATTAAGTCAATAGTTATTATTTTAGTTTAAACTTAACACTGTACACATCTTTATGTTACTATGGTATCGATGGTGCTTTTCGTTAGTTGAATAGAAAGATATTTTTTATCCAAACTTACTTTGATTTTTAAACACCGAGTTTAGAACTAGTTTAGATATAATGGATATTGTGAATTAATGTTTTATTTGGAAGGAGTGGAGGTGGAGTACTCTGTAGTAAAAGATTTTTTTTTATCAAGTTTATACTTTTGGTCCTAAAGTAAGAAAGAAGAAAAGGTTAGTTTTGGAAACCGACGAAATTTGTCCATTGCAGTAACAAACAAATAGGCTTAAAACCGGTATCTATTGTTCAAGGTGTTCAAACGTTCTTCTAACGACATCTAACGAAAGGGGAATGGCACCCCTTCCTCGCTACAAAACAAATGACAACCGACTTTATTTGAACTAATTTTATGCCTAATTACAAATAATTAAAAAAGAGGTTATACATACAAAGTAGCAAGTAAATGTTTCCGAGCATGCTTGAAAATGACCTAATCCACAAAACAATAAACTTCAGTATTTTACAAAAAGTGGCTACACTTTATGGTAGGGTCTCATTTTTCAAGTGAATTCATAGCAAAATTTGTTTCAATGTTCAAAGTTTTGGGAAATATTTGATTTGTGAACACACTATGATCCGGTTGTGATGAAAGAACTTATTAATGAATGTGTGTTTTAAATGAAAGTCGTACCTTTTATTGAAAAATGCTTTGTTTTTGTTGAGTGGATGAGTCTTTTAGTATTTCAGAGATCAATCCTTGTTTTTCAATAACTATTCGTTGTCATGGCCTAGCATGGTCATATGGGTTAAGGCGTGCGACTCGTAATATGAGGGTCGCTTGTTCACATCCCCGTCGCACAAAACATGGTCACCTTTTCAGCCGTGAAGGCGTTATAATGTGACGGTCAATCCTACTATTCGTTGGTAAAAGAGGTGCCCAATAGTTGGCGGTGGGTTGTGATGACTAGCTGCTTTTCCTTTAGTCTTGGACTGCAAAATTAGGGACGGCTAGCACAGATAGCCCTCGAGTAGGTTTGTACGAAATTCAAGAACAAACAAACCAAAAACAAATATATAGCAGGTGATGATTTATATGAGCTGGTAACAGAGTAAAGTAATGGACCTTCATTTAGAGTTGCCGGCAAATATAACTAGGACATTTGACCGGAACCTGTAGCCAAAGACAATCGTCACAATCTTGTCATTAACATCCAATACAAGATGGGCTACTTTTTCTATTGATGAAACTGATGAAAGAATAAAAGAAATAAACTTTTATTTTTTTGTGGTGATGGTGATAATAACAGCAATATATTCACTCCAATCAATTCTATATTCTATCCAGTGATGAAAGATAACTAAGTATGTTCTCATACCTTGATTGATTTGCATTTATACCAAGCATCGATAAATAATGTTCTACTCTTATTACTTATTGTAAAAGTAAAATTTAAAAGACTTCTTCAAAAAATTATAGTTTATTTTCATAATATACATTTTTTAATTCTCTATTTAAGGTTTCAAAAAGAATATTGTGGAAACTGTGGAACATCTAACTCAGTAAGTAGTTAGATAAGTGTTGGACATGACACAGCGTTAAGTCTAAAGACTCACAAAACTAAAATTCATTGTTCATTTCTTCGCGATGGACAAAATATGAAGCTTAATGTGATACAAAAAGGGGAGAATTGCATTGATAATTTATTATCAAATATCGTTCAATAAAACTGGCTATTTGCGAAATAATTATTGATAATGTTTATTTAATGACAGAGAATAATGACTGGAACAATTCATCACAAAGATAGTAAATAATTCAAAATATTGTTTGTAATTAAGTACAAAGCTACACAATGAGCTATCTGTGCTCTACCCACCACAGGTATCAAAACCCAATTTCTAGCGGTGTACCAGTGTGGAGCAATTTAAAATGTAATTTAACGTTCTTATTTGTAAAACAGGGAACCAAAAGCGAAGTAAATAATACTGAAAAAAGCGTATTAATGTACTTGGATTGGGCATTATTTCTCTAGCAGCTGCAAAAATATATTGAGTTCTTATTGCTGTTCTATTACAATACACATTTTATTCAAGTAACTACAAATAAATATTTCTAGTTTATTGGAAAAGATGAAAAAATAATACCGAAATTTAAAAACGAATATAAAAAAACAGCTTAGGAATTGCAGACCCATATCTGTACAGAGTGCCCTCTAGTGGCACAGCAGGATGTCTTCAGACTTACAAACGCTAGAACCTGGGTTGCATTACTCCTTGTGAGCTGAAAACAAATAGCCAATTGTGAGCTCTGTGCTAAACTTCAAATAAACTAATAGTGAGTACGTTTTTAAAATATTAGAAAATTCGATTTACACTGGACTTCATGGTTATGTTGGTAAATTTAAATTATTGTACGAATATTAGTACGAATTTCGTAAAAGCAAAATGTACAGAACAGACTGTTTTATGTTCAGTTTTATTACAAATCTACAGCTGAGCGGTTGGTTCGCCTTAGCTGTTAGAGCTTCCGCTAATAAAACCTGTCACAAGATTTATTTAATTTTGTAGTGTTGGTTTTACCTAAAACATTTGATTATATACGTTATAAATTACTATTAAAAATATGCAATGTGAGATTAAACGGTAAAATGTATGATTGTTTTGAGAGTTATTTAAAAATCCTACATAATTTCACTAATTAATAATGGTAACAAATATTATAATGAATTAATAAATACGATAGGTGTCTCTGTGGGCTTTCTTATGGGGCCGCTATTGGTTTTATTATATTTAAGTAATTTTTATTACAATGTTAGTTCATATTAAGAATTCAAAGGCCTTTAGTTGAAATGGTTAATTCGTCACTAAATAAGTTAAGATATTTACTTTGTGACCGTCATTTGTTTGTAAACCTTGAAAATCCTAAATTGTGTGTGTTTCTTATAGCAAAGTCATGTAGAACTATCTGCTCAGCTCACCGAGGGGAATCGAACCCTTGATTGTAGCGTTGTAAATTCGGTGACATATCAGTGTACTACCGCGGGCAGACTAAATTGATGGTGTGGTATGGCAAGGTGGTTAAGGAACTCGACTTATAATCCGAGGGTCGCGGGTTCGAATCCCCGTCATACCAAACATGCTCGCTCTTTCAACCGTGGGGGCGTTAAAATGTGACAATCAATTCCACAGCTCGTTGGTAAAAGAGTAGCTCAAGTGTTGACGGTGGGTGGTAATGACTAGCCGCCTTCCTTCTAGACTTACACTGCACTAGCCCTCCTGTGAAAAACATTAACCGATTTACATATATCACTCTAAAAAACATAACTTGATCAGTGCTCAATAACTTATGTAGGGTTATAAATTTGGAATATTAAACTTAATAATATAAGTAAGTAAATATTTGTAACGGTATCCGTAATAATATAAGAGAAAGGAAATAGTTGAAAAATAAGTTGTTTCAAAAACTGTTCATCAAGTGTAGTTATATACAATGGTAGCTCGGTTCTCGAACTTAACCCGTTCCAGAAGGCTGCTCGAAAACCGAATCAATTTTTCCCATGAGAAATACTGTAAATTAAATTAATCCGTCACAAACCTCCAAAAATTACGCGTTATGAAGTATTTTAAGTAAAAATATTGCTTATTTATACCTGTATAATAACACTTACATGCATAAAGTCAACTATAAACACAATAAAAAAAAACAATAAATGAAAATTTAACTGCACTTTACCTGTGCTGAGGAGAGCTGATGGCGTAAGTGAAAGGTGGTGAGGAACATGGAAAATAGGAGAGTTATAATTGTTTGGAAGGGGAGCCACCTTCCATAAAAACATCAGGTAACTCTCCTTCTGGGGTTCTTTCTCTTTTCTATCTCTTTGCATCATTACAACCTGCTTCAGACTCACTGGACCTATTTCTCACTAAAAATTTGTCTAAAGAGGTTTGTTTCTGCCTGCATTTCAAAATGTTTCTGAAGTAAGACATGGCATTGTCATTGAAAAGGTTTATGCTGAAGTTTGCAACAGCTTTGTCAGGGTAAAATTTTTCCACAAAACTTTATAACTCTCCTCATTTTCTACACATTTCCTTGATTAGTGAACCAGAAACATCCTCTCTTCCCTCCTCCTCATCTGAAGACACTTCCTCAGTTGCCTTCTGTTGCTGCTCCTTCTGAAGGTTTTGAAGTTCTTTCTTGGTGAGCTCAGTGTTGTGGTCTTCCAACAACTCCTCCACATCATCACCATTCACATTCAAGCCCATATATTTGCCTTGTGAGAAAATATCCTCGACAACAGGCTCAGCCTTAAAGTCTCTATCTGCTACTGAGTCTGGCCATAATTTCTTCCAGACTGAGTTCATGGTCCTCAAAGACACTTCCCTCCAGGCTTTGTCTATGATCCTAAAGCAATGGAGGATATTAAAGTGATTTTTCCAGAACTTTTTGTGGGTTAACTCTATGTCAGAGGTCACTTCAAAGCACCTTTGAAACAGTGCTTTGGTGGAGAGTTTCTTAAAGTTCAGTATGATCTGCTGGTCCATAGGCTGAATGAGAGGAGTCGTGTTAGGGGACAAGAGCTTCACTGTTATGAAACTGTACTCCTCCATCAACCCGTCCTCCAAACCTGGTAGGTGAGCAGGTACATTGTCCATCACTAGAAGAGCCTTGAGGGGCAACTGTTATTCCGTGAGGTAATTCTTTATACTTGAGGCAAACACTTCATGGACCCACTCTATAAAAAATTGATGGTTACCCATGTTTAACTATTAGCCCTCCATATGACATTTAGTTTACTTTTCAGGACATTGTTTTTCTTAAAAACCCTTGGGTTCTCAGAATGGTACACAAGCAAAGACTTAAGTTTTAAGTCTCCACTTGCATTACTACATAATAACAGAGTTAACATGCCCTTCATTGGCTTGTGTCCCAGCAGTGACTTCTCCTCCTTGGTGATGTAGGTCCTCTTTGGAATTTTCTTCCAAAAGAAGCCTGTCTCATCACAGTTGAACACTTGTTGGGGAATAAAACCCTCAGCTTCTACATAGTCCTTAAATTCCCTAACAGATTTATCAGTAGCGTCTTTGTTAGAATTGGCATCTTCCCCATGTCTCACCACACTTTCTATGCCGCTTCTCTTCCTAAATTTTCAAATCATTCCCTACTAGCCTTAAATCAGTTGTATCAGCATTCGTTTCAGGTGCGTTTTTCAGGAGGTCAGCATGCAACTGCTTTGCTTTCTCACAAATGATGGTCTCAGAAATGCTATCACCAGCTAACTATTTTTCGTTTACCCAAATCAACAACAGTTTTTCTACCTCTTCCATTTGTTTCGTAAACAGTGTCACTCCTTTTGCAACACCAGCTCCTTTGATGACCTCTTTATATTTCAGTATAGTGCAGACTGTAGACTTTGCCTTACCAAACTGTGTTGCAAGGCCAGACATGAGAACACCACTCTCATACTTCGCTATGGGATCTTTTTTACCTCTATTGTGGTTCTAACAACTTGTCTTTTTATTTCCTGCTTTCATTATCCTTCTTTGACCTCATGGTGGCTTATTTAATCAGAATATTTAGAAAACAAAACAAAAGGAAAAACGAGAACGTTCACAGCAGATTTTAGCGGGGGTGTGGACTGAGTGACAGGTGCGGGTAAAATGTTTTGGGCAAGCTTGGCGTGGGCCAAAAATAGTCGAAGGGTGGTTCGGGTCATCAGTCGGGTTATTTCGGGGGCTCAGGCCACGACAGCTTGGTTCGGGAACCGAGTTTATGTTCGAGAACCGAGACATTTTTTTCTCAAACAATATGTTCGAAAACTGAATTGTTCTAGAAGGGAGTCGTTTGAGAACCGATTTACCACTGTACATATCTCCTTAAGTTAAGGATGCTTCTTTTCTATAAGAGACGATGCATTTTGTTTAAACTTTTCATTTTCACTTCTTTGTCTATTTTTGATGAACTAGATTAATTGTAATTAAAATTATTGTACCATCTTGTATGTGAATAAAACTGAATTGAATTGAGTGCGTATTTGACAAGTGCACTGTCGTTTTCTGATTAGAAAACTTTTTTTCATTTCTGCAGCAAGTGCATTTAGTGCCTCATTTTTTATTGAAGATTAAATAATGGTTCTAATTCCGAACAATTAAACTAATTTTATCATGTGAATTAATGCAAATATAGGGTTTCATTAAAAAAAAAAATCTACCACATGTGTATCAAGTATAAATATATTTGCAAAATTCCTCGGTAAATTTGTTTAGAGGGTTCGGGTGCTATTAAGACATGCTTACGATATATGTTTATTAACGTTTTTCTTTTTGTATCGGTGCCACGAGTCGAAATATATAATTAGGTACATGCTCTTAAGCGGCGAGAGTGTATAGAAAAATAACATCTTTTGTAAAATCGCCGTCCGTCCACATATCTAATTACAACCAGGAAATAATCATTGAGGTGTGTATCGTTTTATTATAATAAAGTCGACAATAAAATGTAGTGATAACTGAAACGTCATCCAACAATAATCAAGACGATACCCAAACATCTTTCAATAATAGTTAAATTTGTACTTAAACCCCTTTCAACAGTAACCAAGTGCGTCTTGCAATAATACTCAGGCCGCTACTTAAAACATATTCCAAATAATAGTCATTTTCTAAAATCTTACACTTTCTCAAACTTCACCATTTTTTAACGTATTATGAGTTGAACACTTTTATTTTACCGCGTTCAATTTAATACCATGGAATATATAATATCTTGCAGTCTGTAAGTTTGTTGTTCGGATGATGACACTGAATAAAATGACGTTTCATTTCATAATTTGCTGTTACTTAGCGTTTGTTTCCCCTTTCTACAATAGCCTGAAAAAGGGTTAACGCAATTTGTTTAGAGTAAACACTATGTTTATTAAAATTATCTGAACATATTATAAGTAATTTTTAACCTATAACATTAGATGACGTAAATATATTTGATAATCGTATAAAAATAAGCCCATCAGAGATGAAGTAATTTGATTTGTTTCGAATTTCACGCAAAGCTTTTCGAGAGCTATCTGCGCTAGCCGTCCCTAATTTAGTAGTGTAGGAGGGAAAGTAGCTAATCATTACCACCCACCGTCAACTCTTGAGCTATTTTACCAGCGAATAGTGGGATTGATGGTAACATTATATAACACTCCCACGACTAAAAGGGCGAGCATGTTTGGTGTGACAAGAATTCGAACCCACAACCCTCGGATTACGAGTCGACTTCCTTAACCACCTAGCCATGCCGGACGAAGTTGTTTGAAACACGACTTTCTTTCACGTAAGAATGTTTGTCAAGGCGATGCAAATGATTCATTTCGTGTTCAGTTACTCAGGATCCCAATAATGTTTGCTAACTTTAGGTTCAGTATTTTCAATAAACATTTGAGCAAAATATGATGACAAAATCTACTTTATTTAGTAAAAGACGTGTTTTGAACTGATTTTTGTGAAAGACATTATGAGCAAATGTTTGAATACCTGCATTCATAATTTAGTTATCCTTAGGAGTAAAACAAAGATTCTTTATATTAGATTAAACTAAAATATTAGTACAAGCTTATGATGACGCTATTTTATTATGAGTTGATACAAGTAATTCATATGGAAGAATTTTTGTATACTTTCGTACAGTGTGTATCGAGTCACGTGGTTCGTGTGCTAGAGAGTTAATGGAGTGTTAGATTTATATGATTCGTAGGTTTTATATTCTAAAACAAGAGACATAAACTTACGTTGTACTAGCACGTAATTAACAGTTAAACCTGTAAAAGAAACAATAAATACTTCTAATACGGGAAAATTAAATACAACACATCAACGGTTTAAATAAGTGAATTGTTTTTTGAATTTCGCGCAAAGCTACACGAGGGCCATTTGCACTAGCCGTCCCTAATTTAGCAGTGTAAGACTAGAGAGAAGGCAGCTTGTCATCACTACCCACCGCCAACTTTTGGGCTACTCTTTTACCAACGAATAATGAAATTGACCGTCACATTATAACGCCCCTACGGATGAAAAAGCGAACATGTTTGGTGTGACGAGGGTTCGCACCCGCGACGCTCGGATTACGAGTCGAACGTCTTAACCCATCTGGCCATGACGGGCGTAAATACCAAAAATTATTCATTTAAAAGTGGACCCCACGCTGGTACAGCTAGCTACCTGTTTTCAATGCCTCTGGTGAGCATATCACAGGTAGCCCATTGTGTTTAATTGCAAAACAAACAAAAACTTTTAAAAGTTACTGTGTACGTACACATCGAAAACTAGCAAGTCGTTAAAACCCAACGGGCATAAAATTGTTTTATAAACATCACTTTGGTGGTTAGGTCACTGAACACGCGGGGTCGAATCCCTTCACCGAAAATGTTCACCCGTTTCAGCCGTTGGAGCGTTATAATATGTTGTTAAATCCCACCATTCTTTGCTGAAAGATAGCTCAAGAGTTGGCGATCGGTGGTATTGGCTAGTTGTCTCCTTTTAGTCTCTCACTTCTAAATTAGTGACGACTACTGGATAACCCTCAAGTAGCTTTGCACGAAATTCAATAAACAAATAAAAACATATTAAAAAACATCTTATTTGTTGTTATGTTTTTGTTATATTAATCGATCGTAGAAAACGCTTTTAGCTCTATCGACTGAAGATATGATCGATAGTTTGATTATAACAGAAGTTTCTTTTCCTTCAATTTAATTTTTAAAATTAACAATATAAAAGGAAGATTTTAATTTTGAAAAAAAGATTCAAGGAAAAGGCATTTCAAACAGCGTGACAGATTCTGTAAGAATGTTGTTATTGCTCGTCACTTTGCATCTTTGACGTTTGATGATACGGTTTAAATGTGTATATCGATCAACTCGGACCAGGTCATGAACTCGTCTCGGTAAAGATAAGGTTCTGGTGTTGTGAAATAGCATGACTTGAACTTTATCGAGGCGAATCGAAGAGGTTTAGTTTTCACTAACGATAATGATAGAAGTGTAAACGATCCCCAAGGTTGCTCAGCATCACGTGCTATGTACGATACATTACACTGGGGAACACTCATTTTGTTGCATTTAAAAAAAGACCTTTCTATAGTCAATTTGAGTGTGTTGATTTCAAATCTGAAGTTGGTTTTTGTCTGCAAGCTACAGATTTTATGCAATTTGACATTTTTATTTAATTTTTAAAGCTCTGCTGCTTTCTTTGAAAGACCTAAATCCCGCACTAAATCATTCAGTTCAGCCTGGGGAAGAGGCTTGGGGACGGGGAAAGGTTAAGTGTCTGAAGAACAGTTCTCCGATTGTGTACACTTTTCTGACAATTCACTGTCACAACTGTCTTGTTCGCTTGTATCATGTCCAATGTCTTTATCGTCCAATGAAGGCAAGCCTTTGAAAACTGGAGCAGGAACTTCTTCAGAGTGCGGAGCAGGCCGAATAGCTGAGGGAATGTTCGGATACGTAATCTTATGTCGGCTTTTCTTCCCAACACCTGTTGTGTTTACCATGCAGAAATAACAGTCAGTTACCTGGTTGGTGGGTTCGCGCCAAATCATTGGAACACCAAAAGGCAGACCATTGCGTTTTCCTTTGGTGCAGTCTCGAAGCATTTCCTCACAATTGTGGCACACAACATGAGGAGGCCATTGCTTGTCTTGATCACCAAGATGAACTTCAAAATATGCCTTGTAGGCACGCTTAACGAACGAGGATATGTTACGTCTCTGATGATTGAGTGTGTAGCATCCACATATGTAGCAAAAGGCATCAGGCTTGTTTCTGCAATGATATCTATTTTTGGAAGCCATGTTTGATCTGAAACAAAAGAAGAATGATCAAAATATTAGAAGCTATCTATATATATGGACGTGAAAATGCTTATACATGGTTTACGCAAGTTCACATTTGTACAATTTCATTAACCTCAAATTGCATACAAACTAGAGCTTGTAGAGAAAAACTAATTTCAGATTTGAAATCAGCGCCTAAAACTCCTTCAGAATCAGTTAAAATATCCAATGCAACTCAAAGTTACTGAAAAAGTGTTCCCCAGTGTTATTAAAGACATGTCAACAAGATAGCAAAGTACTACAATGCTTGCAACAGAAAATCGGTTTTCGTGGTGCTTTACGAAAATGATGTAAAGGGCGCACAGAACTAGTTAGGGTTGTTTGTAATTGAGGTTAGTTTTTGTTTGATATTAACCACAGAGACACATATTGGGCTATCGGTTCATAACCCGTTTAGATCTTTAGTGCTATGAACACCAAAACTTATCGCTGGTTCACCGTATTTGCTTGTAATGACGTCTAATGCATTCTTTGACGAGTATTAAAATAATAGTGTAATTGTTTTTATTGTTTTGAATTAAGCACACAGCTACACAATGAGCTATCTGTGTTCTGTTTACCACGGGTACCGAAACACGCTTTTCAGCATTGTATGTCCACAGACTTACCGCTGTGATACTGGAGGACAATAATTTGAACTAATAACGTATGTATAAAATTTAATGAAGACAACCTTTGGAAATAAGAGAATGCTAAATGTACCGGTGTTTCTAGGGTGGAGCACAGAAAGCTCATTGTGTAGCTTTGTGCTCAGTTCCAATCACTCATTCAAAACCATTGTCTCTAATAATTTATATTTATAAACAATAATCAGGTTACCAGATAACATGTATTACGATGTTGTATTTTGAATATTAATTTTGAAAGTCACTAGGGAAAAGTATGATGAAGCTTAACACCATAAACAAGGGCGTAACTTTGGTTTCAAAAAATGTTTGTATATTGAGGAAGGACAGTTTCTGTAGCTGGGATGTGATACATTTAATTTATAAATAAAAACGTGCGGAGAACGTGCTTCCTCCTCTCCCGTGTAAATTAAGCCTTTAGCTGTAAAACTTGGCGAAAACAAAACTTTCTTAAACACAGAGAAAATTATCAGTGAAGTCTAAAGCATGCTTTTTTAAACTATGCGCCCCCCAGTGGCTCAGCGGTATGTCTTCGGACTTACACGCTAAAATCCGGGTTTCGATACCCGTGGTGGGCAGAGCACAGATAGCCCATTGTGTAGCTTTGTGCTTAATTCAAAAAACAACAAACAAACAAAAAAACAACTTTAAACTATGCAAAATGGATCTCTTGGGCTTTGCCATAGCTATCTGGGGCTCCGCGAGGAAATTTTAGAATGTTAATATTTTTTCCTAAAACTATATAATTGAATCAGAATATGCTGTACAAAAAAGTGAAATATATATTTAATATAACACGTTTATCACGTAATGTTTTTTTTTTATATTTTATTTTGCTTAACACCAAGCGCGTAAGGCGTGCGACTCGTAATCCGAGGGTCGCGGATTCGCGCTCGAGTCGCGCTAAACATGCTCGCCCTCCCAGCCGTGGGGGTGTATAATGTGACGGTCAATCCCACTTTTCGTTGGTAAAAGAGTAGCCCAACAGTTGGCGGTGGGTGGTGATGACTAGCTGGCTTCCCTCTAGTCTTACACTGCTAAATTAGGGACGGCTAGCACAGATAGCCCTCGAGTAGCTTTGTGCGAAATTCCAAAACAAACAAGCTTAACACCAGACGATTTTATTTAGTTCAGGGGGAAGTTCTCGCGGTGAAAGTGGTAGTACAATCTCACATCTACTGGTTGCTGGTAGATATGACACCATCTCAAAATCGCATGAGTCATTGGAGATGCAAGATATTCTAGTAATGTTTGTATGAAACATTGGTCAGCCCTGGACAGTGATGCCAACTGTCTTTTTAAAGCCGGATCTGGATTAGCGACTAAATCTCGAACGAAATGAAACAAAATGAAACATAGACGTCATAGCTGAAACTTGAACAAATTTGAAACATTGTGATGCAACTGGATACTGTTTCAATTTCTTCAGTTTCAAAGTATATTTACATGAAGTATAATTATATTTATGACAATTATAATTGGTAATTGTTAGGTTAGGTTAGATTCGTTGTAGTTTAATTAGACAAACTTAGTACCAATGAACTCTTTGACGTCATACGTCCGCATGATGTCATGTTTCGTTTTATTTTATTTCGTTCAAGATTTAGACGTACGTCTGATATGGCTTAAAATTTCTGTTAAAAACAAAAAATATTAGTAATAGGCTAACCTTTTCCTGTAGAAAAATATATTACTCTTGCGGCCTTGTCTTTTTCCAGAAATATTTATTTCTGACTTCGTTATGGGAACACTGATGTTAGGTCAGCATGTCATTGAACGTGTTTTCATTAAGAAGGTATTCGTGTCCGTAAAAATGCTTTTAAAGTGCCAAAGTTATGAGAATACGTTTTGAGACAAGTTAATAACTACTTGTCGCCCTTATAATGGGTAAGTGGCTGTATATTAGTAATAAATCTGATACGAGTAAAAACCTTCCAAGGCCTAGGTTGAACCTAGGTTGAATATGAATTCATCGGCGTTATAGTAGCGTGAAACACTTCAACGCAGGATGATGCAACACGTACAGAAACAAGAAAATATTATGAAAGTTTTATTTAATATGGTTTTACATGGACGTGTAATGAAGATGGACCTAGTGGGTTGTGTGTTGAATGTGGAACAGTATTGAGTAACAGCAGTTTCCATCAAGCAAAGTTAAAACGACATCTAGGAACCAAACAATCCCAATTAAAAAATCCAACTTCCAAGTATTTCAAAAGAAAGTGTTTGCAATTAAATGCAAGGAAAGCTACATTTCGTTCGTTTATCCATCAGGACAACAAAGGTGATCTTATTGCTTCGTATCGTGTTTTGTTTGTTTTGAATTTTACGCAAAGCTACACAAGGACTATTTGTGGTAGCCGTTCCTAATTTAGCAGTGTAAGACTAGAGAGAAGGCAGCTAGTCATCACCATCCACAGCCAACACTTGGGCTACTCTTTTACTATCGAATAGTGGGATTGAGATTGACCGTAACATTATAACGCCCCCTCGGCCGAAAGGGCAATCATGTTTGGTGTGATGGGGATTCGAACCCGCAACCCTAAAATTACAAATCGAACGCCTTAACCCACCTAGCCACGCCAGGCCTTCATATCGTGTTAGTTACCGTAGTGCGAAAGCAGGTGAAGCTCATACAATTGCAGAAGATTTTATAAAACCGGGCGCAAAAGATTCAGTAGAGTGCATGAGTTATTAGAAATTTCTTAAAAACTTTATCTCTGTGCCTACTTCTGACAACTCGACTTCTCGAAGATATGTCAGCAAATTGCGTAACGGAGCTCATAAGTCAAGTTAAAGCGAGTCAAACGTTTTCGCTTCAGACGGATAAATCAACAGAAGTTGCAGGTTATGCGAAGTTACTTGCATTTGTTCGCTAAATTTACGAAGCCAGTTTTGAAGAAGAAATACTAATTTGCAAACCTTTGCCTACTAAAACAACAGGCGAAGAAATATTTAAACTGATCGATTTATTTGTGGAAGAACATGAGTTCCAGTGGCAGCTTTGCTCAAATATTTGCGCTGATGGGGCTGCACCTATGATTGGAAAATTTTCAGGCGCAGTGGCAGGAATAAAAAAGAAAAACCCAGACATCGAGTGTACCCACTGCTGTCTTCATCGTCATGCACTTGCAATAAAATGAGTGCCAGAAGACTTAAAATAGGTATTCGGTGATGTAATAACAATAGTTAATTTTATAAAATCAAGACCACTCAGTGTGGGAAGTTTGCATAAAAAGTTGCCGCTTAATTCTGAAGTCCGATGTATTTCTCGGGAAAAAGTACTTGCTCGGTTTTACAAACTGCGTGAGGAGATAGGTTTCTTTTTGACCCCCAGTGGCTCAGCGGTATGTCTGTGGACTTACAACGCTAAAAGCCGGGTTTCGATACCCGTGGTGGGTAGAGCACAGATAGCTCATTGTGTAGCTTTGACTTAATTCAAAGCAACAAAACAACAAGGTTTCTTTTTCTCTGAATACCATTTTGAATTTGCATGCAAATTAAGGGACAAATGCTGGATACAGAAAGTGGCTTGCCTTTCGGACATATTTTTCTACCTAAATCAGGGGTTCCCAACCTTTTGGCACTCGCGACCCCTCACCTAAAAATTTGAAACCCATGTGACACCCTACTTAGGGCTTACTATCAGCAGCTTAATTTTTATTTTATTTTCTGTGAAGGAGAGGGAAAGAAACATCTAAAAATGTTTAAAAATTCTGTAATTATTTATTAGCAAACTGAATCACATTGGTCCAACCTGAATTCATAAAAAGAACATATATTTTTTCAATCATGCTTACTTTGGAGTATGACTGATACATAGTGCACCAGAACTGAGTCACGGATTTCACCTTGAAGAGATCACGAGCTGAAGAGTCGTTCCTTAGATCCAGAACTTCATCTTGGATATCATCTGGGATGCTGGATACCTCAAGTTCAGTATAAAATGGGTTCCTTACCAGGCCCTCCTGTTCCTGTGATAGCTCAGGATAGCTTCCTTTTCTAGACGATGTTCGGTAATCTCATCCTTGAGGAACCAATCCAGTTGGATCTGAGACTCATCCGTCACTTCACAAAGTTTTTCAAACATAGCGATGTTTCCAAGATTGGTTTTCCGACGCCAGTTCTGCATTTTGGAAACAAAGGGCCGAAGACTATCTTGACAAAGGAGAACATGTCTTTCCCTTCCTTGAAGCTTCAAATTGAGCTTGTTCAGCTGGTCAAAAATGTCGGTTAGGTACGCAACCCTTTTATTCCATGCTTCATCTTCGAAGTGAGCTACAAGATCTTTTCTTTCTTGAGTCTCCAGGAATAGCTTTTTTCATCTTTCATTTCAAAAACACGATTAATAACGTTTCCTTTCGACAACCAACGTACTACTGTGTAGAAGAGATGGACTTCGAGGTTAGCATTCATGTCTTTGCATAGTTCTTTGAATAGGCGAGTGTTGAGTGCTTAAGTATTCACATAATTTACAATTTTGATTATAGATTCAAGCACTTCCTGCAGAGAGGTAGGGAGAGTCTTACTGGCGAGAGCATATCGGTGAATCATGCAGTGGATGCCCTTTGCTTGAGGTGCTAGCTTCTTCACTCTCGACTGGAATCCTGAATTCGATCCCAGCATAGCCGGTGCCCCATCCGTACAAACTCCACACACGTTTTCCCATTGAAGATCTTCGTCTTGAAAAAAGGTTGAAACTTTTTTCATGACATCATCAGCTTTTGTTGTGGTTTCAAGTGCACTGCAGAATAAGAATTCGTCTTTGATGTCACCTGAATTAATGTATCTTACGAAGACAAGCAACTGAGAACATGAACTTACATCTATTGACTTGTCGAGCTGAAACGAGAACAAAGGGGAATCCTTGATTACAGTCAAAACTTGTTCCTTCACATCCACAGACATTTTAGAAATGCGCCTCTGTATAGTATTATTTGACAGGGATACTTGCTGCATCTTCTTTGCACTGGCTTCTCCAAGAATAAGATTTACTGCTTTCATCATGCAGGGTTTAAGAAGTGTTTTTCCAATCGTGTGAGGCTTTTTTGTTTTGCAATTTCGAATGCAATCTCATATGAAGCTTCCACTACGGTTGCACTCTGCTGCTGAAATGACCCACTTCAATCGATTCTTTGGCTTTTAAGACACCGTTCATGCCGTTTGAAGAAATCCAAACCATTTTTTGCGTGTTCTGGATTTTCGTCTCGAGATGACGCTTGAGTTTTGATGGTTTCATTGACTCTTCACTCCGGACAGCATGGCACAAAACACACTGTGGTTTTTCGATGCCGTTGTTGGCGAGCACAGTGGTGAAGCCAATGTTGAAGTAGCATTCTGAGTATCTGCGCCGTTTAGCTATGGACACAACTCACCTCTACTGCTTATTTATCTCCTTGTTAAAATAAAATACAAATGTTGAATAATGAGCACTTTGGCAACTGTAGATCTTACACTGACTACTTGTGGGGGGTGCAGGTAGAGTAATGATGGGGTGAGTATTGGGAGGGAAGGGAGCGTGACCAGTCGCGCGATTCTTCATCCACCAATCAGCAACGGTCTTGTGACTCACGTGTCGATAGCTAGCACACAAACACTTAATCACAGCTAAACAGACACACAAGCATACGTACATGCGCGTGCACTCACTCGCTACTCACTAATACACACATACACATTCACACAGGCAAATTAACTCACAGGCACGCATACATACACCCATAAAATCACCTAATGACATTGAACTAACGTAGCACACGTTTTGCTTTGCACCGAAACAAAACAAATGTAAGAGCATGAAAATGTAATTGATGAAATAAAATTAACGTTATCTCAAGCTACTTCTAACAAGACTACGCGACTCCCCTGCCAAGGCTTTGCGACCCCCCGGGGGGTTGCTGCCCATCGATTGGGAACCCCTGATCGAAATGAAGTGAATGCTACAATGCAGGGCACCAAAGAAACGTACTTCAAAACTCAGAGTAAAATGGGAGGCCCTTCAACGTAAGCTTAAACTTTGGGATGAATGTATATTTATGGAAGGACTTGATTGCTTCGAAAATCTCAGTGTTTTTTTAATTTATGAATGAAATTTCCTTAAGTGAAGATGCAAAAGTTTCAGTATTGCAGCACATATCTGATTTGTGCACAACTATTGCAGAATACACCCTTCCTCAAATTATAAAAAATTACCATGGATTCAAAATCCCTTTGTTGACTGCAAATACCAACGATTTTCCTTTGAAAGATAAACAACAGCTTATAAAAATTTCAACTGATTAAACCTTGAACACAAAATTTCAGCAGGAAGAAATTATACAAGTTTGTATTCACCTTGTCATGGAATACCCTGTAATAAGTAACAGAGCTTTGAAAATTTTGATGCGTTTTCCAACAAGGTTTCTTTGTGAACAAACGTCTTCACTGTATACAGCTCCAAAGACCAAATTTAGAAATAGGCTAAATATGAAAGGTGATTTCCGCTTGCAGGTCACGACCGTAACTCCAAATGCTGAACTGTTTTGTAAACAAAAGTCAGCCCATCCGCGTCACTAATAAATAAATAAGTACACTGTACTTTTACTGATATAAATTTTGTAACAGAAATTTTTGAACAAGTAAGTAGAAGTAAATTATTTTCTTTTAATATTGATATCGTTAAACGCCCCCCAGTGGCTCAGCTGTATGTCTGCGGACTTACACGCTAAAATCCGGGTTTCGATACTCGTGGTGGGCAGAGCACAGATAGCCCATTGTGCAGCTTTGTGCTTAATTCTAAACAACAACGATATTGTTAATAAATTTATACTCTAAAACCTTGAAGTAAACTTTAGTGATAATGACCAATTGTTTCTACTTTAAGTGTATATTTTTATTAAGGCTCCAAAATGTTTTTTTCTTTCTGATGTGAAGCTCCCCGGGTCTAAAAAGTTTGGGAACCCCTAATCTAAAGTAATAAGAGTGGGTAAAAACGAGAAATAAATCGGAATAAAACGGTAAACACGAATAAAAGTTTGAGTCAATTTTCATGAAATAGAGACCCAGTTGGGCAGTTTTTCTCCTTTTCGAGTCCCATGGGTTAAATTTTTATTAAGAATATTCCTAAAGGAGAAATAATATAACTATCTGTAAAGAATGCAGACACGAGGAAACAGCACGTGAAATTTAGCGAGATATGAAATAAATCAATTATGTATAGAAAGGAGCAATATGTGCTACACGTTTCTCTTAACTACAGGTTGTATAAAGCTGGTAAAAAACACTGGTCTAGTTGATGTTTAGCTTCACCAATCCTGCAAATACAGAATATTTCTGATTCCCGTAGCTAAGTGTATCGAAGGATTGTCCTTTTGGGATTTTGAAACGTGTACGAAAGAACCAAAAGTTAAAGTAGTTATTTTAATAGACGTGATTTAGAAGTAAAAACAAATATATCACATGAAATAAAACAGAAGGAAGTTTAGACGGAATATTAGTAAACGAATACTTCTACAGTGCTGGCTTGTCCCATTTGGATTAAGCCAACTTCCAAGTTAAAGGACAGAACTCCACAAGAATGAGGGAACAAAAACGTAGGGTGCATTCTAGATTAAGCTTAGCGCGTGGAACTCAGCAAACACACGTAAAAACACGTGCGAATTGCTTAGTAACGGCTTTATTAGAGCATCCAATTAAAAAAAAGCAACACAAATTAAGAACATACAGTTACTATTTTATTCCACACCTGCTGCCTGGTCAGAGAAAAATGGAGTGTTAATATTTTAATTCGTGAGTTGTAATAATTTCGAGCCTTCATAGCGTGCGCAGAAAGCTTTATTTTATATACTTATACCCGAAGGAATAGAATGTTTACGTTGTTTAAACAACATATGCCGCAGCCATTGTTACAAGTTATTTGTTGCGAGATATCAATTGTCCAACTACAGTTGTAGCGTATGTTCCATGTAACTACAGTTGTACCATACGTTGTAGGCAATTGCAGTTTTAGTACACATACAGCTGTGATAAACCTCCTATAAACATATAGTTGTACCATATCTTAAAGAATTTGTTTGTTTGTTGTTTTAGAATTTCGCGCAAAGCTACACGCGAGTTATATGCGCTAATCGTCCCTAATTTAGGGACCAATGTAAGGCTAGAGGGAAGACAACTAGTCATCATCACTTACTACCACCAACTCTTGCGCTACTTTTTTTTAACAACAAATAGTGGGATTGATCTTAATTTTATAACGCCCCAAAGGTAGAAAGGACGAGCTTGTTTGGTATGACGGGATTCAAACCCGCGACCTTCAGGTTACGAGGCGAGCTCCCTAACCACCTGGCCATGCCGGGCATGTCTTAAAGATGTCTAGAAATGTGTTACAAATCTACAGCTATACCAAATGTTTCACGTATGTACAAATGAATCAGATTTTCCATAAAACCACTTTGCACAATACGTTATATATATTCACAGCTGTACCAAATATCCTATATTGCTGTTAGCTCCTTTACATATTTGAAGCTGTAACAGATATCACAGATGTGTAGATACCAGATATTCTGCAAAGGTAGAATTCTATCAGCTCTACCATACATATATCTACAGTTATTTCAGTTTCTATGTGCACATAAAGGAATATAGGTTCTTTCTTTTTAATCAGTAACAAAGCAAACATCCTCGTTCCCTTTAGCAGGGAAAGTTTAATTTAAAATACCAATTTAAATTATTTCATGAACTTTAAGAGAGGTTAATTATTTTGCACTCTTGGTTTCTCTCGGAGCCGTAGCTCTCAGACACTTATTCCGCCCACCGCAAAAACTATTTGTTGAGCGTTTCAGTCATACCAAGAACCATTGAACTGATAACATACGTTAAATATACATTTTTAATGTTTAAGTTACGTCATATTTTGAAATGTGAATAATAGTGTGGTTAATTCCTAACAACTGAATGTAAACGTTATATTCTGTTGATGAAGTAAAGTTTGGTATCAACATTATTCTTACCTGTTCTCTCGTCAGGTTCAAAAGTGAATGTCGAGTTTTGCCTGCGTGAGCAGTGAACGGGAGACAGTTGAATGTTCTGTCAGACACTACGGTCCGCAATGTATATCAGACTGCACAAGTTTTTCTATTGCATGCTAAAATGCTTAACAGTTTATTAATATTTATATAACCGTACTGTTATTCTGCAATAACTTGTTTGTTTGTTTTTGAATTTTGCACAAAGCTACTCAAGAGCTATCTGTGCTGGCCGTCCCTAATTTAGCAGTGTAAGACTAGAGGGAAGGCAGCTAGTCATCACTGCCCACTGCCAACGTTAATTTTTGTAGTTACAAACGTAACTATGAAGCAACCCTGTAAAGTTGTACTAGCTTTTTACATTGTCTGAATTACTATGTAATTTTGTAGTTGAATTAATTTGATGTAATTTCTAATATAACGTTGAATTTACAATCTATAGTTTTACAATATTTGTGTACCTATGAGTGTGTTTTTTACTGTATATTTTTACCTGTTCGTTTATTATCTACTTAAAATTATTAATTTCGGTAACAATAGTTGTATTTAATTAAATACCTTCCATAATCATGGCATGATTCATAAACAGAATATTTAACTACGACGTATTTTGAACGTCAACAAGTTTCCGTTTTCAATGTACTCTGCAAAAATATTTTACAGGAGTAATTTTACATCTTACATAATGAGATTTGTTTTCGCAACTTAATTACACTTGTATGTGCGGATTCTACTTGTTTCGTTAGGTAATTTTTATATAACTTATTTTGAACATTTATTCTGTAATTAAAAACGGATTACAATTACATATTTGTGTGCAGCTATTAGCTGACTTACATTCCAAGTCAACTCAATTGGAAGGAACAACGAAGGATAAATTTATATTACGAACCACCGTGAACCAGCTGGCGAAGTTAAGACACAGGTCTGTAACAACTTTTAAGTCTATCAAGTGACTTAATGTAACGAAACTGATTAGTAAGTGAATGTTAGAACGAATAAAATGTATCAACATCAGGATATTTGTTGAATCCAATTGTGTCACTTGGACCGCAAATATTTAATTTATTCTATATCTAAAACTTATTATATAATTATTGGTTGTTCTGTTCAAACCTGCTCTTGAATTTCCTGTTGTCTGGGCGTATGTAGTGATTAGAGCATTTGCGCTATAAATTCGCGGATTCTCTGTTTGTGTACCTTTACTGCAAATCATGTGGGTGCATGAGTACACTAAAATGCAGCAATCCAATCTTACTGCACAATGAGATAAGAGTAGCTTGAGAGTTGGAAGTTAAATTCCCTCTAGTCTAAACCCGGCATGGCCGAGTGGGTAAAACGTTCGACCTATAATCTAAGGGTTGCGGGTTTGAATACCCGTGACACCGAACTTGCTTGCCCTTTCAGCCATGGGAGCGTTATAACGTGATGATCAATCCCACTGTTCTTTGGTAAAAGAATGGTCCAAGTGTTGGCAGTGGGTGGTGATGACTAGCTGCCTTTTCTCTAGTCTTACACTATGAATTAGGGACTGCTAGCGCAGATAACATACGTGTAGTTTTGCGCGAAATTAGAAAAAACAAGCAAACAAACAAACAAACCCTCTAGTCTATCACCTCAAATTTAGGGACTACTGATATGCGCAGATCTCCTTGTGTAGTTGTGCGCGAAAATTCTGCGAAACGAACAACACCATATTCAATGTTGCTATT
This sequence comes from Carcinoscorpius rotundicauda, assembly GCA_011833715.1. Lineage (NCBI taxonomy): Eukaryota > Metazoa > Arthropoda > Merostomata > Xiphosura > Limulidae > Carcinoscorpius > Carcinoscorpius rotundicauda. The sequence goes on along the minus strand of CM022406.1, from coordinate 35,969,687 downwards.
TATACACTCACCAGAAAAATGTTTCGCTTAAGAGTTTTCAAGAATGACTGGTAGTTTCATGTGTATACATCTATACATGAGACATTTACATAAAAACACATTTTATTACAAACCTTTGTGTTCTGAACCACTCGTATAGAGTACACATAATTTTGGCGACAAACTTTCGGACTACTTCTGACAACTATATCTATGCAGTAAAGTTAATAGTCAATAACTCAAAATGTTATGTGAATTTTTTTTAAATACTTCTCTGCATATTCGCTATTTTTCTGCGTTTTAGATTGAAAGGGTCGAGAAAAGAAAAATTGTTTGGAACCACGAAGAGAAAGAGCGAAACGCCTTGGTAATTTTTCCTTGTCTATATTCAACGCTTGATTTCACGTATATGTCATTTTTCCCCGTTGATGAATTATTCTTCGTTTTTTAAAAAAAAGTCTTTGTTGAACGTGTTTCTTGTGTCCATTTTTGGGTGTCTGTCTCTTTTGATGTATTACTTGTAAGTAATGAGGGGCTTACGAAAACGTCACAAGAAGAAAGAAGATTCGAAATTGTTTAAATAATAAAATATAAATACACAACGGTAGAAAACAAAAATGGAAAAGAACAGGGGAAAATGGTTATTTAATGAGGGACAGCAAGACTTAAAAATGGAAAAAGTGTCGCACAGAGAACGAAAAACATATGCACATACACACAAGGAAATGAAATCGAGAAAATAGACTGGTGCCAATGAATAATTTCTAAAATTAATTGATGTTAGATTAAAGGAAAATGTAGCTCAGAAACGTAAGTAAAGTAAAACTGACACCCTGAAACTGGAGGAGGAATCGTAATCTGAGAGTTACGGTTTCGAATCACCGTCACACTAAACATACTCACCCATTCAGCCGTGGGGGCGTTGTGATGTGACAATCAATCCTACTATTCATTCGTAAAAGAGTAGCCCAAGAAATGGCGGGGGTGGTGATGACAAGCTGCCTTCCCTCTAGTAGCCCCCGGCTAGTACAGCGGTATGTCTCCGGATTTACAACGCTAAAAGCCGATGTGGCTTTGCTATAAGAAAAACACAAACACAAATCCCTCTAGTAGCGCTGATAGCCCTCGTGTAGCTTTGTGCGAAAGTAAAAAAACAAAATAAATGTTTTTTTTTTTTTACCTTGGCGCAGAGCTACACGAGGGCTATCTGTGCTAGCCGTCCCTAAATTAGCAATGTAATACTAGATGGAAAGCAGCTAATCATCACCACTCACCGCCAACTATTGGTTTATTTTTACTTACGAATAGTGGGATTGGCCGTCATATTATAACGCCTCCACGGTTAAAAAGGCGAGCATGTTTGATGCGACCCTCAAATTACAAGTCGAACGCCTTAACCCACCTAGCATGCTGGGCCGTCAAAACAAATGAAATCGGCAACGTTGTTTTCATTGAATTCATGCAAGTGTGCAAGCATACGTTTTATATTTGCATTTTGTTATCGAAAATACATTATTATTTTTTCACACGTCATCTTTCATCTTGTGGAATTCTTGTATACAATACCAAGTATTTGTATAATTTCAGTCAATTTTATGACTACAAAAACTGAGGATTTTTTTCTCTGGTAACGAATCTATAGAGGTGGTGATATTTTAAAATATAGTTGAAAATTTATGGCTTTTCAAACGATAGTGAATGAAGAAAAATTAAATTGTTAAAATTGTTAAAACTATTAAATTGTTTAAAAAGTATTTATATCTATTACTTTCCATTTAGAAACACGCAAACACACATATATTATAATAATAATTTTGTCTCTTTATCTCAGTATATAGGCTGGATAGTAACCATAATTTTTTAAGTTGGCTAAACCATACGAGATATTATTGGGATTACGGCCGAAAGTATCCTTATCAGCAAGAATATTATAGTAATAAAGCAATACACTCTAATCATTGCCATCAGAATCAGTTTATTAAATTAGTTATGCTCATGGCTAGATGAAAGTTTAGCTCTGGTTTATATAGGTAGATTACTTTGATGAGGAGATGATGAATATAAATTAATTCTTCTTCAAGATTAACTTCTAGAAATTGAAGACATCTTTTAAGTATAGGGCACCTGGTATTACATAAAGAGAGCTATTGCCATCAGCTGGTCAGCTGACTTTCTATAAAGATGGAAAAATAGTGTATATAACTTATCCGAATGCTGCTTTTAATGTCGTTACGAGTTCAGCGAGTTTTAGTAGGTCCTTAATCTACGAGAACTCTGCGTGCCTATAAAAGGAAAGAAAATTTTACAAAGTGTTCAAAGAATGACTACGTTTCGTTTGAAGCTACATTATATTTGATGATTTCTAAGACTGTTTGATAGGAAGTAATGTTCTGAGCTGATGTGTTTCTTACGAATGTGTTCACTTATGTAAGAAACAAGTGTGAAGTACAGAACACTAAGCTATGTTGGCGTCTCCTAACAGTTTATATCACTATAAAGGTTTGAGTTTCCTTAATTGTTGATACAAATGGAAAGTTCAGTTTTCGGTTTATTGTTAAGCACAAAGTTACATAATGGGCTATCTGTGTTGTGCTTACTAAGATTATCGAAGCCCAGTTCTTAGCGTTATAAGTGTTTCGAATTACCACCGAGACATCGGCGGGCCAGATTTGAAATGCATCCAAGACATTAATAATGAGATTTAATGAAGGATAACACTAAGCACGATGTCAGGAACTAATCAGTTCCTCAGTGAATCTAAAACAAATCAGTTCTTAGCGGCTTTAAAACCAATCAGTTTCTCAGTGAATCTAAAACAAATCAGTTCTTAGCGGCTTTAAAACCAATCAGTTTCTCAGTGAATCTAAAACAAATCAGCTCTTTAGCGGCTTTAAAACCAATCAGTTTGTCAGTGAATCTAAAACAAATCAGTTCCTCAGTGGGTTTATCTTGAAAGCTGTCATCGTCATCAAGCCTTTCTATATTAAATAATAATTAAAATCTATATTTCCTGAAGTTATTGTAATTATAAACATCAAAGACGTATTTTCAAATTATTATATTCTAAATGTGTGTTTTGAAGACTTAAACTAACAAATACATTGTTTTTTTTCGTCTTTTGGTGTCATTAGCATATCTTTAAAATCAAACGCAAGCTCAACAGTATTTAATCTGGTTTTTATAAAAGTGGGAATATTATATTTACATTTTTACTTAGAAAATATTAGTATATCTAAGCTGAATAAACAACAAACTGATAAGTTGCAAAGCTACGTCCCGTATTCAACTGCAGGATCATGTTTCCAGATATAGTCTGTAGTAGAAATTCCTGTGACGAACACGAATTACAGAGATTTGCAGGCAGTTCTTCATAACAGAAATTATCATGGTCATTTTTGCTTATTATCCTGTCCAACTAACAAAAATAAAACGTCCTACAACGTCATCAAAACGTTATCCTTTAGTTCTGATAACGTTAAGATAAAACGTTTCGTCAACGTTGACATGGAAAGTCTTCTCGAAATTTCCACAGCGTTTTATCATAACCCTTTGGGTCAACCTTATCACAGCCCTTAAGTAACGTTATAGAATTTGATATTATATCAGAAATAGCAAAATAAATGTTAGCTTTTGTTTAAGACCTTTATTACAATAAATCTGCCAAGATATAACCATAAGTAAATAATCATGTCTCATCATCTTCATCTCGCTGCTTAGACCTTTGTCGTTTTGTAAACAACTAAACATTATTTCATGTTGTCATCTCATGTCTTTATAGTTCTTTAACTTTCATGTAAGTTTGTCTTGAAAGTACTTTAGATTGCACGCCAGAAGCCAACACCTTTTCATGTCACAATAACATTATTGCTTATTTATTTCATTTTACCTTTTTCTTTCCTTTGATAATCACATGCTAGTAAAAAATAAAGAAATTCGTCATTTAATCTATGGCCATATTCTCGCGTATGGAGATGGAGGAAGCAGATGACGTCAACCGTTGTGTTGCATATACATCATACAGGAAACGGCTAGTTGTTTGAGAACTGCCATTTTCACTAAAATATTTGTAAGTTATTTGAACTGAAGAGTGTACCAAAAATAAAATAAAATGCGTGAGACTTCTAGGTTTGTATAGCTACACAAACAAGTGGTACCAGACATTTAATATGTGCATCATCATCTTACAAGACCCTCTAAAACAAAATGCACGTGTACAGTCTTCACCTGTCATAGAATCATGCTATCATTGCTCAACGCAAAATTTTGCTTGATTCTATTTTTGTTTATTACTGTAACGATATGAAACAACAAAGAAAACAGCAATCAGAAGATGGACCGTAACGTTAACACATCAAGAATGACTTTAATGAAACTAGCAGCTTCAGGGTCCTAAATTTCACGATATGACTTTTTAAATATACCCAAGGTAGAGGGAACTGTTATATATCTAGTTACTGTCATAAATAAATTCCATTCTCACCCATCCATCCCGTTAAAGTTAGAAATGCCATAAAAACCTGTTCTTTTCGTTGATGTTGATGGATGAATCTCGTGTAAAATCTTCAACTGCCTGTGTAAATGCAGTGTAGGGCTTGTAAGATGTACAAGCAACAGACTGCAAGAAGTTTATCACACATTGAGGGTCCTTGAGGTGATGTTCTCTGTAGACATCGTGTAGAGCAGGATATAATCCTATTGTCTTTTAATATAAATGGGCCTTTTTTCTGATAATAACTATATTTTTGCGCATGTGTAGGACCTAGTGTGAAAACTATATTCGTTTTTACAACGGAAACGTTTTATTTAAAACGTTTACTCGTAGCCAAACTGAAACATTTATTGATTTTGATACTGTTGTTGTTGTTTTGAATTAAGCACAAAGCTACACAAGGGGCTATCTGTGCTCTGCCCACCACGGGTATTGAAACACAGCTTTTAGCGTTGTAAGTCCGCAGACATACCGCTGAGCCGCTGGTGGGCTATTGATGTTGAATTGTAACAATAAAAATAAAACTTTATTCCAAATCTTATTGTAATGTTGTTGTTTTTACAACACAATCATAACAATGTTGTGAAAGATGTTTGTGTGTGCTGGCAAATTCTGCTATATTTTTCCGTATGGCCAGCAGTGGTCTAATGGTAAGTGTACCGAACTATTGATCGGAGAGTCAAAGGTTCAAGCTACGCTATTTCCCAACATGCTACACACTCTCAGCTGAGGGCAAATACGACAATCATTCTTGCTTATTGATCAGTAGTAGCCGTAGGAAGATCAAATTACACACGACTGTATTTGAGCCCACAGAGCTATAAGCTGGCCATTCAGCTTATTTGTCACATAAAGTGCTGTTCATGCTGAAAATTATCATGTCAGTAACACAAACACCAGGTTTCCAAATCCATAATAAATTATTTCTTTTGTCACGTTCGCGTCTTGTTTTATCATCAAGTTACGTGTTCTGAAAAAATGAGCAGATTGCTGAATTAACTTTTACTTATTAACATCATCAGTGAAATAAAGACACAAACAAACAACATTTGTAATTGCAACAGAAATGTGTACATTAGAGTAAACAGTGTGAATAAACAAATGTAGTTCAAGAAAACAAAAACGTGGCTTAACTGAAACAGTAAAATTGAGTTTCAATCTACTGAAGACTGTGTATTGTTTAGGGTCCGAAGGAGAACTTTCATGTACGTTTCTTTTATAGCAAGTTCAATGTCATGTTTAGCTGTTGAGAGAATTTTGAAGTTAGAACGATAAATCGCGTGTCCTCTTTCTGTATTGCGCTGATAGATAGTGGAGTTGGGAAGGTTTCTTTTCTGTCTTCCACTTTTTATAGATATGCCCATGTGTTCACGTGCTAGTGACGTTTGGTTTCGCCAATGTAGGAGGCCTAACAATCTCCAAAGGCATATAAGTAGGCAAGGTGTGATCAATGGACAGTTAACAAACGATACTTGTAACGAAAAATTTTTAGTCCAGAATTCGGTTTTATAATAACTTTCAGGTCCATCTGGGGACAGAACGTGTTAGTATAAAATAGTTTTTTTTAAAACGATTCGTGATAAGGGAGCTTTTTTGCCCGAGATATGATAAGCAGGTGTATAAATGAAGTTTGGGTACATTAAGTATCTTAGGTGGTTTGACAAACAAAACCACTAAAAAAAAAGGGAAGTTAGTTTCTCTAAGAACTACATGGGATAGCCGTTTTGAAAGATAATGTTTTGTTTGGAAGTAATTTCTTTACGAAGGGCTAGTTAGGATGAGGTAAGTTTGTGAGCTCTATTTAGTAGACAAGGAATAATATTGCGTTTCCAACTGAAGGGTATAAAACTGTCAAACTGAATGAAAAGGCCAGGAAATTTGTTTTTATGTTACACAGAAGTTAAAAGTCGTCAAGATACTTAGTTGGGGTACACGCCCAGGGCGGAAGTTATGTAAATTCGTGATTAATGAAATATTATTTTAGGACATAAAAAAGAACATTTCCTTTATATACAATTAAACAACACACAACCAAAACACTCATAAAAACAACAAAATGTGAAACAGGAAGTTTGAATGTATCTATCATGAACCCAACAAACCATCGTGCCAAATTTGGTGAATATCCATCAAAAGGGCAAAGTAGTAGTAAAAAAAATCCAGTGTCGTGTTTTATCATTAAGTTAATTCAGATTTTACTTGTGTTTTTTGTGACTTGGAAAAAAATTAATCCTCTCAAAACTAAAGACAGATTATTTGGATTTTTTATATACCGTTTCGGAGTGAATGAAAAAATGGAGCAATAACATTGAAGTACGCAAGAACAGTTCATTCAATAAACGACACAAAGCAATTTTATTTCTTGGCAATCATCAGGATTTAACGATACGTAGACGAAACGTAACTTCACGTTTCAGGATTTGAAAAGTCTAGCAACTCTTTTGTTTCTTTACTCTTTCGACAAGCCTACTATGAATACTTCTAGGTAAGTGAACTTTTAAAACCTCGTGGACAGTTAACACAAACGACAGGACATTCGAACGAGTCGTAATAATGCTGTTCGTCCACATAACACTCGTAAAAGTTTGCCCAGGTTTCAATTTGCTTGCAACAACGTGAAAAACCAACACTAAAGCTGTTACATTGTCTATATCAGATCATTTTTATACGTGTCTAAGATAACAGTTAACATCTACGATTAAACTAAAGAATGATTTAATGCATCAAAGTTTTAAAGGTTGTTTGTACGTGATAACAGTAGACGGAGTACTGCGCTGCTTCTTAAAAGCATTTTAGAAGCAGTATAAAATTCAAGCAGTAGTACAAACAGAGAATCAAAGAAGAAGAAAATAGTTCTGAGCTATTAAAATGCCACTAAACCGACAGAAAGAAAAAGACTGAAATGGACAAATTGAAATTTTATATGTCTCTTAAAACAACTCCAAGCTTTGAAATGTTGGCGCATGTGCAATGCTAAGTTGTGTTTTTCAGGGTAAATATAGGGGAAAAACAAACAGATTAATATTTTCATCTGAAATGGACGGAAACTGAAGATTTATTCAAATTATTGCATTTAATAATACATATTTAAAATGTGTATTTTTCGTGTAGTTGTATTAGCTTAACACTATTAAATATCACGTGATCGAAAATCTAACCTCTTGTAATAGAAGGCAATTTAGTACAGCTATTTATAAAGTAGCCACGTGACTTAATTCACGTGGGTTTGTAAATAGGAATCAGAAATTTAAATTCATAATATCATTGTACCTAAACAATCACAACTTTTTAGCGAGGTTTATTTAATAACTAGATGAAAATGAAACTCACAAATTAAAGAAACAAATTATGCTATTATCCGTCTGTATTTATGAGCAAAAATTACACTTAATGACATCTAAAAACAAAATTACTTTTTTTTTTATTTTATTCCGTACCAACGAAGAGCACGTGGATATAAAAAAGATTTATAAGATGCTGAATTTCTCCAGTCTTCCGAGAAAGCTCCCCAGATAATGTTTTGGCTTTCTGTGATTTTTGTTAGGAGATCCATGAGGTGTCTATCACGACGATCGAACTCTATCACTGCAAGCCCCTTAAACATCCCTTTGAGTCACATGGCTAAGAAGGGACGGTGATATTGTAGTCACTTGTAGGTTACAAGCTCGAATAATTTTTCTGTGTATAAATAACATGGACTGGACGGATTATGTGCAGATATATATCGAACGTATAGAACAATCTGAAACTTTGTATTATTAAGTAGATTGTTATGAAAAATTCCAAAAGAAATAGATATAATCTTGCTCTTCACTTTTTCGTTATAGTGTAGAGTTATTCTGAATATTATCTGGTTTGGAATGAAGGTTATATTTTATTTCTAAGTATTCAGGAAAGTTCTTATCATAATTATGTTTCCAGAATTCGTAAAAATATTTCAGATTGCATGTAATCTTTTCAAGAAAAAATGTATATTTAAAGTGGTCCTACTCAAAAGAGTTCACAAGAGCAAAAGTTTTATGATTACATTTCATATGATAAATTTAAACACAATTATTTTGATATATTATTGTCCTTAATATGTTTTTAAAAACCTGATACGACTCCTCGGTGTAACTGAAATAGGTAATAAATGATACACTGTTCATGGAAGTATTTTCAGTATTTTACATTTATAATCCTTTAAGTTTACTTCTGAGCTACCGGGGGGAACGAAAAGGGCGTTCTCCCTAAGTGAAAATTAATTTAGAGATTCTATTCGCTTTCTGTATTATTGGCAAATGAAGTCGAAAAACTCGCTTACGCTCGCCTGTTCTTGCGTTTTACGTTTCGGCACTCATAGATTGCAACATACATAAATTTCTTCGCAATCCATCACATTAAATTATATTCATCTTGTGGTTTCATAAATTTGTGCTTCTAAACTTAACCCATAACAAGAGAAATCACATGAAATAAAGGGATTGTTGCGAAGCTTAACACACTCTAGGAGTTAAAATGAGCCCTAGAAGCAAAATAACTGAATTATTGAGCGCAGTTCCACATGCTAAACTTAGTTATAGAGGGAGTTAAAATCGTTTTCTTCTCTATACTTTTCTAAAGAGGTACTTTTTTCCTTTCTAATAAAACTGTCTTTCAAACCATATTTGCTCCCTCAACTCAATGGCTCAGCGGCGAATAACTGCACACTACAGCGCAGATAACCAATTGTGTAGCTTTGAGCTTACCAACACAAACAAGCATATAGGAGAGGCTTTTCTTTTGCTTTTTTTATGATATTTTGACAATAGCGCGTAGCATAGCAGAGCGAACTTATTTTACATTGAAAGCCTAAAGAAACTAAGGTCAGTGATTTTTTTTAATAAGAACTTTTCGTCAATCTTTGCTAACGTTAACATATCATTATATGTCTTTGTAACGGATATTAATGGGTATTTAACGAAATGAGTAACGATTGTATATTTGTGTTAATGTTATTATTTAAAAAAGTTTGGAGAAACAAAAGTAATGATTATATTAAAAATAAATTCACAAACATGTATTAGAGAAGATAGCTTAGAATTTGTTATTAAAAGTATGATGTTTAAGCTTTAGGATGAATTATCTGTTTGTTTGCTATCAGACATGAAACTGCACAAAGGATTGTCTGCGTTCTGCCAATCGCGTGTATTGAATTCCGTGTTTTAGCGTTAGAGGTCTACAAACTAACAGACAAATCACTTGAGGGCTCGGCATGGACAGATGGCTTAAGGCGTCCGACTCGTAAAATGAGGGTCGCGGATTCAAATCCCCGTCGCACCAAACATAGGGTGTTATAATGTGACAAAGCTGCTTCAAGGGTTTTTTTTCTTCCTACTGAGCTTCTTGGGGACTTCTGTGCGCTCCAGGATCTTCTTTATCTGTAGTCCAATGAAGGCACCAGCTTTGACCTTTGCCTCAGACAGCTTAGGGAAGAAGTCTCGAAGGTACTTGAAGGCTGTAAACTGTCTCATAAGACCCAATTTTTTGTGCGATAGTGGGAACAACACCTTCTGGAGGTCCACTAATGGCTCACTCTTGACATTGTGCCTCCCCACAGGGAACTTGGTTTGTTGAAGCCAGTGCTTCCTGTTGTAGTGTGCTGCAGTGTCCCTGCTATTCCAAAGCCAAAGATAACAGGGAAACTTGGTAAAGCCTCCTTGAAGACCCATCAGGAATGTCACCATTTTGAAGTCTCCAATAACCTCCTAGTCATAGTCATCATATTTCAAGGCTTCTAGCAAGATCTTAATGCTATTGTATTCCTTTTTGAGGTGCACCGAAAGATATTAAAATTTCACCTCTTTTGCGTCTTTTTTTTTCTTAAAGGTATGAGAAAGAATTCTTAACCCATGGTATAAAATTAAAAAAATAAGTTATTGGTTTTTAGCAGTTATGTCTCCAATAAGTTCCATACACACGTTTCGTTCGAAGATATTTCAATTGATACCGGAGAAAATGTTTCTAATAAAAAGATATTTATTTATCCATATATAGTTGCAACCGGAATAATTTGATTACAGTTTCATTTCTTGAAAAAACATAAAATCCCTGAAGCATTTTAGTTTAGAAACAAATCCAGTTCTGAGTCTTTTATAGTCAGAACTTTAATTAAAGTTTCTCCTCTTTATGTGAGAAACTTTTGATTCTTGTTTGAATAGACGTAACTTCAGAAAGTTACAAATAATTCTGTATTTGCACAAGAAAGTTTAAAAAGAATTTATTTTTTTTATTTATGTTTCTCGATTCCATGAAGGAACGTAGAGCCGCAATCGCTTATAGATTCATTAACAGGCCGGTTGTTTAAGTGAGTAGATTGTTAGCCTACTGCATAACCCCCAATTAGGAGGAGAAACCTGAGCCGTCCCTAATTTAGCAGTGTGGGACTAGAGGGAAGGCAGCTAGTCATCACCACACACCGCCAACTCTTGGGCTACTCTTGTACCAACGAATAGTGGGATTGACTGTAATACTATAACGTCCCCACGGCTGAAAGGGTGAGCCTGCTTAGCGCGACTGGGATGCGAACCCGTGACCCTCGGATTACGTGTCGCACGCCTAACGCGCTCGGCCATGCCGGGCTTGAAAAGAAATATGCCTTATAAAGTATTTTTGAAAACGTATTATCTGTCATTTATTATGCACATTGGTTTAGTTTGTTTTAAACTTTGCACAAAGCTATACGAGGGTTATCTACGCTAGCCGTTCCTAATTTATCAGTGTAAGACTAGAGGGAAGGCAGCTAGTCATCACCACCTACCGCCAACTCTTGGGCTACTCTTTTACCAACGAATAGTGGGATTGACCGTAAAAGTATAACGCTCCCACGGCTGATTGGGCGAGCATGTTTGGTGTGACGGGGATTCGAACCTACGACTTTCAGATTACGAGCCGAGTGCCTTAACCACCTGGCCATGCCGGGTCTAGTACATTGGTAATACTTACTAATTACAGTTTTTTCATTCTAAATTAAATCACTACAGATTTTATCGATTATGATGCAGAAGCAAATTGAAAAAGGTAAAGTACAAACTGAGTTTGGTCATGGGAGTATCAGGGGTTCGATTCCGCTCGGTGGATTCAGCAGATAGCTCGGTGTGGCTTTTCTGTAAGAAAACACACACACATGGGAATATATCAATTATTCTTGATAATTATCGACATCTTTTTTATGATTTATTACCGATGTGATTCACACATATCTTGACATTAAATTATTTCACGTTCTTACTGTTAAAGCACTTGACAAAAACATCTGGAATAACTCATTTTATGTGCGAAGTGTATGTAGAATGCCATCAGTAGTTAGTGGGAATAAGTACATGATATTTTTGTACATATTTGTTTGTGTGATTAATATGCTATTAAAGTCCATGCAATCAGCAAAGTCATGGAGCTACAAACAATATGGAGCTTACATAGCTTAGAAAAATGTAGCTAAAAAGGTGATAGAGACCGCATCGGTAGTTCTAGAATTAATTGAAAAATTAATAGCCCATTGTGTATCTTTGTGCTTAATTCAAAACAACAAAACAACCTATTTTATCTTTAATATATTCTCTCTCTATATATATATGACCCAAGTTCTGTCCTTCTGTTACAGTGTCACATTTAAATAAAGGTATTCAGTCATGAATTTGCTGGAATTGTGGTGAAAGAAATATTTGTTTTATGTTTAAAAAAATCCTGAGTTGCAAATTTATTTCCTTGTAATTTCTTAACTAAATTTACTTATTTTAAAGTGATTAGAAACTGATTGAATATTATACTATTCTTTTTTAGGAGAAGAATAGTCAATTATTCGAAAGCGCTCTAGTTTTTGGGTCTTTTACTGCGTTTTGAAATTCATTACATCTTTTATGTGTGATTCTGTATTCTAGCATTAAACCGGATTAATTTGAACCTGCTTTGTTTATTCAATTTTAAATATATATTTGTTAAATACGACTGTTTTAATGCTAGATGGTTTCTGTATTTGTTTCAGCGCACATTGGACAAACAGTTGTGTGCAGGTGGTTGAGGCTTGGCTCACAATCTTAGGGTCGCGGATTCAAATCCATGTCTCAATAAACGTGCTCCTTCTTTCAGCCATGGGGACATTATAAACTGACGGTCAGTCCCACTGTTCGGTGGTAAAAAGAGTAGCCTAAGAATTGGCGATGAGTGATGATGACTAGCTTCCTTCTCTCTAGTGTTACATTGCTAAATGAGGGACGGCTAGCGCAGATAGCCTTCATGTAGCTATGCGCGAAATTCAAGACAAACGATTATTTTCAGCTTAATATATAAAAAAATTTGAATTGATTAATTTGTACCAAACATTTTCAAATTATTAAACCTAATTAAATCATCAAACACTTTAAATCCAGTTGAAACAGAAAAGTAAGTTATGATGTTTCCCCACTTGAAAAACATTCTAAAGACATAGGGAAATATATAACATTTCAAGAATACACAGAAATAACAACTCAGTTGTCATTCACTCTGCTTGATTTTGAACAGTTCACTGAGTAGAGGTATCTTGTAATTTACAACACTTGGACTACGTTTGTATAAACTTTATCATAGTTTGCTTTTATGAAAAACCTTTACTCTCTGATAAAGAACATGGCATACAAACTTTGAGTACGTGGTATTAAACTAATTTTGAAGCATCGCCACGTAATTAGAGTGCATGTCGTCACATTTGGTCATGTTCTATCTGTTGAGTGTGCATCTTGACAGTGTTGCTAGAGCCAAGCTTCCATTTAAAAAAACAACAACAACAAAAGCTCTGCTTTGAAGCTCATGTCCAAACTACACAACTCTTCTTTGATCATTTTATCAGTTATCTAATGTAGAAGGATAACGGTTTCACAGCACTTGTTTAAAAAGTCCGGTTGCACAGAAAACCACAAGTACAGTGTACGACGACTTGATCTACGCGTCTTCGTATGGAATAGCAAGAAAACCCATTTCATTACCTAGTCGTTTTAGGTTTGCGATGGCTGAACGGAAATGTCTCCATAGCAACTTGAGCACAAATGACTTGTGTCGCTTTTCCAAACAGAGATAGTTTAGTTTATATTGTGCACTGTTGTCTGGCTTATGTTAAATGCTCTTCCCGCCACTGATCTTTATGTTCATTGATTTTCATGTATTACAAGACGTTACACTTTGTTTACTATGGCTTTGACACGACTTGTTGCAGATGTCTTTCTGGATAGTCCTGGTATCACAGGTTGACCCACATTTCTTTCTTTCCAATGCCATTAATCACAAAAGCTCTCCCTCTCTTGGAAGTTACAAATATTTGATTTTGACACATACACTGTACTTAAGATTTTAATGTATGACTGTTTTGCGTCGGAAAGGACTATTATGTATTCTCCAGTATTCGACACCATCACAATATCGATGGAAAGGTCAAACAATTCCATCTTGTAGTTCTAATACTTACCATTCTACCGCGACTGTATATAAGCTATGGTAGTCACATGGCTTACGGGGTTACGTATTCAAAATCCTCTTAATATAACGTACTCAACGCTATATATCCCACAACACAGTTGAGACATCGCTGTCGTTTCTAAACTCGACTGTCTTAAATTATTCATCATAATGCAACTTAAATAGAATTATAGTTTGCTAATCAGATTTTCATACGCAGGAAACTAGAACAAATTGACCTTTTCTATCAGTTATAAGAATAGAGTATGCCGTGAAATAAACTCAGCAATATATGCAGCCTGAGAATAACGTCTCTTTTCTCAAACTGCTTCAAACCTTTGTCTAAACGTTTTTGAGAGCTCTTTGGAAAGTTGTGTGCTTTGGAAGTGTTGTTTTTTTTAATTGTGCAGAATTATTGGTAATAAATGACAAGAAAGAAAGGCTGTAATACCTGTTTTATTAACAGGTAAAGATCAAAGTAATTCATCAAGAATTTAAAAGCCAGAAAATTATTATCACTACTTTTCCATCGGGAGGAATTAGGCTTAAGAGAGGAGTATTTGAAATGTTTCTCCTTAATTGATATCATGTAGTCATTTTATTATGATGCATTCATGAATCAATATAATTATCTGTGACCAAGCCTCCCGCTGGTACAGCAGTACGTCTGTGAACTGACATCGATACACGATGTGAGCAGAGCACAGACAGCTCATTTCGTGGCTTCATGCTTACTTACAAATAAATAAAATATATTATTAATTAATAGTAACAAAATTATGTTATTTTTATTCTAATTTCAATACATAAAAAACTTCAAATATGTAACACATAACACATGGCTGAATACACATCCATAGGAATCTATCTCTTGCTGCAGATAAATGTTTATAAAAATTCAAATATATAGGACTAACATTGTAACATTCTGAATTCCCGGAGAATCAATCAAAGCATAAAAACATGAAGAGATGAAGAAGGATCGGATCTAAAGAAATATATTTTGTATTTTTCTTTTCGTCGATGTCAGTCACTCGCGTCCCAGTGACAAGCAATTCAAAACATGACTGATTACACAGGGACGGAATACACATCAGCACAAAAAGCGTGGCCCTAAATGTCGCGGTTTACAGAACAAATCAGCATATATTTAACAGGAAAAGACTGCGTTCTTCCGTAATTGCTAAGCTGAAAGATTATTGTGCACCACAAGACAATAATATTTGTTTGTTTTTTGGGTTTTTTTAATTTCGCGCAAAGCTACTCGAGGGCTGTCTGCTCTAGCCGTCCCTAATTTAGCATTTTAATTTAATTAAACTAAACTAAACTACGGTCAGTACGCATTTGTGAAAGCATTTCCTCGTTTTCAGTAGTTTGAAACTTCATCTTTATAAATGACACTGCCTTGAAAAATTCTACTCAGTATTCACCTACCTGACCTATAACCTTTCACTTTATTATTTAAAATCTTTTCTATGTCTTATTTTATTTCCATAATTTTAACACTAATTTCCGCTTTATCTCAACTGCTCAATCTTGGTGGCACTACCTACTTCTGTTCCTCCTCCCAGTTTGTTTGTTTATGAAATTCGCGGAAAGCTACATGAGGACAATCTACGCTAACCGTCCCTAATTTAGTAATGTAAAACTAGAAGGAAGGCAGCTAGTCATCATCACCCACCTTCAACTCTTGAGCTACTCTTTTACCAACGAACAGTGGGATTGACCGTTATATTATAACGCCACACGGCTGAATGGGCGAGCATGTTTGGTATGACGTGAATTCCAACCCGCGACCCTCAGATTACGAGTCGAGTGCCTCAAACCCCTGGACATGCCGGACCGACAGATTTTACGTAGAGCTGCACGAAATTCAACAAACAAGTATTTTTCGTCATGGCTACTTCTGTTGAAACTTCATCCCTATATCATGTGACATACTCTTGGACCCACCTCTTCTGGATCGTTACTCACCACCGTTTCTTCTTCTCCTCGCGTCTCATAGGGAAAATTTTAAATATACTGTGATGTATCATGTATAGCAGTATCACATTTAAAAAACACGTGATCACGTATTGTTGATTTATCGTTTGTCACTGAAGTTATATAAATATATGTTCCTTTATACATGTATCTAATCATCTAGTGATCGAATTAATATATATCTTGAATTACATGTAGTTTGGTTTAGTTTGTTTGGAATTTCGCGCAAAGTTATACAACATTTATCTGCCTTATTTAGCAGTGTTAGACTATATGGAAGGCAGTTAGTCATCACCACTCACTGCCAACTCTTGGGCTACTCTTTTACTAACAAATAGTGGGATTGACCGTCACATTATAACGCCCCAAGGTTGAAAGGGCGAGCATGTTTGGTGTGACGTGGATGCGAACCCGCGACCCTCAGATTACGAGTCGAGTGCCTTAACCACCTGGCCATGTCGGGGTCACAAGACAAGAATCAAGGAAAAGAAGGAAAGCTTAGAACAAACGGTTCAGGGACCACATAATAAATAAACAAATAATATGAACGGGTCGGGTTTGATAAAATGAAAAGCGTTTTAGAAATATCTACCAATAAGTACATTTCAGTGACATATTAATTGGTTGACAATATTGTTATCAATTCTAATTTCAAAAAAAGGTATCCCCCTTATTCTGGCACAAGATGGCGCGAAAATCATTATAAAATGTCCTGTTATTTTGGTGTATGATAGTACGGTTATCCCTGAAAATTCTCTAGTAAGTCAACGGTAAGTCTGAAAGCTTACAAAGTTAAAAATGAAGTTTTGATACCCACAGTGGACAAATCACAGATAGTCTTTTGTGCAGCTTAATAGTTAAAAACGAAAAAAGAACAATCACAATAAATGTCTTACTTTTTTAATGTTAAAAGGACCGGAATATTTCTCGTAAAATATTCTGTTACTAAACAAGAGAGGTTTGGATATCTCTGTATAAATGCCCCTTTATTCTGACAAGAGATGATGTTTGAATGTATATTCAGTATGTTCTGTTATTTGGACGTTAAGTGGAATGAATATTACTGTAAGTTTTTTTTCCCCCTTATTATTCTGGTGGGAAAGAGCTTGAATGTTATAACATTGTTTCCTGTTAACAGGACAATAGATGGCTAATATATCACTATACAATGTTCCGTAATTCTGATGTTAAAGACACCAGATAGTCGCTTCAAAATGTTCGTTATTCTAATGTTAAAGAGACTGGATAATCATCGGTGATGTCGAGAAAACCCACTTGTAGAGAAATATATATGCAAAAACGGCTAAATCAAAGAAGTCTTACTTATACAACAACTTAAACGCAAACTAAACCAATATAAAGGAACGCCTTCATACCTATATTAATATAATAAAATAAATAAATTATACATTCAAACATCTAACATCGTCCTCTACATTCCGACACTCAGTTACACAAACCTTTCCAAACATGTGGTCAGTTTCCGGTCAGTTACCTCTTTCTTTGTGAACCTGACAATGACCAAAGAAGGTCGAAACGTTGTTCGCTTTTCTATGTAAAATATTTTCTCAACCCAAACCAGTCATTTTTGCATATATATTGGACTGGATAATCGATACAAAATGCCTGTTATTCTGATATTAAATGGCATTTATATCACTACACAATGTCCCGTTATTCTACTGTTAAAGAAACTGGATAATCGATACAAATTTCCCATTATTCTAATGTTAATTGGCCTGTACATTATTACAAAATATTCCGTTGTTCTAATGATAGAAAGACTGAATAATTGCTCCAAAATGTTCAGTTATTCTGATGCTAAATGACGTGATAATCTATATTATAGTTCGGTAACTATTTATTTATTTCACAAGTGAAAGCAATAACTTATATACTAAGCTTTGAACGTTAAACAAACACGGAAATAAAATCTTAAGAAATCCATCGTCGTTGTTACACATCCTTTCTTAAAGCTTTTAATGCATTTTATGAGTTTAGGGGTCCCATGTAATTGGTCAGAGCTTTAATGTCGAATGCAAAACGTATGGAGTTTTTCAGTGATTATTCTTTAATTTAAATAGCAGAGTAATTGATATTAGTCGTCCTTGATTGAATATTTTATTCAAAATGTTTTTTGTTTCAAAAATCTCTAATTTGAATAAAGTTGTCAAACACATGCATTTTGCCTGACGTTTGGATTTTAAAGAATTTTCCTGGAACATTCCTCAAACGCACCTTTTAGCATTAATTAGATTATTGGAACTCTTGCAAACTATAAGCTGGAAAAATTAACTTAAACTAAGAAACTAAAATTTCTGTTATATTTCAACAGCGTTTATTTAGTGATAACTGATTTAGAGAAAGTAAATCAACTGTTTTTTACATTGCAGAATTTTACTCGATTGTATACATAGAAAGTTAACTCCATATAATTTGACGTGAAATTCACTTTAACTATATACCTCAAACGTAAAAATTGTTTTAAAAATATGTTTGAAATTTAAGTACCATTTGCTGAAATGTTCTAGCATGCTTTTCTAGAAAACAAAATATTCACACACATACATGTACGTATTTTTCCATTTTAGTAAACGCACTGCTGTGGATGTTTTCTGTGCTTATATATTTATGAAACTAATGGAGAATCCATCATCTATCATGATGGATATACCGTCTTCTTTAAAAAAAAATCCTTTTCTAAATGTCATTCTTCTCAGAAAAAATACACATTTATAAAATGACGTCGACTCTGATAACTTTAATACATTTTCCGGAAACACGTCGTCACTATTAGTGGTATACTAATTGGTATTTCATCAATCATGTTTGATCGATAAATTGTTGAAAGTCAACAAGTAAGGTGACTGTATTTTGTTTTCAGTGAACATACCATTGAAACGTCATAAGTAGTAGAAGTACAAGTTATTAACGTAACAGCAAATATGTTTAGTAGTTGGTTTATATTAAATGTTAATTGTGTTGTTTTCTCAAGAAACTAGTCGTTAAAATGACACCAATATTCCCTATACAATGAGTTCAGGGGAGTTTTTAGAACTTTTGTTAAGGGGCTGAAGGTATTGCTTCTACCAGGTTATGAAACCATTTAGAAAAATTCGTTTTCTTTAGTACGTCAATTAATACTTTTATTTAAAAATATATAGGGCCAAGTGGGCGTAGGCTGTCCTCTCAAACTAGTCCTTTCAGTGGTAGGGGCGTTATAATGTGACAGTAAATTCTACTGTTGATTGGTGAAAGAGTAGCTCAAAAGTTGATGGTGATGACTAGCTGCCTTCTCACTAGTCTTACACTGCTAAATTAGCGAACGCTAATGTAGATAGCCATCGTGTAGCTTTGCGTGAAATTCAAAAGAACCAAACAAATTAAACCCCTCGAACCCCATGGATCTGTAAGTGTTGTTAATTTCTTAGAAAAGCACTTAATCCATAATCTGGGGAAAGTTCCAAATAAACTTTTTCTTCAAACACACCCTTAAACTTTACCAATATTGACGACACGCGTAATTAATTCCTCAGTAAACGTATTTCAAACATAATTTGGTGAAAGTTCATAAGAAACATAATGTATTTTTTAAAGGAAAAAAAAACTCCTTAAAATATTATTAGTATCGAACGCATCTCATGTTATTTGAAAATAATGTATTTAATATCTGTGAAAATTATATCTTTATAACATATTTCAAATCAACCAAGCTCGTAGCAGATTAACTGGAGCTTCAGGTTGAATTGTTATAGTATAAATTCCCATATCCCGATAGCACAGCCGTCTGTCTGCGAGCTTATATTGCAAGAAATAGGGTTTCGATATCCCTAATGGGTAAAGCACAGGTAGCCCTTCCTGTGGCTTTGTGATAAAAAAAACCAGCAACATTACAATAAGAATGTTTTTTATTGTTTTACCAATAGTTTTATATTGTATGTAATCAAGTTAACAACTTCATTATGTAATAACTGTTCACCTAACGTTATTTATTATTCCTTATTTCGTCAAATGGTTAGATACAGTAGATAAAAGGAATAGAATTATCTGCTACGATGAATAACAAATAGTGTTTACTTAATATACATTGGTGGGACTCTAACCTCAAATTTTATTGTTTGCTTGGTAACTTGTACAATTTATTAACAATTTGTTTTAAACTTTGTTCATAAACCTGAACATAGAATTTAGTTTTTCAAGTATAAAAAATATCATGCTTAAAAACATCTAAAGCGATACATAAATTTAAATGTCCTATTTACGTATCAGGCCCGGCATGGTCGAGTGGTTAAGATACCAGACTCGTAATCTGAAAGTCGCGGGTTCGAATGTACACCACATCAAGTATGCTCGCCCTTTCAGTTGTGGGGGCGGTATAATGTGACGGGCAATCCCACTATTCGTTGGTAAAAGAGTAGCTAAAGAGTTGGTAGTGGGTGGTGATGACTAGCTGCCTTCCCTATAGTCTAACACTGCTAAATTAGGCAGATAAATGTTGTGTAACTTTGCGCGAAATTCCAAACAAACTAAACCAAACTACGTGTAATTCAAGATATATATTAATTCGATCACTAGATGATTAGATACATGCATAAAGAAACATATATTTATATAACTTCAGTGACAAACGATAAATCAACTATACGTGATCACGTGTTTTTCAAATGTAATACTGCTATACATGATACATCACAGTATATTTAAAATTTTCCCTATGAGACGCGAGGAGAAGAAGAAACGGTGGTGAGTAACGATCCAGAAGAGGTGGGTCCAAGAGTATGTCACATGATATAGGGATGAAGTTTCAACAGAAGTAGCCATGACGAAAAATACTTGTTTGTTGAATTTCGTGCAGCTCTACATAAAATCTGTCGGTCCGGCATGTCCAGGGGTTTGAGGCACTCGACTCGTAATCTGAGGGTCGCGGGTTGGAATTCACGTCATACCAAACATGCTCGCCCATTCAGCCGTGTGGCGTTATAAGGTAACGGTCAACCCCACCGTTAGTTGGTAAAAGAGTAGCTCAAGAGTTGGAGTTGGGTGATGAAGACTAGCTGCCTTCCTTCTAGTTTTACATTACTAAATTAGGGACGGTTAGCGTAGATTGTCCTCATGTAGCTTTCCGCGAATTTCATAAACAAACAAACTGGGAGGAGGAACAGAAGTAGGTAGTGCCACCAAGATTGAGCAGTTGAGATAAAGCGGAAAATTAGTGTTAAAATTATGGAAATAAAATAAGACATAGAAAAGATTTTAAATAATAAAGTGAAAGGTTATAGGTCAGGTAGGTGAATACTTAGTAGATTTTTCAAGGCAGTGTCATTCATAAAGATGAAGTTTCAAACCACTGAAAACGAGGAAATTCTGCACAAATACCTACTGACCGTAGTTTAGGCCTTCAATAAATCACCACATTGTTCCCAGAATAATTAATAGCTGTGCTTCATCACCACAAAGCTAATTTACTGAAACAGGAGAAAACATTGGTTCAGTGTTGCTTTTTAGGTGGCCCCTTTGCTTACATTACGAGCCATTTTAAAATTTTTCCTTGCTCTAAAATACTACAAGGAAACACATTCCTTCACGTTGAACGAATATTTGCCAAACCTACTGATTTTAGGACCTTTCTATCAATTACCGATCTTAAACGGAAGTCACACCGCTTCACTTTATCTGTTCGTGACTCAACGATAAATTTGAGAAGTTATAACCCTAAAGTTCAGGTGTCTATATCCTGAGGTCTCTTCAGGCTGACAAAGAGAGTTTGAAAACGACCGTTGCTGGCACATGTCTTAAGAACATACCCATTTATACACTCGTTCCTAAGACATGTGCTTAGCAACGTTCAGTAGAAAACTCTCTATGACAACCTGAGGATGACTTACAAAAAGTCGAAACATTGTTCTGTACTTCATTTCAATTAAAGTTTTAATACCCATAATAGCCGTTTTTAGAATACATTTTTATTTCAAGTGGGCTTCTCGTCATCATAAAAAACGTAAGATATGTGGTTAGTTATAACAACAGTCACACTATAGTCACTTTTCCCTATTTTGTGTTATATCTGCAGACTGATAACGCTAGAATTTGTATTAATACCTGTGGTGGACAGAGCGTATATAGCCCATTGTGCAGCTTTGTTCTTAACTTCGAAACAAGAACAACAAATAACAACATCTCTCAATTTTACTTTCAATCGTTTGCGTGTGTATTTTCTTGTAGCAAAATCACATCCGGCTATTTGCGTTGTAAGTCTGAAGACTTACCGCTGTCTTAGAGGTAACACATAATTTTTATTGTGTTTAATGTACAGATTACTTGCGTTAAACAGCCATTTTCAAAAAAGACAAATTAGTATGAAAGCTTTATAAGTACGTGTAGAAAAAAAGTGTGTCTGTAACGAAAAATGTTTCTTTAAAATTTAATATTTGATTAACTCGTCGCTTACGCTACGTTACAAAATTTGATTACACAGAGTTAATTAGAAGTTATTATAATTATAACAAGAGAGAATTTTATGACAATTGTTTGAAATAGTCCTCCACTGGTCAGGATAAACTTCCAATCTTATAACACTCGAATTCTGGGCTCTATCCCGCTGTAAATACCACGCATATAACCCACTGTGCAACTTTGCCCGAAGTCAAACTGTGCTGTTACTGTTTCGCATTTCCTCTTTGCTGCATGATTTCTAGACACATATCGTACAAGATACAATTTTTCGTGTAACCAGGAAAGTAACCAAGTGACTCTTATAAAAAGTCGTTCAATTTATTTTTTTGTGTGAAATAGTAGCACATTTTTCTAGCACGATTCTCGGATCCCCATTCAGAGGTTTTGCTCCCACTTGAAACTCATTTATGTATTCTGTAATCTTAAGTATTAAGAAAACGATGACAAATGATGTTTTGTAGTTGCATTAACTTATATTTCAGAATATTGTCTTATTTTTATGGCCATTTTTATTATCTGAGGTTCTCTTTCTTTAATTTACAAATAAGTACAAGAAAAAAAAATCTCCCTGAAATTCTGAAAATTAAATTCTAATTGACCTCACATATATAATCTTGAGTCAGTATATTAAGTAATATCATGCTGTAAAGATAACAATTATTCTTCAAAGAACAGCTTAAATATTGGGAACAGAGACGAATTCTGACTTTACCTAAGAAGCTTAGTATACACCAGTGCTGAAGATATCAGCTTTCTCATTTTTCATTTAGTCTACTCTGAGTTTTTCTGTGTTCGAATATAATGCTCATTTTGTAACATCCTCTCTTCCAGGTGGTTAATGCATTCGACTCTTAATCTGAGGGTCATGGAATCGAATTCCCGTCACACCAAACATGCTCACTCTTTCAGCCGTACGGGCGTCATAATGAGACGGTCAATCCCACTAATCGTTGGTAAAAGAGTAGCTCAAGAGTTGGCGGTGGGTGGTGATGACTAGCTGCCTTCCCTCTAGTCTTACACTGCTAAATTATGGATTGCTAGCGCAGATAGCCCTCATGTATCTTTACGCGAAATTGAAAACAAACCAAAACAATCCCACTATTCGTTAGTAAAAGAGTAGCCCAAGAGTTGGCGGTGGGTGGTAATGACTAGCTGCCTTTCCTCTAGTCTTACACTGCTAAATTAGGGACGGCTAGCGAAGGTAACCCTCGTGGAATTTTGCGCAAAATTAAAAAAAAAAGAAACGAAAGAAACTAGATGTTGTCCACTAATTATGTGTTTTTCCAAGTTGCTTTTTTCAGTTTATTTAAGTCTAGTCGAGCTAGTCCTACTTTCTATCACACATGCACCTCCCCTTTTTTCTGTTTAAGTTTATTTCCTCCCTTCTTTCAAGTTTTAGACAAGGACGTTTCGTCCAAAACCTTCCAGTTTTCTCATGGAATTATTGATGGAACAAGTCTCATGTGTGAAGCTGATAAATGTGCCAGGCGCAGACACCCGTGAATTGATCACGACGTAAGAAGAAGTAAAAACAAAGATGTGTTGATATTTTTTACACCATACATGAAATATCCAACACGATATAGAAAAGTCAGCGATCCAAGTGCTTTACTTTGGAGCGATACAAACAATGGTTTCATGGATGTCCTTATCACTGCAGCTGAATTTCTCCAAGTTGATGTATCTTAGTGAAGGCGAGGTCGAGCAACAACGGAATTTCAAATCTTGTGGTTTGTTAGGCTTAGTCGTATTTAAATCAATAGAATCTGGGGCGCTTATGGCCATCCATACACGCTTACTCATTCTTAAACAGATATAATGAAATCGAATATTTTTTTTTAAAGAATAAGATTTCATGTAATCTTTACCTATTAATAAAGCAAAAAATATCCGAGGTAAAGTGCTCAATATTTCACAGTGAATCACTGAACCTACATATTTTCTGGTAGGCAAACCTGTTACAATATATAATAATGTTGCATATTTAAAAATGAGAAACTAAAAATATGCAAAGTTTGTATTTTTCAGCGTAAGGCTCCAAATAGACTTTTAAAGCTATGTTCACCGTAGGGAGTCGAACTTCGAACCTGAGGAGTTGTAAGTCCGTAAAATTACTGCTGATTTATTGGGAATTATAAAGTTTGTTTGTTTGTTTTGGAATTTCGCACAAAGCTACTCTAGGACTATCTGTGCTAGCCGTCCATAATTTAGCAGTGTAAGACTAGAGGGAAGGCAGCTAGTCATCACCACCCACCGCCAACTCTTGGGCTACTCTTTTACCAACGAATAGTGGGATTGAACGACACATTATAACGCTCCCACGGCTGAAAGGGCGAGCATGTTTGGCGCGACTCGGGCGCGAACCCGCAACCCTCAGATTACGAAGCGCATGCCTTAACGCGCTAGGCCATGCCAGGCCATTGAAAAGGAAGAAGGAGGAAGGTAATGCTAAGAGAAAGATAATACGTTGCTAAGAGGAAGGTAATGCGTAGCTAAGAGGAAGGTAATACGTAGCTAAGAAGAAGGTAATATGTTGCTAAGAGGAAGGTAATATGTTGCTAAGAGGAAGGCAATACGTAACTCAGCACTGTTTGGATGACAGTTTTTATCAAAATGTTTAAAACAGACGACATTTGATGTCGTGGTCCCCACTCTTCACTCAACGGTATTTGTGAAAGATAAGGTAACTTTGTAAAGCAGCTGGAAACAAAACTATTGATGTTCGCAAGTATCAAACTGCTTAAAGTTTTGTTAGGCCTTGCTGATCCAGATTGTACTTTTAATTCTCTAACACGAACCTCATGAAATATTCCGGACGACAAATCCACGCTAGGTCCGGCATGGCCATGTATTTAAGACTCTCGAATTGTAATATGAGGGTCACGTTCGAATCTCCGTCACACCAAACATGCTTGTCCTTTCAGCCATGGGGTCGTTATAATGTTACGGTCCCACTATTTGTTATTAAAAAAGTAGTCCGAGAGTTGATGGGAACTAATGACTAGCTGCCATCTCTCTAGTCTTAGACTGCTAAATGAGGGATGGCTGGCGCAGATAGCCCTTGTGTAGCTTCACGCGAAGCTCAAACTAAATCTTTTGTAAATTGTACACGTTTTAAGCAAGCTTATATTAACTTCTCTAAGTACGTGTGTGTGTATTTCTGTTTTTGACTAAAGTTTTAGCAAGATCAATGAAACTTGAATGAAAGATTCTGATGATGGATGAGGATTACATTATTTGTACAGATCCAGACACACACAATGTTAAGTTGACATTATTGTTACCATTTTCCCTTTCCTGGTTTTCATTTAAGATAGCCTGGGATTCAAACCTCTTGCATTAACAAAATTTTGTGATAAAAATAACCATAGAAAGCTCTGTAGATTTTTATGGGCTTCTTCCAGTCTTTCAACGTTTTAATGACTTTCAAGACATTGTTTTAATCTTATTAATTTCGTTAAGTGTTATTGTATAAAATGTTTTAAATAATATTTCGTAATGAAGTATTATGCTTTTCAGTACACAACACAACGAAACAAAACGGTTTGGTTTTATAAAAGCTTAGGTAATTACAAATGCTCTATTTTAAATAAAGTAAAACATCAGAGAAAACAAGTAACTTAATTTCGAGAATTGTAACTTGCATTATTATGCGTAATCGAACATACAAATGAAAATACAGGAAGTAAGGACTTTGTTAAAAATTATCAGACCCTAACAACTGGAAGCGTATGCTAAGAACTAATTAACCACAGACAACTAAGATAACCATTTATAATGGAACGAGACCTTGGCTACTTTTCGTTAATTCCCAGCCTCGTTTGTAAG
Organism: Carcinoscorpius rotundicauda; assembly: GCA_011833715.1. Taxonomy (NCBI): domain Eukaryota; kingdom Metazoa; phylum Arthropoda; class Merostomata; order Xiphosura; family Limulidae; genus Carcinoscorpius; species Carcinoscorpius rotundicauda. Next base: position 35,943,508 of record CM022406.1, on the reverse strand, counting down.
TCTTTGCTCTGCAGTCTCAGTTTCGGATGAGTAACTGTCGCTTTTAGCCAGAAAAAGATATTTTGATACTCTGCTAATGGGTAGCAATACCTTGGGACTTAAGGGTATAAGAAAGTGACGTGAAATACGACTCTCGAATTTGTTGTAACGTTATACAGTCCATTAGAAGAGATTATGAAAAAAAAAAAGACTCCCAGTCTGGATCTAGAATAACCAACTCAAATGGTGTACTTATCACAACTGAATACTTTTTCAATTGAACGGTCCCTTATCTCACATAAAGCATCTTTTAAGACGAATATACATTTAAATAAAAGCGTTTAAGTATTGAAAATGTGTGATTTGTTGCTTCAATAAAGTAACACTTCAACGAAAGTCCCTCTGTGGCTAAGTGGTACTTTTGAGGGCTTGTAATGCCAAAAATCTCACCAATCAGACTACTGCATTTACATTACACAATCTGTAGTCATATTAATTAACTTTCTTTGTTTACATTACACAATCTGTAGTAATATTAATCAACTTTCTTTGTTTGCATTACAATATCTGTAGTAATATTAATCTACTTTATTTTTCACATTGCAATATCTGTAGTAATATTAATCAACATTCTTTGTTTACACTACGCACTCTGTGGTCGTGTTAATAAACTTTCTTTGTTTATATTACGCCATCTGTAATCATATTATTCAACTTTCTTTCTTTACATTACATAATCTGTAGTCATCTTAATTGAGGCCCGGCATGGCCAAGTGGTTAAGATATTTGATTCCTACTCTGAATATCCCAGATTCGAATTCCCGTTACACAATCATGCTCCATTTCGAAGACTCCTTAAATTTCGAGTTGAAGGAAAAAAATGTTATCGAAGTGTTTCTGATACCATTAAAACCAGAATTGTAATATTTGTAACATTTCTAAAACCAGCTAAAAATATTCATGTTGGGGTGAAAAAAACGACATGCATATTACCTAATTTATCGTATTTCATAACGGTCCCTAAGTTAGCAGAGAAAGACAACGGGAAAGAAAGCAAATTCTTTCGCTGTTTCTTTAACCAAAGAATTTTTGGATTTACTGTCACGTTATAACGCCCCAGCAACTGAAAGGGTGAGGATGTTTAATTCGGGAATTCGAACATTATGAGACGAGCGTTCTAACCTTACGGCCATGGCAAGCCTGGACACATAGAAATAGATTTCAAAAATAAACATTTAAAAATCTGAAAAAATCTATTATTGACGAAACTCGGCATGCTTAAAGACTACTATAAATTCATTTTGAAAACTTAGTTTTAGTCAATTACTACGTTCTCAGGTCCATTTAATGGCGTCATTAATAAGGCGACTTAGACGTATTTGCTGATTTGGAATATGCAGTTCAACAAACAGTTTGTTTTATTTTCTATATTACGTTTTTCCAATATTTCGTCAATTATTAACCTGTTCTGTAGGGAACAACATCAATATCTATTTTCAATATGACGACATTATTTACCTTTATTTCTTCACTATTTACTGCAGTTTCATACACTGCATAACCCTCATTGTAGCATCACTCTATTGTAATCAAATAATAAAAAGAAAAATCAGATTTTAAATTATAATCCACGTGCGGAAGTTTAGTTTCGTTCGTTAATCGAATTCCCATTGTAACTATCAAAACGACAGGTGCAGGAAGAATTTTGACAAACCTACACTAAGGAATAGGAAGTCTATAAAATGATTATCTTCTCCACTAAGAAACAGAAAATCTGAGAAGTGTTCTTTTCTATACTAAATAACAAGAAATCTGAGAAGTGTGTTTTTGTATGTTGTAGAACATAGTGTCTGGGAAACGATTTTATTCTGCTTTATGGAACGGGGGATCTAGGAAGTTTTTTTTTTTTTTCTGTAATCATAAACAGAATCTCTGAAAAGTGGTCTTCTATACTAATGAAAAACGAAGTCTGGAAAATAATTTTACTTTAAACGAAGGAAAGGAAAGTATACGAGCTGTTGTTGTTGTTTTTCTTCTACAATAAGGAAAACGATATCTGGGAAATTGTCGCCCCCCAGTGGCTCAGCGGTATGTCTGCGGACTTACACGCTAAAATCCGGGTTTCGATACCCGTGGTGGGCAGAGCACAGATAGCCCATTGTGTAGCTTTGTGCTTAATTCTAAACAACAACAACGGAAAATTGTTTTTTACACTAACGGTTTGGTTTGTTTTGAATTTTGCGCAAAGCTACACTAGGAGGCCTGACATGGCCGAGCGCGTAAGGCGTGCGACTCGTAATCCGAGGGTCGCGGGTTCGGGTCCGCGTCGCGCTAAACATGCTCACATTCCCAGCCGTGGGGGTGTATAATGTGACGGTCAGTCCCACTATTCGTTGGTAAAAGAGTAGCCCAAGAGTTGGCGGTCGGTGGTGATGACTAGCTGCCTTCCCTCCAGTCTTGCACTGCTAAATTAGGGACGTCTAGCACAGATAGCACTCGAGTAGCTTTGTGCGAAATTAAAAAACAAACAGAAGTCTAGTAAATTATTTTACTCTACACTAAAGAAAGTTAAGTCTTGAAGCTGTTTTTGTTGGTGGGTTTTTTTTACGGAACTAAGGATGAGGATTTCTGGGAAGTTATTATTTCCTATGTTAAGAAACAAGAAGTCCTCGAGAAAAGTATAAGAAAACGAGGGTTCTCAAAGAAAAACCCGTAGATTCAAGAGGTCTTGATATAAAACATGAATCCAAGCGCTTTCGTAAGGCCAACAGAAAAAGGTGTGAAAACCAGTATTATAATTTTTAAAAAGAAGTACTATTGCTGAACCTATGGTCCTTTACACACGTAAGTCAGAGTTTCTTAACCTTTTTAGGATCACTGACCCCTTCGAGAATCTAACTCGAAAACTATGGACCTCCTCCCCATAAAAATATAAAAACACCTATATGCATCTACATACATACAAAATAATGGAGAGAAAAATATTTTTCATCGGGGACCACTTGGTGTCCATGTACCACCGGTTTACAACCCTCGGTGTAGATAAAAGAAGCTAAAGCATCCATCCGTCTCTTCAAGACTATTTTTCAATAGGTATTACGAATATAATACTTAATTGTAGTTGTTACAGTGAACAAACATTAACATTCAAAGTCAGTAACAATTCTTTTTTTCTGTCATAAGTTTGTAATTTCAAGTACAACTAATATAATTTTATTTTCAGTATTCCCATATTACGTTTTTATTTCTTTGTAGTACTCGTACAAAAAAAGATAAATACAAAATAAATAAATAAAAGGAAAAATCTTTTGTAGAAAATTAAAATATGTCAAGAAAAAAATGAACAGTTCAGCTGCGTCTTATTTTCCTTATCGTATGTTGCTCGTTTAAAGTTTTGTTTAAGCTGTGACAATTAAATGTTGACTCCAAATATCTTTAGTTAACTGTATTCTACGACCTGTACGTACGACTCAGCTAGTTCTGTTTAACATCTTTTTTGTTTTTGTTTTCATTGTGTTTTATTTGATCACGATAATAAATGAATACTGGCGTTAAAATTAATCGACCAGTTTTTAAAAATATTTATTCATATCATAATATATTATAACAATTAGACTATCTCCTTATTCATGTTACGATATATTAAATTCCAGCTTTGCTAAGATTGATTAAAGGTTATCATTTATTTTTTAATATAATGAAATAATTTCGAATATTTTCTCTTTTGTTGTCTGGTTTCATTTCTAGAGTTCTACAAAGAATTTTACACAACAATTCTGATAGCACCATGAGACGATTCGTGGAATCACATACATATTTTAACAAAGAAGTGTAATATTCTATTACAAACTTATGGCCAGGTGGTTAACGCACTCGACTCCGGATGGAAGGTTCAAATACCTATCATACCAAAGATGCTTGACTTCTCAGCCATGGGTGCATTATAACCGATGATTAATACCACTACTTCTACAGTGTGAAAAAACAAAATAACTTAAATAATATAACTAGAGATGGTTTAATAAAAATGGAAGTTGATTGATACAGTTACAGATGGTGTAATTTATTACTATAAATTATGTTGTGAAACACAGTAGGCCAATTAATATGACTATAGATGGCGTAGTGAAACGTAGGAGATTGATTGATATGATCATTGCATTATCCGCAGTCATATTTATTTATTTTTCACTAAACCATCTCTAGTCACATTAATCCGCCTTCTGTGTTATGATACACTTACTATAGTCATTGTATCTAGTAATATATGCTCATAATTTGAAAATACTTATAATCAATATTTTATAGTTTAATATGTATCCACAAATGGTCTGTATGCACATCAGTTTAGGGTATCACACTGACTGATTTTATGTTTATTTCAATTTCCATGCAACACTTTCTTTGTTAACACGTATAAATTACCAAATGGGTCATTTGCGCTATGCCTACAGAAAGTATCGAAACCTGACACTTTCAGCATCATGAACATCGGATTAACCAATGAGCCAGGCGGGGTTTTGTCATTACGAATTTCCCTCAAGTAACTTTTCCATATATTTAAACCCGTGAAAGCTAACTCCTTACTTGCGCTAAGCCTATCTTCTTCTGTATGACATAAGAATTAAAACACCTAAAACAAGAGAATGAATTAAATATTTTTTTGCAATTTCCAATGTTAACTCAATTCTTGTATAAAATAGGCTTTGCGTTTCTTTTACCATCAACGACCTTGTTTTCTTAGGCTGCAATGAAAGCCTTTAACACCAAAAATTGTATTAATACTGTAGTAAATATTAATGATTTCCGTCTTTCGATGACACTTTTTTTGTTATATCTCCAATAAGAAAACCCAATTTCAGTTGATTGACAAGATAAATAGTTTAGAACCAGATGACAGGGCAATCCATTTTAGTGAAATAGTAAAGATATGTTAGAACATAAAAAGACGCGAATGTCTTCTTGTTTTCTTTGAAACAAGATGCTTAGGAGAAGAGCGTCAAATAGCTATAGAAATGTCTGTTGTCAATATATTTCATTTCATCATTAGTTAGAAAACATCATACACCTCGTCTGAGATGGGCATTCAGAAGTTGAACATTGGAATTTATTTTGTTTTTGTTGTGAGTTTTTTTTCATTGAATTCTAGTTCATACCCTGAAGAAATGATTCGGTGCACATAGAAGATAATAGATTGATAATGGCAGTGCATCTTGTAACACCCACAAAACTGTATCCGCCTGTAAAAACATGTTGTGACTCGTTTTTCACTGTGTCTGTCCGAGACTATTTATCTACTTCAGAGAGTTAATCACAACTTTTACGACATGGTAACATCACTATTAATATCAATAGACACCACACAAAAGAAATACGTCATGTAGTGACGAGTACGAAAAAGGTTTTTTTTTTTTTCTCGAACGTCCGTATATTGTTTTCATAGAGATTTTATGTGTGAGTTACGCCAGGGACGTAGAAAGACAGCGCGGGTACTTTTTAATGAAATTCTATATGAAATTTTAAATTTTTTTGTGAAGTTCTGTGTCCAGGAAAACGAGTCATCTTCAGCCATTTAATACGACATTCTTAAGATACCCAACAAAATGGATCATCCAAGAATGCATTGGACTTATGGAAGCAAATAATAAGTATTTAGGCTACGGGGCGGTGATCTGAATAAAGAACATACACCGATGTGTATGATGTATCACAGTAAATATTCCCAACTTTGCACAAGATCAGAACATCCGTGGAGACGGAAGCATCATTCAACTATTGTTATGATTTGGAAGGCATTTTGTATGTAATGTTTTCTTCTTTAGATGCTGACATTTCCTTCTTTTAACGGTTATTATTAAATGAGACTTATTAAAACGCATATTGGCTGGCACCCTATACTAATACATATTGGTGACCAAGCTGACCTTACATTCAGGGAAAACGTCTTTGTTATTCTAAATGTTTAATGTGATGCAAACTCTCTCATTCACAGGAATCAACACTTTCACAGAGATGGTGCCCTAGTGAGCAAAAACTTCGACATCAATAGTGTCCTACCTTGTAAGCGCTTCTACAGATAGTATTTTGTTGAATAAATATCTCCAAAATTGAACAGCAGGGTTGATGAAAATAAAACTGTTTAAATGTTCTTTAACATATAAAATGTATGTATGTTTGTAAAGAAAATCGACATTCATGTACGTTGAATAGTAAAGACGGTCATCGTTTTTTTAATGTACGAATTATTCGTGAACATTTCAAAGCAAAGAAATGAGCCCGTTTTCAAATATACTGCTGCATAAGATCTGACGCTTGTGACGTGAATGTCGGTCTATGTAACATTGGATTTACCGTTTAATTTAATACATACAACATCTACAAATGTTTTGTGAGTGATAATGTTTTAATATATTAGGAGTCATTCAAGGAAGTAAACTCCATAAATAGTCATTACGGCTTCTTTCACAGAAAGATGCTCTCTTTTAATCTTGTCTTTCAATCCAAATTAAATAAATGACTTGCATATATCCATTTGTTTGTTGAATTTTGCGAAAAGCTATACGAGGGCTATCTGCGCTAGCCGTCCCTAATTTTGCAGTGTGAGACTAGAGGGAAGGCAGTTTACCTGAGAGCTTCAAATTGCAACACACGCTTTAGCGAAATTCCACTTCTTTCTGATAACGTTATAATCTATACTCGTATTAAGCTTGTCATTTATATATGATATAATTAATTACTTCTATAATTTAATTTAACACGGGAATGGATGCAGTCACTTTTAGTGGTCGTGGTTGCTCAGGAAGTAACAATGTTTTGTTTGTTTTAGCACAAATATGCACAATAAGCTATCTGAATTCTGTCCACGAAGGGGAATCGAACTCCGGATTTCAGCGTTTTAAGTCCGTAAACATACACACGAACCATCTGAGGGGCGAGTGGAAATAAAACAATGAAAGGATCACTCCTTCCCTTTTCTTTCATTTCCCTCAATTGTAAATCCAGAACGTCGTACAATTTGATAAGCAAACAAAGTTTTTGACTAATGAAAAGTCGCGATTTAAAACGTGTTTGAGCTTGTACTTTATTTTAGTTAATACTTTTGACGGTAGGAGTTATATTAAATTTTTCAGCGATAACAACTTTATATCTTGTAAAGGCAAAGTTGATAGTGCAAGAGTCGAAATTACTCGTGTACATAGAATGGAATAAGGCCTGTAGACCAAAAAATACGATATTTTCGAGCTGAGAGGGATCGTCGTGAGAACGTTCTAGAATCAGCTAGAAGTTTGGCTCTGTATACAATCATTGCGAAACTATTTTCTCACTGTTTCTTTTCCCTCGTCTTCCTTATTCTGCGACTTTTTCTTTCCAAGCAGACTTGATTTCAGTTTTTAGCTCTCTTCCATTTATATATTTCTAATACCTAACCTCGTCAGTAAGAACAGAATATCGTCTTCCTACACTTACACACAACCATACTCTCCTTATATTGCATCCATTCCACGGTAAGTCAATTGTAACTTTACAAGGCTTAAATGTGGGACTCGATTCTCTGTAGTGGGCAGAGTGCAAATAGCTAAAATAAAACAAAAACAACATATTTTACGCTTCTTTCATGACGTTCAACTGTCTTGCCCAAGAAAAATAATTCAGAAAGAAATCTAATTAAGGAGTTACTTGAAGCGACAAGATAAATACGTGAAATACACTTACACCAGTTTCTTTATATACTTTGCAAAGAAAAACATGGACGAAACTTTAAGTGGCTTTATACGCAAACAACCCAACTTACACTTGCAGTAATGATTTTATGTACAAATGGAAAAGTGATAGACATAATTCCAGTAGTAACAACCAAGCTTACAGAGATAAACACTTCTTGTCCAAAAAATAGTTTTGTATTTATTCTCCCCAAAGTTTCTATATTTTACAAAGAAACCAATAACCAAATTTGGTTCACAGAATATAACTCATTATAGCTCCTAGAAATAGTACATGTCCACAATATATTAGTTTTAGGAAAGAAAAAAATTACGCAAAACATTTTATTTATGTTTTTTTCAGAAAATAAAAACGAAACACAGAACATACTTACGACTGTAATAAATGATGGGATCATTACACTTGAAAGATTAATAAAAATGAAAGTAAAGTAAGAAGCAAATCAAGAGCAAATGATTTTGTGGATCTTGAGTCTCATGAAACATCAGTCGAGACACAGGAAGGTACAGTAAAGAATGATCATCTCGCAGGTCGTTCAACAAAGATACGTTTTCAAAATATTTTCACTTAGAAATAGTTTTCATCCACAACTACTGTTAAAAACTTATGTTTGTTTGCTTTTGAATTTTGCGCTAAGCTACACGAGAGCTATCTGCCCCAGCTGTCCCTAATTTGGCAGTGTAAGACTAGAGGGAAGGCAGCTAGTCATCACCACCCACCGCCAACTCTTGGGCTACTCTTTTACCAACGAATAATGGGATTGAGAGAAACATTATAACGCCCTTACGGCTGAAAGGACGAGCATGTTTTGTGTGACGAGGATTCGAAACCGCGACCTTCAGATTACGAGTCGAGCGTCTTAACCAAGTAGCCATCCGGACTGTTACAAACTTATCTGGTGAAAGTTTAAAAGAGAGAATTTATTTATATGCGTATTCATTCCCACGTTGTTTGTTTATAGGAATGGAAACCAGCTCAGAGACAAGCTCTTAATTCTCTGAGGTTAAAGTTTTCATCTTTTGAGTGCAACTTTGAAATAATATTCTCCACTGTGGAACTTTTTTGTGAAACCTGGGAGATTGATCAGAGGTAGTGGGATCACTGAATAACAGATGAGTTGTGGTTAGTTATTGACGCTTGTAGCTCAGAGTTATTGTTTGGTTATTCGTTGGCTTGTGCGACAAAGGTCTTTAATCATTTTATGGAAACAGCCAGTTCTAGGTTACGTTTTATGTTCTTTCTTTACACGCACTATACTCAACACCACCACCGGGTATTTTTCTCGAGAAGTTTATTTTCTCACTTATCGATTATATTGATTAGTTTTTTTCCGAGTCATGTGAAGCACAAAGATAAAGTAATGGTTTCAGTTCCACATCATTGAATTTTGTAGATTATACGCCAAATCTCAACATTGAATACATTTAATGCCTTTTGTTAAAGATATTAGAAAAGTATTTCGATATCCAGCTGTATGATAAAGCTCGGAAGGGTTTGTTTGAAGTTAAGCACAATAGGTTATCTGTGTTCTGTTCACCAGTGATATCGAAACCCCGTCTCTAGGGTTGTAAGTTCACAAACTTAGCCCGGCATGGCTATGTGATTAAGGCACTCGACTCGTAATTCGAGGGTTGCGGGTTAGAAATCCGTCACACCAAAACATGCTCGCCCTTTCAGCCATGTGGTGTTATAATGTTACGGTCAATCCCACTATTCGTTGGTTAAAGAGTATCCTAAGAGTCGGTGGTGAGTGGTAATGATTAGCTGCCTTCCCTCTAGTCCAGGGGTTCCCAACCGGTGGGTCGCGAAGCTTTGGCAGGGGAGTCTCGTAGCCTTGTTAGAAGTAGCTTGGGATAACATTAATTTTATTTCATGAATTGCATTTTCAAGTTGCGAGTGCCAAAAGGTTGGGAACCCAGATAGCTCTCGTTGAAGCTTCGGCTGGAATTCAAAACACACAAAATCCGCAAACATATCTCTGTGCCACTTGGGGGCGCTCAGAAGAGACGTTTTAGGTTTCTACATGTTCAAATTAGATTCACAGTGTACCGAAAACATAATTTTGATCTTTTATATTTTCATTTACTTCATTGCTACGGAAGCATGCAAATTAACTAATAGTTTGTAAACTTCATTTGAAGTAAATATTGAACTTTAATTTGTGAACACTTGTATAGTTGTATTTTGAATCAACCAACATTTCCAGCTGTCATACTTTATTTTGTTTTTTATATTTCGTGCAAAGCTATTCAAGGGCTATCTGCGCTAGCCTTCTCTAATTTAGCAGTGTATGACCAGAGGGAAGGCAGCTAGTCATCACCACCCATCGCCAACTCTTGGGCTAATATTTCACTAACGAATAGTGGGATTGACCGTCACTTTATATAACGCTCCCACGGCTGACAGGGCGAGCATATTTGGTGCGACGGGGATTCGAACTCGTGACCCTCAGATTACGAGTCGAACGCCTAAATCCACCTGGCCATGCCGGGCCAATAGCTGTCATGCAAAAACGCTTATATACATATCATTATAAAATCCTATTATTGTACAGTAAAAAGAGGGGACATTAAGATGTAAAACGTACAAAAGTATTTTTACATAAATTATCTTTACACCTACATGATGTGCTTGTTTGTAATTAAGCATAATGCTACAGAATGGACTATCCGTGCTGATCCGAAATCAGGTATCGAAATCTGGTTTCTAGAAACACCACTGCGCAAATAGGGGGCATTTAGATGTGAAAAAAAATAAACTGACGATTAATAACAGCATCAGTTTTGTTCTTTTTATTCTGTTATTAAGTTTAAAGCTTGACAATAAATAGCTTGTCTGGGAAGTACTATCGCAGAGATCGAAACCTGAATTTTAGCGTTATGTTCTTTAATCTCACTATTCTGACACGAGAGTGCAACAGCATTAGTTGCCATTGAAAGTGATGTCTTAGCAAATTATTTTTTTCCGGAAGTACTATTTAAAGTAAAGTACTAAGGCATTTGTGATTTACAGCATGAAAAAGATATTACAATCTCTTTTCTGGATTCCATAGTTAGTTGGCACAGGTGAGCTAGTTTCCATCATCGACCGAAATCACTGCCATGATTAAAACTTTTACAGTGCGCTAGCAGTTCCTAATTTAGCATTGTAAAACTTGAAGGACAGCAGCCACTCATCACCACCCACCGCCAACTCTTGGGCTATTCTTTTACCAACAAATAGTGGGATTAGCCCTTACATTACAAAGTCCTAACGGCTGAAAGATCAAGCATGTTTGGTGCAACGTATATTCGATCCGGCATTCCTCAGATTACGATTTGATTGCCTTAACAACTTGACTACGGCGGGATTTATGCAATTCCATAAGGATAATATTCAATATATAAACGTGGATCAATACTGCAGTTACTTTTATATTCATTAAATTCACAATAATATTGTCTTTGCTGATTTCGTGGACTTGTTAAATTCCATTACTATGACTAGAAATTGTTTGATATTTTTTCTTGTGGGTTAAAACTCTGACATAAAGAGAAAGAAGTATGTAATGATAAACTGGCAGAGATGTGCAAAACATCTACAATCAAATATAGTATTTTTATTGTTGCAATATTTTTTTAAATAAAGGATTTCTTGAATAATACAAAAGTCGCTTCTTCGTTTGTTTTGTTGTTAAGTGCAAACGTGCACGATAGGCTATCTATGCTCTTCCCGGGTCTGGTACACAAACCGAATGTTTAGCCTTATAAATATAAGCTCAGAGACTTTCTACTGAGCCACTGAGGGTGGGGAAAGTAAAAAATTTAAATTGCAGGTACATAAATCTCTAAGTCCATGTGTCTTAGGCCTAACGTTTCTTTAACCCGAAATAATCGATCACAAGATAAATTAACACTATAACTTGTGTACATTTTTGCTTTGGTTTAGTTAGTGCTAAACTTTGCAGTATTTAATACTATCAATAAATAAACGTATAATCTAAGGTTAGACCTTTGTATAAATTTTAGTGAGCTTTTAATACGTTATTGTACAACGTGTTTACTAAAGTATTTTTATATTCGCCTTCTGTTTACATTTGTTGAAATGAAGTGTGTTCGCAGGCACATTTAGATTGTAAGGTGTACGCGCATTTTCATGATAGGCAAAAGCTAAGTATTATTATAAATATTTTATGCACATATAATTAGCTTCAAACCTTGATATTACTTTCAAAATTTGACGAACTGTTTATCATAAGCTACAATAATGGTTCATAATAGGGATCGCAAAGAGTTGCATATAACTCTAATAGAACATTCGAGCAAAAAGCACCTTAAATAGTAAAGATTCAGTTCAAGAAACACTTTAATACTTTTATTATTGACTGGTAAAGCTGTACGCGCATAAAAATACACACAAAAAACACGCCTGTTACTTTTTACATGGAAAAGAAAATCTGCTTGAAAGTGTCCCTCTACCAGGGATGGCAAAATCATTTTAAGTGTACGTGCCCAAATTGGGGATAATCTTCTAAAACATTTTCTTGCGTGCCCATGGTAATTTTTAGCAGCAGATTATCATTCAGAATAAAATATTCTGAAATATGTTAGATGGAACAGCTTTAAGAGTTACATGTTATTAATAGCTATATTAATTCACAGGAAATAAAATTATTGACTTAGAAACAATAATAACGGATTTGGTTAATGATAAAGAAGGAGTCCTCTTGCTTATTTACGTTTATTAATTGTTTTACTATTAACAGAAACCATTTTATGAAATGATAAGCCTTGGTTCAATTTTTTTAACACAAAAATTAGAAAACCAAAGAGAGAAAAATAAGTATATTTTACTCTAAGTATGGGTTTTGCTGCTACACCAACGATGACATATATTTTATATCAGGCTTGTATTTGGTTGTTTTAAAAGCTATGTATGCAGCACTAGTTTCATCAGAAATTCTATTTCTATAATTAGACAAAGTTTATCACTGAAAATAATGACTAGCATTATGACATTTTTTAGACAGTCAAAAGTTTCAAGACTAGAATTTCAGAGTTTCTGACAAGCTGGAATGGGTAAGTACAGATTAAAAATATCTCACTAATTAACTTAACTATGATAATTTAACTTAACGTAACATAACAGCAGGTAAAAATAAATCTATAATTAACTAATTGATCAGAAATATACGCAAGCCACGCAAAATAATATAATTTTAACAATGTAATTAATATATTTACCGCTAAAAAATAAATGCATATTTACCGTTATTATCACTAAATATTTAGTGATATTCACTCAAAAACAACAAAAAACATATAAGCAAAACGAACCCAATACCCACAGTTTACTTTTATTTTTACTCTAATACTGATGTGTACACCGGGTCTGTAAGAAATTCAAAACGTATCATCCGGTTTGACATGTTCCCGCAACCGACACGTAATCTGAGAGTCGCGGGTTCGAATCTTTATCACACCAAACATAATCGCTCTTTCAGTCGTGGGGGCGTTATAATGCGACGGTCAATCTCACTATTCGTTGGTCAAAGAGTAGCCCAAGAGCGGAATATGATGAAGACTAGCCGCTTTCCCTCTAACCCTACATTGCTAAATTAGGGACGGCTATTCAGATAGCCCTTGTGTAACTTCACGCGAAATTAAAAAAATAAACAAAAAATACCTGTCCAGGCACAGAAAATATTCAAGAAACAAGTAACAGATGGAAACCTAAAAGGAATTTACAAAAGGTATTAAACAAAGGAAAAAATGTTTTCATATATTCTACGTGACTAATATATCTATATCATATAGAACTGCACAAGAAATATTCTGTTTGCTGATACACATACAGTGTTAACATATAAAATTAAGCAAGCTCTTGGTGGGAAATACACAGTTCAGTGTCGTGGTACCTGAGAATTCCGAGATTTGATTAGTCGCCGTTAAAAATCAAAGACAGCTCATTGTGTCGCTTGCATTAAAAATGAATCCAACATGACAACAAAACTACGATTGTAACAATAGTAAATTCATGGGTACTTCCATGTACAATTCAGGTAGGAAACGGTCATCATTAAGAGGAAAACCTTAAATAAACACCTTGAATTACCGAGTCATAACTAAAAATATCTTTGGTATACCGGGTTGTTAACACGAATTTTTTTTTTTATATTTAATGGATATCGATTTTAAATTTCAAGTTATCCTATATTTGCATAACTCAAGTGAAAAATATATTGCCTTTCTTTACACAGAAGAAGAAACTCACGTATTATTTCTGGTGAAAATTGGTAAAAGCTAACAGAATTATAAATAAATGGACAGGTTCGAATATCATGTACTCTGTTGATTGGTTCAACTGTTCTACGTGTATTGCTTGTTACACGTGGTGTGTTACACCAATAAGAAATGGTTTTAGTCTTGAACACTAGAGTCTCGTTCACTGAGATTTACTATCCAAATATACTTCCAAATCAGGTTATTACATTTTTTTTTTGCTTTTTAACGTAGACATCTGTATTCTTCAATAGAAGATGCTTTGAACCTACTGACAATATTTCGTTGTAAAGTTCATTGTTACGCATATTGTTTTTTTAAACCTCACTCAGTAGTTCTCTTAGTATTTTCTATTTTTTTACAGCTTTGGTTCTCCCTCATATGAAAATCTCTGGTTCTCCCTCTTATGAAAGACCTCAAATCGTTGTCATCTCATCGATTGATGATTCGAAAAAATGTAGCAAGTCGAACTTCAACATAACTGCACTGTCGTGAGCATTTATTTTTTCCATATAACAGTAATAAAAACTACGTCGTAACGAAGATTTGTTCATAACTATACCGCTTCAAGTTATTTTACATTTTAGTAGAATATAAAAACGTTTCTCAACTTATAAGGAGTATTGACAAAACAAGAAATGAATAAAATAACGTAAAGGTAAATTGAGTTATAAATATACCAAACTGAGATGAGCTGGTAGAGAAAACCAGCAATAGTAAATTGAATGCTATTACGAAGCTCTTATGTGCATCTCTTTCTGGTGGTATTTATTAACTTTTATAGATTGCATTGAATATTTACAATAATTTGTTTTGAATTTCGCGCAAAGATACACGAGGGCTATTTGAGCTAGACGTTACTAATATAACAGCGTAAGACTAGAGGAAGGGCAACTACTCATCACCTTCCACCGCCAACTCTTGGGCTACTCTTTTACCAACGAATGGTGGAATTTTCCGTCACTGAAATGGCGAGCATGTTTAATATTACGGAGATTCGAACCCGCGACCCTTGGAATGCGAGTTAAGAGCCTTAACCCACCTGGCTCTGACGGGCATCATAAATAAGGAGATAGTCTAATTCTTATGATATATTGTGATATGAATAAATATTTTTTAAATTGTTGTTTAGAATTAAGCACAAAGCTGCACAATGGGCTATCTGTGTTCCCCTCCCACCACGGGTATCGAAACCCGGATTTTAGCGTGTAAGTCTGCAAACATACCGCTAAGCCACTGGGGGGGCTGATATTTTTAAAATCTGGTCAATTAATTTTAACGCCAGTATTCATTTATTATCGTTATCAAATAAAACACAATGAAAACAAAAACAAAAGAGTTGTTAAACAGAACTAGCTGAGTCGTACGTACAGGTCGTAGAATACAGTTAACTAAAGATATTTGGAGTCAACATTTAATTGTCACAGCTTAAACAAAACTTCAAACGAGCAACATACGACAAGGAAAATAAGACGCAGCTGAACTGTTCATTTTTTTCTTGACATATTTTAATTTTCTACAAAAGATTTTTCTCTTTATTTATTTATTTTGTATTTATATTTTATTCTACGAGTACTGCAAAGAAATAAAAAGTAATATGGGAATACTGAAAATAAAATTATATTAGTTGTACTTGAAATTACAAACTTATGACAGAAAAAAAGAATTGTTACTGACTATGAATGTTAATGTTTGTTCACTGTAACAACTACAATTAAGTATTATATTTGTAATACCTATTGAAAAACAGTCTTGAAGAGACGGATGGATGCTTTAGCTTCTTTTATCTACACCGAGGGTTGTTAACCGGTGGTACATGGACCACTTGGGGTCCATGTAAAAACCGAGGAAAAAATATTTTTCTCTCCATTATTTTGTATGTATGTAGGTGCATATATGTGTTTTTATATTTTTATGGGGAGGAGGTCCATAGTTTTCGAGTTAGATTCTCGAAGGGGTCAGTGATCCTAAAAAGGTTAAGAAACTCTGACTTACGTGTGTAAAGGACCATAGGTTCAGCAATAGTACTTCTTTTTAAAAATTATAATACTGGTTTTCACACCTTTTTTTGTTGGCCTTACGAAAGAGCTTGGATTCATGTTTTATATCAATACCTCTTGAATCTACGGGTTTTTCTTTGAGAACCCTCGTTTTCTTCTTATACTTTTCTCAAGGACTTTTTGTTTCTTAACAAAGGAAATAATAACTTCCCAGAAATGCTGATTCTTAGTACAAAGAAAAACATTTCACAAACTCTCTGTTCTTTACCATAGAAAAGAGCCCTTCTCAGACTTCATTTTCCGTTCGTGTAAGGCCAGGTGGTTAAGACATTCGACTCATAATTTGAGGGTCGCGGGTTCGAATCCGTATCGCATCAAACATGCTCGCTCTTTCAATCGTGGGGTCGTTATAACGTGGCAGTAAATCCCACTATTCATTGGGAAAAGAGTAGCCTAAGAGTTGGCGATGGCTGGTGATGACTAGCTGCCCTCCCTCTGGTCTTACACTGCAAAATTAGGGACGGCTTGCGCGGATAGCCCTAGTGTAGCTTTGTGCGAAATCAAAACAAACCAAACCGTTAGTGTGATAGACAACTTTCCAGAGATTGTTTTCCTTATTATAGTGAAAAATAACCAACAACAACAATAACAGTTCCTATGCTTTCCTTTTGGGCCTGGTATAGCCTAGCGCGTTAAGGCGTGCGCTTCGTAATCTGAGGGTCGTGGGTTCGCGCTCGAGTCGCGCCAAACATGCTTGCCCTTTCAGCCGTGGGAGCGTTATAATGTGACGTTCAATCCCACTATTCGTTGGTAAAAGAGTAGCCCAAGAGTTGGCGGTGGGTGGTGATGACTAGCTGCCTTTCCTCTAGTCTTACACTGATATATTAGGGACGGCTAGCACAGATAGCCCTCGAGTAGCTTTGTGCGAAATTCCAAAACAAAAACAAACAAAAAATACTTTTCTTTCCTTCGTGTAAAGTAAAATAATTTTCCAGACTTCGTTTTTCATTAGTATAGAAGACCACTTTTCAGAGATTCTGTTTATGATTACAGAAAAAAAAAAACTTCCTAGATCCCCCGTTCCCTAAAGCAGAATAAAATCGTTTCCCAGACACTATGTTCTACAACATACAAAAACACACTTCTCAGATTTCGTGTTATTTAGTATAGAAAAGAACACTTCTCAGATTTTCTGTTTCTTAGTGGAGAAGATAATCATTTTATAGACTTCCTATTCCTTAGTGTAGGTTTGTCAAAATTCTTCCTGCACCAGTCGTTTTGATAGTTACAATGGGAATTCGATTAACGAACGAAACTAAACTTCCGCACGTGGATTATAATTTAAAATCTGATTTTTCTTTTTATTATTTGATTACAATAGAGTGATGCTACAATGAGGGTTATGAAGTGTATGAAACTACAGTAAATAGTGAATAAATAAAGGTAAATAATAATGTCGTAATATTGAAAATAGATATTGATGTTGTTCCCTACAGAACAGGTTAATAATTGGCGAAATATGTGAAAAACATAATATAGAAAATAAAACAAACTGTTTGTTGAACTACATATTCCAAATCAGCAAATACGTCTAAGTCGCCTCATTAATGACGCCATTAAATGGACCTGAGAACGTAGTAATTGACTAAAACTCAGTTTCCAGAACGAGTTTATGGTAGTCTTTAAGTGTGTTTGTGTGTTTGTTTTTGAATTTCGCACAAAGCTATTCAAGGGCTGTATGTGCTAGCCGTCCCTAATTTAGCAGTGTAAGACTGGAGGAAAGGCAGCTAGTCATCACCACCTACCGCTAACTCTTGGGCTACTCTTTTACCAACGAATAGTGAGATTGACCGAACATTATAATGCCCCCACGGCTGAAAGGGCGAGCATGTTTGGCGCGACGGGGATGCGAACCCGCGACCATCAGATTACGAGTCGCACGCCTTAACGCTCTCGGCTATGCCGAGCCATCTTTAAGTATGCCGAGTTTCGTCAAGATTATATTTTTAAGATTTTTGAATGTTTATTTTTGAAATCCACTTCCATGTGTTGGACGCTCGGCTCATAATGTTTGAGTTGGATGTTCGAATTCTCATTCCACTTAACATTCTCGCTCTTTAAATCGTGGAGGTGTTAAAACAGCCTAAAAGGTGGTTGTATTTCGCTGTTAAGTTAGAAACGGTTAGGAAATGTGACAAATTAGGTATCAAAAACAGTTTGTTTTTTTTCTTTCAACGACCAAATTAAAGGAATCTTCGATATCTAGGGTAAGAATGATAACCTAAGTTTTTTATCTTTATTTTGTAATTATAGCAAACAGCAATTGGAAACTGTTTTATGATGTATTTCACGAATGAAAATTTGCGTTAGCCATCCTAAATTACGAATTTGTGGACTAGAGTGAAGAGAGTTACTGAACAGTACTAACCATTAACTCTTGGTGTACCCTTCTCTCCCTGAGCAGCGGATTTTTAACCGTCACTCTTGTAACGCCACCATCTTCCCAAAGTGGAAAAGTACATATTTGCGAGAAAGGGCCGCGAACACGAACTCTTGAACTCACGGTCTGATCATGCCAATTTTTTGTCTACTCCCGGCTCATTTGTCTTTACAAACTTGGTCGGTTCCACATTCAGGAGTATGGAATTGTGGTCAAAATTATAGCTTTAAAATTTGTCTGTCCACACATTTTTATTATTCAAACAGCATAGTTTTACTGTTTTATCATAAACATGAAGTTAAGAAAAAAGTAAAAAACAATCAACTTTGAAATACTCTAACTCTAATCGTGACTTATTATGTCAGAACAACAATTTTACAATTAGAGAAATTATGTATTTGTTCGTGTGCAGGGCCGAGCAAAAGCCCTTCAAAAATAAATCTTTTTTAAAGATACAGAAATTTTACTTCGTCCATCTATTTCACACCAGCTTGAGAAACAACTCTGAGACTAGTTGTAAAGTTATCAACTTACTCTACTCAGGTCACTCTAGCACTTAACTCACATGTCTTTCAGAGCATGCATACATAGTATGTATGCGTAAACATATATTTTCCCTTTGTGACTTCGAAAGAGCTCGTATACTCTCTAACACGTGCGTAACGCTGTCGATGAGCTGTTGTGGCGTGATGTTCCATATCGAGACAATCCACGGTCAACTATAAATCATATTATAATTGAATTTAGTCACATTCCACTTGTGTGATTAATTACTCACCCAAACTTTGTTTGAACTACACGAGAGTGTAAAAAAGGTACAAATAGAAAAGCTTCCTATTTAACTTGGATGAACTTTAATAAATCATCTCGCTCATCCAATATTCAGTTAAGAAAGTATTCCGATGTCTGATTCAAGCTATTACAGAGAAAATGAAATGTCTGCTGTCAGATGAACGAGACAGATTATGTAAGATTGTTGGATAGTGTTTTATGTTGATACTTTTAAGAGTTTGGAACCAAGTTGAATGATTTTGTCCTAATTTCTGATATTTGTTTGTTTGTATTTTGAAATCTGCGCAAACTTTTCCAAAGGCTATCTGCGCTCGGCATCCCTAATTTAGCAGTGTAAGACTAAAGAAAAGGCAAATAGTCATCATCAACCACTACCAGCTCTTGGGCTGCTTTTTTACACATGATAACGCCCCATAACTGAAAGGGCAAGCACGTTTGGTGTTACGGGTATTCTTACCCACGATCCTCAAATTACGAGTCAAGCAGTTTAGTTTGTTTGTTTTGGAATTTCGCACAAAGCTACTTGAGGGCTATCTGTGCTAGCCGTCCCTAATTTTGCAGTGTAAGACTAGAGGGAAGGCAGCTAGTCATCACCACCCACTGCCAACTCTTGGGCTACTCTCTTACCAACGAAAAATGGGATTGACCGTCAAATTATAACGCTCCCACGGCTGGAAGGGCGAGCATGTTTAGGGCGACTCGGATGCGAACCCGCGACCCTCAGATTACGAGCGCATGCCTTAACGTGCTCGGCCATGCCAAGCCTATCAAGTAGTTTAACCACCTGACGATACTTTGTGTACCGAATTGTACAATTTGGCCCTTTTTTATCACTTATTGTGTAAAGTGCAATTTCTTTTATGCCGTTTAGACCTGAACTACAGAACCTCAGATTTACCATCCAGCATGCTAGGCACCGAGACGCCCTCTGTCTATGAAGGCATTAACTTTGAACTGCATCGTGTGTAACCCGTAGCAACAGATTAATTAATGTTTATCGTCTTTGCGGTTTGCTGTAATTACTTTATTTAAAGCTGTAACAGAGAGCATCCGCTGTAAGCTATAAAACAAGTATTTATGGTCATGATATATTAACGTGTTTCTGCTCCCCATGCAAAGAATAAATGAGGTCCATAATACTATATAAACAGAGTGCAGTACTGGTTTTAAGATGGCGGTTAATCCAAACTGACCAGTTGTTTCGTAGTTCTTGGTTCAAAGGCTTAAAAGTGACTAAAATTTGTCTTTTGATCTTCGTCTGTGCTATACTAAGATAAACTTGTTTTATTTTGTAATCGGATTATTTACTGATTAATGACAAAAAAAAGAGAAAATTTTCAAATGATGCTTTTGCCTTCCAGTGTGTAATGACATGTGTTTTTGAAGAAAAGCGTCGAATATCATGAGAAGAAATGCTGTGTATCAGTGATGTGGTCGCTTATTCTTTAATTCCATTCAGTCGCTGATCTTCCTTTGGAGAACCTAATCCTTCTCTTATGACAGGCTCAGAAAAATAATAAACGCCCTCTAAAGTATATCGTCAAAGCAGTTTCTACTCAACAGTATTAAAAAACCAATACAGTTAAAAAGCTTTAGATATATGTTTTTTCCAGAAACATATATATATATACATACACTAACAAGATTAAAGTTAGATATTTAAATATTAGACCCGTAGACTTCTCATTATTGTCCCTTTATTACGTCAGAAAGTACGAAAATAGGTTTTGATTTTCTTCAACGTAAAAATTATTATATAGATAAAAGCAATTTTCACATGATTTAGATTAGTTAAGATTATTAACAGAAAAGCTGTTATTTTATTTGTAAGTACTTTTTGTTCCTTATTTTATATTTATGTAATTTATACTCTTATAACATACCTGACTTTGCCTTATCTCAGTTTTAGATTTTCATCAGAAAATCATTATAGTATATTACTACTATAAACGTTGTAAAATAAAATGTTTATAAAAGTCACATTATAAAAGTCATATTATAAAATTTTTATAATATCGAACAACAAAAGAAACTCACCAGAAAGTTTTAAGCATAATAGCCACTTTTAATTTCTGTATAAGTTATATAAGAACGTATCAAACACAAGCGTCTGATCTTATTCACGAGTTCTGCACAAATTCCAAGCGACTCTCCCTCAAAAAAACATTTAAAGGGTTTGATCTCAGTCTCTTTACTTGTGATGTTTACAACATCTTGGGAGTTTAAAAAAGATATCGTTTGGTGCATTTAATGTGAGGTCGTCAGGTTCGATAAAGAACATCTCTGATAGCTAGGTTGTACTAGATGTACTTCTGCAGGGTCCACGAAAGTGTTCTGTTTCGAATGTAAGTAAAATCAGAGTTACAGATATTTTTCGCCATGCTGTGTTGTAGCCTACTGAGTGCAAATAATTATTCTTGTGATTCGTGACATGCGCACGTTTTACTGATGTCACCATATTACAAAATTTAAAGTTAAGAGTTCTTTATGTGACGTCATTTTAGTATCTACTGACTGACTGACAAACAACAGATAACTGTATAACGGTGTGAGTTTTAAACATAACCCATACAAGCAACCTTCGCTAGCTGCTTCGAGTTGAGAAAAGTATGGTTGAAAAGAGATATTTGCAACAGGTATTTTTACGTAACACATTGGTAAGATATATATATACATATATTATGCTGGAAACGACTGACTCAGTTGCTTGAAGACAGCGTAAAT
Organism: Carcinoscorpius rotundicauda; assembly: GCA_011833715.1. Taxonomy (NCBI): domain Eukaryota; kingdom Metazoa; phylum Arthropoda; class Merostomata; order Xiphosura; family Limulidae; genus Carcinoscorpius; species Carcinoscorpius rotundicauda. The sequence continues at coordinate 35,921,591 of CM022406.1, read as the reverse complement.
ATTAGACTTTTAACTGTTATTTTAAGCATTTGCAATTTTCCTGGTTGATTGAAAATATCTTTGTACAAAATGTATCTTAACTTCTGTGAATATAATAATGATTACATCAAATCAGTATTAAGCTTAATGTAATAAGAATATACTGATTTAACTTTGAATTTCCTTGCATACACTGACCGTTTAATACCGTTTTATAAAAAAAACTACAACACAAAACTATTAATCTCAGAAAACTAGACTCATATTTCCTACTTTTGTGTTACAGTTAAACTGTCATCAACTGAAACTTACTGGTAAATACGTAAGCTCAAGCGTTAAAAAAAACACACCAACAATTAGCTCACCTTTCTGAAGTTTGTGATCTTTATCTAAAACTAACCAACTTTTAGTTAACTTAACTGACAATGTTTCATTTAACAGCATTTTTAAAAAAATTCTAATATTAAACTTTCATGCTAATGATACAAATATGAGACTTCATTCAATCAGTGTTTTGTATTGATAAAACTATTATTAACCTTACCTGATGTAGAATCTAATTTTAAACAACTAAATAACCGGAGGGTTTGATCTGTTTGGAATTGTGCAAAAATCTACTCAAGGGATATCTGCTCTAGTCGTCCCTAATTTAGAAGTGATAGACGAGAGGGAAAGTAGTTAGTCAACACTACTCTCGCCAAATATTGGGTTACTCTTTTAATTTCGAATAGTGGGATTGACCATCATCACTTATAATACCTTCATGGCTGATAAAAGCGAGCAACAGCGGGATGACCATGCTAAAGTATTGACAGTCTCTCTTATAATTCACATACAATTTTAAGTTGTGTGGAATATTTTGCTGACCGCACAAATCGAACATGTTTCGCCAGTTCTGAAGTACAGATCACCACTATAGACTCAACTATCGCCTTATAAATTTATCATTTCTGTTCACTTGAATACATAAAAAATACAAAGACAAAAAAACACGTGCAGTTACTTTGGGTGCATTTACCGCATACATATGTAACTTTTTTATAAGTTAGAAAACCCCCCTTCCTGTTGCACAGCGGTATATCTGCGAACTTACAGATGTAAAAACTGGGTTTGATACTCGTGTTGGACAGACTACAGACATCTCATTGTGTAACTTTGTGCTTAACTTCAAACCTAGTAACATTCTTTACAAATTACCGACTTTTATTCGAAACAACTTTTTAAAGGATTTTTTATCTTAGTAAATTTGACTTTTTTACATTATATTCACAGCTTATCTGCAGACTAATAAGCGTAGAATCACGATTTCGATACCCGTGGTGGACACAGCCAATTGTATAGCTTTGTGATTTATTTCAATCAATTTAGACCAAATGAAAACTCAAATATTTTAATGTAAAACCGCTGAAGATGGATTAACTATAATCCGAAACGTCCAAAATTAACTTGATTTCACTATTTTCGTGATTCTCTCGTTAAAGGTATATGTGTTTTCTTTTACCACAGCCACATAGGGCTATCTGCTGAGCCTACCGAGGGGAATCGAATCCCCGATTTTAGCCTTGTAACTCCCAATATTTACCGCTGCACTGGCGGGTGGCATGTTAAAAGTATGATTCCTTATAACTGAACTCGTTAAGGTGGGGTTCAAGTGTATATGACAACCACTCGCAGACCCTTGGAAACTGGTGAGCGAACATACTGTTGTGTAGGTGTGTGGTGTGTTTTCACAAGATGACACTGTAAAAGAATAAAAACAGAAAAGAAGAGAACAAAACAGTTACATACTCATATTCTTCACAGAATCCTTCGACTTTTAAGAATGCATAAAAAGTAATGCCAAACAGACGTCAGTGCACTAAAATCCTCGCGTTCTGGGTCGTAGTTATCGTTGTAAAGATGTAGAATGTATATATTTTTCCTTCTATGCAGCCTCCCACTATGCATACTTAAACTAATAAAGTGTTTACACGAATAAAGGGTTAACGAAAAAGAAAGGTCTCCACAAAACCACAATATCACTGAAGTTTACAGATTCGTTTGTTTCCAAATTAAAAACATGGAGTGGTGAAGCTGACCGAAATATCTGTCTTAGATGCTGTCTTAACGATACTGGACGCTTAAATCAAAGTGGTAGAAAACAATAAAACATCCGGTCCGGCACAGCCTGGTGGTTCGGGCGCTCGAATCGCAATCTGAGGGTCGCGAACTCGAATCCCCGTCGCACCAAACATGCTCACCTTTTCAGCGGTGGGAGCGTTATAATTTTACGGTCAATCTCACTGTTTATTAGTAAAAAAAATGTTGTCCAGGAACAGATGATGGGTGGTGATGACTAGCTGTTTTCCCTCTAGTCTTACACTGCTAAATCAGGGACGGCTAGAGCAGATAGCACTCATGTAGTTGTGCGCGAAATTTAAAAACAAACAATAGAAAATTAGACACCATTGGTGCTTTTTGTTACTGTTTGACCTTTATTGGAGCAATGTAATACAGCACAAGAACACGAGTTTTCACGGATGTGTGGAATGCAGTGGAAATGAAGAAAAAGATAAAAAATGGTTCAGTAATAACTAAATACGTTGTACGTTTTATTGATAGTATGGTTTCTAGTGAAGCAACGTGTAGTATGTTAGTTACGTATTCTATACAGTACTTAAACATGTTACTGTTTCTTCTGTTTAATGTAAAAATGCTGACGTTTAAATTGTAAATTGTAAACAGCAACCAACAAGTTATTGTTGTTGTTGCGTTCCACATTTGTTAGTTTTCTGGCATACATTCAACGAATATTTTAGTTTGCAAAGTTACCGCTGTGTTTTCTGTACAGTGTTCTTAAATGTTAGTTTTTCTGTTGTGTACATATTACACAGTGCTATAAAATGTTAATTTTTCTGTTGTGTATATATTACATAGTGCTATAAAATGTTAGTTTTTCTGTTGTGTACATATTACATAGTGCTATAAAATGTTAGTTTTTCTGTTGTGTACATATTACATAGTGCTATAATATGTTAGTTTTTTGTTGTGTGTATATTACATAGTGCTATAAAATGTTAGTTTTTCTGTTGTGTATATATTACATAGTGCTATAAAATGCCAGTTTTTCTGTTGTGTGTATATTACATAGTGCTATAAAATGTTAGTTTTTCTATTGTGTATATATTAGATAGTGCTATAAAATGCTTGTTTTTCTGTTGTGTGTATATATTACGTTGTGCTATAACATATTACATAGTGCTATAGCATGTTAGTTTTTCTGTTGTATATGTATTACATATTAGTTACCTGTTACATAGTGCTATAATATGTTAGTATTACTATTTTAGAGCCGGCCATTACACAGTTTTTAGTGTGCAGGACTGTAGATTCGAAAGCCAAAGGTTTGTGTCCCATTGCCAGAAATTACAGAATCATGTTTCACACTTTGTTATTGTTCGTGCCTTATATAAAAGACGGTCAAATTTCATTATTCACGTACAGTATCTAAGAGGTAGCTAAAAGTGCCACATAAAAGAAACGATCAAATCTAATTATTCAGTTACAGTAACTTAGAAGTAACTGTGAGTGCCATATAATAAAACAATCAAATCCCATTATTCACTTGCAGTAACTCAGAAGTATTTGTGGGTGCCATATAATAAAAGAATAAAATCACATTATTCACTTACAGTAACTAAGACTGTGGTTAATGTTGATTAATTTCCACCCTCTAGTTGAAAAATTTAGAATGTTCTTTGTGAAATAGCGGCCACGAATTTACAGCCCTCACTAAATAACATCGCAGAATACTGTTTTAAGAAACGAATAAACATTAATATACCAAAAACACAAATGTTAGTACGAGCAAAACTAAAGAAACTAATTAAACTCATCCATAAACTCTGTCTTAGCGGAACACTTCTCGGCACATCTACATCGGCAAAATTTCTTGGTCACACCTACGATGTAAAATGGTCTGGCATGGCCAAGCGCGTTAAGGCATGCGACTCGTAATCCGAGGGGCGCGGGGTCGCGCCCGCGTCGCGCCAAACATGCTCGCCCTCCCAGCCGTGGGGGCGTTATAAAGTGACAGTCAATCCCACTATTCGTTGGTAAAAGAGTATCCCAACAGTTGGCGGTGGGTGGTGATGACTAGCTGCCTTTCCTCTAGTCTTACACTGCTAAATTAGGGACGGCTAGCACAGATAGCCCTCGAGTAGCTTTGTGCGAAATTCCAAAAAACAAACAAACAAACGATATAAAATTAACCTGGCAAAACCATATAGATAAAATCTCAAACAAAATCTCGCAAAGAATAAATCAAGTTAGAAATCTATTAGAGGCCCGACATGGCAAAGTGGTTAAGGCACTTGGTTTATAATCCGAGGGTTGTGGGTTCAAATCCCCATTACACCAAACATATTCGTCCTTTCAGCTGTAGGATGTGTTATAATTTGCGCTCATTTCCCCTATTCGTTGGTAAAAGAGTAGCCCACAAGTTGGAGGTAGGTGGGGATGACTAGCTGCCTTCCCTCTAGTCTTACACTGCTATGTTAGGGACGGATAGCTCAGATAGCCATCGAGTAGCTTTGCGCAAAATTCAAAAACAAGCAAACAAATTATCTTTTGGAGGAAGTGGTCTTGTACACCTGACCCTCCTGGGTATTCCACATAATTACCCAAATACCAACACAAAGAAAGCTGGAAGCTTACAACAGTGTTTTGCAAGTCTGTTACTTGTTGGACGCTGTCTCCCAGTGAGACTGATGTGGTGTTTTGTTGTTCTGAAAGGTATGTTTCACCTACTGTGTGGTATTCTGTCTGAGACCACGTTGCTGAACGTATTATTTGAGCTGGAAAATATTTTGCTGAAATTTGGGATATAGGATATTTTATTATTTTTGTCAGGTAGGGAAAGCTTTGGGTGCGGTTAATAACGAGAGAAGAGTGACAGTATCCTAAAAATTCTTTAACATTTGATTACTTTTGAAACATATCTTTCATGATCCCTTTCAGTTATTCGTTCAAAAATATTAGTATGAATATCTTATATTTATAAGTAAAAAAAGCGTAGGGGGCTAGAGGAGGTAGTTTCCAAACTTTAGGTCGCAATTGAAGTAGTAAATCTGGAGTAAGTTTCTGAAAAAATAAAGAAAACAGAATAACGTTCCAGTCTCCAAAAATAACCTACACAAGCTTATGTTTAGCATGTCAACCTTAACACTAGAAAAGCTTATTTTAAAGGTTAATATTGGGATACTGTATTTTGCTTGTATAGCTTAAGTAACTTTTCACTCTTATCAAGATGGCTGGGAGTGAGAGTATTTTTTGTCCATCGCTTCATTAAATGGTTTCTGTAACGATTTAATACAAAGAAGAGATTATTTTCAGTTATCAGTGTAAATGAGGCTTATACTTTATGAACGTATATTCAAGTAATATGATTCAATGTTGTATAAAAACTCATTTTTCATGCACTAGAACAACAACAAGAAGCTAACAAACCACATGCTAGCTGCTGATTGATATCTCTCTGTTTTTCTTATAGCAAAGCCACTTCAGCCTATCTGCTGAGTACACCGAAGGGAATCTAACCCCTGATTTTAGCATTGTAAATCCGTAGACTTACCGTTGTACCTGTGACGGAAAAGGTTGATCTCTGAGGGTAAAGTGAGTAAATATACGTATAAACTGATTCACATGTCTACGTGGAATGTGCCTATCATGTAGCTAAGTTTTGAAATCAACAAAGTTTCACAATAAATAAGTTCAACGTGAACAGGCTGAAATGTCCACTTATTTTATTTGTTTGAAACAAAGCCATACTGGACTATATTCTGTGTCCACCACCGAGAAATAAACCCCGGACTTAGCGTTGTAAGTCCGCAAACTTGTTGTCCCTCCATCGGAATACACATCTAGACCAGAGGGAGAGAACAGAAGTACATATATATGTTTCTGTTAAATATATACAATTCTTTAATTCGTTGCCTTATAACTACTATTATTCAGCTTACATGAACTGAAAATTCTATGAGCATTTCAATAAATGTTTCAATCCGTCCACTCATCATTTTAATACTGGTTACTATAGTAACCAGTACTTATCACAGTGTAAGTTAATAAAGAGATGGGACGCCCGGCATGGACAGGGGGTTAAAGCACTCGACTCGTAATCTGAGAATCATGGGTTCGAATCCTCATCACATGAAACATGCTTGCCCTTTCATCCGTTATAATGTGACGAATATTCCCACTATTCGTTGGTGAAAGAGTAGTTCAATAGTTAACTGTGGGTGGTGATGACTAGCTGACTTCTCTCTAATCTTGCATTGATAAATCAGGGGTGGCTAGCGCAGATATCCCTCGTGTAGTTTTGCGCCAAATTCAAAACAAATCAAACCAATAGATGAGACAAATGAGTGTAACAGTTGTTCTTGTTTTGAATTAAGCACAAAGCTACACAATGTAACAGAATTTACAATGTAAAACCAGTCAGATGATATAATTACAACGAGACACTTGCAATATTAATAACTTGAGTACCATTACACTTAATACTATTTGCGGCCATAAATTTGGTAATACTCTCCTTTAGACAAGAAAAATCAATATGTTTTGTCTAATGATCTCATAAAAGAACCGTGTTTTTTTTTTCAGATACAGTTTTACTTGCATGCGCTAACACAGGAAAATAATCTTCTACGCACACACTTATCATCTTATGCATCACATTCAAAGATGGTCATTTCTTATGATGACATCAACATGGAGAAGAAGTGTTTAATTATTTTAGAATAGTTTTGCTTTCCTTCGACACCTCTGACTAAGTGTGTATAATTTACACTGAGTTTCCCTTTTTACTGTAAGGACAAAAAAATGATCAATATTTTGGATACAATCGTAACTTCACGTGACGACAAAAAATAACAGTATATGTTACTGTTATTTGCCTAACTTGCTGGGACAAAAATTATGTGTTTAATATAATCTAAGTCTTACGAGCTAATATATAGGATTTTAAAATAAATTTACATGCTGCAATTATGATATTTTAATTTATGATCATGTGTATTTCTTCATACAACTGTACCATCATTTGACCAGACCGAAATATTTCACATTTCAAGTCTCATGCTCTATTAACACTTTTATTGATAAGCAGGGAACAACGTTTCAACCTTCCTCGGAGGGTCGAAACGTTGTTCTCTGTTTACTAGTAAAAGTGTTAATACCCATACCAGTCGTTCTGAGATACATTTTTATTTCAAGTGTATTTCTCGTCATCAAGAAAGTCTTATGTTCTCTGATTCGATTATGTCATAGCGAAAAAATATAGTACAACTTTTAATACAGTCGTAACTTATTCCAAAATCAAAGAAGAGAATCATTTGATATTCTGAATCAGGTTTATCATTGTACAATATGCACTAACATATTCTCTGTGTGTGTGATTGATAATACGAACAGCAAATCAATTATAGGATTAAACAACACTAACCAGAAACTATAAATGAGAATTTCTATTAAAAATCCAATAAGATTCCTGAATTTTTGACAAAAAATGAACCTACACATTAATTATCTTAAATGTATTTTTCATCTTTTACTCAAAAGGTCTGGTTTACCAATTTAACCAGAATTACAAGTTTTTTTTCTTTTTCTCAGGTTTAATTGATCGATATGTTTTTCTGTTTGAGGACGTCTCCTGGCAGCAGGAACTCTTTACTTGAGAGTAACGATTGGTTTTGTTCGCAGAATTTTATGATTATAACATTTGATAAGAGTTTTCCTTTTTTGCGTGAAGTATTTGGGTCTAGTTCTCTTCAGTGACGCGAGTTAACTATTCGATAAAACTAATTAGTGCCATTTTGATGGCAACCATAGATCTGAATGCAACCAAACTCAGTAAAGCATAGGCCCGGCATGGCCAGGTTGTTAGGGCAATCTACTTGTAATCTGAGCGACACCAAACATGCTCGCTCTTTCAGCCGTAGGGGGGGGGATTATAAAGCCACGGATAATACCACTATTCGTTGGTAAAAGAATAGCTCAAGAGTTGGAATGGGTGATGATGACTAGTTGCCTTCTCTCTAGTCTTTCACTTTAAAATTAGGGGCAGCTAGCGCAGATAGTTCTCCTGCAGTTTTGCGCGAAATTAAAAAACAAAAAATAATCAGAAAAGAGTAATGCAAAGAAATATCCGTGTATTCTTACTTCATCGTCTTATGCCTTGTATTGGAAACTTAAAAAGAAAGGATCTTCTGTTTTCGTCAACTCCTCTCATGTTTTTTCAACACAAAAGATTGAAGCTAGTACTGGTGAGTTTTTTGTTGTTGTTACAATTAGTAATAGTAAAGTTACGTTAATTATTGATTTGAAGGTATTTATAATTTTATTTTTACATGAGGAGTTGCTATAGTCTCTAAAACAAGTACTATTTTTCCTTCATTAAATGGTCAAGGGTCAATCAAGTCATGGTGTTTCTATAAGTGAAATGATTATCTGAAACTTAAAACAAAAACTAATTCCTCTTTGAAGTTATTTGTAATACACTGATATAATTGGAATGATATGTAAAAAGTTAAGTACGTCATTTATCCTTACAACCGCAGGCTAAATTTATAGACACGTAAACGAAATTCATGCGATAAAGAAACCGTATTTTATAGAAGTAGGTAACAGTAAAACGTCTGTTTGTTGGTAATTATGAATAGAGTTTTAAGTACAAGTCAGAAAAAACATGACGCTGTGTTTTCTAAAATGTAACTTAAAGAATGTAAACCGGAACAATATAAACTAAACATTCATGAAATTATCCATTGAACTTGTCATACATACAAATATAAATATAAGTCTATATAATTTTTTGGTGACGCCAAACTTGATACATAGTATGGAATGTGAGAAATATGGAACTTCAATTTGTCGTTGAAACTAAAACCAAGTGAAGTTCATTTTTTTTTTGTAAATGACACTAAATCAAAGCTTCAGTTACCAAACATTAATGACAGGTAATCTCATTATATTGTCCACAGACTTGATGCTGCTGGCTAGCTACTTTGTAAATAGCTCAAAACTTGGGATAGCTATATTTTAATCCTAGGGGTCTCTGACCTGCCCGTTTAGCCCACGTACGCATTAGGTGTGTCCAGGCTAAAAAAAATCAGTTTCTACCAAATATTAGTAAACTACAGGATAAAAAAGAAAAATCTATGAGACAGGATAATACTAAAAGCAGGTTTGAGATATTTCAAAATGGCAGAGATGATATGTTTTTCTAATTGGCAGATTACTGCTTTCCTAAGTAAATTCAGATCTTCCACTGCCCCTTTCCAAATACTCATCTGCGACGGACAAATAGAGAAATATTAACACTCCCGAGTTATATGGGGGTGCTATAACAAGAGAAACATATCTTAAATCCAGTACTAGGACATTGAACCCACGTTCGTTGCATAAACATAGAATCAGACACAATTTATAGTTAGCCACGGCTCACTGAATGATTCTGAGTGTTTCAAGTTCAAAGTTTTAACTCATAACTCCATCATCTCCCGACCAATTTGAGATGTAATCACACTTTTGGACTCAGGATGTCAAACCCTTTTGTTTCGTGTATTTGACAATGCCCAAGATCTCACAGATGAATTTACCATAATCCTGCTCACAAGAATTTCAAGTAACGAGATTATTGAGGATTCCCTCTTGTTTGTAAACAACACCAACCTGAAGCTTCAGTTACCAAACGTTAATGACCGTCAGTCTCGTTTCGCTGTTCAGAAATCCGGTACAAAGCCCTTTGGTAGTAGAAAATATTAGCTGATTTCTTTCCCTCTGGTCAGTAGTTCAAAACTAGGGATGGCTATTCCTGAACCTTAGGGATCTCTCTGTCTTGGCCGCTATGCCCACACACACATGAGATGTTTTCAGGTTAAAAATTCAAATTCCTATTAAAATGAACATTCAAGATAAAAACGAAACTTTTGATTAGACAGAACAATATTAATCAATTTGTTTTTGAAATTAGCTTAAAGCTACAAGAGCTATCTTCGCTAACCGTCCCTAATTTGGCAGTTTAAGACTAGAGAGAAAGCAGTTAGTCATCAAAACCCACCGCCTGCTCTTGAGATACTCTTTTACAAACGAATAGTGTGATTTATCGTACATTATAACGCTCCCACGGTTGAAAGAGTGAGTATGTTTGGTATGATGAGATTGGCTCATATTAATAGAAAGTCTAGAAAAATTCTAAAACTATAGAGCTAAGATTTTTTCTTTTAAATTATACATTTATTTCTTGTCCTAGAACCACGTGTTTGGTTACTCCTTCTCAACTGATTGATTGAAATTAAGCACAAAGTTACTTAATGGACTATTTGTGCTCTGCTCACCACTGATATTGAATCGCAGGTTTTAGGGGGTTGACTCTATAGACATACCGCTGTGCCACTGTGGGGGATGGGATTTTAACAGAAGGTCTGTGGCAGTGCGTCCCTCCGATCTGTTTTTAGTTCTGAAGAAATTGCGAGTTCTACTTCAGTCGCCCCCCAGTGGCTCAGCGGTATGTCTGCGGACTTACATGCTAAAATCCGGGTTTCGATACCCGTGGTGGGCAGAGCACAGATAGCCCATTGTGTAGCTTTGTGCTTAATTCAAAACAACAACAACAACAATCTACTTCAGTCTAAAAGTGTAGTTACTGTTGTTTTAACATAGTTTCCTCATATACAAACAAAACACGTCTAAAAATATAACATACATTGATAAAAACATCTTTTATAAAAGCATATTGAAATATTTAATCAGAAACTGGCCCGGCATGGCCAAGCCTGTTAAGGCGTGCGACTCGTAACTTGAGGGTCGCGGGTTTGCATCCGCGTCGCGCCAAACATGCTCGTCCTCCCAGCCGGGGGGGCGTTATAATGTGACTGTCAATCCCACTATTTGTTGGTAAAAGAGTTGCCCAAGAGTTGGCGGTGGGTGGTGATGACTAGCTGCCTTCCCTCTAGTCTTATACTGCTAAATTAGGGTCAGCTAGCACAGATAGACCTCGAGTAGCTTTGTGTGAAATTTCAAAACAAACAAACAAACAATAATCAGAAACTGAAATACTTTCCCTTCCATTACCGGAAGCGTGGGAACTGGAGATGCTGGGAATGTCGTAGCACTCCCACTTTTACATATTTAACTTATATACAATTGTAAATTATATTATTATATTACGTTTATGGGGACCATTCCCTCAGACCAACTCCCCCTCCAGATTAAACTACTTTTAGCAGTCCCTTATATTTTCAACTGAAAAATCCCCATGCATCCCCACTTTGCAATTCCTTCCTACAAATTCATATATACCCAACAATATGGAAATTGACACACTCTTTGAAATAAAATTAATCTATTGCGATTTAATTTTGGAAAACGTTTTTTAAAATTAAAATTAGCAACTTTATGTAAGTTGTTGTTATGAGAAATTATACACGAAACGCCCAAGATCAAGGAAAGACCTGAGAAAATGTGTTCGTGCTGGCATTGAGGCTGATAACGGATAACAAAGGCAAAAAACTGATATTCAGCCACCTATAACTTTCTTGAGTACAATGCATTAATAAAATATCAAACAATCGTCACTATATATTTTATTACATTACATCGGGAAACAAAAAATTATCTTCTACTGGAAAAAAATGCAACTTTTCTCAGTACCTTGATGTTGCTAATTCTAAAAAGCGTGTAGCAAATTACTGATTGCATTTGGTTCTCGAGTTAAGATAGATTTATTCAGCTTATTGTTTATTTTGAGAAAATAACATTTCCTTTGATAACTTTGTTTACTGTTTGAAAATTGCATTTAAGAATGTTCAAAAACAGTACATAATTTCAATACCAGTTTAAAAAAGCGATGAGTATAATATATACGGAAAATACTTTCAGGCTATGTCCAGAACTCTCATCATGGTATTATTTTTGTTATAAAATATCCACTTGACTTGTTGCATATTTTACGTATGTTCCCTGTTTCACGACGTTCTATTAACAGTAATCTCTCATCATAGCCCGTGATGTTACTGTTCTATTGTAGAGATATCATAATGGAAGCTCTCACCATGCTTCTCACTTAATACATCCAGATTGTCAGGAAATAAATCTGAATGGGAGTATAAGAAGTGCGTCTTATGACATCCTAACCTTGTGGTTATCGAGCAGACGATCAATAATGACGCTATAGTTTTCATCTCTTGTGGTTTCCTAAGAAACGTTTGACAACCAATTTTAATGATTTTCAGGCAGCAAATTCTTTTTGAGTATTTTTTTTAAATCCTCATTAGCACTTTTTAGATCTGTAGCCCAACAAGGATACTTACCTTCATTCTTACTTCACTAATTTTGGAAACTTGTCAGACTGATTCGGAAACCATTAAAATCTCTATTCATTGATTTTACAAAATTCTTGATGAGTCACAGTTTTAATATGAGGAGGGAGCAGAAACACCTTTTGAGGATTCTCTAAAGGTTGATACTCAATATTTTGTTTTCCTTGAATACAATTCTCTCTCAATGGTCATTCATTCTTTTTTTAATTGATTTTTATCATCTCAACTGTTACAGAGACTGAAAAAGCAATAGCATTTAGTATACCCACTCTGTAGGCCTAGCAGAAGTGTAGTAACTTTTAAATCAATATATATGTTCTACCTGTGGTGGTCATATTTGATGACCTCAAGTGTAACCTGTGTTTATAAATTTCGTCAATGCTCATAGTGCGAACAGCAGGAATCGGTAGCTTTGTTTCCCTATTGTGCACAAGCACAGATTTCAGACTAGCTTTAAATGAGTCGACGAAAGTCTCCATTCCTGAGATGGTGTTCAGTACCTGATTCTTCTATTAGTCCATCAACACTTGTACAGAAACACAAAGTGTCTTTTATGCTGTAGTGAGAAGCAAGACTTTGATAAATTTAAAATCGTATTCCTGGAGTTAATAAATCTCTTTGCTGTAAACAAGAGTCAACAAGTTCTCCATGTTATTTTGATAGAAATAAATCACAAATCAGATAATTTAGCTTTTGGTATGATCAGATTATTAATATTTATATTAAGGTGCTACCGGACTATACTTTCTTGATGAAGAGGTTGAAAATTGCCTTCTTTGCAGAATAACTCTTTTGTTTTCAAATTCGCTGGGGAATGTGGCACTGAAAGACCATTCCCACGAGTTATTGGTTTTATCAGACAAAATATATAGGGATATTTGTTTTATTATTTTGTTCTGCTTGAACTTCTAGAAACATTACTCATGCATATGTAACAACCAGTTAGAATATCTATGGGTTCATGCAGTTGTTGTTGTTTTGAATTAAGCTACACAATGGGCTATCTGTGCTCTGCCAACCACGGGTATCGAAACCCGGATTTCAGCGTGTAAGTCTGCAGACATACCGCTGAGCCACTGGGGGGCAGGGTTCATGCAACATCGTAGGAACTGGAAATGACATACTTGCTTTCTTCTTATTCAGGCTCCCAGCTAGTACAGCGGTAAGTCTCCGGATTTACAGTGCTAAAATCAGGGGTTATATTCCTCTTGGTGGACTCAGCAGATAGCCCGATGTGGCTTTGCTATAAGAAAAACACACTCTTCTTATTCAGCTACTGTGTCAAGCCAGATATACAAATTTGATAACACACATGTGGATCCAAAATGTTTTCTTGTTCATTAATTTGCCATCTTTATCTATTGTGAAACTACATGTATAATATTATTTTTCACTATCTTTATCTATTGTGAAACTACATGTATAATATTATTTTTCACAAAGACAGCAGAAACTTTTTCAGCAATTTTGCTAAGCCTTTACTTGAATCGGGAACAGGTAACACTTCAAACAATTTTCTAAAAATATATAAAATAATTAATATTTTCAGAGCGAACTTTTAAGAGATTTTAAAAAAAATCTTTTGCAGAATTTGAAAATATCGCAAGTATGATGCGAGGAAAACGTTTGGATTTTGCTTTCACTGTAATCAGAACGAGGAGGAGTGACCAGCTGAGTGAATGTGAGGCAAATGAGAGAGAGATGTTGTATTTTATGCTCCGTCGAGGGACTTCTTCAATATTTTGTCAAGCTAAGCAGTGAGATTTTCGTGATTCCCGGATCCAGCAGGTGAGTATGGAAATGAATAAAAATTGTGCAATTTAATTACTATTTATTGAGGAAAATCTACTTAGGGTTTTATACCAATACAGTTCTGTGGGTGTTTGAAGTATGAAAGATGTCTTTTGCTCGTTAAATCGTCCAAGTAAATTTAATTTCACAGCATAAGTCTATTATACTGAGATGATAGCTTGAAATTTGACACAGTACTAATGAAGCATTACGATATTACAACTCAAAATCTGGAAGTTATTGGCAACTTCTAAATACATTTTTTTAAAATCAGTATTTTCAAGTCATTTGGATTTTCTTTTGTAGTAAATGTCTATTGTACTTCATTCTGCATAATTTATAAATCATGACAAATTCATATTGTAGAATTAGTTTTCAAATCAGAAACTCCCCAAACTCGACCATATGTTGATACAGTATGGCAAATGTACGTTATGTTATCCATATCTATTTAGCTCATGACAATGGATGAGTTAGATACTTCTGAGACATGAAAACTCTCATCAATATGTGTAATCTCCTGAAAGAACCATGAATAATCTGCTATTAACGCTATATATATGTATATCATTACATTCAGATTCAGACGATATTACTGGTGAGGGTGAAAAACTGTAAACAAGGACGAGTATATTGGGCCACATTACTTATACCGTTTTCAAGGTTTACTTCTGTGGACTTTCAGTTTACACTCCATTTGCTCTCTTTCAGTTTCTGGGATAGTATATCACCTTTTTCTTGTTCGATGATGTCTTTTAAATCTGGTGCAATTAAGGAAGTAAATTTGTTGTTTTTTTAAGTTGTTGAAAAGCGAGCTCGTCTATTAGCTCCAACGATCTGTCGACCACCCAACCATGATATAACAACATCAAGCCTTTCCATTTTAGTAACAACCAACTTTTATACTCTACATCATTTCACATTTTAACTTACTCTTTTTCGTCTTTGTCATAAGCATCAAAAATACAAATTGTCCCAACGCATATAATCTACTCTATGAAGACTACGTGCAATAGCATCAAATATTACAAAATATATTTGCGGTTGGAAAATATTTCAGCAAACACCCAATGAAATGTTTTGATGGGAAGACTTTGAAATGTACCAATAAACTTTTCGTGCTTTGGTTTTCCTAGAAAACAACAATAAAGAAACAAATGTTATTTATTTTATCCAATGTTTTTGCTTTTTTTTTAATTCGTAAGTCTTTACAAATGACTAACAACAAGATTTTGACATTGTGCACTGTGATGAGTATAAACAATGAATGGTGCTTTTGGCATATTAACAACTGTGCACTTAGCTGTTTTTTGTATATAGTATATCATTGTATAAGTTTAACATTATAATATAGTTAAATATTGAATAGTTTCGTTTCAGTTTATGTACGATTAACAAGTATTTTTCACGAATTACAACTTTTAAGTAAATAAGATTATTTTTACTTGAACAGGTACGAAGTTTCTGTCACTAGTTCGATCAATCTCAAATACTTTGGCTAGTATGTAATTGATAATTGAAACCGTCGGTGCTTAGTAAAACTCCATAATTAGAGAAATGAAACAACAAAATAAAGACAGTTATGAAGCGTACAATTGTCTTTGTTTTTTTTCAATCCTGTATTTATGTTAACGTTAACCTAACAACGTAATTAGATTAAATTTTGAATTAATTCTTTCGAGTTTATTTATTGATTATAAATAGATAAAAAACTCTAATTTTACAGGAAATAAATAAAACTTGTAAAATTCCACGGCTAATCGATCGAGAAACTGAATATGCATGACAGTTTTCACTGAATAGTGTTTATGACCCTAAACTGGCTTCTCAGTGGCACAATGGAATATCTGCGGATTTACAATGCTAAAAACCGAGTTTCGGTACCCGTGGTAGGTTGAGATATTGCGTATCTTTATCCTTAATTACGAACAAATAGACGCTGAAATCCACTAGTGTACAAAGTATTTCATTGAATTTTCATTAACTTTTTACCTGGTTTCTGATATTTGTAAATACTGTACCCTAGTCTAGTTATCAGACAACGTTTCTGTCATAATGGTTAACATTTCCCTTTAGGAACAACTAGTTTGTTATTGTTAAAACACTGTTATAGCATTCGTTCTACCATTGTAAATATAGGTTTAAGACATTGCTTCATTCTTGGTGAAGTTCTTTGAAGAAGACTAATACACACTAAAACAGCGCACTAAACTATCTATTCATCAACTATATTTAGTGTATTTTTTCTAGACTTATGGTACGTAGAAGGGATGACATCTTTTCCTTTGTTATCATTTACTGGCCAGTCATTGTAGAGTTCTTCCTGGGCAGATGGTTAAGTGAATCCACTGGTAACTAAATCCCTTTGGGATCCTCTGGAAATGATCTCGACAGGAATCTTGAGCTCATCAGCATGTTAAACTTTCCGGTGACAAATTCTTTTCTGGTGTTAGAGGTGGCCATTACGTCAGTTATTGGCTTACAAAAGTGATCATGGCGGATGACCTTTGGTATGGATAACTCTTCTTTCTTGATTCTGTAAACCAGATCATTGTTTATTATTAATACAACCCGTAGCCATTCCCAGACATGCACTTTTAACTGTACGAAATCCGGTCTTGTCACCATTGATATCATTGTGACTTTTGATTTCATCATATACGGATTTGATTTTTTCTCAGATAAAGTCATATACAACATCTTTATTCTTTAATTATACGAGTGTTCTTTCATTCATTAATCCCTCAGGACATGTTGGAGTGTTTGGTTTTACTTTGTTCAAGTCATCAGATATAGGTTTATTGCTAATAACTCATGGTGTTAGTTCTTCATTTGTTGTTAGTACATTAACCATTCACCTTATTGTAATTTTGAACGTCCAACCTCTGAGGTAGTAATTGCCAGCTAACCTATATAAATATCCTGGCTATAAAGTGTAAAATTAACCTCACTTCTTGTGACTCCACAAAAAAAGTCAGTTCTCAATATTTATTATTGCTCTTTGTCAATTACCCATACATCATGAGTTATAGAAATACTTTAATTAACTTCACTAATTAACTAGCTACTAAACAAAGAATCTCATTTATTAATTTATCATGATTATGAGTCCCATCTAAAAAAAGCTAAATTGTAATCTTGAAAGTGTAGGTTACATCCAAATATGCATTATGTCTGAATATATCTTTGTAATCCTAAAAACTGTGAAATTAAAGAAAATCATTGTGGTTGACTGAGATATTTTGAAAGTAAAGATGGTAAGCTAAGAAACAGGAAATTATTGTCTTTTTTACAATTCTTATAAATGTTAATTTAAGATTATATTAAGATTTAATATGTTGAGCAGATTAAGAAAGTTCTTTAATTTCAAATTCGGTTAATAAATAACTTGAATTTCGTAAGGAACGTTAATGCAAGGCATAGTGATAATTTTTTTATCGAAATTTATGTTGTTATTGCTTGGAAAGTGTTTGCCTTTGAACATATCAGGTCATTCCTTGAGTAATGTCCGATTTTAGGTTCAGAAAAGAGAAAGGATTTCAAACGTTTTTAATATTATTTAATCAATAATGTATGTTTTATTATTATTAATTACTTCCTGCCAATGATGCACAAGCTTCTGAATACCACTTCTATAAATTTCTTGTGGATTAGAGGAAAAGAATGTAGAGAGGGTAATTTTGACATCTTTATGTGTTCCAAGCTCTTTTCCATCAAGATAGTTCTGCAAACTTCAGAATAGATGGTAACCAGACGGGTCAAGGTCTCGAGAATAAGGAGGATGTGGAAGTTTTTTTCTAGTCTATCTCTTCAGTCTTTACATATGTGATCCTTGCTGTATGGGGTCGTGCATTATCTTGGTGTAACACAACACCTTTACGATTGATCAAAATTGGCCTCTTTTCTTTTAGTGCAACATTCAAGCGCTCTAACTGTTGACAATAGAAGTCTGATGTAATCGTTACATTCAGTGGCAGCAACTTAAAGTGGATCACAGCAACAATATCTCACCAAACGCTTAACAAGACTTTCCTAGGGTGAAGGTTCATTTTGGGCTGTACTTTAGCGAGCTAACCTACACTGAACCATTTTCTGCGGTGCTTAACATTTTTATAAAATATACATTTTTCATCTCCAGTCACTAAGCTGTCCAAACAAGGTGAGTTACGTTCACGAGAGTGCAGAGGAGTCCAAATGTCCACTCTTGCCATAAGGTTGGGTTCTGTCAAATCGTGGGGGACATATTTTTCAAGTGTTGAAACTTTTCCAAGTTGTTGCAGATGACGGTAAAGTGTTGAATGAGTTGAATTAAGCTTCATTGCTAGTTCTTTAACTGTTACAGCACAATTTCCATCAAGTGCAACCAGGAACAAGTCATCATTAAACTCAACAGGACGACCTGAACGTGGCATATCACTTAAGCTGTAGTCACCTGTTTGAGCTTCTAAAACTAACATCTTTTTCATTGAGAGACTCCGCTCCATAAACACCTGGAATGTTTCATGTAGTTTCTGCTGCACTATTGCCTTTTTTAAACTCATAAAGCATTATATGTCTAATGTGCTCCTCAGAAACATCCATCTTCATGAGGGTTTATTTGATTAATGATCTGAAAAAGTGGAGTTGGATTAGCTTCTTTTATTTGTCTGAACATCTTTATACACGTCCTACTACATAATTTAGTGATTAAAGTTTACTACAATACAGAAATGATGACACACATTCTGTATTAAATTTTCGGACATTACTTATGGGATGACCTGATGCAATACTGAATTGCACTATTTGAATAAATAAATTGACATATTTCCCTGAAGAAATTGTGAAGCAAAACATTTGGTGTCCAATTGAAGAAAAGTAGCATGTTTGTTGTTGTGAGTTCGTTTATTATTAGTATCAAAATGTATTTCACACACCAATATACACTACATAAATTAAATAATATATTACGTTGTTATTATGTTTTAGTGAGCAGAATGAGGCGATGTAACCAATTAAGTGAATGAGAGGCAACCTTGACCGAGATGTCGTATTTTATATACCAATATTGACTATATAAATTCAATAATATATTACGTTTCTATTACATTATAGTTATTTTGAGCATTTGTTTGAGTATTTTGTGGAAGAGCCACTAAATACATTTGTTATCGTCACTAATTTGGAAAAAAAGTGAAGGAAGAAAATAACAAATGGCTTTTGGACAACCATTTGACCAACGAATTATGTAATTGATCATCGATCTATAATACTATCACGGCTCAAAGGATACTATTCTGGGAGCCAGGTATTTTGAGTAACTGTGTTGGGGCTAAAACACCGAATATATTCAGTAATTAGCGATGTACCTGCTATCTCTATAAAATAACAATATACATTTTTACATGTGTGTTTTTGAAGACAGTCTGAAAGAGCAGTATTTGGGTTCTTATGATATTACTGGTGCAATTTTAAACGATATTTCAAAGGTTGAAATTTGTAAAAAAGTAGATATTACGAACGAAAGGTATATCTTAAATACACGTATATTAGTTGAAAGAAAGTTAACCTTCATGTAAAAAAATACTTTACTCTATTTCACTCTACAGGCTATGCATGTAACATACTACTAGCCTGTAAGCTCATACATACGCTTTTGTCTGAGCAAGGCTTAATGTTTAGTGTGTCTGGATTATGAATCCAAAGGTTAATGGTTCGCACTTCTTTTGCTACAAAATCACAAAGATCATATTTTATATTACAGTTGGCGTTAATTGTTGGTGATTGCTATCCACATATTCAATTAACTATCAGTTTAAATTAAGATGAAGCTTTACGCGAATTTTCGAAGCAAATAAGTTAAAACTTCCTGAAAGTTAAGTATGATTATTTTGTTGCAGAGAGACATACTCCTATAAGAAAGCTAGTTAAAATATTTTTGCATGTCAACTTTCAAAAATCTAGATAAAGCACATTTCAGTAGTTTGGAAAATGTTCTTTCATTGTCAACTGACAAGTCCTTGTGCTGTTTGTATTCTCACAAGGTCATAACTTCTATGTTGTCCTCCAATTTTTGATTCTTTATGAAAATATTATCTTTGATATCTGCATTATTGTTTCATCCAATAAAAATAAACCCTCCAGTGGCTTGGCGGTATGTCTACGGACTTACAACGCTAAAAACCGGGTTTCGATATCCGTGTTGGGCAGATCACCGATAGCCCATTTTATAGCTTTGTGCTTAATTCAAAACAATAACAACCACTCAATAAAGATCATTACTTAGCGATTATTATAATTGGATTATAATTATGTGCAACTATTACGTATTACTAAATTATAAATGTTTTGGTCAATAATTCAAGTTACAGTAGTAAAATAAAGCTATATCAATGGTTTGAACATTCCTAATATAGTATATTAAATTTTAAAAAAGAGGAAAATGTATAGAAGACACTTGTGAGTATGACCACTAGAGGGAAATGTTAAAGGATGTAACGTTTGTATATATATGTATAATTTTTTTTATGTATTTTTTTAAGTTTGAGGGGTGTATTCGTCAAAGGGAGGAAGCACGTGTTTTGGTATTCTTTATCGTGCAGTGTGCTTTAGTATAAGTTATGTAACAACCGAGTTTTGTTTCAGTATTTGTCTACTTAATTAAATGCAGGGAGACGTAACACGATGAATGTGTGTGAATTGTGTAAGGTAAGATTAAGCCTAAAATATAATTTCTTTCTCGTGTTGTTGTTACTCTTAGATACGGGTGGTAACATTGGTAAGTAACAGTACTGTCGTTGGCAAATAAATGATTTGAACTTGAAGTTGTAACAGTTATAATGTGCATGATTCATATTTCAAATATTATAATAACAATATAATTATAGTGCTCATAGTAACAATACACGATGAAATTGAAAGACAAATTAGAAATCCCTCTAACGTGAAATGTTTTGGAAGGTAAGCCAGTAAACTGTAAAGTACTTATATTGCTATTACTGCCTCATTCCTAAATGAACATAAGAGATTAAGGCAAGCGCTGTGAGAGAAGAGGTAAATAATGATCCACACTTCAAATCGTATACTAATTATTATGTTATTATTAGTATTACAGTATTATAGAAACAACTATCTTAAACCTTATCTGGTTTGTGTCCTCATAGTGTCAGAATTCGCCTGAAAGAAATTAGCCTTTTATTCTATTACTTTTCGACTGTGATAATATTGTGAGGTACTATCTCCATATGATGACACTTCTCTCTTTTGAACCATTTTCAATGAATTAATATTCTTTTTTTGATAAGAAAACTGAATTCTTGTAAATCAAAAGTTGTATTTCTTTATAATTTTATGTGTGTATTAAATTTATACAGCTAGTTTTGAATTTTAATTTTGTTGTATTGAAAATGTTTGGGAAAGTTAGGTAGCAATTTTAAATTTAGGATCTATTTGGAAAATTTTTCTCAATTTAGCTATTGCAATGAAAATAGTTGTCTTGGGAGGAAACCTTGGTATTTTTGCTCACAACAATTTAAAATTTAAGCCTCATTATTTTGAAAATATTATTATTAACAAAAAAATTGTTACTTTTGTTTATGATATACTTTTACACTGGAAATGAACAAAATTTATTTAGAGTTTAAATGTGTATTTAGTTTGTGAGGTTAGGTTAAAGTTTTTGGAGCAATTGTTAAATAAGTATTTGATATTTGTATAATTTATATCCATCTAATCTTACTTTAAAAGAACAAAAATTGGATTAATTTAAAATTTGTTACTATTTCATCAGAAATTGATTACAAGTAAAATTTATTTTATTAACAATGCATAAAAGAAAAGACTTTCAAGTTTAGAACTTGTTAATATTTATTAATCCTTTCCATATTTCTCAATGTGCCAATGTTAGCACAAAAATAAAATTCATATTAGAGCTATTAATACTGTTAATTAAGAAAGAAAAGTTATTTTTATAGCCAAAAAAGAATGATTTTTCTAATTAAGTACTTAGAAGGGTATGGTTTGTTAGGTTAAGGCTAAGAGGGGCTATGAAAGTATTAGTTTGAAAATTTTAAAGAAGTTTAAAGGAAATTTGCCAATAAATTTTAATAATTTCTTTTAATGAGGGAAAAAAGTTCTCAAAGTTGTCATTTGTTGTTTTCTCTTAAGTAGTTTTTCCATATGTTCTGTGTATGTTCAGAAGTATTCAGTAAAAGCTGTCTTAAGAGTAAAGAGCTACAAATTCATGGAATGTGTTTATCTAATAGTTGATGTATGCATGTAGCTGTAGTTTCTGTTTACATATTTGTTGGATAGGTGTATGAGTATAATGCCACATTAATTTTAGTTTTGATATTATGACTGCTTGTTTTGGTGGGTGAAGGAATAACTTCAATAGGCTGAAAGGCTTTATGCCACTTATTGTTTTAAGTTCTTAACAATTGGATATCTTGAGCCTGAACTATTAATTTGAAAAGCTTGTTTCATTCTAAACTATTTAGTTGTGAATGGTGAACTCTTTCCACAACTCTCACATTGTTTTGAGCAGCATATGAAGAAAGCAGAAAATGTACCATGCAACATTAGAAATATATTTTAAACAATCTTTAAAATATAAAGCCACAGTACAATGCTTCTTTTAAATATTTACATTTTTAAACCTGATTTGCTTAGGTTTTTAAAGTCTTTAACAATATTTATTTGTACTTAAAAAAAGTATCAACATGAAGTTGAATATTTTTTTGCCCCTGCAAAGAGTGATTGTTTTTATTTTCCACATATATTTTTCAATCTTAGTATTGTATTTGTGTGAAAGGTCATTGTTAAATATTACCTCAGACTACAACATAAAATAATTTTTTATTTGATGAAAAAAATTCCTTAGCGAGTATTGTAATTAAATAAAGCATCATCAATAAATCCTGTCAGCAAACAACTTTGTAATTTATAAGCAATTAAAAAGAAATATAGCATAACCATAAGTACTAACTATACTTTAAGAAGAATACATGTCAAATAAGTAAATTTTATTAGCCAATTTGTAGGAAAATTATTCTTTTGTGTACACTTCAGTATATTTACAATCCCACCAACATCAGCTACTTTATTGTTCTTATAAAACTTAAAAATTCAAAGTTGTAAATTATTTGCATCTTCCAAGATGCAAAATAAACATAATTTTCTGTAACTTCTGTTCAAACACAGTTCAGTAAATATCTTAACCAGTTGAGTCTTGTAGGTTTTTACATTTTAATCTCTCAATAGATTTCTTGTACTAAACCAGTCTTGTTAGAAAAATAATCTAAATATTTAAACATGAAGAGTGACTACATGTAGTTGGTTTATTAAGACTGTCCTTGCACACCGACCCTTAGGTAAAAAAAAAAAAAAAAAAAAAAGTTTGAATCCATCCTTTTAAAAAGATCATCAACTCTCCTTGTAAACTCCTATAAAATATTGTTCTCTACTATTTCCATTAGCATGAATCAACCACTTTTATTACAAAAACCCTAATTGGAGCTTAACCTGCCGTTTTCAAATCTTTTGCTTTTTTATCTTCATGATGAAACACAAAGAAGACAGGCTTTTGTCCTATCAAACAACACTGGGATAATCTTATAATCTACAATAAGATCACTACTGACACTTTTTTTTCTCCCTGAAGTTGGAGTAAGTTGAGAGATATTAACCCAGTCCTCTAAGATAACGTTTTATTTTCTGGAATTTTCACATTAAACCCTCTTCTGATCATTTCAGTAAGTAAATATCTTTTCTTTGAGGATACCAAAACTAGAGTACATCAAGAGATGCTCAACTGGTGCTTTGTTTTGGTATAGTTACATCTAATCAACATTTCCATAAAAACACCTTAACATTTTATTAGATTTACCACATGGAAGAGAACATTGTTTTAATGACTTACCCACTTGATCCTCACTATTATGCTATTAAATGTGCGATTTTAAATTATCTTTGACTAAACTACAAATGCAATTTCATTAATATTTTTCTTACATAGCAGTTGATCTGAGTTATTCAGTACTACTTCAACATCCTGAATACATCAAGAAATTCTTAATACTGGGGTGGGGTGGAGAAGCACAAATGTGTGGTATCTTAAAATGTTTTAGATAATGTAAGTAAATCATGCCTGTGTCTTTCTTTTAATTTGGATACAAGCATTACATTTGAAGAAAAAACTTTAATTGATCAACACTTGGATTTGGTGAATCCATGGTTTTCTTTTATGATTTCATATTTTAATATACTTCACAATTTTAACTTCTACTGAAGTAAGAGGAAGTGTCCTATAATTTCCAGGACATCTGTTATTGCTTCCCTTTAAAACTTTCACCAACAGGAACAACTTTTGAATCCAGTTTACTGTCTGTTGACCTGCTGAAAATCAAAGAGTACTTTATAATTGGGATCTTTGACTTTCTTTAATACCTGGGGAAACCTTGACTGGGCTTGAAACTTTATCTGCATTTAACCTGTCAAGCCTGTACCTTACTACTAAGGAATTAATATGCACACGGTTTATTCATAGAATACTTGAGGCCAGCATCATTGCTAATATCTTCTCTTAAAATACAGAAGAAAACATTTAAAAGCTTAACTACCTCATAATTCTCAACAATTGTTTTCATTGGCATTCTTTAAGAGCAAAGTTTCCATTTTCCTTACTCTTAACATAGTTTAAAAATCAAGCTATTTTTTTCAACGAGTTCTTGGATATCCTGATCTCTCTTTAAGTCATGTCTTTCGTCTTCCTCTAGTACTGTAAATCTTTAACTTGCACATCTTAAGCTCTTTACGTTTATATCTGATTTTCTCTTTGAAGTGTATAATAAAGGGCCTTTTTTATATTTGTTATCCTTTTACTCTTATTAGGAAACTTTTACCTTATTTGTCTTGTATCAACTTTTAATAAACTGCTCCAATTCACTCATAACATGTCTTTTCATATGATCTTAAAATTGATTTTTGAAAGTTAAAAGCTAGAATTACTTTGTCTTTTTGCTGTAAAACATCACGCTAGTTGTGCAATGCTCACTTGCAATGGTATCATTATCTTATCAAATAATTAGTGTAGAAGATTTCTTAAGTCTGTTATACATGGGTAGACAAAACTATGTCATAAACACTTTTTATCTTTTTGTATAATTGTCACTGACTTTGTTAGATAATATCTTCTTGCACAACTTTCATCCAGATAATAACCATTATTTAATCATACATAAATATCATTTACTATATTGTGCGGTTTATAATCAGATCTATGTTTTTCAGACAGTTATCGTGAATTTCTTGAGTTAAACATTCCAAGCTAGATTTGTCAGCATGTGATCAGATTAATGAATTTCTGTGATAGTGTATAATTGCGTATCTTGGAAAAAATATTTGTTGAAGCTCTGATTTAGTATGTAAAAGTCTGTTTTTATTAAAAAAAAAAATGTTGTTGCTGATAATAGGGTTTGTAGATTCAGAAATGTTTTGTTTATAAACTTCACCAATTTTATTTGAGTATTTCCAAGTTGTAATGAAAATGTACAACACTATTTGACTTTTGAGAGTCCAAACCCTACTTGTAATGTACATTTTGCAAATGCATAATTCAACACCCAATCAAACAGTTGTAATTTATCATTTTGTCTCAATTTTCAGTTTTATTAGTCTTCAAAGGAACTATTAATATACATTGAAAGGTATAAACGTAACTACGACATTCTATTTTGGATGTGTGTAATTAATTTTTTACAACTAGTTAATGCTTCTGAACTTTTTATTGGTAGTAACTGCTGGTCAAATATTAATGTTACTTTAAGTTGTGAGTATCCTTGAAGCACAACTACCTGCAGTTATTTTACTTGTCCAATATTGATCTTTCAGACAACAATAAAACTTTGATTACATATCCATTATTGTATGTTTATACTTGTAGAAGAAAGATGCACACAATACTTCTAAAGTCATGAAATGTAAGTTTATAATGGAATGTGCTTGTTTTTATATATACAAAATACTCTGTTGTCATGATTGTGTGTGTGTGTATATATACATATACATACATGCATACATACAAACATGTATATTTCTTTTAATTTTAAGTTTCTTGTTTTCTGAATGTTTATTTTATTTACTTATTCGTTCTGTGTTATGCCAAAATTTGTACCAAATAATTCATGTATCAAGTTGCATCATTTTTTCTGTCTTGGTTTAAATCACTTAAGTATGTGTTTTAGACCAACAACACAAATTAGAAAGGTTTTCTGACAGTTCTCACATGACCTTTTTTTTTTTTTATTATGCTGTGAAATACCTCTTAGAAGAATAACAACAGAACTTGCACAATATTCATGCCTTAGTAAAACAAAAACAAAATTTTATATAAATTTGAACTCTCATATTTCTGCATTATGCTTTCATGTATGTTAAGGTAAATATTGATGAAAATGTAATTCAAACAAATGCAGAAGAATTAATACACTTAAAGTTAGAGATAGTATGTTCATTGATTTTGATTTTTGTTGTCGAAATTATCACTCGATGTAAAGTGAACTTTATCCATAATTTTGTTTTAATTTTATTACCTTTTTAATTTTAGCTTTTATTATTGTAGATATTTCATCTGGTTATGTATCCTGTTTAATTCCTATTCTTGCCTTGTATAAGCATATATTACTATGTTCTACTAAACTTGTAAGAATGATCAAAAGGTGTTATGTGGTTGATGATGATGGTGCAACAACCGTTTAAGAAGCTCCATTGCAGTTATGTATTTAAACTGATAAATATTTTTTTCATAGACAGCTAAATACTCCGTCTTGTTTCTATTTGTTACGACACTTGATGACGTTTTTCTCGATTGTGAGTGTACGTATCCAGTGTATTAATTTTTAATATGATGGATATTTTTGACAAGTTTCTCTTCTACACCACGTGTTCACGTTTGTTGTATGATTATTAGGTGTAGTAATCTGTTTTCATAAACCTTCCATTATATTTTTGATAATTGCGGAGATTGTGGAGAAGTTGTTCGTTATGACGATCCTAGTGAAATCCAAACTTTTATTGAGAAGATTTATGCAAATGATGCCTTCCGTTATAATAATACTGAGCTTTTGTCTTCAATTTGCGCGCACACCTTACTCTCTAAATGCGCACGCGTGTGCACTCTAACTGGTGTAAACAAAGGGCAAATGTATTTATAGTTTAGTAGATATTTTGTACAACATATTAAAAGCTTATCAGAGTTTTTAAAGAGATATAACGATAAGTTGCATAATAAGATAAGTTTGGTTGATGATGATACATAGTATCAAGTAGTATCAAGGTTTAGTTCCTCTAATGCATCTAATGGATGCTGAGCCATCAACAATCCTAAAACTGTCTTTCTTTTGTCAAATCTGTCCAGCAGACCTCGTGCTTTCACTGCTACATCTGATTTTTCATTTGCTAATTCAGACAAACAATCAACAATGTCACTATAGTGATCATTAGCACATGTAATTGCAGATAGGCGGCACAACCAGCGTGTTGGACAGAGTGGGCGGATGTATTTTAACTAGACCATTGTGGCTGTTTGACGATACAATATTTTCAAAGATTGTATTGTATTTGCCTGACCTCTGGAGCAAGACACCAAGTTCAGATACCCACTGGATAAAATCTCGAACACATTCACAAGCTTCAACTGTATGTTGTATTATTAAATTAGCCTTATATGCTCCGCAGCGAAAAACAAAGCTAATGGTTGCTTCACTCTTATTTTTGCCTGGCATCCACTGTACGCACCACTCATGTTAGCGGCTCCATCATAAATTTGTGCTCTTAATCCTGACACTGGTAAATTGAGTTTAGTCCGTATATCAAGTACAATCCGAGGATATTGTTTCACCAGTTGTATTGGAAACACTGTACAAACCAAGAAATGTCTTATAGACGTCAAGGTTCTCATCTACGCATCGTACACATATTGCTTCCTGTTCGGCACCTGTAACATCTTGAGTGTCATCAACCATTAATGCAAATATTTTACTTTGTTGCACTTCGTGTGCTATGTTTCTCATTATTTGATGGCTGAAAATCTCCATTATTTCATTCTGACCTGGGGTGATGTGAATGTGGTTTTCTTTGACAAGTAGGCCGTTAACTCAGGATCTTCCTCTTCCAGGAGCTTCATTAACTGCAGGAAGTTTCCCTCCGTATCAGTATGTCCGCGTAATGCTAAACCTTGACGTAGTAAGAAACGTAAACTTCTGAATATTTTGGCTAGACTTCTTTTGCGTTCTTTCTGTTGCTTCTTTTTTCCAACATGTGGCTGGACAGTCACTGAAGTTGCATCAAGTGAACCTTCTGGAGATATAGCGAATCTGTGCTGAGGGAAGGATTGGTGTTCGTTGAATTTCTGTTTTGCCTTTTTCCAGTTGCAAAATCTGGTGGATATGAAGGTATACTCCACTGGCCTATCCAATTTCCCTGTAAAAAGGCCTCTATTTTCCCGCCTTGGCACAATGAAAGCATACGACTTTTTGAGTCTGATTGTCAAAGTGCAGCCATGGGAACTCATCAAACCACTTGCCTTGGAAGTTGATATTTTTAGATTTTGCTTTCTGTTGTAGTATTAGCTGTGCGTCTGGATGATATGTCTTTCCACACTGTATCCGTGGAGTGTCAGACTTTTTATTACTGCACAATCTTGTTTCACAACTATCTGGTGGTTCACGATGTGCTATAGTTGCACATGCATTTTCAGACTCGTTCTCTGATTAATATGGTATTTCCTCTGTATGACAAATTTCTTTTCCTTTGCTTGAGGTTGTTGGATTATCTTAATCTGCCTTGTCACTTGTCTAATAATAGTAACTGTCTAATATCGGAAAGTTTCAGACCCATGCTTGTCATAATTGGAATCTGTTTCACAGATGACTCAACAGGATAAAATACAGTCTTTATTGAAAATCTCTAACGTACAACGAACGAAGATAGAACAGAAGGGAAGTCGGACTGAACTGTACAATGTGTTTAAGTCGAACGCGTGATCATCACAGTGACTACCGAGCCGACTGATCGCCTGGGCATCGCCGGGACAATAATGTGTGCTAGTTACAACACAAGTAATTGCAAGTTTCTCGAAAAATACTTAAACAATTACAAATAAATTATATATTCCTGTTAAAGCTCATCAAAAGGCAAACACGTTGTGATATAATGTCTATAAGCACGTCTATTAAATAAAAACACCTAAACAAAAACTAGCAATACAATTCGAGTAGAGGCTTCAGGCCGTTCAAATCGCTCCTGTTGTGTTCTAATTATACAAGAAAATATAATATTTTTACAATGTACGATAAGAGAATATATTCTTCTTTTACCATAAAGCACCAGCACTTAGTTAGAGGGTGGTGATAATCTGAAATTTCAAGGATTAATGAGGGCCACAAACACAGGTCTAATGAACCCTGTTGTAAAATCGAGGATCAGACTAAAGGGAGCAGAGGAGTGATGTAGGGCGCGTCTGGATCCTAGCGACCCTAACCTATCGTTAATTGTACACTAAACGTACACTATGGTCAGTGAATTCGGCAGCTATGGGAGAGTAAGGCGGTCCACAATAAAACCGGCTACACATGCATAAGAACAAATGGCGAAGGAAAACCGCACAATATACGTATAACATTGATGCAGCTACAAGCTGCAGATCACAGATGTAGATCACAGGGTTTACACTTGGGATTAATATTTTCGAATTTCATGCTCTGTTCAATGTGTTGTGATAAACTTTACTTAATCTTACACAACGTACAAGACGAACGTAGATTTTGTGATACTGCTTGCAAGCCTTGCATGTTTAGTTAGGCTTACTGATACTTACGAACTATCGCTTAGATCGAAAAGCTTAGTAGCACGCCTATATTAAGGATGTACATTTCGGCTACTGAAAGAGCCTACATATAGGCTTAATTATGTAATTCGATTGGTAAGAACACGAGAATCGCAAGAATAAACACAGTTTAGTGGCTTGTGATGCAATAAAACAATTCAACACACACACACACACACACACACAAATTACTTAGTTTTAAGTGACAAACAGCAGTTTATATTACACTTCTAATTCCATGCTACATATGGTACTGAATTTCTATAGCCTTCATTCTGGAGAATATTTCCTGTAGAAAAGCAAACTTTCTGTGGGTGTCTTTTACTGTTCATATTATAACCTTTTTTTTGTTTAATGTAAGGAAGTTGTAATGTATGGCACATGAAGTTAATTGGTTTCACGGCAATTAGTTCTTGAATAAATCCTCTTGAACACGTTCACTGCTATTCTGGTAAAATAACGCCAATTAACGTTTGGTTGCATTGGATCTGAAGTATCCCGAAAGAGAGGTGCTGTTAATTTGACGCACAGGCTACTGGAAGAGGATATATCCAAGTTACGTTATGATAAGCACTTCGGTACCTACAAATACCTGAGAGCAAAGCGTGTGGTTACATGTAACTGCTGTACAGTATTGTTACGTTTTTTTGTTTTTTTTAGACTGAACGCAACAGAAAAACACAATTACAGCTTGTATAATTTATTACAATAAACTATTATATATGTTACAGATATAACATAAATTATATAATAACAATGACAGATATTCAGTTTAAAATTAATTACAGTACAAAATGGTACTGGCCTGTGAACAATATAATGATCTAGAATGAAAGTCCAAAAGTCTAGATCAGAAATCCAAAATTCCAGTTTAGGGTGTGAATTTGGTCCCACAAAGAAATTCCGAAGTTTGAATGGAGAAGTCCATAAACAATTCACAGTTCAATAAATTTGACAAAGTTTGTTTTACGATGTTTTCGATGAATGACTCAAATTTGTCGTTCTCCCACTTTTCCGGTCTCCCCTAAACAGTTCTATACGTGTTGACTTTCAGTATAACCTCTAATTCGTAAAGAATCGTAAAGATTGACGAAATAAAATCACAGCTTCTGTAGATCTAACTCTAGTCACAAATCTAAGTTGAATAAACACACAGCAAACGTTGAAAATTTCTCAGAGACAATATCTCTTGAATCGAAAGTAAAAAACGAATGACTGACTCTTCTCCTTTCTTCTTGCATCGCCGTCTGTTTATATACCAGTAGGCTAACTTTTTTCTCGAACAATCGCGTAACTTTCACAGAATTCCAGAGCAATCCGCGCATGTCTGTTTTTGCACGAGACTCGTCGTCTAGACACCAGGCTGCCATACAAATTATTTATAAGCATATGATTGATCTACCTAATTCTAGAAATTTCTAAATGTTATTTTAAATGAATAACAACATATTTTATTCATTTGAACTTCGAAACAATAATATAAATATGGAAATATAAATAATAGATATGGAAATCTAAACACAACACGACATGGTTGTCATTTACATAACATTTACATGATATTTACATAACAAGTATAGGTATTGTTGTATGTTTTGTTTAACTTGCATGTTGTATTGTTTCGTGATAGAGAGAGAGAAAGTATTGGCGTCGCGCGACAGAAGATCGACCTTGTATCTGTAATTTGCTTTGTAATTTGAAAGTATATAAACGCGATTTACACCAAAGGAGACGTATTAGATTGTTAATTTATCATTGAGTTGTTAAGAGCTGTAAATTCTAAATGCTTTTCAACAAGATACTGGTAATAAAGTGTAACATGTATAAAAATGAGCAAGTGGGATCTCTCGAGTTGTACACTGCTGGCCAAAATCTTAAGGCCAATGAACATAAAGAAAAAATATGCATTTTGCGTTATTAGACTCAACCACTTGTTTGAGTAGAGCTTCGAAAGATGAAAATAAGATAAGGGAAAATAAAAGTAAAAACTTCTTTTTTAGCATTTAATAGGGAAAATGTAAACACTATGAAATTAGCCTAAATACCAGCTGGTCAAAAGTTTAAGACCATGCTGAAACGAAGCGTTAATCGGTAAATTTAGTCATTTGTGTTTAAGCATTAGCGTTGTCAACATCTCCCACTGACATTTCCTGTGTTATATTGGGTTAAAACATGGCAAAGGCTAAAAGATTGAGAGTTTTAACGTGGCAGAATTGTCGAGCTCCAAAAGCAAGGTCTCTCTCAGCATGCCCTCGCTGGTGAGACTGGGCGTGGTAAAACTGCTGTTGCAAATTTCTCAAAAGAACCTGAGGTATACAGAACGAGAATTTGAAGTGGTCGGCCCAAGAAAATTTTGCTGGCGTTGAGCAGGAGGATTCGATGGGTTGTCTAGCAAGACACCAGCAGAATGCAGCTCAAGAATAATAAGACGGCATTTATGAGAGAAAGATTTTAAAACTAAACATCTTCAAAGGCCATGCTTCCTTTCACAACACGAAACAGCTCAGTTAAACTTTGCTGAGAAGCCCCAAACATGGGATGTAAAAACGTGGACGAAGGTTTTGTTCTCTGATGAGAAAAAAATTTAACCTGGATGGTCCAGATAGCTTCTAACGTTATGGGCACAATAAGGATATTCCACAGGAGACATTTTCTACACGACACAGTGGAGGAGGTTTCATCATGATCTGGGGTGCTTTCTTCTTCCATGGAACAATAGAGCTTTAGATTATACAAGGGCGTTAAACAGCGGCTGGCTACGTTGGCAGGTTGGAGCATCCTTATTGACTGAAGTCCCTCGCTTGTGTGGAAATGACTGGATCTTTCAGCAGGACAACACTGCAATTCGCAGTGCCCGCAAGAGAAAGGACTTTTTTATGGTGATAATGTGATTCTTTTAGACCATCCAGCGTGTTCGCCCGAACTGAACTCCATTGAAAATGTTTATGGGTAGATGGCAAAGGAAGCCTGTATAAATGGACGTCAATTCCAAACAGTACATGATCTTCGTGAAGCCATCTTAAACCACTGTAAATAACATTCCATCCAGCCTTCTGCAAACGCTTATATCGACCACGCCAAAGTAAATGTTTGAAGTTATTCGCAATGACGTCTGTGCAACTCACTAATGAGACCTCTTGTTGGAAATTTCCTACCCTGTTTAGGACTACTTTTTGGTATGGTCTTAAATTTTTGACCAGCTAGTATTCAGGCTAATTTCATAGTGTTCACATTTTTCCTATTTTCCCTATTGATTTCCCACTTTAAAATCAATTAACTTTAAACAGATAAACATAAGTGAAAATAGGGTCTAAACCTATTATTATACATTATTAGTGATGCATAAAACTACAATCATTACGCTAACACCACGGATATTTGAAAGATAATTTGGAACTACCATTGAACTTCCTAAACTTACAAACAGAGGATCATCACTCGACAGAATGTTGCACACAATATATATTGACACTCGGAAATACCTTTGCTTCGCATGACTTTATTCAATGAACCAACCAGAGATAAGGTAAAAAGTCATTACGATGTGAATATTTATGAGGCTGACTTTGGTGAAATAATATGGTGGTGCATCCATTCTGTAAGACAAGACAATCTACAGAGCTATGTAAATGTTGTGAACAAACCCTATAGTGTGGTAACAAGAATTACTTGTTTTATATAATTGAAAAGAGGAGGTGATGTAAGCCAAAGGTTACTAATGTGATTGTCTTTGGAAGTGTATTGACGAGGGAAGGGCATCTTGTTAGCTTTAGAAAATGTTTGTCAGATGTAATTTGTGGAAGAGCCCAAGAGTCCTGTTAAAAACCACTCCCAGTGTATCAGTAATACTGGAGGTACCACTAAATTCCCCTGACCGTTATTTTCGTGAAGATAATCCCCTTGGAGAGAAGACAAAGCTCTGATAATGGGAGAAAGGTCACACCACAAGCCATGAAACAGACCTTCAGAAACATTTGGAAACTGGACAGTTTAGGGACGTAAAATGAATGAAGAAACAAATTTATTTTAATATATTTTGCTTTCAGTTTGTTTCACACAATTAATAACTTTAATATATATATTCATGGATATAAGTATTTATTGCTGGAGGTGTCTTTGTAATTATGGAAGTTTATGTATAACGTACCTTTGTTTCTAATGCAAATAGGATTGACTTTTCAAAGGACTTTTTATTGTCCAGAAGGAGAAGTTGTAGGCTTATTTTGTTAAAGGTTTGTATTGTTTTTTTGGAGAATATATTGATGTTGTATGGTAAGCACGTGACTCAGTGTCTGTATTTTTCTTGGAAATTTAGGAAATGATTTAAGTGTTTAAACTCGAGTTGGTTAGCCCAAGAGCGTTCATATGTCGTTGATTAGATATTGAATCAGCTGTAAATTTGTTTTAAAAAGTGCAGATCTGGAAATAGTATCGTACGGACGAGAAATTAGCAAGTTAAATCAAAACTGAAACGTTTATTTAAAGTCTGACCTATCGGTTTGTACATGGAAATTATAAAAGATGTATTTTTAGAACTTGGAGTGCAAGAAATGAAGCGCTTCCATTATTTTTAAGTGGACCAGACTACACATTCTTCTGCTTATGCAGTAATTCAGAAGGAATCTGGTTAACTTCTGCAACAGTACGTTGCTGTAACATGGTACTTTGCCAACAGTTTCTATTCGCAAAAACATGCAATTTCGAAGCACAGATTCAATACATTTTACTGTTTTCCAGTGTGTGATCCACTCGGTGTGGATTCCTATATGTGGTGAGGGGACATCCCAGGGAAGGTTTTGTTCTCTCTGGTTACCTTCTCTGGGATCTAAACATCCACCCCCGTGTTTGCTTGCGTTGCGACCCGTGAAGGGGAGGAGAGGATCCTGGTGGTTGAGGGGTCCAACTCCAACACGCCACTTTGGCCTTGAATTCCTGAAGACGGACGGCCTTTGGGTGGTCCCGTTGGGTCAATCGACTGGTCCACTAGGGCTAGAATCAACCAAGTATCAGTGTTGGAAGTTCTCAACGGGTGTTGTGGACATTGTACCTGGTGCTCACGAAACCCTGACGTTGCTGCAATGTCCTTGCATGACATTGCAGTGCATCCCCTTATTGGGCTCCATGGTGGATGGGGTCAGTGGGTACTTAAAATTTCCTTTTTTCCTATGGAACCTTCAATAAAAAATTAAATAAAATAGTGAAAAACAATCAATAGGTAAACGACCACGTCTAGAAGACTCTGAACAGCAATCTTCAACATCTGTAACACACGGACCCCATTTTCTTATATTAC
The DNA here is from genome assembly GCA_011833715.1 of Carcinoscorpius rotundicauda. NCBI lineage: Eukaryota > Metazoa > Arthropoda > Merostomata > Xiphosura > Limulidae > Carcinoscorpius > Carcinoscorpius rotundicauda. The sequence goes on along the minus strand of CM022406.1, from coordinate 35,886,307 downwards.
ATTCTCTTCCAGAAAAACCTGTAGGGCAAATATCCCCCTTTTTTCAGAAGGGACTTGCTGGGTCTCCAAAGTGAGTAAAGAAGCTTCGATCTGGAGACATATTGGTTGAAACATCCACATCCCAACACTGAACTTCTCTTGAATTCAAAGGCAATTGGAGATGTACATATTGAGGTTATCCCTCACGCTACTTTGAATTCATCACGAGTTGTTGTTGTTTAGAGGGACTTGAAGAACGTTCCCAAATCAGAGATTCTCGCTGGTCTCTCCACTCGAGAAATTTCTGCATTTCCACTCGCAAAGACGGAGTTACACTGCCGACAAATATTCTCGTTTTCACATTTACATTACCACGTGCACCTGCCACCATCAAGACAGGTTATCTAATTTGCAGAGTACGGCCGTACATTCCAAACCCTCTGTTTCCAATTTCAGAGGTTCGACCACTCAAAGACGTCATGTCGTGGTTCCCTGACATGTGCTAGTTGCGGTGGCAAGGACCACGATGTCTATGAGTGTCACACGGACCCACATTGTGCCAACTGCAATAGTTTCCACCTTTTCTACCTTCATTCTTACCCAAAATGGTTGGAGGAGAAAGAGGTGCTGCGTTTGAAAACGACCCATAGCATTAGTTATCCTGAGGCTCGGAAATGCTGCTGCACTTCGTTCCACAACTACAGTGGGAGCGCAGACAGATCTCTCTGCACCTCCAAGAGAATGGTTTTCGAAACAAATGAAAAGCCTTTTGACTTCCTTTAGAAAAAAAACGTGGTTGTAAACAGAAGGGCTCCCCAGCCACTTCACCTATCCGTTCTAAAAATGGCCACCTTGATGCAATGGAAATTTCGAGGTTTACGTTCTAATCTGGATGATATCAAAATACTGATTGCTTCCTACCATCCTGTTTGTCTTTCCTTACAAGAAACATTTCTCAAACCTGCTGATACAGTCTCCATTCGGAAGTTTCCTCTGTACAGAAATGACTGGCTGTGTGATGGTCGAGTACATGGAGGGGTAGCACTATTGGTTGATCAGCATTCCCAGTGGAAGCTAGATCAGGCAGACTGGTCCACTTTCACTGCTCTCGCAGAACTTGGTCCTGCCATTGTCTGTCAGCCATCAGTAGACAACTGTGTAGCATCGGTAACTGTCTGTATAATACAAGCAGCTGCTCAGTGTATTCCTAAAACCTCGACACGATATCCTCGTCCGTGGTGGAATCCTGCTTACCACTTAGCACGGAAGGCTCAAAAACGAGCCTGGGATACTTTTCGTAGATATCCCACACTTTCAAACCGTGTTGCTTTCCAACGGGCCTGTGCACATGCTAGGTGGGTAAGACGTCAAAGCCAGAAGGAATCTTGGATTAAGTTCACAACTAGCATATCTTCAACCAACAGTTCCAAGATCATATGGGACAGGATTCGAAAGGTTAATGTGCACTACAGTTCTGTCCCCCTCTCAATCTTACTCTCTGATGGTCAGGAGGTGGCTGATGTCTGGACCATCGCTGATATTCTAGGTGAAAGCTTTTGCCGGGTATCTAGCACTTCTGCTTGTTCCTCCACCTTCTTGGCCATCAAGACTCGGGCAGAGCGATCACCTCTTTCCTTTCGAACTGACTGTTTCTTTGACTATAATTGTCTCTTCACCCTGGTGGAACTGAAAATGGCCCTTCCTTGGTCTGGCAGTACATCTGTTGGACCTGATGATGTACACTATGACATGCTGCACAATCTATCTCCTGCTTCTCTTGATTTCTTTCTGTTTGTTTCTAACCGGATCTGGCAGGAGAATGTTTTTCCTGATGCCTGGCACCAGGCTATTATCTTACTCTAAATCTGGGAAAGGTCCAAAGATTCCTTCACACTACCGTCCAATTGCTTTGACGAGTTGTCTCTGTAAGACCTTAGAGAGGATGGTTAATGCTCGTCTTGTTTGGTTTTTCGAATTAAACAACCTCCTCTCGCCCAGCCAGAGTGGGTTCCGACGACAGCACTTCACCACAGACCACCTAATTCGACTTGAAACATCAATCAGAGAATCCATTCTCAAACGTCAACATCTTGTATCAGTATTCTTTTATAACATTGATAAGGCTTATGACACAACATGGAGGTATGGCGTTTTGCAAGACCTTCATACATATGGGTTACATGGCCATTTACCAATGCTCATTCAAATTTGTTTAATGGACAGGAGATTCGTATGGGTTTGACACTTTCCCGTTTTTTTGTGCAGGAACTTGGAGTCCCTCAGGGCTGTGTTTTGAGTGTCATACTTTTCAGTATAAAAATAAATGCCATCATTGAACAATTCCTTCTCGCTGTTGCGAATGGGCTGTATGTCGACGACTTTCATATCTCGTGTCAGTCGTCGAATATGAGATATATTGAGTGGCAACTACAAACTGCCCTCAATTGTGTACGGAAGTGGACTGTGGCTGACGGCTTTAATTTCTCTCTCTCTCAAACCGTTTGCATGCACTTTTGCCGCCAACGGGGTATTCACCCTGATCCTGAACTCCGTATCGGTGAAGTTTCGCTGCCGGTGGTCCCTGAGACCAAGTTCTTGGGGCTTATTTTTGACCGTAAGCTGACCTTTATACCACACTTAAAGCAGCTACGGGTCAAATGAACAAGAACACTGAACATCCTCCGTGTTCTCTCTTCTACCAGTTGGGGGGAAGTTCGCTGTTCAATGTTGAAGATATATCGTGCTCTTATTAGATCGAAACTCGACTATGGATCAATGGTCTATGGCTCTGCCAGACTCTCGGCCTTAAAGATGCTGGACCCCATTCATCACCAAGGACTTCGACTCTGCACTGGGGCTTTCGCACCTCTCCAGTTCAAAGCTTATACTTTGAATCTCATGAACCTTCTCTGCACCTTCGCTGTTTGCAACTGTCTTTACTATATTCTTCGAAACTTCGTTCTTTACCAAAGCATCCCACCTGGGGATGTGTTTTCCTTCCTCGGTGAGCCGTACTTTTTCAGAACAGACGATCTGCCATTGCTCCTTTTGGCCTTCGCATCCAATCGCAAATGGGTTTGTCCTTTGATAACATTGCAGATTCTACACATCAGCCCATCCCACCGTGGCTTATCACAGCCCCCAAATGTGACCTTTCTTTCAGTAATTTAAAAAAGGCCGATACTCCAAATTGGAAGTACCGTCATTTATTTAATGAACATATTTCAAACAGTCATTCAGTTCCCATTTATACAGATGGTTCCAAATCAGGTAATACAGTTGGCTCTGCTTTGTTTTGCTGTGGTTCAGTAGTTGCACGCAGAATACCGTTTACAGCTTCTGTGTTCACTGCCGAACTGTATGCCATATCTCTTGCCCTGGATCATATTGCAGCTGAGCAGTACTCCAATTGCACTATTTATACTGATTAGCTTTGTTCTATACTGGCCTTGGAATGACTTCACATTGGCTCACATCCTGTTCTCACTGATATTTAAATCCGACTGACCCATTTCTCATTAACAGCTACTTCTATGCAGTTTTTCTGGATACCAGGGCATGTTGGTATTCGCGGGAACAAGCTTGCAGACATTGTAGCTAAATCTATCTGCTCTAGCACTATTACCACTGTGCCTACTCTGTACATAGACTATGGTCGTGTATTCAAGGCTCGGCTCCGTGCCAGCTGGCAGCTCACTTGGAGTGAGCAACACGACAACAAGCTTTTTCAAATAAAACCTATATCGGGCTTTGGCCATCTAGCTTCCGTAAGGTTCGGAAGGAGGAAGTTATTCTAATCAGACTATCAGACTACGCATTGGTCACAGTTTTTTAACTTATCGTTTTCTTTTATCTGGAACTGATGCACCAGTGTGTAGTTTGTGTAACACTCAAATCACTATCAGCCACGTTTTACTTTCCTGCCATCGTTACGACTCTTAACGACGGCACTATTTTAAACATGTTTCTTCCCAGGGGGCCCCCCAGTGACTCAGCGGTATGTCTGAGGACTTAAACGCTAAAATCCGGGTTTCGATACCCGTGGTGGGCAGAGCACAGATAGCCCATTGTGTAGCTTTGTGCTTAATTCAAAACAACAATTCTTCCCAGGGTTTATATGTAACGTTGGACAATGTTATTGGTGATGGTGACACTGTCCACCTTGATAAAGTGTTAGTTTTTTCATGACCATTATTTTTTTAATTTCATTCAAGTGTTTGATATTTATTCATTACACCTTTTTAATTGTGATTCTCTTTTCACAGTTTCATATTCTCACGTTTAATTTGACATTGTAAAATGGCCAGAACATTAAATAACTCGACACCAGGACTGTTTGAACTACCCGTTAGTCGTCCTGGCGAGTTGTTATTCCAATTTTGCTGCATGTCTTTTAAACTTTTAATACTTTACCATTTGGTACTGGCCATAATGACACATAACCCAGGAACAGGACTGGAAAGACCACTTTCAGGTGATGACGGTGGTTCTGGCACTTGCCTGTTAGTCGTCCTGGGGGGTTATGATCATTACCATTCTGCTACAGAAGTTCTTTACAACTTTGTAGACTGGATGTCAACATCGGTTTTATGTAATTTTCTGTATTTAATTGCTTTTTCGTTTTAAACTTCATTCACTTTTACAAATTTTACTGCACTTATTTTACTTTTACCTTTTTACTGGACATTTGGCTTTTCATTATTACGATTTTGCTCTACGTCTTTTAAAACTTCTGTTATTTTACATTTTGATACTGGTTGCTATGACACATAACCCGGAACTAGGACAGGAAAGACCAACTTCAGGTGACTGACGGTGTGTCTTGAACTTACCTGTTAGTCTTCCTGGCGGGTGATGATCATTACCATTTTTCTAGAGAAAGTACTTTACAACTTCTTTTACTCTGCTTTCTCTCTTAACACTGTAAACTGGGTGTCAACGTTGGTTTTATGCTTTTTTTTTGTTTTACCTTCATTTCCTCTTCTGTATTTTACTACATTTAATTTATTTTTACCTTTAAAGCAGATAGCCCAGCTGCTTTGTGCCATAAATCAATGAATCAAACCAATGTGTGATATGCGCGTTAGTTGTATTTGAGATGGTAAAGCCTAGAGTCCAGTGTTCATGCTTATTATAAACCGAGTTTCTAGTTCCTTCCAGATGTCTACATTCTTAAAGAATAATTAAACTACAGATTTTATAGATCGTATTGGAAATATGTAATTTAATTTTGCCCGTGTTTTGTCTTCATTACATTCAAAATATAGCTGTATTTTATTTAACGTAAGAATCATTTTCCGACCCTTTTATGGAAACTGAAAACAATTATGTCGAACTACTTGTTTTGCAAAGATCACAAGTTGTCGTTTTTGTCAGTTGTAATAGATATACCATACGGAAATGAAAATAGAAGAAAAATGGTTTCCTTGAATTGTCTGAGAGCCGTTTCATTCCCAGCTTGTCGCCCTCTATCGTTGACTGACCCGATATTTTTTACAACATGTAATTTGTATAAATTTGGTTGATTGATGTCAAAACGATGGCACGTTGACTTTCGCGTTGACTAAACCGTCAAGATTTATTTCTCTGCTCTCTAAATTTTCTTCCCCACTTATTCAGCTCTTAGAATGTAATTTTCTACAGTATATCGAACTTCATTGAAATATTTCGGAATGTTATTTGTGTCTATCTAAATATTTTAGCTAGTATATTTGTTCGGTCGTGTCTACTCAAGTATTGATCTGCTGCTGTCATGAACATTTTTCAAATAATTTTCACACTAAATACATGCTTCATAAAAAGACACATATTGTCTACTAGTGTTTAAATTTTACGTCTTCGATTTTGGCCCGGCATGGCCAGGTGGATAAGGTACTCGTAATCTGAGGGTCGCGGGTTCGAATGGGGGCATTATAATATGACTCTGTCCCATTATTCGTTGGTTAAAGAATAGCACAAGTGTTGGCAGTGGGCGGTGATGACCAGCTGTTTTTCCTCTAGTCTTACACTGCAAAATTAGGGGCGGCTAGCGCAGATAGCTCTCGTATATCTTTGCGCGAAATTCAAACTAAACCAAAGAAACCAAATCTTCGATTTTTTAGCCTAACTGATCATTTTCTAAGAAAATATTTAATCGTCTCGGGTATTTTTATTTTAAAATACGTGTGTTTATACGACAGTTAAACTTATTTCAGGGCTAACATAAAACAGAATAAAACGTGATTAGCAGTTTCCTTAGAACAAACGTATCTCCACTTCCCACCCCCAGCCAAAATGTTTTCGTTTTCGCAAATAATATGTTAACACGTTAAATTTAATTATTACGTTCGAAGTTTGACATTTCTGTAATCCTTCCAGTGGTACGTAAATGAAACTTATTTTCTCATCCTATCTGATAATCCGGGTCCTGACAACAATTTTATTTTCACAGACTTGTTTATTTATTATTAAAGGCTTGTTTGTTTGTTTGTTTGTTTTGGAAATTCGCACAAAGCTACTCGAGGGCTATCTGTGCTAGCCGTCCCTAATTTTGCAGTGTAAGACTAGAGGGAAGGCAGCTAGTCATCACCACCCACCGCCAACTCTTGGGCTACTCTTTTACCAACGAAAAGTGGGATTGACCGTCACATTATACACCCCCACGGCTGGGAGGGCGAGCATGTTTAGCGCGACGCGGGCGCGAACCCGCGACCCTCGGATTACCAGTGCACGCCTTAACGCGCTCGGCCATGCCAGGCCTTATTAAAGGCACTCGTGTTATTAAGTACCAACAATTTTTCAAAGGTGCATATTTTGTCAATAAAACAAACACTGGTGTATTTCCCCTTTCTGAGGTTTGACATTAGTTCATTTCTTAACAAATGCAGTTGTTTAGGGCCCGGCATGGCTAAGCGCGTTAAGGCGTGCGATTCGTAATCTGAGGGTCGCGGGTTCGCATTCCTGTTACTCCAAACATGCTCGCCCTTTCAGTCGTGGGGGCGTTATAACGTGACGGTCAATCCCACTATTCGTAGGTAAGAGTAGCCCAAGAGTTGGCGGTGGATGGTGATGACTAGCTGCCTTCCCTCTAGTCTTACACTGCTAAATTAGGGACGGCTAGCACAGATAGCCCTAGAGTAGCTTTGTGCGAAATTCAAAAACAAACATCCAGTTATTTAATCATGTGAGCCGAAACTTGTTTGCCCTCTAGTGGCATAGCGGCATGTCTGCAGACTTACAAAGCTTGAAACCGTGTTTCGATACGCATGATGGGAAGAACATAGACAGCCCATAGTCTAGCTTTGTACTTAATTACACCCAAACAAAAACATGCTTACACGAACTTTAAATTTGTTTTATCTGGGACTTCAGTCACTTTATTTTTGTTCGCAAAAAATGTGTTTTATCTTTTGATTTCTTGACTACACAGAGCAACAATGACCATCGTTAATTCGTACACGTGAGTGATCTGTTATTTGTGTGCGTCACACAACTTTCAAATTCAGGCTAATTACACTGTTCCCGTTGATAAAAGCTGTTGACATCTAGTTAAAAGTTTACGTCACACAAACGCTAAAAAAAGAATTCACTGCATATAATTACAAGAATAATTAATATATGTTTATCTCAAAGAAATGTACTTGCGTATTTTAAAATTGATATTACTTAAAGCTATTTACAGAATCACTTGAGATCAGCCACTTAAATATGAGAGTATGAAGGATTCTATACTTGATTAAGTTCTTTTGGTTTTTTGGATTAATCAAAATCAAAGTTCAGTATAAATAATGAAAAATGATAAGTGTATTATTTTTTGACTAGTCCACTAGCTAGCGTAACATTCAAAACAAATGAAAGAATAATTTATGAAGTCAAGTCATTTTATTTAAGCTTCGGTCATGAGTAGCAAACCAACGATTGCGTCGAAAATGCTGTCGAATTATTTTGTGTTTTCATAACATTTATTCAAATTTATAAACTAAATCGCTTTCAAGAATTAATGATTTTAAAATGGAAAGTTCAGTCTCAATATTTATCTACACATTTAGTGTACATGTGTAACAGATTTAATGTTGTACATTTACTTTAGTGTCTGCGCTTGTTTCTGTGTAGTTTTCCGCCTGATCTCGAAATATGTAGATTATTGAGTAAGAATAAAAAATATTGGGTGTGTATGTAATGCTAGTGATTGACAGTATTGTCGCCAAACGAACTTTGGTGATTGTTCTAGTCTCGCGTGGTTCTTGTGTAAACACCAACGCGCCGAGAAACGGAATATTATTATTATTATTGTGTCAATGTGTGCTAAGGGCCGAGGAAGCCTATTAATTGGACACTACAGAATTTGACTAGGAATGTTTTTGGATTTCGAACATTACAAACCATTTCACTTCAGTGAGGATATTAAATATCTTCCTCAGTAAGAAGTGAACTTGTTAACGGTGTAAGGTCATTCAGGAAACGATAGCTAGCTTTGTTTGCAATATAAGCACAAACCTGCACGATGGGCTACTTGTGCTTTGCCTGCCACGTGTATCGAAACTGAGTTTTTCGTGGTTTAAGTCCGAAGACATGCCGCTGTGCCACTGGAGGGCGCGATAGCCGTCTAGCTCGCTCAAGCGAAGTGTGTGTAACAATATCATCTTCAGAACTGTTTGTTTGTTTGTTTGTTTTGGAATTTCGCACAAAGCTACTCGAGAGCTATCTGTGCTAGCCGTCCCTAATTTTGCAGTGTAAGACTAGAGGGAAGGCAGCTAGTCATCACCACCCACCGCCAACTCTTGGGCTACTCTTTTACAAACGAATAGTGGGATTGACCGTCACATTATACACCCCCACGGCTGGGAGGGCGAGCATGTTTTAGCGCGACTCGGGCGCGAACCCGCGACCCTCGGATTACGAGTGCACGCCTTAACGCGCTCGGACATGCCAGGCCTCTTCAGAACTAATATGCTCATCGTGAACCTGAATCGTCGATGAATATTCAGTTTTAGACCTGTTATGAGACTCGGTACTTTGTAAGTGTGTAAAAGTCTTGTATATAAATCATTATTACTGATTGTTATTATAAATTGTATTGTTTTTTTATGTTTGTGCATTAAAATATATTTGTCTTAAAAAAAAAAAAAAAGGAAATTGTGTGTATCAATCTTGTTGGCAAATAACATAAAGTTAATACGTAATTAACTGTTAGTTAACTTCTAAATTCAAATTCCGGTTATTTGAAATACAAATGTAATGTACGTAACATAACAAATCGGAGACTCAAATGAAATAAATTATTATACGTAACACATGAAACTAGAAACGCCAAATAAAAAAGCTTTTTGTGGTTTGTCTAGATGGCTTAGCATCTTTGAAGCATTATCCATCATAATATGCAGAGAAATCGATATCTTCCTTTAAAGTACTCAGAACTATGTGATTGGTATAATTTAGCGTAATGTTGTTAATGTTGAGGAAAGTTTTTTTTTAATGAAAAATTGAAGTCCATAAAGCAAAAAAACAACTTGAACGACTGGTCAAACCAGCCAAGCGTACAAAAACGGTGATTTTCAGTTCAGTATTTACCCAACGCAGCTAACTAACAGACTTTTGGCCACTCAATTCTCACTTTACGTATGCATTTTTTTTAGTTCCACGTTGAAACAATTGTAAATTATCAACAGTTTTATTAATCTAATCTGTTGTGCTACAAATGTTTCGTTATTTTATCCTAATTGAATGACTGATATTTAGTGTCGAGAACCGCGATTATGTTTGTTACACACACACACACACACACACACACATGCAAATTACGACACACTATAAATCTTCATCCACAAAACTTGAAATTAGTTGCAATGAAATTAACCCAATCACATCAGCAGTAAGAAAAGATCTTGCGCATCAGTTTACTTCTGATTTTTGAAAAATAGCGTTTGTATTGTTGAAGCTTTCTAATTAAAACTATCGTTTTATTCTTCAAACTGTCTTTCATTCAGTTTGGAACTTGATTTGTGCAGATTTCGCCATATTCATGAAATATGCACCATTTTCTCTGAAAGCCGATTTTCTTAGCTTAATGCAATTTCTGATAACACAAAAATCTACGAATTTAAACTTCAAAAACTTGTTTTGGTTCGAATAACGGATATTCCATAATTCAGGTTCGCTGATTCCAGAATTTTTTTTCTATCGCTTTAGCTTGGATGAAATAACTATTTCGTTTTCCACGATGACCAGTTTTTATTTATTACGTTTGGGTCATAAAACGATCCATAAGATGATTGGTCTATAGGAATCTCAGCTAGCCGTTGTCACCATTTCAAGTATGACAAAATGTGACCCGATTTGAATGAAAATAATTCACTTGCGTAAAAGTACGTATGAAATTTTGTGAAAAATCTGTACGTGATGGATTCAGCGTACTGGAATTACTTTAGAGCATGCAAGCTTTTCAAGACAATAAAATAGTCACAGGCCTGCGTTATTGACAGGGGGGAAAAATACAAAGGATGTTTCGAAGTCCGATTGCTTGGTGAATACCTAGTGAGAAGCATTTTATTTCAATCGCTGTAATAAACAGTGCAGACTCCACAACTGTGGAAGGAAAGCCACGTTAGCGGACTTTTAACCCAGTACATCAAGAGCAGTGTGGGTTTTAAAATTGTGTCGCGGCACAGTGGTAAGGGTGTAATGAGTTTCAACATGCTAATAGTTATCAAGACATAAAATAAATAAACAACAACTAAACTTAAAAAAATATTTAATGTAGCAGCAGAGGAGTCTCGCAAATCAAGGTTAGTAAATTATGATGTCAGTGAAAAATGTTTGGGAACCACTGCTATATATTTACATGAAATTTCATAACATGGACACTGTTGTGCGGTGTTTATTAATTTTCGCAGTTTCTTCTAGCAATATGTAAAGTAATTCATGACGAAGAGAAATCCACTTGAAGTGAAAAGAAATGCATTTTAAAGACGGCTGGTATGGGTAGTTAGTTTTGATACATTTTTTTTCTGTAACTTTTCAACATAATGACATGTTGAATAGTTTGTTATGAACTGTCCATACCTTTTGTCTGGTTTTGAAAACATTTCGGACCTCGAAGAACTCGGCACAGAGGTAAAACGTCGTTTTCGAAACCAGATGAAAGATAGGATTTGTTCATAGAAAGGTATTAAACAAAATATTTGTTGAATATCTTTTATCGCTTGCAAGTTTGGCTAGTATATAATAGTTTCTGTAACATTTTTATTGTTGTAAACATTGATTAAACCATGGTTTTCCTGGAACGCAAGATAAATTCTGCTCTCATAGAAAAATAATTGTAAGCCATATTATGGGAATTGTCAAGAAAGGTGAAATTAATAACTTTAAATATAGTGCTGCTGGGATAAAAAAAATATTCGATACTTATGAGAAAGTAATTCTTCATGAAAACCACTGAATTACTGTGTTATATTAATAATAATGACAACTACTGATTCGTTTTCGTTCCATTAGAGAGACCGGAAACTTCAGTATGTTCTACTGAATTTATTCACTTGTAAGTGGCAAATAAATTAGCTGTTATAATTTAAGTAACTTAATTTCTTCATATATCTACCACATTTATGTTTGATTTTCTGACTGAGTTCTAAACTTTCTTCAATCGTAAAAAAAACAAACTTTTAAACTCATAATTTTATGAAATCTTAAAATTAACATTTATATTGAAGTTAATTTTATTAAATATAAAATATTTAGATATTTTTTTAGTGATATAATTTAAGTTTTCATTAGCATTTTAATCTGGCATAGCTTGGTGGTGAGGGGCGATCGACTGACAATCTGCGAGTCGCGGGATCGAAACCCGTGCACGCGTTAATGATGAGTTACATTGTTCGTCGGTAAAGAGTTGGTGGTGGGTGGTATTGAATTATCTTCTCTCTTGTCTACCTCTTCAAAGTTAGGGGCGGCTTATGGAAATAGCTCCCGATTAGCTTTGTGTACTGTGAAAGAAACCAACAATCATTGGTGTGTTTATTATATGTTCTTGTTACCTTTTTCATTGTTTTATACATCTTGGGATTGTATAAAATGTTATATTGTTTAACTAAGCCTTATTTATCTGTTACACAACTATAGTTGTACATTACTACATGTGTTCATATGTTATTTCAAGGAGTTCTGTTTTTACCTCATTCGGTCAGTACATTCGAATTTATGACTCTTAATTTAAGTATTCACAAACATACGAAGTAGTTTAATTCACAAGCCTGAACCAGTAATGTTCAATAACACACATGAATAATCTGTAATTTTTGACATAAACATACAAAATATTGAAATTGGTTTGAACAGTTGTTTTCTGTTGGCACGAAGAGAGAGTACATAGTAAGTAATATTGTAAGCTAGGTCACGTATTGGACGTTACAATATTAAATAAATTATCTCAGTTGGCAGAAACAGCTAATATCAGAAATGTTATTCGTAGCATAGGAGGAAATTTTCGCATCTTGGGGGCAGACTTCATGTAGAATTGTAATTCAGAATTCTACTTTGACACGAAATATTCGATCAAAATTTTTCAGGTCTTTGATTTTGTATGAAATTATGGATTCAAGCTGAATGAATTTTATTACAGTAACTAATTAACAATTAAAAACAAATCACACCAACCTTCAGAAATTGTTTTCCCAAAATAATAGCCCCATCTAGTGGCTTTAAAATGGGTTTCGATACTAAATGTGGGCAGAGCACAGACAGATTATTGTGCAGCTTTTGTTTTAATTTCAAACAAACTAAAACACTAACAAACAATATTGGAGCAGTTAATTACTACTGTTATAATTTTAACAGCAACAAATGACGTACAGTGTTTCAAAACATTAAATGTGGCAGAAATAACTGATATGAAATATATAGTGAATTATATATTAGCGATGATTTATGTTACCACATGACGTTTATTATAACAGTTATACATGAGTGACAATTCTTTGTTTCCGTGAAAAGGAATGATAATTTGAACTATAATTTTTTTTCAATTTTAAAGGTAAAACATTGTTTATGCTGATTGAGAAACTGGTAAAGCTTATCTCCTACAGGGGGCAAAAGTCGGGATTCTTTATCTTGAATAGAAAGTCCAAAGTTGCTTTGACATATTTGTATATCCAGCAACTGCAATGTGCACAAACTAATGATTTTACTTTGAAGTGTGTATACAACTACATCTTGTATATTTTTCGAAATCACCCAACCTTTCGTAAATGCTTCGAAGCCTGTTCGTGTGTCACTGGTACTTCTAAAATTCACACCATAAGTCAGGAACGATTTTTCAACAGGATTAGATGTGAGTAGTTTATTCTTATGTTACTTTAGTCGAACCGTTGAGCTACCCGTATAAATCATGAACAAATTACAAGTTTTTAATCAGGCAACTTTCTAATTCAGCGTTTCGTGTTTCACAGTGATTACATGTATTTTCCTGCAAAAAAACATTTGTGTATCTGTAACACTGCACGAACATTTTTCAAAAGTGTTTGCTGATTGTGACAAATACCTGGTGGGTATGCACAAATATACAGGGTGGTCGCTAGAAAAGCGGAAAATTTGAGGGTCAGATGGGATCATGAATAAAATGCGTGCTTACTCATTTTTATTTTTATTTCTTTACATCATGAATAAAATGTATGATTTTAATAATTTTGAGCATCTATGAGTGTGATATAACATATGCCTTTAAAAAACTTTGTAAAAGTTATTCTTTGTAAAAATAAATAGCTGTTTGACAAATTTTCCGCTTTTCCAGCGACCACCCTGTTGTTTTGGTTTTGCATCATCACGTAGGAACTCGGAGAAATATAGTTAACTGTTCACCGGCAATAACGTATTTAATTGTTTGTTTCTAATACGTTATTAAGTTCAACATAATTAATAGTGTTTTGCTCCTGATTTTCGTTTGTATTCAATGTCTGGTGCATCACGTTGCAGTGTCCAACAGTAGTCAGCAAGCACTGACAGATTACAGTTGCCCTGATATCGTTTTTCCATTGTAGCAATGTCCTGGTGAAAACTGAATGAAACTGTACGTGATGGGCAATTTTGGGTGTGATTTTCGTGATTAGCAGCCAAAATACTGTAAAGAACACCCAGCAGTGTTCAAGAAACTTTGTTGTGCAGTGTAATCAACTTTAATACTTAGTATATTAATCTAATGCCATTTTAATGCACGTTTTATCAACGTCTGTCCTCCATTGTTCTAAGTTTTCATAACGTTATTCTTTGAATAATGTGATAAAGTTATTTCTGTTTTGCACCCCTTCCCTCAGGGTCAGAGCTCTTAGACAACTGATAAAGACCATAAAATTGTCGTGTGACGTATATTTTTTCCCATATGGTTTAGTTCTAGCAGTTCTATGTTGAGTTTGTGAATTTGTAGGGTTTTTTTTTCTTGTGCAAAAACCGTTTAGTCCCGAGTAGTCTTAGGATGATATACATATAATCTAATGACACTAACTTTCGGACAGTACTGTCAGCATTTTTTCTCTTATTTTTGCTGTTAATTATCCAGTGAGATTCCAAAAAGTAAAATCAAGAAAAGAAGACACTTAACAAACTGTTTCTGCGTATGAACGTAAGCTGCTGAATGTCATACATATCTAAAAATACAGAAACATAAAACATATTTGGTGGTTTAAGGAATTGTTTTAGTCCTTACTGAGACAGAGCACATAATAAGTGATTACTATATATCTGCACGTTTTATTAGATGACGCTGATCAAAAGTTGAAATTTAAAGATATTAACTGATGCCCATATAATTAAACTTAATTATGAGCTGCTAAGTTGGTGAGTTCACAAGGAACAAAAGAAAATATACACAGCAACTTCGAATAATACACCTTTTTTTTCGGTGTATAAGACGCACCTCTATTTTCAAGGCTATCTTCAGGGAAAATTTTACTTCACCGTTATTTATTTATTTGTTCAACATCAGTAGAACCTTTCATTATTCGTTAGAATACTTCAAACGTAGTAGATGTATAAATATTTTTACCTTCAGTGTATAGGGTGCAGGGGTTTTGAGATCTTTTTTTTGGGGGGGGGGTAAAAAGTGTCTTATACACCGAAAAATACTGTAATTGATCCAGAAAAGTTATTCGTATAACGATTTTATTACTTTAACTGCTTCTTCATAAAATAACTGAATTTGTTTAGAGGGTTAGGATTGACTTTTTTCCAAGAGATTTATTCAATATGACTTAATTCTCTACAAATCTTACATTCTCTGCTCATCTCTTTCTCTTACGGTGGATGCTTTTGCGCTACACATGAAAGGCTGCGCACGTAGGCAAACACAATATTCACTTTCGAAATGAATGGATAACGGTATATAATAATGGTGATGCCAGATTTTACTTCGCAAGCAGGCTATTTTCCATAAAACCGTTAGAAGTTAGCCACACTATCATTCGCATTACAAAATGCTGCGTAACTTAGGGCATAACAATGTAGATTTATCGTGCGTTATTACTGAGTGTCTCTTTGCACGACTGAAATCCTTGACAAATAGTTTTCACGGTAGGTGGTACAAGTCGATCAGAGCTTTTGCTCTGAATGAAATAATCAGTATCAGACAATTAACTTTTGTAAAGTTCATAAAATAATTTAAATTCGTATATTAATTTGAAGTTTTTCTGTCACTGGGGTCGAGTTCTTTTGCTTATAGTGTAATATAACGACTTTTCAGGATACATAGTTTATTATAGTGTTGCCACTGTCAGAATATACAAGCATTACGTAAAGAATCGACATGTTATGAAAAAGTACAATCCTTTAGGTTCATTGTGAACTCGTCACAGTTAAATTGACTTTTACATCATTCACTGAGGAACTTCCAGTGAAATTAGGAAATTCAATATCGAAAAATGACACAAATCTTGTTTAATGTTCAGACATTCGACTATTCTGCTTCACCTTCTCAGCGAATTGAAACGGTTGTCTTGCTAGCTTTTCCGGAAGATGAGTCTGTTAGCCGTCTTATGGCTGATGTAATAACTGGCTGAAGGTATAGGCAACAGATTTTGAGCGCATATGAAATAGCTTGAGAAAATTAAGTTAATAGCAACAATCCAATCTCATTAATGTTTTTAGAAACAGTTGTCGTGCTTGTAATGTAACGAGGATAATCAAGAGACTGTGGACTTGGACAGACAGAAATGTTGACCTCGACTATGGACAACTTGTGTGTGTTTATTGTAATTATTACAAGGCCGTAAATGGGCATTTAATTATTTTCATAAATTTCGGTCAACATGTTTATACGGTTTTGATTTACATGTGTTGTGTGTTTAAGAATCGAATCCTAAAAACGGATAGTGATTTAGAAGAGGGGGTTTGATTCCTCGACCCGCGGATTATTAGTTGATTGCCCCCACCACCACGTTATGTTGGCCCAAAATGCTAATATTTGCTTCCAGTTTTCAATATGAAATATTGTAACTAAACATTTAATAAAGTATGAGATTTTAACACACATTTGTGTTTGATCAGCGATGATTCAGAACTTGGTGAGAAAAACAATCACGAATGGAAATTATGGAAATGTTACCTGGTTATTCGATTCATTTTACAAAAACAATAGCTAAATTTATTCATTTCCTTCGGGCAGTTCTTTACAGGGCCAGGCAAGGTCAGGTGGCTAAGGCGCTCGAATCGTAATCTGAGGGTTGCTGGTTCGAATCCCCGTCACACCAAACATGCTCGCCCTTTCAGTCGTGAGGGCGTCACGTTATTATCAATCCAATTATTCGTTAGTAAAAGAGTAGCCCCAGAATTGGCTGTGGGTGATGATGACCAGCTGCCTTCCCTCTTATCTTACCCTGCTAAATTAAGGACAGCTCGCGCGGATAGCCCTTGTGTAGTTTTGCACGAAATTAAAAAAGCAAAAAAAAAAAAGTTATCTACAGTGAGTGTTGCGAGAAGGAGAAATTACTAAATACGATGTAATATATTGATCTTTATGAAGAATCAGGTAATTTGAGGGTTAACGTTTAATTTAATTTTTTTTGGCCATGCTAATTAACCTGGTCTGCAGATATTGCCAGCCTACTTCGGCTTCCGTAATACAATTGTTTACCATGTGTTATTATAATTGAGCACTTGTATTCAGGTTAAAAATAAAACGCTCACATGAGAAACATAACAAACCCAGTATATCTGTGAAAGTTTTCAAGTGACATTTCTTCCTTTATTTATGCTTACATTTAATATATGGTAAAAAAAAAGTCAAACGCAGTTCTTTCTTCAGAGCCCCCCGCTAGTACAGCGGTATGCCTCCGGATTTACAACGCTAAAATCAGGGGTTCGATTCCCCTCGGTGGGCTCAGCAGATAGCCCGCTGTGGCTTTGCTGTAAGAAAACACTCTTTCATCAGAAGTTGTACAGTTGTTGTTTTTTTTATAAAAGCACGTGATAATGCACCATGGCTTCCTGGTTAGCTGTTATATCATTTCGTGTTATTTGGTATCATTTTAGCCCGTAGCTATATCAGATACTTCAACGTCAGTTCATCTCCCACCGTTTGTATAATATCAATGTTTACTTAGAATATTATATTGTATTTACGTTAATATCGTGTTCTTGTATTGAAAAGTTATGAATTATAACAATTTTTTTTTCAAATAGCGAGGTTAACAATGATGACCTAAGAAGATCGAAACGTTCCCAACTTTAGTAAGTTATCCAGGCGCGTTAAGGCGTACGACTCGTAATCTGAGGGACACGGATTCGCATCCGCGTCGCGCTAAACATGCTCGCCCTCCCAGCCGTGGGGGTGTTATAATGTGACGGTCAATCCCACTTTTCGTTGGTAAAAGAGTAGCCCAAGAGTTGGCGGTTGGTGGTGATGACTAGCTGCCTTCCCTTTAGTCTTACACTGCTAAATTAGGGACGGCTGGAGCAGATAGCCCTCGTGTAGCTTTGTGCGAAATTTCTAAACAATCAAAGTAAAAGTTTTAATACCTGTACTAGCTGTCTTAGATGCATTTTTGCTTCAAGCTGGTTTCTCGTCACCACAAAGAACACTTGACTGTCATAATGAATTGCTGATTTCTAGTAAGAAATACCTGTATTATATCTAATTATAACGTATATCTGTATAAAAATCCGAAATTGGTTGGCTGGGCTACCGAATTCTCCCTTTTTTATGTATTTTGTTTCTTATTTGTCAGCTCTTATAGTTGCTAAAGCCTACTGAATTCACACCACAGATTTTAAGAAAACTATTATATCGTAAAATCAACGAGATTTCTACATTTGTAAAACGTCTTAATAAAGAATCATTACAGAGAAAGTCTAACTTTGACCTTTTGAACCACTACGTGTCTGATTTATGTGACGTTGCTGATATATTGCATTATTTGTTTTGTTCTTTAATTCTTCGTGGTTAATTGTTGTAACATGCTAGAGGTTTATGGTCATGCGCTATCGATTATACTAACTACTACTGCACTGTTACGAAGGTACACGCTATTTTAAGCTACCATCCAGTGCTCTGCATGCCACGTCATGGTAGGATTAGTTTATCTCTTTCAAAAATGTTTTAGTTATTTCGTTAAAAAACTTTCTAGACTTTTATTTTAAGGTTTTTTGGAAAAGTATAATGAACTTTTCAATGATATTAACAGACTACTGAAGAACCGTAAAGATTGTGCTTTATAGTGTTAAAACTTAGATTGTTGGGTACACTACTGCTGCTGTTATAGAATATAAATTGGCATACATTGAATATGACAAACACGGAGATTGGGGAGTTTCAGCTTTGGAGTTTATAAATGCGAGGAAGGTAAAACAGCGTGGAGGTGAAACATATATACATTCACCAGATTAATTATTTGTCTCGAATATGAACCTAATTATCTTAATATGATGGACCTAGCGTGAATGATAGTATCTGTGTATGTAACTAAAACTCCTTCGCCATCTACTGAGTGGCACCACAAACAGATATCCGTGAAAAAAAACCCGAAAAACTATACCTTGGGGTATTCAAGATTCAGAAGTTAGAAAAATAAATGTGCGCAACCAACCTTGGATTAAGACATGGGCTTACCGGGCTGAAGTCTTGGGTCTCACACTAATTAGGGAGCCTCACGCTGTGACTATAAATGTATTGCACTTGGAGGTTCTGTCTGCAGAGGGCCTCCAAGTTGAAAAGCCTAGGGCCAATAAAACCCTTAATCCGGTCTTGTGTGCGACAACCATTCCTTTGTAATAGAATGTAATTTTTAATGAAAGTATTTTCGCAACAAGAACACGATTTTTACCAGAACTCTACATTAGGATGATTTTTAAATGTAGTATTGAGAACTGTTATTCTTTTAAAAAAACATTATTTTCAATAAGCTGTTCTTCTAATATATAAAAAAATATTAGTTTAATACTACGATTGGTAATTACTAGCAAAACTGGCATCCAGTAGGGCTTCGTTTCTGCTACTATGTAATGTGTGATACTGCATGTAGCAAACAAACCATGAACAGTAGTGTCATTAGGGGAAACAAACGTGCTGTATATCCTCGGTTTCTTGAAGTAATATTGTAAAACCTAAACAACGTTCAAGTGGTATATCATACTTAGTGGTGACCTATTTTTGTAACTTAAATTTGTTTTCTTTAACTTTCAGAATACCTTTGAAATTTGAATCGAACAACGTTAGACTTGGTCTCCGACAGGTAAGCAACAATAGCATTATTTTTCTTGTGAAATATTAATTTTCCACGACTAATGAATGAATTAGTATAAAAACAAACAAACAAACGTTTGTCTTTGTACATAATGGCGATAGTCATTATTTGAACAATCTTCATAATTTCGATGATTGATTTGTGTACTCATTTTGATAGTTGGGATTTAAAAAAATTAGCAGATGAAACATCGTCATGTAACATGTAATCCAAGATGGAAATTTTACACACGATAACTAGTGGCCAGATGGTCTTCAGATAATCCATGTGTTATTTCAGTGTTTCGATCTTCATGTATAGTTATATGTCTTTTCGAGTTAAAATTGAAAGCTGAATTTATTTGTGTCGATAAGAAAGAAAGCGTTGAAGGCTGGAATGACACATTGTGTGAATTAGTTCATGAAAATAGGTAGCAAGAACTACAAAGATACAAGCTTGTTTTGAAAAATTCTAACGCAATCTTTGAGGTGTCTCTAATGGTAGGACCCACATTACAGTAGGAACATGAAATACGGGCTGTGCTTTGTAAAATTCTAACGCAATTTTTGAGGTGTCTTGAATGGTAGGACCCACATTACAATAGGAATATACAGGGTGGTCGCTAGAAAAGCGAAAAATTTGAGGGTCAGATGAGATCATGAATAAAATGCGTGCTCACTCATTTCTATTTTGATTTCTTTACATCATGAATAAAATGCATGATTTTAATAATTTTGAGTATCTATGAGTGTAATATAACATATGGCTTTAAAAAACTTTGTAAAAGTTATTCTTTGTAAAAATAAATAGCTGTTTGGCAAATTTTCCGCTTTTCTAGCGACCACCCTGTATAACGTGGGCTGTGTTTTGTAAAATTCTAACGCGATCTTCGAGGAGTCTCCAATAGTAGGACCTAAATAAGAGTAGGAATAAATAATACGGGCTGTGCTTTGTAAAATTCTAACACGATGTTTGCGGTGTCTTCAATGGTACGACCCACATAACAGAAGGAATACATCATGTACGAAGTTAACGTATCTTCCAGTCTTATAAACTGCGCAAAACAAAAGGGTAGATGTGAGTGGTTAATCCCACCAACGTGTCACGTTCTACAACTTGTGAGAAAGTTTCCTGTACGGCGTGTCAAGAACATTAAGAACATTTATCTTCCGAGTTTATGATCCGTTTCCTATAATGTTCAGAATAAAATTTTAAATATAATGAACAACAAAGGAACGGATTCTTGAAATTTAATACTTTAATTCTCATAATTAAGATAATTAGTATTACACCCTTTCTACACCGTCCTCCGTGTGTTACTAGTTAACAACGCTGAAGTGAAACACCACTTTCCTATATGTGCAACGGTAACTCTTTGGTATTTGTGTCTAATTCAAAACTTGTGATTAGTTTAAAGTGTGTAAAGATCAGATGGAAACTGAGCTTGTGCGTAACGTGATAATCTTGCAGAGAGCAGAAATTAAATGTTAAAAATATAACAACCTTAATGACGCGAGTCTCACTAAATAACTTCTGTGAGAAGGAAGTCCTCATTATTAACGATAAAGCTCTTTTATTAATGATATTTATATACAGGACCTTTTGAACCTTTAGCATCTAAATCTAGGTTGATTCAATATATACAAGTTAAGCCTTAAAATAGTCTGATAACACCGCAGATAATTTGTGTTATGACTTTGAAGCTACGGTTGAATAAAATGGGACGTGGCGTTATAAATACACGGTCAATCCTACTCTTTGTTGTTAAGAGTTAGCGTTTGGTGATGATGACTAGCTGTCTTCCCTCTAGTCGTGTACTGCTAAACTGGGGACGGCTAGCGTAGATAGCCTTCGTGTAGCTTTATGCGAAATTCCAAAACAAACAAAATTGGGTATGAAATTTGAAAGTAAAAATAATTTTAAGTCTAAATTTGTATTAAATCAATTATTGTTTTATAGTGCCGATTTTAATCGCCTATTTATAACTATTGTAATTAATATAACATTTTTGAAGCTGTTTATCTCACACACACACACACACACACACACACACAAGCTAATCAAATTTTGTATACTAGTTATATCGTAAGTATACATAAAAGTTGAATCGAATGAATCAGTATTTACATTATTTCATAGTTTGAACTAGTTTTCATAGAAACAAAGATTACCATACATCTACAATAACCTGCTTCTCTTAGTACATCTATTATATGATTCTTTTTGTTAAAGAGTGGGACTACTATAAATCAGAAACTTATAAATATTTAGTATTTTAATGATAAATTAATTTTTCCTATTAAATAACTGAACATGTTCTGAAAAAAAAAAGTTTCTCTGATAAAATATTTTAACATGAGTAAGATGGTTTAACAGAATGTTTAATGTATAGTGGAGTGAAATAATACAAGTATTAGCTGTGTCTGTTTGAGCTAGTGGTTTCTAAGTTATGTAAAATATTTTTTATTATTCATAAGTAATGCTTATTTTCCTTTTATTGAATTTCATCAAACATATTACGTGAAGAGAGAGGAAATAAATACAACCCTGGAAATTATTTTTGATTTTAGGCTTCAGCTCATGAAAAGGAAAGTGAATTTAAGACTTATTAAAATGATAAAGAACAATAAAATTGCTGCTAAAAACAAAACTTTTCGATTAAAAAAAGAATCTAGAGAGTTGGCCGAATAATGTGAAAGAAAAATTTAAAATCCAAAATCCAGGATTCAATTTCTCGTAGTGGAAAGAGCACAGGTAGTCCATTGTATAGATTTTCACTAAAAGTGTACAAAACTTAGTTATGACAAGATTTTCAAAAGAGCGAATTCGAAAGTGTCCCATTTCTATAGAATTGACATTATTATATTCATTCTGAGATCCAGTTTAAACTTATTTCTGCATGTGACAGATTCGAAGCTTGACTAATGTGTTTAAAATTACGTAAGGCAAGAAAGAAAATAGGCATAGTTTTTAATCTACAAAAAAAAGAGAAAATGTTTGTTTTAAATTATAAGCTAATATTTAAGAAAACAAAACAAACTTAGAGTAGTTTAATATCACTCTCAATGATTTGCTTTTGATAAGATTTTGTACATTTAAGTTAGGTTTGTGTAGCCATCTTTTTACTTATCGGTGCAAAGCTTAAATTGCTTTCGTACTGGTGAAAAGGTAGATTATTTGAGAAAGTATTGAGTTTCTTCAATCACATTTGTTTCTTTATTTTTTTATTCGAGGTCTGTAAGGATAAGTATTCAACACACACGCACAAAATGCAGCTTGTATTCAGTTTTGTTAACTGTACCTTGGCTTATTGTTTTCTGTTTATCATGACTAAATTTATAACTGTGTGCGCATAATAACGCGTTACATTAGATCGCTATACTAAAGTGTAATTCTTTCACAAGAAAGAAAAGACATGAGATTAAATATTAAAAATACGTTAACACTCGTCAGTAAAGTCGCTATCGTTTAACCAGACGATAACTTTTGTGTAAGATGTTCGTAAAATATCTTGTTACTTGTCCAGCTCACCTCGAGTAAAACTGTTTTTTTCATATCACGTAAAATGTGAATAGAACGGATCACATGTATGCAGAGATTTACCATAAGCTGTGTTTTGACAGTATAACAAGTGTTATTGAAAAAAAAATCACTTTATTAAAGTAAAAGCATCTGAAATTCAAATACAAATCTAATTAATTTCGCAAACGGAATCGTAGAGGGTGATCCTGCAAAAAGATGTTGAGGGAGATTGTTGATCATATGCATAAGTTATTGGTGTTAACTTTATGTATTCCGTTTTTACTTAAAGTATACTGTTTAAGGTGTTATGGCTGCAACTCATCAACTTTTTCTTTGTCTACGTTGAATATAAATTGGTCATGAAACTTTTATAGTAAACGTGCTTGCTTATGTGGTAATAGTGTCAGTTGTTAACAAAAATTACTAGGAATAGTTATCGGTTTGACCCTTTAATTCGGTGGATAGAATACCTGCTTGACAGACCGGATTCAAATCTTGGAAACAAAAATTAGATTATCTCACTTTGGTTTAAGTAAAACAAAACTCCTATGACAGTTGCTTCAAATAAATGAGACGTAGTTGTTCAAAGAGTAAGCATATTGTATAGCTATTGTTTTTATTATGCTTGTTAAATTCGGTTGTGCGGTCCATGTACACTTTTAACCAGTTGTAACACGAACTATTACGTAAAATACATGATACATGTTTTGAACTGTACTATCTATTATTTAGTTCTGGAATTATCTATTTAAATAAAGTTAGACTCAGAGAATTGAGTGTGGATTGTATAAAGTTAGTCAACATTGAAGTAAATACTGCTCAAGATAGTTAACACTGCAGATAGGTATGAAATATAGCGATTCTTAAGAATTAGTGGGTGAATGAGGTCCGCTCTCGAGTATAATTTCACATCTAAATTGGGAGGAGGGAAAATTACCGTTGAATTAATGGCGTTTAGAAAAACACATTTTATGTTAATTTAAACAGGTTACTTTTATGATTTATATTAAGATTATTTCAAATTGATAGTCCGGCTCGTATATCAGTTACAAGCAGAAAAATAAATAAAAATTAAAAATCGGATCCTGAAAGTAAAGAATCAAGGCTATAGATACTGTTGACATTATTTACACAAACTACAAACCACTATTTTTGCTGGGTGCTGTTATGTAAATTACATTTTATGGAGTTAAAATAGGGATTTATAGTACAAGTGAATAAAGGATAGTATCTACAACTATATATTTTTACTCTTTTTTACGATACTGTACCAGGTTTTTACATTCCTAATTTTCTATTTGTTTGTTTTTGTTCTCTGGCTAAGGGTTAGTGGATATGGTAACTAACTTTATACATTGTAAAGATAATAAACATACCTAGTAGCTATCTGATATATGGTTTATGATAACTTACTGTAGCTGTTGACTATTTGATCGCATTAGTTTGAGACATGATTTTATTATTATTAATATACAGTTGGAGAACGTCATACAGATTTCTTTGAGAATACAGTATGCATTGATAGTCCTCTGTAACTAAATTTTCTGTACACAATGCATAGAAATGGGTAAATATATACCTAGATTAAGACCTGACTCCAAATAAACATGGCCTGGCATGGCCGAGCGCGTTAAGGCGTGCGCTCGTAATCCGAGGGTCGCGGGTTCGTGCCCGCGTCGCGCTAAACATGCTCGCCCTCCCAGCCGTGGGGGTGTATAATGTGACGGTCAATCCCACTATTCGTTGGTAAAAGAGTAGCCCAAGAGTTGGCGGTGGGTGGTGATGACTAGTTGCCTTCCCTCTAGTCTTACACTACTAAATTAGGGACGGCTAGCACAGATAGCCCTCGAGTAGCTTTGTGCGAAATTTCAAAACAATCAAAACAAACCAATTAAACGAGGATGAAATTTTACCGTTAGAAAAGTAGCCTTTACAAATAAAACATGTACTTCTAAAACATTGCTTTAAATAAACCTTCGTGTTTTTTAAAGTAATTATTCCAAAAATGAGTGTAATAAACTTTAATATTATATATTTTGATTTTTTACACTTTAACTTCATATAAGAGTTGACTCCCTAAAGACACCGATTATACATTGCACAAAACTTTGAGTATCTACGTGCTCTAGTCGTTTATTGTTCTATTACTGGTTGGTAATCCCAATTTCACCTTAAAATTCTTGAAAGAACATCGTATCTATGAAAAAAACAACCTTCAAGGGTTAATGATAACATTGTTTACACTAGAATTATGATGCTTTCATTTATGTAACGTAAATAAGAAACATATTTTTCTACATCCCTACGACCTTTGTGGTATTTTATTTAGTATTCTACAAAAGGTTTGGGTGCAATACATCAAACCGTTTTTGTTGTAGGTTGACAAGAGAATAATAATTATAAACTATCCGGTCGGAGCGGATTTTCTTTTTCTTGTAAGCCTAACATGCGTACTTTTCTGTCTGAATTTTTATATATGTACAACCTTAACATTCAGTAGTAAAGGTTTTAAAGTGTTGTTTAAACTGAATCTTTACTACTTATGATGCTTTTTACCCGAACGTTCTATTAGGATTTTGTGCAGTTTCTTTAGAATATGTTATGAACCACTTACTACAATTTCTGTTGAATTAAAACACGTAGATAGACATACCTTTGCTAATAGGCTGAACATGGGCTCGTGGTTAATGCTCTGGCTACGCAATCTGAGGGTCGCATGTTCAAATTCTCGTTACACAGAATATTCTCCCTCTTTCAGCCGTGGGAATGCTATAATTTTACGATTAATCCCACAATTCCTTGACAAGTCATTTAAGAGCTGGTTGTGAATGGCGTTGGCAATTTTTCTAATCTATCACTGCTAAGTTAGAATGAGCTAGTGCAGATAGCATTATCTATTGCGCGAAATCCAAAACAATTCAGATCATGCCTACACAACTTAACTCGTTTGTTCGTCAGCATTATTGTAAATGACCAAAATTTTATCAGTTATTTAGGTTTTACTGAAGTTTGAGTTCAAATGTTATTGTTTGTAAGTGTTATGGAAATTTTGATAATTGCTGTTTTGTTTGACCTGTTGAACTATTAATGTTTGTTATGCATGTTAAGAAAAAGAAATACTGAATATAAAAATTGAGGTGCCCCCCCAGTGGCTCAGCGGTACGTCTGCGGACTTACACGCTAAAATCCGGGTTTCGATATCCGTGGTGGGCAGAGCACAGATAGCCCATTGTGTAGCTTTGTGCTTAATTCAAAACAACAAAAAATCGAGGTTTCCTTCGAGTATTGAAACGACTTCAATCGAATACGCAATTCTATTACACAAGGTGTCCGAAAACTCTCGAAACTCTGGGCACTTCATCGAATTTTATATAATGTGTTCAAAACACTGCCCTTATTATTCGAAACAAGTTTGGAAAGGTATTTCATTTTCTTTTAACACAGCGAAGCATATTTGTGTCATTGTCAGTGGTTCGAATTTCATCTTGAATTCGTTGTTTCAGAAGTCCCTGATCTTCTCTTTGTACATACGTTTTTAAGCAATCCTCAGAGGAAAATGATTAAGTTCGGCAGCAATCTTCTTCTGGTACCAACATTCTCTGTCACACAGCAGGATTAACTCGACCCTCCCGTGCTTTGACAAGCACTGAGTTAAGTACGTGAAATTAATAAGCTGCAAATTACCTGTAGTTTAAGCCTTTTCTTACACCTTATACATTGTTACGAGAACAAAGTATAGAATCTAGTTTTATCCTTTCAAGTAGATTTTAGGGCTTTTCAATACGAATATATTATTTATAATTACAGTGACGTTAATTATGCTAACTTTAACCAAATTCAAAGGCAAGCTTGAGTAGTAACGTGTTTACAAAATTATTCATTTTTCATGTTTAAACATATAAACATGAAAGTATTTGTATACGTTTTGTTTCCTTACATATATACGTAAGCAGAAACTAGTATTGACTACTGTATACAGTACCGACAACTGATATTTTTACACCACGGTACTGTGTCAAATTATAAATATTTAACGTAGTATTTCATGCACTTAATTGGAGGGGTGCATGTGCAATTGTGCATCACAAATTACACTTTTTACATTCATAAAACATATTTAAAACTTAGACAAACAACAGCCTTCATGTAATAAAACGCAATATTTTCAATGAAAATTGTACAGTTTTCGAAGTTCGTGTTGCCAGCTTGGGTTCATTACTCGCTTCTCTTTTCCCCTTAAGGTAGGAGTTCCATTTATAGCTTTCTGCCCACGTCTCTGGATTATCTTACAATTTCTTACATCACTTGTTACGCTGTTAAATCATTAAAGGACTCCATATTCACTTCTTTGTTTTGACTTTTTTACACTGAGCGCGGACACAGAAATCACTCCTGTGTTTACATCAGTAGGAGGCCCGGCATTGTCAGGTAGTTAGGGCGCTTGACTCGTAGTCTTGAGGGTCTTTGAGTTCTAATCCTTCTCACATCAAACGTGTTGACTCTTTCAATCGTAGGACCGTTATATTGTGACGGTCTATCCCACTATTCGTTGGTGAAAGAGTGGACTAAGAGTTGGCAATGGGTGGTAATAACTAACTGCCTTCCCTCAGGTCTTAAACTGCGAAATTAGGGACGGCTAGCGCAGATAGCTTTTGTGCATCTTTGCGCGAAAATTCAAAACAAGCTATATATAAATAGGCTTCATAATGCTCTGAAATCGTAATGTACGGGTTAATTTGTAACAATAGCGACACCTCTTGGTGAGAAGCATCCGTTTGCTGTTTGAATGGCTGATTTTATTTCCAGTGTTCTGGTGCATTACACCCATTTCATGCAACTAGATGCGAGTTGACCTGTGTTAATGATGCGTATCTCGTCATAGTACGTCCAAGCATTGATGCCTTGATACGATACGAATATAGAAGTTTTACTAACGGTTTGTTATAAAGTTTAACAGTCTTGTCTGTAATATATTTTATCTATATTACTAACATTGTCTTATTTGAATACTTCGTACTTTACAGTTTTGTCTTAATCCGTGATAACGAGGAAATCCACTTGTAGAGAAAAGTATACATGTGAAAACGGCTGGTATGGATAGAGAAAGCACAATGTAGAGGAGCGTGTTGCCTTCTCTACCCATACCAGCCATTTTCACATACGTTTTGTTTTAAATTATCAGGTGTTCAGTTGAACGGCAGTTGATAGTAGAAGTAAATTGTTTTAAAAGTTGTCTATTTTGTTAATGTTTTTGATGAAAGAATAGACATGTTGTACTCAATACTCGTTTTGCTTTACTTTTAGCAGTTATATTTTATTAGAAATTTAAGTATTTTTGTGTGCAAAAATTTGTAATGTTTGCTGAAACCTTGCTAAATTTCGTAAACATGCGTAAATTGTACCGTAGCGCAAGATGTATTAATACAATCGTTTCATGGTCAGGTGGTTAAGACGCTCCACTCGTAATCTAAGGGTCGCGGGTTCAAATCCCTGTCGCACCAAACATGCTCGCTCTTTCAGCCGTGGGGGCGTTATATGTTACGGTCAATCCAATTATTTGTTGGTAAAAAAAATAGTTGGTGGCGGGTGGTGATTACTAGCTGCTTTCTTTCTAGTCTTACACTTTTAAAGTAGGGACGGCTAGCGCAGATAGCCCTCGTGTAGCTTTGCGCGATATTAAAAAACAAACAACAAACAAATGTTGCTTCACAATAAGATAGTGGTATTGTAACGTCATACCTTTAGTTATAAAGTCTGTCTTATAGCTAGGAGTACATTGTTACGGAGATACGAAGCAAATGGTCAGTATCACTTGCATTGTCAGAATAATTGGTCAGTATCACTTGCATTGTCAGAATAATTGTAGAAATCCTGAAGTGTTTGGTCAACATTATCTCGACATCGTGCAGATACTTTACAGGAATTATCGAGAATTTTATTGTTTAGAAAAAGGTATATTTTCAAAGCATTCAGACTTCTCTGTACCGTGTTTTAGAGGTATACTAAAACAGTTGTAACGTACGAAGCACGATTTTTCTTTATAGTGTAAACAGGATTAACTGGATTTCTGAGCAAGTGAACCGACCGTAAGTAAATCATCTTGTGTTGTACGTGCCTGTACCAGCATGATAAACAACAGCATGGAGTCTTCTCGTGAGATATTCTTGAGAACAGGGCATGGATTACATTTCACATTCGCATTAAAGTGTCGTGTGTGCGTGTAATTCATGTGTTTGAAATATTTATATAATATACAGTTACATACTGTTTGGTCACATTTTAACCTGTTAGCGTAACCTTTTTTTTATTGTTTAATAAAATCCAGATAATTCAACTTCTCAAGTTTGGATTGTAAATAGGAACAGTTTCTTTGCACAAATTCTCATACATACTATTTCATTAAAGTATATAATGTATTTTGTTTTCGCTATGTATGTTACTATACTTAAGAGGTTCTGAAGACTGTGCAATACTGAAAATAAAATGATGCAAACCATTTACTTCGTGTTCATGAAATTAGTTGAATATTAGGACTCAAATGATCACCAATAGCTAATGATAAAGCTAATGATAAAAAGCATTCTAATTACTATTAGACAATTCTTTCAAGTCAACTGTATTCATTGCTCGGCTGGTCTTTAGGTCTGATGTATTCAAGATAGCTTGTTTTAATCATCAGTTCATATCAATGGAGCGCAGATATAGCCCTCACGTAGCTTTGCGCGAAATTCAAAACAAACATATTATATCAATGGACAACTCTTGATGGTACTGTAAAAACGTTTAAGTACCGTTGTCTGCTAGAGTAGTTTAAGCTAACTGATATCTTTTAAGTAAAGTTTCATCGTGGAATTTTTAATGACGTTAATTACGTCGTTCTTCAGTACTGAACTTGTCTTTGAAGTTTGTAACAAGTGTAACAAACGTTGCGATATGGTTACCTTTCAAATACATTTTATAAAATGCCTCGTATGTATAGGAGAAAATTTTCGTTTCGTATATTGGCGTATAGTCCATTACACAGGCCTGCGCATTTAAACTTTGTAAAAGTTATTTTGGTTTTAATAATGAATTTTCCGTAATTTAGCCAGGCAGTTGTTGAAAACACGTAAGGACGTTTTTACATACAGCAAGGGAGGGGGAAATTTGGTTATATATTTGAAATTAAGCATAAAGCTCTACACCAGGGTCTGCGCTCTGCCTACCACGGGTTTCGAAATCCAGTTTCAAGCGTTGTAAATCCACAGATATGTCGCCGTTCTACTGGGTGGAGGGGCAGTGGTGTCAACGTTTCAAGCATAACTAATGTGTCACGGTTTTAGTGGAAATCATTCACTTGTGTAAAAGTGGTATGTATGACGTTTTTTTGGAAAAATCTTTACGTGATGGTGAAAATGGATATTTTTTTTGGATTCGGCGTACAGGAATTACTGCAGAACATGAAAATTTCGAGACAATAACAACAACGCAGGCCTGTTTTACCTTTCTAATTGCTGTCAGGTTCAAATGTAATAATAATAAAAGTATCGATGCGAGTCAGTGTTTCTAAACACGCAGTTTTGCATTACGAGTAGAGTAAACTGAAATATTTTCAGCGTCGTCGAGACAAATATTCGCATATTTCGTTACAATATTGCCTAATGTTTGTGCATATTATATATATTTTCGAGCTATAAGAAACTTTTACACAGTTGTTAAACTTGTCTCTGACACCGGTAATCGGGTTATTAAATAGAACTTCTTTTGTGATTTTTACGCTTTTTTGGTTTTGTTTTGAATTTCGTCCAAAACTACATGAGAGCTATCTGCGCTAGTCGTCCATAATTTTGCAATGTAAGACTAGGGGAAGGCTGTATTTTCTTACCAACGAATAGTGGGATTGACCATCACCTTATAACATCAACGGCTGAAAGGGCGAGCGTGTTTGGCATGACTGGGATTGTTACGCTTTTCACAAGGATGGTGATAACTGAGTTGCTCAGTACTTTACCTTTTATTTCTGATGGCAACAGTTTTTGTTTTGTTTTTAAATACTACTTAGGGTAACTGTGAAGCTAGGTGATGACGTCACGTGTATATGCTTATAATCTTGGAAATAATGGTGGTAGGACACGTTTTTGCTTTCATAAGGTTTACTGAATTATTTTTGAAAAGGATATTACATTTATAAAGCTTTAGTGTTTTAAAATTTTAAAAGTCAAAATGAATTTAGGATTGTGGCATTTACTCACAGCAGAAATACTTTTTGTTTTCATTTGCCCGTCTTTACATAGATCAGTAGGAAGGAAAAAGTCTTGTAGAATATTTGTCAGAGTCGTAATATGGTTTAAGATGTGACGTCGATATGGTCATCTGTAACTGTTCACGGTAATTCGAGATTTGCCAACCCATAGAGCCCATTACACGAATATCGATTGACGCTTATCGTGCCTGTGCATTCTATTCCTTTTGTCGGATTCGAGCGTTTTGTGCAATTTGAGCATTAAAAGAAAAGACCTTGATAACAAAAACAACAACAATAGAAAACCATCCTGGCCAGCTGTCTCCCACTGAGAAGAAAATAGCTGTTATTATGGTATTTATAGAATAAAGAGATGGCCAAAAAAAAGTCACTATTACTTGTGATTTATTGTGTACGTTTTGTATAGAACGAGGAAATTATAGAGATGTCACCTTGGCGCTTAGAAATCGGTTATGACCTCATTGTATAATAAAATCATAACTGTCACCTTTCATAGCGGTTTACCCAGCAAAGGCAGTTGACATGCGATCAAATATACGCACTCCGAAGTTCTTTAGTGTGAGTTCATTAAGGTGGTGGTTCAGATGCTGTTTAATGTGGTACTGTAGCTAAAGTTCCCCTCCTACTCCGGAAAATCCTCATCTTGAACATTTCTGAAGTTCTTAACTGTGGTAAAGTAATTACGGCTATGCTCAGACAATTTCCATAATGATAGTGTGAGACTTGTATTTAGATGTTCTAAATATGGTATAATAAGTGCCAGTGTGGATATTTGGAGTGATATTTTTTTTTTATAAAAAGTGAAGCTTGAAAGGATGCAAATCACAAGATCATTCAGTTGACACTGTGTTATGTATTGAATTAACTCCATTTATTTGAATAACGAATATATATATATATATATAATGTGCGTGTGTGTGTGTACGATTTATAACGTTTATATCTTGTATAAAATAAGTGAATATTCTTTTTTTTTCAGCATTTGTATACAAAACTAATGGAACAAGTTACGACAGTATTTAAATGAATGATTTTCCACTGTCGAATAATAAACGTTTGAAAACATCATCATTTGATAGTTTTCTATGCATTTTGAAGTCTACAGAGCAGTTAAAGTTAATTGTTATAATAACTTCAGGTACCCTGATGTTATAGAACGTCTAAAATGACTTCATCTGAACAGACCATTATAAGGCTTAAATATCTAAACCTTCGGCGCTAAACATATTTTATAATACTGTACTGAAGCCACAAGTTGATTTTTGTCATTTGTCGTCTTCAAACGAAGTAATTTTGATCGTATGTTTAAAGGTGTTCTAAATAAACAGTCAATGTGTGTTCCGGTTGAACAGTGGTAAGTTTACGGTCTCGCATTGCTAAAATCAGTGTTTTGATTTCGCGTCTAATGTGACTTTGTTAATAAAAACAATAGAAAAAGATGCAAATCGTCTTGCATTTATTTCATTAGAAAAGTTGCCCTACTGTTGTGACCTTTGGGCTTTGACGTCCCTGTTTTCACCCTCATGGATTTCAAGTATGTCACTCAGTCATAGAACATGTTCATTAGTTTTTCATAAATGTTAAAACAGATAAAACATTCGTGTTTAGCTTCTTCATAATGGTAACTGTTGAAGTTATGGATTCACTTGTGTTTCGATATAGCTGCTTAATAACATGAATACTACCCAATTTTATATTTAAGAGTATAAAAAAATGGTGTATTGGGAGCACTTAAAAGTAAGGAAACAAGGTAAGAATGGGCGGGTTAACATTACAACACTTTGTGGGTTTTTTATACGGCGTAACCTCAAATTAAGTAAAGTCATCGGTCTATCCATTCCTACTTGTGCTCTTTGTAACTATGAAATTGTTCAATTTAAATAAACGATGTATTTAGCTAAATTTCTCTCTTTCAGCAAACAAGTACAGATACATGTATGTAATCAAATACGTGACCACAATGAAATGCATGATATCATGAGGGCGATGTTTATTGTGAGACAAGAAGCTCCAATATTCATACTTTGCTTCTGGGGGACATTGTAGTTATCTGTTGGGTCATAAGAATAGTATTAAAACAGCTGATAAAAAATATGTTGGGTATTTAGAAAATATTAGTTACTGATGCATCTCGGATCAAGCCTATAATTATATCACAGTTCAAAGTGAAACATGAAGTAGGAATGGGCGAAACGATGTCTGCACCGACTTTGATGTTGCATCTTGTCAAAAACCACCAAGTGTTTTAATGTTAATTTGCTTATACCAACATTGTTTCCATAGTTTTCGGTACTCCAATTCCTATTTCATTCTTTCTTATTTAAACATTTCTTACACTTGTCTCGCAGCTTGTTTTTTAGTTTTAATAAGTCTCGAAAGTGACTGAACTCTAGACCTGTCCTGTTCGTAGTTTTTTCTTAGAACTGTCTCTCGACATTGTTTGATTTTTGTTAATATCTTTACCATAGTTTTTCTTCCATCTAGCCAGGATGACATCCTTTTCTTTGGCTGTATTAACAACTAAGCAGTATTTCGCATGTTCAGCATTATTGCTTCAAACTTTACCTCTATTCTTGCACTAATGCTCTTTTCCTTGGAACAAAACTTTCCAATGTTATTAACATAAGAATGTTTCTTCCGTTTTATTTCCTTGAAAGAAGTATTTTAAAAGTCGCACTTTTTGAAGTACAACCTCAGATGTCACTAGGTTAGATTTTGTTTGAAAACAATACATAGGTAAATTATACAACTTAACGTTATTGTTTTTAGTCCAGAGCACTCGAGAAAAGACGAGTGGTAACGTTCGTCTTAGGAACCGACTGTTATGACAAAATTGCTATGTTCAACATAGAACCCAGATTAATAGAACTGAAAACTTCGCTTTCGAAAGTTAGATCACAGTTAGAACTTTAGAAAAAGATAATTTATGTTGTCCACCTTTGTTTTTAACTCGGGGGTTTCCAACCCATTTTGAGTTGTCGACCCTTATAAAGTTGCCATCGACCCCCAGATTTGTTAGAATATTAATTGTGAATGACAGTTCATAGTCGAGAAACTTCAATATATATTCAACCTTTATTCGTCATAATACAATCGTTAAGAGTCTCGGCATGGTCAAGCGTGTTAATACGTGCGATTCGTAATTTTAGGGTCGCGGGCTCGACCAAACATGCTCGTCCTTTTGCCGTGGGGGCGTTATAATGTGACTGTCAATCCCACTGTTCGTTGGTAAAAGAGTAACCGAAGGGTTGGCGGTGGGTGGTGATGACGAGCTGCATTCCCTCTAGTCGTACACTGCTCTTGAGTAGCTTTGCGCGAAATTCAAAAACAAACAAACAAACATCTAAATCTAGGTTGATTCAGTATATTCAGATAGCACCGCAGATAACTTCTGTTATGACTTTGGAATTACAGTTGAATAAAATCGAAATGAAATTTTATGGGCAGATAGCCCTCGTGTAGCTTTGCGCGAAATTCAAAACAGACCAAATCGTTTTCGTAAACTGTTAATAAGTTATGAAGGAAGTTTTGGATGGGGTAGAAGATTCAATATTGTTTGTTTGTATATATAAAAAAAAGTATATAAATTATTGTTTCTAATAACTATTTGTATTAACTTCCATTTTACATTGTATTATTGTTTGTATATTAAAATATATTTGTATTAAGAAAGTTGTTTTGAATTAAGCACAAAGCTACACAATGGGCTATCTGTGCTCTGCCCACCACGGGTATCGAAACCCGGATTTTAGCGTGTAAGTCCGCAGATATACCGCTGAGCCACTGGGGGGCAGTATTAAGAAAGAAAATTGTATGAATCTTGTAGGCAAACTTCGTAAATTTGATACCATCTCTACATATGCTTTCTAACTTTAACTTAGAACTTGAGTCGGTTTTAGACTATTTAAATTTGTAATACGTAACAATAAGATCTAGTCGTCCGAGATAACTTTTATAATACGTGACAAAAGTAACAAATATTTTTATTTCTTGCTTTTGGAGTTAATATGTTATGCAGACATATTATACTGATTTTGTAATTATTCCCGTGGTTCATAGCACGCGCACATTTAACTGACGTCAGGGCAGTACAACGTCAAACATCTCATGTGACGTAAGTTTAGAGTTTGCTTTCTAAATAATAAACAATACTCATGTAAAACGGTGAGAGTAGGTAAAACAGGTAATCCCTCCAGGCGGCCTTCGGCTTCCTTTTGGGGAAGTTAAAGTAAGTTCTCTGTTATATAAAACCTAAGTAGAACGGGTAGCATTGCTTGTGTAAGAGTGGATCGTATTGTTTATCGAAATGTTATTTTAAAATGACTCCTCAGCAGGTCATCATAACTTTACCATACTATATACATCGTTTCCTTTTATAACAGTATCAATGTAATAACTGAGTCGCAAGTTTTCTAAATATCTGTAAATATTATAGCAAATTGTTTTAAATTCTTGTCATTCTTTCTTATGTTTCTTTTCTATTACATAACGTTAAAACTAAAACAATGGTGTCGTACAATTTCACCGAGGTGACAGTTTGAAACGGAGTATTCATAAGTATTATTAACTGTTAATAATTAAAAAAAATAATAATTCTGGTGTAAACTATGGTATAATTATCCCCTGAAGTTAGTTTTCGTGTAGAAATTTGGTTTTCCTATAACAAGCTGAAGTGTAGAATGAAACAAGAAGTACTAGCCAATAGATAAAGACACTAACCATCACAATTGGAACTAACTTCTGCTGTAACAGTTATACTTGTACCCATATTTCTTGTGTATGCACTGATTTTTTTTATGCACGTTTGTTGTTTTAGGCTAATGTTTACAATTTATACTTTGTTACTAAATCCAGATGCAAGTTACGTTTTGAAACGTTGTATTAAGAAACAAGTGAAGAAAAAAAAACTTTTCAAAAAGTAAGTAAATGTATGGACGAAAAATATTAAGATAGTAGGGATGGCATTTGCATCATTCCAAAAAGAATTTGTAAATAGAACCAATCATAAGTGAGTTTAATTTTAGAATTTTTTGTGTT
The DNA here is from genome assembly GCA_011833715.1 of Carcinoscorpius rotundicauda. NCBI lineage: Eukaryota > Metazoa > Arthropoda > Merostomata > Xiphosura > Limulidae > Carcinoscorpius > Carcinoscorpius rotundicauda. The sequence goes on along the minus strand of CM022406.1, from coordinate 35,849,848 downwards.
AACATTTTACTGCACTGTATATCTGGTTAACCTAGTGAAACATTGTAACCGTAAATTTTATACATGTGTATCCTATAATAAACAGTTTGTAAAGTGAAAATGAGTTGTACGGATGTGAACATAACTCGGAAAGATAAAAAACAACAACAAAAACCTGTTGAAAACAATTTAGTTTTTTTGGAATGTCACTGCACTGTGCAACTTTGTTGGATTTTTATAGACAATTCAGAAGAACTCTGATTTAACGTAACCTTTTAATACGTATCATACACCATTGGTAACGTGCTATGCATTTTAGGGTGTAATCAGTTCTTACATTTTTACTTCTGAGTGATAAGATTTATGCCAATGTTAGGTAACTTGTGTAGGCTTCCTTTTATTATTATCATTGGAACTGCGCATTCACATAAATACAGGGTGTTCGGAAAGTCACTGTGCACTTATATATCTAATAATGGACGTGTTTCAACATAGAATATAGGAGGTAAATATGAATGACAATTATAAACAATGTTAAAAGTTACCCCTCCGAATACGTGTTCGACGAGCCATATACGTTCTTCAGTTGTTAAAAACCATATTGAGATCAAAATCTGAAATATAATAAGATATGATTACAAAACTGCACCGTGAGTTTTCGAACACCCTGTATTAATAATACGCAGTGATATATCAACCGTACTCAATAACGATTATATTGAATTTCATCAGAAACGTAGAATAAAGAATAGAATATATTGTGTAAATAAAGAGACTGTTTCAACAAAATGGTGTAACTGAATTTACAAACATTATAAGATTTCTGTTATTTATAGTTTCATTCTCTTCGCTTGGATTATTCGGACTATATTTCTCTGAAAAATATCAGCTCTGTAATCAGATTCGCGTTTTCGCAGAAATTGAATCATTGTTTTTAGGAAATTAAAGATTTTCTTAACTTGCATAAACGTGGATAGATGTTTTAATCTTTACTTTTTACTCTTAAAAATGATTCACACAGATAACGAGACAACAACCATGTTTGTAATACTGGCAGTTTGCAATCACGTCTGCGGATTGAACTATTTTACTTGGATCACTTCGATAAACGAGGGAACAAGGGCCTGGTGTTAAGTCACGTGATTTTCTGAATCGCGCGTTCGAATCCCCATCACCGAACACACTCCCCCTTTCAGCTGTGGGGATACTATAATGTGATGGTTAGTCTCTCTGTTCGTTGGTTGAAGTTTCCCAACACTCTGCTTTGCTACTTCCCTTTAATGTATCAGTGTTAAATTAGACGGCTAACTCAGATAGCCCTCACGTAGCTGTTCCGGAATTTCAAATTAAACCTTACCCATTCGATAAACAGGTTGGGCTTTATAGTCGAATAACTCAAACGTTCTATTAGTGTACATGGTACAACTGGGATCTTTCAGATATATGGGCCTGACACGCGTTGAAAACTTTTTTTGTGTGTGTGGAAGTTTGAGGGTATAGAAACGAATGTTGTATTACATTCGCAGATTCTCTGTATTGAAACTGACTTTAAAACTGGGAACATTTACCAATCCGAAAAGATTATTGGAGCTATTTCAGGAAGTATAAAAGTCAATGTTTATAAATCCAAACAGATTGTTTCAGAACTGTATCTAAACTTATGAACTTTTACATAAATGTTACTCAGACATTTATATGAAAGGTACATATGTAATTCATTATCTTTGAAGAACCTAACTTCCAAGACTATACTCCCCTGAATAACTTTTGTACCATTAGAATATACCAACGTTGTATCTGTGCCTCTGTTTCCTGTATATACAGTGATGCTTTTTTTATGTACGTTTTTGTGTTAGGTTAATGTTTACCCTTTCAGAATAACTTTTCTTTATGCTTACATGTATTTTGTTTCTTGTTGCATGTGTTATAATCTTGAGTTTTAATACGTAATATATCGAGTTTGCTCGCATCGCCGGTCTGATGCTTGTTAAATGTGCTGTTCTTTTGACTGTAATAACATATGTACGTATACAACCAAATATAGACGTAATTTTGACTATGCATTTACTTATATTTTATGAAGTTATTCTACTTGGGCCAGGCTTGACTTTTTTATCAAACTAAGGGAACTCGTTTTTCCTCATCAATATTTCACTAGTTAAAAGGAAATCGCAAGCCATTTCGACAGTTTGTTAGTCAGATATGTTTAGTAACAAAACTGGAAATACTTTTCGTGCCTTACTTGCCACGACTAATTGTATACTAGCGGCGATTTTATCAGACTGCAGAAAGTTTAGAAATGCTGTTAAGCTATTTACGGTTGTTTGGAACAAATCTTATGTTTACAGTGACGTAATTTTGAAATCACAATTAATGTAGCATGTTCCGTCGTATTAAAAATATGTGTATACGTTAGCCATAAGGGCCGTCGTGGCCAAGTGGTTAGGACGCTCGATTTATAATCTGAGGGCCGTGGGTTCCAGTAACCGTCACATTAAACATGCTCGTCCTTTCCGCCGTGGAGGTGTTATAATGTATCACAGTCTCACTGTTCGTTGGTAGTAGAGTCGCCCAAGAGTTGGCTGTTGATGGTGGTGATTAATTGCCTTCCCTCTAGTTTCGCACTACTAAATTCGGGACGGCTAGCTTAAATAACCCTCGCATAGCTTTGCGCGAAATTAAAAAAACACACACACAAAAATAAGATGTAACCTTATCAAATTAGCCTTCTGGTTGTTGCTGAAGAAACAACTTTCAAAACCACCACAGGATTTCTTTTCTTTTTTTAATTTTTTTTTTGTAGGCTTCCACTGCAAAAATGCAAATCTTAATGTAGCGTGAAAATGTTTGTTTTTTTGCTTATTTCTACAAATTTATATTTACTTAAAAACCACAACCCCATTACCTTTACTCGGTGTAGTAATTTTAAATGCGCTTACAGTTTTTTAAGCTTTTCAATTCCCTGATTTCGCCCTGACTTTATACTGTTATTTTATCCCTAGGTCTAACATTGTAACATCCCGAGGGCACAACCAGTGAGTAACTTGAGTTTTAAATCTGTTCAGTGCATCAATTTTTTTTAATTTTTTTTTTCAAATTTGACAAAGCCACTAGAAAATTGTAACACTGAATAAGACCCTTTTCTCATCATAAGATAGATTGTAGTTTCGTACGTTATGAATTACATCATTTGAGTGTTGGGAAAACTTGTATTCAAGTGTATGCCTTTTAAGGCCATTGAGTTCAAGCAATTATTGAACTCTTATTCCATAAAAGTTGCTTATTGCAACTTTATATCATGGGTTCAGGGAGCTTACCCAATTTTTTTCAATTGCTACTGGACTACTTCTTATTGTTTCTTTAAAAGTTTAATGTAACAAGTTTTATTTTAATTTACAAGCCCGAAAACTTGTTTTGTTAGTTTTTTTTTCTGCAGTTACGTTGAGAAATTTGTTGTCAAAGGAGAAACTGTAACTTCTGTGTAAATAGCGCATGCGTGATGCCAAGTTAATATGGCATATTCTGGCCCTATTGAAATTTAGCAAAACTGTCCAATCTTAACAGTTGCAGCTAAGAAACACAGTAACGAAACTTATCGCTATTCTGCCTTGATCTTCTAACCTTTAAGTGATATTGAAGTCTTTATAATATATATCTACTCATTCTCTTATTGTTTCAAATAGAAATAATGCTCTTGCCACTATGTATACAAGTCGTGCCTGAAAAAGGAAGCACATTACGGTAATATAATAGTTAGGTAAATAACGATTTATTAGCGGTGAAAATTACTACAAAAATGTTACTCGAAACGGCTGTTATGGGTATTAATACTTTTATTGATAAACAGATAACAACGTTTCGACGTTGCTTGGTCATCTTCAGGTTAACAATGAGAGTTTGCGACTGACCGTTGCCTGGGGCATAAATGTCTTAGGGACGAGAGTATATACGTTTATGGAATTGTAAGAGTCGTTGCAGTTGGATGTTAGGTTATTAATTAGTATAGTTATGAAGGTATTCCTCTGTGTTTGATTAATTTTTGGTTTTAGTTGCATAAATAGGGCTTCTTTAAATTTAAGATTTTCATATTTGTTTTACTACTTAGTATATTGGTGTTTTCTATAGTTATGTTGTGATTAATTGAGAAACTTACTACATGTTTTCAGAAGACAGAATAATGTACTGTCAAAGCATGCACGTTCCTTCATAAATAAATCACTTTATTATACCTATAAATCGTTGTTTGCGTACTTATTCGTTTAAATAATGTTCAAGCGTTGTTACCTAATATATGACTGATTAAAAGTGAACTTTTACAGTTTTAGTTGACAATAACCGACCAACGTGTCGTATAATCATTGTATAGATTGAGGAAATACATCGGAAACCGTTATCAACGTTCGGTTTTCACCTTGGACGTCAGGCCCAACTGTTTTCTTAACTTTGCCGTTCCATTTTATTCATAACGTGCAGAACGTGATATGAATTAAAGAATGTTCACGTCCTACATTTGTATCAGAAGATAGAAGCTCATTTTTATTTGTGTATTTGGAAGAGAAATTTATTCCGTCTCCAAAGCCATTTGAAAATATATAATATATTAATGAATGTTAACTGGCAAATCATGTTATTTACTGTTCGTGATTACATTCTTTATACCAATATCTGACAAGAAAAGTTATAATAATATTAGCTTTATGTGTAGGATAACTTTGCTGCTTACGACTACAAACCAGTTTTCTCGTATACGCTTATCGATTTTGCAACGGTGATTTTGGTCAAAATGCTGCTTAATGCATACTAATAATTATATAGTTACAAGTCGGTATTTTTAAAATAGAGGGAGGATACCTGTATTTTAAATGTGTTAAGATGCTCGGATTTCTTGTGTATTATACCACTGAAAGACTACAGAGTAAAATAATTAGTTTGTGTATTTGAACTTACTTTGAAAGTCCGTGCCAATTTGGAGTTTTACTTCAAAATAGAAAAAGAGAAGATAGCAAATAAATAGATAATAGAACTGACCACGCTGTTTATCAAATTATCTTTGTATGGCGTAGAAACTGACATACGCGAGGTTCCGTAACAGTATATTTTATTTCAAATTATTGAGTTCTTTAAAAAGCTGTACATATAGAAATATTTTTGTTGAAATATTCTGTATTAAAATTCCGAGAATCTGTATATAAATATTGTTACTAATAATCTCTAATTACTAGGTTTATGACTCGCTCACTACATGCAGAATACAGTTCCATACTGACTTGTAACTTTGTCACAGTTTCAATCCTCTATCACGTCCATGATAATAGTTTTGTGGAATTTTACGCAAAACCTCACTAGAACTATCTACGTTATCTATAACTAATTGTGAAGTGAAGGCCTCCAGTCAACATCGTATCTTGGGCTGCTCTTTACTAACAAATAGTAGGATAGACCATCACACCATAATACTCCTATGGCTAAATAGACAAGCATGTTGAGTAACAGGTTTCGACCCTTTAAATCGCAAATTGCTAATCAAGTGTCCTAACCACCAGGCTATACAAAACAACGCTTATTTTGAAATGTTTAAGAATTATAATTCACTGACAGTTTAAAATTTCGATTGTTTTGGTACCAGAGAACATAAAATTGTGGATGTTTCGTCAACAATTTTTGTTCAGTCTACATCCGATCTTTTACGTTCCTTTCTACACCATAAAGCGTCACAAGCATAGGAAAGATGCGTACAATGTACGAGATTTTCATTTTGAATCTTAGAGAGATTTTCCGTGTAGTATCTGATGTCATAAACGTAAATAGTAGTGAATTGACATCGTAGTCGTTTGTTCTGGTTTTAGGATTAATTGAATTATAATCGTTACGTTGAAATTTTACATAGTATTCAACTATTACTGTTCTTCTGTGGTTCTGTTTCTTAAAAGTTTATTTGAATTGTCAAAAAACAAACAACAAAGTACAAAATAATTTTACATGATTTGCAAAGATACGGCTGCTAATTTTAATGTAGAACAGGGTACTCTTCGTAAATTATATTTATTTGTTGTAAGACAGTGACATTTCAAACTTTATTTTTAATATTTATCAGATTTGGCCTGAACTTGCACACTAACCTGATAACATTAAATGTGTTTGCCACGGTCATTTGAAACGTTTCATGACACAAACTTGTTTGTAAATCTATTGAAAATTACTCTACTAAAAGAAACATTTTAAAGCGTTCATGAATGCTTACGACAGTTGCAACTGTTCTTCTATTAAAATAAGCACTTTTAGATTATTTTGCATGTTTGTTTCTGTTATTGCTTTTGTATTAAAAAGTCAAACTTAAAATTGCTTATTAATAAGAGAATGGTGAACATTATCAAAACCTTTATTACAGAAGAAAGATAAATTCACATTTTAGACATGTACAAGTTTTATAAAAATTGTTTGGTTGATCTTTAAGTTATAAGATGATGAAGAACTAACGCACATACGGGTTACAGATACGTTTTTGTATTGAAAGTAAAGCTGATGGCTGAAGACTTATGATACTTGTTTAAAGGCATATTTCAGAAACATTTTGAGGATATTCTATATTGAGTATATCGGGAATCAGTCATTTCGAGTATAATGTTTCAATGCCATCATCCTGGTTATTTGATACGAATCCTAAGTTGTTGGTATATTATTGATTAGTAGCTATAAACCTTTCTCGTGGAAATGAGTGAAGGAGACCCATTTCACCTCAGTTTAGCTTTCTAATACTAACCAACGTTTTTGTTTTTGTCTGAAGTGAAACCTGAAATAAAGTTGTGATTATATCGGTGTAGAAAAATCCTGTATGGTCGGATGTAATGCTTTCAAAAACGTTAACCGTTACAAAGTCTGAACATCTGTTTTTTTGTTTTTTTTTGCTCGGAGCACCTCTTGATGTGGCGGGAGGGCCTTCCTAGGAATGTTCAGCCTGTAAGTTTATCTTCTCTGCGATTCAAACATCTGCGTATGATGGCAATGCGTAAAGGGATTATAATGATTGAGGTAGTTGAATGGTGTCTGGATCTCTGCAGTTCAGTCATAACTTGGAATTTCTATATACAGGGTGTTTGGAAAGTCACTATGCAATTATATATTTATTAACAGACATGTTTCAATATATAATACAGGAGGTAAATATGAATGACAATTATAAATAGTGTTGAAAGTGACCCCCGTTGGCATCAATACAGGCTTGGATCCTTCTTATATTGTTTATAAACACCGCTATCAGTTGCTGGCTTGAAATATACTGAATAGACATATGATTACAAAACTGCACAGTGACTTTCCGAACACCCTGTACTATAGGTTTTTGGGTCTAGAATGGTCTTTCCAAGGTCAGTCGACCGGTTGCTTGTGGTTTCACTTAACTGGGTGCTAATTATAATTCGTCTTTAGTACACAATGCAAACAAAACGAAACCATGTATTCTCTGTGCTGTTCTATGGTTTGAGCTGCTTGCAGCTTAGAACGTCTTATGGTAGAGTAGAGATCAGCTGACAGTGAACTTGTTTTCATAACAAACTTAACGACAAAAACAGTCAAACCAGGAAACGACTTCGTGCCTGTCGACTGTATTTGTACACAGTCATTATTTTCAAACAATTCCTGTTCCTCGATTTCTGACACTCTTTAGAGATTATATTAATAAAATAAGTTAATTCACTAGGTTATGCCATCTATGCTGCTCACAGGATTTTTTTCTCAAGTTTCTTGGTTGTTGGGTATGCAGTTTTACTTGTCCAGAAATGTTATGCAAGCTAAACGGTACACTAATTATATCTTCTCACTTATTTTTTCTGCAGGTTATATAATCACTTTACGTCTGTTTATTATCAGTTACCTTGGATATCTATAAACTACTAACCTCATTTCCAGTGTCATCCTTATTTGTACATTTTTGTTCTGGGTTCATGGTCCTGTCGGTATCCGAGGAAACGGTTTCGTGGTTAGGCTTAGTGCTAGTTGGCAGGAGATTTGAGACGACCGCAACACAAGTGTTTCCAGATCATCAGTGATTAGCGGTATATTTTGCGCAATATTCGGAACGAGGAAGTTGGTCCCGACAAGGTTCCAACATTGGCCATTGTTATACGATTTATCGTTTTCTTCAAAGGAATGGCCCACCAGTGTATGAACATTCCAGTTACAGTTGCACAGTGATGAAATTATTTTAGACATGCTGTATTTAATTCACGACATTGGACAGTTTATTGGGAAACTTTAAAATTGTACAGATTTTATCGTGGTTTTGGCTATTTAAAGGCCGCAGTTAAAAAAAAACAAAAAACTTTGTAAAAAGAATGTTTTATGATTGTTCTTACTTTCACAATATAATTTATCTTTAACTTGTAGTTGTTGAACGCTGGAAAAGAGGAGTGTATAATATTAATGTTCATAACACGGGAAGGTTCTTATACGTAACTGTTTAGTACCAGTTACGTTTTGTTTTGTTTCTTTCTACGAACACGAAGACCAGTTTAGCACAAAAACGGTTGACTCTTGTTGGTCAGTTGTTACGTCGTCTGAAGTTTCACGCAGAAGAATAACAAGACATTAATAAAGAATGTATATGTCCATCTCCTGGGCGCTTGAACTTATTCGCTACTATATACGCTGCTCAGTTATTATATATTAAGTAGTTAACAGTGCTCGACCCGAATCGCAACCTGGTGCCCAATATGTTTGCCCTTTCAGTCGTTGTAAAGCGAGATCTATCCCAAAAGTTGGAGGGTACTATTGGCTGATTGCATTCTTGGGGTCGGCAGTTCAAATCGGGTGAGGTTACGGATAGCTTAATTTTGCCTTCGCCAATATATTCCTGAAATGATGTATATAACTCGCTTCTTTAATTTAATAACAAGCGTACGAAACTAGAAAATAAAAAATACAAATAAAAATAGTATGAGACACACCTTCCCTTACCCCCCATAAAATAATAAATTGCAACAATTCTAAATCGGATGACATGCTTAAAACTCCGAAGATGCAAACAATAAGAACGTCTAAGAAACATTTGAACGTCCTGTAAATTTACTAGATTGCAAGCATTTATTATTAATAAATATTACACTTGCCATGTAGTTTGGATTTAGTCTTGTTTGTGCAGTTTGTTTTTTTGGTGATGCTGTTTGAAAGGTAGTGGACAAGTGAACTTACTGGCTTCATATTTGTTTCAACCAAACCATTCTCATACTATGCCAGAAGCATATATTCCTAATGAAGTCTATATCTGGAATCAGCAGGGTAGGAATGGGGAACGTAGAAATGTGACGTGTGACCAGGAAACAACTTGTATGGGAACCCAACAAAATATTGATGTATTATCTACAAATCTCGTAACCAGTAACCAATGCGAAGTATTAACTAGTGATACTCACCCATTCCTGGCTTTAAAAAAAATCCATAGATTTTAACAAATTTACTAGTGATAAAGAAAGTGAAGAAAAAAATGTTTATTTTTATTGTTATACACTTCATATTTTATTCATTTTGCAACCTCAGTTATATCGATGAAGTCGTTTAACCTCAAAATATCAAGGCATTAAAGCCTCTCGTTCTTGGATTATAATACGTAACTGACTTTATGCGTACCATTTTGAGAGGGAACGCTGTCTCTCTCATACATGTGAAGGGCTATGCTTATATATAGACAGACCCAGATTGTTTTCTTTAGTCTAACAACTTGCTGTATATAGGATCTACTACACTGTATTTGAGATTTCATTGCTTTCCTTCACTCTGCCACTACAACTGGTGAGGGGAAAGTTACCGACATGTTTTGGAAGGTGCCTGCTTCATCTGAGAAATAACTTTCCAAATCATCTATGTCGCGCGCGCAAAGTGGACCCTGGGCAACTGCTTCTTTTGCCCATTAAATAGAACGGTCATGCTCATGATTCAAGGCTTAATACCATGAAAAGATCTTGCACAAGCGATTCTTGTACGATTCTGTCACGTTGAAAGTTTTTAACGAACACACCTATCCAAAACATCTTTAATACGATATGCATCAAGGCTTCCAGTAATCGAAGGGTTTTCCCGAATCGATTCTTGTACAGTTGACTTTATTATCATTATTTTCTTAAAACAATTGACACCTTAGATATTCGAATGTTTACTGTTTATCCTACAAATGGTATGCTCCAAGGTTTTCATTCAAGTAATCAAACGGAAGTATGCCTGTTTTACTAGTTGCCATAACAGTCACGAGACAATTTTGTAAACAAAATGCATGTACTTGCTGTAAACATAGATTGTACTTTTACCTGTAACTTTTTACACCCGTGAAAGTTTTATAAGAAATAAACCTGAATATTTCTGTTTTATATAATATATTTCACGATTAAAAATCACTGATGCATGATATAGAATGTTTAAAACCATGTATTTTTTGTTTTATTTTTTTTGTCAAAAACAAATCAAATTTGTTTACAAAATGTTAGCTTTGAGTTCAATTGCGAAAATACATCACCGTGGATGTGAAGGTTATTGTCGACATTTCTAGAACATGTTTTCAATGTTATTTCTTGACACTTGTGTATAATGTAAAACAACGAGTAAAACCCAACATTAAATAGGTACGCAGTTTAAAACATTTTTAATTAAGGTCAGTATATGACTCTTAGAAAAATGACTAAGATATTGTAACAACATATTCAGGAGTGAGTTAAAGATACAATCGTCTCATTCATCATTTGTTTCCAGGCATAACCCGGTGGTATATGGGGGTCGCAGCTATGTATCCCTGTAACATCAAATATGCTCGCCCTATCAGCAGTGGTGGCGCTGTAATGTGACGGTCAATCCCACTCACTATTTGTTGGTAAAAGAGTTGCTGCCTTCCATCTAATCTTACATTAAGTTAGGGACGAGTAGCGCAGATAGCCCTCGGGTAGCTTTCTGCGAAATTAAAAACAAACTTATTTTGTTAATTAGATCATTTGATCTATGTACAAGTTTATAATTCCTGCATGAACATTTTAGAAAAGGTCACCCAACATTTTTGCATGAATATTCGCCGGATCTTCATCTTTATTTAATAATACACGATCTTTTTTTATATTTTGATTATTTTCAACGATTCTCGAATGTTATTAGCTGCAATACCTTCAGGTTGAGCGTAGTATTACAGTATGGTTAAGTAATACTGTATGTTGTATTTCATGTACGTGTTCTGCTACGGTTGAATTATCGATTTTTTTTATTACGCATTGTTTATGCTTCACTGAATGATATTTTAAATAAAGTTTGGTCTGTTCAATATTCAATATAAATATTTTCACACTCGTTCAATTTCATAGTTTTCTTAAGCATTACCTACATTTTGCTCTGTCTTACTAATTACTTTAAATGTAGGATACAATTTATTTTCTTAAATGCTTTAAATAAATTAATAGTTAAACATGGAATATGTGGCAAAATTAAAGGTTCCTTTTCATTTTTTTTTATAACTAGGTTTTAAAGTAATACTTTGGATCAGTGACATTACTGTATTAGTGAATATTTTAACAGCTCCATCTACAGCATTTGGGTTAAACCCTCTTTCAGTTGCTACGAATTTCGTTAACACTAATTGTTTCGGTTTTCTTGTCTAGTACGTATCTTCAAAATCCCGTAAACGTAATAGCAAAACGCAAATCTGTCTTTTGTGACCTAGTATGACATGATTCTCGGTGTGGAGGCACAAAGACAGAAAAATATTTTCGAAAAATAGATGCTTGTAGATTATTTTGTGAATCTCGTTTACTAATACGTCTAGGAGAGGCGAGCTATTATTTCTTTTCCGTTTTGTAAGTAAATTTTATAGGTGTTTCTGTACTATTGAAATAACATGCAGACTCAATTAATACCTTATCATCATGTCTCCACGCTAAGAATGTGTTATCTGCATATCTTATCCAAATGTCTGTGTGCATAATTTATGGCTTTAATTTCAAATACACACGTATACAAGTCACACAACAACTGTGAAAGCGATGATTCTGTAGCTAACCCTTCACTTTGTTTATAAATATTGTTTATTTGAAAAAAAAAGACCTTTCGCTTACTGGTTATGTGTAACACCTTGAGTTACAAACACAAAACCCATAGAGATAATGGGTTTGTGTAATGCTTGTTTGCTCTTGAAGGTAGACATGCACAGCACACACGGACATCAAATTTATATCAGTTTTAAAGTTCCATTTTGAATAGTTTTTTTTTTTTTTTACTGAATATAAGTGTTATTTTATTACAAGTTAGTTTTTACATTTTGTCAAAGCTATAATTTGTAAGAAGATAACAGATCGTTTTGTTGTGGGATTTTAAAATATCATACATACATACGTTGAACTTAAGATACTGTAATATGCACAGTTTGAAGAAGGAAAGAGGAAAGAGATATAGACGGAAACCAGTATCGTTTGGCCAATTAAAGAAAGTTGAGAAAAATTCAGTTAATATGAGGTGTTTGAGTTTGACCCTTCAGTTAATAAAAAATGGATCTGCCAAAAACGTATTGTGCCGTTAAGAAATTAAGATAACATCCGGTAAACTACAATATGCATTATTTTTTAAAAAACAGAACCATTTGTCGTTGTCACTCAATTCTATAATTGTTTGGTATTCACTATCAAACTATTTTTCACGTTGTAAGAGGCGTAGCTAATTCTATTTTAATCCAAACAATCTGTATTCATTAATCGCATACGGTTGTAAAACTATGATTTATATCACTGCACTGGTGTGTTTTAGTTTATTTACACTTTATCGTAGATAGAGTAGTTTTCGTTCGTAAAGTGCGTCAGGGCAAAACTTTTCAACAGGGTCAGTGGTTCACTCGGAACTTAATGACATAAGAGTCAAAGAGATTATCAGTTACACAACAAAGCTACGAGCAGAACAGTCGTTGGTTATTATTCATTCTAGTTGTAGTTTGATTTATATTTATGTCACAATATTTTAGTTCATTTTATCTTTATTTCGTACTGAGGTGAGTGAAAAACTTCGATAACATACTGCTGCCATCTGCCTTCAGATAAACGTTCATTATCTCAATCGTGTTTAGGAAAAGCGAAGACTTCTCGTAGTATTATTCTAATACTAATATTATTAACATTAGTAAGTTTATAACGAAGTATTCTTGCTATCTTTAGTTTTAGTTTTCTAGAAAGTTTCATCAAAGTTGAGAAAGATTAGAAAGTTCATTTTAGTGTGTCTATCGTGTATATCTAAAATTAATGTCAAATCGTACTCTCTGATATTATTTTGAATCACCCACAATCGTTTGTTTTTGGTGTCGTTAAGAAATGTAAATAATTCGCTATTTGACGTTAATTAAAAGCCGGGTTGATTCTGTTTTATTGTTACCAGGATCTAACAGAGAAACATAACGTTTGCACACGTATAGTGGATACTTGATAAGTTGAGATAACGTGTGTATACATGTAGTAGATATTTAATAACGTTGAGGTGTAACAAGAAAGAAAGTGTGGTTTTAACTCTAAATTCGTCACCGTACAGGTATTTAATATGATTCCGTATGAAGGGGTATACGTTTTCAGTTTTAATAGTAGAAATTTGACATAAGATTATACAATGTTTGTGTTATTGAAGCAAAGCTGGTTGATCATTTATTAATAATATTTTATTATTAATTTTATCAACAATACTAACAAACGTGTATCCTTGTTAGGCGTGATAATTACGTTGGTTTGATGTGGATGGCGGGACGGCGTGCATACTGAGGGATAGTAATTCGCAATGGGTAAAATTAAAATGATTTTCAGGCTCGCCAAAATAGGAAAACTAGTAAACTCACGGGTTTTAGAATTTTAATGACACACCCAGGAATTCCTGAAAGTTTCATGGTGATGGGAAGTTGGAAAGTTTTCGTTATGGACCAACAGCCACTTTGTCGTACTAAATACATGTTAGGAATGGATTACAGAGAGCTCCGAAGTTCATTGTTTTTGCTTGAAGAATTTTCTGCTTATAACTTAGTATATTAAAACATTAGATTGCAGTATAACAAATTAAACTATGCGCGTTGGTAAATGTTACGCCTACTATTTCCCTTGATCGATTACGTTCTGCAGATTCAAAAGCTTTTCATTCGGCGTTTTTGCGCAAGGGGTCACGGGTAAATTAACGATAAATGTTCGACCGATTCGAGAGTTGCAGCAAGAGACAGTCAAATAGTGACACTCGTCTATTGTTCGCGGTGCTTCGTGCCAGCTGTAACGCTTGATTCACTACTTCCGTGCAGCGTACATGCTTGTTGCTCGTAGTACACTTACATAAAGATAAGCATATTTATCGACATTTATGATTGTTAAACATTGGGAAGAGTAAAGAGAATAGGACCTTTGTTGTATTGGAGGTAAGATTCAAATAACTTTTGATTTGACATCGATTGACAACTTGGACGTAGTCAGTGAACAAATATGTGCACTTGTAATTGTAAGCGATTCTATATTCAGTTGTGTTTAATGAGGAGAATAATTCATGTATATAGAACTTAGTTCCAGGTGATAGTCAGTAGTGGATTCATTTGTTGTTGAAGTAAACAAACATTACTTGTTCCAATATTATCCCCACCACCTCTATCCATTATCAAATTTAGCTCTGACGACACGGATCTTATCAAACACTAACTTTTGTTATATAATACAAAGGTTGTATGTGTTGTTATGCTCTATGAAGTTTGCCAATAGAGATTTTCTTTCGTTGTTATTAGTAGAAAATGAGTGATAAAAATTAGTAGCTTAGGCAATAATTCCGTTTAGGAATTCTTGTTAATCATTCTGGTTAATACTTTTTTGTTATTTTCATTTATAGTTTATTTTATTTCTATGGTTAATAAATACAATTGACAAATATTTTCTGTAGTTTTCCCCCTCCCCCTTATGTTCCTGATTCTTCTGTTTTGATGTTAGTTTCGTGTTCCGATATGCAACATCCCTTTTAGGATTCTTTCTTGTTATTGTCATAATTTGTTCACCATCCTTTTACTTTACATATGTATCGTCTAAATTATAAGCTTACAGGGTTTGTTTTTCCCTTCTCGTTTCAAATTTTTGTTTTCATGATGGCGTTTCGATATGGAATCTTTTCCATATTTGAAATTTAGTAAAACTAAATTTCTGCAAAAACGAGTCTCGCAGACTAACATGTTTCTTCTTCAAGTAGAGAACCTGTAGAAACGTTATTTTATATCTTGTAAAAATTTTCATTACGTGAAAATAGTCGCGTGTACCCCATGAGACCGATTTTCCAGTCGCGGGTTTTTCTCGCAACAAACTTTGATAACGCTGATTATACTCCATTATTGAATTTTTGTCATTCTATTTTAATATAAAAATTAACTTTCCATTTGCATAAAATACATCAATTTTTTTGAACTATAATTAGAGCCTTTTTCTTTTTTACAGATATTTTAAAATCCTCTGCCCATTTACACACTGAGCTACACTCTGGTTCCCAAACCGTTTCCTCTGATGACACCGTAACCCACATAACTTGGTTTTCCCAACGTTCTGCCATATGCAGTATTATCTTGTAACACTTTTTTTTTTCATGTTCTTAATTATTCTTTGTATGGTGAAACTCGCGGCATTTCTAGCAATTTGTTTTTGCGCGAAATTCGAAATTCAAACCAAGCAACAATTTGCTAAGAGTTTCACACTGTGGAAACTGCTGCAATAGACGCAATTTTCTGTTGTTGTTCAGTTTATCTAAAAGTTATTCTGGTAACTATGGGAACTGTACTAAAGAAACAATTACACAATATTTACTACTGTTATCTGATTATTATCTACACAAGCATGTTTACTTTAATCGTTTTTTAAAACGAAGCATAATGTATAAACTATAGAATGATCTACCGTTTTAAGTGGTGTCTCGTTTTGTGATTAATTTTCTTGTAGTAATATACTTAGATATTAGCTTTTATTTTTTGGGATACATTTGTTGTTAAATCAACAAATATTGGAATGTGTTTAAGTTATTTTTAAAGTATGAACTGAAATAAACATTTATATCGTCGATTTTCTGAAGTCGTGTTGTATTTTACCATTAAGCTGGTAAAATGGATATGAACTTGAGGCCCTCTGGTGAGACAGCGGCAAGTCTTCGGATTTATAACGCTAAAATCAGTGGTTCGATTCATCTTGATGGTCACAGCAAATAATAGCTCGATGTTGCTTTAATGTAACACACACACACACACACACATACTGAAGACAAAGAATAACGTGGTACAGCGAACAACTAAAGTAGGACTTGTAGAGAATGACGAGATTATAGAGGGAGACTTAAGGTAAGAGGGTAGAAAGACAAAAGCAGCAGAACTCATCCAAAAATATATCATATTACGTTGTAAGGTTGGCACCATTATTATGTTTTTTAAAGATTTAGCAGGAAATAAGGTAACGTATGAAGAATAAACTCATTCCAACATGTACAGGAAGAAGAAAGTTGAAAAGAGAATAAAAAAAACATTGACAAATCATAGTTAATATGAAAGAAGTATGTAATATGGCAAAGAAAGAGTTAGCCTGTTGAAGGTGTAGTGCGAATCAGACGGCGTACAGAAAGTACGAAAGGAAAAGGTGTAGAGCGAATCAGACGGCGTACAGAAAGAACGAAAGGAAAAGGTGTAGTGCGAATCAGACGGCGTACAGAAAGAACGAAAGAAAAAGGTGTGGTGCGAATTGAGTGGCGTAAAAAGATCATGGAGAGAATTGGTTGGTATAATGAAAAACATAAGAAAGCGAAGAAAAAATGAGGTTATGGAAGAATGAAAGTTTGTGAGAATAGAGAAAATAAGTGCTTAAATGAAGAATGTAGGAGGACAGAGAATGGGTTGTATGGAGCCTGGCAAGACGAAAGGGATCAGAAAGAATTCCATGGTTAAAGAGTGAAACAACATACAAAAAATTAGCTGTTAAAAAAAGAAGGTATAACAAAGTTGGACAGGTGCACGATTAGCAGACTGTCTTCCATGTGCTGAAGAATGAACGATTTAGAAATGATACTAATAAAAAAAACAACAAATATCTACATGTTCAGCTTACCGTAGAAGTCCAGATTATGTTGACAAAGAATACTGACTGTGAATGTCGTGAAATGAATCGGGAATTCTAGTTAATTTACAATTCAAAGATATTTAAATCTAACTCGAAGAAAAGACGAGTGATGAACCTAAATATTGATTTCTGCCGTTCGCAACCCTAAAAAAGTTGCGTCTTTTTATTTCTTTCTTTCTTGTTTTTTTGTGATTTCCCGAATGTTGTTTTTTTTTACACTAAAGCAAGTAACTTTAGTTTAGTACCTAACTAGGCATTTCAAGTGTTTTATACAGGCTATAATTTTGAAGTTCGAAGTCGCTGTTTCGTTTTGCTGTGTTTTCGAACAGTAAGCTTCCCTCGATTTTTTGTGGTTTTGTTTTTCCCTATTTGGACATCATTAGGGTATTAGAAAATAGTCCTGTGGTGTACGCTGGGATGAAGAAAGTGGAAACAAACTAGAAGAGATAAACAGTTTTTCAAGAGAAGTTGCATAGGATAAAAGGGTATTTAGAGGTTTTTGTACGTGAATGAAAGATATATAATTAATGTATTTCATGCTCTTGCAAGTGGTTGTCCTCGGATGAGTTATACGTTTTCATTTGTGGTTTCATATTAAAGATATATGAAACAGCTGCGTAAATCATGATACTATATAGATGATATAATTGGGGAAGGGGGTCCACTAATCCTTTCTTCCGCATCGATGTAGAAGCTAGAAATCGAGAATGTTACACCATGAGGTTACGTTTAGATGTAGCTGTCTTTATATCAGTCTCTTTGAGAAAAGAAAAAAAAGTGTTAAGCTTAATTAATTAACAGAGGTTTAATGAATATAATACTGCATAAATATTATGCAGTAAGCAAACAGAATTTAAAATGTTTGTAAATACATGAGAAATTAACAGTTATTCGTTAACCATATACACTACTCTTCCGAGTTGGCGTGGCCTAAGTTTAAAGTTTAGTGTGACGGACTTTGTATCAGAAGATCCAATGTTCGAAAAGCGATATACAGCTGGCTGCATCCAACACCATCCTCTGTAGGAGAGTTTTAACCGTAAACAATCCCTCTATTCGGTTGAGGGTATCCGTGTAGGGCACGGGTGCTACTGAATGGTTAGTAGTGATAAATTAGGGATGGCTGTATTTGGTCTTTCAATATTTCGTATGTGATTACTTAATACTAAACACTGTTCCTTTTACGTGTTTTGTTTTCTGCATCGTTTATCTTTATTATGTGATAACTTTAACTGTGTCTCAGTATCTATTGAATGGTTTGATCGATTGAAAGGTTCATAGCAGATTACACTATGTAACAAAGTTTTTACTTTTTGTTGTTTCTGCCTTAACTAAATGGAAAAGACCTTTTTTCTTTTCGAACTTTGCTTTTGTGACCTGGGAATGTAAAACGAAAACATGATGGGAGACTATATTTTGGGGGCCGATACGTGAAAGTGATTTACATTACAGTCGCAAATCTCAAAAACTACTCACTTCTAAACATTTTTGTTCATTCTTATTTAACTTTATAAATACGTGTAAATCTTGATTCATATGTTGTTTTATTCAGACCTTATGTAAATGAAAATGCTCAAATTTGCCCATTTTTACATAGAAAATATGCTAATTTATAAATGTCATTATCCAGGTCACAAAAGCAAAGTTTGAAGGGAATAATGGCCATTTTCTGTACTTTTACAACATAAACAGTTAAGAAGTAACACATGCTATCCAGAAACAAAATTTGTGTTGCGTAGTATTATATGTATAGTATTGATTGCACTCGAATGAAAATGGTAACTTATTTTCATCTTAAGTACCTTATGCAACTTTATGCAAAATGAATGTAGTGATGCTGAAAAATCTAACAGACTATTCGAAAATAATCTAAGAATTTTAATGTAAGAAGAATGTGACATTTTTGAACATTTTCTTGTCCAGTAAAACGATTCAACTTCTCTACATCAAAGTGTATGGGACGATTCTTAAAAGCCAAATACCCAGAAAAATTAATTACAATTGAGAGCTTCCAGAAACCGTATGTGTGTTTTTCTTATAATAAAGCCACATCGGGTTATCTGCTGAGCCCACCGAGGTGTATCGAACCCCTGATTTTAGCGTTATAAATCGACATACCGCTGTACTAGCGGGGGGCAATATTTTATTTCCGGTGGTTTAACCTTTGACATCCCCGAAAATGACAAGTTTTTACTCTATGAATACAGTGGTTAATAATATAATTTTAGAAATTCATTATGGGCATCTACAATATGAATGAAAGGAGAATTTATATATTTTTATCTACTTATATATGCAATTCTTAAAATTTCATGGATACGACGGAAGAGTACAATTTATAATTTGTGGTACATGTACAGCACTGGAGTAGTTCATATATTAAGTGACAAGGCAATTATTGTGCTCAAAGAGGTTGCCAACTTTCTAAGAACCATTTTATTGTAACATCTGAAGAAACACTACTTAGCCCACAAACGCCGATTGTTCATTGTCTGCGCTACGTAACTCGCATAACCCATATTTTAATTGTTTTTACAATCCCTTTCAGCCCCCCAGTGGCTCAGCGGTATGTCTGCGGACTTACACGCTAAAATCCGGGTTTCGATACCCGTGGTGGGCAGAGCACAGATAGCCTATTGTGTAGCTTTGTGCTTAATTCTAAACAACCAACCAACAATCCCTTTCAAAATTCAAAATTTTCTGCGTATATTGTCTCGATTTTTGAAAATAAGGATTTTATTTTTTAAAAACAGCAGTAACTGTGATAACATCTTCTGTGGTCGAACATTTGTTTGTTTTTTTCTTTTAACATTTCATTTGTGGTTTATATAACGTTTATAATAACTATGTTTTCTTCCAACTTGCAATTATTATATCTGTTAGTACTCTTAGAACAGGAAGGGCTAAGTTCAAATTTGTTTCCTCGTTTCTTTTATAAACCTAAAAGAAGTCAATATACAGAATTGTAACAGTGTTTGTTAACCTATTATTGAATTATGGGTGTCGCACTTATTTTTATGATAACAACTATTGTGATGTAGTTATTTAACTGAAAATCAAGAGCCACGCCAGTTACAACATTGATAAGCCACAATAATGCATGATAAAAAATCTTTATATTAGATATGAACAATGTCGCTCCATTTTAATTGAGTCGGGTATAACCTCTAGGTTGGTGTGCAGGCTGGAATCCGAAGCTCCCGGTTCGTGTCCCGTTTCAGTAAAATCGTTCTCTGTATGGCGACCAAATCTTTGGTTGTTGAAACCAAAGAATTGGCGGCCCTTGCTGTTGACTGGATGTCTTCCTTCTAGTTTGTAACTTAAAGGCAGCTAACACAGATATTTCTTTTTTGTTTTTCACAAATATCCAAGGGCTCGGCATTGTCAGGTGTTAAGGTGCTCTCTTCGTAATCTGAGGTTCGCGGGGTCGAATCTCCGTTCTACCAAACATACTCACCATTTCTCCCCAGAGGGCGTTATAATGCAATGGACAATCTCACTATTCATTGCTAAAAGAGTTGCTCACGAGTTGGCGGTAGGTGGTGATTACTAACTGACTTCCCTCTAGTCTTACACTGCTAAATTAGGGACGGGTAGTGCAGACAGCCCTCGTGTAGCTTTGCGTGAAATTCAAAAACAAACCAATACAAGTATCTGTGGAGAGATTAGTGTCCATTAATTTTGTTGTCACTGTACAGGCTTAAAAAAGAATGATATTGTACGGGTAGTTACATTTTATTTTTTATTTCCGATTGTTATAGAAAACACAGCTGATCTGTTGTATGAGTGAAACAAATTCGTTTAACCACGAGCTAAGGTTGCGATGATACTTCGGGAACTGCGACACACAGGAGCCAGTCTGTCTAATCCTTGAGAATGTGGTCATGGAATGAGAGGTCTTAAAAACAGAAATGAAACTATTGACTGTTTATGAAGTTTGTTTTTTTTTTTCACGGGCTTTAGATAAAGAGCTATGACTTTTTAAAAATAATTTGGATCTGTAAGAAGAAAGAAATCGATTGTTAATTTCAGAGGAAAACGAACAACAACAACTTTTCACCTTAATTTGGTACCCTTTGAATAGAGCCATATAATAGTACCTTTCCTTTTAATTTTACTGGCGTATAATGAAGTCTTAGAGTCAGTGGTTTGCTCTGTAGAGGTGAAGAAATATATCTTTGCGTGCGTATTATACATTTATTGTACTTTCATTATGTACGTGTCCATTCTATATGATTGAGCAGCAAAGTGGACATTCGATATTGATTTTCAAAAGTCTCTATGCTTTTCTTCCTAGGAGAACCATAAGTACAGATGTGAATAGAAACTTGGGAGGAAAGAATACGCGGTTTGCTGTGTAACCATAATTCTTATATTCTTAAAACCGGCCAGAAACAAATGATAAATCACTGAAGACAGGTGCTGATGTATGAGGATATGGATATAGTTGCTGGTGTGCTGACAGGTGTGTCCATTATACTGTCGTAGAATTCAGTGTATTAAAAAAATTCCGCAGTGAAAATCATTCGTTATAGGGGGAAGATATCCGTATATAAAGAAATGTCCCCTTGAAAGAAATATATATCAGAAGATAAACCTGATTGATCTTCACGTGGATAAAAAACTCGAATTGAGTAGTTTATCTGCTAAACTTCGCAGGCGAAATATCGATCTCGTCTTTGTGTAGTGCCCCATCTGGTACTTAGAAAGCAAGACACTCAAATTTGTATTGTTCGTATCTCAGAATCTCTATTGCTTTCTTTATTATAAATTAAAAAGGGGACTAGGCACATGTTTCGTTTATATTTACTTTTTGTTTGTGTTAAAGGATGGCGCTGTATGCCTTCAACAGTGTGATTTGGAAGGTTGTGTATTATTAGTTCAACGTTGCCCTGCTTATCGCTCTGCGCTACTTGTTTGTTCGCGAACGTTATTCGAACTTTATTGTTTATACTGTACACTAAATTTTCGTTCTCAAGCCGTACTTTTTGAAACATATTGAAATTGTTTCATATTAAGGAAAATGATTACCTCGCACTTTTTCTCTTTGCATAAAGTATGAAACTGGGACCGGATTTTGTGCTGGAAAGTTTATTTGTAATGTTCTGAAATTGGTATTTTGTCGTGAAATTTGTTATGTGGCACTAAACAGTTTTCTTATGGATATGTTAGGATTTGTTTGTTTGATTACATAGGCCTTTATCCTTTATTTGGCAGAAACATTAAATTCAAATATAGACTAAAAACCGATAATTGGGATGAATATTGCTCAAAACTTACACACCTAAAAATTTCTGGTTTTGTTTAAAAAGATTTTAGAAACAATACAACCACCTTTATTCCACATTAAAATACAATAAAACAACACAAGCGTATGAAAACGGGTAAATATTCAGATAACGCGCACAAAACATCAAATTAACCGACTATAAAAGCATGCATTAGCGCAAACATAAAACTTGCACACCTTCCTGGTCGGTTCCCCGAGACGTCAAACACCCAGAAAATAGTAACACTCAGGACAACACAACAATTCATTAAACCGATAACAGTATTAGAAATACAGGACAAAAAATACAAGGTTTCAGGGCATGTCAAAATACAATACATAGTTATCAAAAAAGGCACACCCAGGTTGTACGACCAGAAAGCCGCTATCTCCAATCTATCCATACAGCCACGTTACACGCCAACTTCTTGGAAGCTAGTGAACGTTATAATATTTTTGAAAGAAGGAAAGCCAGCCAGTAAGTAAACCAGAAAGATACAGACCAATCAGCTTTATTATAAAAATCATCAGTTCAAGACGTTTGTCCTATCACGAACTGACATCAAAATTGCCTGAGATATAAAACGGATTCAGCAAAAAAGAGATAAAACTATGTTCTACGGTTGCTGTGAATCTGATAGTCGATAGTTCAAGTTAAATGAATGTACTGTCGCTTGCTTTCGCAATCTTGTGAAGCATTCGACACTGCAGAGCATAACATATAAAAATATCGAATGTGACAACTGAAACTGGCCTGGCATGGCCAGGTGGTCGCGGGTTCAAATCCCCGCCACATCAAACACACTTGCCTCTTTTTTTTGTGGGGGCGTTATAATGTCACAATCAAGCCCACCATTTGTTGGTGAAAAAGTAGCCCAAGAGTTGGCGGTGGGTGGTAATAACTAGCTACCTTCATCTAGTCTTGCACTGCTAAATTAGGGACGGATAGCGCAGATACCCTTGTATAGTGCCCCCTAGTGGTTCAGCGATATGTCTGCGGACTTGCAACGCTAAAAGATTCGGGTTTCGATACCCGTGGTGGGCAGAGTACAGATGGCTCATTGTGTAGCATTGTACTTAATTCGAAACAACAACCCTGGAGCATTCTACTCCAAAGACAGGCGTTCCACAAGTAGGGGGTAGTAAGCCTTGTTATGTTAATCATCTGTGTGAGCAAAAAGTCACTGTATGATACAAATTTCTGCTTCTGTTTCCAGTTCATTGATGATGTGTTTATCTGGAGAGTTGGTTTACTCCAACCATTGCAGCGACAAATTTACAACCATAGTTAAGTAGAGAACAGTTGAAATAAAGGAAGAATGAAGGTAAAAGAAGAGCAAAGATTTGATAAAATTATACATGCACAAAACTCATCTCAGTATATCACATCGTCTAAACTCCTGATTTTAATATACGATTCTAAACTAAATTAGAGTAAGCACATACATATTAAGTTAGAAAGAAAATTTGGCGAAGAGCGAAGTATGTACGATATCTGACTGGCAACAACCTTAAAGATACTAAAAATTATATACTTCGTGGAGTAGAGTGTATTTGTCTAGTATGGTTAAATGTAACCATCTCACACTTAGTTAGACAATACAGAATTCAATAATTAATAGAGAATAGACTCTCTCTTTGTTAATCTGAAGTTGACCGAAGAATATCGAAACTTTGTTCTCTATTTTAGTAGTAAATGTCTTAATACCCATACCAGCCGTCTTGAGATATGTTTTTACTTCAAGTGGGTTTCTCGTCATCACGAATAGAGCAGAGTTCCTAATTACTCAAATACAAACTAACAATAACACAAACAACCTCGTATTTTATCAGACTCGCTTCAAGTTAGACCAATAGATTACTTCTGCAAGAATCTTAAAAATGCATCGTTAGGAATGAGGATAAACTTTATCATGCATGATAAAAATAGACCTGAACGTCTTTCACCACTAAATCTACTCATCCACTTGTGTAATCTGTGGTCACCTTCCACTAGGCAAATTGGAGTTATATATAGCGTTAATATTATTAATTTTTAATATTTATAAATAAGATTAATGCTGTATGTTTTACACTGGTTTGTATGGAACTGTTTGTTAGAACAAAACTTTATATTGACAACGAATGGAAAAAATAGTTTCGCAAAACTATTCACTCGTACCAATAATGTCACATTTTGATGAAATATAAATAATGTAAACAATGTTTTTAATGAACTTGTTTTCATTCAAATTATTAATGATCAAATTCATGAAGGGGGACTAAATATCAGCAAAATCTGCTGAGAAAGTATTAATTGATATTTGCTGATTGCATAAATACTTGGTGGAAGCACCTGTGATAGAAGTCGATGCTGTTAGTCATTTTGAATCGGTATCTACCTGCTTTTGACAGTGGGATGGGGTAATTTTTGCTCATCCTTCGGGATCGTTGATGGACCACAATCTTCAAGTCTTTCCACAAGTTTTCTGTTTGGTTGAGTTGAAGTTAGGACTTTGACTGGGCCACTCAAGGACACACACTTTCTTTTGAAATCTCTCCAGTGTGACTTTGGTCTTGCACTTCGAGTCATTTTTCTGCTGAAATGTGAATTTTCGGACCAGTTTTAGATTCTTGTCTGACTCGAGCCAGTTTTTCTCCAGGATTCGTCTGCACTTTTTACCATCTATTTTACACTCAATCCTGACAAGCTTCTCAGTCCCTGCTGATGAAAATCTTCCCCGTAACACGATGATGCAACATCTATTTTTAACTGTTAGGGTGAAGTTGACTGGGTGATGTATTGGACTTGCGCCATGCGTAGCACTTTGAATTTGGACAAAAGAAACTGAACTTTTGCTTCATCTAACCACAAAACTTTCTGTTACTTGTCGGCGATATCATTTACATATTTTATCACAAACTCCATACTATATTTAAGATAATTATTTTTCAATAATAGCATCTTTCTTGCCATTCACCCATACAGACTAATTTTGTGTATGGATTGGAATAATGCTGATGTTTGAACACTGACTTTTAACAACTTCCAAAATCCCATGTCTAAGATGAGTCATTGTTGGCTTCACGATGACATCATTAACCAGTTTTTCTGGTTGTCAAGCTGCTTAGTTTAGAAGGGTTACCTGATCTGGGTAGTAACTGGGTGTTATGAAGCACATTACACTTCTTTATGTTAGACTTCACTCTATTCAAAGGGACTTTGAAAGTTTTTGTAACCACCTCCTGATCTGACACTTTACCTCTCTTGTTTGGAAAACATCTTGATCTTCTTGGTTGGTTTGTTGTATCACGATGTTAGTTGTGGCTTGAATAGAAGCATCATCTATGAAGTCAAGTTATACCGTTTTGATTGCACACAGGCAGAAACCATTACACAATTTTTTGCTTTCATGCTAATTTTTTGCAGCTGAACTGGTTTAGGGTTGCCGTAGCAAAGGAGTTGAATACTTATGCAATTAAGAATATTTTCATCAGTATTTATGTATCTTTTTCAGCTTGAAGTAGATTCTAAATATAACAGCCTGTGTGAAAATTTCTTGACAGGAAGCTCGGAAGGCAACAAAATGTGGAAACTCTACAGGCGTGAAAACTACAGGGTGGTCGCTAGAAAAGCAGAAAATTTGAGGGTCAGATGAGATCATGAATAAAATGCGTGCTTCTTCATTTCTATTTTGATTTCTTTACATCATGAATAAAATGCATGATTTTAATAATTAATTTTGAGCATCTATGAGTGTAATATTACATATGCCTTTAAAAAACTTTGTAAAAGTTATTCTTTGTAAAAATAAATAGCTGTTTGACAAATTTTCCGCTTTTCTAGCGACCACCCTGTATTACAGCTGTGTATACCAGTAAACACGAAAATATCTTCCAAGTACATTTATGTATATGACTTAAAGGGTCATCGCGTGTGCGAACGGACTTACAGCGGTAAGTCTGCTTATATACAACGCTTAAATCAAGGGTTCGATTCCCGTCGGTGGGCTCAGTAGATAGCCCTATGTGGCTTTGTTATAAAAAAAAAACACGTGAACGAACTACTGTAATGTGTATGTAGTTAGTGTCTACATGATGTAATAGTGGATTTTACTTGCATTCAAGCCGAAATCTAATGAATTGTTTGTTTTTGAATTTCGGACAAAGCTATTCGAGGGCCTGGCATGGCCGAGCGCGTTCAGGCGTGCACTCGTAATCCGAGGGTCGCGGGTTCGCGCCCGCGTCGCGCTAAACGTGCTCGCCCTCCCAGCCGTGGGGGTGTATAATGTGACGGTCAATCCCACTATTCGTTGGTAAAAGAGTAGCCCAAGAGTTGGCGGTGGGTGGTGATGACTAGCTGCCTTCCCTCTAGTCTTACACTGCTAAATTAGGGACGGCTAGCACAGATAGCCCTCGAGTAGCTTTGTGCGAAATTCCAAAACAAACAAACAAACAAACAAAACTTTTACCAACGAATAGTGGGATTGGTCGTACTTCATAAGACCCCCATGGTTGAAAGAATGAGCATGTTAGATGGGACATGAACTTGAATCCGCGACCCTTAGATTGCGAGACGATCGCCCTAACCACCTGATCATGCCGGCCCACGATTCCCCTTTTTTCGAGTAATTTCCTTATAATGTTAAGTCAGCTGCAAGACTTGCTGACTTTTACTAAGCTATCTTATAAGAAACGAAAAAATAACGATAGTTAAAAGCTTAAGAACTGTTTGTGCTCATATATTACGATCGCAAATCATGCAAAAGAGCTAGGAATTACCTCACTCGATAATCGACATTTAAAGACAGAGATTTTTAAGAAGTTTGAAATAACAATTAAAACGGTTTGATCATCCAATGATAAACTTAAAATAGAGTTAAAGTGTGCTAAACTGAACAAATAATTGTATCTTTAGTTCCAGTAACACACTCTTTATTCTTAAGAAAAACATGCGAGTAGTTTCGTAGAGCATTAACGGTAATTTTTATACAACATGTTTGGGCATCAAACTGGCACTTGTAATACTGAGCGTAACTTATTTGGTACTGAATTGTATGTAGTTTGTGAATTGGTATCACGGTATTGATTATGTGTGTTCAAATATATTCTAATCCGTTGGAGAAGTAGAGTAAATCCTTGTATATTTATGAATATGGATATTATTTTATTTTGCATTTACGCTAATTAATTTTTAGTGTGAGTTAAGTTTGTATTTCAGGCAAGCGTTGTTGTGTAATATTGTGTTAGCCCAACGTTACACACTTGAACTGTCCACCATGATAAATGGGGATGTAGATTTTTAGCGTTTAAGTACTTAAACTTACTATGGCTACCTATAGGTTTAATGTTTCATTGTCTAAACAGTAAATGTGTTGATAACCGAGAAAAGAAACTAAAGTTCTGTTGCATGAGTGTTTTGGGGTATGACCTGGGATTATAGATCAGGTCCGACGATGACCTCCTCCTGATTACCTAATCATTCGTCATTTCACTAAACGTTGTTTGATCTAGTGACCTGAGAGAATTAGGTGCACCCTAGACCTCAGTCTTCATCCACGACAGGCCCGACATGGCCAGATGGTTTGGGTGCGCGACTTGTAATATGAGGGTCGCGGGTTCGAATCTCCGTTACATCAAATATGCTCGCCCTTTCAACCGTGGGAGCGTTATAATGTTACTGTTAATCAAATTATTCATTGGTCAAAAAAAATCTCAAGATTTGGCGGTGGGTAGTAATGACTAGCTGCTTTCTCTCTGGTCTGTACTGTTAAATTAAAGGACGGCTAGGACAGCCCTCATATAACTTTGCGAAATTAAAAAAAAACAACGGGGAAATTCTTTGTTACTAATTGCTAGATGTACAATGTTTTCTTGAAGATAGGTATAGAATGTCTACTAAATGTGATTTTTAATATTATTTCAGTATACATAATTTCAACTTTTATTGTCGATTCAATGCTCATTCGTAGCAGAAAGCTACAATGTGGGATATATACTCTTCCACAGTGGAGAATCGAACAATGGACTTTAGCATTGTAAGTCCAAACCTTATTGCTGACCCATCTGAAGGCTTCTTGCTTTCGTGACCGAATAATACGTTTGTTTTGGATGCAAATAAAACAAAGAAACAAAAACTCTAATAATAATCTTGTAGTTAGAAAAGTGTAAAGAAAAACTAACGCATTTCCTCATGTTTTTTTTTTTGTTAAATATATACTAATAATCTGCGTTATCCAAGTTGTATTTCTGACAGATGATTGTAAGTCTTAGTGTTTAAGTTTTCTAAGTATTACTTATGGTGTGTTTCGAAATGTTTACCAACAGTTAACATGATGACACTTTCTCCTGTATCTAAATGTTCAACCATAGCAAAATATTGCTTCTTCTACTTTTCAATTTATTTTAACGGTTTTTATAAACTTAAACTAATGAGAGTTAGAATACAAAGTTTTTAAGCGGAGGGGGTGTCAGAAGCTTTCCTATGTATAATAATTTGTGAATAAAAGACGTTACTGCGTTCTCATGGCAACAGCTTTCAGCAACGGTTCTAAGTTGTCTTGTAGGATTAACCACGATATACGTGATTGGAATGGACAACAGTTACTTTTTTTGTGTTTTAAAGCTTTGTAGTTTAGACCAATTTTCTCCTTCCTCTAAGTATGTGTTTCAGCAGCGCGCGTGTGGGTTTATAATGGTAAACTTCGGGCTAGTTCTCCGTAGTGGACACAATACATTGTGTGGCTATCCAATCGACAATAAAATAGTCACTTATACCGTATTTATTTTCGAATTTAAAGACGTGGTTTTGGCGATAAGGAAAAGAGACTAAGGATAATCCATACCTAATCAATGGTTACAGTGTGACTGTAGGCACTCCTTATAGATATGCTTAAGTATCTAACTTATGTTTGTCATTGATACAACTTAGTTCTACAGTCAGTTAGTGATTCAGCTTAGTTGAGTTTATTTTCATAGTATTGCGTAGCGGAATTATAAGCTGCGTGTCACAACACTAATCTATCTGTTTACATACCCGTGTATATGTTTACCAGAGGGATGTACGTGTAAAGAGGGACAAAATGCTTTTGCCTGGTGTTAGATGTGAATGAGAAGGGATGTAAGACTAAGTGGAAGGACGAATCTAGAGGGCCACTTCCGTTTCCGCTTTCACAGAAGTGTTGTAGATGAAATTCTTTCGTTATTATATTTATAAAGTCAGTAACGTTAAACTTACAAACAGTAAATAATCCCTTCCTTCTACCAGTCCCTCTTTGTTTTCATTTACTTTTTCTTTCTTCATTGTCAAGATTCTGTAAAACTTCGCTCAGTTTGCTGGTATGTTACCCACGTTTTTGTTATTTTAGTGATTTAGTTACGAGAGACAGTATTAAATGTAACATGAAAAACTAGTTAATAGAAGCGTTTGGTGTTAGTGTGATGTATTGTTATAAATATAATACCAACATCCTAAGGCGTATTTTGTGTTTAAGTAACGTATTTTAGTAATTGTGTGTTTTTTTAAGTTATTTTATTGCACTTAAATGTTTAAGAGCTCAGAAAGGATGGTATAAAAACTGTGCTAAAAGGTTCAATAGCATTTGCTGTTGAAAGGAGATGATAGCTAATTCTTGAAGACAGATACAAATGAATATGAAATAATATGATTAACTTCAGTTAGAAGTAATAAATGTAACTGCCTTTATTCTGTATTATAATTCTTCACGAATGACAGGGTGAGAACTACCACCCTCACCCCATTGCATACCCCAACTTCGTATTTTATAACTGAATAAGTTAATTTTGCGAAATCAAGCTTGACGCAGAAAGGTGTAGTCAAACGTCCCGTAATATTTAAAACACAACACAATGTTCCATAATAATTAAAATCTACTGTTAAACGTCCTATAACAAGTAAAACCTACTGAAAAACGTCTCGTAATAGTTAAAACACACTATAATATCGCATAACGATTAAAATCTACTGTATAACAACTCGTCACAGTTAAAAGCACATGACAACATCCCATAATTATTTCGTTGCTAAGCTACGATGTATATTGTTGATCATTACTAAAAATAACAGACGTGAGAGTGTTTTCGGCAGAATGACAAAGGGAATAAAGTATTGATAAAATAATTATTGGCAAAAATTAGTATACGAATACTGTCTCACCAGGTTTTGGGAAAAGGGCAATATTTCACCCTAATACTTTTTATATAGCCTACCTTGTTATTTTTTTTTTTACTTTTTTTTGGAAGACATCTGAAAGTTTGTTCGCAAGTGTAGGCCATGTTTGTTTCTGAGTGAGAATGTAATTAGGTAGGTAATTTGGTAATTATAACGTGTTTTTCAAGGTGATAAATTACACATCGTTGCAAAATATTCGGCACTTCGTTGCATAAAATTGGCACTTGATTAGAAGTTAAACAATTCTCAAACACATTTTTCAATCGAATATACTACACCAAAAATTTTCAAAAAATGATTGGAAAATATAAAATACATTTATACAAAAAAATTGTCTGAACACACAAAAATGATGATTTAATTAATAACTTAGAGCAATTGCCTACAATTGAAACATTGTTAAAAAAAACAAACTTTTTGAATATTTATAAAAATTAGAGAAATTATGGTAGCCAACTTCATATGATTAGGTTATTCAAATCTTGTTTTTCACAAAGTATGCATTTTGTATTTTATCAAAGTAATACCAAGTTTTTGCAACAAAGTACCAAACTTTTGTAAAACTCTACTTAAGAATAGGAATGCAACATTGTGAAGGTTAGACATAGTGAATCGGGTAAAATTTAGATTAACAATTTGTAAAATATGGAAAATAGCTTAATTTTATGCACTTGGCTTAGGGTTAGGTGATCCCACACTGTATTAACTTCTCTTGTAAGGTGTTATGGCTCTTATCCTCTTGGCCCATTTTCATTCTTATCACTAAAACCATAATGGGTGGACAGTAATCGAATTATTCTTTCTGGAAAAATGTATTTTGACTTTTGTGACTCCTGTTGCACAAAATCAAGCATGATGTGATCCACAGTGGTTTTCGTACATGTTAAGTAACCCAAATATATTAAAAACTAAAATTGTATCAAACTAGAACTGCTTGGTATTTCAGCATTATCTCTAAGTATTGCACAGATATTCAAATTAGTGTACAGGAAGAAATGATTTTTTAAATAATTGTATGGTTTGGGGCTATTTGGTCTTTTCAAACTAAAGTTAACTAGTGTAAGAAGGTGATATAAGGACTGAAGTAGTTTTATGTATGTGTGAGAGAGCTGAGAACTATGGAAACATGGAATGTTACCCCTTTCACTTGTTTGTTTTTCATACACAAATCTTTCATTCCCAGCTGTTATGCTTTCATTTTATTTAGTGTGCGTGTGTGTTTACTGAGTTTCTTTTATTATTTTTGGGGTTTTAACTATTTTCTTTGGGTGTCAAAATTACTCAACTTTTTTTCGTTTTTTTAGTATAATAAAATTTGTGCTATAAAGGTTTAATGGTGGAAGAAGACCTATGATGTTACACACTATGCGTAATTGAAAAAAAAAGTTATTTTGTGAAATAGAATGAATGAAAAAATTTAAGTAATGATGAATAGCAACAGTGAAGTGAAAAGGGTAGAGGGCTGTGTGCTTGTTGATAGAAGTAATGCAATAGAGGTATCTGTTGATGACTAATTTGAATTACTTATCTGTTGAGGGAGATGCTCATCTTCCCTTTTAAGGTGTCTCATTCAAAGAGACCTTGTCTTAAACCAGTTGTCACAATGTAACTTATAAGGTATGATTCAGCATGTTTTACAGATTTAGAAAAAAAAAAGTGATTTAACACCTATGCTTATTTATTTTATTAATTTAAAATAGTGTTACTTTAAATTTTCTTTAATTACTTATTAAACAAAGATGTTAAAAATACAAACTACATTTAAAATATGATGGGACAAATGAAAGAAAAATAAAATATTTTAATTGTACTCATTAATAAAAATTTGATAACTAAGCCTCAAATAATTATCTTACAAATTGAAATAATTTTATAAAATATAAACAATAGAGGATTATAAAATAATACACATCTGCATGCTGTAATATGGCACTTAAAAGGCTTAGGTTCACAAGAGATTTAATAAAGTGTAACTAAGGGTAAAAAATGGTAAGCATGAAAAGTTAAATTTATTTATAAATTTGAGCATTTTAAAGTTGTAAAACCAAAATAATGAAAATATTTTAAAAAGCAAACTTTTGTAAAATGTAAAAGTGAAAATGACCATTATTAAAACAGCAATTTCAATAGAAAATATAAACAGGTTATATGTTCATTTAATCATTTGTAACCAGTTTTAACTGTTTGATATTTTTTAACTAGTAAATAAGTCTGTAATTTAGTGCAGAAAAGAAAATTATTTGCACAATACTGGGATGGAGAGAAATACATTAACAGCTAATTTCCCCAGCTGGAGTGGCACCTATTTTAACCACTTGTACAATAATATAGTAGTGTGCTTTCTGTGACGTAGTAAACACTAAAATGATCATGTAAGGGACACTTAATGTTGCAGTTTGTATTGTTGTGATATGGGTAAATGTGCATGATGTAGGCTACAACACAAGCATAAGATATGACCATGAAAAGCAAGAAAAATATTTCTTACTGTTCATTTTGATTTTATTTAATTTGAAAAAAAAATCACTTTGGGGGCCCTGAAAAACTTTTAGAGCATTATTTAATGTAATTTGAATTGAAAGAAGGACTTGAGCTTAAATGTTGGACCAGAAATCGGGTGCAAATGACAAAAAGTGTTTTATAAAGTTTATATAAAAGTCTTACATTTTTATGCTTTAATTTTCAAGTATGTTAAACCTGGGCCAACATTTTTACTGTTATTTTACTTAAACACCAGAGAAAATCAGCACCAGCCAAAGCAAAGAGTATTTTTCTAACAGTTTTACAGTTCTGTTGTGGCATGGTTTTCAGTGCTAAGTCTGGGTGGTATTTATAAAGATTTTTGCCAGTGTATTTTAAAAGATAAGAACTCTTGTACACAATATGTTTAAATGTTAACATATTGTATATGAGTGTTCTTAACATTTTGTATTTCACACATAACAGTGACCAAGCTCTGGTAACTTGTTTCTCACAAATTCATGATTCACAGAAACAATTTGTCTTTATAGGTTGAAAGAGAAGAATTAAAACTAGGAAGTGACATTGAAAATTCGACTGTAACATAGTTAAACAATACAAAACACTACTTGCAAATATTTTTACAGTAACATCTTTATGCAACATTGCATTTATTTCATAATTTAAATAATACATTAAGATAATACTTAGAGATATTTGTTTAAATATTCCAAATATTACAGATGCTTATTTCTAATATGAAAGGGTTTTTGCAACTACAACAATTTGAATTTTGGAAATAAGAAGTATGTGGTCAAAATTCTGACTCAACAATTTAGTTTGCATCAATTTGGCCATAAATCTTTTTCTCTTATAACAGTAGGAAATGTTTGTTGAAATT
Source organism: Carcinoscorpius rotundicauda (assembly GCA_011833715.1). NCBI lineage: Eukaryota > Metazoa > Arthropoda > Merostomata > Xiphosura > Limulidae > Carcinoscorpius > Carcinoscorpius rotundicauda. Next base: position 35,815,973 of record CM022406.1, on the reverse strand, counting down.
GACTTGAATGATGCAGATATTAATTTTTTGGTTGTAAATAGAAAGATTTAGAAATTAAAAGTGGATAAAGCATCAAGGCCAAAATTGTTTTGCACAATAAAAAGTAGCCAGATGTCTGAGAAATTGGGGAATTCATTATGGTACTTCCTATTTCTAAAGGTGATATGAGTTTTCCTAAAAATTATTTGCCAGTTAGTCTTAATTCTGTGATATGAAAATATTGAAGCCACTGATAAAAGAAGCTTTATGAAATCATGAAGTATATAATGATATTTTAAATGAAAAACAACATGGATTCATCAGAGTTGAATCTTACTTCAGGTATACTCTATTTATTTGGATGGGTAAAAGATGTGGATTTGGTGTGGTTAGTTTTACCAAAATATTTTCATGGGGTACAAAACAAAAGATCTGCTTAAAAAAAAATTAAGTTGTTAAAGGTTGTAGGAAGACTAATTGAATGGATTATAGTGTGGTTTGGATGGAGAAACTAGAAGGTTCTTAGTAATCAAGTCTAGTCACACTGGACCTGTTTCACTAGAGTACCTTAGGGGTCTGTGATTGGGCTTGACCTTTCTTATTTAGATTAATAATATTGATAGAAGTGTAATTAGTAAATATTTCTGATAAAGTAAACTTTAGAGTATTACTAGCTGTATTGTGAGTGTATATCAGAGTAACCTGGATCAGTTGACAAGTTGGCTAATATTTAGCATGAGACCTTTAGTTATAATAAGTACAAGATGATGCATTCTTTAGATGTAGACTATTTGAATAACACTAATGTCTGATTAGTCCTGAACAGCCAATTTCAACAGTAGTTTAATTAAAGATAAACAAGGTTCTATTTTTTTTTTCTGCTATTAGATTAATGAAATATGGCATTCTGTATCAAACATTTCTTGAATATGCAAGTTTATAAAATATTAAAGCTATAATTGAATTTATGATTTTTGAGTATCAGATGCTCAAATACTTGTGCCATATGTGTTTAAAATACTGTAAAAAACATTTAACTGTAGTAATAAATATTAACAATTTAATTGAAGAACTGCATATTTAGGTTTAAAGTTATTTTTTGAAAGTGGGAAAAAGTATAAAACATTTATGTACCACTTCAAAACATAAAGTGGTATATGAAGGGTTTTTGTTACCTGAGATAACCATATAAAGATGAGTGACTAGCTCTTAAACCTTCCTCCTTCCATTACAAGTGGAGTTTTAATTGATGCATCTGGTTATGAACTGTTTTTTAGTGCAATTTCCATTGCAGGAGGTTTTCACACAGTGCACTTAGGTTGTCGTTTTTCCCTGGAATATAAGAAAACTGAAAATTAAGCATTGATTAGAGGATTAAGCCAGTCATTATTTATTAACATAATTTCCTAAAATAAAAAGCAGATGTACACATTGGTGACTATAGTTGTTTATTATTTTCAATAATTCTAATAGCAAAATAGTCTTTCATTTGAAAGTTTTCAAGATATATGTTGTTGTAACACAACCTCAGAAAAATTGTAGCTCTGTAATATATAGAGTAACTTTAGTTTTATTAGTTTTTGTAATGATGGTGATCATCCTGGTTTATCCAAAGAACCAGAAAATTAAATCTGATTTTAAAGATGAGTAAAAATTTGTTAATCCTAAAAAAGGACCATTTTTAACATGATGGGTATTGTTATATCTGGTACTAGTGCATTTAAATAAGTTCATTTTATGGATTTACTTCCACACTTTTAATTATTGAGTTATTAAAAATGAAATACTTGTGATTAGTATATAAAGATTTGGTTAAAAGGTCATTCTTATTGTTTTACATATGATTTTTTGTTAGTTTCTGTAGCTGTTCATGTAATAAAATCAGGATACATGTTTTAAGGCTTAATTTTTAAAATATACTATTCAAAAAACGAAACGCAAAAGGCAAAATTTGAGACAAATTGTTAAGTTTATTCCGGGTAGTTCTGCATGACATTTGTGAAACTTTGCACATTCACTGCTGAACATCCAAAGTCTCCAAATGCGAAGTCCACGCTCACTAGTTGAAGTTTAACGTCAGTAACGAGTATGCCCCATGTGAGCATCAATAACTGCTTGGCATCTCCTGCCCATGGAAGCGACAAGATGACGACTCGCATGCTGTGGAATGGATGTTCACTCAGCCTGCAAAGCTGCTGCAAGCTGAGGTAGAATCTGCGGTTGAGGGTGTCGCCGTCGCAGACGTCGGTCCAACTCGTGCCAAGGATGTTTGATGGGGTTTAAATCTGGTGATCTGGAGGTCCAGGGAAGAACGTTGGTGTTGTGGTGTCTCAAGAAGACAGTGGTGAGTCGGTCTGTGTGAAGATAGATGTTGTCATGTTGAAAAATGTCGTTGACGCTCACCATGATGGGTTGCACATGGGGCCTAAGAATCTCGTAGACGGTTGCGTACAGTCTGATCGGAAATCCTACGCAGCCCTGGTATGGTTGAGGCAGTAGACGTCACAGTAGTGGTCCTATCTCGAAAGTGACGTAACCGGATGTAGCGATCTTATGCGGGCGTGGTCACACGAGGTCTGCCAGATCGTGGTCGGTCACGAGTTGATCCATGTTGTTGGTTACGATTCCATAGCCTTGTGATGGTGCTTGGGTGGACATTAACAGCTCTGGCAACATCTGATCGAGATTTGCCTGCTTCCAACGACCAATGGCGTTGTTGCGTTGGGCTTCTGTCAGTCTTGGCGTAACTGTATTGCGTGTCGGTGGCTTAACACTGAGCTGTGGAAACCGAGAATCCGTCACTTTTATAGGGATTTTGCACATGTTGCATGTGCAGACAAATTTATTGGACACGAATGCGTTTTGGCAAAAAATCCGATGTTTTCCTCCGTTTTCAAAGTGCACAACTTTTATTGTCATTTTGGTCTGACAATCAGTGCCTTAACACGTGTAACATCACATATTCTGAGCTTGTAACATTAGTACATATATTTCTCTTTAAAATAAAAAAAATCTCTTTTGAGTTTTTTTTTTGAAGAGTATATATTAATTGCTTCAATGACTTTTATAAAGAATGTCATTGAAATAGGAAATCCTTTGTGCACTATTTTTTTGTTATTTAAAATTTTCAAGTAAATGTTAGGAGTTTTTTTATATTCAGTGACGTGATATTTTATGTGTAATATGTTTGATTTCCGTGAGTAAAAAAAATAAATTTTCTGTTTGATTTTCACGAATGGAAAGGGTTTCTATCTCAGCAACGTTAGCAACAGTTATAGTGTTGTAGGAATGTGAACTGTTATTTTCAATCTCTTTTTAGACCCCAGTTTTTAGGTTTGTTCTCGAATCTTTGATTTAAAACTTTTCAATTTAGTTTTATTAACATGAATTTATTTATGGTAACATTTGCTTTTTATTGTAATATTTGTAAGGAAGAGCTGTCGGTATTGTTGACGAGACTGTCTTGTCCAGCGTTTATCGCTTATAGATTTTGTTTCAAGCTATAAATGGATCCTTACAGTATTCATCCGATTCTGTTCCGTAATTATACAATCCTTCCACGAATGACGGAGGAAACCCCGAAGTCTACCAGCTTGAGATTTTTGTTGTCTGCCACTTCGGAATTAACGTTATTGTCCTTGAGTAGCTTGTCGCGAAATCTGACAAAGTTTATTGGTGCAGTCCTCGAACTTAGGACATCAAATCTACAGCAAAAATAAATAAATAAATAAAATAATGATCGTTAATCAAGACAACAATCAAAGCAACAGATTTAGTCATCCAATCAGAAGAGATTCGTCCACTTATAAATGCGCTTAAGTATTCAAGGTATACTAAAGTAAGAAACGAAAAACTTGCCTTATGTTTTTCTACTAATGAAATTATAAATTTTAGGCGCTCTGTCCATAAGATATTCAACTTTTCATAAAAAGTCAAAACGAGACGACACTTGTAAAAACGCTTATCGCTTCAATATTAGCAAAATATAAAAGGACACTTCTGAGAATATTGTTTTCAAACAGTCGTATTCTTTATTCTCCAAGTAACGTAAGACTGAACTTTGATCTTGTACGAAGAAATATCTAAAAGATGTGAAACTATTGTGAATTTAAAACAAAGTTATGAACTTTGCTGTCTTCTCTGTTACCAAGAAACACAATAAATCAAAACGAAACTACGCGTAATTCGACAGAATGCGTGTTAATTCTGGTTTTGAATCACATTTGAATTAAAACAAATATTTCATGCATTAAAATAATAAAGTATATAGTAGTTAAAGAACATGGAATTATCAATATATTCAGCGGTCCACGCGCAATATTAAAATACGCATCAGAACTTTATGGAAAAAACAATATTTGCTTTTCCTCGAGCAGCGTATACGTTAAGTGGTTTTGACTTTTTTTAATTTCGTGTTAAGCTGCACGAGGGCTACCTGCGCTAGACGTCTCTAATTTAGCAGTGTAAGACTAGAGGGAAGGCAGCTTGTCATCACCACCCACCGTCAACTCTTGGGCTACTCTTTTACCAACGAATAGTGGGATTGATCGTTAAATTATAATGCCGCCATGGCTGAAAGAGCGAGTATTTTTGGTGTGACGGGGAATCGAAACTGCGACCCTCAGATTACGATGTTAAGTGGTAAAAGCAGATACATTATACGCTAGGCTTGCAGGATCACTTGAAACTACGCCCCCTATGGATTACTGTGATTACATGCAATATGTGACACTGCAATTTCTATTGTAATAAGTGTTTGCGAGGACTACGCCTTGACGTGATTACCACAGATCCTTTATTGTATGTGGACATCATTTTGCAGTATTATGTTTAAATAAAGCATACTAACGGCACAAGCAGATATTGTAGCTTCATCAGGGAAGGAGGGATTGACAGTTAAATGGTTGAAAGGATTCTAATTTTTGGTTATCTTTTCATGAAAACAGTCGTTGGGTTGATTGTTTTCTAACAATTTTTCTCACGAAAAGTCATTAATTTGTGTTTTTGACAACTTAAAACGTTTATCATTTCGTCACCAGTACGAAAAGACTTTTCCATATTCATTAATTTTTGTGTGTGTGGGACGATGGGTCCGAAGGTTCTCATTCGTTATCGTATTTACTGTGAATAAGAGAGTATTCCTGTGGGTCTTTGATTTCTTATTAAAAAAAAATCTTTTGTAATGTTGTGCATTTAGGAACTTCATTGAATTCAGTTATTTTCACGTACTATATGCATAATAATGTATCGTGTAAACAATTTGTAATTATGTTCACATTCCGTCAGTTTCATAAAAATGAGATACTCGCACAAAAAACAACCCAAAATTTTACATGCCATAAACTTATCCCTGACGGCACTGCATAGTCATGTGTCGGAAATTCGTCACTAACCAAATACACAAAGTGCAGTAACCAATACGCCTCTTTATTGGCAAATATAGTTGCTTTAAAATGTTTATTAACGCCTGTTTTGTTGTACAGCATTGCTTCAATTCGGATATTAATATTGTTTAAAACAGCTCGAAAAGTTATTCCTGGTTTTAACTCAGTATTATACCGGTCGTTAGAATTTTAAATATGCGTGGTTAATAATTTCAAACCTTAAACGGTTGAGAAAACGAGTTGCAAATAACAGTTTATGTACATCGTATATACAAATATAGAAACAGCAAATTCGTTGTGTACAAAAATGAGAATTTTACCAGTTATATTCACGCGAATATATTACGTAGGGACCTCAAAATGTTATTGGTAATAAATTAGCCCAAGATTTGGCGGTGGGTGGGTGATGGCTAGTTCCTTTCCCTTTAGTCTTACACCACTAAATTAGTGACAGCTAGCGCAGATCGTTCTTGTGTTGCTTTGCGCGAAATTCAAAATATACTCTTTTCATTCGTCTTTCCGCAGAAGTGGTTGACGCATGCTTTTCCGTCGTAATTCTGCCTTCTGTGCGCTTGTAATATTGTCATATCGTGTTCAAATGATAGGCCCAACCATCCTTTTGTTGTCCTTCCACTAATCATATTTGCTTTTGTACTTGAATAAAAGTTTCTCTACGTGTTTTGATCATAGGGCAATTTCTTTGAAACTCTCGTAATTTTAAATATCTTCAAAATATTGAAGGTGTAGTATATTATGCTTTTCAAAGTGCTTGTTTTTATTCTATGTAGCATTCTAATTATGCAAGTCATTTTTTGAGGCCAGGGGTCGTATTCACTCTAGTAAGTTCTTGGAAAGAAAAGGTGTCAAGAGTATGCGTGACAAAAAGAAAAGAGGAAAACTAATTGCTTTCAGTGAATTTCTTCTCGGAATTTCTTGAAATATTCCATAAACTCACGTGAAATACAAATGAAATAGTGATGTTTTTTGATCGCGAAAAGAACCAGTATATTTCTTTCAAAAGTTGTATGAGATCAGCAGGATGTAATGTGCTATTGCTATAGTTTCATAAATGCTGCTTGAGAAGTGTTAGCTACTTAATAAATTCGGTATATTATAATGACAGCTTTGTTTTTCTTTATGGAATGAATATTAATAGATATGTGCTACCTAACTCGTAGTGTTTTATTGGTTATGTTACTTCTAGGTTGTACATAGGAAATATACGACTTCCGCGTGCAGAGTTTTATTAATTGTATCTACACTTGCATAATGACCAAGCGTTGCGTTTTATTGCCAGTATGCTGTACGTTGTTACGTATTATAAATTATCTCGAACGAGCCTCTAATTTATTATGTTGCATATAAGGATTTCAAATAGCCTAAACTTGAGTTCGCTTGTAGTTTAGTTTTATAAGCTAAACAAATGCCGATATGGATACAATTTATATTTGGCAACAGGATTAATACACAGTTTTCTTTCGTGACACAATTTAAAATAATAGTTATTACAAATAAATGATCTATATACAAAAGTTTTACAAACAATATTGAAACTTCTAACCGATTCGGAATTTTCTTTCTTATCACGACGTGTGAATTAATCCCGACTTGATTTTGGCACAATTCTTTTAACGATATACTAGTTAGTTGTTCCTTAATCACTCGTGAATTTTCACAGCTAAAGTTATATAATGTCTTCGTAAAAATACTAACGTCCGATGTTAATATGCTGAAATTAAAGGGTTCGTAATGTTTGAGATCTGTAAACTTGCTTGGTCAAATTCTGTAGTGTCCATAATTAAAAAGCGTTAATCAGTTATATACTTATTGAGATTTAGAGTATACCAATGGTAGGAAACCAACAATACATACCATCATTCCGAATGTTGAAATGCTGCTTTTATAAGTAATAGGCGAAATTACAGAGCTTTTTTGGTCCAGCAACAATACTGTCAGTAACTAGTACTCGTATACACACAGTATATTGTTAATTTTTACACTGGAGTATCTTCTTCAGATTCAGTGAATAAGCGAGAATTTCGTCACACACAGTTTACAGTATAAGTTACAGACATTTCTAAATGTGTTCAACTGAACCAAACAGCGGCGTTAAATGTATAATAGTAAATCTGTTAGAAAAAAATACACGAATTAATGGCACGTTTGCATTGAAAGGTTTTTCATCAGTAATAATATATACGTATGGAGCAGTATTGTTACCAATGTGCCATATGAACGAAACAATAGTATGTTACGTGGTATATTACAATACCAGTGCGCTGTGTGTATGAAACAGTTTGTCGTTACATGTAAGGCTGGAACATCAGTTGCTTATGTAATAATATACTGGATAAAACTATCATCTCATAAACTGATAATAACTTAGATAAAGTAACTTATAAAAACTAACAGCTAAACTTGATGAGATGATTCATAAGCTGGTCTGCACTAGCGAGTCATACTTGTGTTAAATGTGAAACTAATTCATTGTAACGACTTGCGCGTTACCAAATGTATTTGGTAACTTGTATCTGCAATAAAGCAGACTTTTACTTCCGTATGGTGCCGTATGTTATAGTTAAAAAAAAGGCTAAACCAATTCTGATAAAGTTTGATGGAGAAAATCAGGTGGATCTCTCAAAGATCAATCTAATGAACAGTTTAACTTTTGAAGCTATTTCATTTTACCACCTTTAGCCACGATTTGGACTCCGTATGTGAAGCCGACGACAAACAGAAAAGGTCACTTTACGTCAGAATGAGGTGTATTTGCAATTAGTAAAAGGTGACCCCACTTGTATTATATTTGAAGTCCGGCATTTCCAAATACTGTTGTTAGTTGTCATAAAAACTACAGTGGTTTAAATATTCAGTGTTAATCAGTAACACAATTTTTAAGTTTATTCAACGTTTATGATGATACTAGATTATCAGTCACCCAAATCTACTTGACAGATGTGATTATTGCTATCGTATTCATATGATATAACAGTTTTTACGAATTTTAATTTTGTAAGCATTTTGTATTTGTGAAAAAAGATTTAAAACTTGAAATCCATAATGTTCATGAAGTTCTAAAATACTTAGTGACCTACACTAAAATAACTTTTGAACATTTATATATAATTTTCACGGTGAGAAAATACTTGTTCAATATGGTTGGTAGTGTCACTCATTTAAACACCTCAGCGTGTCAGCAGTTAACTTTGAAAATTATTGAGGAACTTCATTTCCGTATAAAGGGATTTCAAAAATATCCGATGAACTTGTAATGATTAAAAACTACATAAATCATAGAAAATAGTATGACATCCAGTATGCAAGACATTTTCCATTATTGACAGTAATTCTGACTACACTGAAGAAATGCATCTTCTGTAGGCTTAACAGTACACTTATCTTTTCATAACCGGCATGATTCGAGATGTTTATTGAATAATTCGCCAAGCCACTAAACTGATCAATAGACCCGATATGTTCAGATTGATTTCATTTTTTATATTCTACAGCAGTTCAATATCCATCTCATTGGGGATACGTTTTCGATAAAATTTCAGTATATGAAGAGTATTTCAAGTTGACTGTATATGTATAAGAGTGATTACTGTGGTTCAGAGCTAACGGTTTCAACTATCGATGTTCAGCATAGGCTCATCTCCAATTATTTATGGTGAGACAGACTTGTTTCTTGCGTAGTTAAATGCATCGTGTATTTTTGACGACTATAAACGTTATTTTTTTTGTACCTCCGTTACTGCTATCAAGATCATTCATGGTGAGTTCCCGTCATTCCTATCGAGATCACTAATGGCATGTTCCTATCTTTGTTATAAGAATAGTTCATTATATGTTAGCGTCGGTAGCAAAGGCATTCATGATATGTTTACATCATTGTTATCAAGATCATTATTCATGTGTTGTCAGGATCATTCATGGTGTTACCATCATTGTTATGAAGATCGTCTTTGAATATAATTTTTATTGTTGTAAAAATGACTCTTGAACTATTCCATTTATTGTTATAAATACGTGTTGTATTTATATTATATTATTCTAAATTCTACGTTATTACATGCGTGTAATGGAATAGAATTTTTAGATTAAATGAGTTAAAGAAACGCTGGAAATAACTTGCAACTCACGTTTCGGGGGATTTATTTATGATAAGATAAACTATGTTTAAATCAATAATGGTGTTCACACTCAGCACCGCTTTCCAGTATTCCAAGAAATAGCAATACAAAATTTTGTGATTGGCCCATCGCATCAGTTTAAATGCATTTCTCAGCGTCTCTGTTGTCAAAGATGTCATGTGTTTCGTGTATGGGATAAAAATACTATAATCAGTATTTTCGTCACATTCAAACGATCATCTCTCAAATAATTTCCCCCAAAAGAAAAAAAAGAGAAAAAAACAGCTGTTGTACAATAATAATAATACACGATTATAGTAAGGTAAATACTTAGAGCGAAACTAAAATTGTTAATAGGGGAACCATCGTGAGAACCAGTAACTTTGCCAGTGTCGGAACTGTATTTATATTCTATTTATATTGAGTAAATAACTTCAGTATGCGGTGTACTATCATGCTCGTAAGTTAATGGCTCACTTGAAGCACCGCCATTTTGTGTCTCTATGTTGCTTGTACTATGACACTACAGAAAGTGATGTCATAATATTTTGTTCATCAGGAGATTGTTTGTTTGAAGGTACCACAGATGTAGTGTTGGGGTTTGTTACCTTCACTTACTTCGTTAGGCTGGTTGAAATAGTAAAGATATTTTCTCTGACTGTTTTGAAAATACTGTCGGTCAGATTAGTTTCGTGTGAGATATGATTGATAGATTCATGGACGTCATAGGGAAGATATACTTAGTTCTATCAGCGTAGATCAACAAATCTTCCATATCTACTAGAACTTTTCTTTTAATATTCGAAAAGAAAAAAGGTGACGTAGTATTTAAAATAGCCAGTAGGGAGGGCTGCTTCTTTGTTTGTTTTATTTGTTTTTGAATTTCGCACAAAGCTACTTGAGGTCTATCTGTGCTAGCCATCCCTAATTTAGCAGTGTTAGACTGGAGGGAAAGCAGCTAGTCAGCACCACCCATCGCCAACTCCTGGGCTACTCTTTTACCAACGAATAATGAGATTGACCGTAACATTATAATGCCCCCACGGCTGAAAGGGCGAGCATGTTTGGCGCGACGGGGATGCGAACCCGAGATCCACAGATTACGGGTCACACGCCTTAACACGCTTGGCAATGCCGGGCCCAGGGAGGGCTGCTTTGTTTAATTTGCAAGGTTCCAAACTTGCTAATTCACATTTTCTTGTGCAGAAGTATATGTTTGAAGTTAGAGATGGTTATATTTGACCTTTAGCTATATCTGACCTAAACTAAATTAAAATTTTCTGTCCTTGTGCAAAAGTATTTGTCCAAATTTGTTATACCTGACTCTGAGCCGTATGCTATTTTAGTTGAAACCTGCTATTCCATTATTTGGTGCTTTAAATAACCCAATATAACTTTAGCCAGCCTTTGTATGGGTAAAGTGTCCGCATAAATTTGTTTAAACTATTCTGATTATGTGAACTCATAAATGTACAATGAATTATATGTGGAATTACGGCAAGCATATTACAATCATGCTTCACCAATTTGTAAATGCCATTAACACCAAAACAGTCGTATACGATTGTTCTTTGATATTTTATGATAGAGAAATTAACGATGTTTCATAACAAAATTATACCTACTCACGTTTCCATAGTAACAAAGGGTAACCTGAGCACAAATGCTTAGGATATTATATCCCATTGTTGCTATAGTGAAATAACGTTCAGCAGCTTTGTTGAATATTATAATACTGACAGAAGTAATTATTTGATGTGTTTGTATCCTGTTCGTTTGCTACGTCAGGTAGCTTCCCTTGTCCCCTTCCGGGAGCAAGGATATTGCAATCGTGCTAGTGTATCTGTGTTTCCGCGCGCTTATCTATAAAACTAATACATCTATGTTTATGAACGCGTTACACAAAATGAGAAGTTACCATGGGATAGTTCTCCCTAAAATTTAATCCGCATCCAGACTCTGGATCACTTTGAAATATGTTCATAATGGAGAGAGAGAGAGAGAGAGGGAATTTTCATGATGGTTGGTTAATAACGCCTTACAGAGTTACTAAATTTGTACCAAATTTCATGGGCGCATTTTGGTTGAAACCTTTCATCACACCACCAAAAATGGTACGGATAGTTGATCATTTTGGAACTGAGAAGAATCTTCCGAGTTTAAGAAGGGGAAAGTTGGCGTTATCTACTAAAAATGAATACATTCTCGAAAAGGAGAAGCAGGGAAAGAGTATCCAGTCTCTCTGACTACTCTTGTTGATGTCAATAAGATCTTGGGCTGTTGTTACCCTTGTGGTTGCAGTCCTAAATTAAATTATTCTGTGTGCAGATACTTAAATATTTCTAAGTAGGAAAAGTGCATATTTGGGAATTTGATGTTATTTTCGTGACAAGTGGGCGGTAGAAATCAAGTATATCGGAGAAGCCTCTTTGGTTATGTTTATTTTATTTTCACTTGTTGGTGAAACTAAGCAATCATGTTAATGTCTTTGGTACAATACACGTGCTCATCGATAATGGTTAAAGTGCTTTGTGCGAACAATTACCCGCACTCTCTCTACTTGAAATTAATCAAAGAGACAGTGAGGGTTTTGCTTTATTTTAACGGTTCAGCTCCTTTGTGGTTCATGCTTTAAGTGTTGTTTTATATATTTCCCTTATTTAATCTTTCCAGCAATTCACATAAATTATAAAAAAAACACTTCTATTCATCTTTTTTATACTTTTTTTATATCCCAAGTATTGTAATATAGTTGCACATATTAATTTCAAAGAAGTAAACTATACAATACGCCCAGTGTTTTATGTAAAGCTACCCCATCTATCAAAAAAGTTTAAAAAGCTATATTAATTTTCCAAAGGCAGTTTTGGTTAATTGTTCTTGCTTTTTCCGTCCTATATTGTTAGTTGTACAAGCACATTTATAACTTAAAACTTTGGATTTCTTTGTGTTCCTGTGATATATTGCATCATATATTTACAGTAATTTCTATCAAGTTACAAACATGCCATTTTTATACATATATGTATAAAAGAGGGCCTAGTAGTTGTATAATGTTAAAAAAAAATTTGGTCTAATAATGGTGAAAATCATGAGATTGTCAAAAAATAACAAAACTCTTTAAGTAGAAAATTTGAAATTTTACATTAAAAATTGTAAGTTAAACATGTGAATTTATTTCAATGTCATATAACTGTTACAGAACAGCCACGTAAAATGTTATATTCATGTTAAAATTCCAGTATAACAGATTTTGTAATAGTTCAAGTATACATTTGTTTGTGTATATATGATATTTAGGGCTTATTTTTACGGTTACTTTCACAACGGTTCGGGAAAACAAAATAACCAAATAAATTACATACAAATCTTATTTCTGAAGTGGAGAAAACCCTTCTGTAGGTGATTAACTGGAAAACTGAATCGTCATAGATTTTTCAATATCGCACAGATTGTCATATAAGGATTATATTTAAATTGGGATAATTAACTTAGTTTAATTGTAGCTTTCTCTATACAGTGAAAAACATGTTTTGACTTGTAGAATATTTTCTGTTATGTCTAAAGGTTTGAAGCTTCCAGTTTTCGATGTTCTTAATGGTGTTATCTTCCCTTAATACGACGATAGGCCTAGAATGGCCAGGTGGTTAGAGCGTTTGGCTCACAATCTGAGGGTCGCAAATTAAAAAATTCGACCAAACATGCTCGCCCTATCAGCGGTTGGGGCATTAAACTAACGGTCAATCCCACTATTCGTCAGTAAGAGTAGCCCAAGAGTTGGCGGTGGGTGGTGATGGCTAGTTGCCTTTCCTGTAGTCTTTCACTGGTAAATTAAAGATGGCTAGCACAGATAGTCCTCGTGTAGCTTTGCGCGAAATTCAAAATAAGCAATACAAGGATAAGGTTGATACTTTTGAAGAACAATGGATCTCCACTCGCGTCTTCACGAAATGATATTGTACAGAGTAAGTACAGTTTTTCGAAAGGCTCATCTTTAGAACGATTTAGTTAAAATGACGATGAGAGAGAGAGACTGTACAGTTTTGTAATATTTTAACAGAGGATAAATTACATACAGTACTACGATGCTATCTTTTAATAATGTTAGTTCAATTAACTCTATCCATGCTCTTTGAACGCACCTTGTTTGAAAATACAACAACTTGGTTTACTCTCGTAATTACCGTCGATAACTTATGACACACGATACTTAATTCCTGTTTAATCCTGTAATAAGTCATTATTAAATTAAAAAGAATTTGAATTCCTCAATGCAAGAAAACACGTAAGAAACAGAATTAATTGTTGTAAATAAACAAAATAAATCAAACATTTCACCTGAATGTTCTGTCTACTAAAACAGACGCGACAGTTTCATAAAGTCATTGGAAACTGATTTGTTTTTAAAACTTTTTTAAAGGTTTTAAAAACTTGAAGTTAGATATGTTAGTCGAACTAAATTGGTTGTTCATAAAAATAATCTTTCTTCAAGTGTTTAACGTTATATGTACGCCCTTGTGCAAATTATTTCAAACAAGACGAAAAATTACGATTTTTTTTCAATTTTTTTGCGTTTCATTTCTGATAATCCAAAAATTATTCACAAATTAATACATGATATGACCGCCTTTATTTTTCAGAAGATTATTAATCCGCTTTGGCATCGAGTCCACGAGATGACTGCAATCTTTACTAATTTTTGGATCGCGGTACCACATCTCAATTTTGGCCTCAATTAGCTTATCTTTTGTAGTACATTCTTTTCCCCGACGTCTTTCTTTACAAATCGCCCAAAGATTTTCAGTAGGATTTAAGTCCGGAGAGTTTCCAGGCCCGTCCAGCACCTTTATTCGCGTTGTAGTCATAAAATTCTTCACAAGTTTCGATGTGTGGCACGAAGCCAGATCTTGCTGAAAAATGCCAGATCCATTTGGAAATCTTTTTCAATCCTGGAACGAGTCTTCTCTGCAAAAACTCCGATGTACTGTGGTCCTCGCATCATACCATCTGCGATATGTAAGCCTCCGACGCCATAATAGCTGAAAAAGCCCCAAAACATCTTCAAGTGATGTTTTACGAACTGATTGATGTCAGATTCTCGAAGTTTTTCACTTGAAGATCTGCGAACATACAGACTTCTTTGATACTGTACGAAGAAATGAGTCTCGTCACTGAATTACACCTTCCTTTATTGTTCTTGCGCCCAGTTCTTGTATTTCAAATCCAATTGATACCGTTTTTTCTTCATTGAGTTGGTAAGTTGTTTTGTGACTGGTCTCCTTGCCCTTCTAACGCAATTTTGAATTACGTAATATTCCTCAAAATTTCGTTATATATCCCAAAAATAGATTGACCGTATTGCAAAACACAGCTAATGACGCCGTCTGTGTGAAAAAATGACTATTAAATGAAATCCGCGGGTCCAGCGAGCCAACACCGGTCGCCATGATGAAAATATTGTAAAATGACCATTTGTTTCAATTAATTTGCACAAGCAAGGGTGTACTTTAAACAAATTATTTTAAATAATAACCTATACATCCTTTGACTGTACTTTATTTCTATGTGACAGAGTTTTATCTTTTTTTGCTACATTTTAATTTTGGGTATATTTAAAGAAGGCCTTATGTCGCTAGTGTTTTGTTACCTCTGCCACCGAAGGTGACGGAAGTCATATTTTCACTTCCACGTGTTTGTGAGCAAGATTTCCAGAAAACGGCTAAATAAATTTGAATGAAAATTGATATACATTTGAACTATAACGTAACTTGTAAGTGTTTACGTTTGAAGGGTCAATGTTACAGTTCTGAAAATTTTAAAACAACCCCATCTATTAACATGGGGACAAATTTTTGCCCTATAACTAAAAAATGAACGAAGTTTTATAAATTGGTTGACACGTGTAGAATAGTCCGTGTTTGTTGATAACGGCGGACATACCGACACATTATCGTATTTTTTTGAGAAGCTAATACAATCAACGGTACGTGGCAGAGTTATGCGTTTTACTGAGTGCTCTTAGGTTAATATTGAACGCTGTTATTACTGATGTAGATAACGAAAACAGCTCTTCAAATTACTAAAGTTTTCTAGGACACTAATTATAAAATATATACTCTCAACAATTTACGAAAACACGGGAACTGTTTTGTTCCTGGGTTTCGAAGCTGGCGAGTTGGAATGGAATATCGTACAATACCACTATTTTATTTTTACATTTCAACGGACAGTTACGTTATAAAAGTGACAGTCAGTCCCTTAATGTGTGGTAGGTAGGATGTTATAGAGTGGCTGCCTTCGTGTGTTTAGTCGCTCAAAATTATGGACAGCAGAAGATAGGTTTAGTAAGCAGCTTTGCTAAGATTACAAATCAGTTTACGAAAACATTTAAACCGATCTAATTTAAAGCTATATGAAGTTGTTTTTTCTCTCAAAATTTTATGTAGTTTAAAATCGAAATTCGTAAACCCTTTTATGTTTCTCTCTCTACTTCGCTAAACAGTCAGTTACAAGAAAATTTGCGAATCACAGTATTATAACTTTTCAACATCACGTTAAACCGTATAAAGTGTTACGTGTAAAAGCAACAATAACTTTGAATCGTTTTCAAAACTGCAGAAGAAACAGTTTAGGAAAGCTAGAGAAAACTTTCTCTGTCACGGTCATTCGAACTATTTGTTCGACTCGTAATCTGTGGGTCGTGGAGGCGTTATAATGTAACGGTCAATCCCACTATTCGTTGGTAAAAGAGTAGTCCAAGAGTTAGCGATGGGTGATGATGACTAGCTGCCTTCCCTCTAGGCTTAAACCGCTAAATTATGGACGGTTAGCGCAGATAGCCTTCGTGTAGCTTTGCACGATATTCAAAAAACAAAAACAAACAATCGAACTATTTGACGTTTTGTGTACATTCTCATATCCATAATATGTCATATGCAGCAAGTAACTAATGACATGAAATTTGTTAACAAAATAAGCAAGAATTTTAGCAAAATTTTCAGGTGGTTTCTGTGCACCATTATTTGACAGTGTGTGTGTATTCCGTGAGATAAGATATTCTATTCGTGTAAATAGGGAAACAAGTTGGCGTTTTACAAACAAAATTGTAAAATGACAACAAAACAAACTAAAACGATTGTGAACCAAAAGAACCGTTTTGATAAATCATGTTCCTGGTTTTGAATTATCTCATTAGTGGGAGAAAGTGCATTTAACATAACATAACTTTTAGTTCTTGAATGTTAAAATAGGTTTTGTATAAAGTAGACGTTATTAACTTGTGTTTTCAACAAAAGATTTTTTTTATCAAACTGTAATCATCGTTCATTACTTCACCACAAGCTGTACCTATCAGATCATCGAAACGCATTCGTAATGCTGGAATGCGGTTGTTTGTGATGAAGTGTTTGTAGAGACGAAAGATTGCTATTGTTTCTTAGCTGAAAATGTTATGTCTGTTTTTCATCCGATGGAAACTTCTACCTGCGTGCATCCTTTTCTGGCTTTAAGTATTATTTCGTAACACGAGTCTAATGTGGTGCGAGCTCAGTCGAAAATATTTATTGTTAACATAAAATACCCGTTGTCCACTGCTGGGTTTTGAGGTCCAGTTATGATTTAGAGAAGCTTCAGCGTACCAGTCAAGCGTCTCCATTGTCTTAATTATTACTATGACAACCAAGCGTCTCCATTGTCTTAATTATTACTCTGACAACCAAGCGTCTCCATTGTCTTAATTATTACTCTGACAACCAAGCGTCTCCATTGTCTTAATTATTACTATGACAACCAAGCGTCTCCATTGTCTTAATTATTACTATGACAACCAAGCGTCTCCATTGTCTTAATTATTACTATGACAACCAAGCGTCTCCATTGTCTTAATTATTACTATGACAACCGCCAATTCATTAATTTAATTGATTTTTCTGTTGCCGTTTCAGATCTTTATTTTTTAAAGCAAAATAGTTTCAGTATAGTTTCTGAGTTTCATTTTCCTTCGTGTTTCTATTAAATTATTTTTATTCTCTGAATTCTTCAATATTCTCGTATTTGTGTTTTTCTTCCCGTTGTTTGTTGTTTAATCAAACGTTTTTGAATCTCAGGTTTGTGTATTTTTTATGTTTGTTTTTTAAAAAAAGAGTTTGACAAAAATATCTACATACTATTCATTTAGTATGTTACAATCAGAAAAATGTGATATTTTTGTGTAGACTTTCAGAAAGCAGAATTATGGTGTTTAAGAGCTATAGTGATAAAAAAAAATGAGTAAAATGTTTTAAAGTCACTTCTTATAACCTAATACCCGGTTTCCACCTCCTCAGAATCCCCTTAGTGTGTGTGCAAATTGAGATCTCTCGGTTATTCCCTCTTGGCGCTATGGCGGTTACAGACATAGGCTATTTTACTATTATTATATATATGTATACATAATCTCGACGTATTTATAAATTTTCCACAGGAGATTTTTGTTTTTCTGAATACATTCGTTTTAATACTTTTGAAAGTGGGATTCGTTGTGCTTTATAATACGGTTAAAGAAAGTACCTGCAAGTCAGACTTGTCTTGTTTTAATCAAATGTGC
Source organism: Carcinoscorpius rotundicauda (assembly GCA_011833715.1). Lineage (NCBI taxonomy): Eukaryota > Metazoa > Arthropoda > Merostomata > Xiphosura > Limulidae > Carcinoscorpius > Carcinoscorpius rotundicauda. The sequence continues at coordinate 35,797,893 of CM022406.1, read as the reverse complement.
AGTATTTGAATAAATGGTTTCTATGTTTACATAATTATTGCAGTTACTAAGAGCTGAGCGTTTAATAAAGGTTTTTCGGTTGTTTGTTTTTATATGAAATTTTTGTCCAATTGTTTATTATTAAAATTGGTTTTATTCACACACACACACACACACACATCCTATTTCAAAGGAATGCAGTTTTATTCTAAAGAAATACTCGGAAGATGAAGCTGGAATACTGTCAATAGTTTGAAATCGCTATACTACATATTTGAAAACGGAATAGAATGAAATAATAACAACATAATTCATCTACTGAATAATTGTTTCGGCTATAAAAAATAACATTTTATCTTTCTAGTATCTGTATGATAGTATGTGTAGCATAAAGTAATGAGCCAAATATTTATATGATTTGTTTGAAGGCAAACTTGGAGTTAAACATCAGAAAGATGGACTTAAAGAAACAAAAGGATTGGGAGAAGTTCTTGTTTTGTCAAAATTGGGGTCTTCAAAATCTGAATTGTGTGTTACGATGCATGCAAAAAGTAACTACTTCGTAGTTTTAAGATCATAACTATAGTTAGTATTTGTCCTGAAAAAAAATTGTACTGTAGTTTTAGTTTATTTTTCTTGTTTATGAATGTAACCCAAGTTTTAAGTTTTCTCACGTGTAATATACGCGCATTGATGAAGTGACTCTCGACTTTCGAATTTGAAAAAATAAAAAGATTATAACATCTTGTGATGTGACGACGTTGCAAATGGTTTTGGGGGAAAATATGTTATTTACCAGATATAATAGTTTTATGTTATTTATTATTTATATTTTTTCTTTTTATTAACTTATTTGTCGTTCTTGATTGTTTACACGGAATAAGGTTGGCTGTTGAGATAGGTAATTACTTCAGGAGTCATACATATAAATCACTGATACTTAGGTTTTTCGCTTATATTGTTAATTACATATGGCAAACAACTGAAACCGTGCACGGATTTCTTAAGAGAATGTATCTTATCACATTCTTATGGTGGTTAAAATAAAAAGGTATTTCTGAAATTGTTTTGCCGTTAGTAATTAATTTATTTCTACAGTTTGGTTCGAAGAATTTAATTAGTTTTAAGATAGACACCCCTGTATCTAACATTATATAAACTAAAATGTTTCCATGTTTGTTATAAAATTTTTGCTTGTGCACTTCAAAATCACAGTTAGTAAATGTTTTACGACACGTTTCACTGTTTGTATTTGAATAGGTGTATATATTTGAGCGTGTGAGAAAATTGTAGCTTCCCCCTCCATCTAAACACCTAGTTGTTAATTTAAAGGATCATAACGTTAAAAACTGGGTTTTAAATGCCCGTGGCGTGTTCAACAAAATTTGTTATGTAATTGTCTGTTTGACAACAAATGTATTTTTTTTTGTGCGTAAATAAGTTGAGAACTATGAAGAAAATGCCCGTATGTTAGAACTTCTTGTTTTAAAACCAGATGCTACCATAGTGCACCAGGTTTTAGGTAATCTATTTAAGTTTCCAACATGTACGGCTCTAGAGCATAAAATAGCTATTGACAATTGAGCCTTCTAATCTTTATAAATAAAAAGTGAAAAGAATATAACAGGCTAGAAACAGTTTGTGTATTTGAAACACCAATTTAACTAAGTCTGTCTCAAACTCGCCAGTCTCCCTGGCAATCGACTTATCTCAAAAAAATAACTGAACACACCATTGAACTCTTTCTGTATATATCTGTCTCAGACTGGTGGTCGTTGGTTGCCAATAAATCGTATTGGGTTCTCTAAGTTTGTATAAAAGGTGCTTTTCTTAAAATGAAGTGGTTCTTTTTAAAATCTTGATGCATTACGAGGAAGATAAGAAATGTTATGCAGAAAAGGTATATTCTAAATGTATCTGCCACGGTTGAAGAAGATTATATGTAATGTGGACTTTGACATTTTAAACAGTTACTCGTATGAAAAAAAAATAATCTGGTTCCTTGCCAGATATGTGTGTCATCGGTGAGATAATCCTTATCCTACCATTAGATATTCGTGTACATCATTTGTATTGCTATATAGCTACTATAAATGAATCAAAACTGCTATTTCCAACTGAAGGCTACATGACCTTTAGCCTTTTTTAGAATTATCTGACAGCACCGCAACAATCCACTCATACATGACATTCAATAATGCTCACCATCCATGAGAAAGTTTTCTTTTTATTGAAGTCTTAGTTTAAAAATGAACTTTATCATCGCAGTATTACACCGCAGAGTAGATTTTATTGAAGTATTTCCTTTGTAGACAAAGTTATCACTAAAATGTCCTGTTTTTTTTGCAACACTCATGAGATTTTCGCCAAAGAAAAATAATTTTAGTGTGTTTTTTGTTGTTTTCTATTTTAAACTTTTAAAACAATTTTTACTGGTGAAATCTGAAACATTTTTGGGGACATTTCAATTGTTCTATTTATTGGTGATGATCGGTGCGGTAATTTCCAAGATCTGAGTGTTGGACGTATACATTGCAGGCTTCATTATAAGATTTGGCCAGATGGTTGCGTTGGACTCAAAATCTAAGTGTTGAGGGTTCGAATCCAAATCCCGCTATTTGCTGGTTAAAGAGTAGTCCAAGAGTTGGCGGCGGGTGGTGCTGACTAGATGCTTTCCCACTAGTCTTACACATCTAAATTAGGGACAGGTAGCGTTGATAACTCTCGTGTAGCTTTGCGCGAAATTCAAAACAAACCAATAATAATATTACGTATGTGATTTGAACCAATTTTTCCAATAAACATAACTAATACAAATACAAGTTCCAACACAGATTATACAAACACATTACTAACAAATGAAATATCTCTTCAAGAACTACTCGAAGCAATAAAAAACGCAATAAACAAAGCAACAGGTGAAGATGAAATACAACCTATCATTTCTAAAAAAGATTACTCCGAAATTGTTTGACCACCTAAATTCACTTTTTAACGTATTTCTATCCTCAGGATATATTAATGTTTCATAAGGAAGGAAAGCCAGCAAGTAAACCTAATAGCTACCGACCAATCAGCCTGACCAGCTGTGTTGGCAAAATTCTTGAAAGAATAATTAGTAATAGACTCTCCACATTCTTGGAGATAACATCAAAATTACCACAAGAACAAAATGGATTCAGGAAATTTAGACAAACGACAGACCACCTAATCAGATTAACCGAAAAAACCATCATAGATAGCTTCAATAAAAAAAAAAAAAAGCACTGTCGCTTGCTTCCTTGATATCGAGAAAGCATTCGACACTGTATAGCACGATGGTCTAAGGTTCCGAATGAATGAAATAGAATTACCGCGAGGAATTATTCGCTGGTTATCTAACTTTTTGGAAAATAGAAAGTGTAGAGTAAATGTTGAGGGTACATTTTCTGAGTACTTCACTTCTGAAGCTGGTGTCCTTCGGCGAGGGGTGGTTAGCTCTTTACTGTTCATCATATATGTAAACAATATGCCACTGAAGGATCCGAATCGTGGATTCTCTTCACAGTTTGCAGATTATGTGGCAGTCTGTAAAAGTGCCGCAACACCCACGATAGCAGCCACTAACATACAACCATAACTAAATAGAATAAGTGAATACTGTCAAAAATATAGAATAAAAATAAACAGAGCAAAAACACAACTCGTAGTCTTTACGAAATTGACAAAACACACACAAAAAACAACAGCCAGAATTATATATGAATGGCACACTACTTCAGACTGTCCTATCGGCAAAATGTTTAGGTCTGACCTATGATTCAAAACTAACTTGGATCAATCATATGAACGAAATTAAAAATAGTCTGGCGAAGAACTAACTATGCTAGGAGTCTAACTGGTGAAAACAGTGGAGCATCTACAGATAACATACTAAAAATCTACAAAACATATTTTAGACCTGTTATAGACTATGCAGCTCCAGCATGGATAACTGTAAGCAATAAAATAATTGAAACTAAACTACAAACAATCCAAAACACACTCCTCACAACTGCAAACAGAGTCCCAAGAACAATATCATCTAAATTCATACACAAATATTCGAACATACCAACAATACCAGATACTGGATGAAAAACGAATTACTGTGTGAACTAGACAGGCACCTCATGCATGATGAAGTTAGTCCTAAACACCTCTCCCCGGTCGATATATATTTTAAATATAAAAATATATAGAAAGTAGTAATATATGTATATATATGTTTGTGTTTTACGTCCTGTAATGTTTTCTTTATGGTTGTCTGCGTAGTTATTTGTTTTTCATTTATTATTCTGGAGTTATTTCAGCAACTGTTTAGATGTGTACAGTGAAGAATTATTATTAAAATACTCTATGAAAACGATTGCACATACAACAGTGAAGTATAAAACGTTCATATCGCTGTTTTGAAAGGTAATTTTTGGTAATGCCTAATGAACGACAAAAGTTATAATAACTAACTGTGTACCAACCGTATACAAATTATTTGTGATTTCAGACTATTGTTATCGTATGCACTGTTCACAAGTTTTTAAAGGATTAATGGTTTTGTTTGATTACTACCAATTCAAGTTTCCCATTACGTTTTCTTTCGTGTCTCGTATACTTAAGAACCACTTAATTTTGTGATGTAATGAGAAACTACAGTGGATCTTGAAGCAGAAGAAAAAGTGGCTTTCACCATTTTGTATGGGCCTGTATGATGGTTGAGATGCTTGACTCGTAATCCGAGGATCACTGGTTCGAATCCTCGTCACACTAAACATGCTCGCCCTTTCAACCGTGGATGCGTTATGATGTTACGGTAAATCCTACTATTTGTTGGTAAAAGAGTAGCCCAAGAGTTGGCGGTGGGTGGCGATGATTAGCTGATTTCTTCTAGTCTTACACTGCTACATTAGGGACAGGTAGCGCTGATAGCCCTCGTGTAGCTTTGCGTGAAATTCAAAACAAACCAAACTAAACCATTTTGTATGGTATAAAATCGTGACGTGTGTACACGTTCAAGGCGATCAGTTAAGTATTGAGAGACGTGTGCAGCAGTACTGTAATAAAAATGATGAAAATAAATAAAAGTTTTCCCTGTTTTGATCTCGAAGAAAGAATGAAGTGTATAGTCATTATTTTATAGACCTGAAAAACCAATAATGGTTCCAAACAGAAGATGTGTCGCAATATTGTTTGTTTTAAGAAAGTTTAAAAACGGTTATTTAGACAGTTATTCCTTCGAATCCTACAGATTTTATCTCTGTAATAATAATATCGCAAGTTTGATCATTCTATACAAGTCAGTCTTTAGCAAATTTTACGAAGACATTGATTTTTTTTTTCAATGTAGTGGGCCCAGTCGTCAAAAAGTATTAATTTTCAATTTTGTTTTTGTCATATAGATAAATGTTTTACTATAACTGGCGGAAATTTTCATCCGAAGACTGGAAAAACAAGAACATTGGAAGTTGTCCCTTTTTTTAATAATTGAACTTGTATATTTGACTTTTTTTTCTAGGTGGAGCACAAGCTATTTATTATGTTTAGTTTCTGATGTTGTTAACTTTCATCTTTCTTCTTGAACTTTGCACAAGGGCTATGTGTAGGGTTAACTCTCGACTTTTGCGTACTGTGCTACAATGTGCAACTGACGTTAAAAAGTTTAAAAATATAACGAGTTAGGAGCGTTTGTTCTTCATGTGTTTTCTGCATCGATCTTCAGTTGTTTTATGAGCTGTTTCCATTACAACAGGATTTGTTGTTGAAAGAATAATTAGTAATACACTCACTATATGTGGCTTCACTCTACGAAATATTCAATAAGAGGTGGCATGTGGCATTATTCATGGCACTTCGGATATATGCCAGTCAATCATAACTTAAGGAATAATGATTTCTCTCTTACTAGTTAAAGAGATCTGTAACATGAATGTTAATCACATAAAACAACCCTGATTAAAGATCTTATAACAAGAGTGTTAATCAAACAAACCTACTCGTGTGTGGTAAAGGGCTGTATAATAGAATGAAAAAACATCTTGAACGGGCTCTATAAAAATGTTTTATGAAACGGGTTGAATTCCATAGATGGCTCTGCAACGAAGAAATCTCAGGAAAGTACCTTAACCACAATAACAGGTTCATAAAGAAGAAAACTTGTAAAATAAAGATCCTCAAACAGGTGATGGTTTTTAAAACCGAGTGTTCTAATCATGGTAGTAGCTTCATAACTAGATGGTTTAACTGTTTCATTTTTTATTAACGTTAACCACCTAAAGTTTTGAAATGATTAAGTACGATTAAAACAAAACAGTATTCCAGATCATTTTTTAAACCTTGAAATCATGAAAGATAAATCAACGAACCGAAACATTTTTTTTCTGTAGTACAAAACAGCATGTGTGTGTGTGTGTGTGTGTGTGTGTTTTTGTAACGAAAGCTTTCCAACTTCCCATCCCTGATCACAATCAAACTTTCGGGGGTATATTTCAGAGTGATTCTAAAACCCTTGCAATGGAATCTGACATTGACGGGCCGGCTGTAAAGGTACACTTTTGCGCTAACTGGAGTGTTTAGGTGAACTGCAGTCATGGAACAGCTGTAAGGACACGCTGCTGTGCTACTGGAGTGTGTAGGTGAACTGCAGTCATGGAACAGCTGTAAGGACACGCTGCTGTGCTACTGGAGTGTGTAGGTGAACTGCAGTCATGGAACAGCTGTAAGGACACGCTGCTGTGCTACTGGAGTGTGTAGGTGAACTGCAGTCATGGAACAGCTGTAAGGACACGCTGCTGTGCTACTGAAGTGTGTAGGTGAACTGCAGTCATGGAACAGCTGTAACGATACACTGCTGTGCTACTGGAGTGTGTGGGTGAACGGTAGTCATGGAACAGTTATGTAAAAATAAGCTGCAGTGCTACTGGAGTGTGTGGGTGAACTGTAGTCATGGAACAGCTGTAAAAATAAGCTGCTGCGACATTGCTTGCTATTATGACCTGATTTCTACCTCAGTTTTCTTTATAACCATTGAGAATTGCTTAGACCAGGAACGTGTAAGGTAGTTAATATATTTGTTAGTAATGACATGTTAAAAAAAAACATGTATACAATCAAGATAGTCTCAGCGAGTCGATATGATCTTAACTAAATTGGTTTATATTTAATACTAGTCGCTAAATCGTAGTGGAAGGTTCCACAGTAACACAGCGGTATGTCAGCAGACTTACAACGCGAGCAAACGGGTTTCGATACCCGTGGTGGGCAGAGCATAGATAGCCCATTGTTTAGCTTTGAGCTTAACTACAATGAAACGCAGTGGAAGTTAATGACATATAGGTGTAACATTTCTTGGATAAGAATTTTTTCTTCTCCGAAAAATGAACGTTTTAAAATAAAGCAACCCTCGTGATTAATGTTCTTTTTATCTGAATGCTAAACAGCTTGAGAAATGATAATTACGGCATTTATTTGTTTAAATTTTGCGATAACTGCGCTTGTTATAATAGAAGAGCTATTAATATTTCAACTTCATTGATTTTTTCGAACTGTATGTAACATTTTGATTATGTTTTAGCGTGCCGTGTCGGAACAACCTTCTGAAGCTTTATTGCCAGTTTATATAGAGTACGACTGTGTGCTCACAAAACTTTTGAAGTTGCTATTTATTTTTATTATTTTTTATAGTGTGTATTGTGTATTTTATTGTTAGGGTTGGTTGTCATGGTAAAACACCTGCTCGGTCATTCCAACTTCACCTGTTCAGGATATGACTGGTTCCTTGATCGGAATTAATGTTTTTTTGTTTGTTTGTTTTAATCCAAATTGTATAGCTTACGGCTCACGTTATCAATCCGTTGTTATAGATACTTCACTGAAAGTTTTTTATCGTTTAAAATCAAAGTTATGAAATGTGTTTGTTAAAGTATTAAAATCAGTGTTGAAATTTTCAGTTCGTGTCTTTAATTTGTTGTAAACAATGCGTTTAATGCGTAATTAGCATGTTAATTAGTAACATTTAACGCTTGCTTCTTAAAACTATAAACCTCTATTCTCTTAGTGTTCGTGCTTATACAACATGTACAACATAAAAGGATATAATCTCTGGAATTTAACCTACGATACAGTTTAACTGTTCTTAAATATGGATATAAATGCTTATTTAAGCTAATTAGATTTAGCAAATATGACGAGTGTGGTTTAACTGTCAGCCATTTCGAAAGAGAAGAATACGTCTGATTGTTGGCGTGATTTGATAGACATTTGTAAGTTGTTAGAGCAAAGTTGGAAGACGTTAAGGATACAGCGTTGCGTTTGTGCAGAATAGAATACAGAAAGTCACAGCAGCTTTGTTAAGCTTAGCAAAATACATGCAGTATATTTATAATTTTTGTCCTAGAAATGTATATTAGTAGTTGTATGATACAGTTTGTGTGTGTTTTCCACAAAGAAGCCTCTACTTAAGTGAATTACCTTATGGAAAGTATCGGTTGTTTAAACATATGGAAGGCAAAGTTGGGTTTGAATCGGAAACTCGTGTACGCGTCAACTACTTTGTTCTACAACGCGTCGTATATTTTTGTGTTTCACTGACAAACCGAGTCATTTCTGAAACTCGTGTACGTGTCACGTAATCCGTTAGACAACGTGTCGTGTGTACATTTCACTCGCAAACCTGAGTTATGTATATCACATATAAATCTTTTGCTTTCAAAAATATTACCCAGACTTAAAGTATTTTAAAGGGCATCATTGTAACATTGATACATTGGCCTGCCGTGTTTGTGTACAAGACACACACCCAACTGGTTAACTAGGGTATTGACACCAGTATATCAAATTGTGGATCTAAACTGGTCTGTTGAAAGTACTTTGTGCATAAGACATTAAAATGTTGATATATTTAGTTTCCTTAAAGTAAGACCGCGTGATGCTTCATCTTTAGATTTTTGTGTGCAAGTCAATTTACTGTAAGGAGTATTTTACACATGTTAGTTGAAAAGCCTGATTCGTTTCTTGTAAATTATTAATTTTTTTACGAATTAGGATCAGTAATCATTAGAACTAACACATGTAAATTTAAGTCTTAATCTGTAAAACTAGCGCTAAGATAATAAAGGACTCGCATTTTTATAGACAACTTTGAAAAAATGGAGATTCCAAACTGTAGAGGGACTTGGACTTCACACGAAGTTCAATAGAATGTACCTAAAACTTTATACCTGGCGATAGGAATATTTTTTGTTTCTTTGCATGTTAGTTAATTATTTATACTTATTAACAGTTTTTTAAAATCGTTTTCGTTGTTAACTTTACCCTAACGAGTTAAATTCACATTTTTATCTAGACTGTTGCTAAATTTGCGAGTATGGTGGGTTTGTTCAATAGAAGATACCCGTCGAAGCGTTAGGGCAGAACACAGAACTTCGAAAGTTAGGGGTGGAAGTTAAGCTGCGTTACTTTGTATAGAAGTAAGATATGCAGGCTGTTTTCATTTCGACTTGCTAATAATAGCAACTAGCGAATTGCCGTTGAAAAGTTCAATATAGTAACGACCAATTCACGCCCGACAGAGTAGCGAGACGTAACACAAGGAAACGTACAGTCACCGCTGAATTCAATTCAATGAGCCGAAGCTAAATGTATATGTGTGTATGGCAGGGAAAGGCATATCATGTGAAGGAGAAAGAGACAACCCGAAACTAGCAGTGGGTATGAGAATTTTCACTTGAAGCCCGAGGCCACTGCTTAATTTGGCGTGAATGATAACAGGCAGACCGTCGCCATATCGACATTATTTGAAATTGGTACTCCAGCTGATTTTCAAGTGTTAATATTCGCCTGAGGAGATATAGCAGTGAACATTTCCATGCCACGTGCGAACACAAATATATAAAGAAATGAATTAAACTTGTTTTTAATCAGTTTACTTGTATACACGAATGCCTTCGTTTTCATACCTTTATATAAAATTCATAACTTGATTGTCTAAGGGAGAAGCTGCGTTATCCGATATAAGAGAAATCTACGAGTCTAACTATTAAGTCGGATGTTTTTGGGTGTTTTTTTTTCCATTTTTAATTTAAGTTGGTTTTGCTTTCACGCCAAAGACGAGTCATTTGATATATCTACCGGTAAAAATAATAGTCGTTAGAACTCGGTCGTTTTACACCATGGGCGCATAATGTGGACTAATAGATTAAGCTATAATCGAATAATATTTGTGATCTGCACTTAATTACGAGCGAATCACAAAAACTAGTTTATCTTTCGCAAGAGAAGCTTTTGATATGCACCAGTTGATATTTCTTTTGTTCATTGTTAAGAGATATAAAACGCGTTATAAACCAAAATAAGAGCTGTCAGTGGTTTAACCACGTGCTGTACCCGGGTGGGGCAACAAATTAAAAAACTGAAATTGAATCAAATTTTTGATAAAATGCTCATTAAAACAAATCAAATGTAATACTGATTATATGAGTTCTGTTATTTCTTACTAGCCCCCCCCCAGTGGCTCAGCGGTATGTCTGCGGACTTACACGCTAAAATCCGGGTTTCGATACCCGTGGTTGGCAGAGTACAGATAACCCATTGTGTAGCTTTGTCCTTTATTTAAAACAACAACAATTTCTTACTAAATGATACAAAACGAACTCATTATGTATATATAAAAAATATGTGATTAACATGCTGTAATATTCATAAGGCTGGGTCCTAGTTGTATTATGTAGTTTGTTATATAATTGCTAGTTCTAAGAATTTATTGGGTTCATACATGAATGAGGATTGTAGTTTTGAAAGCTGAATGTTTTATATTTCTCTTTTTGAAACATGTCTAATCACTAGAACGACTTTCGTTATTTAATCTTTTACCACATTCAATGTTCAATAAAACATGCCTATCGATCTGTAGCTCCCTTCCTTCTTCAGACAGAACTAAGGAACCTAGTTTCTTGTGGTCAGCTCTCTCTTTTACTTCGTGATAGCCGAAAGTGATTGATGAGTTACACGAGAGATTCGGTCTAATCATTGGGTTAGTTTCATAAAACCTAACGTACTTGAAGCTCCGTATAAAGGCACAAGCACCTTCAGTTCCTTAACACACGAACACACCGAAGGGTATGAAATGGAGTGTTGGTGAAACTGAATGAGTTACGTTGTTTTGAGATGACCATTATAGTTTGACCTAATATAGTAGACGTAAAAACTTGGACAAAAAACACGTGACACAGCATAGACGTGAGTTATACCAAGTTTTATAATTTCCTAACGTAACGGAAGTACAAAAAAAATGAAACGACAGTGTTTTTGAATTGCCGATGTAGTGGAAACTCAAATAATGTAACATTCGTTATTATGTTGATAGCACAATAGGTAGCACAACCAGAGTAACAATGACCACTATACTCCAAATAGCTCAGTGGTAAAATTGAGAGTTTGTGACGGTTACATTCGGGGTTCGATTCCTTTAACCTACATATAGTTCTTTGCTTAGATGTGTAATTATATTTAAGTCTCTACGTTGGTGACGGCATATAAATCAATTATGTTCATTCGACTATAAAGATGTTGCATGTTGCGCTATCTGGTGGAATAAATGTAAACGAGTTAACCTGATGTATTAGGGATTAAGTTATATAGATTTTTTTAACCTGACGCGACTTTTCTTTTTGTCGTGTTAATTCTTAACACCCAGTAATTTTATGTAAAAATTATTTTGCTAGTTCTTAAAGCGTAATTAATGAAACGCGAACTAAAGTGAGACTGCATGCACAAACGATAAGACTTGTATGTTTGGTCTCAAAATAAAGTCCGTTGCATGTTTAACTTTTGTGTACAAGTTTTTGTAGGTCTGTACGAGGAAAAAACTCTGATTTTCTCGGAATTTGTCTGCTACGTTTACGTAGCCTGAGACCTCGAGGATTTCGTTAAACATTCATTCTCTAACTTTTGGTCTGGCATGGCCAGGTAGTTAGTGCGCTTGGTTCGTAATTTAAGGGTCGCAGGTTCAAATCCCCGTCACACCAAATATTCTCGCCCTTTCAGCCGTAGGGGCGTTATAATGTTACGATCAATCTCATTTGTTGGTAAAATAGTAGCTCAAGAGTTGGCGGTAGGTGGTGATGACTAGCTGTCTTCCCTCTAGTGTTATACTGCTGTATTAGAGATGACTAGCGCAGATAACCCTCGTGTATCTTTGCATGAAATTTAAAAAAACCCTATGCAAAAACAGTGCTGTTAATGATAAAATGTACACCTCTAACCTCAAATTTTAACGTTCGAAATTTAAAATCTTTCTCAGATCCAAAACGATCAACGATTCGGATAATTTTTTGTAGTATAATGGGGAGTCTATGTTAATGCGCCCATGAAATTTTGGTACAGATCAGATCACAGCGTACAGAGCTATTAACCCCAAACCGCTAAAATGTTATTATAAAGAAAGTGCTTCAAAGTGACACAGAATCCGGAATTGGAACCGGACCAAATTTGGAGGAATGGTCCCATACTGACCTTCCATCGAATGTAAAATTTTCATGTACATTGTCCGATTAATTTCAGAGTTTTGCGCACGGGAAACCCAGACAAATACACGCACGCACTTGATTGCAGTACGCCTTTCCCCCAAGGGACGAGAAAAACAACCTACCAAAAACATGTATACTAAACTACACCAATTTTTTGAATCACCAAGCAATCAAACCCAAACTTACTTAACTTTTTATTTCAAAAATATTTCAATGCAATGCTTTCCTCTATCCAGAGGTCTCTAGACAGAGACATTTATACAAAAATGAAATTCAGAACAATAACTAGAAAAGTTTTGCTTTCTTTTTTAACTAGCTAGAGGCTCAGAGTAGATGGGTAAGAGGGTTAAAAAATTGACCTCAAAGAAAGATTCTGCAGGAAATAGATAAGGTGAGTTGACAGAATATAGATTGTCAAGTCAAACCGACGTCAACAGAAATCCAATAATTCTCTGTCGGGTTTTTCACGTTATCGTATCGTTTCTAAGTAAGTGACGTACGTGTCTGACTTTCTAAAATTCTGATTAATAAAATAAAGCACAGTGCAATTGTACGCTGTAAAAATTGTATCATAAAATTCATGGTAACTTGTACCCGTTATAGCGTAAAACGTAGTGATTTACCAACACTTTTACTACAGTTTCTTCTTCCATCTCTTGCTTGTTTTTACAGTATTATATTGATCTGTTTCATTCTAAAAGTTGCGAATGACTGTCTATTACTTCTGTGCTAGAAGGTATTTCAACGATTATTTTCTGTTCGTTACCCATAAAATTTACAGTTGGTTCATCAAAATATTCAAACACAACCGTATAAGTAAGTTCTTTAAATATTCAAACGTAACTATCTAACTGGATACTTTATTTTTTTTAATGTGACATCTAGAATAAACGCGCACCATCACTAACGTAAAGAAAAAAATCGAGTGCAGAGATTAGAGCGTTCTGTGTTCTCGTTTTTGCATTATATTTACTCCACCAATAAGAAATGAACCTTTCATATCGCACATGAATATTAATAATAAACATTTGTTGCCACCTGAAGGTTAATGCGAGAGTTTTTGCAGGTAAAACACATCTGTAACCAAGTGTTTAACATAGTTAACAACAAACACTATAAAAACTTTTCCGTTCTTATATGTATATCCTAGTCACTTCAGTCTCACTTTGTCCTTCATGTCGAAAATATTACTTCCTTTGACTATATTTGTGTATGTCTATATATTAAAACATAATACACTTTAATTTTTAAATAAAGATATATTACCATTGTTGTTAAAGTAGTGTATGATACCACAAACATTAACTGAGTTTAACTGTGCAAAATACATCGATATTTTATTTTATATAAAGAACGTTTACGACCGATTGTGACCAAGTTTAAGTGACTTCTTAAAATTACGTCTAAATAAAGTTAACAATAAATAAATGTTAAACTTTATTCGTTTTATAAAAATTATTATTTAAACCAAATTGAGTTTAAGTTACGGTACTGAGAAGTTCATCTGTGTAATGAGTTGTATGGTGAAAAGTAATTTGTACAACAAAGCGAGGGAATTCTCAACAGCCGCAATTAGATCTCAAATCGGTAAATCGATGGAACAATGAGCTAAAAAAAATTATGCTTGAGAAAAACAACAACAGCAAAAAAACAAACTCAGCTATTCTATGAGCCGCTGTGCTGCGGCTAAAAAGTAGTTGTGATTTGTTTATGTATGTATATGTGTGTTGCTTGCGCATGTAAATTTATATTGATTTTAACAAGTAAAAAGGTGATATACTTTTTTGTGTTATTAAACGGAAGGTAATAAATATTTTAAGTGTAATTATATAAAAAGTCCATGAATGAGTAACAACAGGCAAATACCAATAGCTTAATAGAAATGTTCAATAGACAGTTGAAATTTCATTCTGTGTGCCATTAAGGTTTTTTAATACAATTGAAACCATTGTTTTATTTACTCAGCATATGCCAATTTGTTTCTTGCGTTGTAAAAATTCCAGAGCTAGGTTTCTTAATTCTATTACGATTGCATTATTCCTTTAGGCACCCATCCATTCATCTAAGATCTCGAATATTATCACCGACTTGAAGCATTTGAAAAACCTATAAATAGTCTTACTTCTTTTGTCTTATCCTTGTATCAACGCTTACCCGTGTCATACGTGCCATTATGAATTTGTTCCCCCGAAGACGAAGTGTTGTCATTAAGATTCTGGTGCTCATAATAATCACGTGGTTTTTGGTGACAGTTCTACTCGCCTATAATGAGAAAGTGAATACGGGCAAAGACGTTGAAACGAGAAACATTCCAAACAATAACGTAATACGAGATAGTACCAACAAATTTAAAGAAGCCAACCAACGTGATTCAATAGCTAATCAACCTTTACCGCCACAACCTCCAGGAGTTCGCCACAAATATCATAAAGATAGTGTAGCAGTCGATGTCCCCGGAGACCAAGGTCATGGGGTGCTTCCTCCACCTAGAGATCCCGAAGGTCCAGGAGAGATGGGAAAACCTGTTAAACTGAATAACCTGACCCAGAATCAGCAAGCCATGGTGAAGCAAGGATGGGAAAAGAATGCTTTTAACCAATACATTAGCGACCTTCTATCTCTTCACAGAAGCCTTCCTGACGTCAGAGATAAGGAGTAAGTTTAATAATTTAACTAAGTTTAGATGTTATAAGCAGCGATTAGTTATGCAAGTTGGTAAAACTAAGGTTCTAGCTTTTTAGATTTCTATTAGAAATATGGAATGTAGAATGTGACTTTTGTTTCACAGATATGTGTAGAAAGATGGCGTAGTTGTTTAACAAAAATAAACTTGATTCTTGTGTTTTCGACGAATTGACATTTTAATGTGGAAACGTTTTTGTAATTTGTAATAAGAATCCGAACATAAATGTATGTATTGCGAAAAACAACAACAAAAAAAAACTTTAATATTACTGTATACAGAAAGGTATAAAAAATAGCATTAAAAATATTTCGTGGCTATTAAAACTATAAAAGATGAACTTCTGCTAGCTTTCAAAGAAAGCCCTATTATAGCTTGTAAAAGATTATTAATTTTTGTGCCAATAAAAATATAACTTTAGCAATAGCATAATTATTTCACGTTTTTCAAAGCTAGAATACAAACCTTGCGTGTAAATAGGCCTGTCTGCTGGTGTTATGCATTTATCTTATGGGGCTTTATGCTACGACAAAAATACTCGCTGTACGATACAGAGAATCATGAAATTTTGTCTATCAACAATTAAAATTGTGATGATTTAATGGTTACGGATTCGAATCCCCATCACACCAAACTTGCTCGCCCCTTTTAGCCGTAGGGTTGTTATAAAGTACGATCAATCCCACTATTCAGAACAAAAACAATTTTAGAGGGCTGTATAGAGTCGGCGCTGTCTGATAATAAAAAGAAATCAAGGTAATGACGTAAGTGTTACTCTGGGTGTGAAGAAAGGGGGGGCGACCAAAAAAGGAATTAAGTGTTCGACTTGACAGATGAAACCAAAATTTTTTGGCCAAAGTTATAAGTACACTTTAGTATTGATGTGAATTTTACAACAAATATTCATTCATTAGTTAGCCAAACCGCGGTTTTTGTGACACTTTGGGAATGATGGCAGATAAATCCAGCCAGATTTTGTAGGTTTCCTCTCTAAAACAGTGTTAATAGCTTCCTTTATGGTAACGCCGTGGAATTTAGATTAACAGTTTCATATCATCATTTTCCGCTACAGTCGGTAAAGCCGTATCACGTGTCATAATTATTTGCTCAAATTAAGCTAATATCACGTGACGCTAATTGCTCTTTAATTAGGGTAATTTTGTAATGTTTAATAAATTTGTACTGAAAAATTAACAATGAATAATCAATTATAATCATTCATCTATATTATTATTTTGAAAACTTGAGCTAGAAACTGCTGATCTATTCTTACGTGTACATGCACGTCCTTTTTATCCATATAGATTTCTGTTGTTCCAAATTAGCTATTTTTAATCTGAATGACAAAAACTTAATGCTCTACTTTTACTATCAGGTGAAGCTATGGTAAAATATTAGATCAACAGCTCACGTGCCTTTGTGCACAGGTATGTGCAAATTTTTTAGTCAAATTTGAACTGTTTTATGTTGAATAACCATGTCCTTGATTTATGGTGGTTTGCATCTGTCTTTCTTGAGTGAATGACGTTTCGGTTGGCTGAGGTCTGAGCAAATGGGTCAATGTTTTTTCTGTTTTCAAGAAGGAAACAAAGGTAATAGCTGTCCATTACAAATTTCACCCTATATTTCTATGACATTTCCAAATATGTGGTTATATTTTAAAAGACTAATAATAGTAGTGTTACTATAGAAACTGAAATAGTTACTGATATGATAAAAAAATTTCAAACTGTTTTCGAGGAATGTGTAAAATTAAATCAAATATATAATAGGCGATTTAAGAGCCATTTAGTTTTATTTACTACGTATTACTTTGTTACTCCAAAGATTCCACGGAGATACAGTTCCAAATGCTTTTTTTTATATTTTTCTTATAAAACAGATAAATCTCAATTTAGATATCCTTGGAATTTGAGCTTTAAAAAAAATCGTGATTGCTTAATAAATGCTGAAAAGTTTTAAAATTCACTGAAGAAAAATTGAAACCTATCAAAGTCCGATTTAAAATTTCTTTTTAGACGCACGCGTTGAGAGTAGTTTTACCAAGAGAAGGCCATTTTTCCATTAGAAATATTGCAGATATGATCGGACCAAGCCTTTTGATTTGCAAGCCGAATTTTGAGTCTTAAGGTCTAAGGTTCGCATCCTGTTGCCGCAAAATCGATCGCTACATTTTGGAGCCGTGGGTGCGTAATACGAATGGTGGTGAAATCCCAGTATACAATGAGAGTATTGTGATAATTATCAGTAAGTCATGTTGACTATCTGCGTTTTTTCAAATATATTAGTTTTAAATTAGGCGCAGATATACCTTTTTAGTTTTCGCGCTACTTTCCAAACGAGTGCCATAACACATGCAAATTTCAAATTCGTTAGGACGAGTAACCCACTTGAAGTAAAATGTATCTGAAGAAGGCTGGTGTGGGTATTGAAATCTTTAAAATAAAGTAGATAACGATGATTCCGTCCCTTTTAGATCATTTTCAGGTTAATAAGGCGTAGCTAGGGGCGCTCGACACATAATCTGAGGGATAACTGGTTCGAATCCCCGTCACACCAAACATATTTGCTTTTTCAGCTGTGTGGACGCTATAATGTGATGATTAATCCCACTATTTGTTGATAAAAGAACAGTTCAAGAGCTGACGGTAGGAGGTGTGACAAGTTGTTTTTCCTGAATTCTTTCACTACTGAAGTAATAACGATTAGCCTAAATAGCCCTCGTATATCTTTGCACAAAATTCTAAAAAATAACATACAAATGACAAAAACCAACAAAGAACATTTTAATTCTAATTTCGGTTGCAAAAAAAACCCAACAAAAACCAACAACATTTGAAACAAGTTTGTTCTAGAATGAACCAGGATTTAAAAAACTTGAACATGTCAGTTATAAACTATAAAACTTGTTACAATGACTACAGAGTTTGTATAAAAACACTTAATGTTCGCGCCATCAAATAAAAATAGGTTAAATAATTTCAAAAGATAAATTCTTTGTATACAGTGTTAGAAAAATTTTGCCGTTCTTTTAACAAGTTTAAACCCTTTAATTTTCTGCGTAAAATACTTACACAAGTTTTAGAAAAACACATCTGAGGGAGAGGATGATATCCGTGATATTTTCATTTTATGTTTTATTATATGAACAACTTTTTTAGCCACTCCTGATAAATTACACGCCGCCTGTCTAACCTAGTGTGTTTTTTCCTCACTATACTTGTTTTTACAGAAGTACTAAGATTCTACAAGTAGTAATATTATTAACATTCGAGCAATATTCAACAAATCTTGTGAAGTTCAAGACTTGTTAATATTTAAGTAACATGTATATTAAGCTTTTCTTCCATGTATAATTGACCAGGAGGAAACATTACAATGGATGTGTGAACAACCTAAAGAGCTTTATTCTTTGTATTCAGAGATAAAGCACGTCATTCGAGGCGAAAATACACTGACACAGCAAGAAGAGGAGTGTGTTCAATGCTGCCGGATTGTTTGAGCTCACATTCGGACATTTATAGGCAGGAAGTTAATGAAAGTAACATATCTTGGTTCGTCATTATATAGTGTTGAACTGTAGAAAATCTTTTGTATCACAGATGTCTTTTATGTGTCACTGGCGCTCAAGTTATCATTTTTAGTTCATTTCTTTTTTCAAGTTCTTTATTGATGTAGTGTTTGGATACAGGAAAAACGAGAAAGAAGGATGCAACGTGAGAAGTTAGTGATTGTGAACGTGTTTTCGAAGTATCAGTTATTCTGAAGTGGTGATGATAATTTTAACAAATACCATTTTCTCTTTTAAATAGTGACATAAAAGTAGAGCTTTGACAGCTCTGGTTACGTCAGAAACTTGGTTTTCAGTTCGTGAGTTGGGCCCAGGCAATCTCAGATATTCACAGGGACCTTGGAGCTCTTGGCTATAGTAAAAAAGAAATGGCACCTGAAAATGAAATAAGACATTAGTCCAAAATGAAAAGTGAAACTTAATTTGAATATTCAATTTGTATTCGTAATTTGCAGCTTTAACCTGAAAGTGTCACATCTTGGGATGCACATAAAAAACGTGTCGCGAAACTTAAATGAAAAAACAACAACAACAAACCCAACTAAATTTGAGGCCCGGACCAAATTGCTTTCCTGCCATGTGATTTGCCTTAGACCTATCTCACTTAACCACAAATAACAGTAGTATAAAGTATTTTTGTAATCTTTATTGCAATGATTGACCTAGCATGACCAAGTATGTTAATGTTTACGACTCGTGATCCGAGTTCGAATTCCCGTTGCAACAAACATGCTCGCTCTTTTAGCCGTTGGGGCGTTATAATGTGATAGTCAATCCTACTATTCGTTGGTAAAAGAGTTGCCCAACAGTTGGCGGTGAGTGGTGATGACTAGCTGCCTTCCCTCTAGTTCTACACTGTTAAATTAGGGACAGCTAGCGCAGATAACCCTCGTGTAGCTGTGCGCGACATTTAAAAAAAAATTGCGATGATTGTGTAACACCTACTAGGTTATCTGTGAAATTGAAAAACAAAAAAAGGAGGAAATGAATTATTCTCTTATTGTTTCTAGTGGATACCACTTATACCCATTCCAACTTTATTTCATTTCCCATTAACTAGGTCGTTCTTTAAGTATCTTTATTGGTCACTTTTAGATCCTATCAGTTTGCTTGATTCAGCAAACACGCACGTATTTTGATTTCGTTTCTGTTTGTTTTATTAAATTTATACCTTCGCTTTAAACATGTTTTATTCAAAACAAAACAATATACCTTGTGAATTTGTTTGCCTTTTGATCGTGTTTAGAAAGATTTAACTTTCGTATCCATTTGGCATGGTCTGGTAATTAAAGCGGTCGACTTGGAATCTGCAGGTGACGGGTTTGAACCCTTATCACCGACCACGCTCGCCCTTGTACCCCGGGGCATGTGTTATGATGCTACGATCAATTCTAATCTTCGCTGATAAGAGTAGCCTAAGAATTTACTAGCTGTCTTTTTTCTCTATTCTGTCAGTGTTTAAATTAGGGATGGCTAACGTAATTAGCTCCCGAATGGGTTTGCACAAAATTTAAAATAAATCAAAACTATTTACTCTTTTTCTTCAAGTTCTCTAATCCCCTGTTATTATAGCGTATAAGCTCGTGCAAATCCAGAACACCTTTCAAATAATTTATGAAACTGTATAAAAATAATAAATGTTAAATTCAATTGGATTATCAGTGTTCATTTACGTTACTCTTTAATGCAAATTATATTAGAGTATTTCGTTGTTTTAGAGTACTGACTGACTAACAACATCTGTATTCTGGTGCCAGTGGTTAAAACAGGTGACTCCTTCAATCAGCCTTTGGTTCCCTTTCAAGGAAATAAATGCGTCATAACCTTCAACGCAGACTGCTTGTTGAAAACCGTAATTTTAGTACTGAGGGTGTATCAGTTACAATGTTCCCTTGTATATCAAGAGAAAGATTCAATTTCCAAGTGAAGGAATCTGCTATCTTATAAAGAGCATTGTTATTTGGTAATGAACACAGTTTAAAGTGATATTGTAAAAATTCACAGCTTAGTTGGATGAGGGATTGTTTTTGACTTACTAATCCAGGATTAACTCAATATAATGACATTTTACACTGATTTGAACGTCAGTAATACCTTCTAAACTTCACTTCGAAAACAATGACGGCTGAAAATTAACACGAGAAATTACATTATTGATTCTCTGTGCATGAGTTACCTTGACGACAGAGATATGAAAGGGGTAGAAATGTTTAATTTCCACTTGATAAATCGTCATAAGAGTTAGATAATACAACGATGGAAAAATTAACAAATTACTAATTTTATTTATCGATCGATCAATATATCTGTCCATTTTTGTATGGATAAGAAGAAAATTTTAGGCTGAAATTCCAGACCGAATTTTAACGTTCGCTCTCGGAAGAAATAGTTGTAACTAATTCAGCTAATATAACTCGTAGGCTTAGATATGTACTCTACGATTAGCATTTAAGAGTTTGTATAAGAGTAGACAATGAGCAAGTTGTTTGTTTCTCAGGTTCACAATTTTAAGCTATTTTCATTGTCTGATTTTGACTTGGTATTGAGCTCTGATATCGGGCAACCAGAACGTTAAGATCTGTAACGTGAACACAAAAATCTGTGAAAGATAGAATGTTGTACTGTACTGATTTGAAAAATTCACGTGTGTTTTCCAGTTACCGTTTGAGTTATGTTTATTAAAGCACTTAAGAAAAAATTCAAACTTAACGACTTCAAATACGTGTATATCGTGGAATTTTTTTTTGTTTTTCAAAATTTTCGGTGAATATTGGAAGAATTTATACATTTTGATAAAAGCGATGTCTGAAGTCTGAAAAGTGTATCGTGGAAGTTCGGCGAATGTTCTGTTTATTTCGTTTTATAGTTTAATAGTATAACTTTTGGACATTTGGTTTAGCAACGTTCGCAGAAGTTTGGTGTTTAAGAAATTGGGTAACATACATCTTTAAAAATTGTAAAATTGGATTGATAGTGTATGAACTGTTATAAAAATTTCAGTCAAATTATTTTTCAGAAGTAAGGAAGACCACTAAATTATTTGGAAACTTAACTCTAATAGTGCCCAAGTTTGTAATAATAATAATGGATTAGAATGTGTTTGTGTTTAATTTAACTTTGATATTAAGAACTGGTAAGCGAAGACTTGACCAGTTAGCAATGTAGTATTGGTGGGAGTGAGTGTGTGTGTGGAATTCTTTATTAGATTATTATTACTCGAGAATTACGGTGCAACCTTTTTAAATTCGTATGGGGAGAATTCTTCATTAGAATTATTATTACTCAAGAATTACGGTGCAACCTTTTTAAATTCGTAACTCGTTCTTATTGATTTGCGTAATTAATTGAGACGTATAGTTTTATGTGTTACAAACTGAAACACACTTCGATTAAAAGTAGCCTTCTTTTGCAACTACATTCGACTTAACTCTGATTCACTTTATAAGCCTCAAGATTTACAGTTTTCGGTAGTCCCGTATTTCTAAGTTGACAGTATTCTGACTATGTTATGTTGATTTACGTGGGTCTAGTTGGATTACCGCGATGTTGTAAGGCGCAGCGAAACTGGAAAGTTTCCAGTTTATTGTTGGTAAAAGTTGTAAAAATGTCCAGCTGATTCTGCTTCACTGCTGTGCTCAACTTGCTATTGCATGTATGACGTAAGCCTTGGTCTTAATCTATAGATTCTTAAACCCAGTTTCTTGTTTTACGACACTCGAGCTCTTTGTTCCTGATTGGTGGAATGTTTAGGACGTGCTTTTGTGTTGGTCCTGTATTCGTATTACACATTACTGGTGAAGATTTGGTCACTTTTAGGTTTTTGTATTAAATAACATAATAGTGTAAATGTTTTTTTCTTCATTGCATGTTGTAGTACTTCAGGTTTTGTGTTCCCCTCTATTAATAACAAATTACTTTATTCCATTTTCCAGCTTATTCAAATTTGGTATGTTTTCTAACAAACAGAGAAGCCTCAGACATAGAGCAGTATAAAAACAACTTAGCAAGATCGGCGAAAAATACTTGAGCAAAATGACATCGTAAAACTTGTAAATTAGATGATCCATTCATATGGTGTGAGCACGTGCACATCACACAAACCGAATTAACATGGCTATTTGCAAAACCAATAAAATTACCGTAAATTTGGGATGTTTGTCTATTAAGATGATTTTCTTACTTTGGAAGATTGTTGACACGGACAGAAAAGTAAACACTTAACCAATCTTGATTGTTATGTAAATTTTTTTTATCGTGTTTGTTCTTTTTTATGCGATTTTGAAATGTTCCTGCTTTTTAATGGGGTATTACTATGTTACAAATGTTTGTCCATAATTTAAGAAAATTTAACACAATTTAATTATTTTAATACTCTTACAATTTATCGTGTTTCTTGAAGTATTTTATATTTGGGCCAGCATGACCAGGTGGTTAAGGCATTCGACTCGTAGTCATGGGTCGCGGGTTCGAATCCCCGTCACACTAAACATGCTCGCCCTTTCAGCCGTGAATGCTTTATGATGTGACGGTCAATCCCACTATTCGTTGCTAAAAGAGTAGCCCGATAGTTGGCGGTTGCTGGTGGGGACTAGCTGCCTTCTCTCTAGACTTACACTGCTAAATTAGGGACGGCTAGCAAAGATAGCCCTCGTGTAGCTTTGCGCGAAATTTAAAAAGTAAACAAACAAAATCTTTCTATATTTGCAACAGAATATGTTGATGTTGTGTGTATGTCTCTAACTTCAGAAAGTATTTCGTTTAAAAAATAATGCAGGGTTACTTTTACTGAACATTATCAGGCTCTGTTGTATTTAGAGCTTGCAAAGTGATTTCTGTAAAAACTAAATTATTTGTTCTTTGTTGGGTTTGTAAAATAGTTCTCTATAACATTAAACAATTTTACGCTCTCTCCAGGGTCTTTAAAGGATTTTTGTAGAACATTAAGGAGTTTTATGTTCTATTCAGGGTTTATAATAGGATCTCTATAGAACATTAAACAGTTTTTACGTGTTTTGTCCAGGGCTTGCAAAGGGATTTGTATTGAAAATTCAGACGTTCTATAATTTATTCACGGTTTGCAACTTGATTTGTGTAGAACATTAAACTGTTCTGTTTTCTGTCTACAACTTGCAAAGGGGTATCTTAAGTCTTTGAAAGGTTTGCTTCAGTTTGTTCCGTGAATGCTTGCAAACTGGAGCAAGTTTTAGAATCTCAAGTTTTTGTGTGATGGATCCTCGGTTTGGACGCCTAAATGATAAGTTAGTTAGATGGAAGAAGAGGTGATGGACTAATTTAAATATATTGTTCGTTGTACAGTCGTTATATCAGGCAGCAGGGTAAAACTAACGTTCAGTTGTTCTCGCCCGATTTTCTGTGTTGAACTAATGAAACTGGGCATATAGATACGTTGGTATGTGTGTGTCATCAAGTTTATAAATTGGACATCACATCTAATGGCAAATTGTGTGCTGGTTGTAGTACGCATTGTTTTGGAATACACGATAAAAGTGAGGCTCAGAGGTCGGGTTAGCATAAAATAGATAAGAATAATCACGTCATAGACACGTTAATCTCGGTAACAGACTTAGAGTACTTAGCAAAGTCTAAAATTATGGTGTTGGTTTTCGATCATGAATGTTAACAAGCATGCATCTTTAGTGCAAGTGTTTATTTTCATTGTAAGGAGACTGGAAAACCTTGTATTAATTACAGTCACGTACGTATTCGGTTAAGTTCAAAATATTTTATGCAACTTGTTTTTCTTAACATTTTAAATTCATCCAAAAAACAATAAAAGGCAACTACAACATGAAGAGGCAAAGACGTTAGTATAAAAATCTGACAGTTAAGAACAGTTGATAAAAACAGTGTTGACTATTTATGTAAACTACCTGCTAAAGCATACCTCTTTCATGAAGAAGTAAAACTATGGCCGACCGGATTCGAATCCATGACTTTTCTTAATCGTAAACGCTGCAAAGGACAATAGTAGTTCTGTTAGATTCCGTTACAAAGGATACTGCCGTTTGGTTCTATAATAAAGAATATATAGAGCAAAGGAGTTTATTTGCATAGAGTAAAAAAAAATAATAAATAATAAATAATTGTTCTACTACTGAACTGTTTATACATGAGCATTTATTGTGAAGATAGGAGTTGGTTATTTATAAGTGACATCGAAAAGAATGTCGCTGATAATAAATCTAAGTAAGGTTTAACAACAGTTAAACTGGACTAGAAAGTAGAATAGATCTATAAGCTGTATCCTAAACAGATGGTTTCAGAAAGTTGGAAAATTTACATAAGCGACTAGACTTAACACGCACAATATCTTTAAGTGTGACTGACGAAACTATTAAAATATGTGTTTTCCAAGAGATATAAATAATCTCTTTAAACGTGTAATTGTCACAACATGGCACGCTTATTTTAACCGGGGGTTAAAGTTCTAGTTTGTATGCAAAACATTTTTTTAAAGATGCTTGTCTTCCTGGAGAATATATATTTATAGAAATGTTATTTGTTTCTTGAAATAATAGCATATTAGTTTATTAAATGATTGTTTGCAAGTGTTTGTAACGGGATATTTATATTATTGTTTTTGGCTGTAACGGAGAGCGATCCTTGGAACCTCCGTTTCACAGCCCAAGTTTAAATTTGTTAATTTTACTATTATTTGAAATCAAACAGATGAGGGGTGTTAAATTTGGAATGTTGGAAGGGGAAAAAATAAAAGGCCCAAAATAAAAAATTACATCGTTGGAATTATTATATTATCTGTTACTTGAATAGTAAGTTTTCATATTTAGTCATTGCGGTTGTCTAGTCGGAATTAATCACATCTTTCACTAATCACTCAATCATTGTAAAAACTCTTCTATCTTTAAAACACACGCATGCGAATTGTTTAACACATCAGTAAAACGTTTGCAGTGTGCTCTTGAAAGTTACGTGTGAAAGAAATTTGTGTTTGTACCTGTTTTGGTGTCTTGAAAAAGTGGAATGTCATATAAATAACATCGCACTGAAACGCCGAAAATTACTGCACCTATGGACCCACGCCTCCAATTTTTAAGCACCTAACGATGCCTCTTGTGTATGATCTATATTTTCACAAACTGGTGATGGAGTCTGTAGATACAAACATGTTCAATTAAATGTTTACGGTTCTAGCTGGTAGTGCTTCCATTTTCAGTTAAGCTAAGACTATCTGTCGTTGTCCCTAATCTAAAACTGCTAACTAGATGTGAGAAAGCCTTTCACTAGTCCCCGACTTCTAAGAGGTAGACTGTTACTCTTATAAAGCACCCATAAAAATGGGAAGCTTAAAAATGCGGAAAATATTTTTATTGTACTGTACAGATACAAACCGGGATCGCCAGCTCTGAAATACAGATTCAACGTGCGGTTTGTATGAAATATTAACTACGCACCTCGAAATTTTCTACGTTTCTTTTCAAAAATCCATCACATAGAATTAGGATCAAAGAAGATAGCTAATGTTCTGCTTCGTCTAAAACACGTTTCTAGTTCCCAAGTAGTTGCTCGCGATGTGCCATATTTCAGGATTTGGACAATAATATAAATTCTTATTTTAAGAAATATGAAAGCAGGAGTAATTGTGTATACTGCTTTGGCTGGTTAGAACTTGGATCATGAGCAAAAATGTTGTATGTTTTCCGATCATAACCTTACATTAAGACGCCTCTTAGTTTATCATTCACTGTTCAGATTAGTTTATAACTGCACCACTGGGTTCTTACTTACCTGGTACGGTTGTTTTTATTTTACCGCAAAACTTATAATGGCAAATCTGCACTCTTCCACCGGGGAATGTAACCTTGGAATTGAGATGTTTATCAAAAAAAAACATCGACGTTTTCGTAATCTATAGCCGTTACGTAACTTGTGTAATTCATCAATGAAGCGAATAATTTATTCGCGCGTTCTTGAATAACTTGTGTCGAAAGTACTTTAGAAACGCAACTAGCTACAAGACTTGTATTTAATAAAAGGTATACATGAATATTCAAAGAAAATTAAGAAATTTCGCGGCGTTAAATCAGCATTACAAAAACAAACAAACAAACTTTCATTAAAATGTCAGTACAACAATAACAATAGAAACTAGGAAAATAGTTTAATGTAAAACTAAGCACTTTAATTAAATTTCTGCAGTTTTCAGTTTGTTTTCAGCAAGGTCTTTACGTTCTTTCTCAGTGTAATTAAGCTGGACACTATTGAGTGACATGACATTAAGCTGATTAAATTATTTATTCGTTTTTGCTTTTTATGTTAATCAACCTTGGCTAGATTTCTGTCTAGCTCGGCATGGGCAGGTGGCTAAGGGACGTTATGACGTTACGATAAATCCCACTATTCGTTGGTAAGAGTAGCCCGAAATGTTGACGGTAGGCGGTGATGACGAGCTGCTTTTTCACTCCAACCTTACACTATGCCTCCCGCTAGTACAGCGGTATGTCCACGGATTTACAACTCTAAAATCAGGGGTTCGATTCCTCTTGGTGGGCTGAGCAGATAGCTTGATATGGCTTTGCTGTAAGAAAACACACACACACACACATACACTGCTAAATTAGAGACTGTTAGATCAGCTCGCCCTTGTGTAGCTTTGCGCTAAATTCGAAACAAATAAACAATCGATTTCTATATTTCGTACAGAATGTGAAAACACTTTTCCTGTATTTGTGACTTAAGTTCTGCTATTAAACTTGAGTAATTTAATTCTTCACTTGTTTAAAGGAAAAAGTATTAATTTAGTATGAAAATATTAAAAACGTAATTTCTTACCTTGTTGTCTTTGTTTATCAGTTCGACAGAGGTAAGTATATTAAATGCGAAATATAAAATGTGGATGGTTTTATTCACTGGATTTTTGTACAAATATTTATCTCTACAATCGAATGAAGTTGGTTAAAGATATTTGGAAATTTCTGTTCTCGAGGTTGTTTTACTGTGATTATTTTTTTTCTGTGTTGGCGTACTTTCCAAGAAAGAAAAGTGTTTCATCATATCAACACACAATTCTGACAAAAGTTATATTAGTTTTTCTCTAACTAAGTGTACTGTTCATTATTATTAATTTTTCTATCGTGCTATTTAACTAAGCAAATTTTCTGTCATTTCTAAACTTTAAATTCCAGTTACAATCGTTTACAGAATTTTTTCAGTTCTCTACGTCTACACCTGTACGTCGTGTGACTAGAAGAAACATAGCACCTTTAGGGCTAAAACTCAGTGCGAAGAATTAAAAGATGTACATTGAGTTTTAAGGTATCTGCCAAAATCGGACCTACAAAATGATAGAAATCCTGTTCCATGCCTGTTGTAGAAATATACTAGCACGAGTTCCTAGACCATTTGATCCATATCTGACATCTTGCACTGCTTGCGAGCAAATTTTGAAGGTAATCTCAGAAAGGAAGTAAAAATAATCATTCAGAAGAAATTGGGGTTATTAAGAAGCTTTGGGGGAAATAATTTTATCTTCCTGAGACGGGCATTCCAACTCTTAAAATGACAATAAAAAACACACATTCCGTCCTTCATGGTTAGCAGTTAAATAACACTGCTTCTTACCAGTATTATATCAGTATATTAACTAAACAAGTCTAATTAACACGCAATAAATTTGATACATTAATATAGCCGAGAAATAGCGAGAGATGAAATTAAATCGTTATAAATGTCTTCAGTTATCACTGTATGAATATTTTCTGTAGAAAACTAATTAAAACATTTATTTATCAAAACTAAAATGAAATATTTTTAAGGTAAAGTAGTCAAACCCATTATAGGCGTTTAATTAAAGCTAAAACCAGTTAAAGACCAAATCCCTATTGTGCTATTGGTCTCACATCCGCAGCTACCTCAAAACCCCAAGATACGTCGTGTAATTCCCCGTATTATAATTTATAATTTGACATCATTATTATTATTATTATTAGTGTTGCTCGTGCTCTTGCCTATCTTTTGGACTGATTTTGTTAAAAATTTACATAACTATATTCATTTATTCATCATAGTTTTGGAAGCGCTCGTGCCGAGCTTTTCTCCTTTATGACGTTCGTCTTATTCATGCCACGAATGAGATGCAATTTTTTATTATCATTATCACGGTGCTATTCGAGAAAAGTACCTTTCATTCTGTAAAACACAAACTAATGTATCTTCAAATGCTTAAGTTCTGATTAGCTATATTAGTGTTATCAGTGTACTGTCACTAGTGTTAAGTTACTCGAGTTATTTCGAAGATGCATATTTTTTTAACTCATTTTTATCAACAGTTTTTGCCTTTTGTTGCTAAACTTTTCCGCTAGTGCAGGAAACTTGTAGTAACGACTAGAACCCGCAATTTGAAATTCGTCACATAGATCTTGTATTACAAACTAGTAAAGAGTCTAATTATTTATTATATTATCAACAGTTTTTTGCCTTTTGTTATTAAACTTTTCCGCTAGTGTAGGAAACTTGTAGTAACGACTAGAACCCGCGATTTGAAGTTCATTACATAGGTATCGTATTGCAAACTAGTAAAGAGTTTATATCAAGATAATTTACGAATATGAACACTTTAAAGAACTGATTTATTTCTTTTAATTTATGCCTTTTTTTTGGCAGTTTATTACGAAACTATTTTATGTGAAATCACTTATTTCTGTGCCCTTACTGCTTCGCAAAGCATTAGTGGGTCATATTCGTTGGTTTTCTCGTCCGTTCGTCCCTATCTTATGGACAGGATATGTCCAAAGTTGGTTGGATGGATTTTGAGCAGGCCTATTTCTCAAGCACTAGATTTGATAAACTTTTGAAGGTCCTGGGCAAAGGTCAGTGTAGAAAAGTAATTGCTAGATATAAAACAAACTGGACATATTTCAATACCTAATGAGTGGATATTGACCGATCTTGTACAATAGGCGCTACACTAAGATCTAGAGGTAATCTAATCTTGAAGGTCAATAATCGAGGTCAGTCAAACTTATTTTTAGTGTATAACATTAGCGGGTTACACGGGTGTTTATCATAAACACAACTTTCGCTTTTGTCTTTTCTTCCTGCCTCATACATATTTTCCTTTACAATAATACATGTTTTCAGTGAATTTTACCGGTTACCCTCTTTTCAGGAACCTAAATGTCATGTATTATTGTTTTTTATTTCACATTATGACAATTATTTCAATCCTCGACGAATCTAAATAAGCACAAGCACTTCCCCAAACTACACTTTCATCTTATCAAACATGAACATCAACGAATAATAAGCACAAAATATTCATTTTCAATGGAACTTCAATCGCAATTTTACCTTTACTCGCTTTTCATGAAATATTCATATAAATATTGTATATGTGAACGTGAATTCGTTATCATATTTCCGTGTAGCTAATATTTGGTCTTATTGAGTTGTATTTCTTAGGCCATAATTATCCTGCACTTCGATATGATAATTTTAGATGTATTACGTTTGAACGGATTCAGAGCTTAACGTGTTTAAGCGATAGGATCAAAACGTTGTATTATGACATACGAGATCACACAGAGAGGCTTAACTAAGAGAGCATGACATACCTTGAACAGCTTAATAGACATTCAAATTAGGCTGTTTGACACGTGTGATTATTTGAATTATAGTAAAACACGTAAATCACCTATGTGGTAAATGACTGACTAGTATTTTCTTCACGAGTGAAATTACAACGTTTTACTTTTGTGAACGTTATTCTATCTGCAAAGTGATGCGAACGTTGCGCATCACAGCAACGACTTTTCTACGTCCTGTGCCAATACCTCAAAACAGTTGATATTACGTAAGACATTTCATAACAGGATCATTTCTACACGTTTTTGGAGAACCCATAGTTTCTTTTTCTCTCTCTCTTCTTCATGAAGTATAACATGGATTAGCCACAAAAATCTTTTATGATGCTGGTATTCTAAAAACCTCGGTCTTTAGTGTATGAAAATTATGCACACTTACAATAGGGCATGACGTTTTGTTTGCGGTGTACATAAAGTTACTGTTAAAATATATATCTTTCTGGCTATTAGCCAATACTATAACTTCAATTCCTTCAAGTTCTTACTCCCCTGACAGGAAGTTAAGTTAATGTGCTTGTCAAATTCATTCTACTCCCCCACGCCCAAATGTAGGTTGATAGATTGATGGTTTTTTGTTTTTAATGGAAGAGTTAGATATCTTTCTTTTTTTTTAATGCTGTTTATTTAGATCAGCAGTTCCCAGTCTGTGGTTAAGGCGTCAAAGCTGGCCCGTGTGCTTCAGTCAGGTGGCTCGTGAAAGGGATGTCTGATTGTAGAAACAGCAGTGTAGTGTAGTGTATAGATAGATCCCCACGAAAAGGGTTCAAATCTTTTTGTGACTTGTAGACCCGAAATCTGTCGTGAAGCAAAATAATCAGTTTTCTTCTGATATTTGTCTTGTGTGTCTTCTAGTACCGTATATCTTCAGACAGAAAAACTGAGATCTAGACAAGAATCACGTGACCATTGTGTAATAGAACATTGACCAATCTCCTTGTAATCAAATCAGCATTGCAACTCGAGAGCAATTTGCGTCATAAAGATGTGGATCGGAAATTTAGAAGAACACTAAATACACTGTATTCTGATATAAGAAACAAAACTACTTTATTACACCAAAATGTTGCTTTTATTTAATTAGCCACACAACGTTTCGCTTTACAGCTTCTTCAGGAGCATTGACTAAAACACAAACCCGAAGAACCTATAGAGTGAAACGTTGAGTGTCTAATTAAATTGTAATACTTTGGTGTTACAAAGTCGTTTACTTGTAGTATTAAACTATTCTGCACGCTACTGTGCACTATAAAAATTAAATAAGAGATACTTTTGTGTGACGTGTTTCACTTACCCTAGCTAACCCTGGACGTAGAACAGTGTAGAGACGTATTTATGCCGTATTTATTTGTATTGCCGAGATCTATAACATTTGCAATGTGTGTGTGGGTGTTCCGTGCTGATATAGAATTTTCTGTACAATTTTTCTTTGCATCCATTGCAGAATGTGAAATATTGCAGATGCGTAATGAAACGTTACAACAATAAATTTTACGTTTTCATTTTAACTGTTTCACCTTCAAGAAGCAGACTTTTGACCACAGTAAAATAAATGTTTTGTTCCAGTTAGGTTTTCTTGAAGTTATTATTATTTCAGTGTCCTTAAACAGAAGTTTTATACTATTATAGTTGTGATAACTTTTGATACGATTTGTGTTTTAAGTTGTAGCACGAGACGCTGATATCCTGACTTATCAGCAATAATAAATGAAAATTTTTCTGTTAAATGGATGTAAGAAGTTAGACTGCATCCTTTAGTTATACCGTATTTATCGAGAGGTCGATATTCATTTGCTACAAATTTATATAATCTGTACTATAAACCACTTGAAGGACAGTTGAAGTATATAACTCTCTATTAATTAAGAACTTGTGTGTCTATCTATTTATTTTTATTTACTTGTTATTGCGGCTCATAGAATGATTCTGAGTTTTTTCACAAACTATTACCTCATAGTTCCGTCACCTTTTGATCAAATATCTAATTACAATTTGGACACAGGAGGTCAAACCCTTTTGATTTGACCACGCTCAAATCTCGGATTAATTTACCCTAATCCTGCTTTAAAATTTTCAATATGAGAATACGCTAGCAGAGACCTTGAGTAATAAAATCAAATCGGCTTACACGCGCCCCACGCATTCTATGGCTAGCGCATAAAATTATAGCTAATAAGGGGATAAAGATTTCGTAGATTAATGTAATCTTGCCGGGTCCGGCATGGCCAGGTGGGTTAAGGCGTTCGACTCGTAATCTGAGGGTCGCGAGTTCGAATTCCTTTTGCACCAAACATGCTCGCCCTTTCGGCCGTGGTGACGTTATAATGTTACGGCCAATTTCACTATTCGTTGGTAAATTAGTAACCCAAGAGTTGGCGGTGGGTAGTGGTGACTAGCTGTCTTCCCTCTAGTCTTACACTGCTAAATTATGGACGGCTAGCCCAGATAGCCCACGTGTAGCTTTGGCGCGAAATTCAAAAACAAACAAACAAACAATCTAATGTTGCCTAGAAGAATTTTAAGTGTCGCGACTACTGAGTATTTCCTTTGGTTTAATTTATAATTCGATTCCATTGTTAGAATCATGCACGAGGAGTTTAACTTTTTTGTCAATTTTTTAGAAACTAATTTGATCTGTTTACTTCAAAATGAATAATCAAACTATAAATTAATAATTACAAAAATAAACTTTCGTGAAAAACATTTCTCTGAATTCTGTGAGAGATCTTTGTACATGCGTTACCCTGGTCTGGTTCATTATAAGATTAAACTCTATTTTTACTTACTTATTCTTAATTTGCTCGGAAGAACAATTATCTGTTTTGTTTTTAAGTAATGAATACTACTTAACCAAGGTTTGCGTGTTTATTTATGCATACAGGGAAAACTAATGCGTATTAACTGAGTTGATAACAATTATTATTCGAAATAAACGGTGATGCAAACGTCACCCACCACCATGTATGCTGAGTTTTGTTTTATTTTTTCAGAACTCTTTCTTTTGTCATCAAAATTGGTTGATGTGTTGCTGCCGCAACGTAATCATTTCCATAATCATTTCCACACATTCCTGCAAAATTATGGTACAACGCTACAATCAGGGGTTCGATTTCCCTCGGTGAACTCGGCAGATATATATGTATATGTGGCTTTGCTATAACTTTGTTTTTGTTTGTTTTTTTTTAATTTCGCACAAAGCTACTCGAGGGCTTTCTCTGCTAGCCATCCCTAATTTAGCGGTGGAAGACTAGGGGGAAGGCAGCTAGTCATCATCACCCACTGCCAACTCTTAGGCTACTCTTTTACCAACAGATAGTGAGATTGACCGAACATTATAACGCCCCCACGGCTGGAAGGTCGAGCATGTTTGGCGCGACGCGGATGCGAACCCGCGACCCTCAGATTACGAGTCGCACGCCTTAACGCTCTTGGCCATGCAGGGCCCAGACTTTGCTGTAAGAAAGCATACGTACAAACTCGAGCAGCCATGAATAAGAGATGGAAATACCGTGATGGTTGGCTGTAGTTACCTAATCCTATACGTATAAGAATGTTGGCGATTTTAATCGTTTTGACTCAGTCCTTGAAATCAATCCACCTCGAAGGTAATTAGACATAAAGTTAATATTTGTGTTTCAGTATTGTTGATCAAAGTAGTCCTACCTGATTTCTGATTGTCACCAAGTTTGTGTGATTGCGTATGTTTGTATAGTTCTAGTAACATTCTGCCTATCTCGCCTATTAAGTGCTCATTCTGTGCAAGCGAGAAATATGTGCACAAATGTGCTGTAAAAATAATATATACACACAAATATTACGTCCTACGAAATGCAACTGTAGAAGACCTTGCACTAATTGCGCTGGGAATTGATAAGGAATTAATTAATTGAATATTTCACTGGAAAACGTTGTAGATAAAGGATGATTGAACTACCATTAAGGATAAATATTTTTTTCACCATTATTCGCTGACATTCACTTTTTGTAAGACGAAATTTAGAGCTTAGAAAGCTACTCAGATTGGTTTGTTTTGAATTTCACGCAAAGCTACACGAGGGTTAATTGCGCTAGTCGTCCCTAATTTAGCAGTGTAAGACTAGAGGGAAGGCAGCTAGTCATCACCACCCTCAGCCAACTCTTGAGCTACTCTTTTACTAACTAATAGTGGGATTGACCGCCATATTATAACGCCCCCACTGTTGAAATGGCGAGCATGTTTTGTGTAACGAGAATGTGAACCCTCAAATTATGAGTCGAGTGCCTTAACTACATGGCCATGCAGGACCGCGTTTAGGGAAGTTACTCAGATTAGTAGGGGGTTACAAAAATTATCATAACAAGGCATATGAAATAAATTATTGTAAGGAATAGGAATTTTCGAGGTCGAAAATAAGAAGGCGTATAAAACGTTTATTGTTTGTTTTGAATTTCCCGCAACACCCACCGTACACACTTGGGCTGCTCTTTTTACCAAATATTGGTTGGATTAACCGTAACATTATAACGCTCCCACGGCTGAAAGGGTGAGCATGTTTTGTGCGACCGGAATTCGAACCCCGGATCCTCGGATTACGAGCCGAACTTCTTAACACTCTTGGCCATGCTGGGCCATAAAACGTTTAAACAGTGATTTTGCACAAACTCGCCTAAGAAAGTGATAGGGGTGGGAGTATTGGCAGTAGACTTATCGTACTCGCTCGTCTGTTGCCATGTTTTGTTGTTTTCTTCAAAACAGTGAAGGAGACTATTATATTTGTGTGTAAGATGTTCACAATTTTAGACTAGCTCACACACGTAATACCAGTTCTGTAATAGTTGGTGTAGGGAAGTATAATGATATTTAAAAAAAAAATCGTTTCTCGTAATGTATGTCTTATTTTCGGAAGAGCAAAAAATTATATGCTGTGAGATTAATGGGGTTTATGTGAGAGCGATAAGAAAAGATTTTCCAAATTTAATTTTGCGGCAAGCAAGTTTGTTTCAGTACCCTCACCCTTCCTCAAGAGTACATCATCTGTACTAGAACAAATTTTCCTTGTGCTTGCGATCTAATTTCATATGTTGTGATTTTCGCATGATGGGTTGAAATTAAAGAAACCGTCTCATTAGGGAGTTGATGTATATTTTGCACGTGAGGACCGCGTGGCCGCAGGAGATGGTGTATTTATCTAGTTACATTCCATTAGCACCGTTATTCTCGTATGGTAGACAGGCGTTCTGAATCCAGCCCCAATTATATCCTTTGCTAATTCACACATTACCCACTCTGTACAAATTATAAAAAAAGAAGTAAAGTGTAGCTATAGATTTATTTCCTTTTCGCGACTTGAATTCCACAAACCAAATTTCAGCGTTCACAACAACAACCACCAGCCAAATCTTATAAAATAAACCAAAATTTGAAAAAAAAAAAATGTAATTCAGTACATGTGGTATTTTAGAAAAAAAGGAGATTTTGAGCGATTTGAGCTGTAATACGAATTTCACATTTGGATCAATGTTCGTATCTGTCTAGCGAGTACAATTTTAACAGTTTAATTTGTACATTTAGTGTGTCTTATGGGAGAAAAAATTATTTGAATACAGCACCTGTCGTGAGAGGATTACAAATCTGTCTTTAGCCCTTAACGACCGTCAAATGGATGTATGATCATCAGGTTAAGAAAAGAAAGAAAAGAAAAATGACAAAAACAAATATCTTCATCATTCAGTCATAATGCACGTACAATCAAGAGCAAAAATAATAAATAATACAAAAATTTTGGGCGCTTTCCTCTATCATATAGTGAAAATGCACGTATGATTACCAGGAAAAAACTAATAAAAATGATAAAAACAAACCAGGAACCTGAGCGTGAGCGTTTTCTTTCATCAGACAGTGGAACGAATACGTACAATCAAAAGAAAAGGGAAAAATTGATAAAGAATATAACACTCGATAACTTGAGCGCTTTCCTTGTTCTTTAGCCAAAACGCATGTATGATCAACAGAAATAAACAACAACAAAAAGGAAACCCCAAAACCTGGACGCTTTCCTTCATCAGAGGTAAATGAACTGAACGTACTGATGAGTTAAAGAAAATTTGTGGAATACCATTGCGCATGTGTCATGAGTGTGTTTGACGTGAAAAAGGTGAAAAACAAAGAGAAGCAACAGTTAAGAAGTGTTATAAAACATCTTACAAGAATAAGTATTGGTACATTTTGTAGATCTAGCAACAGAAGCAGCTAATGATACAGGAACCTGGAATAGTGGAATATTGATTGGAACTTTAAGAAACTAAAATCATTAATAATAATAGATGTTAGGGCTGTGACGATTATACGATTAAGCGGTTACGGTTCGGTTACGAGGCAAAGATTAACCGGTTACAAAAGTCCGTAATCGTCGCAGCCCTAATAAATGTATAAATAAATGAAGACATAACGGTTACCCGTTACAAAAATCATAATTCCGAGGCAAAAAATTTCATACAATTGAGTCAAAACATCAGTAGTAATGCATAATAAAATTCGTTTCAAAACTGAATTTTATAAGATCTTCCAGAAACATTAAAATTAAAGAATGAAAATAATTAACACTGGGTTCTAGTCTCGTGCTGTGTAGGGTTTAAATTACTCACCCATTAGGCTTCTTTTATTTCCCTGTCTGCACTTGATTTCAAGTTAAAGGACTGAGATCACAGTTAGCGGGCTCGAGGTTCGTAATGTAACAGTGTTTAAACTACTGATCCATTATGTCTCTTATTTCCCTGTCTGCTTTTGATTTAAACCAAATTTCAAAACCAACAAGAATCGAACCATCTATGGAATAGTGAAGTTGGTTAAAGAGTAGGGCAACAGTAGGTTCTTAGTCTTAACGAAGAATTTGGGGTTTTCAAGCTGTTCTATAAGGATAGTGTGGATCTATCCGACATATTAATGGTTGCATTTTTTTAATTGTTTAAAATATGTCACATTTTTAGTTTCACAAGAGATTGGTTTGTAGAACATAGAAATGTTTTTCGAGATTCGTGAAGCATGTGCGAGTTTTGAATAATTTTGATAATCAGAGGAACTCTGTTAGGCTGCCTGGGGGCGGACTGGTTGAAAGCAAGAAGACATGGAATTGTTTCAGCTTTTCAGCTTGTTTTCCATTTCGGAAATTTAAAATCTTTCTTTCAAGGATGTTTATCGCGTCTCTAAATATATTTTGTAATCATTAATGTTAGTGAAGGTCTCTTTTTCTTTCTAAGTGTGAGAGGCTTGACTGTAAATATTTCATTTCATGTGGGCCGGATGTTGTTTTTGATAGTGGAGATATTTTGATCTGTGTTACTTTGTTGTTGTGTAGTTACGCGCGTAGAGAGCCGTAGTTTAAAGATAGAGACATAACTAAATTGTTTGTTTTGAGGAGTATTCACGTATACAACAAATAGCTAACAGAGGAACATACTTAAAAGGTTATTTGCCACTTAACCATCATGAAGGGAAGTCAGCTTTTTAAGAGTGCTCGATTTATTGTGTAACGGATTTACCCTTATACGCTTATTTTGATATCTATGCTTGTTTCAGTATATTTTTTTTGCAGGTGACATATATTTAAGATTGTGTATTGCGTAAGTCCCGTCTGTTCTCGAAATTTGTAGATTTTTGAGAGTAAGAATCAATATTTGTTTCGCGTAAACACTGGCGCGTTTTTCTACATCGTTGAAACTTTGAGAAACTCGCATGATTCATATAAGATCTGTTAACCGAGAGACAGAAGATTATAATTCATCAGCTACAGTGCGATATCATTTCCACTAAATTTAACATATAGTTTATATAGATCCAGTCGTTTTCAGGTTGTAAAGTCACATGGTTAAAATTAATGTATTTTGTACATGGTTCCACTTTTCCATTATAAGCAGATGTTTGCACATATTCCGTAATTGCTGTGGCTTTCTAATATGTATACATTTAAACGTTACAATCCGGCTATGTTCTTTCTCACACCTGTGTTTCTTGATAATTGTCCTGCACCATAGTTTCAATTGCAGAAAGGTTCTGTCTTTAGGCTGTCATGTCTAAGGCACGTAACTCGTTCCTGTTGATTTTCCATATTTTACATAGTTTATTTACGAAGTTGACGGTTTCCCATCATTAATTTGAACAATTATGTCGCACGTAATCCATATAAGCTATGCCCAGAAATTTAATGTGTGTGTGTTTGGATAAAATAGCGTGAATAATTCTTTCATTCTCCAGTTGTTTGAACTAAGCGATAAAAGAACGGAACGTATGAAGTCTTTGATATACCGACACACTTTTGCCTCGTTTTACGACTTACCGGACTTACAATGTTAAAACACGAGATTCGATTCCTTGCAATGGACATAACTCGTATAGACTAACGCAGAGTTGTTGTCTTAAGATCACTGAGGAACACTCATTTTGTTGCATTTAAAAAAAGACCTTTCTATAGTCAATTTGATTGTGTTGATTTTAAACCTGAAGTCGGTTTTTGTCTGCAAGCTACAGATTTTATACAATTTGACATTTTTATTTATTTTTTAATTTTTCGTTATTATAGGAAATTATAGGAATAGCTTATCAATTTGATTGTGTATTTTATTCAGGTAGGAATTTGCATTTGTACACTTCATCTGAACAATCTTGTTTAATGCTCCAGCAGTAGTCAGCCATCATACTTTTATCCCAGCGCCC
Organism: Carcinoscorpius rotundicauda; assembly: GCA_011833715.1. Taxonomy (NCBI): domain Eukaryota; kingdom Metazoa; phylum Arthropoda; class Merostomata; order Xiphosura; family Limulidae; genus Carcinoscorpius; species Carcinoscorpius rotundicauda. Next base: position 35,758,817 of record CM022406.1, on the reverse strand, counting down.
TTGGTAGCGTTCTTCCATGACCGTTAGGTCTTGGTGGAATCGTTCTCCTTGTTCATCACTCACAGCCCCCAGGTTGTCAGGGAACTTATTAAGGTGGCTGTTCAAAAAATGAAGCTTGATGCTCATGTTGCACCCGAGATCACGAAAAGCGAGGAGCATTCTGTTCACAAGTTCACTGTAGTTCTCTCCCTTATTGTTTCCAAGGAAGTTCTGAACGACTGCCACAAAGGATAACCATGCTGCCTTTTCTAAAGCGGTCATCTTAGCAACAAACTGATCATCACGAATTAGGGTTTGAATCTGTGGGCCATCAAACACGCCTGCTTTGATCTTCTCAAATGATAACCCTGGTAAAGCTGTGATGATGTGTTGGAAACATTCACGTTCGGTTTCCAGTACCTTGACAAATTGCTTCATCAAACCTAATTTGATGTGAAGAGGAGGAAAGATGATCTTATCTCTGCTTACAATTGGGTCTTGTATGATATTTGGCAGGCCTGCTTCAAGGGTGTCACGAATAGGCCAGTCCTTCTGGACCCAATGTCTGTCTCGTGCTCGGCTGTCCCACATACAGAGGAAACATGGAAACTTGGTGAAACCTTTCTGTTGTCCAAGAAGAAAGTTGACCATCTTTAACTCTACACAAATGATCCAGTTGTACTCATGATATTTTAATAAGTCCATGACCATTCTCATATCATCATAGTCTTCCCGCAAATGCACTGAGTGACCGACAGGTACTGCTCCATAAACATTCCCATTATGTAAAAGAACACATTTTAGACTGTGTTTTGAACTGTCTAAAAATAGTTCATTCAGCAGGACAATAGTAAGGTACACCTAGTTCTTTGAGAAGCCCTTGGATGTCATGGCAGTAAACAAACTGTCTGTCTTCTGAAAAGAAGGTCACAAAAAGCTGGTCACGCTTTCTGAAATATGATACTTTAACAGAGTGATCAACAAGATTTCTGCCTTGTAATCTTGATGCCAAAAGCTCTGCTGCTTTCTTTGAAAGACGTAAATCCCGCACTAAATCATTCAGCTCATCCTGGGGAAGAGGCTTGGGGATGGGGAAAGGTTCAGTGTCTGAAGAACAGTTCTCCGATTGTGTACACTTTTCTGACAATTCACTGTCACAACTGTCTTGTTCGCTTGTATCATGTCCAATGTCTTTATCGTCCAATGAAGGCAAGCCTTTGAAAACTGGAACAGGAACTTCTTCAGAGTGCGGAGCAGGCCGAATAGCTGAGGGAATGTTCGGATACGTAATCGTATGTTGGTTTTTCTTCCCAACACCCGTTGTGTTTACCATGCAGAAATAACAGTCAGTTACATGGTTGGTGGGTTCGCGTCAAATCATTCGAACACCAAAAGGCAGACCATTGCGTTTTCCTTTGCTCCAGTCTCGAAGCATTTCCTTACAATTGTGGTACACAACATGAGGAGCCCATTGCTTGTCTTGATCACCAAGATGAACTTCAAAATATGCCTTGTAGGCACGCTTAACGAACGAGGATATGTTACGTCTCTGATGATTGAGTGCGTAGCATCCACATATGTAGCAGAAGGCATCACGCTTGTTTCTGCAATGATATCTATTTTTGGAAGCCATGTTTGATCTGAAACAAAAGAAGAATGATCAAAATATTAGAAGCTTATACATGGTTTACGCAAGTTCACATTTGTACAATTTCATTAACCTCAAATTGCATACAAACTAGAGCTTGTAAAGAAAAACTAATTTCAGATTTGAAATCAGCGCCTAAAACTCCTTCAGAATCAGTTAAAATATCCAATGCAACTCAAAGTTACTGAAAAAGTGTTCCCCAGTGTTATCCACGTTTCTTTATTTGCAAACGCCATCTAGTGAAAAGGATGTCCACTGTTGGGAGTTATAAATCCAGACCTAAACACGTAATTATTGTCTGAGTGTGTGAATATTTTACATCGAAAAGGATTTTTAGACGCTCTTCTCAAAATCGATGAACTTTCGGTGGAAATAGCACTACCTATGTAACACTAAAAAGTGTCAAAATGTAGTTATAATAAATTCCCTTCTGTTTTTATATGACGTACTTAACACTAAATGTAAGTTTTCTTTCGTGTTCGATCATAGAGAATTTTCTGCAATTCTATCGTGGCAGAACATATTAGATATTTGTCAGAGAGAGAACTTCAAAATATTATTTTTAGTTTGTTAGCTAAAAACATGTGGCCAGTTTTTGACAAATATACTAATTAGTTTTTACCTGAATTGTTTCTCGTTAACTTCCACCTTCAGCAGTGTTTGGAAAACTTAATGTGAAGTTTTTAAACTGTGTGAATATATTTCAGTTTTTAATAAATGTCGGAAAATTTGGTATTTTGACACTTTAACGCCACCTGATGATTCATAATCAACGGTTCTCATATTCGTATGAGGATTACTTAATTTTAAAACTTAACTTATATCGAGTTTTAATTTTCCTTAAAAATAACACTGAGCAAAACTACACTACAACCACCATAACAGCTCGTTGTTTGTCTTCACACATTTAAAACATTTCATTTATTTTTTTTTAGTTTCTGAATAATCAAAACTAAAGATTGTATAGTATATGCCAAATGTAACGGTTTAGAATTTTATTTTAGTAGTTTTATAGAACACCTTTATATATTTCCAAACAGTGGAATTTTTAATTAATTTTTTGGAGTTTTCCCTATAGGTGTCGTGACATTAAATACATGAACAACTTACCTCAAACGAGCGTGATTGTATGCTTTCATAATGAAGCATGGAGCGTCCTCTTGCGGACAGTTCACAGTATCCTAGACAGATCACCTTCTGAGTTAGTTAAAGAAGTGATCCTAGTGGACGACTTTTCAGACCAAGGTAAGTTAGTTTGGTTTTAATAAATTCTTGTAAGTTAACTAACGATTAGAGGTTAGGAAACGAATCTGGATGCATAAAACTATATATGAAATGTTAAAAAATATAAATTACATAAAAGGTACGTTTGAAAGTTTGTACATGGTCTTGCCCCTCATCGTTGTTCCCACAAAGTTAAAATGTATACAGAATTTCCATTATCACTCTTTGTATAAATATTTTTTTCTCTCGTTCATATGAGAAGGTAGTGGGTACTGAATTTCACTGAAATATTAAAAGAAAAGTGGTGTAATGGGGATTCGAACCCGCGACCCTCAAATTGAATCCACCAGATTACCACCTGATCGCATGTCAAGTGCTAGGGCTCGTTAAAATAAATATGGTTAATCAGTTTAGATAAGAACTACCTTCACACATCAGATATGTACAAAAGTTTGTTTACCTTCACACATCACATATATACAAAAGTTTGTTGGTTGTTTTTTTAATACGTACTTTAACCAACGTTTCTCACATGTGATTAACTACCGTAGGCTTTTACAAGGCATTATATGAATTAACCAATTTAAAATTTACGAAATTATTAGTAGCTTTTTGGCCCAATGAAACTAAATGGGAGGGGCACAGCGATTGTGCTCGAGCAATAGAAGACAACAGTTAATCAAGGGAAAGGTTAAATAATAAGTGTTAATGTTCAGTTAACTCTTGCCATAAAATTGTTCGCAAAACTAACTTACTGGATAAAAAAAAATGTCACTCTCTCTCGTGAATAAGTTTTCATTGGATTCAGTGGCTTCACTCGATAAAATCCCAAAGTAAAACTTATTTTTGCTCACTGAATTTTTAGTTCGTTTTGAAGTTAGGGGCTTCAGTTTGGCTGAGTTCTCGTGCATGAATTCTTGAGCTCCCTTTAAAAAAAATGTTATTTGTTGTTACTGTGCTTCGTGGCGTATGTTAGTTAGGAAGGACAACATATATCGTATACTTTTTAGTGGTAGTATAGAATGAAAACCTCAAGAAACATTGTTATTGTACAAGCTGAGTTTTACTTTCTGTGTCGTTTTTAATACGATAAACAAGTCTTTTCTCCATTTTTACTGAACTACCAGTTCGTGTGGAACTACAAACAGAAACAATAAAACATTTCGCCTTTCTTGCTTAAACTGTGAATTTCTCAACTCGTTGTATGATTTATGTTATGTACGTGTAGTGCTATTAACTGACGAACTCGGACTTGGAGAGACGTGTCAAGACATTTTATTTGATTCATCAAGGCGCCTCAATGTCTTATCGAAATTAATAATACAAGTACATCTTTAACTCCTTTTTACGCGCCTCTATTTAATACATATGTAGTAAAACTCCTGAAAATATAGTCTACAGAATTATTTACTCAGAGTATGATTCACATTAAAAGAGTAATGTAATACGATGTATTAAAGTCGTGTTTTAACTTTTTATTTACCATTTTATTTCTTTGATACTGATAGTGTCTCCTCCTGCAAGGAAAATAGTTCCGTAACTTAGTTGGTTATTCAAACGCAGAAGTTTATCTTGGTACAAAGTTTTCAAGTTGCTTAAATTCACCATTATGTTTACAAAAAAAAAACCTTTTAAGATAATACAGTTTTATTAATTCTGAGATCATTCCGGTTGTGTTTACACGTTAATACGTACTTGTATTTTAATAGTTTTCGAGTTTTTTCAGATTGACTGTTGTGTATTTGTGAAAAAAGCACTAATAACGGGTTTTGCTCTTGTTCATTTTCATACCTCAGTTGAATATATATTATTTAAACCTGACAAAAACCAATCGTAAGAACTGATGTTAGATAAGGGAAATTTTCATTGGTTTTTAAAAAGAAAAAGTTTGGGTAATTGAGAGTAAATGGGCAGAGAAACACGTGACCAACATTATTTCTCTTATGTTTTTTATGTAATACACTCGCAGAATATTTTGATGTTAAGTAACTAATTTCGCGTTATTTAAAACCTTAAAACTAACCCTGATGTTTACTTAATTTAATAAAAGATATGGGAACTACAATTCGCCAACTCTAATTACACTATGTAACAAAATTTTTACTTTTTCTTCTTCTTGGGCAGAAAGTGTTTCTCAATTACTTATGTCGAAAGTAAATGGGAAAAACCTATTTTTATCTTCAAACTTTGCTTTTGTGATCTGGGAGCGTATAACGAAAACATGATGGGAGACTATATTTGGGGGTTGGTACGTCAAAGTGATTTACATTACAGTCGCAAATCTCGAAAAACTACTCATTTCTAAACATTTTTGTTCATTTTTGTATAACTTTAGTATAAATACATGTAAATCTTGGTTCATATGTTGTTTTATTCAGATTGTTTGTTTGTTTTGGAATTTCGCACAAAGCTACTCGAGTCGAGGGCTTTCTGTGCTAGCCATCCCTAATTTAACAGTGTAAGACTAGAGGGAAGGCAGCTAGTTATTACCACCCACCGCCAACTCTTGGGCTACTCTTTTAGCAACGAATAGTGGGATTGACCTTCACATTATAACGCCCCCACGACTGAAAGGGCGAGCATGTTTGGCGCGACCAGGATGCGAACCTGCAACCCTCATATTACGAGTCGCACGCCGTAACACGCTTGGCCATGCCGGGCCTTTTTTATGCAGACCGTATATAAATGAAAATGTGTAAATTTGCCCGTTTTTACATAGAAGATAGGTTAGTTTCTAAATTTCATTATCCAGATAACAAAAGCAAAGTTTGAAGGAAATAATGGCCGTTTTCTGTACTTTTACAACATAAGCAATTAATAAATAACACGTACTATCCAGGAACAACATTTGTGTTGCACAGTGTTATCATACCGTCTCGTCCTTTGTTACATCTGTTGTATTCCAACAGGCACAATGAACCCCAGTGTTTAAGAAAGGCCTCGCCGACACTACGTTTCATGTGACAGTCACGTTTGACACTTGCTTAGGCTTGCTAATATATTCAATCAAAATTGTCTTTAGAAGCGTAAAAAAATAGTTGTTACGGGGTTCTATTTAGGCTTGCTAATATATTTAGTCAAAATTGTCTTTTGAAGCGTTTAAATAAAAATATTTTTTACGGGATTCCATTCTATAACATATATATATATATAAACCACTACTTTTCTAATGTTAACCGTGCCTATTGTGAGTTTCTTTGCAATGTGAGAATATTTTAAAATAATATTAATAATAGATTATTAGTTTTATGCTTGCTTATATTCTGTGTTGCTGTTGTTCTAAATAATAGCCATCTAGTCTTCCGGCACTGTTAAGAAAAATTGAAAAATAATAAGTTAACTATTAGGAAGTCGTTATTTTTTTAATGTATGTAAGAACGAAAAACCACGAATCGTAGAATGAAATAGATGAATAAAGTAAATGTTTGGCGACTGCCGGGGTGAACTTTTTATGGGGTTGTTTATAAACTGTGTGCTGTTTTCCAAGAAATTAATTTTCTAACCGACTGTATTTCAACAGTGGCTGTCCTGAGAGTGTGCTTGAAATTGTCATTTTTAGGGTTAGTAAAATTTCTTAATTTAAGATCAAAAACCCCTTTTATACTACATGTTGGTCCTCGATACATTTCAAAAGTGAATTCCTCATCGTAAAGCCCACACCGTATTGTCACTTTTCTTCTGGTTAGTTCTTGCCAAGAGGAAGTGTGACAGAGGCCGTGACAGATGTCAGCCAACACTTTCTATCTTAAATTTGATTATTCAGTCACACTCGGAAGTGTCAACACCAGTGACACTTTTCACAGGCGCTGATATCTATTATCTTATAAGACAGGTAGGTGCCTACTTTATATTACAACTTTGTCAGTTTTAGGACCATATTTTTTCAATTTATTGTGTATTGAACAAGTGCATTTTTAATTTGTTTGCCCCACCTGAAATGGCCCGGCATGGCCAGGTGGTTAGGGGCGCGCGTCTCGTAATCCGATGGTCGTTAGGGCGTTATTATGTAACGGTCAATCTCACTCTTCTGAACATCTTAAGGACGCCACCCTTTTATCTGGCTACTGCTCCATTTCTCGACGCATAATTTTCAGCTGCTTCATCAGTCGAGAAATTGTTGATGTTTGTTTTCATTATTGAACTTTTACTTAGTTTACATAAGGTCCACCAAAATGGTTGTAGTGTCAAACTATCGATAATGCGTGACCAACAAACTCTGTAACACGAACGTTTATGTCATGTTTATAGAAGCATTACATGTAATTGCACAGAAATAATTTTCTTGAATTCAGTTAAACATTTGTCATAAGCTACTAGGCCTGGCATGGCCGAGCGCGTTAAGGCGTGCACTCGCAATCCGAGGGTCGCGGGTTCGCGCCCGCGTCGCGCTAAACATGCTCGCACTCCCAGCCGTGGGGGTGTATAATGTGACGGTCAATCCCACTATTCGTTGGTAAAAGAGTAGCCCAAGAGTTGGTGGTGGGTGGTGATGACTAGCTGCCTTCCCTCTAGTCTTACACTGCAAAATTAGGGACGGCTAGCACAGATAGCCCTCGAGTAGCTTTGTGCGAAATTACAAAAATAAAACAAACATAAGCTACTATTCAACGAATAAATTCCCGACACTGTTCTCGTTAGTGTGTGTTAAGTCCAGTTCTAATTTACTCGTTCTTATCGATTTCAATACATTTAGAAACATCCGTAAATGGTCACTCGGCTAGTTCTGTATGTATGTATAGAAATTAATTTTAAGACTGCCTTAGTTGATTTATGGGTGATATTAACTTCTACCCCTCTCAAAGAACAGAAAAATTTAACATATATATTACTGTTTTTAAACGTATTTTCGTGTATTGTGTCCGCATACAGAATCGCTTATTTTTAATAGTGTTATGGAGCAGAACCGCATTCATGTCCAACACATTTCTTATATAGTGCTTCTATATGTTGGCCCGGCATGGCCATGTGGGTTAAGACGTGCGACTCGTAATCTGAGGGTCGCGGGTTCACATCCCCGTCGCACCAAACATGCTCGCCTTTTCAGCCGTGGAGGCGTTATAATGTGACAGTCAATTCCACTATTCGATGGTAAAAGAGTAGCCCAAGAGTTGGCAGTGGGTGGTGATGACTAGCCGACTTCCCTATAGTCTTACAATGCTAAATTAGGTACGGCTAGCGCAGATAGCCCTCAAGTAGCTTTGCGCGAAATTTAAAAACAAACAAAGCTTCCATATGAAAACGGATACCAGGTCCCTGCTAATGAATGGGTTGTGGGATCTTCAGGTTTGGGAGATAACAACTTCAACATTATTGAGGCTACTAGTAATTTTTTTTATTTTCTTAGAGGGAAAGGATTTAATGTCATTCATAAACCAACAAAGGCATCCCTAAAATTAATATATGGTATTCCCCCTTTTAAATTAAGAATAAATGTGAAATAGGTTTTGGCTGTGTGATCTGTAGATATGTAGCAGACATTAAGTACTGTCCATAAATGAACCACATTTATTATAAAACTTGTATAATTAGTCACAGTTAACCATCTAATAATACTTGTTTGTTTTTTCAAATTTAGATTATCAACCGAACCATGATTGTTGAAATATTCGATTTAATTAAGTTTTGAGTTGCAGTTCATCAAATTCGAAAGTGCTACACAAATAAAAGTTCCACAACTCTTATCGTTTCGTTGTGTTTGTAAAGAAAGTTTTCACTTCAAATGGACAGCTATTATGTAGTTATGAGAGAATTTTTTGAAGTATTTCGTAAATGTAGTTATGAACTAAATACGCTTTCACGTGTTTAGTTTCTTATATAATTTACACCAAAATAAGTTCAGATTTTGTTTCGGGATATTTTGTGTGCTTTGATATATGGCTGATTAAGTTCAAAAGAGAGAGAGAGAGAGAGAATGCAAATTTAACTTAAAGGATTGGAAAGAAGTCTTCAAAATAGTAATAGCTTGTGGGCTGTGTTTACAGTGGGCATGTACCTTTACTGGCTCATAACATTCTGCACGAACTCACTTTTGTATGATTACTGACAGGATATATTGTTGAGTAATCAAAAGGGAAGCAAAAAACTACAGATTATTTAACTAGAGCGATATTTCTTTGTTCTAATTATGTTCGAACGCTATCTTTTAAATATAACGTGTATCTTGTGAAATCCCAAGGAGTTTCAAAATGCATATGCCCTTTTGAATAAACAATAAATCATTTCTTTATCTAAATGTAGAACATTGTGAAATCGTAAATGAAGCACTCTTTTTTTCTGGATTTTTCGAAGTCTGGAACCTTTGTTTTAGTAAATAAAAGTTGGAGTTTCCACTTCAGTTTGAAATATTTATTAAACATGATATATTGTTATTAAGCTTATCAAAATGCAATTCTGATGGCGATAGCTTAAGATTTCCTTCGAACTGGTGGTTTGTTCTGTAAAATTTTAATAAATCATTTTTTAAAATTCCAATCCTTAAACAACCTCTCTTAATTTAAACAAAAAAATAATTTTATTTCTCAGCGTGGGACTTTTTACTTCAACGAACTCTGATCTAATTCCTTTATTCTAAATGTAGGCGGTAAGAAATATTTTATTTCAAGTAAAACCTTCCTAATTATAAAATGAGTTTCGGTATTTGAGGTGGGAAGAACACAGAAATATATTATGTACATTGCTTAGCTTTGTGCTGAATAACAAATAGCCTCGCTCTCATTTGGGTGTTTCTCACCTTGTCAGATTATATTTTAATGAAATATATAGCCTGTAAGGAATACCTTTATCCATAGTTTCCATTTATGAAACTTTCATCTTGTCAATTTCATTTTCATCCATCTTAAAATTGTAGCTTCACGTGCTTAATCCAGAGTGGATAATCGTTCTTTCTTTTTCCTGCTTGTTATGGCGCTTGAGTCCAGATCTGAAGGTCGCTTGTTTGAATCCCCGTCCCAGCAAACATGTTCGCTCTTTCATCTATGGGGGCGTTATAATGTTCAGTCAATTCCATTTTTGGTTTGTGAAAGAGTAGCCCAAGAGTTAGCGGTGGGTGGTGATGACTAGCTAGTGAAGCGCTCAGAAATGTGTTTAAATATATGACCAGAAGAGGAAAGCTAAGAAGGAAGAATTAGAAATCGAAACTCGTTTTTAAGAGAGAGAAAAAAAATGATGGGAACGAAAAGACTGCAACTGGGAAGCGCACAAACCATGAACTGCATATTATATCTGAAGTGCCTGGACTGTTTGTACTTAATGATGAGATAGAAGACGTTTCGACACGATCTAAAAACACCAAAAACTATATAATTCTGTTTTATCGACATATCCGTGATTATTTCCTTTACAAATCAAAGACAGTGAGTTGAAATTTAATAATTCCAAAACGATTATTTCGATTTAAGGCTCTTTAACACAGGATGAGAATCTAAAAGGTTGGCATATTTTCGCTAGATAGTGCATATTGCGAATCATGCAGGTTGTTTGTATCTTGTAATTTTTCTACTCATAAATTTGGGGTAAAGAGTATTAGATTAGGCACAAACGCACGAAATTTTCACATACACATTTTCAGATGAAAAATATAAGAGATTTGAAAGTTTAAAACGCCTTACTTGAAGGTTCGAAGTAATATTTCCAGATAAACTCACTTTCGTCACTGATGATGAATTTTTTTTAGGAACAGTCACGATAAAAAAAATATTTCTTTGCGGCCATGTATCAAACTAGCAACTACTACAGTAGCGGTGGTTTACCAATAAACAAAATTATTAACAATTAAAAATAATTTTAAAGTTTCGAACAATACTCATTACCGAAGCTGGTGCTTTACGGTGATATCAAAATAACCTATTGGTCGCTCAGTAATATCCATTGAAAATGAAAAGGCAAGAAATATTAATTTGGTAATGTCAATCTTCTGGTAACTTAGTATATCTGTTTCCGATGTCAATCTTCTGGTAAATCTTAGCATATCTGTTTGCGGTGACAATGTTCTAGTAACTCTTTGTCACCGCAAACAACAGATATATTATCTTCTAGTAACTCTTAGCATGTCTGTTGTTTCTGATGACAATCTTCTGATAACTTAGTATATCTGTTTCCAATGTCAATCTTTTGGTAAATCTTAGCATGTCTGTAGTTTCCGGTGACAATCTTTTGGTAACTCTTAGCATGTCTGTAGTTTCTGATGACAGTCTTCTGGTAAATCTTAGTATATCTATTGTTTTCGGTGTTAATCTTCTGGTGAATCTTAGTATATCTGCTGTTTCCGATGTCAATCTTCTAGTAACTCTTAGTATGTCTGTAGTTTCTTATGACAATCTTCCAGCATTCCCTGCAATTTTGAAACTGTTATTTCTTGTTAAAAATTAGCGTCGCAATGACCAGAGGTAGATAAACATATCTATTTTCCTGACCTGATCTAATATGAAATGAGAAGTTGGTTTAAAAATAAACTGAATTTCTTCGACACCGAAAGAGCACAAACTGTTATTTTTAATGTTTCTGTTTACCTTGCAAAATAACTATTTTTGTGTTAAAAGTAGCCCAGTTTTCATAAACCACCCATAACGTTAAGTCGTTTATTTATTCAATCTGTTTTAACACCAGAATTAAAACCTGGTAAATTTACTGTTCTTGTGACGTGTTTTCAGACACGTGTAAAAACTTCACTAAAGCTTATGGAAGTAAAGAATAACCAATAGAAAAATAAATACAGATTAAAGTAGCAACCTATGTATATCTGGTGAACCTCAATTGAGAGAAGAGGATACGTTGTTTCCTGTCAACTGATCTGAACGATGTGATTGAGGGTGACAGGTATTAGTATCTGTTTGAAGTGGTTGGCGGCAAGTGGTTGTTTGAGGAGGCATCCGAGCCAACAAACGATTGCAACTGAACTGGGAGAAGTTGAATGAGTGAACACGTGTTCAGTATGTTTACAATGAAGGCTATGCTACTGTTCTGAGGAGCCAGCCTGAACCAGACTCAGGGTAAACAGCTTCCTTAATTAATCATCCCTTGGCTGTTGACAAGTGTTTTACGTGGTCATTTGTGTGGAACACTTGAGTGTTCAAACATTTCTGTAGTCGTTGGTTTCAGGCTTAGTAAATTAGGAGTCAGTATTATGTAGTACACAATCTTGTTTTCATTTTACGAATATGAAAAGGTTGTTTAAATACAGAATACGATAGTTTATCTTTAGAAATCTACTGTACCGGCTGTGACCAAATATAGCATGTCTTCCAGGATATTACAAGACAAGTTATCTGAAAAAATTAACACAAAAATGTACTGATAATTCAATGATAAGTGGCCTTCGGTAATTATGCATACACACATACATACTGGTATCGATGTGTTATAAATCCTTATACGACTTCAACTATTAAACGACGGCCATCATCAACTGATGCTGCTACGTACAACATTCTCACTGTTTAAGGGTTAAGTGACGACGACTGATTTGGTTAGACAACTAATCTGTTTAAAATGTAACGAGTTCGTTACAGTAAACTGGGTAAAATACGACAAAAATATTGCCAAGTTTATACTTTCAACCCATTTATACAAGTTTATATATCAAAATTTATATTGCATTTTAGTACATTTGATTGTTTAATATGTTAGACATACCAGTTCAAACGTTATAACCACGTAAAAACAATATCGCAATTTTACCAACAGCCAAAAGCGTTGGTAGTTTCACGATACTGTGTGGTATGTGTAACAAGAACCCCAAAACGCCGGTAGTTGGTGTGAAGTGTGTAAGAATTACCGTGTGGACTGCTTACTAAGCTCCTTTAAAACTGAACAAGTCAGAGAAACTTGTGATAAATAAAAAGTTGTCAGATTGCATCTGTGACGGATTAATTATGTTGTGCATAACATACAGGATGTGTTGAATAATGGTGAAAATGTTTTTTATAGGAGGAAGTGCAAATTATTCTATTTACATGTCAGCTGGCATTTTTAGTTTTATTGCATATTTATTCACTGAGACGGAGGTATGCCTTTTTGACTTCTAATGACATTAGAACAGGGAATATGAATCAACTTAAGACTGAAGACCATTCAAAAAGGTATTTGTAAGAAGCCGTACCTAATCATGGTAAGTAAAGTACGGCGCGTATAACAGTTTAGAATCCAGGAACGGATGGGACACTAATAAAAATAGTCACACATAACACCACACTACAGTACCGTATTTGCCTTTGTATAATACGACCCCGGAGTTTTTGAGCAAATTAAGTGTATTTCTTTGAGGTTCGGTGTGAAAGACGACCTCTATTGTCAAGCATCTCTAGAATATAATTTGTGTAGATTTTTATACTTGCATAAACCGTGCTAACCTTTGTTTTGGGGTAATCAGTAAAACCACAATTGATAGGTTTTTTGTTTTTGTATTCTTCAAACGCTACAAACAGATCAGTGGGGTACAACTGAAGTCACAAACATCTAACAAACAATTTTAAATAGTTTTCATCACAGTTAAATTCTTATTCTGTTACAGAATATACTCAACCTTACGATAGAGTGATCTACTATAGAAACACGTTTACAAAATTAGTGTACGTTAAAGAACCTAACTTTATAATATTAGCAGCATTTTAGTATGACGGATGAGATCAGTACATCTAAAATAAAACAATACTATTATTAATTGTAACTAGCTTATGAGATATGTAACTTGTAGTTATAAAGAATCGAGGCAAATGCTACAATTATAAATATGGTATTGTGACGCATTAGGTAACACCGTGAAAACGTGCTTAATCAAGAAGTAAATACGTAAAAGGAACAATAAAGGATTGGCTATATTATATTAACTGGAGGATTCTTACTGGAACTCTACCTTTGAACCTGTGTATAAGACGAGGGGGTAAAATAAGACATTGTTTTAAGAGTAAAACGTATCGTGTTACACACAGGCAAATACGGTAATCAAGAAAATTTTCATTTGGTAAAGCGACACAAATAGCTCCGACACAAGATGCTTCCATGACACTCTCCATCAACCGTTGTTTACCCTAGGTACCTGAAGAATAACGCTGGTGGTTATGCTGTATCTATTTTTGTAAACGGATGCTGTGAAACGACATCCTTATGTACTGAACACGGCCTATAGATTGCCTGTTAAAGGAAGTATGGGCTTTGCACGTGACAGCTTTACAACGGACCTTTTATAATGGAAACAATGCTGCAGGGCTATTGTCAAAATACACGGCCATCAGACACAATATGACTAAACGCGCGATAAGGGCTTTAATAACATGATAAATATTTATAACCATTTTAATAAAACATGCTTAACCTTTCTGCAAAATTAAAGAACAACGAAGAAACTAATTAATTCTCTCAATAAAGTCTGGAATATACTTGCATTTCGTTTGTTTTTAAAGAATAACTGTTCATGGGAATCGTGGGAATGTGTTGCGTATACTAAATTTATTAAATAAAAGATTAACTTTTTATACTTAATGTGCGCTATTACACTTTAATGGAATATCGTTTTGATACGTTATAATTCTAGATAGTAATTTTTTTTTTTTCCCTTAGGAACTGAAACTTAATCTGTGAGGAATTTTAATATTTTTCATTATAAGTTTCTGTTTATATTTAATTCTAATTATAATTTCACTTTTTTTTTATTTCTAAGCTTTCATCAGTCCAGACTTTAAAATGTAAGTGTATATAAAATAGGAGTAAAACTATTCTCAATTGGAATCGTACTTTTTAAAACGTGTGTGCGTATTTATCAGATTTTTAAAAATATTTTCTCTGAAAACTGTGTACTAAATGAAATGGCGGTATTTCTACAGTATGCCAAACTATGCAAAAAATAATAAAATAAAACACTAATTTTTATAATTTAAAATATTCATGTTTTTGAAGTAATTAAAATTCGTTTATCGATATAACTTTAAATTAGTAACATATAAAACTCGTAATAAGATATTTGTTTGAGTTAATACCGAATAAAATTAGTAAATATGTTTTATAAAAGAACACTGGCCAACCAGTGATAATTTGCAATGAAATACGAATAAAATTTAAAGTTTATAAAACATGTAACCATATATAAAATGAATAATGAAAAAGAGAAAGATAAAACTGCAATACTGTTAACAAAAACAAAGCTTTCCAGAGCAGTTTTAAGGCTTCAACATGGAAACATCTTCGCATTAACATCTAAACCAAAAGATATACAAGGTGGAAATTAGTTTGCCAGAGGTAATGCAAATATAATTAGATATGTTATGCATTAGTTTTAGACACTTAATTAAATGTTACTAATTTTTATTTTTTAAAAAGTCCAGGTTGATTTAGATTTGATAATAGCAAATTTTCGATTGGAAGGTAAAACGAGAGATTTTTTTTGATAGATTTTAATAACTTTTATGTTTTAAAAATAAAGCTTGTATCAATTCACGTTGAAATGTACGTGAAAATTAACAATGGGGATTTTAGTTTTTATACTAATTTTCGTAATCTTCTAATGTAAGTGTAATCAACTTAACCAGTAAGTCTGGCAAACTCGGATTCGAATATTTTCACCAAAACATCTCCGCATTAAAGGTTTGTTTTAGATGTGCCAGACACACACAACTAATAAGAGAAAATTAAAAATATATACGTGTACTTTGTGTTTAAAATATTATTATTCGCAGAGTCATATGAATCGTTTATCGTAGGTGTAGTTCGCTTGTTCACGTGAACTGTTTCTATTCTGTAAAACAATTGTCCTTCTTTCTCTACCCGCTGTCTTTTTGTATATATGTTTGTGGCAGTCTTTGATACACTATAACTTGCATTAAGATCTCTTAAGGACTGATGTATATAAAGATATTTCATCAAATTGTGTGTCTGCGAATAAGCGACTGCCTTATACACTACATCCATATCACGTACACTTAAATCATAAATCACAGGTAATATCCTCACAGATGGATTTTACACATAAAGGAAAATACTTCCAAAAAGAACATGTAATGCATTAGTTATTGAACTGTGCAGGGCTTTCGAGATGTTCCATAAGAAAATGGGTGTTGTTTTCGTGGATGTATTTTCGTATCTTGAAAACAGCTGTTGACATCACGTATTTTGTTTAGTACTGCCACCTGTGTTCTGATATGAATATGTTGCTGAAAACGAGAGAATTACCAAACACTGAGACCCCAGCAAATATTTTGTATATAAAATAGACGATTCTTATTAATTAATTTGCTCAAATCACTTATTTCTGCGTGATCATAATACAGCTAGCGATATACAATTGTCAAACTCGAATATTGTGGATTTATTAATTTTGACACTAAACCTGATGTCAGTAAAGGAAACTTTTACTAATCCAAGTATTAACTTTATTGACAATAAAGTTTTATTGTTATTAGATGCGTTGCGATCGGCTCGTAAGAACATTTGCAGTATTATGTAGAGATAATGCCCGTTACTATAGTTTTACGTTTATCATCAAAAATGCTCCAAAATCACGTATATAAGGAACATCAGCTTAAAATTCCTATTAAAATTTGCGTATTTAAATGTATGTTAAAGAAAGGTTGTAGTGCTTGTTCATATAAATACGGACATCATCTATAACATCATGGTATCGAGTTCGGGTAAATTATTTGTTTTGGAATTTCGCACAAAGCAACTCGAGGGCTATATGTGCTAGCCGTCCCTAATTTAGAAGTGTAAGACTAGAGGGAAGGCAGCTAGTCATCACCACCCACCGCCAACTCTTGGGCTACTCTTTTACCAACGAATAGTTGGATTGACCGTCACATTATAACGCCCCCACGGCTGGGAGGGCGAGCATGTTTGGCACGACTCGGGCGCAAACCCGCGACCCTCAGATTGCGAAGCGCACGCCTTAACGCGCTAGGCCATGCCAGGCCCGGGGTAAATTATACGATAATGAGCTTGAAAAATGTATTGTTTCATTAATGGCTGCTGAAACAATGCAATGGCAACAGGAGGTATATAAAATAAGATGTACTTTATTTACGGGCCTCATTTACGCATAAAACGTTATTTTCTAAAACTAGGACAATTAAAAACATCGGTGAAAAATTTGAGTTCCAACTTGCAATGGTAATGTGGCTTGTTTTTTTTAACCCCAATATGGGCAGTATTTGTAAGATAAGTATCTCGCTAGAATGGAATTGTTCAATATAATTACAGTTATGAACATTAGAATTGAGTTGTTCAGTGTCCTCACTGTTTTATATATCTCGCTAGAATGGAATTTTTCTTTGACTTCGCTGTATTGAACATCTCACTAGAATTAAGATATTTAGTGCATTTTAAACATCTCGCTAAAACGTAGTTCTTTAGTGTGTTCACCGTTTTAAATATTTGGTTAGAATGGAGTTGTTTAGTGTCCTCACTGTTTTCCCGTTACGTGTTAGAAACACGTTATTTGAATTTAAAATGTTTTTTCAAAGGAAACCATAAACTTGTAGCAAAATGCATTACATTTACTATTGCACTTCTTTTCACGGGAAATTATATATTTTAAGCGATTACTAACAAATTAGTAAATAGGTAGCCCATGTCACATAAATATGGAAAATCAAAATCGTATCCCCACAGTCTCACAAACTTATAGGACATCCAAGTAACCAGGCAGAATGGTAATTATGAGGGAACGCTATACTTTTATAGGAAACCCAAAGCATATATGTACAAACGCTTTTTCATTGTTCGCTAATATGGAATATAATGTAATTTAATAAATATCGATTATTTTGCTTATGATTCAAACCGAATTTAATTGAAGAATGAAATCCATGTACTTCAGAAGATATTGTTTTTTAATGGACATACAAAACTGTTTTGTGCAGGTTAAATAATTTTTGAATCAAAAATACATGTTCTGTTTCAAAAATGTTTTGAAAATGTTTTAGGTAGAATAGAAGAACCAATGCAGTGTTCAAAGTCTTAACAGTTAAGGGTTGGTACGAGTGGCTATTGGTTTTTGAAACTCAAACGATTTCATTAAATAAAGTTAAGTGTAATAAGTATTTGAAAAAGTAACTGTTGAGTTTCTTTATTGAAATTCACACAGAGCTACTCGAGTTCCATTTGCGCTTATCATTCTTAATTTTGAAAGGAAAGAAGTTAGAAGGAAGGTCGCTGATCATCACCCACACATCGCCGATAGACTAAATAGTTAAACCCGACATGGTCTGGGCTATTGGTTAGGGCACTTAACTCTCATTTGGCTGATCGTGGGTTCGATTTCCGTCACCGAACATGCTTGTCTTTTCAGGCGTAGGAGCGTTATAATGTTTCGTTAAAATCCACTATTCGTTGGTAAAGGACAAATTGGCGATGGGCGGCTTTCAAGAATGGTGAACGCGGATAGTCCTCGAGTAGCTTAGTGTGAAATTCAATAAACACTTACGTTTTTAATGTATGTTATGTCTAAAATCACCTATTTTTATAATCTTAACACACAAAGATTGGGAATATACAGTACGCCAAGAACATTAGAGACACACAGGTTTAACACTGCCAGAAAAATTGCCCCTGGATACATTTCCAAAAGCATGTTTTGCGCGTCCTATTATATGTGTATAATATATAATATGACAGTTTCTGCACATTTTGCACGTGATGTCTGCTCACAAAATACATTATTCTAATTTAGACTACAGATGTAAAGTTCCGCCCTTCTGTGGCCCATCGGTATAACTGCGGACTTACAACGTTAGAAACCTGGTTTGGATACCTTTGATGAGCAGAACACAAAAAGTCCTTTGTGTAGCTTTGTACTTAACTACAAAAAACCAACCAACCATGTTAAAATTTTGTTGTTTTGATGATCATTTCATTTTTGTTTATTGTTGCCTTTTATATGCGTTTTAATCTTGGATTTTGGACCGAAGTACAACAAACTGTCCGAGCTGTTAAATCTGGAAACGGGATGAACAAGTAAAATGATTAAATTTTCCTTGAAGAAGTATGATCTGATCTCTGTGTGTATGGAGGATCAAGATTATTTGTGAGTAAATGGTATCTATTCTTGAGTATCTAAGTGAAACTGTCGAGAAATACAGAAAATATTGAAACTCTATACCATCATTTAAAACATAAGCGGCACTCCTCTTGGAATTCGTGAACAAGAATCATACTGTAATTCATGACACTGGAAACACGTTTTTATTATGCGATGTGCAATCCCGAACTACGCAAAATATTTATCCCGTATGCATGTAGATTTGCAATAGGGGTCCGTTTCTCGTCATGGAGAGCTTTATTTTTCTCAATTTTTCAGGTTGCAGATGTGACGTCATTAATGCGTCTCATGCGGATATGATGCGCTAGAGCCATCGGTGTAAATATAATAGTACTGTCTGTTGTGTGTCCATTTCAATACTTCGCAGGGTGTGGATATAAGTGTTTTGCGGTTTTGTTTCTTTCAGCACAACTTTGAGCCTGTTGATAGACTTTCACCAAATTGGTTATGAAGGTTTGTTGGGTCTATGAGGAGGTACAAACAAACTCACGGTTTAACATTTAGAACGGAAACAACTTTTCATGCCCTAATTTAATCTTTCATTAATCGTGAATTTACATGACTTCCGTCCATGGTGCTGGCACCCCAGCTAGTACAAATAATAGCTCATTCTTTTGCACTCAAGTCATCAACAAGAATATTGTGTAAATTTTATTAAAGAACAAGTCTGTATGCTGGACATCCAGAACAAGGTCAGTTACCACGTAATGACCAATGTGTGTACATTACCACCATTAGAAATCACCGAACAATTGCCCATGAACAATTTTGGTCTTCAGACAGCATTTAGTTATTAACTCTAACCAAATGATGAAACAAAGACTTACAGTTGAGAAGACATTTTTCAGTCTCATTGTTGATTGTTGATGTCTTACTTCGACCTTTGGCGAGAACTTTGTTCAGTAACTTGTACTTTTCACGGCCTATTTAAGGTTTGCGTCTCAACCAGTGAAAAAACAAAGATCAATTCTGTGATCTGTACAACATCATTGAATAAGACCGGTTTTGCAGAAGTTTAGTGATGGTTTGAGTTAACATGAATGAATTTTACTTATCTTGTTCTTCCGATGGGTGAATTGACAACTTGACAATATGTTGACATGGTAATGGACATGTGTAGTTACACAATCTTTTGCTGTATTCGGGCCAAACTTTGTTCTCGTGCAGAATAATTTCCCCTTATTGTACTATCAGAATTATATTTTGTTTTAGCTAAGAACAAAAAATGCTGAGTTGACATTTATGAAATGTTGATCTGTTTCCATCAAAACACTTTTTAAAACAAGCTTCGTTTATGTCAGCGACTAAACCTGTCATACAATGTAAATTTCCAGTTGGTCAGGACAAGATGCACATCGTTTACAAACTGATCAGAAATTTACTTCTGACTTGAAATAGTAATGAGCAAACCTGAAGGACCAATGCAACATTTACTTTTAACGCCCAAACCCTCATAACATCGCGTTTTTACATCTTCTTATTTAATTTGGTCTGATCTTCATTAAGTCACTAAAGTAGTATCGACCTGAAATATTAATCATCACTGTAGTTGTGACACCCCCTTTTCAAGCAGTAACCTTGTTAATCATCACTGTAGTTGACACCCCCTTCTCAAGCAGTAACCTTGTTAATCATCACTGTAGTTGACACCCCCTTCTCAAGCAGTAAGCTAGTTAATCATCACTGTAGTTGACACCCCCTTTTCAAGCAGTAAGCTAGTTAATCATCACTGTTGTTGACACCCCCTTCTCAAGCAATAACCTTTTTAATCATCACTGTAGTTGACACCCCCTTCTCAAGCAGTAACCTTGTTAATCATCACTGTAGTGACACCCCCTTCTCAAGCAATAAGCTTGTTAATCATCACTGTAGTTGACACCCCCTTCTCAAGCAATAAGCTTGTTAATCATCATTGGAGTTGACACCCCCCTCTTCTCAAGCATTAAATTTCTTAGCGAAATTCTGATTCGCGCCCTATGTCGTCCACAGAACTACAGCATGAAAAGGAAAGGGTCAGTCTCAGCACTGTATTTTGTTCTAATTAGCTTAAGAAGAGCCTCTGACGCATGCGCATGTTATAAAAAGGTTAGATTATGTGTGGTTTTGAAATTCACTCTTTTCGACTCATTCGACATATGTACATGTTTGCAGAGTATTAATTTATTGATATTATAGCACAATTTGAAAATCGTTGTTTTTTCGCCTGAAATATCCATTTAGTTGAATATATCACTGTTTAAAAATAATTGAATGATGACAATGGAACTATAAAATATATTTTTATTGTAAATATTTAGTATTGTCTTTATTTTACTTTTTTTTTTATAGGGAGCCAGTTATTCTTTTAGTCATATTCACCAAGAATTTTCTTATATATTTAGTTCAACTTAAATTGTTTGAAACAATTAGTGTGTCAAATTATTATCCCTCTCTGGGAATATATTTACGTTATTCGAACTTATAACACTAAAATCAGGAAGTTGATTCCTTTATGGAACACAGGAAGTGACATGATGTGGTTTTATTGTAAGGAAAACTCACACACACACGTGTAATTTGTTTCGTTTTCAGGACGTCTAAAGATGAAAGTATTATGATAAAGTAGTTATTACATTCTCTAAAGTTTAATATTTACTTTATTGGATTGTTAAAAATAGTTTGTGTTTGGTCTAGGAATAAACAAACCGATTTGCAGACGTATGGCCCAAGGTTTTAGCCACAATTCAACACTGAACCTTCACACTTCCAGCTCTGGGTTCATTATAACTGGCAGTCGCTCTTATTATTAGGTTAAAAGAAACAACATTCGCAGTTAGTGTTTCTATCTAGACGACCTTCCTGTGATTAGCAATGAATTAAAAGTTATTGGTTGGGTCTCAGTCTCCAACCTGGACATTAAGTAAGATATGTTCATATACACTTGTAGCCAGGCGGTTAGGGTGCTTGATCGTAGTCTGAGAGTCGTGGGTTCGAATCCCCGTCACACCAAACATGCTCGTCCTTTCAGCCGTGGGGGCGTTATAATATAACGGTCAATCCCACTATTCTTTGGTGAAAGAGTAGCCCAACAGTTGGCGGTTGGTGGTGATGACTAGCTGCCTTCCCTCTAGACTTACACTGCTAAATTAGGGACGGCTAGCGCACATAGCCCTCGTATAGCTTTACGCGAAATTGAAAATAAACCAATCGTATACACTTTTTTCTCTGTCAGTTTTAGTAGGTTAAACGATGCCTAGTAATCAAGGTTGTCAAATGTTCGTAAACCTGTTAGAAGCAAAAAAAAGTTAATGTAATTAAAAGATATAATGTCAGTTTAAGGCTACTATTTGTCAGTATGACAGAAAAACAAAAGTATAAATTTGACAACTCTGTCGGGAACTTAATCATTTCGAAAGAAATACCTCCTTTTATTACGAGTGAACTGACGATAAAGGTTTTCCTTAATGAAAATAATGACTTAAATATTTCTGTAATCCTTTGGATATTCTAATTAACAATAACGTTAAGACTGTTAATGTCCTGTAAACGTCTTTATCTATTACAGCTCATTTACATCGTCAGTTGGAAGACTACGTGGCTCATCTTCCCAAGGTCCGAGTGGTCCGAGCACACCGGAGGGAAGGTTTGATCAGAGCTCGCCTTCTTGGAGCTTCTGTGGCTACAGCGCCCGTCCTTGTCTATCTCGACTCCCACTGTGAATGCACAGAAGGTGAGGCACGTTACCAGATTTGATTTGGGTGGAATTTTTGGTCATAGTAAACACCTTTTTTTTTTTTTAATGAAAATGTGGTGTAATTAGTTTTGTTGTAAAATGCTCGTTTTAAGTGATGTAAAAAAGCAACCCCATTTCAAACTGATCCCTCAAGACAGTTTCTGTCTAATTAACAAATACCAACGCTAATTTTTTAGCGTACTAAAATTTGCAGTTTTAGACACATAAATTGAGAATTACTATAGATGTCGTTTTTACATCATGATTTTTTTTATGTTTTGAAAAGGTTATATCTCTTGGCACCAGTATAACAATAATTAATTTACGTTAGTAACAACATATCAGCGAACCTGGAGAGAGGGGGTGACTTAGAAGAAGATCGCGTGATCTGTGATGTCATAGGCGTGTAAAGCGCCTGGTTGATGCACTGTAAACTAACTTTTCTTTTTACGTACGTATAACAATACAAATCATGTGATCACTTTTGTGTATGGATCCCCTCCAGCCGGCTTTTATTGATCCTTAGAACCTCCACTTATTTGATTTGCTTGTATATAAGAACTATATTGGGGATCCTTTTATAAAACATGGCTTATGCTTAACGTCGTAAGATTCTGATTTTACGATACAGTTGCTAGATTCCTTTGACTTCTGTGATTTGTTATTTTAGAAGCTGCCCCAGAAATAACACATTTGTCGTGGAATTTCGCTTCCAGGCGTAGTTGTTCAGTATTTTCTTCCATCTTTTTATTAATGCATGATTCAGATCTAGAACTTAGAGCTATATCCTAAATACTGAGATTTGTTTAAAAATATTGATCGTTTTCAATATTGCTTATATATTTCTCCAATGGATTAACGGTTAGTTGGTTGAATATTAATGCTAAAATTCTTGGGTTGATTCCTTCTGATTGAGTAAAGGACATTTATTTTTTATGTTCTATATTAAACAATAACTGGAATTTGTTTTTATAAAATCGGTGATGTTGTGTATGATATTTGTTGGAAAAGCGTACATTTTAAATAAGGTGAAGTATCATACTTGTGTGGAAAAGTTAATAACAAGCAAATTGATATCCAAATTTACTTTTCTGCTTTAACAAAACTAATTGTTTATCACATGTGATAATATATTGTGCTTTAGTAAATGCTTCGGACGGCTATAATGCAATTCGATTGATAGTATTGGTATGCTATGTTAAGACTATGTATGAGAGAAAAAAATCTAGAACTTAAGACTTTTATAGTTAGAAGTACGATTACTAAGAGTGACTTTAAAGTATCGTTTATTAATTTTAATTGACTATATTGTGCAGTTATTTTAATAACTTAATGAACTGTTATCAAAGTAAAACTTGTCAAAAAAGTGTTTAGTGGCGCCATCTAACGACTTATAAAGAAACTTTCTATTCTAGGAAATAAACACAACCAAAAAGCTTATACGGAATGTATTTATAAATTATGCTAATATATAATATATGAACATATATTTCTTCCATCGATCTCAAGAGTTCACGAGTAACGAATAGCACTCTTAATCCTACAGATTTCTGTAGTATCTTAATAACAGTTATCCAACAGTGGCTTTTTGTTGACAAGTATGTAGCCTAGCTAAAGACAATGGTTTTGTTAGGGATTTACTGCTGCTGGTTTTTTGAAAATAGCAAACATTTGTATGCTTACAGCGTGCGACACCTGTGGTATAAAAGCATTTTAGAACCAAATAAAATATTAACTGTATTTATGTTACATGTGAATTTGTATGATGTATATAAACATAGCCAATAAATAGTTTTATTACTGAACACGAACTTTATAAAAGTAAAAGGAAACTCTAACAAAACTTTGCATGTTACTTCTTTACGCCATATTGGATTTGATGAACTAAAGTGCGTAAAAGACGTTGAAAATGAGACGGACAGATATTAGTTCTAAACCTCGTGGTTGTAGTGCTGCGAATATAGTTGTGTACAAATACAATGAAAGTTTTGATGGCACCATGTTCTACAGAGATGCAAGTTACAAAACACTATTGGATATTGATGGTGACTTATTCTTACGAACCTTTTATTTGCATGCATCACATGTTGAGCTTCATAAAATCTGGAATAATCAGATGGATGAGAACGCATGCTCCAACAACAGAGGAAGTTGATCTGTTAACAGTTATTCGCTCATGAGTGAGAATTTACTTATATCCAACACCTGTTGCAAATGAAAAACTTGATTTCTGAATATTTATGCTTCATGTTATATCTAGCTGCAGATAAAATAAAAATGTTACCGGCTCAACTTTATCGTGGGCATCAAGCATGTAACCATCACTAAGACCGTTAGGTATGACGGTTTGCTTAAAATTTAAATCAGAAGTCACGTGTTTATTAATATGTATGAGTTTCAATTAATATTAATCGGTCATTTCACGTATGTTAGTTTTTATACATATTAATTTTTTGAAGAAACACGATTTCTGAACACTGAACTGACAATGCTCGAAAGCCATGCGTGTTAATTTATTTGATAAATTAATTATAGTTGGGTCAGTTTTGGAAACTGCTGTCTTAATCTCTAAGTATTGTTATTGAGTGATTAAACTTAATTTATCACTACTGTTTATGTCCGTGTTCACGCAGTTATTTAGTTATTTAAATTGCCATTTTCTGTTATGCCTAATATTACTTTGTGGTAATGATTTTATAATTAGTTCTTTAACGTCTTTAAATGTAAGGCTGTTTTAGCCTACAGAAGATAAGTACTTTTCAGTAAAATGGGGATGTTGCAAAGCTAGGCTTTACTATGTATCCTGGATAGTTTGGATGAGATGAATTAAAAGTATAGCTGGATTTATTATGAGGTAATAATAGAGCATGTAATTAGTGAGAAGCAAATTTAAGTTTTCTTCTACTTACCTTAGATATATTTGTGTTTAATTTTCTAAAGCATTAGTAATCATAAAATTATATCTTTATGATTACGTTTACTTAGTTTATTTAAGTTTTCAGGGTTTTTGAGTCATTACATTAAAGGTAAAATAATTAAATGTTTAAAAACTTAATTTGATTATAACTTGAACCATAATGCTTAAATAAATAACACAGTGTGCACCAATACTGTTTTATGTTTTGAGATGCATGGCTGGTTTTATGTATGTGAAGTATTGTGCAAATATTAATTGCTTTATTCAAGTGATAAGCAGAATGTGTTCACATGGAGTAAATGGAATGTTGATTTGGATACAGATGACAGGTGAAACATATGCAGTGAGAACTGATGTATGTTAACTTGTGTGTGATATGCATTTGTTTCTCATAATAAGTTTTACAGGGAAGCATGAAAATGAGAAAAAAAAAAACTCATCAAACATCTGTCAATATTTACATGTCAGTTTGTGTTTTTATAGATCTGTGGATGTAATAGAAATGTGAATCACAGTTGTTTTTTTCAAAGCAGCTCACTGACATGTTCTGCTACTAGCAGCTCATTTTATAATATATCATACTTCTGGTAGATCTTTGAAAGAGCAAAATTAAAAATTATTAATTTTTAATTTAAGTAAATAACCTATTAATTTAACATACAAATAATATTTTAACTGCAACTATAAGGAAGTAACTAAACTTTGAAAATTCAATTCAAGTTTGCAGTCAGTTTTAATTTTTTGTATATGCACAGTTTTATTTTCCTAAAATTTAAAGTATCTTCAAAGCTCATAGAATCTACCAAAATCACACCCTCTATAGTTTATTTATTTAAAGAAGTCTGAAAATACTGAATGAAATATTTTATTTACGAAATATGAAAACATTGATAAAAATGTTTTCTTTGATTTCCACAAAAGTTCTGTAATTTTTCATATACGTGATTACTTGCCAGAAGAGAGCTAATTGGTGTATTACATTCATCATACTTGTGTAAGTTCATAAGTAATCTTACACTTTTAGTTTCCCAACATAACTCTCTGAATGTACAACACATTAAAACATGCATAAAATATACTTGTAATTAATTATTGTGTACATTAATATAAGAATGTTTCATCTATAGAAAAGCATATAAATTACTTTTCTGAATGTTAGCTTTTAAATATGAATAATTATTATTTCATTTGCCTCAGTAAATTCCTTTATGACTTCTTGGGGTAATTTTTGTAGTGGATAACTTCTTTAAATTGTGGTTCATTACCTTTAATATCTTTACTTGAACAATGGATAATAACAAGTAAAATATTTTTCAACTAGTTGTCTTGGATCATTTTATTTTATTTACTGGGTACACGGGTAGATAGCAAAACGTTGTTTTTTTAGCTTAAATTACAAGGAATATTTAACTTGGTATGTTTAGGATGGTTAGTGTAATATTATAAATGTCCGAGTTTTGGTAAGTGTAATAAACAGCAGTACTTTATATCTTTAAATATTGTAATAAACAAAATCTAAAAATGGAAACTATTTAGCATTCAATTCACATTTAAGACAGAAATAATTCAAATAAACATAAATGTCACTAATTAGTTGACAAAAATTCATGAACATTGTGCAAAAGATTCTAAACAACTGTGATAGTTGTAAATCATTCACTTACTACTGAGACAGAAGAGTGTTATGTTAAGATGCGATTCTTTTTATTTTTCTAGGTTAACATTTCCCAAAGTTTGTAGTGCACTTTATGGGGAGTGAGCAATTAGGGTAGATCAATGATGGAAAAATTGTTTCAATATTTTTTTTATTAATAAAAATAATTAGTTATTACAACACACACAGAAATTTAATATACACCCATCATATTATATTTCATCACTTAACTTACTCTTTCACAAATTTAAAAACCGTATTTAAATGGGGATTACGGATAGCAAAATGTGGGAAATTGCTACCTTAGGTAATTTCTTGATAAAATCTGACATCTCTCACATTAAAAGGAACTTTTATTTTAAAAGGTTTAAGTGTTACATAAAGAATTTTATAAGAGGTTTTTTTAATTGTATTTGTGCTTTAATATTCTATTATCCTGAAATTCTAAGGGAGGGTGGATTATTTGGACATAGATTTTTCATGATGTTTCTTAGCAAACATGTCTTGTTAGGGTCTTGCATTTGTATAATCTTGGTAAAATGTAGAAATGCCAATTTTTGTTACTACCCAAAACATGTTCAACTTCTTTATTCATTGAATAATTCCTAAACTTTCAAATATAATTTATCAGCTTTTTTCTAATATTCTATTAACCAAATATACAGCGAGTCAGACCATTTGGAGAGGAATGTTGATTATCACTCTGAGTATTCTAAATGTATATGCGTGATATATGTCAATCTTTCAGTAAAAAACATTGGATGTATTTGTAGAGGTATTTTGTGATTTGATAACGTTAATATGACTGAAACATTAACAAGTTGTAGTGTAAGGTGATGTTAACATGAAGAATGAAAATACTTATGCCTATCATATAATCTATACTTGCATAACTTTTAGGACTTCCAAAATGCGTATCTGTATTTTGTTTTTGCTGTGGCTTTATATTGTTTATGATCTTTTTTATCTTCTATCATAACTTTTGACTAAATCAGCACTAGGAGAAAACAAATAGGTGAGAACTGTAATAAACTGTAAAATAAACGTGTTGAATGGCACTTTAAATGATAGAGGTATGTATACTGTTTCACATCTATGCTTTAGGGTAAATAAATTTATTCCTGGCCCAAACATTCAATTGCTGTTTGTCTGGCCCTGGAGAAAAGTTAATCTTAATCTGAGCTTAGTTTTTAAATTTTATTTGCTAATTGCTTATTCATAACTATCTATAAAAATAACCTTTTTATTATTATTTAATTTTAATGTTTTTTTATTCTACTCTTTCCCAGATGTGTCAAGAATAACTCCTCACAAAACTAGTCGCTAGTTGTATAACACACACAAACACACACACTTTCATTTTTTTACTTTGAAGTCTCAATTGGTATTACTAACAACCCACTTTGATCTTCAGTTCAAATGGACATAAAGTAAATTGCCTACACTGTATGAGGTTTTTTTTTTTGCTTCATCATTATGTGGTGGATTTCGGCACGAATACTGGTCATTGTCATCAGATAATTATTTTGGAAATTTTCGTGATATATCATAATCTGTACACAATTTTGAATTAATCAGTATATATTTTTTTGTTCTAACATTTCTTTGAAATTGCCTAATTAAAGAGTTTTTTTAATTTCTACAACTTATCAGGAGAATTAAATTATAAAAGCAATAGTAGGCAAGTATTCAGTTATCATTAATGCCCTTTCTTTATACAGCTTAATTTCAGAATGAGAATTTCAACAGCTGTTGTCTCCAGTAAAATTACATTTTCTGGAATTGTTAGAAAACTTTTATTTATTCACTTTTATTAGAAACTTGCAGCACTTGAGAGGAGTGTTTAATGCTTCTTAACGAGCTTCACTAAACTCGTAATCTCTTATTTTTTATTTATTTATTTTGTGTGTATATTATTTTGCTTAAATAAATAGTAGCATAATTTTTATAGAGCAGGTTTTCTCACTCTTCTGTTGAGGTGATTGTTTTAGCTGAAAATCAGTAATTTTATATGTAACTTTTGCATGAATTGTACCTTTAATTTACCAGATGCTTTTTTTTTTTTTTTTTTTTTTGCAGAGTGTACAAACTTATCTAGAATATCATTTATTGAGGAAAACAGTTTTCAAAAAAATTCAATCAAAACTTTTGGAAATATCGGTTTAAAACAGAAAAAATAAAAGTTATTTGTATTCCTAAATAATGATGTTAGATCATGAATTGTTTTTGTTGTATTTTAAACATCTTCATAGGCTGGTTGGAGCCTTTGTTAGACCGTATTGCACAAAATTCTACAACAGTGGTATGTCCAGTAATTGATGTAATCAATGATGATACATTTGAGTACCACTTCAGGGACTCTAGTGGTTTGAACGTTGGTGGATTTGATTGGAATCTTCAGTTTAATTGGCATGGAATTCCAGAAAGAGAGAAGAAACGTCGCAAGCATCCATGGGATCCCGTCTGGTAGATGTGCATGTTTTAATTTTATGTCCAATGCATGTAAAATTTGTGTTGTCGTAAATTTCAAAGATAAAAGATTTTTCACTTGTATTGAACACTGAAAAAGACTACATATATCTAATGTCTGTTCCGTCCTTAATTATTATTAAAGTAGACTTCCACATTTTTTGTTGTTTTCTTCATTTTTATTTATATTAAATCATTCAAGTATGAAGATCTGTTGTGAAGTCAGTTATGCTCTTTTTTTATATTGTTCCTCGTGATAATTTAAGACTTAATTAATGTTTGAATTACCATTACGAATGAAGTCTATATGACTATTGTAGTGTTTTAAGGAACAGGTGGATTACATATGTTTAATTTTTTTTTCCTGAAACTTTTGTGCATTTTCTTATTAATACAAACAAATAAAATATAGATATTTATGTTAAGATTGTAAAGTTTTAAGACTGTTAAATTGGTTAGCCTTCATTCAAATAAATTTTATAGAAAGCTTTCTTATTAATTTATTGAGGTTAAAGAATTAGAGTAATCATAAGATAAAAGAAGTGATAGATCTATATCGATATAACTTGCAAAGAACGTGTTTTAAATCTCAAAGAAATGTCAGAAATGACACATGAATTGAGGGTGTTCTACCAGTTCTTATGTAGACAAATATCTAAATCTAATTTTCACAAAGGGTTGAAAAAAGGGATATATTTAATGTTGTGGTTTCTGTAATGAATATTGCTTTTAACCTTGAATAATACATTATAATTTTATAAGGAGATGAAAAAATTTCTATTGAAATCTTTTGAGACTTAAAATTTACAGATTATTTTAGTTGACATTCTTTTTTATAGAAACTGGTACTGTGGAAAGTTGTAATGAACTGCAAATATGCTTTTAATTCGGCAAAATATTCAACAAGCATGATGGGCTAAACATTTCATCTCACAGTTTTGTGTTAACTAACTATGTCCAGCTACAGCTTCTTGTTGTTTCTCTAATTTATTTTATTTTTTGTAATTATATTTAATGTGTATTCTTTATACATCAACCCATAGGTCTCCAACAATGGCAGGAGGATTGTTTGCCATTGATAAGAAGTTTTTTGAAAAACTAGGAACTTATGACAGTGGATTTGATATATGGGGAGGAGAAAACTTAGAACTTTCTTTTAAGGTACAATATTTCATTAACATTTTACAGTAAGTATTGTATTTCAAATTGTTGTAATGTGTGGGGAATTGTAAGTTTGCTGGATCAATAACTTTATCATTACATCTTGCCACTCCCGTCTCGACTGCTTTATCTTGTGGAATGAACTAAAAGTCACGTGGTGTTCCCCACATAACTCATTACACCTCCTTAAAATGTTTAATTAATTAATGGCAAAGATATATTTGTACAGTTTGATCACGTTTACAAAGGAAGATGATGTGGAACGTGGAAAATATTAAAAAGAGAAAGGGATAAGGTAAATTGAAGGAAAATTTTTTTTTGAATGGCTCAAAATTTGGAAACATTTTAACCACACTTAGTCTCTCTTTTTTATATTGGAACCTGCCTGCTGGTTATGCTTGCTATTCCAATTAGTATTTTTAGCGTAATCTTGGACAGACACTGTGATATTTTATTTTGTCATAACTATCCATTTCATTGTATTTGATAGGCTAAGTCAAATTGGAATTTATAAATAGGAGCTCAAAATTTTGTCTACCACCCATTTTTAATATCGTCATTTCAAGATATTATCAGAATCTGAAATTTTTATGACTGTATAGTATCTGATCAGGGGTGTAACATAAGTAGTGAAGAGAGGAGCAAGATTACCACCAGTCTTAAAAACATTTGCGCTGCACGCGACCAATATTTTTGGGCCTCTTCCCAAAAGTGTTATGTTGCTTTAATGTTGTGTTAGGATATTTCAGCTTCCCCATTCAACCAGTTGCAATTATGAAAGTTCTTTATATTTTACTGTGGTCATGGTGTTCAGAAAGTCATTGTGATTTATATATTTAATAACAGACATGTTTCAATATGGAATACAGGAGGTAAATATGAATGACAATTATAAACAATGTTGAAAGTGACCCCCATTGGCATCAATACAGTCCTGGATCCTGCTTATTTTGTTTATAAACACCACTATCAGTTGCTGGCTTCAAATAGACTGAATAAAATATGATTACAAAGCTGCATAGCGACTTTTCGAACTACCTGCATGTGTGTTCCTCATAACCATTATCATTAGAGAAGTTTTTTGTCACTTCTAAAAACTTTTTATTCTTAAGGCAGTGACTCAGTAGGCAGCTGATACAAGACACAAAGTTGGGATAAATTTTATTGCTATAGTTCATTTAATCTTTTGCCAAATAGTGAAATTCATGATGTAAAATTTTTAAATTTCTATGTTCATAATGATATATTTTACTTTTTGGCATTTTTCTATATTAATCAGTAATTCATATTTAGGTTTAGCACTAAAATGAGTGTAAATTTGTTTTCAGTGCTCCTGGAAGGATGTTTAAAAGTAGTCTTTTATTTTCTATAAAAAGAGTTGTAGCTTATTTGTTTTGGTTTTTAGTATTTAGTGTTAAAATACTTTACAATCCTCCAGATTTCAAAGCTGTTTGGCTCCCTGAAACATGTTTAATTTTTTTCCACTGTTACAGTTCCTGGTAATTTTCTGGTATTTATTAGGTAGAATTATGATAAAATGTTAAAATATCAGCTTGCCTTGTATGCACTTGTTTTGAAAAAAATCTAACTTTGTGTGGAAACTTGAGAAAAAGAAATTAGGAAAAAATGTGGCCACCATTCTCAACCTTGTTACAAAAACACACCATCACTTTATTGTTTTCTATTCTAGACGTGGATGTGTCATGGCACATTAGAGATAGTACCTTGTTCCCATGTGGGACATATCTTCAGGAAGAGAAGCCCTTACAAATGGAGATCAGGGGTCAATGTATTAAAGCGAAACACAGTTCGACTGGCAGAGGTGTGGCTAGATGATTATGCTAAGTATTACTATCAAAGGATAGGCTACGATTTGGTAAGAACTAATTTATGAAAAACTATCTATTACTTTTAATAGTTCTGTATACATAATCACTTATTAGTTGTAATACTTTAACGTGTGTCATATGGTTAGTTTAGAAAAACACACAGTAGAAAAGACTGCAAGATGCTGAAAAATAACGAAAAAGAAAATCAAAATAAGTAAAACACAAGTCTATAACACAAAATTAATGAATATTTTCTGTTAAGTGATTGCAACTTTTGTTTATCTCTGTTACCTCTGTTAACTTGACAACATATACACATATTTCCCTAATCATCATTATTATTAAATTAATATTTAATCATTTTTTGAGTTTAGAAATTAAAGGGTCTCAGAAAAGTAATAAACAAAGTCTAATTTCAATCACTTTAATACTTGTTTTACGAATTTCTGTATATTCTAATCCTTCAATGATTTTGTCTAAGCCTGAATAAGACTTCTGTCCAATAAGTTTTAATAAAGATTGTATTATAATAATTTTGAATACTTTTTTTTCAGATTTTTAACTGTTTCATGCAAAACTATATTTTTCATGTTTGAGCATTTGTGTATTAATTTATTTTAAGACATGCTTTGGTGGTTGTAAATGCAAAATTAATTGTTTATTGTAGGAAAAATAAAAATGAAAACAAAACTCAAAGCCATTTGAAAATCCAGTGGATGATAGTCCACTGTAAGATTATGCATTATAATGACTCAGAATACTTATTTTTCATGTTTCAAATAGTAAAAATGAAATTTATTTTACTGGATTTTCCATTGTCTTGGTTAGAGAGAGTTATGCTAGGAATCACAGTGTTATATGGTTATCATTTTCAAGATCGAGCATAGCAAATCAATTTAGAGTTTTGATAGGAACTTTATTATTTTTTGGTGTAATGGTTGTTATGATTTATTTTGAATCTTGTAGCTAATGGTTTGTGTCCCATTGTCACAATTTAGGGTTATTGGTGCATAATAAGAGTAATGTCAAAATCCTGCTATTCAGTTACAATAGCCCAAAGGCTGACAGTAGATGTTGATTAACTGTGAGTCTAGGTTTAAAGATGGCTGTTACAGATATCTGTTGTGTAGCTTTGGAAATATCTGAAACAAATAGTTATCATACAAGCAATGAACCATAAGGACTTCGACAACTTGGAAAATTTGATGGGTTGGTCTTTCTTTAGCGAACAAAGTATAAAGGAATATTAGTAAATAAAAAATATGATAAAGAAGTTTACATAATCCATCATTATATGACATTGTGGTCAATCATCTTACAAGCTCCTGACTCCCATTCTCACTTGTTCATAACAATCAGAAAAATTTATTGAACAATTTGATTTCTGGTTTCTGTTTATTGGAGGTTTCTGCTGTTTTTTTAAGTTAAATTTTTCCAATTCTTTTCTTTTTATGGCAAGATAGGCTTTTGTGATGCAGTAAAATTAGCAGCATCAGTAAATCTTTAATCAACTCTCTTATTACTGTTGCATTAACTTGTTCTGAATTTAATTCAGAAAAGACAGGGTTTTCATAAGATTAATTATGTTATTTTATGTTTATCTAACATAAAATTTGCATTTTTTTTCTGAATTTTGAAGCACTTTCTTAATTTTAATTAAACTAGGTCTCCTGCTTGTTGTTTAACTTCTATAATGCTAACTGTAATAAACGAGACTTAGAAAACTGTATGAAAATAACATTAAGACTGTAGGAAAATGTTTTGTATATTATTGGCAGTTGTACTAAGACTAATATGATTATATTATGTAGAGCATTAATTTTAAGGTATTAAGGGTGATAAACTTAAGACTAGTATTACTATGCTAGTTAGGGTGATAAATGTAGCACTAAAATAGCTATCTTAAAATTTGTAGGGTGATTTTGGTGACATAAGTTCAAGAAAGGAGCTAAGAAAACAGTTGAAATGTAAAAGTTTTGACTGGTATATTAAAAACGTTTACCCTGAACTTTTTGTACCTGGAGATGCAGTGGCTTCTGGAGAGGTAAGCTGCTGATGTGAAGTTGAGATTCTGTGTAATGAGGAGGTGTTAGTTTATAAGGTTATGTAATGGGATACTTGGGGTTAAAAACAATAATTCAGATAAATATTTTACACAGTGCAAAGATATAATTACCATTATTACACGTAAAAAGCTTTCTTAATGTGGGATAGAAAAAAACAGCTAAGAAATTGTTAACTCAAGAAGTTTAATGAGAAACAGAGATAAAATTTCACAAAACAAAACATACATTTTATTTAGTAACAGTTACAAAAATATTTCACTGATTATCTTTCAAAATGATTTAAAATATACAAGATTGGTATTTTACAACTTATCATTCTGCATTTGATTCATTTCAGTATTTAATCTTGGTTAGAATTTTTGCATATTATTGACAATTAAACATTGATAGTAGAGACAAAGTTGTATCCTATATTACATTTTATTTTCTATGTATTAAATTCTATTTTAAGCAGAATACTTCCTTAAAAATTAACTTCTTTATTTTTACTTCTGAGTTCCTTCATTCTTTACTTAAGTTCAGTATGTGCATATTATTTGTATGTGGAAAAATAATTTGCAGCATAATTGAATGTTAATTTATAGAGCATTTCAGTTTATTAAAGTATTGTATGCAAATAATTATATTAATAGTAACTGTTTTATATTGTTCATGAAAAAATTATAGTTTTAAGTAAGTAAGTTTCATCAAACAACATGAATACACAAATTATGCAGAGACATGGTACAGCTGGGCTAGAAATTTCTTCAATATCACTTGCAATGGAGAAAAGAAAAAGTGGCCACAAATCAAAACAACAGTGCTTCCCACTAGAGGTCCTGAACAAGGTCCGTCAAGATTTTAGTGCTAATTTAGGTGATGCTGTCTCCTTACAGGAAAAAATTAAAGTAGTGATGTTGTTATTCAGTAGTTTTCTTTATACATAAAGGATAGATTGTATAATTTAGTTTGTGAAGGAGTAGCATTGCTATCTGTGTATTCATTGGTTGTACTGTCATATTGTGCTCTTATTATCCATATCTAGGAGGGAAAATTGCTCAAGCAGACTTTGATAGTTGTATTGAGCATTTGTTCATTCATTATCTTGGGATACTTTAAGTGGGCACCATTTGCTGTGACATGGGATAGATACTGATGAGAAGAGTTGGTCAATGGAGAAAGGTTTTGGAATAACAACCTTTCTCTCTTCAGTACCTGTGAATATACCTATTCTCCATGTATCAAATCAAACAATTACAGCCATTCAGTTATATATTTGATCACCCTTCTTTTTTCCTCCCTTTTTTTGTTGGGAGGCACATACACAGTGATCCATGAAGTAGTGGCAATTTTCTCCATCATTCTGAGGGAGACTGGATGTAGTTGGTACGAAAGTTGGAGAAGACAAACTGACTCTTCTTTACTACTCTTTCAGAGCTTGCTGCTGATTTACTTTCTGTTAATTTCTGTGGGGAGACAGCGACAAATCATAACACATTTTTCATAGTATCTTCATCTATGATGGATAGCTTTCTGCCAAAGGGTATGTAGGGCTCAGAAGCAAGCCTTTAGTATTTTTATCAAGTATATCACACTAACCACTGCCCAACAAATCAGATTTTGAAGTTGGAAAGATTAAATTCACTTCCAGCACATCTTCCACCACTGATTCTGAGGTAAGTTGGGAAAAATATGTAAAAAGTGGATGAGTAATATCCTTTCCACTGCTTTCAGTATTGCAAAGCAATGGCCAAGAAGTAGTTGACTTGTAGGATATTTCAAACACTCCTGAAGAGTTCTTTTCCTACCATTCAAGAACCTTCTTCTGTTTTCATACCTTCTTGGCCATCAAAACACAAACTAAAAGAACTCTACCATTGTTGTGGTCAGACTGCCTTTAAAACTCCAACTGATTATTTATTCTAGAACGTTATCTAGTTATACATTGGTTTGGCAATACGTCAGTTGGATTGAATAATATCCATTAGAAAATGCCATGCCATCTTTTTTTTCTATCTTCTTTTTGTTCTTTTCATCTACATTTGGGAGGAGAAAGAGTTTTCAAATTTCTGGATTTTTGCTATTGTCATCCCTTTTTTTAAGCCAGAAAGGAACTCAAGATTGCGTCTAATAACATCATGTAATTTTTTTTACTTTTTCTTGTTCCTGGGCAGAAAGTGTTATTTCCCAATTGCTTATGTCTAAAGTAAATGGAAAAGACCTATTTTTTTCTTCAAACTTTGCTTTTGCCACCTGGGTAATGAAATTTTCAAATTTACTTATTATCAAGAACTTTCTAGAATGTTGTAGATGCCTTAAAGCTGTGCTGCTCCATAACAGAAATAAGTATCCATCTCTTCTGCTGGCTCATTACGTGCACCTCAAAGAAGAATATATACAACAGCATAAAGACCTTGCTAGAAGCTTTAAAGTATTGTGAGTATGGCTGGGAGGTTATCAAAGACTTCAAAATGGTGACATTCCTGATGAGTCTCTAAGTAGGCTTTACCAAGTTTCCTTGTTATCTTTGCCTTTGGGACAGCAGGGACACCACAGCTCACTACAACAGGAACAACAGACGAAGTTCTCTGAGGGGAGGCACAATGTCAAGTGTGAAAAGGTGTTGTTTCCACCATTGCACATAAAATTGGGTCTTATGAAACAATTTGCCACAGCTTTTGATAAGTAGTCTGCAGCCTTCAAGTACCTTTTAGACTTCTTCCCTAAGCTGTCTGAGGCAAAAATCAAAGCTGGTGTCTTTGTTAGACCACAAATAAAGAAGATCCTGGAATGCATAGATTTCCTCAAGAAGCTCAGTAGGAAGAAGAAAAAGATTGGGGCAGGTTTGTCGCAGTGGTTCAGGTCTTCTTGGGCTATCATAAGGCCAAAAATTGTGAAACTGGTTGAGGTTTTGGTGAAGAACTATGGCAAAATGGACTGCAGGAAGTCCCGGAAAGTCCATATCCTTGACGCTCATCTTGATAAATTCAAGGCATACATGGGAGCATACTCGGAGCAAGGCGAGTGCTTCTACCAAGATATACTGTAGTTATACTCTATCATGAAAACATGATGCGAGACTGTATTTGGGGGCTGATACATAAAAGTGATTTACATTAGTTGCAAATCTCAAAATTTTTTATCATTTTTATATAACTTTAGTGTAAATACATCTAAATCTTTATTCATGTGTTGTTTTATTCAGTTCTTATGTAAATGAAAATGTGCAAATATGCCTGTTTTTACAGAGAAAATAGGTTAATTTATAAATTTCATTATACAGCTCACAAAAGCAAAGTTTAAAGGGAATAATGGCCATTTTCTGTACTTGTACAATGTGAGCAATTAAGAAATAACGCATACTATTCAGGAACAAAATTTGTGTTACACAGTGTAAAAGATGTATTGCTTTAACAAACTGTCTTTGTAAAGTTTCAAAGAAAATTGTTAAGGTCTTCAAATCAAATAAAACCACACTGTGGTTTCTGCAGACAGCAACACCCTGTGAAACACCTATTTCACTATAAGCCTTTCTGATTGGAGAGCACCTTTCTTTTTGTGGAAGCTTAAAATAGCTTCAGGTATTAGCAAACCTGTAACAGCAGAAGGTAACATGACAATGGAGTAGTGATCAAGGGTAATTTATAAGAAAATCTGAAGGTATTGCTTAGGAACTTAAATGTATATCATTTCTGTTATCATTATATGAATTTCATTTCTGTGTGTGAGTGTGTGAAGAATACTAGAAATAAGAAATATGGTACTGCCATATAACTGTTGTTAATATAACAAATTACTTCAGTTCACATTGTAATTGTCTATGTAATTTACTTAGTTTCAACCATGTTAATAAATTATCACAAATATATACTTTAATTACTCTGATGAAAGAAGCTGTGTTGTATAGCAGATATTTAAAAATTTAACATTATTTCTAGAGTGAATGCAATAAAAGATACCCATAGAATTTATCAAATTTATTTTCAATAATTTTTTCTGAATAAGTTACAAAATAATGTTCATGAATGCAAGTCCTTCTGTTAAAAAAAAATAAGCTGAACTTTTCTTATCTCTCAAGTCCATGAAGTAAACCATATTTTTTAATCTCACAGATTCGAAACTTGGGTGAAGGATCCAGCACGTGCCTTGATAGTCCTGCTCGTAGAGATGATCTTCACAAACCTGTCGGTCTCTACCCATGTCACAGACAGGGTGGCAACCAGGTGAGTAACATAAGTTTATTTCAGACCTTGATTTTGGTTTTAGACTGAGTAGTCAGAAAACTTTTGATATCTGGCTGTGTTAAATTACAAAATACTACTCAGATACCAATATTCAATAACTGTGGATAAGATGATGTGGTTGAATTTCAGGCTTAGTTTATGTGGGACCTCTATGTAGATATGCTTGCTTCATTGTTTGGAAAATATCACTTCATCTGAATTTGAATTGCTGAACTCCAATTAAAGGTTAAAAGTAAAAACTCTTAACTTGTATAAAAATTTCTACACTGATGATAGTTATTCAGTAGTTACCAAAATAATCTCCTTTGTTCGTCTCGTACTTATGAAATATTAGTATTTAGGGACATCTCTCAATAGATATCTTGTATATATGTGTATCAAACACAAGAAAAGTGTTTCGAAGTTTATTATTCTGAGGTTTAACACAAATCATCGAAGTTGTGTAGATAACTGTGCATTTAACGAACCACAGAAATTAAAGATTTACACCAATATAAATGTTTGTGTTTAACCAAGTTTACTCATTTATCAAACATGCCGTTTGGGTTTAGATGTTAGTTAAAAAATAACAAAGTACATACATTGAAGTGTGTACTGAGAAGAAAATGACAAGTATTATAATACTTAATGAAGAAAAGCTAAGGAAATAATACATTATTTTAACTGGTATAGTAACATTTTCCATTTAGCTTATGGAATAAATTAATAAAATTAGTCTTAAGCATAGAATAAGGTTTATACAGTGTTGAGAGATTATATATTAAGATGATAATTGATATGCAAATCAGCAAGTAATGCAGCAGCCGAAGCAGTATAGAAGTGTGGCTGTAACATTGGAATTAGATTTTCAGATTAGAAGGTGTTTCATTAGTGGTGCAATTCCACAAAAAAATTATCTTTTTGGGAACGATATGTAACTGTCCTTTTTATTACAAAATCTTCATACGCTTCAGTTGTGGTTTTAGAACTTCCAAGACGAGAATATCCATTGTATGAAATATTATTTGAATACAAAGGAATATAGACATCTGGACGAACCAAGACCATCGAGAAAGAGACCTAAAACAAGTTGTGTCCCAATTATGGTGAGCAAAGTGCAGTGTCTTATAACAGGTGAGAATCAACAAATATAGTGTTTATTGGCAGAAGCTATCCTTGTGTCCTGGGCAACATTCTTAGAACATAACCTAGAACGACATTTATCTGGTAGTGACATGAGTGACTTTATTCAAGTTTCTTCCATGACATTGCATACCTTAACTACCTGGAGGAAGGAATCTGTTATTCATACTTTTCTTTATGAAGATATATTGAATAACTGGATGCAGGGATTTCTGTAGGATTAAACTGTTAAAATGGATATGGGGGAAAACACTGCCTTCATAAATTAGAATGATCATGGAAAAGTAGAGGAGAAGTGAATATGAAAACCTTACAACTGAGCCTTTTGCAGAGGAAACTATGCTGCTGGTGTAATGTCAAAATACATGGTAAAAAGGTGGAGCATAATGGATGTTGTAACATGAATTGTTACGACATAATGGGACTGTAAAATAATTTCAATGTAAGATGCATTTCTTATATACGGGTAGCTTACTGTGGTCAACACTTGATGTTAAATTCCCAAACGTACAACAATGTAAAATAACTTGTTTCTAAAACTTGTATGAAAGTAGTGTAGCTTGTAATAAAATGTTAAAAAGGTATGTCAAATTACACGTGATTTACTAAAAATGCTACATTAACATTCTAGTATGTTGTTTAGACATATATAATGAAAGATGATTGATACAAAAGTAAAATTTTATCACAATTTTTAACGAGATACTGTATCTAATTTGTAAAAATTTAATATTACTAGTAAAGCTTTTAATGTACATGTTTATGTGGGGTAGTAACCAAATATTGTATCTAATTTGTCAAAACTTAATGTTACAAGTTGAACTTTTAATATATTGTATGTGTATGTTAATTACCTCTGGAAACAAATTTAAGAGAAGCCTTTTCTCACTTATTGGTAGTTTTATTTCTCTGTCTACCATTGATCTGTCCCAGTGGCGAAGTCACATGGGGTTACAAGGGAGTGGCAACCCCTCACTCCATGTACAAGGGATGTGGTACTCCCATACTTCAGATGGAGTTTATTTCCTATATAACTTTCTTATACAGTCAGATATGAATTGTTGGGATTGTAATCATGTTTCTAAGAAAGAGTTTTACATAAAATGAAATTTTATGACATGTGGAGAAAACCAAAAACGCTCTTGAACCTTGTAACTCCTCAAACAATAGTTTTATGAACTTCTGATTAATTTGTAACAATAGTAGCCATATTGAATAATCATTTAGATAATTATCTGTTTGTCTCGAGGGGTGGAAAGATTATAGCAAATACCCACTTCTAAATTTAGTGCTATGTTACTGGTCTTGTTCATTGTTAAAATTATAAAGCTTTCTACCTCTCTCATTACATTTCTGTGAGCTGTAGTTTGCACAAGTAAAAGATCTATGGTTTTAAATATATTTGTTGATGTCTATATAATTATATTTCTTGGTAGAATAAGTAAAATACTTTTTCACAGACAGTGTATTAAAAAATACATACAACTTCAGGATGATTGTATTGAACATGTTTTATATTAGAAAAGCATGTGTTTTAGTGTTAACAGTCCATATTTACTGACAAGAAGTGTAAAAAATACTTCACGTGCAGTGATCTAATAACCTTAGGAGTGTTTGAAATTTCAGTAACTAACGAGAAATCTGGCTTAAAACTGCTGTAATGCTTTTGAGAGATTGGAGAACAAACATAACATGAGTAGTTCTGAGATATTTTTATTTGCTTTCTATGTTAGTACTGGATGCTTAGTAAACAGGGAGAGATAAGACGAGATGAAGCTTGCTTAGACTATGCTGGACAAGATGTGATACTCTATCCTTGTCATGGGTCCATGGGTAATCAGCTATGGATGTATGATCCTAATGTAAGTAATTTATACTATATAATTTAAACTAATAATTGTTATAAATTGTTGAAACATTTTACAGTACACTTACAAAAAAACTGCTTAAGTGCATAAAACTTAAATGAAAAGTGTATTTTTCTACTAAGTTAAAAATAATGTTTTTGCAACCTAGAGCATTTTATAATTTGGTTTGTACAAGTTTAAATATTTAATCCAACTGATATTTCTCATATTTTCAGTATACATGCAATATTCACTGATTTGCGAGGCATAATCTACTATCACTATGAGAATGTGATTGTGTTATTAGGCAGACAAATACACATGCATGTAATTTAAATATAAAAGTACTTTAACAATAACATCAAAAGTTAACCCAAGTTTATGACTTTAATAAAAGTCCTTAAATCTTTATTAGAAATTTAGGTTTTTAATTTTATGGGCTTAAAAACATTGTCCTTGACTTGGAAAGAAGAAATACTTCTCATGTTTAGAAACAATATAAAAATTTGACATAATTTTCTGTAGTGGTAAACAAGAAACATCAATTTATAAAATCTATTTTGGCTCGGTTTTATTGTCTTGAAAAATGGTAACTTGATTGTTTTAATTATAATTGGTTCATTGTACTTCAGAAGGAGGGGATAAACTTACTAATGAAATTGGTTATTTTTTTATTTAAGTTTCATTCAGACCTATGACTAACAGTGGTGAGTAAAAAATAGTAGGGCTGATCTTACAGCCATGATATCAGTAACAGCTGTAGGTCTAGAAATAAGTAATAAAAATTATTAGAACTAACAACAAAGCAAGTAATAAAGATTGTTAGAACTTAATAGCAAAGCGCATGCATGTTTGAAATATTTTTATGCTAATATAATAGTAAATTGATAAACAGTGATTTATGTGTGATAATAAGTGGTTTTATTTTAGAGGAACCTACTTAGGTTTCAACAGAAAAGGGCAAAATATGTAGGATATTTCCCCAAAAGAAAACTGCCTCATCATACTTATAAGTCATTGTTTGTCAATACACTACACAAGAAGAGAGCTGTAGAGCCTTTGGCTAAACTGATTGATGACAATAAAAACAGAAATGCGTAAAAGTTAAAATTGGTAATATCACATCACCTGACAGTATTCAGGACAGATTAAAAAATAATCCAAAAAAAGTGAAGTAAATGTCCAGTTTGGAGATATTTGTCATCATTTAATAAACATTAACAGACATTTATCAAAACTTGACCGCTGTCTTAAACTTTAATATATATATGTATATATATTAG
Organism: Carcinoscorpius rotundicauda; assembly: GCA_011833715.1. Lineage (NCBI taxonomy): Eukaryota > Metazoa > Arthropoda > Merostomata > Xiphosura > Limulidae > Carcinoscorpius > Carcinoscorpius rotundicauda. Next base: position 35,715,662 of record CM022406.1, on the reverse strand, counting down.
TGTAATCATGATGCTAGACAACTTTGTTCATGAAAAACAGAATAATAGTATTGGATGTAACAACAAGACTTACAAAATCACAACAGAGTTTAAGGAATCAAAGCTGCATAGCAACCAATAATTTACAAGTTGTTAAACTGAAGTTTTGATAACAAGAAGTCTGTTTTGCTTAATTAGATCATTTTAACCTTCTCAATACTGTTAATAATGACTATTTCAAAACAAGAACAGATATCACCATGATTTGTTATGTAACAAGTAACATAAAACAGTATAACCCTAATTCTCATAAATAAACAGTTATCATTTTATGAATGTTAAATTTAAATTTAGTATATTCAAGCCAATGGCTAACATATTGGTTTAATGTGTGATAAGAGTGACCAATACATTATACAGTATCCAGACAGAATATCATGAAATGAGAAATGCAAAAGCAATAACAATTAATACACAAAATGCACTTGGAGGTTGGTTATATGATACTCAAGATAACTACCAAAGCAAATTTATTGTTTGTCTCCATTCATTTTCCTTTAACTTTCAGTGCTTTCTAAAAAAAAGATTGTACTTATATTGGAAATCAGTCAATAATGCTTATGGTTGAAATTAGGCTTAAAGCTTAGAACTATACTAAAAGATTTGTTACTCAGTTGCAGTCTGGGGTACAACTAATCCAGTCCTGTCATTTGTTTGTGAATGTGTTCTTTCTTTTTTAATTCTATCAAGCTACAGTTTTTTCTTTGTAGAATGTTTTTAAGGATAATCCTTTTTTGTTATTGTGATTTGTGCAACTCACCACTCAGCAAACGATAAACATTTTGTATAACAGCTACTGTGTTTTGCCTGTCACAACTACAAGTGATGAACATGTGATACGTATCATATGGTTATGACATGTTGTAAGAAGACTTTAGATGCCATGTGAGAACGAAGCTCAATCAGCACCACATGACATGATGTAATTGGCTTACAGACTGCTGCATGAAAACGTGATATAAATACTTATCTTGATAATAAGTGGGGAAGAGTTATAAATAAATGTTGAAGTCTTGGTGAGAAATATCTTAAAGCAAGTTTTTGAATGTTAGTTTTTAATTGATGTAAAATTTTCATTAACATTTTATTTCCTTTGATAACAGAATCACAGTATTCAGCACGGCAGTAGTCGCAAATGTCTAGAAATGGCACCAGATAAACAGCACGTGCTCATGAAGGAATGTACAGGAAGTTCTCTTCAACAGTGGAAGTTCCAGAATTATAACCCGTCCAATGCAGGAAAAGCATAAATTTTGTCCTAAAAAAATGAGGAGGTCAGAGGCCCTACAGCTATGTTACAATAATGCAACATGTTCATATGATGTGACGATTTTTCATTCCAGTTGAAAATCAAAAAGATTTTGATTCTGGCTTGTGTTATAAAAAATATTTACTTGGAGCATTGAAGGAAAATGCTACAACTGAAGAGTTTTCATTATCAAGCCACCTGTGTTAGTCAAACAGCACCAGAAGTGCCCTTCTGAACTCTTGGTAATTATGTTTTGAAAGTTACAGGATTAAGCATTTGCCACCCAGTATATCAGTCTTCTTTACATAAGCACAGAAAGGTAATGTTCAGCAGTTTAATTTTTATTTACTGCTATGTCTTTTTTTTTTCAAGTTTCTAACAGCAAACATTCCATGATTAGTTACTGACTTGACGTAAAAAGTACATATACATTAAAATGTGTGCCTTACTCAATATAAATATTTATATGTATGCATGAAACAGGTTACATACAGTGCATTAACAAAGTACATTTCAAAAGTTTTTTCCTTCTGTATTATATATATACACTGTGATTAATGCTTCATTCAAAAGCAATAATGTATTGAGTCTTGTGTTGCTGAGTAATTTTAGCATGATTGTAACCTTTAAATAAGGTAATGGGCTGTAAGTTGTGCATGTTGCTGTTTTAATCTGCCTCCCTTGAAGTATATATAAAGATCTAATAGAATAGAGCAGTACAAATGTATAAGTTTGCATATTTCACTGATAGTCTGCTTTCATAACTTGATTTTCTATTATTATATTTAATTTATATATCTTTAATCAATCCAGTAAATTAAACTTATTCAGCATTACTTGCATCAGTAAGGCCATCATAATGCATTTAATATTTAATAACATAGACTATATTGTGTAAAATTTTAAAATAGTGAGGTTCAGGCTTACTTTTTTTTTAACTGTAGAAGAAGACAGCATTTATTTAAATGTCATATTATTACGGCCTGATGAAGGATATGTATATTCAACATATTGTAAGACCCAAATTAAAAACATTCCTTTTCCTGATGTTATATTACATTTTTGTGAGTGAGTGTTCTGTGTTTTAGTCCTTAGAGAACAGTAAACATTGTAGAATCAACACCATAAAGGTGGATGTTTTTTACTTAAGTTCGAAATATTTTGGTTGTAACTTTTTTCTTAAACCATTTAAATTGTAAGAAACAACCATTAGTGCCAGTGTTTTAGTTTTTCTCCACACATTCCAAAATTAGGGTTAATCTTCATTTAGTACCCAAGACATTGCTTTTGCATACTTCAGATGGCAACTCAAAATTTGAAGTTAGGCATGAATGTTTAATTTTTTAAAACAGTTTCACTAAAAAAAACAGTTACATATAATCTTCAAACAGTAAGATTGAACATAGAAAAATTGAGTAAATTTGAAAGTAATGTCTTTTACTTCTCTTCTGCTTAGATATTTTATTTTTTGTTTAACAATCAACATATTGATGAAAATGAAGGTGACAAATAAAAGGGTGTTTTCAATTATACTTAAGCTCCGTAAATTGTTTACTATGTTTATCATAAAGTATTAATATGTCTTGATACATTACTGGGGAAAAGAAAATGAATAGAAATGCATCTTCATTCTTAACTCCATTTGTTAAGAGGATTAGATTCTGCTGTTGTCTTTAAGATTATTAAAATGCCAGAGTATCAATTCACCTATCTGATGTTTTTGAAGGTATTAGAAAAACACTTAATGTCTCTGTTTGTACATACATGTAATGTTTTTGATATTGTTCTTACTTAAAGTCTATAACACAATGCCAATATTTTAGGGTTAGTAGTGTTATGTTACTTGATTATATTCAAACTTGCCCAGTTTTGTTTTGAAAGTTTGAATTTTTGAGAAATGCTTCGGCTTCTACAGTACAAGAGAAGCTCCGTTTGTTATTAGAGTGGTCCATGTGATAACTTATGGTTTCTAGTACATGAATGTTACAGCACTCATGAAAAACATACAGGTTAAAATGTGCACATGAATGTTACAGCACTCATGAAAAACATACAGGTTAAAATGTGCACATGAAAGTGTCATATTTGTGTACTTGATTTACTTTTTTTTTAACTCTCAGATTTTATTTAGTTTTTGAATATTAAATTATGATTCTGAAATAGGACCTACTCTTAGTTTGTTTATAAATAAATTACCTTAGCATTCTTTATTATATAGGTCTTGCTCTTAGCATACTGGTTCTATATGAATAATAATTAATGTTAATTTATAAACTATTGACAAACTGAATAGGTTATTGCTTAAATAAATATAAATTATACATTATTCTGAAGTCTGGCATACCTTTGTTAAAATTCCAAACTAAAGAAAACAAGTTGTCCATAAATCCTCCAATACATTGCAAAATATTAACAACTACATGAGCACTGTTTAGATTACTTTAGAGTAAGGAAACTCTGCAATGATAAGCAAATTTTCTAATTTCATGGGCACCAATGTAGTTTTTATGTCATAAGACTTTGGGTGCTAATTGTAAATCCTCTTGAAAAATGCAAGTTATGAAGTGTGTAGTGTGAATACTTGTATGAATTATATCCAAACAAGTGTCATCATAAACTATGTATATAATTTGTTCTTTCAATTTCACAGCATTGGCTATGTTTTGTTAGGATGTGTAAAAATTGTTGATTCCTAGCATATTAAAGTGCTGTTTATAAAACTGAAAAATCTAACTCTTTAGTATGTAAGTCTCTTATTTGTTTAGACTTTACGTATCTTTACAGTGCATTAGAGGTTGTTATGAATACCCTCTTAAGTTTATTATGGGTTAAGATTTTTGAAGGAAAAGTCATGGCTGTTTGTTGTTATCCCACTACTCATTTCAACTTAACATATTTTGTTTGCTTAACTGATATTTTTACTGACAATTCTGCTTTTGTTTGTATGTATGATTCAAACATATTTATGTTGATTTGAATGTGATTTGACTTTTTTTTTCTGGTAAGAAGGTTTATGGCTATTTTATAAAGAGTAAAGAACTTTTTTTTTTCTCAGCTAGTCCAATAATTATTTAAAAGAAACAAATATGCCATTTTAAAAAGGCATTACTGTGATCAGTTAGCTAGTAGCATGTAAGCTATCAGATACCCTATTCATTCAGATGGTAACTAATTTTCATGTGTATCACTAAAACAGTTGAAGGATGTAAACAGGGTTATCAACACTCCTTGTTATTCCAAAACACTAGATAGTGTATTGTTTAACTGTTGTACACATTGGTAACATGGATTAACAACTGGATGTTACACCATTCAAAGAAAGGTGTAAATGTTTCATTATATATGTTTTATAAATCTCTCAAATAACATGTTGTTAGTGAATTTCTTTTGTGATAGGTTTTGTTTGTTTTTGAGGGTTTATCTGTGTTCTTACTGAAAGTAATGTACAAGTTCCTGATATTTGTACAGTGTGCCTTATTGATTGAATAAAGCAAAAATTTTAGGGAGTTCTGGATACCATTAAAATCTTTGTTGAAAATTTAAAATGTATTGTTTGCCTACTCTGTTATAAGATATCTAGATAATTTAAATTTTGTTTTTTACCATATCTGTTATTAAGAAATTATATTCATTAGAGCTAAAATAAAAGTGAAGCTTGCAATTTAGAGATGTCTTCCAGAAGTATGTTTTCATATAGAAGGATACTGACAGTTATTTTTATTTATAGAAACCTGGTATTGGTTGTTTTTACAATAAAGTAGCAATCAATTGGTACTTAAAATTAAAAAAAACTCAAACAGTTAAAAATTAGATTTTAAAACAATGCAAATGACATTTTATGAAAATATTTATTTGACATATCTTAAATAAAATGTTAACCATTTTCTTTATTACTGCTTTTTAATTAAAAACTTTCAGTATTCAAAATCAGGTAAAATTAGATATTATGGAATGAGAGTAACATGAAAATTTATGCTAATTGTAATATTGTGTTATTAATTCATTAACCAAAAAGAAAAATCTGAAACATTTAAAAAGTAAGAATTGGATGCATGAGACAAAATAAAATTATACGGATACTTTGTGAAAGATGTTAAACTTCTTTGAAATGTTTTCTTTTTATTTGATATATTGTGCAAAGATCAAACATAAACAACCTTGTGATTTATATTGATGGGAAACCTTCAACTTTGTATTTCAATTGTCAGAAAACAAAAATTTTAAAAACACCACAATAAGGTACTGTGCTTGAATAAATAAGTGGTGTTCATAAGGATATTAATTTTCAGTGTCAAAAGATATATTTTAAGTTGTTGGTATCATTTGAGAAAGGGTCAATGTCTACAGAACTGTAATAATATAACAGATATCATGGTGTCTATACTGGTTATACAATTTTAGCGTATTAGCTTGGAAGGGTAAAATGTTTACCATAAAACTTCAAAGAACTATAAAACAAGATGATTACCAAGTCAACGAAATTTACCAGAATATTAGAACATGCATCTGTCTGTCTGTCTAGAAATTTGCAAGAAAATTTCTTAATTAAATACTACACATCTCATGTTGTTAGAAACTCTAGATTGCATATAGGCATTTTCATTAACAATCCCCTTACCTGCATTTTTGTTTCATCAAATTTTACAGTGTAACAAATATGATACGTCATGGTACAATGTGTCTATGAGTGACAACTGGGTTCAATTTCAACTTTCATTTTTATTTGCAAAATTTTTCACACAAAACACTTAACATTACACTAAATAGGGTTGCTAAGGACTTTCGAAATATGCTAGCACAGTTGTCCCAAACCTTATGTTTATCATTTTATGAATGTGCATTGAGAGGTTTATGCATATTCAGCTAAGTTTGCCTTCTTTACAACTTTATAAGATTTTGGCTTTGGTTCTTTTATTAAATTTTTATAAAGATTTTTAAACTTTTTCTTTAGTACTAGTTTTATTTTTTGTTTCTGTGCAAGTCTTTATATCGTCTCAAAAAAACTATACACTCAATGATCACAACTGTTCCATAATTTGTATACTCCTATAAATATCATTAGCTCATTGCAAGTTTGTTTATCTGACCACATAAATGTATTTCAAATTGACCTGCACAAAAATGGTAGAATAAGGAAAAAATTCAAGTAAAGGTCATGAAAACTGATGCAAATGTTCTGCAGCTTGGAGCTAATATTTATCATAATAATTGTTGTACGTGTTTTTTGACATGAATTATTGGATTCATGGTCTACTTATCCAAAATATATCTAGTTTTATTTACAATACTCACAATCTGAAAAAATATTTTTCTTGAAAGAAGCTGACTCTATAATTAAATAGCCAGATCAAAGACCCCCAACTTTCAAGTATAGCTATCCCTAACTTAGAACTACTGATCAGAGAAAGGCTAAAAAGTCTACAACACTTACTGTCTGTGATACTACTGATTATAACTGTGACATTCGATCTTGCTCTTTTATTATGATCCATGGCTGCAAATGTAGAGTATCTGCAGTTTTCAGTTGCACATTTCAATAAGATGTGGCCTAGCAATTAGTGTTCCACGAGCAAAGCCACACTGTAAGTTTGTTTTAGATTAAAATACTAAAAATGACATCATGGAAAATTATTCACAATTTTTATAAATCTGTTATATTAACATAAATTATGTCCCCAAAAATAATTTAAGCTTATTGTTAACCATTTTCATAAGTTTTAACTTTAAATAGTACTCCCTCAATGATGCATACTGGACAGTTTGTTTTGACTTTGCATTAATGAAGTTGTGACTTTAAAAAAAACAACAACAAAACTATTCTAAGCTTACAGGTACAAGTAAGTTTTCTTTACACACAAAACAACAACTGGAACAAGACCAAATGTTTCCAGTGAAGAAGTGAACTAAACATCTATTAACATTAAAAGGTTTGGTTCACTCCTGTTAGAGTAAATCATGATGTTTTATCTATATTTACTGTGCAAATAATAATGACTGATAATTAATATATGTAAATCTACTGGATAAAATAGTGGTTTGCAACTGAATATCTGTTTCACAAATTTTATAATGTACCAAACATCAGAAAAAGTATCTTGGCCACCAAGGTTTATATTGACCTCAATTAACAAGACTTGTGCTTTTTATTCTAAATCTACAATAACGTTGTAATTTTAACAGTGAAAACGTTTCATTGTTGGTACAATAACAGATTAAAATTAATAAAAAACAAATCAAATGTTCTATGAGTTATGAACAATGAAGCAAAATACCAACAATGGTTCTACAAACCTGAGAAGTAATTACTAACAAATAATGGTCCTTTCAGTTATATTAATGACTTCTGTTTCACTAAGTTTGATCTCAAAAAATTACATGGAGACATCTATCAGTAAGAAAATATACTTTCAAAATATTTGTATTAGACAAAGAGCTCTGGTCAATAATCTCAAATTCCATCAACACATGAACTTTAAACTATGGCAAAATAAGCCTTATACAAGATACATTTCTATAGCATTTGATAGAATTTGAACAATACCAACAGATTATCAAATAATGAAGTTAGTTGCTCACTGTAACTCCTAAAACACATCTAATATAGTGTACATGTATGTTTGAAAACTCCATTTGAAAACAGAACTTGCAGCTTTTAAAAAAACTGGATGGCTGTAATAAGTAATCAAATCAAATTTCAGTATTTAATTGCCTTTAATAATTTGTAAATCACGAGTTTGCCTTGAAATAAACAAAACTTTATAAACTAAAATTATAAACTTGTTAAACAGACAAAGTTTAGTAAAATTCTATCAACTAATTAAACTCCTTTTCCTCATCTATGGCATACACAGAAACATATTTGGATTTGGTGAAAGTAATTCATGCTTTACAAATTTTAACTTTAAAGCACTATTTCCAATGAACCATTTTTACTTAATCTTTAATGTAAATTTAAAATGTTTACTTAAAACATTTCTCGTTCTGCTATAGTAATTTCCTACCATCATGCAGGTGATGTTATACAAGATGATTTAATAAGTTTAAACATTTTAAAACGTTTATCATGTGTTTAGCTTTTAAAAGTAAATTTCTACACCTCTTGACCAGTGGCTTTTGTCAGCAATAGTAGAGTAAGCCAGTGCAAACATTAGGTGCATGATACTTTCAATTGAAAAACAAGTTAAACTTTCACTTTAGGTAAAGGAACCTTGTTGTATTGTAGATGTCATCTACTGATCTGACTGGAAACAAAGTAAAAGTTAATATATCCACAAAAAATCTTAACTCCATATTTCACTAACAGATTATACATTACTTAATACCAAAAATTGTAAACTTGATTTTAATTTCAGTCAGATGAACCTGTTAGTTGTGGTAAACTTTAAACACCCTTTTCAGTGACTTATCACACAGTTTCTTAATAATGTCTTGCTTATGAATATGATGTTTCTGGATATCTAGCAGCACTTTTTTCTTCATTTGGCACCACAGTGTATTGTTGTAAAGGTCTTCTGAAAAATCCACACTAAAAGTGAAATAAAAAGGTGTACTTAAAAACTTATTCTATTACTATATGTTTGCAAAATTGAACATAACTGGTATTCAGAAGTCACTGAAGTCAGAATAAAAGTTTTTTTTAACAACTTGAAATTAAAGATTTTATAAATTACATATAATGTATGTGATTTATTTTCATAATGCATAACCAAACACATACATATCAATATTTTATTAACTTCTCATCACAGTGATGACAAAATGAAATAAATACGTGTTAATAAAACCTTTGATAATAAGTGTACTAAAAAGGAGAAATAATATAGAGGGTAAACACGACAAACAAACTTTCGATGACAAAATAATATTCAATGACTGTGATAATTATAAATTGTTAAAATGACAAATTTCCAGATGCATGGTAATGATATCTACCAATTATTCACCTTAATTCCAATTTTATGTTTGAAAAAGTAATTATTTCAAATGGCAGTTTTCTGTAAGACATTTCTGATCAGGCTGGATTCACACCTTTACACATGATAGTGTAGTCTCTTCCAGCTTAATTGAGGGGAAGGGGTACACACAATGTCAGTCTTCTTTGATCTTCTCCCCTTCAAACCTGTTGTGAAATGATGCTTCTAAACTGTTTGCTAGATTAGTTACTTAACTGTATCAATAAATAACGATACATACAAGCTGAGATTTCACAACTCACCCTCCAGAGAATTATAACCACAATTATAAGTAAAAGAATGCCACAAGCCACAGAAGCAATGATAATCCACAAGGGTAGTTTCTTCTCCGTTTTAGCAAAATGTAAATCTGAATAAGCTTTCGTTTCAGCCTAGAACAGAAAGTAGGGGTTACTTCACATACAAATATTACCCTTAAAATGTTCACTCTTAAATTTAGTAATTCTTTATTTTAATCTTCATTACATATCTTTTCACATCTATGAAGTACAGCTCTGTACATCATTTCATGCTAACTCCTGCAAAGTGAAGGATTAATCAACATCTCTCAAGCTGTGATAATAACATATTTTGAAGAACAAGGATGTCAATTTTATACATGTATATGCACACACAAACAGTTGTTCTACTGTATAATAATATAAATTATCCATGTATCTAAATTAATTTACAATACCATACAGTGTTGTTAATCATATAAAAATGCAGCTGGAGGTTTAGACAACCGTTGATTTAATATACATTATTAAAAAATAAGAGATATTGAATATATGCTTCAGAAATATCCTTAACAAAATGTTTGTTTTTTCACTTACAAGACGTTGAACACCATTTCACAAACTGCACTATAACATATTCAAATGTAAAATATGAAACTTACTTTAGCTTCATCATTGGTTGTGTTTTGTTCAATATCTAGGCTAGATATAAGGTAGATCTTGCCTTTGGAAATAATACTAACATAGTCTACTTTTGGATACTCCTAGTAAAGGGGGAAAAACGAAATTGCAAGTAAATTAAAAAACTATACACATAATTTGCATTTTATGTAAAAGTAGCAATGCTAGATTAGCAATATTCAAACTTGTTTTCCAAAACGTTAGCACAAAGCATTTTCCTTGTAGAATATTTGTGTGAGACAAAAACATGAGCTATTAGTTTTATAATTGAGTAGACAGAAGTTGTTCATTTGATAGGAGGTCATTATAAGCATAAGAGTAAAAAATCATAAAAGGTTACAGAGTATTGTCTAGAATATATTCTATACTAAAAAAAAATCCAGTGAGATATCTTACCTGGACAAATGTGCTATTCCAAAAAAGAGCTTTTATATTTATAACATTACTGCTTCTGGCTTCAAGATTATTAATGGTGCATGTGATGTTTAGACATTTAACCTCGACACTCCCATTTTCACAATCCTACAGAAGTGAGAAGGTTAGAAAAAGCATCATAAACTGTCAACAGACTACAATTTGAAATTTGTTTTTTTTAAATAACACAACAGCACTATTTAAGTGTATTTAATTTACCAATTCAGTTAGCATTAAAATGCGAATAAACTCAAAACCGTTTTCATTTTGTTTTTCCACAAAGCTACATAATAGGCTTCTTGTAAACCCCATATTTGCAAGTCTGTGACTTTGCATTAACTGACTGGGAAAATATTTCAAAATTAAACATACCGATAAGTAATTCATTTTTTCATAACACTGAATAAACATTTTTCGTCACTAACATGGTTTGTTTTTCAAGCTCCTTGACAAACTGTCATCATATTGTACTCTGTTGTTATTAAGTCAGATAAAACATCAATATGCTTAAAGACCAGAAATATATGTAATCCCCAATAGAAGATATAAGTAAAATCAAATCCAACATTAATCCCAGTTATAGAATGTAACTTGACACAGGAATAACTGATAATGATTTCACAACATTAACAGCTATTTCAATGAATTCGTTGTTTTAGATTAATCTTCGTGACGTTCAGTATCAAATTGTTAACATTCATGCAAGTTGTTTTAGGGGAAAGTCGATCTGATTCAACTATGTAACCCTAACATCTACTCCAGCATAACATCATTTGTTCTTAGTAAGTTACAGGTATGAGTAAGCTCCACCTCAATTTATCTCAAAATAACAAACATACTACTAACTTGTAATTTCTAAGTTCACAAGGTCCTACCTTAAAATTAAACATTTTGATTAAATTTTCAAAGCATGAAAAAAATCAACACCAGAAAACAGCTACAAAAAAAGGAAATGTTCACTTTGCTTTTCAAGTTTTATAATTAAGTGTCAACAAAAATATATTTCAATTTCATTTTCAAAGCCATTACCAATGCCACATATTTGACAGCCTTTCCATCAACTAAATTTTCCTCATCCACAATAGCTGCTTCTCTCTTTCTTCGAACAGTATTTACACTGGTGCTACCTTTTTCAGCCAAAATATCTGACTGTGACAAAGAAAACAAAATATAAGTATGTCATTAAGTGGCATGCTACATGTAGAACAATGTCATGCTCAGCTGTAATGAATTTAATCTACTTTTGTGTGATGTAGTAATGGAAATTAAATATAAGCAACAGGAGTAAAGTTACTGTAATGAATTAAACCTATGATCCAGTAATGGAAATTAAAGATATGTGAAAAAAATCAGATATATTCAGGAACTTTTGATAAAAGTACAAATGCAATAGAATAGCTGATAACAAAAATGTTTTTTTCCCTCCGTCTGTCAATACACATTTGACATCATAGTCCATAAAATTTTTGTACTATAGTACAATTTCTTGTCATAAGCTCAAATTTTCATGTCTGCTTTATCAACTGAACTAAAAAGGTAATCCACTGATCATTGTCAGTTTATGAAAATTATCATAATATCCACCTCCTCTGTTGATAAAAGTACAAAACTGATTTAAACTACATATATATATATAATGCTTTGTTTATACAAAGCATTAAAGAAAGTCTTTTTCAACATTTTTGTTGTTAGAGTTTTAGTATAACATTAGTAAACTTTTGTTTTGTGTGTTTTTATTGCTCACAGACATTCCCACAAACTACAAATAATCAAAACAGATAAGAAAATATCTTTTGTGGTTCAACAGCACAACTAAGAACATTTTAATGCTACACTTACAAAGTTAATAAATGACCTTTGTTAGAATTGATTTCATTGGTTAAGCAGTCAAAGACAAGATTTGTGAACAATGTCTATCTATTAACTGATACACACATAGCTTTAAGTAAAAGAATGATACTGATACTAAACTATAATCACAAATTAATCACACATAAATGCTTAGAATAATTTCAAGGAATGTGAAAAAGAAGTTCTTTGTAATAAGCTCGACAGATAAAGAAAACAGTACTCAGTTCTTTGAAACGTTTGGAAATATTTCATGCAAATTTGTATTTTAAGTTTAAATGGATGGATTTTTAAGTATTTCAATACCATTTTTTTCTTAAATATTAATTACTACATGAGAGTTACAACTTATGTCCAGTATGACATTTTTTTTTAATTTAATGGTCAGGCTCACTATACACACAATTCAAAATTCTATCTGCTTTTTCCTAGGAGCTAAAAATCTACACTATTAGGCTCTCAAGCACTACTCTTTTGTGTAAAGTATTCTTAAAAGTGACATTATCCAACAAAACAGGAACCATGAGAGGGTAAGTCATATCCACTGTGGATCATATAATTGTTAGTAGTCTATTAAATCCTCTAGTTCTATGGTAGGATTGACATTCAAATTGAGAAAGTCTTCCATTATAAAAATTTACTGTAAAACTTTAGACCCGAGATTTAAAACAAGTAAAAATTAGTTTTATTGCACAAAACAATAATTAACTGCTTTTCAGTGACTAGTTTAAGAGTTCAGGTTTCAATATGGTTGAAGAAAACCACATTTCAACCATGCACTGAAGTTTTCACAGTCAGACAATCTGGAGTCATATATTAAGGTTTCATACAATGTACCTTCTGCATTAATAACCATGGTAGATTTCTATTCTGCTCTGAACAGAACTTTACCACTCATATGCTCACCAATATGCAGTGACAGACTGTTGATCTCTCAGTGGGAAGTTGGTTTTGTGAGAAACAGTACTCTAAATTGTGCTGTGCTGAGTGGCACAAGAAAAGCAAAAACTAAGAGTAAAGACAATTGCAGTCCTGTAGCTAGTAGTCTACAACTGAATTAATGAAGCAGAAGTCTCACTGAACAGATAGTATGTAGTGTCATTTGTACTGCTGTCTGCTTGTTCACAAATTTCTGAACTGCTGGCTCCTTCTCTTTATCTTATATTATCATATAATTTTATATCTGCTTTTTCACAATTTCAACAGCTGTTCACCCCTCCATTTACTTTATGATGATGCCTGCTTATCAGTCTCTCTCAACAGAGAGAAGTAACTTAAGGAGTTGAGGATATAGATCTGTAATTATCTCCTCAGTTATGAAACCACAGTTTGCTTATTTATTTAATCTACAGTACTTCAAGGATAAATCTAACAAATATCTGTCAGATCACTGCAAGAACTAGCAAACTGAGAGCCTACTGTGCAGAAGAACAGGTGATGTGATTTGTATTCGTAGAACAGCAGACAAGTCTTGATGTGAAGATGAATAACTGATCACACATTTGGAGAAAATTAAAATAACCTATACTTATAACTGAGCTTAAAACTGTTGGTATTAAAATATTTGAAGAAAGAGAACAGATCAAAATGACTTACACAGTGAGACTTGACTTCTTCAAACAAAAAAAATCTATTTGAAAATGATAAACTAAATCCATATTTCACATCTCTGTAACTAACCAATAAACAAAATTAGATTGCAAGAGATTTAAAGTATATCTATTCCATGTGAGAGTCATAAAGTAGCCCTTTACAAACACAGTAGAGTGTGATTTAGTACAATAATTTCACACAACAAAAGATAGCTTCTGTGGTTAGACTCTGCTAAAGAAAAAAACATATTGGACTGCATTTTGCAAATGATCTCAATGAGATTTAATATGTTCAAATTTAAGGTTTAAAAATTTTCAAATATATACTATAGAACTGTAATATATGTAGTAACTGGGTACTACAGATACCCATGTATTGAAATGTGTTATTTGAATTTAAAATGTTTACTATAACTTGTGTTATAATTCTTAAAGAATAAAATCTTTTATAAGGGTTGTCATAAAAATTACCAGTATTACTTACTTTTAAATCAGGATGTTAACACCAAACTACGTAAATCACTTTGTATCATTAAAATCTAACCTTTCAACGACAAATAAAAATATAGTCCTACCTTAATGCTATGAGGATTCACCCATTTTTCATCCAGTTGGCAGTAGCCATTTCCATAAACCTGTTTAAAATATATTTTGATTTATAAAACAAAAAAGTATATTCACAATTCTTGAAATATGTATTTAGAAAGTAATATAAATAGTTTTGGAATTCATTTATAAACATACAAAAGCTACATAATACCCGAAAAGTTAACTGTTCAAATTGAAGTAATTAATTGAAAGATATGTTTTTAAGTTGTATTCCATATACTTCTTCCTAAGCTTTTCCCAAAATAGGGTTTCAGCACAAATTTGTTATTCCTAAAAGTTTTAAATCTGTGTTAACAATATTACTAAAAAATACTACAGTTGATAATTTGAGACTTACCAAAACCATAGTGCAGTGAATTTACGTTCAATTATATTTTTAATCTTAAAGTTAGATAATGTCAAAAGATGAAAAACCATATGATAAAATCAATGTTTATTTGTAGATGTTGCTCACCAATATTTGCTTTATGGTTATTTGAAGCAAGTTTAAAAACAGATTTCATTCAAAGCTCAACACAAACCTGTACAAAATTAGTAAAAGCTTTTTCCCAAGCAAATAAATTCTCAGTAGTAATTATTTTTTGCAATTATTTGCTTTATTCACTTTGACTAATTTTAATCCTAACTAAACTTTCAAAAGACATTACTTGAAACCTGCATAATGACTGTGCCCATCATTTCAGCCCATCACAATATAATCTTAATCATTGATCACTTGTGCAATTAAAATGTTCTTTTTTCATAATTAGGCAATTTCAACACTGAATTGACATTTGCTTTCTTGTTCAAAATCCCTGTCCAATTTTTATCTACATAAATTGATAGATACAGTAGGGATATAATGTCTAGAACACTTAAATAGAGCTAAATGCCAATTTGACATTTATAAGTGACAGCAAGCATTTGTTCACATTCCTGTGTTACATCCATTTAGAAAAATAATTACCTTAAGAGACTTTTAAAATTCAGAGTATGAGGTGGAGAATTATCAAAACAATAACTTGTATATTGTCTGAATTATTATTTTTACCTTTTTGATAAAATTACAGTATAAAAGAGGTAGTTTTAATTTATTAAATAACATTGTTAAAAATTTTAGCAGCATTCAAATACGTGAATATATTACAAAAACAAATTAGCATACTTTTTCATTTTTCTATCTATATACCCCCACTTAAAAATAAAATAAAGAAAGTAGATATAACCATTGAAGATATAAAATGCTAATAAATATCTAGCCAATAATTTTTACCTTTGGGGTTTCCATTAAATATAGTACAAATTTCTTCTGATCTTTGTTATTTTCAAGTTCATATGGCCAAAAGATCTCCACCTGCACCTCTCTGGCTCGAAATGGTCCATCATTAATAACCTGCAAATGTTAAAAGTATTTTAAATATAAGCTCTTTGTTATATATATAAAAGACATTAAAAATAAATATATATTAATCCTCAAGAATCACTTAGAAGTATTACTGTGAAAAGTATCTTCAATTCTAATCTCTAAATGACCATGGTAAAGTAAAAACAAAATTTCTTCTTAACAAGAAACTTTAGGAATGTAATTTTTTCACACAACATTGTACTCAATTTAGTTGAAATACCACATCATTTTTTTTCAGTTATATATTTTTAGTCAACAAATATACTTCTGTAATACATAAAGATGGAATAACAACACAAAATGTAACAAACCAAGTTAAAATAAAAAAGGAGGTCCTACTTCGTTTTTTGCTTATGCAGTAAGAATTTCAAGATGAATAAAAAGAAATTTTCTTACGAGTAGCCATTCTCCCCCCCTAAAAACACGAGTTATTTCACTCAGTATTTAGATAAAAAATTAACTACTTGTAAAGGCCAGTGAGAAATTATCTCAACAGCTCTACAACCAAGAATATTATAGTGTGTTGCTGTTGAATCTGCTCGTTTCACCTTTCTTTGTATAATAAGAAGATTTAGATATTTTGATAATGTTTTATAAGCTTTCATGCAAGTGTTCTGCATGTTTCTAACACTGTCCTTACAACTTTCCCTCTCAGGGAAAGCTAGAAAAATACTAACAAAAAACACTGAATTAAGCCAATAGTAGTAAAGACTTGGCAATTGTTTACTTCAGAATAAGAATATATTATTTATTCATTTGTGTTTGCATATTTTACTACAGCTATTGGCATTCAAAATTACTCTTTGCAAAACATTTCCCAAGTGTTGTATCATAAACACTTATTACTTTCTGTTGGACATCAATATATCTGAATGCCACAAGGTGCAGAAATAAATTCAGAATCTTACCAAGTTGCCCAAATCTTACAGTACATAAAGTGATTTAAGCCTATCATTCCCAAACTTCAAGAATTATGTCTTTATTTAATTTACTTTATGGAATGGTAAGTTGTACCAGAAAACAGTACAAGAAAGATACAAATACCGTATATATAATATCATACAATGTAAAATGAGCAAATTTTATGAGAATGAAAGATTAATCAAAAAGCATATACATTCATATTAAATCAATATTTTAAATAAAAAAATTACAAGTAATTAGTAAATCAAATCTTAATATAAATTTAAAATTTTTGATCTTATAAAGGCATATTTTATAAAAAAAAAAGTCTTTAATCTTCCAAATATGAGAATTGTAACATTTGCCCTCTAAATCTTCCTTCTTCTCTAATCCTTTTACAACCCCTACAGAAAGTATGACATTTAATTAAATTAATTATTATAATACAGATACTATTGAGGCAAAGCATTAATTTTATAGCTTTCAATCTTATTTGTTTACAGAGCCATAAACTAGTAAATCAATCACATTTTTTTCACAAATTGCCAATACTACCCTTTGATGTTTTATAATACACTATTTTTAACCAATAGAAAGCCAAAGTTTTAATATACCAAATAATGTATTATATTACACATTTTACAGAGCCTTACCTATTTCATTGTTCAGTTTCAAGTTTGTTCTCATGGAATCACATCAACAAGCTTAACTAAATTTTTATCATATATTATTGCATACTTAGACAACCAGGAAAACTATGATAGTTATGGGGCATTGTTTGTTTTTTGCATGGTATTATTCTGTGTCCCTAAGTGTATATTTAATTTAATAAAAAAAACAATTAGTTTAATTGTGCTACTAGTTTAAAAGAGTAGGGTTAAGTTTCATCAACAATTAACAGCAAGAAACAACAACAAAAAACATGTAAATCCTTGTTTTTCATGCGTATTACTTATTTGTTATTATAAATATAAAAAGTACAAAACTATTAAACTACAATATCTTATAAAATACAATAACTCATTTCAAAAGGGTTAACATCTGTAGGATAAGTTTCATCATTTTCATTAAGTATTCAAGCATCTTAGATGTCCTAACTATGTCTGAAATTAGTCACTCTAATTACAATGGTATTCCAATGGAAAATTTGATGAAAGAAAGTGATTATCTGAAGCAGATTTATTGTATTTATTAATAACTAGTTCTCATACACGGTTTTAAGCTGATTTAAAATGTACTAAAAACAAAGCATTTTAAAACAGACTAAATACTGTAACAATCACACTATTAAAATGTTAACACTAATCAATCTTGGCAAAGCTCAAGCCTAATAAACAATTCACATGGCAATAGGTACCTCATAGGTGTGAATAACAGGGCTACCAACATCACTCTCATACATAATCGCAGCCTCCTCTTTAATTCCATCCCCATATAATACTTGCTCTGGCTTAGATACACTGAAATTTGATATTAAGAGAAACTTTAACTTACAATAATTTAATTTTAGTACATACAAACATTTTCAGTGATAACTACAGTACACATAATATTACTCATTCCAATAATACTGAGCAAACTAAGTCATATACAAAGCATTAATAGTGTATTTACTTTCAATAGGGAGAAATGTTGATTATGTGTAAGCTTTAGAACTGTATGATCTTAAATTGTGAAAGAATCGGTGTGAAACAGAAGTATCCATGCCTTTGACCAGCATTGTGAATTAATTATGGCATCTTGGGGAAAGTGTTTCAAAATGAACTACATAAATTATATGTAATACATTAGCAAAATTTGAGTATTGTGAATTCTTTACGGCATCTTGAGAAAAGTGTTTCAAAATGAATTTTATATATTATATATAAAATATCAGCACACGAATGTGTTCCAGAATTAAGTAAAACTTGCTACAACCAATTATTTCAGGAAAAATTAGATAAACAATAAAGTAAAGAAGACATCAGTTACTTCATGTACTACTGATTTATATAATTAGGTCAATAACGTCTTCTTATTTATTATCTTAATACTTTCCATAAATTATAATAATTCAAAAGTTATCAAAAGACATTTTAGACAACTGAACCTGAACCTGTAAGACTTTATGATTAACAAACAAAATCAAAAGTGAAGAGAAATCTTACCTGCGTAACTTTAGTTCCGCAAGCCGTATAATCTCAAGCTCAAAGTTGGAGGTAGAATTCTTTGCTGTATTCACACTTGTACTAGAAAGTCACAAACAAATAAATAGATTACTATCTGATAACTTAAATACCTGTATGTACTCTGCCATAAATATGATGATGTATTATACCAGCAGCCTTAATATAAAAGTGTTAGTACTACAATACAAAAAAGCTAATAACTTCTCCATCAATAACAATATTCAATAGACAAATTTTTACATGAATGACAAAATACTAAATTCGCATTTCTGCACTCTTCAAACGAATGCTTTCCATTTTTTAATTTTTACAAAATTCAGAGGTAAGTCAGAACTTTTAAAATTAGTTTTTATACAATAAAACTGGAAAACAATTATTAAATTAACATTTGCTTAACTCAGCTTATTTTCCTGTACTTTAAATCATCTTATATTATAAACAAAAACACCTCATTAACCTTGAAAACTTTTTATTTACATAAAAATAATCAGGAGCATTGCCATATTACCATCTGAAAACCATAAATGTAACAGTAGTGCAATATAACACAAACCTAAAATTCTATCTAAGCAAAAAACAAAAATAGATAATGCTAGGGTTGTTGAATGTGTTATTTTTGAATTGAGAAGTACAAAAATACAATGCTGAATGGTAATTAAGGTGAACTCTTGGTATAAACAGTGCTCATTAGTGAGATCTCAAGATTTGTTGTGGGAAAAAACCCCTCAAAAACGTGGTTTGTGTTTAATTTTATAGCTGAAACATATTAAGGTAGTTTTTATTATGCTATAATTATTATTAAACATGTTTTGAACACTAACATAAAATCAGCACTTGTTGTTTAATGCTTTGTTTATATTGTAATTATGTAGCTGTGGAAACAATTTCTGTTACAATCTTTGTAAACTTGCTTTTTTAAGCAAGACATACCACTTGTGCAAAATAATAAAGGTGTTAATTATTATTTCAAATTGTGTATTTATTTTCATGGGTACTTTGAAGAGATAAATAAAGTATATAAAAATGGAGCCTACCCATAATCATTTTGTGTATAGCAGAACAGACATTTAGAACTTATTAAAGCAGTATAATACAATGTGTATACATATTACTGCTGTATTTTTAATTGATTTTTATTCTATATTTTGTTTAAGCATGCTTTTCTTTTGCATTTCTTAACAGTATGTGAGGCCTATATATGCCTATGAAACACTATAACTATTGTTGTAATCTGCATATAATGTTTGCTCGTAACTGTACCAGATAATTATCTTGGGAATGCTATTTACGTTTTCTGTATATCAAAAACAGTAGGAGTTATTACTTTAATCTTTGTTAATATTGCAACTGCCTGTTGTAAATGTCTGCATTTCTCCTTATTTCAGAAATAAATGTAATTAGGTTGAAATAAATTACCTCCCTATTCTTTATACAAGCATGCAACACATTAATAGTTTATTGTGCTTGCAAAGCCTATACTAATAATGAGAGCATAGATAGTGTCAAAAACAGATAGGACAAATACTCCAGGAGTGGAAGGTTTTTTGAGAGAATATCTAATCAAATATAATGAGTGGACATACTCCAGAAGCTGTAGGCCCTATTCCTCTAAAAACGTTAGCAACTCACAAAACCAGCTATATTAGTATGGGCTCAGGTTGAACCAAATAAAAACCAAAGCTGTCCCAATAGTTGGGCTCAACAACTTTTACAGACAATACAATGGGAACATGATATTAGAATAGAGAAGAGTAATTATCCCCATCCAGGTTTGAGTTGAGACGTGTTGAGAACTGGCATCCCACCTCTGGTATCTCTAATCCCATGCAAGAATATAAACTCAGAGAATAGGAAAGGTACTCACCAGAACATCATAAGCCACAAAGTGACACATTCTGGTCACTTCCAGAGGGCAACATTTAGTCTCTAAGATGAATGCACACAATGACAAACTGCTGGGATCCCAAACCAGCCTTTCCTGGCATGCTTTTCTTCATGAAATCTTGGAAAGTAAAATGATACAACTAAGTAGTCCTTCTGAGATCAGCTGAAAGACTGGACGTGAGAATACCATGAAACAAAGTATGATAGGGGGTAAAATGTGTGAAAAACATGTAAATAAAAGCAAGAAGATAAATACAAACTACCACAGGGGGTCATTTAGAGCTCAACAAAGGAACACTGCAGAGAAATTTATTTTATCCTTATTAAAATATCATAACAATGAAAGTAGCTGATAGTTGAAATAAGTACTCTAAAAACAGTCACAAAATGATACAAATTATACTCATAGCATGAAAAGTAGAAAAGTTACAATGGGTCAAGTAGAATATCCACCCTTCCCAAAAGTAAACAGCATAAGGCAAAAAATAGATGATTGATGAGAGATGAAGAAGACCATGTTAAAAGAAGTTTAACAATTAGATGGTTTCTAACATATCAGTATTGACACAAAAAATCAAGAGGAAAAGGAAAATGTAAAGAACCGTTGGAATCATCCAGCATGACATGTTATGTAAATGTCGTGTAAATATTTTGTAAACCACAACATGTCGTGTTGTGTTTAAATTTTCATTTCTATTATTTATATTTCCATATTTATATTATTGTTTCAAAGTTTAAACTAATAAAATACGTTGTTTTCATTTAAAATAACATTTAGAATTTTCTAGAATTAGGAAGACAAATCTAATGTATTTAAATGAAATACTGGCGACCTGTGTCTAGACGTTTAGTCTCGTGCAAGAACGGACATGCGCGGATTAATCTGGAGTTCTGTAGAAATTTCGTGGTGGTTCGAGGAGTCTAGGCCTACAATATATAAACAGACGAAGATGCGAGGAAGAAAGGAGAGTCAGACATTAGTTTTATTCAAAAGAAGAGAGTCAGTCATTTGAGAAGGTTTAAGTGTTTGCTGTGATTTTATTTCGTCAATCTCTACGATTCTTTCGAATTGGTGGTTATACTGAAAGTCAACACGTGTGGAACTATTTACGGGAAATCGGAAAAATTAAAGGCGACAATTTTGTGACGTTCATCGGAGGCGTCGTGAAAAGAACTTCGTCGAATTTATTGAACTGTGAATTGTTTCTGAACTTCTTCATTTAAGCTTCGGAATTTCTTCGTTGGACCAAATTCACACCCTAAACTGGAATTTGAGACTTTCATTTTAGATCATTATATTAGATACAGGCCAGTACCATTTTGTATTGTGATTAATTTTGAAGGTTGAAACTAGTACCATTTTGTTTTGTAATTAATGTTGAAGGTTTAAACTTAATATCTGTCATTGTTATTATATAATTTATGTTATATCTGTTAATAGTTTAGTGTAATAAATTATACAAGCTGTTATCTGTGTCTTTCTGTTGTGTTTAGTCTACATAAAACATAAACAAAAACGTAACAGAAAATTGGGGGCCCGTCCGGGATATCGAACAAACAATTTAATTCTATTCTAAAATAAGATTTATATTCTATACAGATAGACAGCTTGTATATTCAAAATGGCATTCCAACTCGAAGATTTTATAGACAAATTTAATCAGAATCCCTCTTTCGAATTGATCAATGAATTAAAAAAATCTGAATTGCTTGATGTTGGTGAATATTTTAATTTAGAAGTGAAGCAAGCAATGAAGAAAGCAGATATTAAACGAATTATTGTTGAACATTTGGTCAGCCAAAAAGTTTCACAACAATTGCTCGCAGCTCATTTTGACCCAGATTTTGAATTAAAAAGAATGGAAATGGAAATGAAATTTCGTTTAGAAATTGAAAGCAAACGTCTTGAGGCAGAAAAAGAAACCAAACGACTTGAGGCAGAACAGGAAAACAAACGCCTTGTTCTTGAGGCAGAACAAGAAAACAAACGCCTTGATGCCGAAATACAAATAGAACGCATTAAAGCTGATAAGGAAATCAGTATGAGAAAGGCACAGACGGAAGAAAAAGTTGTCCAAATGCGGTTGGATAATTTTGATGCTTCCAAACAAATTCGTTTAGTACCTCCATTCAATGAAAAAGCTGTAGATAAATATTTTCAGCAATTTGAAAAATTGGCCCTTAGGCTAAAATGGCCTACCGAATATTGGACAGAATTACTTCAGTGTTCTCAAGAGTAAAGCCCAGGAAGTATTTTCCAAACTCACGGCCGAGCAAAGTTATGATTACGAGCACGTCAAAAAATGCATTTTGAATGCTTATGAATTGGTACCTGAGGCATAGAGACAAAAATTTCATGGTTACGAAAAGTTTGACAGCCAAACTTATGTCGAATTTGCTCGTGAAAAAGAAACTCTGTTCGACAGGTGGTGTGATTCCAGAGAAATTAAAGATGATTATACAAAACTCAGAGAACTCATGTTAGTTGAAGAGTTTAAAAGATGTATTCCCGTAGAGCTCAAAACTTACATTGACGAACAAAAAGCTTCCAAAATTCATGATGCTGCTGTCTTGGCAAACGAGTATGCTTTGACTCACAAAGATTTCTCGTACAAAAGCAAAACAAATCACACGGCAAAGAAACCCAATGACTCATTCAAACATTATGCAAATGTCGACAAAAAGAAAAAAGAGCAAACTTCTAATTCTCAAACAAAGACTTCATCTTATTCTCAAAGCTCATCATCTACCAAAAACGTGTCATTCTAATCCAAAACATGTGCTTATTGTAAGAAACCTGGCCATCTGATTTCTGAGTGATATAAGATAAAAAACAAGCCATCACCCCATAGTTTCATTTCACCCTCGTTGGATACATCATTGGTTCCCAATGATTTTGACCCTGTTCAGTCCACTGTGGATTCCAAGTCCAGTATTATTGATGTACCTGAAGACCTTGTTGAGGACAAATTTAAGACTTTCATCACTGAAGGTTTTGTTTCTTTTGTTGGCGATTCACATCTACAACCAATTAAAATCCTGCGGGATACTGGAGCTTTTCAGAGTTTGATTTTGGAAAGTGTACTTCCGTTTTCTGAAAAGTCATCCGTTCGGGCCAATGTGCTCATTTCTTGTGTAGAAGGTGGCGTTGTTTCTATTCCTCTTCATAGATTGAATTTGCATTTGGACTTAGTTTCGGGCCCAGTTACTGTGGGTATTAAATCTTCGTTGCCTGTTGAAGGTCTGTCTGTGCTTTTGGGGAATGATTTGGCTGGTAGTAAGGTGGTACCAGAGGTTCATGTTGTTACTCCCAGTACAGAGCAACTCGTTGAAGAGTTTCCTGATGTTTTCCCCACCTGTGCTGTTACTCGTTCTCAAACACGTTCTCAGGAGTCCAAAGAGGATTTCCCTTTATCTGATACATTCATGTCTCACATCGATGAGATTTCTGACTCAACTTTAAGTTCTACTGATGACTCCAAGTCATTTTTCAAATCTCTTCATCGTAACAAACTTGTTGAGAAACAAGACAATGATCCTGAAACTCGTTCTCTTCTACAACTGGCTGTTGATGAAAATGAAATAGGAACTGTCCCTATTTGTTACTACCAGAAGTCAGGTGTATTAATGAGAAAATACAGACCTCCTGACGTTGCTGCTGATGAAGAGTGGAATGTTATTCACCAAATCGTCATTCCAAAATGCTATCGGAATGATATTCTTAGTCTTGCTCATGATCATGTATTGTCGGGACACTTAGGTGTAAGAAAGACCCTAGATCGTATCCGACGACATTTCTATTGGCCAAAGATGCGCCAAGATGTTGTTGACTTTTGTAAGACATGCCATTCGTGCCAAATGACAGGAAAACCAAATCAGGGGATTCCCAAAGCACCACTGCACCCTATTCCTGCCTTTAAAGAACCGTTCTCAAGGGTCATTATCGACTATGTTGACCTGATGCCAAAAAGCAAAGCAAGAAATGAACACCTCTTGACGATCATGTGTGTTTCTACACGTTTCCCTGAGGCAATCCCTTTGAGAAAAATCACTGCTCCCAACATTGTCAAGGCTCTTGACAAATTCTTTACCATGTTCGGGATTCCAAAAGTTGTGCAATCAGATCAAGGCTCAAATTTTATGTCCAAGCTATTTCAACAAGCTATACATGAACTAAATATCCATGAAGTTTCATCCAGTGCATACCATCCTGAGTCACAAGGTATCCTTGAACGTTTTCACCAAATTACTGCCACGAACACTCAAAGGACTGGGATGAGGTTGTTACCTTGTTATTGTTTGAAGTACGTAAGGTTATTCCGGAATCTACTGGATTTAACCCTTTTAAGTTGGTTTAAAAAAACAAACAAAAAAAGTTTTCACAAGTTCAAACTTTTTTTTTATTTTTAAGGGGGAGAGTGTTATGTAAATGTCGTGTAAATATTTTGTAAACGACAACATGTCGTGTTTGTTTAAATTTTCATTTCTATTATTTATATTTCCATATTTATATTATTGTTCCAAAGTTTAAACTAATAAAATACGTTGTTTTTCATTTAAAATAACATTTAGAATTTTCTAGAATTAGATAGACCAATCTTATGTATTTAAATGAAATGCTGGCGACCTCGTGTCTAGACGTTTAGTCTCGTGCAAGAACGGACATGCGCAGATAGCTCTTAAGTTCTGTAGAAGTTTTGCGGTGGTTCGAGGAGTCTAGGCCTACAATATATAAACAGACGAAGATGCGAGGAAGAAAGGAGAGTCAGACATTAGTTTTATTCAAAAGAAGAGAGTCAGTCATTTGAGAAGGTTTAAGTGTTTGCTGTGATTTGTGACTGAAGTTAGATCTACAGAAGCTGTGATTTTATTTCGTCAATTTCTACGATTCTTTCGAATTGGTGGTTATACTGAAAGTCAACACGTGTGGAACTATTTACGGGAAATCGGAAAAATTAAAGGCGACAATTTTGTGACGTTTATCGGAGGCGTCGTGAAAAGAACTTCGTCGAATTTATTGAACTGTGAATTGTTTCTGAACTTCTTCATTTAAGCTTCAGAATTTCTTCGTTGGACCAAATTCACACCCTAGACTGGAATTTGAGACTTTCATTTTAGATCATTATATTAGATACAGGCCAGTACCATTTTGTATTGTGATTAATTTTGAAGGTTGAAACTAGTATCATTTTGTTTTGTAATTAATTTTGAAGGTTTAAACTTAATATCTGTCATTGTTATTATATAATTTATGTTATATCTGTTACATGTATATATTTAGTTTAGTGTAATAAATTATACAAGCTGTTATCTGTGTCTTTCTGTTGCGTTTAGTCTATATAAAACATAAACAAAAACGTAACAGCACCGTTAAGCATGACAGAAAGTTGTTAAAAGTTTAAAATAGAACATAAATAAGAAAGGAAAATGAAGACCAGTAAAACAAAAACTTCTTTAGTGTTAAGACTAGCTGACAAATTCTACTCTTCACACAATGAAAGTGAATGGCCCCAAGTAAAACTGTGTATTTATTTTTATACTGATAAAAGTGCAGATGTTTCATCACTGAGCAACCAAAAAGACATGAAAACAAGCTAGGTTTATCAGCTGACAATAAATAAGTTAAATCTTCAACATTTTAATCAGTAAGCACTGATAATACAGTTACAGGATCTACCTGCACATAGGAAAACTACAAAAAGAAACTTTCAAAAATGTTTAAAAATTTACTACACTTTTTATGCAGTAAATAACAGAATATCGAAACTCATCCTGGGCAAAGATAATTACATGATTGTCTACAAGATAATCTGAATTATGTTGGGAAAGCAGAAATTGTGTGAGAACTCCTGATGTTGGAATAAAGCATGTGGAAAGTGGTGCATGCTCTGTATTGTGTAATGGACGCTTAAAATTTTGGATCACATTTTTGTTGATAATATGAGGGGATACTTAACAAGAAAAGGCATACAGTACTTCATTTTTGATTCACTGTTTGGAATTAAGCACAAAGCTACACAATGAGCTATCTGTGCTCTGCCGGCCACAGGTATCAAAATTCGAATTCTAGCAATGAGAGTCTGCAAATATACCACTTTGCCACAGGGGATGATCTGAAAGCACGTATGATGTAGACCAAGTACTGAAGACAAGTACTGATTGATGATGGCTACACGATTTGAAGACAAGTGCTGTAACAAGTTATTATACACTGCACAGATCTGGAACTGAAGATTGGTTACCAGATGGATTATCAGTTTTATCAGCTAGGTATATATCAGTGTGAATGTATGAGTGTGTACATAGGTTTAATTCCACAGCTTTGCATAATTTTTATTGTTCTGGGGTATATGTACCAAGAAAGCAGGGAAGATGTTGAAGTGTTAG
This sequence comes from Carcinoscorpius rotundicauda, assembly GCA_011833715.1. Classification (NCBI taxonomy): domain Eukaryota; kingdom Metazoa; phylum Arthropoda; class Merostomata; order Xiphosura; family Limulidae; genus Carcinoscorpius; species Carcinoscorpius rotundicauda. The sequence goes on along the minus strand of CM022406.1, from coordinate 35,688,313 downwards.
ATTAATATACACATTTTAAACAATTCAGGTTTAATAAATTTTAAAATATGGATCCTTCTTATTCATACATATTAACTCTGTCAAATCCTTATGAAAACAGAAATGAAATTCACTTTTATCCCACCCTATATCAATTTTAACACTGGAAAAGGCCTTCTTCAGTTTATTTAAACATGTTTTCCTGCACTGTTTATGCATTAAGTTATGTTTCTAGATCCATGACTTTGCAGTAACATAATTAACAGTTTGCAAAAAAAACTTTAAAATACTGCATAAAATACTTTTTTGTTTAATACTAAAATTCCTCAGCCAGAAAACCAGAAGCATTTTTCAAACTCTTATTTTAACCCTATATATACTGGTGGGAGTCAAAGTGTGTATGCTTTAATCTTGTACAAAATTTTCTTGAACATATCATGAAATTGTGTCACAGTTATCAACTTTTCATGTTATCCTACACTGCTTGTTTTTCAACAGTTCCTGTTAGAGAAAACAAAATCATATACAATATATAGATATAATGAAAAATAAACTTTAGAAATGTGTTTAAGGGGTTGTAGAAATTAATCAAATGTCATTTGCTGACTGGATAATGGATAAAGCAATTTTAATATTCACATGAACATCATTTTGCACTCCAATCAGTCAGACTCTGAGTCAGAATGACTTCTTCAATTCACAGATATTTCTCTGGTACAAAAATTTTATTAACATATCTGATTTCTTTGCACACAGCCAATTTGTATTGTTTACTAAACCTTACAAGATCTTGTGAAGATAAATTTCATAAGATCAGAATTATAATCAATATTATTTCTTCTAAACATAGTTACTCTTATGGATTGGCCCAGTGTACATTCCATTAATAAACATAACTATCCTGGTTAATAACAACTGTTCTTTAAAACAAAAACAAAAAATTGTTGCTTGCATGTCTCAGAAATACAAAACTCAAACATTAAGATGTCTTTAATGTATTTCACATGAGTCACTTTTTTCACATTATACAAAAAATATCAAAGGAGAAAACAAGAAATTACTACACTTACGTATTCACTTTCACATCAAAAGTCAACCAGTTTTCATCATCTCTGATTCTTCGGGTATCAAACTTAACCTGAACAACTACCTAAGAAAACTATTTATCAATATCTTATACAGCATTTACAGTTACTAAAGTTATAATTCAACTTTTTGAAGTGAAAAACAATAATACTTCAGCCTTATGTTTCAAATACATAATTACGCATGTATAAATAAATAATTTTCACAAAAATAAAGTCATAACGTATGCTTTTCAAATATAAGTAAATATCCTGTTTAAGATCCTACTTTCTTATTATTATTTAAATAGACTACAAATAGCTTGCAAGTAGTTTCGTACAGTATAGTTTTCTAACCTAAGCATAGTAAAACACTATCATTACAAAGCAAATGACTTTTTCAGGTTCCTAAATTTTATGCTCAAGATTATTCTCATGTAATAATTTTAGCACAAGTAGTTAACAGTATGTTTTTAATTACCATGGGGTTAATATTTTTTTTATGTATCAAACCTTTTCAAATGGATATCAAAATTACATTTAATAGCATTATAATTTTATTCTTAAAGTTTATAAAAGGAAGATTCATACAATTAGAAAAATAAATATAATATGCTTTAAATATTGTTGTTTTATTCTGTTTTACTAACTTTATACAGAGATCGTGTTTAAACTTTGAGTAAAATATGCAGATTCGCATCTACAAATTTACATAAATTCCTAAAAACGTTTAGATCAGATAGGACTGTTTCATTTACATTTATAAAATATATTTAAAACTATGAAAACTGTATTTATTTAAAAAGGTTCTAATCAGAGATCATCAGTAATGTTCATACTTTAAATTTACTTTTGACTCAGGATTTGTCTATGTTGATGATACATTCATGACATGGTCATATGCTATGGACATGATACCAAAAATCATGAACCACCTGAACAGAAAACATTCAGTGATACAATTAACAATGGAAATAGAAAAAGATAAAGTTCCATTCCTAGACATGATGGTAACCAAGACATAAATTTTTATCACATCAGTTTACAGGAAATCTATGATGACTATCCCCACTGTAGATTAAGTCACCCAAACAGTGAAAAGACAAGTACCATAAACTGCCAATTTTCCTGCAGAATGTTATCTACATTATCCTTCCTTAATTTTGCAGTAATAGACCAGAAGTAAAGTAGACAATGAATACCACCAAAAAAAACACAAAAAACTTTTGGGCACTCTGATTAAATACCAAGATTTTGCAATCACTTGTGATGTTCCCATATCTCCAAAGTGCAAACTTTCAAAAATAGAGAGCAAACTAAAGAACCCTAGTCCAGCATACTGAGTCATCTCCAGAATTAACATTATGTGTAATACAGAATATATTAAGAACTAAAAACATATTACTGCAAACCTCCTTGACAATGAATAACTTGAGCATTTGAAAATGAGGAAAGTAAAGATGAAAAATATAAATAGGAAGGATGAAAATTAAAGATGCATTTCCTAATGTTAAAGTTTATAGAGTAAAGTCAGAATAGTGCTCTGTACCCATAACACAATATAACTACAGTTAAAACTAAACAAACCACCTAAGTTAGAGAAACAAAAATCACATTTAAGAAGCAACAGACATACAAGATCTTGCAATATATAATAGCACATTGTGTTAGAGAATTGGACTATACAATGAAATGGAAATACTAAAATAATGAGAAATGAATCGCATACAAGAAAGACAAAAGAAACCTTCTTCATTTATGTAACTGATAACACAGTCAATCAACCAAACAAAGATGTCAGTCAGTGGAATAAAAATATCCCTATAAAAACATTTCAAATAGTGGAAGCAAGCTCTAAAGAGGGAACCTTATGTGAATGTATAGTACAACAGCCTTTGAAATCAAAAATCTCATGATTAACTTCTGGCCCCTAACACCATACAATAATTCATATCCAGTCACTAGACTTACTAGACTTAAAATACAACATCCCTTGAACTTGGCCAATTAATGCTCTTTCTTTTTACATGTGATATCTCCTCAGCCATGATTAACTTGCACCTTTTATATTATTGCATACACAAATATCACCATGCATGTTCAGATAAATTGTGTCCATTAACAGCAGTCACTTCACACTTTTTCAAAATTTAATTCAAAGTTTTCATTGATACAAAGAAATTGATAGATATACAAGTTTTTAGTGAAAAAAAATCCATTAAAATACAACTTACTTCTTTTAGGGTAAATGGATTACCCAGATTACATTTTACTAATGTCTCTGAGACTGGAATACATTCAATGTTCAGCTCATAGTCCTTCTGAAGAAAAAATAAATATTCAGTATAAAATCAAAACATCATTAAAAATTTTACTGTTTTCAAATATCTTTTTAGATTTACTCAAAATTGTAAACCCATTAGTTCACTAACATGTCATAAACAGACAGTTAAATTATGCAGGACAAGATATTTCATTTTTCTGTATTAAATTAAACATGTAAAATAAATAAAGCGCACATTTCAATTCCCAACATTCATATACATACCTACAAGCAAGCTTACATAATACTTATTTAGAAATTAATTCTAAATGTGCTAATATTTACTCAAATATTGAATTTTACATTAAACAAATACTAGAAACCACCTTACTTCATGCTGTCAGAAAGATAAAATAGTAGACTTGACTAGCAACTAATCTTGTATAGCTGCCTCTTGCACAGGTTTTTCTCTAACAGACTGAAGCTCAAACCCTCCAAAATCATTTTTAAAAAACTTTCATTTTCAACCACAACTTTAAAATCTTATGGAATTTTCAAACACCATATACTAACCTTGAAATTATTTACATAGCTTATGCTTCTGGGATGGGAAATGAAGAATGCTGCATTATAAGCTGGTTCATTATAATTTCTAACTGTCACGGAGATGTTGAAAAACTGTTCTCCCAAGTAGAGCTTTTTGTGGTGTGTAGCACTTATATGCAATCAATAAAAATGGTCAATTCTGTAATTGTGTTTAAATATATATATACACCCACACACATACCCATTTAGGTCAATTATATGATTTATCACAATTTAATTAATTATTTTGAATATAGTAAATGTAACATCTTAATTATTATTAACAATTTATAACATTACATATATTATCAAATGAAATAAAAAAAACGTATGCACTTTCAAACAAAAATAAAACAAAGACTGTGAATAAATTTCAATATCATATTAAATTTATCTTTCTCAACAGAAATAACAACCACTAGGAAAGAAAATCTTACTAATAATAGTTTTTGCAACATTACATTTCATAATAGCCACTGAACTTTTAACTGGGTTAGGAAAGACAAGAGTGTATGTGCTGAATGGTAACAGATGGCAAAGACAAGATGCTTAAAATTATCTATCTAAACTATCTTAAAATGCATGCAATTATTATGTTTACTTTTGGAACAACAAACATTGTATAAGTGGATTTATAATACTTGAAAAGAAATTCAACTTTTTTATGAAAGAGAGAATTTTCAGAGAATCTTGTTTGAAAAACAGTCATAGAAACAAAAACTTAATTTCAATAGTGACTTTATCATCTCACTAAGAAATAAATTTAATTGATTTACAGAAGAAAGAAATCACATGAATTTACAATTTTATTTCTAAAGGAAAATATTTGCTTGAACTTGGCCTATGCTTATTATAAATTTGATAAATATTTATATTTTTGTTAAAATATAGAAACAGTTTTAATTCCTATCATTAAATTGTAATAAAGATCTAAAGATGTACTACACGTTAAATAATATTTCCCATGTGTGACTCTAAAATTCGACTCCTAACTTTTGACTGAGGGTCCAATGTCTACTTAGACCTCTGGGAGAGTCAATAAAAGGTTTCAGTTCAGGGTTGTTACATGCATAAGTATATTTTGAAATCTTAAATGAATTTTTAGATATGTTTGGAAAAACTGGCCAAATTTGTCAATTTTCAGAGTGTCACCTTTTTTCCTAATCATTTATATATATGTTAAGCATTCCACAGCATCAGACTCATTTTTCTTAGGAAATTTATGATTGGTTATCTCATTATTAAATACATATGTCCCAATATAATCTCTATACTTTGTTGTTTTTAGTGTTAGAGTACTTTACATTTCTGGAAAATTATTTAATTTTTACAACCAGTGAAAATTCAATTGTTTTAGGGGGATATTCTAATTTTAATCTATGATTTTATGTTCCTCAGTACTTCATTTAAATGTGTAGATTATATAAGGTCACAACAGAAATATACAGATAAACAGAAAAGTCACATTTGTTATTTAGTGTTTAAAATAATTACCCTGGTGGCTTTGGAAGCTCAAAATCAAGTAACAGTTCCAAGTTACTCTGACATATTTCATCTCTTCCACAGTTCTTCAAAAAAGTAGCCTAAAACAATAATTATTACACTAAAATCAGTGTTTGGATAACTAACAATCTCACACTCTTACCAATAATTCTACTGATGCTCCCTTACATTATTTTTGTGTACACACAGACCCAAGCATTAGTTATTCATTCATTGTGTGAAACACCAAATGATCCTCTATTTCATTACATTCTGCAAGTTATTACAAGCATTCAAAAATAAGCAGAAGAGCTGATACTGTAAAATGTAAATTTCATACATTAGAAAAGATGAAATATTTTTCTTAGTAACTCCTCAGAAAGCCTAGAGGAAAAACAATAATAAATATAAAATAAAAACACTTTGTTTTTAATACTACTAAGTAAATACACCTAATGGAAAAATAAATAACGATTAAATTTTTTTAATTTCTTATCATGAAAATATTTTTCAGAAGGCTTTTGAGGGGAGCAAAGAAAACTGATTTTGTGTATGTTTCTTAATTCAGTTCTATTCTCTAGCATAATTTCTGCATGTGTTAATTTGGCCAGACTTAAAATTTCTCAAATAAATCTTCAAATGTTTCTGAATACGAGCTAGCTTTCACATAACATCTGACCCAAAAGAAAATGTTAAATGGATTTTCTTTCAAGCTATTTTTTTCATTTTCAAAGTTGATAATACCCAAAAAAGAACACTGTTTAAAGCAACCTTGTTTCTGGAAGTGATAGCAGAGTTCTTCATTGATTATATAGGTAAGAGTTAGAGGTTACAATCTTACCTATGTGGAATGAAAAAGATCAGTCACAGATTAATGTTAAAAATATATATGTAAAAATGGCTCGTTTGGATTGAGAAAATATTTTATGTAGAGGAGCAAACAATGTTTTGACCTTCTTCGGTCATCGTCAGGTTCACAAAGAAAGAAAGAGGTAACTGACCACATGTTTGAAAGGGGGTTGTGTTAATGAATGTCAGAATGTAGAGGGTAGTGTTAGATGTTTAAATATATAATTTTATATTATTTATTATATTATTTTTAATATAGATATAAAGGTATTCCTTTGTATTGGTTTATTTTGGGTTTAAGTTGTTGTATAAGTAAAGCTTCTTTAATTTTGCATTTGTTTCTTTATTTGGTATTTGAATGTTTACTATGGTTATGTGGTGTTTATTTGACTTGCAGTGTTCGAAAACATGTGAAGGTGACTTTTTATGTTCTTTGAATCTGATTTCCATTTTTCTACTTGTTTCTCCAATATTGAAGTTGTGGCAGTTATCACATTGTATTTTATAAATAATGTTGGTGTGGTGTTTGTCAGTGTAGTTTTTACACAGAATAAACCTCAGTTTTGTGCCTGGTTTTTGAATAAATTTGGTATGAACTGGAATGTCATATTTTGTTACTAGTTTTTGACAAATGTTGGTTATTTTCGGCTGATGTCACGAATATATGGTATGCAGCAGTATATGGTTTCGTGATTTTTTTTTATTTGTGACATATATTTACTTTTGTTGGTTGATTTTGCTTTCTGTCTAGGTGTGTGCATTTAATATTTTCTATGGTTTGTGAAGGAGGCTTATTGATGTTGATGAAGTATTGTTTTATTTTGTCTAATTCATTGTTAACTTTATCTGGTGAGCAGAGTTTTATAGCTCTGTTTATTTGGTTTCTTAGTATGTTGAGTTTTTGTTTTGTTTTGTGTGTCGAGTCCCAAGGAATGTACAGTCCAGTATGGGTGATTTTTCGGTGGATTTCTGTTTTAAATTGTGTGTCGGTTCTTGTAATTTTGAGGTTAAGAAATGATATTTGATTGGTTTCTTCCTGTTCATATGTGAAGTTAATATTGGGATGTATAGAGTTAATGTGATTGAAAAAATTAAGTGTGTGTTCTGTAGATCATGTCATCTACATATCTGTACCAGTATAGTGGTGGATATAATGCTGTGTTAATTGCTTGTGTTTCAATTTGTGTCATAAAAATATTGGCTAGAACTGCTGATACTGGGTTGCCCATACTTAGGCCATTTGTTTGTATGTAGTTGTGGTTGTTGAACATGAAGTTTGTTTTTATCGTGGTGAATTCTATGGCAAATTGGTTGCTGGGAATGTCTTTTGATGGGTTAGGGTCTTGGATATAAAGTTCTAAGGCTATATTGCAGGCTTCAGTGGTTAGAACTTCTGTAAAGATGGATATAACATCGAAACTGGCCATTAAGGCTTTATGATTAAGTTGATTTAGATTATACTTGAAATTAAAAAAGTCTTTGATGAATGAGCTGGCTGATGTTACATATTTGGAGAATGCCCATGCTATGTATTTATCAAAATTGTAATTAAACAATTCATATGTGGACATTATCGGTCAAAATGGGCAATTTGGTTTATAGGGTTTGGGGATGCTGTATATTTGTGGTGTGCGTGAGTTGGTTTTACATATGTAAGAATAAAGTGTTTGTGAAATTGTGTTGGCTTTTTTCATTTTTAGTAGTATTTTGTTTAGTTGCGTTTTGTGTGTCTTTGTTAGATTTGTGTGTATTGGTTTAAATTTGTTAGTGTCTGATAGGATATCCTTCATTTTTTGGATGTATTCATTGGTGTCCATTATGACTATACCATTACCTTTATCTGCTGTTAGAAGTTTTATGTTTTTGTCTTGTTTTAGGTTTTTAATGGAATTAGTGTCACTTTTTGTAAGATTGTTTTTTAATTTTCTGTTTTGTGAAATTATGTTGATGGTTTTGTGAGAAAATTCTTTGAAAAAATCGTTTAAGATATTTCTAGGTGTTTCTGGAAAATATAAATTTTAAATTTTACCTGGGAAGTTTGGCTGTTGGATGTCAATAAAATTATCTAAGTTGTTATTCCTTCTGTTGATTGTTTCCTTGTTTTAGTTCTGTGTAGAAAGTATCACAAGTCTCCTGGCTAGATCTTCTAAACATGTTTTAATTTCTATGGTTGGAATGTACCTAGGTGCTATTGTGAAGTCGAGTCCTTTATTAAGTAGATGTATCTCATCTGTGTTTAATTGTTGGTCAGATCTGTTAATCATGAGGTCATTCAATGGTTTGTTGTGTTGTCTTTTCTGTTGTTTGTATCTGTTTTTCTAGTTTTTTGTTGTGGCAGATCTTTTTGTCTGTGTCATTCCTAGTGTTTATTTGGTTTATGTTTCGTTGTATTAGTCCGTAAATCTCTGGATTAATTGCAGCATGCAAGTTGATGGTCTATGTTCATTTTTTGTTTTTGTAAGTCATGTAGTTCTTTGTATTTTGTGTTCAACATGGCTTTAACTAGTTTTTCTGTAAATTTTGGACAATGTTTGTGCATTTATTAAAATGTTTTGATAGTTAATATTAAATTTCTTTAAAGCTAGAAAACTTGTAGTTGTCAAATGTACAGAAAGTACACACACTAGGTTTTGTCTTAATCTACATAAAGACTGTTTTTATTTTGTTCTGCACAATCTTTTTATTATTTACTTTTAAACTAAGATATTAAAAAGTTTAGCATTGTTCAGTGATACCATATTTAATGGATTTTTCCACTATCACTCCAAAGTTAATTATGTTCATCTGAATATTTTACAAAAGAATTCAGCACATGAAAAGTTAGTTTTTTAAAGAGCTGCATGGTAAAAAACAACAAAAAGAGACACATCTTCAACTTATAATCAGTTGTCTTCCTTTTTCAATGAGTAATATGAAAACATCATAAGTTACATTTAAATATTAATACAGCAAATGACTTAATTTCTCTCAACAAGTGATAAATTCTTTAGTTAATCTTAGTAGCAAATTATCTGCAATTTAAAATTTGAGAGTTAAATTGAACCTATTATTCAGTCACAATCATGACTTTTAGTTTTGGCTTTAGTATACATGTACCTTTTGTTACACTGTTTATTACACATAAAAATAACATTTCCACTTTTTTCTTTTAAAATAACCAAGTTTTTTTCCAAAGAACAAACCCAAAAAATAAGGCCTAACATTTGATTTAAAAAAACCCAGTAACTTTCAAAATTTCAGTGTTTAAATTTATATACTGCTCTCACTTGTACCCTCGTTTCATATCAACAACGACTGCAAGTTATGATTTGGTTCTTTCATGATATCGAATATAAACACGTGCAAACACTATAAAAGTTAGGTGTTATAAATATGGCATTTTATTACAATGCATATTTCTATCTCTTTGTAGAGTTATGTACATATTTTTAATCTAAAATTAGTCCAAGTTCTGAATATGTTCTGATTATGTTTTACACAATACATGGTTTAGAAAAACCATTAAACTGATTTTGTTTCATGTTACGTTTATTTTCTTGTTGTACTCAATACTACCTGTGAAACAACACTGCTTAATGCAATGTAGCATAAGAATGTTGAAAGCAGTGTCCCTTCAATGATACTTAGAGGTTATGGTCCCACTTATATGGTAAAATAAATGACCAATCAAATGGGTTTGAAGTTTCTTGTAAACAACAAATCTTTGTATTTTGTCTGTCTAGAATGTGGTCTTCATTTAGTTGATCCTGCAATCTCACAAAGGCAGTTATAAGATTGGTCAAATTGACCAATCCTATATAAAGTTAAGATAGAGAAAAAATAGGTAAAATACAGTTTTTCTAAAAAAACTGATATTCGATGTTTATTTAATAGATCTAATAAATTATGCAAATGAAATGAGACAATTTTAAAATGAAGTATTTTTCATCTTAAAATTAAAATCACTTTGCATGTTGGACAGTCAAAATTCTGAATGTAAAATTTCACAAGCAAATCTTCAATTGAAATACCTACATAAAAAAAAAATCTAATTTTTCTCCATGAAAAGTTTTAATAATGCATACAGTATCCAAAATTAAATTATGATGAATATCATGGTCACTTTGATGGTTATGAATTAGGTGCAATGCACCTATTCCATGAAGAAAGAGTTAAATGGTTTGTAGTCTTGCATTGGATTTATCATTTAAAGGTAATTTTTTATGGCATTCTTGAATTTCTTTTAACCATATGTACACAGGTAGAACTCAAAATGCACATGCCACGATCTTTCACAGAGTGCCATTCAAAATATGTATTTGATAACAGAATTATCAAATATTCATTTTATTCTACAGTGCTGATTTAGCAACAGTTCATCACAAAAAATAGTAACTATTAGGTACAATACACAAGGATACTGAACAAATCTCTAGATATGCATTTCATAGATTCTAACACTTATGCAAATACAATATACAAATTGTATGATGGACAAAATCATCTTTACTCTTCATATGAGCATCATCATGCACTCCAACTTATCAAAGTCTGAGAATAAGACTAACATTATCATTTCACAATGGATTATGTTTATGCATGTTAATTTAAATGGTCATGACATCTTTGAGGCATGCAAGTGATTTTGGAAGTGAGAAATAGTTAACATACACCTCGAACAGTGTAATTTTAAAGCTTATTAGGTTTTCAATTAATTTCCAACTTGAAAAAACCTGAGGTAGGGAATACAGAAAATGTGGTGTTTTAAGACGCCATGCATATGTATCTTATTGTAGTGATATATATTTATTCTGATTTCATTTTTTGTTCTGTATATGTATAGATTTCATACGAGATACAGTCAAGAAAATCATTAAAATAATCTTGTTTCAAGTTACCTTTCATGTTCCTGAAGCACATAATAAATGTTACCTATCAGAGAGAACATTACTTAATCCTTTTATTGAACTACTGTTTATGAAAGTTTTACAAACATAATTACATACCCTCTAACCCATAGCTATGATAAGGTTAATATGGCTTTGTATAAGAATATTGACAGCAGTATCTTTCAACATTTGTTTAGGTCATCTACAGATAACAGTTCCAACTATGTTGGAATAAGAACTAATCATATGTTGCTCTGGGTAAATGCAAAGTTTCTTTGAAAAATTACAAAATATTACACTTAGTTACTCTGGAATTTGTTTTCATTTAATCCATCTTGTAATCCAGTAATGGGTACTGTTCAAGGTAAGAATTATAAGTATACAAATTGTGTCTGTGTTTCATTGCGTAATAAAGATTATGTATTTTGATCTACACTTGTGTCACTTCCAATTACTCTGTTTAACACAGACTCAGTTAAGTAAGAGTTTTAACATTCATAATCAATACCTTGAGTGAGCTTCTAGTAACAACTCTATCTCATTATAATACAAATGGTTATGTGTTTTCAGATATAATGTTGTGGTAATTTGATTCCCATAATTTTATCATCATATACTGCTTAGCCCATTGCCATGCGACTTCAGAGACTAAAGTCATTACAGTACAAAGGAAGAAAGTGGGAAGTCCCAAGTGTAAAGCCTAGAGATGAGAGATGTGAATATTAGACGTGAGCTTGATATTGGGATACTGGAAATTAAGGTAAGGTGAGACAGGAATTTGAAAATATGACTTAAACGTTAAAATAGCAAGAAAGTGTCTCTAATATAGCATTTGTAAAGGACAGGCTTAAAGTTGCATGGGAAGTTTTCTAGTCACTTGTATTCATGGTACATTATAAAAGATTCAGCTATTGTTGAACCCAGTGAGGATTTCATCTATCTGGTCACAAGAGTCATTAGAGGAAATATTTTAGCTTTAAGGAGAGGGTAAGAAGTTCCAAGAATTATTTACAGGTAAAATCAAGATACCTCTCAGTGTTCGAAAGAAACAGAGTTGTCATGTTAACTGCAGCAGTGTTAGAGTAACATTAAGCCTATTCATTTTTGGCATGATATTAATCATCCATTGGAAATACTAATTATTTTTAAGAGGAGGGTTTCAGCCAATAATATCCTTCTTCCTGCATGTTTTATTTCTAGAATATCAGAAAGTTTGTACTCATATTTTATCTTACATTATTCTATTTTATTTTATCTATGTTCTTTTTCATATGCATTAAGTAAATAGTAATTTTATTTAATTGATAGTTGTAGTAGCTTGTTGAATGCATACTTGTTCACCATAAAGCGTCTTTTTGAAAAAATGGTTATAAGTCTCCTATATTGCCATGTGACTTCAGAGACTAAAGTCATTACGTAATAAATGATTAATACAACTGTGTATAAGAACATTGACAGCATAAATCTCACCCACCTATATTGCTCTCAGATGCATGTGGCTCTGATGGTAATATTATAATGAGGTAGTAGTGTATTTCAGATACTTATATGGCAGTTTATATGAAGACACTACATCATCAAACAATAGAACAATTTAGAAATACAATATCTAGTTCACATTAATTAAAAGATAAGTTGTGAAGGATGTGTAAAGTTTTACTATGACACATCCTTCCTGAAATGCATTCCATTAATTCACTAATATACAAAGGCTACAGTGAAAACGACTAAAAATGTTAAATGTATAACATTTAATATATAACGTTTACACAATTTCTTCCTTAGACAGACATATATATAAGATATAAAGACACATGTAACTATTATACTTATGTTGTTTTACTTACCTCAAATATCTTTAATGCTTTTTGTTTATTAAGAACTGGATACTTATTTAGATCAGGCAACTTGTCTCCTTCCTCAGGCAAAGGTGGATCCTTTTGGATTAATGAGTAAAGTAGCTTGAATTGGATAGGAGTTTGAATATCTGTTTTGTCCTTCATTAAAAATATTAAAGAAAATGATAATATTTACAATATGAAATTCATCACAAAGACATTTTATGACAAAACATATGTTGCTTCATAACAATTACAAAACTTAACATTAATGGAAAAAAACACACCAAAAACATAAAATATACATAAAAATAACCATATCATAGAGGGAAATGATAAAATTGTCATTCACTATGTTTAAAAAAAGTGTTTTTTTTTAATTATATTTTTCTCTTTTATTAGCAAAGTTTGTTTTGTTTGACTGCATACACTTAAATATGCAGCATTTTGTTTTCAAAAACATTCTGTACAAAACTTTGTGGTTCATTCTGCCATAAAGAACCTCTGCAAACAAAATGGTTTTAATGTTCTTCAACTATAATTTTCAATTGGGTTACTTGCACTACTAAAAGCTTTGTATTATGGCACTTAAAAACATCTCTCTTAAAAGACTATTTGTTTTACTGTTAAATAGCTGATAATAAGAGGAAACAAAAATATTAAAACCACACAAACTGCAGATCTTCATTACTGGAATACATTTACACAAGTGTACTTACGTTCAGCTTAACTTATGTAATTGTATGATTACAAAAGTTGTCAGTCTCACTACTGTGGTAGAATAAAGGCAAGAGCTTTTCACAGCAGTTGATTAAAGAACAGTAGGTGTGATATAACACATTAAAAATGAAATTACTTCTTCATAAGTGCAAAAATGGAGAAAGTAAGAAAGTTACATTTTGATGTAAAAATGAGTTTACCTTCAGGTAAATCACTTCTTTCTTGCACTTTCTTTCTCCCATTGAAACTGAAAGTTCTTCAGTTACAACATTTGAAGCTTCTACATCATGAGATGAGTTGAAAATTACCCGATAGTGTTTGACAGCAAAGGTAGCTTCCTCAATCTTATATCTGATTTTTAAATCAGAACCAGTATCAGTGATTTTAAAACAGGCACTGAATGAAAAGCTGCAAAAGTTATTAATAATTAATGATACTTAACAGAACTTAATAATAGTTATAAGTAGAATTAACTGCATTTTAATATTCTGAAAACTGTAAATATATAACATATCTATGTGGATCACAAAAGTTATCAGACACACAAAGTCAGCATGGTGTAATCCCATTGCTCTCATGGTAAACAGTATATAAAAACAAGTTTTGGTTGCCCTAAAAATATCGCAATATCTCATTTTTCTCTCAAAGGAATAGTATATTAATAAGCTTAAAAAAATTACATTAACAGACCTGAAATTGTAGCTGTTGAACATTGTTGACTTTTGTAAGAAGTCATGACAACTATATACCTAACACAGACAAAAACAAAAAAACTTAAATAACTTGATATACTTTTCCTGTAGGCTGTTAATATACTATATAACCTACGACCACAGAAAGCAAAGTTCATTTATTTCAGTATCCATGTCTTAGCCTGTTTGTTTGCTAAGTACAAAACTACACAATGGGCTATCTGAACTATGTCCACCATAGGTATAAAACCTTGATTTTTAGTGTTATAAGTCTAAACTACTGAGCCATCAGTAACTTTATTTAACACTGTAAAAATGTGCTCAAACTGCAGTAAAAAAGTATCCCCAATCCTATTTATTATTTTTTTCTTAATTTCTTTTTGTTTTATTTCAGAAAATGTTTTCCTAATTTGCTTGACATAAAGGCAGCTTACTTACTATGCTAGAAAAAGTTTTAAGTTTAATAACTGAAAAAAGTTTAATACTTATATTTATTTATTTTTAGAGCATTTGAAAAATATTATGTTTCAGTCATTAATTTCTATCACTATCAGCTTTTACAGGTTACTTCATTAAATTAATGAACAGTTGGAAAAGTAAATAAAAACTTGTGTCATACATTTTCTAAATACAACAATCTTTCAGAAAATATGCAAAAATTTAAGATATTTTCAGGTGATAATCAAGCAAGCCCACAACACCACCATATAATGTTGGTAAGCCTAAAAGCACTTATGCCATGCACATGTAAAAATAGTTTTTTGTGTAATGTAGCAAAAGATAAACGTAAAATACTATTTTACTTCACAAAAGCAAGTTTTAAATGCTTTCTAGTACAGGGAATAAAATCTTTTGCACTTTGTTTTAAATTGTAACAACATATGTTGTTTAACATCAAACTCTGTTATTTTTTTGTTTAATTTTATTTAATCTTTCCTTTATAAACACATGGTAGCATTCAAAGGTAAGACAGAAAACTTCACGCATTTGATAACTAATTCATACTCTATGTTTTGGGCTTTTAATCTTTTGCCACCATAAGAACAATAATTTTGGAAATACCTGCCATGTGATATATACACATATAAAAGACAATATGCAATAGATGCACAATATGACGCAGTAGCTATCAATAAAACTTCAAAAATAAATAAAGGAAATTCACAGAAATGGTAAAAATTACTTTTTTTTGTGGAAAAACTAATTATATAGTCAATATTTCAGCCCAATAACTTGTTTGTCATCATGGAAAAAGCAGATAAATATAAGCTGCCTGAAATACTTTTTGCCACCTTGGTGTGCTTAATTTTTAAAATAAACACTTTTAATCTCAGGAAGAAAATACAAATTCTTGACCTATGACTATTACTTTGTATGTTTAAAGTAAGATAACCAAGTATTCAATTTATTGTAAGATTCGCACAAGTAATCTATTATTCCCAATTGAAGATACAGAAAGTTGATATCAACCGATTCTTATTAAGTAATGCAAAAATGATGAATTAAACTGTCTATCCATATTAATTACTCATATCTTTGCTTGCAATAACGAAATTAGAAATTATATAAATTCAGACATTCATTTCTACATCACTAATGGTAACTATTTCTTTTATGTTGTAAGTAAAAAATACAAAAAAATATATTTTTTACTTTATTTTATGATAACATTAAATAAACAAATAAAATCATCACAAATAGTTCAATTTTGTATAATACACACAAATAACAGAAGAAATTTCATTTATTCTGTATAACAGCTGTAGGCTGTGGAAACTTACCATACTTGACTTGATGTTGGATCATCTATACATCCTGCTTTCTGTGGATCAATATCAGTATAATTACCAGTGACAGTTGTTTCTAAACCAATAATAGGCCGTGATCTAAGCATTTGAAACCAAAAGAAAAATGTTAAGACAACATCATATTTAAATCCAATTGATAAATGTGAGTTCAATATTATTATTAAAGAAAACATTAAATAATCACCACAAGAAAAGGCTTGTATATCTAATATTTGAAAGGACATATGTAGTGATTTATTCCAGACAAGACAAAAAAGATAAATTAAAACCTAGTGTGAATATAATGTTTTATTTACAGAAAGAAACAGATGGTAAAGATCTAGTGAATAGACTATGTTTTTAAAGGTTAAGTGAAATCAGTTAATAAACTATGTTTAAGTTGAAAGTACATTAACTCTTTAAACCTATAATTTTTTTTATGCATTCTGCCACTGACCTGAAATGTGTTTCAAAACAAACAACATTTCACAGAACTTCAAGTCTATTTATAAGCGAGTGATAATAACACGATTTGAATTAATTTTCAGCCCAAGTCACCATTTGATGGGTCAATTGAGATTTTTTGCTAGATGCTGGAAGTCTTTGCTCTCAAAGTTAAGGAGCTGAAGAAGCTGTATTCAATTAAATAAACTGAAAACAGATTTTAGTGGACAATTAACTGAAAATGATTTGACTAGGTGCTTACAAAATCCAAACATACAAAACAACTAGTGACCTACCCAGCTCCTTCTGCTGGTTTGAACTAAAGTTGTCTGTGCAGTTTTTGATCAGTGATCTCAAGGTGTGCTACCAATTGTGCCTTTAACTGTTCTCATTGTGTGGTGGAAATAATACAACCTATGTCACTAGTTTGAGTCACTTTCCTCTACCACTGTTAAAAACCATAACAAGGCTAAATCTTGCTATTAAAGAAAGATCCATCTTTGTAAGTAAAATAAGTAAACTTTGTTTTTCACAAGAGAAAACGTTTGCTTCAATTATTTCTTCAACCACAATGTTAACTGTAGGTGTGACCTAAGATTGCATTTGTATGAAACTATAAAACACCATTTCTTTGTTATATGGAACTGTAATGCCATCATTTTCATAAACTTATGTAATATTGTCCTTGTGCATGTTTCAAAAGTTAAAAAGTGAAGAAGGTAAAAATGATACATGCTAAAATATGAAATTTCTGTTTCTTCATTTTTTGATGTTGTTGCTGAAATCCCAGAAAAAGGTAAAACCTAAATACAATTTTAAAAGTCCAATGGACCATAGAAAGCTAAAACACAGTCAAGATGACAGTATCACTGTCCAAAGCCAAAGATAGATTCTGTGTGTAAACATCTATAAAATAGTTCTACCATTCCTGGTTGTAAGAATAGTATGAAAGTAAAATGTGGGCTACTATGATATTAGTGTTACAAAGGTCACACAATGATGCATTTGCATTAGATAAAAAAATATGATATGTTAAAAGGCTGTGGCCAGTGTGGAGCTTTGTAATGACAACTTCCTCCTTATCATCCCTGAGGAAATTGGATAGCCAAAAAGCAATAACAGGCTTGATTTTGAAAATATTATTGGAACCCCAGGCTGACTGCTAACTTGCACAGAGCTGAGCTGTGATCACAGGACCGTAGTCTATATACAGAACAGACCAGAGTAGAGAGACTTAGCTGCAATTTTGATCAGCTCATTCACCCAGAATGCCAACTGGCCCAGTATCCCAAAAAACTAGATACGAACAGATGACAAAAATTATTGGGCAAGGTGGTTCAAAGTGTCAAAGAAAACAGGGTGAGGAGTCATATGAAGCAATTCCAGGGCCATCAGACAGCTAAGAGAGCCTGTAGCAACAGTACAGTCAAATTACTGGTTAGCTGTTACATAATTCAGGGCAAAAGAAATGGCATACAACTTGGCAGGAAACACAAACTATAAAGGAAAGTCTGTGCACAACCACAGAGTCACAAAAAACCATGACAGGGCCCACAGAGGTAGCTGACTTCAAACCATCCATAAACAGCTATAAAGAGAGGGTTTGAACCATTTCTGGCACAGAGAAGGAAGTACTTACAGTCTAGAGTATCCATCTTCTTCAGGTGATTTAGAGAAATATCACACATGCCATGGAAGAATGGGTCAAACACTAAACCCAAGTCAGTCATGTGTGCTCAGATATAGTGGCTAAAAGGTGGAATAATGGAACTTCTTTTACTAAATACAAAAGCCCATTAAAAATGGAATACAATCAAAGGTGGGGTGTTGTGACAAGGAACATAGTTTAGTAGCGTACTGCAAGGAGTGTTGCAAATATCAAAGATGAAGAGGTAGTTCATGGGTCTCAGTGCATAAACTCTGGACCAGCAAAGTGTAGGATGCCCCCAAGCAAACCTGGAGCCCCTGATTGTGAACAAGGTCCAGCACTCTAAGTGTCAGAGACCTGGCTGAACTGTAGACCAGAGATGCATATTAGAGTTTTTATCTTATGAGAGCACAATAGATGATCTGTAGCATAGAACATTGATTGACTTTCCAAGAGGTGGAATAAAGGATATGGAGGATGTTCAGTGCCCCAGTTCAGCTAACATGAAGCTACTTGACATGTGGAATAAAAGTTAGCTTGTGATAAAAAACCTAATATAAAAAAGTCCTAAGAACTGCCTGTTCAGTAAAACATTTCAAATAAAAATGGACAAATGGCCATGAAACCCCAAAGGGTAGATGTCATGTAAAATTCCGTACCTCTACGTCATGTCATAAGCTTCTTAAGATCAAAGATAGTAACTAGATGTTCCCTTTTAAAGAAAGCTTCCTGGATTGATGTTTGAAGTAAGTTAGGTGGTCCATGGTAAAGCACTGTTGTTGAAACCCACAATGATTCAGCAGGAGGAAACTGTTTCATTCTAAGAGTCGTGTGAGATGAGCATTAACCATCCTCTCCGAGACTTCACACAGACAGGTTGTTAGTTTGTTGGAATCTTGGGATCCTTCCCAGGCTAAGAAAATGGTGGTATTATAGCCTGGTGCCAAGCACCAGGAAAAATGTTTTCCTGCCAAGACCAATTGAAAACAACCAGAATGATAGAAAAAGAGACAGAAGATAAATGGCTCAGCATTTCACAATGAATATTGTCAGGTCCAACTGATATACTGTTGAACTGATAAAGGGCATATGCAGGGTGACAAAGCAAAGCCATACCACCATGGGTTTCAGCATTACACAACCTGCCTTTCCTACTGAAGAAAAACTGTCAAAGGAGGATGGCACTGTCAAGATGGAGGAAAGTTTCCTGTAAGGAGAGACATACTGGATAGTATAAATCAATCAGGGCTTTAATGTCATCCAATTTTTAACATACGCCTCAACAGTTCAACTGTATCAGTGGGACCATTGTTATTTAGTAGGGAATGTTTCTCTTACTGAACTTAAAATTTCGTAAGAGTAATGATCAGGAAAATCAGTGGAAATAAAACAAAAGTAAAAGAGTTATTAGTGTCATCTATGTTTTAAAATATGTTATGAAATAATAATCTAGTTTAATAAATGTTTCTTCATAGTTCGTTTCATATATTTCTAAAATTAACAAATTCTTTTAACATGCATATTTTTCAATTTTCATATAAGCAAAGGATTTACAAAAGGCAAGTGTGTCGGAGTTTAAAAACCTAGGTATCTAATAAATATTCACATCACAATCAAAAATTTAATTTTATTAAAACTGGAACAAAAACTCAGATTATACAGTTTGGTAAAAAATCAGTTTTAGCTTTCAAATTTCATGTGAAGATATCAGAATATTGGAAGTATTAATGAGTTTTAATGTATACAGGTTTTCTACAGGAATAAACAGAGAAAGAGAGCTTATGATTTTGTTCTCTGTAAAAAAACATAACAACTAGGGTATTGTTTACTATAATAATTTAAAAAATTTAAAAACCTGAAATTTGTTTTAGCTATACCACTCTTCTTCTCACCTCAAGAGAATAGCAGTATCACTTTCATATGCTCCAATGAGAAGGTCTGGGTAACCATTTGAATCCATGTCCAACCCTCCTGACAAAGAGTAACCAAATGTTCTTAATCCTACTTTTGGCAGAGCTTTCACAGGAAAATCTGATGGTCTGATGACCTAGATTTATAATAATATATACGGATTAAGTTCAAAACTCATAAATTATTGGACAGTGATTTTAAACAACATGGAAAGAAAAACAGAATTATTTCAATGAAAATGTTAATAGTAAAGTAAACATTCACTTCACATATGCAAATGGCATATCAACATAAAAAGTATTTTGTACATTAACTGGTAGTTTCTCTTTTACTCAATAATTAACGTATGTAATCCACTCAACAGCCTTGTCTTTAAGTAAAGTATTGATTATTATGCCACTACATTTCATGAATCTTTAGGCAAATTTTACCTGTAAAAGAATCTGGGAATTTACAAATTTCAAATACGATTTCCAGGGCTTGAAATTCTTGGTTTTGAAAAGAAAATCTGTTTACAAGTTTCCCATTATTACTTTTTATCTGCTTTTCCAAAACTGTCAAAATTATTTTAACATAGCCTTAACACTGGCTATCATGGGAAGAAAAGGCAGGATAATATATGAGGAGATAAGTGTTATTGGGAATATGTTTTCAGTATAGGAAAAGGTCAATACAATCTTCAAAAACACACTTTAGCAAGAATTCCACACTGACAGGGTGGAGAGGTCAGTGAGGGCAAAATCCACACACAAAGTGTCCACACAGATAGAGTATAGCAAACTAGTTCATACTACTTCTCTAAAGCATGGACAGTAAAGGCCAATCAGCCACATAGAAAAAACATAGAAGTGACATCTATAACAAAATTGGTTCCTCCTGCAATACCAGGCTCATCTGGTCTGGAAATACTGTCTATGTTCAAAAAAACTGTTCAGGCCCAAACCATGCAGATGAGGCCCCATGTCTTGTCATTGGAATTATAAATCTAAGGTGTAGTGGCTAGGAAGTAGGAACCATGGTGTTATATAACTATTATAGTAATATTATATTAAAGGAACTAAACCTAAAAGATAAAGAATGTTGCACATCATGCCACCAGAATTAAGAAGAGGTAGGGTAACACTTCTGCCCCTTAAATTATGAGAAAGATGCAAGACAAACAAAGCCAATTAATTGCTCAAAAACTTGATGCTCTGCATGTGAAATTATGAGTACTCAAAAACCTCTTCCATAACTCTGGAAAGTAATATAATGACCAAAAAAAAGGGCCATGGTCAGCACAACCATAATTACAAGGCTGGTGTTTTTCCTACCAAACATCTGGAAAAATAAAATACAGGATTACGTGTGGGAGGGTATCCAGCTTTGTCCTCTTCTCCTCGAGTGGAATAAAGTGTTAAAACATCACTCAGGAGGAATAAACTCTGTCCACCACTCAAATAACTGGAAGTTTGGAGTAGAGTGATAAAGACTCCTATGCTTCACTATGGAGAAATTGGAGGAGATTTGCATTAAGGAGTACTGACGGACAATGCTCCAGGGATGATTCAATAGGTGAATCACTATTCCTATTTTGAAAAGCAAACCAACCCTTATTTATTCAGTCTAAGGGTCAGCAGAAATTTCTTTATTCTTTGCTCATGATAGTCAATAAGTGACAGTTCAAGGTAGTTTTATGGAATACCTCATTTCAAGAGAATTCATTGATACCAGACATTTTATTTACTAGTCTATTGATAGCTAGTGCAGATTTGGAAAAACATAGCTGACCACACAACACTCATCACTCACAAGTGAGAGTATGTGTAACAGCTACAAGGGAGGGGGGTAGTCAAACCATATCCAATAAGGAAACTACTAAATTGTACAGTATACAGGTGTAAAGTGTGGTCCACATACCACAGCCTGTATAATTTCCTCCATTGGATAATACATGAGCTAAAAGGGATTTAACAATATGTTGATCTTAATGAGATAAGACTTGAAAACGTTTCTGCTCCTCTCCAGAAAACCCAGAGTAAATCATACAAACTAATTGGAAAATCCAACTTGTGAATGTGACAAAAATAGTTCACATGATATAGTAGGTCTCAAAGGATAAAATGATGGTGACATGAGCCTGAATCCCTTCATTGCATGCCACATAACATTGGAGAACCAAAACCATACATGAAAGGTAATATGGATGTAGGCAGTTATATAAGTGTGAAATAGAGATAAAATGAATAAGAGAAAAATGCTTATCTTTTTCTTAAGCTGCTGAAGTTTTGGTTGGAAAAGACCTGTATGAATAGAACATACCCTAAGTGAAATGGTAAAAAGTCCTATTAATGTGAAGCTTAGACATATCTAAGTAATGACACCCACTAGCCAACAACACAAGATACTAAGTCTTAATTAAGTGAAAGATGATATAGAGAGCATGATCCCAAAGGTATGAACAATAAGGCACTGTGATATCTCAATTAGGAACCTGCAAGGACAATGAGAATAGAATATCCAAAATGATTTCAAAAGTAATGACAAAACCAGAGACTCAAACAGTTTTATTTTCTTTAAAAACAAAAAGCAGCCTTATATTGGGCAATATATGAAGACACTACACCGTTTTTGAATAACCATATCAGAAATTCAGAGACGTGGCACACTGGAATGAGAAGGATTAAATCTATGTCTGAGAGACCACTAATGATAAATAAACTATTTCCACTGATAAATGTCCAAAGAAAATGCCAAATGGACCATATTAATAAAGATGCCACACAAGAAGTCCCTCCCTGATGTTGTGCAATGAGCTACATAAAAGTCAGGCATAATGTAAGTGATAGACAATTTCTAGAAAACTAAGATTGATTGTCTAAAGCCTCAAATAGAAAGAAGAGGATCTAACCTCTTAGAGTCAATATAAGGTTCTCTATGTGATGGAGATCCAATGCATGTTGATCCAATAAACAAGAAGGACAAGGCATTAGCAGTGCTCTCTTTCACATGATTAACAAATTTTCTCGCATCCACAGCAATGCCTGGTATAGGTGGCAGGACAAGTTATCAGACAAATGATTCTCCTCCAATAAAGAAGTAGAAGACTTGTAAGCTACAGGAGAAATATCCCCAAATTACAAACTTGACATAGTAGTTGCAAAAATGATTCATGAGGCAGAATGTCTGACTGAGGTTCATAATTAGCTGTCTGAGCAAAGGAAGATACTGGAAATACAGAATCTAAATTCTCCCCAGTTTGTCTTTGATCCCCAACAAACTCAGCCTTAAAGCCAACAGGAGAAAAAACATCAGACTGCAAGTAAGACTCCATCTCTCTGCATAAGAACTGTATGTCATCCACAAAAGGCAGTCCTCCATATAATATATTATCTTTACTTGCTCTGTCCATAGGTAGAAGGAATGCTTTCATAGCATATCCCCAACAGTTGACATTCTAGTTTATCTTGGATGGTAATATTTTATTTATTTTCAAATTTACTAATGTATTGAGAAACTATAGAAACATAATTTCACAAAGAAATGTTCATATTAATTTTGGCACTAGATGTTACAAACTATGGAAACATGCTCAGCTTCAATATTTTTTATTTCCTACAAAGGAATAAACACCTTAGCTTTTTATGAATGGGCTGTCTGCAATAATATTTTACTCGTTTACAAACAGTATATTTACCTGAGCTGCCTCTGTACTAAGACCTTCTGCAGATCCTAAGTAAATGTAAACTGCACCAATGCCACTTTCTTCATAGGGTGCACCAACTGCTAGATCTAGACATGAAAAAAAATCACAGACACTCTCATGTGCACTAACAACACAAAATGAAACTTAATATTTTTCACATGTACCTTTTGCTCACAAATATTAACATTCATTCTTATCTCAAAAAAATTAAAATTCACATTAAAATTTCATATAATCTATATGAATGATTTGAGCTTATTTTAGTTAGTCTTAATATAAGTTTAATTATGAATACTTATGAAAAAAAAACAACAAACATTTGGGTAACTTTATAATAGTGTTTTACAGAATTTTAAGACTTAAAATAATATATCAAGTTGATATCAAATTCCTTTTCATTTTACAATTAAAAAAGTGAAAACACTATGAGTATTGTACATCACTTGATTAGCCTGTCAGTATCAAATATGAAGCTATACAACTTTCACAGCAAAATAAACAGAATACAAGTCATTACTTTTTTACAGATGCTTTTTCTGACTATACTTCAAGTGGTTATTTTCCTACATGAAGAAGTTGCATTATACAGTATTTCCAATACAGATGATATTTTATATCTGGACTGTTTTACAATTGACAAACTATTCTCCCATAAGAAATAACATCTCTATATTATCATGGGATTGAAACTTTTTTAATTCATTTTAAGTTCAAGGATTACTTTAACAGTAAATATTTGCACAACAAATTCCTATCAAGTCACACATTCCCTTAAAAGTAAATTCTGGTTATAATTATTAATTAAGTTGCTTGTTATTTATGCATACACTGTTTAATAACAAAGACAAACTTTTCAATTTTCCTTAACTTACCACTGTATCCATCTCTATTTAAATCTCCTGCATTTGATAAAGTCAAGCCAAATGCAGATTGTGGTTTTCCAGTCACCTTTACTCTCTCTGACTCCTTAAAATTCTAGAGAAATGATTAACTTATTAAATAGGCTTATTTTCAGTCAATTTCAAAGAAAATTCAGAATTATTGTCACATTTATTGGTGGAGTGAGCATGACTGAACAAGAAAAGGTTTACAAGTATTGCAGAGTTAAGTCTACCTGATATGAAAAACAGTAAAATATAAATCTATAATAAAGAGTTAAACACAAAAGGTTCAAAAATAAACTTAATTTGTATTACCCTAATGTAAGTAATATTAGTAATAAAGTGTATGAATTTATATTTGAAGTTGAAATGAAAGATCATTATTTTAATAAGAATAAATAAAATTTTGTTAGATTTAAAAAAACATGAAAGACAGGGATTATTTTGAAATGTCAGTTTATATGTTATATAATAGCAATATACTTTTTAAAATAAGAGTATGGAGTGGCTCTTTGCATAACAGATAAGTTGCAGCCTCTTCGGACTGAAAACATAAATTAGTCAAGAGGCTGCATCTAAGAAGCTGTTAAACATAATTAAAAACAGTATCCTAATGTAGAATAAATACAAACAGTCTCTTTAGTAGATTGAAGAATAGATACATTCATTAATAACGTCATTTAACTTTGTACTTACTAATTTCTTCAAAAGAAATGTATTTATTTAGTAAAAAGTATAAGGTATATATTAAACTTATTTCATAATAAAAACATAAAGATTAAAAAGTGGCTGAAATCTCTCTGTATAATTTAATATTTGTGTAGGATATGAACATAATAACTTTAATGCTGTGTAACCTTCAAAGACTAATTTCCTTATTCAGTATCTTCTTGCACGATAAATTTTCCTTTTCGGATTACACAAACACACAGTAAAATTTACATGTATTCACAGAAATTAATCCCTACTATTATGTTTTACATACAATTGCCACTGTTTGTGTTAATGCACTTTTATGTATAAATGCACAAATTCTTAATATCAGGTTATGACAAAATTGCATTTTAATGCATCTCTCATGTGCAAAATAAAATTAGTTTCACATTTCTCTTCCAAACCTAATCACCTTCACATACTTTTCAATAAAACAGAGATCTTTTCTCAACATTTTGCTTTAAACTGTAATGTTTATACTATTTCCTGTGGTAGTGCAGGTGAAAATGCTTTATCCAGTTTTAAGTTACAATGCGATTAGCTTACTTGTACATGGAAGCATTTATTTACAAAATCATGTATTACCAGATGAAGAAGATAAAACAGAACGATGTAGAAAATGTTCAAAGTTACTGCAGTTAACAAGTGAGAACATTAAATGTTCTGATGTTTTTATGTTTAATATGAAAACATAAGGGAGCTCCATGTTTTTCCTGGAGTCCCTGTTTTTCCCAAATGGTTGGGTGAACAGGACTCAGAACATTCAAGTGCTAACACAAACTCTGATTACAAACATTACATATCAACAGTTCTACTTACACACACACATGTTTTAATTCTTTACCAGTAAAAACTAGTACTAATCTACTGAATTTTAGAACAACTTTCCAGTGAACATAATCAGATGTTCACTGAAATTTAAAACAACGTTCCAGGGACACATGATCGTACATTCTCGGTGTTTATGTAAGCATACACAGCTCCTCCTCCTTTTTCAGTAAAGTAAAATGGAGCTCCAACAGCAAGATCCAAAGCCCTATTGGAATAATACACACATTTCAGGTTTCATAATTAGAAACCATATACAAAAATATATTTGAAAAAAAAAAAAAATAGATAGATCATAGAATTCAATGCTAAGTGAAAAATATTATAAAGTGATTTTTTATCTTAGTTCTGTTGATAATATAATTTTCCACATGATTAAAAGCAGCTGCATTTAGTAATGTCTAAATACACACTAAAGGATAAGCACAGAATATCCATAAAATAATAGCATGTACACATGAACACATCAAAACCTTGTTATAAATTATGCATAAATGTCCAGTTAAAGAATTCTAAAATATTGAATCAATTCTTTTAGAAGACTTTCTGATATTATTATAGAAAGTTAAACTATACATAACATCATGGTTAGCATTTTTCAATTTCATAGTACTAATACAACTAGCAATGTTAAATTTATTATATGCAGAAGTACATAATATATTACTATAATGAACATAGTATGCATGTCAGTATCTATATATGTAACAAAAATTCTTATGCTACCTGTTTAATGGCACCACAAACAAAATTCCATAAAAAAAAAAATTCACATTTTGGATATTCAGTATTCAGAAAATTAGAAAAAAAAACTGTAATATGTGCAACAACCATTTGTTTTAATCACAGAACATGCTTTTAAATAAAAGTACTCTTCTCATAAAAATTACACAACTTTCATTAGGACGATATTAGGGTTTGATTATATCTTTATTGATGTAATTTTTTATTTTAGTTCTGAGAAAGTGGAGTTGTTAAAAAAGCTATTATCTCTTCAATAAACAGTATCAACTATAATATATAAAAAATTTACAATTTACATCAGGAACATTTATAAAAATTTTGAGCTCTGCAAGTTGAATCCTTTTGATGTGATGGGTTACATATTTGAACATTTTTACTGTGCAATACTTCCTAAGAAAAAAATTTTTTTTCAAAAAATGTTCACTTTTTCTAAATTTTTTCAATGAGGTATGAATGCTGCAGTTAGTAATTACTAGTTGCTATAATCAGGGCCGTATATGTTATAGTAGTGAAATAAGCAATGTTAAAGTGATCAGCACTTTGGTATGCACATATTACCCTACCACTCTTTTTAAGTATATTTAGCACAGAAACAAAATTTACTTTACAGCTCTCTATTAATCTACATTAGTTTATGCTCTAATTAAGACCTAGGTGTTATTCTCTGAGATAAACTGGTCAAACATATCAGTTTTCTTATCATCTGGTGTGTCACAGTGCTTTACAATTATCCCATTTAGCAGACACACTTTAATTTTGGTCATCCTATTTCTTTGACTGGTCAATAGAGAAAGAATATGGGCTGGTAGGTCATTTTTTGCATTTTCAGACTGACCTCCTTTCAACCCTGTAAGGGATAGGATACAGTGAATTCTTCTCTCTGCTTTTCCCTGATAATATCCTAAGAACTTCTAATATTCCATAATTCCAATTCCTGTTCCACAAGTTTTATTTTCCAGTGCAGTTTGTTTACTTTCACTAGTTTCATTTACTTTCAACAATATCATTCCTACAGCTTCTATCATAGTCATTTGTCTACTTTCATGAATCAAGTGTTTTTGTGTTTCTTTCATATCAGATCTCATCTGTTTTCATTCATGTATTCCTGCCTTGTGGTGGTAGTCAGGTAACTGTGTGTTCTATATAATCTGGACCTTATAATACAACAATATTACTATATTTTGCATTTGAGTAATGTTGATAAATGAATAAAATCTGGAATGTCTTATGGTAAGTAATAGTATATTTATAAAAACACTGTCTGAACAGTTATTACAGTTAAAACTATTCATTATCTCTATTTGACCTGAAGATAAATTTAACTTAATACTATTTGTAATAATAATTATACCAGCATTTCCCAAACTTTTCTGACCAGGTACTGGCTTATTCTTGTCATTTTTCATGGAGCCCAGCTTCCTCAAATACTTAATTAGATAAGCCATTAAGACATGACTAAGTCTTAACATTAAGTTGGAAGAAATAGTTCTATTAATACATTATCCATTACAAAATATACAGGTGTTTTATAGTACTACTGTGTAAAAAGAAATACAAGAAATTATACTTCATTCTTATTTAATCTTTACATTAACTGTAATTTATCAATGCTCTTTTAAAAAATAAATTACCTAATAAGAAGAATGATGCTTTTTTTCATCATAGAGCAATTTCAACTCAGGAGGGAAAAAAGTCAGATTAATCCTCAAATCTGACTCAACATCTAATGTGTTCCTGTACTTGTTTTTTAAGAACGAAAAGTCTTATTTGCATTTATAAGTCATGACAAAGGGCATAAGAAATCTCTATTCTTATTCTGATAAATTTGAATACTCAGCACAATAGCTCAGCTCCAAATTAATTAACAAGACTTTACTAAAACAGTCTTTCAGTGCAGTGTCACGAGACAGTTCACTAATAGAATAAATTTCTAATTCACCAAGTTGTAATCCTTCCTCATTTTCCACATCAATAGTAAAAGGGTTCCAGATACACATTTTACTGCTGTCAATTGGAGGAAAATATTCCTTCAAGCATGATTTTAGCCCTATAAGATGCTCTTTGATTGACAAGGAAAATTCATTTGGAATATTACCTTCTTGATCTTGGTTTTGTAATTCTTTAAAGTAGAGAAAGGCTTATAATTTCTCTTCTTAACTTGATGTGCCCACAAGTTAATTATTTTTATAGCTCCTTCATCTTTTCCTAGACTTTAAATGTATTTATGTTAGTACCTTAAACTTAGATTTAATCCATTTAAGAAGCCAAGAATGTCACATAAATAGACAACCTTAATTAACCTATGCAAATTATGAAACCAATCTCTAAATCCAAATATTGCATCCTTTGCTGATGGGAGATATTGCTCCAAAAACAAAATAACTTCATTATTTATTTTCATGAGTATTTTTAAGACATGTCCTTTTGATAACCACTGAACTTCACAGTGTAATAAAAGATGCTCATGTTCACTTCCTGATACTTTATGCAAAGCATTAAAGATTCTACAATTCAATGAACTAGATTTTATATAGTTTAAGAAGTTAACACATTCTTACATAGTTAAATTCAGAAGTAAGGACATTTTCTTTACAACTAATGCCTCTCTGTGAATGCTACACTCATGCCATTACTTGAATATTTTGGAAAACTACTGTTTGGGAACCTGCTATTGATGAGCAAACACCATTGATACTCAATCAAACGTGGTTTTTCCTTTGAATACCACTCTAAGTTATAAAATTATTGACTAAATTAAAAATTTGACCAATCATTGTTCTTGTTGGAATTTGTTTACAAAATAATAAATCTTCACAAATTGTGTCCTTATAATCATATCTCACTGAGCACATTAAATTGGCATTATATGCTATGTCACTTGTAATGAAATAAATTGACTACAGACAGTGAACTCAAAGTACGAGAGTTTCTTTGTTATTTTGTGCCATATCTACAATTTTACCTTCACTGTATTCTCGGATAGCAACAGTAAATTCAACTGATTTTCTTGTTTTTTTTGTTTTTTTTTATAAACACAAGATGTAATTATTTTTTCTGCAGAAAGTATTAACATTACACCATTGGTGTACAGATAACCTGTCTTGGCTATTATTTTTGAAAATTCATATGAAGACATAACCAAGTTTTTATTGTAAGATCTCATAGCAAAAGTGTGTGAAATTATTTGTTTGGAAAAACTATTTAATTTTTCTTATTTTTGAAAATAAACTATTGGCTTACTCAAGTATTCCAGATGTCTGGTATCCAAGTGAAAATTCAGTTTTGATGGTTTCATTTAATGATATTGAACAACAAGGAACACATAGTGGCAAGTCATTATTGCTACCACATAGTGGCAAGTCATTATTGCTACCACAACTTATAAAACAATACTTCAAGTATTCATCCTGATACTGTTGAGTCCAATAGGTCTTTGTTTTCTTTTCTTTGCTACCAAGCTGCATACCAATTAAACATTTATGATTAGAAATATTATTTTCACTAACTTCAGTTTCACTTGAACGAGGCTACATTTGAGGTGTTTTTGTGTGATGGGTGTTTCTTCAGCCATGTATCCATATTGGAAAGGTATTTTCGTAAAAATGAACAACAAAAAATTTTCAGTTGGTACAGACTATGTCCCAAGAAATGCTCTCTCTTCTTGGAACATACTGATGCTTCTAACACTAGTCACCAGAAACTTCTCTGCTGCTACCTGATGCTACCAGACATAAGACTCAGGTCTTGCATGCCTGTCAATTTCCATAAACAGAGTAAGAAAATGTAACACACTTGGAATAAGATTCCTAAAACTTTGAACCAGTTAACTTGAATGAACAAATGATCCTTTTATGCAAGACAAAATCCCTTCTTTGTTCTTATCTGCACGCAGAAATAAATTGGCTTGTACTGAGCAGGGGGACATGTTTAGCTGACATGTGATTTATATTTATGACATTTAACAAGAATCTCAAAATTATCAAAATTGTAAAACATAAGCTTAGGCTCTCTAAATTACATTAAGTGAGAACACTATAATTCCTAATGGACTGAATGTATAAATGCAATCATAAACTTGTGAATTCTATAGTTTTGTAACCTTAAGTACAAACTTTCACTTTTCTTTCGTGTCATATTAGCTTAGTTGAAATATTGAGAAACCCAAGTTAGGTGAAATTAAAATTTAAATTGTAATGTATTTGAAAATATTCATTTTATTAGAATATATTTATATCAACTGATTTAATTACATTTTTCTATGCAACAAGAGCTTAAAGAAAGTTAAAAATGGCAGTTCGTAGAGAATGGGTTAAAATTAATTTTTTTTTAGTTTTCTGCAGACTAGTATTTGTTTTTAGGATTACTATGGTGTTGCAGATCATACTTTGGCAAATGGTGAATTATACTAATTATACATTGTTCACCTGAACTATATTAATTTTGCTTAAACTGTTCACTTAATTTTTTCCCCAGAATCACTTGCAATGGTGAATTATATTTATCTTGAATCCTTAAACTTTTTACAATAAATAATAATGAATTTTATTAGAATTTAGTAATTAGATACCACTCATTTTGGTTTTTAAACACTTGATTTTACACATTAATTAATATTGCTATTTACTGATCATTCATATTGTAGAAATATTATTTTTCATCTACCCAATTCCAGGTTATGCATACTTCACTTAAATTCTTAATAACAAAGTAATATGTCTATTGAAGTTGAAAAAACTTATATGTTTATTGATTTATTAATGAAACTGGCAAGTTTCTTATCATACTGTCTAGTTTTGTATACAAACTCACAAAAATCTAGAAAGCTCTAAATGATCAAGTCAGTTTAAATCTCTCCCTCCTTCTTAACTCTCTTGTCTCCAGATGAACGTTAAGGTTATTTCCGGGTCTTTGTTTAAACATACATAAACAAGCCCTGTTATTAAACATTTCAGCATGCACTTGATGATGCCTTTGCAGGTGAAATCAAGATTGTGAATAAATGTTGTATTTCTGAAACATACAATTGTCTTGTTTTCCCCAATTCATTTCTTTAGAAAGAAATATACCAATACCTTATTTTATAATGTTTTACAGAAACTTGTAAAATGAAATTATGAAATTGATATATAAGCATAGAATAATCAATTAAGTTACTTCAAAAATGTAAAAAAAACAATTTTTTTAATTATTCTAATAAAATTGAATATTAAAATACTTTATGAAAAATAAATGGATAATTAGTGAAATCACATTTTTTTAATACTGAGATATGAGGTTGTAGTAGTCACATACATGAAGTATAAATGGATGAAAAGAAGAAAATTTCTCTTTAATAATTTTATAATGTCCATATAAACAACTTGAAGGAGAAGGTACTTAAAGTTTCCACATTTTCTAAATCTAAAACACTGAGATTCTAGTAAGTAAAATGATGGATATTTTAGACACATTTCTAAATCTAAGTAAACATTGAAACACGTATAAACAGACCTTTTTAAAAAACTTTAAAAAATCACAAGAAATTAAAAATGCTTTCCTCAAGGACAGTTTTCTATGCATAACTGAACAAAAAAACCAATTGATTTAATAAACCTAACTGATGAATAGAAATACTTACCACTTCCTTACAACATAAATGGTGGATTTGTTTATCTTGAAAAATCTAGAGTTATTATGAAATGGAGAATACACTAATAACCAATTTTTTAAACAATGAATTGTACCAAGTAGAAACAATTTATACAAACCAGTTTAAAATATTCTTACCCATCTCCATTGATATCTAAAGATGTCAATGCATAGCCAAAAGAAGACAAAAACTGTTCCCCATGCAATGTATGTTCAACTGAAAATATTGAGTCTTCACTCTCCTTTAACTTCTTAAAGAACACTACTTGGCCTGTACCATTTGAACGTGGAGCGCCTCCCACAAAACTAACGTGACTTCCAAAGAACTTTCCTCCTGTAACTGACATTCCTAAAGAATAACATGACAAAATATCTAAAAACATATGAATATTTTTGGTTTCACACTACAAAAATTAACAACTAAAAAGCATACAGTTATTTTTCATATTTATGTACTTATTACTTTTGGTGAATTGCATGATACCTGGAACAACCCTCAAAATTCTGAAACCCTTATAGAATGTTATAAATATCAAATTTATGGTTACTTAAAGTTGTAATAAATAAATAATAAGTATATTATACAAGATACTACTAAAGGTGTTATGCATAGACAAAGTTCATTTAATAAATTATCTTTTATCAGTTAAACATTTTTAAAAACATTAGCCCCTTCAGTTCTAGCTATTCTTTGTAAGGTAACCTTAAAGTTCCATTTATGCCAAATCTATACGCTACTCATATTCATAGAAAATAATAACTGTATTAAAGATTTTTTACTATTATTTAACTTTAACAATTCAGAATGTTAAGTTACTTTGATACATTTTCATATAACAATAAAATGTACTAGATGACAATTAAAGATATTTACAGAACAGCTGCACTGAAAATATCTTGTCCTGTGATATGTTTAAAAGTATACAGTTACCATTAATTCTACAAAAACTAACAAAGTTTGATCATATTTATAAAATATGCTTAATTAGTAATTAACTATGATTATTTGCTGCAAATGAATTAATCAGGCATGTTACATATAACATAGTAATAGGACTAACAGTATTTAAAGAACTGCTTATCATTCTTACAAAAATTTGTGAAAATGGACTAAGAAGACAATTTGTTTTAATCATTTGAGACAAAAATAATCACTTATTTTATATGTCTATAACAAATTGATGATACTAAATACACAAGTTAAATAGCTTACTTTATTCAGAATATTACATTTTTGAGATACTATGCATATTTCTTTGTAAAGATAATGTAATAAAGCCATAAAATTTCAGAATTGAAGGGTTCCTATTAATACCAATCAACACTGTGCAATTTCTACACAAAAGTACCTACCCAGGTAACTGTATTTCCCAACTGGTGAATCATTGTTCAAGGGACCTTTACGCCAAAATGTATCATCCCAAATATCAAATCGAACATTATTCACAAACAAGGTCCCTTTCCATGTGTATGGTCCTGGAGTACCAAATGCTACCTCATTGTTCTTCAGGAAATAAAAGCAGTTTCAGAATGGATTTCCTCTTAAAATATTTTCTTTCAGTGCTCTAATAATATCTATCACATAATTTATTTAGTTCCAAATAATCACAGTTCAAGCACCCACATCATTTTCCTGATAAAGTCTTACATAACACAATAACTACAAAAAAATCCAAAAACTACAGAATATAAATGTCTTGTACAATTTAGTTATAATTTACCACTTTTACATACATCACCAGAAGACTTCAAAGTGTTTTATAAACACTACATTCAAGGAATTTTTATTGGCTGATTACAAGTATACCTAAATTTAACAAAAACTGTTGCTGTCAACCTCACTCATTAACTTAAATAAATAACAAAATATTTTTCATAAATACATATTATACATTCTTGCTCTCATAAAATTCCCCAATCAATGTTGATTAATATTATCACCTATTATGTAACATAATACTGATGATCACACATCAATATCTCATTTATCTAAGCCATTTGCAATGTATTGTAACACATGCAGTCAGAAACCACAAAATAAAAACAATTTTATACTTTAATGTCTACTACAGCCAAAACTGAATATATTTTCTTAAATATTTTTTGGCTATAATCAACTTCCTTAGATACAGTTTTACATATTAATTGACTTATCTTAACAAGAATGAGAGAAAGATAAAACTAACAATCTAATTCTAATCATTTATTCCATAAAAAGAGAATTCTACTTGATTAAAGCATGACCTCAACAAAAAAATTAGTAAGCCATGTCTTCAAAGATTGGAAACACTTCAATTACTCATAATCGAAAACTCCTTTCACCCAAAATACTTTATTAAGTTACCCTGTACTAATTAATAACCACAAAATTACAGAACTGGGGAATGCTATGGGTATTATTTGGTAAGTATCATATAGATTATTAAAACTTCATTTGTTTAGCATTGCTGTTGGCAGTCTTCATCAAAAATGTTATCTTAAAGTTCACTGATTTACTAATGAGGTCAAATTATTCATCTTTCATCCTACTATGTAATACATCTTTGGGTAGATCTTACACACATATGTAGAGTAATTATATTTCCATCTTCATTTCCTTTTTATACAAGTCTCAAAACATATCTAATATAAGAAAGCTTCCCACATAATGATCAATGCATGACACTCAGAATCTACTAAATAAAATACTAAGATACTAAATCCATGAAGTAAGGCAATCAAATATATGAAACTTAATGAACTGAATGTAAGGCAACTGTATGTTGTAGAAACACAAGTGTAGATGATGATATTTTAAAAGTGTTGAGCCTTTTGTCTTTATGTTAGTGTGTGAAGGGTATATTCAATCTTTATAGAACTCTGGTAAATAAAAACTACACCATACACACACTGATAAAAAAAATTGGTGGAAGACTTTCAAAATATCGTTTTCTACATTTGTGTTTCAACAACAAATAGTTACTATCCATTTAATTAAGTTTCATCATGAATATTCTGCCTAAACAATTTTATTAAAGAATACAAATGTTTGATGTCAAGAGTTACTATTAAAAACTGAAAAAAAATGTATTGCTATAAAATAATGATGTTTAAAATAGTTTAATAAAAAGATAATATGATGCATACACATGAAAAAATAACATATGAAACAAAGATAAATGGCACATAATGGCTAAATTTGTACATGTAAATCTTTTACATACCTCCAACACATATACACTAACACCAGTTTGACAGTAACCAAACTCTTCATGACCTTTGTTAAGGAACTGACAAGGTTGCCACTGACGATCATAAGTTAAAGATGATTTAAAGGAGTAGCAAATACCTTCTCCCCAACGATAACCTACACCTTTTATAACATATCGATGAGCACAGGTCTGAAACAAAATTCTGATGGTTACTTTTGCATATTGCACAATGTGATTGCAATAATAAAGATCACTGCTATGGAATGTGACAAAATAAATTAATGGCTTACTTTCAAGTAAATCAAAATAGTTTTACATGTTAAGCTTGGAATATGAACATGTCTCACAAAGTTTTGTACAAAAAAAAAAAAAAAAAAAGGGACAATGTCTCACCCAAATATTACTTATACAGTCTACCTTTCTATCTATTTTTTATTAATGTTTAAGACATTTTGTTTGCAATTTTAGGCTTGTTTGTTTGCTTGTTTCAAAGAGAGAACTTAAATATTTCAAGAAAATTACTTCAAAAGAGTGATTGTTTCCAAGTGAGCATTTAATTAGGTAGGTAATTTAGTAATTATGGCTTGTAGTATTTTTGAAGATAAGAAATTACACAGTGTTGCAAAAATTTTGACACTTTTTGCATAAAATTGGCATCTCATTAAAAAGAAACAGTTCTATTTCAGTAAAACAATTGTCAAACACATTTTCAGCTGAATACAAAGAATAAAATTTTCAAATGATGGTTGGAAAATACAAAAGACATGCTTATCCAAAAACAAAAGTTGTCTGAACACAAAACAAAAAGAGATGATGATTTAATTCATTAAAAAAAACACTTAGAGCAACTGCCCACAACTGAAACAAGTAATCAAAACAACTTTTTGAATATTTATAAAAATTACAGAAATTTTGGTGATCAACTTTACTTGATTACTGCATTCAAGTCTTATAATTGTTCATGAAGTATGCATCTTATGCTTTATTAAAGTAATGTCAATTTCTTGCAAAACTCTGTTTTTATGAATAGTCATGCAACATCAAAAGTTAAGTTTGTTTTGAAGTGAGAATCAGTGATCATGGAACTGAGACATTAAGCATGCTTATCAGAAACATGTGAACAATATATTCACTAGTCTATTTTAATTATATTTCAGGGATTTTAGTATTAATAAGTTTTTTCTCAACTTTCTATGTGCACATTTAATGGCTGATGATCATAAAAAATTACATGTCAAATCAATACTCTGTTATGTTAAAGAGCATTATTAATGGAAATATAGCAAATTTATACATTTTATATTTACATTTATATGTTTTATTTATGAAAATATATATTTTTTTTTAAACAAGTGTCTACTGTTTTGAAACATCATATCAATTACATCATCATCAATGATCATATTTCCAAATACCTAAGTGAAATAACATAGATTTTATAATTTAAACTGTGTGTTTTGGAACACAATAGCCACTTGCAACCATTAAACCATTCCACATTATCCTGCTTTAAACAATTACTGGGATGCAATACCATTACTAAAATCACTTGTGACAATCATTTAGATTACATGCTATACAAACGAAATTCATAACATAATGTGTAGGAACAACAAGTGACTTATTGGTCCATTTTGGCTGTCACGTATTATAAGTTAAAGAAAAATCTTAAAGCCAGCTTTTCTCATTCATATATTTATCGAATTTTTTTTTTAAAACTCACTTAAATTTACTGCCTTCACTACATCAAAATGCAACCCATTTCAAAGACCAACCATCCTATTACAAAAATACACCTGTCTTAGCTAAGATGACTCCTACCTTGCCAACATTTATATTTGTATGCCCTAGTCCTACTATTTTTACCATTAAGTATGAAAAAAGATGATATATGATATTAATTCCCTTTACAATCTTAAACATCTCAATCCCATTCCCCATCACTTTTTCTTTTTTTTTGAAAACAGTTTGGAAGATTTCAGCCTCTCTTCATACGACAAGTCCTCCATCTCAAGCACTATTCTAGTAACCCTTCTCTGAACTCTTTCCAATAATTGCCTGTAAAGAATGTATATAAAACAAGATTTGGCCTGACCAGCAAACTATACAATGAAATTATAACCTCTTCAGACTTTTGTTAATATACACATAGACATAACCTATAGTCCTATTTGCCCTATCAGTAGCAACAGCACACTGCATATATGGCTTAAGAGATTGATCAACCATTACATCAAGATTCCTTTCTTTCGTGATACTATTAAAGTTATTCCCATCCAAATTATGATAACTCACATGCATTATCTTGCACTTAGTATACTTAAAACCCATCTGCTATTCAGTTGCCCAACTAACTAAATGATTCAAATTATTTTGAAAATCAGCAGTATCCCAAGCTTTCCATCTGTGCATGCAAAAACTAAAAGAAACAATAACCAGAATTTATTGTTCTATCCCAAAAAGTACTAGATAAAGGAGAGATCCTGTACTAAATTATTTAAACAACCATATCCTTGATGAGAGTTAAAAATAGTTCTTTAGGTGATCTTAAAGCTAACTTGTAAGTCATTAAAAATGTTAATGGGAAGACACCAACAGTATATTTTAA
Organism: Carcinoscorpius rotundicauda; assembly: GCA_011833715.1. Lineage (NCBI taxonomy): Eukaryota > Metazoa > Arthropoda > Merostomata > Xiphosura > Limulidae > Carcinoscorpius > Carcinoscorpius rotundicauda. Next base: position 35,649,904 of record CM022406.1, on the reverse strand, counting down.
AGGGCACCTTTTTTCAGAAAAGTTTGTAGAATATCAACTGGTTTTGTTGGAGCTAGTTCTAAGTACTACTAGATAAAACAGATAAATGTAAATTTTCAAGCTTAAGAATAACTTGGCAGCATTAAAAATTCAAAGACACAGCACTGATGTTATTCTGTCAGTGAAAATTTTTGTAGGAACACTTACCACTACATAGCCACCAGGTTTTTGACTTACTACTGTAACACCAAGCCATTGTCCATCTTTATCAACTTCATCAGATGATTCTGAAATTAAGATTAAAATAAGTTATAGAAAAGGAATGGTTAATTTTCTTAGAGAAACAAAACTCCTACTTTTTTTTTCAATTTTAAGACTTGTATGTCTGTTTTCGCATGCTTATGTTGATGAGAACATACTAATATCTCATAAATAACAACATCATATAAGTTTATGAAATGTAATGTTTTCTCAGCAAAATATGAAGTTATTCACCATGTTAATAAAGTTATTCAGACCTTACCAGTATCATACTTAATAATCATTTCTACATGATTTCAAATAAGCTAAATTACCCCATAAGTACACTCAATAAACTCAAGCAAAATACTCTAATCTAAAATTATAAGAATACATTTTGTGTCCTAGATACAAAGGCTCACCAATGGCATAAGTTTCTTGAAGCCTTCTCAACTAAGTGATACAGTCATTTTCCATTATCATTTAATGTGGCACTTATTAAAATATTTAATTACAAGTTCAAATGAACTAAAACTTCACATTCGTTTAAAGCTAGTACATAAAATTTTTATTAAACAATAACTGATTAACATTTTACAGAAAATTGTAACCATTATAACTAAAGTAATTCCATTATAACCTCAACTAGAAAGAGAATAAATATAATTTTATAGAGGTTTCTGTTGTACTTGACGTTTCCTTTTTCCTTATAATACACACTTAAACTTAAACCTCAAATTCATCTTGCTTGTAAGAAGCTTTATGAGTAAATTATTTTATCAAGTTTAGCCTGGTAAACTAAAACTTTGTTTATTATTAAATCCATAGAAACAATTTGAATATTTTATAATTAGTATGGAAACAAAAATACCAACTTAGAATAACTTAATAAATTAAAATGCACATTTGAGTAAATATATCCAATTATTGTATTAGATTATATAGTATAAAATGTTCAACTTGTTTTAGAACTATAAAAAAGTGCTGATATATATATATATATATATATGTAAATTACTGGCAATCCCCGGTCCTTAAATTTATCGAAGGTCATGACCTTATCGTTAGAGTTCACGATTAAAAACTGCTTTTTCTCATTTTTTGGTGTAAGAAAACAGATAACTAACCTCTATCTTGAAAACACTGACTATTAATAATAATTATTATTATTAATGTGGTGCAACGTACCATTCTGAAATTTGTTCTGGTAATGCATCCAATATCACGTGCGTCTTTCTGCCGTGGTATTGGTGCCACATGAACCATCAAGGTAAGACGGCAATAGAGCATCATTAGTTCCTTACATAGATTTTAACTTCGCCTTACAATGTTAACAAAAAAGATTCAATGTGATTAGCGTGCACTCATGTTACAGGTTCACGATATCAATTTGTGTGGTTCACTGTTTCATGAACGTCACAATTTGTTCATGAACAGTTTGTTAGAATGTGTGCAGTCTTGTTATTGGTAATTTCACAACATTATTAAATGAGACCTGGATAACCGGAGATTGCCAAATTACTGTCAATTTATTCAATTTAACTAAATTTTACATTTGAGAGAAAAAATTTTCCAATTATAAATTTATTTAAAATCCTAACTAAACTAAACTAACGTGGCAGGGGTTCAGTTTAGAGAGAGAGAAATCAGAAGAGTTCTCTCTCCAACTGGGGTGTTCAGGAACTTTGTGGTTCCTCTTCGTCCCCTTTCGTGGATAGTTATTAAGATTAAAAGGTGGTTTATATATATATATATATATATTGCAATTATTATTCTTGACTATTTGGGTGGAGGATGTCTTTTCTAAATGTTGTCTTGGATGGAGGCAAAGGCAGCAGCGGAAAGGAAGCCCGGGAACTGTCCCGAAAGGAAGAGGTTGAGCAGGTGTGAACATGAATATTGTTCAAATCCAGATCAAAAGTAAAACAAAACAATTCAATTCAAACGGCACAATTCAGGGTCTGGCAAAAAAGATGCCTGGGCTGGGATCTATAAATCCAATGCCTAAAGATTTTGGTGTGGGGGAAACGGGAGGGCCCCGAGAAAACCCACTTTCACAGGACAGGCGCCGAAAGTTTTGCCTGTCGTGTGCCCTGTGTCTGAAAAGAAAGGAAAAAAAAAAAAAGAATTCGTGTTAGTGACGTTGATTGTATTTGTTTAGATTTTTTGTTAAGTAGAAAGTGATTCTTGAAATATGTTGTACGGTGAAATGTATTTTGTTGGTGCACTTGATAATTTATGTAGTGATGCCGTTAGTTTGTTTCTTTTCTCTGCTTTAAGATAATATTTGAGAGAGAGTTCTGTTATTCTATCTCTTATCGTTGGTAAATTACTAATTTGGTGTAGATATTTTGTTGGCGTAAATGACGGTAGGCCAAATGCGGATTTTAATATTCTGTTTTGCTGTATTTGGATTTTCTGGAGAGTGTTATTTGACATGTTGTATGTTACTTGACATCCGTACTCAATTAGAGGGCGGATGTAAGCCTTGTATATTTGTATAATGGTGTTCGGTGCACATTTCGATTGTTTGCCGGTTATGGTCTTTAGATATGAAGTCCTTTTTCTGATGGATGAGTGTATATTGTTTATATGTTTTTTCCATGTTAGTTTTGTGTCGAAAGTGACGCCAAGGAATGTGATGTTTTTACTCATGTTAATGGTTGTGTTTCCAAGTGATAATTTTATTTTTTCTAGATTTTTTCTTTGCTTCTTAAGTTTCCTATAGAAAGTAATTGCTTGTGTTTTTGTTGGGTTTAACACGACTCTCCACTTGTTTCTCCATGTTGTGACGTTGTTTAATGATTCTTGTACGCGGGACATGGCCATTACTGGGTTTCTGGAGGTGCTCCAGATTGCGATGTCGTCTGCGTATTGTGAATTGTGTGTGTATCTTAGATTTGGAAAAGGTATGTCACTGACGAAAATTATGTAAAGGAGTGGAGAGAGGACTGATCCTTGGGGTACTCCTGCCGTTATATTAAATAATTTTAATATAGTTTTGTTGACTTTTACTTGTGCTGTTCTATTTGTTAAGAAATTTGAGATCCATTTGACTATCGTGAGATTTATTTGTAGGTGATTTAGTTTATATATGATGGCGTTGTGCCATACGCTGTCGAATGCTTTTTTGACATATAGGAATACCCCAATGGTTACTTGATTGTTGTTGTAAGCTTTGTAGATTTATTCGGTGAGTCGCGTGAGGTGATCTGTTGTTTGTCTATTTTTTTCTGGAGGCATTTTGAAATTCTGGGAGGATGTTGTTTGATTCACAAAAATGTAGGAGACGGTTGGAGATAATTCTCTCCATCAGTTTGCCAAGGCAGCTTAGCAGACTGATGGGGCGGAAATTGTCTGGATTTGTAAAATCCTAAAATACTTACACACACTATTTATTCTACAGGCCTTGAAACATTATACTTTTTGACACTGCACCTCATTTCATTTTGTGATATTTTACTTTGTACAAGATATATTAACTGGAAGAGTGAATATAGTATATAATGTATAGAGAATCCAACAACTTAAAAAGATCCGTCGTGATAAAAAAAACCTTTACTAACAGTAATAATTCAGGTAACCATAATTGTGTAAGATACTAATTTCGATGTTGGTTGTACTGATAATTACGCTAAACAGTAAAATACACCAGATAAAATTAACAAGATTAAATTTTGAAAAAATCACATAATATGATAAAAGAGTTAAGCTTATTGCTATTACAACGTCAGATAATCGACACTGCGAATAATGGTCTCATTTTTTATTAGTTTAATTTTAAATATAAATTGTTTGTTTGTTATGAAGCACAAAGCTACACAATGAGCTATTTGTGCTCGGCCCCCCACGGGTATCGAAACCCGGTCTTTAGTGTGTAACTCCGCAGACATACCACTGGGCTACTGGGGGACTCAAATATAAATGTCCTCTCTCTCACTGTGTGTGTGTGACACCAAAAAGGAATGAACTGTAGAAAACGCACATACAGCAAAAGGTCTTTGGTTTGGTTTGAATTTTGCGCAGAGCCACACGAGAGCTATTTGCGTTAGCCGTCACTAATTTAGCAGTGTAAGACTAGAAGGAAGGCAGATAGTCATCATCACCCACCGCCAACTCTTGGGAAACTATTTACCAACGAATAATGGGATTTATCATCACATTATAACTCTCCCATGGCTGAAAGGGCGAGCATGTTTGGTGTGACGGGGATTCTAAACCTAGACCCTCAGATTAATAGTATCAGATGCCTTAACCATCTGGCTAAGTCGAGCCAATCCTAAACTGTGAGTGATTGATATAAAATTTATCAAAATTAATCTTTGCCAGCTTAATTAGTATTACATGTAATAACAATTGTTGTTTATTTGATTTTACACTATAAACAGTGTCTCAACCATACTGCGTTTCTTGTATCCTAGGCGGCCTCATGTAGTCAAATATTAGGTAAATGGCCTCATCAGCATTGAGTACAACAGACCTCGTATAATACACTTGACATATAATTATATATTATCTTTAATTTTCACTCATATTTTTTAGAACTGCTAATGCAGCCTTATCCTGTTGATACTGTGGGTTGTTTCCCACGTTCCGGGAACATTAAATGAAACTAGCTTGCTGGTACACTAGTTTTTCTGACAGATAAGTAAAAAATAAATTAAAATAAATAAATAAACGACTGGTGTTAAAATAAATCAATACTATTGTGTTTTTAATAATTATACTAATTCTGATTTCTAAATGATTCAAATCAAATTACACTTCATCGGCTTAATCTAGCTCATCTATAAAAATATTCGTACAATTTCATAATACAAACATCATCTCAATCATTAGTGTTTGATGAGTACCCCCGCTGGCACAGCGGTATGTCTCCAGATTTACAACTCTAAAATCAGGGGTTCGATTCCCCTCGGTAGGCTGAACAGATAGCCCGAGGTGGCTTTCCTATAAAAAAAATACTGTTTGATGAAAAAAAAGGCAGTTATTGAGTTGCTGTAATCAAATTTGACCGTCACTTTCAAATTCACCCATGTCCACAATGTGCAATGTGGTAAGGCACAAATCAGGCAACCTGGGATTCATAGTCTGTCACGTTTAGCACTGACAAACATTGATGATTCTCAACTTTGAATAAAATGCACAGCAAAATATGAATTTCCAACTGTAGTATTTATTTATTCAATACGGTATTTTTTTACAAACATTTATCGATAATATATCTTTCATAATTAATATTTTCTGAGTGTTTTGAGAAATTGGCACTTCAGTTTATTAAGAAATAATATTAAAAGTTGATTCCTTGTTATTTTTCAAGTTTTTTAATTGGAAAAAATTAGTTCTTCGTGTTTCGCTGAGCGAAAAGTTACACAATGGCCTATTTGTGCTCTGCCCACTGCGGGTATCAATAGTACTTTATATGTTTCTAGAATTTACGCTAAATCATATAGTTGCTGTTTGTCATTAAGCACAAAGATATACAAAGGGCTATCTGTACTCTTCTCACTACAGGTATCGAAACCCGGTTACTAGCAGTACAAGTCCTCAGACTTACAACTGCGCTACTGGGGGATCGCTTAACCATCGGGAATCTGTTAAAAATCCCGAGTAGATTTTTTCATTGAACACAGTGCAGACGGCCTATTGTACAGCTTTGCAGTTAAAACAAACAAAATTTGATCAAAATATTTAAAAAAGTTAATTTCAAAATAAGTAATTGTTGGTTCATAAACTTTAAAAAATCAAATTTTGTTTATATCTGGCGCAATATAAAACAAGAATAACATATAAAAGAAAATTGGTTATAAATTGTGACTTACAAGAAGAATGTTGCATTTGAAGTGTTGCTTCATATGTATATATCAGGTCCATGGTGAGCGAAAGGTAAATCTAAGAAATTATAATGCTAATAATCAGGTCGTAAATAGCCAATTGTGTCGCTTTGCACTTAACAAAATAAACACAGATGTATCATTCAAAGGCATTTGGATATATCGAAATGTCTGAATTGATATAATTTGCATAAAATACACAAAAGCTACTTAACTGACTTACCACTATCGGGTGCAATGTCAATTTGACTACAGTCCTTTCTGTACGTCTTTAACTCGCATTTATAGAGGGCGCCCGAGTGATTCCTCCCTGCTTGATGATTCTGTGCTAGAGGTGCTCCTACAAGTAATCTAAAGAATGGCACAGCAACTATACAACACGCCAATAAACACATTAATAGTTCACGTCTCTTTTAAAAGATTTAGAACACAACAAAGTTTTAAAAACATAACACGACACAATTTAAGTTAGCCATGCGCATTGTCACTTTTCGGTAACTCCTTGACTGACAATGAAATATGTTGACTTTATTCGTTTCTCTTACAAAGTTTCGGACGCAACGATTAATAAGTTTTGTTATATCCTGGTTTGTTGCTAAGCGGTTTTTTTTTTATTACGTGTTGAATAAACTGTAAATTACAGCCCCTATAGCTACAAAAATAATTTATTTTTTCAATAACGTTTCTAAAGGCTACGTTTACTAGCAGACCGAAGTTCAGAAGCAATAACATAAATTCTGATAACTAATGTATTCCTAACTTAATATAAACTTCTATAACTTTCTTGTTGTTTGATTGATTTATAACAAACAAGCTGATTAACTCACTGAATCATAGACAAATGGACGCAGTAATGCTTGTTGTCAAATTCACTAACTGACAGACAGTGAACTAAATCACTTATTACTCAATAATTAATTGATTATTTTGCTTATATTTTACTGTTGCCTCTTATATCTGCATACTACATGAAGTGTCCTGATTCTAACGAGACCTTAACTTTCATGAGCTTTTTAAAACATGCGTCATAATGACATCACAACCCTACTTCTATCAAATAAACATATAAATGAAAATATTAGAAGCATATCTTACAACAGAAACAGCGCCCCTTCTCAAACTGCAAAACGAATTGAAAATTTGTAACACTCAAAAGAAACAGTAAAACAAACTAATCAGTGATCAGGTCTTTTCGGTGGTTTTCTTTTTCGAAGATAAAATCATGTAATGATATGCCCTTTTGTTTCCTGTCGTCATGTGCTGTCCTGTCTAAAGAGCTTTCTCCATAATTAGGTGACTCTGGAAGAAAACTCGATAAGAACTTTGGGCTTTTCAGCAAGTTGACTTTTCACTGGCAAATTTTTCATAAAAGTTATACAGCTTACCCTTTTCTCAACAACATACTTACAAAGATTATTACGGTGAAAGACTTTTGTCTTGGATTGTTTGCCCTTCTATATCATTATAACTACAATAATGATTCTTTTCAGTACAGCATATGTTTCCACCCCCCACGGTCAGTCCCACTATTCCTTTGTAAAAAAGTAGCCCAAAAGTTGGTGATGGATGGTGATGACTAGCTGACTTCCCTCTAATCTTACACTGCTAAATTAGGGACGGCTTACGCAGATAGCCTTCGCGTAGCATTGTATGAAATTCACAGATAAACAAATTCGGAGATCGGTCAGCTAAAGGCATTTATGCAAATTAATCCAAATCCACATACAAGGTTGGATGAGGTGTAAGTATTGTGCATCGAATAAAACATAAGAAGCTAATAATGCTTTATGTTTGTGCTGCCAACAAACAAGAGTAGAAGATATCGGACAGGTATGTGAGTTCAACTGTTATAATATATATATTTCATTCTTTATTGAACAATATGTCAGCAAATACACCGTTGTGCCACTGGTAGACAGCCTATTTAAAAAAAAATCGATAGTTTGAGTGCCACTGCATAAATGCTTTCTGACGAAATAATGGAACTCATGTCCATTTGTAAAATGCAGCTCATATAAGTTCAAGTGCTCAGTACTGGTGAGTACCGAGAGAGAATTTCACCTTTAGATACTATTCTATAATTTTGAGTATTTGATATAAGTTGTTGTCTTGAATTAAGCACAAAGCTACACAATGGGCAATCTGTGCTCTGCCCACCACGGGTATCGAAACACGCATTTTAGCGTGTAAGTCCGCAGACATACCGCTGAGCCACTGGGGGGCAATTGATATAAGTATGTCTATTTCAAATTATAAAGCGCGAGGTATGAAACCAAAAATAAGACAGGTTAAAAAAAGGTTATCTTTTAAACAGAACAAAAATCGTGTATGCTTTCTACTGATGCATCCTTAACTGATAGACCCGGCATGGCCAGGTGGTTCAGGCGTTCAACTCATAATCCGAGGGTCGCGGGTTCGAATCCTCGACACACCAAACATGCTCGCACTTTCAGCCATGAGGACGTTATAAGGTGACGGTCAGTCCCACTATTCGTTGGTAGCTCAATAGTTGGCGGTGGGCGGTGATGACTAGCGCAGTTATCCCTCGAGTAGCTTTGCGCGAAATTCAAAATAAACCAAACAAATCTTATCTAATAATCTAGTACTTCAGGATTTAAAGGAGCATGTTGTAAACCGAAAATATTCTGTAAATATTTTATCAAGTGATCTTTTTCCATATACATATACATCTTAGAAAAACATTTCTATGCTGTTTAACTTACCCACTGAGAACTAAAGTTATAATGATCCCATAGTAAACAGAAAGAAAAATCATAATAATTCAGTAAAAATGTATTTACTCAACGTTTCGTTTTACAGCTTCGTCAGTGTTGCTTAATAAAAATTCGAAGTTTAGTTGGTTTGTTTTGAATTTCGCGCATAGCTACAGAAGGGTTATCTGCGCTAGTCTTCCCTAATTTAACAGTGTATGACTAGGGGAAAGGCAACTAGTCATCACCACCCATCGGCAACTCTTGGGCTACTCTATTACCAACGAATAGTGGGATTGAACGTTACATTATAACACTCCCACGACTGAAAGGAAGAACATGTTTGGTGTGACGGGGATGGGAACCCGCGAACCCTCGGATTACGAATCGAGTTCCTTTACCATCTAACCATGCCAGGCCGTATAAATTTTAATTGACAGCAATAGGTTTAAAATGACATTTCTATTGTGTATGTAAGGCAATCTATCGTCTTTTCTAACTTTGAATCACTGACCACACACAGTATTCATGCTAAGAAATTGACTATCACTCCTATCACACATACACAGTTTTAAATTGCAAGGAATATTTTGTGGTACCAGGTGAATTTTAACTTGGCTAATCAGATTCGAAATCCTGAGCTCTAACACAGGGCTATTCAGGGATCCATTAAGAATGGTCTAATTATAAAAATGTGTGTGCGTGTTTTTTCATAGCAAAGCTTCATCGGGCTATCTGCTGAGTCAGCCGAGAGGAATCGAGCCCCTGATTTTAGCGTTGTAAATCTGTAGACTTACATCTGTACCAATGGAGATCTTATAAAAGCGACTCGCTAAGTAAATATAGCATTTACTCTTGGAGTTGCAAAGACATGATACTTAGAATGTTATAGTTATAAACAGTGAGTAAATACAGCATTTTTTCGGTTCTACGACATTCTGCTACTGTCATTTGGTTGTCTCAACATTTTTATACCGCAATAAATCACTACCGGCAAAGGGATGCAGTAGTTGATTTTTTATTTATTTTAAGAATTTTGCATGTACATAAATTATATTATTTGAATGTGAAAGAAGCCATTATCATGTCAAAAAAATGAGCACGAAAATTACACCATAAAACCCGTTCCAAAAAAAACAAATAATAATGTACGTAGTAACTTTGTTTATTTGTTTGTTTGTTTTTGAATTTCGCACAAAGCTACTCGAGGGCTATCTGTGCTAACCGTCCCTAATTTAGCAGTGTAAGACTAGAAGGAAGGCAGCTAGTCATCACCACCCACCGCTAACTCTTGGGATACTCTTTTACCAACGAATAGTGGGATTGCCCCTCACATTATAACGCCCCCACGGCTGGGAGGGCAAGCATGTTTGGCGCGACGCGGATGCGAACACGTAGTAGTTACGCAGTTATGTTTTTATTATTATCAGTATCTTATTCATTTAATTTATTATTATGTTCTTTCAAGTACGTACTCAATCACTTTATTGTTCAGTTTTATTTTAAAACAAGTTTACTGTGATAGATTATTTGTTTACTGTTTTGAGAACATAATTATTTGCCAGAAGTTTGTTTGTTTGTCTTTAATTTCGCGGAAAGCCACACGAGGGCTATCTGCGCTAGCCATCCCTAATTTAACAGTGTAAGACTAGGGGGAAGGCAGCTAGTCATCACCGCCCACCGCCAACTCTTGGGCAACTCTTTTACCAACGAATAGTAGGACTGACCATCACATTATAACGCTCCTACGGCTGAAAGGGCGAGCATGTTTGGTGCGACAGAGGTTCGAACCCATGACCCATAGATTACGAGTCGACACCTTAATCCATCTGTCCATTTGCCAGCAGTAAAATATAAGGGCGTGAAGATACAGTGTCACGATGTGACGTCGTGATTGTATTGTATCGATATATCGTTCGTTATGATACAATTTACGTATCTTCACGAAATTTGGTAATGTTTCAGTAAACTTTATAAGTTTTTGTTCAGAAAAATAGAATTTTTAATGACATATTTTACTAAAAAATAATAATTCAATAAAGGAAAATGAGTATTGAGTACTATATGTTGTCTTTTTTTCTTTTATCAAAATTATTACATGCAAAGTAATATAAATTAACATTAAAAATAGACAGATATTAACTTTTTTATTTCAATTCTCTTTCCAGCTGCCATTAAGTTCAGCACTTGATAATTTGAAAAAAAAACAAAAAACACTGTAAAGTGTGAAGTATTTATACAAGACAATGTTAGTAATACAGATAATAAATTACGGACAAAACTGTGAAATTTTGTCACAATTTTGTTTGTTTGTTTTGGAATTTCGCACAAAGCTACTTGATGGCTATCTGTGCCAGCCGTCCCTAATTTAGCAGTGTAAGACTAGAGGGAAGGCAGCTAGTCATCACCACCAACCGCCAACTTTTGGACCACACTTTTACCAACGAATAGTGGGACTGATCGTAACTTTATAACGCCCCCACGGCTAAAAGGGCGGACATGTTTGGCGCGATGGGGATGCGAACCCGCGACCCGCAGATTACGAGTCGCATACCTTAACACGCTTGACCATGCCGGGCCATTTTGTAACAAACCTTTGGTAAAAATAAAATACTATATTCAGATACGTATTGTATGAACTATGATGGGATACACATCCTAAGTAAAATGTAATAGCTACTGTTTACTACGGCAGCAAAATGTCGAGCAAGTCATATCTTGGCAGAAAAGTGTGAAATTTCTTTGTTCGTGGAATTGTAATATCATTTTGATATAGTTTAAATTGGTTTTGTACTGTAACATCACATAAACTTTAACATTCAAGCACGCACGAAGAACTAATTAGTACCTGATAAACTTATGGCGGACCACCAGCCCATGTATGAAAATCTGTACATGAACTTGGTAAATAAAATTGGTTGTTGTTTAGAATTAAGCACAAAGCAACACAAAGGGCTATCAATAAAATTGGAGTGGTTGCTGATTGAAAAACAAGCACTTTTTATAAGTGTCAGAAGTGTTTTGTAAACACGACATTCGCGCTATAATTATAATTAATATTTTTACAAAAGCAAACATATAAAAAAAGGTAAAGATAAGCATTTGTCGTTTCTCTCTTCGCCGGTATTTAGGCCAATTTTTACGAAAATGAAATCAAATTTAAACTTTAAAAGTGCGGTAAATACACCGTAATATATCGATTCTGTCGAATTCCAAATTTATGTTGGTATTTATGAACTAAAAATTGAAATACGTTTTGTATTAGACCGGAAACAAATAAACTATAGAATTATAATAGATATAAATAAGTAATTTGTGAAGAAACAACATCTCTGCTGAACACCCATTGAAAGCATGGTATACTTAGTATCATATACAACTTAAAATTACACTGCACACAGTTTCTAAAAATATATTGATTATACGGAAACACGTTATTAGAGATCCTATTATTTGTTTTGCCTTAAATGGACATCTCTGTATATTTTTAATACTTCAAATGAAAAAATTAAAACTTTCATTTTTTTCTTGTAAAGCGCAAAGCTACATAACGGATTATCTACCATATGCCTGTAACAAAAGCCCCGAAACCAGGATTTTAGCGTTATAAACCTACAGAGTTGCCGCTGAGCGACTGGGAGAGGGTTTGTTTGTTTTTCTAATTTCGCGCAAAGCTACACAAGCGCAATCTGCGTTAGCCGTCCCTAATTTAGCAGTGTAAGATTAGTGAAAAGGCAGCGAGTCAACACCACCCAGACTATTATATGCAAAAACGGCTCGGTTCACTGACGATGACCGATGAAGGTCGAAGCGTTGTTCGCTCTTCTATTTGAAATATTTTCTCAACCCAAACGAGCCGTTTTTGCATGTAAAATTCTCAACAAGCGGGTTTCTCAACATCACTGACCACCCAGACTAGTTAAACCCGGATGTTTTTCTGACATCATGAGTATTACTTTAAAATAATACGATTCATACTCGAGCATTACAGAGTTAATGTTCTGTTCTGTATCATATACAAAAATAACAGAAAGATATATTTTACACTAAATAATCCACATCATCAGAATAACGCTTATTTGGTTGCAACCTTAAATACCAAGTTAAAATCTCAATATTTTGCACTGTGTGTATATCATTACAACCTTCGGAAAAATCAACTTTACGACTAGTGCTGTTAATTATGAACGCTTACACTTTCACAGGTATATAACTGATTAAATTAATGATTTCTAAACTTATTTTTCAGCAGAACACAATGAGATGTGTATGCTGTGCTGTCGCTTCCTTTCAGTAATCATACAACTTTTACACGCACTACCTAAGGGTGCCTACAGACCACAAATTGAAAACTGCCGGTTTTGTTTATCGTCAATTTACGTGATGCTTACACTCCTGGAGAGTCAAAGCAGGTGGCCTAAATCGGATATGTATATGTTGCAAAGGTGAAATTCAAATCCATGTCTTTACAAATCACTTATATGCATCTGTCTGTGTGAACGGTTGTGTATATTTATTTTATAATTTGTTTCATTTCTTCATTTACCACCACTCCTTACTCTTACCACCACAGTTTCAACAGCTTCTGTTTCGTTACAGATTTTCCACTATAAGATACAAACAAATACTCTGTACCGTCCAACAATGTTTCAAGGTTACATGGTCAGAAACAGCTGCATGAGATATTGGACAGCGGTCACTTATTTTAACAGTAAACAACTCACAAATCTATATATTTAACTGAATAAAATTCCATCTACATACTTTAAGAAGCACTGTTATTTAGTAGCATTATTGCAATAATTTCTTAGTAGTACTCTGACCGCCAATATATAATTTGTTGGCCTTGAGGAGAAGATATTTCAAACATTCCTAAAAGAGAAGTTATCCTTGTTGTGGCCTAATGAAAGATATGCTTTTTCAAATTTGATTCTTGAATAGTAAAAGCTACAACACTTTGTTAAAATAAGAAACTCGCAAAGCCTTTACAGGGAAAAATAACGAAAGACTCATTATTTTTATCGCTTGTTATCTATAGTAAAAAAAATTAAGCCTTCTTTAAAAATTGTTTATTACTATTGGTTTGTTGATGTATAATGATCAACTAATGGAGCTTTTTAATAACGTTGCCGGAATTACTTCCATGTGTATAAAGATATAAAAAAAATGCGGATGTGAATTGTTGATGAACTACCCAAGATCCACTGAAGGCAGAATATTACCATGGGAACTGTAAACAACCTCTGACGTCATCCTTCTTCAGAATTTTTTTTTTCCCCTTACTGTTCTTAAATAAGCTTATAATACCACGTTCACTGTGTCTGAGCAGGGATGATGTTCTATTAAATGAAAAAGAAACCGAAAACCGGCACTTACACAGATGTAAATCATAGAAAGATCACCAGATAAAGCAACAGCAGTGGAATTACATACATCACTTCACATAAAATAAACATATAGAAAACTAGTTAGGTAACACAATTATTTTACATTGTAAAAATATCAAAAACATATGAGCACATTAAATAAATGCGTGTATGTGCGTATTGCTTAACAAATTAAAAAACAATACAAGAGGGTTGATATTAAACATAACTACTATCTAGACAGTAGAAAGTTTTGAGCTTGTTTCATGTACTGCTCCGCTGGTTACTGAGGTATGCTATATGTCGCAAAACAGAGGCATTATAAGACTTCGGCAGATTTTGTTTGCTTTTTAATTTCGCACAAAGCTACTCGATGGTTATCTGTGCTAGCCGTCTCTAATTTAACAGTGTAAGACTAGAGGGAAGACAGCTAGTCATCACCACCCACCGCCAACTCTTGGGCTACTCTTTTACCAACGAATAGTGGGACTGACCGTCACATTATAACGTCCCCACAGCTGAAAGGGCGAGCATGTTTGATTAGAACGAAATTCGAACCCGCGACCCTCGGATTACGAGTCGAACGCCTTAACCCACCTGGCCATGCCGGACCCACCAATACTGGAGCTAAAGTTTTACATCATTATTGTACAATATCTGGCTTGGCCCATGAAATCGATAAGATGACAAATCACATCCTGTGGAATGGCTGTCCACTCAGCCTGCAAAGCTGCTGCAAGCTGAGGTGGAGTCTGCGGTTGAGGTTGTCGCCGTCGCAGACGTCGGTCCAACTCGTCCCAAAGATGTTCGATGAGGTGTAAATCTGGTGATCTGGAAGGCCAGGGAAGAACGTTGATGCTGTGGTGTCTCAAGAAAACAGTAGTCAGTCGGGCTGTGTGAGGACGGGCGTTGTCATGTTGAAAAACGTCGTTGACGTTCACCATGATTGGTTGCACATGGGGCCTAAGAATCTCGTCGACGTATTGTTGAGCCATAAGATTCCCTCGAATGTGCAAAAGGTCTGTTCTGGCATTGTAGGCGATGGCAGCCCACATCATGACGCTGCCACCACCAAATCTGTCAACATCCTGTACACGAGGTCTGCCAGATCGTGGACGGTCACGAGTTGATCCATGTTGCTGGTGACGATTCCATAGCCTTGTCATGGTGCTTGGGTGTACATTCACAGCTCTGGCAACACCTGATTGAGATTCGCCTGCTTCCAATCGATCAATGACATTGTTGCATTGTGCTTCAGTCAGTCTTGGCGTAACTGTATTGCGTGTCAGTGGTTTAACACTGAGCTATGGAAAACGAGAACCCATCACTTTTATAGGGATTTTGCACATGTTGCACTTGCAGAACATGCAGATCAAACAAATTTATTGGTCACACGCACGCGTTTTGGCGTCTGACAATCAGTGCCTTAACACGTGTAATATCACATACTCTGAGCTTGTAACGTTAATACATATATTTATCTTTAAAATAAAAAAAATATCCCTTTTGCGTTTCTTGTTTTGAAGAGTATATATATGTCTATTTTCAATTTAGTAAATATATTAACAGTCTGTTTCCTCAGATGTTCATCAAGCATAATAAACTTCATTATTATTTCAGACATTACTTAGATAGTCCATTTTTATATGAAAATAATAATATTAATCCTATATTTCTACTGCAATATTATTAATTATCGTGCATAATTTCCTATTTATATTTTATGGCCACAGAAAGCTTGGTTGTTAGAGTACTCGAGTCGCTATCTGCAGGCCGCGGGTTCGAATCTTTGTCACCGAATATGCCCTGCCATGGAGGCGTTATAAAGTAACGGCCAATCCTACTATTTTGGTAAAAGAGTATTTTAAGCGTTGTTAGTGGGCGATATTGACTACTGCTTTTCCTCTAATCTATCACTGTTAAATTATTGGCGACTAGCGCAGATAGATCCTTGTGTAGCTTTGCGCAAAATTAAAAACAAAACAAAATATATATCTTTAGTATATATGTTACAAATATCTGTACTACATCTAAGGCGTACGGCCAATCATTCAGCTCTGCGCAACCTGTACGTTTTTATTGTACACGATTACTTCAGCAAAATAGCAATAAAACTATATAAAATAATACTATGATTTTGGATTATATTACCGCAGACATTTTCACTTTAAAATTATGTCATTTGTACTTTTATATAAATCGTATAATTTTACATGGTTTTTGTTACTATCGCTGAAGCGATCACGTGTTTGTCAGTGAGCACATTTACGATAAGAATGTTGTATTTTTAAATCATACATGGCCCGGCATGGCCAGGCGTATTAAGGCGTGCGACTGGTAATGTGAGGATCGCGGATTCGCATCCCGTGGCGCCAAACATGCTCGCCCTTTCAGCCGTTAGGCGTTATAATTATACGGTCAATCCCACTATTCGTTGGTAAAAAGAGTAGTCCAAGAGCTGGCGGTGGATGGTGATACCTAGCTACCTTCCCTCTAGTCTGCTAAATTGGGGACGGCTAGCACAGATAGCCCTCGAGTAGCTTTGTGCGAAATTCAAAAACAAACAAACAAACAAAGCATATTTATATATATAATCCTATTTACATTAGATAGCATATTAAAAATAAATATATGTATGTATATATATATATTTTTTTAATATGCTATCTAATGTAAATAGGATTCTTTTACTAGTATTACTTCTTCTGCTATTATACGTTTGAAGCTTTTGGCCCAAACCTGGACACAAACTCTTCCTTCCAATAATCCTTTCAAGGTTCACACAGTGATAATGTCCAATTCACTTTGACTTAGGTATCATCTGTCAATTACGGATAATTCCCCATTCGCTCTACTTTCACACTTTCAGTTAACTTGTGTGATCTTCGTATAATTTTTTTTCCTTTTTCTCTGAGTCTGCATGCTGTTTCATTAACGATATCATTTGAAGAACATTACCAGGCTGTCTAAAGGTTTTCATTTACCAGTTAGGTACTGAACTCTTTATTTGAAAGATATGTCACTGAGGCCTAGAATAAAGGTCGTTATCAGATGAATCTTCAAAACTCTCAAATGTTCCACACATATTTTTTGGATAAAATTCTTGTCTCCATTCTTGTGATCAGGTACTATCGGGATCCTGATGTGAATTTCACTGTTATTGGTCAATCAGTATGAACTAAATCATCCAGTTTTGGCTATTGACGATTCTCCAACAGTTGCTGCTTATACAGTAACATCTTTAACTACTGACTCTTCTGTTTCATCACTCAATATCTTTACTATTCGTACGTCTATCTCATTACCCTGGCTCTGTTTATTTCCATCCACATCAATGTGTTTAACTTTATGTTATTTACCTTGACCTACTCAGTAATTTGATATTTTGTAGTAGAAAACATCTATATCTTTGTTTGATCGTATAAGAACGATTCCACTTTTTGTGTTAACGTTGCGTCTTAGGATTTTTCTCAAGTTCTTAATGGGTGAAAATTAGCTGTGGTTGCTTTAAGTAACCTAAAAGTTGGCAGTGGGCACTGTTGACTAAGAAAACTTAACATATTATACTAAAATCTAAATTTAAAAAATGATACTCCGGAATAATGTATTAAGCTTTCTTAGATAAGCTTCGGCTTCTATAATTATTTATATTTATACTTATCAGAGTAATGATAATATTTTTATTAAGGTTATTTTTACAATAAAATTGATCTTCTGACTCTATAATCTTTAAGATGCCTTCGTAAAGTAACGTATGACGTTCGTGTCATAAAATACTTACAAGTTTTACTGCAACGAGGAGATCACAGTCAGGTGGTTAAGGCACTCGAGTTATAATCCGAGGGTCACGGGTTCGAATCCCTGTCATACCAAACATGCTCACCTTATAATGTGGCGGTCAATCCCACTATTCATTGGTAAAAGAGGAGACCAAAAGCTGGTCATTACCACCCACCTTTCCTCTAGTCTTACACTACTAAATTAGGGATGGCTAGCGCAGATAGCCCTCGTGTAGCTTTAAGCGAAATTCAAAACAAACCAAATTAATCTACTGAAGCGCTAACCTCTTTGAGGTTCATTTTTCTTTCGTGATTTACAGTGTTTTATCAAACATCAAAAAATTTTCTTGTGGAAGCTATGTAAAATCAGCTAAATGTTCGTAGTATCTAATTAAAACCATCAACTTTTTATCATAATACGTATTGGTGAGAACGAAATTAATAAAGATAAGTCGAGTACGTGTTTTTTTTATACTTGCACGTTCTCATTTTGCGTTAAAAAAAATATGAAAGTTATTACCATGTGGGTAAAGCCAGTTACCAAGTAATCAACACATATATTAAATTCTCACTTTAATCACTCTTGTAACAACGTGTAAGTTTATGGCCTGGCAGTTTATAAGTCATTTACAATCAGTATATACGTGTATGTTAATTCACATTTTTGCATAACCCAGAAATTGTTGTTTTGTACACAAATATTGGATGTCAGGTTGAATAAAATGTGCAGACGATGAAAGATTGGTGCCAACATGACTTTGTGTTTCACATTTATAATACAGGGTAGAAAGTCTTTCAAACGTGATCGCCTATGGTATGAAGACGAAAAAAAAAACAGTTTTCTGAGGACTTTAATTACCAGTTGCTTCAGAACCAGTCTTATTAAAGGTTACAATTTCTAACAATTATCAAAATTAATTGCTAAAACTTGGAAAAACTTAAATTTTTCTTCATCAAAAATGTTTAGTAACCTCGTTGTGCGTTTACACGTTCATTACACGCGATGTTAAAACTTGAAATGATCGCACCAGAAATGGAAACGTCGAATCTATTTTTTAACAATTATTTCTTACTTTAAAAGCTGTAACTTGTAATAAAACAATGTTAAATGTTCCAAAATAAATATATCAGTATTTATGTGGTGTTCACGCATACAAAAGAAAAGACGTAATGAAATAAAAATAGTTTTTTCTTTTAAAGTATATTTTATTTGTTTTGAATTTCGCACAAAGCTACACCATGTGCTACCTGTCACCAACCTTCTCCCTTTGTTGTGGTACTCTTTTGCCACCAAATGGTGGGTTCGAACGTGACTTTATAATGTCCCCACAGCTGAAAGAGGGAGCATGTTTGATGTGACAAGGATTCGAACCCGCGACTCTCAGATTACGAACCGAACGCACTCACCATCTGGCCATGCTGAGGCCTTTTGCAGAGTACAATGTATATTACACAGATTTGATAAGTACTAATGCAGAGTAGTTATTTCTAACCATTATATATATACTTCAGTGATAATATGTTATCATCTCACTGAGGGATTAATATTTTACCACAGTTGAAACAGTAACGAAATAGCTGATTTATTTAGAAAACAGTTTATTAAAACAAATAAAAAACAGCATTTGAACTAACTTTAGCTCGTAACGGATAAGGTGGCAATGGAAAAAGCTGTTTCAAAAATTGAAGATTAGTAAATGATGGAAGAAAGAAAAGTTGTGTATAAAAGTATGAAGTACTCCTGGATGATACAAGTTTACTGAAAGTATCGGTTGATTACTTAACCCACTCCTGGATGAGACAAGTTTACTTAAAGTATCAGTTAATTACTTAACCCACTCCTGGATGAGACAAGTTTACTGAAAGTATCGGTTGATTACTTAACCCTCTCCTGGATGATACAAGTTTACTGAAAGTATCGGTTGATTACTTAACCCACTCCTGGATGATACAAGTTTACTGAAAGTATCGGTTAATTACTTAACCCTATCCTGGATGAAACAAGTTTACTGAAAGTATCAGTAAATTACTTAACCCTCTCCTGGATGAGACAAGTTTACTGAAAGCATCAGTTAATTATTTAACCGTCTCCTGGATGAGACAAGTTTACTTAAAGTATCAGTTTATTACTTAACCCTATCCTGGATGATACAAGTTTACCTAAAGTATCGGTTAATTTCTTAACCCACTCCAAACACAATCTATCCCCGTTACACTAAACATGCTTGCCCTTTCAGTCGTGGGAGCGTTATAATATTACGGTCAACCCCATTACTCACTTGTGAAGGAGTAAAGCAAGAGTTGGCGGTGTATGGTGATGACTTGCTGTCTTCCCTCTAGTCTTACATTGCTAAATTAGGGTTGTTGTTTTGAATTAAGCACAACGCTACACAATGGGCTATCTGTGCTCTGCCCACCACGGGTATCGAAACCCGGATTTTAGCGTGTAAGTCCGCAGACATACCGCTGAGCCACTGGGGGGCCGCTAAATTAGGGACGACTAGCGCAGATAGCCCTCGAGTAGCTTTGCGCGACGTTCAAAAAACAAACTACTTCACTTCTGGATGCCTCAAGTTTACTTAACCTTCTCCTAGATGAGATAAATTTATTTAAATTATCAGCTAATTACTTCACTTTTAATAACCAGAGTGAGATATATGTGAGTTTAAGGGTTTTATTAAATGTGTTAAAATTGATTAATAAATAATTTCCTATTTCATTACCATATCACAACAGTGATACACTAAAGTTGTAACTTTTCTCATATTTTCATACTTTAATAATTTTTTAATGTAGGTAAAAAAATCACTTTTCAACCCATGTAATTCACCTTCGTTTATTACATCTGTATGAGTTACTTCGTAATGCGACAAGAAAGTACGGAAATTCAGTGTAAAAGTATTTGTTACAGCTACCCTAAACAACGACAACGTCATCTGGGGTGGTGGAGAAGTATCCCATTGAAACTAGTTTGTTTGTTTGTTTTGAATTTCGTGCAAAGCTACACGAGGGCTATCTGTGTTAGCTGTCTCTAATTTAACAGTGTAAGACTAGAGGGAAGATAATCATCAACACCCTCTGCCAACTCTTGGGCTACTCTTTTACCAACGAATAGTGGGATTGACCGTTACATTATAACGCTCCCGCAGCTGAAAGGGCGAGCATGTTTGGCGCCACTCGGACGCGAACCCACGACCCTCAGATCACAAAGCGCACGCCTTAACGCGCTAGGCCATGCCAAGCCTTTATTGGAATAAATAATTGTATTATGTTCACAGGTGCACAGTTCAACATAAGGTCTTGCGACGTACTTGAATTAGGAAAGACCAAAGTAAGTTAAAGGTCGAAATTGTAAAGATAAGATAAAACTGTGTAGTAGCTAACATTACCTGCTTTTAATGTCAAGTATATGGTGAACTTTGCTTGCTATCATATTCACAGGAAGTAAAAAGTATCCAATGGGGGCTTAAGAGCATACGACACCTGCACACGGTAACTATATAGGATAATGAGGAATGAACCCCACAATATGTGCCATTTATAGTACTTAAATTAGCCATTCATAAAATATACATGGCAGAATGCGGATATTCAACTTGTGACAGCTTTAACATTAATAATAGTTATTAACTTGCCTCCGTCAGGCACATATCTAGTGGAAGATTTGTTTTGTGTTTGAATTTCGTGCAAAGCTACACGAGGGCTGTCTCCCTAATTTAGCAACGTAAGACTAGAGGGAAGGCAGCTAGTCATCACCACCCATCGCCAACTCTTAGGTTACTCTTTTATAAACGTTCTACTATCTATTATGACATTGAATTGTTTGGAACAGAATCACCAACTTAAGAAATATAAATTTAAAAAAAATTAAGGGTTGAAAGTGAATATATGATTTTATGGATCCTATTAAATAATTTAAGAACATTTCCTTTCTCTATATTATCATTTGACTGACTGCAACAACAGAACATTGAAAAAAGAATATTTATAATAATATTTTTTTCTGTAGGTGAAACAATAAAATAATATCTCAGTTAGGTAACTTCTATAAAAAAATCAAGCGATTGATAAACTTAATGTTAAATAAAACACAAATGATGAACCATACACACGACTTCGTATGTGAATATTACACAGAAATGTCTTTATTATAACTCGTGACATTTCACTTGAAGCCCAGTACAATGTAATTAAAGTCAAAGCGTTGGTGAGGTCCTCAACAATTCCTCCGAAAGAATTGTTTCCAGTTCATTTGACAGCCAGTTTTCCAAAAGTATCTCGCGTGTGTTCGACAGAACGGACGTCCGGAGAGTGGAAAAATCACTCCATTCATTCAATACCCGTTTTCTTCAAGGAATGTATTGATTAGTTTAGCACTTTGAGAGTGGGAATTCTCTTCCATTAGTCTGGAATCGGGGAAAATTGCACTAGCCTACAGCAACCCAAAGGTCGTACAATGTGGTCCTTGCACTAAGTAAAAATGGCACCGTTCTATAGGAAGTAGAGACAGATACTTCCTGGCCTGGTTAGGCCAAGTGATTAGGGACGCTTGACTCACAATATGAATGTTGCGCGTTCGAATCCCTTTCCTGCAAAACAAGCTCGCCCTTTCAGCCGTGGGGATCTTACGAAGTGATAGTCAATCCCACTGTTCATTAGTAAAAGAGTAGTTCAAGAGTTGGCGGTTTCGTGATGATGACTAGCTGCCTTATCTCTAGTCTTACACTGTTAGATTAGGGACGGCTAGCGCAGATAGCTTTCGTGTAGCTATGCGTGAACTTCAAACCAAACCGAGATGTCCACCTTCGATTATTCCTTCACTAACAACATATATGATAACAGACATGGATAGAATTATTTGTTATTTCCGAATCAATAAATGACTGTTATTCAATTGTAGAATGAAGTGCGAGTCATCTATTGAAAACTAACACATGTATATATATCGTAAAACTCAATTTATCATAATACATTTGTTATAAAGTATTTCTGCCGAATTATCGAAATACTTTATTAATAATCTGTGCTATCGATGTACTGATACAAGGGAGGACATACAACTGGTAAACAAAAAGCAACTATATATACAGTACGCTCAACAGTTCACACTTTCCACATATGTCTTCAATAATCACACAAGTCGCACAGTAAAAGTGTCATACTAAGTAATTATCTTCATAAAAATCATCATTTTGTTATGAATTACAGAATACAATATATACGTGGTACGTTTTTTTATTGAAGATTCAAATAATGGTAAAATTTTGTACGTATTTATTTTAAAACACTGTGGCTTGACATGGTTGTAACAGGAGTAATTCTAGAGGTCTCTAGGTACTTATGTGTATATGTATATCTTTACTGTGAAGACTGTTTTCAGACTAACTGTTGTAAACCGATAGCAACTGTCACTGACTATCATTCTAGAAAGACTGTCGCACATCGGTATCTACCGTGTGTGAAGGTTGTCCTCTGACAAACTGTCGTAAACCTGTATTCAGGGGTGAATACAGGATTTTTTGGTGGTGGTGGTGACTAAGTAACAGTGACTTAAACCCGACACCAAGTAAACTTTTTCTTGTTACTGCAACGTAAATTTCATGGAACTGATTTAGAAACAAAGAAAAGAAACATATATGACTGTGAACTCTCACTTATTGATTTGATTCTAAAATATCAAGTTACAAGTAATCGTACAACACTATACTGAATTACACAACATGGTGCATGTGACAATGAACTTTCATATATTCCTAAATAACATGATACAAGTAAACATACAGCACTTAGGCCTATAGCAGTGTATTGAATCACGTAAACAACATATTAACATGAACTCTTTAACACTACAGTACATATGACCATGTACTCTTATCCTAATTGAGATGATCAGTACTTTATATTTCTGATTTCCCAATAACCTACACAATTTTGGTATGGCCAGTGGGGGGATGTATCTCCCATTCCCCCTCTATATCCATCCCTGTCAGTATTCACAGCGTGTGAAGGTCGTTTCCATAAAATAACAGTAAACTGTTACCATCAGTTAGTGCAGGTGTTTTATAATCAGTAATTTATGCGTAGCTTCTTGTTCTGATAGACTCTTATTTGACTTTGGTGGAGACTTGTTAAAATGCTAAATCATGTATCCATAGGAAATGCATGATGGTTATAAGAAGTAACTATTCCAGTTCGTATATCAAATATACAGATTATTCATTAAGTTTCCTGTTGTGAAGATCTGTCAATATGACAAATCATCTGGATTGTAAATAATTCGACTTTTTATGTCCGAACTGAATACGGTTCGCTGCACATATTACTCCACACATTGTTAGTCCATTAGATGTGCTC
This sequence comes from Carcinoscorpius rotundicauda, assembly GCA_011833715.1. NCBI lineage: Eukaryota > Metazoa > Arthropoda > Merostomata > Xiphosura > Limulidae > Carcinoscorpius > Carcinoscorpius rotundicauda. The sequence continues at coordinate 35,625,641 of CM022406.1, read as the reverse complement.
TTGGCAATATTTCAAGATGTGGCTGTATGCATTCTTTAGGTATTTGGTATCTCGATCGGCCTTGTGTAGCATATTTTTAATTTGCAGTATACTAACAAGGCATCCAGACTGCAGCTGCACAGATCTTCTTGGAGTAATTGCCATATAGCTACATACCAAAAACAAAAGTTTATTTCAGTCATCTCAGAGTAAGTATCATACAGCTGCAGCCTAAAGTTGGTATTCTGTGCTAATCATCTCAGAGTAAGTATCATACAGCTGCAGCCTAAAGTTGGTAGTCTGTACTAATCATCTCAGAGTAAGTATCACACAGCTGCAGCCTAAACTTGATAGTCTGTACTAATCGTCTCAGAGTAAGTATCACACAGCTGCAGCCTAAAGTTGGTAGTCCGTACTAATCATCTCAGAGTAAGTATCATACAGCTTCAGCCTCAAATTGGTAGTCTGTTTTGATTATCTCGAAGTAAGTACCATACAGCTGCACCCTAAAGTTGGTAGTCTGTTTTAATCATCTCCGAGTAAGTGCCATACAGCTGCACACCAACACTCCAAAGCTGATAATCTGTTTTAATAATCTCGGAGTAAGTTCCTGATAGCTACAGCCCAAAATGGACAGAAGGCCGTCGCTGCTTGTATTGTGGATAAGAGACGGCCTTGTTCACATTATGTGGCAAAGGTGCGGTTTTCAGATTATGCTAAACAGCCTGTTCCGATTGGTTCGTTTCCACTCGTCTGATGTCTCTGCACATGAATGGAGCATTGTAATGTATTCTTTCACATCTAGTCATGATGCAAGTACAAACTGCACCTCTCAACTCAGTTATTTGCTTCAAGATTAGACAAATCAATACATAAATATTGTGTAAAAGGGAGGCTGAAGTAATCTTTAAACGTACAAGTTGGACAACGTTCTTTAACACAAAGCTACAGAATATGATATCCGCGCTGTGTGCACAGTGGAAAATCGAAACTCAGATTTTTACGCTATACGTCCGTAAAAGTACTGCCAACCTATGGGATGTTACGACTTATATAACTATTAAGCGAATTTTCCTTGTTACGGCCAAAAATATTATAAATTTATACTCTATCTTTGAAATGTTTTTTTCCTGTTGATTATAACTACATCCCAGCATTTTTCCATAAATAAAAGTACCTTATGGAGTATAACATATTTGATCAAAAGCAAAACGGGTTCGAGGTGTCAAGTTCTTCCAGAGAGTATAACAATCAGCTGTTAAGTCGTTTTAGTTTCGTATAGATTTTAAGTACAATCAATAGTTAGAGTTATGCATACACAACTTTGATTTTGACTAGTTCCTTCGGTTTCAAGAAAATCAAATTCCAAATATATGTATGAAAAATAATTACAGAATAAACGATACGCCCTATTAAATAATGACTTACATTAAAAGGAACATAAGTCATCCTTCAATCTACCTATATATATGTATATACATACACATATTTTATTTCGCAATACTACACATGTTATACAGCGAACTATGTACCACTACTAGTACAGTACTAGTGTGCTATAAAACGCAGATATCTAATACATGAAGCAGCGAAATTTGTCAAACGTTGATTGCGATAATAGTTTGATGGATTATTTTCGAGGGGTTTTTGTATGCTTGTAGTTTATAGTGCAGTAAACTCTTATCTTAGTCTGTTTTATCTCATGTCCCTCAGTTACCACCTGAGCAAGCGACAGGTTAACGTTCAAGAGACGAACTCTCACTATAATGATTATGGTAAATCTTTTGAGTGAATACTGAAGATAAGATAATAATAAAAAGCCACTTCTATTCATTTATAAAACTGAGCCACTATAGTGACAAAAAAAAGCCAGATGAAAACGTTATATAATACGTTTATGTACAATTACGGTAGTAGGTACAAAACTAAAATACTGGATTAAAAATTTCTTCTTGAGTGAATGAAAGTGGAAATTGGGAGTTTCCTAGTAGCATCATGCTGAGCTGCAGATTCGAAGGACCAAGGTTCATGTTGTGACATGCCACTGAACATACTCCACACTTTCAGCTGTGAGCGCAACATTAAAGTGATAGTCAAACTAGTTAATCGGTTAGGGCAGTGGTTCTTAACCTTGTTGGAGGTACTGAACCAGACCAGTGGTTCTTAACCTTGTTGGAGGTACTGAACCCCGGAAGTTTCGTAGCTGCATTCATTGAACCCTTCGTAATTCGAAAAATAAAATATGATTTTTTTCAAATTCAAAACATAAGTAGATATTTTATTTGTGTACAAAATGAACCATGCATCAGTTGCACACAATATCACTGTGTTCAAAGAACAAAACCAACAAAACATGAATTTCACACAAAAACAGAAACATAATTAAATGAATATTTACTACAAATCAATATGACTTTTGCTTTTGCCTTTCAGAGACAAGTTCAGAAATGTGCGGCTTCACCTTAGCAAGTGCCACTCTCATATCATTTTCGCAACAAAGTCTGTTCCTTTTCTTCGATTTTACGTCTAACATCCTCGAAAAGGATTGCTCGCAAAGATCCGTTGTAACAAACGGTATGAGTATCTCAAGGGCTTTCTTACCAATAAGAGGGTACACTACGATTTGGTGACACCAAAACGTTGAGAGCGTTGTTGTTCTGAAAAGTTGCTGCTGAACCTGGTTCTGCTGAAGTTCAGTAATTTCATCATTGACATCTGTTGTCGCAACACTAAACGCGAACGGCTGTCTCACCCATGCTGGATGTGACTATCTGGTGGGGAAGTATCCGTCGAGAAACTTTGCGAGTTCATCTAAGAGCATGGTAATTGCTTGCTTCACTTCCCCAGGTACAGAAATTTTTCCGATTTCAGACACATCTTCGATCTTACTTATACAGTCGTCTAGCAGGGGAAAGTCTGCGAAGTTATCATTCTATGTTCGTTGTTTCCATAACGGTAGCTTTTTCTGAAAAGCCTTCAGGTTTTCTTCCGCTTCGATGTTGTTGCCTTCACCGCCCTGCATCTGTTGATTGAGAACATTGAAGATATTGGCCATGTACGTCAAAATGAGAATTAACTCAGATGTTTCGAAGCAATTTGCATGACAATGTTGGTGTTTTCGCAAAAACAGGGCTAATTCCACACGCATGGCAAAAACACGATTCAGTACCTTTCCCCGGAATAACCACCGAACGTTAGAATGGTACAGAAGTACCTCGAATTCATAGCTCATTTCATTACAAAGCTCTTTAAAAATGAGTGCTTCAGGACACTATTTTGCACAAAGTTCACATTCACACATTACACTTTAATTTTTAATACTTCTGCCAGTTTTTAAGGCAAGGTTTTTGTTGCCAACGCAAGCCTGTGCAGAACACAGAGAGTTACAATGATGTGTGGTGCATCGGCTTTCACCAGCGCATCAAAACCAGAGTTTCGTCCCAGCACGACTGGAGCTCCGTCCGAACAAACTGCAGAAACCATATCCCACGAAAGATCGTTGTCTCTGAAGAAGTCATCCACAAGTTTCTTCTCGTCGGCTTCCTTAGTTGTTGTTGTAAGAAGCTTACAAAATAAAAAATCTTCATTTATCTCGTCGTTCTTCATATAGCGCACAAATACAACAAGATGGCTCAGATTGGAAACGTTTGTGGTCTCGTCGAGTTAAAGGCTGAGTCTTGCTGGGCTTGAAATCAGATCTGCAACTACTGCGACTACTTGAGCCAAGATTTCATCACTCATGTTATCTATTCTGCTGCTGATGGTGTCATTTGAATAAGGAATTTGGGATAACTTATTTTAAGCAGCTTTTCCCAGCATGATATTCGCCATTTTCAACACAGCTGGTTTTACGAGTGCTTCACTAATGGTGTGTGGTTTGCCCTGCTTTACGATCAAGTTCGCAACTTCGTACGATGCTGTGAGGATCGATTCGTCGATGAATATAAAGCCGAGAACAGGCAAAGTAGCCTTTTCATCGAACCTAGCTCCTTTACCTTGAATTCAGCAAGCGTTGTGTTCTTGTATTTCCCATCTCCATGCAGCTTTAGGGAGTGTTCTCATAGTTTGGCCGGTGCTAGATAGAATTGCTCAACTTGGCATTGCAAATCATGCATTGAAGACGCTGACTCCATCATGTTCCGTTATACACGTGAATCCATATTATACGTATTCGTTCGACCACTTTCTGTTTTTGCTCGACATAATTAGTATGAATAAATTGAAAGATTAGGAAAAAATCACAAATGACGCACGATTACTACAGTCACAAGTCGATTGCTAAGCGCGCGAAGTTCCCTGCAGCACAGATATTAAGGACAAATGATGTGACGTGATAAGTTGCAGACAATGATGGCCACGTGGAGCATGACGTCATGAATCCTACGAGTGAAGTGAACGGAACATACACGCACATAGTGTGTATATGTCTTGGCCTCCACCGAATTCCTGAGACTGACTCACTAAACCCCTGGGATTCGATTGAGCCCATGCTAAGAATCACTTGGTTAGAGGTAGTCGGGTAGGTAGTTTGTGCTCTGTCCTGATTGATCTTCATCTAAGCAGCAATTATAAGTTAGGGATGGCTATATCTGAATCTTCAGTGAAGTGTACGTTCTGTTCTTTTAGCCTACTTGTCACATAAGGTGTCGCTGATATCGAAAATAAAATCTTCCAAAAAAATAAAAGAAATGAAGCAGATACATTTGCCTGAAGTGGAAACCTACACTAAGAGTTTTATATAATTGTTAATCCAATGATAAACAAGGGTTTGGTTTGTTTTGAATCTCTCGAAAAGCTACAGGAGGGCTATCTATGCGCCATTCCTAATTTTGCAGTGTAAGACTAGATAGAAGGCAGCTAGTCATCACCATCCACCACCAACTCTTGGTCTACTCTTTTACTAACGAATAGTGGGGTTGACCGTACATTATAACGCCCCCATGTTTGAAAGGGCGATCATGTTTACGGCGAGGGAGATTCGAACACGCGAATCTCAGATTACGTGTCGAGCGCCTTATCCACTTAGCCACGCTGGGCCACTTGAGCATATATCTAAGTGTGTGTTTTCTTATAACAAAGCCTCATGGGGCTATCTGCTGAGCCCACCGAGGGTCATCACACCCCTGATTTTAGCGTTGTAAATCCGGAGACATTCCGCTGTACTAGCGGGGGGCATACATCTAAGACACCTCCTTTTTATATTTGACCCTTATTAGGGATTTATTTACCACCTTCTACACTTTTGTTGTATAGAATATTGTTTTTTGTTATTTTTTTACACTCTATAAAAATTTTGTATGTTTGTGCTTTGGAAGATCTGGTGGTCAGGGCGTTCGACTCGCAATCTGCGAATTGCTTGTTCGAATCCTAGTCATCGATCGTACAGGTCTTCTTAATCGTGGATATGTTATAATATGAAGGCTAACCCCATTATTCTTTGGTAAAAGAGTAGTTCAAGTTTTGTTTGTTTGTTTGTTTTGGAATTTCGCACAAAGCTACTCGAGGGCTATCTGTGCTAGCCGTCCCTAATTTAGCAGTGTAAGACTACAGTGAACATAGTCATCACCACCCACCGCCAACTCTTGGGCTACTCTTTTACCAACGAAAAGTGGGATTGACCGTCACATTATACACCCTCACGGCTGGGAGGGCGAGCATGTTAAGCGTGACGCGGGCGAGTAGCTCAAGAACTGACGAGGGTTGATCTTGTTTTGCTTTCTTTTGAATTTCTCCCAAAATTACATGAGGGTTATCTGCGCTAGCCGTCCCTAATTTAGCAGTGTAAGAGTAGAAGGAAAGCAACTAGTCTTTTCTACCCACCACCAACTCTTGGACTACTCTTTTACCAGTAAATAGTGTGATTGATTGTTACATTGTTGCGATCAACGGATTATAAGTCGAGTACCTTAACCACCTGCCTGCGCAACCTTGATATTTTTACATCAAACTTATTTCATCGTTTCAACTCTTACGTTTCGAAAGCTTTAATAATACGATACGCACGAAGTGCTCGAATGTATCAAAAGTCAAAACTTTCCCTCAAGGATCTAAAAAGTTACTCAATTTAAAATAAATTTTATAAAAAATCGTTTACGAAATTTTTTTGACGGTATTCAGATTTAAATGACGACATTTTTCGGTCTTCTCATTTTTGGAATGAATGTGAAAAAAGTGTCATTTCATCTTTAACTAGAAGTTTATTAAATATGTGAACAGTTTATATAGATGTATTTCTTTTTTGCGAAAAAACAAATCCTGGTCTGTAATGTAGTCTTGGAAAAAAAATTCTAATAGAAATGTGAAAACAATCGAAATAGCATCTTGTATATTTTATATGACCCAGCATGGTCAGGTAGTTAGGGCGCTCGATTTTGTAATTTTGAGAGTCGATGGCTCGATTTCACGTCACATCACACATGCTCGCTCTTTCAGCCGTTGATGTATTATTATGTTATGGTCAGTCCTAGTGTTTGTTGGTAAAAGAGTAGCCCAAGAGCTGTTGGTGGTGACGACTAGCTGCCTGTCGTTTAGTCTCAAATTGTTAAATTAGGAGTGGGTAGCACATATAGCCTTCGTGTAGCATTACGCAAATTTCAGAAATAGACAAATAATATATTTATTACCGACAGATGTATTCACCTGATTTACTTTAATTGTGGCGATGCTCTTGTGACACTAGTATTTTAGACCCAGTTTTCTCTTAATACTTTGACACTCTCTTCACAAACACGTTTTTATTCTGATTCTTGTAATTTGGCCCAGCATGGCCAGGTGGGTTAAGGCGTTCGACTCGTAATCTGAGGGTCGCGGGTTCGAACCCCCGTCGCACCAAACATGCTCGCCCTTTCAGCTATGGAGGCGTTATAATGCGACGGTCAATCCCACTATTCGTTGGTAAAAGAGTAGCCCAATAGTTGGCGGTGGGTGGTGATGACTAGTTGCCTTCCTTCTAGTAGTTTTGCATGAAATTAAAATAAAATCTTGTAATTCGTGTACGTGGTGACTACTTTTTATTACAATGGTTTTAATTTTGTAACTGTATAACCATTGACTTTTGATAATCAAGAATGTTTCAGAAATTTCCTTTTTGATGAGAAGACAGTGACAACAGTAAAAAATACGTATAAAAGAATAGGCGAGCATAACGTCTCTTAGTGGTACTTGCTCAACGAAACTTATACCGTATTTCGTCCTCATGCACTTAACATCACAACTACACAACTTCCTGAATTTCTCCCTCCTAGTATAACCAGTTCTATTGTACCATCATCTCTTTAAACATCAAAGTAAAGACGAACAAATTGAGCTGTTGTGTATGGCAATAAAGATGACTCTAAGATAAAAGAAAAGTTTGGAGATGCTAGGCCTACATGGAGCTGATAATAGGTGGGAGCATGTTTGTTTCTCTTCGTGTCGAACTAGCCCACAAGCTAACACAAAGACCTTCACGTTTCCACCATAACACACAACACACCCGTGCTGCGTTTATTTTTCTCATTTTTTTTAAAAGGCGGAACTTAGCCATCTGATAAAACCAGTTAATAAAGAGAAACGTAATGAAACGTGTAAGAGCATTTCATTGTAAGACATTCAAAGGATCATTGGGTCAAGCACACTCGCCGCAATTTCTGGATAACCATTCGAAGCGCGGCGTGACTCGCCGACAAAACTAAAGCGTGTATGTATTTCTTATGAACAGAGACGGTATTACATTTTAGTCACACCGTCAGATCTGTGAAGCGTTAAATAGAACCTGGATATTAGTAGATTTAGCCGGTGATTGCAGACGATAAACTCGGCCCAACCAAATCAATGAATCACGATAGTTCATACGACTCCTAAAGATGATAGATATTCAACATAAACTTTAACTTAGTAATAGTTAATAACTATCTTGTACCTTAAAAGCAACAAAAATCACCAGATCGTTCACAAATAATATAAATTCGATTCCAAAGCGATGAAAACTATTATAAAAAAAATATTTGACTATAACACTGTAAATACTTTTGAAAACTAATCGTTATTAGTTTTACACTCGTGTTAACTGTTTTGCACTGCTCGGTTAATGTATATGGATTTAAATCAAACTTAAATATCCTAAGACGCGGAACTTGGTCAGATGTAAACAGGTAATGAGATATCACTTTTAGCAAGTTCTCTATATTATGAGCCAATGTGTTCTAATCATTAAAAGTTTTCGTTTTTGAACGTATTTATTTATGCTATTATGTACTTCTTGTCCGTTTCTTACATAAAATTGGCTTCATTAGTTTATATGTTACGTTTTAGTTCTTATATATATAATTAGGCTCCTCAATGGCTCAGTGGTAAGTCTGAAGGCTTACAGCGGCAAAATTCGGGTTTCGATATCTGTGATGAGCACAATACAAATAGCCCATTGTGTAGCTTTTTGCTCAAAAAATAAACATAAAACTATATAATCAGCTATGTTTTTATAAGAAGCTATTAATAATTTGAAAGCCAATCTAAAAAACAATAATTTGCTGAAATACGTTTCATAGTTTAAACGTAATAAATATTATATATAATGCTTGTTTATTTTTGTTTGTCTCCGAATTTCGCGCAAAGCTACACGAGTGCTTTTGCAGGGAAAGCAGCTAGTCATCACCACCCACCGCCAACTCTTGAGCTACTCTTCTACCAACGAATAGTCTCAATAGTGGGATTGACCGTCACATTATAACTCCCCCACGGCTGAAAGGGCTAGCATGTTTGGTGCGACCGGGATTCGAACCCGCAACCCTCAGGTTACGAGTCGCACGCCTTAACACGCTTGGCCATGCCGGGCCAGGACTTATAGCTTAAATGATTGGATTGATTTTACGGAGATGAGGAATCAAACTCAAATAAATGACCTATCTTGAATTTAAGTTTATTCAGGGTCGGCGAGAATTAAAAAATCCCATGCAATATAATTTGATGGGGGGAGTACCCTGAGAAAACTCACTTTCACTGGTAAGTCCTTTACCAGTGCCCGATTAATATGAAGACAATTACTAGGATGCCGGGGAGAAAAGAGTGATAGACGAAACAGTAGGTTAACTAACGTTGCTTGATGTTTTTCAGGTGACAAACTGCTCTTAGGAAGGAATTTTGGCTGGGAATAAACATGATCGAGGTGAAATCTTCGTCATTCCTGGTGGAATGAAGACGGAAAAGTAGTGACAGTGAGCGCGGCTCGTCTGTTCGGCGTAGAAGAAGAGTTGGTGAAGTGTCGATTAAGTGAGGTGTTTAGCAAGTTTGATGAAGAATGTTCGGCAGGCGGGTCTGACTTAAGGGGAGATAATGGTTGTAGACTATTCACATAGTCTACATACAGGTGGTGCTGCATCTGTAAACTTCGAGTCACCCATTTCTTCAGCTATACAAAGACGTTAAACAGCAGACCTCACACATAAAGATCCCGACAACAACTAGTTCCTGGATCATTACACCTTCCAATAACCGACTACCTTCAAGTAGCTGAACTGATACAGAACAGTGAGTTTACCAACGTGACGAAGAAAAATAAAGAACCAATGGCAATTTTTCAACAAGCCCAAATTAGTGAAAACTTTGCTAACTATAACAGAATTATTAAGGACCAAAAGATACCTTAAAAAAGCTAAAGATAGTATCCATTTGGCAACATTAGCCAACGAGCCTTCAATCGTTGCTCTGATTAGCCTCTTTTAGAACACGCATCTTAAGCTCACCAAATTTTTGAAATGTCTCGCACGTTCATTGATGCAGACGTTAGTATGTATTTCACAACAGATAAACTAGTTATTGTATGCAAAATGTCTAATTACTAACTTCCATAATTTAATCATTTTAGAAGATATTGAATCCTCTTTAATATAGTATATCGCTAGCAATGGAGGTACCAAAATAGTGAGTTAATGCATTACAATCATTATAAGTGAAACTGTAACATTAAACTAGTTATACTCATTATGGGTTATTTTTTATTTTTTTATATAAGTACCTAGCTTTGATCGGAAGTTATTAATAATTACATAGACTAGAGATAACTATCGAAAGGTCTGACAAAACATGGGGGATCTGTTCTCATTGCTTTTAGTAGTTGAACGACCGTGATGAGGATAGCATAATATATCTAGGAGAGATGACGATGTTATTTTCTATATAGGAGACAGCTGTCTCGGTCTTGAGGAAAACATAAAAAGCGATAATCAGAATTTTCTAATGTTAAGTTCTTGTACTGTTCGAGAGAAGTAATGTCATTTATATATGTAAAAACGGCTGTTATGGATAGAGAAAGCACTACGTAGAGAAGCGAACAACGTTTCGACCTTCTTCGGTCATCGTCAGGTTCACAAAAAAAGAAATGGTTACTGACCGGAAGCGTACTTAGATGTTGGATGTTGTTTAGTTGTTGTTGTTTAGAATTAAGCACAAAGCTGCACACTGGGCTATCTGTGCTCTGCCCGCCACGGGCATCGAAACCAGGATTTTAGCGTATATGTCCGCAGACATACCGCTGAGCCACTGGGGGGCAATGATGTTGGATGTAATTATTATTATAGGTATAAAGGTGTTCCTTTGTATTGGTTTATTTTGGGCTTGAGTTATTGTATAAATGAGACTTCTTTAATTTTGTGTTTGTTTATGTTTGTTTTTTACTTAATATCTGGGTGTTTTCTGCAGTTATGTTGTGTTAATTTGATTTGCTGCGTTCGGAAACGTGTGAAGGTGACCTTTTGTGTTCTTTGAATTTGGTTTCAATTTTTTACTTGTTCCTCCAATATAGAAGTCGTGACAGTTATCACATTGTATTTTATAAATAATGTTAGTGTTATGTTCGTCATGTTTTCACATAGTATAGATCTTAGTTTTGTGCCTGATGTTTGAATAAATTTGGTATGAACTGGAATGTCATATTTTGTTACTAGTTTTTGCCAAATGTTGGTTATTTTTCTGCTGATGCCAGGAATGCATGGTACGCAGCACTATATAATTTCGTGATTTTTTAAATCGTGGGGTATATTTACTTTTGTTGGTTGATTTTGCTTTTTGTGTCGGTTTGTGCGTATAACGTCTTCTACGGTTTGTGGAGGAAACTTGTTGATGTTGATGAAGTATTGTTTTGTCTAATTTTATCTGGTGAGCATAGTTTTATGGCTGTGTGTGTTTGGTTTCTTAGTATGTTGAGTTTTTGTTTTGTTTCATGTGCCGAGTCCCATTGGTTCGATTGATTGGTTTGAATTTCACACAAAACGACACGAGGACTATCTGCGCTAGCCGCCCCGAATTTAGCAGTGTAAGACAAGAGGGAAGGCAGCTAGACATTACCACCCACCGCCAAGTTTTGGGCTCATCTTTAACCAACAGATAGCGAGATTGACCGTAACTTTATAACGTCCCCACGGCTGAAAGGGCGAGCATGTTTGGTGTGACAGGGATTCGAACCGCGACTCTCAGGTTACGAGTCGAGTGTCTTAACCACTTGGTCATGCCGGGATTTTACGTTCGAAAATATATGCTATTTACTTCATGTTTACACCGTGTTTTGCTATGTTTCTCTAACTCGGTCAGAAATTCAATTTAACTATGTCTTACATTTTCTCCTGTTTCTCCTATTATTTGTATTTGTTGTCCTTTTTCTTAATGGTCTTTCAGGAGGAAAGAAAGAAAAGTACTGTTTATTTACGTATCACAACGTGATTAAGCGAAGAAGAAGTGAACCAAGATATAAGAATAAAAGTTAAACAAAATGTGTCAAAATGTTTCATGACAATGCACGAATAGCGTGGAAACCTGTATCACAAGTTCCTTAAATAATAATTACACAATACAATAATAACAGGTTTTTATTATAGACGCTCTGATGATTACAAAGTATCCGTCATTTGTGCTATAGCAAACACACCGATGAGCGACACTCTGATACTCAATTGTGAAGAGGAGAAGTATGTTTAGTGTGACAGGGATTCAAACCTGCGACCCTCAGATTATGAATCGAGTACCTTAACTACTTATCCATGCCGGGCCATGTTGAATTGACTACGGCGAAAAAAGCACTTTTTGCTTAAAAAGCCAATGAGTGTAAGTTCAAGGCCTGGCATGGCCGAGCGCATTAAGGCGTGCGCTTCGTAATCTGAGGGTCACGGGTTCGCGCCCGAGTTGTGACAAACATGCTCGCTCTCCCAGCCGTGAGGGCGTTATAATGTTACGGTCAATCCCACTTTTCATTGGTAAAAGAGTAGCCCAAGAGTTGGCAGTGGGTGGTGATGACTAGCTGCCTTCCCTCTGGTCTTACACTGCTAAATTATGGAGGGCTAGCACAGATAGCCCTCGAGTAGCTTTGTGCGAAATTCCAAAACAAACAAACAAACTAGTGCAAGTTCAATATTTTAGGCTTAGTGTATTTTCCATAAAGTTATGTTAAATTAAGTGTTTATCCCTAAAATGTAACCAGTCACAAAACCACTTACTTTATTTAGCTAATTCAATAGATTTCTTATGAATCCCATAAGTAGCATAGAATCTAAGACTGTTGCTTGCACCATACAATTGCATGACATAATCAACACTGAGACTTACAGTCATTTATCAGACTTTTAATTAACTTGTAAATAACAAAATGTCTGTTAAAAACTTGTTGTTACTGGATGCAATAACTACCAAGTTAAGCTGGTGAAACGTTATTATCATATATATTACTTTCTATACATCTGACAATGGACAATGTTTTAAATTTTGCATAACAAAGAACTTTCTTTAAGTGTTTATAATATTTATTGTTTGTGAATTAGTATATTGGTCATCCGGGTTTTACATCGTCTTAGCTCAATAATCTCTTAGGTTTTAAATTTTAGCTTGTTGCTGTTTGACAGTGGAGATCTTTGGATCAGAGAAATAACCTCATCCGTTCTGTTTCTTTCCTTAATAAACATTTCATGTTTTAGGTTTATAAAAACGAATTATCATCATATGGAACGGCAGGAAACTATTCTCATAAAGATAGCGGAATTTATTGCTTTGTTCACTTAAACACATAATGAGTAAATGTCAGATAAACATATGGAAACAAGTGGGGAAAAATCTTACTGACGTCACAATTGTTACCATATGGGAAAAGAAATAGACACTAGAAGGCCTGGCTCAGTTAATAACAAGGTGGAAATGTTTAATATATTTAATACAGAGTGACAGGCTTAATGTTATCCTGTTCACGAACGGTTATTGATATTTTTATGTGTGTAATTTTCTTTATATGGAATACAAGTGCATATGTAAACTATTCCCGTATTTAACAGAGGTTCGAGGATTTAATAGATTGTAAGAACTGTAAAAGAACGAGACAGGCTGTAGATGTTAACTGTTTATTTACAGATAAGTCTAAAACAAGCCATCTAATTAGGTCAAAAATACAAGTAATCACGGCAGTGATAAAAACTGTAACTAAAAAGTAGCCTAAAATAAAAAAGAAGGCATAGTTATCTTTATCTTATCAACTTGGTTCAACTAACACACACACACTCAGAATTATATCTTTGAATATTCAGAAAAAGCTGAAACTAACACCAGTGAATGCAATACCCCTGATAGCTCACCATCTTGTAGCTGAAAAAAAAACAATGATAAAACAGGCAGTCTAGGTTAGCAATGATAATTAAAAGTGAGAAAAAACAACACTTGAGGCCCGGCATGGCCAGGTGGTTATGGCACTCGATTCGTAATCTGAGGGTCGCGGGATTGAATCCCTGTCACACCATACTTGGTTTTTCAGCCGTGGGAATGTTATAATGTTACGATTAATCCCACTATTCGCTGGTAAAAAAGTAGTCAAACAGTTGGCTGTGGTTGGTAATAGTTGCCTTCCCTCTAGTCTTACACCACTAAACTAGGGATGGTTAGCGTCAATAACCCTCGTGTAGCTTGGCGAGAAATTCCAAAAATAAAACAAACAACAGTAGCTTTTTTATACATTAAAAGTTGTTGTTATTTTGAATTAAGCACAGAGCTACACAATGGGCTATCTGTGCTCTGCCCACCACGGGTATCTAAACCCGGTGTTTAGCGTTGTAAGTCCGCAGACATGCCGCTGAGCCACTTGAAGGCACATTAAAAATAGTACGTGTTTTAAAAAAAATAGGTTAGAACTCTAGTTTCTCGGTATTACATTTAAAAATTATATTAATGAAGTTCGCCAACGTATTCTTACACTTTTACAGTATACGAAAGAAACGAGTTAAAATGTCTTTCTTAATTCTAAAAAAACAACAACATATAAGTAGCTTTATGCGGACTTCTAAAAAGTTACTCTATTCAAATAGGTGGCACAGAAGCATGTACACACTGGATGGAGGATTGCATATTTATAATAGCACATGGTTTGTTTTGTTTTCAATTTCGCGCAAAGCCACAAGAGGGCTATTGGCGCTAGCCGTCCCTGATTTTGCAGTATATGACTAGACGGAAGGCAACTAGTCATTACCACCCACAGCCAACTCTTTGGCTACTCCTTTACCAATGGATAGTGGGATTAACCTTCATATTATAGCATACCCATGGCTGAAAAGGAGAGCATGTTTGATCGACGGGGATTCTAACCCGCGATCCTCAATTTACTAGTCGAATACCTAAACCACCTGGCCATATCGGGGCAAATAACGTATGAAGTATGTACCATAAGTTTATAACAGAGGGGTATTTATCAGGTCCTGTCTTTTGATTTTTCTCTTCATTTTCTCCCTAGCTTTGATTTTTGTCTCTAGTATTTTGCTTTTGACCCCAGAAACAAGATGGTCAATGAATAAGATGTCCAGTTTGAAGTTTAACACTAGCATTACTGTTTAAAGTATTTTGTTTACTTGCTCACTTGAGTTTTCTCTTTTTCCTTTGCCGTCTGAGTATAATGGTCCTGAACCTGAATTTACTAAATACTTTTGACTGTCTGTTGAATATGAGTGTAGTTGTACACCACACACTAACCAGAAAGGAAAGAAACGCTCTGCTCTCCTGCTACCCAGTTGCACAATGGTATGCCTATGGACTCACAACGCTAGAAACTGAATTTTGATATATGTGGTGGGCAGAGCACAGATAGCCCATTGTGTAGCTTTGTACTTGATTTCAAATAAATAAGTAACATTCTTGTGTTGTGGGCTTGGTGTTTTAGAGTTTATTTTTAATGTGCTTCTTTTCTTGCGCACTCTCTGGTACAACAGTATTTGTAGATTATACTACAATGAAAGGAAACATGATGAAATCACACGAAAAACTTAAGATAAAAACGAAGAAGCTATGGCATGAAGCAATGTTTAGGAGAAGCATACCTCTGGACCAGAGTTTACAATAGCAATGATGAGATCAATGCCCATGTTCTCAATGTTCTTCGTGAATTTAAGGATGCTCATCGGGACAATCTCTAGATACTTTAACATAACTTTAATGGGTACTCTCCATAGACAACTTTACAAGACAATAGAAAGGAGTATTTGTTACAGTATCTGGCCTGAACATCTTCAAAATTCCTGTAGCAACCTACTTAGGACTTAAAAGCACTCATTGATGAACCCAGGTATCATAAGGTACGGGGTGGTGACAACAGTAATCTAGGGAACAAAACAGGATCTGTTTAGTTTATTTGTAATTAAGCACATAGCTGTACGATGGGTTATCTGTAATGTGCCCACCTTAAGTATCGAAACTCGATGTTTAGCGTTATAAGTCCGCTGGCATACCGCTTAGCCATTGGATACAGACAAAAGGACTAAGAGGAAGTCAGGAACCTTTCTGTCAACTAAAGTTTGCTGAAGGAACTCCAAAACCACGTCCATCAGTTTAAAACAGAATGGGATGTAATAGCAAAGTGTTTTGTTACAAATTATATAAGTGTGGTCGCAGCATTGACATTTATTAGTTTTCGTCAAGTCATCAAACTGTGGATTTATGTGAAGAATATTGCATTCATTAGGATGAGTGTCTTCAGAGTTCTATAATAGTGAAGACATAAAAGAGGTCAATCCGACAGAACTTAAAGGCTCAAGGAAGGAACTGAACCATTTCATCAAATGCTTTAAAGTAGTTGTTGCTTGGAATGGATGGATTTAAAAAAGAGGCATGTCTGCTTCAAGTACGGAGTGTCTGATAACTAGTTATGAGAATTACCGTATCTTGTGATAAGGTCATCAGGTGTGCGCATCATTCAGCCCAATTCTACAGTAGACGTAGACATTTTAATGATTAGCTATGATTGTAGCTGTTCCTGGTAGTTTAAACCAGAGGAAACTGAGTTGAATCTCTTCACCAGATCGTGTAAATTCATAAGTCAGATCGCATTCAAAATTAAATTTAGAAAACATATGACAAAACTCTAAACATATAGCTCTTTACAATACGTAAAAATGAACTTCATTTGCTGGTACACTAAATGCCTCAGTGGTACATATTAAATTAACAAAACAAAACATGTATATTTAAAAAGTTTGGAACCAAGCTTGTGACTTAAATCTTTTCTAAATTTCAGTTACGTGACAAATTACAACGCTGTTAAAGTGTGAGAAGGTCGAAATAATTCTGCTGTTAATCAAAACTTCTTCTGAAATTGATTGTTTCTAGTCGAGCACAAACCTGCGCAATGGGCTACACGTGCTCTACCCACCACGAATCTCAAAACCCAGTTCCTAGTTTCGTAGTTATAGCAAATATCACTTTGCTATTGGAAAGCTGTTTCGAAGAACAACATGTGAAATATATTCTGTAAAAAGTGCCTATGGCTTCAGACTTTTCGGAAACCCGAAATTCATGTCCGCAGTGTTTACAAAAAAAGCTTCGCATTTAAAATGGCTATATTTCAAAAACTGCTTATTTCAGGGGAACTAAATTTCACTACACGAAAGGAAATAAGTTTTATTTATAAAAGCTTGTCCGTGGTATAAGATGTATAAAAAAAATCTTACAAAATATTTTTCATTACTTCCCGTCACTTTCAGTCAGCATATAAAACCTATCCTTAAAACAAATTTCCACAATAACGTTCTCAGACGCTTGCAATATTCTGTTTTCTGATAAAAAATTATTCAAATTATTAATTTCGTGTCCCCAGCGGCACAGCGGTATGTCTGCTAGCATTCCCTTCAAAAGAAGCGTGTCGACATCAAATTAATTCGCTCGTCGTGGACCTAAACCGTCGATTCAGTTCAAGTCGATGAAGGCAAATATCCTAAATTAAATACATATCGACATTCAATTACTTCCTGAATTAAAATTTTTCTGGTTATTTAAAATCGTAATACATAACGTTTTGTTTTGGAATTTCGCACAAAGCTACTCGAGGGCTATCTGTCCCTAATTTAGTAGTCTAAGACTAGAGGGAAGGCAGCTAGTCATCACCACCCACCGCCAACTCTTGGGTTACTCTTTTACCAACGAATAGTGGGATATAACGCCCCCACGGCTGGGAGGGCGCGAACCCGCGACCCTCAAATTACGAAGCGCACGCCTTAACGCACTAGGCCATGCCGGGCCCCATACATAACGTACGTAACGAAAGAAATCGAAAACTCGCTCGAGATAAATCATAATGCGTAACAAAGGTAGGTGTGGTTATAAATACACAAGACTGACTTTGATCACCAGTGATTTAAAGAATGATAGCCCCAAAGTGATTTCGACACCGGTGGTGGGCAGTGCACAGATAGCCCCTTTGTAGCTTTGTGCTTAACTTTAAATATTAATCTTGTATTTGCGTGTGAGAGAAGAGAAAAACAAAAACAAAAAACAGGGTATGTAGTATAAAATGGTGTTCACACAATCTGTACCATGTCTACATTTTGCTCAATAAAACTTATAATTCTCAACGTACCATTGGCAAACTTTAGTTCTTCTTGGACAATAAAAACAATCTATGTTTTTAATTTTTACCCTGTATTGTTGTTAATTCTGAGATAAAGCGAGAAGTTTTACAAGTAAAAGCGCATGTCTGTTAATGTCTAGAACTTTCTTGAAAGAATGCAAGATAGGCTACAGCTGAAGATTGTTATGTAGTTATATTACAGTAAAGGATTCATTTTTAAGTTAGAAAGTTTGTTAATTTGTGGGTTACTTCGGTCTTATGCGTATTGAACATATGTTTTAACGAAACGGTATAGATAAGAAAAAGGTGTGCACGAGAGAAAATTACCAAGAAAATGAAGTTACAGTTGTACTGTTAACTCCGTCCTGTAAGTGAACGCAAGATAAGATAACTTGTAAAACTGGTAATTGAAGAAATAAAACGCTTAAGTTATCATTAAATACACTAATTCTTCTTTTAAAAGAATAACACAAAAAAGCACATCAAGTAATAGAAACCAAAACAAAAATATTTTAAAACAAAACATTTTTTTTAAAATAAGCAGTTTATTTAACCTCATAATCATTCTATATGCAACATTTAAATTGTTTACGTATCGCATTTATGCTTTTAAGTCTATAAATATACCAAAGTGTTCGAAAGAGGGATGAAAAAAAATGATTCGGTTATAAATGGCCGACGTTCAGAGCTAAACTTCACAATGTGATCTTCAGTCAAAAATTGTTTAAATTAAACTTCAGTCTTTTGGATAATTCTCGTTGTTTACCGAATATATTTGTATATAATTAAAATGTTTTAAGTATTCGTGAGATACTGAAAGTCAGTTGATGATATTTAGATTTTATTCATCCCTTTAAACTATTGTAATACTTATCAAATATAATTAATTCTTCCACGTTACTCATGCTCTCACAGACTACGATATTTTCCCACAAAACACTCATCTCAAATTTTATAAAAGGACGGCCTGACGAAAAGTAAAAATTCAGTCGAGACAAAACACTTAACACTTCAAAGGTAAAATTTTGTAAACCGAAACAGTGCTCCTCAAGGCCTCACCAAACCAACTTTCTGAGCTTCTTAAAGAACCTTCGTGAGCCCACTAACGCAACTCTTTTTTTACCCTTTTGTTGGTATTTAAAAAAATTCGAGTCCTCTTTCAAGCCTTAATCGTATGTTCATGCACTTGAGATAACAACTAGAAACGGGTGTTGTTGACAAAAGAGTTGGCCCTCTAGTGAGATCCTCATTAACTTAACAAAGGTTGCATCAAGTGGTGATTTTTTGTATACTTTTTTGTTCGAAGTACTTAAGAGTAGCGGTTTACCATACATACATTGCCACAGTCTACTTCCCTTAAACCTTTTCTTGATTTCTTTTAAAATTAAAAGCAGAAATAATAAAGGAAAATGACAAAAGAAAAAGAAATTCGTTGATTAATATTCCGTGAATGTATTAAAAACAATTACGAACACAATTTTAAAGTCCTCTATATCCTAAGAATGAAAATTATCTTGACAGAAGATAGTGAATGAAGGTATCTTACACGATGTGAAAAGAATAATATAAGGTTACGTATAATGTGGTATATTACATAATAATATTTGGTGAATGTCTTGTCCGTAATGTACTTATATAAATATATAATTTGTGTATGTGAATTCAATTTTGTCCTCCACACTATGACAGCTGTAAACTTACAGACTTATGGGGTTCAGTTTCCCGGCAGTAGACACAGCAGATAGCCTTCATACTGCTGCTTTATTCTTAAAACAAACAAACGAATATCACTACTCAAACTGCTGTTTTCAATAACAAAACAAAAAGCTTTATTTTTCAAACTTTAATTTCCACGGCTAGCGTAACCAACGCTGACTGTCAGACAGGCCTGAAGTCACAAATAAACTAAACCTGAACAGAAATTATACGTGTTATTTTTTATCTCAATTTCTTCGTAGAACCAAAAACAGTTAATAGTTTACTGAACTAAACTAACAAGCTGACAGGTACAGACAAATTAAATTATAGTGATTCACTAAGTACTTGATAAGTTTACTAATTCAATCTAAAATAATTCCCTTTTTGACGATTCAACTTATTTCGTAAACTTAAGAATGTTCTAGTGATCTAGTCATTAAGGCCATGCTCATCATGTTGCGTTAAACTCCATTCGAATTAAATAACAATGCTTGTTTGTTTGTTTTGGAATTTCGCACAAAACTACTCGAGGGCTATCTGTGCTAGCCGTCCCTAATTTAGCAGTGTAAGATTAGAGGGAAGGCAGCTAGTCATCACCACCCACCGACAACTCTTGGGCTACTCTTTTACCAATGAAAAGTGGAATTGATCGTCACATTATAACGTCTCCACGGCTGGGAGGGCGAGCATGTTTGGCGCGACTCGGGCGCGAACCTCAGATTACGAAGCGCACGCCTCAACGCGCTAGGCCATGCCAGGCCCCAAACAACAATGCAAATAACTAGAAACATCCAGCTTAAAACATAGCCTCCAAAATACTCGCACATTTCCTACCTTCCTTCTGTCTGTCTCGTTATCTCATTACTTTAACAATGCTAATATCGAATTAAACTCCATGGATACTTAAAAAAAACAAAAAACACTAAATATACAAAAGAGTATCGTATATCATATTTCAAAAAATAAAACAAAAACTTTTAACTTGAGAAAGATATTTTTAGCATACGCACATACTCATATATACACCCTGGCCGAGCCGGGCCAGGTGGTTAAGGCGTTCGACTCATAGTTTGTAGGTCGCGGGTTCGAATCCCCATCGTGCCAGCCATGCTCGCCCTTTCAGCCGTGGGGATGTTATATTGTGACGATTCGATCAATCCCACTATTTGTTGGTGAAAGAGTAGCCCAGCCCAAGAGTTGGCGGTGGGTGGTAACGACTAGTTGCCTTCCCTCTAATCTTGCAGTGTTAAATTATTGGCGGCTAGCGCAGATGGCCCTTGTGTAACTTTGCATGAAATTCAAAAACAAACAAACATATTTGCTTTTTCCATCTAAACCACTATATTTTGTATAAATAGGCGAACGAGACTGTTTTTATTAAATTCTATGAGCTATAGGTACTGTTCCTTTCATGTTTACTACTGAACAAAGAGGTACATGTGAGAGAAAAGAATAGTGTGTCACGTATAAACTTAAGTTACACGTTTTACAATAAGCCAGGTAATTCTATTTTTATGTGCTGGTCACTTCGACACAACATTTACAGATACCGTATTTAGTCCAGTTCTGTTTAGATAACGAATTGTACACTGGTAGAAATAATAAGTGCCTGTAACGGTACAGATTACGAAATTTAAACGTTCACTTTTCTGCTTTGTTTGTTTGTAGTTAAAGCTCTAAGCTACATACAATGGGCAATCTGTGCTCTGCCCACCACAGGTATCGAAAACTGCTATCTAGCATTGTAAGTCCGCAGATACGACGCTGTGCCACTGAAAGCGCTTTCTCATTACTTGAGTGGGCAGCGAATAGTGGGCAGATATGCGAGTTAAACTGTTACAAATATATAGGCTTAAGTCATTATTTCATATTTACATGGTAAATGTTTTTGTAATATATATATCCTAATAAGAAGTTTTATCAAATCATATACGATTTACATTGGTGAGTTCATTTAAATGTGAAATAACAAAACAAATTCGGATACATTTAAAACACCTACGCGTTGGCAAAACTAATGAAACGTGAAACTTAATTATCAATAAAAAAAGGGCGAGATTGTTATTCGAGCAGTGAGTGACAGCTTGATTAGCTGAAATGAATTTTTGGTTTACTAAATGTATTAAAAAGTTAAAAACATGTGACTCAGTGTTTGAGCAGAAGTGAAAAAGATGGTCATTTTTAGATTCAAGTATTTTGCTTTATTTAACTCGTTAGAGATTTACTAGAAAAGTTTGAAAGCTTGGAAACTCTAGTAGGAACTACAGGCCTATCAGAAAGTTTTATTAGAACTGAAAGATCATGATAAACGTTGAGTCTATCATAATCAGACATTCGTAAGAGGTGAAAATTTACAAGTAATAATTTGGCGAAGAATACCAAATTGTTTTGATCTGGAATTCTTCAGCATAAGTCCTGGTATGACTAGGTGATTAAGGCGCTCGACTCGTAATCTGAGGGTCACGGTTTCGAATCCCTGTCACATAAACTTGCTCGTCCTTTCATCCGTGTGGGCGTTATAATGTGACGAAAAATTTCACTATTCGTTGGTAAAAGAGTAGCCCAAAAGTTGGCGGTAGGTGATAATGACTAGTTGTCTTTACTTAGACATACACTGCTAAATTAGGGAGGACTAGCCTCTTATAGCCTTGCGCGAAATTCAAACATACAACATATCTTTTATAAACATTGGAAAGTAAAACTTTTGTAGGCATTTGTTTGTATGTTTTTTATCAACATCAAAGCTACACGGTTTGTCTATTGAGGATATGGAATCCTGAGTTCTAGCGTTATAAGCCCTCATTCTTTTTGCTGAGCCACAAGGAGAGGGTGGGGCATGTACTGGAATACTACTTGACATAATTTTATGCATGAGAAGTCTACTATGTGATTTTTTCTTACAGCAAAGCCATATCAGGCTATCTACTGTGTCTACCGAGGGGAAACGAACCCCTTGATTTAGCGTTGTAAATCCGAAGACTGTCCCAGCGGGGGACAGGAAATCTACTAAACTCGTTTGATTTTGTATTATATACATTTTCACAAACATTGGAAATATATTATACACGTTTATACTTTAGCCATTGGAACTCTTAACAAATACTGACAATAGTCACGTGATGGAAGACAGACACTACTTCTTTATATTATTTATACAGACGAGAAAGGTTTCTCTAGTTTTTAGTTGATTAATTTAACGATTTAAAGTACAAGTCCAGCAGTTACATAAATATTAAATACTTCATTAATCAACTAATTGTGTTTACTTGGCTCATTATTGATTATGTGCGCTCCTTTATACTCAGGATGTGTTATCAGAAGTAAAATAACGGACCATTGGTATTTATTTTAAGGAACATACACCAGCCAAAATAAAAATGCAAGGTAAAATATTAAATATAACAGATAATTAAGAAATGAGAGATATGAGAAGTTTTCCCTATGAAATTATATTATAGTAACCTGAAAAGCAGATAATTCGTATTCGAAATTAAATGTATGGTCTGTTGGGAATAACAACATAATTAAAAACTTTCAATTATACTTGTATTTGAGGTGGTAGAGACAATAAGTTTCACAATATCTTTTACAAGAAATTAAAAAAACAAACAAGTAGCCCTATTAAAGGAAACAAATTCCAAATAATAAAGTCTGTATTCCCCAGTACTTCACGTGCAACATTTAACAAACTGTTTGAAACGTTACCCCATAGAAGCTCCTACTGTCAACGTCATGCGACTAGGAAGAGAACTTTGTGAACCAGCTAATTCGGAACGTTGTCAAGGCGCGAGTTTTTTCTTTTTTCTTTTAAGACACGGTTGGTGTTCATGCATTGAGAGATTTGGGTATAACATGTATAGCAAGTGTTGACAAAAAAACTGAGCTTTCAGAGTGTTTACTACACAAGCTTACGTCGAGTGTAGTGAGCTTTTTGTATAGAAAATACTCAATGCAGCTTCCACTGAACATCTGTTAACTAAATCTAGATCCGTAGTTCTTTATCTTCCTTCTGTTTAAAAACGAACGCACAAAACAAATGACACAAATCTAGTAATAAAAAATGCATGATTTACAAAGTACAGTTTTAGTTTCTTTGTTTCATATAATCGTGCAAAGCAACCCAAGGACTATTGGCTGTAATAACGGTCCCAAATTTTGAACTGCTGATAGACGACGGATAAGGTGGATAGTCAAAGCACATCTATCACTAACTTTTAGGCTACATCAATCGAATGGTGGGAATTGACTGTCACTATTATAACGCACCCTTGGCCGAAGATAACGCAATGTGATATTGCTGAAGAGATGTAAATAATATCAGCTTTACCCAATCTCTTGAGTCTGCGAGTATTTTCAAACATTGTTTCAATCGAAATGTAATTTTAAAAAGTGGGCCAAAATATTAAAAATATATATCTCAGGGGAAAACTATTATAAGTTTTCTCTTTGCTTTTGAGGTTTTGTTTTCAACAACAACAATACGCGGTACAACCAAATATATCTAAATTATATTTTCCATAAAAACAAGTGAAAAGGTTGGCTTTAGATCTCTCTTCCGCGTGCTCCACAGCTGCCACACACACAGAAACTCTAACAACAAGCACACATACATCATAAGCACAGAAATAAACACCATGACATTCATCAGAATTGTCATCGGGTTATTTGGGAGTGAGGCTGTTTCCCGTATACAAGGATGAACGCTATTTTATAATTATTACTCACACTAATAAACTACAAGGAAATTTAAGTGAAAAAGTTAGCACGCCGAATAGCAATAAAAAGTGGATTATCGACAAACACAGCAGTCATTTTGTGCTATGACCAAGAGTATAAGACAACATGTAACAAGAATAAAGGTTGAAGGGGATCAAATCTTCATTAAAATACAATTGGATAAAAGAACAAAATGCTTGGTTAAAACTACAAAAGTTAAGGTTTAAAAGCATGGATTACTAGTTTATTTATTTCGTTTCACCAATCTTCATTTTCATTTCATTTCACCTACACTTTTTGTACTCCAACGTAATCATTCATCAAAACAAATTCTTTACATTTTCGGGCCCGTAATGGCCAAGCGTGTTAATGCGTGCGACTCGAAATCTAAGGGTCGCGGGTTCGCCTCCTCGTTGCGCCAATCATGCTCGCCCTTTCAGCCGTGGGGGCGTTATAATGTTACGATCAATCCCACTATTCGTTGGTTAAAGAGTATTCCAAGAGTTGGCGGTGGGTGGTGATGACTAGCTGCCTTGCCTACACTCCTAAATTTGGGACGGCTAGCGCAGATAGCCCTCGAGTAGCTTTGTGCGAAATTCAAAAACATTTATATTTTTGTCTTTAAAGTTGGTACGCTATTCTTTTGTAAAATAAAAACACGCTTTAAAGTACAATTATAATTTTCTGACAAACTTCTTGACAAAGCTATCCATATTACCACATTCTTATTTTTATAATATACGTTGCAAGGTTTTAAAGCCCACTCATTAAGCAGAATTCATTATATTCTTTCATGCTAAGACTTCTAATACAGCGTATTTTGCGTTTGAAATTACCGTTATTAATCCTACCTCATCTTATTTATAATGGCCGGTTACATGTTTTGAATACCTATCATCCACTCACGTTTACAGTGATAATCTGCGCCTAATGTAGTCCTACAATAAGGGGGCAAGTTGAGTATACTGTTAGAAACTAATTGCAATACGAGGCACATGGGAGATTTTTGCTGGCTGATCTGTTTACCGGGTAGGCCTATCACGTAATATATTGCTAACATTTAAAGCAAACATAGCGAATTATTACACCAAACAAGCTAGTCGATATGGTTTATTGCTCGTAGTTTTATCTATAAAGGAGAGGTTTATAGTAACTTAAAGATAACAACAGACAAAGAGACAGACGTTTGAACCCACAACTTGTCAAAAAGAACAGTTAGTTTAAAAAACTTTTATACATAGTATGTTACCTGACGTTGTCAATGTGCTGAACGATATGTACTCTTGAAACCTGCATAATGCATAATTTTACAGCAACGTATTCCAAAAGTGAAACGTGTCACAATTTTCGTACGAACAAGAAACAAGAGACACGTATTTGAAACTTTATGCAACACATCGGTTAAGCTGTCAGGATAGAATTTCCAAAGTTCAACCATAACCGTTCCTAATTTAGAATTTCTGATCATAATACAAGTAATCAATCAGTAGCAACTGCTACCTACATGAAAACCTAAATCACATAAATAAAGTGAAGCGTGTTGTAACAGGCGAGAATTCACAGACAAAAAAGTCAGTGGCTAAAACCGTTTATGTGACCCAGGCAACAGTATGCAACATAATCGAAAATTATCTTCGCCTGATAACGAAGCCAGCAGGATATGGGTTTATCAGGATAGAATTTCTAGCCATACTTTCCGTTCAATTGTTCCATACTTTAAGTAACTGGAGAATAAAAGAGGTGTTCATGTTATTCTTTACAAATATGACGTTCTCGTACATAAGAAATATTATGTAATATTGATGGCGCTGAAGGGCTATTGTCCAAAGTCACAGTCGTTAGACAGAATACGATCGGCCATGGAGACATGGATTGTGAGGGGCCTGGCATGGCCTAGCGCGTTAAGGCGTGCGTTTCGTATTCTGAGGGTCGCGTCAAACATGCTCGCCCTCCCAGCCGTGGGGGCGTTATAATGTAACGGTCAATCCCACTTTTCGTTGGTAAAAGAGTAGCCCAAGAGTTGGCGGTGGATGGTGATGACTAGCTGCCTTCCCTCTAGTCTTACACTGCTAAATTAGGGACGGATAGCACAGATAGCCCTCGAGTAGCTTTGTGCGAAATTCCAAAACAAACAAAACAAGACATGGATTGTAACCGACATCGTGTGGCTCCAAAATATTTTAATATATTTGCTTGATTTTGTATTCTAACAGTATCTAGATGAATATCATGAAACAGTCAAATAATTCATAAACGGAAAATTGAACTTCACCTTGTAACACGTCAAGTTAAAACGAATCTATGAATTAATAATTGAATTTGCATAATTGTCAATAAAATATTAAACTGTTTTACTAATGTGTATCAAAATACAAAAAATAATATAATAATATAACTTTTAGTATTTTACACAGAAGCCTTTTTACATTGTGAGATAACATTTGTTTCTATCGTACTGAAATAATTGTTTGTTTGTTTGTTTTGGAATTTCTCACAAAGCTACTTGAGGGCTATCTGTGCTAGCCGTCCCTAATTTAGCAGTGTAAGACGAGAGGGAAGGCAGCTAGTCATTACCACCCACCGTTAACACTTGGGCTACTCTTTTACCAACGAAGAGTGGGATTGATCGATACTTTATAACGCCCTCACGGCTGAAAGGGCGAGCATATTTGGCGCGACAGGGATGCGAACCCGCGACCCTCAGATTACTAGTCGCACACCTTAACACGCTTGGCTATGCCGGGCCAACTGAAATAATAACATAAATATTTGAATTCAACGATACTTTTGCGAATTTTCCACCTTGTTAAATCAATAAATAAACTCAAAATAAAATAAAAAGTTGAATTCTAACTGAGTGGTATCACAGGTTTCAATAAATAGGTCTGGCTCGCTATCTCCCTGGGTCGGCGCAAAATACCAAATCGCAAGTACAGCGAAAAACTACAACGTGAAATCCGGCAGAACAACAACGTTTTTGTGACGGATCATAGGATGAGAAAAATCGGCTTAGTTCACTTTTTAACAAAAAACAACAAACAAACAAACTACGGACGCTCAGAGAAGGGTGTCATGCCTTATAAAGCTAAAATTCTGGTTTTGATACATGCAGTGGGTGTAGCACAGATAGACTAACAAATAAACAATCACTACTTAAGTTTTTAATATTTCATTAATTTAATTGGATTTCAATGGTTCAACATGGCCAGGTGGTTGGGGTGCTCAACTCGTAATTCGAGGATTGCGAATTGGCATACCCGTCCTACCAAATATGCTCGTCTTTTATGCCGTGGGGGGGGCGTTATAATGCAACGATCAATCTTACTATTCGTTGGTAAAAGAGTAGCCCAAGAGCTGGCGGTGGGTGGTGATGGCTAGCTGTCTTTCCTATAACTTTTCACTATTAAATTAAAGATGGCTGACGCAGATAGTCCTCGCGTAGATTTGCGCGAAATTAAAACAAACATTTCAATGAAGACTTAAGAACAGATTTGATGAAACATCGCGATTTCTCTTTAACTCAGTTTAAGACTGTCTTCGTCCATTTTTTATTGTACACTGGTACCCCAGGTGTGAATGAATACATTTTAATATTAACGTAAACATAAAATAGTACACACAGATGTAAAATTACATACTCAGTACAATTATATTATAGTAATTAAACACATGCCTTATATAAAATAAATCCTGACTTTATAATTGTAAAAATAAAATCCCAATTTTTAAAAACATAATGATACCTGTACTTAACAGGTGTAATATCAGTTAGCATATTAACAATCTAATGCATTAATTAAAGAATATAAGCTGAGAGATTCATGGTTTGCTCTACGTTTACCCATAGATAACATCACCAGAATAAGCTGGAACTTGAAATAGGTTATGTTCTAAGACTAATTTTCTTATCAATTCTATAGTTTTGGTAAATAAAAAAGAAAACTTTACTTTGTGCAGAAAATTATAACACATTTCTAACCCTCAAATGTAATATAGAAAAGAATGTACATCATAATGCTTAGTAAAAGATATTGCACGATTCAATTTTATTTTACCCATTTAAATTTTATCATGAAATTTGTTAAGTAAAAAATCTTACAAACTATTGAGCTAATATTAATATTCGGTGTTAGCATGGCACGCACAAAAAATTACTACCACTAAATCTGGAAAAACGACAGCATTATGATGGAACGTAAAGGAAAGAAGTGATTGGTTTTTGAATTTCCGTTAATAGCAATACAAATGCTCTACGCATAGCTGTCCATCATTTTGAACTGATGGACCACAGGGAAGGCGGGTGATCCCATTGCCAACTATTGAGCTATTGTTAGTTTGGTTGAATAATGGGATTCAACCTTTTCCTTTTTTAGAGCAATCACGGCTCCAAAGAACGAAACGTGTTTTTTGTGCAACGAAACCTAAACCATGGACCCTTACGTTCACGCACATTTCTGGTAAGCTAGTTATTAGATCTTCACGATAACGTGAACACTGTGATTGTGAAGCACAGCGTCACAGCTGATGGAAAACCAAAAATGTTATCAATATCGGTTTCACGACAATTTTATTTATATACAAATAAAACTTACACATTTTTCTGCAGTGATCCAGGTCCGCTAACCTTGCACTAAAAACTACAAGCAAATTTTGTTTGCTTACTTTCAAGTAAAGGTTGTAAGAATGAGTCAGCCCTGGCCTTAAGAACCTAAACATCCTCTACTAATTATCCAACAGAAACCAGACTAAGGTTTAATATTACCAAACATAACGCTAACCCAATCGCATTTGCAAGTCAAAGTGTCGAAGGTTTCTTATGAAATAAATATCTAGCTAGTGACACGAAGAAGTCTCCTATCGAGTAATAAAGAACTCAACCCCCTCACCTGCATTAAAAAGAAATGGAAACAGAAAATTTTCCTAAAATTTAACAGTAACATGAGAATTCTGACATCTTGAGATGCTAGTCTAAAGGGGTCAAGAGAAGATTTTTAAAAACAACCAAGGCTAAAATTACATAGAAATCTTTGATACAAGTTATGAAAAGGGTAGGGTTAACATTAATAATATAATACCAGGACATCTAATTGATAAGAAATGTGCAAACATGCTAAAACTAGATTTGTGTGAACATATTTTGTGTCAATAACTTTACTAGTGAAGATATACAGCTGAAAAACAAATTCTCTTTGTGTATCATCCTTCTTGTCCCAGGCCTGGCATGGCCGAGCGCGTTAGGGCGTGCACTCGTAATCCGAGGGTCGCGGGTTCGCGCCCGCGTCGCGCTAAACATGCTCGCCCTCCCAGTCGTGGGGGTGTATAATGTTACGGTCAATCCCACTATTCGTTGGTAAAAGAGTAGCCCAAGAGTTGGCGGTGGGTGGTGATGACTAGCTGCCTTCCCTCTAGTCTTACACTGCAAAATTAGGGACGGCTAGCACAGATAGCCCTCGAGTAGCTTTGTGCGAAATTCCAAAACAAACCTTCTTGTCCCATCCAATTTTCGTAACAAATTAATCGTCTGCGTGTAAGAATTTTACAATTATAAACAAATATACATTGAAAAAATATTAGATGTAAAAGCAGCATCATAATTTATGATGTTATAAACGTAAGGAAATAAACTATGTTCGAGAAATCGGCTAATCATTATTTAAAATTATCTTTCATTTGTATTTTTTTGAATTTCACACAAAGCTTTTGTCTGTTTGTTTTGGAATTTTGCACAAAGGTACTCGAGGGCTATCTGTGCTAGCCGTCCCTAATTTAGCAGTGTAAGACTAGAGGGAAGGCAGCTAGTTATCACCACCCACCGCCAACTCTTGGGCTACTCTTTTACCAACGAATAGTGGGATTGATCGTCACATTATAACGTCCCCACCGCTGAAAGGGAGAGCATGTTTGGCGTGACAGGGATGCGAACCCGCGACCTTCAGATTACGAGTCGCACGCCTTAACACGCTCGGCTGTGCCGGGCCTTTTCATTTGTAATAATAAGAAAAAAATAAAATGCGGTCATTAAACACCTATCATATATTAACAGGTCTTTTTTCAGTTTCCTTATATTCTGTATTAGATCTATCCTGTCTGTGAGATCTTATTTGTTTTGTGGCACAACAATATAATCCAACCTCTCATCTGTCGTTGGAAAAGATACAGGTTTTTTACGAAGTGAAGTTTGCTTTATATTCTCTCATCTCCGGCTATTTTTACAATAACGACTAACAGCAGTTAGTTTAGTATGATCTGTTACAAGTGGGAAAACGTGTATTTTCTCTTAACAGAACTGTCTTGCTTTCTGAGTGGATCCAGGCTCATCCATCATTTTGAAATGAAGAAATTTTTATAACAGCCTGTAACTCAGAAGCTAAGGCATAAAGATCTGGTTTGTAAACATAAAACGGCGAACATCCTTCAAACATCACAATTGCCAAAGATGCATTGGAGAATGGCGGTTATAGTCAATTGCCAGTGGCTCTAATGTCTTGAGACAAATTTTCGGGTTCTCTAGATAAAAAACAAGTACTAGTACTTTTAGTAAAACGTCGAATTTGCGTCTGCAAAATCCTGGCAAAGATAGCACTGCTTGGTGTCGGGATTTTTATCTAAATGATGTGATAAACATCTGAGTTTGTGATGTTTCCTATAACTGTCCTTGTTACCAGCGTCAAATCTGTGACCGACAACAGGTGGCTGATTGTTCCCTGATCATCTTAGCATGTGTTTTATAAAGATTCTGTTTCAGTTTGATTTCGATGTCGTCGCCTCAGATGGATTCTTTGGTGCATTTACCGTTTTAAATAGTTTAAAACTGTCTGTCCAAACATACGAGTTGTGATATTTTTCATTGTGCTAACAATCGTCATGGAAGTAATTATCACAAATCAATCACTGAATCATAACCCAGTGTTGCTGTTGCTTTTTGTGCATATGTATGTAAACTTTATCCATTATTTAAATTCCACTTTCAGTCTTAATAATATAACAGACCAATATAAACATCACTCTTTCTCTCTGTAGATATTAAATCATCTTTTGGTCCTCCTGATCCAACCACAAGCCAATTCTTCTAAAGGTTATAGAAGTTTTCTGTGAAGCGTCTTTTCATAAAATTAACTTAGCTGTACAAATTTCAGAAGACGACAATTCCCGATATTTTCCTTTTATTTCTTATCCGGATCCTAAAAAAAAATAAAACATAATACGGCTCCACCTCCTTGATCGCGTGTTTGTGTTTTTCTTATAGCAAAGCCACATCGGGCTATCTGCTCAGCCCACCGAGGGGAATCGAACCTCTGATTGGAGCGTTGTTAATCCGGAGACATACCGTCGTACCAGCGGGGGCCCTTAATCGCAATGCTACTATATGTCGACAGACTTACGAATCGATGTTGAAACAAGAACAAACTAAAAATATAAAAGTACGTGTGTGGTAAATTCTCAAATGAACCTCTAGAAGTCAAAGATATACACATATATTTATCAGAAATGACCTCTGATGCGGTGTTTTTATCCTGCAACATACAACGGCCAACGTGAAAGCGTAGAGTTTTTATCTCGATAGCTACGGAGAGAGAAATAAAAGCAAAAAAAAATATTTTAAAGTGCAAATAAATTATTAATAAAATAATTCTGAGAGACTGGTGATAATGACCGATAAGGTTTAGATGATTTTATAATATTTTGTTTTGTGTTGTTAAAACATTTTTGTGACAATAAATTGAATAAGGGATGAGAAACTGATAAAATGAGATGGTATAAAACTGATACTCGAGGAACTTTGATAAAAGAAGGGTGCAGCCAATAACATTAGTGATGTTGCATATATTAAAAAAAGGAATAAACTGGTGTTCGGTTTGTTTTGAATTTCGCGCAAAGCTACACGAGGTCTATCTGTGCTAGCCGTCCCTAATTCAGCTGTGGAGGACGAAAGAGAAGGCATCTATCATCACCACCAACTCTTGAGCTACTCTTTTACCAACAAATAGTGGTATTTACCGTCACATTACAACGCCCAGCTGAAAGGGCGATCGGGCTCGAATTCCCATCACAACAAACATTCAGAATGAAATTGGTAACACTCTGATGTTCAGATTGTGAAGAGAGTTTTGGGAAAATAAAATATCAAACACAAAATTGGAAATGCTTGAGTTATCTTTAAACAAATTATTCACGTGTGGAAAAAACTTTTCCTTAGTGTAATAGTCAGGGCTTTGCATATTTTGTATCTTTCGTTTGTTTGTCTTCTGAATTTCTGGAAAAACTGGCCAAAGCCTATCTGACCTAACCGTTTACAATTTTGAAGTTATATGCCAGAGAAAAAGCAATTAGTCAACACCACCTACTGCCACAAATTTGGCTACTCTGTACCAACTAACAATGGGAATGATCGTCAGATTATAACGGCTCCACAGTTGAAAAATCGAGCATCTTTCGTGGCAGGATTTGATCCCACGACAAGTAGATTAAGTTCGTTACACATCAAGTTTAACAAAAAATTCAATGCCTCTACCTTGGGCCTGGCATGGCCTAGTGCGTTAAGGCGTGCGCTTCGTAATCTGAGGGTCGCGAGTTCGCGTCCGAGTCGCGCCAAACATGCTCGCCCTCCCAGCCGTGGGGGCGTTATAATGTGACGGTCAATCCCACTATTTGTTGGTAAAAGAGTAGCCCAAGAGTTGGCGGTGGGTGGTGATGACTAGCTGCCTTCCCTCTAGTCTTACACTGCTAAATTAGGGACGGCTAGCACAGATAGCCCTCGAGTAGTTTTGTGCGAAATTCCAAAACAAACAAACAAAGCCTAAACCTTAACTCGTTGTTAGTGTTGTAATCGAAAAACAAACAACAACACTGGAGACCTATCAGTCGTAATAGAAACTATAAAATGTTCCCTAAAAATATGAATGGGCATTACCACTTTAATTCAAGCTCAATAATTATCGATGTGGCCAGTGTACTTAATGTACTTTTAAATGCATATATTTTTTATATACTGAATATATGTACATATACATATAGAAGATTCGTAATGACATGAGTGACACGAAAGTTTAACAAAATTGCCTTCAATCTTATATATAATTAGACTTATTACTGCTAGGGTTACCTTCGTATTTTACAGATTAAGTGATTTCACTGAATATATATCACTGGGGAACACTTTTTCAGTAACTTTGAGTTGCATTGGATATTTTAACTGATTCTGAAGAAGTTTTAGGCGCTGATTTCAAATCTGAAATTAGTTTTTCTCTACAAGCTCTAGTTTGTATGCAATTTGAGGTTAATGAAATTGTATAAATGTGAACTTGCGTAAACCATGTATAAGCATTTTCACGTCCATATATATAGATAGCTTCTAATATTTTGATCATTCTTCTTTTGTTTCAGATCAAACATGGCTTCCAAAAATAGATATCATTGCAGAAACAAGCCTGATGCCTTCTGCTACATATGTGGATGCTACGCACTCAATCGTCAGAGACGTAACATATCCTCGTTCGTTAAGCGTGCCTACAAGGCATATTTTGAAGTTCATCTTGGTGATCAAGACAAGCAATGGGCTCCTCATGTTGTGTGTCACAATTGTAAGGAAATGCTTCGAGACTGGACCAAAGGAAAACGCAATGGTCTGCCTTTTGGTGTTCCAATGACTTGGCGCGAACCCACCAACCATGTAACTGACTGTTATTTCTGCATGGTAAACACAACGGGTGTTGGGAAGAAAAGCCGATATAAGATTACGTATCCGAACATTCCCTCAGCTATTCGGCCTGCTCCGCACTCTGAAGAAGTTCCTGTTCCAGTTTTCAAAGGCTTGCCTTCATTGGACGATAAAGACATTGGACATGATACAAGCGAACAAGAGAGTTGTGACAGTGAATTGTCAGAAAAGTGTACACAATCGGAGAACTGTTCTTCAGACACTTAACCTTTCCCCGTCCATAAGCCTTTTCGCCAGGCTGAACTGAATGATTTAGTGCGGCATTTAGGTATTTCAAAGAAAGCAGCAGAACTTTAAAAAATAAATAAAAATGTCAAATTGCATAAAATCTGTAGCTTGCAGACAAAAACCGACTTGAGCTTTGAAATCAACATACTCAAATTGACTATAGAAAGGTCTTTTTTTAAATGCAACAAAATGAGTGTTCCCCAGTGATATATTTTTGGTCATTCCTGTACTGTTGTTTCAAGTGTCACTGTACCACTGAAACCATATCAAAATAAATAAATTGAAATTTAAACAGCTTGCAATAATAGTTGTCTCCTGTCTAACACACTCGCCAATACAATAATACACATTTTATGGGAAAATTTCTCGTATCCTGGTGGTTTTCGCTATTATTGCGGTCTTTACCTTCGGTTGTTTAAGTCAACAATAAGTATAACCCACGTTTAAGTTAGTCTCACATGTATGAGAGAGCAGCTCTCGCGTAAAACAAACAAACATGTCAAAGAAAAATGTCAAACCATTAACCACATGGCGGTTTTTAAATGGCGGTATAGCAATAAGGTATGATATTTCTCATCCAGATTACGTTTTCGTTTAAAATTTAAAACTAAACCATATACTTCAACGCAATCGGATAGCTCTCCTTCAATGGTATCATTGATTAAGCTTTATTTATGTATTTGTTGTGTTTTGTTTTGCTTTATCGTTCATTCTGATTACTATGTCATTAAGTTAGCTTCAAATAACATGACTAGCATAGTAATCGCATAGAAAAATGAGAATGCCACGGAAACTCTGTTGTTTTTTTTTATATTTTAATGCAACTAATCTAATGACGAATGTGACATGACATTTTTGGAGGTTCTGCTGGACTTAGGATTGAATATAATTATCAACACGCCAATTCGACAATTCTCATAATCGTACTCAGATATAAATTAAAAATATAACTCAGGACGGCTGGTATGGGTATTAACACTTTTACTAACAAAGCAAAGAGCGACGTTTCGACCTTCTTAGGTTATCTTCAGGTTAACAAAGAGAAAGTTTACAACTTATCGTTACCAGGCACATGTCTTAGGAATGAGAGTTTAAAGGATCACTGGATTGTAGGGGGCATTGTAGTTATATGTTAATTAGGGTATTAATTAGTATAGATATAAAGCTTTTCCTTTATATTGGTCTAATTTTGGTTTTGGTTGTTTTATAAGTAGCGCTTATTTGATTTTGCGTTTGTTTATATTTGTTTCCCTACTTACTGTCTGAATATTTCCCATGATTATGTTGTGTTTATTTCATTTTCAGTGTTTAAAAACGCGTGTTTTTGTTGTTTTTTTGAATGTGGTTTCCACTTTTCTGCTTGTTTCTACAATATGGAAGTTGTTGCATTGTATTTTATAAATAATGTTGGTGTTGTGTTTGTCAGTGCAGTTTCTACGTAGTATGGATTTTAGTTTTGTACCTGGTTTTTGAATAAATTTGGTGTTTACTAGAATGTTGTGTTTGGTTAAAAGTTTTTTCCAAATGGTGGTTATTTTTCGCTAATGTCGGGAACATGTGATATGCAGCAGTGTAAGGTTTTATAGTTTGTTGTATTTCGGGATTCATTATCGTTTGTTTAGTGTTGGTCTAGGTGTGTGCGTATAATTTTTCCAGCGGTTTTTGGAGGAAATTTATTGATGTTGATGAAGTGATGTCTTTTTTGATTTGATCGTTAATTTTATCTGGTGAACATAGTTTTGTGGCTGTGTTTATCTGGTTTCTTAGTACATTGAGTTTTTGTTTTGTTTCATGAGCTGAGTCCCAACGAATGTATTGTCCAGTATGGGTAATATTTCTGTGGATTTCTTATTTTAATTGTGTATTGATTCTTGTGATCTTGAGGTTGAGAAATGCTACTTTGTTAGTTTTTTTTCTGTTCACAGGTGAGCTTAATGTTAGGATGTATAGAGTTAACGTGGTTGAAAAACTAAGTGTATGTTCTGTAGATGTGAATCCAGCAATTGTATCATCAACATACCTGTGCCAGTACAGTGGTGGGTTTAAAGTTGAATTGATCGATTTAGGTTTAATCTGTGTCATAAAAATATTGACTAGAACTGGTGACACGGGATTCCCCATACTTAGGCTATTAATTTGTAGGTGGTTTTGGTCATCAACATAAATGTAGTTTTGGTGTCAGTGAATTCTATAAGGATTACTAATTGGTTGCTGGGTGTGTGTATTAATGGGTTGGGCTCGTGGATATAAAGTTCTAAAGATATCTTGGAGGTTCCATTTGTTGGGACTTCTGTAAAGAGGTAGATTGTATCAAAACTTGCCATTAAGGCTTCATGATTTAGTTGATTAAGAATAGATTTAAAGTTAAAAGAGTCTTTGAAAAAGGAGATGTTACATATTTAGAGAATGCCCACGCTGTATATTTACCGAGATTGTAGTTAAGTTATTCCTAGGTCGACTTTATGGGTTGTAGTGAACAATCGGTTTGTAAAGTTTGGGGGGCCATACATTTGTGGTGTACATAAGTTGATCCTTCGCATGTAAAAATAAAGGTTTTCTCTAACTGAGTTAGTTTTTTTCATTTTTAGTAGTTTTTGTTTTATTGGTTTTCATGTGTTTTTGTTGGATTTATGTGTATTAGTTTAAATTTGTTTGTATCTGATAAGATGTTCATTTTTTGAATGTATTGATTTGTGTTCATTATAACTATAGCATTGCTTTACTGCTTTTAGAATTTTGATGTTGTCTTATTTTAGGTTATTTATAGAATCAATATCTTTCCGTGTGAAGTTGTTTTTAAGTTTTCTTTTTTTTGAAATTATGTTGATAGTGTGTGTGAAAATTCTTTGAACAAGTTGTTTAAGATAGTGTTTTGAGGTGTTTTCGAGAAAATAGATGTTTTCAGGTCTACCTGGA
Organism: Carcinoscorpius rotundicauda; assembly: GCA_011833715.1. NCBI lineage: Eukaryota > Metazoa > Arthropoda > Merostomata > Xiphosura > Limulidae > Carcinoscorpius > Carcinoscorpius rotundicauda. Next base: position 35,588,556 of record CM022406.1, on the reverse strand, counting down.
CAGATAGGTTGTTGAGTGTCGATGGAATTATTGTCAAAGTTGCCTTCTTTCTGGTGGTTGTTTTCCGTTCTTTTGTTGGTGTTTTCAGTTTGTATAGAATTGGTCACCTGTCTTCTAGGTAGATCTTGGATGGAATATTTCTAGGTGTTGTTGCGAAGTTGAGTCCTTTATTGATAAATAACCTAACATCTAACTGCAACGCCCCCTAGATTCCTTTACCTGTTTACTCTCTTGTCCCTGAGAAATGTGTCCGGCAACGGTAACTTGCAAACTCTCTCTTGATTAACCTGAAGATAACATAAGAAAGTCGAAATGTTATTCTCTGCTTTATTAGTAAAAGTGTTAATACCCATACCAGCCGTCATAAGATACATTTTTACTTCAAGTGGGTTCCTCATCATCACGAGATATAAATTAAGCTTCCAGATTAGTATGGAGGAAGAATTAGATCAAGGTATCACTCGGTGGACTTAGCAGATGTGGGTTTGCTATAGGAAAACACACACATAGATCAGAGTAAACTGTTCTTAATGATTTTTTTCTGTTTTCAATTATCCCTTCATTGAGCATTAATATATGTTCAGCTTTGTTTTCTTTTGTAGTAGTCCTCGCAATGTGAGAGTCGCAGGTTCGAATCCCTGTTACATCAAATATACTCGCCCTTTCAGCCGTGAGAGCGTTATTAAGTTACGATCAATTCCACTACTTATTGGTAAAAGAGTTGTCGGTGGGCGGTGATGACCAGCTGCCTTCCTTCTGGTCTTACACTGTTAAATTAGGGACAACTAGCGCGTAATTCAAATCAGACAAACTCTTTTGCCTTTTTGCACTTTCTAAAGTAAGCTACCTAATATTTATCATATAGAAAATGTATTACCTGCTTCGTAAATACCTTGGTCTGAAGACTTATAATGCTGAAAACTGGATTTCAATACTCGTGGTTGGCGCAGCACAGATAGCCAGTTGTATAGATTTATGTTTAACAACAAATAACCTTCTTCGGGTACTGTCGATACGTGAAGATGTTTTCTACAATAGATATTACTGCGCTAATAAAATAAAATTGTTTGTTAATTTACTACATAATTAGACCAGTTGTGTTCTAAAACAATGGAAGAAAACACAAATCAATAATATTTTAAAAGTATATTTTTATACTCGAACTATACTTTCTAAAGTAGCCCTCGTTTTACTCTAAATACCAGGTAATATTTTATATAAAAAGAATTTTCAAAAATATCATATTGACGCAGTTAAGTTTATCGCTTGTGCTTTAGGTAGGTTAACATTCATACTTGTAATTAAAGATTTAGTAATCAAAGTGCAATAGAACTCTTTTTGTAAAGATGGCATGGAATTAGAACTAGTTACACGCTAGGCCTGTTGAAGAACAATTATGAAGAGTGAAAATTAGAAATTCATATTCAGTTATTCGACTTTGGAAAGCTCTTGGTAACTGAAAATCGGCCAATACTCTGAAGATAGTTTGGTTTGGTTAGTTTTGAATTCGCGCAAAGCTACATGAGGGCTATCTGCGCTAGCCGTCCCTAATTTAGCAATGTAAAACTAGAGAGAAGGCAACTAGTCATCACCACCCACCGCCAACTCTTGGGCTACTCTTTTACCAACGAATAGTGGGATTGATCGTGACCTTATAACGCTCCCACAACTGAAGGGCGAGCAAGTTTGATGTGACGGGGATTCGAACCCGCAACCCCCGGATTACGAGTTGAGGGCCTTAACCACCGAGCCATGTCGGGTGCCATAAGTTTGATAAATCTCTAGATTTAATTAACTTCTAAATTAAAATATAATTCATTTTCCGGCTATATGAAATCATGATACATTATGCAAAGAATAGGAAGATCGTTTGAGATGTATGATAACACGTAACACCGTCAGTGACACACCCGCATGTTTTGTATTCCTAATGTAAAATATCACATGTATGGTTGTTAACATTTTTCATGATTGCATGCACGTTGCACCTGTTGTTGTTTTTTTCAACTGAATTACACCTTACACGCAACTCTAAAGCTCATCTTTACATTAAACACCCAGCTGTTGAACACAGGGAATAGTCTAGATGTTACATACAAAGTCAAGGTCGTAAAGTTTTTAAATAATTAAATAAATTCTTTTAACTCACCTACAGACCTCACTACGCGTCACACAAAGACTAATGAGTTATGTAGGTACACAGTAGTACAAACGATTTTTTTTTGTTTTTGGAATTTCGCACAAAGCTACTCGAGGGCTATCTGTGCTAGCCGTCCCTAATTTAGCAGTGTAAGACTAGAGGGAAGGCAGCTAGTCATCACCACCCACCGCCAACTCTTGGGCTACTCTTTTACCAACGAATAGTGGGATTGACCGTCACATTATACACCCCCACGGCTGGGAGGGCGAACCGTACAGGAAAGCGTCAAGTTTTATTAAATTAGTATCATAGAAAAAACAAAACAAAATATGATATCAGTATAAAAAGATAACACGTATAAAAGGGACCTAATTGTAATATTGCAATGAAATGCCAAGTTAGGTTTTGGATTTCTAGCTCGTGTTTGTTGCTCGTTGATTCAGCTTTAAGCTCATGGACTTTACAACGCCAATAGTCTGGAATTCAATTCCTTAAGGAGCACAGGTGGCCCATTTTGTGGCTTTGCTATAAACTAATCCTACAAACTTTTATGATATATTACAAAACTGTGCTTTAAATTCTAATTAAACTCATTAAAAAGTGTGTGTGTGTTTTCTTATAGTAAAGCCACATCAGGCTATCTACACTGCCCATCAAGGGGAACTGAACGCCTGATTTTAGCGTTGTAAACCCAAAGAGTTACCGGTATTCCAGCGGGGGATTATTAAAAAGTGGGCATATTACAGAGTTTTTGTTGGAGATTAAATGTGATTCATAACTGTACGAAAACACCTGGCCCAGTTAAAGAAACCAAAATCTAACTGTGATATGAAAACTTTGTTGTATTTTAGATTTTCTTTATTTTCTAACTTTACAACATGTTTATAAAAATTATGTTTTGCACTGATACTTAGGTGTATTCACATACACTCTCTCTTTTACCCGGCCTGACATAGCCAAGTGGTTAAGGCACTCGACTCGTATTCTGAGAGTTGCAGGTTCGAATCCCCATCACACCAAAATGCTCGCTCTTTCAGCCGCGGGAGCGTTATAATGTAACCGTTAATCCCACTATTCGTTGGTAAAAGAGTAGCTCAAGAGTTAGTAGTGGGTGGTGATGACGAGCTGCTTTCCCTTTGAGAACGGTTAGCGCGAATATTTCTCCTGTCATTTCGCGCGAAATTAAAAAAACAACAAGCGAACCAACAAATTTATTATTATTAAATTCCTTAAACGCGTGATAAAGTATACAAATCAAGAGATGTGATACAGATACCGACGCAAACAAAAATTGTGAAAAAAAGCCACTTGTAAATTATGATAAGCACGCTTAAAGATAGACGGTTATGAAAATATATTTTATGATAGCTTAAGTACTTTTATGAATAAGTAAGAAGTAATAATTATCTGATAATATGTAAAATCTGTTGCGAACAATAAGCGCAATCCAAACGTGTGAACGAAGTAATTACCTGTAACACCCACAATCAGAGTGGTAATTTGCACCTACCTAACAATGTATTGCTGCAGAATTAGAAACTCCTATTGTAGCAAGTCACACCCTATCAGGGTACAACAGAACGAGTACACGTATATGAAACCGAGTTATTTTTGTGGGTTATTATAGTCTTTTTTCTTGTTATTGTTGTTGCTATTATCATTTAAATACTTTTATTAATGTTGGCTAGAAGGAGAGTTAACGTCTGGAACTAAACACGTAACTCCATGTCTGGAACTTTCTTGAAAGTGTAGGAAATGATTCCAAGAATATAAAAAGTGTAAATGCTACCAGAGTATTCAGCTGGCACTAACTGATTAACGATTCTTCAACAGCTGTTGATTTATTATTATGTTAGTTATTTCAGCACAGAAAAATGTGAATTTGTGTTTTCGATAAAGTAAGGGAGACACGAAACAAATGAGCGAGTGACTTTTAGCATTATTTGTGAAATTATGTCTAATTGGCTACACGGAACTTTTAATCGGTTAAATAAAGGCTTTTGCAATCATTAAGTGTACTGAGCTTTGCATAATTTTACTCCTCAATAACCCAAAAGAACACGCGCTATATACAAACCTACCTCTTTAGATTAGGAACGGAACTCATTTGTAGTCTATAAATTAAGTAAATAAAGTTATAATGCGAGAGTATTTACAAACCAGTTACACTACAGTTATTGCCAAAACTACTATAATTTACGTTATATTTTAAAATATCATATCGTATGGAAAACAGTTTGTTAAAAGCTCCGAAAAAATCATAATACTAAAAAACGATTTTGTTTATTTTGAATTTTCGCACAAAGCTACTCGAGAGCTCTCTGCGCTAGCTGTCCCTAATTTAGCAGTATAAGCAAGACAGCTAGTCATCACCACCCACCGCCAACTCTTAGACTACTCTTTTGCCAATGAATAGTGGGATTAAACTTAACATTATAACGCCCCCACGGCTGAAAGGGCGAGCAGGTTTGGCGCGACGGGGATGCGAAACCGCAACCCTTAAATTACGAGTCGCACGCCTTAACCCATCTGGCCATGCCAGGCCTACCAAAAACGATTGTTAAAAAATAGATAAAATAATGACACTATGCAAGCATGACTGTTAAGACTAACCAACATTACCACAAGTAATAATCCAAATCCAAAAAGTTCGTCAACCAACAACCATTGAATTACGAGACCACACACACGTTTTATAAAATTAGCCTTGTCACTGAAATGAAACACAAAATTAATGGTGATGAGAATATAACTTGTACTGGTTTTCGGGTTTGTTTCTTTGTTAATTTCTATTTTAAGTCACTGTAATACCTTTAGACAGACAATAGTGCAGTTTACAAAAGTAACACTACTTATTAGAAGTCTGTAACACCTTTATATTGACAATAGTGTAATTTACATCAGTAACACTACTTATTAGAAGTCACTGTAACACCTTTAGACAGACAATAGTGTAATTTACATCAGTAACACTACTTATTAGAAGTCACTGTAACACCTTTAAACAGACAATAGTGTAATTTACATCAGTAACACTACTTATTAGAAGTCACTGTAACACCTTTAGACAGACAATAGTGTAATTTACATCAGTAACACTACTTATTAGACGCTGCCCAATTCTACAGTGATCAATACCGAACTAAATTTCTGCAGCAGAAGAGACAGATAACAAAAACCAAGATGTTACATGTTCAGAGTGCAATAATTCAGTGATTTAATGTAAAGCGCTCTTAAAGTGAAGCATGGTCAACGAATGTGTTATAAAGGGACATAGAAATTTAATGGGTAGCCCTTCTAGCTGCAGAGAGAGGAGAAGTAAAGATAGAAAACTCCTAAAGTGCCCTCAGAAAGTTAAATACCAGCTCTGAATCAAACGGGCTAACAGTTCTCAAGTAAATACAGGGAATATTTTGAATGGGTTCAGTGGACTGGTGAGTAATCAATGCCATGTATTATCCATCCTATTCACAGATTGGCCGTGCAGCTCAACCCAAGTCCACTCGTTACTGCCCACTTGACCGCAAGCTAAGACCTGTTAACAACTGTCATGACGACTGCTTTTATATCTAAACAATAACCCCTGTGGTTATCGATTCAAAGAAAAGAATAAGAGAACCATTAATCCTCAGATCTAAAACTACGTCTCTTTATGGGAGCACACTCCCCGCACGCACACACTCACCACCACCACTTCCCCGATGATCTCAGCCTGAGTATTCATGCTTTCATTGCCAGCCTGCAACGAGGAATGCTCATACAATTCCATGTGTGTGCAGTATTAGGATGAACGACAGATGTCCAGAGCCCAATGAAGCCACAACTCCCCTGTCAGGCGTGATCCCAAAAACTAAATAACTCAGATGTGGTTATTATTCTTTCTATTGTCTTTACACATCAAAACCTAAGCATCTTATATCACTTAACAGTCATTACAATATAACTATATATCAAAGTCTCGTTTGTATATATTTCTTATATATTAAGTATATATGTAGGTGCACAATATATTACTAACAGTTAAACAAATTATCGTGCTTTTTCAAATGTATTTATTTGTAGCAAAAGAATGAAAAGACGTGTAAACATTTAGAGAAATGCATTTATACCACACGAACCGAATTTTAATAAGAAAATATTCGTTCATTGTTTTGCCTATACTAAGAAATTTATCCTTATTTCAAAACAAGTTACTGTTTGTTTTGTTTGTTCTTAAATTTCGCACAAAGCTACACGAGAGCTATCTGTGCTAGCCATCCCTAATTTAGCAGTGTAAGACTAGAGGGAAGACAGCTAGTCATCACCACCCACCGCCAACTCTTGGGCTACTCTTTTACCAACGAATAGGGGGATTGACCGTTACATTGTCACCGCTGAAAGGGCGAGCATGTTTGGCGCGACAGGGATGCGAACCCGCGATCCTCTGGCTGTTTCAAAACGTTTCAGTGTCATTTTCATTGCATCACAGATTCTTTCAGACAGATTGATGACACCCGGGAGTAAGAGCATAACACAGTGGCTTGTAAAACTTACTATCAGGTGCTGTTTATTATCTTATACGAGATGATATTTATTATGGGTGGCATTTGTCCTCAACAAGTCACTTGCAGCATAATGTACAGAAAATGCTGACTTGCAGCTGAAATATTACGTGAGCTGCCTCGTCCACTTCACATCCACAGTAGTTCTAGTGGAATTAATTGTGTCTTGTTCACAATAGCTCTGATAGAGTTATTTGTGTTACACATACAATAACTCTGGTGAAGCCATTTGTAGCAAATCCACAGTAGGTTCTCAAATTTAATCAACCACTGTCTAACCAAATTCATCAATATTCTCTGGTGGTGGTCGTTACTGGTTAGCTGATTTCTACAGCAAAACCTACAAATGATCGCGGAAAATATGTTGTGACAAAGTCCATTATGTGATAGTAAGGTTTGATCTTAGAGGTTTATTGTTTTTTTTTATGGCATAAAAACTGTGCCTGAGTTAAAACGTACCCCTTTATTAACCTGAAGGTGACCCAAGAAGATCTAAACTTTGTTCTCTGTTTTATTAGTAAATGTTTTAACACCTACACCAGACGTCCTGAGATACATTTTTACTTCAAGTGGGTTTCTCGTCATCACGAATGTGTCCGAGTTATTTTACAACCAAATATTGGAAAGAAAAAGCGTCAGTCTGATGTCATGGTTTCTTAGTAGTGCAACTTTAATAAAACCAACATTATATATTAAAAAGAATTATAATAAACGACAAAAAAGTGCAGCCTATCAACCGAAATAACTGAAATAAACATGGTTTGTGGGTTAGTGGTATATTTTAATCATATCTACAGATTAAAAAGACAAGAGACCTAATAAAATGTACTTTACTCATATAATCATACATAGCTGTAGTGAAGTTAATCCCAAAGTGTAATGTGACGATCTCCTTTACATTTACCGAGGATTTTAAGCCAATTGAAATACGAAGCACAATATGGGAAGAAACAAGGATAACCATGAGGAGATTTCAGCTGCACTTCAGAAGATCCCCAGTAGCAGCATTAGTGTATGATGTAGTGATATTTTTTGGCCTACTTACGAGGAGCACTTGAAATATTACAAATATAATAAAGTGTTAAGGGCCCTTGGAAACGGAATTTGTTAATTTTATATGGTTTATGATAACTTATGTTTTGTTTGGCGGTGGTGTTTGTTTATTTGAAGTTAAGCACAAAGCTAAAGAACGGTTTCTAGCGTTGTAAGTCCCCAGACATTCAACTGTGCTTGCCACCGGGGAAAGCAGACTGATAACTTACGAGCTGATCTTTAATGACATTTCTACATTAAAACATAAATATGCTTGGAAAATATTGATTTAATTTATGCTTACCATTGCATATTGGTTTCTTTAAAAAGGTATTTTTAACATATCTTTACAGTTTGGGGCCCGGCATGGCCAAGTGTGTTAAGGCGTTCAACTCGTAATCCGAGGGTCGCGGGTTCGAATCCTCGTCGCACCAAACATGCTCATTCTTTCAGCCGTGGGGGCTTTATAATATTACGGTCAATCCCACTATTCGCTAGTAAAAGAGTAGCCCAAGAGATGTTGGTGGGCGGTGATGACAAGCTACCTTCCCTTTAGTCTTACATTGATAAATTAAGGACGGCTAGCGCAGATAGCCCTCGAGTAGCTTTGCACGAAATTAAAAACCAAACAAACAAACTTTACAGTTTATTGAATATTCAAAATAAGTTTAATTCGGAAACTCCAAGAGAGGGTAGATTTGGATTTATTTTCGAGACAAGTTTTCATTTGTTAATTGATAATGTTTAAGTGAAATGCAGCATCCTCAAGTCTTCATATAAACTAGTCTAAAGTCTATCCACTGGGAATAAATTCAGTACACGTAAATAAAGTCGCATTCTATGCGTCATTACTTAAGCAAATGCGAGCCTTTTTATGATTCTTTCATCATTCTTTTATGTCTGGCTTTCAAATGAGATACGAACGATTTCACCTGCAGTTCGGTAGAAAATGTCGAAGCATCACTATTGTCAGCAGTAGGACGAGCAGACAGGAGCATTTTGAAAGCAGCTACAGGCATAATATTGTACTCGGCTTGCTACACAATATATACTGAGGTGGTTCCTGTACACAACTGCGCGTCATTTGGAGACTTCCATCTTTCTTGTGCTTGGCCATTAAACTCGTGATGCACTGATGGGTTTAAGTCACCTTACCACTTCAAATTACTTTTCACAGCCCCAGTGCTGAAAGAGTGTGGAAAATGTCTTCTTTTTAGCCAATAAAAAAGTGTCCAAAAATATTAGTTTGTTTTGTTTTTTGTTTTTCTTATAGTAAAGCCACATCGGGCTATCTGCTCAGCCCACCGAGGGGAATTGAACCTCTGCCAAAAATATTAGTTTAAATTAAGAAAATTTGGATTGGCTAGTTTGTTTGCTTTTTTTTTTCAACAAAATTGTCCTCCACTGGTTCGTGAGGGGCTTGTTAGTAAGACAAAATAATCACAGCTGTAGTAATTTCTACGTTAACCGAAAGTATCTGACCTCTAAAGCGTTATAAGTGTTGTCTAACAAAAAACAGCTATAGCATAAGAGATAACTGTACATAGAAAAATTAAAACGTTTTCAAAAACATGATTGGAATAATGGACGACCAAGTATAACCACTGAAAAAAGTACTTAGATCACTGAGGAATTGAAAATTAAAACAAAATACACAACTATAAGGACTGAACTTAATCAAATTGGAAATAGTATTCTAAAATGTAAGTAATGTGACTATTGGACTGAATCAAATTAGAAATAGTATTCTAAAATGTAAGTAATGTGACTATTGGACTGAACTTAAAGCAAATTAGAAATAGTATTCTAAAATGTAAGTAATGTGACTATTGGACTGAAGTTAAATCAAATTAGAAATAGTATTCTAAAATGTTGGACTGAATTTAATCAAATTGGGAATAGTATTCTAAAATGTAAGTAATGTGACTGTTGGACTAAACTTATTTCAGATTGGGAATAGTATTCTAAAATATACAAAATATGACTGTTGAATTTAGATAATATAACACCTATGTCTTGCTCAAATAAGTGCATAAATTGAAAAATCTTGCAATAAGTATTCACCCTGCATATTTATTATACCATTGGGACTTATACACATATCCATCCATAATAAGCTTTTTCTTGAAAACGTTCAGTTATTTGGACTGAATTAATAAAAAAAACTTGCTCAAGAATGTGCGTGAAGTGTGGAAGAAACATGTTTTGACAAAACTACCTTAATTAAATACAACATACAATAGTTACAAAAATACTATCTAGCATAAACACAATATTCTATAACTTACAAAAGTTACATTACATAAACACAATATTCCATACCTTAAAAAATTATGCTAACCAATCCTAAATAATTTCGCCTGATGATCAAACTCTAAAAATTTCATAAACTGCCAAAAAGACCCAAAAATTTTCAATCATAAAGAATGTACTACATTTGTTTGTTTTTCTTCTTTAATATAAAAATATGAGTTTCGCTTCTCTCATTTCTTTTTCAACTTAATTTTAAAACAATTCAACAATTATGTTTTAAATTGCTAAAGATGTTTTTTGTTTGTTTATTTAGAAATAAGCACAAAGCTACACAATGGGCTATTTGTGCTCTGCCCACCACGGGTATTGAAAATCAGTTTTTAGCAGTGTGAGTCCACAGACATACCGCTGTTAAAGATGTATCCAAAACTATGGGCAGTAAGCACATGACTAAATATCAATGTACAAATTTCAAATGATTTCCCTTCTATAGTAATTTACCCGTCCAATCTTCTGCATAATATTCATTCTAAGTGATGAACAGTAAGTTTTAGAATTTATAATACTAGAATTAGAGGTTTGACCTAAGCGGCTGACACAGTGCATACAGCTAACTGAGTAACTTTGCAATGAGAGCAAAAAACAAACAAATTCTTGAGTAACACACATTATTCATCACATGCGCTATCTTCCGGTAATAAAATAAACAACAGGGATTATTTTTTCATGACATTGCTAACAGCAGGGGCGTAGATCCTGGGGGGGGAGATGGAGGGCATACATCCCATCCTTCATTGTAAGTGGGGGGTAAGATCTATACAATCATCCCCCTACAGTTTGGTCTATTAAATTGTTTTATTGCATCACAGGCTTACAAATTGTGTGTTTGTTCTTGTGATACTCGTGTTCTTACCAATCGAATTACATAATTAGGCCTACAAGTAGGCTTTTTCAGTAGCCGAAATGTACATCTTTAACAAAGACGTGCTTCTAAGCTGTTCGATTTAAGTTACAGTTCGTAACTTCGTAAGTATCAGTCAGTAGGCCTAAGTATACATGCAAGTATCGTGGCAACGAGATTACTCTGTGACTGCATGTTTACAGTTTTCAGGTTTACGTAATCAGAGATTACCAAATTGCAAACTGAACAGTCCACATAAGTGGTTGCAAAAGTCATCCCCCCCATCGGGTGTAAAAAATCCACGCCCCTGGCTAAAAGACAAGTTAACGATATGAAGTTATATCACACACGATAATTTGCAAAGGTTTATTTTCTTATAACTTAGCAAATGTTTAATATTATATTCTTAAAATATCCTGTTAGTGAAACTTATTTGGTATTAAAGCATAAAAGCCCACAGTGTCTCAGCATTAGTTCTAAAGGCCTCTATCGTTAAAAAATGGGTTCTGATACCCCTGCTAAACACAGCACAAATAGTTCATAATTTATCTTTGTGCCTAACAAACAAATAACACATTAAAACATTCTCATTTATAATATTTATGTAAAATATGTCTTATATTAAATAAATGTGAAATATACAAAAAATTCGTTATTTCTTTCTTTATTTTTTACACATAATTAGCGGAGTTTTCTTGTGATACGTTTGAAAAACTATATACGTAAGAAAATAAATAAATTTCCCGTGTTTCCTTGATTACATCCCTCCCATTCCCTCTTGGCAGTCTTTGTGACACCTTTGTTTTGTATTCGTCTGCGAAAAAAATGTGTTATTTCCATAATCCCTGTTATTACGTAGTTTCACTCATTAATAATGAATCAGGCATCAGGAAACGCCATCACAGTCGTATCTTATTAATAATACAAGACAACAGGAAGGAACGCCATTAAGTGTAATCTGTTATAGTAAGCGGCTCAGATGATCCGAAGCTCGGGAATTTAAATTTCTTTATACAAGGACGGTTATAGTAACATTTTATTGAAAGCTACATATGTTAAACGCTTTCGGGTGTTAAACAAGCTTTTCTGTCTCATATACTTTCCAATTTTGATTACATTTGTGTGAAAGCAATTTTGTAACAAAAAGAAAAAAGAAAAATAATTACTTGTGATATCTAATAAACATGTTTCCAACATTGAAAGTAATTCAAGGATTTCTTTAAAAGATAAATACTATATGAATTGAAATATATTAAAGCTCATGACAGGAGAATCTTTAATAAGTGAACTCAAAATTTAAATAACTCAGATTTTAAAACGGTTATAAAATAACTAGATGACTTATGGTGTGAGACATATCGATATACACACCGCAGAACTGGAACTAGATTTCCACGCCAAGTATGTGTTGGTGTTTATTTGTGTGTTACACACTTATTGAATTTTGCATATATTAGTGACATAGTGAAGTGAAACAGTAGTGTATGTTTTGTTTTTGTTTGTTTTTTTGGAATTTCGCACAAAGCTACTCGAGGGCTATCTGTGCTAGCCGTCCCTAATTTTGCAGTGTAAGACTAGAGGGAAGGCAGCTAGTCATCACCACCCACCGCCAACTCTTGGGCTACTCTTTTACCAACGAATAGTGGGATTGACCGTCACATTATACACCCCCACGGCTGGGAGGGCGAGCATGTTTTAGCGCGACGCGGGCGCGAACCCGGGACCCTCGGATTACGAGTGCACGCCTTAACGCGCTCGGCCATGCCGGGCCTAACAGTAGTGTAAGGTAAGTGAAAGAGCGAAAGTGTCCTAGTCAGAGGTAAGTTTGTAAACTTATAACGTTTAACTCCGAGATTCAATTCCAAGCGGTGAACACAGTGTAGACAATCTATTCTGTAGCTTAGCACCCCTCCCCACCAAAAAAAAAAAACCCAATAAACAACAATTGCATACATGAAACCAGTTTTAGAAATAAATGTAAAATAAATTCAAGTAACCTTAAAGAAAACTGGTAAACGTTTTGAGTGAAACATAAATAAAAACCACACAGAGATTTATATTAAAGATAGGATAGTGTAACAAATAATAATATATGTGTGGAATACTTTTCAAGACAAATTTAAAACAAGTTCAAGTGACAAAAAATTTGGTTTGCATTTCAAACAAAACTGTTAAACATAAAAAAAAACATAGATTCATATTAAAAACGAGAAACTGTTACAAAAAGTTGCCTAATACTGACTGCTTCTAACCAATGTGTTAAAAAGAACGTGCGGTTACAGATAAACAAGACATACTTTGGTCACTTGTGGCTTAAAGAATGGGAGCGCTTAAGTGGTACAACGGAAAACTTGCGGACTTTGAAATCGAGTTTCAATAAAGGTGGTGGGGAGTTTGTTTGTTTTGGAATTTCACACAAAGGTACTCGAGGGATATCTGTGCTAGCCGTTCCTAATTTAGCAGTGTAAGACTAGAGGGAAGGCAGCTAATCATCACCACCCACCGCCAATTCTTGGGCTACTCTTTTACCAATGAAAAGTGGGATTTACCGTAACATTATAAGGCCCCACGGCTGGGAGAGCGAGCATGTTTGTCACAACTCGGGCGCGAACCCGCGACCCTCAGATTACGAAGCGCACGCCTTAATGCGCTAGACCATGCCAGGCCCCGTGGTGGGGAGTGCACAGATACCCCTTTAAAACTTCGTGCTTAACTTCAAACAAACAAAAGGATGGGAAGGCAAATAAGTAATAAACACTGGTTTTATTTTTATTTTTAGCTTATTGCAAAACTCTTTATAGAAAGACGAGTTCAGTTGTTATTAGGGCTAAGCGGAAAATCAAACAAAATAATAAATACAAATGACTGATGGACCGTCACATTAACGTGAAGGACCGCGTGGAGAGAGAGAATAGAAAATTTCGTAAATCCGCACATGTGTGCGTAGAAAACAATTTGTCAATGTACAGTTTTTAAAATAAAATGCTACTGCACATACACCTTGGACGCTGGATCAACAAATTGCTTAGTTACTTTAACACATGTCTTACCCTTGTGAGATCGTTTATTTTGCGACCTTAATGATGAATTGGAACTTTTAACCTGACTTTAACAAAGTCAAATCTTTATGATTCATGAGTCTAATTTTAAGTTATAATACTGCTCGAAGGAAAAGTAGGCATTTAGTAGCATTTGTCGCTGCAAAGGCTTTGTACAGCTCTTTATAAAAATAACGGGATTGACTGCTACTTTTATAATGCACTCACAATTAAAGGTATGGGGTGTGTTCAATAGAATCATGTCTCGAGCATTGGATCTTTTGACCTGGATTGATACAATAACCACCAGGTCATGTCCGGTCCCACTAATGACAAAAGGTGAAAAGTAGATTCACGAATGACTAAAAGCTATAATAGGTGCGTCGTTCTCTGCTTTATTAGAAAAAAATGTTAATACCCATACTAGCAGTCCTCAGATAAATTTAGGCTTCATTCGTCAGCCTTAAATTACATAGAATTGACAAAGCAAACATTAGAACTATTGAACTATATTTTTAAAGAGTAATAAAACAAACAATTTATAACTATTTAACAACAAAATATCCCAGAAATGAAGCTGCGAAGTGTAGCCAACTACACTTGAAAGGTTCTGCTTCGGTATTGGATATCCAAACAACGCACAGTAGATTTTCATGGATCCTAACGAGAAACATTAATACAGTTATAGTAACAATATAATTAACTATACTTGTAATAAGCATTATATTAGGCCTATTATATTTTTAACTCTACGATCTTTCTTCAGTTCCTTTGCATTTTCCCAAGAAGAAGAGTATATAGCAGTATTTCAACTACACTAGGCCTGTCACATCCATTGTCGACGACGCAGTTCACCATATATTTCCAAACCGGCTATGAAACATGAGAAACATAATCCGTTGAAACTCTGTTAGTGTTATATATAAAATATTTGTTACCACATCAATTGTTATAGTGTGAACAGTGGACATAGTGTATACGTAACGCGTGAGTAGTTTGTTTGGTTAGGCTGTTCTGTTAAATATACTAAATAATAATTAAATTGGCAAAAATAATGCTCTGTAAGGGACATAATATTTGAGGACTCTAAGACTTTTATTCGCGCCGCTCTTAACACCTTTTACTCTTAGAAAAACCCTGAAATACTAAATGAAAAATGAAATGTTAAAAATATAATAGGCCCAATATTACTATCTTATAACAAGTATCATTGATTATAATAAGGCAAAAATTTAAAAAACAAACATTTTTATATCTGTTCATCTTGAAATAAATATACTTTGGATTGGAAAATACATTCGCCAACGGTAACGACCCATTTCAACCAAACGTATGGTTTGATGCTCAAACAAAAATGTGTTTTCGGCGTTACAGTTACCGTCGAAAATACATTTTTGTTTGACCCTATAGAAATGAAAGTTAAGGGCCACACAAGTTATTATGCAATGACGATAATACTATAGATTCTACAAAACGTGCCATACTCTGCTAAATTTCTTTTTCTCAGACCTGAGACATGGTACCTATTTTGGATTTATTTATTTTTATCTGAAGGCAGACACACTATAAAATAGTTTTAAGACTGTCTTACTTGCATTGTGAATTGATATTTAAATAATAACCTCAATAACCTTTACATTGTTATCTTCCAAAAAAAATATTCTCTCTCCACCTGTCAATAGGACATTAGCTTTTAAACAGGTGAGCTGAAGGTACAAGTGCCATCGTTTCTTTCTATATTTTTAGCAAAAAAAATGTTCACTTTGTTTGCTTACTAGTTCTTCCTTAGGCTTACCGACTTCACTTTTAACAAAGCTAGGTGCCCGTAGAACACGATTTGGCACTCTTTTTATCTAGAAATTAAGTACTGAGAAGCACTAAAGTCTACAGACTACTTAAGGGATAGTTAAAACACAAAATAATCAAGCAGTCTTTTATATGGAAGTTAAAATTAGAGTACTTGGAGCAATAATGTGTCTATTAAATTTGCTTTAACATGTTCAATTATATACTTAAATAGGCTGTAAAATATGAAGAAAAAGTTTTTTACGGAAAAATTCAGCATTTGTGGACATGGTTAAACCAGTTTTGTAAAATCCCAATGCCTTTTATTTATCTTCTCTTACCGGTTTCCCAGAAATGACAGCTTGTTCCAGACATCAGCTTTGTGATCTTAAAAACAAGTTAAATGAACACAGACCCGTGAACGACCGGAATATTTCTGACTTTGTAAGACGTCCTTCAGTTTAAGTCAGCCCATGTAACATTAAAATTTATGAAAAAAAAAACACAAACAAAAGCAATAATGCACTAATTGCATGTTAATCCAATAATGGCAACGCAGAAATGCATTCTAACATTTTTACGCAAGTACACACACCTAATTCACAATAACAAATATACTTTTGACTTATAACTGATATTTTCAATACTCATGTGTATATATAAAATATTAACAGTACACTCACAATACATTAGTCAACTAAACAACATCCATTACACAGTAAGTTGATCTGTAACAGTGTATATGCAGTAAGTTTTAATAAAAATAGAAATATTCGAGTTATATCGTTTTACTCTTTTTCAGTTGGAATACATGGAAACATAACTGACTGAATTAACACTTACGAGACGTCTTGCACGCCTTCCAAAACCACTTGTTTCTTTACTATATTACAATTATAAATATAACAAATGTTTGCCTTTTAATTAAATCAGATTATTGTTTTACATCATACTGTTTCAGTTCTGAATGTAAAATAAATTGATCAAAGACACATGATATAGGTTTCACTAACTAGACAATCTTACATGATACCATTTGCAGTTGTGTAAAATATATTTTCCATTCTGTTAACCGATTATGTATAAAATACATTAGCTTAATCTCGTTTGTTTTGATTATTCCTCAACGATTCCGAAAAAGTGTGCTTACTTAATGTGATCCGAGAAATATTTAAAATATTAATAGGTTTGACAGTTTTACTTGAAATATTAATATAAATTCATTTTAGTGTAATTGCAAATGTGTTGGTTAATGTTTTATCAGAAAATTACGGAACAAACAAATTTTACTGATTTTGGTGAATAGTGAATCTACGAAAAGCTATTCTGTTGCTTAATTATGCAAGATTGTTGTTAAAATTAATTAGTTTGTTACCCTTCCATGTTTTTGTTTTTTCAATTTAAACTTAATAATATTTTCATACTTTACTGTAAGTGGGTTAAAAGATAGTTGTGTAAATGCATATTAAAAATCAAGTTTCTCTTTTTCAAATATTGAAATTAAGAATAAAAAAGCGTTACATTTGAATCTAATGAAATTAACTTACACGGGGTAGCGATTCGCCTCTCTATCATCAATATCAATGTGTTCTGCCACTGAAAACCCAAAATACGAACCTCTGTCACCTTCCTTTATCAAAGGTAAACGTGTTTCCAAGTTAAAGCCATTCACTGTTAAATGTATCGATATTAAATAAAAAAACAAAGTCCAGCACCAATATTTCGTTTCCATTTCAGTTATAAAGCCATACAATAAATGTGTACCCCCAACAGACCCGCAAAATCTACACTCTTTCCTCTAATGATATATAACCAGAAGCATTAGGTCGCAAAAAGTTTTGATGTTCGCTCATGTTTACGTTGCTTATCAACTGGCTGATATCTGTGATGCAAGCGCCCTCACGAAATAGGTCTTGATGTTCGACTGCAGGATAAGATTGAGACTGAAAGTGAAAGGGTAGAAGTAATTTCATTTGTAATATTGTATAATAGAAAGGTAAATTTGTAATATGGTTGTGTGTACATACAAGTCAGGTAATTTTAATGTTTTATGAGCAATAGGAAAGAAAATCTACGTGTAAAACTGTAATTAACTGAAATCAAACATTAAGCTTACGCATACAAATTATACAAGTAACAAACACCACACGTAACAAATAATTACATATTTTTGTAATTAATAGATTTGATTTGATGCTCAATTTAGCTTTAACCTCGTCGTTTATAAAGAGGTATTTTTATTTCAACGAACTAGTATTACTAACATTACTTCTGTTTAATTTATCTTAATGAAGATTTAGCTCTACCTGCTAATTCCTTTGTAACAGTTTCATAATTCGATATCATTACCAACGCTCGCTGTTTAATTAAATTTAAAAATCGAGATCATATAATGTCAACGTCCTAATACAAGTCAGAGAGAGAAGAATTATGCAACTTATGTTATAAACAAAAGCTATATTTCACTACATTATAAATAGATAAGATGAATACAATCGATTTGATGAAGTAAAAGAATTTTACACATATTTCGTGCACGAGAGCAAACTGAAAGTATTAAAGTGAGCGATAATAAATATTTATTAAACTACAGCGGATTTAGAGATGGGAGAAATACAAAGGATCTTGGCTCATATTTCCCAGAGCAGTAAAAAGGGAAGACGAAGAAGTTACGAATATGGTATTTCTATTAATTTAGAGTCTCGTAAAATAATTGTTCTATACCATAAAAATTAGTAAAAATTGAAATTACATTTCCCATACTATTAGTTGAAAGAATATAGTATTAATTTACATACTATTGAGAAATTATTGCATCGTTACATCTAGGCCAATAAATAATTAAGTTTATATTGTGCTCTTAGATTGCTTTATCGCTGGTATCTACCCATACTGAAATGCAGTATATACAGAATTGTATATAAACTATAACTGACATTTAAACAAAAGATAATAGTTTGATTGTGTAATTCATTATTTCTATATCAATAATTTAAATTTTAACTTCACAAAAGGATTTAAGTTGGAAAAATACTTATTACTTGTTAAACCAAAGTTTCAGATGAGGCCATTAATAAAGAAAAAAAAACATAGTGGGGGATTTCCTGTTTGCATTTCAAAAAGACAAATAATTTCAAAGCCTTTTTTTTGGTTAGCTCTAAGCCAGCTTTCTCGACCTTTTCTAACCAATTCACTGTGCATCAGATGTAGTAATTAATCCTTAGAACAAAAGAAACATTGTCATAAAACCACAAGTAACTTATAGGCCAAGAAAACCATCTTGTATAGTTATTCTGAGTATTACTGATTAAATTCCAACTTTTTGAATTTTTTTCTTAATGAACTTTGAAATATTTCAATGCATGTCTACTGGATATGACATAAATATATTAAGTTTCATACACATAAACCTGAAGTTGTTACCATGTATATATATATATGTATATATATTTCTAATTCTCTATCTATTGCTACTTTTTATTTCTTGTGTGAGACTGGCAAATGGAGGTCAAGACTGATAGACAGTATATCCCCACCACAATGTGGGTCCTACTTCTACAGTCACTTCCAAAACTTAGGGTACATTTCATAATCCCACATTGTAGCTTGTATCCTGGGATTTTTTTCAGTTGATGCAGCATTTTTTGTCTTATTTGTTTTTGTTTTGACTTGGTTTTTTAGTTATAACAATTAATACATACATATATATATTATACCTAACTAATATAGTTTTGCATTTCATCCTTTAATAATCATTAATTCATGTTTGGTTTTTGGGTCATTATATATATATTTCCCAGTTTGAAGAGTGAAATTAGTATCAGTTTTTCCTCAGTTTTGGAAAATTCCAAAACTATATTTTACTTTTTACTTCTTGTATTATTAGCTTAGTTTGTGTACATTTATCTATCTGTGGTGTATAGCAAAACATTATTGGGCACCTTTAAAGCAAGAACAACCTCCTGTTGATATAAATTAGTATGATGGCTCAGAAGGAAAAGAGAATTCAGTGGTGAAGAAGTTATTTTTCAGCTTTTATGTTCAGGAGAAAAAGAAGTTATATGTATTACACCAGTGGAAAATCATTAAAATCCAACAGATGACAAAAGTATACAGTGATCAACTTTTCATCTTATAAATTAAACATTCATTTTTCCCAGATTATGAGAGTAAAATAAAATTTAACAGCCATAGACTCATTTAACATAACTTTAAGTGAATGTAAGCTATCACCACAAACTGTAGAATTAGTTACTTAACACAGAGTAACTGGATTAAATTCATATAAAATAATGATGTTAGAACTTCTGAACTGCAGTTGTAAGTTTTGTGATGTAGATTAATGAAATAGTTAAATTCATTTATGCAGATAATTCATATGTTCTTGTAATCTGTTTTTAATTATTCAGATGGATAAATTATTAAACAACAGTAGGGAATACTTTCACACATATACATCTTAAATCTTACATGTTAAGTAAAATTCCAAACACAAAAATTAAGCCACTTCAAGTAATTAATGAGATATAATGTTTTATCGTAGATGGAAGTATTTTGTAAAATAACAATGCTTCTTGATTTGTAGCTATGTGCTCCATTCTGGTGCTTTTTGGAAAGGTCATGTAATTATGAGAAGAAAAGGCCAGTATAATGTACAAATCTCATTGTGGCCTTCTAAGATAGAAAATATCAGGTGGTCTTTGAACAAAAAAATTTTGAGGACCATTGCTGTTTAAGAATGATCAAATTATTATTTTTTCATAGCATAAACATATCTAACCATTATTGATTCATTATATTGGTCTTTTTGTTGTTGTTGCTGTGCAGGTATAAGGTATTTTTATGAAGGTTTTAACTAACAACTGACATGTTTTTGAAAGTGTGTGTTACATTTTCCTGTCCACACATTGTAAAACTCATCTTGTGTTTATTGGGCAACACAGATTTTATTAATTTATATTACTACATCTATAACTTTCACTACAGCTATCATAAATTATTTTTGACACACAATGATCTGTTATGTTTTACTAGAAAACTCAATATGCTGAAAGGCTTAAATAATAAAACAAAAAGAAAAACCTGTAATTTAGTCAGAGAAGAATAAACTTTCCATCAGTTGGTACTAAAACAGACAAATAGAATTTAAATTTTGTATTGATGAAAAAATATTTACAATTTTAAAGTTTCATCTTACTCATTTTTACATGCATGAAATTATGTTTAATTGCCACTTTAGCCAACAGAAAGGTTCTGTTAATGTGTAAATGACACTAAAAGACTCTTTTTTCAACCAATATTCCTCGTACACACAAGCTGGTGGTTAATCAAGACCTATAAGATATATAGAATAAGTTTTGATTACAAATAAAGCAAAGTAAACAA
Organism: Carcinoscorpius rotundicauda; assembly: GCA_011833715.1. NCBI lineage: Eukaryota > Metazoa > Arthropoda > Merostomata > Xiphosura > Limulidae > Carcinoscorpius > Carcinoscorpius rotundicauda. Next base: position 35,567,481 of record CM022406.1, on the reverse strand, counting down.
GGTTACCAATTTTTGACTTGGATAAGTGCAATGAGTATGATACCACTTATTGACCAAAAAAATTATGACTAGCATTTATCATGTTCCCAGGAAACAACTATCTTTTAACAGGAGAGTCAGAGAAGTATTGCTAGCCATAATTTTGAGTCTGTATACAATACTTGATCAAGAAATGCTAAGCAAGTCTATCAGACAAGATAGTTCTACGTTTCAGCCTTATGATGACTGTTGGAGTAGAAATTTCATTCGAGTTTATGTAATATTCCAATAGTAGCTAGTGCACTTTCAAAAATATATAATATGTTCAGGTGCATCCACCCATACTTTGTGCATGTTGTGTTACAGAAAAGAGAACGTATATTTCTGTTTAAGGACATATCACCATCTTTGAATATAGTTTATGTTAACTTATGCCAAATATAATAAAAACTTAATAATACCAGTAGTGGGGGTTGAGGGGCTGTTAACTGCACATTTAGCTGATCCGTTCTCCAAACTAAACTATCATCCCATAAAGTTTGGTCGGGATTGCCCAAGCGACCTTGGAATGGTTAGATAACGGACAGACACACGTATTTTTGTACTTTGTGTATGTATCTCGAAGTACCAGTTTATATACTGTTCGAAGTTTCTTGATTTTAACATAATCATCAGGATTAGTAGTTCCATTTAGCAAATATTTAATTGTAACATTGAAAATATAGCCTCCAACAGTATGTTGTTTAATTTTATTACCTGTACTTTACTTTCTCCACACAGGTTTAGATGTCACATTTAATAAAACATTGTCATCTATTGAGGAAAAACAGCAATATTTCTACTGTTGGTATTAATATTAGCAGTCAAGTACTTTTTGCATCACAAAATTAACTGTAAAGGTTGGTAAAAAGTGCTTAGACACTCGTCCTTATTTCGCTCAAATACACTTAAAAACATAAATTAGCTCAAGCACAGATACGATTCGCTAAATGTCCTTCCCCTCTCTCAGTGGCACAGTGACATGCTTGAGGACTTACAAACAACTCTACAAATCGGGTTTCAATAGTTGTAACAGGCAGAGCACAGATAACCTATTATGCAGCTTTGTGCTTAATTACAAACAAGCAATTCGCTAAATAATTTGTAATACCTCTGAACTGATTTAAGACGACGAAGCACTTTAATCTAATTTCGAATAACAGTTTTCCACAGAGAGGGATCACAGATAAACGAATAATTGATTTTCGAGAAGAGAAAAAACATCTATGCTTAGTGATTATATGGATTTATTACAATTAGGTACTATTTACATTCACTCTTTATCATAACAATTGGAATCAACATTGCGGTAAATTTTGCCGATACTCATCGGTATTGAGGATTAGGTTTAATGTTTTAAGATAGTACGTACTAGTACCAGGACACATTTGAGCTACTTTGTCATTTTGATATTTACAAGTAATTTTTTTTTTAAGAAATAGGCCCACTTAACCTGCTGAGTATCTCTACTGTTTTTTCTTGAGAATTTCACCTGTGTGGTAAATGATGAGAAAACTCTGGTGTATGTTTTCACTTTTAATAGTACGGTATTTGTTTTTTATGTTTTTCGAGTAATTATAATTAATTGGACTCCTGAGAATATATAGATATGAATATCAGTACTTCGAGGACTGATAACGCGCCATAATTTTTGATCAACCTGCTTATCCATAATAGGACTGCTTGTAAACCAAACTAACTAATTAGCTTTTAAATTTAAGAGAGAGACAGTAGTAAAAAATACCATGGTTTGTTATTTTTTTTACGATGACGTCTTGACATAATTTGGTTTATAAATTTATATTATTTCGAGCGCACATGTAATTTAACTCAATCAAATATAATATAGAAACAATTTATTGTTGTCTCTTTTATTTTACTTTGTTTACACACATGCGTTATTGTGCTTTCTGTAAAGATCCTGTTTTAGTGCAATGTAGGCGTTTTCTGATCTTAATTTACTAATACCTTGTTGAACTATTGTCGTTACAAAACGTCTTTCAGTATGAAGTTTGTTGTGATGGAATTAACATGTTTTTTGTACCATTTACCTTGTTCAAGATTATCACTTTTGAATTGTACAAGGGTTTAAGACAGCTTAACTCGAAAGTTATAGCCCCTTCTAGCGAACCACAACCTAGCATGTAGCCTAAGATCTAAGTGGTGAGAACAATGACGCTCCTAACAATCTCACGTAATTTCATGATTTTTCTTCGATTTTTACTAATTGACATACACTTTGGGAGGAGGGGTCACTGGTACGGTAAACTATTCAGCGTCTCCAGTGAAAATGTGGTTTTCTCAAAGCACCCTTGTTTTTCCCACACTAGATTTTGGGATAACAGATCTTTTTATCCTCTTTGGTTGGTCTTTTCTTGGTTTCTTTGCGACAGTTGACGAGGTAACGAAAATTTTTTTTTGCTACGATTACATCCTACTATATTTTCCTACATCATAAGTGGAGTAAAGATAAATTCTCAATATCTGAGTGCCTAATTTTTAGGATAACTAAATACCTATAAGCATAAACGCAAACGTATTATCATATACACGTAGAATATAAAAATTAACAAGCTTTAGGTGGCAGTGTTAGCAATATATTTTTTTTATTGCACGTGGTTACGTGCGATGTCAGTTGAGAAATGAATTTCTAAATATAATAAATTTGATTTTAGAATTAAAGTAAATACCTTTATATTACAGGGGATTGTTACTCATAATGTATTTTTAATAAATAGTTATTTATTTTAATAATAGTGAACATAATTCGAAGATCATGGGCCGTACGAAGCAAAAAAAAAGAACGGGAAGTAGAAAGGTTTCAGCAGTTAGGCCTACATTTGAAGAAAACCATACCAGTGCGAAAGGTATGTGCTATAGCAGTTAACTAAGAATGTATGGTTGAAAAACTTTTAAAGATCCTCGGTTATTAGACAGGTAATTTTCTAAATTTTAACAAACGAAAGACGAATTATGTGAAATTTTGACCATTTATTGAACAAAGACGTTAGAAAAAAAAAGAGGCTGAATACACTGAAAAGTATGACAAATTTTAGGATATTCAAAACATTTATTGAATTTACAATTTACAAATCAGTAAAGCCACATTGAAGTAACCTAAAACTATTTACAAATTAACATATCATTTATACGTGAACTTTTACCATAAGATAACAGTCCAAAAACAAGAAACTCCCAGGAAATGTTTAAACATTATGCTCACACATTTCCAAGCAGATTTTTTTAAAGTTGCCAGCTAGTTTCAGAAATGTACTCTGAAAGCTTTCACTGTTTCAGTGTGGGTAGTTCAAAATTTTCCAGTAGTTGAGGAGGGAAGGGGATATTCCTGCTAAACAAATTTGCCCCAGTTTTTCATGCATGACATCTGGTCAACTATCAATGCCTTCTTTCAGCTGTTTGAAAAGTGACAGTGTGTAAGTTATAATCATGATGATAAAAGCAGTTTGAAACATTGAGAATGCTCTAATACATTGTAAATGCTGATGAAGTATTGTTAGTATTGCATAAGAGAATATTGTATTGATTCAGGAAAGAGTAATATGTCATTCAGGTAGTTGTGTGTTTTATTAATTTATAGTGGTGGGATGACAGTAGATCTACTGATGTGAGAATTTAACTGTTGTGTTTTTGTGTGCTCTTTTATGTTTTAAATAGAAATGTGAGGTGACAGAGGCTAATTTGGTTCAGTCAATCATGACTACTTGCCAAATTAAATATAATCATGCATTTATATTTGCCTTGTCAGGAAATGTTAAAAATGATTTTTACTAACTCATCACATAACATGTCTTATAGGTAAACCAAACCTCTTAACATCGGATTTTTATTTTTTAAACTAATCTCACTCAAGGATTAAATGAATTATAAGCATATGATAAAGTTTAATATATACCAAAGAAAATAAAGTGTCCATTGAAATATGCTGAAGTTTACAGGTATGAAATAAATTTCTTTTAATTCAAGACAGGTATGTTCCTAAAATGATACAAAGGAAAACAAGGACTATCAAACTAAAGTGATTTATTTAAAGTTTAAATAAAATTGATGGGTATGCTATATCCAACATATTACATTCGCTGTATTTAATATTTTAAAATGTCTTGCTGTACATTTACAACTTTCTTATTATTGGTATTAGAGTAAGGAAAATGACAGAAAAACAACAAAAATATTGTTTTTTCTGAATAAAAAAGTGTTATTCATATATAGAAGATCTAGATATTATATGAGTGAAATATGAAAATTTTAAGATGGAAAATAAGTATTGTCATTCTAAATATTAAAATCACCTTTCATTTAGACTGATTCAATGGAAAGCTTTGTAAATTCTCAGACAGATCTTTAATGGAAGTGCCCTACTAAAAAACTGTATTTTTATATATACAACTGCCTTATGCTTCCTAGTAGTTTGCTAAATTCCATGGAGATGCACTTAACAAATTTAGTTTCACTATGTTCATATGTATAGTTTCAAAGTTGGTTAAAGTGACTCACTTTGTATGAAAATATAGTGTAATTTTAGTTGCAATTTAGACTTTACTAATAAAAAAGCATTTATCCATTAATGTAGTGGATAGCACCCACTCCAATGACAAAGAAAACAGAGTTAAAGGTCAAGAGTCCAGTACTGTGGAAAAGCTGTTGGAGAAGGTAATGTCTAATAATTAATAAGAGTATCTTCATTTATATGAGTATCTCTGACAAAGAGGTTCTATTTGTTTAGGGAATCTAAAAGCATCAGCAAATAATAGGAATTTGTAAAAAAAAAAAGAAAAAAGTAAAGAAACAAGGCTGGAGGTGCTGTAGACATTATGTACTCAAATTACATACCTTTAATTTGGCTTCATAATGTTACCTATAATTACATTTGGTGGGGTTTAAATAATCTTAATGAAACAAGAATGATTCACATCAGGAAATCACAAACTAACGTGTGTCTGAAACAGACATAGAAATAAATTTTAGTCTGAGGTTTGGTTTTATATCAGTTATTGTGAGTGAAATGCCTTGCTATCTATTATGTGACTTGCAAACGTTTTTCTTATTTTGTGATGAGAGTTTTTATTTCTATCAGTTTCTTTAGAAGTAGATATTTTGAGGGAGAAATAATTGCTCTCAAATGTTTTAGATATCTTCAGTATAACAATATTGTAATAATTTCACTAAAGCACAAATAGTTAATCTTTACAGCAAGAATTTTAGTTTATTTAGTTATCCTTGACATGTTGCTTTCATAACTGATATGTAAATGTGTAGGAAGTTTGTTATTCATTCAGAAGTTAAATATCTTTATAATTACTTTCATTTTATTCTATCATAATTTATAAAGTTTTCAAAGTGAAAAGGCTAATAGTCTTAGTCATCACATTATATCTGGAACAGGAACATATTCTGACTTCATTCACTATTCATCATTTTAAAATATTTTAAATTTATTAGTTTCTGTACAACAGTGGAAAGTGGGAGGAGATTTACATGCTAATGCTAGCATACTAGATAACTACATATGACAAGGTGGCATTTCTTAAGTAAAAATATAAAGACAGGCTACTTTTATATAACTAAAGAAGTAATATACAGACCAAGTAATACATTTGTAACTTGTCTGCAAAACAAATCTTTCTTAATTATAACAATTTAAAAGGAAAAAAGTGCAAAATCATGTAAAATTAACCCTTTCATGAGAGGTCATGGGTCAAGGACCATGCCATTGCATTTGTTGAGTTGCATTCAAACTTTTGTTTAACTACTATTTTAAAAATTTATGTGAATATATTTGGAATCAAATTGTAGATTATAATTCAATCTTTAATATTATGTGTAAGTTAATGTTTTAATTAAAAGTAAATATTAAAAGAACACATCTAAATATAGATTTTAGTGAGTTGCATGGTATATTGAATGCAGCACTGTTTAAAATTAGATGTTTCTGATGTCAAAATACTAAATTTATAGTTTTATACAAATTAGGGAAAATTACTAATATTAACAAGCTATCGTATAAAAATAATAACCTCATATCTTTTCATTTTGCTGAGATATGGCTTATGTACTGAATCACACATATTTCTTATATACATATACTTCAGTATATAACATGAATAACCAGTCAACAGCTTAGAATGCTCCTCTGGTGGTTTTCTCAACCAGTTTTAGTCCATGAAGAGGCTATTATGTTCTTTCGAACTAAGATTTGAAGAAGGTAATTTGTGTCTTTAGTCTGCAAGAAGTTTCATATTTTTTAAAATTAAATATATTTTAGTTACTAAGCTTAATAAATTATAGTGGTATTCTGTGGTATCAGCATAGTTATTCATGATTTCTTGATTACTCAACTGTGTGTATATATACATAAAACCTAAATAAACGTTTTTTAACGAAATTTTAAAAGGCTTAGTATCTTGCATCCAACAGCAACTGATTTCAAAGGTTGTAGTGAGAAGAGATAATTATTTGCTTTATTTTTTGATTTATTATTCTATATTTCAAAAAAATAAGTTTAATAATTTGTTTCTAAATAGTAGTAATTTATATACATATATACAGGGTGGTCTCTAGAAAAGCGGAAAATTTGAGGGTCAGATGAGATCATGAATAAAATGCGTGCTTACTCATTTCTATTTTGATTTCTTTACATCATGAATAAAATGCATGATTTTAATATCATAAAATGCATTTTGAGCATCTATGAGTGTAATATAACATATGCCTTTAAAAAACTTTGTAAAAGTTATCCTTTGTAAAAATAAATAGCTGTTTGACAAATTTTCCGCTTTTCTAGCGACCATCCTGTATAATGTATAATAATTGAAATGTGACTATATATTATAAAAATACAAGTCCACTAAAACATAGTGAAGACTAAAGGTCAGTTTTTTAATATTGGGATAAAGAATAATTTTTTTTAATCATAACGTGAAATCAATTTAATTTGAATTGTAATGAAACATTCATTATTTTCACAAAGAAATCTTTAGTAAAAATATTTTGTTTTGTGTACAAAATATTTGTAATCTTTACTAAGTCTACCAAAATTTGTGAAGATACACTTTTATCAAATGTTATAGTGCAAATGTGTAGATGAACTTGTATATATTATACTAAACTCATCTCAAAATGGTTGGGATATCTGATTGGATTAGAATCATTGTAATGTATTGTTGAATATTTTAATTTCATTTAGTAAAAAGTACTGTTACAGTACACACTCTGACAAAAGTTATATAGTTAAGTGCTTATTAATTCATATTCAATTGTGTGAAATATGACTCAAAAATCAGTCAATAATTTCCAACTTATTTTTATCATTTTTGTAACAAATTTCACATATTTTAGTGTGAATGATTGATGGGTCATTAAACATATAATGATGCCTAGCTAAGAGAAAAATAATGCATGTTCTCATAGCCCATGAGTTACAAGTTTTTTAAAACACTGACATTAGAAAATATGCATTTTGCATGAGCTTGCCATAAATCATAAAGTGAGAGCTTTGTGTGATGAATCCAATACACAGAACTAAAACCAATGATTTTTTAAAATTTACTTAAGGAGAAACAAAAGTTGGAATACATGAACATGTAACTGTTTTGTTTTGTTTTTTAATACAAGTAATTGTTTTTGCAGTATGTTAAGTCTAATAAGGCCAAGCTTGTTGCCTTTTAAGGTAACGTATCATACATCTCCCATCAGATTTGGGATATTGTCTCACCTCCATGATTACCGACTCTTGTTTTCAAACAAACTAATTTCTGATGTTGCATTTCTGTTTAAAAATGTATAGTTTTGCAAAATTTTAGTACTTTGTAGCAAAAATTTGGCAATACTTTGATAAAGCATAAGGTGCATACTTTGTGAAAAATTCTAACTGTAATACTTGAATCCAGTCATCAAATGAAGTTGACCACCAAAATTTTTTATAAATATTTATGTTTTTGAATTATGGATAATTGTTCTACATGGATTTAATCATCATATTATTTGTTTTGTGTTTAGACAAAATTGTTTTTTTGTATTAATGCCTTGTATTCTCAACTCATTTTTTGAAAATTTTTAGTTTCTTGTATTTGATTGATAAATGTGTTTGACGGTTGTTTTATTGAAATAGAATAATTTCTTTCTAATCAGATACCAATTTTATGTGACAAAGTGTCAAATGTTTTGCAACAGTGTAATTTCTCATCTTGTAATATACAAGCTATAATTACCAAATTACCTACCTAATTAGATACTCACTTGGAAACAAACAAATCTAAAATTGCAAAAGTAAACAAACTTTCAAAATGTCTTTAAAAAACTAATGAAAAAATAAGTAAAAAGGTAGACAATATAAAGTATTTGAGTGAGACATTGTCCATATACTCTGGCCATCATGACTATTAACTGGCCCTATGTAGATTTCCAACCAAAAATAAATACACAGAGAATGTCACCTAATACTGGAATTTGAATTTGACAATTTAATCTAAAATGTTTTGGTTACTGCTGTGAATGTTAGATAATTAATTTCCATAATATATTTTGAAATACTTTTTATATCCAAGTAGCATTACCAGTATGAAATTCTGTTTGTTTGAAATTAACTGAAGTTGTCATTTGGACTGTACTTCTATTTCACTTTATTAAGTATTGTTAGGTGTAATGAATATTTACATATTGAACAAGAACATTACAGACAGTTTATCTTTGTCTCATTAATAAACAAAAAGTCTTTCTTTTATTTTAGGCAGATTCTAGCATTAGCTCTTTTGAATATGAACTAGCACGAAAATTTTGTGAGAGAGCCTTGGAAATGGATTCGGAAAATGTGCAAGCCTTAGAAACTTTGTCTGGTGTTTTGTTAGAGTTAGGTGATTTAGAAGGAGGTTATAATGTATCCTTTAATACTTATTTAGGAACAGATGGTACATTAGGCACTTAAGTTTCTTTTTGAGTATATAAATTCTTGTAGTATATCTTTACTTGTTTGTAGAATAAAACTTAGATCTTACTTGACTGTACAATGGTTTACAGTGTATTCTATTTGAAGGCACACATCACATTAATACATCAGACCTTCAGTGTTACTATATTGTAGACAAAATCTTTAAATTTTGTTTTTTTATAACACAACTTACTAGCTTTATATGATTATTAATTTCTTTAACTGTAACAACAGGCATTATTGAAGTCTGTAGAGCTTTCTCCAGACCACGGTCATACAAAATACTTTTCCCTTGGGCAATTGAGTGAGGGGCTGCAAGCATTGGAATATTATCAACGTGGGATTGAGTTGCTTAGTAAGACTGTTGAAGGATTGTCTGAAAATCAGTCAGACCATGAAGCAGTTGCAAAGATGGACCAGGTCTGATATTTAGGAAAAGTTTCTGTGTGATTTTTTTCAGTTGATTTGAATAAAAGTTTTCAAAGTGTATGTGGGGTTAATGCTATCTTCCGATCAGAATGAGCTTTCTGTTTAAAGCAAAACTAAAAAATAAACCAGGTAAAGAATGTATCTAATTCAATACACTTTTACATTTTTAATTATAAAGATGAGAATGCAGTTTCATCAGTAACTTTCTTAATAGTATTTTTGGTTGTAATCTCAATAAAATGTTTATTTATGTTTCATCACATTACACAGCTCATTATGAGCTCTCTCTTTTAAAGTCTTGTAAAAGTACAAGTAGTTTTAAGCAAGTGGTTTCTTGTATATTAACGTAAGTAGTCTTACAAACTTAGATTATAGTTACAATGGTTTTGATGTTACTTTGTTGATTTAAGTATCCTTTTGAGTTAGTATATTAGAAATTAGTTAGAAATATGTCTTTCCATCATAACCAAAGAGCAGTTGTTACTTTCTCTTATTCTCTCAGTATGGGAAAAACTTTGAAGTTGCTAAAAACTACAGTCATTTAAATATAAATTTGCATTCGTATATTTCAGAGAAATGAATCTATTTCACTGAAAAGAGAGCTGTCAAATGCCTGTTGTGCAATGGCAGAAATCTATATGACAGACTGTTGGTAAGTATTTGTCCAACAACTCTAGTTCATACATTACAATTCTAACATAGAAAAGGGATTAATATTAACTAAATTCAGAAGTCTCAGTGAATAAGATGAAATTGCACGAGTGTTTCTTTACTATTTTTTTTTTTTACTTTGTAGAAATTGTGTGCGAGTGCTATTGTAGTTTTCTTATTTGATAATTTAACTCAATTCAACCTCACCCAATTATGACAGTCAGTTTATTCCATTTCTTTGTGTGTGTATAATATTTTTTTCTTCTACAATTTAGAAAAATTATGTACATGTATGTGAAATTCTATATGTGTTTTCAGTTTGTAGTTTTGGATGTAAATGCTTGAAATGTTTTAAAAACTATTTCTGATGTGGTAATTTTTACCTATATATGTTTATGCTAGGTAAAATTAACTATGGAATGTTTTTTGTAACTGTTTGACTTTTTTATTTGCTATGCAAGTTGTGTAAATTTGCTTATGTAAGGATGGGGGCAAAAATCACTATAGTTATTTTATTTGGAGTGCAGTTTCTAACACTTACTCTGAAACAACTAACAATTATGTTAGTTTCAGTTGTTTTCATGATATTTTCTTTGGAACCAATAGTTTACTACCATCCGTGACTAGTGTATTGTAACTTTTTCTCAACCCTGTTATGTTAGTAAATTTGAATGTCTTAAATAGAAACATATCAACAGTGTATAATGATTAATATTTTCCACTTAATGGTGTTAACGTTAGCATTTAACTATTGCTCACACAAAAACATTTAAGCTATTAACACGTGTAATAGTAGTTTGTAATTACTTGAACTGACTTGTTAATCTTGTCTGCCATCTGTTTTAAACCTTTGATTTGGGTAAATAACATGTGCTTGAAACATGAGTGTGTGTGTGTGTTGTTCTTGAGTGTTGCAATATTTTCCCTTCTTTCTCAACAAGATAAAAGTGATTTCATGTTTAAATGTTCCATAGCTGTATTAAATAGGAACTTGATTACACCACACTATTATTTGAGCTGTCAAAGAAGATCTTTGTGTGTACCAGCTATTTCCTTGACTCATCACTTTCAAAAAACAACACTTGCATCAACTAAATGTCAGATTTGTCACATTGTTTTTCCTAGGATAAAAGAAATAGTTATAAGTTTAACTAATTTCTGCAAACCAAAATTAGACTTGATAGTTTACTTTCAGGAAAGTTAATATAAATGTGTGTTTTTCTTAAGTATTTACATGTTACTTGGTGGTGTTAAAAGAATAATAGATGAGTGAACATCAGGTTCGTTTTATGAAAATATTCAGTATTTATAATTAGGATCTTTATCAAAATCATTTTTTTTAGGTACATTCAGCATTTGCACCTTTTTATTGTTTTTGGTAGTTGAAAAGTCATCTTTGATTTAATAGAACTAAAAAGCTATGAAATTAATAACTCTAAACTATCCTAACAGTACCTCAGTGAAACATTTTTAATTTACATAAACCGTGATACCACAGAACTAGTTTTTTGTGGACAAATGTTTAAATCTCCATTCATTATTATAATTTATATAATTGAGTTGCAAGGTTTTCTATGGACACAAACAACCAAATTTTAGATTCGAATGTTAATGTGCTTTCTACAGTTATGTATATTATACACATTTTTTAATATAGTATAATTTTATGTAGTTTAAAGCATCTATGTACATTACAAATTAAATAATGAGATTTATTTGAGGATGATTTGTATTGGTTAACACTATTTTACCAGTAATATCATGAGCAATTGATTAACAATAATCTCCGAAGGTCTGACGTTATGTATGTACCTCTGTGTGTAACACAAAAATTTTAAAACAGTTGTTAATCATGAATGGAGTGAGTATGAAAATAGTGTAATTTCATCTTGAATGATATTTTAAATAAACTTTTAAACAAGAAAGACAAAAATATTTCGTATGAAAGCTGGACAAAAGGACCTAAATTATCAGCTATGTGGAAAGGTGCCTTGATAAGAGGAGTATCTGAAGAAGTAGGTTTCACACAACATTATTTACACCATTTATCATAATTAAGAATTGAGAGTAACGTGATTTCACAATTTTTGTACATTATGCAAAGAATTGACTTAGGAATTTTTTTGTTTCACTGTTATTCCTACCCCTCAAAAAAATTCAAATTGGGAATATATTGTTTGAATAAGTTTAATTGATATACAAGCGTAGTTACAATTTTCAAGAAGATGACAAAACCTTATTATGCTAGAAAATAACAACAGAGAGGAAAGTTATATTTGCTTTTGTATTATTAAGTTTGAAAGATGGTAAGCTCTAGAAGCAGAATTAGAAGTACCATAAAGTGTGCAAAATTATTGATCAGAAATTGTGTTCCACTAGCTTTGAGGAAGATGCAGAGAATAAGTGTCAAACTTTGATACAGAAGGGAATTGTGGCTGATCCAAAGAATCCAGAAGCTCTTCAGTGTATGGCTAATTTCCTCTTAGTCAAGGAAGAAATAGAGGTCCTTTATATGTATACTATTAAGAAATTAAGCCAGTTTCAGGCTTGAAACTTAGCTTTTGTAATAACCAGTTAGTTTACTCAAATTCTAAATGTTATTTGTTCTAGTATATTTCCTATTATCATATAAAAATTATTAAAAGATGTGATATTCTTGCTTCATGTACAATGTTTTAAAAAAAGAACCCAGCCAAAATTATTAAGCTGAAATTTCTTTAATCTTTTAATCTACTTTTCATAAATTATATTAAAAGTGGAATGTCTTATCCTTTTAGAAAAGTTAAAAAAAAATAAGTGAGGAAATGTAAACAAAGTTGTTTAGATTTTTGCTAACAAACACATGAAATTAATAAAATAGTAACTGATACAAATGTTCAAGGACGTTTTTGGAGTTGGAACTTGCAAATCATTTGAAATAACTCATTCTGGTTAAGGTATATTTTTAAAATAATGTAGATAATACAACTTCATTAATTAAATTTGTAGTGCAGATTTAAAGATTTAAGTCAGATTTGAAAATTGTTGCTGTATTATATGTTACTCTGTAGTATTTCTTCTAGAGGATTATGTAAATTTAAATTATATAAAAACATTTAAATTATCTTTTGATTACTAAGTAGTAATGTCTTTATTAATTGTGAAGATTTCAGAAAACTAACCATTACAGTAACTGAGATTGAATTTTATCTTGATATGATGTGTCATTGTTAGTACCTGGTGAAGTGTTATGTCTGTAAAAATGGAGCAGTTTAAATCTGTAGAACTATATATATTTGTTTTATATCTGAAAATCTATAGGAAGCCAAAGCTAAAATGCAAGAGAGTCTCTCTTTATGGTTACCCAAATACCAACTAGTTAGAGAAGGAGGATTGGATTCTTCTGAATTTGACCCAGTTGAGGTGAGAAGTTTATCTTTGCAGTGACGTTACAAACTGTTAAAACAGAACATGTGTGTCGCAAGTTAAATCCTGATAGTGTTAGCAGTTTAAACAAGTATTATACATGTAATTTATTTGAGATAGACAAGTAACATTTTCAATCTGCTTTTATACAAGGAACGTTCAGAAAGATCTTTCCTCTCATATGTCTAAGTTATGCATCTGTTGCTTGTGATATCTTATACTGTTTCCAACCTAAATGACAAAATTATAAGTGACCCCTACAAGTAATATTGGGTTTTAAGAGTGTACTCTAGGAAAATGTTACTTATATCAACATTTAAAAATGTATACAGTATGGATTTTTTTTTTAAGTCATAAGTGTATTAAGAGGTTTAAGCTCACCAAATATGCTTCAGTAGTGAACTGAAAATAGATCGTCTAAAGGCTGTAGTTGCACAGGATAAGACTACAAGAGATAACAAGGTGATTTAAAAAAAAAAAAAGACATTTTTTCATTATTCTCTGTGAGAAAACAATTTTTCAAGCATCTGTGTGCAGTTGGATTCTCAATACAACACCTACATTTTATCAGTTTGATGAAATTCATGAAAGTATTTCAAAACAAATTTACCATCTGCTGACAATATAGTTATTATTCAGCTTTGGCTTTGCCTAATTAAGCATTGATCTTGTAAGCTCCAGTCTTTTATACCATTCTTAAATGCCCTTGACAATATTTAATTTGAAAATTTCTCCACCCATATCAAAGTGGCCACTATCCTGGTACTATATATAAGCACCTCATTAAGAAATTTGTAATCACTTTTTCAACAGATGGGCTTATCTGACCTCCAGTACTCCTCCTCTGTTTTCTAGCATCTATTTATAGTAGAGGGCATTACTTTTGGTTGGAGTTGTTCATGTTTTTATCCACTGAAAGATGGAGACAGTCATTTGGCCTGGAGTGTTTTCTCAGGGCTTGTGAAGTTCTCTTTTCATTGATCCTGAGGAGAATTTGAATTCTGAGACTTTACTACTTTGGCTTCTCATGAGTGTGATTTAGATCTCATTCCACTCCTTTTCTTCTATTATTCATTTGGTATTTGAGATTGTAGGGCTCTTCCTTATCCTCTTTGAGTTTACCCTTCTCTTGTTAGTGGAGAGGGTACTATTTAGTTTCTCTTCCTTCCTGATTTTCTTGGTTTGGGCTGGGAAATTTACTGTTTTATTGTGTGATGAGATTAGTAGATCTTGTACCCTCAGTCTCTTTGCTTGCCTTGATTTTCTACCTCCTGGTGGAAGTATATTTGACTGTTGACATCTTATTATGTCATAAGTTGGAGTTGTTGGCATGTTTGGATGACTTTCTCCATTAGTTTCTGCTCTATTCTGCAAGGTTTTTTTTTTTTTTTTCTCTAAGTATCTAACAACTGAGAAGGGCTTACATCCATGTCTGTAATTTATTTCTATTTATTTCTCACTTCTTCAATCAGTTGTAATCTGAGAATTTGTTTTGGTCTCTCAGGCCTGAAAGTGTTTTGTGGTCCACTTTACCTCCTTTTGTCTTAACTGTTTTGAATGGGATTCTTTAATTTCCATTGATTTCCCCATTTCCTAAGAGAGAATCCAAAACATCCATATACCAAATTTGCATATTTTGATCTTTACAAGTGAAGTGTCTTCTGAGTTACATTTCAGTAGTATCAGCACATTTGTATTTTGCTGGCTATTTTATTTATCCAATGATGGACTATTCACAGGCCTATATTCAGAATTCTCCTACTGCTTTTCTTGCATTTTTACATGCATGGGAAATTTCTCTAACCCATGGCCATTTCTAACATTTGTTGGATTGGAATCAGGAAGGGGGAACTTTTGTCACAGTCTTGGAGAAAAGGGTGAATTTGGGGACCCTTCTACTCATGTTTTTAGATATTTTTCCCAGATGCCAGTAGGAAAAGTACTAGCCTCTGTGGGAGTTTATTTTTCACATTATGCTTTCCAGTTTAAGTGTTCAGATTTGACATAAAGATATCTGATTTGAGTGGTATGTATGGCTCTTCTCCTTGATCAATGCTAGTTTTTATATTGGTCATGAAAGGAGATGCACTATTTCTTCAATTCCAAATGCAAAGTGGTTCCTTCCTAGGTCCTTGGTTGAAGACAGGTTCCATATCCTCTCTGTAATTCCAGAAGTAAATGGAAAACTCCTTCTCCACTTGGCTGGGAAGTGAATTTGAATATTCATAATTCCTTAATCAATCCAAAGCTGGGGTGTTGCCTTTTAGACTTCTTCAGATGGAGGAGAAAGTGTCCTCTTTGGTGTTGTGTTCTTTTTCATCATGATTCTGGTGGTATGAAATACATCACTGTGGCTACAGATTGGGATCTAAATTGCAAGTATGTATCTCTGTAACATTGTGGTCCAACAGCCCTAGCCACCAATGTAATATATAGGGACCAATACCCCTTAATTACAACATCAAATTGTGGAATCTTGGCTGTTTAGCTTGTGCTGGGCTTTAATGATATACTCTTCTGCCCTTGATACAGAAAGTTGATTCCAGGTGAGAAGCGTATGGATGTAGTGTCATACCCCACTTGTGAAACCATGCCACACCAATTTTTTTGCAGATGCTAGGGATCATGCTCACACCAGCTTTTTCAACTTCTCATTGTGGGATTCTAGCTATGTTGTTGGTGGAGAATAAGTATGCCTTGAAATTTAATATTTTCCTGAACTGAAAATGTATTTCCAATAATATATACCTTTGTTAACACTCTCCCACTCTGCCTCCCTTATTAAGAGCCAAGAAAAGTCACATAAAAGTGATTACATTGAGTGAGGTGCTTATGTACAATACCAAGATAGAGGATACATTGACAAGGGTAGAGAAATTTGCAAACTGTATTGCCAGAGGCATTTGTGGGTTATAGAAGACTTAAGAATGCAAGACCAATGCTTAGATAGGCAAAGCTGATGTCCAAGAATAGCTATACTGTTAGTGGAGATATGTATCAGAGGAAATACACTTTCAGTTTAGGAAAATGTTAACTTTCATCAAGTTTAATTTTGAAAATGAATATTGACAGTGACCTGATAAGTAAAATTTTGTTTCTTTCTGAACAACCTTCATAACAGAATTTGTTGTAAATAAAATAATGACCTTTGATTCAAAAATAAATAACATTAGAATGTTGTTTTTAAATTTACATGCAACATATGAAAAAAATAGTGATTTAAAGTATAAAAAAGTCCTTCAGTATTATTATGTTACTCTTTGAACATTATGAAATGACTATGTAGCAATAATGAACAAAGAAATAAAAACTCTCAGCAATATTTTTGAATAACACACAGGTCAAATAAAATACTAAACTTCTTATTTCAAGATGGGTATAAGTAAGTAAAAACTATTTACACTCACTGTATGTAACCAAAGTTCAAACTGTATTAATAATATACAAGATTGAATGTACAAACTACACTAGAACATTCATTTTACTTTCAACTTCAAATGTTTATGACAGTGTTTGTAAAGTTATTTCAATAAATGCAACACTTGTGATTTTAAAAAAATGTAGAATTTAAGGCAATAAAACTGAACAATTAACATTAGAAATCTTTCTATTTACATTGAGTTTTGCTTATGTGAGAATAGTTTTTTGATATTGTTTTAAAATGCTTTGTGTCTCAATGGTAAATCTAAGATGTACTGTAACTTAAAGTTTGGTTTCAATACTCATAGGCATATCACAGATAGTCTGTTGTTTGCTTTTGTGTTTAACAACAAACAAAATTGTTGGGAATTAAACTTCATTATTTTTCTTTTGTGTAGTTTCTCTAGTTAATTTCATTTGTCTTCAACAACATAGTGATGAACTTTGTAGAATGGACTTAAAGACAGAATACTTTTGAAACATCTCCAGAACAGGCAGTTGTCGTCCATTCTACAAAGTTTCATCATGAATGCTCTGCCTAAAAAATCTGTCAAAGGATTCAACAACATAGTTTTTCTAATAGAAGAGCTATCCTCGAAAACATAACCAGTATTCTTATAAAAAAAGAAAATATTTCATGAGTTGGTTGTCCATTTCAGAACAATAAACAGATTTTTGTTGTTGTTGTAATACTTAATATTTATATTATTGTAACTTGCAAAGTGAAATTAAATATTGAATTATATTTCTGTGCAATTTTGAGGAGTCTGTTGGCATTTATACATTGTAATTTGAGAGAAATTCATTTATCTATGTATGTACAAGTTTTGTTCTGTAAATAATAATGAGACATTAGAAACTTCCAGTTATTGAGCGATGAAAGGTGTGAATAAACATGTAACTCAGTATTCTTGTGCTTTACAGAGAAAACCAGTATTTTGGTTGGAAACAATGAAACATTACACCAAGTACTTCTGTTTTATAAGTATTAATTTTATTACTTTTTTTTGGTTAAAGTATATCAGGCACTGTTTTTATTTTTCATAGAAATGTTTTTACTTTAAATCTGGTTTTTAACTTTAGGTTGTTCTTTCTTCTCTTAGGTTTGCCCTCTTAGCTATGATGCCAGAATCAACACTAGCAAACTTCTTATTGAGTTAGAGTTATATGATGTAAGTTTCTTCAAATATTCAGTTGTACTACTTTAACCTCATCATGACTTGTGAGCACTTTTCAAGGGTCAAGTGCACACCAACACAATAACTGTAATAACAGACTTCAATCCCACCCTTTTATGATGCTAAAGAACACCAGCTTTAAAAGTAATATAGATTATGTTTAAATGTGATTGGATGGAACAGGTTACAATTAGAATGTAAAAGAATGTAATTAGAAAGTGGAGCTCCTGTAAGGATGAACAAATGAATACAATGTTAGAAGACTCAGGAAAAATCTGGTAATTTGTTTGTAATTTGTCATTAAATTAAGCATTTGAAAGGTATAACATTTTCTGTAATACAGTGTTATGCTTAGCTTAAGTGTATGTAGTAAAAAATAACAAAATATTCTCTTTTTCAAATCCTTATTTATATAATATTTTTATTAAGTTTACTATTTTCAGACAGTTAAAAGAAGTAAATGGCTTCCTTTTCATTCAAAACAAACTACTTGTTAGATACAAGTCTTGTTAGATCCATTGATCTTGGCTAGTAACATTAGCACTGGCAAATGTAATGATGTTTTCATATGTTAGATTAGTTTGTAGGTCACTGATAACTTTGTCAATTTTCATTGTCTTTAAAATGACTAAATATATAAAACAGTACTTGATGATCAACACTGAAAAATTCAAAGACTGAAGGAAGTATATTTAGCAAACGTTTTTTTCAGATGTCTTATAACAAAATTTTAGAATTACATTTTCTAGAAAATTACATAAATACTAAGTAAAAGTTTTAAGTCTTAAGTTAGATGCTACTTAATTTTATACTAAATTTTACCCTCAGGTACCCAATACTGCAGTTCAAAACTTTGTAATTACCAAAATTAGAATTTACAACAGTAAGAACTACTTTTATTGTATTGAATTATTTAGTTTAATAGGCTCCATATTGAACATTAATTTTATGAAACTTGGTTCAGATTATCTTATTCAGAAGAAAAAAATTTGCAGAAATTAGTTTCCCACAATTCACACATACCAGTGCTACATAATTTGTGTAAAAAGTAATCACTCCTGGAATTCTGCCAGCAGGAGCAATTGTAACCTTTTACAAAGTGCAAAAGTAACATTTTTTATTTAACTAATTATTATTTCAACAGATGAAAATTGGTGTACAATGAACTTAAATCACCAAATGTAGTCATAGTCTGCAGAGATAATGACGACTTTACACAAGATTGGATCAATCGTGTTCAACAGTAGAAACTTCTTTCCAGTTTTGCTGTGTAGACTGTGCAGTTTTTGTTCAGAACTGCAGTAAACTATATAAAAGTGCCCGTTAATAACTTTACTATCATTAAAATGCAATACTAAAAAGAACTTCTCAATGTTTTTTCAAGGCTGAAAATGGCTTAATTATGCTGGTGTTCCACCTATCTGGCATACTGGTACAAACTCCAGAAAGTAGTAAAACATATATTCTTTGTGAACTTAATTTTAATATCGGTTTAAAAAGGCTTAAAAATATGAATTGCTTTATAATTTATTTGTACTTTTTGGGAAAAACAACTACGACCAGACAAGAGATTATTACAACACGATTACAACAGAAATATAATTATTTTACATGATTTATGAGATTGTTTCATCAAGTCTTAATTAACAAACAATTGATAAATGAAATAATTTTCAAATTTTATGATTTTATTATTTCAATGTTTCACATTATAATCATACAAAAAGTCACATGCAGTAAATTATTTATACATGTCTTATTGTTTTCTTGTTTATCTGTCCATTACTTAGCTACATGATATTCCTTGAGGCATTTATCTATGTGGAGGACTGGTGTTTTAAGGGAAGACATCTCAAATGATGTGGGTTTCTTGTCTCTTACCAACCTTTGTGCATACAAAACATGGTTCAGTTGGCTTCTCTGTCTTTTTTCTGAGTGGTAAAGTGTTAAGTTATTAACCAAAAATACCATCATCCCACCCCTTATGGGGTATTCGAAGAATGATTTGGCTGCTGTGAAGCAATGTTGCTCAATAATCACTCATATATCAAAATACACGAACCTGGCCAGTAGGGCAAATCAAATTAACAATAAGACTTCCTTTATCTAGAAGATAGATAACTTTAGGAAAATATTTCTTACATAGTCGTAATTTTTACAATATAGAATTATATATTTTTGTGTTCCCATTTTTTTACAGAGACATAAACTAGATTTTCTATGAATTCTTGCTTGATAATCTGGGAAAACCCCATAATTTGTTATGATTTCATTCATATAAAAATCTCCTTTGCATCTGTTACAATTTACTTTATTAAAATATTTAAAAATAAATCTTCCAACAGAGGTGTTATTCCACCTCTACTGCCAAATAATCAATAATTGTTTTAATTTGTTTGTTACTATAGCCAAATTCAACATCAATGTTCGTTTAATCTGTTGCTTTCTAAGCCTTAAGATCTACTATTTCATTATAAATGATCCCAATGTGGGCTTTAGCTCAAACAAAAGTAATATTAAGATTATTGTAAATATTTATTCCTTAATTCTATTAACTAAATAATTATTATCTTTATACAATTTAAGTGCTATTAATAATGACCTTGAATCAGAATAAATCACTGCTTCATAAATGCTATTTACCATAAAATCAATTATCTTAAAAATTGCAAAAAGGTCAACCATAAATACTGTTGTATTATCATTCAACCTGAACATGCTTTCATTTTAATTTCATCATTATAAATATATATAAGCACACCAAACTTTATTATTAATTTTTGAACCATCTGTATAAAATTTATTACTGAATTGTTATAGATCATCATAGTACTAATTAAGACTATGATTAATTCAAAGAGCTAAGTTAAGCTCTGTTAAAAATTCAGTATTTTCTGATCCAATTATCTTCTATTTTAACATTTTGTATAAGATATAACATTTCATATAACACCAATCTCTACAGTTAGATCTAAAGGGGGAATCCCCATTAAAGTATTATGTGTTAAACTAGCTACAGTTTTATAAGTCTTTGCAATTGGTAATATTGCAATTTTTTGAGTTTGCAAAATTTTATTTTTAATTCTTTCTGCATGTTCAAACCAGATCTCATATCCATCCGAATGTTATCGTTTTTTCTATACCTAATTTATAAATATCTTTAAAAAATTTTGGTAACAGGCCCCAAGTGGTTCTTGAAATCTGCTTTAATTTTTGAATAATATTATCTATTTTGCTTTTAACATAATTAAGGTGTGATAACCAATTTAGTTTTATATCAATTATAATACCTAGGTATTTCAGTTCTTTAATGAATTTAATTCTTTTATTACTAACAGCAACTGTTGGTATATGCATAATATTCTTGCCTTTATAAATTAAAATGAAATTTGATTTGTCTATATTGAGTTCTAAATTGTCTAAAATCCAGTTGTTTACCTTATTTAATACGTCCTCAGACAATGACGTAAATAAATATGAAGCTTTTGCTCGCATTAAAATAATGGTATCATCAGCAAACGTTAAGCTAGTAAAACAAATCAATTGTTGGCAAGAGGAATTCAGGGTGCATGTCACTTTCATTACATCATCTAGCAGATGAATTGTTATATGATCATGACAATGTCCCCCTTTTTTATTCAGAAGGTACTAGAGGGACTTGCTGACTCTCCAAAATCAGTAAAGAAGCTTCGATGTGGAGACATATTGGTTGAAACATCCACATCCCAAGATAGTGAACTCCTCTTGAATTCAAAGGCAATTGGGGATATACCTATTGAGGTTACACCTCATGCTACTTTGAATTCATCATAAGAAGTTATTGTTGAGAGAGATTTGAAGAACATCCACAAGTCAGAGATTCTCCCTGGTTTCTCAACTCAAGGAATTTCTGTGATGAGGCACATCTACACTTGCAAAGATGGAGTTACACTGCTGACAAATATCCTCGTTTTGACATTTACTTCACCACGTGCACCTGCCACTATCAAGGCAGGTTATCTAAATTGCAGGATACGGCTGTACAAAACCCTCTCCAATGTTTCCAGTGTCAGAAGTTTGGCCACTCAAAGATGTCATGTCGTTGCTCCCTGACGTGCTTGTTGTGGTGGCAAAGATGCTTATGGGTATGAAATGGACTCACATAGGGTCATCTGCAATGGTTCTCACCCTTCCTTCTTTTGTTCTTGCCCTGAATGGTTGGACGAAAAAGAGGTGAAGCATTTGTAAACAACTCATAACATTAGTTATCCTTAGGCTTGGAAATTGCTGTCCACCACTTCATCTCGGACATATGCTGCTGCACTTTGTTTTACAACTACAGTGGGAGTGCGGACAGATCTCTCTGTGCCTCCAATAGAATCGTTCTTAAAACAAATGAAAAGCCTTTTGACCTTCATGGTTAAAAAAGTTGATGAATCAACTTCTACACTCATCTTTGTTCCTTTTATACATTCCAACAAATCCCAAGATCCACATCCTTTGGTTCCAGATACAGGCATTTCTTTTTCTCCCACCCCAACATGCAAAACAATCGTTTGTTTGTGTCCTCAGTCACTGGAATTTCTTTCCACCAACAAAAATCTGCCCAGTCAATTCAGGGCAGGATTCATGGAGGTTGACAGACCTTCCCCAAATAAGGATGGTAAGGAAAGAAGATGTGGCTGTAAACAGAAGGGTTCACCAGCCAATTTGCCAATGCATCATTAAAAATGGTCACCTTAATAAAATGGAACTGTTGAGGTTTATGCTCTAATCAAAACACTGATTGCTTCCTACCATCCTGTATGTCTTTCCTTACAAAAAGCATTTCTGAAACCTGCCAATGCAGTCACCTTTCAGCATTGCACTTTCCTCTGTACAGAAGTGACAGGCTGTGTGATGGAGGAATACATGGTGGGGTGGCACTGTTGCTTGATCAGCATGTACCCACCCTGTCTTTGTCACTCGATACATCCTTCAAAACAGTAGCCTTTCGTGTTTCCTTGGGTCATACCATCACTATTTGTTCTCTTTACTTGTCACCTGGAGAGGCGTATGATCAATCGGACCTTGATGCTCTCTTTGAACAGTTGCTGTTTATCTTTTTAATCCTGGGGGACTTTAATGAACATCATCCCCTTTGGGGAAGTGCTGTTATTGATAGGAGGGGTCACTCTGTAGAGTGTGTGCTCTCTGATCACAACCTTTCTCTTTTCAATACTGGTTCTTCCACTTATTTTCATGCACCTAGTCAGTCCCTTACTGCTATTGATCTCTTGGTTTGCTCCCCTTCCTTATTCTCCCATTTTCATGGAGAGTTGGCAATAATCCACTCAGCAGTGATCATTTTTCTATACTTTTGAGAGAGACTGGCTGTGGTCAATGCCACCCTACCCTCATACCCCAGTGGAAGCTGAATTAGGTAGACTGGTTCACTTTCACTGCTCTTGCAGAACTTGATCCTGCCATCGTGAATCAGCCATCAATAGATGACTGTGTGGCAGCAGTAACTGACTGTATTATACAAACAGTTGCTGAATGTATTCCTATAGCCTCGACACGTTTTCCACCATATCCTTCTCCGTGGTGGAATTCTGCCTGCCACATAACACAGAAAGCTCAAAAACAGGCTTGAGATACTTTCAGTAGATATCCTACACTTTAAAACTGCATTGCTCTCCAGCAGGCCCGTGCATATGCTAGGTGGGTAAGATATCAAAGCCCGAAGGAATCTTGGATTAAGTTCACAACTGGCATATCTTCTATCACCAATTCCAAGGTCATATGAGACAGGGTTCAAAAGGTCAGTTGGCACTACAATTCTGTCCCCCTCTTGATCTTACTCTCTGATGGCCAGGAAGTAGCTGATGTCCAGAGCATCGCCAATACTCTAGGTGAAAGCTTTTGCTGGATACCTAGTACTTCTGCTTGTTCCTCCACCTTTTTGGTTGTTAAGACATGGGCAGTACATTCACCTCTTTCTTTTTGAACTGACTGTCTCTATGACTATAATCGTTTTTTTACACTGGTGGAACTGAAACTGGCCCTTCATCAGTCTGGCAGTACATCTGTTGGACCAGATGATGTACACTATGACATACCGTGTTATCTATCTCCTGCCTGTCTTGATATTCTTCTAATTGTTTTTAACCAGATCTGGCAGGAGAATGTTTTTCCTACTGCCTGATGCCATGTTATTATCTTACCTTTCTCTAAGCCTGGGAATGATTCCAAAATTCTTTCAAACTACTGTCCAGTTGCTTTGACAAGCTGTCTCTGTAAGACCTTAGAGAGGATGGGTAATGCTTGTCTTGTTTGGTTCCTTGAATCAAACAACCTCCTCTCGCCAACCCAGTGTGGGTTCCGATGATAGCACTTCACCATGGACCACCTAATTCGACTTGAAACATCAATCAGAGAGGCCTTTCAAAAATGACAACATCTTGTATCAATATTCTTTGACATTGAGAAGGCTTACGACATAACATGGAGGTATGGCATTTTGCAAGACCTCCATACATATGGGTTACGTAGCCATTTACCCATGTTTATTTAAAAAATTTTTAATGGACAGGAGATTCCAAGTTCGTGTCAGTTTGACACTTTCCCGTACTTTTCTACAGGAACTTGGAGTCGCTCAGGGCTGTGTTTTGGGGGTCTTACTTTTCAGTATAAAGATTAATGCCGTCACTGAACAACTCCCTCTCACTGTTGTAAATGGGCTCTTTGTTGATGACTTTCATATCTCATGTCAGTCATCGAACATAAGATACATTGAGTCACAACAAAAACTTCCTCTTTGTGAACTGAAGTGGACCACAGCAAACAGCTTTAATTTCTCTCTCTTTAAAACTATTTGCATGCACTTTTGCCACAAATGGGGTATTGACCCTGATCCTAAACTCCATATCAGTGAAGTTTCACTGTCCATGGTCCCTGAGACCAAGTTCTTGGGGCTTGTCTTTGACCATAAGCTGACCTTTATACCATTAAGCAGCTACGGGTCAAATGCACAAGAGCACTGAACATCCTCCATTTCCTCTCTACCACCAGTTGGGGAGTGAATCAATGTTCTATGTTAAAGATGTATAATGCTCTTATTTGATCAAAACTCGACTATGGATCACTGGTCTATGTCTCTGCCAGACCCTCAGCCTTAAAGATGTTGGATCCCATTCATCATCAAGGACTTTGACTCTGCAATGGGGCTTTCCGCACCTACCCAATTCAGAGCTTATACATGGAATCTCATGAACCTTCTTGGCACCTTCACTGTTTATAACTGTCTTTACTATATTCTTCAAAATTTCATTCCTTACCAAAGCATCCCACCTGGGATTGTGTTTTCCTTCCTCGGTGGGCCATACTTTTTCAGAACAGACAATCTGCCAATTCTTCTTTTGGCATTTGCATCCAGGTGCAATTGAATGAATTGGGTCTGTCCTTGAATAACTTTGCAGAATCCACTGGTCAGCCCATCCCACCATGGCTTATTACAGTCCCCAAATGTGACCTTTCTTTAAGTCATCTGAGAATAGCAGATACTCACAATTGGAAGTACCATTTTTTATTTACTCAACATCTTTTGAACAGTCTTTTCATTTCAATTTATATGGATGGTATCAAATCAGGTGACTCTGTGGACTCTGCCATGGTTTGTTGCAGTTCCATGGTTGCGCAAAGAATCTTCTCTACAGCTTTTGTGTTCACTGCTGAACTGTACACCATTTTTCTTGCCCTAAATTATATTGAAGCTAAGCAGTACTCCAACTGCACTATTTATACTGACTTGCTTAGTTCTTTTCTGTCCCTGGAATTGCTTCATGTTGGTTCACATCCTGTTCTTGCTGATATTCAATACTGAACAGCTCATTTCTCATTAACATTTACTTCTATCCAGTTTTTCTAGATACCAAGCCATGTTGATATTCATGAAAACGAGCTTGCATACACAGCAGCTAAATCTATCTGCTCTGGCACTATCATCATTGTGTCTATTCCATACATGGATTATGGTCCTGTATTCAAGGCTCAACTGTCAGCTGGCAGTCGACTTGGAGTGAGCAACATGAAAATAAGCTTTTCCAAATAAAACCCTATCTTAAACTTTGGCCATCTTGCTTCCATAGGGATCGGAGGGAGGAAGTTGTTCTAACTAGACTATGCATTAGTTAGTTTTTTAACTCATTATTTTCTTTTATCTGGAACTGATGCACCAGGGTGTAGTTTGTGTAACACTCAAATCACTATCAGCCACGTTTTCCTTTTATGTCTTCCATATGTCTTTCAACAACAGCACCATTTTAACACTGTTCAGATACAATGTTTGTTCGTAACATTAGACAGTTTTATTGATGATGGTGACTCTGTCCATTTTTATAAAGTTTTTAGTTTTTTAAAGGCCATTCATCTTTTTATATCATTTATGTGTTTTAAATTTATACATTAAACCTCTTTTAATGTGGTTCTACTTTAAGAATCACAATCTCTAGTTTGATTTGAAAAGCATAAAATGGCTGTTACATTAAATAACTCAACACCAGGACTGGAAAGGCCAACTTCATGTGACTAATGCTGCTGTTTGAACTATCCATTTGAACTACCCTTTAGTCATCCTGGCAAGTTATTATTACAATTTTGCTGCATGTCTTTTTAAACTTTTATTACTTTACTTTTTGAACATGGCCATAATGACACATAACCCGGAACTAGGACTGGAAAAGTCAACTTCAGATGACTGACAGTAGTTGTTGTACTTACCTGTTAGTCTTCCTGGCAGGTTGTGATAATTACCATTATGCTACAGAAAGTCCTTTATAAGTTCTCTTATTGTAGTTTTTTTCTTAACATTGTAGACTGGATGTCAACATTGGTTTTATGCTATTTATATTTTTACATGCTATTTTGTTTTACCTTCATTTCCTTTTATGAATTTTACTACATTTACTTTACATTTACCTTTTTACTGGATGTTTGACAAGTTATTGCAATTTTGCTACATGTCTTTTAAAACTTTTATTACTTTACTTTTTGAAAATCCTATAATGACATACAACCTAGAACCAGGACTGGAAAGGTCAACTTCAGGTGACAGACAGTGGTTCTTGTACTTACCTGGCTTCCTGGCAGATTATGATAATTACCATTATGCTGCAGAAAGTCTTTTACAACTTCTCTTACTGTGGTTTCTCTCTTAAAGGTGAATTTTACGGAAAAAAGAAAACTGTGCAGTCAAAAGAACTATTCATACTGATTAACTTTGTAGGTTTGCATTTTTTATACAAAAATGTGCTTATAAATAAAATGTAGAACTTGTTCCAAAAAGAGCCCTTTCCAATGGCGATCCGAATGTTTTAGTTTTTACGTTTGCTGTGAGGAAAAGTACTGTGATGTAATAGTTGCCAAACAAACTGCCAAAGCCAGCAAGTTGATTGTAAATAAACATGGTTAGTGCATACGGAGAAACAGAAGCAGAGTCTGTTTTGACTTTGTGTTCTGGACAGTGTTGAGTAGCACCATATCAATTTGAATCTAGAACAGTTACTTTTGACACAGATCTGACAAGTTCTAGTGCTTAGGACAGTTCCACGAGTAAGAGTAGTGGAACTGTGAGTGATACTGATAGCTCCCAGGCCAGTTGCGAGTCTGTTATACCTCTCGTGAAAGAATGATAAACCTGACAAGAAATATGGTCTGTATTATTTCACGTGCAATTTTAAGCGTCTCGAAACATGTCTGGTGTTTATAAATTATTGGTATCACAGACTGTGTTCTATTTGTTTATACTTTGCCAACTAGGGTAACTAATACTCGGCCCTTCCACAATAATTGTACTGGGTATTTATGACACGTAACAAAATAAATTTCAATTATATATCACAATTATGTCTATAAAATCAAACTAGATGTAGCAGTCTGAATAGTTAATTTAATATGTACCATAAATGTATAATTTATGTGACATATTCTGTATGTTTATGCAAGGTGTAGGTGTGGTTTATGCGAGCAGATGCCAACCAGGAGAGAGTGCGTTTGTTGTTCTTTCTTCTTGCATGGAAATGAAAAGAAGCTTTTGCCCAGTGCAGAACCGTTTTTACAACCATAAGCAATGCAGTATAACAATATAAAGTAGCAATATCAAGACAAAATATAGTCTTACAAAGTATGTAATCCGAAAAAAGCACAGATAGATTTACATAAAATACCAGCACTGAAAAGAGCACAATGGTCGGCGCATAATGAAGCATGTTTGGTAACTATTACGTCATAGTTGTAAAACATCTGGACGACTTGAGTTCGAGGACCTGCATATTTTTTTTCATTTTTTACTCAACACTAAAGTGTTGAAAAATATGGCAACCTCAGAGGAATTATACCTAACCAAAGTACAGTTTCTAAGGCAATTATTAAATTTGTTGAAAATTCACCTTTAACATTGTATACTAGATGTCAACATTGATTTTATGCTATTTATGTTTTTCAATACTGTTTTACCTTCATTTCCTTTTATGAATTTTACTACATTTACTTTATTTTTACCTTTTTACTGGACGTTTAGTGCAGATAGCCTAGCTGCTTTGTGCCATAAAACATTAATTCAACCAACCAACCTATAAACTACCACTATCTCTTACTGCTTCCATTCATATTCTCCCTTCAACTTTTCCTGGATTACATTCTTTATGGTCAGACAAGATTATTCCACATACTTAGGTTGATCACTCAATTGATTTGTTGTTTTTCCACCAGAGTGAGGGAATTGTGATATTTATCTGTGTAAATGACATGACTTTTATTCAGGTGATTGGCTAACAAGTCAAGTACAACAGTTGCAGCCTGTTCCAAGCCAGCATCATAATCAGGATCAGTTTTAGAGTACATGTGAATTTGCAGCACCAAATCTTGATATGCATAGTTCATAGAGTTTGATTCCATATTTGTAGGATTTATTTTCATTTTCCCTTCGAAACAAGAGCCTGCTACGTTAAAGTACCATAGATGTGCGTAGGAAAAAATTCCCTCATTACTGAAATGATCTTTACAAGATTGTACATTATACAAACTACCATTGTGAGGTTGGGAATTGTTTGTGAAAAGCCTTGAGAGCATTTGGAAGAGACTTGACTTGTAACACCAATATTAAAAAAAAACAAAAAAACCTTGTACAGAATATCAGAACTTCAATGGTGCTCTGAGGTAGATATGTTGCTTGTATTCATGTTAATCAACAAGAAAAAAAAACTTTTTCTGTTGCATTTGTATTCTTTCAGTATTTTAGACATGATTCTTTCTCTTGTGGTTACCGTTTATTGATTTAGCTGTCGCATATTGATTTGAATCTGTGACAAAGATATCTAGAATTATGGTATGAGGAATAAGTCATAATAATCACCAGGTGAAGTATTTTGTAACCAAATTTTAAGACCAGAGTTTTCATTGAAAAGAAAATTGGGTTGATCTTGCACAAGATTTGAGCAGTCATGCAAGGGGATATCAGAGCTCATACGATTAACTGCAATTCTATCCTGAATAGGAGCTGCTCCACTATATTGAACTGGTGTAGTAGAATCACATCCACCACCTCTTGTCTTATTTCCTTGATCATGTGGTCCTTTGGTGCATATCTCATGAACTCCCAAGTACTGCTGGTACTTCATTGTAGCTATTTAAAAAATAAACATGACAAAACCATTGGTTTGCCACCATCACTAGACTGGTTATCACTGTTATCGTTGTTCTGCGTTTTAATCTGTGCATTGCTGTCATCTGAAGACATTTGCTTGTAGATAAATGAGATTTGAATATGAAGTATATGTGCATGCATATTTTGCTTGGCAAACGGGTGTGGTTTATACTATAAGTCAACAGTCATCAAACTAAATCATCTATTTCTCACTTTACATAATATAGATGATGTCAGTCCCTACCCATAACTAGCAGGATGCTTTGCTTGTTTTTTATATCATATAATAACCATTAAAAATTAAATTAATTACAGAATGACAAAGCATAAAAATGGCTGATAAAAGGAATAAACTCGTGCTTAATCAGTTTTCATAGATGCTAAAATGATGTTACATTGTTAAGGGAGCTTGTAGTTGCTAAACCATTTGGTTTGTGATTACCCCTTCTATGTGTTTGTGCAACATATTTAATTTGCATATTCATAAGAGCCTGATCACAATCTCTGATGCAATTCAGTTCTATAAATTACAGATTTAGGGATATTATCATTTAATTGGCATATTGTGTAATTTTGGGTGGCCCAAAGCATATTTCTAAAGAGTTCTTATTTTCAATAAATGAAGCTCCAATTCACATTACAATAGAATATTGAGATTACTCAGTTTAAACTTTCATTAAAAAGAACTGTCATTATTTATGAATTTTAAATAACATACAGAATTTGTTCTTAACATTTTGACAGGAAGTAGCTGATGTTCTGGAGGGGCTTGTTGAAGAGGAAGATGAGGTTGTTGATACCTGGTATCTTCTTGGCTGGATGAATTACCTTCGAGGTCAAGATTACTGGGGAAACTCCAGATTTTACTTAAATAACACAAAAAAGGTTTGTGAACTTGTACTTTTTTAGGGTTTCTGTGAATCGTTAAGTAAGTCATTACATTTCTAAACTAAATATTGCAATAGTGTACTCATGTTTACAATCCTAAACCCTAAGGCTACAGTAATGTTCTGTAAAACATTAGTCAGAGATGTATAGCATCACTGAAAGAAATACTTTTGAAGCTATAGCAAGTTAGAGATGTATAGCATCACTGAAAGAAATACTTTTGAAGCTATAGCAAGTTAGACTTATCAGTTAGTTTGTAACACTGTAAACATATTAATCATCAGACTTTCTAACTGTACACAAGGAATACGTGTATAAACATTCAGTGTACTTAAGAAGTCAGTAAGGGTGTTTTAGAACAATTTGTGAAACAAAATATTACATTGCATTGCATATACTTTCATTATTGTTTATATTAGAGCACATTCACGTTTGATATATCAATGTATACAGAAGACATTTATATTAAGATTGGTAAGTTATGTGATAAACGCAGATGGTATAAGATCATGGTGTAGTGGCATTTGTCAGAACTACATTTTAACTTTATTTGACAGTTTGAATGTATCATTACCAATGAACATTTTTCCTTTTAAGGGTAAGGAATGAATTAAACGTTTCCAATCCAAAATATTTGCATATTCTAAAATATATTCAGTTCAGGGATTATAATTTCCAGGTTGTGAATATCACCACCTTTTAATGACATTGGAAACTATGGGAATGTGGATCAATTTAAGGCACTAGGTTCATCTGGAAAAGGACTGACAACAATTTGTACTCTGCAGTTTTGTTAAGTACATAGAGCATTTGGTAACATAAGAAATCGGGAACACAAAGGTCCTTGGTTGAAGCCATCTACATTATTCAGGCAACAGTAAACAGTACAGTCAAGAACTTGTTCTCAAAACGAACCCAACAGGAGATGGGTTCATCATAATAAGGCTTCCAGTCATAATTTTCATCCAACTCTTGCATACCTCAAGCAATGAAAGAATGAATTTGGTATTTATGAGGTTCCATATCAAAGTGTACTGGTCATATTATTGAATTTAGTACCTATGGATTTATGTGTGGGCAGATTGCTCAAATGAATACTGAAAATATTATTTATATTCACCGAATAATTATGGAGAGCAGCAGAGAAAACTGGTGTGCTTTGAATATGATAGCTTTGTGACACATGAGCTGAATGCTCATGATATGATGGGAAATTATGATTAATTTTTCTTTTCAAAATTAACGTAAGTGTAATAACATTGATAGTAGGAATGGGCTAGATGTGCAATACAAATTAAAATCTCAAATGCATGGCAGAAAATAGAAACAAAAGTTGAAAGTATTTTACACACACTGTTGAGTAGTAAACAAACCAACTGTGTAGTAACAAGGCACTAAAACACTTAAGTCAGTAGTGCAAAAAGAAATTTAATAAAATCACAAATTTGTCTGACTGACTGACCAATGTTGGAAAGGCATAATTGTTTTGTTGTCACCTTATGCAAATCTAAATGCACATGATTGAATTATGCTACCTTAACTAAAAGCATTTTACTAGTAACCTTGGCAATAGCAATAACTATTTTCCAGCATCAATAACTAACTGGCTAAAAATATCCTGTTAGTTGCTAATTAACAATCTTCTCTTATATCAGATGTGAGGGCACAAATTCTTGTGCACACATACTACATAATCAGTCTGGAACTGTGTCCGTTAGACAATAATAATAATAAAAGCATGAACTGTGTGCATAGATTTCTTAGATTAGATCTAGGGTCTAACTGTGATTTAACTTTTGAAAGCAAAGGTTTCAGTTTTATACATCTGACTTTGAAGGTTCTATGCTGGACAAGGCAATTCTAATATTGTAGTTGGTGCCTAGAACAAGTCTTCTATTGAGGAAGAACACTACCACTGCTGATGTCTGACATGGGTTTTGTATAATTTACTTTTGCATTATTTTCAAACTAAGTGCCTATTGACATTTAAAGTTGTACTTGAAATAGTGCAATTTTTAAAATGTGCCCTTCAAGGAAATAAAATGAGAGCAAAGGAGGAAACTTGAGTCTGTATTCTAGTGAGAGGAATAAAGAAAAGAGGTTAGAAATGCGGAATGCTGAATATGAAAGAAAAGCCTTAGTCTTTCATCCAGCCAGAGAAAATGCTGCCACATTGGCAGAATGGAAGAAAATCTCAACGATATAAGCAAAAGCCAGGAAATGTTGAGAGAGAATTATAAGAAAAGCCATGAGAAGGATAGTCATGGAGCCCAGTAATTCATGTGACTTCATACCAAAGAGCTATGAGACAAGTGCAAACAAAAATTCAATAAAAAGAAAATTATAAAGTAGGAATGGTAGCATTAAAAAGTAAGGGAAAAAGATAAGAATGGGTGGGATAATGTTACAATACTTGGTGGTTTGGGGCACTATTCAACTTTGAAGTGGATGTGGCTGTCATACTGCCCATTTCTAGTCTTGTTTTACTTTGAACTTTGATCTAATTATAAACTTAAATTGATTTTTATTGGTAACTAATCCTTTCTAAATACCCAACAAATTCAAATTTCACAAATCAACAGTTTAGATACTATTATTTTGCCTTACCCCTTACCAGTTACATAACTGTCTCCCATAGGCAAAGTGTGTCTATTAGAATTTTCTGTTTCACTTTGACATCACTGCCCTCTTAATGTCATGCATTTCATTAGGTTTGCATAATGTGATCACATATCTATACTTGCATAATGAAACAATTTACAAGAGAGAAATTTAAACTACATTCACCATTTACTTAGTTCGATCAATTACCAAATTACAAGAAGCACACAAAGTAGGAGTGGACTGAATGATGGCCACAACCACTTTGAGGTTGCACCAAGTAAAACAAAAAACACTAAATATTTATGATGTTATCCCTCTCATTTCTACCATGTTTCTTTATTTTATGTTGCTACTACTCTTTCTTCTCAGTTGTATTTATTCAAAATAGTTTTAAGCTTGAATCTAAAATGTTTCATAAACATTTTTTTTCTCAAAATTAATTTAGTGACAACATGTATGAATAAGAATGTTTCTATTTTTAGTATTTCATGAAAATATTTTTATGTATATTTGGTAATTTCTTTTTAGTATTGCTTCATTAGCGTTTTGTGTTCTCTGTATTTTTAAGTTATATTGATATATCCTTCATAAAAGCTAGTTCTCATTTTTAAAGATATATTCTTGCCTGGTCAACTGTTGACCCTTCAAAGTAATTGTGATGGTAAGGGCAGTGAATTTTATTATGAATTTCGAGGTCTTCTCTGTGGACTGTGATTTGGTGTCGACTGTATTAGCCTGATAAGCTAAAGAAGCTGTTTTCTTTATAATTTAGACAGTTTCAAAATTAAAATGTTCTGAAATTACAACAGAAATTCAATTATAAGAAATCTAGAGGTACAAAACTATTAATTACAACAAATATATACATAAGAAGTAAACAGTCTGGATACACAAATGTCAGACAAGAGAATGTGACACAAATGAAATAGAATTAGAATAAGTTTAAATCTGTTAAAGACTGTTATTTACGGACTGAAGGAGAGCTTTTACACTTTTTATAGGAGGTTCAATATCGTAAGCTTAACTGTTTCACCTGTGCCATATTTTCTCATCTTATATTGTATATTCAAATTGTTTACTCTTAAGTATATATTTCTGTTGTAATTACAAATATTAGTTGTTTTTGTAATGTACTGCTGATGAAACATGCAAGTTATTAAACGAGTTATAGCCATGAGTTCTAACTGTACAAGTTTGGTTGTGATGTATCAGTATGTCTTCTTGACAATAAAGCTAGCATAATGTAGAATTTCAGCCAGTGATTATGATTTTTGAGCTCCAGCAATACCACGTGTAGGATGCACATATACCCAACTCGGTTTTTATTTCTTATCATGACCTCTATGAACTGACCCTCAAATCTTGAGTGTGTGTATGGCTGAAAGAATCTTAAGTCAAACTTGCTTTTCAAAGCAGAAAGCTGCATAAATTTCTGCAAGTTGCACATCGATTGGTGTGCATTTGAGATATCAGCATGCCAGATGGATTTTTTTTTTATATATATAATGTGTTCTGTTGTAATGGAAACTGTGTTATCGAAGTATTGTTCAAAAGTCATGGTCATGAGACGATACATCACCATGTGGTAATAATTGACTGTAATAATGTAGTGAATATTCAAAGTTCTTTTTTTTTTAATATTCTCAAAATTTGTTTATTCACACATAGAGTGTCCTTGGTGTTAGTGATGTTTACAGCTTAAGTTACAGTTATAATTGAGGCCTATATACCATCTAAAATATGTAAGGAATTAAAACTTTTACTGTAAAATGTATCTTATAGCTGATAGCAAAATTTGGAGCAGATAATCCTCAGATTTTGCAACATGCAGAAGAATTATTAGAAGAAATGGGACCAGGAGAAGATAGTGAAGATGAAAATGAGAATGAATTTAATGAGGATGGCAAAGAAGAAGATCTTGAGTCAAGCTCTGATGAAGAAATGGAACATTAAAGTGACAGAGCTATTGTAAAAGTAAAAAATGTACAGTGTTTTAAATAAAAATTCTGTTTTAAGTTTTGATTATTTTTTTTTGTCCTCTGATGTTTGTTAGTTTTGAATTGTTTCCATATCTTTTGCTGCATCTCCATTTGCAAGAAACTAGCAACAGCAGCTACACCATACACTATGAAATTTCTGACGACAGCGCCATACTGTGACGTCTCCAAGCTGTCGGTAAATCATCTCAGTTCCATCTTGCATGACCCTTTTCCTGGTTTGATAGTGTCAGTTTATAGCAATATAAACATACAGTGGAAAGTCTCTCAATGTATTTCTGTTCTTAAGCAAGCGTTGTTATATAACCATTTTTATACGTCTGTGAATATGCGTCACGCTTATCCTTAATACGCAATATATTTGATGTTCATGAGTATTATATGCATAGTATATTGTCCACCATCATAAGTAACTTGTAAGAGTTATTTAATATGTTACTTTAATACCATAATAATTTAATTATTTATTAAAGAGTAAGGAAAAAGTATAAATTTTAATTATCATTATGAAAGGGCAATTTGATTTCGGGTATTTCTCTTGATTGGTATTTGAAGAAATCCCAGTTTTTCAGTATTTTTTTTTCTGGATTATGTATATTTTTCAGTTTCCATTTTCTGGGACTCATCAAGCTACTGATACACAGAATTATAACACTGACCTAATATTTGAACTTCTGTGAAACAACTGTGATCTGGTAGATCATTATTTGAAATACAAGTTACGTTTTTAAATCTGAACTTTGTGTGTGGTCACATGAGTCATTAAAACATCATCCAAATGAACGAAACTAACAGAAAAGCTAATGTTTCCAAATATTGTTAAAGAATATTTTTACCATTGAGTTACAATCATTGTTTTAGATTCTATATTTTATGTTGCCTTTGGTGTTTCTCTTTGTTAAAGGGTTGTGCCTGTCTGTGTTGTGTACGTGTCTTGCTGTGTAAATGTTTCACAGGGGCGAGAGCAATCCGACAAGTACGAATTAATGGTTTGCATTTTTTATTGTGTGTGTGTGTGTGTGTGTGTGTATATATATATATATATGCCTGAAGATAAAAGGAAGTAGAGATGTAATATTTGAAATGTACCAAGTATTTACTTTCTTTTTATTTTAGAAAAGAAGTGATTTCTAGCTCATCAAAAGGTTTCTAAATGATTCTCGGGCACGACAGGTATTTGGGAGAGACCAATCAAATAAATATTAAAGAAAGCATTCGAGTAATTAGTTTCCTAATGTGTTTGAAGATAGTGAAATTTTCTTTCTTCCTGCAAATGGGATAAAATAATGACAATATGATGGGGAAAAGAAATAAACAATTGAGCCTTTAGAGACCAGTGAGGCGAAAACAAATACAAGAACAAAAAGTTCATTACACGTACATGTTTTTACATTAAGAGTTCATTATGGTAAGGATTTGTTTTATTGTTGTAGTGAGTCAAATTCTGTTAGATGAATTCTTCCGTGGAAGATGACAGGGGAGGGCTTGTACTGCTGTAATAAGATCAATTGTGCGCAGGTTTGACGTCACTTCCGACATGCTCTCTCCTTTTTATATGTACAATTACCATATCCTGGAAGATTTCACGTGCTATATTAAGGGAAATATATTTCTCACTTAAGTATAAGTTAATAAATAAAGGGTGGTGCAATGAGCTTTGTATAGACTAATAATTTTATATTTTCGAACATTTTCTTTAGTTCTTTGTAAGCATTTCTGATTTATCGTAATTTAAGTTGATGCTTCAAAATAATATTTTAAAAACAAAATGAAACCGATTGATAAGATCTTTCAAGTTAGTTACAGAATCACGATATGAACAAAGCAATTTATTCCATGATTATCGAATTTACTGAGCTGCAGTTTGACAGAATACAGCTG
Source organism: Carcinoscorpius rotundicauda (assembly GCA_011833715.1). Classification (NCBI taxonomy): domain Eukaryota; kingdom Metazoa; phylum Arthropoda; class Merostomata; order Xiphosura; family Limulidae; genus Carcinoscorpius; species Carcinoscorpius rotundicauda. The sequence continues at coordinate 35,530,404 of CM022406.1, read as the reverse complement.
AGTATAACTAAATGATTATACACTTAAAGCTTCGTTTATTGAATGTGTGGGATCTTATTGACGTTGTGGTATTATTTTTCTGGTCATTTCTAGCCAGTCTAATTCTTGTTATGTTTCATTGGTAATTATGTCTTTCAAGCATTTTTTTCTCTTTAAATCTGTCGTTTAATTCTTTATTCGCACTTTTCTTTTAGATTCACGAAGCTGTAAACTGGGCTTCAGATAATTCAATGTGTAGTCTTAACTACCAAGCACTTTATTTTTCATTTTACGTAACACGTCATTTTTTTGTGCTATATTTTGTTTCGCTTCTTCCAAAACCGTTACTCCTACAAAGTTCCTTTACCAAAATAGCAACCTGAGATACTCATTACGTTACTGAATATCATATAACAAGCTGCTATCCCTTGCTTCCATTCTTAGTGTGAAGAGATACTCATTACGTTACTGAATATCATATAACAAGCTGCTATCCCTTACTTCCATTCTTAGTGTGAACCTGGAAGAAGTTCCGAAGCGCATGAATTATTCGGTTTGTTTATTTGTGAATTGAGTAAGACTATTCTCGGATCATCCTGCCACTCTCAAAAGAGACATCACTGTAACAACATCAAACCATGTAGCCATGGTAACGCCATCGAGACAACTGCATTAATAATTTAGTTATCGACGACTACTAAAAGTAAATTTAAGGTATTAACAAAAATAAATACTGGTCTAAAGGTTCTGGGCCACCACATAGGAAGCAAACAACGTTGCAAGAAGAAACAGCAGAAAACGAAGTAACCAAATATATGAATAATGACAGTAACAGTTATATATATATATTTGTCCAACTAATGATTAAAACTACATACATGATAAATACTATGACGACTCGGAAGACAAAATATCGTACGTGTATGATGTTTGTATGACTTTTGATCAAATAAATGATTGAAACTCAATGTTTATATAAATGATATTTTCAGTTACTCTAACGCGAGTGGTTGGTTTATTCTACTGAAATCGATCGTGAGATATTTTGAAATTAACAAATAGTTGTATAATAATAGAATATAAATTAAAAAACGCAAACAGTAGTCGATGTAAACTGGTAAAAGCCGTAAGAAATAGAAAAAAAATTCTTGCTTTATTCCAGGAGTTAAGTTATTTTTTAGAAATAAAACTAATTTTTTTAACCACTAAAATGTGTTATATTCTCGGCCGGTGTAAATTATATTGGTTATTTCTACAGCATTGCTTCCCAGTGGCATAACGATATGTCTGTGAACTTATGACGCTAGAAACCGGATTGCGATAATCATAACTCTTAACTTCAAACAAACAAACGCTGCAGTGTTATTGAATTGAGGTCTGCTTTCTTCTGGATGTCAAAAACAAGTTACGAAACTAAATTTTCTACATGAAAATAGAAGCTGAAAACTACCTTGATGGGTCACCTGTTTTAACAATTCGCGCAATTGTGCAATAGTGTGTTTTCTGTCAGTCAGTATACATTAAAATGACATCACATAAGAAATGTTTAATGCTGAAGTCTGTACTGTCGTGACGTCAGTAAAACGTGATTGGCGAATCAAATTAACCGGAGGTACCCTTAATGGTGAGATAGAGCTTTTCAGATAATGTCATTTACTACAGGTGCGACAGTGGTAAGTCTTCGGATTTACTTTGCTGAAAATCAGGTTTTTGATTCCTTTCGATGGAAGCGACAAATAACCTGTGTTTTTGTTATACGAAAACACGCTACAGGAATGAAGTCAATACCTCTGTTTCCATATGAGTAGTGGTTGTTTTAATCTAATCAAAGTGACATAAAACTAAATTTCAATGACGTGTACATTTGAGTAGGAGAGTTTTTACTTTTGTTACTGTAACGTATATATTTACTTATTTTACAAAGTAAATTCTGCGTAGAAAGTATTGCAATTAAATAATCTAGACATTCCAAGCAGCTTGGTAAAATATGCCCGACTATTCTTTCTAACATCTGTGTCCGCATTTCTTCATAGTTATTTCAAAAGATGTTTCTTAATGAACAACTACCTAAAAAAGTAAAATCAACTGTAGGTGTTGTATTTACCCTGATTGAATACTTTACTTGTACTCTCTACTCATCTACACTCACACAGTATTGGATTACATCATGTTCCGAAATTGTAATACCCTCGATTTTATAGCATAGGCTTTACGAGACACCAGAAGACTTATTACTTTGTGGTAGCCTATTGCTCGAGGAGTACGATATACAATTAATTTACAGATTTTGGTAGGGGTTATGTTTGCACACGCGATTTTAATCTTCTTTCTAAAATAAACATCGTGTGTCTACTCTGTTCATGAAGATGACCGAAAATATCCTTTTCGAACTATTTCTGACAAAATGCGATTTATTATTGCAGTATTTGTCTTGAAAAAGCACCTTTTTATCCCGTTGTTAATTTAACATTCCGACGGACGTAATGAGTAATAACAAAGGTGCGTTTCGGATACTATTCGCCTTTCTAAATGAATCATTGTTCCTAATCCCTGCCATTAGGGCATTCGTCAACATTATTGCACTATACTCGTAGCTTGAATTGATCAAGACAACTTCAGCAGTGTCAAGTGCCTCATTTGGTTATGTCCATCGTTTGATAATGTAGTAATTACAAAAAAAGGTGATGTAATATAACTCAGACCACAACACATATTTGTTTATGTGACTCTATCCATAATTTGTCAATACAGTAATCGCAGAATAATAAGAAAAAAAGATGGAATACAGTGAATTTGACCATTATCTTTATCACGTAGTTCCACAGAACCTGTTTTACAACGAAACAGCAATATTTCTAAACTTTGCAGTTTAGTACTTTCACAGACATCCCGACGGGTACGTTCGATTTTCTCAAAAATTTTAGTAATGCAGGAGGTATGGTAGCCGTTATGGGCTATAGCATATCGTTACAATTTTTTTCAGCCTCACTTTTATAGGTTAAAATTGTTGGTAGATTACAGTTCTAAAGTTGAAAATTGACACCATACCTTTAAACTGTAGCACTTGAAAACAAATAAATTGTTGGATGGATACTGTACTGCTAAACTCTTTCCTTGTGTTGCTTCCATCATACCATCACATAACATAATTTTTATTTACAGCTGCAGTATCTTATTTTGATACTTTTCTGAAGAAAAACAGACGTTGTGTCACAAAAACTTGGTTTTATATCATCTTTAGAGAAAAAAACTTATCAAAATGGCAGTAACGAGATGGAATCACAGTCCAGGGATATGTATGTGCAAAAAACAAATTGTATTTTTCTCACTCCAGCTGCTGATGTGTTTTTTACTGTTCCAAAACTTTAGCTCTGCCATTTCCCTTTGGCTTTGGCAATACTACAGTTTCTTTTTAAACAAATTTCCATGGTAAAATAACGGAAGCAGAAAGTCTATATCATTACCTAAAATGACAATGCTTCTAACTAGCTACACTCCCAGTGGCACGACAGTAAATCCAGAGACCAGTGATAATAATAGCTGCTTTAAATTTCCATGGTGCAGCTTTGTGCTTAACCGAAAACAAACAAACAGTAAAAATAGATTACTTTAAAGCAGTTTCACTATAGTTTTATTGGCATCACTTAAATCTTAGAGAATATTAAAATATTTTTGTTTTTGTGAAAGTCTACAGACATTGCATTCAGAAATCAAGATTTGTTGGCTAAAATCCCATTTTTTATTATCTGCCGGATATCTAATGTAAAAAACACTTCATATTCAATCATGTAATTCCTTACGTGGGTCATATTTTTTGTTGAGGCACTACTATCATAACCATTGAAGATGATCTTTGCACCAGGTTACTTCTTGACAACGTAATTTGGGTATTAATGCAAAATAAATATGTTTTTTCTTTGTCCTGATAATATAACCTGCTTAAGAGAGCACTACTCTCTCATCAGTACTTTACTTTGGAATTCGATTTCACTAAGTGACTATTTGATTTATTATGAATTTTACAGATTACAGTGAAAGGTTTAATCAAATCTGGCTCACTTAAGTTTTGAACAGTGCAAAAGCTATCAAAGAAAGTAGTTGAATATGCAAAAAGTTCATGTTTAAAGTGCTTTAAACTTATATACTTTTGCAATAGTCAGAAACCATACACATGCTACAAAAGTATTTTTCCTGTTAAAGGTATTTTTTTTTATGATCTACATTGTCTGCAATATATTAATCAAATGAAATTGAAGCGAGTCCCCCAAAAGAAGTGCTATTTCAGACAGCTACGTTTCTTTATATTATATTTCTGAATACGAGGAGCAGAATCCAAGCTCACTGAGCTTATCAAAGAGATACCAAGATGAGAAGTAGAAAGTAATTAATACACCTGGTTATATAGTTTGCACTATAGCTTGTCAACAGTTGCAGCATTTGGCATTTTATTCGTTTCAACTGTCAAGAAGAAAGTCGACTATTTTTTTATGGGACGAAAGATTGTTGAAAATATCATAGTTTTAATTGTTTGGTGTAAGTTTTTTGATATTGCTTTACAGTAGTTTTGCTACTGTTTGTATAAAGAGGAGATACTCTTGTCTTAAACTGTTACTCTTAGTATGATCGCACAGAGTGACTGAAAAATTTGGAATCACAGGCACTTTAATTGTTTTTACATAATACGTTTCACATATAGTCCTTGCAATTCGAAAAAGTTTAGATTAACTTGATCTTCTTCGGCTTTAACAGCACGATAATCAGTTAACAATTGAAATCAAAAATCAACAACTACACATTACATGTAGTATTTCAGCAGAAGAAATTAAGGTGAAATTCAAAAGGTTAGAACATCAAAACAATACATTTTAATATTTCATTCACAAAGTATTTACACTGTTTGAATTTCAAGCAAAATTACATGAGAGTTAGCTGTTCCTGATTTAACAGTGAGCTACTCTTTTTACCAATGAATAATGGGATTGACCATCGTGTTATAATGCCCCCATGAATGAAAGGGCAAGCATGTTTGGTGAGGTGGGAAACAAGCGCTCTTGGCCATTCTGGGCATAAGTATTGACATATTTTCAATTTGTTGTATTGTTCAGAACGATCATCAAGAAATTGGCTCATTTTCTATTCTTGTGTGATATTCTCAGTTTAAACTTACTTTCCTTAAAGAATATTAGATATGTCTTTATAAGAGGAAGATTCTCAGGATAACTTATGAAATAAATCGATTGTGGCCAAACTAACTGGCTTCAGCCTGAGAAGAAATTGTGCTAGGTTGAACGTGTTATATAAAGTGAGAACAATCAATTAATGCAACAGCCAAAAACAATGAAGATTCTTGCATTAGAACACTAAACATTCACCTTTTTCTGGGTTCGTGATGTGCTCAACTAGCTTTTTTATCTCAAGGTGTCTTCTTGTAAACCAACTCAGTTGAGATTTTGTGTAATGCTATTTATACATAACCTTTTTTTCTAACAAAAAAGTCAGGTTTACTTATTGCACCTAGCACTACTTATGTGATTGGATTTTTCATTCAACTTAGGGGAAAAATAATCTCTGGATATTATCTGTCCTATCAGTGAAGAACACTTCTGATATTTACATTCTTGTATAACGTGAAGTGTCACAGAAATACCACCTATGGGTAAAACAACTATTATTCTAGAGAAAAAAAAATGAGCTAAAGCAGCTAGAATGAAGTAAACTTAATGGCTTTCTGGCCCATGCATTTTAAAAACTGCATAAAATCAGAATAAACTATTTTTTCCTCAAAATTCCCTTGTTAAAATAAGCAAGTAGAGATTGCGTGTTATTACTACACACCATGCTTTTTCTTCCTCGTCTATTTCAGGTTTATTCTAAAAATAATAACGCTATGAAACATAAATTTTATTCCTGGATAGTGTGTGTTATTTCTTGATTGCTTGTGCTGTAAAAGTACAGAAAATGGTCATTATTCCCTTCAAACTTTGCTTTTGTAACCTGGATAATGAAAGTTAGAAATTAACTTATTTTCTATGTAAAAATGGGCCAATTTGCACATTTTTATTTACATAAATCTGAATAAAACAACATATGAATCAAGATTTATCTGTATTTATAATAAATATTTTAGAAAGATTAACAAAAATGTTTAGAAGTAAATAGTTCTTCGAGATTTGCGACTGTAATGTAAATCACTTTCATGTGTCAGACCCCAAATACAGTCTCCCATCATAGTTTCGTTATACGCTTCTTGGTAGCGGCGTTTAAAGTTCAGTATGTCTTGATGGAAGTGCTCGCCTTGCTCCTCTGAGTATACTCTCATGTTCTCCTTGAATTTATCCAGATGGCCATCAAGGATATGGACTTTCGGGGACATCCTGCAGCCGTTTTGCTGCAGTTCTTCACCAGAGCCTCAACCAGTTCCACAAAATTTTCGGTCTTGTGATTGCCCAAGAAGCCCCAAACCACTGCAACAAAGCTGCCCCAAGCTTTTATTCCTTCCTACTGAGCTTCTTGGAGAATTCTGTGCACTCCAGGATCTTCTTTATTTGTGGTCCAACGAAGACACCAGCTTTGACCTTTGTCTGAGACAATTTAGGGAAGAAGTCTTGAAGGCTGGCGACTCCTTATCAAGAGCTGTGACAAATTGTTTCATAAGACCCAATTCTATGTGCAATGGTGGGAATAACACCTTCTGGAGGTCCATTAGTGGCTCACACTTAACATTGTGTCTTCCCACAGAAAACTCGGTCCGTTGTGGCCAGTGCTTCTTGCTGTAGTGTCCCCGTTGTCCCAAAGGCAAAGATAATAGGGAAACTTAGAGACCCATCAGGAATGCCACCATTTTGAAGTCTCCGATAACCTCCCAGCCATATTCATCATAATTCAAGGCTACTAGCAAGGTCTTAATGCTGTTGTATTCCTCTTTGAGGTGCACCAAATGAGCCAGAGGAAGAGATGGATACTTATTCCTGTTATGGAGCAACACAGCTTTGAGGCTTCTAGAGTCGCCACTCGTTCGGGTTACAGGCAATTTCGAATGCCTCGCACAGACCGAATACATTGTGGGAGAAGCAGAGACCATCTTGACAAGTGAAGAGGCTTGAAAAATGTTGATGACGTTTTCTCTGACTTGCGACTTGAAAGTTCTACAGCATTCTAGAAAGTTCTTGAACATTCTTGTAACTTCGGGAAAATTCTCTATCGGCTACTCGGCACTGAATCTTCCTGGAATGTTCTGGAAAATGGGTAAATTGAAAAATTTTATTAACCAGGTCACGAAAGCAAAGTTTGAAGATAAAATGGGTCTTTTCCATTTACTTTAGGCGTAAGGAATTGGGAAATAACACTTTCTGTCAGGAACAAGAAAAAGTATAAATTTGGTTGCATAGTGTAATTAAATTTAACTTTAAAGTCAAGTAACATTATATTCGTAATATGATCTAAAAGTAAACTAATTTATTCTTGCTTCTATAAATGTTCACATACAACGTACACTACATAACACTTAAACAAAGAACAATGAAAAGTGCCATACAATACATAATGAATTAATACTATAATAAAAATAAATTCCTTTAAAATCAATAATATATAATACAGAAATGAAACTTAAATAATGACATAATACAATAACAATAGTTAAACACAGAAACATTGTACGAGAAAAGAACCTATTAACATACATATAACACATAATACAAAAATAAACCATTTAAAACAAAGATGCAAACACACACAGATCTAAAATCCCTTTAACAAAGAAAATCGCATTTTAAACAAGAATCACTTTCGCACATATTTCTCGCTTTAGCAGGGAATAGTCAAACACTGTCCACATTGAGACTATAACAGATATCTTTTTCTTTTACATATACAAAACAGAAAGCCATCACAGAATTATTACATGATACTTAATATGTATATATATATATTATTTAGCCTACGCCTTGCAGATGTTGCCTTCTGTTTCTCTTTTGTTTTATTATTATTTCATGAAAATTCATTACCTGCTGATTGTTTGTTTGTTTTGAAATTTCGCACAAAGCTACTCGAGGGCTATCTGTTCTAGCCGTCCCCAATTTAGCAGTGTAAGACTAGAGGGAAGGCAGCTAGTCATCACCACCCACCACCAACTCTTGGGCTACTCTTTTATCAACGAATAGTGGGATTAATCGTCACATTATAATGCCCCCACGGCTGGGAGGGCGAGCATGTTTGACGCGACCGGGATGCGAATCTGCGACCCTTAGATTACGAGTCGCACACCGTAACACGCTTGGCCATGGCCGGGCCATTACCTGCTGAATATGTCAATGTAAAAAATGAAACATTATCATAGAAACTGTAATGAAAGTAAAAAATGCGGTAAATTTTCAAATACTACTTCCCAGGTCAGTTATCACAATTCATGTTACACCAAACACACATATATATTATTGCAAATATATTGGTTAGGGAAGGTCGGGAGGCCATCAGAGTTTGAGTATTAATAGCAGCCACAATTTATTTGTATTAAGTGGCGAGTAGAATGCACAAGCATTAAATGGAGGAAGTTTACAGTTAAATAAAGAATCTGACTTTGAGACTAAGATTCAAGACACTGAAACACTTTTAATGTACTTTTCACAACATTATGTAATACAATTAATTCATAGAATAACTTGGATTAAACTGCCATAATTTTTTAAAAATAACTAGCAAATGATGCTGAATTATATTTCCAATGCCATAATAAATTGAGTTGGCTACTTGTTAACTATGCTACTCGATGCTATTGAAGATAGCAATATGTTACTCATAGAGAATTTAGGTGAGAACTTCTGGGTAGGTCCATTAAAAGAGTAGTTTTCTTTTATCTGGCTGAAACATCTTTCTTCAATAACTCCGACTGACTGCTACAACAGCTTAAGAGTATTCAGCTGCTTTCTTTGGTTCTTCCTCTCTACTGCACTTTCTTCTCGACTCCTCGACTGACTTTCGAGCCTCAAACATGGGCTTTTATACTAAATCCTTAAACCCTCTTGGTATCATTATGATCTTCTTAACTTTAATAGTGTACACAACTATCAGGAAGTAGGTTTGATACTTAATTGGTTATTTTGCCTTTATCGTTTTGTAATGCTCAAAACGAGAACTAAAACCACTTATTCATTGATTGCAGGTAAAGCCTTCTCACTTGTATTTTTACGCACATTTTTGATATGGATATTACATCAAATTTCCCAACTAACTCCTTTTTGGGCAACTTTTAAGCACGATAATGTAAACAACCGCCATAGTTTTTTCATTGCTACAATGACACCAGTCTGTAGATAACAATATAATTTTCCCTGTATAATTTGGCGTTTTTGACTTTTCTCATGATCTCAATAGCACCGGGCCCGGCATGGTCAAGCGTATTAAGGCGTGCGACTCGTAATCTGAGGGTCGCGAGTTCGCATCCCCGTCGCACCAAACAAGCTCGCCCTTTCAGCCGTGGAGGCGATATAATGTGACAGTCAATCCCACTATTCGTTGGTAAAAGAGTAGCCCAAGAGTCGGCGGTGGGTGGTGATGACTAAGTGCCTTCCCTGTAGTCTTACACTGCTAAATTTGGGACGGCTAACACAGTTAGCCCTCGAGTAGCTTTGTGCGAAATTCAAAAACAAGCAAACAAATAAATAGCACCGTTTGGGAAATAGTAAAAAAAAGAGAAGTTTCTCAAAATGTCTCCCTTTTTTGTAAATCGTCGTTATATAATATTTTTATGCCTTTGTGAGCATGTATCACTGTTCTACTTTTTGCATATAATTGTTCAATACTTGAAGCTTTCGAAATGCCCAGAAATGCCGCAGATGCTTAATTATATATATATATATATACATCACCATTACACATAATGATAAAATACTTAGTTGATTGTAACACATTGCCTCTTCTCACCTAAATTATTTTGGTAACCTTCTCAAGCTACTTCTCGATATTGATGGTTTTTTAAAGTACTTCTGGCTGGGAACTGAACGATCAAGCTGAATGTTTTTTTTATTTCACTTGTAATGAAACAAGTAACAAAAATAAAATTTCCTTTTGCCAGAATCAACAATAATTTTGTTACTGTTTTATGTTAACTTACAGTCAGATGAAACTTGTTTAAAAACTACGATTATTTTAAATAACTCATTGCAGCACCCCTTTCCAGCAGCACAGCAGTATCCCTGAGGACTTAAAACGCTATAAACCAGCTTTCGATATCTGTGGTGGACAGGGCATAGATATTCCATTGTGTATCTTTATGCTTAACCTCAAACAAATAGAACAAACTCTCAATGCATTTGTAATTATCACGCTCTCCAGGTACGTAGGTTAGAATATGACAAATACCAAGCATTGATAGTTTGTAAATCTAGCAATATAGTACATACATTATGCCATAAAAATAATTTAATTACTGTTGAGTAGTAATACGAACATAATTTCTTCTGAGTTTTCAAAACTTCTATCTACCATCTTCCTTTTTGAAACAGTTCTAGACATCACATGTACTATCTCTGATATTTATAGCTAAAGATAAATTAGTGGTAATTAGACAATGTAGATATGCTATTTTATAACACAGCTCAAAAGGCCAGAGTTGCTATGTTCTCTCCTCTACATTTTTAAACTTCTAGTTATCACCATCAGTTGTTAAAACTGTGACTTACTAGGAATTATGTGTACTACCTCTAGTTGTCATTATTCATTTTGCTCATCTATTTCAATCTATATAAGTCAGGAGAATAATTTTAGTAGCTGAATTTTACACAGTTCTGAGAACAACTGACTATTGAAGTTGCCTCCTTAATACATGTGGATTTCTTCCAGTGCTCTAATAACATACCATCCATGGACTATGCTAGTGTATTCAACAATGGATAAGCCTAGGCCCACTTCAGGAAGTAGGTAGTGGTAGTGATTATGTTCCTGTGACCTTTCTCATTGTTGGTTATCAACACCTTGGGCTAGCTATTTTATGTAGAGGATACTAAAAAAAAAATCCATTGGAATTTATCCTGCTTATAATAGTTCTCTGGGCAACCACATTATATAGTTTTTATACCCGTTCTAAACATCTAAAGCTAATTGTAGCTTAGAGAACCGTCTTCGTATGTTAGCATAAGTGCAGGTAATACCTTGTGCCCCCTAAATCTTTGTATTATACAATGTGTGTAGAATACCTTATTTTGAAGGTACAGAGACCAGTAGCTGTGGCACAGTTTAAGAATCATGGTGTAATTAGTTTCGAAAACTCTGGCTTGTTTTTTTTTTTTTTTTTACTGTACTATAAGATTGCAAAAAGCTGCTTGTTAAAACATGTTGCCAGTTTCGAATTTCCGTCACGCCTAAGATGCTCGCCCTTTCAGCCGTGGGGGCGTTATTATTTACGATCAATTCCACTATTCGTTGTTGAAAGAGTAGCCCAATAGTTGGTGGGGGGTGGTAATGACTAGCTTCCTTCCCTCCATTATTACATTGCTAAATTAAGGATGACTCACATTAAAAGCTCTTGTGCAGCTTGCACGAAATTCGAAAAACAATCAGAAAAACAGGTTAAAATATGCAATTAATTGTTGTTAGTTTAAGAAGAAGTAATTTAGTAATATTCGTGAAATATGTTTTCAAAAATATTTTATTAAAAGCTTTGTTTTCAGAAAAAATGCGCAATGAGATGTTAGTATTGTTAAGTCCGTAGACTGATCACTGTGTCATAGGGGGCTTTAGTGAAAATGCTGGTACATTTATCGCAAACTTTGGCATATAAAATTTTGTAATGCAGCAACCTACTTACTAGCAACTGTTAGCTTACGAAGAGTCGCATACATATATTTTTGTTTTCACTGTTTGTAATAATTTAGAAGAACAAACATGATTTGCGAATAAAGTAAGAAACCTTATACAATGCATAAGAGAAGATTTTAGAACTTCACACTGGGTTCGCATCTGCTGTTCGAGCGGTGTATTTATTCTCCATCGTGCAACGTGAGTCATTGACAGCTAAACACGTTGTTACCGTTAAATGTGGTTAAACGCATGCGTTTGCCGAGAGGGAAATATTACTGAGTTCGTATTGAGGAATTCATAAGCATTTCCGGTTAAAGTGCTTGACCAAATATAAGTGTGTTTTTGGAAATGGCGGCTGTATGGCATCTCAAAAACATATTTTGGAATGAAACAATATGGCTTCCAGACAGATTGAGTTGGGACATAATAAGGAAACAAGAAAGGGCAAATTATGCGCAGTTTAACGACTTGTATTACGCTTTTCCTGTTGCTATGGTACTTCTCTTTGTACGATTATGCGTTGAGAGGTAAGCTGATTTAAAGTAAATGTCACTCTTTCCTTAGTTTCGATGAGATAAAGAATCGCGACCTAAGTAAAAGACCAGAAATTTAAGTTTTAACACGGACGTTTTGATTTCTGCCCCTCTCTTTTGAATTTTACAGTGAGCAAATTTTCAAGAGGTACAAATTTAAACACAGTAATAAGGATATGTAAAGGAAAATGGTTGGCCCCCAGATACTAATATTTACCGTTTTACTATTTGATTTTTTTTCAAACTCTTGAATCATATAGTTTCATCATCAAGTCTGTTGTATTCTAGTATCTCTTGTTCAAAATTAATTTAAGGCACACAAAACATAAAATTAAAAGGTTACAAGTGAATAAGATAATACACCGATGGTTTATTACTTTTAGCAGTTGCAAGTGGATAATTTGTAAACTTATTGAGAAGATGTGAAAGTGAATTTTAAATCGATCATATCTTTGGACTAGTTTTTCAGAGATAACTCGTTTAAAGAGTTAGAATATATGTATGATTGTATTTTTGTTATGTGTTTTTCATTGGATGTGTACTTTTGAATTATCTTATCAAAGTAATGTGAAATCCACTACATGTAACTATAAAAAATTAGGTTATTTCTTCCATAATTTTTGCTACAGACTACTTTCTCTTGTAATTATAGGTCTAAGTGCACAAACTAAGTTTCAGTGTAAATTCGGAAACTAGTAATATGTATCCATAACCCACAAATAAACTTTCTTACAGAATTTCCTGGTTAACTGTTTTAATAATTTAAGATATTTGATAATTCTTGCTTCTAACACTGAACTGTTAACAACATTTCTGACACTAAACTTGTGAACTCACTGAATTCTCGTTAATTTCCTCAACTGTTTTCTCTTTTTTTTTAAATAATTCATTCATTTCTTAATAATTGACAGAGGTTCTTATTTATTACATTACCTCTAGCATAGAATTAAGTTATGACATTGAAAATATAACTTAAAACCTTAACCCTTTCATGGTTCATGATCTCTTTTGAACAATCCTGACACATAAGTAAAACATTACAATTAATTCTTCATTTCATTCACCAAAAGTTTTGGTTGTTTTTTTCTCCAGTGGTTTTTGTATGCATAACAGAACATAGGATCACATCTTATCCGTAACTGTTGAATGTACTTTCACTGGATTAGCAGATTTTCAGTAGGTGATTGAGTGAATCGACTGATGGCTCCATCCCTGATGATCCTCTGAAAGTGGCCTCAACAGGAACCCTAGGTTCTTCAGCAGGTTGACTTTACTCTGTAACATTTTTCTCTGAAATTACCCGATTGACCATCTTTACTATCTTATGCTTCCTTCTTTTCCATTGATGACTTTTTTCATTACCTTACGATCTTTCCAGGTCTCCATTCAGGGCAATGTATGATGTTCAAACTGTACTCCTAAAGTCTGTGTGGACAGCTTGCTGTGTGGCATTCTGGTTTCTAAAAATTAATCAGTCATTTTAGTACTTCATGATTTCTCTGAAGTATAAATCTTTATCCATATAAAGTAGTGATAACAACTTAGTACTCAGTGAGCATTTAGTGGCCCTTTTTGAGTTAAACAGTACCTTCCATATCCAGCATTTGTTGTTTTGCCATAATAGATAGTCGTCACGCATTCTTATTCATGTTATACACATGATAATACTGCTTCCACAGCAAATCACTGCCATCTAATATGACTGGATTTTCAAGAGTTGGATATGCTAATAAAGTAGTAGCAGCTAGTTTTTTTTCTCCAAGTTATTGAATACTTGTTCATAATCAGTGAAACTTTTTGGCTTTTTAAATAATGTGTATAGAGTACAAGCTGTGTCAGAGAATGATATTGCAAAACAACAATAGTAAAAGTACAGTCCATGCGATATTACCTGATTCAGTTCCTTTGGTGTTGGCCAGATCTGGATAGAGGAAATCTGCTGACTTTGTGACACAGGAAGCTTACCTGTTGGTAGAACAATTCACACTTCTTGGGATTCTGGACTAGTTGATGAAAGAAACCCTTCATCTAGATAATAGGAGGTGATCCCATAATAAACATCAGTATAGCTGTACTTATGGATTTGTTTCTTCAGGTAGGTGACTGTCCAGAGTAGTTTAAAAAGACTGCATTCCATTAGCTTTTGAAATGTAGCAGGTGCATTACAAAATCCAACTACAGTAAAGGTTCTGTTTGTTTAGAATTAAGCACAAAGCTACTCAATGGGCTATCTGTGCTCTGCCCACCACGGGTATCGAAACCCGGTTTTTAGTGTGTAAGTCTGCAGACATACCACTGTGCCACTGGGGGGTGTAAAAGTTCTGTTTTCTCTACTTACTTTATCAGTTTTTGTTTGTGAGTATCTGCTCTTCAGGTCCATTAGTGAAAATACTTTTGATCAAAATAGAGTATCCAAAGTTGAGGCAGTGTTTTTCAGTGAATAGGCACTTCTTTATAACTTTGTTCATCTGTCTGTAGTTAATATAGAATCTTGTGTATCTATCTTTCATCTTCACATGTATAGTAGATAATACCCATTAACCTTTACTCGGTTCTGTTATTCCTTGTTCCTTCATGGTTTCCATTTTTATAAAATCCCAGCTGTTTGACTTATTGAATATTTGGGCTGTATCTTAAGTATTGATCTTTTGAGATATTTGTTTCTTTTGCCTAAGTTGTGAGGCCCATTGAAAAACAGTGTATTGATATTTTATGAGCAAGTCATGTAATGTATGTCACTGATCAGCTGTGAGACAGCTTTGTTTGTTCATTTCAAGTGACAATGTAAACAGTCTGTATGTGAAGATTTGACAACACTTCTTACATCTTGACTCAGATGTGACTACTTTTGATGTTGTTTGATGATGTGC
This sequence comes from Carcinoscorpius rotundicauda, assembly GCA_011833715.1. Taxonomy (NCBI): domain Eukaryota; kingdom Metazoa; phylum Arthropoda; class Merostomata; order Xiphosura; family Limulidae; genus Carcinoscorpius; species Carcinoscorpius rotundicauda. The sequence goes on along the minus strand of CM022406.1, from coordinate 35,515,226 downwards.
TACTTGCAATGTCCTATCCAGAATTGATTTAAATATTATGGTTTGATGTGTTCGTGGCTCTAATTATGATGTCTTCATTCTGTAGATTCATGAGGGTGCATAAATTCATTTAGGACATGGTGCACTGATATATCCAATTATTGGTATGAATATTTCTTGATAGTGCAATGGTTGCTCTTCTTATTGTATCAGTTTAACTTTTGGTCATGTAGTGTATAGGGATTTTCTAGTGATAAACTGTGAGCTATTTGAAGCTTGCCCAATATTGCATCTGTGTTTCTACGTTAAGTCAGTTCCTGGTATGTGCTCTTCTCCAGTATCAGTTATTCACACATGATGTGTATAGAGAAGTTTTTTACAATAAAATTAATTCTAACTTTCCTCATGCTGTAGTTATGAATTTTTTTTAATCTAAATTTGTACCCTTAATATTACAGTCTGTTTTTTTTCAGTCTTTTTCTTTCTGCTATCCAAACAGGTAGACTATCCAGAGTAAATTTCCTTTAAATAAATAAATAAATAAATATGTAAACAAATCATAACTTTAAGCCTTATATCTTAAATTATTTAAGGTATATATCTGCATATATTTTGAAATTATTTCGTGTTATGGGCTTTTATCTCAGTTGTTTTTAAGTGAGAAAGTAGGCTATTTTTTCAGATGTATCTTGTTGTCTTAGATTATGTTATCAGTTTAAAGTTTTTAAAAAATCTGCTTATTCATCTAAAAAAATGTTCAAACAGTATTTTGTTTTATATGAACTGTATAAAAATACAGTAGATATAGAAAATCATTAATTCTCTTTTTTGTTTAAATACTCTTTTCTCCTTTTTTATGAATAAATAATGTAAAGAATCCAGATGGAATTTCTTGTTACAGTACTTAGTATTTGATATTTTATTGAAGTACTAGAAAACAAGTTTGAATATTTATTTTGTTTTATTGTATTTCACTTGCATGTTTAAAAGAGTGGTAAACCCATATACCAGTGGGTATTTAGTACAGAAATTGTAGATGACTTTATTTTACTTGTGCATTGCTTCTGTTGATAGGTTTATTTTCACTCCACTTGGAATCTGCTTTGGTTTAAAAGCAACACATCCCAAGAAAGCTGCAGACAATCCTGTATTGGAAAAAGCTTTCAAAGCAAATGGCAGAATCTCGTATAAGCAGGTAATTTTTTTTTCTTCTCATGCATGAAAAGACAAAACTTTAAAGTCTCAAAATATTTTGTTATCCTGTTTTAGAATACAGGTATTGAAGGACTGATGGGTTTGTAAAAAAATGTATGAAAAATAAAACAATATTGAGTAATTTAGTCATTGCTTTACATTTTCCCAAGGTATATTACATTTTTACAAATTGTTAATGCATTATTAATTCTTTTGTTATCTTGCTGTAATGACCCATTTGTTATCAGTATAAAATACATGACAAAATAATTCATTTGATTTTGCTGAAATAGATGGAGTGTCATTGAAATACCTGTTTATTTCTTCCCATTGCTTTTTGTTTTTATAATCCATGTCACATGTTTAGAATTGTTAAGAAACTGAACTTGGTTCAGTGGAGCTAGAAGCTAAACCAGTCCAATCAAACCACATGGTCAAGTCTGTGCTATTTATAATTCTTCAAGGTCAGTGGAGAGAATGAGACTGCATCAAGAATGTAGCTGGCAAAGAAAACTGTAATTATACACAACTATCATACTCATCTATGGAATTTAGTGCTGTACAAATTCTTTATACCATTACAGACATGTTACTTTAAAATTAATTATGTTTAAATATCTACTTGTTTTATTCATGTTGAAAGAACAAACTTGTGTTTCTTATTTGTTCTTTGAGGGTGATGCAATGTTTCATCTAACTTGAAACTTTAAAATGTTTCAATATCAAAAGTTATTTAAAATGATTTTCAAATTTTAAGCTACATTCTTCATATTTTTTTAAAGTTTCTCATCTGAGGTTGTTCTTGAATTACACTACATGGCCAAAAGTATGTAGATACCCGACCATCTCACTTGTATGTGCTTGTTGAACATCTCATATCAAAACTGTGGGCATTAATATGAATTTGGTCCCCACTTTGCTGCTGTAACAGTTTCCACTCTTCTGAGAAAGCTTTTCACAAGACTTTGGAACATGGCTTTGGGGATTTACTCCTATTTGGCCACAAGAGCATTAGTGAGGTTGAGCATTGATGTTAGGCAAATACGCCTGGCTCTCAGTAGGCATTCCAATTCATCCCAAAAGTGTTCAGTGTGATTGAGATCAGAGCTCTGAGAAGGCCAATTAACTTGTTGCACACTAACCTTGGCAAACCATGTCTTTATGAACTTTGCTTTGTGCACAGGGGTATTGTTATGCTGAAACAAAAAAGGGCCTTTTCCAAGCTGTTGCCACAAAATTTGAAACACACAATTCTCTAGAATGTCATTGTGTGCTGTAGCATTAAATTTTTCTTTTACTGGAACTAAAGAAAGAACCTAACCCAAACCATGAAAATCAGCCCCAAACCATTATTCCTCCCCTACAAAACTTTACAGTTGGCACTATGCATTCAGGCAGATAGTATTCTCCTGGCATCTGCCAAATCCAGATTCATCCATCAGATTGGTAGATAGTGGAGCATGATTTTTCACTCCAGAGAATGTATTTTCACTGCTCTAGAGACCAGTGACAGTGTGCCTTACACCACTACAGCTGATGCTTGACATTACACATGGTGATCTTAGGCTCATGTCAGCTATTTGGCCATGGAAACCCATTTCGTGAAGCTCTAGATGAACAGTCCTGTGCTGACATTGCTTCCATAGGCAGTTTGGAACTCAGGAGTGAGTTTTTTCAACTATGGACAAATGATTTTTACGTCCAATGCACTTAAGTACTTGGCTGTCCTTTTCTGCAAGCTTGTGTGGTTTAGCTGTTGTTGCTTCCAGATGTTTCCACTTCACAATAACAGCATTTATAGTTGACTGGGGCAGCTGTAGCAGGGCAGAAATTTGGTGAACAAATTTGTTGGAAAGGTGCCATCCTATGACAGTGCCATTTTGAAAGTCTCTGAGCTCTTTAGTATGACCCATTTTACTCCCAGTGTTTGTCTGTGGAGATTACATGGCTGTATGCTTGACTTTATGTACTTATTAGCAATGGGTATGGCTGAAATAGCCAAACCCACTAATTAGAAGGGGTGTCCATATACTTTTGGCCATCTGGTGTATATTTTATGTGTTGAACAGGACTTTTTAAGTTATGTGTGTGTGCATTTAGGATAAATTGTCACAGCTAAACACTATAGAAACTGGATAAAAGATCCTTCAACATTATCACATAATCTTCACATACTTTGAAATAATTATTCCTGGATTGAGATTTATACTAATCTGAATAGAATCCAACATATAAACATTGTCGAGAATTTTAACTGAATTTTAATTGAATATTTACAATTGTCACAGCTAAACACTATAGAAACTGGATAAAAGATCCTTCAACATTATCACATAATCTTCACATACTTTGAAATAATTATTCCTGGATTGAGATTTATACTAATCTGAATAGAATCCAACATATAAACATTGTCGAGAATTTTAACTGAATTTTAATTGAATATTTACAATTGTACTGTATGTTGTGTGTCCATATAACTAGATATGGATGAATCTTCACCAGAATTGGTACATAGGTTAATTATGTCCTTGTGGGAGTGTGTACAAAAGTTTAGTTTTTGAAGGTATTTTTGTATTTTATACAACAACTCTGCCCCATGTAAATGGATTTTCATCAAATTTGGTATGATGGTTCATTTGGTCCATGGGGAAAGACATACAGATTTTCAGTTTTGCAGGTTTTATGAGTCTTTTTTTACCACAACTTTGTCCCCTGTAGATGGATATTCACCAAATTTGGTGTGGAGGTTCATGCAAGCGAATCTTCAGTTTCGCATTTATGTTTTGCAGTTTTTATAGGTGCTTTTGCATTGTTTACAATTACATATAAGGGAAGCAACTTTTCATGTCCTAAGAAAATCTTTCATTAATCATGAGTTAACATAATATCTTTTCAGGGGACAAATAGTTTAGGTAGTATGTTCTTACTCAATTTAATGTCATTCTTTCTAAAAGTTTTTTTTTTGTTGGTTGGAAATCCTCGTTTATATGGAATAAACAGTTTTAATTCTTAGATGAAAATACTTGAAGCTACAGTGTGGTGAAATACAAAGCCATAATTTAAATTAGCTGTGAAATCAAACTAATCATTGACATACAGCATATTTAACTTAAATATTTTAATCCATCTGAAGCACTTAAATAATTTTAAAACAGGGGAGAGGACCCAATAATGAAACAATTGCTCCTATCACAAGCTAAACATTGCTTTCAGTTTATATGCTTAATTAAATGATCTCTGGCTGAAGAAGTGAAGATCTATGTATTGTATCAGGAGTAAGTAAGGGATAATAAGAACAGGTAGTTGAGTAGCACTGAGGCAAAATTAATTTGACCAAGCTTTAAATGCAAGCTGAAATAATTGTTGTTTAGCAGTAAAAGATATGATACACAGGTAATTTAGTTTTGTTTGTTTTTTAAATGTTATGACAATGGTAAAATGAAAACTTATTTTTATTTTTAAAATTATGCATGGGGTACATATAGGGATAAGGGTGCTTAAAACGTAATCATGTTTATGTGAAAAAATTTCCCCTATGTTTTTATTTAAACACTTATAAAACATTGAGGTTCTGAAAATTCTTACATGCAGGAAATTTGAGCATAAGGATAATTCAGTCAGGCAATATTTACACAAAAGTACTATGAATTTATATTATTAAAGTAACATGTTTAAAATATCTTTGGATGTAGAAATATGTGCAATTGCTGATACAATGCATGCCAGAATAGATTAATGTATCTTTGTAATATATAAGAAAATATTTGAAGAAAACATGCTAAAACTAGCAGTGTTGGCACAGTCATCTAGTTTATTGTTTGATGTTTGCAAAATTTTATTTACCCTTTTGAAATGTCTTTTTGAAAGAAATTTTAGTACTTTTTTGGCTTTACATGATTAATGTCTGTTTGTGTATGTGCATACATTTTAAAATCGATTATTAATTTTTCTATTTTGAAAATAAGCTTGGTAATATTCGAGATACATCTTTTTATTTTCAATGTCTTCATGTATTGTACATTTTGCTCTTTCTATCATGAAGTTTTTTTCTATAAAATTGTCACTGTGAGCATGCAGACATGTATAAAACTTAACTACAGTTTATTTTATACAACAATTTATAAGAAAAATTAATTTTTAGTACCTTCTAGTAAAAAATATATTTTGTTTAGTTTTTCTTGTTATGGTTATAACTGTATTTACTTTTGTGATATTGAGCTTTATCATATGAAGCTTAACTGGTATGGTTATCAAGTAGGCTTGATAAAACTGAAGTAGAAACTCTTATAACCTGAGTGCTTTTGAAAGGTGGACCTTTCTTTTTCAGATTGCCCCTAAAGAAGAAAGGTTCACCTTTCAAAAGTGCTCAGGTTATGAGGGTTTCTTTTTCAGTTTTATCAAGACTTCTTGGACACATGTTTTTAGCACATCATGAAATGGCTACCATATATGTAATCTGGAAACATTCTAAATATTTCAACTTGTAATAGGTATTTATTTTTTAATGTATTAATTTCAATTTAAATGGAAAACATTTGTTGGTTTTACAGTTGTATGTGTGTCACAATTGATAAAATTATGAATTTGCAGGAGTAAAACATTTTAAGTTTCTTTATTTTTCGTACAGTTTTTGATAGAACATTAACTGAAACTGTCATAGAATGTCTTAAGCAACTAAATTTGTATTTGGTACATGAATTTTATAGTTTAGAGAAACTTTGTAATAGATTTTGACTTCTGTGTTTGATATGACAAACACACAAAGGCACATTATATGTATTAGTATTCATGTCTTACCATGTAAGTAGGTGACAGTCAGAATGGATAGGGATTTTCAATAGATAACTGAAATGATAATATTTTGTCTGATTTATTATAAAGCTATCTGGGTAAAAAATAATAGTTTTTCCTTTTCTAAGGTTCATCTGATTTGAGTTCATGCAACTTGAATTAGCTATGCACTTGTGTGGCCTGGTGGTGGTTCATTTTCTATGTTGTCAGAAAGTGTAGTGGGTCTGCCAAAATATTTTAGTATTTTTTATGTGATTGTTGGTGACTCAGTATTATATATTACGACGTAAGTGGATGGAAAGTGTGAGCCATTATTATGATTAGCAGACTAAGGTCATTATTTTAACAACTGGGCTGCAAGTTCGTCCCAGCTGCTTCCTCATCCTGGATATTTCATGTTAAGGAATTAAAGCTTTAATTATTGGCTCAAAACAAGAAAGACTAAATATATTTGGACAGTGTAATTTTATTGCCACGTTCTCTCATTAAAGACAACATATTTTTGTCGTATAAATTGAAAATACACGTACCTTTTAATATGCGTATTTAAAAAAAGAAAAATTTTGCTTGGGTTTCCAAACAATGAGAGAAGAATGAAAATGATAGAAACATTTCAGTGTGATGTGTCACATGCATAGTGATAGCAGAAAGAATAATATCTCATTGGTTACTTCTGCTAATATGTGGGAAGTAATAATCATAGAATCAGTGTTTGTAGCTGGTTATATTTAGAAAGTCAAGAAGCTTTTTAATTGTATTGTATATGCACTTTTAATTACTATTTCATAATGTTTACAAGTACATTGAACTGTACAATTAAGAAGACCAGCTTACTTGTTCATTAGTTCTGAATGATAAGCAGGTTAATTCATGAAAATAATAGTTGATAATATATAGTATTAAAATAAATAACTTTATTTTAATCTTCAGATAACTATCATATATTATGACATAAAAAAAAATGATTCACCAACTTAATCTAGTTCACACTGTGAAAAATTAGTTGAGTGATTGCTAATATAAATAGCATCTTAACCATTAACATGTTTGTTATATCCTAGTCAGTCTGAAGATCCATGATACTGGGCAAAATATCTTTTCTGCACTGGATATAGCAGATATATCTTATATGTTGCACACTTTTTTTTCACTGGAAGGCTCTTAGTAATTTTAACTTTGAACATAAATTTACATATGAATAGTAGTTCACACTAACCGTCATTTCTGAAATATCTAATACATGGAAGATGTCATAATATTTTGTTTACTTATTCAGTTTTTATTTTATTTTCCATGCTTTTATTATAAAACAAATCACACTTTTTTTAAAACTATTCTAGGTATATGAATGTGAATGGTTGTATTTAAGTTAGATTGGAAATTAAAAGAATAACATTGAGTCTAATGACCCTTTTTCATCCTGCCATTTTTAAAACTTGTTTGTTTATTTGCATTTGAAGATCCTAAACATTATTAAAATGAAACAAATGTTATGACATTATCGATTTCAAGAATGGAAAGAGATATGTAGACGTTTGAAAAGACTCGAAAAGAAGTGATAAACTGAAAATAGCTATTTTTGCATCAAAAATTAAAGTTTATTTTCATACAAACTAAACATTTGGTTAAGTTTATTTAAATGCTGAAACGTTTTAAGCTATGTTTATGCAAGAAAATCTTTAGATAGCTTTTTCAGAAAGCCCTATAAGTACTTGAATGGAAAATCCACCTCTCTCTCTATCAGTAATAAGATTTCCAAGTCTTGAACTTGTAACTGAGTAGAAACAAAATATTTTAACAGTATTTTCATATTAAGATGAAGTTTAATTACACTAATTTTTATTGTAGCAGTAATTTACTGCAGATCTTCTTTTAAAGTTGTAATAAGAATTAGAAGTGTTACTTATTATCTTATAGTACTTTACAAAGAACATTTTCTGCTTGGCAGTATGCCAGAATGAAATGTGGTACACTTAAACTTATATTATTGGACAAACTAATTCTGCATTGTTTAGTAACAGTCTTTTGAATAGGTACTTGCTTGAGTAATTTATGTAGACATGAAAGCTCAAGTAAATAAGTGTGATATGAATTTTTTCTTCATATTTTGATCATTATAAAAGAAAAATGTATTACTTGTAATAGTTATTTTATTCATATTAAGAAAGATTTCAAATGGAGTGATTCATTAAGAATCTTATGTTGCTTCAGGCTCAGTCTGTGATAATATAACCTTTTATAATGCAAGAAAGTATTGATTTTTCATAGATATACACAAACTGTCTTGTTTGCTTAGAAAATTGAGAAGAAACTTACTTTTCACTGAAAATTAAGAAAAATGTTTTGTTTCTCATTACTTTATAATTCTTTTTAAAGAAATGAGATATAAAATTTAGCTTAAGTTTTCTGTAATATGAGGTTATGTCCTCTTGTATTGTTCATAGATCCAAGGGCTTGCAAAGCAGCTGGAATGGAGTGAAAGAAAAATAGAACGTTGGTTAAGACAAAGGACAGTTCAACAAAAGAAACCTCAAGCTCTTTCAAAGTTTACAGAGAGTTCGTGAGTGTTTATTTAGTGGAATTAAAATGACGAAAATTTGATATCGAGCATAATATTGAAACATCACCTCAATATGTATATGGCTCTGAAAAATTTATGACTTGGATAAGTACTTGTAAAGTGTCTAAGAATTGCCATTCTCAAAAAGCCTTACCATTATCTTGCACTATGCTACATCCTTGTATCATGATAATCTTGAATAAACTGACTTCAACACATATCTATTAAAGACCCCTTTAACTCTATTTTATAAAAGTAAAAAAAAATCTTAATATTCCAGCTCATTCTTTGGGTGAAATACCTCTGGTTTCAGAATGGCAGCTTTTATATGGAATAAATTACATTGTTCATTCTGTGAGTTCATGGAAGCTTTTAACACATTAACAAAAAGTGTAAAATTTTTAAAGGGTTCATTTGATTTATCACCATTTATTTTGTGCAGTATAAATTTATAATTATCAGTATAATGACTGAATCCACACAGTCCATATAGTTTTCAACAATTATAAATACAAAAGTACCTCACTCTGTTTCATTTTAACCAGGCTGGCTATTTTAATTAATGGCCTGACACTCCTACTCTTTAAAAATGTGTTATTTTAAAGCATGCAAAAAAATGAAAAAAATAGTGTTTTTCTTTGAAGCTTAACATGGGACTCGTGTTAGTTAAAATCTACACACTTTGAGTTAAAAACATTTTGTAGTTTATACTCTCTTTACTTGTATAAAAGTACAGAAAATCACTGCTATCTTATTTCCATGTAGATGATTTTTGCTCTTTGTTATTTTGAAATTTTAAGTCTTCACTAAAGAATTAACATCTGTGTGCAACATCCATAATATTCATATCACAAACCAGTGTAAACCATTTTATTGATGTTTTTTATTAGCATCAAATGACAGATCCAATGTCACTAAAGATCACTTATATCTGTTTTTTAAGGTATAGAACAAGTCTTAAATGAAATTTAGTGAACATAAAAGTTTCTAGTGTTTAATTCTCTGGATAATTTTATATTGCTTTTACAAATTCGCTATTTTAAATTAACTTTCAGAATTTATTTTTTTTACGCTGAATGCTCTGTTATGTTAAGTACTCTTAGTATATTTTAATGTTTTTTGAAAATTTCAGAAAATGGATTGTACTTATTATTGGTTTTTACTTTTATCTCCTTTATTAAATAAAAATTGACATTGTCAAGAATTATTACAGTCTATTATGTTTTGTAAAATGGCTTCCTTTAAGATATGGAAAAGGTTTGTTTCATAAAAATATGTAAAATTAAACTGGTTAAATGATGAACTGATATCTCCATATCATGTATGAAACACAGTTCAGGTTTTATTCATAAAAAGAGTTACTGAATAGTTGTTCTAGTCTAATTTCTGCTTGAATCTGGTAATTTTTGCTCACAATACACTATTACTACTGAACTATATGGTATTTTTGATTTATTTTATGTTATGCACAACAGAAATATTTTGTTTATTTCACTGACACCGTAATAAATGCTTGTACTAATTTTAATATAGGTGGAAAAATTCCATTTTATTTGCATATTTGTTTATTCCAATGTAGTAGTTCCCTTCAGCCACAAGATTAGCTTTTCCCATTTTTTATTGCCTTCTGTATGTGAACTTTTTTCATAATTCACATTACAAGCATTTCCCCCCACACCTATTGGAATCAGATATTTCAATATGCCTCTGATGCAAATCATCATGCATCATCTTTTCACCAGTAGCAGAGGATAACTATCACATGACACATGCACCACTACCAGATCATTACATCTTGTTTGGCAGTGCTCAAGTTCAGATGTGTATCTTCTGTTCCAGTTCTGTTTGGAGTGGCTTACCTTAGTTTAGTTTACACTTCATTTTTATTTTGAAATTTTTATTTTCCACCAAATGCATTCTGAAGTTTACGTTACCTCTTTGGGTTTATCTAATTTGTATGAAGGCATGCTTTGGGTCTCTAATATGAGCAATTTGTCAGGGACTTTATTGGCATTTATATTGCAGGGAGATTGAATGTTATATGGGACAACCTTTGTTTCCTCCTGTTGTCCCTCTTGCTCCTGAGCCTTTCATTTCTGACCATATTGACTAGGATTTCAATCATTTGTCAACCCTGGAGTTTGTTATGCCTTCCAACACCCTAGGTTTTATTTCTTAGGTATGTGATGATTTGTTTGTTGTTCCTATCTCTTATGACCCAAATCTTTTCCTTTTACATGATTTTACCTCCCAACTTTATTTAGTTTGTTTTCCCATCTCCTGATTTTTGAGTTCATACTGAACATTTTGCTTCCCAATTTGGCAATTGCATTAGTATGCTTTGTCTACCATATATTAAAGATTAGTTCACTCTCTCTCATCATAGGGCAGACTTTTCTTATCTGGATAAACAGTTGTTGGGTTTAGTTCTGCCTTTTTGGGAGCAGGTTCAAAATTTCCCATTTATCTAACAATCCCCATTATTCTTGTCTTTGTCTTACCTTAATGATCCTGTTGCAGTACCTTTCCTTGATCTATCTCTTGTCAGAGGCTCTTCACAGGAATCCTGAAGGGTTTTCTGAGATGTACTCTCCCTCCTCATTTCATAAGTTCTGTCTCTATAAATGTGATTTCTTTGTTGATGGGACCTTTTGAGTCATGATGCCATATTATTATCACTAGTCCTCTCAATTCCTAAACTATAGAACCTTCATATGACCCTGCTTTTACAACATTATGTGTTTGACACCATTCTGGAGTCTTTTTTTTTTAATCAGAGGCTATTTTGATCCAACAAAATCCATCCATTCTCATCTGGTGACCTGTTTGTCCCAGTTAGAGTTAAGCATAGCATGCATTTTTGTCTTCTGACTCTCCCCTTTCCAGCCCTTGCCTGTTTCTTCTTCCTATGGTGCCAAAGCTCATTGTTTTTTACAATGATACATTGTACACCAACAACAGTTCCAGTAACTACCTGGTGGGTATGGATCTGGTGGGATGTCTTCTTGTGGCCTTTGTTTATTGATGGAGCTCTGTCATAGGTGATCTTTGGGTTTGTATAATGTTGTATGAATGTTTTGTTATCTCATTTCTTACTCTTCCTCTCTTATCCAGCATGCCTGTTTCCTTTCCTTCTTCTCAGGATCCCTTGTCACACCAATGTCTTTCCAGGGTTGTACAAGATCTTCCCACTCATCAAGCTATTGAACCTGCTCTACACAGTTTTGGGGGTTGTACTCTTACCTGTTTGTGATTTTTCAAAAGATTGGGGGCTAGTGTCTAGTCATTGACCTTTCTCATCTTAAAAATACCTTTATGTCAAACTCTTCACCATGAAATACTGCCTTACTCTTTGGTAGGCTTTTTCTCTGAGTCTTTGGTTGACCAAGTGAGAAATTTTCAATACTTATTTGCACATTTCCATCTTGAAGCATTCTTGTACTTCAGATTTTTCATGGTGGGGTGTTGTACCAATTTTATGTCCCACCTATCATTTAGGCTGGCTTTGGTGCTGTATGTCATTTGTTGGGTGGGGTGAATCTTTGCTCTATAGTTTCATGCTCTAGAGTAATGCTTTCACTTCTGCATGCATGTCTGGCTTCTCTTATTCATTCCAAACAAGAGTTTGCCTGTTATACTCACCAACTCTTTATTTGCATAGCTTTGGTGGGCTGGATGATCAAACTGGAGAAATACATCCATTATCCTACCCAGTGTATCATTCATTTGGGCATTTTCTTTAACATTCATCTCAGTTGGGTCCATTCTACTCCTTTCTGGCCTTGTTAATAGAAGTGGCTATTTGGAATGACCCTGTGTGCTTCTTCATTTTCTGCTAATGAGGTTCTGTGGCTTTTGGGGATGTTGTTTTTGATGACTCCTTTCATAACTCCTTGGTTTTTTCATGACCAATGGAAACTTACTTGGGATCCTTTGGATTCTCCTATCACCCTTTATATTTACATTGTGGACTATCTATGATGGTAGTTGGACATGGGTCAAACTTTGGTTGGCATACCACTTCATCCTCAACAGCTAGATTTACATCTGTTTGTGGATGCATCCTTTCAGAGCTGTGGTACGTGGGTCAACCACTAAGTGGCTTTAGCTTGTTGGTTTGTGGAGGACCATTCTCTTCCTATAGTGTTCTCAAACTCCTTGCTGTTCATCACACTTTGGGTTATTTTCTTCCTATCTCCAGAGATCAGTTGGTCATGATCAACTCTGACATTTCAACAGTAATGACATATCAGTCAACAAGGAAACACTTGGTTGAGATTCTTGTGTTTTTTCACTTTGAATATTCTCTTTTGGACCAATGATCATCACATTTATTTAATGTCATGTACTTTGTGACTTGTGAAGGTAACCCATCCTTTTTGCTCATTTTCCTTCCTATTTCTCCTCTCTCCCTTATTCCGATCTGGATAGACCTTAGTTTATCTCCTGGCAAATCTCTTCTTCTCGGGATTTTTCTCCCTCTATCCTTGCCAGTTAAGTTTGTCATTTCCTCCAGTTGGTTTATTCCTCTTTGACCACCTCTTAATACATGTTATTCCATGTTGCTTCCCAATCAGTCTACCACCTAATCTTTTCCCTTGTTTCTTGTTTTGATTAACTCTTGTAGGGGATTCTGCAGTCAGGCATGTGGACCACCCCTCAGACCTTCATTTCTTATTATTTTTGTCATGTCACAGTTTCTGCAATCTCAAGGTATTGTCTACCACCTATGGCTATATTTCAAACTTTTGTGTGGTTATGACACTAAGTATCCCTTTATTAATGCTTTTTTTTCCTTTGGGGATCTTTGCTATAAATTTTATCTCTTGGCTCCCATTCTGTAGTGAGTAGTGCCTGGTCAGATATTCTTACTTCTACACAAATCTAACTTCTATGCCATGCTAATTGTTTGCTCTTTCTATGGCTTTGAATGTTTACCTTTGAAATGGGGTGTTTCAAAAGATTATTGGAGGTTTAATAATCTTGTGATATACACTTCATGAACAGTACTGTATCTGATCGTATCACCTGATGACAACATGGTTAAAGCAGAAGGGGATAGCTGCACACCCTCCTTGCCTTGATTGAATAATTTGATATGGTCTGCTTTTCAAAATAGGGTTTTGTTCTCATCCACTGGTGTAGCTGTGCCTCTGGACTCTCTAGTGTTTTCTCCCCTTTCTTTCTGTAGAATATGGGGGCCATTACCATTTACCAGTTTCAAACTGTTGAGATGTTTGACCATGGAGGCACTGGATGGGTTCTGCCTAGGTGACTATAACCATTCATTTTATAGTAGGGTGGTGATGTTTTGCCAGTGTAGAGGGAATACCATTCTTTGGATTTAATGATGTATACAACAGAGTAAAACATCTCAATGCAGTTCACCCCTTCGATTGCATGCTATCCTCCTACCATCCCATGAATATCAGTATCCCATTGGCTGGTTTTGATATTCTGTGGACCACAATCAACATTAGTCCTCACATAGGTTTGAGGTTTGCTCATCTTCCTGCCTCAGTTCTTCTCTCTTTGTCATGAAGTATCCTTCAGATACTTTCATGGGATGTGTCTGTTCTTCACTTGCTCTGGTCCCTTTTCTTTATCAGTGTGGGAGTCAAGCTAATCATGTGAATGGAAGTAAGTACTATATTGGAAGTTATAATTTTCCTAACCTGAAAATGTAGTTCCAATGGGTACTTCCCTGCTATTACATTTCCCACCCTTTTCTCCACAATCTTCAGGTGCATAAGTCTTCTGCCAAATTTTGGGGTGATGGTTTGATAGTGATGCACAGAGAGAGTAATTTATGTATATTGTCATATGATATTGGCACTCTCCTGTTGGTGAAGAGATCATGCATGATGGTTTGCATGAGAGATATGCTGAAATTTTTTATTCCAATGAGGGGGATGCAGTAGGCTTATGAAAATTTTGCAATAAGAAGGCAGAATAATATGGGAAGAGCTAATCTTGTGAGTGGAAGGAGTGTCTATTGGAAATACGTTTTTAGTTTAGGAAAGTTATAACTTTCTCATTTTTTCTTCTAGATGGAGATTCACCTTTTACACCACCACTTTTCTATATGGATTCTACACTTTATATGATGTAGGTATAGTGTTTCATATAGTGACTTTTGGTATTTAAAAATGTATTCATGAGTTTCCCTGAAATTTTTCTTAATATTCAGGAAAAGGAACAATAAAAGTGCATATAATAATTTCCCTATGAACCTCATTTATTCTTTCTGGTTATATTATTTATAATTTAATAATATGCCTGAAATGGTAATGAGAAGGTTTTATTTCAAGTAGTTGTGGATTAGCAAATGGTAAAACTTAACTTGTATACAACCCTGCCCTTTTTAAGATTTATTTTACCTTTTATTATGGTTAATTTTTAGATTATATATTGTTGCAGTATAATCGGTTTTCTTAGTGTAATCTTGTCTTATACTGTTAATTCTGTGATTCAGAATGCTTTATTTCTAAATTTGCCAAGACTAAAATGTTAAATTTCTGTTTTTCTGACTGAGGGTTACAAAAGAAATATCACTTTTTAGAGTTCAGTAAAACCTTCAAAATACCATTTGATATCTTAGTTTATATACATGACTGCATATATACTCAAATTTTATTTTTCGGTTTGAAATAAGATGAATGAATTTCTAGATGAGATTTAGTGCCTTCATTTTGTGTTTTTATCATCTTGTTATGTTTTTCTAATCATAAGATGTTTTGGTTTTAAGTTAAAAGTTTAATATTTTTATCCACTAATTATTATAACATAGTAACTCTCACTTACTTTAAGGGTATGTTTATTTACTGTAGTTTCCCTGAGTTGACTAAACAGGAAGAAACACAGTGACTCTTATGGCATATAAGTCTAGTAAAGTAATGTGGGTAGAATAAGAGAAACATTATAATGTGTTGTGCATTCAAAATTAAATGTGCAGACGTTACTATGTAGTTGTTATTTTATTAGCAGTAAAACAGACTTCAGAAGGTAAGTGATTAACTGAGAAGTTTCAAATTTTCAACTCTAATAATAATAAAAATGAATGAAACTTTGCATTGAGAAATTACTAAATAGTCATCATATAAAATTTGTTTTTGATTGATTATTAAAGTAAGAAAATGAATGGAAAATAAGTACTGAAGATCATTTCTGCTCAATAAATATTTCTTAATATGACATTGTTGCTCATCAAGTAAGAAAATTTCTTTAATATGTTTTTCTGTGTTGTCACATAACTGATGAATTTGTCAATATATTGCACGGTATATTAAAATATTATTTTTATAGTTGAGTTGTTACCATTACAGGCAGAATATTTGAAATCATTCATTATATTTTCAGTTGTAAAGTATATTGTCTGGCTCAGAATTAGTTACTGGATTTATCATAAAAGAACTAATTATCAATGACTTTTAGTGAAAGCAAACTAACTAAACTGGTGACTAAAATTATACTGGCTAAAATCTAGGAAAGTTAATATACTACTCCAATTATGAGCATTTACTATCATGAAACAAAAACTTGTAATGATTAGAATGCATTCATTCATCGGTTGGTTAATCTTGCTATTATGAATATTTTTGGTCATAATCTCGATAATATCTTGGAATGTTTGGTCAGTTTAGGAGACTTGTGTAAGTCTTAAATCTGTATATTAAGCTGAAATGCAAATTCTAGTATAGAAAATAAAATGAACATATAATAAATGCTCTGAGAATGTAACTGACATTTGTGATAAATGTCCACACACACATTATTATATTGCTATAGAGTGGTGTGCTATATATGTTTGTGTTTAGTTGTACTTCAGATAGGTGTAATACACACATTATTATTTTAAACCTGTATCCCACAGTGAAGGTTTCTTTTCAATGATAATTGTATAGTTTACATTTTGGTGAATTGAGACTGTATCAGTACTCATTAGATATTCTTTCCTTACTTATGGATGTCATTTTGATGAATTGAAAATGTATCAATACTTATTGGATATTATTTTTTCATTCATGTATGACATTTTGGTGAGTTGATAATGTATCAGTACTTATTAAATATTCTTCTTTCCTTATTCGTGGATAACATTTGGAGATTGTTACTTGGAATATATCATTCAATTTGATTGATCTGGAGTTTGAAAAGATAATGATAATTCAATAGTTAGAAGAAAAGGAAAAGTGTAGTCATTCTACTTGTTTCTCCATTACTGTAACTAATCTATTAAGGATTACCCATCACACCAATCATGCTCGCTCTTTCAGCCATAGAGGCATCATAAGGTGATGGTCATTCCCACTATTTGTTGGTAAGAGAGTAGCCCATGAGTTAGCAGTGAGTGGTGATGACAAGCTGCCTTCCCTCTAGTTTTATACTGCTAAATTAGGGAAGGCTAGTGCAGATAGTCCTCATGCAACTTTGTGCAAAATTCAAAAACAAACAATTAAAGTTTATTTAAATAGGATTTATGTAATTGGCTTATATTTTTCACTTTTTTGCACTTTATTTTAATTTATAATAATATAATTGAATATTCTTTACTTTAGAAACAGTGGTTCTGGGACACCAAATACTGTTGGTATGATTATCCTGACCATGTAAGTTTATCTGGATACTTGTTTATCTATAGTTTAAAGACTCTGTTATTGTATAACATGTGGAAACTGTTGTAATTTGTACTGAATTTGTTTCTCTGTTACACAGAATTCTTAAAAGTAAAAGTTGTAGCCCAAAGTATGGTAATGCTTCTTACCAAAAATGTGTTCAAAATTATTTTTAGTGCGATATAGTAAAGTGTGACAACAAACCACAACAATAAAATAAAATTGGTTGCATTGTAAGAGTGATAACACATTAAGATGTTGAGCAAAGTAGTGTTACAAGAGTTTCTTCTCTTGTTCAGATAGCTTGTGTTTCCAAAGAGAATATTTAGAAATCTATAGAACTAGTTCAGTCATAGTGTAGTTGATGATAGCATTCAATAAAGTTGGGAGACTTGAATATTGTGTGCTACTTTGTTTTGCATTGATAAACATAATTTTTCAAAATCTTTCCTTGATACTCTTATATTAACTTCTACAGATGCAATAAATTATTATTTTAGAAAAAAATTGAAAAGTTTGTTTTCAGAATTTAGATGAATTTAGATATGCATTATTTTTATGTATAAATTGTGAAATTGTTATAATCCTTTTTTTAAGGGAGTTACTTATTCTAAACAGAACAATGGGATATCCATCTATTTTGAGTGTTTCTGTAAAATTAAAATAATTGTCTGTGAATTAAGTATGCTAGAAATGATATTCAAATGTTGAACAATAACATTGTGTGTACAGTATACTAACATAATGAGCTTAAGTGTAAGGAGAAATTGAAAACGACACAATATGCTTACTATATGGGACTTATTTTCTATGCTATGGAAGAATTATTCATAAATTGGTTAAAGAAGAAAAAAAAAGTAAATACTCTATCATATTTTAAAACTAAACAGCATTGCAGTGAGAGCAGTAGTATTTTAAAGTTCTGCATATTACCATTACAAGCTAGTTTACATCAATGTAGTTACAGTTATTCATATACCAAATACATAAGAAACTGAAAGCTATTTAGATGTGTTTGAGTTTTGTTATAACGTTTGTCCAAGCTTATATTTCATCTGCAGTTTTGGGAATGCTATGAATCTCTGACAGTGAATAACTGAGAAGTTGCTTATGTTGATTTCAAATTCTTCAACTTTTTGTTAATAAAATGCAAAGTGAATCTTCAGCTGCAGTAGTCTTTTTGTTATGTATGTCTGTTGTTTGAGTGTTGTTTTCACAATGGCAATATGTTAAAACTTGAAAATGTTATCTTATAAGATGGCAAACTCAAACCAAAGCAATTTGTGATGAATATCATCAGTTCTTGTTTCCATATAGGACTGCTACCATGCTTGAAATACGTCTTTAAAAAAATGTGGATTTTTGTTTAATCTTCAAACGTCTTAAAAGTAAACTTATGTTGGAAAATTTTGAGAAATGTTTTATTTCATGACTTAGAGCCTGGAGCTGTTAAAATTACCATTAGATGAATTAATAATACATCAAATAAGCAAAGTTTAACTTCTATGACTGTTAGGGTTAAGCAAATATTACTATCAACTTGGATGTTGCTTTACATTCATACTTTTATAAATAATCATTGTTTCTTTGTAGTGTTAGCAGTTGATCCAACCCTCAAAAATGTTTAAATTTTGTTGCTCTTATACACAAAATATGCAAAGATTTGTCTTTTTTATTTTAAATAAGTATGTTGATTTTTATGAGCATTATTTATTTTGTTTTCTTGGTAAGTCGGTCACCAATGACATCTGGTGGTACTACATGATCGAGTTGGGGTTTTATTGGTCACTTACTTTCTCTCAGTTTATGGATGTAAAGCGTAAGGTAAGTGTGGACCTATGTAGATGGAACTACATTTTTGTTAACAGGCAGTGTTTAGCTAAAGTGTTTCTTATAGTTAATAGTACATTACATCATAGCTAAGATTTTATGTAGAGTAGAAAGTTTGAGGTGAAGTTTTCAGATAACTAAAATAAGCATGTCTGTAGTATTTAATTTTATTGGTCTTTTTGCTGCTTTGAATCTTTTATTACTTGCTTGTACCATACATAAAAAAGAGTTTATAAATTACTCCTCAGACATAGAAATGTTTATATTACCATAAACATACAGAATTATTTGTTACACTTAATACTTATATCTTCTGAGGTATAATTGTCATAATTTCATGAAAAGATGACCTTGTTTTAATGGAAATATTTATGTATTTTACTGAAATTGTTATTGTAAGTAGTATGGGGCTCATCAAATTTGAGTGTATTTGTTCGCATGACTAGAAAAACAAAGTAAATGCTTGTAACAATTATCATTCATTTTTAGATATTAAATGTGTGAAAATTTCATTGTATCCATTTTTAATTATATCATTTTAAAGTTATTTTCTTTTGAGTGTATTTAGTCAGTGGTTAGCTAGTAGGTAAATATCCGTAGGTATTTACTCTATTTCATAAAATTGTTTTATTTTTAATAATTAGCTAAATTTTTGGTAATCTTGCAAAAAAGTAGTGTGTGCTTTATTATTTAATCTTACATTATTGTTTTTAATTTTGATAAAGTTCATACAAAGTACCCTTGTTGAAAATTATTTTATAAAGTAACTAAGGACATTCCTATCTTTACTTCAGAACATTTATATTTTTGGGATATATGTACTTAGTATTTTATGTTTCATATATACATAATATACATACATATAATGTTGAGGTAGTTAAATTTCTCTAATTCTAATGTTTTATAGTTGTTATAAAATATATTAAATAGAAATTTTAGAAAACACTTTGAAACTTGTGTTAGCACACCCTTAGCTACTAATGAACTTGCATATAATTTCCATGATGTACCACTGTAACAAATGTATAAAAATCAGCACTATTAACATCTAATCAGTTAGAAAAAAGATGTCATTAAGAAATTAGTTTATAAGCCTTTAAAGAGAATACAGCATTAGTAATAGATACTAATAATGTCTATTAACCACAAAAATATAGGCTGAATGGAGTCCACTTAGTTTATAATCTTGTGTCCATGAGAGTAATTATGCTATAATTTTTGATAGTGTAAATGTATCTTCAAAACCTTTTGTAGGTTATTGGTAAATATTACAAGGCATTCATATACAAACTATCAGGAATTTAAATAAAGTATTAAGATTCTCTTGTGAAATTTTTCTATCCGATTGCTGACTGTCCAACATGCAAAGTAATTTTGATTTTAATGTTAAAAATAGTTTTCTTTGTCTGAAAGTTAAGTTTTGTTTGCATAATTTCTTTGTCTTCTAAAATAACCATCAAAGGTTTATTGAATAAAACCATATATTTTATCTTTTATTAACCTTCACTCTGTGTGGTGCTAATCAATTTGACTGACCTCATAAACAACGTAAAATTAGGAAATAAATCTAAACTACCCTTTCCTTTATTCCACAAATATTTATTTTAAACAGTTTAATTCTATTTTTATCTATTTATATATATTAATATATTAAATATTTATATCTATTAATATTTGTTTTATTGATCTCTGAACCATGTCTAATAGTATTTTATATTCATCGCAAAGTTATAGAGTATGCACTTTTCACCTTTTTAAATTTATTTTTTGTAGTAATTTTATTGTTATGAACTAACTTAAGAATGAGGCAAAACAAAATAAATAGTACTGTTGTGTTTTATTAGTATAGATTATTGAGTTCCAAAGTAAAGTTTTTGAGAATTTCTTCTAATCTTTTCACACTTACTTCCTATGTTTATCTACTGTTAGCAGTTGATGTAGTAACCTCCCAATGAATTTCAATTTCTTACTTTGTTTGACACTGTCAGTGTCAAATAAGCTCATGCCATGCAATTCCCAGAAATTTCCCTGGCATAAAAATACAGTGGGGTAGGATTTATTATGTTGACTCTATAATGGTTTCAATAACAATTGTCTAAAGTATTATAAAATACTTATTTGATGATTTTTTTATGTCTGGACTGATCCAATAAGTCTAAGTGGGTGTATCCAACAGAATTTATTTGAATTTTGGCTCTGAGAACAGAGTGGAGTAGAGTTTGCTGGCTTCTTTACTGTACAATGGTTGCAACAAGAATTGTCTGAAGTATTTTAAAAATGAGAAAAAATATTTATGATCTGCCTCTGTACAGGTGCAGTGTTTTACCCAATCCAATAAATATTTTAGGTATTTGAAAGTTAGTTACCTTTCTGTGTAGTAGGGATTTAGTGTTGGTATAGGTGTAAATGTGTGAAGGTGCCTATGAACTCTTTGTTTCCTATATTACCATGCTCACACAGTAACCAATAAATGTGTAGTTTCCAGTAATATGAATATGAATTGTTCTAATTGGGTAAGTATTCTTGGCTTAACCATTTTGATTGCAATTTGTTTTTATCCCACCTCGGTGTAAACGAGTAGAAAAACAACACAAGTTCTTGGTATGTGTAGCACAATAGATTGCATAGGAATATATATATATATAAATATTATTTTCAAATAAATATTTAAATGTCAATTATGTTTATTCAAACATAGAACAGTAAATAAATAATATTTGGAAAATAATGATCTCTACTATTTATGATAATACGAAATCCTTGTTTGTACTTGTATAAGCCATATTTACTAGGCTACTCAAAATTTACATGTGGAAGTGAAATAATAATTATTTTAGAATACAAAAAAATACATATATAAATTTTGATACCAATATCTCAAAATTCCACTAATTTATCAAACTTCCTAAGCAATTGTATTTGGGACTAAAAAATTATAATTTATAATGAAAAAATAGTCTTGTTAGGAAAATTTCCAAATTTTCAATGACATGAGAGATTTTTTCTCAAAAATAACTTGTGAAAAAATTATGTGGAAGCATTGTATAGCTTTTCATTATAAAGTTATTGGTAAAAAAAAGTACACATATAAACATATAAACTTTAATGATAAAGTGGTGAGTGCAGCCAATATAGTGGATTTGCTAAATATCATATCTCAGGAAATAGAAAAGATATAAGGTTCTTATTTTGTATTCTAGCTTGCCAATATTGGAAATTTGAATTTCTAATTCATACAAAACTACATGTTGTGTTGTGGGCATCATAAAATATAATCTTACCAAACCCAGGCCACATACCAAGTGACCCATAAAAATAATCAATATTCAGTCTTTTTTAAAATATTTATTTTCAAATTAAAAAATAACTGATGTATAATCAGTGATGTTAAGAAAACCCACTTGTATAGAAATATATATGCAAAAATGGCTTGTTTGGGTTGAGAAAATATTTTACATGGAAGAGCAAACAACGTTTCGACCTTCTTCGGTCATCATCAGGTCGAAAAAATTTGAGTTATAATATACAGTTTAATAACAAACTTATTGTATTGACTATACATCTGTAAAATAACAATTAAATAAAATGTTGAATGTGTGTCTACAAATACAACATGTTCTCTGATCTCTGCCTGTATCTATAGGGTTAATGGGTAATGTGATGAAAAATGAAAGATTACTATACATGCTATTGTGGTGTATCAGCCAAATCCCAAAAATGAATCAATCCTTAGTGTTTTTGACCATTGACACTTATCCACTGAGTACATTGAGATTTGTTAAATTTCTCAAATGTGATGCAGTCCATAAGTATTAACTCTTTTGTATTTAAGAATAACAAATTATCTTGTCTCTTAATAAATTCTGTAATTCATTGTTTAGTTTGATTTGAAATTAGTTGTGATTTGGTGGTAACTCAGGTAATGCTTCAGATATTATTATTATGCAAATAACAGGAGCTAAATCATGAAAGATTCTTTAGTATAATCAGTGACAATGAGAAAACCCACTTGTATAAAAGAATACATGTGTAAAAATGGTTCGTTTGGGTTGAAAAATTTTTTTTTATGTAGAGGACTAACAGCATTGTTTGCTTTTCTTTGGTGAACCTGATGATGATCGAAAAAGGTTGAAACGTTGTTATCTCCTCTACATAAAAATTTTCTCAATCAAAATGAGCCGTTTTTACATATATATTTTTTAGTATTGTTATTCATATAAAAATGTAATGAACTGTGTTTGTAAACTATAAAATATTATGGAAGATAAACAGCAACTTGTACATCAACTAAACCTCGCTTTAAAAGAAAATTACTTTGTCTTTAATATTCAGTTGTATGACTATGGCATTCCAATGGGTTCACCACTAGGACCTTTGTTAACTGATATCTTTCTCTCTATCGTGGCTGAACCAATTTCTTTTTACACCCATGCTGCACAAAAGGTATATATATAATAAATTCTTATTGTTCTTCAACCATGAACATATTAACAAATTCCAACCACTTATACTCTCAGTGCTCTTGTATAAAATTCTCCTGTGAAATTGAGAATCAAAACAAACTTTCTTTCATTGACAATCAGGTTCAAAAAATGAAACAATGAATTTTTACTTCCATTTACAGAAAGAAAACTTACTGGTTTGTACACATGCTTTACAAGTTTTTTTTTCCATAATTATTCAAACTCAGTCTTAACTCTTTTTTTTGTGAGGTCTACTCCATCTATTTGGATTATGTTTTCATTCATGATGAAATAACTTTCACTTGGATATCTTCACTTGAATATTTGAAAACTTCACATGTAACATTCTCGCTAGAAAAGAACTTCACTGAATGAATAACATCCATTAATTTTCCAAATTCCCTCTAACACTCAATATTCCTTACCTCTGAAAACAGTCTTATTGTTAAAATCCAATCTGATAAGATCCTCACTTTTTCTACCCTTAGATTAAACTCCATACTGTCTTCAGATTATTACATTGTATCAGTAACTTTTCTATTTTAGAACTAAAGACATTCCTAAGTTGTATATAAGGCTGTGTATAATTATACATGTAGTAGCTGTAAAGCCACTTGCATAGACAAGAATTCTCACCACTTACCAATATCTGCATTGAAACGCAAGAGAGTTTTTAACAGAATTGGGCTTAAATTTTAAACTCCACTTAACTCACCCAAATATTCTCATAACAAAATCTCATCATACTTTGTTTCCTTAGGAGACTTTTTAATTCTAACTAACTGATTTAATGATGATAAAGATTTGACAAAAGAAATTTTGGATTTTCTGAATTATAATCCTAGCATCTATTGAAATTCTAACTTTAACCCTTGCTTTATTCACATAGCTCTCTCTCTGTATGAAAGGGTATGCTTAAGAAGATTTAAACTTGTTTTAGTGGTAACTGAAAAAGCCATGTCATATTGTGGCATTCTAGGTGATGCCTTACTACTTACTTTGATGAAGTTTAACACAGAAGCATTATACATTTTTGTATAATTAAGGTCCAGGCTGTGTAACATATGTCTGACTATGATCTGAGACAAATATTACCTATAATTTCCCCTTGGGGTGGATTCTTGTACATGGTGAAGGGATTTTCCAGAGAAGGTTTTGTACTTTCAGTCTACCTCCTCTTGGATCTAGACATCCACCAACATGTTTGTTGTGTATGGTGACCTGTGAAGGGAAAGAAAGGGTTCTTATGGTTGAGGGGTCCAACCCTAATACACCACTTTGGCCTTGAATTCCTGTAGATGAAAGGCCTTGGTGTTGTGGCTCCCCAGCATCAATTGGCTGATCCACTTGGGTCAGGGCCAATTTGAGTACCAGTATTGGATATTCTCAATTAGTGTTGTGGACATTGTCTGATGCTGGTGTATGGGTATAATGCTCATAAAACCCTGGCATTGCTATAATGTCCTTGTTTGGCATTGTAGTGCATTCCCATGGTAGGTGGAATCAGTGGACTCTGAAATATACCTTCTTTATTGTGAATCCCCCAAATAAATGTAAAATAGTGAAAAATAGAGCATAGGTAAACAACCACATCTTGAAAATTCTGAACAGCAGTCTTCAACTTCTTCAACAACTGCACCTTATTTTCTGATATTACATTCTTTATCAGAAAAATCTTTAGCGAGTAGAGGGGCTTGCTGGCTCTCAAAAGTCAGTCAAAAAGCTAAATTCTGGGAATATCTTGGTGAAGACATCTACCCCAAAACACAGTGAATTCCTCTTGCATTCAAAGGCTATTGGGGATATGCTCACTGAGATTACTCCCTATAATGCATTGAATTAACCACAAGGAGTTATTGTTGAGAACATCCCTGAGTTAGAGATCCTTGCTGGTTTCTCCACTAAATGAAGTTTCTGCATTGAGGCATATCTCCACTTGTAAAGATGGCATTAGGATGCCAACCAATGTTCTAATTTTTACATTCACATCAACATGCCCACCTGCCAGTCTCTACCATTCCTTCCAGCAGATCCTGGAATTCACTTTCTTTGGTTCTGGATTTGGGTGTTTCCTCAGGGCTAGAGAAGAATGATTATTTGTTCATGCCCTCAGTCTGTGGAATCTTCTTCTAATGACAGAAACCTGTCCACTCGACACTGGGCAGGATCCATGGAGGTTGATAGACATCCTTCTTATAAAGAGAAGAGACATGGTCAAAAACAAAAGGGCTCACCACCAAATTCTCTTCCACAAAAATAAAAATAGCCACATTGATACAGTGGAACTGTTTAGGTTTCTGTTCTAATTTAGATGATATTAAAGCACTCATTGATTCCTATCATCCTGTGTGTCTTTTCTTACAGGAAACATTTTATAAATCTGCTGATATAAACACCTTTTGGCAGTTTCCTTTGTGCAGAAATGACAGGTTGTGTGATGGATGAGTACATGGAGGGGTAGCACTGCTAACTGATAAGCATGTGCTTGCCTTGTCTTTACCATTTGACACACTGTTGGAGGCTGTAGCCATCCATGTTTCCTTGGGTCATACCATCACTGTTTGTCCTCTCTTCATGTTGCCTGGAGAGACCTATGATCAGTCAGATCTTGATGCTCTTTTCGAGCAGTTTCTGTCTCACTTTTTAACCCCGGGGGGATTTTAATGGACATCATCCATTCTGGGAAAGTGCCGATATTGATAGGAGGGGTTACTCTGTGGAGCACGTGCTCTCTGATCACTACCTTTCTCTTTTCAATACTGTTTTTTCTATTTATTTTCATGTGCCTAGTCAGTCCTTTTCTGCTTTTAATCTCTCAATTTCCTCCCCTTCATAATTTTCCCATTTTTCATGGAGGGTTGACAATAACTCATGAGGCAGTGATCATTTTCCTATAATTTTGAGAGAGACTGGCCATGGTTGATGCAACCCAACTTGTGTGCCCCATTGGAAGCTAAATTGCTCTCTCAGAACTTGATCCTGCCATCGTCTGTAAACCATCAGTAGATGACTGTGTGACATCAGTAACTGACTGTAGTTTACAGGTAGCTGTTCAGTGTATTCCTAAAATCTAGACACCTTTTCTACAATATCCTTGTTTGTACTGGAATCCTGCCTGCCACATGGCACAAAGGCTCAAAAATGGGCTTGGGATTCTTTTCATAGGTAACCTCCACTTTTAAACCTCATCACTTTTCAGTGAGCCATGCACATGCTCAGCAGGTAAGATGTCAAAGCTAGATGGAATCTTGGATTTAATTCACAACCAGCACCTTTCTCCCACCAGTTCCAAAATCATATGGGACAAGATTTGGGAGGTTAGTGGACAATATAATTCTCTCCCCCCAATAATCTTGATCACCAATGGCCAGGAAATTGCTGATACTCTTGGTAGAAAGTTTTGTCAGGTATTTAGTACTTCTGCTAAATTCTCCTTCTTCTCAGCCATAAAGACTTGAGCAGATCATCTCTATTATTTTCATGACCCCTTTACACTGTTGGAACTCAAGCTTGTTCCTCATTGGTCTGGCAGTAAATCACTCAAACTGTATGACATACTTTTTTGCTACTCTTGCTATTCTTTTGATTGGTTTTAATCAGATGTAGCAGGAGAATGCTTTGACAAGCTGTCTCTGTAAGACCTTAGATAGGATAGTTAGTGCTCATCTTGTTTGGTTGTTCAAATCAACCTCCTCTTGCCTCACCTGTGTAGGTTTGGCAACAGTGCTCCACTGTAGACCACCTGATTCAACTTGAGATGTTGATCAGAGAAGTATTTCTCAACTGACAACATCTTGTTTTAGTAATCCTTGAACTTGAGAAGGCTTACAATACTATATAGAGGAATGGAATTTTGCGAGACTTCCACTCTTATTGGTTGCATGGCCATTTGCCCATTTTTATTAACAATTTTAATGGTCAGGTGATACCAAGTTCATGTGAGTTTGACACTTTCCCATTCTTTTCTACAGGAACTTGTGATCCTTCAGGGCTGTGTATTGAGTGCCACACATTTCAGTATAAAGATTAATGCTGTTACTGAACAATTGCCCCCTACCATTGCAAATGGGCTCTGTGTTGACGACTGACATGAGATGTGGAAGTCATTGAACATGAGGTTTATTGAGTGGCAGCTACAGACTTCTTAATCATGTACTGAAGTGCATCATAGCAAACAATTTTGTCATGTTGCTGTCTCTCTAAAACATTTTACATGCACTTTTGCTGCCAACAGGGTATTCACCCCAATCCTGAGCTCAGTGCCAGTAAAGTTGTGCTTCCTGTAGTCCCTGAGCAAAGTTATTGGGAATTATCTTTAACCATAAGTTGACCTTTATACCACACATCAAGCAGTTGTAAGTCAAGTATACAAGAGCACTGAACATCCTTCATGTCCTCTCTTCAAACTCTTGGTGAGTAGATCAGTGTTGTGTACTAAAAATCTATTGTGCCCTCATTTGATCAGAACTGGATGGACCATGGGTCTTAGGTTTGTGGCTTTGGTTCTGCACGGTGCTTTCTGCATTTCCTCAGTTGTGAGTTTGTAAGCAAAGTCTCATGAACATCCTCTACACCTCCTCCATTTACAACTGTCTTTACTGTATGCTTCAAAACTTTGATCCTTACCACAGCATTTCACTTGGGGTTATGTTTTACTTACTCAGTGGGCTATGCTTTTTCAGAACAGATGATCTGCCATTGTTCCTTTTGGCATTCGTATCTAGGCACAATTGGATGAATTGGGTCTGCCCTTCGATGACTTTGCTATGCTATGTTCACTGGTCAGCCCATCCAACCATGTCTTATTACCATCCCCAAGTGTGATATTTCTTTGAGTCATCTGAGAAAGGCAGATACTCCTTACTATAAGTACCATTTTCTACTTACAGAACATCTTTTGAACCATCCTTCCATTCCCATTTATACAGATGATTCAAAATCGGGTGACTCTGTGGGCTCTGCTATGGTTTGTTTTGGTTTGGTGGTTGCACACAGAATCTTATCTGCAGTTTTTGTGTTTACTAACAATTGTACACCATTTCTCTTGTCTTGAATCACATGGATGCTAAGCAGTACTTGAATTGTACCATTTGTATCATATTTTAACTACATTAATGTGTGTGTGTGTAATTTAAAGAAGTGTTTTTTATCATTATAGCCTATAGATGATGTGATATGATGAGTTTGGGAAGAACATCATGTAAGATGTAAAAATGTATTTTATATGATGTTAGGTATAGAGCTATCACTATTTAATTAGTGAACAGGTGTTCTAGTATTTATTTATGTTTTTTTTTCCTTTATTGTCAGGATTTCTTTCAGATGTTTATTCATCATATAATCACAATCATGTTGCTGAGTTTTTCCTGGGCCTGTAACTTCTGGCGTATTGGAACCCTTGTTCTTGTAATCCATGACTTTGCTGATATTCCTCTTGAGGTGAGAAGATTTAGATTTATACTTTAAAAGCAGTTAGACCAGATTAGATCTTGTTTTAAATAATAAAAGTCTGAACAATACACTTGGTACAATACATTTCACACAGTTACATGCAGCCTTAAAAGAACTGTGTTTAATTATTTTAGCTATCCTTGAGTGATGTATAACCTTTAATCCTGTAGGATTACTAATTTTTTTGTATCAGTATCTCTTTTATTACTTTGAAAAATCTATCGTTATTTAGTATATCTACTGCAAAATTAGATAAAATGCATTAGATACTGGTTTACAGAGAATGTTTTTAACAGTATGATGCATGATATTTTATATCTTACATTCCCATGCTTGAAATATGTGCAGGAGTTTTCACAACTCCATTGAAATACCTTAGAATTGATTATCTATCCATTAGTGCCATCACTATTAATTAACTTTGGATTTAATTGTGTATGTTCAAGCTGTAATATTGTCACTTACATAGTTCTGCCATAAAATCTTTACTCTAAAATATTTATTAATCACATGTTGTAAACAAGTTGATAGTTATTTTAAACTGGGCTAGTAGATTAATGTTCATCAGCAGTTATTTGACTGAATAGATTTCCAGTGTTAATAACAGTGCAATTACTAACATTAGAATTGTAATTAAATTGTGATATTTTTGATCTACTACATGTGTTATGTAGGTTATACATGGCCACATATACTAACATTAGAATTTTTACTGAATTCTGAGATTTTTAACTTTATATATGTGATACATGGGTTAAATATAGGCTTAATATTTAGAAGCATCTTTATCTGCTATTAAACGAATATACGTTTTTGATGTAAATAAGTTATATTTTAGATACAGGATTAGTATTCAGTTTCTTTGTATGTTTCACAAATTAGCATAATCCAGAATACTTTTTCTACAGTATAAAATATACTTGGCAGTTTTTAATTACTGGGAAGTATAATTTTTATTTGTACTTACAGAATGCTTGTGTTAAAGATTGTTGTAAAATTGCATAAATTACAATTTCCAGGTAGATGATAGACAAATAATTGAAACCTTCATGGGTCAGTGGCTAACTAGCATAAATTTCTTTTGTCAAGTCGTTGTCACAGAAATATTTCAAACTCTATGATATTAAATGACATCACATCAATTTCTCATTATAGATAGCAATTTTTAGGTATTGTAAGGTTATAATAAAAGTCATGAGAAAAAAAACATTAGGTGAAAAGGTGTGTATAATAAAGTTTAACTGCATGGTTAATGTTACCAACCTAGAAAACACTATGGTGTTCAGCTATTTCTAGTTTATTCAACTGATAATGTTTTATGAATTTAAATCATGCTCTTTGTTGAATGATGTTTTTACTTCTTGGTAAAATGTAACTCAACATTATTTTATGGTATGTTAGTATGAAATGTACATACATAACCTAAACTTGAAAACAGTGTTGTGTGTGTATATTTATATAATACATTGTTCTTTTACTTACAGTTGACCAAGATGGCAAAGTACATAGGCCACCAACAAGTAACAGACTCATTGTTCTTGATTTTCGCTGTAGCTTGGATAATTTCTCGTCTAGGACTCTTTCCTTGCAGGTATGATTTATGAATAATAAAATTTATTGTTTTTTATTTTACTGAACCTCAGTTTGTTGAAATGCATAAAAGTACTTGAATTGAACAATATCTGTAATTTACATTTACTATTTCTTTGTATTGTCTCTTATGCAATAATTAGACCATATACTCTTCTCTTCTATCCTTTCACCTTTCAGAAATATTTAATATTTTACAAATCTTATTTTCATTGGACATTTTTCTGTTTTTAATTACATAATTGTAACCTCTCACATGTATAGTTTAAGATTTCTCTTAGGCTGGTTATCTCAATGCTACATGGCATTTATCTGTGCTTCATCTTGGTCACAATTTCTGTTAATGGTTTATGAAATTGTTTTTATTTACCTGTACTCTGTTGTTCATATAAGTTTCTTGTGTTTATTTGTATCTTTTGCTCAGAAAATTTGATAGGCAGTTTATCATAGTTTAATATTTTTTTGGTTTAATCACTGTGGACTCTGAACTTAATTTTGTGTGTGCAGTGGACACAGTATATAATTGAGATTTTCCAGTCTTCTTTTCCTGTCTCTCCTTCAGATGAATACCTTTGGTTTAAAGTTAGTTTTTGTGTTTTTGCTGATTTTGTAGAGGAGTTAACTTGTGTTACACATTAAGATACACAGTTTGTTTCTTTTAAGGAGGAACCCACTTTTTACAAAATAAAATTTGGAAATGGTTTGAATATGTAGTGAAACAAACTGTTACAAATGTACAATGTTTTGGCAAACTTGTGTCATCATTGGGTGCATATGCTAGTTGAAACATTGTTGGTTTGTAATAATTTCATGAATATTAAAACTGATACCAAACTTTATATTTAGGGTTATATTTGAAATGATACAAGGAGTTTAATATTGTGAAAGGATTTTGGTTTGAGGATTTTTGTCATGGCTTCTATTTTTACACACTGTACTTTTGCATGTGTTCTCTCCCCACCTATCAAAATTCTTTCTTGGTGGTAATTTTTTATACTTTGGAACATTTTTATTTTCAACTCAGAGTAAAGGGATTCAGACAATGCCTTTTTATTTGATGCCTCTTCATCAATTAGACTTTTTCTGAATTATATCATATTCTTATAGAAAACTCCAAGCACCTTCTTCACTGTTTTCCTATTGTCTTACAGTCAAGTCATTCAAGAATGACTGAACAGCTTCTCCTTTATTCCAGTTTTCTAGGACCAGTGCTTGGTAGGTTTAAAAATTTGTGAATCTTTGAAGTTTTTCAGTTTTCTGGACCTATGGGTTTTGATGGCCTTTGAAGAAGGCCTATAATGTTTATGGGTCAATCATCCTTATTATTTCAACTGTTTATGTTTAACCACTGACATTTTTTTTATAAACTAATCTTTTATATCAGAATATATTTTTAATTTTTAGCCAGTAGAGCTGTGAGAAAAGTTCTTGTTTCTTTTCTTCTCTCTCTCTCTCTCTCTTTTGTAAAAGTATATAGGGTAAATAGTGTATAGTTTTAAACTTATCCCTTCAAGACTGTTTTCTAATGCTTTTTATTTCAATATAAAAGGAGGGAATTCATCTAGAGCAATTCATCCTGTTGTTGTTACTTCTATTTTGCTCAGGAGATATTTCTTAATTTTGAAATTGATAAGGGAATTGTTTGGCTAGGTGAGTGGAAATCCTGAATTGACCTTGTAGATACACATCTTTATGTCCTTGTTTGTTTTTTTATTTTGTCACTACTTGGTTTTATTCAAGGTATTTGAGTTTTGTATTCTGAATACACTCACTCACTCTCATGCACATGCACACACACCTCTCTGTACTATAGTGGATCATGTTTCTTCATTATTGCTTACGGAATTGGTGGTAATTATTTCCACTTACAAATAATTAGTGTTTGGTGGTATTTTTAGATGTAAACACAGAATTATGTTTTCAGTCTAAAAGGTTGCCTGCTATAAATATTTATGCATTTATAAAAACACTAAAGTATTTTCCATCTATAAATTCTGATAATGTTCTTTTGAATGATAACGTGAGATCAGAAATTAAGTTGCAGTTTTTACATGGTAACAGTATGAGTTTTTGTTACTGAATATGGATCTGTAACTTCACATTCCATGCTGTTATATTTGTATCATATAACAACAGAGTAGGTACTTTCTTTGATGTGCTTATGCCATGAAGTAGTGAATCTTTTATAAATACAATCTCATTCAATTACAGTACAAGTATGCCATGTACTCAGAGTTATAAATCTCCTAGTACATCATTCTTGATGTCCTAGTGAAATCATTCATGTGAAGACCTCATTGTTATGTGATATTCAGACACCATTTCTCAGGATTTTGGAAGTTCTGAGGCAATATGATGCTAAAATAAATAAATAATATAGTGTTTATAAAATGAAACTCTGATATGTTGTAACATCTAATACTGATTATAATTAATTTGTGATAATAAGAAACCCACTTGAAGTAAAATAATATCACTTTTACAAATAAGGCACAGAAGAACATTTCAACCTTCTTAGGTCATCTTCAAGTTATAAGGTTTTTTGTCAAAACTTTTGTTAACCTGAATATGAACTAGGAAGTTTGAAATATTGTTCTCTACTTTATTAGTATATATTTTTACTTTAAGTGGGTTTCTTGTCATCACAAACTGATTATATGATTAAAATTAGAATTCACCAACTTAATCCACTGTTCACTGTAACAGTTGTTGCCAACCAACTTGCTTATTAAAAAAAGAAAAATAAGAAAAGCATCTGAGTCTCTACTATGTCTGAAGATCTCTGATATTGGTTGACAAGCTTCATTGGCACTGGATAGAGCAGATGTAGTGTTTCTAGTATATTGTTATACATACTTCTATTCCTACACTTAGAAATTCTTATAATTGATGGATTTGCCACTTCTCAGAATTGGATAATGATAATGGTGGATGCTTCAGAGCATGATTTGTTTTTGTGTGTGTGACTGATTTTTACATAAATTCTCTTGAAAAATGTGTACAATGTACTACAGTACTTTATACTGTCAATTTTTGGTACTTATTTGTTATCACCCAGAAGTCAAAAATACGTATAAATTGCATGCTCTGTTTAATACATATATTTGCAGCATTTTGTTTGTTATATGATAACTTAGATAATGAGTTACATTATGTTTACTATCTTTTATAATAATTATTATTCCTTTGCATGTGTTTTTAGGTGTGATACTTGGAGCTGTTTTTCAGTTTTACTTTAAAGTTTTCAATTGCTATAATAGCTTCTACCAACAATCAATTGAATGAAAATTATATAATTTATTAACCATAATTGTGAATGTGTGCATATGTCTTGCACTTTGTTCAGATGGGTGTAGTTTAGATATGATAATACAGATTGAGTTAAAATTCTCAGAGTACAGATTTCATTCGATATAGAACATGATTCATCAGTAATGCAATGTTTCAGTTTCATTGTATCTTGGAATTTCACAAGGGTAGTTTTATTCTCTTACCCAGCATTCTGTGTGAAAGATAAACACCATTCACAGCTTTTACAAATTGCAACTAGGTTTAAAAAAATGGTTAAAATGTCTAAACAAAGTTGTACACTATCAGTTGTGATTCTCTCTAGTTTGAGTCATAACTGGAAACTGAGAATTTCAAAGGTTTCTTTTTCCAAAAAAATCTCATCCATTAAAGCTAATATAATTTGATATTACAATTAAAAATGCCAAAACATTTAAAACTAACATTCAGTTAAATTTTTAGATGATTAGTGATGAGTTCTAAAAAAGTTTCAGAATGGAATAATACGGTTGTACCCAAAGTATTATGAAGCACAAATTGGACAGATACCCCAAAAACCTGGCTCTGATAACATTGTGTCTGACTTGTACCTATCTGAACTGGATGGTCTGTTGGTGGCTCAGCAGTAAACTTGAGAGTTTTACAACATTAAAATTCTTGGTTCACTCTGTCCAACATTTGCAGTACAGATACCCCGTTGTGCAATTTTGTGCCTAACAGAACATAAATTGAGCTTAATTCAAGACTTTATAAACCACCCTGTATGTACATATGGGTATACATGTTTACTTATATATACATTCAAAGGTTGTGTTCTTTAAAGTTATTAGAACATGTGGTAGATGCAACAGTGTACTGTGGACATAAGTGCACGAGGAAACTTTTGTTTTTGAGTGAGCATGTCATAACAGCTCAGTCCTTTGGCCAAAGTGTATTATTTTCTTAGCTGTTTAAGTTTTATCAAACAATTTTTCCCCAATATTGACCAATACTGCAGAATAATGAAATATTTGACAAAATATTAAACAAAAAGTAAATGTGAATTCATGACTGTGATTGTATTTGTGAAAGAAAGAGATTGAACCAGTGTAAAAATCACAGTGAAAACAAAATTTTATTTGAACTTACAAACAAGTGTATTTGGTAAAGGACAATGCTTTTACTTAAATGTTTTGTCTAAGCTCTTATAAGAACTTATGAAATAGAAGGAAATTAAGTTTCACTTAATAAACTGGGGGTTTGAGATGAGAAAGAGAAATAACTGAGGGATCAAACGGTTCAAATGAAATGCTACAATACTCTCTGTATCGAGGAATGAGCACCACTTATGTCACTGTTGCAAATCTCATTGAAATATAAGGGGGATTCTAACCTCTAAGATATGATCTGATTTACCAGTGGAGGGAATTACTGTTTACATTCATAAACAAAATTAAATTTACAGCTATTTCCTCCATTGTCAGACCAAGTATTATCTCAAGAGAATAACAAAGGATAACAGTGGCTAGAATGAAACAACTTTTAAATCTATTTGTTTTGTGAAAACTTCACATACTTAGTGAGTGAAAAAACTTCAAAATGGCTTCAGAGTAAAACAAATGTTGACAGATGTTTTAAATTTTGTTTTAAAATTAGATGAATGGTTACAATTTTCATTTTCAGGTATTTCATATATCTTCATTCAACAGAAGGGGTTCCTGCATGATTATGAATTTCTTCCTTATCCAACAGAAGGGGTTCCTGCTTGGTGATAAATCATTTCCTCATCTAATGGAAGGAGTTACTGCATGGTTATAATACATATTTCCTCATTGAACAGAAGGGTTCTTGCATGATTATGAATCATATTTCCTCATCTAATGAAGGGGTTCTTGCATGATAATGAATCATTTTCCCATTCAACAAAATGGATTCTGACATGGTAATAAATCATATTCACTTGTAAGCAAAGGAGGGAGGTGGTTCATGATTATAAATTGTGTTGCTTTATCTGACAGAAGAGTTTTATACATGATTATGAAATTACAAGGAGGAATATAAAAATGTTGATTTAATATCATATAAAAACCTTTTTCATGTTTGGTTATTATATGACCTCTGTTTTTATCTAATTTTTATTTTGTAAACATAATATTCATGAAAATACTCATTCTATCACATGTTTTTATAACATGCATGTCAAGAAAGTATTTCTTCAGACAGGACACACTAAACTCTGCCATATTCATAATTCTGTTGTTTTTGTTTTTTGGGGTGAAGAGGATTTTAAATACTAACCTTAATAGATTTACCATACTTTTCCTAGTATTGTTCAAAACAGAAGTGTGTTACTCTTATTCTTCATGAAGTTGTAGTTCCAATTTATAAGATGGTAAGGAATTTAAAATTTTGCAAAAGACATTTCCAGTTTAGTTTTTTGTGACCTTGATTTTTTATCTTTCATTTTTCTTGTACATATAAGGCCTTTTTTGTTGTGATACACAGTTAGTAAATGAAACCAAATTTATGTTTCTCATATCATATAAATTTCTGTTGGATAACATTTTTGCATATCTTCAGGAAATTTAGTTGTAAGTATTCATTTCTATTACCAGTTTAGTTACTTTTTGCCCTCAGTTTTAAAACTTGTCGTTTCACCTTTCTTTTAAATCAGTATTTTATTATTCTTGGTATTGGTGTATATAGTATAAAAGAATTAATCTTGTAGTTCATTTTGATTTTTAAGACTTTAGTGCACTAGAGGAAGAGTGTTCACTGTGCTTGAAATATCTTGCAACTAAAACATAGGTTTCTTTGTTGTTAAAATAGTATACAGATATTCTGTATTGTGGATCTAGTTACAGCAGAAAGAAACTATTGTGATATTTCTTACATTTTATACTTGAAACATGTGGAGTTACTTTGCAGAAAGCAATTTTAATTATTAAGTGTGTGTTTGTCTGCTAATGCATACTTCGTGATACTCAGTTAAATACATTTTATTTTTCTGCAAATATCCAAATTGTTCATCCAAAGTGAAAATGATTTATTTATGACATATTACCTTTATTCTTGTAATAAAAATCTTTACACTTTTTTTTTAAATTTCTGATACATAAGGAAAAAGATTTTATAAATACAGCAGTATTAAGATAATTAAAGTATAATTAATTTCAAACCCAGATATTTTTGTATCAATGAAAATATCAGGTATACATCCTTGTTTCAGAGTTATTTACAGCACCCTCTTTGAAGCTGTAGCTATAATTGACATGTTTCCAGCGTACTACATTTTTAATGGTTTACTCTGTGGTCTTCAAATTCTTCATCTAGTCTGGAGTTGGATTATTTTAAGAATTGCTTTTCAAGCAGTTAGCAAAGGAGTAAGTTTAAACTTATTTAATTCAGGCAGATTAATAAATAATTTATTTATTTATAATTAAAAGAAATACATTGTGAAAATCATTCCATGATAAATAGTTATTGAAAACAGGGACTTGTTTTTAAAGATACTAATTATAAGTTTAATGTTGTATTATTTTTAAGTGTAGGTTGATGGTTTACATAATGTTATTTTTTAAATAATTTAAACAATCTTTTATCATTATTATTCTTCATCTGAAAATGTTGTTTCTTATTTGAAATAATTTGGAATGTGAACCCATTTGTCATTTACTTAGAAATAATTGTTTCCAAAAAATAAAATTATTTAAGTTGTGTTTTTATATCTGAAACAAAATTGAATTTTACAAATTTATTTCCAAAACACACTTGCCATCTACTGATGTTATAGCTATTCTTCAACATTGGTTTTATCTTTCTAAGGATTGGTCCTGCATGCTTCAGTCTTTTATGCCCCACTTAAATGGCATTGGTAATATCGAATTTGAAAATCTTTCCACCCTCATCAATGAATCCTCAATTCTGGTATTGTATACAAGTGCCTTACTCTTCTGCCTTTGATACAGGAACTGAGTTCTGGGTAAAGAGCATACCTTTTCTGGATGTAATGTGGTTCTCCCATTTATTTATCACTTTTGACTTTGTACATCTCTGTTTTATGCAGACATTTTTTGTATGGAACATACCTGATTAGTCCCTCTATCTTCTCAGTGTGGGATTTTAACTATTTTCAGCAGATAATGGTGAGTGTGTTTTTGGAAATTAACAATGTTCTAAATTGAAAATGTATTTCTGATAATACTTACCTCTGCTGACACTCTCCTTCCTTGCCTACTCACTAAAAGTCACTGTTAGTGACTTGAAATAACTAAATCTCAAAATAGTTATTACATTTTCTATGCGAGGTACTCATGCATAGTATTAATGTAGAGAGTGCATTGACAAGGAAGGAGAAATTTGCAAATTGATGTTATTGAGGCCATTTAAGTGGGGGTATAAAAGACTGGAGCATGCAAAACCAATACCTTAGATAAGGAAAGCCAATATTGATAAATAGCCATAGTATCAGTGGAGGTAAGTATTATTGGAAATACATCATCAGTTTCGGGAAATGTTAACTTTTATTCTTAAATTTGTTTTCTATAGTAGCTTGGTATGTATGATACCATACATGTCTTAAAAACAAACATCCTGCTGTTAAGGTGTGTAGTTCATTAAACAAATGGTACTTTATACATGAAACTATGCTATTACCCTTGCTAGAATATCTTGTATGTTATTCATGGAAAAGTGTGATTTTTTATGTAATAGTGATAATAAGCTGATCTCGTGCAGTTTTTGCTCAGTGTACTTAGTGTGGTAGCTCTTGTTAACTTTAACACACAATCCCCATGTGAAAAGAACACCGTTGAAATCTTTTTCATATGATTTGTAGATACTTGTAGCTGATGATTTGTTGTTGAAGTAATGAAATATAAATAGGTTTTTATTTCATCATCCAGGTGAAGGATCTCCGTAGTGATGCTAGCAGTGAATCTAGTTGCAGTGAAAACATCTCTCATGACCACAAGTCCTGAAAGAAGACACAAAGCTCAGAGGCAGCTTTGCAGTTTTTTCTTCATTCCATATTTTATTATATACTCTAAATCTCTTTCCCAGTCGCCATACCAAAATAAGCCAGACTCTTTAATCCTCAAGTCTTTTGAGTGGAATAAATATATATATATATATACACACACACACACAAAAGTATATATATATGCCATTTTTTTATTGTGGTACACTGTTGTTGAATTTCACTTTTTGTGTTAGCACATTTGTTTATCAGTGATATGTTATAACCTTAAATGAAGATGTAACAAATGTGTACTGTCTGTGTGTGCATTTATGTGTCATTTCCTAGCATTTATCTGCCTTTTACACTTTTATCTGCTTGTTCGTGTATAACAAAGTCAACAATAATATTCTTAATGCATTTTTGTGACTATTTGTCATAATTTTTTAAAGATATAAATGATCTGTATCAGATATGGAAATACAATGTCTTGTATGTAATTAATCTCACTTGGATTCCAGTGACTTGTGTGGAAAAGCTGCAACATTTTAAAAAACAAGAGCTGGAATGTATACTTTCTGTTTGGTTTGTATACATTATTGATGAAAATGAAATATAAAAAATAAATTTGCATTACTAAGTACAGTGTAACAAGTATTAGGTCATCAAGAAATTAATGTTGCTTTTTTTTTAGATTAAAAACATCTTACATATCAAAACAAAACATTTATTAAATAATCTTCATTTTTAGTGATGATGCTTACAATCAGATTGCTAATGATCTCACTAAAGAAATCTCTTGGCTTGAAGCAAAAAAAAAATGTTGATGTCCTCTTTAACACCTTCCACGTTTGCATATGTTTTTTTGTTAAAATGGTTTTGCAGCAAATGAAAAAGGTCGTAGTATGATTGTGCCACATCTGGAGAATATGGTGGCTAGGGGAGAACTTGCTAACCTGACTTCATAATCTTTTCTTGTGTCAAACATGCCACATATGGTCGTCTATTGTTGTGGAGAAAAACACCTTCCCAATTGATGAGTGAAGAGTGTTTCTGATGAAGAACATGATATAAATGTTCCAATTGCTGACTATAACTCTCTGGATTGAGGAATTTGCAGTGAATTACCCCTTTGATGTCCCACCAAATGCAAGACATTACTTTTTGCAGATGGAGTCCATGTTTTGGAGTAAGAAGTGGTTTTTGTCTAGAATGGAGCCATTGTTTCTGGCATTTAATATTGTCATAGAGATTCCATTTTTCATCACTGTGACAATTCTGGCTAAATATGGTTCACTGTGCATTGGGTGCCAGAAGAGACAAAGCAACATTTATATGTTGGAAATGATGATCATTGAAGAGTTTGTGAGGCTTCTCAGACACCTTTATTGTGTTTCCCAATATTTCTTAGATGTTTACATATTGTTTCATATGAAACATGAAAAATCAGGGCCATTTCATGAGCTTGTTTCTTTGGATTAGATTCAACAAGCGTCTTCAGAGCATCAACATCAGTTCCAACATGTCAGCCCTTGCCATTAAAGATTTTAAGATTAAAGTCACCTAAGTGAAGTTTGCTGAATCATTGTTGACAATAACAAACGTTCAAAACATTTCCATAAACTTCTTTGATAATTTTTGTGGCTACAGAGGCATTGTTTTCCTTCTTATGTTCAAACAGCATTACATACTGAATCTGTGTTTTGTTGTGTGCCATCATTATAAGTAATTAGAGTATGCATGGCCCTTTTCTTTGATTAATGTTGGCTTTGTATATATTGTTTATTGGGGGTGATTAATGAAAATGGTCGAAAATGCAACATTAGTTTCTTGAAGACCTAATACTTTAGGCAAACTTGCATGCTGTAGTTCTGTAATTTAAAAGCGTGAACTTCATGTTACTCAATCATGATATGTATGTGTTCATCATGCTATGAAAAACAAAATTGTAGTCAAGTTAAGTGTGGATTCTGAAGGTGCACAAAGTGGCTTGGAATATATATTGTCTGAGAACATGTACAACACCAGAGCTTTAGGAGACCATCTAATCCCCTAAAGCTCCAGTCATTAAATTTTAGTCAAAATTATCATTATACACATTTACCCATACATAGTGCTATAAGTCATTGTTGTTTTACCATGCCCTAAATGGTAACTGTACAACAGAATTTTTGTTACAGTTATAATATTTCATATGTTATTCATTGAAGGAATGCTGAAGTTAATCTTTTATTTATTAATGTTGCAGTTATGCATTAGTAACAGGCTCAGCATGGTCAGATAGTTAAGGCAATTGACTTGTAATCTGGGGGTCATAATGTGATTGTCATTCCCACTATTCATTCGGAAAGGAGTAGTCCAAGAGTTGGCAATGGATGTTGATGACTAGCTGCCTTCCCTCTAACCTTATACTGCTAAATTATGGACAGTTAGTGTAAATAACCCTTGTGTAGTATTGCATGAAATTAAGAAACAAAGAAACAAATGAGCATTTCTTTAGCACTATTCCAATGTGTGGGGGAAGGTACCTAAGATGTCTGCCAAAAATTTTTGAGTAGTTTATTTGGTCAATACTCCATGTTTGTCAATTCATTAAATTTGTTTAAAGTTATGCAAGATTGGTAACTTGAACCATTCACTTGTTATGTGCAAAATAAAAATTATGGACTTATAATTTTTGTATCAGTTTGTGAACATATGCTTGAGGTAGACAGTCCAGACCTTAGTATATACTAAACCAATGGATGCTGTAAATGAATAATAAGTGTGACATTCTGACATCCGGTGACTTTTTTTTCAAAGCTAAAATATCTTCATTGCTATTAGCAGGTAATTTTATACAGGTTTAATTCAATAGTTTTTTTTCTACAAAATTATGCTCTCTTATGGTCATAAGTAATCTATAATAAAATATTTTGTAGTTACAGTATTGCAGTGTGCATATTTTAACACTTGTAATTTTTGTAGTGTGACCTGCTGATTTTCTTTACTTTTTCAATATTTTTTGTATCACCCTTTATTACAATCACATTTTTCATTATGATAGTATTAAGTAAGGTACCCTATTAAAATAATGGTACAATTTTCTGTGTGTGTTGTGACGAATTACATATAAATTTGAATGTTTATGTTCATTTTGTACAAGCAAGGTTTGTGTAATGAATTATGTTCAGTGTTTGTGATTAGTTGATATAGAGAACTGAAATTAAGCTCTTCTTTATTTGCAGTTTACAGACGTTGTTTCAATATTTAATTATAAGCATTGCAAACAATAATGGCCTATTTTATTAAACTTAGTTTAAGTTTATCACTGAAATGAACCTTACAATTGAAATTTTGTTCATACCCTAAATTTTTGGGCACATTTAGGTTATATTTCGTGTTTGAGTTATTCTAGTTTTTGTTATTTAATAACATGTACCATTTTTGTACTTTTTCAGAACTTTTTTAAACATTGATACTTTTTGAGTTGGACAGTACTGACATATAAGTAAGCATACAGAATTTAGTTTGTAGATAATGTAATTATGCAGCAATAGATTTTTCTTAAGACTGAATTTTTAATGTTATTCTTTGAATCTGCATTTTTAAAAGTCTTAGCAACAACCTTATTAATGACATTGATGTAACTATTCTGATTGTACATTTTTAACCATTTTGAAGATTTTGTTGATGAAGTTAATTTTATAGTAACTACTCAGTTTTTAGTTGTTAAAGTGTATTGTAAAGAAATTAATGAGTTATACATTAGTTATTCAATTTACTTCTAACAGGGTTTCTAAGCTTTTTTGATGAATCATTTACTTCATTGTAATTCTGCTTGCTAAGATATCTTGCTAAGTACTGCTCATCACTTACATCGTTGTGAAGGGGAGAATATGAAATAGTATATATCTTTTTCAGTAACAAGATAATTTAGCCTTCTCTCGACCATAAAACAGAGGCATTAGTTTGCTGAAAACATGAAATAAAAGACCTTTTCAAGTAAAATTGCGACATTTATTTTTCATGAAAAACATTTATATGGTTGCAGTGTATTAAAATATATTGTACTTTCTTTCAATTGTAGAATAAATTCCATACAATTTCATAACATGTATGATACAGAAGTTGATAAGAGTTGTATGTTGGCATTCACATTTTACAATTTGTATTCAATATGTGTGGAAACCAAAGTACCTGAGTTGTTGGAAAAGAACTGCATCTTACATGATTTGAAATAGCGTTCAGTGTTAATTACATTAATAAAGCTATTGTTACATGATTCATTCAATTATTTAACATTTGTTGCAATAAAGATGAAATGTTTCTTTTTTTTCAAAATTATTCCTTAGTCTTTAAGAGGATTGGAAAAAGAGTCAAAATCGAGTGCCCCCGCTCTCTGTATGTTTTGAAAATAACAAGTAGTTTCTAAAAGTAAGACTTTCGTAAGAAAAGATTTATAAATGTGTTTCAGTTTAATGTTTTTTTTTCTGTAATTAACATAAAACTTAGTGTTTTTTCAGGTTTTTAATTGACTGGATATTTTTTGACATGCAAAGAATTCAAATATTTAAAATGTATGTTTAATATTGTTTCACAGTCAGATTTGTTTCTAGTATACATGAGTTACTGAATAAAGCAAGCTTGAGTTCCTTATTTGTGATTCACCATTTACTCTTATTTTTGATAAAATATTTTATTCGTTAGCTTTTTATCAAGATTGTATTATTACTATATATATTCAGTGAAATAAAACTCATTGAACTCCTCGATTTCTTGGGATTCTAAACAATTAATATATATTATCTTAGGTTATAACTTCCACGTGAAAATAAGTATAAATTTAAATTTTTAGAGAAACCATATCTCTTTTAACAAGGCCTGGCATGGCCGAGCGCGTAAGGCGTGCGACTCTTAATCCCAGGGTCGCGGGTTCGCGCCCGCGTCGCGCTAAACATGCTCACCCTCCCAGCCGGGGGGACATTATAATGTTACGGTCAATCTCACTATTTGTTGGTAAAAGAGTTGGCAGTGGATGGTGATGACTAGTTGCCTTCCCTCTAGTCTTACACTGCAAAATTAGGGACGGCTAACGCAGATAGCT
Source organism: Carcinoscorpius rotundicauda (assembly GCA_011833715.1). NCBI lineage: Eukaryota > Metazoa > Arthropoda > Merostomata > Xiphosura > Limulidae > Carcinoscorpius > Carcinoscorpius rotundicauda. The sequence goes on along the minus strand of CM022406.1, from coordinate 35,471,440 downwards.
CTCGTGTAGCTTTGTGCGAAATTTAAGAACAAACAAAACAAACAAACTCTCAACATTCTTATAAAAACAGCTGAACAAAACATCACTTGTCAAAATGTGATATATTTCTTAATTTTACATAAAACTGAGTTTTGACATTTATGTTTGACCAAAAGTAAAATCAAGAATAAAGCATTTCACTGAAGTCTTGAAATTGCAGGGAAAAGTTATTGTTATTGTTTTGAATTAAGCACAAAGCTACACAACGGGCTATCTGTGCTCTCCCAACACGGGTATCGAAACCCGGATTTTAGCGTGTAAGTCCGCAGACATACCGCTGAGCCACTGGGGGGCGCAAGGAAAAGTAAACTGGAAGTTCACATTGAAATTATTGTGAATTGCAAACATATTTAAAATATATTGTGTAAAACTTGCGTACCCGTGTGGGACAACAACATTACGTCAACGGGCTCTAACCTAAAATCTAGATGTCGATTCCTCGAAGTATATTTACAACGCTAAAATCAGGGGTTCGATTCCCCTCGGTGGGCTGAGCAAATAGACCAATGTGGCTTTGCTATAAAAAAAACAAATCCTCGAGGTATACACAAGAGATAGACGAGCAGTGGCGATGCTCTAAAGTAAGGAAGCAAGATTATTAAAAAATAATCACAAAGCCAAATAACAAGGGAAGTACGCGACTTATTTTACCTCGGTTAAAGAATAGTAATCTAATCTCCGTTTATTATTATTAACTATTTCGAAAACATTAAATTGACCTTAACTTAGAGGTTTATTACATTGTGCTACTCAGTGCTTGAAATCACAAATGTATGAAAGTACAAAGGTCCTATTCCTTTAGCGAGGTGATCAATCTGACACTGATAAGTAAGCACAACCCTTTGGCATTGTCGTCTTTTGCTCAATTACAAAAGCTTTTTGTGTTTATATGGTTCCGAGATATATTTCGTAAGACTTGTATATTAAGATGAAGAAGTAAAACTGTTATGATCCAGTTGAGTTACACATTGGAGAGGTGTGAGATAAGTATTGTTAGATGAGAAGATGAAATAGGTGAAATATGAGAATAAAAAGAATAAATACACTAAACAAAATATTACCCTAAAACTATGCAACAGAAAATTAGTTCACAATTCTGTGTACTTATGTTACGTTTCTTTTTTTTATGTTTTATTTTTCGTAGACCAAACGCAACAGAAAAACACAGATAACAGCTTGAAAAATTTATTACACTGAACTAAATATATATATGTAACAGATATAACATAAATTATATAATAATAATGACAGATATTAAGTTTAAACCTTCAACATTAATTACAAAACAAAATGGTACTAGTTTCAACCTTCAAAATTAATCACAATACAAAATGGTACTGGCCTGTATCTAATATAATGATCTAAAATGAAAGTCTCAAATTCCAGTCTAGGGTGTGAATTTGGTCCCACGAAGAAATTCCGAAGTTTAAATGAAGAAGTTCAGAAACAATTCACAGTTCAATAAATTCGACGAAGTTCTTTTCACGATACCTCCGATGAACGTCACAAACTTGTCGCCTATATTTTTCGATTTCCCGTAAATAGTTCCACACGTGTTGACTTACAATATAACCACTAATTTGAAAGAATCGTAGAGATTGACGAAGTAAAATCACAGCTTCTGTAGGTCTAACTTCAGCCACAAATCACAGCAAACACTTAAACTTTCTCAAATGACTGACTCTCTTCTTTTGAATAAAACTAATGTCTGACTCTCCTTTCTTCCTCGCATCTTCGTCTGTTTATATATTGTAGGCCTAGACTCCTCGAACCACCGCGAAACTTCTACAGAACCTCCAGAGCAATCCGTGCATGTCCATTCTTGCACGAGACTAAACGTCTAGACACGAGGTCGCCAGCATTTCATTTAAATACATATGATTGGTCTACCTAATTCTAGAAAATTCTAAATGTTATTTTAAATAAATAACAACATAATTTATTAGTTTAAACTTTGAAAAATAATATAAATATGGAAATATAAATAATAGAAATGAAAATTTAAACACAACACGACATGGTGTCGTTTACAAAACATTTACACGACATTTACATAACACTTAAAACGCAATATCGCTGTTAAGGTAGTTTTATGTTTAAATTCGAACAAAAACGCTGCTTTCGTTTGCATTACTCAACGTGTATGCAGTTAAAAATATATATAAAAGGTTTTAATAAATCTTTTCTACGAAAAAAATACAATCGAAATTTTATATGGAGTCAAAGAAATGTTCACATATTTTACTTCGATAAAATGAAAGTTTGAAATTAAGCAATACAAACTTAAATTGTAACAAGCATTCTAAGTCCAAAGACATAGAGTAAAACCTCTAAAAGATTGAAAGAAAATCTAAATTTCGTGAATGTCTAGACTGAAAGACAAAAGATAATTCTGCTCTTTACTGTTTTATTCATTAACGCTTGACCTCGCAGCTTTGCGTTATTCGTTTAACGTTTCCACTGAAAATTGAAAAGTTTGTTCGACCAGACTTGTTGAAATAAAAATTGATGAATTACAACTTTCAGTTAAAGTGGCATACTTTTATTTTTTCATCAGTTATCAGAATAAATAATAAACACGTGTTTACATGTGTGGAACTATTCTCGCAAAAGTCTCGATCTCACGTTATGAATCTGACGAGTGTGAGTGATAAAACAATTAGAAAAACAAATAGCTTCAAGAAAAATTTTATGTTGAAATCACGCTCCTAAATAGCAAAAGCAACTCAATTCTATTAGCAGAGCGAATAAATTTGTGGTGAAATTCTGTGCGGTTGAATGTATGTGTTGTTTTCGAGCGAGTGACGTCCGCGTAGGTACGTATTGGTTGTGGATGAAAGTTTGTGATCTGTGTGTCTGTTGGAGTTTGTAGTAATGGTTGTTTAATGCTGTGAGAGTCGGGGGTTTCTTTGTCATTGTTCGTGGTTCTTAAAATAATTTTGTTTCGTATCTGTGTGTATTTGGGGCAGACTTTTTGTAATATATATAAGATGAGGGCATTTTATTTTATTATATAGAGTGGTGCCTGTGTTTCAAGGGATTGCTGGATTCAAAGCCCAGAATGATAACCATTAAACCATAAGACCACATGAACACAGTTTCTTGAGATCCTGTTTTAAGATTTGTAATAAATATCAATGAGGGCAATCTATTATATTATGAGATTTTGTGCATTATTAAACAATCAAGTTACTAGTTCCAATGACATTATAGAAAACGAAACAAAATCATATATTTATATAAACATGTTTATTTAGTGTGTGTTCTCGTGAAACGCGACTATTTGCATGCATATCGAATTGACATTTTTTACATACATATTGAATGCTAAGATTATATGTGAGTGGAGCAACCATAAAGAAAGCGAATCGCTTCAACAGGAATTTTACTTTGAAATACGCTCCTATATAACATGAGCAAACGCGTAGTGCAGAAAGTTAAGCAAAGCATTATGGATCAATTTGAAATGAAGAAACTAGGAAGGCCACAGTAGCGTGAGAAATAAAACAAAAAAGTGAGAGGTTATTCACATTCCACTTACAAGTAAGCAAAGCCCGTGGGATTGTGAAATTTTGCTCAATTTAAAAAGCTTTATGTATTTATAATGAATGAAGATGCATTTCGCAAGTCAAAGAACTGATACCAAAAAATGAAGACCTGAAATTTTGACGATCTAATTCAGGTATAAATTGAATGAAAACTCTTTGATAGGTATTAGAAGAAGAAAAAATGGAAAAGGTAAAGGTTTTGCCAATGGAAATATTAATACACTGAATAAAATATGACCTTTAAACAGCGTGAATGTACAGTTATTCACAATTTTATCTTCGTACTTTAAACGTTTGACAGACTCTCAGGTATTTTTATTCTCAATTTCAAACACAGACGCTTTTTCAGTTTGGCAATACCCAGTATTTGAGTTTTGTTGAATAATTTCCGAATGTTTTGTCAAATGTTTTTGAACTTAGAAAGGCAGTCGAAGTTTTAAAGAAAATCATGGAAATTTATACATATTCTACTTCTGCAGGCCCGGCATGGCCAAGCGTCTTTAGGCGTGCGACTCGAGTTCTGAGAGTGGCGGGTTCGCATCTCCGTCGCCCAAAACATGCTCGCCATTTGAGACGTAGGGACGGAATAATCAATTTCACTATTCGTTGGTAAAAGAGTAGCCCAAGAGTTGACGATGGGTGGTGATGACCAGTAGCCTTCACTCTAGTCTTACACTGTTAAATTAGGAACGACAAGCACAGATTGCTCTCGAGCAGCGTTGTGCAAAATTCGAAAACATACAAACATCTACTTCTGCAAAAGAAATCTTTGTGATGAAGCTGCACAATGAACAGTTGAGTCGAGACCGCTACTGGCATCGACATCCGGTTTCTCAAATAGTATGTTCGTTAAAATATACCGTAGTGCCAAAGAGGAGATTGAAATAAAATCTCTCTTTCGTAACAGTCTATTCATGTAGATCAGTTACAATTCTGCTCTTTTGTCCTTCGAGACTTCACGCTTGGCCTCGCAGCTTTACCATATGCGTTTCGACGTTTCTTCTCAATTTCGCAAGGATTGTGGGAGTAGATTTGTTTAAAAATAAAAACTGATAAATTACAACTTTCAGCTCAAATATTATACATTTTTTCATTCGTCATGAAAATAAATAATACGCACCAGTTTTCATGTCTCGAACTATTCTCGCTATATCTCGATCTCACGGTATCAATCTGTGGAGTTTCTTATGCCCTTGTGCAACGAGACCTCGCTTTGTATTCCCTCTCTCGTCAAACAACATCTAACCGAATTTTGATTCATTGCACTTTTGAATGCAACTAGTGTACCACACGACGAGAAAGGGTCGTTGTGAGAATAACTTCGATTTCAATCTTTCTATTTTATTGGTGGAGTATTTTACAAATCGAAGACGCGTATGATTTCAGAATAGAAGTACTCCAGGTTGAAAGTTTCTCTTTGTTACAAATTTATAAATAAGGCCTGGCATGGCCGAGCGCGTTAAGGCGTGCACTCGTAATCCGAGGGTCGCGGGTTCGCGCCCGCGTCGCGCTAAACATGCTCGCCCTCCCAGCCGTGGGGGTGTATAATGTTACGGTCAATCCCACTATTCGTTATTAAAAGAGTAGCCCAAGAGTTGGCGGTGGGTGGTGATGACTAGCTGCCTTCCCTCTAATCTTACACTACTAAATTAGGGACGGCTAGCACAGATAGCCCTCGAGTAGCTTTGTGCGAAATTTCAAAAAACAAACAAACAAACAAGTTATTTTGAGTTCGAATGTAGTTAACTTCGCTTCGTTTGATAAACTGCTGTGGACACACATTAGCGATTTTTCTCTGTCGTGTCGGTTTCGTACTTCCTTTTCGCATCTATCGACTCGTTAAACAGTTTCACACACTAAACGTTCACAGTTGTTTGTTAACGTCAATGCTTTTTTAAAGACTAATAATGTAGTTTGTTTGCGTCACGCGTGATATTTTTAAATGATAGTACGCCTCTGAAACTTTTTTGGCCTCATATAAGAAACGATGAAAGACTGGAATTTAGATATACAACGTATAACGACGGTGAAAAAAAAGCAAAACTGCTGATCTGTGCGAGAATACAATAGAAGAATTTCAGAAGGAAACAGGTGGCACGCAGAATGGTCCTGTGTTTCAAAGGCGTAAATTTAATAAAATAATGGTGTTTTATTGTTACCAGTTTCCTTACACCTGAGTAATATGACAGGTCCCACCGAGATTTGAACTCGGATTGCTGGATTCAGAGTCCAGAGTGATAACCATTACACCATGGGACCACACGAACGCAGTTTCTTGAGATCCTGTTTTGAGATTTGCAATAAATATCAATGAGGGCAATCTATTATATTATGAGATTTTGTGCATTATTAAACAATCAAGTTACTAGTTCGAATGATATTATAGAAAACGAAACAAAATCATATAATTATATAAACATGTTTATTTAGTGTGTGTTCTCGTGAAACGCGTCTATTTGCATGCATATCGAATGACATTTTTTACATACATATTGAGTGCTAAGATTATATGTGAGTGGTGCAACCATAAAGAAAGCGAATCGCTTCAACAGGAATTTTATTTTGAAATACGCTCCTATATAACATGAGCAAACGCGTAGTGCAGAAAGTTAAGCAAAGCATTATGGATCAATTTGAAATAGAGAAAGTAGGAAGGCCACAGTAGCGTGAGAAATAAAACCAAAAAGTGAGAGGTTATTCACATTCCACTTACAAGTAAGCAAAGCCCTTGGGATTGTGAAATTTTGCTCAGTTTAAAAAGCTTTATGTATTTATAATGAATGAAGATGCATTTCGCAAGTCAAAGAACTGATACCAAAAAATGAAGACCTGAAATTTTGACGATCTAATTCAGGTATAAATTGAATGAAAACTCTTTGATAGGTATTAGAAGAAGAAAAAATGGAAAAGGTAAAGGTTTTGCCAATGGAAATATTAATACACTGAATAAAATATGACCTTTAAACAGCGTGAATGTACAGTTATTCACAATTTTATCTTCGTACTTTAAACGTTTGACAGACTCTCAGGTATTTTTATTCTCAATTTCAAACACAGACGCTTTTTCAGTTTGGCAATACCCAGTATTTGAGTTTTGTTGAATAATTTCCGAATGTTTTGTCAAATGTTTTTGAACTTAGAAAGGCAGTCGAAGTTTTAAAGAAAATCATGGAAATTTATACATATTCTACTTCTGCAGGCCCGGCATGGCCAAGCGTCTTTAGGCGTGCGACTCGAGTTCTGAGAGTGGCGGGTTCGCATCTCCGTCGCCCAAAACATGCTCGCCATTTGAGACGTAGGGACGGAATAATCAATTTCACTATTCGTTGGTAAAAGAGTAGCCCAAGAGTTGACGATGGGTGGTGATGACCAGTAGCCTTCACTCTAGTCTTACACTGTTAAATTAGGAACGACAAGCACAGATTGCTCTCGAGCAGCGTTGTGCAAAATTCGAAAACATACAAACATCTACTTCTGCAAAAGAAATCTTTGTGATGAAGCTGCACAATGAACAGTTGAGTCGAGACCGCTACTGGCATCGACATCCGGTTTCTCAAATAGTATGTTCGTTAAAATATACCGTAGTGCCAAAGAGGAGATTGAAATAAAATCTCTCTTTCGTAACAGTCTATTCATGTAGATCAGTTACAATTCTGCTCTTTTGTCCTTCGAGACTTCACGCTTGGCCTCGCAGCTTTACCATATGCGTTTCGACGTTTCTTCTCAATTTCGCAAGGATTGTGGGAGTAGATTTGTTTAAAAATAAAAACTGATAAATTACAACTTTCAGCTCAAATATTATACATTTTTTCATTCGTCATGAAAATAAATAATACGCACCAGTTTTCATGTCTCGAACTATTCTCGCTATATCTCGATCTCACGGTATCAATCTGTGGAGTTTCTTATGCCCTTGTGCAACGAGACCTCGCTTTGTATTCCCTCTCTCGTCAAACAACATCTAACCGAATTTTGATTCATTGCACTTTTGAATGCAACTAGTGTACCACACGACGAGAAAGGGTCGTTGTGAGAATAACTTCGATTTCAATCTTTCTATTTTATTGGTGGAGTATTTTACAAATCGAAGACGCGTATGATTTCAGAATAGAAGTACTCCAGGTTGAAAGTTTCTCTTTGTTACAAATTTATAAATATGGCCGAGCGCGTTAAGGCGTGCACTCGTAATCCGAGGGTCGCGGGTTCGCGCCCGCGTCGCGCTAAACATGCTCGCCCTCCCAGCCGTGGGGGTGTATAATGTTACGGTCAATCCCACTATTCGTTATTAAAAGAGTAGCCCAAGAGTTGGCGGTGGGTGGTGATGACTAGCTGCCTTCCCTCTAATCTTACACTACTAAATTAGGGACGGCTAGCACAGATAGCCCTCGAGTAGCTTTGTGCGAAATTTCAAAAAAACAAACAAACAAACAAGTTATTTTGAGTTCGAATGTAGTTAACTTCGCTTCGTTTGATAAACTGCTGTGGACACACATTAGCGATTTTTCTCTGTCGTGTCGGTTTCGTACTTCCTTTTCGCATCTATCGACTCGTTAAACAGTTTCACACACTAAACGTTCACAGTTGTTTGTTAACGTCAATGCTTTTTTAAAGACTAATAATGTAGTTTGTTTGCGTCACGCGTGATATTTTTAAATGATAGTACGCCTCTGAAACTTTTTTGGCCTCATATAAGAAACGATGAAAGACTGGAATTTAGATATACAACGTATAACGACGGTGAAAAAAAAGCAAAACTGCTGATCTGTGCGAGAATACAATAGAAGAATTTCAGAAGGAAACAGGTGGCACGCAGAATGGTCCTGTGTTTCAAAGGCGTAAATTTAATAAAATAATGGTGTTTTATTGTTACCAGTTTCCTTACACCTGAGTAATATGACAGGTCCCACCGAGATTTGAACTCGGATTGCTGGATTCAGAGTCCAGAGTGATAACCATTACACCATGGGACCACACGAACGCAGTTTCTTGAGATCCTGTTTTGAGATTTGCAATAAATATCAATGAGGGCAATCTATTATATTATGAGATTTTGTGCATTATTAAACAATCAAGTTACTAGTTCGAATGATATTATAGAAAACGAAACAAAATCATATAATTATATAAACATGTTTATTTAGTGTGTGTTCTCGTGAAACGCGTCTATTTGCATGCATATCGAATGACATTTTTTACATACATATTGAGTGCTAAGATTATATGTGAGTGGTGCAACCATAAAGAAAGCGAATCGCTTCAACAGGAATTTTATTTTGAAATACGCTCCTATATAACATGAGCAAACGCGTAGTGCAGAAAGTTAAGCAAAGCATTATGGATCAATTTGAAATAGAGAAAGTAGGAAGGCCACAGTAGCGTGAGAAATAAAACCAAAAAGTGAGAGGTTATTCACATTCCACTTACAAGTAAGCAAAGCCCTTGGGATTGTGAAATTTTGCTCAGTTTAAAAAGCTTTATGTATTTATAATGAATCAAGATGCATCTCGCAAGTCAAAGAACTGATACCTTAAAATGAAGACCTGAAATTTTGACGATCTAATTCAGGTATAAATTGAATGAAAACTCTTTGATAGGTATTAGAAGAAGAAAAGATGGAAAAGGTAAAGGTTTTGCTAATGGAAATATTAATACACTGAATAAAATATGACCTTTAAACAGCGTGAATGTACAGTTATTCACAATTTTATCTTCGTACTTTAAACGTTTGACAGACTCTCAGGTATTTTTATTCTCAATTTCAAACACAGACGTTTTTTTAGTTTGGCAATACCCAGTATTTGAGTTTTGTTGAATAATTTCCGAATGTTCTGTCAAATGTTTTTGAACTTAGAAAGGCAGTCGAAGTTTTAAAGAAAATCATGGAAATTTATACATATTCTACTTCTGCAGGCCCGGCATGGCCAAGCGTCTTTAGGCGTGCGACTCGAGTTCTGGGTGTGGCGGGTTCGCATCTCCGTCGCCCAAAACATGCTCGCCATTTGAGACGTAGGGACGGAATAATCAATTTCACTATTCGTTGGTAAAAGAGTAGCCCAAGAGTTGACGATGGGTGGTGATGACCAGTAGCCTTCACTCTAGTCTTACACTGTTAAATTAGGAACGACAAGCACAGATTGCTCTCGAGCAGCGTTGTGCAAAATTCGAAAACATACAAACATCTACTTCTGCAAAAGAAATCTTTGTGATGAAGCTGCACAATGAACAGTTGAGTCGAGACCGCTACTGGCATCGACATCCGGTTTCTCAAATAGTATGTTCGTTAAAATATACCGTAGTGCCAAAGAGGAGATTGAAATAAAATCTCTCTTTCGTAACAGTCTATTCATGTAGATCAGTTACAATTCTGCTCTTTTGTCCTTCGAGACTTCACGCTTGGCCTCGCAGCTTTACCATATGCGTTTCGACGTTTCTTCTCAATTTCGCAAGGATTGTGGGAGTAGATTTGTTTAAAAATAAAAACTGATAAATTACAACTTTCAGCTCAAATATTATACATTTTTTCATTCGTCATGAAAATAAATAATACGCACCAGTTTTCATGTCTCGAACTATTCTCGCTATATCTCGATCTCACGGTATCAATCTGTGGAGTTTCTTATGCCCTTGTGCAACGAGACCTCGCTTTGTATTCCCTCTCTCGTCAAACAACATCTAACCGAATTTTGATTCATTGCACTTTTGAATGCAACTAGTGTACCACACGACGAGAAAGGGTCGTTGTGAGAATAACTTCGATTTCAATCTTTCTATTTTATTGGTGGAGTATTTTACAAATCGAAGACGCGTATGATTTCAGAATAGAAGTACTCCAGGTTGAAAGTTTCTCTTTGTTACAAATTTATAAATAAGGCCTGGCATGGCCGAGCGCGTTAAGGCGTGCACTCGTAATCCGAGGGTCGCGGGTTCGCGCCCCGCGTCGCGCTAAACATGCTCGCCCTCCCAGCCGTGGGGGTGTATAATGTTACGGTCAATCCCACTATTCGTTATTAAAAGAGTAGCCCAAGAGTTGGCGGTGGGTGGTGATGACTAGCTGCCTTCCCTCTAATCTTACACTACTAAATTAGGGACGGCTAGCACAGATAGCCCTCGAGTAGCTTTGTGCGAAATTTCAAAAAAACAAACAAACAAACAAGTTATTTTGAGTTCGAATGTAGTTAACTTCGCTTCGTTTGATAAACTGCTGTGGACACACATTAGCGATTTTTCTCTGTCGTGTCGGTTTCGTACTTCCTTTTCGCATCTATCGACTCGTTAAACAGTTTCACACACTAAACGTTCACAGTTGTTTGTTAACGTCAATGCTTTTTTAAAGACTAATAATGTAGTTTGTTTGCGTCACGCGTGATATTTTTAAATGATAGTACGCCTCTGAAACTTTTTTGGCCTCATATAAGAAACGATGAAAGACTGGAATTTAGATATACAACGTATAACGACGGTGAAAAAAAAGCAAAACTGCTGATCTGTGCGAGAATACAATAGAAGAATTTCAGAAGGAAACAGGTGGCACGCAGAATGGTCCTGTGTTTCAAAGGCGTAAATTTAATAAAATAATGGTGTTTTATTGTTACCAGTTTCCTTACACCTGAGTAATATGACAGGTCCCACCGAGATTTGAACTCGGATTGCTGGATTCAGAGTCCAGAGTGATAACCATTACACCATGGGACCACACGAACGCAGTTTCTTGAGATCCTGTTTTGAGATTTGCAATAAATATCAATGAGGGCAATCTATTATATTATGAGATTTTGTGCATTATTAAACAATCAAGTTACTAGTTCGAATGATATTATAGAAAACGAAACAAAATCATATAATTATATAAACATGTTTATTTAGTGTGTGTTCTCGTGAAACGCGTCTATTTGCATGCATATCGAATGACATTTTTTACATACATATTGAGTGCTAAGATTATATGTGAGTGGTGCAACCATAAAGAAAGCGAATCGCTTCAACAGGAATTTTATTTTGAAATACGCTCCTATATAACATGAGCAAACGCGTAGTGCAGAAAGTTAAGCAAAGCATTATGGATCAATTTGAAATAGAGAAAGTAGGAAGGCCACAGTAGCGTGAGAAATAAAACCAAAAAGTGAGAGGTTATTCACATTCCACTTACAAGTAAGCAAAGCCCTTGGGATTGTGAAATTTTGCTCAGTTTAAAAAGCTTTATGTATTTATAATGAATCAAGATGCATCTCGCAAGTCAAAGAACTGATACCTTAAAATGAAGACCTGAAATTTTGACGATCTAATTCAGGTATAAATTGAATGAAAACTCTTTGATAGGTATTAGAAGAAGAAAAGATGGAAAAGGTAAAGGTTTTGCTAATGGAAATATTAATACACTGAATAAAATATGACCTTTAAACAGCGTGAATGTACAGTTATTCACAATTTTATCTTCGTACTTTAAACGTTTGACAGACTCTCAGGTATTTTTATTCTCAATTTCAAACACAGACGTTTTTTTAGTTTGGCAATACCCAGTATTTGAGTTTGTTGAATAATTTCCGAATGTTCTGTCAAATGTTTTTGAACTTAGAAAGGCAGTCGAAGTTTTAAAGAAAATCATGGAAATTTATACATATTCTACTTCTGCAGGCCCGGCATGGCCAAGCGTCTTTAGGCGTGCGACTCGAGTTCTGGGTGTGGCGGGTTCGCATCTCCGTCGCCCAAAACATGCTCGCCATTTGAGACGTAGGGACGGAATAATCAATTTCACTATTCGTTGGTAAAAGAGTAGCCCAAGAGTTGACGATGGGTGGTGATGACCAGTAGCCTTCACTCTAGTCTTACACTGTTAAATTAGGAACGACAAGCACAGATTGCTCTCGAGCAGCGTTGTGCAAAATTCGAAAACATACAAACATCTACTTCTGCAAAAGAAATCTTTGTGATGAAGCTGCACAATGAACAGTTGAGTCGAGACCGCTACTGGCATCGACATCCGGTTTCTCAAATAGTATGTTCGTTAAAATATACCGTAGTGCCAAAGAGGAGATTGAAATAAAATCTCTCTTTCGTAACAGTCTATTCATGTAGATCAGTTACAATTCTGCTCTTTTGTCCTTCGAGACTTCACGCTTGGCCTCGCAGCTTTACCATATGCGTTTCGACGTTTCTTCTCAATTTCGCAAGGATTGTGGGAGTAGATTTGTTTAAAAATAAAAACTGATAAATTACAACTTTCAGCTCAAATATTATACATTTTTTCATTCGTCATGAAAATAAATAATACGCACCAGTTTTCATGTCTCGAACTATTCTCGCTATATCTCGATCTCACGGTATCAATCTGTGGAGTTTCTTATGCCCTTGTGCAACGAGACCTCGCTTTGTATTCCCTCTCTCGTCAAACAACATCTAACCGAATTTTGATTCATTGCACTTTTGAATGCAACTAGTGTACCACACGACGAGAAAGGGTCGTTGTGAGAATAACTTCGATTTCAATCTTTCTATTTTATTGGTGGAGTATTTTACAAATCGAAGACGCGTATGATTTCAGAATAGAAGTACTCCAGGTTGAAAGTTTCTCTTTGTTACAAATTTATAAATAAGGCCTGGCATGGCCGAGCGCGTTAAGGCGTGCACTCGTAATCCGAGGGTCGCGGGTTCGCGCCCGCGTCGCGCTAAACATGCTCGCCCTCCCAGCCGTGGGGGTGTATAATGTTACGGTCAATCCCACTATTCGTTATTAAAAGAGTAGCCCAAGAGTTGGCGGTGGGTGGTGATGACTAGCTGCCTTCCCTCTAATCTTACACTACTAAATTAGGGACGGCTAGCACAGATAGCCCTCGAGTAGCTTTGTGCGAAATTTCAAAAAAACAAACAAACAAACAAGTTATTTTGAGTTCGAATGTAGTTAACTTCGCTTCGTTTGATAAACTGCTGTGGACACACATTAGCGATTTTTCTCTGTCGTGTCGGTTTCGTACTTCCTTTTCGCATCTATCGACTCGTTAAACAGTTTCACACACTAAACGTTCACAGTTGTTTGTTAACGTCAATGCTTTTTTAAAGACTAATAATGTAGTTTGTTTGCGTCACGCGTGATATTTTTAAATGATAGTACGCCTCTGAAACTTTTTTGGCCTCATATAAGAAACGATGAAAGACTGGAATTTAGATATACAACGTATAACGACGGTGAAAAAAAGCAAAACTGCTGATCTGTGCGAGAATACAATAGAAGAATTTCAGAAGGAAACAGGTGGCACGCAGAATGGTCCTGTGTTTCAAAGGCGTAAATTTAATAAAATAATGGTGTTTTATTGTTACCAGTTTCCTTACACCTGAGTAATATGACAGGTCCCACCGAGATTTGAACTCGGATTGCTGGATTCAGAGTCCAGAGTGATAACCATTACACCATGGGACCACACGAACGCAGTTTCTTGAGATCCTGTTTTGAGATTTGCAATAAATATCAATGAGGGCAATCTATTATATTATGAGATTTTGTGCATTATTAAACAATCAAGTTACTAGTTCGAATGATATTATAGAAAACGAAACAAAATCATATAATTATATAAACATGTTTATTTAGTGTGTGTTCTCGTGAAACGCGTCTATTTGCATGCATATCGAATGACATTTTTTACATACATATTGAGTGCTAAGATTATATGTGAGTGGTGCAACCATAAAGAAAGCGAATCGCTTCAACAGGAATTTTATTTTGAAATACGCTCCTATATAACATGAGCAAACGCGTAGTGCAGAAAGTTAAGCAAAGCATTATGGATCAATTTGAAATAGAGAAAGTAGGAAGGCCACAGTAGCGTGAGAAATAAAACCAAAAAGTGAGAGGTTATTCACATTCCACTTACAAGTAAGCAAAGCCCTTGGGATTGTGAAATTTTGCTCAGTTTAAAAAGCTTTATGTATTTATAATGAATCAAGATGCATCTCGCAAGTCAAAGAACTGATACCTTAAAATGAAGACCTGAAATTTTGACGATCTAATTCAGGTATAAATTGAATGAAAACTCTTTGATAGGTATTAGAAGAAGAAAAGATGGAAAAGGTAAAGGTTTTGCTAATGGAAATATTAATACACTGAATAAAATATGACCTTTAAACAGCGTGAATGTACAGTTATTCACAATTTTATCTTCGTACTTTAAACGTTTGACAGACTCTCAGGTATTTTTATTCTCAATTTCAAACACAGACGTTTTTTTAGTTTGGCAATACCCAGTATTTGAGTTTTGTTGAATAATTTCCGAATGTTCTGTCAAATGTTTTTGAACTTAGAAAGGCAGTCGAAGTTTTAAAGAAAATCATGGAAATTTATACATATTCTACTTCTGCAGGCCCGGCATGGCCAAGCGTCTTTAGGCGTGCGACTCGAGTTCTGGGTGTGGCGGGTTCGCATCTCCGTCGCCCAAAACATGCTCGCCATTTGAGACGTAGGGACGGAATAATCAATTTCACTATTCGTTGGTAAAAGAGTAGCCCAAGAGTTGACGATGGGTGGTGATGACCAGTAGCCTTCACTCTAGTCTTACACTGTTAAATTAGGAACGACAAGCACAGATTGCTCTCGAGCAGCGTTGTGCAAAATTCGAAAACATACAAACATCTACTTCTGCAAAAGAAATCTTTGTGATGAAGCTGCACAATGAACAGTTGAGTCGAGACCGCTACTGGCATCGACATCCGGTTTCTCAAATAGTATGTTCGTTAAAATATACCGTAGTGCCAAAGAGGAGATTGAAATAAAATCTCTCTTTCGTAACAGTCTATTCATGTAGATCAGTTACAATTCTGCTCTTTTGTCCTTCGAGACTTCACGCTTGGCCTCGCAGCTTTACCATATGCGTTTCGACGTTTCTTCTCAATTTCGCAAGGATTGTGGGAGTAGATTTGTTTAAAAATAAAAACTGATAAATTACAACTTTCAGCTCAAATATTATACATTTTTTCATTCGTCATGAAAATAAATAATACGCACCAGTTTTCATGTCTCGAACTATTCTCGCTATATCTCGATCTCACGGTATCAATCTGTGGAGTTTCTTATGCCCTTGTGCAACGAGACCTCGCTTTGTATTCCCTCTCTCGTCAAACAACATCTAACCGAATTTTGATTCATTGCACTTTTGAATGCAACTAGTGTACCACACGACGAGAAAGGGTCGTTGTGAGAATAACTTCGATTTCAATCTTTCTATTTATTGGTGGAGTATTTTACAAATCGAAGACGCGTATGATTTCAGAATAGAAGTACTCCAGGTTGAAAGTTTCTCTTTGTTACAAATTTATAAATAAGGCCTGGCATGGCCGAGCGCGTTAAGGCGTGCACTCGTAATCCGAGGGTCGCGGGTTCGCGCCCCGCGTCGCGCTAAACATGCTCGCCCTCCCAGCCGTGGGGGTGTATAATGTTACGGTCAATCCCACTATTCGTTATTAAAAGAGTAGCCCAAGAGTTGGCGGTGGGTGGTGATGACTAGCTGCCTTCCCTCTAATCTTACACTACTAAATTAGGGACGGCTAGCACAGATAGCCCTCGAGTAGCTTTGTGCGAAATTTCAAAAAACAAACAAACAAACAAGTTATTTTGAGTTCGAATGTAGTTAACTTCGCTTCGTTTGATAAACTGCTGTGGACACACATTAGCGATTTTCTCTGTCGTGTCGGTTTCGTACTTCCTTTTCGCATCTATCGACTCGTTAAACAGTTTCACACACTAAACGTTCACAGTTGTTTGTTAACGTCAATGCTTTTTTAAAGACTAATAATGTAGTTTGTTTGCGTCACGCGTGATATTTTTAAATGATAGTACGCCTCTGAAACTTTTTTGGCCTCATATAAGAAACGATGAAAGACTGGAATTTAGATATACAACGTATAACGACGGTGAAAAAAAGCAAAACTGCTGATCTGTGCGAGAATACAATAGAAGAATTTCAGAAGGAAACAGGTGGCACGCAGAATGGTCCTGTGTTTCAAAGGCGTAAATTTAATAAAATAATGGTGTTTTATTGTTACCAGTTTCCTTACACCTGAGTAATATGACAGGTCCCACCGAGATTTGAACTCGGATTGCTGGATTCAGAGTCCAGAGTGATAACCATTACACCATGGGACCACACGAACGCAGTTTCTTGAGATCCTGTTTTGAGATTTGCAATAAATATCAATGAGGGCAATCTATTATATTATGAGATTTTGTGCATTATTAAACAATCAAGTTACTAGTTCGAATGATATTATAGAAAACGAAACAAAATCATATAATTATATAAACATGTTTATTTAGTGTGTGTTCTCGTGAAACGCGTCTATTTGCATGCATATCGAATGACATTTTTTACATACATATTGAGTGCTAAGATTATATGTGAGTGGTGCAACCATAAAGAAAGCGAATCGCTTCAACAGGAATTTTATTTTGAAATACGCTCCTATATAACATGAGCAAACGCGTAGTGCAGAAAGTTAAGCAAAGCATTATGGATCAATTTGAAATAGAGAAAGTAGGAAGGCCACAGTAGCGTGAGAAATAAAACCAAAAAGTGAGAGGTTATTCACATTCCACTTACAAGTAAGCAAAGCCCTTGGGATTGTGAAATTTTGCTCAGTTTAAAAAGCTTTATGTATTTATAATGAATCAAGATGCATCTCGCAAGTCAAAGAACTGATACCTTTAAAATGAAGACCTGAAATTTTGACGATCTAATTCAGGTATAAATTGAATGAAAACTCTTTGATAGGTATTAGAAGAAGAAAAGATGGAAAAGGTAAAGGTTTTGCTAATGGAAATATTAATACACTGAATAAAATATGACCTTTAAACAGCGTGAATGTACAGTTATTCACAATTTTATCTTCGTACTTTAAACGTTTGACAGACTCTCAGGTATTTTTATTCTCAATTTCAAACACAGACGTTTTTTTAGTTTGGCAATACCCAGTATTTGAGTTTTGTTGAATAATTTCCGAATGTTCTGTCAAATGTTTTTGAACTTAGAAAGGCAGTCGAAGTTTTAAAGAAAATCATGGAAATTTATACATATTCTACTTCTGCAGGCCCGGCATGGCCAGCGTCTTTAGGCGTGCGACTCGAGTTCTGGGTGTGGCGGGTTCGCATCTCCGTCGCCCAAAACATGCTCGCCATTTGAGACGTAGGGACGGAATAATCAATTTCACTATTCGTTGGTAAAAGAGTAGCCCAAGAGTTGACGATGGGTGGTGATGACCAGTAGCCTTCACTCTAGTCTTACACTGTTAAATTAGGAACGACAAGCACAGATTGCTCTCGAGCAGCGTTGTGCAAAATTCGAAAACATACAAACATCTACTTCTGCAAAAGAAATCTTTGTGATGAAGCTGCACAATGAACAGTTGAGTCGAGACCGCTACTGGCATCGACATCCGGTTTCTCAAATAGTATGTTCGTTAAAATATACCGTAGTGCCAAAGAGGAGATTGAAATAAAATCTCTCTTTCGTAACAGTCTATTCATGTAGATCAGTTACAATTCTGCTCTTTTGTCCTTCGAGACTTCACGCTTGGCCTCGCAGCTTTACCATATGCGTTTCGACGTTTCTTCTCAATTTCGCAAGGATTGTGGGAGTAGATTTGTTTAAAAATAAAAACTGATAAATTACAACTTTCAGCTCAAATATTATACATTTTTTCATTCGTCATGAAAATAAATAATACGCACCAGTTTTCATGTCTCGAACTATTCTCGCTATATCTCGATCTCACGGTATCATCTGTGGAGTTTCTTATGCCCTTGTGCAACGAGACCTCGCTTTGTATTCCCTCTCTCGTCAAACAACATCTAACCGAATTTTGATTCATTGCACTTTTGAATGCAACTAGTGTACCACACGACGAGAAAGGGTCGTTGTGAGAATAACTTCGATTTCAATCTTTCTATTTTATTGGTGGAGTATTTTACAAATCGAAGACGCGTATGATTTCAGAATAGAAGTACTCCAGGTTGAAAGTTTCTCTTGTTACAAATTTATAAATAAGGCCTGGCATGGCCGAGCGCGTTAAGGCGTGCACTCGTAATCCGAGGGTCGCGGGTTCGCGCCCGCGTCGCGCTAAACATGCTCGCCCTCCCAGCCGTGGGGGTGTATAATGTTACGGTCAATCCCACTATTCGTTATTAAAAGAGTAGCCCAAGAGTTGGCGTGGTGGTGATGACTAGCTGCTGCCTTCCCTCTAATCTTACACTACTAAATTAGGGACGGCTAGCACAGATAGCCCTCGAGTAGCTTTGTGGCGAAATTTCAAAAAAACAAACAAACAAACAAGTTATTTTGAGTTCGAATGTAGTTAACTTCGCTTCGATTTGATAAACTGCTGTGGACACACATTAGCGATTTTTCTCTGTCGTGTCGATTTCGTACTTCCTTTTCGCATCTATCGACTCGTTAAACAGTTTCACACACTAAACGTTCACAGTTGTTTGTTAACGTCAATGCTTTTTTAAAGACTAATAATGTAGTTTGTTTGCGTCACGCGTGATATTTTTAAATGATAGTACGCCTCTGAAACTTTTTTGGCCTCATATAAGAAAGATGAAAGACTGGAATTTAGATATACAACGTATAACGACGGTGAAAAAAAAGCAAAACTGCTGATCTGTGCGAGAATACAATAGAAGAATTTCAGAAGGAAACAGGTGGCAGCAGAATGGTCCTGTGTTTCAAAGGCGTAAATTTAATAAAATAATGGTGTTTTATTGTTACCAGTTTCCTTACACCGAGTAATATGACAGGTCCCACCGAGATTTGAACTCGGATTGCTGGATTCAGAGTCCAGAGTGATAACCATTACACCATGGGACCACACGAACGCAGTTTCTTGAGATCCTGTTTTGAGATTTGCTAATAAATATCAATGAGGGCAATCTATTATATTATGAGATTTTGTGCATTATTAAACAATCAAGTTACTAGTTCGAATGATATTATAGAAAACGAAACAAAATCATATAATTATATAAACATGTTTATTTAGTGTGTGTTCTCGTGAAACGCGTCTATTTGCATGCATATCGAATTGACATTTTTTACATACATATTGAGTGCTAAGATTATATGTGAGTGGTGCAACCATAAAGAAAGCGAATCGCTTCAACAGGAATTTTTTTGAAATACGCTCCTATATAACATGAGCAAACGCGTAGTGCAGAAAGTTAAGCAAAGCATTATGGATCAATTTGAAATAGAGAAGTAGGAAGGCCACAGTAGCGTGAGAAATAAAACAAAAAGTGAGAGGTTATTCACATTCCACTTACAAGTAAGCAAAGCCCTTGGGATTGTAAATTTTGCTCAGTTTAAAAAGCTTTATGTATTTATAATGAATCAAGACATTCGCAAGTCAAAGAACTGATACCTAAAATGAAGACCTGAAATTTTGACGATCTAATTCAGGTATAAATTGAATGAAAACTCTTTGATTGTTTTGTGTTAGAAAGCCAAGCTATCAGGCTATGCGCACAGAACGAAACGGTTTTAGGAGTCGCAGACAACACGGCTGAAACTCTTTGAAGTATTAAAGAATGAATAGGTTAATGGAAATATTAATACACTGAATAAAATATGACCTTTAAACAGCGTGAATGTACATTATTCAAAATTTTATCTTCGTACTTTAAACGTTTGACAGACTCTCAGGTATTTTTATTCTCAATTTCAAACACAGACGTTTTTTTAGTTTGGCAATACCCAGTATTTGAGTTTTGTTGAATAATTTCCGAATGTTCTGTCAAATGTTTTTGAACTTAGAAAGGCAGTCGAAGTTTTAAAGAAAATCATGGAAATTTATACATATTCTACTTCTGCAGGCCCGGCATGGCCAAGCGTCTTTAGGCGTGCGACTCGAGTTCTGGAGTGTGGCGGGTTCGCATCTCCGTCGCCCAAAACATGCTCGCCATTTGAGACGTAGGGACGGAATAATCAATTTCACTATCGTTGGTAAAAGAGTAGCCCAAGAGTTGACGATGGGTGGTGATGACCAGTAGCCTTCACTCTAGTCTTACACTGTTAAATTAGGAACGACAAGCACAGATTGCTCTCGAGCAGCGTTGTGCAAAATTCGAAAACATACAAACATCTACTTCTGCAAAAGTAAATCTTTGTGATGAAGCTGCACAATGAACAGTTGAGTCGAGACCGCTACTGGCATCGACATCCGGTTTCTCAAATAGTTGTTCGTTAAAATATACCGTAGTGCCAAAGAGGAGATTGAAATAAAATCTCTCTTTCGTAACAGTCTATTCATGTAGATCAGTTACAATTCTGCTCTTTTGTCCTTCGAGACTTCACGCTTGGCCTCGCAGCTTTACCATATGCGTTTCGACGTTTCTTCTCAATTTCGCAAGGATTGTGGGAGTAGATTTGTTTAAAAATAAAAACTGATAAATTACAACTTTCAGCTCAAATATTATACATTTTTTCATTCGTCATGAAAATAAATAATACGCACCAGTTTTCAGTGTCTCGAACTATTCTCGCTATATCTCGATCTCACGGTATCAATCTGTGGAGTTTCTTATGCCCTTGTGCAACGAGACCTCGCTTTGTATTCCCTCTCTCGTCAAACAACATCTAACCGAATTTTGATTCATTGCACTTTTGAATGCAACTAGTGTACCACACGACGAGAAATGGGTCGTTGTGAGAATAACTTCGATTTCAATCTTTTATTTTATTGGTGGAGTATTTTACAAATGAAGACGCGTATGATTTCAGAATAGAAGTACTCCAGGTTGAAAGTTTCTCTTTGTTACAAATTTATATAAGCCTGTGCAGGTAGCTACTGTAATCGAGTGGTTCGCGCCCGGGAAATGTGCCTCAGCGTTGATAAACGTCAATCCCCTATTCGTTTAAAGGCCAGTTGCGTGGGTGATCTATGCCTAATTTACACTACTTTAGGCCTAGAAGATGTCGAGCTGCGAATTCAAAACAAAACAAAAGTTATTGAGTCGAATTAGTTCTCTCTGATACTGTGTGACACATTGCATTTTCTCTGTGTGTTTGTACTTCCTTTTCGCATCTATCGACTCGTTAAACAGTTTCACACACTAAACGTTCACAGTTGTTTGTTAACGTCAATGCTTTTTTAAAGACTAATAATGTAGTTTGTTTGCGTCACGCGTGATATTTTTAAATGATAGTACGCCTCTGAAACTTTTTTGGCCTCATATAAGAAACGGATGAAAGACTGGAATTTAGATATACAACGTATAACGACGGTGAAAGAAAAAGCAAAACTGCTGATCTGTGCGAGAATACAATAGAAGAATTTCAGAAGGAAACAGGTGGCACTGCAGAATGGTCCTGTGTTTCAAAGGCGTAAATTTAATAAAATAATGGTGTTTTATTGTTACCAGTTTCCTTACACCTGAGTAATATGACAGGTCCCACCGAGATTTGAACTCGGATTGCTGGATTCAGAGTCCAGAGTGATAACCATTACACCATGGGACCACACGAACGCAGTTTCTTGAGATCCTGTTTTGAGATTTGCTAATAAATATCAATGAGGGCAATCTATTATATTATGAGATTTTGTGCATTATTAAACAATCAAGTTACTAGTTCGAATGATATTATAGAAAACGAAACAAAATCATATAATTATATAAACATGTTTATTTAGTGTGTGTTCTCGTGAAACGCGTCTATTTGCATGCATATCGAATTGACATTTTTTACATACATATTGAGTGCTAAGATTATATGTGAGTGGTGCAACCATAAAGAAAGCGAATCGCTTCAACAGGAATTTTTTTTGAAATACGCTCCTATATAACATGAGCAAACGCGTAGTGCAGAAAGTTAAGCAAAGCATTATGGATCAATTTGAAATAGAGATAGTAGGAAGGCCACAGTAGCGTGAGAAATAAAACAAAAAAGTGAGAGGTTATTCACATTCCACTTACAAGTAAGCAAAGCCCTTGGGATTGTAAAATTTTGCTCATTTAAAAAGCTTTATGTATTTATAATGAATCAAGATGCAATCTTCGCAAGTCAAAGAACTGATACCTAAAATGAAGACCTGAAATTTTGACGATCTAATTCAGGTATAAATTGAATGAAAACTCTTTGATTGTTTGTGTTGTTAGATAAGCAAGCTATGCTATCGTGTTCCCACCAGATATGAAACGTTTTTAGTTATCGAGACAACAGGACTGGGGCGAAATTGAAAGTTTGAAGAAATGAAAGTAAGTTTGTAATGGAAATATTAATACACATGAATAAAATATGACCTTTAAACAGCGTGAATGTACATTTATTCAAAATTTTATCTTCGTACTTTAAACGTTTGACAGACTCTCAGGTATTTTTATTCTCAATTTCAAACACAGACGTTTTTTTAGTTTGGCAATACCCAGTATTTGAGTTTTGTTGAATAATTTCCGAATGTTCTGTCAAATGTTTTTGAACTTAGAAAGGCAGTCGAAGTTTTAAAGAAAATCATGGAAATTTATACATATTCTACTTCTGCAGGCCCGGCATGGCCAAGCGTCTTTAGGCGTGCGACTCGAGTTCTGGAGTGTGGCGGGTTCGCATCCTCCGTCGCCCAAAACATGCTCGCCATTTGAGACGTAGGGAACGGAATAATCAATTTCACTACTCGTTGGTAAAAGAGTAGCCCAAGAGTTGACGATGGGTGGTGATGACCAGTAGCCTTCACTCTAGTCTTACACTGTTAAATTAGGAACGACAAGCACAGATTGCTCTCGAGCAGCGTTGTGCAAAATTCGAAAACATACAAACATCTACTTCTGCAAAATAAATCTTTGTGATGAAGCTGCACAATGAACAGTTGAGTCGAGACCGCTACTGGCATCGACATCCGGTTTCTCAAATAGTATGTTCGTTAAAATATACCGTAGTGCCAAAGAGGAGATTGAAATAAAATCTCTCTTTCGTAACAGTCTATTCATGTAGATCAGTTACAATTCTGCTCTTTTGTCCTTCGAGACTTCACGCTTGGCCTCGCAGCTTTACCATATGCGTTTCGACGTTTCTCTTCAATTTCGCAAGGATTGTGGGAGTAGATTTGTTTAAAAATAAAACTGATAAATTACAACTTTCAGCTCAAATATTATACATTTTTTCATTCGTCATGAAAATAAATAATACGCACCAGTTTTCATGTCTCGAACTATTCTCGCTATATCTCGATCTCACGGTATCAATCTGTGGAGTTTCTTATGCCCTTGTGCAACGAGACCTCGCTTTGTATTCCCTCTCTCGTCAAACAACATCTAACCGAATTTTGATTCATTGCACTTTTGAATGCAACTAGTGTACCACACGACGAGAAAGGGTCGTTGTGAGAATAACTTCGATTTCAATCTTTCTATTTTATTGGTGGAGTATTTTACAAATCGAAGACGCGTATGATTTCAGAATAGAAGTACTCCAGGTTGAAAGTTTCTCTTTGTTACAAATTTAATGCTTCAGCCGTAACTCTCGAACCGTCCGGTCGCGGCAAATGTCCTCAGCCTGGTATATCGTCATCCCACTCGTTAAGATGCAGTTGCGTGGATCTCTGCTTCCTCTATCTACACTACTAATAGCGCTGAGTAGCCCGATAGCTTTGACACAAAAGTTATTTGGTCGATTAGTTATTCGCTCTTTGTCTGCTGTACACCTAGATTTTCTCTGTCGTGGTTTCGTACTTCCTTTTCGCATCTATCGACTCGTTAAACAGTTTCACACACTAAACGTTCACAGTTGTTTGTTAACGTCAATGCTTTTTTAAAGACTAATAATGTAGTTTGTTTGCGTCACGCGTGATATTTTTAAATGATAGTACGCCTCTGAAACTTTTTTGGCCTCATATAAGAAACGGATGAAAGACTGGAATTTAGATATACAACGTATAACGACGGTGAAAAAAAAGCAAAACTGCTGATCTGTGCGAGAATACAATAGAAGAATTTCAGAAGGAAACAGGTGGCACGCAGAATGGTCCTGTGTTTCAAAGGCGTAAATTTAATAAAATAATGGTGTTTTATTGTTACCAGTTTCCTTACACCTGAGTAATATGACAGGTCCCACCGAGATTTGAACTCGGATTGCTGGATTCAGAGTCCAGAGTGATAACCATTACACCATGGGACCACACGAACGCAGTTTCTTGAGATCCTGTTTTGAGATTTGCTAATAAATATCAATGAGGGCAATCTATTATATTATGAGATTTTGTGCATTATTAAACAATCAAGTTACTAGTTCGAATGATATTATAGAAAACGAAACAAAATCATATAATTATATAAACATGTTTATTTAGTGTGTGTTCTCGTGAAACGCGTCTATTTGCATGCATATCGAATTGACATTTTTTACATACATATTGAGTGCTAAGATTATATGTGAGTGGTGCAACCATAAAGAAAGCGAATCGCTTCAACAGGAATTTTTTTTGAAATACGCTCCTATATAACATGAGCAAACGCGTAGTGCAGAAAGTTAAGCAAAGCATTATGGATCAATTTGAAATAGAGATAGTAGGAAGGCCACAGTAGCGTGAGAAATAAAACAAAAAAGTGAGAGGTTATTCACATTCCACTTACAAGTAAGCAAAGCCCTTGGGATTGTAAATTTTGCTCATTTAAAAAGCTTTATGTATTTATAATGAATCAAGATCAATCTCGCAAGTCAAAGAACTGATACCTTAAAAATGAAGACCTGAAATTTTGACGATCTAATTCAGGTATAAATTGAATGAAAACTCTTTGATTGTGTGTTGTAGATGCAAAACTCTAAGGCATGCCCCACACGAGAGAAACCCGTTAGTTGTAATCGGAATACACGGCATGGGAAACCTGAAAGTATTAAGAATGGAAAATAGGTGTAATGGAAATATTAAACACTGAATAAAATATGACCTTTAAACAGCGTGAATGTACATTATTCAAAATTTTATCTTCGTACTTTAAACGTTTGACAGACTCTCAGGTATTTTTATTCTCAATTTCAAACACAGACGTTTTTTTAGTTTGGCAATACTCCAGTATTTGAGTTTTGTTGAATAATTTCCGAATGTTCTGTCAAATGTTTTTGAACTTAGAAAGGCAGTCGAAGTTTTAAAGAAAATCATGGAAATTTATACATATTCTACTTCTGCAGGCCCGGCATGGCCAAGCGTCTTTAGGCGTGCGACTCGAGTTCTGGTGTGGCGGGTTCGCATCCTCCGTCGCCCAAAACATGCTCGCCATTTGAGACGTGGACGGAATAATCAATTTCAC
The DNA here is from genome assembly GCA_011833715.1 of Carcinoscorpius rotundicauda. Classification (NCBI taxonomy): domain Eukaryota; kingdom Metazoa; phylum Arthropoda; class Merostomata; order Xiphosura; family Limulidae; genus Carcinoscorpius; species Carcinoscorpius rotundicauda. The sequence goes on along the minus strand of CM022406.1, from coordinate 35,445,580 downwards.
TATCTCGTTGGTAAAAGAGTAGCCCAAGAGTTGACGATGGGTGGTGATGACCAGTAGCCTTCACTCTAGTCTTACACTGTTAAATTAGGAACGACAAGCACAGATTGCTCTCGAGCAGCGTTGTGCAAAATTCGAAAACATACAAACATCTACTTCTGCAAAAGAAATCTTTGTGATGAAGCTGCACAATGAACAGTTGAGTCGAGACCGCTACTGGCATCGACATCCGGTTTCTCAAATAGTGTGTTCGTTAAAATATACCGTAGTGCCAAAGAGGAGATTGAAATAAAATCTCTCTTTCGTAACAGTCTATTCATGTAGATCAGTTACAATTCTGCTCTTTTGTCCTTCGAGACTTCACGCTTGGCCTCGCAGCTTTACCATATGCGTTTCGACGTTTCTTCTCAATTTCGCAAGGATTGTGGGAGTAGATTTGTTTAAAAATAAAAACTGATAAATTACAACTTTCAGCTCAAATATTATACATTTTTTCATTCGTCATGAAAATAAATAATACGCACCAGTTTTCAGTGTCTCGAACTATTCTCGCTATATCTCGATCTCACGGTATCAATCTGTGGAGTTTCTTATGCCCTTGTGCAACGAGACCTCGCTTTGTATTCCCTCTCTCGTCAAACAACATCTAACCGAATTTTGATTCATTGCACTTTTGAATGCAACTAGTGTACCACACGACGAGAAAGGGTCGTTGTGAGAATAACTTCGATTTCAATCTTTTATTTTATTGGTGGAGTATTTTACAAATCGAAGACGCGTATGATTTCAGAATAGAAGTACTCCAGGTTGAAAGTTTCTCTTTGTTACAAATTTATGTTATCTTGAGTTCGAATGTACTTAATCTTCGCTTCTATTTGATAAACTGCGTGGACACACATTAGCGATTTTTCTCTGTCGTGTCGATTTCGTACTTCCTTTTCGCATCTATCGACTCGTTAAACAGTTTCACACACTAAACGTTCACAGTTGTTTGTTAACGTCAATGCTTTTTTAAAGACTAATAATGTAGTTTGTTTGCGTCACGCGTGATATTTTTAAATGATAGTACGCCTCTGAAACTTTTTTGGCCTCATATAAGAAAGGATGAAAGACTGGAATTTAGATATACAACGTATAACGACGGTGAAAAAAAAGCAAAACTGCTGATCTGTGCGAGAATACAATAGAAGAATTTCAGAAGGAAACAGGTGGCATGCAGAATGGTCCTGTGTTTCAAAGGCGTAAATTTAATAAAATAATGGTGTTTTATTGTTACCAGTTTCCTTACACCTGAGTAATATGACAGGTCCCACCGAGATTTGAACTCGGATTGCTGGATTCAGAGTCCAGAGTGATAACCATTACACCATGGGACCACACGAACGCAGTTTCTTGAGATCCTGTTTTGAGATTTGTAATAAATATCAATGAGGGCAATCTATTATATTATGAGATTTTGTGCATTATTAAACAATCAAGTTACTAGTTCGAATGATATTATAGAAAACGAAACAAAATCATATAATTATATAAACATGTTTATTTAGTGTGTGTTCTCGTGAAACGCGTCTATTTGCATGCATATCGAATGACATTTTTTACATACATATTGAGTGCTAAGATTATATGTGAGTGGTGCAACCATAAAGAAAGCGAATCGCTTCAACAGGAATTTTATTTTGAAATACGCTCCTATATAACATGAGCAAACGCGTAGTGCAGAAAGTTAAGCAAAGCATTATGGATCAATTTGAAATAGAGATAGTAGGAAGGCCACAGTAGCGTGAGAAATAAAACAAAAAGTGAGAGGTTATTCACATTCCACTTACAAGTAAGCAAAGCCCTTGGGATTGTGAAATTTTGCTCAGTTTAAAAAGCTTTATGTATTTATAATGAATCAAGAGCATCTCGCAAGTCAAAGAACTGATACCTAAAATGAAGACCTGAAATTTTGACGATCTAATTCAGGTATAAATTGAATGAAAACTCTTTGATAGAGTATTAGCAACGAAGAAAATAGAGATGGAAAAGGTAAAGGTTTTGGTAATGGAAATATTAATACACTGAATAAAATATGACCTTTAAACAGCGTGAATGTACAGTTTATTCACAAATTTTATCTTCGTACTTTAAACGTTTGACAGACTCTCAGGTATTTTTATTCTCAATTTCAAACACAGACGTTTTTTTAGTTTGGCAATACCAGTATTTGAGTTTTGTTGAATAATTTCCGAATGTTCTGTCAAATGTTTTTGAACTTAGAAAGGCAGTCGAAGTTTTAAAGAAAATCATGGAAATTTATACATATTCTACTTCTGCAGGCCCGGCATGGCCAAGCGTCTTTAGGCGTGCGACTCGAGTTCTGAGGTGGCGGGTTCGCATCCTCCGTCGCCCAAAACATGCTCGCCATTTGAGACGTAGGACGGAATAATCAATTTCACTATCGTTGGTAAAAGAGTAGCCCAAGAGTTGACGATGGGTGGTGATGACCAGTAGCCTTCACTCTAGTCTTACACTGTTAAATTAGGAACGACAAGCACAGATTGCTCTCGAGCAGCGTTGTGCAAAATTCGAAAACATACAAACATCTACTTCTGCAAAAAAATCTTTGTGATGAAGCTGCACAATGAACAGTTGAGTCGAGACCGCTACTGGCATCGACATCCGGTTTCTCAAATAGTGTGTTCGTTAAAATATACCGTAGTGCCAAAGAGGAGATTGAAATAAAATCTCTCTTTCGTAACAGTCTATTCATGTAGATCAGTTACAATTCTGCTCTTTTGTCCTTCGAGACTTCACGCTTGGCCTCGCAGCTTTACCATATGCGTTTCGACGTTTCTTCTCAATTTCGCAAGGATTGTGGGAGTAGATTTGTTTAAAAATAAAAACTGATAAATTACAACTTTCAGCTCAAATATTATACATTTTTTCATTCGTCATGAAAATAAATAATACGCACCAGTTTTCGTGTCTCGAACTATTCTCGCTATATCTCGATCTCACGGTATCAATCTGTGGAGTTTCTTATGCCCTTGTGCAACGAGACCTCGCTTTGTATTCCCTCTCTCGTCAAACAACATCTAACCGAATTTTGATTCATTGCACTTTTGAATGCAACTAGTGTACCACACGACGAGAAATGGGTCGTTGTGAGAATAACTTCGATTTCAATCTTTCTATTTTATTGGTGGAGTATTTTACAAATCTGAAGACGCGTATGATTTCAGAATAGAAGTACTCCAGGTTGAAAGTTTCTCTTTGTTACAAATTTATAGTCATGGGAGGGTTCGTGATCGTAAGGTCGCGTCGGCCCGCGGGCTAACTGCTGCTAGCGTGTGATAAGTCGTATCCAATGTTATAAGCAAGAGTTCGGGGGATGATAGCTGCCTTCCCATCACACTACTTGACGCTAGCATAGCCTCGATGCTGGAAATTTCAAAACAACAACAAAGTTAGAGTCGATGTATTCTCGCTTCTGTCTGTGTGCTGCGATTTTCTCGTCGTCTTACTTCCTTTTCGCATCTATCGACTCGTTAAACAGTTTCACACACTAAACGTTCACAGTTGTTTGTTAACGTCAATGCTTTTTTAAAGACTAATAATGTAGTTTGTTTGCGTCACGCGTGATATTTTTAAATGATAGTACGCCTCTGAAACTTTTTTGGCCTCATATAAGAAACGATGAAAGACTGGAATTTAGATATACAACGTATAACGACGGTGAAGAAAAAGCAAAACTGCTGATCTGTGCGAGAATACAATAGAAGAATTTCAGAAGGAAACAGGTGGCATGCAGAATGGTCCTGTGTTTCAAAGGCGTAAATTTAATAAAATAATGGTGTTTTATTGTTACCAGTTTCCTTACACCTGAGTAATATGACAGGTCCCACCGAGATTTGAACTCGGATTGCTGGATTCAGAGTCCAGAGTGATAACCATTACACCATGGGACCACACGAAGCAGTTTCTTGAGATCCTGTTTTGAGATTTGCTAATAAATATCAATGAGGGCAATCTATTATATTATGAGATTTTGTGCATTATTAAACAATCAAGTTACTAGTTCGAATGATATTATAGAAAACGAAACAAAATCATATAATTATATAAACATGTTTATTTAGTGTGTGTTCTCGTGAAACGCGTCTATTTGCATGCATATCGAATTGACATTTTTTACATACATATTGAGTGCTAAGATTATATGTGAGTGGTGCAACCATAAAGAAAGCGAATCGCTTCAACAGGAATTTTTTTTTGAAATACGCTCCTATATAACATGAGCAAACGCGTAGTGCAGAAAGTTAAGCAAAGCATTATGGATCAATTTGAAATAGAGAAGTAGGAAGGCCACAGTAGCGTGAGAAATAAAACAAAAAGTGAGAGGTTATTCACATTCCACTTACAAGTAAGCAAAGCCCTTGGGATTGTGAAATTTTGCTCATTTAAAAAGCTTTATGTATTTATAATGAATCAAGACAATCTTCGCAAGTCAAAGAACTGATACCTAAAATGAAGACCTGAAATTTTGACGATCTAATTCAGGTATAAATTGAATGAAAACTCTTTGATAGAATATTAAGAACGAGATGAAAGTTTGGAAGAAGGTAAAGGTTTTGCGTAATGGAAATATTAATACACTGAATAAAATATGACCTTTAAACAGCGTGAATGTACATTATTCAAATTTTATCTTCGTACTTTAAACGTTTGACAGACTCTCAGGTATTTTTATTCTCAATTTCAAACACAGACGTTTTTTTAGTTTGGCAATATCCAGTATTTGAGTTTTGTTGAATAATTTCCGAATGTTCTGTCAAATGTTTTTGAACTTAGAAAGGCAGTCGAAGTTTTAAAGAAAATCATGGAAATTTATACATATTCTACTTCTGCAGGCCCGGCATGGCCAAGCGTCTTTAGGCGTGCGACTCGAGTTCTGAGTGTGGCGGGTTCGCACCTCCGTCGCCCAAAACATGCTCGCCATTTGAGACGTAGGAACGGAATAATCAATTTCACTACTCGTTGGTAAAAGAGTAGCCCAAGAGTTGACGATGGGTGGTGATGACCAGTAGCCTTCACTCTAGTCTTACACTGTTAAATTAGGAACGACAAGCACAGATTGCTCTCGAGCAGCGTTGTGCAAAATTCGAAAACATACAAACATCTACTTCTGCAAAAAAATCTTTGTGATGAAGCTGCACAATGAACAGTTGAGTCGAGACCGCTACTGGCATCGACATCCGGTTTCTCAAATAGTGTGTTCGTTAAAATATACCGTAGTGCCAAAGAGGAGATTGAAATAAAATCTCTCTTTCGTAACAGTCTATTCATGTAGATCAGTTACAATTCTGCTCTTTTGTCCTTCGAGACTTCACGCTTGGCCTCGCAGCTTTACCATATGCGTTTCGACGTTTCTTCTCAATTTCGCAAGGATTGTGGGAGTAGATTTGTTTAAAAATAAAAACTGATAAATTACAACTTTCAGCTCAAATATTATACATTTTTTCATTCGTCATGAAAATAAATAATACGCACCAGTTTTCATGTCTCGAACTATTCTCGCTATATCTCGATCTCACGGTATCAATCTGTGGAGTTTCTTATGCCCTTGTGCAACGAGACCTCGCTTTGTATTCCCTCTCTCGTCAAACAACATCTAACCGAATTTTGATTCATTGCACTTTTGAATGCAACTAGTGTACCACACGACGAGAATGGGTCGTTGTGAGAATAACTTCGATTTCAATCTTTCTATTTTATTGGTGGAGTATTTTACAAATTGAAGACGCGTATGATTTCAGAATAGAAGTACTCCAGGTTGAAAGTTTCTCTTTGTTACAAATTTATAATATGGGCCGTTAAGTCACTGTAATCGAGGTCTCGAATGTACTTAACTTCGCTTCATTTGATAAACTGCTGTGGACACACATTAGCGATTTTTCTCTGTCGTGTCGATTTCGTACTTCCTTTTCGCATCTATCGACTCGTTAAACAGTTTACACACTAAACGTTCACAGTTGTTTGTTAACGTCAATGCTTTTTAAAGACTAATAATGTAGTTTGTTTGCGTCACGCGTGATATTTTTAAATGATAGTACGCCTCTGAAACTTTTTTGGCCTCATATAAGAAAGGATGAAAGACTGGAATTTAGATATACAACGTATAACGACGGTGAAAAAAAGCAAAACTGCGGATCTGTGCGAGAATACAATAGAAGAATTTCAGAAGGAAACAGGTGGCACGCAGAATGGTCCTGTGTTTCAAAGGCGTAAATTTAATAAAATAATGGTGTTTTATTGTTACCAGTTTCCTTACACCGGAGTAATATGACAGGTCCCACCGAGATTTGAACTCGGATTGCTGGATTCAGAGTCCAGAGTGATAACCATTACACCATGGGACCACACGAACGCAGTTTCTTGAGATCCTGTTTTGAGATTTGTAATAAATATCAATGAGGGCAATCTATTATATTATGAGATTTTGTGCATTATTAAACAATCAAGTTACTAGTTCGAATGATATTATAGAAAACGAAACAAAATCATATAATTATATAAACATGTTTATTTAGTGTGTGTTCTCGTGAAACGCGTCTATTTGCATGCATATCGAATTGACATTTTTTACATACATATTGAGTGCTAAGATTATATGTGAGTGGTGCAACCATAAAGAAAGCGAATCGCTTCAACAGGAATTTTTTTTTGAAATACGCTCCTATATAACATGAGCAAACGCGTAGTGCAGAAAGTTAAGCAAAGCATTATGGATCAATTTGAAATAGAGATAGTAGGAAGGCCACAGTAGCGTGAGAAATAAAACAAAAAGTGAGAGGTTATTCACATTCCACTTACAAGTAAGCAAAGCCCTTGGGATTGTAAAATTTTGCTCAATTTAAAAAGCTTTATGTATTTATAATGAATCAAGACAATTTCGCAAGTCAAAGAACTGATACCTAAAAATGAAGACCTGAAATTTTGACGATCTAATTCAGGTATAAATTGAATGAAAACTCTTTGATTGTTTGTTTGTTTGTTTAGAATTAAGCACAAAGCTACTCAGCTATCTGTCCACCCGAGTATCGAAACGGTTTTAGTGTGTAAGTCGAACATACCTGTGCTGGAAACTCTGAAAAGTATTAAGGAGATGGAAGTTGTAATGGAAATATTAATACACTGAATAAAATATGATGTTTAAACAGCGTGAATGTACATTTATTCAAAATTTTATCTTCGTACTTTAAACGTTTGACAGACTCTCAGGTATTTTTATTCTCAATTTCAAACACAGACGTTTTTTTAGTTTGGCAATATCCAGTATTTGAGTTTTGTTGAATAATTTCCGAATGTTCTGTCAAATGTTTTTGAACTTAGAAAGGCAGTCGAAGTTTTAAAGAAAATCATGGAAATTTATACATATTCTACTTCTGCAGGCCCGGCATGGCCAAGCGTCTTTAGGCGTGCGACTCGAGTTCTGAGTGTGGCGGGTTCGCACCTCCGTCGCCCAAAACATGCTCGCCATTTGAGACGTAGGAACGGAATAATCAATTTCACTACTCGTTGGTAAAAGAGTAGCCCAAGAGTTGACGATGGGTGGTGATGACCAGTAGCCTTCACTCTAGTCTTACACTGTTAAATTAGGAACGACAAGCACAGATTGCTCTCGAGCAGCGTTGTGCAAAATTCGAAAACATACAAACATCTACTTCTGCAAAATAAATCTTTGTGATGAAGCTGCACAATGAACAGTTGAGTCGAGACCGCTACTGGCATCGACATCGGTT